>CM035628.1:39982759-44946864 GCA_020496765.1 Gossypium stocksii | reverse complement strand
CTTCTGAATCGTAAAATACTTGCACAAATAGCTATCTCAAATAGGAATTGTCTTTATATGATTTCCAACGAGATTAGAAAATAAGGAGATCGGAAGGAATCCAACGAAATGCTTTAAATGAAATGGGGTTCCCTCGAGAATGAACTCGGGGAAGGTAGAGTAGAAATTAATATGATAAAAAATTCTGATTCTGATAAGGTCATCAAAACAAGATGAGCGAAGACGCTCAATAAAAAAAAGATTTTTTTTCTTCCCCAACCGGATTCGATTCTTTTGAAGGGGTAAGCCTATTTATTTCTGGTTCTAAGAGCAGTAGTTCTAGTGGTCGACTCGCTTCTTTCAAACTGTTTCTCATTATTAAGAAAGGGTAACGAAGATAAAATACGAGCTTGTTTTATAGCAATAGTAATTAATCGTTGTTGTTTTAAGGTCAATCTATTTACTCGCCTAGATAATATTTTTCCTTGTTCACTAATAAATCGACTAATTAAACTCAT
The DNA here is from genome assembly GCA_020496765.1 of Gossypium stocksii. Classification (NCBI taxonomy): domain Eukaryota; kingdom Viridiplantae; phylum Streptophyta; class Magnoliopsida; order Malvales; family Malvaceae; genus Gossypium; species Gossypium stocksii. The sequence goes on along the minus strand of CM035628.1, from coordinate 44,946,367 downwards.
GTTTCTATAATCAATTCGATCCCCCGATTGGATCGGGGGCAAACGCCTACGAAAAGATCGCTTGGATTTAAGAAAGAGTCGCTTGGATTTATCCATGATTTCTTTATTCCTTATTTCTAAAAAGAATCCTATCCCTATCTCTATTTCTAAAATCCTATTTTGAAAATTCAAATTATAGAATTAATATAATAAATAGGATTTGGTTTGTTTATTTTATTATTGTTTATTTTATTATTATTTATCATTTCAATATATAATAATAATATATATAAACATATTAATAATATATAAATTATAAATAATATTAATAATATAATAATATAGAAAGAAAATATGCGTTATATATAACTAATTAGATACTTATACTTAATATATTATATACCTAATGTCATATTTTCATATTCTCGGGAAGTGGTGACATACGAGCACTTGATTCGATTTATTTCTTTATCTCCCCGTGAATTGTATGTTTGTAACAATAAGGACAGAATTTCTTCAATTCCAATCGACTGGGCGTATTGTGTCGATTTTTTTGAGTAATATACCTGGAAATACCCGTTGATTCCTTATTAACGCCGTTTCGAACACAACTGGTACATTCCAAAATAATCGTTACTCGGACATCTTTACTCTTGGCCATGAACCTCCTTTGAGTATTTAATTCACCCAACTTTTCTATTTTCCGATCAAAAGCGAAGAAGAAAGGAATGAAAAAAAAAAAGAAATAAAAGTTGCTAACTCAAAACAAAATCTTGAAAGATTTTGTTGCAATCAATATAGTAAATCAATATAGATTTATAGTAAATAATAAGAATAAGTAATACAACGATTTCGAACTCTATTTAGAATCAAACCACCGTACGGTATTTTCTTTAAGTATCTTGTAGGATACTGTTGTTCCAGCCACATTTCTCTTTTCGCTCTACTAGTAATTTAATTGGAGCTTGAACCCGAGTTTCGGTGAGGTTGAATCCACTTTTTTCGTTCTACCTTCCTTATTTATTTTATCTAATTCTTATCTAATTCTAAAAAAAAACTAAAAAAAAAAATAAAAAAGGGGGGGGGCGAGAGAGTAGTCACAGATATTTGATTGTATCTCGATCTAATCTTTTTCGCCCCGTCCCGCGGCAATAACTCGAATTAAAAAAAAGGGAATGTTAACGCATCCGGGAAGAAACGATTGATCTCTATCAATAAACCCGCTAAAGAACCGAACCAGAGAGTACTTAGTACCGGTGCTACGGAAAGATATGTTTTTAGATCGCGCATTTAAAATCCTCCTTCTTTATCGTATTACATTATGGTAATACATATATAATCGCATGTATGTGTGGTTAAAGACCACTTGGATTTGTCTATTTGTACCCGGAATTCCTAATTCAAAATTCAAATTTAAATGGACAATGATTCGATAGATAAGATTTTCCCTTTCTTAAAACAGCAAAACAAAATAGGTCCCTTTCCGCCTGAGAATTCCCGCTAAAAATATTCATTTATTATTCATTATATGGTTGTTATATGATATGAGACCAAAAAGAGGAAATGGAAAGATCCGTTTTGTATATCAATAGATGAAATAAGGGTGTGGAAAACAAGACAGGGATTCTCTACAATGACATTGTAGGCCAATTGAAAGGGATGTAGCGCAGCTTGGTAGCGCGTTTGTTTTGGGTACAAAATGTCACGGGTCAATTAACGAAAAATTGACCTCATGATGATACTCATATGGATTCCTCATCATTTTCTTCATGGCAGTGTTGTACTCTTCCATCCTGTTCTTGGACCTCACAGAAACCTTACTGTTTCTGGGATTATCATCAATTCCAGTCTCGGTTTCAGACAAGTTACAGAAAATTCTAGGAGCATCCATTATAGATTGCTTCTTGGGGAGCATGAAATTGAATCTACATTTGAAATTTGCAGGAAAAAGTTCAGTTAGTGATGGGTTTTGGAAGACTGAAGAGAAACAAGCGGTGCTGTTTATGGTACTCATGTGCTGTTTCTTGTTTCTTTGATATTTTTGGGTATGTCAGATTTTATAGTTTAGATTTTAGTGAATGACTTGACTATGTTGCCCCTTTCATGACTGTGTCCTCAAACTCAAGCTTACCGTCCATTTTTTGTGCCCCAATTTGTTCGAATCTAGAATTCCCATAAATTCATTATCATAAAATTCTAACATTTTAAAACAAAATTAATTACTTTTTCCTGATTTTTGTTTTAACTTTTTAAATAAAATTCTAATTTTTAATTAATTAGAATATGTGATTAATAATGCTTCTTAAATTAATTTGTTATTTGAAAATGGTGATAATAAACCAATTCAAATCCTTTTCTTTTTAGCAAAAATATAAATTCTAACATTTTAAAATTTTTCGATCAGATGATTAATTCAAATAGAATAATTATAATAATATCATTTCATAATAGTTTAATACTTGTTTTCCGACTTTGCTAGTTAAATCTTTTTTTTTTTTATCTTAGACGGGTACTTAAACTATTATTCTATTATCTGATTTAATTTCTTTTTGTAAAGGTGTTAAAAAAATTGGATACCATGTGATACCAACTAAAATGTGCCTTGTAAGACCTTTCAACCAATTAAAATATGTCACGTGGCACTTAATGCTATTTAAAATAAAAATATTTACTCATCATTGATTAGATGTTGACCGACATTAACCACTGTTGATCGATGTTGACCAAATTAACCATCCACGGCACGTCACCTTTCTTTTTTATTTCTTAGTATTATATATAATATTATTTAAAAATGTAAAAATCATCTATAATAATAAATATTTAATTGCTTTTAAAAGTTTAAAAAATTCTACAATTCTAAAATATATAGTTATAAATTAAAAAAAACCAATATATTATATAAAATTGAAAAAAAATAAAAATTATATAAAAATCAAAATATTATATAAAAATCAAAAATTTTCAAAAAAAATATAAAATATATAAGTTTAAATTTAAAAAAATAAAAATATTATATAAAAATTGAAAATTTGTCATAAATTTTATTTAAAAAAAACTCTAAATTTTAAAAATTCAAGAATTAAATTTCCAAAATAGACAAAGTTAGATAAAAATATATATAAAGTTTTAAATTTTTAGAAATTTAGATACATATTTTTTGAATTTGTAGAATGTAGAGTTTTTTTTTTTTTTAAAGATATGACAGGTTTTCAATTCCTATATAATATTTTGATTTTTTTAATTTAAATTTATATATTTTAGAATTTTTAAATTTTTTTCAATTTCACATAATAATTTAATTTTAAATTTTAAATTTTTAATTATATATTTTAAAAATTTTTAATTTTTAAAGTTTTTAAAAAATTGAATTATTATATTATATATATTTTTTATATTTTAAAATAATATATTATATAATATTAAAAAAGAAGAATGATGTGATGCATTCTAGTAACACCACTTGAACGGTCAACTTGGTCAATGATTAGTTAATGATCAATCAACATTGATCAACACTAGTCAATGTCGGTTAATATCTAGACAAAGTAACCTTAAGTGCCACATGGCAAATTTTGATTGGCACCATGTGACAATTGAATTTTTTAACTCCATTACAAAAAAAAGGGCTGAACCAAATAATAGAATATAGTTAAGCACCAATTTGACGAAAAGAAGTTAAAAGTATCAAAGTGAAGAATCAGACATAGTTCGGGGTCAAATTTAGCATTAAGCCTTCCATAATTTAAAAAAATTATACTATTTAAGAGTTTTTTTAGTCTTTTTATTGTGACAAAAATAAATAAAAATATGTATATGGAGGGATTTGAACCTGTGTCAATTAGATTAGTAAAATTTTAAATATATCAATCAACCAAAACTTCATTTTAATATTTTTATTTTAATATGCACAATTTATTAGCTTTATTTTGATAATAAATAATTGTAGTGCATTTAGTATTGTTAATATGATGTATTTATGTATGTAAATTATGTTTTACTTATAATTTAATTTTTTATTTTAATATGTTATTATGATTAATTAATTTCAAACCATAAATTTTATTTTTATTTTATACTATTTTTAAACATAAATATGTGTTTTAAATCCATTGTTTTCACATGCATACACGTGCAATGAAATTTCTAGTAGACATTTAAGCATGCTTCATGAAAATTTAATTGGAATGCAAATTAATAAGATTTTTTTCATTTACTCGAAAGGTAATATAATGCGAATAAGTTTTGTTCCTAACATAAAGCATTGTAATATTTATTTTTCATGTAACATTGAAGTTGAGAAAGAGTAACACAATTTGAATTTATGTTAAATAAATGTATGATAAGAACTTAAACTATCGCTCCATACAAATAAAAACACATTGTAATATTCATTATCATGTATTAATTAAAACCATAAATTATAATATTTAGAAAACTACAATAATCCTGTCAAAACAAAAAGAGAAAACTGAGACATGTATAACCAGAAACAAGATAATAAGAAGCTGGTAAAATTTCAAGATCGATAGAGCTCTAACAAAACTTGTAAGTTTCACTATCACTGCGTGGTTCTCAATTTTGATAAATGAAAATTAGATTGCAGTTTGTGCAGAACTTGAAGACTCAAATTCAATGAAAGCTTACAACCTTCTCAGTCTATCAAGTTTAACCTGAACCCCTCAGCTTTAATTTGGCCAACAATCTTGAACGGCTGCAGTTTGTGCAAAACTTGACTCAAATTCAATGGAAGCATACAACCTTCTCAGTCTATCAAGTTTAATATGAACCCCTCAGCTTTAATTTGGCCAAAAATCTTGAATGCTTCGTAGAGTTGTTCAGATTTTGAACCAATGGCTAAATTACTAGATGTTCCATTAACATTCTTCGATTCTTGAGTGCTATTCCGACAGGTTTAATTCCCGGCAACTTGAACAGAGCATTGTTTTCATCCAAAGCATGCCCCATGTATAGAAAACTCTTCATAGGAAGAACGTTGGTTGGCACATCATGTTGTGTCCTACTCGAAACAATAGCCGGAAAATCTTCGATAGCAAAAACTGGTTCATCATGTTGCATTGAATCTGAAACAGATGATGGACCTTCATTGATACCAACAGTTTCCACTTCATTCTGTGTCAGAGCTCGAAATAGGCACATCTTCGATATGAATAGGTGGAGCATCATGCTGTTTTGGACTCGAAACAGCAATGGGTAAGGGCAAAGCCAGAACAATTTTTTAAGGGAGTCAAAGTGCAATTTTACCTTTATTAATTTAAAATTTTAAAAAAATTTAGAAGATCTAAATAGCAATTTTTCATTTTAGGGGGGCCGGGCCCATGCCAGCCCCCCTAAATTCGCCTCTAGCAATGGGAACATTAGCATTTGGACCATCTTCGATATGAAGAGTTGACATGTCACATTGTGTCGAATTCAAAATAGAATTTGGAACACTATATGAAAAATTGGCACATCATATTGTACCGGAGTTGAAACAACAATTGAAACATATTTTGCTGGTGATCAACCCGTATAAACAAAAAAAAAAAAGTAGAGAAGATCAAATACAAATTTTATATGAAATACTCCAACGAAAATGATACAAAACACAGGTAAAAGAGGCTTTAACTTTTCACTAAATTAGTAAACAAATAAGAGTATAATATGGAAAAAATAAATTTATATAGTACATCTGAATACAAAATCTTAACTCTCATAGAGTTTTCTTAAAAGGGATACAAAATTCTCTTCATAATTACTAAGCAAACTCTTACTAAAACTATCTTAATCTTGTCGCCCTCAAAAGAAAAGCCTTGTAATATATCTTTAATTACATTCTCAAAACAGAGATACAATGCCCCTTTAAATAGGCTAAGTGTAAAAGGATAAAACAACTAAAATATATTTGAAGTAGTCAGAGTTCGAGTGAGAAAAGATAGCAAAGTTTAACTAGGAGATGAAATCTGATTTTTGTGGGAAACACATCGCCAGATCATAACATCTTCATTCGCGTTGTCACGATGTCGTTGCAATGTCAGGAAGCTTCTCGTCATGACATCATTGGCTGACTTTGGTGTTCCAATACTGAAATCCTTGTGTCGAGATACGAGTTGTGTTAAATGCTTACAAACTGATTGATAAATACGAGGCACACCTCACATATTTGGTAAGAAGGATTGACACACCATTTTGTGTCGAACTTGAAACAGTGGTCGGGACGCCTTTGACAAAGAGTGATTGAAGAACTTCTTATAGGATCAGTTATCGAACTAGAAACAACAGTTGGAAAATCTTTGATAAGAAGAGCACTTCCCATTTCATTCTCATCAAGAAATTTGAAAATATCATTGAAGATGAAATAACTATTGATTGTTTCCATCTGTGTAAAGATGAAAGGCTGATTGAACATGATAATCATTTCGTTCTTTATAGTAAAAGTGCTAGTTACCACAACAAAAACACTACCATCTGTAATAAACTGTGAATCGCAACAAACAATATCATATTGCTTACAATCCAAATAAGACAAAACATGTTTCTTGATTTCTTCTATGGTGGTAAAGCTGATCATGGCACCATCAAGTCCCAACTGGCTAACCGCAATCATGATAAATTTGTAAATTTCTTTTGGAGAATCACTGAGGAAGAGATAGTATCAGTTCAGTTGCGACTGCTTGTGGGGTCAAAAGAGAAATTTGGCTTTGCATTAGCTATGAATTACCATCAGAGAAGAAATTATTCGTAATTCTCTTTTAGAGAATTCGGGAAGAAAAGATAGTATCAGTTCACAAATGCAATAACTACCTTTTCCAGAGAATTACAGAGAAAGAGGGAGTATCAATTTACGAATGCAGTAATACCTACTTACGAGGTTAAAAGAAAATTTTACCTTTGCCTTTGCCTTTGAGTTTGAGATCGGATTTGGGGTCTTGAATTTCGAGTTTCATATTTGATTTTTTTTATATTTATTTATGTTTAACTAGTATAATTAATATATTCTTTTAAAAAATAAAAGTATTTTTATTTATTTTTAAACCCTTCAATATTTTTTGTTTTACATAAATGAAAATATATCATCTTATTAATAAATAACTAGGAGTGCATGAGATTTATGCACCCATGATGCATCAATAGACTGAAAAATTTTAAAAAGAAAGAAAAAAAAAAAAAGTAAAGCCGGATTGTTGTTTTCACGCATTTAACTGCACAACACAACTGAACTTAGATATCATTCACAAACATTAATAAAATGGTTACTAAACAACACCCAAATGACAGAATCACACAATGAAATCAAACTTGAATTGCCTAACAATGATTCAACAAAGAGAAACATTAAAAACATTATGCAAATAATACTTGAATCGAAGACGGCTAGGATGAGCGAAGCGGCTCACCTTGCCAAGCCCAAACAATGTCCTTCAGTGCTGGCCTAACATCCTGTTGAAACATATTTCGAAACTCCAATGTATCACCACTGGATTTCCTCAGCTCCACTAAGTGGAAAGATGGGGTAAACTCAAATATCTCGGCATCGATAGCCAATGCACCTTTTCGACCTCCGTTGGATCCTTCCATTTTCATTAGCCCTCCATGCTTCTTAACTTTCAACTTCAAGTTTTGAGCAATGTCCTCTAGTTTAGATGTTATGGCAGAGAACGTATGCGTCGACGTAAATTGCACTTCCTTCTTCGCGTCATTTTCCACAAATAGTCCGGACAAATCGAATCCACTCGATAAAGAAATTATGTCGAAGGCATTCAAATTAGTGACCTTAGCCATGTCTTTCTTTGCTTCAAATGCATTGGACTTAGTCTCAGAACTAAAAGCTGCATCGATATCGGCCGGAACCAACACTTTTTCAACTTTACTCTGAATTGGTTTCGAGTTAAACCCTTTTCTGAACCACGGATTTGTCATTATTTTCGCGATTGAAATCCTAGCTTTTGGATTCGGATTGAGGATTCTTGACAGCAGCTTGGTCACTTCAGGTGAAAACCAATTAGGAAATTTGTACTCTGCCTTGCTTATTTTCCTATAGATTGCTATTAGATTCGAATCATGAAATGGCAGATAACCAGCAAGCATAACATAGAGGATCACCCCACAAGACCAGATATCGGCTTTGGCTCCACCATAACCCTTTCGGCTTATAACTTCAGGCGCTACATAAGCAGGGGTTCCACAACTTGTGTGGAGTAACCCGTCTTGATGCTTAGACTCTGCAAGCGCACTCAAACCGAAATCCGACACTTTAAGAATTCCATTTTCATCCAGGAGTAAGTTTTCCGGCTTCAAATCCCGATGATAAACGCCTCTGCTGTGGCAAAAATCAACTGCACTGATCAGTTGTTGAAAATACTTCCTTGCCATGTCCTCTCTCAACTTCCCTTTAGATACCTTCTTGAAGAGCTCACCACCTTTGGCATATTCCATAACAAAGTAAATCTTGTTCTTGCTAGCCATCACCTCATAAAGCTCCAAGATATTCGGGTGTTTAACCAGTCTCATAACCGATATCTCCCTCTTGGTTTGGTTCATCATCCCCACTTTCAAAACCTTCTCCTTGTCGATGACCTTAACCGCCACACTCTGACTGGTTTTGATATTCCTTGCATAGTAAACCTTGGCAAAGTTTCCTTGTCCTAACAATCTTCCGAATTCATACTTATGCATCAACACCTTCCCTTTATTTTCCATTCTAAAGTTCAAATCTTAACACCCTAAGATAAATTTTTATCTCCTGCAGTAACTATATATATGTATAACATCTAAAGAGCAGGAGTGGTTATAACCGGAGTGCTCAACCGTCTTCAACAAGGTCACCCTTCAACATGGCAGAGATTTTACTTTCAACTCTATTTACAATATGGATACAGGGAATGAATTTGCTGTCTGTTGAGAATCCAACATCATCGGGAATGAATGCGGGTAATTCAGAACCGGATACAACTTTATGTGCTTCAGATAAAAAGTTCACAGCATGCAAGCACATCTTTCTGCATTCCCTGGACCTGTCTGGAAGCTGTCTAAATCACACAAAGAGACAAGTCAAGAATGATTTAATCAACAGGAATGCATCATAAATATGCGTTCCAAATTCATGCTTCAAAGTAGAGAATGAATAGAAAAATCAGTTTCAGTATTAGAACAAAACCAAGATGGACAACAATTAAGATATGGAAACAAACTCTTAAAGCTAACACAATATTTCATCAACATAATCAAAGGACTGAAGATATTAAGATAAAGAAATAACAGGTATGAATGGACGACATATACAATGGATCCTAGAGCTAAATCTTGAAGAGAAAAAACAAACATTCTAAGCAAATAAAAGGTAGATGAGATATGACCAAAAGGCAAAGCAAAAACATAAAAAAGAACAGAACATTGTTTTTGGATCACATTTAAAGGTGTGAGCATAGTTTTACAGTTTAAATTCATGTTAGCTTAGATTTTTAGAAGGCAAAAAAAAAAAAAAGTACCAAGAGATAAACATGATTCAAAAAAGAAACTCAGCCAAAAAATAGAGAAGTAAAAAAAGAAGGAAGAACTCAAACTTACCTATGAAGGAAAAAGAAGGGCTAAACTGAGGAAGATGGACTTTTAAGGAAGTGGTGGAGGGATGGAGATGAAAGACAATTGTTGCAAGTACAATGAATATATCATGAGATGTAATAATTGATGTTCCTGGTTTTGAGCTATATAAAGAAAGGCTTATGTTATATACAGTGTGGGTTAAGACAAAAGCCTGTCTTTTCTACTGCAGTCAAAACTGACATGCAAAGCAATGGTGATAAAATATCATAAGGCTATTTTGGGGATTCAGTGTCCATTTTTGTTAGAATAAACTTCAAAATCTTTCTGCTTTTGCTTCAAACAAATCATGCTTAATACAAAAGGAAAGGAAACAACTTAACCCCATTTAATTTTTTTTCTAAGAATGAAAACAAAAGGTCACCCTAAAAGGGAGGGGAGAAATGGCAGGTTCTCCTTTTTCTTTCAAAAAACCATACCCTCTTTTTCTTTTTTCTAGTTTTTCATAAGGAAGGTTTAAGGCATTAATTGATGAAAATTGGAACACCATTATAAAAGTAGACTCTTGGGGTGTTGGCTCCAAAACTGGTTTGCCATTTCAGACCACTAGTTCACAGATGACATCATGAGACATGAGTTGGTGGACAAAATGAAACCCTTTGATTGGAGTCATTAAATATTTGATTGGTGTCAGATCTTGACAGGGTTGAATGTTCCATAAAATTTGCCTGGACCCCACATCTTAAATTTTGAAAACGTTTGTACAGCACTTTTGTGTGGTTATGGGGTTGGTAGTCCTCCTTGCTGGCCTCAAGGGCTGAACCATCATGATTGCATTTTCCTTTGCATTTCTTCTTTTATCCTTTTCAAAAGAGTCGAGGGAGATAAAGAACAAGGCTTGGCATCAACTCTTTTTAACAAGGTTTTAAAAGAACAATTTTACCAAAATCCTTTTTAAAAGAGTTAAAATTCCCCTGGATGTGCACAATTGGTACAGGTAGACCTCACCAATCATGTATGTAACTATTCACATAATGTGTATGATCATTGAGGTGGCATTAGCATATTTGCTGAGCAGAATTTGGTGATTGGAAGGTCTGGAAATAATTTATTTTTGGCTGGAAGTTGAGTGAAAGTTGCCAACAATTTTTAGCTATATTCTGATATGATATCAGCATGCCTTGAACGTTTAAAAATTCACAATTAGGACACTTCATTACTAGCAAATAAACCAGTAGGTAAGCAACTTATAAAATTTTTAAGCCAAAATCCTAATCATAAATCAGCAATCAGATTCTATTTATGTTACATGTTTTGACTTTTTATAATCCAAGCTGAATCTGGAATCTAAAACTGTTTTTGGCCTCCACTTTTGCTTGCCAAGCTTATTTCAACATTTCTCCCAAATGACTCTTGATTTCATCATCATTTTAAGCTGTAAAAAAAGACCAGAGTTGTTGTCAATTTGATGGGCAAATTTGGTTTGTTTTTAGCATTCTGTTATGGGATGGGATCAAAGATTGTGATCCCCTGCTCCATATTTATATCTTATCTTATTATTATCATAGCCCTTTATATACAAAGCTGAACATGAAGGGAATATTTCACTCAAAGTCTAAAGTTACACGAGGCACATGATTTCTTACGCTCCCATCAGTCCCCCCCTTTTTTTTTTAATAGGACTGATAATGATTCAATTTAGATTTTAGATGCATTTGTATAAAAAAATTGTCAGTTATTTTGTTGTATTTTATTTTTTTTTTTAAATTGAAACTTAATTGAATCAAATATCAAAGATAACTAAACTACTCTGAAATAGCAACTCATCAGTTATTATTATTATTATTATTTATAAAAATAACTTTTTATATATAGGTTCAGACCTACTTTCTAAACAGGAACTGAGAAGGCACCAGCAATGCCTCAAATGAGAATGCTTCCAAATTTAGAGTTTATTGTTAGCTCAAGCACATAAACAAATACAAACTAAAAAAAAGACCAAATGGAACTTTCTAAATTGCAACAAGTTTATGTTACTACGGCTCCATTTTTCTTGAAGCACCGTATCCGAGAATGTGTACCGAGAAAGAACTCTCAAATGGCTCTCTAGATAAATACAAATGAAGAATCAAGGACTGGAAAAAAATAACCTGAAGATGCATAAACTTTACTCGGTCTGAAAACAGATAATCTGGTATTGCTTTTAGTACCTGATTGCTTTAGCAACCTCAAAGAAATGGGCAACATTTTCTTCAGGTGTACCTACTTTAATCCCATGACCGAGATTCAATATATGTTTCCCTTTACCAGCTTTTGTCACGGTATCATGTATCCGATTGGTGATGAAGTCCTTTGAACCAAACAGAACTCCAGGATCAACGTTTCCCTGGACAGCAATATCGTGTCCAAGTCGTCTTCTACCTTCAGCCATGTCAACAGTCCAATCTAAGCTAACTACATCCACACCTGTTAAAGCTAGCCTTTCAAGCAAGCCCCCAGATCCACTTGCATAAAGGATTAGAGGAAGATCCGGATGGGTTTGTTTTACAGCATCTACAATTTGCTTCAGATACGGCAGGCTGAACTCCTCAAAATCCACCGGACTTAGCTCCGTTGCCCAAGAGTCAAATATTTGAACAGCTTGGGCTCCATTGTCAGCTTGGTACCGAATGTACTTTGTCATGGAGGTCGCAAATTTCTGAAGCAAAGAATGAAGTACCTGTAGGAGGAAAAGGAGGTCACTTTCACCCCAGTTAATAACATTGTTCACTGGCAAACAGAAAACACTTATGCCGCTATTTAAGACAAGGACTGGTTCCAAAAGCACAAAAACAAACATAAACCTTAACTACCTTGGGTTGAGAGAAGGCCAATTTTTTTATTTTTGTGAAGTTCTTCGATGAACCACCTTCAACCACATATGATGCTAGAGTGAATGGAGCGCCAACAAAACCCAAAACTGCAGCTTTGTTATCTACCTGGCAAAAAGAAGAAACGGGGTGAGTCTACACTAACTTTTGAATTCACTGAAACGCAACATTAAGTTGGCAACAGCATTATCAATCAAGTTCTAAAAGAATTATGCAAGTTCCTTGTATAAAATGGTAGAACAAAACAATTTTAAATTCAGATAATAGATAGGGGGGTGATGCGAGGGACTGGGAAAGCACTGGGGGATAAATATTTTGTATTCAATTAGTTATCATTGAAGCAAAATACTACTGCAGAGACACCTAATGGCAAACCTTTCTGTTTGGGAACATTAAGGTTAACCACCTCTCTAATTAATCCTATTATTTGTTTGCCTTCCGTATCTAAGAACATTCCGAATGTTCAACTTAGGACGTCAATGTTTTACTAAAGAAAACCAAGCCCTGAAATAATGGGAAATATAAGAAATTCAATTTAGGATGATACTATAAGACATGTCAACATAGACCTCTTTCTTCAAGATTGTCAATGCTTCACCAACATATGGAACTGACCCCTCGGGACTAAATTCTCTCACTTGATCAACATCAGCAGCAGTGGCTATAGGGTCAAAGATAACTGGACCTTTACCCTTGATAATGTCGAAAGGTATGTTCATCCCTGAGAGAGGAGTGAGAATATCGGAGAATAAAATGACCTGTCACAATATACAATGATTTGATCAAATATAACTGGCATACACAAAGAGCAACGGGCATATGAGGAGGGGAGAGGGTGGCTCTCTTGATACTCCAAAAAAGAAAAGGATTACAAAATAAAATTTCTTACCCCATCTGGCTTGAAAACATTCCATGGCTGCAGGGAAATCTCAACGACGAGATCAACATTTTCCGATCTTTCACGAAAGGAAGGATATTTTTCGCATATTATTTGATAGCTCTACAATATGAAACATTCGAAGTAAGACATAATTGAAAAGGAAATGGAACATGAAACAAACAGAAATGACCTGCTCACTTCTTTGAGATGCAAAAAGGAGATACAAACATTAAAATTACAATAAGAAAAGGTCAAAGAAAAAATATCTGCATGCATATAAATCAAAAGTGAAATACAAGATGGTATCAAAGCATAAGCTTTGCAAAAAGAAACAAGAAGTACAACACAACACACACACACACAAAAAAGCACAAATATCATAAAATACAACATTTCATTTTTGCTTAATTTCAGAGAAGCATAAAAAGCACAGTTTCCAGATAACTTACAAACACGTGGCAGGTTCTTTAGGAAATTTTCTTTCCAAATTATCATGTAATCTACTCTCGTTTCTTTTCTTCTCTTTCTTTAATGGCTGGATTTTGAATGTATGAGGCTCCTTAAAAGAACACTACAGCTAGGAATTATGATATACTTTGTGCACCTTAGAATCCTCATTTTGTATATCATATAGCCTACTTTGATCCTTCTATTAGATTACCAAAGGAAAACATAAAAGAGTCTTTCTTTTTTCTTTTTCTTCAAAAAAGGGTTTGATGGCAGAAACATGAAGCAGACATTACAGTTTGAGGTATCCAATCTCCAAAGTAAATGCAGAACATTAAAAAAAATTGCTTTTGAAACCACATTGATTTAAAAACCTGCCTTCATGTACCTCCCTGCTTGCCTCATAAGCCAAACTGGTGGTCTTTCAACATCTTGCCCTCGAACAGCATTGAGCAACAGGGGTTCTGCTAAAGCTTTTGGTTCTACTACAGCCCCTAAATGAGAATTTCACAAATAAAACTATTAAATCAGCCATTTTCAGCAAAACATAGATAGGGCTCAATAATGCAGTCAGGCCTGATCAAAGGGATTAGTTGAAGAATAAGAATGGTGGAGAATCAATGGTGTGAATGATTCAGCTAAATGAAATATGCTATGCTTGCATACAAGGGTATGCAAATGTATGGAAACTATATATCATGCTGAAATCAGACAGAACAAAGGTAATTTCAATCAGATTAATACTGTTTATACTTTTCAATCAATCATCAACACAAACATGTCACAATAGAACTAAATTGCATGATAATGATCATACATTGGTATCAAGCATGCTATTGTTATATAACCAGTAAAAATTATGAACAATGACAGACACGAAGATAGAAGAAAATCAATTCGAGTTTTTCCTTTGCTTTTTCCCAAGAGATACAAAAAAAGAAGAGAAAAGAAAAGCCCCCAATGCCTTTCAATGCTATGGTGGTTCTCATTTGCAAGCAGGCCATTGTCCAATGTCTCATCAAAGCATAGCTAACATAATTTCAATATTCAACTATAATTAACCATTCCCACCACTTTATCAGAAAATTATACACAATTAAATAATCACCATTCACCATCATATCTAACAATGGCTGCTAATTTTCACATCTGATATTAGCTCATCGATAATTTCAAGCAACTTTTCGCACAGAAACCCAGACTAGAAATGGGCTTCATTCACTTAAAAACATAATTGCATCTCAACTAGCCTCATAAACTCATAACTAAAACACATTAAATAACCCAATCCGGCTAGAGGTTTTCATGCTTGAGCTCCTAATTTTATAACGTTCCAAAATTTTGACTTGCCAGAAAAACCAGAAAATCCAAATCAACAAAGTAGTAATCTTAAGATTGAAAATAAAGTTGAAATTAAAAGGAAAAAGAAAACAGAAGAGTACCACCAAGAGAACATTGGATGAATCTGCGCTTATGATTGGAAAAAGATGAACTTTTTGAAGGGACAAAGAGAGAAGCAGTAAAAGAAGAAACTGAGGTACAAGACATTGTTTTTTGTTCCAATTAGAACCGCCTGCCAAAGTTTCAGTGTTAGAGTTTGATTTTGAAGATGGGTCTCAACTCTCAACTCATCTGTCAAGAGCTTGTTTCATTGCTGCTGGGTCTTTGACAGGGAATTAGAGTTTAGATAGAAAAAAAGATAAGGAAATGGTAAAATGTAATCTTTTAAAGAAATGTCCCAAAGTCGTGTCGTCTCCTTTTGCCACCTCAACTTTACTGTTGGCCAATGCCAAGCCCATTATTTTATTATTATTTTGACCCTTTTTTATAAATAAAAAAATTGTCATTTTAATTTTTACACTAAAAGGAAAAAAACAATCAATCCGGAAACCCAAATCTCTCGAAACAACTTGCTGAGTTCTGTCTGTGCCTTGGCCATTTTCAGACAACCTGCAGAGTTCAAGTCTTTTGTTCAAACAATTTTCAAAACCCTTCCCGAAGATCTTTTCCTACAAAAATGAAACGTAAGAAATGGTCAGAGCTTGAAGAACAAACCCTTTTGTCCAAATACTCTGATCTTCTCAATTCAGGAACTTTATCCAAGCTCAAAACCAGAGAGAAAAAGTTCAAGCCCATAGCTGATCATGTTAACTCGGTTCATCATCTTCAAGATCCCATTACTTTTCCTTTCAAATGGTCTTGGCGTGATGTGTCTATTAAGGTTCAAAACATGAGGCACCAGTATTTAGGGGTGAAGCAGAAGATTAGGATTTCAAAGGATGAGTTTAATTGGAAAGATGGTGAGAACCATTGGGAAAACTTTTTGAAGTATAAAGAGGTTTTCGGTGATGTGGAACTTGAAGTAAAAGGGAAGAAAGGGATTGAAAGTAATGGTAATGGGAGTGATTTGTTTGAGGATTGTTGTGACTTGGGGTTTGCAATTGATAGTGAGGATTTCGAGGAGGAAGAGGAAGATGATGGTGTTGATGGCGATGGAGATGGGGATGATGGTGGCGATGAGAAGCTGGGGCCTGAGGGTGAGTTTGGAGGGGAGAGGGAATTTGGTGATATTGGTATTTCTCGTGTTAGAAAATCAAGGAAAGGTGTAGGAGGAAGCAAGGGTTTTGGATTGCTTGGAACACAAGTATTGGAGTTGAGAGATGGGGTGGTGAGGAGGGAAGAGAAAAGGAAGGAAAGAGAGTTTGCAAGAGAGAAAGTTGAGATGGAGAGGGAGCAGAAGAGGAGGGAAATGGAGTTTGGGAAAGAAAAGTTATGGAGTGAGAGGGAGGAGAGGATGGAGGATTGGGAAATGGAGTTGGAGGAAAGGGAGCTATTTTGGGCTAGGAAGGAAGGTGAAAGAAGATTGAGGTTAGAGAAGGAATTGGATGAGGAGAGGAGGAAGAGGAGGGAAACGGAGGAAAAGCTCGAAGAGGAGGCGATGGAGTGGAGGGAGAGGTTGTTGGGATTGCAAATTGAACATGAGAAAGCAATGATGCAAATGCATATGGAAGCATGCCAGAACCAAATGCAGATTCTTGGGGTTATGGCTAGGCTTTTTTGTCAGTTTTATGGTTCAGCAAATGATGGTTTAGCAGCTGGTTTAGGAGGTTTGCCTCCTCAAGTTTTACAAAATTTGCAGCATCCCGGAGGATTAGGTGATAATGGGAAGCCTGATTCCAGTTCTCCTTCTGAGTTCATCTAGAGTATGATTTAATCACTTCTTGTGAATAGTAATGTTGTTGAAGCCCTAATGAAGTGTAAAGTTAATTGAGTTTTATTAGCATATTGAATGTTTGTATGATAGCTTGATTGAATGGGATGTTACTGTCAACTTCAGTTTCCTTGATTCTTTTTTATGGTACAAAATCATGCAAATTTTTGTTTTAAGGGTGATGTTAACTTAGTTTGATGTTTCTTTGGAATTTGATGTTCTTTTACTCTCGTGATGTTTCGGTTTGTACTCTTTTTGACATTTTTAACTTGAGGTCACTTCCAATCCAAAAAAAAATTGAGGTTATTTAATTGCTTTTACTTCTTGGTATTGATTGATGCATATGATCCATTATTTTTACTTTACAGTGAAAAGAAATCAAACCATATTCATCTAAAATAAAGTTGTTTTGCTGTTTTCCTCTGTTCACTGCCAAAGCAAAAATGAACCTGCTTTTGTTGTATTATACCATGCTGCTCTGACTCTCCATTTTTCTTAAAGTGCTTGCATTTGATATCTGTTTCCGATGCATACACAGATGTCAGTATGAGATGGGGATATGCCCCTCCAAGTATCCTCCAAATATATGGAAGAAAGAAAAAACTGAACATACCTGTAACTGACACTCACACCTGAGTCCAAGTAAAACAGATATTATTTTTCCACTAGGATGGAGTTTACTTTTTAGAGCTATATCGGTCAATTCTGGAGGAGATATTGTTAAGGCACCGAATAGAATAAAGTTTAGTTTTTTACCAAGTTTCCTAGGGATGGGAACTACTAATTTTCCTTTGAAAGCATGCATAATTTGTACTTACTTGCTTCCCCATCTTTGCTTTATGCCTTGATCCTTTATTTATTGTGAGGCTCTTGCTTGAATCAGATATTTTCATGTTTCATGGTAGTAGCTTAATATGAATGAGCCTGAAATGCTATAATTCTTTCGTACCTGAACTGCTAAGTTACCTCATGTGTAGTTATGGAAATTTAGCAAGAAATGTGCTGTTTATTCCATTTGCATGGTTTGGTTTTAACTCAAAATAACTTCTATGGCTATTAGTTTGTGTTTCTGTCACTGCTTTGAATTACTGGAGTGCTATTTGAAACTATGAGAGAACTTGTCTCAGTACAAGCATTCTATACATGTCGTTTGTATCTTTATGTGTTCTGAAGTGGTCGGTCTAGTAGTTTAGAATGGTGAGATCAAATTTCTAAACCTGGTTCGGCTTTCGCACTTCAATTAACAGTTTTTGAGTTGTCTTGTTTACAAAACCAACTTGTTGATGTTTCTTTCAATACAATACATTCTATATGCTACTTATTGCTTTTTCGGGTTTTCCTTGTGCATTTCTTATTCTCTGTTTGATCATGTTTGTTGTTTTATTGTCTAAAACCACGTTTGTGCGGGTACGTATGCATAGAGGATGATTTTCTCTAAAGAGTTCTAGTGTTATCAATCGATTACATGTTGCACGATGGAGAAATAAGTTTATGGTTAGGAGAGAATTGGTGAGTGAACCAGACGAGAAGAATCAGGACTTACGGGTAAGTAAAATGGGAGAGGCAGCTATGATCCTCCAAATATATAGAAAAAAACTCGGAATATTTTAGTATACCCATGTTGGAGTCACTTTTATTCAATATTCACCTTCTGAGTCAACAGGTAAAGGGGATAGAGTTTACAATGAGATTGGTGATTTAGCATGTGGCAAATGAGAAACCAAGCATTGATAGTTGTCTCCTCGAGCAAGTGCAGGTTCAGTAAGTTATCACTTGTCTTGCTTTGCAATTTAGTTTCAAATATGAATATTTGTTGGATATGAACACATTCATTTGAAAGAGCCTCATTTCTAGATATGTAACCAAAACAAATGTTTTCTTCTTTTCATTTTGTTTATTAAGAAGCTTTTCTAATAGCTAACATATGCAAGGAAAATATTGTTCTGCTGACATTAAATTCCTGAATGGGGTTAGTATTGCCCTATTTTCATATTTTTGTATTTTCTTAGGTAAGGCAAATGCAAAAATTAAGAACTTAAAACTTAGCCAACTCACATTAGCGTCCTGGTCCTTGGCAAGCACGTAAAGGTGTTTTCATGGTTGTGGACCGTGATTATGCATTATGAAATAGCAGAGTAAAAAACAGAAATAACTTTGGCTAAAAGTAATGCAAAAAGGGTATCATTTTCACTGATCCTGCACAAAATTACAATGGCCATCCGAATTGTCCAGAGATTCGTCTGCTCCAACAGTTACTATTTATTGTGAAGTTCACATGATGACAACTCAATCTACTGTACAATCAGTTGAATGATAAATGGAACAACATTTTCCTAACTAAATCAAATTTTAAAGTAAACTGTGAACCTATGTTACTCAGACTCAGCCCCAGATACATGTATGTATCTCCATACCATGAAACTGAAGAGTAACATGGATCATACAACTATGTACTCATGGCTCATACAACTATCTCCTCAACTGCGCTCTCGCTTAAAATACAGGGACAAATTTGAAATAAAAGGAAGGTGAAATTGATTCAGAAGATGGTATCAACTGTAAGCTTCCTTTTCGGAGGAGTCTTCTCTATGATCTGCTTTTGCCGGTCCATGAAAGTAGAACCCTTGTTAGCAAATAATCTTCTAAGATTAATCACTGAAAGCTCATTAAAGCTACCAACTGCAAGATCAGCCTGCCCTAGATCGTACCTGCATGTTTTCATTTTTCATGTCAATCAATTTCTAATTTGCAGGTTTCAGATGGCTTCCCAAAGATTAGAAAGGTGCAAAAGTGTAAGAAAACAAGTTTCTTCTTATCTAGTCATGACATAAAAACCAAGCACAACAAATCAATACATTGCCCAAAATTGATCATAAAATATGTTTGTTTGTTATGACATTTATCAAGGCTTAATTTTTACTTCACTAATATCTTCTGCCTGAGAAGGTTTTGAAATGAAGCATAATTGTTCACATGACCAATGTTACTCTGGTTCGAGTGTGTCAAATGCAGGTATACACCAAACGTGTATGATCATTTTTTGCCAAGTTTTGCCAGTAGTTGGAGGGTCATATCCCTATACCTATACCTGGGACAAATCAGACATGGGTACTCAAGAAATGAAATAAAGAGACGTAGCAGCATAGCATGTGATTTCTCTAGTAAAAGGATAATAAGAATACAACTCCCTATCGCTTTCTGCTAATCTAATTGCATTTCCAGTAAAGTATCTCTTAAACTTGCAACATTGATACGCTTGTCATATGCACAAACTATGCATATTCTAAACATAGATCTAAAAACCACTCTTAAAAGGGTCACTTTGAGGTTTATTCCTAGGTGTAAAAGACCAAGGGTTACATCCCTGTTTTATTATTTGCTTCGTATAAGCTATAGCAGAAGTATATCAGATAATTTATTATTAAACAGGAGTTCAGTTCTATATCACATTTCATAAATGGTTTCTATCAATTGCTGCAATTAAGTGTCCATGTAGGATTGATAGCATGCTTCTATGTTAATGAAACATACGCAGGGTGGGAGCCAATCAATGCCACAGCCATCATTGTACAGTTATGAGCTGCAGTAATGCCACGTGGATCATCCTCAAACACTACGCACTTGGATGGTTTACGATCCAGCTGCAAGGGATTAATAGGAATTTGTCAAAAAGAGAACACATTAGCAACAAAAAGAAGCTTTTTATAATCAACTTCAATAGTTTCTTTCTATAAAGGCATCTATTATGGCTACAAGTTAAATACTCAACCACCATTCTCGATAATCAAGAAATTAAATGCATTCAAGTGCAGGTGCTTCATATATATTTTAGAAGAGAACTAAAATAACAGTGATAGAAAATATCTTTAACCTAATTGGCATCGATAGAAATTATCTCAACCACCATTTTAACTCTTGCAATTGTCATCTGTTACAAATAATATAGCATTTAGCAAGTGCTTCCAATTGATTGACATATTGGAAAGCTTTCAAGCCTAAAATCGGTAATAATCACACGCTCGAGCTTCATTAAGAACTCTCAGTCATGTCAGTGGCACCTGGTATTGTGGAGTGAGCAGACACAACACTCAACTGCAGGTTAACATAGCAAAGATTTAAGACAACTCTCTTGCATATCCATAAGACAGTAAATTTCTCCTTGTTACTTAAAGAAAACTGAGAACACTGAAAATGGCCAAATATTGGAGCAAAAATCTTAAGAAATAAAAGAAATTTCACCCAGAAAAAATATATCGTAATGCTATCTAAAAATTTCTACAGCAATATGACAAACCCAAATGTAGGTCCCAAATCATATTGATAATTAAGAGGATAAATACTCTAACAATGACAAGTGAGATGCCTGAAGCCTTGATCTTAAATGGAAAATACCTTCACAGCTGCTGACAAAAATCTATGAGCTATTGACTCCATACCATCTTCCTCGGAAATTATTGCCTGTGAACAATTAAAGAAATTTACCAGATTAGAATCTTACTACCTCTGAATTTCATTGACTATATATGGTCTTGAGACAATCATTGGAGAATGGAACATAAAGAACAGATTTTCCATACTATACAATGCACAAGATCATCCAAATATTATTCAATTTCCCCTAAATGGACAGTCTTCTACAGTAACACAGGAAAGATTAGAAAAGGTCTTCATGTGGAAAAGTTTTATAAAAAAATGGCATCTCTAGACGGCAAAAGAACTGCAACGATATTAGTTGCCACCATACAAGAGAAACATAAAATACTTAGAAATACAAAGAACCTGGAAATACTTCTTGAGGCCAATTCGTTCTAAAGCATCAACCATGTTCCTTCGATCAAGACTTGAAACCACAGCACAAGGGATGTGAGCCGTAGATACAGCATCAAGCCATTCTTCTAGACCTTCCATTGGTTTTCTTAGCTGAATGAAGATGAAAGCAGCAATATTGTTTGTTAACTTGGAAGACAAATTTAAAACCCATTATATCAATTGAACAAGCACTCACCTTTGGAAGATTATCAAAATAAATCTGTGAGAGCCTCGACTTCAATCTATCTACTTCACTTTCTATGGTTTCCCAGCGCAAAATCTAAAAATGTTGGGAAACTCATAAGAGACAAAAAAAAAAGAGCATAATATGACTGCATATGGGATTAATCAAGAAAGCTGAACTTAAGGGGAAATCAAGAAACCCTCATCTAATACACCTTTCTTTCCTATTTATTTGTTATAACTGAGATTAAATTTTATGACAAGAAAAAAGAAAGATATACTATCTAATGAAGACACCAAATACAATCATAATTAAGAACCAATAATTTTATGACAATAATTGCTGCAACTTTCTGGCTTTTCACAATGCATCACAGTGACAAGCTACATCCCCTCTCAAATCCCCAATTATTAAAAAAGCGTCAAGCACTAAATTGCTTAAATAGCTGAACACCCGAAAACGTAATCCAAATTATTAAAGCACCAAAAATACCCGAACCTTATGCAATACATGATCAGCACTTGCATAAAGCATCAACTTTTGAGCATCAGCCTCAGGAGGAATTTCCTTTCCTGCACAAGATTCAGTAAAAAAAAAAAAATTAGGATTTTTATATGGCAGAAAATTTTCTAAATCAATAGTTGGTTTCAAGCTCAATTAGCAAAAGGAATCTAATTCCATTTTCAAGTTAGGGTTTCAAACTCGCTAAGATACTTCTCCATTAATACAGGAAGGAAAACCAAAGCTTTTTTAAGCTTACAGATGATTTCAATGTTGATAAACCAAAAACCCTCTTTAACTATTATAAAGGATGATTTATTGGAATCTATTAAAGACACTCTCATCATCTACACAAGGTTATGAAGAAAAAAGTACATGATAACATACATAACTTATCCGACTTTCCTCTATTCCTAGCATTTATACTGAAGCCACAAAAGCGCATGTACATACCCTCTTCCAAGGCAAGTTGTTTCCAAGCATTTAACTTGAGAGCTCCAGTATTTGCCTGCATGCCAAAAATGAAAACAGTATAAATTAACATTCAATTTAATTTTTCAAGGTACTCCCATCTAACGCCACACAGCATAAGAAGTTTCAAGCATAAAGCCAAGCTGATTAACAGTAAAAGTAAAGGTAGAAAATTTTACATTATAGAAATTTACATTTTAGTTGGTTATGACTACTATATCACAAGCTTAATTTAAAGTATTTAATTCAAATCAACATGCCAAGCAAATATGCATAAAAGGTCAATCAGAAGTATAAATCAATCAACATATGACTTATTTGTATAGGGAAAATATTAAGACTTACCACCACATCATCCCAAGAGAAAATGAGACCATATGCTTCATCCGGTTTCATGGCATAGCGAATTCGCTTAAGAAAACCCTCTTGTAATCTATCATTCAAGAAATCCTATTCGAACCAAAAGAAATCCGTAAGATAAGAACAGGGCCAAACTTGTAGAAAACCAGATAAACCAATCGAATGAATAAAGAGTAACTTAAAATTCCTTACCACATCAACCTTTAAAGGCCCGTCCAACCTGAAAGTCTCAAAACCTTCTCCATACTCGGCTCCAATAGCCTAAAGGGCATAAAACATGAACAAAACCATCAAAATTTATCGACACATAAAAATTTAAAGAAAAAACAAAACTAAACCCAAAACAACTCCTCTACTAAATTCACAGAATTTACCAAGAACTATCTTCTTTCACAGGGAATGTACCACAAACTCAGATATTAACGAAAAGCTACCTTCTTTCCATGAGAAAAATACACAAAAAAATACCCAGTAATAAAAAATTGCTACTTTAAAACAATTAAAACAATTTCCAAGGACCACCTACTCCAAGATACAAGAGAAAAGGGTACCTCTTGCATGAAAAGCTTGTTGGGTTTAACAGAAAAGCCATCAAAAGAGTAATCTTCATCAAACCCAGACGAATTTTTTATCACTAACCGATGCTGAACAAAGTTCAACCGCTTTGATTTCTGTCAAAAAGAACAAGCGATCAATATCAATAAACCACTTAAAATGAATATGATAATAAAAAGACGAAAAGAAAAAATAAACAAACCGATAATCTCAGCTTTGAAGAAGAGAGGGAAGGAGAAAAACAAAAAGAAGATCTCAGTTGTAGTAAAGAAGAAGAGGTTCTGAAATTAGTATCCATTTTCTTTGGCCTGGAAAACAAAGGTACACAAGACAAGAGATAAAGAAATAAAGCTTTGTCATGTACCAAAAACATAACAATGATAAAGCTTTGGGGTTTTTTTTTTTTTTTTTTTTTTTTTTTTTTTTTTTTGTGGATATTTTTATTTAATTGAAATGCACGTGTAAGGTTCACCTGGATATCACGTGACTATCAAGATTGTGAAGCTCTGCTTGCTCGTTCCACAAAAATTAGCAAAGATAGAAAGGGAGAAAAATGGGCAATTTTCTAAAAAAAGCCCCTATATTTTTAAACTTACCGAAATGGTCCAGGTGCAAAATTAATTACTGGAATGGGCCAATTTCTACAAAACGCGTCCACGTCAGCATGTTGCTAGGGAAAAAGCAGGAAAATGCTTCCTCAAGAAAGCACTTTGCCTACGTGGACCGAAAATGCTTCCTTGAGGGTGCACTTTCTGTCCACGTGGACAAAGTGCTTCCTTGAGGAAGCATTTTCCCCTTTTGTTAGGGTTAGGGTTTTCTGCAATTAGGGTTAGGGTTTTGAGAGTTTTGGGTTTTTAAATTTGAGGGTTTTAAGGAAAAAAATTAAATAATTAGGGTTTAAGGTTTCTTAATTAAATTAATTATAAATTTTAAAAAATTAGATTATGGTTTAGTGTTTATGGTTTTTAAGGAAAAATTAAATAAATTAGGGTTTAGGGTTACTTGAGTAAATTAATTATAAATTTAAAAAAATTAGATTAGGGTTTTAAGGTTTAGGTTATTAGGGTATTTAAGGAAAAAATCAAATAAATTAGCATTTGGGGTTTAGGGTTATGTGTTTATCATCGAGATGAATTAATTCTTCGGCCATTGCTAACACGATCAATTTTTTTATTTTAAAAAATAAATTCAGAAAAAATAAAATTAGAGCTTTTTTGAAAAAAATTAACGAGAGCTTTGAGAGGAATTTGAGAGAAATTTAAGAGAAATTTGAGAGATTTGAGAAAAATTTGAGAGAATATTGAAAGATTGAAGATGGAAAGGATTTAAGTGTGAAAAAAATGAAAGGGGTGGAGGTTTCTATAGGTTTTTTTTTTTTACCGTTGGGGGGTTACCAACAGTAAAAAAAGTAGCCGTTCGTACTATTCATGCACGGGGAAAACGCTTCCTCAAGGAAGCGCTTTGTTCACGTGGATAGAAAGTGCGCCCTTAGGGAAGCGTTTTCTGTCCACGTGGACAAAGCGCTTCCTTGAGGAAGCATTTTCCTGCTTTATCCCCTGACAGCGCGCTGACGTGGACGCGTTTTTGGGAAAAATGGCCAATCCAGTAATTAATTCAAAACATGGCCCATTTTGATAATTTTAAAAATAAAGGGGCTTTTATTGGTAATTTGCCCGAGAAAAATGGATAAATACTTTGGTTTTGGATTTATATATATATATATATATAAGTAATAATTTACTTCTTCCTGGATTTATTAATTTAATTTTTCTACTGCTTTTCTTATTTAATCTCCTAAATTTTAATCAAGGAATTAGCTTTTGGATGAAATTAAGTTACACCATAGTTTTAAATTGTATCAATTTTTATGTTCTTTAAGAAAATTATCTGTCCTAAGGATTGATATTAGATTTGTGATTTGGACAGCTATGGTTGGTTTCTGGTTGAGTAAATTATAGTTTAATAATTTTTTTGAAACATTTTGAGAAAATTCTAAATTTAGATTATGTTCAAAAAGATAATTAAATTTTATATTAATCTCGTAAATATTAAATATTATATTTACGGGCTCCAACATCAAAAATTGGGTTTTGGAACTTTTATTTTCAACGTCATTTATAACGATCTGATTTTTAGTAGTGTCGAGAAAGGTGGTTTTGAAATCCCATTTTTTT
The DNA here is from genome assembly GCA_020496765.1 of Gossypium stocksii. Taxonomy (NCBI): domain Eukaryota; kingdom Viridiplantae; phylum Streptophyta; class Magnoliopsida; order Malvales; family Malvaceae; genus Gossypium; species Gossypium stocksii. The sequence continues at coordinate 44,920,386 of CM035628.1, read as the reverse complement.
ATATTGGAGCCCGTAAATATTGGTATTTAATATTTATAAGATTAGTATGAAGTTTAATCAGAGTTTGATCTTTTAATTTGTTAAATTGATAGTTAACTAAGGTACAAGCGTAGTGACTCTAAAATCAATGATGTTGGAAAATGAGTATCGAGATCTTGTTTCCATACACTAAGCCCGTACATATTTTAATTAAATATTTAAAGAGTTATTATATAGGTAAATTGAATTTTGATTAAGTAATTTTGTTGAATTAGTGACTGATTAAGGTATAAGGACTAAATTAGAAAAATAATAAAAATTAATCGCTATAAATTTTTAATTGTTAAAGGACTTAAATAATAATTAAAACCAGGTCTAAGTAGCAATTTAACCTCTTAAGTAGGTGGTGACGATTTGGTAAGTTTGATTGATTAAAAATATGTTAAATTTTGTAATTTTATGATTAAAATTAAAAGTAAAGTAATAATAAAAATAAAAATAAATAGCTAAAGGTGCAAGGAAAGAGAAAAACATTGTTTCATCTTCCTCCTTCCATCGAAAATCACCATTGAAGAGAGTTTTGAAGAGTTTAAAGTTTTGACTCTTGCATGGTAAGGTATACAAAGCCCGTTTTTCATAAATTTTGTGTTTTGTGATCATTGAAGTTCGGTTTAACTAATTTAGGTATTAGTTTTTAAAACTATTAAAGTTTGGAAATGATATCATTGATGAATTTTGAAGCTTTCGGTGTTAAAATATTAGCTTTTAAGCTTAGAAATGAAAAAGAACTAGTTTATAAAATTTAAACGTTTGATTTTAAATATAGGGACTAAAGTGTGAAAAATTGAAATTGATGTTAAATTTATGAAATTATTGATATTAGAGGGTTGTAGAAGGATAAAATTGAGATCGATTTCGAAATTAATGCTCAAATATGAAAATTATGGCAATTTCGATATTAGAGGCTAAATTGAATAAAATATAAAAATTTAAGGAAATTTCGTAAATAAAATTTAAATTTTCATATGCACATAATGAGATGATATAAAGTATTTTGAATCGATAAATTGATTGATCAAATAGTATTGGTGTGAATTTGATTGATTATCGAAATAAAGAATTAAATTGAATAATTTGCAAAATATTTATGACCTTGTAATTGGATGTGATTTGAATAGAATTTGATATTATACCATTACTAAATTATTATTCGTAGCATAAAAACTACGTAGGATCGTCGAAAGGAAAAAGAAAAGCGAGAGTCGACGATGATTGACGCAAGTTTCCGATTTGTATTTCTATAACTCTATTCATTTTAATTGTCGCATATTTTTTGTTGTATTATGTGGTAAGATATTGAGGTAACTTGTAAGCGATTAATTGTATTGGATTGATGTGAATATGTTGAGTTTTGAGATAAAATATTAAATCGAATAGAATTGAAAATAGTGTAATTTGATGAAAGTATGAAATTGATTTGAGAATTTGTGCTAAATTATATTATATTGCATGATGATTTGATGATGAATGGAGAAAGATGATATATGAATTGTAATAGTACATAACTAGAGCATGCACTTAAAGGAGTTTTATGTTTATATTATCCTAAGTTGATGGATGATTTGGTATTTTGGTATAAATTAGGTGTATGTAATGTTATTTGATTATGGTGTGAGTCATGTGTATATAATTGTGTTGTGATATGCTTGAAGTGTAAAATGAGCATGAAATAATATGGTAGGTAGCTAAAGGACATTGGGTGATGTTGGCAGTAGAATTGTTGGATAAGGTAGGAATAAAAGGTATGTGAAATGGATATACAAATAGTATTCTAATAATGTCATGAATTGGTAAGCTAAATGTTGTGGAAATGTGTTAGATATGAACTAGTCATGAGTGGATGAATCGAGTATGCATTTCTATATGATTTTGATGCTTGGTGTAGGAATGTACAATCGTAGTGGATCATGCTTTGATGTTGAATAAGCAAGTTAGTAAGCATTACAATTTTGAATGATGTTTGAAAGTGAATTGATATGGTTACATGATACTTGAATGGTTTAATGTGTTGTTGAATGAAAAGTTAGTATATGAATGATAAAATGTATGTCTTGAAGTGCTTTTATACAGGTTAGTTGAGTGCCTAAGGCACCATTTGATATATTTTAGGTTTGGGCATGAAATAGGTACTTTAAATAAAATGTTTGACCATTTTAGCAAATAAGTATTGATACCATGTCATAGGTATCAATATTTTACCATTTGAATTAATTTAATAGACAAACAAAATGTCAAAACAATATCGATACTTAAATGGGTATCGATACTTTTTCAATAGGTATTGATACCACATTACAGGTATTGATACATGTGACTTAAATGAAGTGTTTTTCAACCTTAGAAGCTAAATTTGGTGTTGGTACTCTTCAAGGGTATCAGTACCTATTTTCAAGAATTTGAAATTGTGCAATTAAGCGCTATTTTATGTTCGGGTTAATAATTACATTTTTGGATAAAATGGATGAATATAGATTAAAAACGAGTAAATGTTACGAAACTCTACTATAGGTGTATAAATACAATAGCTAATTATTAAAGACTTACAAACCAGTTAAATGAGCCTGAAGGTTGATACAAAATATAATGAATGGTTGATTTAAATTAGTAGTGTAATGTGATGTGATGAAATGCAACATAATTGAATAAATGTTAATACTTATAGATGATAATAGATAGAAACTAAATTTCCTATGAATTGAATATTACATGGTAAGTTAGTACGTACGTACATATATTATATATTGAAACTTGTATGAATATAAGCATATTATGTTGTATAGGAAAATGGTAGAATAACAAAATTTGATAATGAGATTTAATATTAATTGCAATTGTGAAAGATTTTTATAGTGGGTTATGATCCAGAAGATTGGTATGAAATTTGGATAAATCAATTGACTCGATTGGAATGTAGTATGCTAATGTGGAATACTCTTGAACTAGGTTATGAAACTTGTTTAAATGGGCATAAGCGGTATAAATGATGTACTTAGTAGGATGTTTTCATAGGTGTAATTATTAAGTATTTTTCATTAACTTACTTGCGTTAATATTGAATTGTAGGAATATCACTAGGTTAATTACTCATCGTACGATTTGTTTTCCGTGCATAGGTTAGGTTATATTCAAGATCCTAAATTTTAGCTTTAGCATCTAGAGAAGATCCTGGACTTAGCAACGTTGGTGTATTTATGTTTTTCGAATAGTTTGGCATGTACCTATCTAGTTGAGTCATTTTTGGTATATCTTATGTTATATGAAGTTGAGTATCTAATTACTAAATTGTGAATTTAGTAGATATGTTATTATATGCTCATAAAAAAGATATTGAATTGTGATATGTATTCGTATCTAAATTAATTGTAATTGTTTCAGCAATAGATGTGGCACACTGTAGCTCTGACTTGGCGATCGGGTCGAGAATAGGGTATTACACCACTAAAAGACTGGCTATTACAACTATTCTCCAGAATGGAGGCAGTAGTGGCTGCTTCCTTTTTCTTGGGGGTTGTAAGCCTAGGATTAAGTGGCATAGGTGGAGGTTCCTTCATGCTAATTATATAATATAATAGGAAAACACAAGTATTTGACATAAGAGAACAACTCCAATGAAAGCCTCTCAGGTGAACAACAAATTGATCAACATTTCCATATGTTGAATATCCATTTGTTATTTGTTTGTTTTTTCTTCATTAATTACTCCATTTTTCTTATATCTAGAACATGTATACATGCAATGCTAATCTAAAAGCCACTATTGGTCTCTCTATCGAAGTGTTAGGGTAACTTGCAGGCCTTCACAAAGCTTGGAAACAACATGGAAAACTTCCATGGAAAAGATTGGTGAGACCGACTGAGAATCTTGCTTGAAAAAGGTTTAAAATTTCTCCATATCTTCAAATGTAGATGGAAAGTTTGAAATCAACAATCATGGAGATAAGGGGATTTGAGAATTTTTCACATCAAATGGGAGCTTTTTGAAAGTTGGTGACATTTGTTACAACAAGAAGCGAACAATAACTCTTCAAAAGATTTCAATATAAAAGGTATAAGCTTTCTATAGTGGGTTCATCGAGTTTAATTTGGTAAGCAATGTCCAAAAAGCTGGTAGGATACTCACATTAACTGACTTGAAGAAGTATGAAGTTAAAATGAAGGAACCCATAACAACTAACGTAATAGATTCATTATGAACCTGGGCAACCATATGTCCAGATTCATTCTGAACATTTAACTTTTAAATAGTTATTATTATTATTTTTGAAAATTTTTAACTTCATTTAATATTTTTATAAATTTTAATAATTTTTTTTTACAAATTTATAAAAAATTGAAAAAATATTTTTTATAGTTTTTTTTTTTAAAAGTTAAGTTTTAAAATAAATGAACTTAAACAATATTCCAATAAAAATAAAAAAATATTTCTTTTAATTTTTTATCTTTTAAAAAAATTAAATTTTTTTTGACGTGGTAGCTTACATGACAATGCCACATTAACAACTATCACTGACATGGAGTGCCATGTCAACGTCGTCAAAGGCCACATCAGCATCATAACGAACAAAGATAGAAAACGTTGCTCAAAAGGCTTAATTAATGCAATTTGAGAGCTTGCGGGCTTAATTGAGTGCATTTTTCACTAAGGAGCTTAATTGATTTTTTCACAAAAGTATACACCTTTAGTCAAATAACAACAAAAATTAGCAACAATATCATTCAACAACACACTCTTCTCCATCTCCACCATTTGTTTCTTCCTCTCCAAGGGTTGAATTAGCATGAGTACTAAGAGGAAACAATACAACAACTTGTTGATCCTCTCTAAAAGCTTCCTATTTAGGACCAATAGGATTGAGTATACCGAAGTTCATTGTAGTATCTCACAATTTGCCCAACAGAACATTTGAAACATCGAGTGGGCCATGAGCCACTTGAATGTTCGGTATAGCGTCGTGTTGAGCCCATTTAAATGTACTCGCAACCTCAACTCTCGTAGTATTTATAGCTTCCTCAATGCCTCTACTTTTCTTTGCCTTACCAAAATGACTTCAATATCTTTTTCCTTTTTGACAGCCTCATTGTAGCTTATAGAGATTTGATTTCAGCATCATTTTTCTGCTAGCTCTCCTTCATATCTTCTTTGATGGCATTAACACTTGCCTCATACTGATCTTTTAGTTGAACAACTTTGCCATCGTGGGAATTTTTTCAAAAAAAACTGTTTCATTCGCATGCTTCGAAGTTAACTCTTGTGTGCGAGCTTTTAACTCCACTTTCTCCTTCATATTCTTATTTTCTTCTACCAGCTTGCCATCCTCCTTCAATTTTACATTTAACTCTTTAAGAGGCTTTTCTTTCAAAACAATTTCCTTTAAGGTAGCTTCAATAACCAATTTCTTTAAAACCTCATTCTCAATATTTAAGTTGTATAGTTGAACTTATTGAAACTTTAAGGATCTAACCAACTATTGGTGTAGAAAATTCTTCTCGTATTCCAGATTGTTAATTGTTTTCCATAAATCCATAAGGCACATTATAGGTAGACCCTCGATCTGTTTTAAAGGAAACCATCCAGACATTTTCCTTATAATGGCCTAAATTCAAGGTTATCAGAACAGTAGTTTCGTAACCACAAATCTGATTTAAAGAGAAATTTATTTTAGTATTTTTGCATGAATATTGATATGATAGGAAAATCGTATGAAAATATCGATGGAAAAATTTTACTGATTTAGTGGTTAGTTAGAAAATAATTATTGAAGAAATTAGGTAAAAAATAAGGTATCGAGAACTTGATCTCGTAAAATCGAGTTGGAAATATTTTTATAAATATTTATGAAATTTTAGTAATATGGTATTAAAATTTTGTTAGAAAATTTTAACGTTTGGGCAGTCAATTAAATGAAAAGGACTAAATTGGAAAAGGTGTAAAAGTAGTTGGGATGATTAAATAGGTTAAGTGTCTAATGAGAAAGGATTTAAAAGGAATTAGACCCAAAATTTATTTGGGCTAGACGACAAGGGCATGAAATCAGCAAGAAAATGGATAATTTAAGGGCAAAATTGGAATATTGCATTATTAACTAAATAAAATTAGGACTAATATGGAAATATCTAGATTTCTTGTGATTTCTCTTCATTCTCATCAGCCAAAACGCCATAGGAGGGGTTATTTAAGCTGGTGTTTCATAATTTTTGCACCTAGTGAGTTAATCCTTGCCTTTTTCTTATAATTTTTGTATTTTTAAGACTTTTACAAGTTCGTCCTACTATTAAATTCATTAGTTTTTGATTTCATGGATGAAATTGAAAGTAACCATGGTTGAGTGCTGTAAGTATATGATGATTTAGAATGGAATTGAAGCTTTAATCTTATTATATGATGACTTTATTGAATGAAATGAATAGTAAGTGGATATTTAGGACCTATTTGTAAAAGAGTGTAAAATTGAAGTCTAGTGCTGAAATTCTGATTTCCAAATTCTATAAAGTAGTTTAAAATGATAGAATAGAGTGTTAATTGAGAAAAATCAGCTCAATTGGGAGGTTAATTGAGTAGGGACGAAATTATCATTTATTAAAAGCTTAGGGGAAAATGATAATAAACCTCTTGCACTAAAACAGTTTTGGACAGCAGCAGTAGGCTAACTTTGAAAAATCACCATAAATTTTAGAAATCTAATTAGAGGATGAAAAAAATATGGAATTAAACTTATTGAGTCTAGTTTCTCATAGAAGAAACGGTGTAAGCAAAGGAATTGTAAATCATGAGATATAATAAATTTGTTAGACAAAGTTAGAATGATTTTGGGTTCTCCTATTCTGACTTTGGAAAATCAGCAAAAATTTGAGAAAAATAATTACGGGCTTAAATTTATATGTTTGAAATCCTGAATGAGAAACAAATGGAAATATCATCTGAATCTCATACGAGGAGATAATTAATTTTTAGTGAAGAAGGGTCGGAACTGTCATACAGTAGAACAGGGGTGACTTTAAAGAATAAACTGTACTTATTGGCTAAACCAAAAATTCTAAAAATTTTATGGTAAGAAGATATGTGAGTCTAGTTTCAGGAAAAATTAGCGGATCTTAATTTAGAGTTCCGTAGCTCAAGATAAAAATAATTTAGTGACTATGACTCAAGTAGACAACTTTGAATGAACTATAAATAATAGTGGAATTGTAGAGAATGGTACATATAAACATGAAATGTTAAATTGATAATTAAATTTATTTATTTAGATCCCGAAGACTCAAATATGAATCTATATTGATGAAAGGAAAAAGTTCGGGATTAGTAGATTTTTGTATATGAACAAGTATCAAGGTAAGTTCTTGTAACTTGAATTATATTGTTCAATGCTTGAAATGTATGTTATTGATGTGAATATGGTTTGAATGTTCATTGTATGAAAATTGATGAAACATTGATATATTTGATAAAAAGGGAGAAGAAATCCTAGTTAAATGAAAGGAAAATTCGATTGATCTCTAAAAAGGAATTGACGGTAAAAAGGATCTAACCCGAACGGGTGATCCTATCCTGATATAGCCCTTCCGAAGAATATGTGTAAAATGGTTTTAGCCCGGACGGGTAATCCGAATTAGGGTCTGAATTTAGCCTGGACTGGTAATTCAGATCCAAGTTCATTAGAGTATTTGTCGTTGCAGGGGATTTAGCCTGGACTGGTAATCCCGACAATACTCTATGAGTTTGCGGGAGTGTGCTCTCTGAAATGGAAATGTGCGCACATGAATATGAATTGACGGACCCAGATTTGTACATTAAAGTGTACCCCTAAAAATCCACCAAAATTCTGAGAAATTCAATGGGATAAATATAAATAAAAAATAATAATAGAATGGAATTCATGGTATTGATGAGCTCATCAATCATGGTAAATATTATTGATACATTGAAATTATTAGACCAACTTAAATGTTGAGTTTGTGCATGTTAGGGTAACAGTGCATTGAATGGATGTATGAATGTTTATTGTATTGTATTGAAAATATTAGGTAAGTATAATTCTTGTTACATGAGCTTACTAAGAACAATGTGCTTATCTTATTTCTTTTTTTCCCTGTTTTGTAGTATTAAGAGCTTGGAGGTCAGATTCGATCGGAGACACATCACATTATCAACCTCAACATTTTGGTATATTAAGAAACTTTATTTTGAAAATCAATGGCATGTATAAGTTAATAAAGTAAATATTATGTGAAATGGATGTAAAGTTAGCCATTGGTATGGCTAACAAATCTTGGTTTTGTTATGTGATAAGGTGATAAGGTTATCTTATGGATATGCATGAATCTATCTTGAAAATATGTTGAATTAGATTGGTTGATTTAGATTGGTCTCAATTTAAATTTTTCAGGGAAGGTTAGATATTTATAAAAGGGTTATATTGAGTTAATCTTGAAAAAAATTTAAAAAAAAATTAATTCGGTAAACTCTGGTAATGCCTCGTACCCTATTCCAGCGACGAATACGGGTATAGGGTGTTACATTTATTAGTATCAGAGCTATGGTTTAGTTGGTTCTCAAATCAACGTAGCAATATACATGCCATGTAAATTATTATTGATAGTGTGATATCTCTTGACCATTTAAATGTGTTTTTCTTATAGTAAATGCATGCCGACCAAGCTCAATCGGAGGAAGACGGGAGTCATGCTCCAGCCCCAAAAAAGGAACAAAGAGAAGTTGAAGCTACTAGTAGTAGAAGGTCCAAGACAAGAGACCAAAGTGAAGAGGCTAAAATGTCTTTCTATCAAATGATGAATGAATGGTTTACTCAATATATAAGAACTAACCCTGTAGTGCAGCAAACTCAAGCTCCCCCTCCTCCTTCTCCATCAGTTTCTGAGACTACACAGGGTACAGGCACTGAATCTACCAGAAAAGGGAAAGCTCCGGTTGATAAAATTAGAAAGTATGGGGCTGAAGAATTCCAAGCTGCGGTTGATGATGATCTTGAAAGGGCTGAGTTTTGGTTAGAGAATACTACCCGAGTTTTGGAGGAAGTATTATGCACACCAGAAAAATGTCTGAAATGTTCCGTCTTACTGCTAAAAGACACAGCTTATCATTGGTGGAATACTAAAGCTTCGGTAGTTCCGAAAGAAGAGATTACCTGGGAATTCTTTCAAAACGAATTTAAAAAGAAATATATCAGCCAGAGATTTCTTAATCAGAAAAGAAAATAATTTATTGAGTTGAAACAGGGCAACAGATTGGTATTTGAGTATGAAAGATAATTTGTTCGGTTGAGTAAATATGCTCGGGAATGGGTACAATTAGAAGCCGAAATGTGTAAACGATTTGAAGAGGGGCTGAATGAAGACATTAAATTGTTGATCGAAATTCTTGAAATCCGTGAGTTTGCTACATTGATAGAGAGAGCTTATAAAGTAAAAGAGCTGAGTAAAGAGAAGAAACAAGCTGAAAAGGAAGCTCGAATTTCTTCTAAGAGATCGGAGAGCAAATCACAGTTTTCTACTTCAAAGAAATTGAAAAAGTATCAAGATCGTTTCACTTCAGTCACTAGGTATTAGAGTAGAGAACGAGGTTCTCAACGTTCTAATCCAAGACCATTTACTCCATCAGTGACCAGTGTAGGCAGTGTCGGTACCCCTGAGCTGAGATGCCAGTACTATAATAAAGCTCATTTTGGAGAATGCCGGCAGAAAAGTGGGGCTTGTTATCGATGTGGTTCATTTGATCATTTCTTCAGAGATTGTCCAGGAAGGGGTGAAAAAGAAGCTGAATAGATATCGAAGCCGAGTAATCCAGTTTCGAGGGGCAAACCACCTCGACCATCCGCTAATGTCAGTGGTAGCCGAGGAGCTACGAAAGATACTACATGCAGGTCTGAGACACGAGCACCAGCTAGAACATATGCCATCCGTGCCAAAGAAGGTGCCTCAACACCTGGTGTTATTACTGGTACATTTTCTTTGCTTGACACTGATATTAATGCATTAATTGATCCCGGTTCTATGCATTCATATATATGTATAAAGCTTGCATGTGTTAAAAGTTTATCTATTGAACCTATTGAATTTGTGGTTAAAGTCTCGAACCCCCTGAGTGTAACACCCCCTACCCGTATTCGTCACCGGAATAGGGTACGAGGCATTACCGAAGTTTACCGAACAATAAATTTTTTTTATTAAAACTCAATATATCTCCTTTATAGACATCTAACCTTCCCTGCAAAACTTAAACTGATACCAATCCAGTTCAACATATTTTCAAAATAGATTCATTCATATTCATAAGATAATCTCATCACATACCAAACCAAGATTTGTTAGCCACACCAATGGCTAACTTTACATTCATTCCACATTAACATTTACTTTATTAACTTATACATGCCATTGATTTCCAAAATAAAGTTTCTGGATATACCAAAATATTGAGGTTGATAGTATGATGTATCTCCGACCGAATCTGACCTCCGAGCTCTTAATACTACAAAACGGGGAAAAATAAAACAGGGTAAGCACATTGTGCTTAGTAAGCTCATGTAACAAGAATTATACTTACCTAATATTTTTAATACAATACAATAAACATTTATACATCCATTCAATGCATTGTTATCCTAACATGCACAAACTCAATATTCAAGTTAGTCCAATAATTTCAATGTATCAATAATATATACCATGATTGATGAGCTCATCAATGCCATGATTTCCATACATTATTATTTTCTCATATTTATCCTGTTGAATTTCTCGGAATTTCGATGGATTTTCAGGGGTACACTTTAGTGTGCAAATCCGGGTCCGTCAATTCATATTTATGTGCGCACATTTCCATTTCAGAGAGCACACTCCCGCGAACCTCATCCTTACAGCGGGATTACCAGTCCAGGCTAAATCCCCTGTAATATAAACTCATAGAGTATTGTCAGGATTATCAGTCCAGGCTAAATCCCCTGCAACGACAATTACTCTAATGAGTTTGGATCTGAATTACCAGTCCAGGCTAAATTCAGACCCTAATTTGGATTGCCCGTCTGGGCTAAATCTATTTTCCACATATTCTTCGGGAGGGTTATATCAAGATAGGATCACTCGTCCAGGCTAGATCCCCTTTTACCGTCAATTCCTTTTCAGAGATCCATCGAATTTTCCTTTCAGTCAACCGGGATTTCTTCCCCTTTATATCAAATATATCAATGTTTCATCAATTTTCATATAATGAACATTCAATTCATATTCACATCAATAACATACATTTCAAGCATTTAAGAATATAATTCAAGTTACACGAACTTACCTCGTTACTTGTTTGTATACAAAAATCTACTAATCCCGAACTTTTTCCTTTCCTCGATCTAGCTTTGTATTTGAGTCTTCGGGATCTAAATAAATAAATTGATTCATCAATTTAACATTTCATGTTCATATGTACCATTCTCTACAATTCTATTATTATTTATAGTTCATTCAAAGCTATCTACTTGAGTCGTAGTCACTAAATTATTTTTATCTTGAGCTACGGGACTCCAAATTAAGATCCATAAATTTTCCTTGAAACTAGACTCACATATCTTCTCACCATAAAATTTTCAGAATTTTTTGTTTAGCCAATAAGTACATTTTATTCTTTAAAGTTACCCCTGTTCTGCTATATGATAGTTCCGACCTTTCTTCACTAAAAATTAATTATCTCCTCATACGGGACTCGGATGATGTTCCCGCTTGTTTATCTTAAAAATAGACTCATTAAGGATTTTAAATATATAAATTTAAGTCCAAAATTATTTTTATACAATTTTTGGTGATTTTCTAAAGTCAAAATAGGGGAACCCGAAATCATTCTGACCTTGTCTAACAAAATGCATTATATCTTAATATTTACAATTCTATTGCTTACACCATTTCTTCTATGAGAAACTAGACTCAACAAGCTTTAATTCCATATTTTTTTCACCCTCTAATTCGATTTCTACAATTTATGGTGATTTTTCAAAGTTGGACTACTTCTGCTGTCCAAAACTGCTTTAGTGCAAGAGGTTTATTACCATTTTTCCCCTAAGCTTTTAATAAGTGATAATTTCGTCCCTACTCAATTAACCTCTCAATTGAGCTGATTTTTCTCAATTAATACTTTATTCTATCATTTTAAACTACCTTATAACCTTTGGGAATAAGAATTTCAGCACCAAACTTCAATTTCACACTCTTTTACAAATAGGTCCTAAATATCCACTTTCTTTACATTTTATTCCATAAATTCATCATATAATAAGATTAAAGCTTAAATTCCATGCTAAATATTCATATACTTACAGCACTCAACCATGGTGACTTTCAATTTCATCCATAAAATCAAAAACTAACGAATTTAATAGTAGGACCTAGTTGTAAAAGTCTTAAAAACACAAAAATTACAAGAAAAAGGTAAGGATTAACTCACTTGGAGCAAAAAATTATGAAAAACCAGCTTAAAGAACCCCTCCTACGGCATTTTGGCTGATTAGAATGAAGAGAAATCTCAAGAAATTTAGATATTTCCATATTAGTCCTAGTTTTATTTAGTTAATAATGCAACATTCCAATTTTACCCTTAATTCATCCATTTTTCTGCTGATTTTATGCCCTTGCCATCCAGCCCAAATTAATTTTGGGCCTATTTTCTTTTTAAATCCTTTCTAATTAAACACTTAAGCTATTTAATCATCCTAACAACTTTTACTCCTTTTTCAATTTAGTCCTTTTCATTTAATTGACTGCTCAAACGTTAAAATTTTCTAACGAAATTTTAATACAATATTACTAACATTTCACAAATATTTATAAAAATATTTTTGACTCGGTTTTACGAGATCGAGGTCTTGATAACTTATCTTTACCTAATTTCTTCAATAATTTTTTTTTCTTAACTAACCACTAAATCGGTAAAAAAATTTTATCGATATTTTCATACAAATTTTCCTATCATATCAATATTTATGCAAAAATATTAAAATAAATTTCTCTTTAAATCTGATTTGTGGTTACGAAACCACTGTTTCGATAACCTTGAATTTAGGCCATTACAATAGGCCAATCTGTTTGGGTGGATAAAATTTGTAAAAATTGTCCACTGATGGTAAGAGGTTATTGTTTCTCGGCTGACTTGATGTTATTTCCTTTTGATGAGTTCGATGTGGTATTGAGTATGGATTGGTTAACCCAGCATGATGCAGTAGTAAATTGCAGAAAGAAATATATTTTGTTAAAATGTCAGAACGGTGAGTTGCTCTGAGTTAAATCTAATTAGACAGAGGAGTTATTTGATGTGATTTCAGTTATTACTGCTCAGAGGTATGTCAAAAAGGGGTATGATGCTTTTCTTGCTTATGTATTAGACACCAAGGTATCTGAGTCAAAGATTTAGGCAGTGCCAATGGTATGTGAATTTTCTGATGTGTTTCCAGAGGAATTATCGGGGTTGCCACCAGAAAGAGAAGTAGAATTCTCTATAGATTTGGTTCCAAGAACTACTCCAATTTTTATAGCTCCGTACCGGATGGCTCCTACAAAATTAAAGGAGTTAAAGACACAGTTACAGGAACTTGTTGATAAGGGTTTTGTTCGACCGAGTCATTCACCTTGGGGTGCTCCGGTTTTGTTTTAAAAAAGAAAGACGGGTTTTTGAGACTGTGTATCGACTACCAACAACTTAATAAGGTAACCATAAAGAATAAGTACCCGTTACCCCGGATTGATGATTTATTTAATCAGCTGAAAGGTGCTACAATATTTTCAAAGATTGATCTCTGATTGGGTTATTATCAGTTACGAGTAAAGGAGTCAAATGTGCCAAAGATAGCCTTCAGAACCAGGTACAGGCATTATGAGTTTTTGTTATGCCGTTTGGGCTGACTAATGCACTTGCAGTATTTATGGACCTGATGAACTAGATATTCAGACCGTATTTAGACAGGTTTGTAGTAGTTTTCATTGATGATATTTTAGTCTATTCTCGAGATGAAAATGAGCATGCAGAACATTTGAGAATAATGTTGCAAATTCTACGTGAAAAATAGCTTTATGCTAAATTCAGTAAATGTGAATTCTGGCTCCGAGAAGTGGGTTTTCTTGGACATATTGTATCTGCTGATGGCATTAGGGTAAACCCGAGTAAATCTCAACTATTGTAAATTGGAGTCCACCGAAGAATGTATCTGAAGTTAAAAGTTTCTTGGGTTTAGCCGATTATTATCGGAGATTTGTACAGGGGTTCTCTATGATACCTTCTCCGATGACCCGTTTATTGCAGAAAGATGTTAAATATGAGTGGACTGATAAATGCCAGTAGAGTTTCGACCGATTGAAAGATTTGTTAATGAAAGCACATTTACTAGTGCAGCTTGAACCAGGTAAGGAATTTGTACTAGTGCACCTTTACAGTGTCTTGATGCAAAAAGATAAGGTAATAGCCTATACTTGTAGAAAACTTAAACTACATGAAATAAATTACCCAGTACATGATCTTGAATTAGTTGCTATTGTATTTGCGCTGAAGATATGGCAACCTTACTTGTACAGTGAGAAATGTCATATTTATACTGATCATAAAAGCTTGAAATATTTGATGATGTAGAAAGATTTGAATTTGAGACAGTTCAGGTGGCTTGAGCTGATAAAGGATTATGATTTGATTATTGATTACAATCCGGGTAAGGCTAATGTTGTAGCGGATACTTTGAGTCGAAAATCTTTATTTGCTTTGCAAGCTATGAATACCCGGTTATCATTGTCTGATGATGGTTCAGCTATAGCTAAAATGAAAGCTAGACTAGTGTTTCTACAGCAGATCTGTGAGGCTTAGAAAAATAATGAAAAGTTACAAGCTAAACGGCCACAATGTGAGTCGGGTACTGATTCTGAATTTCAGGTTAGGATCGATGGTTGTTTGTTATTCAGGGACAGGGTATGTGTACTTTAAAATTCAGAGCTCATACAGAAGATTCTACACAAGGCTCACAGCGGTACTATGTCTGTACATCTGGGGAGTAATAAAATATATAATGATCTGAAAAAGATGTACTGGTGGCCAGGTATGAAACGTGATATCTCTGAGTTTCTATCAAAGTGTTTGGTATGTCAGCAGGTTAAAGCTGAACATCAGGTACCTTCAGGGTTACTTCAGCCAATCATTATACCGGAATGGAAATGGGAAAGAATCACTATGGATTTTGTATCTGGGTTATCGTTGTCTCTAAGGAAAAAAGATGTCATTTGGGTAATTGTTGATCGATTGACACAGTCAGCGTACTTTATTTCGGTACGTATGGATTATTCTTTAGATAAACTAGCTGAGTTGTATATATCTAAGATTGTCAGGCTACATAGAGTGCCTGTCTCCATCATATCAGATAGAGATCCCCGATTTACATCTCGTTTCTGGGACAAATTGCAAGAAGCCTTGGGTACTCAGTTGTATTTCAGCACTCCATTTCATCCTTAGACTGATGGCCAATCTGAGCGTGTAATTCAGGTATTGGAAGATATGCTTTGATATTGTATACTAGAGTTTGAAGGTAATTGGGAGAGGTATCTACCTTTGATTAAATTTACTTACAATAAAAGTTATCAGTCCAGTATTAAAATGGCTCCGTATGAAGCTTTGTATGGTAGAAAATGTAAAACACCATTATATTAGACAGAGCTTAGTGAAAAGAAGATACATGGGGTTGATTTGATCCGGGAAACAGAAGAAAAAGTAAAGGTGATTCGGGATAGTCTAAAAGCCGCTTCCAGGTTGGTGACAAGGTATTCTTGAAAGTGTCTCTATGGAAGAAAGTTCTCTGGTTCGGTCGAAAGGGTAAATTGAGTCTAAAATTTATCGAGCCATATGAAATCATAGAAAGAATTGGACCGGTCGCTTATCGATTGGCATTACCACCGAAACTTGATAAAATCCATAATGTTTTTCATGTGTCTATGCTACAACGGTATCGATTGGATCCTTTACATGTTATTTCTCTGACAGAAGTGGAGATTCAGCCAGATATGAGTTACAGTGAAGAACCGGTTAAAATTTTGGCACGGAAGACAAAGGAGCTTAGAAATAAAAAGATAAATTTGGTGAAAGTATTATGGCAAAAGCACGGGATTGAGGAAGTGACATGAGAATCGGAGGAGGCAATGAGGAAACAATACCCGAACCTCTCTACTGGTAAGATTTTCGAGGACAAAAATCCTTAAAGGGGGGAGAATTGTAATGGCGTAAATTCAAAGTTATCAAAATAGTGGTTTCGTAACCACAAATCTAATTTAAAGAGAAATTTATTTTAATATTTTTGCATGAATATCTCTTTTAATTTTTTATTTTTTAAAAAAAATAATTTTTTTGTTGATGTGGTAGCTGACATGACAATACCACATTAACAACTGTCACTGACATGGAGCGCCATGTCAGTATCGTCAATGGCCACATCAGCATCATAACGAACAAAGATAGAAAACGTTGTTCAAATGGCTTAATTAATGCAATTTCAGAGTTTGCAGGCTTAATTGAGTGCATTTTTCACTAAGGAGCTTAATTGAACAAAAGTATACCCCTTTAGTTAAATAACAACAAAAATTAGCAACAATATCATTCAACGATGGACTCTTCTCCATTTCTACCATTTGTTTCTTCCTCTCCAAGGGTTGAATTAGCATGAGTACTAGGAGGAAACAATACAACAACTTGTTGATCCTCTCTAAAAGCTTCCTATTTAGGATCAATAGGATTGAGTATACCAAAGTTCATTGTAGTATCTCACAATTTGCCCAACAGAACATTTGAAACATCGAGTGGGCCATGAGCCACTTGAATGGTGTTGAACCCATTTAAATGTACTTGCAACCTCAACTCTTGTAGTATTTATAGCTTCCTTAATGCCTCTATTTTTCTTTGCCTTACCAAAGTGACTTCAATATCTTTTTCCTTTTTGACAGCCTCAATTGCAGCTTATAGAGATTTGATTTCAGCATCATTTTTACAAGCTCTCCTTCATATCTTCTTTGATGGCATTAACACTTGCCTCATATTGATCTTTTAGTTGAACAACTTTGCCATCGAGGGAATTTTTTCAAAAAAATCTATTTCATTTGCATGCTTTGAAGTTAACTCTTGCGTGCGAGCTTTTAACTCCACTTTCTCCTTCATATTCTTATTTTCTTCTGCATGAATATTGATATGATAGGAAAATCGTATGAAAATATCGATAGAAAAATATTACCGATTTAGTGGTTAGTTAGAAAAAGAATTATTGAGGAAATTTAGTAAAAAATAATGTATCGAGACCTCAATCTTATAAAACTGAGTCAGAAATATTTTTATAGATATTTATGAAATGATAGTAATATGGTATTAAAATTTCGTTAGAAAATTTTAACGTTTGGGCAGTCAATTAAATGAAAAGGACTAAATTAGAAAATGTGTAAAAATAGTTGGGATGATTAAATAGCTTAAATGTCTAATGAGAAAAAAGTAGTTGGGATGATTAAATAGCTTAAGTGTCTTATGAGAAAGGATTTAAAAGGCAATTAGACCCAAAATTTATTTGGGCTGGACGGAAAGGGCATAAAATCATTAAGAAAATGGATGATTTAAGGGCAAAATTGGAATATTGCATTGTTAACTAAATAAAATTAGGACTAATATGGAAATATCTAGATTTCTTGTGATTTCTCTTCATTCTCATCAGCCAAAATGCCATAGGAGGAGTTATTTAAGCTGGTGTTTCATAATTTTTGCACCAAGTGAGTTAATCATTGCCTTTTTCTTGTAATTTTTGTGTTTTTAAGACTTTTACAACTAGGTCCTATTATTAAATTCATTAGTTTTTGATTTCATGGATGAAATTTAAAGTAACCATGGTTGAGTGCTGAAGTATATGATGATTTAGAATGGAATTGAAGCTTTAATCTTATTATATAATGATTTTATTGAATGAAACGAATAGTAAGTGGATATTTAGGACCTATTTGTAAAAGAGTGTGAAATTAAAGTCTAGTGCTGAAATTCTGATTTCCAAATTCTATAAAGTAATTTAAAATGATAGAATAAAATGTTAATTGAGAAAAATCAGCTCAATTGAGAGGTTAATTGAGTAGGGACAAAATTATCATTTATTAAAAGCTTAGGCGAAAAATGGTAATAAACCTCTTGCACTAAAACAGTTTTAGACAGCAGTTGTAGGCTAACTTTGAAAAATCACCATAAATTTTAGAAATCTAATTAGAGGATGAAAAAGAATGGAATTAAAGCTTATTGAGTCTAGTTTCTCATAGAAGAAACGGTGTAAGCAATGGAATTGTAAATCATGAGATATAATAAATTTTGTGAGACAAGGTCAAAATGATTTTGGGTTCTCCTATTCTGACTTTGGAAAATCACAAAAAATTAGAGAAAAATAATTATGGGCTTAAATTTATATGTTTGAAATCCTGAATGAGAAACAAACGGAAATATCATCCGAATCTCGTAGGATGAGATAATTAATTTTTAGTGAAGAAGGGCCAGAACTATCATACAGTAGAATAGAGGTGACTTTAAAGAATAAACTGTACTTATTGGCTAAACCAAAAATTCTGAAATTTTATGGTAAGAATATAGGTGAGTCTAGTTTTAAAGAAAATTAGCATATCTTAATTTGGAGTTTCATAGCTCAAGATAAAAATAATTTAGTGACTATGAATCGAGTAGACAGCTTTGAATAAACTATAAATAATAGTGGAATTGTAGAGAATGGTACATATGAACATGAAATGATAAATTGATGATTAAATTTATTTATTTAGATCTTGAAGACTCAAATACGAAGCTAGATTGAGGAAAAGAAAAAGTTCGGGATTGGTAGATTTTTGTATATGAACAAGTATCGAGGTAAGTTCTTGTAACTTGAATTATATTGTTCAATGCTTGAAATGTATGTTATTGATGTGAATATGATTTGAATGTTCATTGTATGAAAATTGATGAAATATTGATATATTTGATAAAAAAAGGGAAGAAATTCTAGTTGAATGAAAGGAAAATTCGATTGATCTCTGAAAAGGAATTGACGGTAAAAAGGATCTAGTGCGGACGGGTGATCTTATCCTGATATAGCCCTCCCGAAGAATATGTGTAAAATGGATTTAGCCCTGACGGGTAATCTGAATTAGGGTCTGAATTTAGCCTGGACTGGTAATTCAGATCCAAGCTCATTAGAGTAATTGTTGTTGTAAGGGATTTAGCTTGGACTGGTAATCCCTACAATACTCTATGAGTTTATGTTGCAAGGGATTTAGCCTAGACTAGTAATCTTGCTGTAAGGATGAGGTTCGCGGGAGTGTGCTCTCTAAAATAGAAATGTGCGTACATGAAAATGAATTGACGGGCCCGGATTTGTACACTAAAGTGTACCCCTAAAAATCCATCGAAATTCTGAGAAATTAAACAGGATAAATATTAAAAAAAATAATAGAATAGAAATCATGGTATTGATGAGCTCATCAATCATGGTATATATTATTGATACATTGAAATTATTGGATTAACTTGAATGTTGAGTTTGTGCATGTTAGGGAAACAATGCATTGAATGGATGTATGAATGTTTATTATATTGTATTGAAAATATTAGGTAAGTATAATTCTTGTTACATGAGCTTACTAAGCACAATGTGCTTACCCTATTTTTTTCCCTATTTTGTAGTATTAAGAGCTCGGAAGTCAGATTCGATCGGAGACACATCACATTATCAACCTCAATATTTTGGTATATCAAGAAACTTTATTTTGGAAATCAATGGCATGTATAAGTTAATAAAGTAAATGTTAATGTGAAATGATTGTAAAGTTAGCCATTGGTGTGGCTAACAAATCTTGGTTTTGTTATGTGATGGGGTTATCTTTTGGATATGCATGAATCTATCTTGAAAATATGTTGAATTGGATTGGCTGATTTGGATTGGTCTCGGTTTAAATTTTTCAAGGAAGGTTAGATATTTATAAAGGGGTTATATTGAGTTAATCTTGAAAAAATTAAAAAAAATTAATTCGATAAACTCTGGTAATGCCTCATACCCTATTCTGGTGACGAATATGAGTAGGGGGTGTTACATTCCCGGTTGCTTCGGCAGGATGAAAGAAGATTCATGATCCTTCAAATCCTCGCCAAAGAAAATAATGAGAATAAGGGTTTATGAGACTCTTTATTATTCCACTAGGGTAGATCCTAAAGGAAGTACTGCTCATGGAAGGAGAACTTTGAGAAGTTCTGCCAGATGTAGGAAGAACATCAACAGAAAAAGCATTTATTGAAGTTCTTGAAACACCAGTTGAAGGAGTAGACTTACTTCATAAGCTCGAGAGAAGAGAAGGAATTGCAGGAGTTGTTTGACTAGAGCTACTTGAAAAGGCAGTAGAAGAGGTGTGATTCTGTATGGTTGAACGTCATGAGCCATTTTTCTTCTAAGAAATAGTCTTACGTTTTTTCTTTTGTTACTGTTCTTTAGGAGGAATAGAAAGCCTTTGATTTATTTGTTCACTTCTTGAAGCACTTAGACTTTGATAACTGATTCTTTAAAGCCCAAGTTTTAAGTGGCTAGGGTTGGCGAACTAAAAACAATTGAAGTAGGAGCAATTGAAGTAGAACTCATTGCGAAAGGAAGAGAAATAGATGCTTAAGTTGTAGAAAAGGTAGAGACAAGTACAGTAGACATGATGGGAATAGTAGACTTCAGGGTTAGTGGAAGTACCCTCATTATTTCTTGCACGCAAACTTCCACCTACATATAAGTCATCTATATAAAAAACAAATAGTTAGTAATAAATTCTAGCAAATAAATAAGTAATAAAAGCAATGCACACTAGAACTACTGCTAAATGACCAATTAAAACTTTCACAAAAAACTTCATCAAGAATCTCACAACCCGATAAAACATTCAAGGAATGAATCTTGGCTCCAAATTCCTTACTATGATTATTTGTCTCTAATGAGAATGTTTCACTTGGTTACAATATTTCGCTTTATTAGAAAGTACAAAAACATACAAAAATAAACACAAAAAATTAGAAAGTTCAAAGTAATACCTCCAATACTAGATTGTGTATCACAGTCTGCGTGAGACTTAGTATCCATCACATCCCCGCTTAAGGGACCTTCACCAATAGAAGGAAGAGAATATGAATACAAATATTTTCTTCTCTTCGTGTAAACCACCAAATTAGGTCGTTCACTCTCTTCAAATGATTCTTGAATAGCATCAACAATTTTAACTCCTTGAATGGTTTCAATAGCTCATGAAGTTTCAGTCACTTTGCAACTTTCTTTCCTTTTGTAGCTCTTGGAACCCTTACAATAACACAATTGTTTTCTTCTTTTTGGCTTCAATATTCCCATCTACGTTCGGGAAAAAAGGCATGCTTAGTTGACCAATTTTTTGGTTCTTCATATGATCCAAAAAGAATCTCTGTTGTTACACTATTATCCCCATATGGCCAAGATTCATTACATGGCTTTATCCCATCAAGTTGTTCCTCACTAAGGGTATTGAAGTCTACATCATCCCAACCGTTAGGACTCTTTTCCATTAAACATAATCACTATGTGTTTCTCAACTTATGAACTTGCTCATATCTAATTGACAGACTTGTCTGCAGTTTTTTTAATTGAGCCTCTTCTACTGCATTTAACAAGCGAGGATTCTAAGTGCTTCTTTCAGTGGAAGGTTTAACTTACGCTAAAGGAAAATAGAGTTCCCCATAAGTTTGCTTAATTTTAATATATTTATCCCTTGCCAAATGCAAGTTGTTAGTGGTGTTATCTACAACAACTTTTTCCTCCCCTTTAAGTGGCGAACATTACAAACCCCTTTTGATTATTCTCAGTAGTAGAGGTTACAATGTATATTCTTCTAAACACATTTACAGAAGCTTCTTCTCCATGTAGCTGACATTATAATAGATACATCATTAAAGTCCACCATGAGGAACCCATTAATTGTAAAAGAGCCACTCCAAATGAATTTAACAATTCTACAAAAAAAAAAAAGAAGCAAAAGTAAATGAAACCCTACTTAAAAAACATATAAGGGAAAAAGAAACCAATGATTTTCTCTCTTACAATTGTTTAAATCACTGAATCGATGTTTTCCCTTCAGAATATTGAATTTGTATTTGAAATTATTAAAACATGTAATTCCTCTATATTCCAACAATTTCTACATCTCTTCTACAGACGTCGAACACTCAAATTCCTCACTTCCAATAGGAACATTAAGTAATCTGGGGGTTGCGTTTTGCTAACAATAAAAAGGAAAATTAAATAATAATATAAGGAAATTAAAGTAATTGAAACCTACCATACTGAACTGCACCCTGAACACAAACAAGAAAAGAATTGCAGAAATCTAAACACTTAGAAAACAAATAGAAGACTAAAATTCTTATCCCTATTTATAAATAGGATGAAACCCTTTGACTACTACGAAACTTCCTAGGTAAGTTATCATGCGCACACGTGCGCACCATTACCCATATGCAAAAAAAATTCTCCAATCAATACACAACACGTGTATCTAAATATTAACGATAATGATGGTTTCATTGAGAATTCAACCAACATGTTGTAACACATTGCATGTTTCAAAAACTTCATCATTAAACTCAAATGAACATGCATATAAAAAATTATTTCTCCAGTCATAAATTTAATAAATTTAAAATTTTCGATTATTCAAAATTCAAAATTCAAAATTCAAAATTCAAAATACAAATTATATATATATATATATATATATATATATATTCAGGCTTAGAATCAAAACACCTATACAATCTATAACACTTCATTATAAATTTCAAAACTCTTACATCACAGATACCCATGCTGATAATTCTTCACCAGGCTCACGAAGGTCACTTTATAACCTCCAATCACCTAGGAGGGGCAATTTTTATACCCCGTATTACAGACCTTATAGCTTACGGATGGTTAGTTCGCAAACCTCAACTTGGCAAACTATGCATATCTGCTAACGCTAAGGCTATATGAGGACCACGTGGGAACCCAAAGTAATTAATTGTTAGTCCCCTAACATGTCTCATATTAGATATCACATCACCATCACTGTCAAGGGTATCCAATCAAGCTTCCACATCAATAATCTTAGAATATGTAGCCAAATTTGTCCTCCACTGTGAAAAAATCATGCAAATAACTCACAAAAACACGTACAAAACCCACATAATTTCCCATCTCTTCCAAGAGAATTGAGACTTCCTCCCAAAATCCATTCCTTCCTTCTTTATCGAACCATTATCTTCTTCTCTTTCTTCACCTCATTGGTTAACAACTAGGGATGTAAATGAGACATTGATGCTTGCAAGCTACTCAAATTCCATTCGAAAAAAACTCAAACTTGATTTAGTAATTATTGAACTGAATTTGAGCATAGTAATACTCGACATGAATAGCTCACGAACTTTTTATTTTTAATATATATTTTAAATATTTTATCTTATTAAATTGTGTTATTGTTTATATTATATTGTTAATCTTAAGCTTAATTATTAACTCGAGCTTAATTGAGCTTAAGCTCAAACTTAAAAATAGATATTCAATCGAGTTCGAATCAAATATTGAATTCTAAATTTTGAGTTTAGCTGAAACTCAAACTTTCCAACATTATAAATCGACTCAGCTCAATTACAAAAGTAATTAGACGATTGTAGTATAATAAATGTAAGTTGTATACTATCCGCCTTTTCTTTTTGGTTAAAATGTACTAGAAGTCTTTGTATTCTTAATAAATTTAAAATTTCGTTCTTGTATCTTTATTTCTGAGAATTTAGTCTCTCTATTTTTCATATTACAAAATTTAGGTTTAACTATTAACAGTGTTGAAATTATTTTATTAAATTCAAGTTCAATATGATGTCAATTTTTCTTTAACTACAAAGTTAATAAATGAATTTTTTTTAACTTCAAAATGTCACATTAACAAATTTAACAAAAAATTTAATACTGTTAATAATTAAACCTAAATTTTAAAATATAAAAAATAAATAAACTAAATTTCTAAGAGTAAAGCTAAAATCTAATTTATGAAGATTACGGTACTTAATGGCATATTTTAAAATTTCTTTTTCGTTCATATTTTAGCTAGGCGTATAATTTACATTCAGGATCATCCTATTCTTCCAAAATTACAAAGAATGACAAATACAAATTAAGTATAATAGTAATTATAATTGAAATCGAATGCTTGTTCTTTTCAAAGCACCATTATTTTACAAATTTCATTACAACAACATATTAATCACGAATTCTAAAAAGAATCAACGTATTGTAATTTTTCTAATTGAATTAATTCATTTTTTTAAGGTAATCGAATTAGTTCATTTCAAATTAGGAATTAAAGTCCTTAAGGAACGTCGACTCTGACACAATCTGTTTATCTATATATATGAGGCAAGTCTGTCAATATATATAACATGCACCTTGTGTTTCATCAATTGGGTTTTCTTTTTCGTATTGAAAGTGCTTAATCGACCATCGACATATAACACGATGAGGATGATTAAATATATGTTTCACGCATATAAAACTGTGTGGTTTAATCTATTGAGAGGTTGCGCTTCAATCTTCACAAGCAAGATGATGACTGCTCATGCACCTTGGAACCAAATTCCTATTGACATATTGAGTTCAATCTTTGAGCGTTTGGATATATTTAGAGGATCGTATCCGGTTTGACCTTGTCTGCAAGCAATGGAGAACAAATTTAAAGCGAACTCCACAACTACTATGGTTGATGCTCCCCTTCGACCCAAGTTCCCAATATTTGAGCTTCTTTGATATGTATGGGGGAAAAGTTCGTAAGTTGGATCTCCCTAGATCCGCCCAAGGAGGTTGGTTTTTTGGGTGTTCTAAAGGTTGGCTTTTCCTCGCCACAGGCACGAATGCTGATAATCTGCGAATATTTTTGTTTGATCCCATCTCAAGGGCTCAAATTCCGCTTCCACCATTGTCGACAATATCAAGTTTTGAAGAAAATTTCACTGCCAGAAGAAAATTTCACTGCCAGACGCTCTGGAAGTCTGGATCGAACCCTGCCGCTTGCATAATAAGTGGAGTTGAAGTATCTTCCTCTGATGCATCGCAATGCATAGTAGCGACAACATTCTATGACAATAATAAAATTTTGGCACTATGTGAACCACAGGATGAGAGATGGATCATTGTTGAAGGGCTATTACCTGATGGATATTTTTTTAGAAATTTATCCTTCTTTGATGGAGAATTATATGCCTGCATTTTATGTGAAGATCGTGAAATAAATAATAATCAAGCTCCTAATATTCAAACTCATTTCATAACTCTAGAAAACCATCGTGTGAATCTGAAGCTGATCAGTTCAACAGCTCCACCCACTTATTTATTTTTTGCTGCAGTGGACGATGAGAGAATTTTGTATCATAAGGACTGCTCGCGATGGCCATATTTGGTGGAAGCAAATGGTCAACTATTGGTGGTTACAAAAATATGTGATACAATAAGCACTTGGGACTACCACGATGACAACAATGACGATGACGATAGTGACGACGACGATGATGAGGCTGGCGGCAACGACGACAATGATTATGATGGCGTCAGTGACAATGACGATGATGGTTGTAGTGACCATAGCGCCGATAACAATGATGATGGCGGAGACAACGACAACAATGACGATGGTGGCAATAACGACGACGATGACAACTATGTTACAAGTCTATTAATGTATTTTCAAGTAGCTACGTTCCAAATAGCGAAAATTCAAACAACAGCTGATGATACATTGCATATGACAGGATTAACTGATCTGGGTAATCAACATTATTTTTGGGAGCCGGAGATTGCTTAGCAGTAGAAAATTGTGACAAATTTGATAAGAATTGTATTTACTTCTTACATGACATGGCTTATAGCAGTGGGAAAGAATATCCATTAGTTTCTCGTGAGCTGGTGTTTATAATGTCAAGGATGGAAGCATTAAACATTGTTTCCCAAGCATTAAAATTCAAAACCATGGTTCATTCATGTATTGGTTTTCACCAAATACTGAATCTAGAATCTTTGATTAGGAATAGGAAGCAAGCAATGCCGAGTTAACATCCTTTGGTCATACTTGCGAAGGGGGTTTGGTAATACTAGATTACGATTTTCTTTGTTCTGATGAAAGAAGTTACTAAGCATTAAGTTCTAATTTTGGGTTCCTATTGATAAAGTCAATTTTCAATTCAATAAACTTTACTTTGTTTTAATGGATTTATAGGTTTTTAAAATTTTAATTATTAATAGTAGATATTAAACTTTGTTCCAATCTATTAATTATTGAGTTCAATTTTTTAAATGATACGAAACTTTTAAATTATAAATTAATGCTGATTTGAATTTGATAATTTGAAGTCTTTTGACCATTTTTTTTAACTCAACAGGAATAATAAAAAATCATTAACGTTATTTTATATGCTTAATATATTATTTGGTATTAAGTTTGACATTTTTTTAAATACGATGCTTGTATTTAATAAAAATTATATATTTTGGTATCCAAAAATAACTATGTTGACTTTTTATTGTTTAATTCAAGTTTGAGGATTTATTGATGAATGTTAATTGTTAATATTATTAGATTTAAAGTTTTCATGATTTTGTCAATAGAAAAAAATTAGTGTCAATTGTGGATTTGATGGACCTAATTTAATTCTGATTTTGGGATTGATTTGAAGAAAGTTAATTGTTAATATTATTAGCTAGGTATGAATTTTCATCAAATTAACTTTAAAACTTGAATTAAACATTCGTATGACCTAACAATGGAAAGGTGGATCATAGCGAAGAGAGATTGAACTTCAACGATGATCGGATGACGCATTGTGGAGATCTTGCCAAAGAAGAGTTCAAACAAGGGTTCAATTTTTTTTGGGGGATTTTAGGCCATTTATTGACCAATCCAAACAGATAATCAAAGAGGGGAAGCAGAGGAGTTCGGTGGTGACAGTTGGTCAAAGCAAATCACTTACGATGACGAAAGGATTTGGGCGGTGCCTAGGGTAAGAGAAGAAAAAAGAGAGGAAATGGATAATAAAAGAAGATAAAAAGAAAGAAAGAAAAGAAAGAAAAAGAAGAAACGAGAAAGAGAGAAATGAAATAAAAAGGAGAATAAAGAGAAAAGAAGGCCTTGGGTTTCGTTTGAAAAAAAAGGAAGGAAAGGGAAATTTTCCCTTTCAGTCCCTAGAATTGGGGTAAGTTGTTTCTTAACCCTTGACTTTTGTCATGAGGTTAGAATTTTTGTCAGGCAAACCATCTAGCCTTAAGGTGATGGTTTTGTTTTAAATTCGCCTAATTCAGCCTTACTCTCGAAAGTGAGAATTCACAATGAAATTCTCTAAAGCACCGAAATAAAGTAGAAGCAAACACAAAAGAAAGCAAAGCACGAATCAAATAGAAAAGCCACAAGAAAACTAAACATGCCAAGTATTTGAGTAAATGCTTGTAACGCCCCAAATTATTTGTCTAAGTTTTTGCAATTATTTGACATAATTATTTGTTTGCTTCAGTGGTTAAGTGTTCTAGGTATGTGTGTGAGGTCTTAAGTTCAAGCTTTATTTTTAGCAAATTTTGATATTTTTCTGATTTAAGCCTTTCACTAAAGAGCAGGCTTATATTTAATTATTTTGTTAAACCAAATCAAAATGAGCCTATAGGTTCAATTAGTAAGGGAGTTTGTGTGCTGAAAGGTTTGTGTTCGAATTTTGGCAATTGTAAGAGTATTAATTTTTGCTACTGGCATCGGTTAGAAGTTGGAAGTAATCAGGATTCTGTAAATAGTTGTGTTTAGTAGGGATTGTGGGAGAGGATTAAGGGATGTGATAACATCTTTTTATTTCTCTTTTGTTCAAAATTCTCTCCCTCTTCTTTCAAGAAAATTGACATCGATTTCTATTCCCTTCACTTTTTCTGCCAATTTCAATTTTTGATTCTCTTCTTTCTGGTTTAATCTTGGTTCTTTCGTTCATTTCGATTTTTAGCTTACATTTTTGCGTGGTGGTGGTAAGTTTTCTCTTCAATTCTTTTTGTCGTAGTTGCGTTACAATTGTAGTAGGGAATCTGAATTCTGTGTATGGTTGCATAGGTGAAGGCGGTGAATTTGGGGTTTTTGCTTCAACGGTTTAACTTTCATGCGATCGTTTCTGCGGTGGTAAGTTCTTGGGCTTAAATTGATTTAGTCGTTAATTCAGATTCAGTTGCTAAAAGGTGTTAGATATTCTGATTTTTAGGTGCTGGTGGTCTCGAAGGTGTCTCTGCTTCAAACTGGTACCAAGTGTGTACCCGAAACACAGAAAAATAGGAATCAACGAAAGCCGAAAAATGCCACTGTCGACATCACACGGGCGTGTGGCAGGCCGTGCGCAAGACACGGCCGTGTGATGGCCAAAGTGTGAAGGTGTGAGCCACATGGGCGTGTGGGCTTTTGGGCCAGGCTGTGTGATTTACACGGGCAAGGCCAATCTGGGCGTATGGGTCACACGGGCGTGTGGACCCACATGGGCAAGTCACACGGGCATGTAGGCCCAAAATTCTGAATTTTCCCTTAAGGTTGCACGGGTCGTCCCAAACGACTGTGGGCCTACTGTAGGGTCGATAAGGGCTAAATAAGACCCTAGTTTGTATGATCTGATTGTTTGATATTCTGATCTGATTAGAGTACTGACACATGTCTATCTGTACTATTATCTTCATATCTGCTATCTATATATGGTTATGTAAACATGTGAGCGTGTTAATATGTTCATCTGTATATGTTATTGGGGATGGGATGATGTATATTCGAAGGAAGTGTTCGAAAAGGAGACTTTCACCTATAAGCTGCACTTTATCTGTTATGTGTCACATCGGTACAATATGGTGTGTAAGGCTGGGTGGGTGTTTTAAACCCCACATGGTGTGTAAGGATAGTCGAGCATGGTGTGTAGAAGATGGTGGTAGGATTCTGTTACCTGATATGCATATTTGTATCTGCATTTGAAATGGGCTTAAGCCTAAATCTGTATCTGTATCTGGAAAGGACTTAAGGCCCGAATCTGTATCTAACTGATATCCAATTTTTCGATATGTGTGCATGCTTAATTCTGTGGGGTTACACATTAAGTTTACGTAAACTCACCCCTTTATGTCTATTTTGAATAGGTAATCCTCAAAGTTAGGCGGATCTGTGCAGCGGGGGACTTTACGGTGACTGTAGTAGGCCAATTTAGCTCAGGGCAATAAAAGCCCAAACTGACTAGCCCAAATACAAAAATTAAAACCAAAACAAAATATTAACAGTCCAAAGTCCAAAATACAAAGCCCAAATTTTGCAAGCCCAAAATTAAAAACCCTGGCCCAGAAATTACAAGCCCACATGCCTAAACATTTTCAGTAGAAACCTAAACCCTAATTTCATACGCCGCAACCCCCCATATGCTACCGCAGCACTCCTACTGCCTGAGGTGGCCTCCTAATTTGCACCAAAATCACAAATCCCCTCTACCCCGTTGACTCCATAGACCTGCAAAAAAAGCAAGAAAAAAGGCAGAACAGAGACGCAGATAACAGTAATGAACATTAGCGAAAGAATTCAAAAATATTTTATTTATCGGCTATGAAAGCCATTAGTAAACCGATGTAATTTTTACACAAAAAATTCTAAATACAAAAAAGAAAAAGTTTGAAACAGATTAAAAAAAATTAAATGTGCTCTTTTTATTTTTTTATTTTTTCGAAACAAAATAAATAAGAATAATAAAGTTATTTTTTACCTCTTGTTTCGTTTGGGTGTCACTACTGGGGCCACCATCGGTTCACAAGGCCATCAGATCCTCTGGGATTCAGCCCAAGGCCGTGACGGCGAACGGTGGAAGTCGAAAGGCTTTCTTCCTTTTAGAGTTCTTTTTTTTTTATTTTGAAGATTTTAGTCCCTAAATCGGTATTTACACAAAAAAGGGGTCAAAATAGGTTTGGGGCGATTTTCGGCAGCCGTGAACGACGACGCCGTCGTCGACGGTCGGTGGCCGCGGCGGTCCACGGTGGTGTTGATGGCCGAAGCCATGGTCAGACCTGGGGGCTGTTGAGAGAAAAATAAAGAATTTTTTTTTCTAAAATTGTGTTAAAATGGACTTCTTTTTTTTGAAGATTTGGTGACTTATATAGGGTGCCAAAACGGCACCGTTTTGGAGGGGTTCAGAAGGCCTCAAAACGACGTCATTTTATGCGACCTGACCCAATTCGACCTAGGAAGGCTTTAGGATCCGCGTGTTTATGCAGAAGGGTCTAATTTCATCTTTAGCCCTTTCGCTTTTTAATCATTTTGCAATCCTTTTTTTATTTTTTATTTCTTCCCTATAATTTTATTTTGATTGCATTTTGGTCCATACTGAAACTGTGCGTTTTGGAGGACAAAGATATTTTCCCATTTGGTCCCCCATCTCATTCGTGCATTACAATTTGCGTCCGATACTTTATTTTATTCCGATTTTTTCTTTAAATTTAGTTTTGATTTCAATTTAATCCTAGTTTGATTAATTTCGTTATTTATTTATTTATTTATTTTTATTTTTTTACACTCGAAATTAATAATGTTTATATATTATATTTATTTTTTATTTACTATTCTTTTATTCGTTTCTTTTATATTTAAATTTAATATTATTTAGTTGTTGTATTTATTTATTATCTTTTTATGATTATTTATTCATTTATTGTTTATATTATTTTATTTATTACTTCTACTTTTAAATATTTAAACTTAGATATATAAGTATTATGTATATCTATTTATCTACATACTTATTATTCTGTTACTTATTACTTATTTATTTATTTTTTCCTTTTACTTTCACAAATTAGATTATTTATTTTTATTGTTACTTTTCATTATTGTTATTAGTATTATTATTATCATTATTGTCATTTTCATTTTCATTATTATTATCATCCTATTATACATTGTCTCTTTCATCACTATTTTATGCATTAAATTTAGATGTGTTCGCCCATTGATGTACCATGCCCAAATAAAAATGCATACCGATTTAAAAGATAGTTTATTATTATTTAAAAAAGAAAATTTTCAAAATAAGGCAATATTCCGTATTTAGAAATTTGAGAAGTCGTACCTTAACTTACTGGGTTTCGATTTTTCTTATTGAACCTAAATAACCGAATATCCTTTTTAAAATTAAAATACATAAGTTTTAAATAAAAATAAAAGGCAAGCTTATTCTCAAGGATTCGAGGTGTCTTGTCCTAACTTACGGGATGTGACATTTTGTTACCTCGAGATGAGAAGGTCTTTAACATACGTTTCGATTTACTCAAGCAATTTTTTAAGTAAAATAACAGTACTACAAAAAGGAATCGTATTTTAAACTATTTTCAAGTTTTCAACTTTCGACATCAAGACAATAATTAATCAACTAGGTACCGATTTTGGGCGTTACGAGAGTGCTAATCCTTCCTCGAACGTAACTGACTCCCGAACTTGTTTTCTAGATTTTTGTAGACTAAAAAACATTGTTTTAATGAATCAAATCTCTTATTAAAATAATCAAATTACGAGTGACCCAATCACACCTCATAAGAAAAGATCGGTGGTGACTCCCATTTTCATTTTCAAAATAAAAGTCGACCCTTTTCAAAAAATGATTTCGACAGTGACCACTCACCATAAATTGTGTTACTTTGTTTTATGGTTTAATTTAAGCTTTGGTATTATATTTTGAGGGTTGTAATTTCTGGACTTTTTAAACTGTTTAACTTTGGTTTTGGATTTTCAATTTTAACTCGTTTATTATAGCGATGGTTTTACTTAGAACACGGATTTCTAAAATAGAGGTTTTCTAAAATGCGAACTGTTTTTCTTAAACACAACGATTTCTCTTGTGCTTCCATTAAAAGATATGATATAAGGCAAAACGACTGTTTGAATGAACGTTTTGATATAAATAAAAACAATTAAGAGATTGATAAATTCGGAAGGGGTTCTATCGTTTTCAAATCCATCCCACGTGACACCACCAGATTCGGCCATAACGTCTGGGCTGTGTTTGGGGTGTTACAATGCTCCCAAAATATATTTAATAACTTTGAGTGTAATGATTACAAATGAGGGGGAATGCCTCTATTTATAGTTTAGTTCCCCCAAATCCAACAGTACATTTTAAATTTGAATAATTACAAATTCGTGTTATTTTAGCTTTAAAGCATTTAGGGTTCATTTTAAGCAAACTTGGACTATTAACTTTTTTGTGATCAAATTGAGCTGGGTTGAATTCGAGTTCATTTTATCATGATTTTGGACAGCCTTTTTTTTTTTTTTTTGCTAGTTCAACCTAATGCAATACATTTGGCTAGAAGGTAAGATTTTAGTGTTTGGTTGACAGAATGTAAGATTACTTAGAAGCACATTTTACTAAATTGTCCTTGTTATTGACTTTATTTTTAACAAGTTTAGCTCAGTTAATATTTTTTATGTAACACCCCTCGTCTGACCCAATTGTTGGGTCCGAGCTACAGGATGTCACAACCGTTACCAGAGTAACACCAATCAGATCCACAATAAAATAATCATTTTCACATGCATTCAAACATCAATCATGATTAAATTACAATAATACATTATTTTCGGGCCTTAATCAAGCTTACGAAAGTTCTTTTGTCAACCCGAGCATGAAATAGGACCAAATTGCAAAGTTTTAAAACTTTAAGGCCGACGTCATGATGCCATCTCTTCCACATTGTGATGTCGCTAAATAGTTTGTCACTTCGAGACGTCAAGCCACTTGATGTCGCGACGTCACATACTATTGTCTAACGTTGCGAAGAGGAAAAATGTTCATTAAGATGAGGACCTTATATTTGGTAAAAATGAGTCATTTGGTACCTAGTTAATGATTTCTAGCCAAACCATACAACTTATACAATAAAAACCAATTTTAATTTAATCAAAACATACCAAAAACATGCCAAATAGTTCAAGCATCTATGTTTAAGTTCTTATCAAGTTAATCACTACTTCTACACCATTTAAACAGAAACTATTCAATGTCATAACAACCTAATATTCAAGTCATGCAATTTCTAAATTTTATCTTTGTCAAACTACTTTGAAACATACCATTTCAATTTCATTATAATCACTTATGAACACATATACACATATATTACTTAAAAGGATTAAGCACAACCATCATCTATCAAGATTAGGTTACATTATTCAGGCATGTTACAAGTTATATATGTTCACAAACATTTTCATCTCATTCACCAACCAAGAAAGTTACCAATCCTATCTCATTTCATGCCTATAAAACATTACATCTTTAAGCATGAAATACTTATACATTCATCTTCATATATGAATCAAAAAACCAAATCATCAAGACATCTTATATATTAAAGTATATACCAAAAGACTTATATATATGCCACAATTTCTTGACTCAAGATAATCAAATTAGCTACTAAAATAAGGGTAGTGTGAGCTTCGAGACGGTTTGGCTTGACGTGTTCTGCAAGGTTACTATCTACAAGGAAAAGGGAAAACAACGGGGCAAGCATATTAGATGCTTAATAAGTTCATAGGCATTAAACATAACTTACCTTATATTTCACTTAAGCACAATAAGCTACTTAGCTTGACATAGATTGGCTAGACATGACAATTCACAACAACAACAAGGTGAGCTTCATCATGTAATATATAACATCTCAATCACTTATCATTCCAATTCATGTCATTTTGATTAACAAAACTCAAAACTTATTCAATCATGGGATGATACCTACATTGTTCAAGTTCAATTTAACATTTCACAAGTGAACATCGAGATCATCATACCTCATTTCAATTTCTAATTTCATATGAATTGTTCCACCCTATAAACCCTAGTAAACGAACTCAGATACACAGGTACTATACTACATCGGTTGCTCGTCCAAGCTGAATATATACGTGCCAATTTAGTCATCCGGGCTAAACCTTTATAACAACATTTCCAATTGCTTATCCAAGCTAAGTATGTATACATGTCAAGTTACCCGTCTGGGTTAAAGATAGTATTCAGCATCTCACTAAAAGCACATTTAATTTTTTTATCAATTCTTTTTGAAAATTGTTACATAAATGTTATTTAGAATTGATTTGAATTTAAGGTGCGATTTATAAGTAGATGTGTTCATAGGCCAGGTCAGGTCGAGCCCAATTAAAATTTTAGGCTTATTTGTTAGGCCCAGCCTAAAAAAGGGTTTAAAACTTTTCCCGAGCTCGGACTGGACAAAAATGTTAAAATTTGGGCTCAACCTAGCCCCACCTATATTAATTCTTTTAATATTAAATTTTATATAATTTTTTTTAAAATATAATATATCAAAAATACTAAAAACATTAAAATAAATGTTTCCCAACAAATTAAAAATAAATTTAAAAATATGTGTATATTTAAATAACACTAATATAAGTGAAATGATAATAAAATAATTAAAAAAACAAAAAATAGCAAAAAGAAGTAAAAAAACAACAACAAAAAAAATTTAGAATTTTTTTTTTTTACATATTTGAACTAGATCCGAATAAAAAAAAAACTTTATCCGAAGCCCATTAGTAGCTCTATTTATAAGTAACATGTTGATAAAGCGATTTCAATTGAAATCGAATTCTTTTAGCAAAAGAAAATATTAAAATATAATTTTTTTCAAGAAAAAAAAAGACAATTCTTTTACAAAAACAAAACAAAAACGTCCAATATCTAATCTCAAATACAAATTATAAGTATAAATTAATTACTATGCATGTATAAATTGCATATTTAAAATATATGAGTGTTATTATAAATTTGAAGTTGATTTTGACGGTAATTTAATCAATAATATTATTAATATTAGATTATGACACATCTATATGAGTAAAAATAATTATGTAATAAATTTATTAAAAACTAACATAAAAATCAAATGTGACTTTAGATAAATTGCTAAAATTGAGAGTATAAGTATTAAGTTTTTTTGTGTCCAAACTATGTCATATGCATATATATTTTTCTAGATTTATCACAATGTAAAAACATATAAATATCTTTAAAATAATATTAGTTACTTTGTAAAAAAAAAGTTTTTAATAAATTTACAATTGAATGGAGACTCAATTAATGTATCACATCAACTCAATTAAACATTATATATAATATAAATAGGTAATAATTATTGCGCGTGAAATAGAATTCTTTAAAAAAAAATAGAACTGAAAATATTAATGACCAATCTTAATAATGAACCACCACAAATTACTGTGCTTTTTCTAGTGGTTCATTGGAACTATTCCATCTTAAAATTAGGAATTAAAGTCCTAATCATACTTTAACTCTTAAATCAATTTATGTATATTTATATCATAGCTATTAGAAGCACTTCTGGTTCATCAAATTGTTCTTTTTTTGGTATAACACAATGAGGATGATCAAATATATGTTTCTTGCCTATAAAACTTTGGTGTTTAATCTATTGAGAGGTTGCCGTTCGTTCTCCAAGACCGGGCCATTGTTGAAGTCATCCACAAGCAAGATCACGGTTCATGCACCTTGGAACCAACTTCCCAATGACATATGGAGTTCAATCTTTGAGCGTTTGGATTTAGAGGATCGTCTCCGGTTCAACCTTGTCTGCAAGCAATGGAGATCAAATATAAAGCGACCTCCACAACTACTATGGCTGATGCTCCCTTACGACCGAAATTCTCAATATTTGAGTTTCTTTGATATGTGTGAGGGCAAAATTCGTAAGTTTAATCTCCCTGGATCCGCCCAAGGAGGTTGGTTTTCTGGGTGTTCTAAAGGTTGGCTTTTCCTCGTCACAGGCATGGATGTTGATGATCTACGAATATTTTTGTTTGATCCCATCTCAAGGTCTGAAATTCCGCTTCCACCATTGTCGACAATATCAAGTTTTAAAGATTGTTTCACTGCTAGACACCCTGGATGGAACCCTGCTGCTTGCTTAATAAATGGAGTTGAAATATCTTCCTCTGATGCATCACAATGCATAGTAGTGGTAAAATTTTCTATTAATAATAGAATTTTGGCACTTTGTAGACCACAGGACGAGAGGTGGACCATCGTTGAAGGGCTACTAGGTGATGAATATTATTATGGGAATTTCTCCTTTTTTGATGGGGAATTATATGCCTGCATCTTGAGTTCAGATGGGGAAAATAATAATCAAGATGCTTGTTTTCAAACACATTCCATAATTTTAGGAAGTCAACGTGTGAATCTGAAGTTGATCAGCTCCACACCTCCACCCACTAATTTAATTTTTGCTGCAGATGCCGATGAGAGCATTTTGTATTATAAGGACTCTTTCCGATGGCCGTATTTGGTGGAATCAAATGGTCAATTATTGATGGTTACTCAAATATATGACAGAATAATGGATTTGGACGACAGTGACAGCGACAGCGACAGCGACAGCGACAGCGACAATGACAATGACGACGGTGATCGCACAAGCCTATTCATGTATTTTCAAGCAGCTACGTTCCAAGTAAAGAAGATTCAGACAATTGGTGATACATTGCATACGACAGTATTAACTGATGTGGGTAATCAATCATTATTTGTGGGAGCCGGGGATTGCTTAGCGGTAAAAAATTGTGGCAAACTTGATAAGAATTGTATTTACTTCTTACATGACATGGATTATAGCCTTCACAAACAAGATTATCCATTAATTTCTCGTGAAGCTGGTGTTTACTACCTGGAGGATGGAAGCATTCAACGTTGCCTCCCAAGTATTAAGACTCAAAATCATTGTTTATACATGTATTGGTTTTCACCAAATACCAAATCTAGAGTCTTAGGTTAGAAATATGAAGCAATGTTTGGTTATACTTCTATATATTTGTATTAAAAGGTTAGATAATATATTAGATGACGACTTCGTTTGTTCTGAACTAGTTATGACTAAGCTGTAATTTTGGGTTTCTATGGATAAAATCAATTTTTTTTTTTGATATAGTTTACTTTGTTTTAATGGATTTATGATATTTAGACGTATTGAAAAATGTTAATCTTCTTATAAAATTAAATGATTTTTTTTAAAAATAGAGGATTATGTTTTAAAAAGCTTTTAAAAAATTACAAAAATATATAAAATTGAAAATATAAAATATTATCAGAAGAATTAAAAATTATTATAAAATTATATGTGAATTATGAAAAGGCCCCAGCTGTGAAAATATTGCAATTTGGCCCCTACAAGTTGTCCACTTACATCACAGCCGGCCTTCCGCTGCCACCACACCCCTGCCTTAGCCACCCACGCCATCACCAATTCACCATCAACCATCAACCATCATCCTAGCTCTGCCCTCCTCGACTTTAAAACACTCTGCCCCCCTTGACTTAACAACAAAGATGAGAAAAAAAAGGGTACTCTTTTCACCAATATTTTTCCCTTGACTTTGGGCTCCCTAACATCACTCTTGGCCTCCCTCTCCTACTCGCACTCTCTCACAATCACTATACACCACCAAAAAATTCAAAATTAAGAATGAGTAAATTTTTATTCGATTTTAAAAAAATAATTGTTTTTAAATATTGAGTAATTTGAGTCAACTTGAATAAATTCGAGTTTTGAGTTTGAGTAGAGTTAAATTTTAAAATTTAAATAATTTGAATAATAGATTGATGTAAATACCTCTTTGGTTCTTGTCAATTTTGAAAATAAGAAATTGGTCTATCTCTCAACAAAAATTACAAATAATTTTCAAAAATACAAAGTAATTTTTAAAATTCCAAATTTTATATTTTTTAAAAAATTATAATTTTTTTTTTAAAATTTCTAAAGAATATATAAAGAAAGTTAAAATTTTAATTTTTTTTCTAAAATAATAATTCTGGGACCTAAATAAGTTAATTAATGATTCAAGTTTATCATAAAAAATATTCTTTTAATTATTTTGTTTTGAAAAAGTTTTCAAATATATATGATTTTAAATTTATTTGCTCTAACATGGAATTAGTTATATTATAACAAGTTTTTAATTTGATATGTTTAATAATTTTAATTTAACTCGAACAATTTCACTCAATTCAATCAACTCGATTTCAAATCGATTTAGGATGATTAAATAGGACTCATTAACTTGATTAAAGCAAAATTTATTCACTGGATTCGAAAAACAATAGGGAGCAGACCCCTCGTTTCATAGTTGAAGGGGTTTGGGGTGTCTCTCGGACGATCCCAACGGTGGAAAAGTGGCTTATGCGAGGAGGGAGAGACATTGAATTTCCACTATGATCAGACGGCACGTGGTGGATGTCCAGCCAAAGAAGAGTTCGAACATGGATTTGGTTTCGGGGATTTCAGGTCATTTTTCGGCCAATCCAAGCCAATAATCGAAGAGAGGGGAAGGAGAGGAGGAGCGTGCTGGTGACGATTGGTTGGAGCAGACCACTTACGGTGGCCAAAGAAGTTGGGTGATGCCCAAGGTATGGCGAAAAGAAGAAAGGAAATAAAAAAACGTAAAAAAAATAAATAAATAAAGAAAAGGGTAAACTATATAAATAGTCAACTATTTTTAGGGTGTTTTTGTTGTTGTTGAATTTTGTTGTGGTGATTTTATTGGCATAATAATAAATTTAGTCTTCTAATGTTGATAGATTTTATTAATTTGGTCCTAATTCTAAAATTTTCAACAAATTTAATTTTCAACTTTACACATTTTGTCAATTTAATTTTTATTCTTAAAAATTCAAAAATAACAATTTTAAAAACTTTTAAAATAAACAAATTAATTGTTTATTTTTGCATAAAAATACATACAAAACTATAAATAAATACTTATTTTTCACTTTTTCTAAAAAACCCACAAACAAGATTTACTTTTTTTTAATTATTTTATAAATAATAATTTATTATAAGCCTAACCCTGTTCCTTAGTTTTCGCCGAATGTCTCAAGCATTGGGCACCGCCTTCACTCACAACTATCAACCCTAATAACCTTTACTTCGAACCCCTTGATTTTTACATCCTTCATCATCGTGCCATCAGACTAGAAACCAGTTGTGTAGCTGTCGGCATGGCCTTCCATCTACTAGGTTTCCAAGACCTCATCCTCACTTATATATTCCTCCAATTATACCCACCTTCAAGCATAACCTCAAATGCAACAAACTCGTTCTAGCCAATGATGGAAAAAAGGGAAAAGTTGAACATGGTGATTGTTGCCCTTTTCAGTCACAGTATATAGTTGTTGACCCAACCTGAACATGGCAGTTGTTAATGTTAGAAAAAATAGAAAAAGTTAAATCTGCTTAAGTATTTCATAATTTTTTCCTTAATTTATTTTATTTTTAAAATTATTATTTTAATAAATGTCATGTTAGAAAATGAAAAAAAATAGATATTCATTTATTAATAAATATTTTTATATTTTGTATGTATTTTTATTGAAAAATAATTATGACATGCCCACAAAATGAGTGAAAATAATTATACAATATATTTATTAAGAATTCAATTATAAACCAAAACTTGTTTTAGTTGAAATGACAAAGTTGAGAGAGTGTATGTTTGGTGTTGTGGGTTCAAATCTCATTATAAACTTGAATTCTTTTATATCTATAGAAAAAGATAAAATTACCCTTAAATTAATATTTATTGCTTTCTTAAAATAAAAGCATTTTGGTAATTCCATAACTGAGTTGAGACTCAATTATGAGTGACACCAACTCAGTCAGAATCTTTATTTATATTGGCACCAACTCGTTTATGAAAAATTACAAAAAAGTCTTTTCGTAATAAAGTAAGTCATATTATTCAAGAATACTTTAGTCATTTACTTTAAAAAAAAAAAAATTTGTATGTGATTGAATTTGAATCTCTGTTATTTATATCAATGAAATATTACCTTCACTATTAAACCAAAACTTTATTTTAATATAATATTTCTATTTTAATAATATTATTCATGCTTTATTATTTCCATCAATTATATATATTAATCATTTCATTATTCACGGTATGTTATTTTTAAACATAAATTCGTATTCTAAATAAGTGGTTTCCACACGCATACGTGTATGATAGAGTTTTTAATAATGTATTTACGTGTTTAAATTTAATTTACCCACAATTTATTTTTTCATTTTAATATTTTACAATTTCAGGTGTTATTATTTATTTTATACTATTTTTAAACACCCTTTGTGTTCTAAGTGTGTAATTTTCACACATATACATGTGTGGTAGAATTTCTAAGATTAACAATGTTGTTGGTTGAGTTGATGTCAAAATTTAACTCGACACCAAGTCAAAGTTGATGGCAACACCATGAGAAACAATTGTATGCATTAGTATTCTTGTTTTGGTACAATTATTCGAATCCAGACTATTCCCGGGGAAGATGAACACTTGAAAAATAGGCCACAACTTGATTTTACTTATTAGTGTTCTTAATATGATGTATTTATATGTTTAAATTTCTTTTTACTCACAATTTAATTTAATTTCTTCCATTTTAATATCGTGCATATTTCATGTGTTATTATTGTAACACCCCAAACCCAGCCTAGATGTAATGGCCGAATCTAGTGGTGTCATATGATAGGGTGTTTGAACTAAGTCGTCGCATCAAAATATTTCCGATTTATTTATTTTAGTTAACTCTTAATATATTCAAAAACAAACATTTGCCAGTTAATTCGATTTGTGGAAAACATAGTTCGTAGCAGCAGCTTTAGAAATAATTTATTTCAAGAAAAACCGAGATAAGTAGATAAATTCATTCATTTTAGGAAAACCCCTTTTGTTTATTAAAACCGTTTGATCATTGAGTTTGCACAGTTATAAAATCCATAAAAAACCAATAAAAACCCACAATTAAGATAATAGTCCAAAAAGTCCCAAATTCAATCCAAAAATTAACCAATAATAAAAATATAATTATAAATCATAATAAAAAGTTTAATAACCGTGGTCACTCTCGAGCCATTCGCCGCATCGATCCGTTTGAGTATGGGGATTACCTGTACACATTAAACAAAAAGGGTGAGTTTACGTAAACTCAGTGTATAATCCCCACAGAAAACAAGCATACAGTCAATCACATTACACAGTTAATCACAGTCTGGGCCTAAGCCCATTTCAGTTCCAATAACAATTCGAGCGTTAGCCCATTTCAATTTCTGTATCAGATATGCATTACGGCCTAAGCCCATCATAGTAACAGTAATGCATAATGCATGTAGTAATTAGGAAATAGAATCCTACCCACCAGCCTCTAATACACCATCTCCGCCCATCCCTACTGTAGAGCCCAATTTTAGCTCGGGTCTAAACCAAAAAACCAAAAACACAAAAATAAATAAAAATGTCCAAATACAGTCCAATTACAATGGCCCAATATTCAAGCCCAAAATAAAAAACCCTAGCCCAAAAATTACAAGCCCACATGATTAAACAATTTCAGCAGAAGGCAGAAACCCTAGCTCCCATGTACGCCGCTCCTCCTCGGGCGCACCGCCCGCGCCTCGTCCCGAGGCCTGGCTCCTCTACTACCCCGTCCCATCACCTCCGTCAACGCCTACAAACAAGCAAAAACAAGGACAACAAAGACGCAAGCAACAGTAGCAAAAGAATACGAAAATATTGTATTTCATTCGGCTATAAGGCCACCAAAAACATGTATTTTGAAGGGGGATTTTTCAATATATTCAAAAAAACAGAGAATCAATACAAAAAAAAACCTATCTCAGATAAAAGGTGGTCTTTTATTTGATATCAAATTTTACTTATCTATTTTGTTTTTCTTTGAAGAAAAAGGCTTCGAAATTACCTAGCTTTTACTTCACGACCCATCGGGGCTTCCTCCGTTCGTGAATGTTAGGGAATCCTTTGGGACTCCATTTGATTTCATCAAAAAGGGGTGTAAAAGGCTAGTAATTGAAGCAAATGCATCGATTTAAAAACTTTTTAGAGCATTAGGTCCTCAAATCTAGTTCTAGGGCTAAAAGGAGGACATTTTCGACCTTTTCCAGCCACCCAAAGCGGCAGAAGCCTTCGCCGGCGACCGGTGGCCGCCGTGGACTTCAGTGGAACCCTAGGTCGAGTTAGGAGAAAGGTTGAAAGAGTTTTGGTGCCTTTTTTTTTAGATAGAGAAAAGAAAAAATGAGGTTCTTAAAAAAAATTGATTTAAATGAGGAAACAAAAACGGCGCGGTATCATGCTATGTTGGCGCGACCCGACCCGATTTGAAGAAGGATCTACGCGTTTTAGAACCCAAATGGGCTATTTTCAGTTTTGATCCTTCCTTCTTTCATGAGCTGTTCAATCTGGTCCCATAATGTTTTCTTACATTTCGAAATCTATCCATGGAATTTTGTTCTCGACTTCATTTAAGTCCTTGGCCAAACGACGCAGTTTAAGGACTGGGATTATTTCCCATATAGTCCTCATCCTTCTACGCGTGTTCTAGTCAAGCCCTATTTCTTTTTTAAATTTGGCGTTCCGATTTCAATTTGTTTCCAAATTGGTCCCTTGAACTGCCACGTCAGGTGACGCGCAATGAACTTAGGGAATATTTTCCCTTTTGGTCCTCCTTACTTCCGTGCCTTTTCATTTTAGCCCTGATTAATTTATTTTATCACAATTTTTGCTCTTAATTTCACTTTTGCCCTGATTTGGTCCCTAATCCGTTTGATTTCATCACTTTTCGCAAATTTGTTTGCTTACTTATTTAAGTTTTTTATATATTATTTATTCTAAACTGTTCTATTATTTATTTTAAGATTTTTAAATGTGTACTATTTATTTTATAAATTTTATCTATTTTTAAATTTTATGCAATATCATTTGTTTTCAAACAATCTTGTACATTATTGCTTTTTAAATCTCTCTTTACACATTATTTATTTTAAATCTTTTTATATATTATTTTAAAACACTTTATATATTTTAGTTTAAACTTATTTAGGTATTATTTGAAATCATTTTATTACTTATTTTAAATTGTTTATATACCTCATTTTAAAATTCTATTCATTTATTTCAAAATGTTTTATTATCATTTATATTAGGCCTTTTATATTATTTACACTTTATATATATATATATATATATATATTATTATCTACTTAAATTTTTATAGATCATCCTTTTTAAATCGTTCTATATACTATTGATTTTAAAATTCTTTTTCACATTATTTATTTTTAACTCATTTATTATCATTTCAAAATTATTTTACATTTTATTTATTTTGATGTGCTTTATATCATTTTTTGTGTAAATTGCTATTTAATTCATTGGTCTTTTTTTATTAATGTTGGTATTTAAATAATGTATCTTGTGTGATTATTATCATTATGTGTTTTAATTCGTTATTTCATATTTTCACATTATTGCCCTTCACTTATATAGTATTTTATTCATGTATTGTTGTTCCATGTTCATTATTATATTTAATGCCATTGCATTGTGAATTAAACTCCAACATGTTTATCCAATATAGATCGTTTTGGTTTTGTAATTGCTATTATTCCAAAAATTTTAGAAAATAAAGGCAATATTTCGTATTTGGAAATTTGAGAAAATCGTGCCCCAACTTACTGGGTTTCGATTTTCTCGTTTGACCTAAAAAATCAAATATCCTTTTATTAAAATACATGAGTTTTAAAAATTTAAAGACAAGTTT
Source organism: Gossypium stocksii (assembly GCA_020496765.1). Taxonomy (NCBI): domain Eukaryota; kingdom Viridiplantae; phylum Streptophyta; class Magnoliopsida; order Malvales; family Malvaceae; genus Gossypium; species Gossypium stocksii. Next base: position 44,876,570 of record CM035628.1, on the reverse strand, counting down.
ATTCTCGAGAGTTTAAAATGTTGTGTCCTAACGTACTGGGTGTGACATTTTATTACTTCGAGACAAGAAGGTCTTTAGCATCCGTTTCGATTTATCCAAACATCTTTTTTTTTTAAATTAACATCAAAACGAGGATCATATTTTTAATTCTTTTCAAATTTTCAACATTCGATATTAAGACACTAATTAATCAATTAGGTACCAATTTTAGGCGTATCGAGGGTGCTAATCCTTCCTCGTGCGTAACTGACTCCCAAACCCGTTTTCTGGATTTTGTAGAAGAAAAAAATTATCGTTTTAGTACATTTAAGCTTTATTAAAGTGATTGAATTTCGAGGTGATCCGATCACACCTAAACAAAAAAGATTGGTGGCGACTCCCATTTTTGTTTTCATTTTCAAAACCAAAGTCAACCCTTATTTCCAAAAAAATATTTTCGACACTTACACTTTCTGTGGGGTTTAAAACACCCACCCAGCCCTACACTCTAAGTTGTACCGAATGCGGCACATATTAGTATAATGCAGCTGAGCTGCCAGTCAAATAGGCTTAAGAGCCTTTCAGTATATATTGCAGCTGAGCTGCCAATCAATAGGCTTAAAAGCCTTTTAGTACACTTCCTCCAATAATCATCATCCCAACCCAATACAATGCAAACATACAGTAAATGACATGCTATCACATGATTATCAATTATACATGCAATTCAGTATACATGCATATAATCATCATGCTCAGTACATATATCATACATTCAGTTCACACATTTAGGGTCTAAGTAGTGCTTACCGACCCTACAGTAGGTTCACAGTCGACTTGGATGACCCGTGAAACCTTAGAAAACATTTCAGTTGAATGGGCCAACACACCCGTGTGGCCCGCACAGCCCAATTTGGCCTTGGCCGTGTGGATCACACGGCCTGGCCCAGAATCTCACACGCTCGTGTAGAACACCCGTATGGACCCATACACCTGTGTGGCTTACACGGCTCAAATCAGTCTAGCCCGTGTGTCACACACGGCCTACTTGGCTACCACACGGTCGTGTCTTGTGCACACGACCTGGCCTCGACGATCACACGCCCTTGTCCTAGCACATGACCTACTACATGGGCTACCACACGCCCGTGTAGCGTCGACAGTGGGGTTTTCAGCTTTCGTCGAGACCCTATTTTCTATGTTCTTGGGTACACACTTGGTATCGATTCGCTGCAAAAAGTATCCCGAGCCTTCCCGAACCTATATTCGACCAATGTAACTCTCAATCAATCACTTAATTTGTCATTCAATCAAAACCTATCAAAAACAATAACTGATAATCTATCAAAACCCCTTACCGTTAACAATCGGAATTGTAACATTCAATTTTCTGTAGATGCACCAACCGATTCTTGCCCTTCACCTACCCTACAAAACCAAAAATAGACCCCATTAGTAATCTAACTGAGGAACACTTTAACAGTTGCAATCAACCACTTACTGAACGAACGCGTTTAAAGATTGAACAATGAGAAACCCAAAATAGGAGAGGAACGGAAGCCAAAAAGAGAAGAGGAAAAACCAGCAAATAGATTTCGGCAATGGAAAAAAATAGAGGTCAGAAAGGTGGGAAATTTTTGGGGAAAACCAAAATATTGAAAAACAAAACCAAAAAAGAAAATAAAGTAGATTTTGATAATCCCTCAATCCCTTAATTCACTCCCCTCTTACCCGCTATCATCCAACTACTCAGAATCCCTTCAAACTCCTACATGACGCCACTAACAAAAATAATTCCCTTGCTTAGGCAAAAACTCAAACACATGACCTCCATCACACCAACTTTCCACTTAACCACCAAACCAGCAGGCCCATTCTAATATATCCTTACTAACAATTAAACTTAAGCCTACTGAGTAAGGTTAAAGCTTTATTCGGAAAATTTTCAAAATTTTGCTAAAGGCATGGCTTGAACTTGGGACTTTACAAACACACCCAAAACATTTAACCACTAAAGCAAACAAATATTTGTGTCAAATTACTACAAAAACAGAAACAAAAGTTTTGGGGTGTTTTAATTATTAATTAGTTTTAAATGCCAGTATTTATTGTATGTTATTTTCAAACACACTTCTTCGTTCTAAATTCCCTCTCCTTGCTCAGAGAAGCCTAATTTCTATATTGATATTCAATGGACAATGAACAAGCACACTCTTGCTTTATACATTACTCTCTTGCAGTATAAAGAGGTCATTCTAAATCATTCCATGAATTTTAAGATTCTAATCAAGTGTCATAGATGGAATCAATATATGAAATACAATCTTGTTTTATATTTAAGTATAATGACTTATTTGGCTCTTTAATTTTTCAAAAAATTTGTCATTTTAAATCTTTATTTAATTTTTTACCTCTTTTAACATTTAGACTTACACTGTTGGTCAAATCACAGTAAAATGAATGAAAAAGTTAATGTTTGTTAACTTTACAGACGTGACATACACATGGATTGCATATAGATGCCACATCAATAATTAATTAATTTTTAGATTTTAAAAAATAAGAAAAAAATTATTAAAAAGTTTACAAATTATAAATTAACATATTTTTTAATATTTTTAATTATAAAAATAAATTAATTAATTATTAACGTAGCATAAACGTGGGTTGCCACATGGATATGGTTAGTAAAGTTAACAAAAGCTAACTTTGTTGGAAATAATCTAGTTCGAAAATGATTTTCTGTAATGCGGAAAATAAATTTTGAAAATCAAGCCAGTTGTAATATTTATAGCAATAAACATTTCCTGAAATATACATGTGCTTTTAGCGAGATGGATATTGTCATTACCGGCTGTCAATTGAACGGTCTTCTCCGCTATTCTTTTACCATGAACTACTTCGACTTTAAGCTCAAACACTTTTGACTCAAACATAGAACCAGTAAATATTTTATTTACTTTCAGTGGGAAAGCAAAAATTTATCTATTATAGAAACTGGTAGAATTGTTATTCCCAAAAAATATAATTTATACTTGGAAATAAATTCTTACTATTTTCAGGTAGAATAACAACATCTCAAAGTTATATATCATTTATTATATCTTTAACCCTACCAGTGTTTTCTATTTATAAGGAGAGCAAGTGAAACCCTAGTTGAATTAGTAAAATGCTTTTAATGTCTATTTAATAAAAAAAAATCAATCCCCTAATTGAGCTAGGAGAGAAGGGCGACTAATTAGGTGTGCCTCCCCTCATTTGTATTATGATGTGGATTCATGCATCTCTTGTATTGGGTTCAATTGTTTGTGCTTACTAAACTTTTAACTCAGCACTTTACAATTTAATCCAATCCAATACATGTTTTTCTATTTCTCAAAATAGACGTTATAATCACAATTTTTACACATGTAACATGGTCAAAATGAGTTATAACATGTCAAAACAACCAAAATATTAATGTAGCATATTAAACCTTTATAAAATCACCCATGAACTATCTAAATCATGGAAAACCAAGACTTGTATGCATACATTCAAAAGATATGGAATTTGGCTCAAGGCTAATAAAAAAAAAAACAAAATAGAGGTAGATATCATCACCATCACAACTAATAGTTATATGAAACATTTATATGTGTATCTCTAAATGACTTTTCTAGTAGATGCCACTAGGTATCAATTGCAAATACAAATATTTCATACTCTTCGATGTTGATAATGGTTTTTGCTTGTAATCTTCGAGATGCACCGAGCCTTGATTCAGAAGACTTATGCATGTTTGTTTGTGATCCTCGAGATACACCGAGCCTTGATTCAGAAGACTTATGCACAAAAACAAAGGCGCGTTAAGCTTAAAGGTTAGTAAGATAGTATGGATAATACCTTATATACTTACATTCAAAATTGAGATTCGGGTCAGGCACAAGATTATATAATACATTTTGAAATAATGTGAATGGAACATGACATTTCAAAGAAACAAAGAATAATTTAGTACCATGTGAACACATACAAGAATTTGCATAAAACAATTCAAGTATTTGTTTTTATCATGTCAAAATCAAGTTATAAGAAATCAAAGCTAGTTAACTCCAACCCTTAATACGCCTAGAAAATAAAGATAGGATACTTGAGATGAGTTGTTCGAAAATATAATAACAGTAACACAGAAGCGAAGGGGGCTGAATACCAAATCAGAATCGTACCAAAGTATCAAGAACATGAGCACTGAAGTGAAAGTAACAAGAGTATCATAATACAAAATAATAGTCCCCTATTGACATGCCAATTATATCCGAACCATTTAACTAAGCTAATAGGGTTTTGTTTCAGTATTTCCAAAATATCAGTACTAACATCTTGAATCAAATTTACAAGTTTAGAATAACAGGCAATAATCACTACAATACAAATTAATAGTTTCATTCATAACGTTAAACTACCAAATCAAGATTCAAACTCTTATTAACATCTCCACAACGAGACTTAGTTTGAAAATTATCTATAAAGTTACCTTTTTTCCATCAACCACATTTTCATGTTCATAGTATGTTAATATACTATAATATATTCAATTCCATAATAATAAATCAATTAAAAGCATTATAAATTTTACATAAGATTTCTAATAGGTTAACATATATCTTACCAAACAAAATACTCAAAAGTTGTACGAGAAGTTTAGTTCCACCTCAATCCACTACATTTTCCTTTCGTTTGCTAGTGTTAGTATTTCCTTCTCCAATTTCTTCATGATTAGCAAAAATATTATAAATATTGAAACATTCAATAACCATTAATATGACTTAACAACACCCATATTTAAAATAAGCATGATTTTGTGCATAAATGAGATGGAAACTATAAAACTCATACCTTAATTACATTCTTTCTTCCTCTTAACACATTTTCTCACACTAGTATTTCAAACCTTAGCTTTGTGGGTGATGGAGATAATGAGGGATAATGTTCAGCAAAGGTTAAATAATGATGGTTTTACAAGAAATTGATGAGAAGTGATGAAAAATGATGGAAACTTGAAAGAGAAATGAGTGAAGTAAGAGAAAGATGAAGAATAATGGATAAGTTTCTCCACACTACTTGGCCGACCACTTTTTGAGGAAGAAGAAGAGATATATTTTTTTCTTTAATTCAATTTTTACAGTATAATTTTCAATAGGGAAAAGTTAACAAGTCAAAACAAATGCATTTCAACACTTAAAATTTTAATAAAATGGTCTCAACGTCATCCCATCGCCACAAGTTAATTTTTTTTAATATTTAATCTCATGTTTATTCTAAATGTCTAAACTAACTACAATGGCAAAAATTATTATTTTGCCCTTAGTCTCTATTTCTTGCCAGATTGGTCTAGTAATAGTTAGATTAGCTAAAATTGCCTTTTAAAGGGTTCTCGATGAAATAAGATTAATTTAATCCATCAGAGATTCTAATTTTCTCCTGTTGAGATTCTACTAAGCTTCTCAATATGTTGGTATATGATAAATAGAAAATTGGGGTTGTTACATTTCACGTTAAAAAAAAACCTCTAAATTTCTTATAATTACCTTTCAATTCCCAAAATTTGAACTTGAGTCTTGTTATACCTCCTCCGCAAGTCTCTTACATGTCCTCAATCAACGAACCACATGTCCTCAATCAACGAACCACATACCATACATGTGTCCCTACAAGGCAAACCTTACATCAAATGAACCTTAAGCATCAAGCAACACTATAATGAACTTTCGCTAAGCCATCTCTGCTAGGTGCACATGGAGTCTTGGGTACATTGATTACCTAACTATCCTAAGATATCGTATTGTCAACATAGAATGTCATCGTAAAACCCCCAAACCCAACCCGATCGCCAAGTCAAGGCATTAGGATGTCATATTCGTTGCCGAAGCAACTACTAAAAATTTCATATCAATTTATCTTAATATTTAATTAATGTAGATCATTAACTAATTTTAGTAATAATTGAATTTACGATAGAACTAATTATGAGTTAAAGGAGCTCATTAAAACATTCACAATTGATCAAAGGCCAAATTATAAAGTTTAGGGTTTAGGATTTTAGGGTTTACTAGGTCTAAAATTATGGAAACCCTCAACGTGGAAACCCACTTTATGTATATTTCATATTTCTTTCTAAATTGTGCCAATCAATTTAATTCTTCACAAAATTTTAACAAAGAATTCACATCAATTAACAATTATTCACTTATTATGTTATCAATTTGTTTAAACATACTCATATTTATCAATCATTCCATCACCTACAACCATTTCAAAACATTTCAAATTTATCTACTATATATATATATATATATATATATATATATTCATATATTTTTCCTCCTCCTCCTTTCCATTCCACATCCTTTATGTATATATTTGTTAGAATCTTTAACTTTTAGTATATAACATACTTACATGTAACATTATCTATAATTCTACTATTTACTTATGTGTTCATATTAAAGTTGTCCACTTGAGTCATAGTCACTAAATTATTTATATCTTGAGCTACAGAATTCTAAATTAAGATCCGCTTGATGTTTTTGAAACTAGGCTCAAATATCATTTTACCATAAAAATTTCAGAATTTATAATTTAGCAAATAAGTATAGTAAAATCTTCAAATTTATCCCTGTTTGTTGTTTGATAGCTTCGATCTTTCTTTACTAAAATTTAACTATCTCTTAGTACGGGTTTGGATGATATTTACATTTGTTTATCTTGAAAATAAACTCATTAAGAATTTAAAAATATAAATTTAAATTCCTAATTATTTTTTTACAAATTTTTATGATTTTCCAAAGTCAAAACAGGGGAACCTGAAATCAATGTGACCTTGTCTCACAAAAAATTCATCTATCTCATAATATGAAATTCTTTTTCTTACACCGTTTCTTCTTTGTAAAACCAGGCTCAATAAGCTTTAATTTTGTACTTTAATTAACCTCTAATTCAATTTCTACAATTTTTGGTGAATTTTCAAAGTCAAACTACTGCTGCTGTCTAAAACTGTTTTAGTGCAAAATGTTGATAACCAAGTTTATAACACTCTCATTTCCTTTTTCTACAATATTTCCAATCACTTCCTCTTATTTCCCTTCACTAATATATCAAGAACATAAAACCTTATATAAGAAAACTCTACTTTAACATCATTTTCATGCTTTTTCAATAATATCAAACTTAAAAATATATTGAAATCTTGATGTTCTTACCTTGTCCTATTGATTTCAATCTTTAACTTGATTTTCTCTCTCCTCCAACTTCTATTTTCTTGAATCTAAGGTGATTTTCTTGTTTTCCATAGTCTCCTTATCACTTTTCTCTCTTGGTGATTATGGAAATTTTTTGAAATTCTTGGTGAAAATAGTAGATTTTTGGTGGAAGGGCCAAATTGTAAAGACAACAAAGTTTTCTTCTTCTCTCCTCCTCACTCACATTGGAAAGATGGGAGGATCCTCTCTCTTTTCTTTTCTTTTCTTTTTTTTTTTTATCTTTTTCTCCTTTTATACTAGCTATTTATAATAAAATATTAGTAAAATATCTCATTAAAATATTAATAAAGTAATATTTATCTAATTAAATAATTATAAAATATCATCAAAATATCTCCAACATCATCATTGCCTTCTAGAGTTCTCTCTCTTTCTAATTGACCATTTTGCCCTTTATGATCTTTTAAAATTCCATCCTTGAATTAGTACTTAATTTGATAAAATTATGATTAGTCCCTCATAATTCTTCATCTATTCAATTTGGTCCTTGCATGTCAATTCCATATCATAGTAAATTGGATTATTTTCACTTTTGGTCCTTCAACTTTCTTATTTTTACACTTTGATCCACTAAATTTTAAATATTTACACTTGAGCCAAGAACTTTCCACATATTTACAATTTAGTCCTTACTTTAAATCAGTAAACTAAAACCTACTTCTTAATTATTACTATTATTTTTAATACTCCTCGATATTTTGTTTTATCATCTTTATATCATTTTCTCATTTTATCGGGAAATCAATTATACATCATGTCATATTTCTTGATTTAACTCTCTTTTGATACCTTGCAACTTTCATTTTCTTTGATCTTATACCTTATTTCACTAAAATTTTATCTCATATTATTTACGACCAATGGGGTTTTGAGGATATTTTAGTCACATCACCGCCACTTCAATGAGACAAGATATGACTATGCCGCCAATAAGCTCAAGACGCGTGGCCACTTTTATCTCCCATATATTAGCCTAATCACAACAAGTGAAAGATGATAGAGCAATCACCAAGATACTTACAACTTTCTTCTCCAACCAACTGCGCTCTGTCCTCCCAATTCTCTTCTTCATTGAGAATTGCAACTCTCTGCTCCAATCCAAGGTGAACCGCCATCATCACGAGTGTATATTCCTCCTTGACATTTTCTCTTTGACAAATTAATTTATCGGAGACTGTAACATCTCATCATGATAAAATTTCAATAAATCTTCCCTTGCCTCAGCTTAAATTTAACTGATAGGGACATCTCTATAAGTTAGCGATAGTCTTATGTAAAATGGAAAAAAAAAACTTTCAGTTAATCAATATAGAATTTTGAAGTGTTCGATTATACCTTAGATTTAAATTGAATTGAATCTAGATATGGTATATTATAAACCAATTCCTATTTTTCAATAAAAAATCTTTATTTAATTATAACTATTAATAGAAAATAATTTTTAATATGTTGATTTCTAAAAAGATATCTATATGAAATGGGCTTTCAAGCTCTATGGGGTGATTAGGGCCAAGTTTGGTTAAAAGGAATAAAATAAAAATGGGATTGAAATTGTGATGATAAAATTATTTAGGGGAATGGAAAAAAAGAAGTTCATGTGATGTATGCATGTATGAGGCTTTAGCTGACATCTTAAAATAGAGGCTACAACACTTAAGGTGTATTGGGTCATATCTTGTAACAACAAATTGCGGGTAGTACACGGCAATTCTGATAAATAATTAAATTTCATTTTCGAAACTGGAAGATCCCAAGATTTGGTCCTTTTTAGTGGAGATGGCTTCTTGATTTTGACAAGAAACTGGCTGGCCTTTACAATTAAGCCTCCTTTCTATGATCATCCCATTTTTCAATTACCTGTATTTGGATCATAACCTAACCTTTCTCTTTTATATATATATATATATATATATATATATATATTGTGTTAGTTGTAATATTGTTAGAAATTAAACATGCAAAAAATGGGCGGCATGACCGTTCTTGTCATGAGAATGAATATTAAATGGAAAGTTTTTGATGAATCTTGTTGAACTACATATAATACTGTGATGACTGAAATTCTCAATTTCATGACAAAATAAAATCGATAAATTTCTATTTTATTTTTATGTTTTATTTTTGAAAAAAAATGCAAAAAAAAAAAAAAAAGTGTTTCCAACTTGTGGTAATAATCAGTTGCAGATACTGTGGTAGAATTTTTTATCAAGGAAAGAAACTCGAAAAAAATTAGTGCCATTATCTTTTAAATTTTCACTTATCGTAAATAAGATTTCAATGGTTGATATGGATTGAAATTTTGTAAATTTTGTTCTCATCACAATAACTTGCTTCATGAAAATTAAAGTGCCTAATATTAACTAACATATTTACTCTGTTCATTGTAAGGAACATCAGTGAGTGGTGTTTTTTTTTTTTTTTTTTTACTCAAACTACAATTTTGATTTTAAGCAAACTTTTATTCGAGAAAGTATTAGCGAGAGAGTTCAATCATTATAATTATATGAGAGTAAGCTTATGACGAGTGTGAGTGATGTTAAGCCTAAATAATCTATTGTACTATAGAAATTATAGTAGATTGCTCTTCAAACAAGACCTTGTTAATGTAGGATTGGATCCGAACCATGTAACTAATTAATTATATTCTTTATTTTTCTTTTCTAGTTTTAACTTGTTTTTATAAATTGTAATTAGTTGTAACAACTTAAATAGTAATTAGATATTTACAAAATGTCTTTTTCAAATCGTATTTAATGTCAAAAGAAAGTTATATTCGAGAATTGAATAAAAAGTTGTGTATGCGAACAATCATATCAAAGATGAAGTCAAGAATTTTGTAAAAAAACTGAAATTAAATTATAAAGTTTCAAGAGGTTAAAGCTAAAAAATACAATTTTTTTTATTTTATCCAAAAAACAAAAATACTTAAATTAAATTATTTAAGAGAGATTAAAATTATACTTTAGGGGAAAGCCTTTGATCCATAGATTCAGATTCATTAGCGGTTATATTACTTTCTAGGGAAAGACATAAATTTAAATATTGAATTAACACTATGGAGAGAGATAATTAAAAATTTTAAATATAAATCATAAAATAAATAATTATATTATTAATTAGGGTTGAATTAAAATAATTTACCTCTATAGGTAATAGAAAGGTTTTGACATGAAAACACATTTTTCATTCGAAATCTTCTTTCTTTTTTTTTAAAAGTCAAGAAAAGTATTCAAACATGCAAACATGATAATTTACATAATTGATTACTTAATTAGAAAAAAAGAGTAGATTAGGGTCTTTCCTGAGGAAGAAGCAAAGACCACATGTGGGCAAAGCCAAAAATTGAATAGTTCGATGATTTCCAAAAGTCAAAACATTTAAGGAGTCGCACGTGAGCAAGCAGTGAAAGAGCTGGCACTTTTTCTCTTCAAATATATCAAACCTCCTTCTACTATTTAAATTTAATATTTAACCAATTTTGAGACATTAAATTTCTCTTTTTTTTATTTAAAAATTTTAGTCCCTCTCTGTCTAATTTTATTGTTGAACGCTAAATAATTTTTTAGCCATCAATATTTGCATTTTTTGTTATTTTTGTCATTACCCTTTAAAAATACTTTAAATTTTTTAAAAAAATTAAAAATTACTTTTTCATATTTTAAATAAAAAATCTATAAAATTTAAAAAATGATTTTAAAAATATAAAAATTTTAAAATTAAAAATTCAATATTATTTAAACTGGACCAAACTGGCTAGTTGAACCAGAAAGCAGTTGGGCAATCAGTCTAGCGAGAGGTAAAAACTAGTTGACCCGTGAACCAATACGAATTAGTTGAACCAAGCTAAAAACCGATTGAACTGATTTTGAATTGGTCTAAACAATTGGTTCCCAGAACGACCAGTTCAAAGCAAATGAATTATTAAAAAATAAAACATTAAAAATATAAAAATCAGTTCAACTACCAGTTGAACTAGTTTTTTGTCCAGTTCAATTAGTTTGTACTAGTTCACAAGTTAACCAAATTTTTACCTCTCATTGAACTAATACCCCAACTGTTTTTGATCCAATTCAGTTTAGATAGCATTGAAATTTGAAATTTTTAAATTTTAAAAATATTTTTCATAAAAAATATTTTTATTTTTGAATTTTAAAGAGTTATTTATTTTTTTATTTTTTAAATAATATATTTTAATCAATAAAAATAATTTTATTTTTTTAAAAAAATGCGTACTTTTAAAGGATATGAACCAAAATGACCAAAAAATGTAAATGTTGAAGGCTAAAAAAGTTTAAAATTTTTAAATTTTGATAGATCCGCGAACTAGTGCAGATTAGTTGAACCGAGCTAAAAGACAATTGAACTAACAATTGAATCAATTTTTATACTTTTTTTAATATTTTTATTTTAATTTTTTAATAATTTATTTACTTTGAACTGGTTGGACTGATCTTTTTGGGAACCAATTGGTCAAACCAATTCGAAATCGATTCAATGGCCGGTTCAATTGATTTTTTTAGCTCAATTCAATCCATTCATACTGGTTCACAGGTCAATTGATTTTTTACCCCTCATCGGATTGATACTTCAACCGGTTCCAAGTTTGACTTGTCATAACATTGAAATTTACAATTTTTGTTTTTATTTTTATTTTTTGAATTTCAAAGTTTTTAAAATTTTTAAAATTATGATTTTTTATTTTTTATTTAAAATATGAAAAAAATTAATTTTTTAAAATTTTATGTACTTTTAAAGGGTAAAGACTAATTTGATAAAAGGCTATAAATATTGAGGGCTAAACAATTTATTTTACTTGTGACATTGTTAACTTTAACAGAAAAATTAAGCGGAGGGACCAAGATTTTAAATAAAAAAATATAGAAATTTAATGTCTCAAGTTTAAAGTATGAGATTAGATTTTTTAATTTTAAAAAAATGAGCGACCTTTAGTAGATTTAATTATTTTTCTACTAAAAAAAAAAGAAAAACATAAAATTCACCAAACTCTCCCCTTATAGCTTCCTTTAAAGCTTTTGCTCTCAAAGTAGCAAATCATAATAATCCCAGGAACCTCATACATCAACTTTAACAACTACCCATAAATTTTTATTTTTAGCTTTCTTTTGTTTCTATTCTCAACTTAATATAATTATTGCATTCCCTGCTTGTCTATTTATTTATGTAATTCCATTTTATATAAACAGTGGACCATACCATTTCCCTCTGCATATCTTGCCTTTTAAGCACTCTTTTCCCACCCTTTCTCTCATTTTCCCTTTTTTTTCCTTCTTCATTTCATTAGCTTCACAAATTTGTTCTCCATACTTGAGAGCATGCCTGAATGTCCAGAGAAAGGTAAGAAGTACAAATCTTTATCTCTCTCTTCTCTCCATCTCTCTTTCTCTACATAAATACTTCCATACACATATATATATATGATGTCTTCGCGTTCCTTCTTTACTTATCGAGATATATTTTGTCATAATATTTTCGAATAATGTGATCATAGATATCTTTAGGCTTTGTAGGAGCCTAATATACATACGATGACTAGCTATTTCAGGAGGTTTTGAGGCTTAATTGTCTCTTATAAGAAGATTATTCATTTATATTAATCAAATTAATGTATTGGTTTTTATAGATAAAGTAATAATTCGATTTTATTTTTTATTTTTGGGTTCGTGGGTGTTTTAGGGAGAGATTTGATGAGATAGGCAAGAAGATCAAGAGAGAAGCAGATGTTTCAGCCAATTATCAGATGGGAAGAAGGCATATGTTGGGTCCTCCTGGAGCCCTAAATACGATTACACCATGCGCCGCCTGCAAACTCTTGAGGCGTAGGTGTGCTCAAGAATGCCCATTTTCTCCATATTTCTCCCCTCATGAACCCCAGAAGTTTGCTTCTGTTCACAAGGTGTTTGGTGCTAGCAATGTCTCAAAGATGCTAATGGTAAGAATTGATCATAATTCAAACCCTAAACCCGTAGTAATTATTATCTTTTAGATTTTGTTTTCCTCTAATGGTGGCTTTCATGGTGTATTAATACAGGAAGTACCGGAGAGCCAACGAGCCGACGCGGCCAACAGTCTTGTTTATGAGGCGAATGTGAGGTTAAGAGATCCAGTTTATGGGTGCATGGGTGCAATTTCAGCTTTACAACAGCAAGTTCAATCTTTACAAGCTGAACTGAATGCAGTAAGGGCTGAGATAATAAAATACAAGTGTAGGGAAGCTAACCTTGTACCACCTTCTTCCCATGTAGCCATGCTCTCATCTGGGGCTGTTTCGGTGGCTGCACCACCGCCAGCCACCACTCAACCACCACCTCCACCACCACCACCACCTTCTCTGCCTACTACAACCGCCGTTACAACTTGTTCCATATACACCCAATCCACCACTTCTACGGACTATACCACCCTTTCAAATGATAATATTTCCTACTTTGGATAAAAAGATATTTATTACCTTAGACTGACAACCAAAAGAATCCCCATTTATTTTTCACTATAATGATGCAAAACAAACATGGAATAAAAATGAGGAAGAAATGAGTATTCTTGTTTCCTTGCTTTTTTTTTTTTTTTTGTTTTATTTACTCACTCAAAACATTACTGTCTAGCTTGCTCAACAATTGATAAACTTTCATATATATGCCTTTTACCTATAAATTTGTTGGTTGATGTGTTTCTTTCTTCTACATTTTGTTTTCTTATCTTGATTTCCACTTCTCTTTCAAATTTTCCTCATTCAATAATATGGCCACTATCATACGGTGAATGGACAATATATATTCTAATTCCCGCAACATTAATAACTTTTCTCCTTTGGTGACATGCATGTCAAGTAGATAGTACTGATTATAAAAGAAAATTTTGTTAAAAATACTATGGAGGTCTCTCTACTAGGAGTCAGATTGCATTTTTCTCTCTACTTAAAAATGAGCAAATTAGTCTTTATACATTATTTTAAAGCATAAATTAGTCCTTTTTGTTAAAAATTTCGTCCATTTGTACTGTTAAAAACTAGTGTGGTTGACAGAATAACCAGATAGTGGTATGTCGTGTGCCATGTGTACCTTAGACGTACAATGACCAACTTTTAAAAGTATAAATGGATAGAATTTTTAACAGAAGGACGATTTGCTCTTTGATCTAACATATATGAACTAATTTGCCCTTTTTTTTACCAAAGAGAATAAAATACAATCTGACTCCTTAGATAAGGGCATTCATATTACTTTTACCAAAGAAGTTCATATTGCATAGCTATTGAGTGACTTACATATCCATCCCTAGACAATGGCAAACACAAGTGAGAATTTGTTATTGGGGTGTAAAATTGGGAGATCCTAGTCAGAGGTGTAGATGGAATAATAGCAATTTTGGTGAACTTTAAAATTTTATAATTTTATTTCAGTCTCCCAATATCACCAATTTTTCGATTTAGTGTGTGTGGGAGGGTGAATGCGTTGCATGTGAAAGACAGGCTGTTAGCACATGCTATTCTGTGCCATTGAAGGATCTAATATTGCATGAATTTGGGAAGGGGAGACAAAAGGTATATATATTGTTTTGATCATCCCCAAGTAGGGTTAGAAACTTCTAAAGAATTTTTCTTTTATTATTATTATTATTATTATTATTGGTGTTTGGATTGTTGAAAGCATACAAATGAAATACTTTTATCATACTTAACTCTTATTATAATTTTTTGTTAATCTATTTTTTCATGTTAAAGATATTTTACCCTTTTTGCTCATCTTTCAGGCCTTCAACATATCAACTTTTTTTCATAATTATATTTGTAAATAATTACTTTTTTTAATCTACCCATAATTTTTTTTATGCCTATATCTTCATCTCCTTTCTCTTGTTAGTCATGAGTTTGATAATTTTAAGTATTTTTTTAGAATATATGCTATAAGAATATATAATATATATAAATATCTTAAGGTAGATGATTTACCATATTAATTATTAATGGGGTAAGTCTAGCTATTATAGAAACCGATCGAGCTAATATTGCTAGACATAAATGTTTACTTTTCTTAAAAAGATAACCAAAAAAAATTATCTTTTTTGAATTTATTGGATTTTATTTTATTTCTATTCCACCTAAAATTTTAAAATTTATTCCAATAATCCTTTAGGCACACTAGAATTTAATTACTATTATGGGTGCTTGAGCACTTACATTAAATTGCAAATTAATTTTAAAATATGAATTTCTCCCAGCTCCCTATACAGTAAAGGACCTAGCTAGCAAAAGTGAGAATCTAGGCGAATGCTAACCCTCATTAATTAATCACAGCTGATGAATTTGGTTCAATTATTGATTGGGTTGACCCATCTCAATGTTGTATTAATTGGGCACACTTTAATAAAAGCTAGTGAATCTTGTCAATAAGCTAGTATTTAGTGAAAGTGTAAAAAAAAAATTTATTGATATTTAGTCAATGATAGTGCCATTTGCCAGCTAGCTAAGATTATTTTGCTCAATCATGGGTTTGCTTGGCGTGTGGGAAATTAAGTGGCATTTTGGAACTTGTATTGCTCATTTAAGCAAGCAATGGGAAACTTTTTATTTCATTCATCACCCCTTTTTCTGGATAATATCGTTTTAAGGTTTATATTAAAAATTTATAATTATCTTTTTTTAATAATATCGTTTTCAAGATTCAAATATATATTAATATTTTATCATTATAGTTATAATTATAATATATATTATTCGTATATTAAAATTTATAAATATAAAAAATAATTATAACAACAAAAAAAAAAGAACAAACGCGAAGTGGATATAAGTACACGTACACATTTATACTCTCTAATTTGTTTTAAAATCTAATCCCATCATTATCATTTACATTAAACCAAGTACTGTGAATTAATTCTTCACCTTTTTAAGTTTAAGTTCCATCGTACGTAAATGTCAAATGTGAATTCTCCTTTAGATTATTTTGGGTTTAATTTTATTATGTGTGAATTTTATTTAAATATATTTCGATTTTTAATTCATTGTATTTTTTGTTAAGCTGACTTCAATTCTAGATAATCAAATATGTATTATTTATGGTTGTACTCGTAATTTATACTAGTAAACTCCTTAAAATTTCAAATCAAGTACTAGTTATCTATACTAATATTTCAGTGTTTGATTAAGATTATTTCACCCATCAATCGAATTCCAACTTAATTTGTGAAATTATAAAAAAAATTCATTATTTTTATAAAGTACCAAATATTATTTTAGAGATACTTTTATCTTTATAATTTAAAAGAAATAATACAAATAATAAAATTTAAACCTAAGACATCGTAATATTTATTAACTTAGTTTTATTGTTTCAAACAAAATCACATTTATTTTTTAATTAATTCATTTATAAATTTATTACATTAACTACCTCATGGTTATGTAATAATCTAATAAATTATAAACACTTATATATATGTATTACAGAAGTAGATGATCTACTGTTGTTGAGTCTCTAGAATTGTAAGAGATGTGATGGAATTTGGTCTCACGTCAGGGTTGCTTGAAATCGTGGCATCTCACCTTTGTGTCTATATACAATCCTTTCATTTTCTTTTAAATAAAAAAGAATTCCCACTTTGATTAAAATAATAATAATAATAATAATAATAACCAAAAGGATATTCCGCTCTTCCTGTCACAATCTACCTAAGATTTTACAATTTATGGTCTCTATTCAACACAAGGATGATTGCCACCTATTATAGAAAACAAACAGGGGTAACCTATATTATTATTTATCATCACTGTTGTGAGGCTTTTTTATACAAATAATCTAAAAAATTAATTAATTAACAAAATGACCTAGACTAAAATTATTTTTACAGGGACAATCGATGTTGCTTGATTACCTGGCGGTATTATTTACGTTTTTTCTCAATCATCACTCAATTATGGCTTGACCCATGGATAGGTTTAAAATTGATTGTGTATTTTTTTTAATTTCACAAGTAACCCTGAAAAATTGCCATGTGTGTGTGTTTTTTTAATATTTTACTATACTCTTATAAGACATTTGTTAATATTTTGACCCTACTTGTGGAGTCTAAATACTCCATTAACAATATACCAAATATTATTCCATAAAATAATTAAAAAGGACACTTGAAATCATCTTAGACCTGCATGTGGAATTTTTTTATTCCACTCATTCTTGATATATTACGAAAAATTAACTTTTGAATTTTTTTATTTTTGTTCTATTAGAAGATATTTTATACTTTTTTTAAGAAAAAATATTTTTAAAATACTATATTTTTAAACTACATTAGTAGTCACCCAAATTCTTTTTTGGTCACTCAACTATTAAAACTTACAAAATGGTCACACACAACTATTTAGTTTTGTCTTTTTCAGTCACCAACTGGTTAACAGTAGCTGTGATACCCTATACCCAACCCAATTTACCAAATCTGAATATAAAATGTCACAATACTTACATACATAACAAAATTTTGCAATCTTCAAAAACCATCTTGAATGTATATCTTATTTATTTAAAATCCTTTCTAAGACAAAAGGTTTGAATGAAACATTTCTCGTTTGTCATAGACTCTCAAAGGTAGTATAAAACCTTACACAATAAACGTTTGACAAAACAGACATATTCGTGGTGTGAATTACTATTTGTCATTTGAAAATAGATTTCTAAAAGTGTCCCTTTGTATGCATAATATTGCCTTCAATCTGCCACCATGATGTATCCCTGGCTTGGTCCCTCCTAGCGCACTGGTTCGATTCTCGAAACCTGCATACCAAAAGACACATGTAAGTTCAAAAGAACTTAGTAAGCCTCACTCATTAGTACCTTTAAGCTATGTTGGAGAATTTCTCAACTTAAGGGTTTTGGATTTCCTTTCAGACCTAGGCGGATACTTATCTAATTCCTAGTTGGCGAATTACCATACGCCATTCTCTTCACTTAACCATATTTACACTTCTCACCCAATTGGCGGATCACAGACTTCACCTTATATTCTGAATCTCATTACACAATTTCTTTGCAAATAGTAGTTGAATGCACCTCTCAAAATGATACCCAATGGATGCTACTCTTGGAAAATTCTTGTAACACCCCAAACCCGGCCTAGAAGTTTAAACTGAATCCAGGATGCTACATTGATCACCGAAGTGATCGTAGGGAAATTTTTCAAACAAGTCAATCCTATTTCCATTTTTGAAACCATTCAATTATTTATTAACCAAAACATGTAACCGCTTAAAATTCTGACGTATTTCAAACCGAAATTAAATGAATAAATAAAAGTTTAAAATGGAAATTGTACCACAGTATTATAAAACCTTACAGTTCAAACCAAACGTAAAAACTGAAAAACACTAACTGACAGTCCGTTTTATCAAAATTGTCCAAGACCTCTACATGCCGAGTCCAGCATCAGAATTCAAAAATCTACCTAAAAGAGGAAAATAGAAAGAGGTGAGCTACACGAGCTCAGTGTGAGTTCAAAACCAGCTAACTACAAAATCAGGAACAAAAAGCCAGATAGCAGTTCAAAAGCGGAACATATTTACAGGGTTATTCAAACCAGATGACAAACTCGAAACAGACATCCCAGGAGATATTAACAATTCGCACATATCAAATCACAATCAGTCACAAGTACTATTCAGTCAGTTAGAAACAACCAGAGTTTACAAAGTTCACATAATCAAAAGCACTTCTCAATCAAACAGAACAATTAGATGCATATGAATAAAGTTAAGTTGTATAATCCCACCCATCCAGCCAATACACCTCTCCATCCCTCGATCACACCATATAAGAGCTATTGAGCTTATCCAACCAACACACCTTGTAGGACCTCGTAGGCCCGTCCATCCCTGCACACCATATAAAGTCATCTTGGGTCGCCCAGCAATGATGGCTTATTAATATAGTCCACGACCCTCAGGGTATTGAGACTGCCCACGACCCACTAGGTATTGGGGTTAACAGTAAGCAGTTAAACTGCCAAACCATATATACTACACGTAAAGCTATCGTATAAGCTGTACAGTGTCATCCGGTAAACCGTGGTACTGAAATGCAGTATGAATTGCCAGATCAGATAGTGACGATACGTAACGAAGCTGATGTGCATATGGTACAGTGCAATATGGAAAACTGTTATACCGTTAAATTACAGTTAAACTGTCAGATCAGATAAGTGTACACAGCAAGGCTGACATATGCGTTGTACAGTCCAGTGCGGTAATCCGTAATACAGGTTAATTGCAGTAAGACTGCCAGTTCAGTTCAGATACAATCTCTTTTCTCTTCAAAATCCCACCCAAAAACATTTTATGCATATGAATGTGTGCAAACAGAAGAATAGAATCAGAGTACAAGGTTTCAGACAGTCATTCAGAGACAGAACTCATATCCAGTCAAACAGAATCAGAAAAGAGTATACTTATTTACCCATATTAAGATTCAATGGAAAAGTAACCTCACAGAACAGTGACATTTAATTAGATAGTCAGACAGAACTAATTTGCACACACATACACCCTGTCAACCAAGTTCAGAATCAGACGTGTTATGCAACCAATCACAAATATCACATAAACCCAAGCCCAGATCAGAATCGTAATTACCCTCACTAAAGCCTAGCCAAGGGTTGGGACACACAGAGTCACGATTACGTTTTAATTTGACCTAGAACCAAAATCTGACAAGATAGGGCCACAAACCCGTATGCTACGACCGTGTGGGACAACCTAAGCTGTATGGGGTCCAAACGCCTATGTGGATGGTAGCACACAGCCGTGTGACAGAGGCATACGCGCGTGTGAACCAGGGACACGGCTGTGTAAATAGGCCGTGTAACTCACTGTCCAATTACTAAAAAGAGTACAGGGCAGACATAGCCGTGTGAGGGTGTCACACGTTCTTGTGAGGGTCTCACACGCCCGTGTGCCCACCAGACACGGCCATGTAGAACCAAATAATCAAATCCTTAATTCCCAAACTCACACACCCATGTACCCAAGGGACAGGGCTGTGTGAGGAACGATAAAAATCCCCAAATCGGCCACACAGCCGTGTGGCTCCCAAATTGGCTCGGAACCCTAATACCCAAATTCACACGGCCGTGTGAGTCGACACACGCCCGTATAGTCAGTAGAGTAGTCATGAAACCACCCTTAAATAGCCCCAAAATTATCGCTATAGCCATCAAAACGGTCCTCAACTTTAGCAATATTAATTAGATAACAGAAAATGGAGTAATCCCCTTACTTTTAGTGATCAAAAACTCGAAATCAAAAGGGTTAACACACACTCAAGATATGCCGAAACAAAAGTTTACAAAAAGTAAATAGAAGAAGAAAAGTTAAGGTTCGAATCCCATACCTGATTCATAATCAGAGACGACGACTGAGGAGCAAAATTCTTCATTATACGTACAGCTAATATCGTTTCCCCGAGACCAAGAGCAAAACAAGAAAAAGCCAAAAACCACCCAAAAGAAAGAACGTCCCCCAAAAAAACAGAAATAAAAAATAAAATAAAATAAATAAGTATTTGTAGTTATTAACTAAGACAAAATAAAATAAAATAATTAAATCAATAAATAAAAGACTGCCCAAGAATACACATGCTGAGATTCAAACACAGAACCTCCAGCAAACTAACACTCCACTTCACCACCACACAGTAGGCCCATTCTTGTCACTAACGTCCACAAGTTAACTCATGTGTGCAACCTCCTCACAGTTCCTACTTTCAAAATTCAAAACTTCTAAGCCCCAAAATTTGGGGTGTTACAATTCTTTTATTGGATCTAGCGATTATCAGAACATCAGTTACATCATGTTTCCAAATCAGTGTAGACAACCAGACTTGCTTAAAAGAATTTAAGGTTTTAATTCAAGCAATAAAATCTCAGTTGACTTTAATACAAAACTTAAGAAATTTCGAGTTTGGCGGGTATTTGCACCGCCAATATTCCAAATACACAAAGTTCCTTAACATGGAGAATCACTATGGCGAAATCATTAAACGAGTACACTGTCGAGAACTCTTTCAGATAATACCTCATATACATGCCCATGTCTTACCACAAATGTGGAATGTCAACTCGTCATTTAAGCATTGCAGAATTCACAATACAGACCTTCTAGAAAACTTGCTACAAGTGTTCCCCAGATTACTCTGCCACTGAGGCTTTTTAAATAATACGCTAAGAAGATTTTATAAAGAGCTCGCCAAAAATCCTTTACAGAGAGTTTGCCACAAATGCTTTATTGAATATTCGCCACAAAAACTTTACAGAGAGTCCACCACAAAGGTTTTACAGAATATTCGTCATAAAGGTTTTACAAAAAGTTCGCCACAAAGGCTTTACAGAATATTCGTCACAAAGGCTTTACAGAGAGCTCGCCACAAAGGCTTTATAGAATATTCGCCATAAAGGTTTTATAGAGAATTTGTCACAAAGGCTTTATAGAATATTCGCCATAAAGGTTTTATAGAGAATTTGCCACAAAGGCTTTATAGAATATTCACTACAAAGGCTTGGTTTGGTTTGCCATTAAGGCACCAAACCAACTGTCGTGTTCGACAAAATGGATTTGCCTAAACTCAGCATAACCTAAGGTTTGTCCATCATCGCTCCTGAGACACGCAATCTGTCATTTCCAGAATATGTTATGGCCATGATCTTTCCATATAATTGTCTTACTAGTTTTCGTGTTTACCGTCCCAGCGGACAACATACTCGTTATAAATACCATCATGTTTACTATCCTAATAGACGTCATCAAAGTACCACCACGGGGTCCGTTATTATATTACATACTTTTCGACACTCCGCCCGAACCCCCTTAATGTCAACATACATTATCATGCATCACTCAACTAACATAATGGATGTATCTACATAGATTTCTATCATAATCTTAACAGAGTCATGCTTCCTAACATAAAATTTTTCATGCATGCTTACCACATATTGTCATATTCATACAGTGCATCATACACTTTAGAGCATACATATGAATACTTCACAGAGAATATATAACCATACATACACATAGCAACTACTCAAGAATATATGCACATCAACCATACAAGGATTCATTATAATATAATGTGTAGAAGTTGGGTTAAGAGACTCACCAGAAACCTACCTTAACTTTGCCTGGAACTTCCATTTCAAATGTTCGTCCCAAATCAACAACAGCAACTGCTTAAAAGATCATAAGAGTTCCATTAGAATCCCCATTATAGATATTTTACTAACGTTTCAACTACATGCGACCCTCAATCAAGGCCTTCCTGTAACACCCTTTCCTTTTATAATCGTAACGTGCAAAGCTGTAAAACTTACCATAAAGCTAAATCATCTACTCATTAAATGATATCTTAGTTCTATTTTAACAAAGAAGAAGAATAGAATGTTGAGGTCAGATAGAAGAACTTGAACATTAAATAGATAAAAACCATCTAAAATGTCCCCTTCTTATAAATATACTCTCGATCCCCTGATTTCCCTACCAAATCCAGGGTAGGTATAAGAAAATCTAGCGAAGGTTTACCTTATTGTTGACTAGTCATGGGAAGGGTCAAATCAATCAAATTAACTTTTGTTGAGAAGTGGCCAACCATGCCGTTGTGATGGTGTGTTCATTTAACTTGTTTTAGTGCACAAACAATCTTTCATACATTTTGCTACTCTACTCTTTACTTTGATCTCTACTTCTATTGCTGTAGAATCCCAACAACTCCCAACTAAACCTGATAAAATACCCACTTGAACAATATTTATGCAAATTGGGCGTACTATGTCTTGGCGATGACTCACGTTTGGTGTGGTCTTAAGGACAATTAAGTCTCTTACAACTTTCTCATATACTTGACAGGCTCTTAATGCTTAAACAAAACTTTGGGGCGTATTCTTCTTAGACGCACACTTTCTTGAGCATAATTTTGCTTCACTTGAAAACATCTTACAATTAATTCCTTAGATACCGCCAACGGGCAGATACTTTAACGCTAGTATGCGCCAATACTTTGATACGCCATCCAGCCAACACGGTGGCGGATTATGTTACACAGCATGCCAAATAATTTACATACATATTTTACTCGTATTTTCGGATTCACCGATTTTAGGGTGTGACAGTAACAACTTTTAAAATGGGCATAGTAACAACTTTAATCCACAACTTTTATACATTATGTCAATTTAGTCTTGATTTTAAAATTTAATCCTTGACCTTTACACATTGTGTAATTTGGTCATTTTACAATTTTGTTTTTCTTTGTGACATTTTCACTTAAAAAGCTAAAAAAATAAGTTTATGAGTTAAATTTAATAGAAAAATACAAAAAAACCCTAAAAATCCAAAATGATAAATTTAATTTATTTTAAAATTAATCCTCAATGGAGAAAAAGAATAAATATTATATTCTATAATTAAAATTAAGTGGAGTTAAAAGTTAGTGCTCGAATCTATGCATATGTAAAAGCATTTATCGTAGAGTAAAATGCGGGATTGAGTGAAAAGTTAGTAAATGTTGATATCTAGGGATTTCCAAACAAATATTTTCTTTCCTCAAATTCACTGAATCCAAAACCAGTCGACCAATTCAATATTTCCTCTTTCTCACTTTTGTTAGGAATTTTCTTGAATTAAAAAAAAAAAAAAAACCTTAAAAAGGGATCGATTCTTCAAGTGGTTGGTTTTTTCTTAAGTATTAAAAACAATTGTTTTTCATGAAAAAATTTAAAAAAAAAAATATATATATATATATACTCTAGCAATACTAAGTTAAAAAAAAAGTAAATATTCATATTCACATTACAATTTTTTAACATATGGTACTCTTTTTTTTAAGCATTTATTTATAATTTAGGTAAATTACTTTTTTACTATTGCCTTTTTTTTTTTAAGTCATCCCTTGCCTTTTATTTAAATTCTTTCTTTATAATTTTTTATATGTTAGATATAAATTTAATTTTAAATAAATCGTATCTTTATTTTGAGATTTTACTTAATTGTATTAACTTTTAATGTTATCAAATTAATATTAATTTGTTAAATTTAAAATATAATTTTAAAGTTGATTGAGTCTTAGCTTAATTGGTATGGGCATAGTTTTCAATACAGGAGAATGTGGGTTCAAGTGCGCTGAAGCATATATCCTCCTATTTATGGGTTGGAAGGGACTATGAGTAGTTTTAGACATTATATCAAAAAAATTATTATTTTAAAAAAGACACATTAATAAAATTTATCAAATTAAATTTATATTTTTCAAATATAATAAAAATTAATTAACTCAGTTGGTTAAAATAGAACAAAGATAAATATAAAATTACAGAAAAAAATCAAAATTTGACAATTTTGATATTAAAACAAATTAATTTAACCATATATACAAAATAAATAACTTGTAAGAAATTATTAATCATACTATTTAAATGATAATATATTAATAGTAATATTAATATTCAAACCATGATGAATTTTTATATTATTTTAATATTAAATATTTTTAAAAATTAAATAACATGATATAATCTAATTCTAAATTAGTTAAATATCTTTTTAGAAATTAATTATATTACTTTTTCAATTTATTAAAGATTTTTCTAAGAAATTCATTAAAAATTTTAAACAAAAATTAATATTAAAAAAATAATATAAATTTAATATACACCCGACTGAACGAAAATATAAATTAATATAGTTACGATAGAGAGAAATTTGGTCAAGAATTGTAGGCTAAGTTATTAATAAAGGCTCCAAGGTGAACATAATGGTGAAAACTGAAAAAATAAAAATAAAAAAGAAGTAAAAAGACAAACATCGTAGGTTCTTACTCAATTGACCTATGTTTCTTTAAGTATGTTTGCCTTCAAATTTCTACAAGTAAAAAAGAGAGAGAAAAGAGCGTAGAGATTTTGCATGGGGTTTTGGTATTGAAACTAAAAAAACAGTAGGTGTAATTAAGGTGATGATAAGAGGAATCTTTGCAACTTATAACAGAGACAGCTGTTACATATTAGATGCTCTTAGGGAAAGATGTCTGAAGATTTTTGTTAACTTTTAAATTAATATGTAAGAAAATTTATAGTTATATATATATATATATATATTTATGACATTAATTTTTGGCGAATTAAGGTGTCAGGTGGTAAATAAAAATTGCAACAATGTCAGATGTTGTTTTAGGTAATATATTAAGTGAAGTTGATGTGATTATTAGGGAGACACATCCCTTCTAAGATTCCACAATTACACATTTGGACTTCAATTTAATATGTCACAAACTGACCATTTGCAGAATTTCTTTATAATCGTGATTACCGTTGAAACTGATATTTACTTCCTATTTGTTATAATTAATATATTTAAATTAAGTATTATTTTATTCATACTTGTCAATGTAGAGTGTGTTTGGGGTAAAACAGAGTTAAAATAAGTTTAATGTCACGATGAAGAAGATTATGACATCCCGACGATATGACGAACGACGTCATAATGATACAACATGTTCCCTCACAAAATTGGATTTCTTTTTTTAGTTAAACTCTGTTATCTTTTCTCAATCGAACTCTAATTACTTTAGGGATATTTTAATCATATTAACCCACGAATTTTAGCCTATAAAAGGGGCATTTAGTAACTTTAGAAAAGAAGATCATAACATAACAATAGAGAGAAAGTTAAGAGAAAAGTTTTTAAGAGAGTTTTGTAGGGAATTTTGTATTTAAACTAGAAAGCTTTGTTTTTTAGGGTTTAAGGCTTTTTGTTTTGAATATGTCCATATTGTACTCTCAGTTATTTGTTCAGTAATGAAATCTCCTTTTACCTACAATTTTTCATCCTTTATTGAAGAGGAATTTTTTTCATGCAAGGATTTGTGAGTTTGATCTTTCTCAATCATCGATAATTAAGTTTGAGTTCACCTCTTCCAAGTTATTGTACTACTTAATGCTCTAATATTTTACATGTTACTATTTCATGTAAAAATATAAATTATAGTTGATGAGATAAATAATAAATAAAATTGTCGTCAACTTTTAAATTAAAAGAAATTATATTAAAATATACTCAAAACTCATTCCTCTTAATTATTACAATAGCAATGAATAGGACATTAGCTTACATAAATATAAATTTTATTAAAAAAAAACATTGTTTTAATATAAAAGAAGATATGTTTGGTTTTAAAATTTAATGTACATAACAGAAAAAGAAGAGAGCATGAGCACATAAATGTTTTAGATGTTCCCTCAAAATAAAACATTAAAATCGTAAAGCAACATGGACCCGAAGATTCTCTTTCCATCTTCATTATAAAATAATAGAGTTTGACCATGCATTCTTTTCCAAATTAATTTATAGATATTTTCTTCTTTTTTTGAATATATATATATATATATATATATATATATATTCGTTGGCTAACAAATTCAGTTGAATTAAAGCCAGTTTGCTCAATTGATGTGGTCTGGGCACCAAATAAACAAGCGCTGATTTCTTCAAAGTTTTTTTTGATGAAAATTGAACTCCCTTCCTGAAATTGATTTTAATATAGAAAGAAAATTGTTTATTTAAGATGAAAGCTGAGTAGCTCACTTGAGAATCTGTTGATGCTACATTTTGTCCAAGAATGGACCCAATTAATACATGTCATCTCTCCAATTCTACTCGTATCTCTGCGATTCCAACTTCTTAACCTAAATTTTGGAAATTTTGCCCAATTCATGTCAACAACAAATTCCATTGTTTTTGTTCATGAAATTTGAAACCCTGCTTTTTCTTCGGGTTTTTAAGAAATGCAACCCTAACGATATACGTTTGATAGTTTTGTTAAATCCAATGGAGCCAATTCCCATTTTCATCATTTTGACGAATCTTTTACTTTACACGTAAGCTTCGCGGGTGAAATTATAATACATGGTTTCCAGTTGGGGGAACAAGCTTAGTGAATGACACCATGTTTTTAACATGAATTAGACGAAACATTAGTCTCTGTTTGAACAACTTAAGCTACAAAATTAGAGTTATTGAGAGCTTCGCAAGTCTCAGTTGTAGAGAAGAGATGGGAGTTCACTGACATGGAAAAAAATCCTTACGTAACAATGGCATGAATATAAAAATTGTTAGTCTTGTTGGTTATGTGGTAGTAGAAAGAGTTCATATAATAAGAAAGGGATCAAAAAATCACTTCAATTGTTTAAGGTAAGCATCATCTAAAAAGGGTTCAGTATAAGAATTCTTTGGAACAAGGTTAACTGAAAAAATAAGGTCTCCCTCTCTCATCAGAGAAGGATAATTTAGTATAACAAAACCACACCTATTTTGTTTCTTCATATTTTAACTAATGTCTAGCTCATTCACTTCCCATCTAAAATAACCCACGGTTCCACTTCTATACTATTCTATTCAGCGAGAAGCGAATTACAAGAAAGTTTCTTCCATATCTGTTTTTCTACAACACAGTAAACACAGGCAGACTATATCAATGCAAAGCAGAACACACCTTCAACAAACATCAGCTGCACAAGGATGCCATCTTGAACATTGTTAGTTAGATCTTAGATTATTACATGTGGTAGCCCATAAACCTATTCAAAGCATGAGACACATTCAACCGAATTCACCAATAGAAATACTATATTTGCAAACAGCTCTCATGCTGGTCAAATTAATTATAATGACACTCACAATACATCAAAAAGAGAATTTGTTTTCATAAAGACCAATCTCCATAAATGAAATAGTGCTTTATTGCTCATAAGCACTATAAAGACAGCAATGGGGGTTTTTTAGATGCAAATCAAAAACTTGATTTTTACAACCAAGTGCAACGAAATCAAGCCGAACCTTATGAGGTTGAAGAAAGTGGTGCTTCATTCTTGGCACTTGCATTTGCAGCAGTATCCACAGTTGGGGGTGTATAGATTCTAGCTTTCTTGAGAATTTCAGCAACAACCCAATGCTTACGCTTGCTCAATGGCCTAGAAGGATCTAATTTAACCTAAGAAAAGTACATATCCAAGTATTGTTAATATTACTACGACACTGAAGCACAAGATACTCATACACTGAAAGAAAATGAAAGACATACCCTGTCACCAATGTTGCATTCATCTTTTTCGTCATGGGCCATGAACTTGGAGGTGCGCTTGACATAGCGGTTGTAAAGCTTGTTGTGGAAGAGCCTGTCCACCGCTACTACCACCGATTTCTGCATCTTATTTGATACAACAATGCCCACAACCGATTTCATCTTGTTTCTTTTCTGTATTCACTTTGACTGGCTTATAAAAGGTCAAAATCACTATCTGCAAAAACCGTCCACTCCAAAATCAAAATTTTTAAATCTAAAAGGTGTGAAACAGAGGAAGAAAGATCATAGGATATAATCAAGATGGTAGCAAGACTTGACAAGGATAAATGGAAGAGAAAAGATAAAGGGAGGTGTGGGGAAACAGTTTCAGGAGGCATGAAGAATAGGGATGGCAACATGCAGGAAAGCTAATTTAGGTACCTGTATCATAATCCATTTCGTTTTTTACACTATACTGAATAAAATAAATAATATATTTATAACTATTGCAACAAACAACTTGAATTGTTTATGTAAGAATAGACAAATACAAATTTGTAACTTTCAAAATGCAACAAACAACTTAGATAATAAAAACACATTAGCACCAATAGAAAAATAATAAGAATCCATTGTTTGAAGACTAAAATAGCCATAGTTGATATCAACTCATGAAAATTTATTCATGATCTCCCCCAAATATGCAAGTACAATCCTCATTTGGACATGATACAACAAATAAAAATGATAATATAACTTTGTAGATGAGAAATAATACAGTTTAATTTTCAAAAAGCAAATTAAAATGTAATATACCAATTATATTGTATACCTTCTATAATAATACAGTTTAACTCTTTGTCTACAAGGCATTCGTTAACTGAGTATATCATTTACTCTTGTCCTCAATGATCATAACATTTTCATTACTAGACATTTTAGAGTAATCCTATAAACAAATTAAAACATAGCATTAGATAGAAACATAAAGAGAATTGATAAATTCAATCAACTATAGCAGTAGGAGCAGAACGAGGGTTCCAAATAGGGGTGGCATAGTGGAGTTGCAGCCACTATTTTGCAGTAGTGGCGCACTGTCATCTACCGGTAAGGACCTCAATAGAAGTGTGAAAATTTTTCACATCAATAGCGGCTATAACAGCCTGCTATTCTAGGATGAGCATTTGGTTATCTCGGTTGGTTCAGCCTGTTAACAGACACTAATCTATAATAACCAAATCGACTGACTCAAATTGCCATGACCGACCCGACTTAACTTTGGTCAATTCCGTTGGTAAAAGACTTAACCAACTCTTCTTTCATATGCCTATTTTTTCTGTACAATATAACTTTTTTTTTTTTAAATCTAAACATTCATCTCATTGGAGAATTCTTTGATTTGCCTCAAAATCAAACAAACCAATCAAAAAGAACGTGCAGTACCTAAAAGCATAAGTTCATAAAGCCAAAAACCCTACCATATGCTAAAATTTTCCAGTCCCAACATTCATAAAAGTGAAATTAAACAAGCATAGATGTAACGAAGCTTTGGTTAATTACCCCGTTGACTTTCTTTAACGTTTTAAAATTCACTAAAACTGAAGGCACCATGCAAACTAAAGCATTATGCAGTAAAGAGAAACAAATGTAAAACAAGTGGTCTCCAATCAGTATATATATTTAAAAAAACACATAAAAGTTAAGTAGTAATTATAAAGACAATAAATAAAAATCAATACCCACAAAAATTAACCCTAAACCCAAAAAATTCCAAGATCAAAGAATACCTTAGTGAATCTGAAAGAGGAAGGCAGAACGGTGAGACCGAAAGGAGAATGAACGGGGAGACTAGAAGGAATCTGAGCGGTGAGAACTGAGGTGAATGAGGCGCCGGTGCCGGTACCACCGCTTGCTTTGACAGTGCTTTGACAGTGAGAACGAACTAGAAAGAGACTCCGCAGTATTGACCGTGGTGGTTTTAGGGGAGTTTTAGGGTTTTCCTTATAGCATTTAAAAAAAAAAATTGGTTTGTGTTATAAGATATTTTAATATTTAGATTACTTTTTGTTGATTCAGGACTTCTAATTTATTGGGTTAGATTTATTTGAGTTATTGGTATAAAACCCATTTTATTTTTTTGGAATTTGGGTTTCTATTATTATATATATCAAATATCAAAATCATTTTATCAATTAAATTTTAATTTAATTGATATTAATATTATTGTCAATATAAGAGAACATGTGTTTGATTACACTAACTAAAACGTATTATCCTTCTATTTATGAGTTGGAGAAGGACTATGAGTAATTTGAGACATTATGTCAAAAAAATATAATCAAAATTTATTATAAATAATAAACCATATTAATTTTTTATTTTATATAATTTATATCTTTTTTCAAAAAAAAAAAAATTAAGATTATTACAAGTTAAAAGGGAAAGAGAAAAAAAATGAACATATAGGTATGGGCTGAGAGGTTGAGACGTAGTTTTCCGTCAAAGCTTCTCCAATGGGCTTTTCATATTTATGCACATAACAAAGCTTCTCCAATAGTTTATAACTTGCATATATGTATTACAGATGCATCTTATAAATTTTTAAATTTCTTCTTTTAGGAGGAAAATAGATGGTACGTGATCTTTATGTCAATTAAATATTTATATTTAAAAAAATCAGCTGAAATTTTGATTATAATAGGATTAATAATAAAAATATTTATTTTTAGTATTAAGTGAAAATTACTGCATGATTTGTATTCATTTTAAACCACTCTGAAATCAGCTTATCATATTTATTATCTCGATATTAATAATATTGCTAAAAGCTAAGGTCTCATATCAATCCCCCAATTATATGTTAGTAATGGATTAATTTTAAATATTGAAAGCATAAAATAAAAGCAGGGCCTAAGACAGAAGGGAACATAAAACATTGTTAATGCTAAAATAATCATAGTTCTGATCAAAGCTAAATATCACAAAAGTCTCTCAGAAACTGGGCCTAAGCCATTGCACAAATACGAAAAAGATAAAATTAAAGAAACACAACACTAGAGCATAATAATCTTAAACACGACAAATCGACTTGAGGAATCGAAATTTCCATGGCCTTATTCTAATAATAATAACCCATGAATTAATTAACCCTTCTGCAGTTCTTCCTGATCTCTCCCTTTGATCCAGTGAGTGGACTAATGTCTCCCATCTTAATCATGGCTGTAACAAAATCAGAGCTGAAGGAGCTCGGGTTTTTACTGTAAGCCCTTACAATGGAGTCGGTGGATCCCCCATTGAACAACTCTTGATCCGAGTGGAGCAGCCCCCTCTTGCCGATGAGGTTGTTGAAGTACTTGTTGTCAAAATATGTTGGAGTCTGGATGTCAAGCGGTGCCAAATTGTTGTCCCCTGACCCACTCGATCTTGGGCAGTTGCTTTGCTTGGTTTTAGCAAAGGAAAGATCGATGTTGCTCTCGTTGTATAAGCGAGCCCTGAAAGATGTGCACCTTGCTTGACCAATTGTGTGTGCTCCTGAACAATTTACAGTATGATTCTACAAATATTGATCCAAGATACGGAATATAAACATTTGTATTTAGAGAGAGGACGAACCCGACAAAGCAACCAAGTCCCTGGTGGAAAGACCAAGAGCATTGAACCTGGAAATGAGTCGGTTCAAGTTGGAAGTTGGGGCAGGAATGCCATTATTTGCAGCAGCCTGGCTTGCACTCCTTGCATCTCTTCTTCCAAGCTTCACGTCCCAGCTGGGTCCTCCCAACTACATACATATATATACCAAATGAGTATTATTAATTCTCTCAACTACCCTTTCCTTTTATATATACTTAGTAGGAGGGCTTACAATTTTAACAGAGTCCCTAGCAGCAATGGCCAATATATCTGCACAAGAAACAACACCGGGACAAACATTCTCTACTGCAGACTTGATGTCGTCAATCACATCGAATCCCCGAGCTGAGTTTCGATTTGGGACTGCATTTTTCTCTCCCGTGAACGACGACGTATCGTCCAGTAGCAATGATCCATCACATCCCTATCACCCACAATTATACCTTATTATCGGGATGTGAGAAAATGTGTCCTATAAATCCTTACTTTTTAATGAAAAGGTCTTACGTTTTAAACATTTACGATGAATGATATTTCAAATAATGATACTAAAGCAAGAACATGCCCTCCAAGTATGATAAAAAGTTTGAATTTTGGGAGTAGAAGAAATTACATTAACAAAGCAGTCATGGAAGAAGAGTCGAAGCAGTGAAGCACCCATGCGGGCCTCTTTCATTATAGCAGAATGAACAGTGAATTTGACAGTTGAAAACAAGTTTGGACATGATTTTGAGTAATAATCGGTTGAAAGTTGAGCATTGCTGCTGCTGGTGATTCCCCAGAAAACCACAAGGAGAAGCAAAGTCTGGGAAAACTTGGAAAAAGAAGAAGCCATGTAGGATTAATTTGAAGTAAAAATGTGCGTTTAAGGTTGGCAAATCGTCGCTTTATATAGAGATGTTCTCAAGGTTAATTAAATACTCTTCGGAATGTGCATGGCATATTTTACGTCCTCAAAAACCAAAACTTTACATAATTTAAAACTATTAAAAAGAAACTCTTTTTTGACTATTCCTAATTTATTTGAATTTTATATTTGTTACATACATATATTCCAGCTAAGCTTACCTCAAGTAAGAAGCTTAAGTCAAACTTAGTTCAAGGTAAAATTTTATTTACTAAAGCTTGATTAACCAAAAACTTTGATGCTTGACTTCATATAGATTATTTCTACATCAGCTTCAGCTTAAGTTTGATTAGGCTTATTAATTACTCAAACCATTAGCATACTTAAATTCGCTTGCTTCATAACACCACCTTGATTTCGATTTAAAATTTTCTTTTCTTTTCTTTTTCTACAAAAAAAAGAAAAAACAAACAACAACTCGAGTTTAAATTATAAGTTTCAATACTAATTAAAATAATAACAATAAATCAGACTTTTATTAAAAAAAAATGTTGGACTAGATTCCCAAACTAATCGAATTTGACTTCTTCAATAATCAGCCTAAATTTTAGTTCTTTTAGAGCCAAATTTGAGAGGATTATAAGTACAAATATCTCGCTTACACTTTTAATTCTATCTATTTTTAAAAAAAATATGCTTACACATATTCCCTTAATTAAACTCTAAATTTATTTTTGAGTAATGATTTTATTATGGATGACAATACTTGTAGATGAAGACATAACCAGTTAAAACGGGTGACTGTATTATGGAAGTCTCTGTATTATGAGTCATATTGCATTTTGTCTCATTTATTTGGAAAATGGGTAAATTAGTCCATATATATTAAATTAAAAAGGGAATTGGTCATTTCTATTTAAAATTTCATCCCATTCTATTGCTAAAAACAAATATAGCTGACAAATAATCAGTCCGTTGTGTACCATGTATGCTTTATTCTAACATACAAGAACTAGTTTTAAACATTAGAAATAGGTAAAATTTTTAACAGAATAACAAATTTACTCGTACAAAAATTAATTTATTCAACTATTTAGTAAAAAGAACAAAATAAAATTTAACTTCTACTACAAAATTTAAAACACGGCTTTTACTTAGTTTGAAAAGATGTATTCTCAACGAGTTGGTGATATGTTTGACCTGAAATTGTGAAGAAAGGCAGTGTTGATGGGTATCAAAATTTCAAAGCCATTGTACCCCACATTCAGACAGCTTAGTTAATTAATTAATTTAATTATGGTTTGGTGAAGACTTGAGATCTCCGATAACGAAAATACATAAGGATTTTAACCTAAACCATGATCTTCAGCATATTCGCTTTGATGATTTCAAACTCTCTTCATTTGTGAGGACCCAGCATTAGTTCTAGATAACACATGATCCTCAGAATTTTGATGATTTAATTATATTTTAGTATTAGGAATTTAGAGTTATCTATTTTTAAGTATAATTAAAAAGTTGAAAAGATAGTTGCTAATAATCTCTTGATTCCGTGGTAAGAGCTATATTAACGTACTTATAAAAATTTGGGTTTGATTTGATTCCAAATAATTTTATTCTTCTCCCCCAGTTATTAAAAAAAAAAATTAAAAGGTTTTAAAAGTCCTTAAACTTTTCAAAAATTAATTAAATTTTATATTTTTTTTCTATTCAATTAAGCCCTTAAATATTAAAATTACAATCAATTAAACTCTTTATAGTTAAATTTAACTGTCAATTGTTACAAAGTAACAACAATCATCTTTTTCTAGATATTTTCACCACGTGGCATGCTAAGATTGTACCACGTAACGAAAAATGATATTTTATATTTAAAATTATTAAAAATATTTAAAAAAATTAAAGAAAATCTTAATTTTTTTAAAAAATTATAAAATATTGAAGTGCAAAAATATAAAAATATATAAAAACTATTAGAGATGACAAAAATATATATAATATATAAAAATAGTTAAAATTACAAAAGGTTATTAAAAATAATAAATTATATAAACTAAAAAATATAAATTATGAAAATATGAAATTTGTAAAAAAATTATGAATTTTTATATATATATAACATTATTAAAAATATTAAAAAATACTATAAGAAACATAAAAATTAGAAAATATATTTAAAATATTTAAAAAATTACACACTAAGTATCGGTAGCACTACAATAAGTATTAAAAATTATAAAATATTTCTTAAATTATTTGTTGTACTCGTTCATATACCATTTTTTACATATACAAATTTATAATAATTTACATATACAAATTTTGAATATAAAAATAATTATTTCAATTTTTAATTTGAACTTTTTAAATTCAAATATATACAAATTATTAATAAAAATTAGATATATAAAAAAGTCATTTGTTTCAATTTTAAATAATTATTAATATTTTTTTATAATTTCTAAATTTTTTATAGTTTGAAGTTCATCTATAATGAATTTGGACAAAATATTCTCCAGAATCAAATGAACCTTGACAATCAATGTCCAAGTTCATTCAAGATGTAATTTTTATTAATTTTTTAATTATTTATAATTTTTGAAAATTTATTTATTTAGAAAAAATTGTTGACGCAACATACCACATCAATATCCTTCCACGTAGCATCTTCTGTTGGTTACTGTCAACTACATCAACGTCGTTAATGATTAAATTAATCAATTAATGGTTTATCTTAATTAACTGAACTAATAATTATTCATTAAAGATTCAATAAGTACACTTTTTTAAAGCCTCAATTGACTCTTATTTTTTATTAATGAAAACCTAATAGCTAAATTAAGAAAATATGCTAGTTTTTTTAATGTAATATCCCTAACCCGGCCTAGACGTTATAGTCGAATCTAGGAGTGTTACAAAAAAAGATTTTGAAACCAATGATACTTCGATAAAACAATGTTTAGTTATTTGATAAAATGTCCAAGTTTTATAAAACATATCCATTTCTATATATTACCGAAACCGTTACATGTTCTTTAAATTTAACCAATTATTTCGCAGCACAATTTGAAAATCGTTTAAAACAAAGCCACGCTCGTATTTCAAAAATAATATTTGTTCACGTAAAATCGGTATTTTGTTGAATCATCACAATTTAGAAATCATAACGCAATCAAACCCAAAAATTCAAACCAAATAGTCCAAAAAGTCTGGAGAAATTACAAAACTCTCACAAAAATCGAAAATTTCAGTAAAACCGTTAAATAATAATAATGAAAACAATTTCCGTCAAGTGGTCATCGCTAAGTCTCTGTCGCACCGACCCGCCTATGTTTATGGATTACCTCAACAGAACCGACAAACAAATATGAGTTTTCGTAAACTCAGTGTGTAACCCAACAGAGATAGTCACACAACATACACAGAATTTCATATACAGTCAGATACAGATTCGGACCTAAGTCCATAACAGAAACAGATATTAGAATCAGATAACAGATCAGATGTACAGAATCCTACCTCCATCCTCTACACACCATTTCCGTCCATCCCATCACACCATGTGGGGTTAAAAACACCCACCTATCCCTACACACCATATAGTGTCGATGCGACACATAACAAATAATATGCAGTCAAGCTGCCAGAATATAGACGAAAGGTCGCCGTACATATCACTTTCTCCACATATACAAGTCCCACCTCAAACACAGATATAGAATACAGATGTAAAAATAACAAAATAAACATGCTTAACATGATCGTATACAGATAAATACATACTTAACAGTACAGTCAGATATACATATCAATTTCCTACTCAAATCAGATTATCAGAGTATCAGATCACATGAAATAGGGTTTTTTTAGCCTTTACCGACTTTACGGTAGGCCCACAGTCGATCGAAACAACCCATACGACCCTAGGAAAATTTTTTAAATTTTAGGCCTTCATGCCTGTGCGGCTTACCCGCATTGACCCACACGTCCGTGTGGTCCATATGCCCAACTTGGCATTGCCCGTGTGGGCCTACATGCCCATATAGCCTATACGTCCATTCTGGCCTAGCTCATATGGCCCACACAGTGACACTCACATTGAGGGGTGTGCAAAATTCGGGTAAAACCGAAAAAATTCGGTTAACGGACCGAATTCGGCTAATCAGTAGGTTAACCGAATTTTTTAGTCGGGGTGGGTTAATAATTTTTTGAATTTTCAGTTAACGGTTAAGTCGGTTCGAAATTGGTCGGTTAATCGAATTTTTTCGGTTTAACCGAAAAAATTGATAAATAAAATTATAATATATAAATAGCCTACTATTCACTCAAACTGTAACACCCCTACGCCCGAGACCGTCGTCGGAGTCAAGCTTGAGGTGTTATTAAACTTATCTTACTTTTTAAACAACTTTAAAACCACTTATTTTAATTTTCGGAATAAACTATTTTTCTGCATCATGGTCGCTTAAAAATTCATATCTCGAGTTACGAAACTCGAAATCAATATCTGTAAATTTTCCCTGAATCTAGACTCATGTATCTATCTACTAATTTTTTTTCTAGAATTTTTGGCTTGGCCAATTAGTACAATTTATTAGTTAAAGTCGCCCCTGTTTCAGAACTCAACTGCACTGACCTCTACTTATTACGAACCACTTTTCTCCCTGTACAAAATTCATATGACTATGCCGTATGTTTCTCTTAAAACTATACTCAATAAGGATTCTTAACATATAAAGTAATCCTCCTAATTATATTTGTACCATTTATGGTGAATTTCCAAAGTTGGAACAGGGGATCCAGAAATCACTCTGGCCCTGTTTCACTAAAGCTCAAATCTCTCATAAAATACAATACCTTTACCTGTTTTGTTTATTCCATATGAAAGTAGACACAATAAGCTTTAATTTCATATATCATTCATCATCAAACCATGTTTCTACTATTTTTGGTGATTTTTCAAAGTCACATCATTTCTGCTGTTAAATCTGTTTTTAGATTTCTTTCACATTTTTCATAGTTTCTATGTGATAGTTACTACTCAAACATACATACTATCATACTTATATATATCATTAGCCATTCCATTAGCTATTTACTAGCAAGTATTTATACATCATTCCTTGGACATATCATAAGAGCATCCATGTCAAAAGAAGCCAAGTCCCTATGCATGCCATACACGAAAAGAAACGTCTAACTATACCGATAGCATTCCTTGATAGTGTGATCGGATCTCTGACGTTTTTTTTTATCCCCGAGTGGCTTGGCAAAAACTATAAGAAGAAGGAAATAAAGAGAGTAAGCACTAGGCTTAGTAAGTTTACAAGCAAATAAATTACAACATTCATCATATGGGATAAGTATGCAAACTATCAATTAGCATTATAAGCTTTCTTTACATCTCATTTTCTGCCTTCTTCTTCTTCACTTACCTTCTTTCTTACCTGACCTTTCATTATTCATGATTACAATCTACCTTTCCTTTGCTGATAATTCACTGTACATTTACTTGAATAATGGCCCGTTGAACCACTCGGAATACTAAGGATACTAGGGTCGTTCCTGTCTAACAATATCCTGCCAATGCCATGTCTTTGACATGGACTTACATGAATTATTCCTGTCTCCAATGCCATATATCTAATATGGACTTACATGGCTCAATCCTGTCTCCAAAGCCGTATATCTAGTACGGACTTACATGGCTCATCTCTGTCCTGTCCTGTCTTGTCGACCCCTAATGTCATGACATTTCGTATCCTAACATTCCTAAGGTTCAATCGGGACTTTCTACTGCTTTTCTCTGTCATATCACCTTATATTCAACTTGATTACTTTCATAAAATGAATATATAAATGCTGGAAAATGAAAATAGTAATGTAAAATAACAGAATATTGCATTTATTTACCGTAAACTTACCTCGATACAAAATGTGACTAAACTTTACAATTTAGTCATTTACTTTTTCTTTTCCCCGATCTACTCCCGAATTTCATTCTTCTTGATCTATAATAGCAAATTTAGCTTATTTAATATCAACATTTATCAAAACAGCCCTTTACTCAAACTTTGAAAAAATTACATTTTTGCCCCTAAACTTTTGCATATTTACACTTTTGCCCCAAGACTCGGAAATCAAAACTTATCACAAATTCTTGTATTTTAAGACATGCTGATCATTTATTTATCAACATCATCTTTAAATTCCTACTATAACATACACTTATGTACAATAGGTATTTTTACCAATTAAGCCCTTTTACTCGTTTTTACCTAAAACCGAGTAGCTCAAGTTGTCTAACATAATTTAAAACCTCATATTCTATCATAAAACATCAAAATACACAAATTTCTCCTATGAGTATTTTTCCAAATATGAACCCTAACTTAAAATATTGCTAACATAAGCTTTATCGAGCTACCGGGATCTCAAAAACGTAAAAATCATTAAAAACGGGGCTTGGATGCACTTACTATGAAGCTTGAAAGTTGAAGAAACCCTAGCTATGGTGGAGAGTAAAATTCGGCAGCAACATATGAAGAAGATGATGAATTTTGTGTTATTTTTCTCTTTTTATTTCATTTAATATCCAAATGACCAAAATGCCCTTCCTTACTAAACTTTCAAAAATTCCCTCCATGTCCAATTTTTGTCCATAAACTTAAAATTGGTCAAATTCCTATTTAAGACCTCCTAATTAATATTCCAAAGTAATTTCATACTAAAAACTTCTAGAATGCAAGTTTTGCAACTTATTCAATTTAGTCCTTACTTTCAAATTAAACACTTTATGCATAGAATTTCTTCACGAAATTTTCACACTATCATGCAATCATAATATAGACCTTAAAATAATTATAAAATAATTATTTCTATCTCGAATTTGTGGTTACGAAACCACTATTCCGATTAGGCCCTATTTTGGGATGTTACACAAACCCAATCCAACATAAACCCAATCAAACTAAAACTAATTACCCAACCCAATTACCCAACCCAATCATAAAAATTACAAATAATTTAATAAATAAAAATAAAAACAAAAATAAAAATAAAA
This sequence comes from Gossypium stocksii, assembly GCA_020496765.1. Lineage (NCBI taxonomy): Eukaryota > Viridiplantae > Streptophyta > Magnoliopsida > Malvales > Malvaceae > Gossypium > Gossypium stocksii. The sequence goes on along the minus strand of CM035628.1, from coordinate 44,836,637 downwards.
ATAAAAATAATTCGGTTAATTTGATTAATTCGATTAATTTGGTTAATTTGTGTAATTCGGTTAATTCGGGTAAATTGGGTAATTCGGTTAATTTTATACTTATTTTAACCAAAAAATATATATAATTTTCGGTTAATTCGGTTAACCGAAAAAATTTCGGTTTGGTTAATTTTTTTGAAAAATTTTCGGTTTGGTTAATGGTTAAAATTTTTGAAGGGTCGGTTAATTCAGTTAATGGTGTTTCGAGTCAGTTAACCTATTGAACACCCCTACTCACATCGTCACACGACCGTGTCATTAGCATGGCTACATATTCGTCAGTCACACGACCGTGTCTTGCACATGACCAGCTACACGGCCAGCCACATCCCCGTATGGCATCGATAGACCCAATTTTTGCCTTTCATCGAACTTTGTTTTCTCGTGTTAGCGTTACACACTTGGTTTGATTTTGACACGTAAGTAATCCTGAGCCCACTAAAACCTACAAACGACATTACACGCTCCCGCAATCAATTTTTAATCCACAATTAAACCAAACCAATGAAACCTTCAACAGTGAAATTCAAACGCTCGATACTTCCCAACTTCACAAACAAAACCGGCTACGAATTTGTAGGAGAATAATTCTGTTCCACACGATTCGCTGCCAAACAACCCAGAATCACATTACCAAAAGAACCAGAATTGGTATAGAACAATTAAAACAATTACCCCTAATTCGAACAAAACTCATTACCCTCACTTACCAGACACATGAAGAGTTCAAAAAAAATCATATCACCGCGGTTTTGGAAGAACAATTTTGACAGAACAAGGAAAAAGAAAAAAACTTGATGGGAAGAAAGAACAAAGAAAAATAACGTTAGAAACTGGAAAAGGAGAAATTTGGGAAAATGAAATAAAATAAAAGATTAAGCCAAATCCCTCTACATCCACATCTATTAACCACCCAACTAACTCAGGATCCTACCACCACTAAGCCACTATCAACCATCGTCGCCAAAAATTATCACCCACGCTCACGCGAGAATTCAAACACAAGACCTCTAGCAAGCTAACTCCTTAGCACTGGAACCAACAGGCTCATTCTAATATGAGTTTACAAATTAACAATATTATATAAGTCCACCCAACAAAGATAAGGCCTGAATCAAAAAATAACAAAAATTGCAATTGTAGGACTTGAACCTAAGACCTCACACACACACTCAAAACACTTAGCCACTAATGCAAATATTCATTTATTGTCAAGATTTACAAAAACAAAAATAAATTATTCAGGGCGTTACATTTATTTTATATTAATAAATTGTTAGGGTTAGGGTTAGGGTTAGGATTTTTAAGTTTGGGGTTTCTTTAAGGTAATTAGGGTTAGCATTTAAAAGTATTTTGAGGGATGTGATAATGCGCCACAAAACACAAACATTTTTTATGTCATTACAGAATAGAATCATTACCCCAAAAACTCATTCTAGGGAAGTCAGGTTTTATCCATCGCCAATAGTATTTTAAAACATAAACTAAGGTGAGAAAATAGGCTAAAAAGATAAGTTATAATTGAGGTTGTATATAATTATTAATAATTTATACCCATTTTCTCCTAACAAAATGAAGGCATGGTATTGTTGCAAGGTTGAATATTAATAATTATTTAAAAAATCATTACAATGTAGAAAGACCGTATAATAATTTTTAATAATAATTTATATATATGAAATTTGAATATAAAAATATTATTTTTTAAATTTTAATTTGAATTTTTTAAATTTAAATATGTTTAAATTATTAATAAAAATTAAATATATATAAAAATTTATTTGTTTCAATTTTTTATAAATTTAAATAATTATTAATTTTTTTATAATTTTTAAATTTTTTTTATAGTTTGGAGCTCATCTAGAATGAATGTAAATAAAAGATTGTCCAGAATAAAATGAACTTAGACAACTAATGTTCAAGTTCATTTAAGATATAATTTTTATTAATTTTTAAATAATTTATAACTTTTGAAAGTATATTTTTTAGAAAAAATTGTTGACTTAACATACCACGTCAACATCCTTCCATGTCGCATGCCACATGGTATTTTTTGCTGACTAGTAGCCATCTACATCTACAACATGAAAGATTAATTAATAAAATGAACTATTTAGTTATTTTTTATTCATTAAAGATTCAATAAGTACAGTTTTTTTAAAGCCTAATTTGAATTTTTTTAAAATTTTTTTATTAAGGTCTTGGTTAAACCTTTGTTTTATGGGCAGTATAATTAACATTAACAAGAGCAAGCCTTTGCTAAGTTAAAGCCTGGAGGTTTCGTCAAAGAGGTTTGAAATTTACTTTAATAATTATTATTATTATTAATTTGTCAAAAACAACAGCTTAATAATTTGTTTGCTTTAATGTTTTTGTTTAATGCAGATTAGGATGGATAGTCAACATTTGCATGCGAAGGGGGGTCGTAATTATACTCAATGAAAACCTAACGCTACAGATTAAATAAAGGGAGATTCACCCAATCAATGCTAAACTAACTCCATAAAATTTGTGTATTTATGTACCTACTAATACCTAACCCTAGAGGTAATAAAAGTGTATAATTAATGTTTCTTTTATTTTTTCATGTTATAGTTCTACTGAATATGATTGTTATGAAGAATTCGTTGATGAATAGAGAAAATTAAGTAGCATGATAAACCAAAAAAGTAATAATTTCTTTCTTTTTTATTACTTTTATTAATAGATCAATACACTAAATTAATATAACATAAGGTTAATTTTGTCTTTATCTTTTATTTAACTTTTCTACTTACATGAGAAAATAATTTTGCTATATTTTATCATGGAAATTATATTGTCATGTTCATGTGAAAGTAACTCCCGTTAGAAAGTTAAATTTCAAAAAAAGTAAAGAAAATTTGATATACCAAACATTAGAATCACTTTTCAACTGATTAAATTATAAGAAAATTGACTACTTTCTATCATACCATACGCTACCTAAGAGTAGAGATCCATTAATATATGATTTTTTTTTTTTTTTGTAAAATTTGGATCCACAATTTGCTTTGAAAAAAGTGATAAGTTTTTGTTTGGTTCGTAAATTTAGAATTTAGTCTGTACGAACCCCAAATTGCCCGGCCCATTTTACAAAGACCAAATAAACAAAAAATATGAAAACCAAAGTAAATCAAGTTTTAAAGTCCAAACTAAGTACCAAAAGTCCATTTACATACCAACAAATTTAACCCAAACTAAAACCTACCCAGAAACCCAATACCACGGCAGCCCAACAGACCTAACCCAATACACTTCAGATTAAGACCCCAAACCCCAAGCCCAATAATTAAACTCTAACCCAACCCGAATCTGAAACAGAAAGACTCAAACCCTAGCCCCATGTGCGCCGTACACTTCCCTCGGTCAAGCCACCCGTGCCTCGTCCCAAGGTGCCTCGTCCCGAGGTCTATCGTCGTTGCACCAAAATGGCAAGGTTGACCCTCTGCAAACCTGCAAACAAATGGAAACAAAGACAAAAAGTAGCGAATATAGAAAACAAATAGCAACAGAGAGCGAAGTAACCAAAAACAGCAAACAGAAAGCAAGAAAGCAGAAACAACAAAGATAATAGAAAATAGTAGTCTAAAGTATTTGTATTCGGATATAAAAGGAATGAAAAAACGATTGTACAGGGGGGTTCTTGGAAGAATAAAATAAGAGAACATAAAGGTATATTTTTGAGGGATTTCGAACCCATTTTTTCTTGTTTTCTATCTATTACACGCATAAAACAGCAATAAAAATCAAAACTTTCGCATGAAATAACGATCGAAGCTTGAACTCGAATATTTATTGCTCAGATCCAGCCTTTTAGGCGAGACTTTGCTTGTTTTGGGTTCGTGTTTGGCTTAGGGTGTTCAAAAGGAGAAGAAGTCGAAATACTGACTTACCTTCGGCGATCAGAGCCCGTCCCCTTCGTCGCGATCGGAGTTAGGAAGGGCCAAGATCGCCCGCTCTCAAAGTCGGCCCTAAACAGCACCTTCGTGTGGCCCGTCGTCGTTCTAGGACACGAAATGATGCTCAATTGGGGGCTGGAATAGACCGAGAGTGGGCATGGGGGGCTGAAACTTTTCATTTTTTTCTTTTGCTATCTGCTAATTTGTTTGAAGGCTGAACTTAGGGTTTTCTCCCTTTTCCTTTGCTAAACGATGACGTATAAGCCGTATAGAGAGACCCGTTTCGACCCAACCCAAGACCCATGGGGATCCGCGTGTTTTGTTGTTCTTGGGTTAATTGCGCGCGCAATCCTTCTGTGTTACGGATTATTTTAATTTAGTCCTTGTTGCCCTTTTCTTTACCTTTTGATTTTACCCTTTAATTTCAATTCCGTTCCATTTAAGTCCTCGGCGCTGCGCAGCGTTTCAAAGATTTGGGAAATTTGCTCTTTCGGTCCTCCGTTGTTTCTTGCACGTTCAAATTAGTCCATTGGTTTTCTTTTAGTTTTAAATTCGTCCCAAACATTTTGTTTTTTTTTTGTTCAAATCAATCTTCTTTTCGTTATTTTATTATTAAAATTAATTATTTTACTATCATTATTATTATTATTATTATTATTATTATTATTATTATTATTATCACTATTTATACATTTTTGTTATATATATGCGTATATTTTATGTAATATTATTTTTAAATGTTACTATTATACTTATATGTACATATATATTTTTATATAATATATTAACCGTCCTTCTTTAATATTACTTTTTTAAAATACATGTATTATGTATATGTATACTTTTATATATAGCGTTATCTTTTATATATTATCATGTTTATTATTACTACTATTATTATTATTTTACATTATATTTAATATTATTCTAAATATCATATTTTTAATACTCCACGTATTATGTATGTGCCTTCCTTAATATTATTCATATTTCAAATATATATATATAATGTGCGTACTTTTCATAGTATTAGTTATATATACATTTTTCACATTATCTTATGTACATATATTTTTCATACTATATTATATATCTATCCTTTTAATACCATATTGTATATATTTTCAATGCTATAATACATAGATTTTTTACCATATTATGTGTGTCATGTACATATACGTTTTAATGTTTTGTACTATCTTATATATACTTTTAATAACTATACGATGTATATACTTTCTATACCATTATGTATATAGTTTTTTTTGTTATTATTATGTATATGTATATATAGCATCATTAATATTTTTAATATCATGTTTTCATAATCATATTAACTATTATTATAGGTGTATATGTGTACATTCATTGTTTCCATTTCATGTTTAATTCTAGTATTACGTTTAATATCGCATACACCTCTATCGTTTTTAATATTATTGTCATGTTTATTTGCTTCAATATATTTCTAATTCGTTCTTTTACTTATTTTTATTTCACATCAATTCGCTTTGTATTACTTGGGAAATCTTATTCTTGTTTTCTAATGAATTTCAATACATGAGGCAACATCCCGATTTAGAACTAAATCGACAATTTCATCGCTATGTTAGGTGAATTGCGTCGGCTCGTGTTGAAATCGGGACGTCCTTCTAAAAAATCAAAATTTGAAAATTCTTGTCTTTAAATCAGATCATGACTAAATGTTACATTGAACTCGTATTTTTAAAAATTGAGACAACACATGTTTAATAAGATTACAATTTTGAGCGTTACGAGGGTGCTAATACCTTCCTCGTGTGTAACCGACTCCCGAACCCTAATTTTTCTCTGAATTTTGACGTAGACCTAAACTTGGCCTTTTTGTTATCCAAAAATAAATTTTTCTTTGAAAAAGAGGATTCATTAGGTGTCCGATCACACCTAAGAAAAAAGATCGGTGGCGACTCCCCTTTTTAATAAAATCGAATAATCGGTTTCCAAATTTTCCAAGCAATCACCCTAATTAGTGACCAAAGCTAAATTTTTTACGTCGCTACAGCTGACGACTCCACTGGAGACCCCTTTTTGAGAGTCAAGTCGAATTAAGCGTGCATCGTCGAAATTTTCAAAACTCCTTATTCAAGTAAATATTTAGTCGTGATTCGAAATTTTCGTTTTTGAAAAATCATGCATTTGCATCTGTTATAAATATTTTGCTAATTTGCTCTATCCTTTTGTTTTTAAGCTCTAAGTCTGTACGATCTTAGTTTTGTAGTTTTTTAAAATAAAACGAAAGGTTTGCGAGTTTCTCCCCATACACCATTCACTTACATTTTGCATAACATTAGCGCCATACCCGGGCTCCGTCCGTTTAAGTGAAAGTAAACACTATGCCTTCGTGAGTTAACTCGTCCCTCCGCACAGGCTAGTGAATACTTTCGGGTTACATACGACTTATGCTTTCGTGAGTTAACTTGTCCCTCCGCATAGGCATAAGTAAATGTAATCCCTCGAATTGGACTCGTAAGCCTGTGATGGGCCATGACCGAGGCTCCATACTAATCTTAGTAAATGACAGTACGGACAATTCGAGTACCTATCTAGAACTGAAACCACATGTAGTGAACCGGGCCATCTAATTAGAGCCATGCCAAACCTTTGCCTGTTCAATAGTCACCAAAATAAGTACATAGGAGAAACGCCCCTTACCTTTTATTTCTTTTACAGTTACACTTATATGCAAAGGAACCGGGTCTATGGGATCGGGAAGCTTAATTTGTTAGGTTTTTCATAGTTTTTCTCTGTTTATATCTATTATGATTGCTAACCGAGGTTGTTTGTCTTTATTTTTATTTTTCATCATGCATCATAGGCATTATGTTAGGAAGGTGTTGATTAGAGACTGGTTGCCAAAAAACGGGTTTCTGATGGAGGAGTCAATTACACAAGTGACCGAAACTTTTTGTAATAGACTCTTTTGATTAATGAAATGCCTAAATAGGGGCTATCTTGAAAGCAACACCAAATTTTTGCATTCATGTCTAACATTCATTTGACATTTTTTTTCATTCATTCATTCATTGCATATCCCATAACCATTCACTAAGGTTAAAATCATACAATTCACAGTTGTAATATCGCAAGACTAGAACCACGTCATTCGTATAGGACGCGCTGACAAGCCAGAGTAATGGAGGCTGGATTCAGTGAAAGGATTGAAAGGATGGAAAAAATCCAAAGGGAATTACAAGAGTAATTAGCTAAGTCGCAGCAGGAAATGAGAGATCTGATGGTGAGATCTCGAGAGGAATCACTCGAGCGAAAAGATCAAATGGCCAAAATGATGGAAATGATGTCAGCTTTGGTCAAAGGAAAGGGACCTATGCAGAGCCCTGAAGTTATGGAACCTCCATTGAGAATTAATTATGATCGGGATCCGCTCTATCCCCCAGGATTCACTCCACCGTACACCCATGCAACATAAAGAGGGTACACTCAATGGGAATCCGCAGGCCTAGAGCAACAACCTGCACCACCTGCTCACTTGAGGTAAGGTATATTTGTGTCGAATTCCGGAGCTACTCCTTCCAATCCTCTTGTTCTGGATAATCCAATGGGAATAGCTAAATTGAAAATAGACGATCATGATAAGTATAAAAGTTTGGAAGAAAGGCTCAGGGCAATAGAAGGTACTGAAGTCTTCTCTGCATTGAGCGCAAAAGAGCTCAGTTTGGTACCCGATCTGGTTCTGCCTCCGAAGTTTAAAGTGCCAGACTTTGAAAAATATGATGGAACGAGTTGTCTAAAAGAGCATCTTATCATGTTTTGCCGGAAGATGGCCGGTTATGTGAATGAGGAAAAATTGCTAATACACTGTTTCCAAGATAGCTTGGTCGGATCGGCTCTTCGATGGTATAATCAACTTAGCAGAGAAAGGATCCGATCATGGAAAGACTTAGCATCAGCATTTTGTGAACAGTACAAGCATGTGTCTGACATGGTGCCTGATCGGTTGACTCTGCAGATGATGGAAAAGAAGCCGACGGAAACTTTTAGGCAGTACGTGCAGAGATGGAGGGATATCTCGGCACAAGTAGAACCCCCTTTAACCAAAAATGAAATGACGGTTCTCTTCATTATCACGTTGAAAGCGCCGTTGTACAACAAATTGGTAGGAAGCGCTACAAGAGACTTCGCGGATATTGTGATATCTGGGGAACTTATAGAGAATGCCATCAAAAGTGGAAGGATGGAAGTCCTCGAGAATTAAAAGGGGGTAGCACCCATGAAGAAAAAGAGTCAGAAATCCATATGGTGGGAACAGGAAGCCACTATACTTCTAATTCATACCCAATTCAACTACGGCCATGATATCACCCACCTCCAACTTCACATACTTGGGAGTGTTTTGAACATGAGACTGTGGGAGAGATCCGTGTACTTTTAAAGCTAATCTAGAGTAATATTCAAAACATACTTATGGCCTTAAGCCTAGAGGCGATAAGTCTCCTTTTGTGAAATAGGATTGGGTCCAAAATTCTCATTTCAATAAAATGCATCTATTTGAGCAGATATTCTTTTATTCTTTGAACTTTTTATTCAAATATTTTTTTTTACTCTTCATTCATGATCATACCATGCAAATAATCATATTAAGAATCATTTATTCTTTGGAATATACCTTCGTGCCTACAATAGGTCCCCAAATATCAATGTCATGAATGACGCTGTTACTGACTCTCTTTGGAGCAAGATATGTGTTTAGAGGGATCTCAGGACTTCGAAGATGACAGAGATTGTGCCTATCTTCTGATTCGTTATGGATGGCAGAATGAGATGAAAGGCAGATCCTAACTTACAAAGAGTCAATTGACATTGCGAGCTTGGAAAAAGATGAAGATCGAAGCCTAGCTCACCGTAGAAATGAGGCAAGACTATTGAGTTATTTCCAAGATTCAAGGATGTTTTCGCACGATCATATTAAGATGCACTTGGGAACATCTTGAAAGAGGTCCATAAGGTTGTCTAAAGAACACATGATAATGGTTCTACAATAGCCAGGAGGATCGAATATTGTTGGTCTGTCAAGGGAAGGGAATAGCATCAGTTATGTTGACAAGACTCACGTGCTTCTTCTATTTCTTCACAAAGCTTTCCAATACATGGGGCATAGATGTTCTGGGAACGATCTCGTCAAAAGTTTCTAGTTGACATCATCATTGTGGTCGTCATTTGCTTCGCTAGGAAAGTGAATGTTGCTTCATATGCCAATATTATAAAGTCGACAGTCATAAAAAAGATCAAATGCCAAAAAAAATCTTGTTTTATAGAGCGCGACTGTGCAATTTCAAAAGATTACGGTTTGTTCAAAGATTAGGCGCCATATCATAATGTAACAAAGGCTGCCAAAAGAAAAATAAAGTTATGGAAGGTGATCGAGACTTGTAAGTATTGGCATAAGAAGTTACCTTTTACTCTTTGTGCTTATTAAAATTGACCAAGACCTTCGCTGGGGCATTAGAGTTGGTTCTGCCCATGAAAATTAAGATTCTGTTTCTCTAAGCTTCGATTGAGTTAAGAATTGGGTGAAGTAGAATGTCTTCAGTAAACTTGACTGCAGAAAAGGGTTTGAAAGTATTCATCATGGTCAAATGTGTGAAAAATGGATAATGCTGAGTTGTGACAGAAGGATTTCAAAGGAAAATGAATGCTTAAGAATTTTATGAGGTAAATGAGGCTTTCCCCAGAGGAGCACTGATCCAATCCTAAATTCGGATTCAGTCCAAAGATACCTAAAAGGAGAGGCCAAGGTGAAAACCCGCAAAGGGCGCTTTGTGACCTTCATTCATTCAAAAAAAAAAAAGAAGAAAAAAAGAAAAAAAGAAAAGAAAATGGAGAGGCTAAGGTGAAAACCCGCAAAGGGCGCCTTGAGACCAAAGGGGTTTTGAGTTGAAAACCTGAAAAAAAAGGTTACTCAAATTTTGATAAAACGGGACATATGGTAGTCTTGCTCTACTTGAATTGACAATAAAGAAGTATGCTACGTCTTGGGGCATCGACAAAGTACTCCGAATCCCATAAACACATGTTGAACTCAAAATGGTCTCAAAGGAGTTCGTGTAGAGAAGCTCAGGCTGCGATATCTGGGGCACCTAGCTTTCCATTTTACCCATTTTTGAATTTACCTTTGATTATCTTATTCTTTTCAAAATGCACTTCCAATAAATTTGCATTTGCTCTCATTGTTCAACTTGTTTGTTTCGAGCTATGCTCTTAATCAATTTTCTTCTTGTCCATTAGTATGATCATTTTCAAGCATTTCGTATTGAAATAATGATTAATGGACTAATCATACTTTTATAAAAAGAGTTTTGCATATTACTCTAAAAGCTTTTAAATAGTATAGAAACCTGAAACATGACTGTTGTTTAAGAGCTCACCAAATGTAAGAGTTAGAAATATTTGAGCTTAAATTGAGTTTATCTCTTCAGATTTTCTGTCAAAGATATCAGCTGAACAGAAACAAGATATCGCGTCAGTGATATAATCTCGATGAAAACAAACAAAGTCAACCTAAGCATAAAAGGGGATCATTCTCGAAAAATGATATTCTGTGTCCATACAAATATCACGCATAAACATCTAGTCAGGTCACCCGGGGAGTGGTCAGTTGAGGGAACAAGTTACAGATCCTATACCTTTGAGTTACAGTGGGATGGATGGAAGTTGATACAGATCATATAGCCGGGAATTACAGTAGAATGGTTTAAAGATGGTACCAACCCTGTGTCCCCAAATTACAGTAGAATGGACCCTGAAGTTACAGTGTGGCAAGCTGGTTGAGCAAAACGTAATTATTTCCTCAGGTTTTTGGTCAAAATACCAGCCGAGCAATAGGGTAGTGTACTACATCAGTAATAGAGCCCTGATAGGCAATGAGTGATGGCACCTTGAGTATTAAAAAAAAAAGAGAAAAAAGAAAAAAAGGGAAGATCAAGATGAAAACCTGAAAAGAGCGTCTTGATTAAGCACAAAAAAGGATTAGGATGAAAACCCGAGAGGGCGTCCTAATCTGGGCCCAAGGAGTAAGGCAATTCGAGCAGCGAGTCAAACAGCAAGACTATAGTATTTGAAGCATTTTCAGTAGCTCGAAACCATCTATGCAAGAAGCCATGCTCAAAAGATTCTTGATTAAGAAACATGGAAGAGTTCATGCGTTGGAGATCTAGAGCATTTTGAAATGACATACTCCAAACAAAAGAAATGTTGAGTATTACTTGGATGAGAATTTGATAGGTATAAGAGCCTCAAAGCAAGAACAAAGTTCAACAGGGGGCAAAAGAGTGATATCCGAGAAACGTAGATTACTCGTAAAGCTGGAAAACGAGTACAAAGCCGAAAAGAAAGTCAAGAATCGAGGCAATGAATGCAGATCATCACAAAAATTGCAACAAAAAGGGATACGTGACAAAAAGCCCAAAGCGCATAGCATAATCATGTAGGCATACATGCATTCAAGACAAACATGTGTGTATCATGATAACATTATGCATAACATATACAGGTACTCCAGCAGAACAAGAGGATGCAATGATAGTTGTACTGAATCGAGGAAGAAAACACCCGAATTCCACCAGATAAGAGATTTTCGGTATATTTTTTATTCTCTTTTTCAAAAATCAACTCATATTGTTAGAGGTGAGTTGAGCCTCAAGACACGTTGAGGTATTTCCAGTTTCTGTTTTTTAATCTATGTTTCGAAAATCAACTCATATTGCGAGAGGTGAGTTGAGCCTTAGGACACGCTGAGGTAATTTTAATTTTAAGTTCTGTATTTTCAATTCTGTTTTTAATTTCTATTTTCAAAAGTCAACTCATATTGCGAGAGGTGAGTTGAGCCTTAGGACACGCTGAGGTAATTTTAATTTTAAGTTCTGTATTTTCAATTCTGTTTTTAATTTCTATTTTCAAAAGTCAACTCATATTGCGAGAGGTGAGTTAAGCCTCAAGACACGTTGAGGTATTTTTAATTTCTGTTTTTCAATTTATGTTTCAAAAATCAACTCATATTGCGAGAGGTGAGTTGAGCCTCAGGACACGTTGAGGTATTTTCAATTTCTGTTTTTCAATTTATGTTTTCAAAAATCAACTCGTATTGCGAGAGACGAGTTGAGCCTCAGGTCACACTCTGAGGTACTTTCAATTTCTGTATTTTTAGTTTATGTTTCAAAAATCAACTCATATTGTAAGAGGTGAATTGAGCCTCAAGACATGTTGAGGTACTTTCAATTTCTGTATTTTTAGTTTGTTTTCCACAAATAGACTCATATTGCGAGAAGTGAGTAGAGTCTTAGCACACACACTGAGGTATTTTCAATTTATTTTTCAAAAAAATCAACTCATATTGCGAGAGGTGAGTTGAGCCTCGGATCATACGCTGAGGTATTTTCAATTTATGTCTTTCAAAATCAACTCATATTGCGAGAGGTGAGTTGAGCCTCGGGACACACTGAGGTATTTTTAAATTCTATTTTTTCAATTTATTTTCCAAAAAAGGTCAACTCATATTGCGAGAGGTGAGTTGAGCCCCGAGTCACATGTCGAGGTATTTTTAAATTCTATTTTAATTTCTGTTTGTTTTAAAAATCAACTCATATTGTGAAAGGTGAGTTAAGCCTCAAGACACGTTGAGGTATTTTCAATTTCTGTTTATGTTTCACAAATCAACTCACATTGCGAGAAGTGAGTTGAGCCTCAGGCCACACGCTGAGGTATTTTCAATTTATGTCTTTTAAAAGTCAACCCATATTGCGAGAAGTGAGTTGAGCCTCAGATCACACACTGAGGTATTTTCAATTCATGTTTTCAAAATTCAACTCATATTGCGAGAAGGAGTTGGGCCTCAGGTCACACGCTAAGGTACTTTCAATTTCTGTATTTCCAATTTATGTTTATTCAAAAATCAACTTATATTGCGAGAGGTGAGTTGAGCCTTAAGACACGTTGAGGTATTTTCAATTTTTGTTCATGTTTTCAAAAATCAACTCATATTGCAAGAGATGAATTGTACCCAAAGTCGCATACAGAATAAAATACTGGAGTTGATCGAAGAGGAAGATTTTGCCTCTCAAAGGATGCATGGGAACGGGTCAAAGTTGCAAGTCTTATCACTTTGAAGTTGTACAAGCCTTATCTTACTAAAGTGAATGTTCAAGGCAACAAGATGTAATGGACAAGATGTAATGGACCAGAACGGGGCTACTTGGAAAAGAAGAACACCAGAGCAAGTTAAGACTCATTAGGACCGGGTAAATTTGGCCTTCCTCGAAAGTCTTTACCATATTCTCGTTGCACGAAAATGAGCAAAGAGGGGCAGCTGTACGAACCCCAAATTGCCCGGCGCATTTTACAAAGACCAAATAAACAAAAAATATGAAAACCAAAATAAATCAAGTTTTAAAGTCCAAACTAAGTACCAAAAGTCCATTTACATACCAACAAATTTAACCCAAACTAAAACCTACTCAGAAACCCAATACCACGGCAGCCCAACAGACTTAACCCAATACACTTCAAATTAAGACCCCAAACCCAAGCCCAATAATTAAACTCTAACCCAACCCAAATCTGAAATAGACAGACTCAAACCCTAGCCCCATGTGCGCCGTACACTTCCCTCGGTCAAGCCACCCGTGCCTCGTCCCAAGGTGCCTCGTCCCGAGGTCTATCGTCGTTGCACCAAAATGGCAAGGTTGACCCTCTGCAAACCTGCAAACAAATGGAAATAAAGACAAAAAGCAGCGAATATAGAAAACAAATAGCAACAGAGAGCGAAGTAACCAAAAACAGCAAACAGAAAGCAAGAAAGCAGAAACAACAAAGATAATAGAAAATAGTAGTCTAAAGTATTTGTATTCGGATATAAAAGGAATGAAAAAACAATTGTACAGGGGGGTTCTTGGAAGAATAAAATAAGAGAACATAAAGGTATATTTTTGAGGGATTTCGAACCCATTTTTTCTTGTTTTCTATCTATTACACGCATAAAATAGCAATAAAAATCAAAACTTTCGCATGAAATAACGATCGAAGCTTGAACCCGAATCTTTATTGCTCAGATCCAGCCTTTTAGGTGAAACTTTGCTTGTTTTGGGTTCGTGTTTGGCTTAGGGTGTTCAAAAGGAGAAAAAGTCGAAATATTGACTTACCTTTGGCGATCGGAGCCCGTCCTCTTCGTCACGATCGGAGTTTGGAAGGGCCAAGATCGCTCGTTCTCAAAGTCGGCCCTAAACAGCACCTTCATGTGGCCCGTCGTCGTTCTAGGACGCGAAATGGTGTTCAATCGGGGACTGGAATCGACCGAGAGTGGGCATGGGGGGCTGAAACTTTTCATTTTTTTCTTTTGCTGTCTGCTAATTTGTTTGAAGGCTCAAACTTAGGGTTTTCTCCCTTTTCCTTTGCTAAACGATGACGTATAAGCCGTATAGAGAGACCCATTTCGACCCAACCCAAGACCCATGGGGATCCGCGTGTTTTGTTGTTCTTGGGTTAATTGCGCGCGCAATCCTTCTGTGTTACGGATTATTTTAATTTAGTCCTTGTTGCCCTTTTCTTTGCCTTTTGATTTTACCCTTTAATTTCAATTCCGTTCCATTTAAGTCCTCGGTGCTGCGCAGCGTTTCAAAGACTTGGGAAATTTGCTCTTTCGGTCCTCCGTTGTTTCTTGCGCGTTCAAATTAGTCCATTGGTTTTCTTTTAGTTTTAATTTCGTCCCAAACATTTTGTTTTTTTTTTGTTCAAATGAATCTTCTTTTGGTTATTTTATTATTAAAATTAATTATTTTACTATCATTATTATTATTATTATTATTATTATTATTATTATCACTATTTATACATTTTTGTTATATATATGCGTATATTTTATGTAATATTATTTTTAAATGTTACTATTATACTTATATGTACATATATATTTTTTATATAATATATTAACCGTCCTTCTTTAATATTACTTTTTTAAAATACATGTATTATGTATATGTATACTTTTATATATAGCGTTATCTTTTATATATTATCATGTTTATTATTACTACTATTATTATTATTTTACATTATATTTAATATTATTCTAAATATCATATTTTTAATACTCCACGTATTATGTATGTGCCTTCCTTAATATTATTCATATTTCAAATATATATATATTATGTGCGTACTTTTCATAGTATTAGTTATATATACATTTTTCACATTATCTTATGTACATATATTTTTCATACTATATTATATATCTATCCTTTTAATACCATATTGTATATATTTTTAATGCTATAATACATAGATTTTTTACCATATTATGTGTGTCATGTACATATACGTTTTAATGTTTTGTACTATCTTATATATACTTTTAATAACTATACGATGTGTATACTTTCTATACCATTATGTATATAGTTTTTTTTGTTATTATTATGTATATGTATATATAGCATCATTAATATTTTTAATATCATGTTTTCATAATCATATTAACTATTATTATAGGTGTATATGTGTACATTCATTGTTTCCATTTCATGTTTAATTCTAGTATTACGTTTAATATCGCATACACCTCTATCGTTTTTAATATTATTGTCATGTTTATTTGCTTCAATATATTTCTAATTCTTTCTTTTACTTATTTTTATTTCACATCAATTCGCTTTGCATTACTTGGGAAATCTTATTCTTGTTTTCTAATGAATTTCAATACATGAGGCAACATCCCGATTTAGAACTAAATCGACAATTTCATCGCTATGTTGGGTGAATTGCGTCGGCTCGTGTTGAAATCGGGACGTCCTTCTAAAAAATCAAAATTTGAAAATTCTTGTCTTTAAATCAGATCATGACTAAATGTTACATTGAACTCGTATTTTTTAAAATTGAGACAACACATGTATAATAAGATTACAATTTTGAGCGTTACGAGGGTGCTAATACCTTCCTCGTGCGTAACCGACTCCCGAACCCTAATTTTTCTCTGAATTTTGACGTAGACCTAAACTCGGCCTTTTTGTTATCCAAAAATAAATTTTTCTTTGAAAAAGAGGATTCATTAGGTGTCCGATCACACTTAAGAAAAAAGATCGGTGGCAACTCCCCTTTTTAATAAAATCGAATAATCGGTTTCCAAATTTTCCAAGCAATCACCCCAATTAGCGACCAAAGCTAAATTTTTTACGTCGCTACATAGTCTTTATACTTTTAATTTTAAGAGTTTACCCTTTCTACTTTCAGGTCCAATTTTTGACACTATTAAAATTATTTTATTAAATTCAAGTTCCTTACAACGTCATTTTTTCAATTACGTTGCTACTAAGTGAGTAATTTTTATTTTATTTTAAAATGTTACATCAACAAATTTAACCATATTAATAATTGAACTTGAGTTTTAAAATCTGAAATGTAAAGAGACTAAATTTCCTAAAATAAAAGTATAAAGACTAATTCTAAACTTATGAAAAGTACAATAACTTATAGCATATTTTATCCATCTAAACATTACTATTTAAATATCCAAAGCTGAAATCATTACCGCAGAAAGTAAAGTAAATTTAGATAATAAATTGGGTTTTGGGTATTTGTTAGTCTCCATTTAGCTTAGGTTTGTGTCTTTTGTTAGCTGATTGATTGTTTGGAGATCCAACTTTTGTTTTGAAGGTTTTTTTTTTTTTTGTGTGTGTAAACAAACATTGTAACGCCCCAAAACTCGGTCTAAAAGTTTAGATCGAATCTCGGAAGTTACACTGATCACCGAAGTGATCGTAGAAAAATTTTAGTTTAACCATCTAGAAAACAAACGGTATCTAAGTTACATAAAACTTTCCGTTGTAAAATCCCGATATTACAAAAATTTCAGTCCAAAAGGCGCTTACGTGCGTAAAACCCAAAACTCATACCATAATATTCAAAATAAAATTTATAGTTCAAACCATTTATTTATAAATGTAGAATTTATTAAAAATAATTTTAAAGTTGATTCTAAACGTGGCTGTCTAAGACTCCCGACGTGCCGAGTCTAGCTACAGATTAAGCGAGTACCTAGAAAAGGGAAACTGAGGGGGTGAGCTACACAAGCTCAGTGTGAGTCCGAAATGTATCTAACAACGGAATATCAGATCAAAAACCCAACAGTAGTTCAGTAACGAAAAGTACTTACAGAGGTATGCAGAAACAAAAAACAAACTCGGAACCGACATCCCAACATAACGAAACAACTCAAACACAGACACACAGTCACAAGTGTTATTTAGTCATATAGAAAACAGTCAGATAGTCTTACACTCAGAACACTCAAACAGATGCGTATGAATGCAATCAAATAATAAAAACTCACCCATCCAGCCAAAACACCTCTCCGTCCCCCGATAACACCCCAAAAGAGCTATTTAAGCTCATCCAACCAATCACACCACATAGGACCTCGAAAGGCTCATCCAACCCTACACACCATATATGTAGACTAAGCCACTCAAATATTAATACGCAGCAGAGCTGGTGTATATGCAGTACAGTGCAATGCGGTAATCCGCTGTACAAACATGTTGCAGTTAAACTGCCAGATCAGATATTAATACGCAGCAAAGCTGATGTACATGTGCTACAATGCGATAACACGCTATACCGATATGTTACAGTTAAAACTGCCAAATCAGATCAGACTTCCTTCTCTTCATATCCTAAACCTGAAATTATAATACAAATGCAAAAATGCACACCATACATTATTAGTCACATAGACGCAGAAGCTCGTAAACAGTCAGTCAATTACAGAATTAATGTACACAGTTTTCAGACAATCACACACCAGACAAACAGAATCAAAAGTACGCACGTTCAATCAACCAAATTCAAAATCTTATATCACAATATTCAAAGATTAAGCAACATCACATTAACGAGTCACTTAACTACTACAACGGTTGCTTATAACAGACAAGTCCGAGCCAAAACAGAGTCCTAACCCCCTTACTAAGGCCTAACCGAGGGTCAGAACACATAGGATCACAAACAAGTTAAAAACAGAAATAGTACAAAAGTTGGCGACATAAGGCCACATGGCCGTGTGGCCCGGCCGTGTGGGGATCCACATGCCCATGTGAAGGCCACACATGCCCATGTGGAGGGGGCACACGCCCGTGTGAGCAGCCCGTGTAACTCACTGTCTAAAAGAGATAAAAATTAAAAGTAGAGGAGACACAGCCGTGTGGAGATCTCACACACCCGTGTGGGTACACATGCCCATGTGGCCAAGTCGTGTGGCAAAAAATCACCAAAAACCCTAAATTCCCAAACGCACACGCCCGTGTACCCAAGAGACATGATAGTGTGAAAATCGAATAATTTCCCCAAATTAGCCATATGGCCGTGTGGCACCCAAATTAGCTTAGAAACCTTAATTCTCAATTGCATATGGCCGTGTGAACTGCCCATATGGGGGCACACGCCCATATGGCCACTCGTGTGGTCACAAAACCACACCGATATAGCCTAAAAAACACGTAATTCACCACCAAACCAACCCCCCAATTACCTAAACCCAAAAGTAACTAGAAATTACAGATTTTCCTATGATACACCACCAACTCAAAACAAAACAACACCTATATCAAACAATTGCAGAAACACACCGAAATTGACAAATATTGCAGAACCTAAGCAGCAATTCGTTAAAGGAACAGAAAGGTTTTTGAACACACATGCAAATACAGATTGCCACCAAATTGAATCATCAATTCGCAAATAAACTAAAGGAGTTTCAAAACCCACACCTGAATTCGCGATTTAAATGCTCAGAATTGTTCGACTCGCTCCACCAAGCCGATTCAGAAACCCAATTTCGAAACCAATCAAGTAGAACACTTAAGAACAAAGCTCCCTTGACAGACGAGAAATCGAAAGAAGCAAAAAGAAAACCAAAGGAAAATGAAAAAGAAGAAAATGTGAAGAGGGAAGAGAAGAACGTGAGAAGAGAGTTTTTTAAAAACAACCTCCTTTTTTTCCAAAAATAAAAATACCATCAAATAAATAACATAAAATATATATAACATAAAATAATAATAATAAACAAAACTCAAATAAAATTAATTCCTTAAACGCACATGAGGATTTGAATCTAGAACCCAGAGGCAAATTAACACACAACAAACCACCAGACCAGCAGGCTCATTCTAACACTTAAACACGCAATTAAACACAATAGCGCAACCTTCTCACTCACCCTAACCACAAAACTCAAAACATCTAACACCAAAATTCGGGGTGTTACAAACATAGCTAAGGAAGTTTTAACCTCAATTAACACTTCACTCGGAGGTTGATCAAACAATTTGATATCATTATTATTATTACAAGTTATTTTGGCTAGGTAGTTTATAATTTTATTATCTTCTTTTGAAATATGTTGGATGTGCTATTGATCTGCATTTGTTAACAACTATTGAATTCGCCTGATCAAAGCAGAATTTGAGTCCCTAGAACAGGTATCTTGAATAGCACAAACTGCCTCTATACTATCTGTGTTCATCAATACTTTGTCATGTCTTCGATCCAAGATTAGAGTCAAGCCATTAAAGATGGCCCATAATTCAACTTCCAAAGCTGAACATATCCCAAATATTAGTTGAAGCCTAAAATCCACTTCACGTTTCGATCTCGCATGACTCCTCCTGCGGTTGCAAACATATGTTACCATCTCTCTACTAAATTAAATATGATTAATAATTTTTGATATTCCTTATATTTATGTACTTAACGAATACCTAACGCTAGAGGTGTAGCCCGGCCCGAAGGCCCGCCCGAAAAATGGGAGGGTTCGGGTAAAATTATAAGCCCGAAATACGGGTTTGGGCAAAAAAAGAGGCCCGTTTAGAAAATGGGCTCGGCTCAGGTAAACCTTTCTTGGCCCGGGCCTGGCCCGAATTTTATACTAAATATATATTTATTTTTAATTATATTTACATTTTATTTTTAATTTTAATATAACCACTTTTTATTATATTTTTAATTTGTGTATTATTTCAAGAATTGTTTGTCTCATTTTTTATTTATTTCTTATTTTAATATTTGTTTTTATGTTTTTAAATGTATTTGATTTATTATATTTTAAATTTTTTATTTAATGAAATAAGCTAAAAAAATTTAATATGGGCCAGGCCGGGCTCGGGCTTAACAATTTTATTTCGGGCTGGGCTTGGACAAAATTTTAGGCTCATATTTCGGGCTGGGTCGGGCTCAGGCCTAGAAAACGGGCCTAAAATTTTGTTTGGGCCCAGCCCGAACTAGCCCGGCTTGGCCCATGCACACATTTACCTAACGCTACAAATTAAGTTTAATCTAAGATAAATAATTCATATTAACATGTTTGTATTTTTTGGAAGGTGTTCTATTCAATGTAGTTAGTTTGATATTGTTTCCAGTTACATTGGTCAATGTGCATCATTCTAGTAGAAAACTGGAACAATCAACTCTATTTCATATCAATAAAATTTTTAATATTATCGATTACACTAGTTCATTTCACCTAATTTTGTACCAGCTGGAATATCATGCACCAATTTGTGCATGAATAATTTTATAAAATTATTAATTTTTTACCGTTTATAATAATAAATATTAAAAACTTTAACCACTAAAATTTAGCAACTTTGAAATTAAAAGTTAAAAAAATAAAATAAAATACAGAATTTATATAACAAACAAATGAAATAAAAAAAAAGGGTTAAATTCCTAAAAACATCATGAATATATTTTTATGGAATTTTTTTCCGTATAATATTAGGAGTAAAGAAAAAAGGTAACATAGTTCGAACCCATGTTAAATTAGTGTCCGACAAAAATTTTAACCACCACTCCATTTAATTTAAGACTATTTTTACGAAACTTGTATCTTATATGTTTAGTATGGAATAATCTTGTGGATAATCTTGTTGTGCAACGTATGAGATGAATTTTCATAATTTTTTTATTTATAAAATTTATTGATGAATATCTTAATAAATTTATTTAATCTAATTTATTATATATTTTTATATACATATATTAAATGTTTTTAAAAATATTGAAAAATTTGAAAAAGCAATCAATAATTATATATATTAATTTTATTAAAAAAATATATGCTCTTCGATGGACTACCTTTGATCATATTCAACTTTTCTTTACATCGTGCCTAACATTGTACGACAACTCAAGCTTTTTCATTTGATATGAAAATAATAAATAATTTTCTTTTATGAAATAAGTGCATCTAAAAATGATTTATGAAATAAATGCAACTAAAGTTCATTCTCTTTACATTCCCACACATATATTATATTAGATTATGGTGCATTTACAACGTGGCATAACACTTTTATAATATAAATGTATAAGCAAAATATGATTTTGTTGAAATAATAAAATTGTTTTAAAAACAATTATAATGAATGGAGTTTAAATCTTATGATTTTTCTAAATTTATTAAAATAAAAAATATAAATATCCTTAAAATAAAATTTATTCATTTGTAAAAAGGGTTGACTTTTGGTCATTTTTATTCTTTCGGAAAAAAGAATAAAATTGTTTTTTGTATTTTTACAGTTGAGTGAGACTAAGAATATTATCAATTCAGTTAAATATTTTATATGTGATGTAGATAAATAAAAGATAAATTGAATAAGCAAACTAATTTCTAAAACATACAATATAAAATAAAATAAAAAACAAAATACAGCTCGAATAAATGAAAATGCACAATAAAAATTGAAGTATAACCTGATAATTAAATTTGCTAGCATAAAGGACGTTGCTAAGAACAGGCATAGTACAATCATATTGGTGTATGAGTTGGTGGACAATTCTACAGGGACCAAATAAGAAAATAGAACAGAAGAATATGATTATACAGTTCGATTTTTTTATATCTGTGAAAGCTAGTTCAGTGAAAAATATTCTCTCTTTTCAACAATTAAGGTGAACCTACTCAATCACACACACCGTGATTGTTTCCTTCACCCTTGCACTTTGAAGATACACTACTCTCATCACTATAAACACTCCTTGTAATCAAAACAAGCAAAACCAGAATAAGTTTTACTTTAAAAATAGCACTCTTACAAAAATATTCTTTTAAGACCATAGTAATTGCCTAACTATCAATGCATTTTTCTAGGCAAGTTTCTTAAATACATAGATGTTGATTTCGAGACTTGCTTACATAGAATATCTAATACAATTCCAATAAAACAGTAATATCATAAAAAATAATACAATACAATAATAACATATGAGATAAATATGGATTTTTGGCAACTCAACATTAAAATCACGATCCAATCCAAATTCCGTAATACAAAAGATTGCTTTAGAGAGTTTCAATCCATCAATTACCAATATTTATATTCTCAAACAGAAAGATCATCCATAATGAGCTAGATATTTATCATGTAATCAGCATAACCCAAAAATAAGATTCAATAAATTGTCAATACCTAAATATAAAAATTGTCTCCATACAGATTTGATGTATAGATAAGTGGACACTCTCTCTAATACTAAATTGTCAATTTTAAACTTATCAACAAAATTCTAGTATAGAAGTATACAATAGAGATGAGTTAAGTTTGTAATAATGGAGGTTTAAGTTAAGATTTAATTTGTTTGAGAAATATTTATTAATATACACATTGTCTAGATATGTTTATAGGTTAGATTCTAACTTGGTTTTAAAAAGTTTTCATGTTGAAACCTAAATTTCTTAATGTCACTTTCTTTATTATTCACATGAAAATATTTTATTATGTAACAAAAAATTTGGATTAAACGAAGTTGGTCCAAATCTTTTATTATTTAATTTGAATTCAGGTTGGATTGAATTGGTTCAAGTTAAAAAATGTACATATCCTACCCCGGTTGAGATGAATTTAGTGTATGGAGTGAGTTATTTGATCAATAAACAAATTTAATCAATAAAAATATTCTTTATATAAATTTAATTATAAAATAAAATTTTAATATTTCACCATGATTTAAATAGCAAAATGTGAGCTTTTAAGCCAAAGCGAGCTTCGACAAGAAATTGTATGTTATTGAGATTAGATGTGGGTGAAGGCATATAATTAACACTGAATTGTTTAGGTTCACTAGCTTTTTCTAAATTACATTAATTAAGTAAATATAATTAAGCAAGAAATGTCTTCATACGCATGGTGAAACAGTTGGATTTTAAAACCAAAAGCATTGATTAAAAATTAAAAAAAAAAAGGGTTTAAGTGATAAATTCAAACCAAAATCATTTGAAGATTTACTGAAGATGGTATGGATGGGTTTGGAACTTGGAGGCTAAGCAAAACATGCAAAAAGCTAGCAAAAGAAGCACTATATATATATATATATATATATATATATATAACCCCCAAAAAGAATAAGATAATGCAAATGAGTTAATAAAGATGTACAAACTAACCTTTTAAGACCAGACATTGATTCCTTTTACATTGTTCCAATATGACTATCACTTTATGCTATTTTGTTGTAGTCAAACAAAGTGGTTAACTTGTAGGAATCTCCGACAAGATGTCTTTCTAAGGACGACTAAAATGGATGGCATTGCCTCTCTTATTTTTCCTCCACTCTCCACGTAGTAGGTTAACTTAATTAAAACTATAATTTAATCTTCGTATCATAGAATTGGAAAATAAAAAAAACATTTTTTTATGTTTGATGTTGGTGTAAATGTATAAATTTGATTGTGGAAAACATGATGATCGCTTATATGTTATCAACTTATTGTTTTGGAGTTGCTCACTTAATAACATTATTTAAAAATAATTAAGTTATAAATGACTTGATGAAACTAAGAAATAATCTCTCACATGCGAAATTATAGAAGATCTCCTTTACGATAAAACAATTCTATCGAATTGAGTATGATTGTATGTGTGATAGCATCTACTATACCAGGAATATAAATAAACCCGATTATTACAATTACTCAAGATACCCTTTTTTAGTTTAGTTTCTATAATTAACTTTTAGAATCTATTTCTTAGTTCAAGGTTCCTCTTTACTAACTGGAATTAAAGAATTAGTAAATCTGTTCAGCCCAAAATGGGAATAGGCTGGGGTTATGAACTTATAATCTATAATATGATGATCGAGTCGATACCATGATTATAAGTTCACAATTAAGATCAATCACTTTTGATTATTGATGGCAATGGAGTAGAGCGGAGGTGAATATTACTAAATTCATAATCGCTTCATAGTTGGTATGCTTTATTTCACTACCTGTCTTGTTCCACTATGGATGTATAATTTTGAAAATCATTACCACCTACATAAATGTTGGATACATCCATTCTCGCCCCATCTCGCTCCACTTCAATTTAAATTTTACTACTTATCTTTAATATTTTCAATATTTATAAAATCAAATAAATATTTAAACATAATTCTTTAAAAAATATTTAAACATAAAATATATGAATTTTTTTTCTATATTGTGTTGTTACTTTTTAACCTTTTAATACTTTATAAATAAAATAGTGGAGTAGGTCAGGGTGGGGCAAACAATTACTATAATCGCTTCATATCCACTATTCAAAAGAAAAAAAATCCACCCCACCTTACCATACATTCACTTTTTAAAAGAAAAAAATTATTTTATTCAAAACAGATTAATTCAAAATTCATCGCATTGTTCGGTTTTTTGTATCCCTAATCCGACCACGCATCAAGAGAAGTTTATCCGATCTATAAACCAGCCAAACTCCATAGAATAATCAACCATATAAGCTCCTTCAATCAAGCATATCTCAACTTACCTCCTCCAAATTCTATAAACCCAATACGTAACTCTCAACATCCTTGCAATATATACCACCCGCAACTTATCTTACATTAACAAAACAGGTTTCCACTAACATTGTAATTAACCTTACTTTTTTGCACAAATGTATAGCACATGAAATAAAATTGGAGTTTAGGTTATAGTATTGGTGTGATATTGGTTGGGTGTTATTTTTTTTATTTAAATTTTTTAAGCAATTCATTATAATTCAGTTTGATTCGACTCGATTCTCGATTTTTTATAATAATTTTTTATTTTAAATTTTTTGACATATTTTAATAAAATGAACTTTTTTTATGGTTTTTTTAATATTATTTGACAAAATTTTAAATTTTTTCATAAATATTTCTAAAATATAATAATTCTTCAAAAACTTTTAAATTATTTTTATTATTTTAAAAATAAAATATTTATTTTTATATCTTAAAAAGTAAAAATTAATTATATATTAAATAAAAATAAAATTCAATTCAATTTTGTATAACCGCAATTTTTAAACTTACACACTATAAATCAATCAAATACCATAGTTCAAACAGATATTCAATTTAATCCATTTTTTTCTCAGCCCTAGTAAAAACTGCCCGGAGACATCAAGCCCCAAGTAGTACTGTTGCTTCTTCCAGACCAGTACGAAGGAAAAAAAATTAAAGAAAAAGAAAATCCAATTAGTACATATATTTATGACACTTAGAGGTGTCTGTGGGTTGGGTTAAGTTTGGGCCAAGCCAAGCCTTATTAAAATTTTAGGCTCATTTATTAGATTTGGACTGAAAAATGGGCCTAAAATTTTACCCAAATTCGATCCTGAAAAATACTAAAACTCAAGTTCAGCCCGCTTATATTATTTATTTATATATTTAAAAAAACAATACATCAAAAATACTAATACATTAAAATAAATGTTTTCCAATAAATTGAAAATAAATTAAAAAACAATATGTATACTTAAATAACACTAAGACAAATGTAATTTAACAAGCAAATGCCTCTAAAATAGTAATAAAAATAATAATAAAATAAGAGTTATACAATATCCATACTGTAATGGCCAATTTTGGCCCACATAAACAAATTAAACCAAATAATAAATGTCCAATTACAAAAACCAACCCAATACCACTACCCGTTGACCTAAACCCATCAGCCAACCTAATTTCAAATAACCCACTAACCCAACCCGTTTCAAACCCGTGACCCAAATGCATTAATCCCTGACCCATTACCCAATTACCCACTAAAGCCCAATACCCGTACAAGCCCAATCCCGAAACCCTAGCAACCTAACCCGTCTCTGCCCACTTGCATGCCACCGCCTCTGACTCAGCTGCTACCACCGCCCACAGTCACATCCCACCGCCTTGCGCCTCACGTACCTGCAAAACAATTAAAGAGAATAGACAGAAAGTAGTCAACAACTTGTAAAATAGAGGCTATAAAAGCCGATTTAAAATTCAATGTAAAGCTCGGCATTTTCAATATACAAAAAAAAAACGATAGATTTTTCAGAGAAAGCAAAACCCCAGTGAGATTGAAGCAGAAAGTCTACCAAAACAGAGAACCAAAACACTAAGATCAAAAACCTAAACATCGAAGGTAAATCATATATTTTTACGATTCGGTTTCTTCATTTTTACGCAAAAATAGTTCTTATCTCATCACATAGACTTAATTTTTTTAAAATAAATGAAAAAGAAATAAAAATAATAAGAAAAATAAAAAAAATAGAATTTTTTACCTTTTTCGGGCCACCGGAACGGTGGTCGGAACGCCGGCGACGGCGGCGCACAGTGGTCCCATCATCGGCCGGTGACCGGACGTTGACCGGTCCGGCGACTGGAGCCCGGAGCTCCCCCTCTCCTCCTTCCCTTTCCTCTCTCCCTCTTCTCTCTTTTTTTCTTCCCCGGGTGAGAAATGAGCCAAAAACCAAAAATTGGCCTTTTTATAGTAACCGACCTGGGTCGGGTCGACCCGACCCAGATCCGCCTGGGATCCGCGTGCTCTGACGTCAGAGGGGTTTATTGCGCGATCGGTCCTTCCGCATTTTTATTAATTTTCAATCAAACCTTATTTCTTTGCAATCAGGCCCAGAAATTTGTCCTGAGTTCCGATTTAGTCCTCTCTGCCACGATGTCGTTTTACAGAGGTGGGCTAATTGCAGTATTGGTCCTTTTTGTTTTAACCCGTGTTCAAATGAGCCCTATTATTCCGTTTTCATCACGAATTCGCCCCAAAGATTCCGTTTTTAGTTCAAATTCGTCCCGATTTGTTTTTTATTATTATCTTATTTTAATTTTAATATTATTATTGTTATTATTATTTATATTATTCGTATTATTGTTGTTAATATTAAATATATATTTTGTTGTCTTCAATATTTATGCATGTATTTAAGTAATATTATTATTAATATATGTTTTAACATTATTATTATTTTCCTATTATGTTATTATGTAAATATTTTGATACTATATTATATATTTTAATACTATGTTATGACCACATTATTATTATATCTATTTATTATTATTATCATATTTATTTCTAACATTAGTATTATTATTACTTTTATCATTATTATTTTATATTATTATTATATCATATTTACTTTATTTTTAATATTACTTTATATATTTACTTTTCCTATTTTACTATTTTGCTAGTATTATTACTTTATTATTATCATTATTAATTCGTATATATATGTATAGATTTTATGTACATGCTTCTGATATTATTATTATGTACTTGTTTTTAATATACACGTATGTATTTGTATATACTTATAGTTGTTTTTTAATATTGTTATTTTTCCCAATATATACATATATATATATATATTATGTTCATATGTTTAAATACTACATTATATATTTATGTTTCATACCTATTTTGATATGTTATTATATTTGTTATACACATTATGTTCACTATTATTATTTGTTTTTAATATTATTACCATCTGCATATGTATTCTTATATATTATCTTAGCTATATATTTTTGATATTATATTTTTATAGATATTTTGTATATATTTGTAATGTCATATTATTCGTATGTTTTCATTATTTCATATTTTTTTACATAACTCTATCATACTATTACGTATATTTCGATATAATATGTATATATTTTTACGTATTATTATTAGTAGTTGTTTTTTTTTAATATTGTTATTAGTTCTAACATGTACATATTACATGTATTTTTTAATGTTGCATTAAATATATATTTTTATATGTTACGTATATATACTTTTAATATTATATTGTTTATGCATATTTTTATGTCTCACGTATATACTTTAATATTATCATTATTTTGCTTATTGCTAATGTTTTATAATCATTGTGTTCATTATCTGTCCCATACATTCACGACTTTTCACTGTTTGCACATTCTGAATTAAATACATGTTTAAATTGCATTTCATTACAATGTTGATACAAATTCTTTTTTGAAATATGTTTTTATGTTTTTTAAAAATAAGGCAATGTGCCGATTTTAACATTAAGCATGTGATTTCATCGCTATGTTGGGTGAATCACGATTGGCTCTTGTTAAAAACGGGACATCCTTCTAAGAAGTCAAAAAGTTTAAAATTCTCGATTTTAGCCGGATCGCGATTAAATGTTTAAATTGGACTTGCATTTTTGAAAATTAAGACAACACATGTTTGAAAGATACCAATTTTGGGCGTCGCAGGGGTGCTAATACCTTCCTTGCGCGTAACCTACTCCCGGACCCTATTTTTCTCTGAATTTCAACGTAGACCTAAACTCGGCCTTCTTCTTTATTCAAAAAATGAATTTTCTGCTAGAAAGAGGTTTTATTAGGTGCCCGATCACACCTAAGAAAAAGGATCGGTGGCGACTCCTTTGCTTTAATAAAATAAAAATTCGTTTTCAAGATTTTTAAAACCGCCACAATTAGCGACCTAAGCTAAAAAATTTTCGTCACTACACATACAATAAGAATAAAATAGTAACAATATAATAATAAAATAATAGTAAAATAGTGAAAAAAATAACAAAAAGTATTTTTTTTGTATATTTAGGCCAAGCTGGGCTTGGAGACAAAAAAACCTTACTTGAGTTTCGGTCCATTTTCTAAATGAGCTTTATTTTTCTCTCAAACTCATTTTTTGGATCTATATTTTTAATTAAACATTTTCAGTTTTTGAACGAACCTGACCCGACCCGACTCATGGACAAGTCTACTTAAGTCATCTATTCTTCACGTTTCGTTAGACCTAAATAATTAAAATTTTTTAAAAGGTAAATTAGTAAATTAGTGATGTAACATAATTTATTATTGTGGCGTTAAATATAAATTTAATTTGTATTTATGATTTTCTTTTGTCACCATATTCATATGCTAATAACATGTATTGGGTAATTTTAATATATTTTTATTATCGTATTATTTCATATTGTTAATATCATATAATTATATAGTATGTCCAAATTTATTAAATCAGTATATCTCTTGACTTAGTTTAAGTTGAGACTTCCAAGGGCTAAAGTCATATTAAATTTGTTTAAGTGTCAAATTATTTATCTAAACTTGAAAGTTTTATGTAAAATTAAGAGAGATTGAACAAAATATTAAATCTAAAAAATAATATGTGCAAAAAAATTAAATCCATTTAAAATATAAAATGAGCTCAATTTCAATATTCAAAGTTTAACTTTATTCTAATCCATTCCGTTTTTAAATTTATAATAAGACAAGTTTTCATTTATTTCATGATGTATTTTATTTATATCAAAATTAAATATATTGTACTATAATATAAATATTAAAAATATGTAAATTATTTAGGTTTAAAATTTTAATAAAAGAAAAAGAATATATAATGGTAGCAAAAAGTATATATAATTACTAAATATTAAATAAAATAATAATATTTTTAAAAAATAAAAATATGATGAAACCTAAACGGGTTTTGATTAACCATTTAGAGTTAATTTCATCAAACATCTTTAAATTATAACTCTCATTCTAAATTAGCTCTCAAATTTTAAAATATTCTAATTATATCCTCAAAATATCGATGTTATAGGTCCTCTTATTACTAAAATTGTTAATTTGACCTTTAAATAAGATATAAATCTTATATGATAAAATTTAAAATAAATATTGTAAAGCCCCTGGTTTGAGGTTTTTGAAACTTTTATAGAAATTGCCATTTACTCTCTCTTCTTTCGGTTTTACTTTATGTTTAGTTTCTGATTTTAAAAGAAATGCGGCCTAAAATTGACAAGTTTTCTCATATTCAAGCCTGAACTTTTTATTGGTTCAAGTTAAGCCCTAAACTTCACAATTGTCCCCACATTGAGGTGTAAATTATTTTTTTGGTCCAAGTTAGGCCCTGGACCTGACAATTGTTCTTACATGGGGCCTAATTTTTTTACCAAGTTATTCTTTGAAAACCTAAAACTTAGGCTTCAATGTGAAACAATTGTCAAATTTAAGAAGTAACCTAGACAAAAAAAAAGTTTCAAACCCCAATGTGAGAACAATTACTTAATTTAGGCCCCTAATGTGAGAATAATTGTCAAGTTCAAAACCTAACTTGGACAAAAAAAAAAAAAAATTCAAGCCCTAATATTGAAAAGGCTTAATGACAAATTTGGCCGCTAATGTTTACATGTTTTGTCAAAATGGCCCTAATTGTATTTTTGAACTATTTTTTACCATCAACCTTTGTTTCTTTTTCCAAATTGCTTTTTTTTTAAACAGATTTGATGAAAATATCATTAAAAAAGTTAACAGGATGATGTGGAATTTCATACGTGAAATATTTCTTATGAGATGTAATTTATTACTTAGATAACCCAATAAAATAATGACATGTGGAAAATAATAAATAAATAAATAAAGTTAAAAATTAACTCTTAATTTAAAGAAAATAAACGTAATTATCTAAAAAAATTCAAAATGAATGCACACATTTAATATTTTCGATTTGATTTATTAATTATCTTTCGAATCCTCTCAATAAACAAACGTATGCATTCATTTTGAATTTTTTTTTAGATAATTACGTTTATTTTCTTTAATTAAGAGTTATCTTTTAAATTTCATATATTATTTATTTATTTTATTATTTCCACATGTAACTATCTTATTGTGTTACCTAAGTAATAAATTACATCTCACTAAAAATATTTCACATCATAAACGTTAATTTTTTTAATGATACTTTCATCAAATCTGTTAAAAAAACAATTTGAAAAAAAAAAAACAAAGATTGATGGCCACAAAAGGCTTAAAAATACAATTAAAGCCATTTTGACAAAACATGTAAACGTTAGTGGCTAAATTTGTCATTAAACCTATTTTAAAAAATTACCAAGTTTAAGCCTCAAATAGTGATTTAACCATTTTATTTTCTTTACAAATTTCATTTTAAATTATGCCAGATAAAATTTTACATGTTATTTAATAGTTAAATTAATAATTTCAAAATAAAATAACCTAATTGATACAACATCGATAATTTGACGATGTAATTAAAATATTTTAAAATTTAAAACACAATTTAAAAATATTTCATATTTATAAAAATTTCATATTATTACATTAAATTTTAAACTCTTATTTTAAGCAAAGTCAAGATTGAACAATTATATATATAGACAATATAATATTAAGACCAGCCGAACCCAAATTCAAGCTGAACCATCCCAACTCAACCTACTGTTTAAGAATAAAAAAAAAAGTTATTAAAATTAATTATGAAATATAAATATTAATATAAAATAATGTTTTAAACTATTGGACAAATTCAAGCTCGATCTTCCGAATGAAAAAAGTTGATCAATCCAGACTTGGATTTTAAAAGGAAACTTCGAAGCCGATCAAACGATGGGCAAGGGGGCAGGACCCTTTGGGTTTCATTAAGGCTCCACTGAGTTGAAAGTCCAAAGCAATAATAATTTGAACCTAATTGCTTCATTAGTAGAAACTAAAGCAATGGAACAGCTACATTCATGTCTCAACACGCAAATTTAGAGTATCCACTATCCCATTTCTCGTCACATTATTAGGTCTTGACCACACCTTTTTTCCGGTTATTTCTGATGCTATTTATATTGAAAATTTGATCGAATCAAAATAGCTAAAATCTTGTAATTCAGAAACCTAACCCGGTCTTTCGACAGGTCAACTAATCACCCCCTCCTATAAACCAAACTCATTTTGGTCAACACATATTTGACAAGCAGTTCCTCAATAACATGATATCAATAATTCACAAATTGCAAAGGAATCAAAAAGCCTTTTGCTAAACATAGAAAAGTAGAATGCCAAATCCAATATAAAACTACTGTAAACAAGATTCTCGTGGTGATGATATAGCTAAGGTAAGATGGTTATTTTGGTAACTATATACAGAGAGTTTTACAGGGTTAGATCATCTTAATTGTATTATCCTAACTCATTCAGTTTTATACCCTTTTTCATCTAGTTCGACTCATTACCTGATGCGACCTCCTCTTCCAGTTCAAATGCATCAACCTCCGCAAAATACGCTCTTTGTTTGTTGATGAAATCTT
The DNA here is from genome assembly GCA_020496765.1 of Gossypium stocksii. NCBI lineage: Eukaryota > Viridiplantae > Streptophyta > Magnoliopsida > Malvales > Malvaceae > Gossypium > Gossypium stocksii. Next base: position 44,804,245 of record CM035628.1, on the reverse strand, counting down.
GGGGCAAGTCAAGCTTAGAAGCATTTATCTCAGCCTTGTCTCGGCATTGCTTCTGTGGAGACGTTGCAAACCAATAAGCTCAGTTCAATACATATTAATCACATTATCCTTTTAAGGATGCATATGCTTGAGTAGGAAAAGAAAAAAGCTTATAAGGGACAAACGCAAGTGATATGAGTCAATGCAAAAGCAAACATCAACACATAACAACTAATACTGATAATATAATGTAATTTGTGCAGAGTAAAGTTGCAGGATATGGCTGATTTGCTTCCTGAAAGATGCTTCAGCCAGATTTAGATTAAATTCCACTCTATAGCTCTGTGAGAAAACCAAGACTGGTCTATTTGCCTTTAAGAATTGCCTCAAATCTTGTAGAAATAGATGAAAAGTTTAAAAAGCATAGACACAAACAAAAATTCCTGACATTTTAATGCTCCAACAACAAAAAATGTAGTAAATTTGGAGAGAAATTCATTTGATGAAGTAAAATGGGGAATACTCCATTGCTACAGCCTGCTGGAGTAAACCGCAATGGAAGTACAAGGGAGAACACTGTACAGATATGTATCGATGATAAGATCACATTACTGGATTTTATAAATGAAAATCTGAATTATTTTAAAGATACGGAGCTATTTAAAATTTGTCTTAATGAAGACCAAATAATCCCAAACCAAAGATCAGTAGGATGATTTCCATTCAACACAAATCAAATTAAAATATTAGGAGAAGTTTTAAGTGAACCTTTTTACATGGCATGGGGCATGATTTAGAGATACCAATATCACCATCTCCATCCTTCTTTTTCCTATATTAAAGATAAAGAGAAGCAGCGTTAATGAAGGACTCATCATAATCTGAGAAAACATTAAACAAAAGATATCTTCTAAATTAATGAAACATAGAACAAGTAGAGTGATTAATATTGACGGCAAAGAGTAAGAATAAAAAAAGCATAAAGAAGACTAAACATCTGAATATACAAGACCGAAATTTTCAATACCAAGATATGACATACTACAATTCAAGGATCTTAAACTTTTATGTCTCAGGCTTTGTGGTGAAAAGCCATTTTCTGAGTTGTGAAAGAAACTTGGATCAGCAAGTATCATGACTTAATTGGAAACGGATGTTAAAAAACATGACAAAACACAGGCATCTAAAGCAAAACTCTTAAGAGGGAACAACAGTCTTTCAGTCTCATCACACTCTGTCTCCTTCAAGACTCAATTACGAAAGAGAAGTGGAGAATATATGAATGAAAATGAATACAAAAAGACCATTGTAATCAATTTAACAGTTACTTCAGGTTTTTTTCTTTCTACTATCTACTATCCAAATATATGGCCAAGGTATCAAATGTCCAACTATTTGGTACATTTTATTGATCAAAATTTTGGAGTCATAATCTTATAGCAATTGCCTGAAAGCTAACCACCAAAAGGGTTGAGAGCAAAAGATTCATCTATTTAATATTTTACAATTACATAAAAGTGACAACATTACAACATTGAAATCCCATTTCACTGCATCAATGTCTAACATACCATGCACATTTTGAGTACCCTTTGCCTTCTAAAGTCATGAAAGACTAAAATTTATCCAAAGACCATCAATAAATGCACAAACTGATCAAAAGAAAACCACCTTAAGCTGGGAGTCCTCGTTTCAAAAAGGCTACTCAAAGGCTCCGCAACTTCCTTCCCTTTACTCTTCTTTTTCTTAGCAGTGCGTCTCCTGTAAACTGTACAAGGCTCAAAATCTGCACAATCACAAATACAGAAGATCAAAGCCATAATGTGCAGTCTGTTCGGCCCAAAATAAATGCACAATCCAGAAAACTAGGGACAAAGAAGAGGTTGAGAAGACAGTTTTACAGCATAGAATGCATGTCACATATAATTTCTAAAATCAAGCGCTTCCATAGATCAGTAACATAAATCGAATTCACAGAATTACAGTCTAGAGTCTAGATAACTTCACAAAATTCAACAGCACGGAATGCACTGTAACTAAAATATCTATAGAGTTATCTTAGAAGAAAATCTATATAGCTCAAACTGAACCAACAAAGTTCTATCGTCGCAAAATGTTATCAATTCATTAGCATTAAAACAAAAAATAACATTCTCCAGAACCTGAAAACCCAAATTCAAGAAGTAAAAACCCTAGACAATCCATAAACCCAGAGATAAAATCCCACTTTAAAAAATCCAACCAAAACCAAGAAATAAGCGAGACCCATCAAAATTACCCGAAACGGAAGGTGTTTTTGACGGCGGAGACGGCTTGGAGCTAGGATTTGCCTTGTCACTGGGGCAAATTTCATTTTCCTTCTTGTCATTGTTATTATTATTTATATTTTTGGTGGAGTCAGTGGGAGTAAGCTTAGAGGTGCGCTTAAGGCTGGCATTGGGGTTGCTAGGAAGGGATTTAAGATCCAAAGGGCGCGAAGATTTGATTTGGGTTTTGATAGAAGCAGAGGAGGATTGTGAAGAAGGAAGAGAGGATGGGATTGTATTGGTGAGATCAGTAAGGGGTTTCCTGTTGCTGGCTTTTCTTCTTGGTTTTGTTGTTTCTTCCATATTTACTGGGATTTGCAAAGAATTCTAAGCTCTAGAAGTATGGAGTGATGAATCTGGTTTGGGGTTAGCGGGAAAATTCTGTTTTTTTGTTTTTTAGTTGGGCCATGAAAAATCAACCAAACCTTGGGTTTTCATTTTTTGTGCAAATTGGGCCCTTTACCAAACTTGGATTCCCCTAATTCAAATTAGGTTTATGATATGTGGTCTCCAATTTTCATTTTTTATCTCGTTTAGCTCCCTTTCCAAAACTTCGAATTTACTCAAATTTAAAAAAAAAAAAATCTTTTTGCCAGGAGGAAACTCGATAAACTAGGTCAATCCAATTGATTAAACTAAAAATTAATTAATAGAACCATCAAGTTGGATTTAAATAAATTATTCGAAATCGAAAAGTGAATATAGTTAAATCAGTCGATGGATGAAATTAGAATATTATGAGTTTTGTAAATAGATTTAAAAGAGTGTAATTATTATACCAATAAACAAAGGGGTTGAAGAGTTTAGTTAGTGTGGTTGTAATTACAGCAGAATATGTTTTCTGAAGGAAGTGTAATAGCAATAGCAACAGCAAGGAAAATCCTTGATTTGGATCTTAAAATCAATAGGTCGGTGTAAGCATATGATGTTCCAATATAAATCAAAATCTTCCCCAGGATGGTATTTTATAAGTTAATGCAGGAAAAACATGTGCTTAAAACCCAAATTCTGTAGAGGATGCCATTTACTTCATTTCTATCTTATTCAAATAAATTATGCTACGTTTATTTTATACAAACAACTTAATAGTTGGGTGATATGTATACCAATATTATTATTATTATTATTAGGTTAAAGTATGTCACAAGTTTATGTATTTTTCAAAAATTAAGAATTTAGTCTTTGTACTTATATTTCATGAAATTTAATTTTACGACTTTTTAGATTTCAAAATTTAAAACACTGTTAAATTTTTTTTAGTAAATTCGTTGTTGTGATAATTTTAACTATATATATCAATTGCTTTTAAGTTTCACTTCCCCATCTTCTGCTGTGCAAGTATATGCTCTACCATCTTTCTCCCTTCTGTTGCAACTATATAACTCGTACGATAGTTAAGTTTCATGGCAACTCAGGAGGAGTAGAGAGGAAGAAACCAAAAACTATAGGAAACCACCGCCAAACAGGGGAGGCAATGGCAATGACAGGGGGTGGAAAGCCCTCCATCTCCAAGGTAACAAGATTGTTTTGTATCTTGATGTTACTCCTCTTGATAATCTAATAGATTGGGTTTTTGCTCTCTTCTTTATGGGGAATTGAAATAAAATTTGTCATAGTAATTGATTTTGGTAAACTCATCAGTTTGATTCTTTGGTTTAAGTTTTTTTAGACCTCAGTTTTTTTTTGTTGTAACACTCTTCACCTGATTCAATCGTTGGGTCCGAGTTATGAAATACCAGAACAGTTACTGAAATAGTTACTATCAGAATTATTAAAAATAAATCAATTAAACAATTAGCCATCTCATAAATATAGCTATTTTTCACTAATTACACTTTTCCAAAACTTAATCGAGTTTACGGAAACTCATTTATAAACTCGAGTAAGGATAGGAACCAATTTGCAAAGTTCTCAAAATTTCCTCACCTGGTATCGATACCACTTGAAGGTACCAATACCAAATTTAGTTTTGATGTTTCATAAAATCAAATTAAAATCCTAAAGTATCGATACTCGGATCAATGTATTGATACTTCCTTATAGGTACTGATACCTTACCAAAGTATCTAAGCCAAATTGGCATTCTATTTGTTTGAAAACTTGTTTGAAGGAGTTAAGTATCGATACTTATGCTAAGGTATCAATACTTCAATACCAAAATGTCAAAATCTACCAAAGTTTCATTCTCAAAGCACCTGAAGGCACATTTAAAACTTGCATAAAAATCTCCTTTAACGTATATCAAACATTACTTAATATTACATTAAGTCAATTCCAAATCAATTCAACCAATATGTCATTTGGACTAATTCACTCTAAATGAACTTATACACTTTCAAGTTAATGAACCGACATTCGTTCATGTTTTTAAACCATTCAAGATCAACATTTAAGCGTACCATTTCTATGTTCAAATCACACCATTTGCACATTCAATGAGTTATTCAATCACTATGCATATGGTCCCAAAACATGACCAAAACTTGCCTTAATACAAGTGCAAGCATTAGCATCTCATGATCTATATACTAACCCAAATTACTCGAAACCGCCATTAATTCGAGAGTGAATCTAATTGAACCAGTTGATGGATAGAACTAAAATAGTTATGATTTTTGTTTTTGCTCGTTTATTTATTTTTAAAAACTTGTTCATGTTTAGTTCATTTCGTTAAGAATTCAAATTTGTATTTGTGTTCATTTATTTAGAATTATATAAATTCACGTTCGTTCGTTTAAGTTAAATGAACATGTTCACGTGAACATTAAACGAAGACTGTCGATACCATTTTTGTGAAAACAAAACAGACGTCGACTGAAAAAAATGAACTACTGGAACTGGAGTCGCCACCGATCTTTTTTAGGGTGCGATCGGTCACCTCAAAAGGGGGTTGTTTTGGATAAACTATTAGATTTATTAAAACAACAATTCTTGGTCCGCATACCAGAAAAATAGGTTCGGGAGTCAGTTACGCACGGGGAAGGATTAGCACCCCCGATACGCCCGGAAACCGGTACCTTGTTGATTAATTGATGTCTTTGAGGTCGATAATTTGAGAACTTGAAAGAATTTTAAAATACGATCCTTATTTGTGTTAAAACAATTAGATTGATTGAAAATGTGTAAAGGGTTGGTTAGCCTTAAGGCAAAACGTCATATCAAATACGTTAGGACATGACATTTCGACTTTAGAGGCTAAACTTGTTTAACTTTGAAAGGATTTTCCAGCACTTGAGATAAACGAGGGAAATCAGAACCCAATTCGTTAGGGTATGATTTCTCGAAATCTTTAAGTATGAAACATTGCCTTGGTTTTAGAAGATCTCATCTCGAGATAGCAAAATATCACATCCAATGCGTTAGGACGCCACATCTCGATTTCTCGAGAATAAGTTTTTATATTAAAATTATACTTGGACTTTGAAGGGCTATCCGGTTATTCAGACTTACACGGAAAATCGAGACCCAATACGTTAGGGCACGGTTTCCCGAGTGTCTGAATCCAGAATCTCGCCTTTATAAAGAGAATCATTTTTTGTATCATGTAAAAGGTAGTTTATAAAATATGTGATAAACGACGACATAGATATGCGTGAAATAACAAAATAAGTATTAAAAAACGTATACATACTACATATATAATAACATACAAAAAACAATTATTAATGCAATATATAAATACATACAAAAAATATATAAGATACATGTATAATATATATAGGAATATAACATATATAAAAAGTACGACTTAAAATAGATGTAATATACAAAATATATATGTATTAAAAATGTATATATATTTATAATAACGTAAAAGAATATATACAACATACATATAAAAGTATAGTATATGAAATGTACTTTTAAAATATATAGACGCAATATATGAAAGATATACCGTAATAGATAAAATAACCTAAAATCTACATATAGCCATAATATTAAAAATATATAAATGCAAAAAAATTATAAGTAATATACGTATGCATAACATATGGTTAAAATAGTATTTATAAAATATATGACATATATATATATATATATATATATATATTAATAATACCAATAATAATAAAATGCGGTTTAATTATGAAGATAACAAAATAATAAAGACCAAAATGAAAACAGAATAGGAGTTTAGGGCCAGATTGAAAGGTTAAAAGCAGTCAAGGGCCAAAATGAAAAAACGGACACAAATAACGGGGACCAGAATTGAAAATAAACCAGTCCTCAAGATGCTGCGTTTAGGCCTGGGTCAAAGTGAAGTAAAACTCAAATCTTGTGGGCAAATTCGGAAGGAAAATAAAACCTGCTAAGGACCTGATCAGAAGCTAGCACAAACAAAAGGGACCGAAAATGTAAAGGGACCACATGTCAAAACACATCAATTAATGCGGACTAAATTAAAACAATGTAAAAAATTCAGAGGCAAATCAAAAAAAAGAAAATAAAGTCAAAACAGGGCTCAATCCTTAAACCGCGCAAAGGGGAGGGACTCGATGCGAAATTAGCCCATCCATGGCAGAAAGCGCGGATCCAAACATGGATCGGGTCGGACGAACGGGCTGAGCACCAAACGGTGCCGTTTTGCAAGTTTCAAGAGCCATTTCTGTTTCTTTTTTCATTAATTGATTTTAAACAAAAGCAAACAAGAAAGGAACTCTTCCCCTTTTTCTATTCTCTGCTAGGGTTCACGATTTCTCTCTTCTCAGCGCCGTTTGCGAGGCTTCGTCGTTGGCTTGCCGTACCTCTGCCATGGCCAACAGTCGGCGCAAGGCAAGAACAGGCTATTCAGCCCTTGCTTTTAGCGCGTTTGAAGATCCGACTCTCGCCTAAGAGAGTGCGAAGAGGAAGCGATCCCTTCACTTTTCGGGTCCAACCCCGACAACGGGAAAAGCTTCCGACCATACGACCCTGGGGAGGCTCGGGTAAGCCCTTCTCTCCCCTTTATTGTTATTATTTTTTTTAAAGGATTTAAAAGAAGATAAAAGGATAAAGAAAATAAACAAAGCAAAAATAAATAAGAAAATCGAATCAATGGAAAGGTTAAAATCAACCTTCAAATCCTCTATTCTCTGCTTGATTTTCTGATCTTTTTTGTACAAGAAATGGGAGTTGTTCTTTTTTACATATATTTTCTTCCGTTTCTAGCCGAATGCCCCCGTTTTGATACATTCATTTTTTCTTTTATATCCAAATACAATCCCCTTTTTGTTGCTTCTCTGCTCTGCTCTCTTTATTGCTTCTGTCTCTTTTCTCACTGTTTGCAGGTATGGGCGATGGGAGCCAGTGGCTTGTCATTTCGGTAGGTGGCCAGAGTAGAGAGTCGTTGGTGGCCAGGGGGTGGTTACGGTGCCACACATGGAGCTAGGGGGAGTAGGTGGCTAGGGTTTCAGAAAGTCTGAAACCCTAGTCAGATTTGGAGCACGGGCTATCGGATTTGGGCCTGAGTAGTTGGGCTCCGGGTTTGGGTTTGTAACGGGTATAGGAAGTGGGTCTGGTGGGTCTTTAGTGGTTGATTTGGGTAATTAATCTAGGTGGGCTGATGGGTTTTGGGTTGTTGTAAATGGGTATATTGTATTACTTTGTTTTGGGGCCCGGGTTTGTTTGTAATGGGCAAAATTGGGCTATAACAAAGACGTTTGTGAATGCTTAACAAACATGTTCTTGGACATATTATTAAATAAGTTCATAAATAATATTTGTAAATAATAAATAAAACAAATAATATATAAATAAATGTTATCTTTGTTTTATACAAATTCTTAAAACTATCAATAACTCCTCATTAACTCTTAAATAGAAAGATAAATGCACTTCAATATGCTCGAGTTAAAATTTAGTCAATTTATCTTATTTTTATATATAAAATAATTAAATACAAATATGTATTATTATATTATAAATAAAAATAAGTATAGAAACAAAAATAATATCATTACTTTATAATAAAAAAATAATAAATGAATTCTAAATAATTTATTAAAGCTAAAAAAAATTACGGACAAAAAAAAATTAATTTGTATAAAATATTCCGCTGACTTACCGACCAGGAAATGATGGACTCCCTATGCTTAAATCAACGCCGTTGGTCACTGCATTTTTGTTTCCAATGAGTTGTTCTTTTCCTATCGTCAAAATCATGAAGACTATTTTTTTGAAGAAGAGGAAGAGGAAGAGAAAGAGAAAGACTAATTTAAATGTATTTGAATCAAGTTTTGAATTCACCTGATGACTATTGTTTTCTTTTCTAAAAGTTTTATTATTTGTTGTGTTAAAGCGAATGTAATTTCTAGATAAAATTTAAACTTATTTCTATTTATTTCTTTAAGAGATATTTTTTTAGGAAGATTTTAAAATATAAAATTAAGAAATAAGATATTATCTAGAATACTAGATAATGAATATTCTAGCTATTAGATATTTGTAAAATCAATGACAAGAATATTCACATGTGTCAACAATCCAACGGCCAGTAAACTCTATAAATAGAGGTGGGAGTCTTCATTCTTGATATGATGTAAGAGACAACCATAAGCAAGAGAGTGTGAGAGGTAGATATAGATCGAAGAAAAATGTTCTCTTCTCTTGTAATTGTAAATCTCGGTTAAGCTTTAGATTTCTATGCACTTAGTGCATTTGGGTTGGCTTTAATATATGGTCGGCTTTGTCACCTAAGTATTATAATGCACTAAGAAGTTAGAAAATAAAAGGTTAATCAACTTTAGAGAGTTAGTGTAACATTAATTATAGGTCCTAGGTCCTCTGCAGTGCATGTGTTGAGTTCGTCAAGTTCCCAACAAATTGGTTCATTAAAAAAAATTGTTTAGTCTGTTTTTTTTTTTCTTTTTAATTGTCATTTCAACAACAACAAATATTTGGGATACAAGATTAATAAAACTTAGAAGTTGGTTAATTATCAAACAATCGGAATTTATTCACCACACTAGAGCCATCTAAATAATTATTAATTTCCAAGGGAGAAAATAAAATAAAATAAAATAAAATAATAAAACTTCAAGTTTCATTTTATGAAAACTCGGTGGAATAGAGAGGCGGGTAAGCAAGAAACCACCCCTAAAAGGGGAGGCAATGATGGAGGGGTGGGGGTGGAGAGCCCTTCTTATCAAAAGTAACAAGGCTATTTTGTTTGTTAGTGTTGGCTATGTATTGGATAGGGTTTTTCTTTGTTTTTTGTGGAAAATTGAAACATCATAGTTATGGATTCTTTGATTGGGTTTTGGTAAACTTTGTTTAGATTCTTTTTAATGAATGCAATTCTTTTTGTTGTTGAATGTAACCAACAAAAGCAAAAGATTAAGGTTATTTTATTTTTTTGGTATTACTTGTCTTGATTATCTATTAGATAGGGTTTTTCTTCTCGTTCTTCGTGAAAATCTGAAACATTAGATTCTTTAGTTTAATTTTTGTAAACTTTGATTATTGTTTATGTTTTTTTAATGAATGCAGTTTTTTTTATTGATGAATGTAACCACCAAAAGGGATGAGAGTAAAAGATCAAGATCACTTCCATCATATATGTATTACTTAACATTTTTTTCTGGATTCTAGATTTAAGATTTAGGGTAAAATAATTACCCAAATTATTTGTCAATAAAATGGAAAAAATTGTTGAAATGTTATTAAATAATCAGAAAGAAACTATGAATAGTCTGTTCAGAAGGGTCTATAAAATAATTTCTCTAAGAATGAGTGTATAATAATAATTTTGTGTATTTAAAATTTGACGATACGATGAAATTTTATTGATACTTAAAAATATTAGATTTTAAGATTATCCTAATATAAATTATTCCTATAATAATTTTCTGCTCAAAAAAATAATATTATTTTATTTGGTGTTAAACTTTTAACTTGATGTTGTCTTGCCCCGAACTTCTAATATTTTACTTTATCTCTTTAATATCGAATTCCTAGCTTCCCACATTGGGCAGCCAATTTATTTGGGGAAATGCTTTAGTTGAAAGCAACTTGGAAAGCATTGATTAGAAGTAGCTATATTCCCTATCAATTTTTAACGAAAAAAGATTGTATAAAACTATAATTTTACGTTAACTCTATCTTTTTTTAATGAGAGAATGACAAATTATATTTTTTTTTCTAGACATTCAACATGTTTAGTTGGATTTAAAAATTTTCAGTGGAAAAAGTTGAATATTAGAGAAAAATTTTAATTTGTCATTCTCCTACTGAAAATGAATAGGAATGATGTGGAATCACAATTTCATACAATTCCTTCTTCAACTTGACTGGAGCTCGTTATCCCTTTCATTTAATTTTATCAAATATACTGATTCTTTTCTATTCATCGTAAAAGATGCATGTATGCACCCATTTATTCTTTTATATTTCATAACTTTTGACAATATTGACGATACTTACCTCATTATAACTACATATTTTTGGATTAAAAGCAGAGGTTTGTCCCCCAAAATTTTAAGTTGGAAAATTTCTCCTTTAAAGTTTTAAAATAAAATTTAATTAAACCTTCTTAATTTTTTTGAAAATTTTCGTTATTTTTTTAAATTTTAATTAAACCCACATTAAATAATTGAAACTTTTCATTAATCTCAAAAAAGAATTAAAATTTTAATTAGAATTCAATTTTTTAAAATAATTCTTATTAAACCCTTAAAATTTTTAAAAATTTTATTAAACTTTTCAAATTTTAATTTTAGGATCCGCCACAAAAATCAACATTGAACATTTTTTTTCCTTAAAGAAAAATAATTACATGAATCAATTCCATCATTCAAAGCAGTGAGACAGCCAAAGAAACTGGCATGTACCCGACTCCCTTAAAATAGGATTTCCATGTTTTCTTGTAGCATTAATCCTGAGTTGATAGAAGTTTCTTGTGGAAAGTATATAAACTACATCATCATGGGCCAAATCCTTGGTTTTGATAGCCTCATTAACCTATCTGCCTCTAAGTTTGCCACATCAGTGTCCACCATTTCCTTGTCATATCCGTAGGATGTCACTAGGCCCACCAAAATCGGTTTCACCAAAATTAACATGTCAACTAGTTGCTTTGCAAATATTGCTTTTACCTTTGAGCTCAAATTTTAAAAATTCATTAACTGGTGATATGGTAATTTAAAGGTTAAAAAAATGAAATTTTAAATAAATAATTAAAATGTTAATTTTTTTAAAATTAAAAGATTAAATAAATTATTATACCTTCTTTTAATCCTCAACTGTGTATATATAAAGCAATGGAGGTAGTAGTTACCTCATAAAGTGTTGCCAATATTTTTACTACAAAATGAAATTCCCACTTTAAATACCACCTGGTCTCAAAAAATCTCTAAATAGATTTTGTATTCAAGTTAAAATAATGCAAAAATGGCCCACAGTATTATGTGAGCAAGCTAATGTTGAAACAAAAAGAGTTGGGGTGTCTGGAACACTAGCAGGTACCAATAAAACCAGACAAGTGAAAGCCTCTTGTTTAACCTTATCCAATGTTCCAACAAAAGTGAAACCTCTAAATCCAGGGGCCACATATTTCAACTTCATTTCATTTATCTATAAATAAACCTCACCCCTCCCTTCATTCTCCCATCCGCAGTCCCATTTTATCCAACTATATATACAAGTTAATTGCTTCATATATAGCAAGAAACAAAAGGCTCAAAGATGGAGGACATTCAGACCTGGGTCTCAAATCACAAGCTCACCACCATTGGTCAGTTCAAATAAATTCGTTTGCATGTTTCTTTTTTTGGGTCTAACATGCATCCACTATTTTGCGTGCTTTAATGTTAGTTTAGCTTTTTCTTTATGTGGTATGCCATATTGGGTGTTGTAGGAGCAATCTGGGCATCAACAATCGGGGCATCACTGGCTTATAATACTTATACCAGGGCCACAACTCCTCTTAAGCCAAGTCTGAGGCTTATTCATGCAAGGTATCACCGCATTATATTGCTCAAACTCTTTTTATTGAGGATATGAAAATACATTTAATACATATTTGTATTTGATCTTCACACTTGAATTCGAATAATATGTTTATCAGCAAATTTGAGTGTGAAAAACTCAGTCCGATACTGATGGGAAAGTGTTATGATAGGATGCACGCACAAGCCTTGACGCTGGCGGTGCTGTCTGGTGCAGCAGCTTACCATTACTACGAAAAGAATAGCGGCAGAAGCAAGCAGGACAATACCATCAATGGCTAAAATAGTTTTCATATGTAACAATGGCAAATCTTGATGATGACGAAAAAAAAAATGTTGGAATATTTAATGATATATGTGCTTTTATCGTTACTGATCCTATAATAATGCCATTTCCAGTTTGTTTACCTTCATAAATGGTGGCATCCTTTTCATTCTCCTCCATGGCCCCTTTCTTTGCATTGGATGCCAAGAGAAAATTTAAATTATTGAAATAATTTTTATATGAACAAAAAATGAGAGAAAATGAAATTAAATAATGTTCGGTTGAAAAAGAGGCGTTGTGGTGTAAGTTATATTAGCAAAGTATGGCTCTAGTGTGCAACATTGGCGATTTAGAGCGAATAAAATTAAAGAAATGCCGTCTGTTTAGAGAGGGATTGTGGAGAACTCGATAGATGCTAGAATAGATAAATGGGTTGGGAATAAATATTTTAGATGGAAGATTGAGAATAGAAAGCTGGCGATATTTTGGATGGATATATGGTGTGGAAATAATCCATTAAAATTGGAATTTCCTAGACTATTTCGGTTAGCAAAACTCAAAAATGGGATGGTAATTGATTATTCAAACAATAGTGGTTTTAGTAAAGTTAAATGGGGAGATCTATTTATAAGGCCATTGTTGGATAGAAAATTGGGGATTCTTAGTGGAGTTACTGAAAGGGTGAAAAGTGTGGTGCTGGTCCCAGATTTGGAAGATAGTTTAAACTGGGTGCACAATAATAAGGGAGAATTTTCGGTGAAGAAGTTAATTGATTTGCTAATCGAGGGAGAAGGGGATGAAATCAATTTTGCTTTTGATAATATCTGGAAATTAAAAGTCCCTCCTAGGGTGCAAAACTTTTTAAGGATGTTAGCAATCTACAAAGTTCCCACTAAGGATTTCTTAGTGAAGAGGGGTGCATCTGCAAAACATAATGAATGTATGCCCATGGTGTGAACGTGAACAGGAGAGAGTGGACCATTTGTTCTTTCAATGCAATTTTATTGTGGGTTTTTGGAGAAGGATATTTAATTGGTGGGAAGTTGGCTGGAAAATGGCTAGCGGTAATTTTGAAGAATTTTACTCTTTATGTTTTAATGTGAAGTTGCATGATACTAGGAAAAGTCTTTGGTTGATAGCAATAGCGGCAACATGTTGGTCTGTTTGGCTCACAAGGAATGAGATGGTGTTTGAAAGAAAGGTGTTGTCTATGGATACGATGATATTTCATGCGAAGATGAGAGCATTGTTATGGGTAAGAGTTGCTTTCGATGAGTGTATGGTACAAGAGAGATTATGGTGGTTAAGTCCGTCTAAGTGCAGGTTCGATTCAATCAATTCCAAACCTGTTACACTGAGTTGCCATTATCCTCCTCATGGGTGGCTAAAGTTTAACGTAAGTGAAATGGCAACTGAGGAAGCTACGGGCTGTGGAGGTGTTCTTAGAGACAAGGAAGAAATTGTAAAAGCTTTATTCTCGGGACCATGTGATGCCATTGATGCATATTTAGCTGAATTAGGAGCAATAATTATAGCGTTGGATGTAATAATTGAGATTGGGTGGACGGGATCTGGTTTGATTATTGTTGAAATCGGGTCACAGGTGGCGTATAATTGGTTATTGAACAAAGACAGGAGACCTTGGTTGCAACAAACTACATTCACAGACATGAAAAGGAGACTAGCCTGTGTGGGTGAGGTGGCATTTTCAAAAGCAGATCAGCATGGCAATGAAATGGTAGATACATTATCGACAACAAGCATTAATTGTAGGGTTATGTTCAAGGCGTGGTAGTGAATGTTAAATTGGTGATTGGAATGCCTGGTTTTCATGTTATAATAGCTTTTGTGGCAATTGTATTATTTAACTAGAACTACTATTCTATTGCTTTTAAACAAAATAGTTTGAATGAAGAAAAAAAATGTTAAATATAATTACTAATTAAATTAACAAAAAATACTTGATGGTACGATGTTAGTACCAATATATTAACCCCAGATGTGATAGATTTCATGTCTTAAGATCCAATACTACTCTTAACACCAAGTGAAGATGTTGGCTGGCTATGTGAATTAAAATTTTAAATTAATGAAAATTTTTATCATTCAACTAATTGTTTTATTTACGTTTATCAAATTATCATTTAAATAATTGTCAAATTATTATTATTTTTGAAAGCTAATTACTATTTTTTTATACAAAAAAATTAATTATTGACGTTAACGGTGTAATGGTAAGTTAACGTGGCACGTTAAATCATCATTTCAAATGAAAATTTTAGGTTAAATTCTACAATTGGTCCCTATATTTTTTCATTTTGAGCAATTTAATTTTTTCTTTTATGTTCTTTTTGTCGAAACCATTTTTTGAAAACGGGTCGACTAGGGTTTCGAAAACAAAAATTAAAACGGGAGTCGCCACCAATCTTTTTTTATGAGGTGTGATCAGGTCACCTCGTAAAATTTGATTGTTTTAATAACGATCCTCACCCATTATAGGCTCATACGGACTGAGTTCGGTTCAGGGGAATACATTTCCCTATGGCTATACGGAGATGAAAATTCACGAAGACATAGGTACAGATGTATCCTGAAAGTGATCCACTATCCTATACGGAGGTGAAAACCTCACGAAGGAGTAGTTTCTCACTCCCACTTAAAGGGTAAAATTAATCAACACTATGTGATGCAATATGCAAAGAGATCAAACATTAAAAAACAGATAGATAAAAACCACAAAATGACGTATGAGATGTGATGAAAGGACTCGTACATTTCAAAACGGATTTTCAACTTTATATAAAAGGACAAAAACGATCAATTTTGGCTTGACTTTCTTATTCACGTCACCAGTGGAGTCGCCAAGCTGTGGAAACCATTTTTTGAAAACGGGTCGACTAGGGTTTCGAAAACAAAAATTAAAACGGGAGTCGCCACCAATCTTTTTTATGAGGTGTGATTAGGTCACCTCGTAAAATTTGATCGTTTTAATAAAATGTTTTGTTTTACTAAAACGACGATTTTGGTCTACGAAATTTGAGAAATTGAGTTTGGGAGTCGGTTACGTGCGAGGAAGGATTAGCACCCTCGTCACGCCCAAAATTGATGCCTAATCGATTAATTAATGTCTTAATGTCAAAAGTTAAAAATTTGAACAAAACTTTAAAATACGATCCTTCCTTTTATTATTGCTAATTTTGAAAGCTCTTGAGTTAAATCAAAACGATTGCTAAAGATTTTCTCGTCTCGAGACATCGAAGTATCACATCCCGTAAGTTAGGACACGATACCTTAAACTTCCGAGCGTAGGTTTGTCTTTAATTTTCATTGAAATTCCGTGTATTTTAAAATTCAAAAGGATGTTTGGCTATTTAGAATCAACGAGAAAACCGAAACTCCATAAGTTAGGGCACAATTCCTCGATGTTCCAAAACGCGAAACATTGCTGTAGCAACCCATTTTCGCCCAGCCCATTAAGACACAAACAAACCCAAAATTAAAACAAAAAAAACAAACAGCAACCCAATCACAAAATTAACCCAAGCCCAAATTCATCTAACCCTAGCCCAAACCCTAGCCCGATTAACCTAAACACTTTCAGCCTCCTCCAGTGCCGCAGCTCCCCCACTGCCTCGAGCGCACCGCCCGTGCCTCGTCCCGAGGCCTGACCTCCTCTCTGCGGCTCAGCCACCCTTGGCCCGTCCCATCACCTCTCTCTAGCACCTGCAAACACGCCGAAAGCAGCAACACAGAAGCAGAGATAGAATACGGAAGCAATAATAGAGAAGCAGAAATATAAAAAATAGAGAAGCAAGGACTTTGTATTGTTCGGCTATAAAGAGCCACAGATTTTCAATGTAAAAAGGGGGGGGATTCAAAAAATATACAGAGCAGAGTATAGAAACACAAAAAATTTTGAAGGTGTTCTTTCATTTTCTTTGTTTCGTTTTTTATTTTGAAACTTTTATTTTGTTTATTTTATTTTACATATTTGAAAATAATAATAATAAGAGGAAAGGGATGAAAGGAAGTAACTTACCCGAGCCTTGAATCGTTGGTGTATCATCGGAGTTCTTGTCCGTCAAATCTGATCCAACAAGGGTAAGGGCTTCCTTTTTGATTCTTCATGGTGGAAATGTTAGATCCTTGAATGTGGATCTGAATGGGGTTAAAAAACGAGACTCTTGTAGCCCTAACCACCAAGACGGCGGCACAATAGACCTCCGGTGACCCTTCTTGTCGGACTTGAAAAGAGAAGGGTGGGTGGTGACTTAAAGAAGAAAAGAATGTGTTGCAACTTTAAAAATTTTAAGGTTGAAATTAAGTAAAAAAAAGGGTTTTTTTAAACATAGAAGGAAACGGCATGTTTTGCTCAGGGGTGGCCCGCGCATATTCCCTTTAAAGGGAGATTTGCGCGAATGGTTCTCCCCTTTCACAGCTCCGTTAGATTAAGCCCCGTTCGCATTTCCCTTATTTTTAAATTTTTACATGAAGTTTGCGCATAACTGCAATTTAGTCCGCATCTCAACACTGCATCTTGGGAGCTGGAATATTTCTGGGTTCGATCCCTGCATACTCGCGCGCATTGTGCTTTAGTCCCTAATTCCATTTTAGTTGTTTATTTATTTTCAGATTATCCTGTTTATTTTATTTTTATTGCAATTGAGTCCTTTTATTTTAGTTTATGTTTTTGTAATTTATTTGTTGCTCACTTTCTAGAAACTGTTTTAACAAATTGTCTTGAACTGTTGAGTTGATTTTACATGGTTTTACTTTATTATTTTCACACTATCATTCGTGTATATATATATATATATGTTCTATTTTATAAATTTTATATTTTAAAATTCTCTTTTGTTTTTCTATTTTACAACTTATGTTTTAATCTGTTTTGATATATCTTGTTTATTATTATTATTATTATTTTATCATTGTTATTTATTTTAAATATTTGTGTATTTATGTACTATATATATTTTAACTATGTTTCAGTTAAACTTTATATATACTGTTTATATTAGGACATATTATGTATTTTAAACATTTTGTATATCTATATATTAACTATTTTTATATAGCAATCCTAACCTTTTATTGGTATTAAATTGTTTTACGTGTCATATACATTATTTTAAATTTTTTAGTGAATTAAAATTTTTGTATGTTAGTTCAAGTGTTTTTAATTAATTTATTAAAGGTACTTTATATGTTATTTTATTTAAAAATCGTTTTGCATACTAATCATTTTAAATTATTTTATATTCGTATTATTTATAGTATTTGTTTGAAACTTGTCTTGTCATACACCATTTATTTTCATCTTGTTTACAATATTTTTTTAAACTTTTCATTTGTTTTTTTACTTTCGTTGTTTTAAACCTTTCTTTATTTATTTATTTTCTATCCTTTTACTACTTATTCTAATTTCTTTCGTATCATTTACTTTTATTTTTAGATATGCTATTTTGTTTCATTTCTTCAATATTTGATTATGAAATTATATGTTTTGTAGTTGTTGTTATAATGTGCATTATCTTGTATTTATTGGTTGTTATGATTCATTGGCGTAATATCCTGTTTATAAATCATTACTTAGTTTTGTATACTATTATTCCATTGTATCTTATTTGTTTAAAAATTGTTTTTAATATCAATTAAGTTTCAATATCATTTTATTCAAAGTTTTTAAATGAGACAGTACTCGTATTTAGAGGCTTCGGGAAAATTGCGCCCTAACTCATTGGGTTGTGATTTTTCTCGTTGGATCTAGGTGACCGAATACCCTTTTAGTTTCAATACATGAGTTCTAAAAATTAAAGGACGAGCTTATTCTCGGAAATTTAAAGTGTCGTGTCCTAACTTACTGGATGTGACATTTTTTTATTATCTCGAGACGAGAGGGTCCTTGGCATGTGGTTCGGTTTACTCATGCACTTGTTTTAAAAGTAAAATCAGCATCAATAAAAAGGATCATATTTTAAAATCTTTTCAAATTTTTGACTTTCGACATTAAGACTAATTGATCAACTAGGTACCAATTTTGGGTGTATCGAGGGTGCTAATCCTTCCTCGTGCGTAACCGACTCCGAACCCGTTTTCTGAATTTTGTAGACCAAAATAGTTGTTTTGATAAATTAAGCTGTTTATTAAAAACAACCTATTTTCGAGGTGACCTGATCATACCTTAACAAAAAGATTGGTGGCGACTCCCATTTTAATTTTCATTTTCAAAACCAAAGTCGATTCCCGTTTTTTTCAAAAAATGATATCGACAATTGCCTTATTTTGAAAAAAATTTTTGCTTTTGAATAATAACGAGTACGATATTAAAACGACGTGTGTTTTTTGTTTGGATTAAGATAAAAAGATTTATTGGATAAATGTAACGAGGCTTAATTCATGAGGCAATGATATGAAATAAAAATATAGTAATGAGCCTAGAGCAATGATACATGAACACGGCATTATACGAATGAATAACAATAATACAACAATACAAAAAAACGAATTAAAATACACACAATGGCAATAATCACAATGCATTATTTAAATAATAAAATCAATGATCTAAGAATAATTAAACAAATATCATGCATCAATTTAAGAAAAAAAATTATAACCAATTAAAGTGAATAAAAATGTAAAAAAAACTATTTAAAAATGATAAAAAAATAAGTTTAAAACCAATAAATATATAAAAAAATTAAAACCGATAATGTACCAAAACAATTTTAAAGTAGGTAATTTAAAATTTTAAATAGATGATATATATATAAAAGTGTGAAGTAATAATATATAAAAACTTAAAATAAGTAATGGTAATAAAGCATTTTAAAATAAATAAGTGAAGTTTAAAAATAACATATGTACATCAATTTCAAAATATAATAATAAAGTTTTGAAAATAATATATGTGAAAGAGAAATTTTAAATAAATAATATTCCAAAGCAATTTCAAAATAATTATAACAAAAAAAATGAAATAAAATATATATGATGTGTAAAAAGGATCTAAAATAAATAATATATAAAGTAAAAACAGTTTGGTAAAATAATAATATACATATATAAAAAATGAATAAATGTACAAAAATATTTAAAATAAACAGTAACTAAAATTTGAAAAATAAATAATGTATATAATAAAACTTTAAAATAACCAGTATGTAATTATATGTAAAATAAAACAATTCAAAAAAAAAACAAAATGCCAAAATTTTAAGATGAGTAATATACACTAACTTAAAATAATAATACTTGCAGAACAGTTTAAAATAAAAGTCAAGGATCGAATTGAAACTGAAGTGAAACGTGGGGTATAAATTATAAAATGAAAACTAATTAATGGTCAAAACGTGACACGTGGAAGCCAATAGGGACCAGACGGGTAAATGTTCCCTAAATCCCTGCGCACACTCAGTTTGACAGCTCCAGGGACCAGTTCGAAAACAAAACGAAACCTGAGGCCAAATTAAAAAGAACAAAGAAAACATAAAACGGGACCTAATCAAACAGAACTGCAAAGGGGAGGGACCACTCGCGCAAATCTCCCTTTAAAGGTAATATGCGCAGGCCACCCTTAAACAGAACGACGTCGTTTCATTCAATGCTTAAAAGACCCATTTTTCTTTATTTCATTTTAGCCCTAACTTTTTTTTAAAGAAAAAAAAGAACCAGAGGCTTCTTCCCCTCCTTTTCTTCCTCTCTTTTGTTAGGGTTTCAAACAAGGGCGAAGCTAGGGGGCTGGCATGGGCCCCGGCCCCCCTAAAAGGTGAAATTTCTATTTGGGACTTTAAAATTTTTTAAAAATTTTATATTAGTAAAGGTAAAATTACACTTTGGCCCTCTCTAAAATTATAAAAATTCGATTTAATCCTTTACAAATTATAAAGATATAAATTATAAAAATTTAAAATTTCATCCGGCCCCCCTAAAAAATTGTTCTGGCTTCGCCCCTGGTTTCAAACCCATTCGCCACGCCGATCCGCCACCGTACCACCACCGTATTCGATGGCAGGTGACGTGCAAAGTAAGGGCCTTTCAACCCCGTCCGAAACCCCCTCCCGAAGGCCTGGCTCACGACGTTCGTGAGGATTCAGGTAAGGTTTCTTTGTTCCCTTTCTTTTTTTAATTTTTGAATGTAAAAAGAGAGAATAAAATACAAGCAAATAAAAAAAATAGAAGTTTAAACAAAAGAATAACAGTAAAAATTACCTAAATTGTTCTGTTGTTTGATATATTGCGTAGATGTTTGTAAAATGTTCGTAAAAAAATATAGAAAATAGATCCTGGCTTTTAAAGCTAATTTACAACCAATTCCTTTCATTGTTTTTGTCTTTTGCTATTTATTTCTCTATCTCTCGCATGCTTTCTCTGCCATTGTATCTGATTTTGCTGCAGGTGTCAGAGGCATGGGCAGTGGATAATGATGGCGCGTGTGGTGGCCAAAGGGAGGTGAAGGGTCGGCGGCCGAGTGCTTGGAGGCTAGGGTTTGGCTGCCTCTATTTCTTTTCTTTGTAATAGGCTATTAGGGTTTGTGTTGAATTTGGGTCTGTGTTGGGTTTGGGCCATTCAATGTGGAAATTGGGCCTGCTATTTATTTTTTTTGTAAAATGGACTTTACTTTGGGACTTTTTATTTTGGAATTAATTTGATTTGTTTAGGGTTTTTTGTTTTACTGATCTGGGCCAAAATTGGCCATTACACTTTTAACTTTCTTTTTTTTTTCTTTTTTCATTCTCTCACTACAACAAAACGGGCCTACTGCGTCACTTTTTTTTACTTAAGACGACGCAAAAAAGGTTGGCATAGGTGTCGCGACCCGTCTCACGACACTTCCGAAAAGGTTGTTTTTATTACAGTTGGCATAGGTTCTACAACACTTTTGAAAAAGCGTTGGCATAAGTCAACATAAGCCAACCTTTATTGAAGAGTTGGTAAAGGCCTAGTCAAGGCCGACCTTTAAAGAAGGTTGAGATAGATTCGTCTAAGGCAAACTTTAAAAAAAGGTTAGAATAGACCCGTCTAAGACAACCTTAAAAAGGTTGCCATAGACCTTGTCTAAGGCAACCTTTAAAAAAGGTTGAGATAGAGCTGTCTATGGCAATCTTAAAAAGGTTGGGATAGACCTTATCTAAGGCAACCCTTAAAAAGGTTGGGATAAACCTTGTGTAAGGCAACTTTTAAAAAGGTTGAGATAAAGCTGTCTAATACAACCTTAGTAGAAGATCTTCTACTTCTCCCTTTGTTTTCCTCCCTTCTCTATCTTTTTTAACGTAATTTTTCTATGTTTTCCATTTGTTAAAACTAATCCACAAGCTCACCTCACTCGAAAAAAATTAAATTGTTCAAAAAAATTAAATATTTTCCATTTCACTACATCAATGTCTAACATATCATGCACATTTTGAGTATCCTTTGTCTTCTAAAGTCATCAAAGTCTAAAATCTATCCAAAGACCAACTATCAAACTAACAATAAATGCACAAACTTATCAAAAGAAAATCACCTTAAGTTGGGAGTCATCATTTTTTTACCTAAATTTGGGTCGATATGAGTAGTTCTAGCTCTAACCCTTGGCCAACCATGCATATGGCTAACTTATTAGCCTTTTAGGTATATATTTTGACATCTTCTCAACCCATAAGAATTGCTATTCTTTTTCGTACATATAAATATCTAAAAAGAGGTTTTAAACATGTTGGTAGAGGAATGTCCTTTTTTCTTTTTAAGGACACATTTCTACATATATGTTTTTTTTTTAATTCAGATATTCTTATTATGTGATAATTTGTTTAATTTTTTTAAAATCGATACATTAATAATTCATAATATAAATAACTATATATTTATATTTGTATTATGTTGTGTTAATATTTCTTATTATATCTTTCCAAAAAAAATTATTATATCATTTTTTATCTTATTTTAATTATTTTTCATATCATACACTTCTGACATTTAGGGTTGTAAATGAATTAAACTTGAACAAATAATCTTTTGTTCAAGTTTGTTTGTTTATTTTTAAGCTTGTTCGTGTTCAGTTTGCGTTCGTTAATAATTTCAATTTTTTGTTCATGTTCGTTTATTTAAGATTATGTGTGTTCATGTTTGTTTGTTTAATGTTCACGAACATATTCATTTAACTTAATCGAACATATTCATGAACAAATAATTGAACATGTTCACGAACAATGTTAATAAATAATAAACAAACAAACAATAAATAAATACATACACACATATTGTCTAGATATAAAACAGTCAAATATAAATATTAATAATTATATTATAAATAAAAAAATACAAACCAAGATAATTTTATTAATATATAATAATGGAATTTTTATAAGAAAACATCATTAATAAATAAACGAGCTTATTCGTGAACATAAATAAATCGAACACACCTCTACTCTTGTTCGTTCATTTATTAAATGAACATTAAAATTTTATTCATACTTATTTATTTAGCTTAATAAACGAATATAAACGAACAATTCATCGAACGTTGGATGACATTACCCAACACCTTTGAATTGCTTTCAGTTTCTTGTGTTTTTAGGTGTCAACCACAATAAGCATCTTTAGATTTCATCCAAAAGATAAATATATGGAAAAAGATTTAACAGCACATAATAAATAACACATTACTTTTAATTGCACTAAAATTGTACCTGTAAAGAAAGAAGGTGAAATAATGTGAAGATTGTGATTTGTCATTTTCTTTTTGAATGAAAAGAGGTGCACTTTATACTTTTATTTCATCTCTATCCGATACAGCTAAAATATATAAATCATATACTAAAGCTAAGAATATACCTAATTTTTTTTATATATTAAAATTACAAATAAAGTTAATATTCAAGTCTTCAATTAATAGAAGTTCCGTCATCGAATATATTAAAAATTAAATATAACTAAATTTTAGTTATTTTCAATTATAAATTATTTTTTTTAATTTTTTTTATCTTTCACCCCAAACTTGTAATATTTTACTTTTAATTCCTTAATATCGAATTCCTTGCTTCCCCCACATGGGCAGCCAATTGATTTGGGGAAATGCTTAGTTGAAAGCAATTGGAATGCATTCATTGGAAGTCCTTATATTCCCGATTAGGTAGCAAACGTATCCCTTTTTATTTATTTTTATCAAATATACTAATTCTTTTCTAATTCATGGTAAAAGATGCATCATGCATGCATGCATGCACCCCTTTATTCTGTTATATTCCTAGCATTTCATAATATTGACTATAATTACGTATGTTTGGAGGTGGAGGTTTAGCCCCCAAAGTTGAAAACTTTTTTTTTTTTTTTGAATATTTTAAGTTGAAAACTTTATCCTTTAAAGTTTTTAAAAAATAATGAGTTTTTTAATCTTTTGAAAATTTTCATTTTACATTTTAATTTTTTTAAAAATTTAATTAAACACATTTAAAATATTTGAAACTTTTCATTAATCTCATAAAAATTTTAAATATTTTAATTAGACTCTAATTTTTTTAAATGATTCTCATTAAACCCCTAAAATTTTTTTAAAAATTTTACTAAACCTCTCAAAATGTAATCTTGTGGTTCACCACAAAATCCAACCTTGAATTTTTTTTTTCCTTAAATAAAACAAATTATGAATGCAGCGGCAAAGCCAAAGAGCTTGCACGACCTGATCCCCTAAAATAAAAAATTTTCATTTAGGTCCTTTTATAATTTGTAAAATTTTAAATTAGTAATAGTATAATTGCACTTTTCCCCCAAAAATGATAAAAAATTATTAAGATGTATGCTATTAAAATGGTGAAATTATATTTTTACTATCATAAAAATATACAATTTAATTTTGATCCCCTAAAATGAAAAATTTCCCATTTAGGTCTGTTTATATTTTATAAAACTTTAAATTAGTAATGGTAAAATTGTACTTTAACTTCTCAAAAATAATAAAAATTTAATTTAATCCTTTAAAATGAATATAAAAATAAAAACGAATAAATTTATAAAATTATATTTTTATTATCATAAAACCTAGGATTAATTCTAGGTTTCCGAAAAAAATTATCTGGCTTGATCCTTTGCCACGGCAGGAATTTTTTGAAGTAGAGACGTAACTAGAGGCAAGCATGCAACGTGCTCCTTTCATTAAATTTTACTCTCTTAAATATTAATAATTTAAACTAAATGACACAAAAAATTTTAAATCATTCCAAACTCGTATGACATAATTTCCAGCTTTGCCATTATTTAAAGTGATTATTCATTTGTCAACTGTTGTGTGATATGTTCGTAGTATCCTAGATAGATTATTAATTACAATAGCCGAAAAGAGGGAAGAAAAGAATTTGATTCTCCATTAGGATTTTGGAGGACATCAAACGAGTAAATGGAATCTGGAAACAGTAACAATGGTGGCTTTACCGAAAGTTTTATCGGGAATCAGATTCCAAGACAAAAATTTAGCAACACGTAAAGTTGTAGAATTGTCAAGAATTCGCCAACTAGGGTTTTACCCTTTTGTTTAAATGAACACAGGCTTTAAATAACCAAATCCAGCGAAAGAAACTTCATCAGATTGCACAACATTAACCATCATCAATACACTCAAATCTACCTCCAACTTCCTTCTTTGATTTCTTTTTTCTTTCTCTCATGGCTAAACAAAAAATCCCAGATCGAGCAACCGAAGACAAATCTAAAGGTGAACCTCTCAATCTCACACATATCCATCAATTTTCTTGTCGTTTTATTGCTTCTCAATTGTCGATTATAATTGTTGTTGTTGTCCTTTTTTTCTGTACTTAGATGAATTACCAGCATGTTGTCCTCCGGTGACCAAAGCTAAGAGCGGAGGCAGGAAGAGAAGCTGCATTGAAGGATGGTAAGTCTTCTATAAATTATGGTAGTCCCTCAAAATTATCCTAAAAAAATATAATATTATGCTTCGGAAATTGTTTGCAGTCTCTTTGCTTTGTGCTGCTGCTGGTTATGGGAGGCATGCTGCGACCTGTAGAAATAATGGAGCAGTCTGATGGCAATGATGACGACAAAGAATCTTTAAACCCTACTTATGAAATCAAATATGAAACCTTATGTCTCTTTTGTTTTTTTTGTTTTTAATCTAATTGATCATTTTGTAATTTATAGTTCCCTAAGTTTAAATCACATGTTTTAAGGTACTTAGTCTTGTAATTATATATATACTTTCTTTTTTTTCTTAATCCTTTCGATAGATGTGAGTGATTATCAATAAAATTATACCATGTTTTTATTGTAATTATCAAATTTGTCCGATTGTGATCAAAGGAATTTTATTATGGGTTGAAGTGCAAAAGGCTTTGATATATTTATTGGGTAAGTGTTCATCAAACTATTAGAATATCATTTTTTTGGTCCTGGGCGTTATAAATTTTGCAGAATTGTTAGTCATCATAGTTTTTTATTTTTTTATTTCTATCACTTATCTTTTAAAATTTATGTTTTAGTCCTATATTACTTGTATTTAAATGTAATTTTTGGATATAAATAATAAGATATGGATATTTAACGATTTTAAAGTATTTGATGTAGTTTTTTTTATGTTTATCTTTATTTGTGTTTGCGTTAGTGCTTTTTGGCATCTTTGCTATCCCCTACATCCATTACAGGCTAGGGAATCTTTTGTTTTTAGTGTTTTCTAATATCGACAAATGGCAAAGCATCTAAATAACATTGTTCAGACTTCGAAATTAAATTATATATTTTTATAATAGTAAAAATATATTTTTTTATTTCAATAGTCTATATCTTTATAATTTTTAAAGAATTAAATTAGTTTTTATTATTTTTAGAAGGCCAAAGTGTAATTTTACCATTACTAATTTAAAATTTTATAAATTATAATGGGGCCTAAATAGAAAATTTTTCATTTTAGAGGGGTCAGCCGCAGTAAACGAAAAAACCAATCCACCATAGCATCAATAAGATGGTCTCATCCTCATCTTCAAGAAGAAAATTCAATCCGATGAATCTATTGCTCCCTCAATCATAAAACCAAACTCGCCCAAGCTACAACCTTCAACAAAAAATGGAAACCTATTGCAGATGCAAATCCAAAAACCAACCTCTGAAATGTGTTGATACAAGGCTTAACAGAGGAGTTTCAAAAGGAGGTTGTGTGTGATTAGTAGTGATATTGGCTTGAAGAGTAGGTAGAGGCATAATAAGAGAGGTAATGAATTGGATGAGAGCTTCAAGGGAGTGGACAGTGGGCGAATTCTTGTTTGGGTAGTGGGGGAAAAGGTTTGGTTTGAGGGAAGCTCGGCGTTGATAGGGTTGTTACTGGTCGCCGAAGCCGAGGAATTGACAGCGTTGGTGGGGTTGATGGGCTTTTGATGGTTGAGAGTAACATCATTATGAGAAGTAGTCATCGTAAGGTCTACGCTAACTACAACAATTGTTGATACAAGGCTCAACAGAGAAGGAAATGAATGGAGTAAGTGGTGGTTCTGTGGAGGCTGGTTTACCTAAAGAGGCGAAGAGCAGGAAGGAATAAGATGATAAGTTGATCATTGGGAGAAAGAGTATTTAGGCAAAGTAACTTTAGTGCTGGAAAATCGATCCCTTCTCCATTGCTAGAAGAGTATTTATAAGAGAGATCCTCTTGTCTACTAGTGTGACTTGGCAGGATAAACACTCAGTCTCGCCAAACACGTAAAGGATATTCACGGTGGGCCTCATCCTATTATTCATTTGATCAATAAAAAGTTATTATGCTCAAGTGGACTATTTATTATCTTAAGGGTGTGTTCACATTTGAGGAATGTTTTTAAAGTAGGTGCCTAGTCTTTCTAATGGGAGCAAAGAGTTGGTGATCTTCTGGTAGATGATCCAACTAAATCTCTTTGTAACACCCTCTAACCCCAAACCGTGGTCGGAACAGGGTTACAAGGCATTACCGGACTTATACACTAGCAGACGAATAAAAACGAGACATAAAATTGAGTTTCAATCTAAAATTATCTAATTTCCATTAAATAGTCCTTAATATGGGCCTACGGGGCCCAAAATAGGTTTAGAAAATTATTTGGGATTAAACCGAGAACTTTAAAAATTTTTCTTTGAAGACAGGGGCACATGCCCGTGTGGCCTGGGACACCCCCGTGTGGCCAGCCCGTGTGGCTCCCCATGACCGTGGGGCCAGGCCGTGGGCAGATCTGACTTGCCACACACGGCCGTGCAACTAGCCCGTGGGCAAGTCTGACTTCCCCACACGGCCTGGGCACACGCCCATGTGTCTTGGCCGTGTGAAAACATGATTTTTCACCATTTTTAGGCTACTTTCACCCACTAAACATACCCAATTCATGCCCAAAACATTGACTTATAAATCTTAATCAAATACCATTCATTTCATTTTCAAACTTAACAAAAATTCATTCATTCATTCAAAAAAAACTTCTTAAGGTTTATAAACCATATCTACATTCAAAATATTAAACATTTACAAGTGACAAACATTAAACCTAGTACATGCCACCTTTCCAAAAGTTACATATACATCACCAAAATTTGAGCTGAAGTCGGGATTGATTCGAATACTTGACTGTACTTCAACTTTACCTATCCTGTGCACGAGAAACAACCGTACGCTGAGTATTGAAAATTCTCAGTGGTATTATCATAATTCAAATATATAACTACAATCAAATATCATAACATACTTAGATAAATAGTAAATCAAACATATAAGTTCATGCTAAATTATCATATTATCAATGTGTCATTTTCAACATTCAAATTAATATCTCAACAATACAGTTCCAATCATTCATGAACCTTAGGTTCATCTCTCAATCACATATACATATCTAATTCACATTTCAATAGGAACCATTCATGAACCTTTAATCTTATAACATAATATCATTTTTCATTTCAATTCACATTAAAACTTTTATTGTTCATTCAATGGTTCAAATAATCAAATTCAATAGATTTTCTCATATAACATAATTACCCCTATTAACATGACTCAGACTTTGGCGGATACACGGATCCAACCAAACACACCATATTGGCACCCAGTGCCTCATCGGATAGTTCGAAGCAATATAGTGACACCCAGTGTCTCATCGGCCTAGCCGAAGTAAAGTGGTACCCAGTACCTCATCGAATCTATCCGAAGCAATATGACACTCCAAGTGTCTCATCGACTCGAGGTCGAAGTAACCCTGAACTCTTCCAATCCTATGGCATGCCAGCTATATCCACTAAGCTCAACTAGTTAATAGGGTATCAAATTCCTTTCTCTTTTCGATCAAATTCACATCAATTGCACTTTAGCCACATTTTCTCACATATTTCTCAATTCAAGCACAACTTGTTCAAATTCACATTATCATATATTTTCACTTCATTTCCATTCTCAATTGATCAAATTCATTCAAATCAATTCAATCACATTAATAGTTCAATTTCAAATCTCAAATTCATATGTATATCAACATTACTCAACTCAATCATATAATTCAATCTCACATGCATATATTTGTTCATCAAATAAATCTAATACACATTCAATTCAACATCAATATTTACCCCACATTCAAATTCCATATACATATATTAAAATTAAACATTTAATAAGAAATAACTTGAATTATGATAATACAAAAGGATATTTTTCTCAAGTTACTCCTCGATCACTTTTTCTTTTCCCTTCGTATTGGGCGTCTCGGTTTCCTTGTTTGCTACAAAAATTAGTATAATTATAATTAATTAATAGTACACATATTTTAAACAAAGTAATAATTTTCCATGCAATTTTTTCCTAGATACCAAATTTGTCCTAAACACATTCATCTTCTTTCTTTTAGCAATTCACATAATTTTCTTATTCAATTTCCATCAAAACTTCAATATAACTTTCAAATTTTCATCATTTTTCCATAATTTCAAATTTCTTCCAATTTAATCCCTAAAACACAAAACTTATAACCTATTTCACAAATTAGTCCTTAAATAAATTCAAATCAATAATTTTATCAAATTAATCCCTAATTTCATCATTCATTCAACATAAACCCTACTCAAATATCTATCAACTTCCATAACTTCCACTTAGTTTCAACAAAACTCAATTCTAAAGCTTCTAAAGCATTTAAATTAAAGAATAAGGGCTTAATTAAACTTACCAAATTAAGCTTGAGACTCAAAACCCTAAATTTTCCTTTTTCCTTTCTTTTTCTTCTTTCTTTCTTCTTCCCCTGCTATTTCGTTTGCTTGTTCTCTTTTTCTTTTTCTTTTTGTTTTATTTTATTACTTTATTTACTTAATTAATAACTAATTATAAAATATCTAATTATAACAAATAAATATATTACAAGTGTATTTATACACACATGTACACATGCATTTTTTGACCACCATACATTTGTCACCATCATAATTAATTAATAAAATATAATAATAATAATAATAATAATAATTATTATTATTATTATTATTATTATTATTATTATTATTATTATCTTTTACTTAATTAATAGGTAAATATATATCTAATATACACTTGTACAAATAATATAAACACACATGTATTTATTTTCTAACATACACATGTCACTAATTTGGTTTAATTACTAATTTAATGCCTTAATATTTTTCTATTCTATAATCAGACTTTTATGCTTTGTTCAATTTAATCCTTTCTACGAATTTTTTCTAATCAAATTAAATTCTCTTATTCAAAACTTAATTAAACACACAACTAAACACTCAAGTATTTCTAATAATTATTTACTAACTCGATTTACTAAGACAAAGGCCCTACGACTCGTTTTTTTTTTCTAAGACGGAGGCCCTAAACTCACTTTTCCGATGCCCGTGGAATTTGGGTCGTTACACTCTTCTTGAGTTGAGTCTGTAACACCTCAGGGCTGGCAGGTCTAAGGTTTTGATGTATAGTAGTTAAATAGTATGTCTGGCAAAGTGTAATCCGCCCAATTGCTCATTTTGGTGTACACGCATGGTCGTATAATAACCGTCATAAAAGTATAATAAAGATTTAACACTCGATGAACCAATTGAAATAATTTCGGGTACGAAAGAATAATGCTTACACAAAGTGTGCTTGTAACTTTAACTGTATTTGCTAATACAAGCTGTGTAATGGGTTTGCTCACACGAGCTATGGGTCGAGATGTTAAACTACACGATGTTGCTCAAACGAGTTGTGGAGAATCCACAATAAATGTAGGACTTTAGGCATTGGTAGGACATCAAAGACTAACACCCAAATTGTAATAACTCTAATGACATGTTATTTGTATCCTAAGCATTCACAAGGTTCATACGGGCCACATATCATGTTCGAATCTTATATCTTTATTTATACTATACCATTTCAAGTATACATTCGTGTATTTCTCATTTTTCAAACATACTCATTAATTTAACTAATTCCATAATTTAATACGAATCACTAATTGCCATTTATCAACAATTTAACTATGCCTAACATACATAATAATTAACATACCTCCAAAAGCAGTAATTAATAAGTTAATTC
The DNA here is from genome assembly GCA_020496765.1 of Gossypium stocksii. Taxonomy (NCBI): domain Eukaryota; kingdom Viridiplantae; phylum Streptophyta; class Magnoliopsida; order Malvales; family Malvaceae; genus Gossypium; species Gossypium stocksii. The sequence continues at coordinate 44,773,225 of CM035628.1, read as the reverse complement.
GATATACGAACTTACCTAGACAAAAATGATTACGAATACAACGCCAACAACTAATCCGTTAACTTAGGTTTTCCACGATTTGAGTCCGATTGATTCGTTTCTTGATCTAAATAATAATATTCACTCAATTAATCAATTCAAATAGCTCAAATAATTAAACTTAAGCTTATAAGCCCTTTCATTATAAATTTACAAAATTATCCCAACATTTTACCCTTTTATGCAATTTAGTCCCTAAACCTAAAACTTTCAAATTAACCACATTTAATCACAATTCATGCTAGCCAAATTTCCTATAATCCCTATACAACCCATATTTAACATATCTGCACAAGAATTTTATACAATTTTACTATTTTAACAATTTAGTCCCTAATTCATAAACATTTCATAACTTCCAAATCTATTATTTTCCATAAAAAAAATCTTAATTTCATCAATAACATAAATCAAAATATTTAATAGTTTTACAAATTAGTCCCTAGGTTAGCTAGATTAAGCTACAACGATCTCAAAAACACAAAAATCATTAAAAAGCATATAGGGAATTCACTTACATGCATTCAAATTAGCATGGCCAATTCTCCAAGCTTTGAAACCATGAAGTTTTCGGTTAGAAGAAATCCAAATGAAAGAGATGATGGCTTTGGTTTTGTTTTAATTTATGCTTTTATTAATTTCTTATTTAACAAGCCATGACTGTCCACTTACTTTACCTATGGTCTAATTACTTTTCAAGATCCTAAATCCATGTTTTTACAATCATTTAACACATATAAACTAATGGTGATTAACTTTTACAATTTTTACAATTTATTCTTTTTTCTTTAATTAACTATTCAAACGTTAAAATTTCTGAACCAAATTTCAAAACACCTATATAATCATTGTGTGAACCTCAAATTGCCCGGCCCATTTACATTTTACAAAACCCATCAGCAAAATTAGCTAAACCCACAAAAACCCAAGTTAAAACTAGACCCAAACCCCCTTACAATTTCAGCCTATACCCGAATAACCCCAACAGGAACCTACCTAACAGACCTAGCCCAATACAATTTAAACTAAAACCCAAACCCCAAGCCCAATAACCAAACCCTAGCCCGACCCAAATCAGAAATAGACAGAGTCAAACCCTAGCCCCATACGCCGTTGCCCCTGTGCCTCCACCAGCGTGCATGACGCCCATGGCCCTGCTTGTGTCGGCTTGGCACCCAAAATGGTTGAACCTCTCCGTTGACCCCTCACATGCCTGCAAAAGAGAGCAAAAATAGAAACCAAGCAGAGAGCAGATAGGCACCCATAGCAAACAATAACAAAAAGGGCTACACGCAAGAATAACAGCAAAGAAAAACGAAAAAAAAAAGGACATTGTATTTCTTTTTATTTTTCACTTTCAATCGACTATGTAAAGCCAAATAAAAACCACTGTAAAAACTTACACACATTTTGAATACAAAAAACACCAAAAGGTATCGTTTCCCGTCTGTTTTCTAGTATATTTTCAATTTCTAATCTATTTCATGCATAAAATAGTAATAAAAACACAACCTTTTTACCTTTAGTGGTGATCGGGATCTTGAAACCGAATCGTCTCGTCTAGATCTAGGCTTTGGTAGCCTTTTTTTGGTCGTTTTGAAGTCAGATTCGGGTTTAGGGGGGCTTAAAGGTTGGAACTGGCTATATTGGGGTGTCTCCGGCCACCGTATATGACGGTTGGCACGGCGGAGGCACGACGGCTCGATAACGGAGCAAAGCTGAACTTAGGCCAGTCTCCGAGAGCCTGTTGAGAGAGAATTCTTCTTTTTTTTAAGGGTCGGTTTAAGTTTTTTTTTTGTTTAAAATTTGGTTTTATATACGATGGGTACGACGTTGTTTTGAGCTAATGGTAATAGCTTTAAAACGGTGTCGTTTTAGAGGCATCACCCACTCGAGTGACCCGACCCAGGGGAGGATCAGCGTGTTTTTGAGCCTTGGCCTATTTGCGCAATTGGTGCCTTCGTTTCATGGTGTTTTGTAATTTGGTCCCTCACCCGTCTTGCAATTTGGCCCTGAATTTTGCGTGCGTTTCAATTTAGTCCTCGCGCTGATGGATGACCAACATTAGAACGGTGTCGTTTTGAACGGGTGGGAGAAATTACTCTTTTAATCCCTGTTATTCGCACACGCGTTCAAATAGGTCCTTTTATTTTGTTTTATTTTAAATTTGGCCTAAGAACTTTGCTTTGTTTCTAATTTCATCCTTTTGCTTTTTATCCTTTAAATATTGTCTATAATATTACACATTGTTATTCACTATTATCATGTTTATTATTTTGTTCTAAAATATGTTTTAGCAATATCTTATATCACCTTTATTATCATCCTTTTTATTATTATTACACTTATTATATTTATATTATCACTACTATTTTCATTTCACATCATTATAATATCATACTTAGTATTATTTTTACTATTATATTTTCGCTATTATACCTATTATTTTAACTACTATATTTCATTACTTTATTTTATACATATTATCATTACCATGGTTACTGTTATTATTTTTAATATATGTTTATGTTATGCACATATTCTTAATACTATTATATACTTTTACATATTATCGTTATATATGTTTTTAACATATAGGTGTATATTTATGTAATATATCAATAGTTTTTCAATGATTTTAATGCATATATGTTATGTATATATTTAAATACTCTACTAGTATGTATGTCTCTTCTTCATATATATTATATATGTATTAAGTATATATTATCCTTTTAACATTATATCTTTTTATATCATGTACATATTTTCAATATTATTATATATATTTTTTCAAATAATATCACTATGTATATATCTTTATACGTATATACATGTATGTAGGAAACATTATTATTTTTTTTAATGTTATGTTTTTGTCATTTTATGTTCTGTTATTCATACATATATATATGTACGTTCATAGTTTTTATTTCATGTTTAATTCTTATTACGTTTAATATCGCATACATCGTTATTGTTTTTGATATCGTTGTCATGTTTATTAGTTGCTTCGATGTATCTCTAACCTTTTTATTTGTTCTTTTTTATTTCATATCAATTTGCTTTTAAAGATCTTGCTCTTGTTTTGTAATTAATTTTCATTACATAAGACAACGTACCGATTCAACACCAAGCCGTCGATTTCATCGCTATGTTGGGTGAATCGTATTGGCTTGTGTTGAAGAGGGGACATCCTTCTAAAAAATCAAAAATTCAAAAATTCTCGTCTTTTCAATCGGATCACGATTAAATGTTAAAGTTAACTCGTATTTTTGAAAACCAAGATGACACGTGTTTAATAAGATACCGATTTTGGGCGTTGTGGGGGTGCTAATACCTTCCCCGCACATAACCGACTACCGAACCCTATTTTTCTCTGAATTTTGACGTAGACCTAAACCCGGCCTTCTTTTTTATCCAAAAGCAAATTTTTCTGTTAAAAAAAAGGGTTTTATTAGGTGTCCGATCACACCTAGAAAAAAGGGATCGGTGGCGACTCCCCTTTTCAATAAAATCGAATTTCGGTTTTTAAATTTTTCAATCAAATACTTCAATTAGCGACTAAGCTAATATTTTGTTTTTAGGTCGCTACAATCATTATTAAATATTTATAGGCTCGATTTATAGAAACGAGGTCCTAATATCTCGTTTTCTAAAACCGCTTAACTTTAAGGACAAACCAATTAAACTCAACTATTCATTCAAATAACAAAAATTATCAAATCAAAATTTAATATAATTTGTAGCCCAAAAACCACTGTTTCCAACACCACTGAAAAAATAGATTATTACACCTTCCCTCCCTTACAGACCCTATTCTCTTTCTCGGAATAAGGGTTTTTGTTCCAAGTGGTTTACTGCTTCAGCCTTCAGCTTCAAGTGGCTTTTCAATTAATTTTATGGTGGGATTTTGTTCTATTGACGGTATTAATTATTCGATTCAACCTTAGTTTGAAATTAGTTCGATTTTTTTTTTTTTTGTTTTTTTAAAGGGTTGGTGGGTTTTGTACTAAGTTAAAGAAATGCCTCCATATGATTGTATGCTTTTTTTCGATGAAATGAATCCTTTACTTCTAATTTCACAAGAAAAATGGTATTGGTGTTATTCCTCATATTACCAAAATTTGATATTATTAATATATTTTCATTATTTAATTTGATACTCTTGAAACGGTTAAGGACATTCAAGAAAGAAGATAGTACATAAGAGAGAAGACAATCAGGATGTTAATATAATATCGTTAAAGATAGCACATGAAGAAGCTACAAGTTGCATATGTTCGAGGATTCCCCGTTTGGGGAAGGTCTTAGGGCTATGTAGTTAGTTTTTTATTTTACTTGTCACCCAAAAGAAAAAACGTCTCTAATTTCTTTTAAAAAAATATTTATTTATCCTTTGAATGAATAATTTTTTCTATAAATCTAACTTATTTCTTTTATATACTCCCAATTTAAAAAACTTTTGCATCAAAATGAAAAGTAAATGCGATATTAGAAACTAAAGATGCATGGATAAAAAAAATTAAATAATTGTTTTTTCATTTGATACTAAAAAAAAATATTAAGTACTTAACTCAAACTAAGGGCATAGTTTGAGGGTCAACTATTAAATTAAGCTGAAGCCCGAGATTGGACGGTCTAGTCACCATATCGGACACGTGTAAGCAACAAGCCCTCCTCAAAGCCTACTTCAAATCTCAACCGCTGATCTAACAAATCCGTAAAAAACCATCCAAAACCCTAAAATTTATCTATATAAATGCAAATCAATTGTGGCTGTTATGGTTTCCAATTTGCAACACTATCCGGCACTTCCTCTCTTCCGTAATCTTACTTTCAGATTTCAGTCTCAGTAAAGCTTTTTTTTGCACCTGCCAAAATGGGGTTAGTTTTCCTTTCTAATTTTTTTTTTTTTACAAAACGTTATTATTTGCTCGCTTCCATTTATTCCTTTCTAAACTTTCTAAACAATGATAGCTTTGTGAATCATTTTTTGCGATAGCCGTTTGTTTGTTCCAGTAAAGTAGTACGTAAGATCCAATTTATATGATTAGATGATTTGTGGGTCAATGATTTCTTTTCCCATATGCTTCTGGGTGTTTTGGTTGGTGAGGAAACTTTGGAATTTGTGAGTGAGGATGTCTTCAAGTGCCTGTTTGGTTGATGGGAAAACTGTGGAAGAAGGAATGGTATGTGAAAAATTAGGGTAGTATGTGGGGTTATGGCTGTTGGTCATGATTTTAAACTTGTTAAAAAAATGATTGATGACCTTCTACATCAATGGGTATCTTTTAGATTTTATTTCTGTGATGCTTCCTTAGCTTGAAGATTGCTGTTCTAGGGAATTTGCATTTCCGTTTTGGTGATTTGGGGTTGGTTCTGAAAAATTCAAAAATTTTACTTGAGCCTTAGTTATTGCTTCTGTTTTTGGTTATTTATTTGGTTCATATGTTGGAAAATTGCAATTATTCTAATCGAACTGAACTTTATACATTTTTTAAATATTTCATAGTATTTAATTGTTTACAATATAGAAAATAAGTATTTTATTTCTAAATTGGTGAAAAAGAACTTCAAAATGCTATAGAAAAAGAAAGAGATAATTTAAATTACTAAACCAATGGACTAAAGTGTAGATTTCCGTTGGATCAGTTCAGTTATATACTCTTTCTGGGAGTAAGGGCTTTTGTTCCAAGTGGTTTACTGCTTCAGCCTTCAGCTTCAGGTATTTTTTTCAATTAAATTTATAATGGGATTTTGTTCTATTGATGGTATTGATTATTCGATTCAACCTCAGTCTGAAATCAGTTTGATTTTTTTTTTTAAAGGGTTGGTGGGTTTTGTACTGAGCTAAAGAAATGCCTCTATATGATTGTATGCTTTTATTGAAGCCCCATGTGAAGAAGGAGGGGCTCATCGATTTGGTAGCACGTGTAGGTAGACATGTTTATAGCAGAAATGGGGTTCTCACTGAGCTCAAATCATTTGGCACCGTTCAATTAGGTTATGGCATCAGGAAGCTCTCCGGAAGATACTACCAGGTCAGAAAAATCTTACTTTTTGTTCATATTTATTGTTTGATCTTGCTAAAACTGTGTTTTTATTGTTTGGTTTTGCATTTTTTCCCCTTTGAAGTTTATCTTGCTTTGATTTGGAGTTGCTTTCATTATTGTTATTATTGAACTTTGAAAAGGAAGCTTTGCTTTATCTAAAATAACATGTTGGTTGTCAATGGCCAGTTTATGAGACTATGTGGATTGCTCGATGTTAGAATGTTGTCTCAGTTTAGAAAAAAGGAATTAAGTGAACTAACTACCCTAGATAGAGTTGCTATGTAAAATGGAAAATCCGGACATGTTACAGATTGCGCAAAGTTAAGATATTTAAGCTGGTCGTATCGAGGTCTGTCGTAGTTCTCTGCTAACTTGTTTTATATCAAGTTTCTGGTTCAGCTAAAGAACTGTTAGACATGAGCTGTCGGCAACTATTAGGTCTTGAGTTCGAATCTTGGTATTTACAGCCCCTTATTTCTTTAGAACAAAGAAATTTGTGCACGAATTGGTCCTTTTGGCATAGAAATTTATTAATGTAATGATGGATTGAACAATCTGTTTATATCATGTATTATACAGGGTCAACTCATGCAGATGACAATGATGGCCACACCCAATATCAACAAGGAGCTGCAGTACTTGAACAAGGAAGACAGACTGTTGCGTTGGCTTTTAGTTAAGCATCGTGACACAAAATTTGGGCTGGAATTCCTTAGTGAAGATGATGGGGAATTGGAGCTTAGCAAACTCTCTCGAGGCAATATATATGAAGAGGACATTGATGACGACGACGACGACGACGACGACGACGATGATGAATACGATGAGAACCCAGGCAATGGCGGAAAACTCTGATCGGTAAAAGATTTTGATAATCCGAGGATAGAGCAGAACGTGATAGATAATTGAAGTCCATAACTATGTTATTTGTCTTTGTAGTATGCCTTTTTAAAGTTTTGAATGATCCAACTTATGTTGTTTGTAGGTCTTTAAGAGACTAGAAGAAATACAGGGAATTGCGACCATATTTCAATAAATGAGTGTTTTAATTTGTTTATTTTATGTTATTCTGACTAAAATAATTCAATTTTTTAAAAGTTCTTTTATATATTTGGAGAATGTTTAGAGGGTCATATTTTCGTTCTCATGTCTGAATGTGTTGGATGTTGGTGTCAAATACAATGCTATATGAAAAATCCATAGGTATGCCAAAATTGACATGCTAACAAGTGTTTGCGACAAGGAGATTGTAAATTTAGAAGCATCATTTTTTATAGGCAATACATGAACTTATTTATTAAACTCTTAAATAGAAGCAAAAACATATTTTTATAAAAAAAACGGTAGACCGATGTATTTAAGCACAGTGGTATCCAACAATCAATTAAGTTAAAAAGATTTATTACAATTGTTAAGATAGATCAAATTTTAAAGAGGTACAATGATTCTCAAAGTTTATCACATGGAGTTGGAACTTTCATGAAAGTTTTTGTATTAAAAGTTATATTGTATTTTATTGTTTTTATTTAAAAATAGATAAATTAATCTTTATGTATTAGAAAGAATAAAATATTAATTTTTTATTAAAAAATTATGCATTTTTATTGTTTAAAAGAAAACATAATTAGCAGAATAATCAAAACGTGATTAATGTATCACGTGCTAATATAGAAAGATAAATTCTTAACGATATCTAATCCAAGTCCTCCATGGTCCTTCTCAACATCAATTGGAGCAGCTCTTTTAATGGAGTTTTTCTATTACAGGTGTCTCGAACATGTGTCACTTTTTCATGCAAAAAATTCCAAGAAAATCTTCGTCCCCCTCGGCATGCAACATTGCCACGTTGCAAGACCAAAGCTAACAAAGCAATCCCCTTTCCTCTTCTTCTTAATTGCATCCTTCACTCAAATCTTGAATCATCTTTTGTTATTTTCTATCAAAAATGAATTCACAGAGTTTATTGGCTTCGGTAGGCATTAACATAGGACTGGCAATGGTGATTTTATTTCTCTTCTCAATCTTGAAGAAACAGCCTTCAAATGCTGCCATATATTACCCTCGTCCTCTTTCCAAACGACATCCCATCACCTTCCCTCCTTTCTCTCTCCGTCGTTTCATTCCTTCCTTTTCGTGGATCCCTCGTGCCTTTCGCGTCACTGAAGATGAAATCCTCCAAACTAATGGCCTTGATGCACTCATTGTTATAAGACTCTTCAAGTTCGGGTCTGTTTATTCTTATAATAGTCTCTCTTCCTGTTGGTTTTCAATTATATACGAGTTAAGACCCTTTTTTTTTATTCTTTTTTCAGGATCAATTTCTTTACTGTTTGCTCTTCTGTTGGATTGCTAGTACTCCTACCAATTAATTTTGGTGGACAGCCAGCTTCCTCTGATAGCTATCGTTCCATGGATTCTTGCACAATATCCAACATCAAAACAGGTTCTAACATGTAAGATGTAAGACTATCACATATATATATTGTCTTGATTCAATCTGTTCATCAACAACATTGTAATACAGAGTTTGACTCCTTGTTTTACAGGCTTTGGGTGCATTTTATGTGCTTGTGGTTTATATCTCTCTATGGATTACACCTTTTATATAGGGTGAGCTTTTACAATTATAAAATGGTGGATTATTATTTCCAAATTCATGTTTGTGTCTGTTCTGAGTCCTGATTTTGTACTTGTTAACTTCCAGAAATGTTTGACATATAACAGGTGAATTCCTACTCTCCAGGAATATTCTGAGATTTTGGTTAAAAGGATTCAACAAGTTCGCAACCTCAGGCATCGTCCCGATCAATTTACGACTCTAGTTCGAGAAATTCCGGTCTGCGGTGAACACAAGGCTCGTGGCTGTTGTGTTGATCACTTCTTTTCTAAACATCATCCTTACAGTTATCATTCTTACAGAATGTTATATGATGGGAAAGACATTGAAGATCTGTCGGTAAGCTTTCGATGGTCTCTAATTCGATACAATTCGGAAACATGTTGGATGCCGTTTTAACTGCCATGTTACAAATGATTTGAGTGTAGAAGCAGGCGAGATATGTGCATGAAAAGGTTCAGGGGTTAAGAAAGAAATGTGAAGGCAAGAAACATGGTAAAGAATCGGATGAATGTCGAGATGATTTATTAAAAATTGCAGGGCTTGAGGAAAAGCTTGAGGAACTTTGTCGTAAGATTCGCCAATTACAGAGTGAAGATATGCTCAAAGAAAAGGTAATACTAACCTGTGCATGAGACATGCATTTGTTTTTGGTTGAGTCGCGTTTATCACTGTTAATTGGAGATAGTTAATGAATATTGGATGCAAAGAGAGCCAAAGCCTTTCATACTATTTAAATCCTAGACTTTTGGTGCATTCATGGAAGAGTAGATTATGTGCTTTTATTACTGTTCTTAGCCAAAAGACTGGTTTCAAGCTATGTTACTCGTACTCTGGTGCGGAGTGCCGGATACAAATATGTGTATGATTTGAATATATTCAAAATCTACAAGTCTTTCCATGTATTTGGAGGATTCTTGGAGGGTTATATCCTGCACCGCCGTCTGAATATGTACTTCAAAATACTCGAACTAAAATAGGTTTGGTTAGATAGTTGCTTCATCATGTAACATGGCTACTTCGATTACATATGAGTGAATATATTTGGCAGTATCAACTCTCTCCACTTTTAGATATTTACGTAATTGACTGATATATTTGTTTCATTTACAACCACGATAAACATGAAAAGGATAATGCGCAGTAGATGACAATTTGCATCTCTTTTTTTTTTTCAAGGAATTACCTGTGGCATTTGTGACATTCAAATCTCGGTGGGGAGCAGCAATGGCTGCTCAAACGCAGCAGCACACGAACCCACTTCTATGGATCACTGAAATGGCTCCTGAACCGAGTGATGTCTCATGGAGGAATCTATCAATTCAATACAAAATCTTGCCTGTTTATAAAATAGGAGTCATTCTTGCAGCAACACTTCTCACAATTTTCTTTGCAGTGCCCGTCACCGCAGTTCAAGGGATTGCTAAGTTTGAGAAACTTAAGAAATGGTTTCCTCCAGCAATGGCCATAGAATTCATGTAAGAATTCTTTTTCTTCAGTTTCCATTACCTCTTAGACTCAACTCTAAGTCTCTGATGCGGAGATGTATCTGGAATGGGTATACTCTTTTTATGGTTCTTTGAGTTGACATATTTTATTGAACCATAGACCAGGATTATCCTCAGTGGTGACAGGGTACCTTCCAAGTGCAGTCCTCAAAGGGTTCATATACATTGTTCCATTTGCAATGCTTGGGATGGCTAAACTGGGTGGATCCATCTCAAAAAGCAAAGAGGATATCAAAGCTTGCAACATGGTTTTCTATTTTCTGTTGGGGAATGTTTTCTTTTTGAGTTTAATTTCAGGCTCTTTACTTGATGAGATTGGAGAATATGTTAGTCATCCTAAGAATTTGCCTAGTCATCTTGCTGCTCTCGTCTCTTCTCAGGTAAGTTCTCTCATTCTTCATATTCTTATTTTTCTGTATTATAGTTATATATGCAGCTCTACCAGTCTATTTTTCTTGAACATGAATATATTTGTTCTAAATGTATATTCATACATGGATATAAGATTATGATCTTTCAAATACATGAAAAAACTTATAAAAACTCAAAGATATGTCTAATCTAGCCGACACAAATCTAAGTTCGAGTAGGGTAGTTTCTTTCTGTTCACAAATTATGTACGATTTGTGCACATTTAAAGGATTAGCATCATAAGGATGAAAGGATTCAAAATGATTCACATATTCTTTATATAATCTGTTATTCACAATATATATATGTGTGTGTTTTCTCATCAATTATTTGCGAAAACTGCTCTGATTTGAGTAAGGATTCACATGTTCCAGGCAGATTTCTTCATGACATACATCCTCACAGAGGGGCTCTCAGGGTTTTCTTTGGAAGTTCTTCAGCCAGGATTACTAATCTGGGATTTTATAAAATCCCGGACTTACTGCCGAGGAAAAGAGAAAGATCTTTATCTTTATTCACTGCAATATTTCCGGATCATTCCCATCGTCTCGCTTTCAATACTGATTGGCATAGTGTATGCAGTCATTGCCCCATTGTTGCTTCCTTTTCTTATTGTCTACTTCTTCCTCGGCTACGCGGTCTATATCAATCAGGTAAATTTCTATGTTCCGGTTCTTTATTTTATAAAAACTTGACACCAGTACTCAAATTCTAGTGGTTGTGGCAATTGGGTGAACAATTTGGTGCAACATTTTTGCAGATTCAGGATGTATACGAAACTGTTTATGACACATGTGGTACATTTTGGCCATTCATTCATCATTACATAATTGTTGCAATCATTCTGATGCAAATCACAATGATTGGTCTCTTTGGATTGAAGTCGAAACCAGCAGCTTCCGTATCCACCATTCCCCTCCTTTTGCTCACCATAATGTTCAATGAGTACTGCAAGATTCGCTTTCTTCCTGCATTTCGAAGCGACTCTATTCAGGTACGTTAAATTTTATAAATTATTCTTAATGCCCACCCAATCACGAAACACTGAAATTAACCAAACTAGCGGTTGTTTTTCATGGACAGAATGCAGTTGAAAACGATGAACTTGATGAGAAAAGTGGTGAGATGGAACACAACTTTGACAAGGCAATTGAAGAATATCGCCAGCCATTTTTGGTTCCTGTGAGTTTTACACAATCAGACTCTAGCTTGTACCAGCCTTTGATTACTTCATGGTAGTTATAGTCTAAACACTGTTGGGGTCTTTTCTTTCCGACGTTCGAGATTGAGTGTTGGATATAGTATCTGTTGATACAGATTCATTTAAAATCTTTTTCATGTATGTGGACGGATTAACATGCAAATAATAAACAAATTCCAATTTTCAACAAATCTAGATACAAATATTTCTAAAATTGCATATATCAGAATGAAAACAGAAACTAATACAGAAACCTATGTACAATCAGATTCAAATAACATCCAAACAATGAAGGCTTTCAAATTCAATATCTGAAAAACAAAACAATATCCATTGAAATACCAATATAAACAATCCATAGTTCACGAATTCAAACAGTATATATATATATATATATATATATATATGACAGACTGACTGAACGAATCAATCAGATTTTTCCACCAAGTAAGGTGACCAAGAAATTCCTGTAATCTCCAGAAGTATCCCCGGTAACTGCATCATCGAGACTGGACTTATAAATGTTCAAATATTCTGATTTTACTTTCATCATGTCGATTTCTGCTCTGCTTATTATTGCTCTTGTCAGTGAATCTTCATCGGTTCCCAGTCCAATGATTGAAGTTCCTACAACCTGTTGATGGGTTGAAGTTTGAACAGATTTGAAGTCAATCCAAATGGATAAATGAAAACAAACCTCATAAAAATGCACCCATATTTGAGGTTGAAAGTAGTACTACAACATAAATTCCAGTTTTATTGTATGTTACTTCGATTCTTTATCTTTTTTCATATTTGTGTCTCAACTCATTTCTAAACATGAATATAAATATATGACCCTCTGATAGAAATGCAAACAAGACATCTGTACTCACGAGCTATACTTAGGTTTGACTTGAACAATAAACTCAAATCCAACTAGGTCATTGTTAAGTCAAGCTCGAGAAGATGAAGTTATTGAGCTAATCAAATTCAAATATTGCAATACTCAGAACTCTACTAATTCATATATCTAGTTAGAAACAGCTAAATACTGACCTCTGCAAAGTGCTTCTCTGGGGAATCAATGCACAAAATAACCATTCTCAAAAGTGATTCCAAATCACCCTTCCCAGATTTCTCGATGTCCTGCAAAAGAAAGGGGGAAAAAGAAAATCAAAGGATTACATCCGAGACCGTGATAAACCCGAACTCTAAATGCATACTCAACCGCAATTTAAATCCTTACTGTTATTATAGATGAAACCAGTACCTTATCAATAGGATTTCCATGTTTTTTCTTGTAGCATTCAAATGTAGTTCTGAGTTGATAGAAGTTTCTTGTGGAAAGTATATAAACTATATCGTCATTGGCCAAATCCTTGGTTTTGATAGCCTCATGTAACCTATCTGCCTCTAAGTTTGCCACATCAGTGTCCACCACTTCCTTGTCATATCTGTAGGACGTCACTAGGCCCAGCAAAATCTGTTTCACCAAAATTAACATGTCAACTAGTTGCTTTGCACATATTGTTCTGACCTATGTTACTCGGGACTCAAGTGTGAGTATCGTGCTCATGCATGTGGAATGTCTTTGGAGAGTCATATCTCCATACCAGCACGAGTATTTTAATTAAAAATGACGAGCCAGAGCAACATAGGCCGCGACTCTTCATTTTCCTACAAGGACCTGTATCTAACATTTATATTATTCACATATTCAGACAAGGATATGACCTTCCAGAAAAACTTAAACATGTTTGTACTCATAAACGACACTGGTACCAGAGTCTAGATAACAGAAGATTGCAATCTCCCAAAACCTAATATACATGAAGGTGAGATCAGTTAAGTATGCACTGGTTCTGATTTACCTTTCTGAGAGGCGGAGGTACTGAAGCTACGATGTCTTCTTCGAGTGAATGGTCGAAGAGAGTGCAATAAGCCTGCCTTACTGCCACAATATGCTGAGGAGACGACGCACATGAGATCTCAACAATTATCTCGAGATGCTTGATACCCTTCTTCTTTGACTTCAATGCTTCATTTGCCAGTCTAGCATCTCTCTCAGATGGATCATATGTCCAAAGAATGACTGCTTTCTGTTGAGCATCACAAACTTTTTTTTTTCAAAGTATGGATCATAGGGATTCGCATGGATTGAACATTAGTTTTCAGAAATGAAATGCTTCATTAAAACCTATTGTGCTCTGACCCCGTATCGCACACATATTTGAGCATGGATACGAGGCTATAACATTCTATGGACCCTCTAAATACATAAAATTGCACACCCCATATCCGACACTCATTTCTAAATCCAAGTAACATAGCTTAAAACCATGGGAAGAGTTCAACAAGATCTAAGACAAACTGCAGAACTAAAACCAAGACTTACCCCATATCGTATTTTATGAAGCACTCAAATAAGATGTTTTAAACGAAAGATCAGCAAATACCCATGGGACTTGGGAGTACATATTCGTATCTGGCACTAACACCCGAATCTCCTATTAAATCAGCAAATACCCATGGGACTTGGGAGTACATATTCGTATCTGGCACTAACACCCGAATCTCCTATTAACATATGATTACAAGCTTCTGAATTTTAAGGGTTTGCTACAAAAATTTCAACAAACAATCATTGAAACTTTGATAGGAATTTCACATTGATCTTAATTAAATCAACTAAACAACTATGTTGTAATTCGGATAAGGAATCGGTCAAGATAAATTTAAAAAAAAAAAAAGGGAAGAAAAAACAGAAGAGAACATACTCCAAAATCACCAGAAAGTTCAGACTTAAGAGCATCAATGAGAGTTTCATTGTAAAGCTGGTGATAAGTTTCTCTAATCTTCTTCCTTTGATTTGCATCCCTGTGTCCCAATATCTCAATTATCCCATCCTCATCTGTTCCGAACCCTAAACAATTTCCCAACAACAACAACATCAAAACAACGATTTCAGATTCTCAAGAAACAAAAGGGAAAAAAGGAAAACCTTGAAAAGCTTTCTTGAGTTTGTGAGAGTCATCTTCAGGAGAAGGAATGACATCAAGTAGTTTAAGTGAACCCATTCCTCCAATCTTAAAACTAGATTCAGGGATATGTGGTTTTGGTTTACTGGTGAAAAGTTTCTTAAAACTCTTCATTATTGTTCTTCACTCAGTCAGTTACTTCAGTTTCGGTTGTGTATTTCCCTCCTAATAGTCAGCTGAAAATCAGGACTCGCAATCTTCTATATTTCTTATACTTTGATACCCTTTTTTGCAATATTATGACAACTTTGAGAGTAAATTAAAATTTATTTGGTTATCACTTATCACAATGCCTTCATGAAAAAGAAAAGAAAAAGGCTAAAAGACCCTCGGGTTTTGACATATTTGTGGAAACGTACATGAAGTTTTGCAATTTCTGTTTAGTACCATTGAAGTTTGAAATTTTCCTTTTGCAATAATTCAGCAACATATCAGTCAATTATCCACTTTTACAGGAGAAAGATAACAACTTGAGAAAAATTAATATTTTTTTATTATCATCAGAGAGAAATAAAAAAAATTCACACGAGTTCCATTCGTTTCCATTTAGATTGTCAAGTTTACTAACCATAATAATTTACTCAAAATGTGTTTCTCGTGTTGTTGGTAGGCATCATCATCTTCCCATTGTTGAATTCAAATGGATAAGCTTTCCTTTTAAAAAAAAGAAACAAAAATATTAGTTTTATTTTGGTATCGTATTATTCATATATAAAATTATGGGTATTAATTTTCAACATTATTTATTTTGGCATGTAATGTAAGAGAAGAGTGGTGAAGGATGCAAAGCATAAATGAAAATGATGGGAAAGGATTTTAAGTGGGTACATACAAACCCAGAAGAGAAGAAAGGATTTTTATTATCCTCTTGTGTGACAGGAATGGACCCTTTCTTCCCTATACAATAAAAACAGTATTTTTCCCATTTGGAAACATCATACAATTAAACCAAATATACATGTTTTATTTTATTTAATATTAAATTTGTTTTTAAACATGTTAAAATTTATTTTTCAGTCAATTAAAAAGTAATTTTTGACAATAGCTTTATTAATAATAAAAAAAATCTAACAATAGCTTTTGCTTCTTTTCTTCTTTTTTTTTAAACCAAACTGAACAATAATGCACAGCTTTATCTCTTTCCAATTTTATTTTTTTATTAAAAAAATTAAAGAAAAAAAAAGATGCTTGAATTTTTTATTTTTTTTGCATTAAACTAGAGAAAGGTATTACCTTTATATAGAGAATTACAACATAAGAATTTTGATTTGAGAATTTGTTATTATTGGTTGACACTTCCAAAATGAAAGTCCAGGGAAGCAATGTAGCTCATCGCTATTCTTATCCGAGCCTGAGTTTTTATATTTTATTTTTACTTTTTTATGTAATTATATTTATATCTAAATTCGTGCCAACACTAATCTCTATTCCTTCAAAAAGAAAAATCATAAAAAGTAGGCATAGGTTAATATATATATCTGTTTATTAATTTAAGATTTTTTTATATTTAATATTTAATATGTTATTTTATTCAATTAAAAAATAAAAACAATCCATTACTTACAGTCTATTTTAATTTTTATGCACCACTTTAATCAATGCAGCTAATTAGCATTTCGTAAATAAAAAGAAAATGGTTGGGAAGTGGATAATAATTGGAAGATGGTTGTGATGTGTGGTGGGTAAATTATGCACAAGTATCACATGCTCTTGCTTTTCCCTGACAACAAAAAGAACCAAACATGAAAGACAGCTGCATGTGCCTAAGGGGGTGGGGATATTAAATATGAATGAAGTAATATCATGTGTAGTAGTAAATTATATTATATTTTTAAGAAGAAAATGTAATCCGAATTTTAGAGATGATGTTGAGAATAATTGTTATTAATTTTAGTAAAATAAATATTAAAGGAAATTGAATTTGAGGGGGACATGATGTGAAAATTAAGCTGTCAATGTTTCATTGCTCCTTCATGGGACCCTAGCTTTAATACTACTGAATAAGGTGTTTGGTAGTTGGCCGGATTTAATCTTCATTATTTCTAATCTCTTTACTTTTTACAATACCTTCCATTTTAGTTACCAAGCTTATTTTTTTTATTATAAATTCTGTTAAATAATTTGTAGTAATATATTCTTTTTAAATATATGGAAACGTAACATGTACACCTTAGCTCTTTTTCTTGTTTAATACTTGGACAATTATTACACATTTTCTCTCTCTCTCTCTCTTTTTTAATGTGCAATTGTAAAAAATGACACACATATATATTATGACAT
Organism: Gossypium stocksii; assembly: GCA_020496765.1. Lineage (NCBI taxonomy): Eukaryota > Viridiplantae > Streptophyta > Magnoliopsida > Malvales > Malvaceae > Gossypium > Gossypium stocksii. The sequence continues at coordinate 44,756,093 of CM035628.1, read as the reverse complement.
CACAACGTTAAATTATTTGAAAAAAAAATCAAAATATAAATGTTAATATATATTTTGAAAATTAGAGATTAGAAATAATTAAATTATGTCCTGATTTAAATAGAATGATAAATAAAGTTTTTGTCACACATCTGTTTCGCACAAATTCGAATCGTATTTACTTCCATCTCTTACTTTTAATATTGTATATATAAAATAATCATCAGATTATATTAGATGACTAAAAAGACATTATATAAACTAATTGTATTCAAATATAAATATTTTTATGAAATTAATTTTGAAAATTTATATGAATTTAATGTTTAAATTTCCTTAAAAAATATTTCATAAATTTATCAAATGTCTAAACAAATACTAATAATTTTGTTGTTTGTGAAAAAAACAAAAAGGTATATATATGTTTTTTTAGGTTTTCTTTGGATGGTTAATAGGCATTAAGGAGGTTTGTTTGAACCCTTCTTCCAATCAACCGCACAACAATATGATGTCTGGATTGTGTTTCAGCTACTATTTTGGTTAAAGTTTATCACAAGTATTCGCACCATTTCATAAATTAAGTTTATTCTATTTTCTCTGCTATTAAAAAAATATTTCAAGTTAACATTTTAGTCCCTGTACATCAAGTTTGCTGATTGTTCACATGAACTTAAATCAAATATTAAATTAAATTAAAAGGTTAAAGATTAGTTCTGAAAAATGAGTAGACATACCTCAAATTATTTTCGATTTTATTTGTTTTATTTTTTTATTTTTACATAATTGTTGTGTTTAAATTATTTATAGTTTGGTCCACATCAACCATCATTAAATCATGTCATTCCATTAACAATAAAGTTTACGTGTAGAGAATGAAATGTATCTTTTCAAACATACAAAGATTAAAATGTTTCCTTTAAAAGTAAAGAGACTAAACTGTACTTTTTAATATGATATAAGGACTTGTAATAAACTTTAACCTAAAATTTTCAGATGGAATAGGTGGATTGGTAGCAAAATGGATAAGGATATTTCTTTTTTATCCTTCAAAGCTAGAATAATATCCTTTTAAAATTTGGGGAGGAATGAACTAACACAGTGTAAAAATTATAGTTTTACACACTCCCGTAAATATTATTTGTATGATTAATATTTTAATAATTCAACCATTAAATCTATCAATATAATTGTACTTGGCATGCATAAAAAGTTTTGAACTGATACAATATCTCAATCATATCAATCTAAATTACTCTATATATTAATATATATATTTAACGATTAAAATTTTTTTACATAAAATAAATAGTAATAAATTTTACATTTACATCAAATTTGACATACATGATCTACATGAATAGACCGTAAAATATAACGGTTGGAGTGTTAAAATATTAATCATATAAATAGTTACAAAAATATATAAAACTACTTTAGTTTTTACACTGTGTAAGTGTATCCTTCCCTTTAAAATTATAGTAATCTTATTTGTTGAAATAATACTTAGCATTGATATAAAAAATTAATTAATTACAAAAACTTATCATTTCATATAATAAATAATTTAAAATCATTATAAAAAATTAATTAAAATATTTACAAAATTACAATCTTACATAATTTTTAATAATTTCATAAAAATAAAATAATTTAAAACTTCTATTATATTTCATTTTTATTATAATTGACCTTAATAATTATTTTCAATTCTCACCTCATCATTACACCATATTTGAATTTAAATATACATTCTATTACCGATTTTAATTTCATTGATACGGTATTAATCCCACTATCATCATTATTTTTAATCTTACAAATGTAATCTCTCTATCTATCCAAATTCGGATTAAAAAAAACACTTTTCTAAATGATTTAAATAATAAAATGACTTTGTTTGGTGTGTGTTTTTTTAAGTCAAATCAACTTATTAAACCATAAACAATGATAAACAAATAATTTTAAAATTGATTTTCAACCCAAATAAAAAAAAAAATTGTAAATAGATTTTTCAAGAGTCAAGTCCGACTACTTCATTTTTTTTCTTTTTTTTTTTCAAGTCCTTAAGCTTTATTCATATTTATGGCTCGTTTATCATCGCAAAATAATAGAATATTAAAAAGTTTATATAAATTTTTATATGTAAATTAAATAAAATTTATTCTTTTATTAAATAGTAATTCAAGATAGATAGTGTATTTCTATTTATCCTTTTGAAAGAAAAAAAAAAAAAACCATTTGTATTTATTATTCGTGGAAAAAAGATCACAAGGTAACACCAGCAAACATATTAACTTGGACATAAAAAAGTTGACTTAATAGATGTTGCTTAATAGATGAAAAATCTTATATCATACCATTATCTTTTCTTTTTCTTTTTTTTTTATTTATAAAATGTCATTTTCAATTTATAGGATATATTATCATCATATACAGTCAACCACGTGATGTTATACATTTTGCTTTTAAACATAAAAAATGACCAACAAAAAAAAAAAAAAACCCTAAAATGTGATATTTCTATGTTCAAACTGAAGATCAAAATTTCTTGGTTAAAATTAATAATTCATTGCTTTACTAATATATTTTCACCATTATTATTTTTATACAATTCTTATTATAATTATTTTACGGTTTTAAAAATTGAAAAATAATATATACTTAAGCGTTTTATCTCATATCTTTTTAATTATTACAATAATAATTATATTTCAATTTCAATGGACCAAATTACATTCTTATTATTTAAAATTTTATTGAGTATTTTGATGAGATTATATGATGAAAACTATAATGAGAATTTTTTAAAACGGGAACTAAAATCATCTTAACCATTAGATTAAAATAAATGGTTCTAAACTTTAGATTTTGTACTTATTTTACTTTATTAAAATAAAATCAACAGTACCCAATTTTCACCTCTTCTTCTTTCTTTTCACCGTGTAATTAAAGTAATATGGTTTCAATTTTTTTTTTTGAGAAAAACTATTGGAATGGAAAGCAAGGTGTTATTAAGATTAATCAATTTGGGTATTAGGTATTTATTTTTCTTGATTGAAAAAATTGGTTGACCATTTCATTTAAAAAATTTTGGGATTTTTTTTTTGGTATTGACTTCAACCACTCAAAGAATTTAAGGCATATCACAAGAAAAGTGAGGTTAAGTTTTAAATTTTTATGCTTGAAATTCTTTGACAGCGATACAACAAGGAGGGAGTACAGAGAAGGAAGTGGTATGGAAGCCAATTCACCCAGTTGAAGTGGAGAGCGGGAAGCTAAGGAGAACAAGGGTAGAGAGTCTGTTAAAGTTTAGAACTTCGAAGAGTATTGGCAGAACGTAGGCTTAATATTTTCAAGAGTCGATCCCCTCCTCATCGTTCTTGGGAGTATTTATAGGCCAGGGTCCTATGTAATATAGTGTTAATGTGTTGGACTTGCCGTTTAGCCATCATTATGGATCATGTGAGAAGGATGTATTCGATGGGATGAGGGCACCTGTGATAGGACAAATCTTGTCCTTCATCATGACTCTAATGGGATAAAGTAGTTGAGGCCACATGATATTTGATGACCAAATGATTCCATGTTCACAATGAAGATTGGGTCATTCTTTGCCCAAATAGTCCTTTCGGGAGGGTGAGTTCACATTTGACCTCTCAGCTTGCTAATGATAGGCTTATTATTCAGACATCTCCTAGATTTTCCCTGTGTCTTGTCGTGGGTGGAGATATAACAACTTGAAATCAACCAAGAAAAAAACATAAATTTTTTTAGTGAGATGATTGACCAATTTTTTCAAAAAAAAAAAACCTAATACCCAAATTGATTAATCTTATAATAGCCTTAATTGCTTGCTTTCCATCCCAATTTTTTTCTCAAAAGAAATAAATTTGAAAGTAAAGATTTTCAAAAAAAAAAAAATTCACCCAAGACTTCAATTACATGGTGAAAAGAAAAAAAAGAAAAAAATTGGACGTTATTAATTTTATTTTAATAAAGTGAGATAAATAGAAAATATAAAATTCAGAATCAGTTATTTTAATTTAGTGGTTAAAATCATTTTAACTCTCATGATTCTATTTTAAAATATATTGTGGGTGATCATGAAGAGTTTTTTTTTTTTTTTTTTTTTGTTGAGGGAACATTTTTATGAAGAGCATTACAAACTTGTAGTTTATGTATTTATATAGTAGTTTATGTTATTCCTTTATAGGTTACATAAATATGGCAAAACAATGTCAGATGTGGCAAAATTATAAAAAGGAATACAATACATGTATTAAATGAGCCGTGGTTGTTACAATATGTTCACATTTATTAAATGTTTCATGGTTTTTTTTTAATTCAAAATTATCTATATATAACACTTTAATTATGGATTGGATTTTTGTACTTATTAATAATTTATTATATTATATGATATTTTAATTGAGTCTTAGTTTAATTAACATCAATATTGTTATTAATATAAGAGAACGTGAATTTGAATGTACTGAAACACGTTAGACATTTGTATAAAAAATAAAAACTATATCAAAATAATACAACTCCCAACTTAATTACTCATTTCTTTTAGAATTCTTTCAAACTTGTAGTTTAAACTATTTAATTTAAAAACATTATAAAATCATTGAAAGATATAAATACCCTCGTAATAAAATTTATTGTTTTTAAAAGTTGTATTTTTTTTAGTCTTTTTCTAATTCAGTTGGTGTTACTCATGACACTAACTCAATCAATAATTTTATAAGTAATATAGTTATAACTGTTGAAAGTCGGGTTGCTTTGAAACCTAGGTCTCAAATTTTACACAATTCCACTCATATTTGTAAATTACTAACCATTTAAGTTGAGCCTAGTTAGGTACGCTAACTTTTTAAAACTTTTTTAAATATATTATTTTATTTAATAATTATAAATTATATGTGTATATATACATTTTTACTATCATTATAACTTTACATATTTTTTAATATTCATATTATAATATAGTACATTTAATTTTCGTATGATAAAAATTACATAATACATTAAATAAAAGAGAAAATATATTATAACATAAAAACTAATTAAGCCTTGAGTTTTGAGTTTTGAATATTGGAGCATAAATCATATTTTAAAATTTTTTTTCTCCAATGTCATTTTTAAATCTAATTTTTTATGCCAACCTTCCCATATGACTGTGTGAGGGCAAAATTTTAAAAATCAGGAATTCAGTGGTTAAAACAATAAAATTGAAACAAAATTGGGTTAAAGTAGTATATATCGGAAATCTATGGTCTATACGGAAAAAGAGAAACTCCTCTTCCAGTCCATATTTATTAATTATTGGTCTTTACTGTTTACCGTTTCGAATTTCAAGAATTGAAGCGTTACCTAAACCATTATTTTGTTTTTCTTAAATTATGGTCATTTATTATTGTAGTTTTATTTATTTTCAGTTTTGTCCTTTTCTTTTCTAAAATAACATTAATATATACCCGAATGACAAAAATAACCTTCCAATTTGATATAAATATATTTATCCTCTTTTGAAATATTAGTCATCATAAAATTCGAAATTTCCAGCCAAAAAGAAACTCCATTAATGGCTCTTCCAGTCGATGTCGAAGCTCTTGAGAAAGCCTTCTCAGGTTAATTTACTTTCTGTTCCAGCTCTAATTTCCATCGTCTGATTCAGTATTCTTCTTTAATCTGTTTTTTTCACTTAATACGTTCTTAAAATGTTTCTCTTTTGATTCTTAGTGTTGTTTTCAGATTGTGATTTTTGAATTTGGTGAAATTTTCCTTTTAAATGTATGAATTTTCATGTAGTTTTCCATTTCTGGCCACGGGAAAATGTTAGCCATTTCAGTATTTTCGATAGGTTTTTTTGATGAAAACTTGAAAATTTTTTCCCGACGAAGTTTCTCGTTAGTAAAAAGCTTAACAGAGAAGTATTTCTTTATAAATTGGTTGATCCTGTTTTCTTTCTATCTTATATATCAGAGCTTGGTGCTTGTGGAATATGGTTATGGATATTGATATATTCAATATTAAAAAAAGAAATTAATATATTTACATGATTATACTTATTTTATATTTAAATATGTATCAGATTTGGATAAAAAATTCAAAAAAGCAACCCAACATTGTATGCAATTTCAATTCTTTTCAAATATTCATATACTTCAATATAAGCTAAGACAATGACTTGCATAAGGTTTTAATTTTATTGGCATTTTATTCAGAGCTTGAATTTTCCCGTGAAATCTATAACTATCTCCTAATGTAAAATTTGTGTACTTGTTTTCATATAAAAGGGATAGAGCTATAATCACAACTTTCTATATTATTGTATATAAAAAAATGGTCAAATATTATTATTTTTATAAACTTCATTTATTTTTTTGTTCAGGGATTGGAGTGGATGAGAAGTCACTAATCTCTATACTGACAAATTCAAACGAGGAACACAAAAAATCCCTAAGGAAGGGAAGTTCCAAGTTGTTCATTGAGGATGAAAATGGATTTGAACGATCGGACCAATCTTCCATTAAAATTCTCAAACACCAATTCAAGCGATTTAGGGTTTGTTACGCATATACCTTAATATATTTAGCTTCGAAAGAGAAGAAAGAAAAACTACAAATATTTAACTTTATAAACATATATTATCCGCGGCACTCAAATATTAATATTATATACGTTCAAACTGTAAAATCTACTTGAATGACCTACTGATAGGATTAAAATTTTTTTTATCTAAGTTCGATTCAACCATTTGGTCCTCTATCAAAATTCAGGTCTACATAGGACTCATTTAAAAAATTGAAATAATATAATTCTTTCCTAGCTGTTGTTTTATATTTGGAAAGCTAGAATTATAATGCTGAAAACCATGTACTGATAAGATTTTTGTGGTTTATGTTTTACTCTGTGTTGGGGGGTTGTTAGGATGCTGTGGTGCTTTCAATCCAACACCCATGGGAAAGAGATGCTCGTTTGATTGAAAAAGCAATAAAAAAGGGCCCAAAACACTATAATGTGATAGTGGAGATGGCATGTACAAGATCATCAGATCAATTATTGGGTGCTAGGAAGGCTTACCATTCCCTCTTTCATCACTCCATTGAGGAGCATCTTGTTACCCACATTAAAGGTCCTGAGCGTAAGGTAATTTCCTTGATCTATTGCCATTCGGCACATAATTGAGGATTGCTAATTGGGTCTTGCTCGACCAAGCCAATATGATAAAAATATACTTTTGGACCATCAATAGTGAAAAATCTATTCTTACTTTTTTAATCTGCTTGGAACAGCTGCTGGTGGCACTTGTTAGTGCTTACAGATATGAAGGGCCAGGTGTAAATGAAGATGTTGCAAAATCAGAAGCTCAAATCCTTTACGAAGCAATCAACAACGGCGATAAAAACAAATTTCTCGACCACGAAGATGCCATCATGATCCTGGCTACCAGGAGCAAGCAACATCTCCAAGCACTGTATCAACACTACAACCAAAGCTATGACAAGACCCTTGCTCAGGTATACAACTTTGATCTATTCAAGAGCCCGAGGTAGTAATATTTTCCAAATTTGAGTAAACATAATAATTATTTATTTGAGTCTCATACTTTTTTTTGTTTGTTTAGGATCTCGAAGGTGAGGGAATTTTAAAAGATACCGTAGAATGCCTATGTACCCCTCAAACATATTTCACCAGGGTAAAGTCTAAACCAAAGGCTTATTTAGATGTAAATTAAAAGTTTACTAGATAAAGTTATCCAAGGGGAAAAATTACTGATTCCTAAAGATTACTGTATAAAGCAACTGAGTTACGAGTTAGCTAACCTCTTCACTTTTTGTTCAGGTATTGGAAGCAGCTGTTAAGGAGGACGCAGATGAGGAATCAAAAAGAGCACTGACTCGAGTGATTGTTACTCAAAAGGAGCAGCTGGTGAAGGAAGGCTTTGTTCCTAATAAAATTCAAGACATTCTTTTAGGGCTTTACAAGGATTTCATGCTTGCCTCCATTGCAAGTGGAGATATCAAATAAACAAGAAACCCCACTCTTAAATTATTCAATAAAATTATGAATTACCTTGGATTCCCCTATGAATTGATATCGTCCGATCGTTGTTGTTGATTACGACACAAGTGCCTTGTTCTTTCATAAAGGCTGTATTTTCAAGTATAAACGATTCTCATTTCCTTCACAAGAAACTTCTGCAGTCCGGGAGAGATCATAATTTATGTTTTCCAACACAAATCCTCTAAAATTCCGGTAATATATTAAGTCAGTCTAGGATTTAATTAAATATTTAATTTTAATGCATAAACTGAGATAAAATCAGTAGTGTGATTATTTTAAATTAAAAGAAAAAGAGATAATATTACATTTGGTACATGTACTTTCGTAAGATATTTAATGTGGCATTTGAAATACTAATGTGTTTTATTATGGTTCTTGTACTTTCGTAAATATCTAATATGGGACTTGAACTATCAATATGTGTTTTATTATGGTATTTGTATTTTCATAAAATGTCTAATGCGGCACTTGTACTTTGAAAATATTTAATGTGGTATTTTATATTAACACCGTTTGTAACTTGCTAAATTAGCGAATCAAAATTTGACACGTTAAATTTTTTTCCAAATAGTCAAACCCACATGGATAATATTACATTACGTGGAAAACTAAATTTAAAAAAAAAAACTAAACATATGGTTAATAAAAAAGGAAATATAAAAAAGGAAATAATGTCGTTTCATGGATAATAAAAAAAAAAACTTAATACCTCTTTTTGCCCTTATACTATAGCTAAATTATCATTTTGGTACCTATACTACTTTTTTATCAGTTTGATCCATGTACTTTCATTCTATATACCTCGTTGCCCACATATATATATTTTTCATGAAAAAGAAGTTAAATCAACCAATGACACGCTACCACGTGCCAATTAAAGTAAAAAATATTAAAATTTTAAAATATCAATTTTTAAAAAAAAATTCATTAAGAATCCAAAAAATTAATTAAAAATCTAGAAAGCCCCCATAAAACTTAGAAAGTTATTTAAATTTTAAAAGAAAACATAATATATTTTTTTGAAAATTATAAAATTTAATTTTGTAATTATAAGTATGCAAAACTTCAAATTTTCAAAAACTTTCAAAAAAAATTTAAAAACAATCTCTTTTTTTTTGGAATTTTAGGGTTTTTTTAGAAAATCTTAAAATTTTATAAAAATTTTAAATAATTTTATGATATTTTAAAATTTTATGATTTTTATTTTGTATTTTTAAGGAATTTTAATTTTTTAGTAAAAATACCCATAAAATTCTCTAAAAATTAGCTCAATGGGAGATATGTAGTTAGATAGCACCCCCGAGAAACAATGTATAAGAAGTTTTCTCCTTGTATGGCTCAAGAAAAAAATTGATTAATTAAAGTTATGTCTATATAAAACATTAGAATGCCAAAAAATTCATAAACCAACAAATCAATTAGACATTTGATTTCAGTCTTTTTTTCAAAAAAAAAAAAAAGAAGAAAAAATTCATACTCTCATAACTCAAGTCGAATAATTCTCAAAAATTAAAATGCTCATAAAAATCCTTAAGCATTCTTTTATGGAGTGGTTATTAATCCCTTCTTAATGAACTTTATGGTATTTTTTACTTAACAAAAGTCATAAATCCTTAAAAATATCAAAAATTTCATTAAAAATACAAAAAACCTAAAATTTTCAAAAAAAAAAAATCATAAAATTATTTAAAACTTTCATAAAATTTTAAGATTTTTTAAAAAACCTAGAAATCCAAACAAATGTAAAGATACCAAATGTAAAGGTTTAGCGATTCACTAACAATGTTAACACTCAGTACTATAACAAAACACATATTAATGATTCAGATACCACATCTAAACCCTAGCCACTTGGAGTGGCGGCGACGACAACTCCGGACTTTAGCTGACGGTAGCTCGCTGACCTCCATCATTTTCTCTTCTTTCATTTGTACCCTTTTTCTTTCCTTTACAATTTTATTCTATCTCCACCATTTCTTTCTTCTTCTTCATCCTTCTTTCCCTTCTGCTATCTTTTGGCATTTGTCGTCCACCATTTTCCTGTCGTAGCCTCCTTTCCCTTATTTTTCATCACCCATTTCCCCCATTTTCCTTTCCTTCCTTTTCTTTCCCTCCTCCATTACCATGCCAACTCCTTTGTCAATCGCCTCCTTTTCTCTCTTAAGAGGGTTATGTTGCTAAAAAAAAAAAAGTTTGCCTAAAGTTTTTATCCTTTGGCTCCTCCCTTAAGGGAGACCATTTTGAGTCAATGATGACTCGTGCTTTCTTAGGTTTGTGGTGATTCAATGTTCTCGAGTTTTTGGTGGCTCAGTTACTTGAGTGTGAGTCTGATTTGGAGGATTTAATGTCTTATGAGGTTTCATAAGTTTTCAAGAAGGATAAGATCATCAGTTTTGGATCCAACAGACTAGTCCATTTGATTCGTGTTGGTGGCTAAGTGCCTTATAATGTGGCTTTGTATCGTGACAATTGCATTTTTATTAGCTTTATTTCTTACGGTCAGATGTTTTACCAATATGGCTTAACTTTTCATTAAGTGTTGAAAATTAATTTATAAGAATACTTAAAACGCTCAAGAAATTGATACCAAATGATATAGATGAAAGCGGGAGAGAATTGTCCAAGGCATGAGTTTAACTTAAGGCTCTAAACGATCGAAATAAACTTGAATTCTGACACAACCTGAAACGCAAACAAATCTAAGCCTTAATTAGGTCTGCTCAAATTTTTTAAAATTTTTTTATACCTTTTAATTTTTTTGAAAATTTTAATTAAGTTGTCTTAAAAGTTTTAATTAAACTCTTAAATTTTTTTAAAATAATTCTTATTAAAATCTTAAACTTTTTTAAAAATCTTATTAAATGCCCAAGACTTAGTCACAAAATCCATTATTAATTATTAATTAGAGAAAATAACAATTCATATATAGTTGCTAAAAGTTAAATTGACCTAATAAGTCAACACACCCTTGCCGTAGTAATTAAAGACTTAAAAGCTCCTCGTTTTGAATAAAAAACCAAGATTGAAATGGAAGCGTAATAAAAAATTAATGCTTCACGGCTAAGTTCGTATATACATGATACGGAAAATTATCTATGTATTATATTTTATTTTTTTATTAAAATATAAATTAATTTTTATACATTATATAAAAAATAAATTATTTTTTTGTTTAACATTTATGATGCTAAAATTGATCCCTTTAAATCAAAATGAGGTATACATTGCATATTATGTGTCACTTTTTTAGTGTTTTACCAGTCACTTCAGTTTTTAACAGTACAAATTGATGAAATTTTGAACAGAAATTTTGATCAAACATATATAGATTAATTTACTTATTTTATGAATAAAAAATAAAATATAATTTAACTTTTAATAAAAAATTCTCCCTGATGCATAATATATATTAGGAAAGCAAGGAAGATTTGAGAGATGCAAGAAACATACAACTTAATAATAAAATGTTTTAAAAAAAATGGCATCTCATTTGCCTAATATATAATATATGTGGCATCGCATTTACATAAATCAAATTCAAAGGTTAAATAAATTTGCATGCCAAGTATTAGTATAATATGAAAAAGCAAAAGGAAACTATTTGTTAAATTAATAATATATAAAAAGAAGTGGAAAGGCATGCACATGCAACTGCTTTTTCTTTTTCTTTTTATTATTCAACATACATGCTTTTCGAAACCTATTTATTATTATGACATGCATGAATTTTAGATTTGCATAATAAACTACTTGCTTAGCTTATGTATGTATCATAAGTTTATTACTAACATTATTCTTGTCATTATTGCTTCTTTATATATATTCTTTTACTTTTTCCTTTAATCCTCATATATATGCATGCAATCTCCCAAAAATACCCTAAATTTGAGGGAATTTATTGACAAAAATAACCTCATAGGTTGATATAAATGAAAGGCATTTGAGCCTTAGAGTGTCAAGTCTTTCTCTTTCATACTCCAAAACTCTATTTCAGATTTAAGGAAAATTAAATGGCTAATCCTTGTGAAGTGGAAGTTCTCAACAATGCCTTGTCAGGTTCTTCATATCTTCTTTTCCCTATAACCTTTTTTTATAGATATTTTGAATTAATTCAATATCAGATTATAAATTATGAAATAAAGAATATATAATTATAAATATAGTAAGTGTGTCAATTGCATATATGATTTGACATGTAGGTCAAATATATATATTAAGTAGTTGCATTTTATAAATATATATATCCATAAAATATGATAATAATATTTTAGTAAATTGAATTTGTTTTTATAATGAATAATTACTTTTTGTCTAATTTAAAATACACATAAACTTTTAATTTCATATTTATCTTTTTATACAATATTAAAAATAAAAGATAGATTAATGTTTAAAAAAAAATTAACCAGTGCTTGATATAAGTTAAAGAATTTTATATTTGTTAATTTTTATTTTACCTTTTCTCTAATTAAGTTTCTATTACTTAACTCATAAGTTAACTAGATTAGAAATCTTCTAAGGGTATAATTATATCTATAGGTTATTAAGTAAGTACTATAATGTTTTGTTTTCCTTTTTTTGATATCGTTGATTAAATTCCTTTTAGGTGGCATATGAATTACAAATGATTTCATGTGAAATTTACAACTTAATTCTTAAACTTCCCTTCACTTTGCCCAATTCAAAGCTTCATTTTTTATCTCCTTTGGGATTAATTAGTTTTTTTAACATTCTTATAATATCTATTTTTTTATATAATATTTAGAATTATTCATAACCCCTTACTAACTCTTAAATAGGAGAATAATGTGCTTTAGTGTACTCGAACCCTCGTCCTCTTACACTAATAATAATATCAATAATCGAGCTAAGACTCAATCAGTTGTAGTTAATTAATTTTTGCGTTGTTCCAATATTGAGATCCGAAGGGGAAGGGGAAGGGGAAATAAAACATTTTCTTTTCTAAACATTTGTTGAGCTAAATTTTTTTTTTTTAGTATTTAACATTGTAGTCCACAATGGCTGTTCATCATATTCAAATTAAACTTGTTTACAGCATGATTTTTAATAAATTACTATTTAAATAATAATTTTTTTTTTGAATTTAATTATAAATTCAATTACTAAAGCAAGGTTTTAGTCTAACGAGTAGCTTGAATCGAACTCATACTAGTATTAGAAAATAACAAAATATTGTGTAAGAATATGAGGCGACCCAACTTCATATCAACCCTATGCAAGGCCCTGGATTAGACGGATAGCCAAGTCCTTAAAGTTAAGCCTACTAAATTTGGCATTACAAGAATTATATGTCATCATTTGTGACAAATTATTGCTAATTAATTTTTAGTATCGAAGGCTATTGATTAGTTAATTTTGTTTTTTTTTGTTTTTTTTTTGTAATTAATTTAGGGATTGGAGTTGATGAAAAATCACTAGTTTCAATACTGACAAAATCACAAAATGAGCGCAAGAAATCCATGAGGAAAGGATGTTCCAAATTCTTCCTTGAGGATGAACGTCAATTTGAGCGATGGAACGACAGTGCCATCAAGAGTCTTAAAGCTGAATTCAAGCTATTTAAGGTATATATTCTTATCTATTTCATTCGCTGTATAATCTGACTTTGTGATCGTAAAGCTTAAATAAAATAATTTGTAGTAATTTATGAATATAAACATCAGGATGTTGTGGTGCTTTCGCTGATGCATCCATGGGAGAGAGATGCTCGATTGTTGAAAAAGGCGTTGAAGAAGGGACCTCCACACTATAACGTGATTGTTGAAATAGCATGCACCCGATCATCCGATCAGCTTTTGGGTGCCCGAAAAGCCTACCATTCCCTCTTCGACCGTTCCATCGAGGAAGATCTTACTTCCCACGTTAAGGGCTCCGAGCGCAAGGTCCATCCATCATTTTTTACACATTTGTATATTTTAAACTTGTTTTGTTGCGGAATAATTAGATTTATGTGTTGTTTTGAGCAGTTGTTGGTGGCACTGGTGAGTGCTTACAGATATGAAGGACCAAAGGTGAAGGAAGACGCTGCAAAATCGGAGGCCAAAGCACTTTTAAATGCAATCAAGAATAATAATGGTGATCATAAGAAGAAGGCTATGGAGGAGGATGAAGTTATCTGGATTCTAACTACAAGGAGTAAGCCTCATCTTAAAGTAGTCTATGAACAATACAAGAAAATTTCTGCCAAAACCATCACTGAGGTAATAAAAAACAAAACCAAAAAATACAAGATAATTCATCCATCAATGGAGTTTTTAATTTCTTATCTATTTGTATTGCTTTTGGTTTAGGACCTTGAAGTTGAGTTGCTCTTGAAAGAGACACTGGAATGCCTGTGCACCCCTCAAACATATTTCACCAGGGTAACATAATTAACATTTAAACCTTAGGCTATGGGTCTTTTGCTCTTTTAGTGATTCAAGTTGGCTCAAATTACATTTTAACATGTTTTACTTCGAGTTGGATGCAAGAACAAATCTAATCTAATTCATAAGCATATTTGATCTTGATAAATTCTCTTTATTTCTAGGTTTTCGATACAGCTTTAAGAGAGGATGCGAAGGAAGATGCAAAAAAAGCACTGACTCGCTTGGTTGCAACACAAGAAGACGTAGATTTGAAGGGAATCGCTGCTAAGTTTGAGGACAAAATAAAAGAGAGAGTTAAAGGAGCCTATAAGGATGTGTTGCTTGGTGTGTTAGCAGATGAGAGGAAATGAATGGTCAACTAAATGCCTTCAATTTCTATTTTAATTTGGTGGTTGTCTTTTTAAATGGTTGTTGTTTCTGATCCATTGCCCACATCAACTGTTCTGCCCATCTTTGGCCTTATAAGGCTATTCTATTGCTGTTGCTTTAATCTGTCCTTAATTAAATCATCTTTCATTCCTTTTGCACTTTTCCCTCTAAAAAAAAATAACAGCAATTTAATCCATGTTAATTTCGAAAGTGAACAATTAAAGACAATTAGTCTCAACGTTAATATTTTCCGCCAATTGTACATAATTTTTATTGATTTGACAACAAATTTAGCTCTCAAAGTTTAGATATTCTGTCAATGTGGTCCCAATTTAACGAATTTAGCCTGTAATATTTGTGTAAATGTTGATATTAAATATGTTGAATTTTCTAGAATTAAGACCAAATTGACAAAACATGTAAATACTAAGGGCTGAATTTGTTGTTATACCAATCAAAATTATGTACAAATGACAAAATATATTAACACTGTGATTAATTGTCTTTAGTTGCTCACGTTCGAAATGATTTGGAATTAAATTGCTTTGATTTTTTCCGAGAGAGACCAATTTACTCAATTTCAAAATTAAAAGGGACTGAAAAGAATTTTTTACCAATAATTAACCATATATTAAAAATAAATCAAATTACATATTTATACCTCTATATAAAAATATGATTTAAGTTTGGATTAATCGAGTATTTGCTTTCCAGGGCCAACATGAAAAATCTATTATACTATTTTAAAATAATAAAATATTAAAAATACTTTTATATTATTTATATATTTTGATAATTATTTTTTAAAGGATTTTGATAATTAAATTTAAATTTAACTTCTTCATTATAAACTATGTAATATTTATCTATGATATTATAATGCTCATAATTGAATTGTTGTCATGAGTTAATTGGTACTAACTTAAATATAAAAAGATTTAAAATTTATTTATTTAAAAAATAATAATAATCCCATGAATATTTTATTATTAAGTGGATGTCCATCAAAATCAAGATAAATTTAATGCATTTTAGGGCTCTAAATTTTGTATCATGTATACTTTTTTACATCAATAATTATAGATTTCAGAAAAATATTGTAAACCATTTTCATTAATCAATAAAAATATGTTCTCTTTTATTCTCTTATTTATCTTACTTTTTACTTTTTTTATTCTTTTATTTCATAATAAATCAATATTATTTTATTTTTTTAATTTTATATAAAATATTTAAATAAAACAAGTAAAAAAAAAAAGTATCCGTGTAGAGAACTGACCTTCCATCTCTAATATGGTAAAATTCACGTTTAAACCCTTTAAATTTTATAAATTAAAAATTAACATAATAATAAAGTTTTATTTTAATACTTTCAAAATTTTATAATTCATTTTTTTGCCTTACCTAAAACAATTACCTTGCTTTGTCGCTAAACTTAAAGATGAAACCCAAAATTGATAAAAAATATATATATATATACACAAGTCGTTTGTCGTAAACACTTCAATTTTATTTATTTAATAAATAACTTTTCAAAAATATATTTTTTACATAAAATTTTATAATATAAAAATAAATTATAAATGGAAAGTTTGCTCTGTAATAAAACTATCACGAGAAATTTATATGTACGACTTTTTTTTGAGAATCGTGTACGTTGTTCTATCTTCATCTATATTTGCAAAGTGACCAATGAAGTCGTCGTTTTTTTTTGTATTTTTTCAATCTTACATGTTTCTAGCTTTTGATATCTTGGAATTTTACAAAAGCTTTTAGATGATTTGATTATATAAAATCTAGGATAAATTCTAAAATTGGTTACTTATATTTACATAAATTTATGGTTAGGTTATTAAAATTTTAAAAAATAATTATTTTATAATCACTAACGTATCAACTTATCTCGCATGTATAATTCGCTTCTCGACACCATCCATAAATTTAAGCATCCATTTAACACAAACCTACTAAATCACGCCATAGCTCCCTCACGAACTAATTCGCTTCTTAGCACCTCCATCTTTCCTCTCTACGACCAACCTCATCATTGCCACACTAACCATAAACTATCTATTGGTAGATTGCAATGTCTAGTAATTTCACATTGCTAATAAATGAATAAATTATAGGTCAATTGAATCTCTATGACTAGCTCATGTAGAGCTGGCTACTTATTTGGCTCATATATATATTCAAAGATATCACTTTCACGTAAAATAAATATTGGTATGAAACAATTACTATGTAACAAATAAAGTATGAGAAAAAGTGACAACGAAAGTAGGCACTTCGACAAACGTTGTGACAAGCACAAACAAAACATGGAATAACAAAGTTTGTTTATGTACTTTAGTTTCCTTACGTTTATGGAGTCTAGCTGAGTGAAAAGAATCTACTATCTCTAATCAAATGCAACAAATTGAATATAATTCTAACACACTCTAGTGAAGAATCCTCACTCTTGTACCTCAAAGACTAGATCTCTCATCACCAAATTCTCTCCCTAAGAACTTAGTCCGGAAAACCACAACTTTAAGGTTTTACAATCTCAAATGCACTCAAACAAATAAGTGTTTTCAATAATCAATTCACCTATACAAGTCTCTCAAGTATATAAAGCTTTCGTGACTAACATAATAAAGATTTATCACAATCCCTACTAAGTAAAAGCTAAAATAGCTAAATACAATATATATTAACAACCAAGGTAAACATGGATTGTTGACAACTAAGTCATTAATGTTTTGGTCCGATCCAACTTCTTTTATCTAAGGGATTTGATATACTCAATCTGATCCATTTCGACCTTCTAAATAAATTTCTCCAAGAGAATTGATCTTCAATATTGATGGGTTTGATTTGTTTCATAACATCAACAAAACCCAAAAGATATAGTTCAATAAATTGCAGGGTATTCCAAAGTGGCTGAAGAAATGGACACTTCTCTTAGCACATTGCAACAACTTCAAATATCTCACTAATCTCTTATTTGGCAATTTGTTGAACAGAACACATACAAGACAAGATGCTTATTCAACAATCAATCAATAACTCCCCCCTTAGCATACTCCCTTTAATAAATCAACTTAACCTAGAAAATAATTTAAATAATTTAACCATCAATATGCTTAGTTTGAAATAATCAAACGACTATAATTGTAAATAAGTAAGCTAATAAATTAGGAAATTATAAACAACCAATTTAAACAAAAATTTTCATCCACCACATGCATTAAGTTCAAATTATAATCCTAAAAAAAAGGCCAAAATCAAATAAAAGTTCTTTAAATAAAAAACAACATTTGCATAAATAATAGCACGATATCAACCCTTTCACTAGCATATCCTGTTGACTTTCATCTCCCATTTTTTATCAACAAGATTACCAACTTAATCTTCATCAAGAAGAGAGTGAAGTTCAGCACGAAGGTTCTTTTGCTTGTCTTTGATCTTCTTTACAATCTTGGCTTCAGCTCGAAGTCTGGCAATGCGTCAATCATCAATGCCAATTGGTTTCTCATTTGGTTCATTGTATGCTTGCCTTCCGTTATGAGTTACAGTTATTGTTAGTTACAGTTACTGTTAGTTATTGTTAGCTCTTAATTCTTTTAGTACCGATAGTTAATACTCTTGTATTAAATACCAAAGGTTTGATTAGGTTAATGGTATGAAGTCAGAATATCTTTCTATTCTGTTGGTATGGATCTTGACATAATATCAAGAGCCACAAGATCTTCTGGTATAACGTTTTCTTGTTTTTAGTTTGTGTTTTCATGGCCACGGAAGGAGTACCAGTGGTTGATACACCATGTCACTCGTCCAATATTGAGGAGGCAGATTAGTTGCAGGATCCTGGTAGTGGTAGTCCAACAATAGTTTATTACTTTGCCAAACATGATACGATCAAGCTTACTGAACATAATTATATGTTGTGGAAGCATCAACTCTTGCAGATTCTTGAAGGGTATGGTCTTGAGGGCTTTGTATTAGGTACGATTCCTGTTCTTCCTTCTTTTCTTGTGGGGACTGAGGGTCAATTTGTTACAAATCCATCCTTTCTTGTTCATAGGAAGTAAGATAAATTCTTGGCTTCTTGGCTCTTTTCGACTGTTACTGATGAGGTTTTGATTCATCTCACCAATGCTAAGACTAGCATTGAAATTTGGCGTACTATTGAAAAACGTTTTGGCACCACGTCTAGCCTCAAAGTTTCAAGCATGCGACATGCCTTATACTCTATCAAGAAGGCTAATCTCACCATCAATGAGTATTTGTCCAAATTTAAGTCTTTAAGTGATAACTTAACATCAGTTGGAAGTGTGGTGTCTGAGAGTGAGCAGATCAGTGTTATCTTGGCTAAACTTTCTGTTGAATATGAGTCTATCCGCGTTCTTGCTTCTGCAACTCTAATATTTTTGAAATTACTCACTGATATGCTTCTAGGCTGTAAGGTAAGACAATTATCGTTGTTGACTGAAGTTCCTTTGCAAGCAAACCTGGCTTCTCAAAGTCAAGGCAATACAGATGACTCGAAGTCTTCTTATGCTCATTTGTCTAAGCCAGGGCAACGTGGTTCAGGTCGCGGTTGGTCTCGTGGGCGTAATTGGGGTTGTGGAAGGAACTGGTCACGGTTAAGGCCACAGTGTCAGTTGTGTGGAAAGATCAGGCATGTTGTTCAATCTTGTTATCATCGATTTGACGAGAACTTCTTTGGTGGTAGTCAAAGTCCCTCTGTTAACTATCATCAGTGTCATGATACTGGTTTTTCATTATTGCCTAATACATGCTCATCCATGGCTTATTGTTATGGTTCGTTTGCTTCATTGTCGATCTCTTCTCATCAGCCACATCCTCGAGCTCATGCTCCTTCTACTTCAGACCAGGTCTGGTATCTCGATTTTGGTGCAACACATTATATTACACCTGATGTATCCAATCTCTCGACTGCTTCGACCTACACAGGTACCAGCCATGTTACTATGGGGAATGGTGAGTCTGTCTCCGTCACTAATGTAGGTTCTTCTGCTGTTTTGGCTGGCTCCAAACTTTACGACTTCAGAATGTTTTACATGTTCCTACAGTTTGCAAAAATCTAATTTCTGTAGGTTAATTTGCTAAAGATAATAGGGTTTACTTTGAATTTCACCCGTTTCTGTGTTTTGTGAAGGATATTCAGACAGGGACGATCCTTCTAGACGGCTACATGCATGAGGGTCTTTACCGGTTTCAGTTTTCTAAGACTACTCTCACCAAAGTTAATTTTGCTTCGCTCCCTCGCTCACCTTTATTGAACAGTGCTCAAGTATCCTCCTCCTCCTTATGGCACAACAGATTGGGACATCCATGCAATAATACACTTGCTTATGTACTTAAGTCTTGTAATGTTCCCTTCAATCAAAACAGTATGCCTCGCTTGTGTACTGCTTATCAGCTAGGAAAGGCTCACAAGTTTCCTTTTTTTTCTTCACAAACGTTGTACTCTTTTCCTTTTAAGCTTGTAGTTTCTGATGTATGGGGTCCAGCTCATGTACCCTCCAATGGTTTTTCTTATTACATATCATTTGTAGACGTGTATAGTCGATACACTTGGTTCTATTTTCTCAAGAGTAAATCGGAGGTGTCTCAATGTTTTTTGCATTGTCAAATGAGCTCTCTCGACTTGGTATTCAACACAGGGTCAATTGTCCTTACACCTCAGAGCAAAATGGGGTTGCTGAACGAAGGCACAGGCAAATTGTGGACATGGGTCTGTCTCTCTTAACTCAGTCTGCTATGCCTCTTAAATACTGGTTTTATGCCTTTGCACATATTGTTTATTTGGTCAACAGACTTCATACTCTTATTCTACATCAAGCTAGTCCATATAAAACACTTCATAAACGTCAACCTGACTATGGTTCACTAAGGGTATTTGGCTGTGCATGTTTTCCTGATCTCAAGCTATTTCAACAGCACAAGCTTCAGTTTCGATCTCAAAGGTGTGTGTTTCTTGGTTGTGCTCCTAATCAAAAGGGGTATAGGTGCCTTGCTGAAGATGGTCGAATTTTTCTCTCTCGGCATATTCGGTTTGATGAGACTCAATTTTCATTTCTTGATGGTTTCGGTTCCATGTCTCAATCCGTTCCCACAAAGGTTTTTCATCAACGGTCTGTCTTTCCTTTAGTTGTTCCACATGACTCCTCTGATCACATTTCTGCAAGGGTAGTCACCAGGCCAGACAGGGCTTCTTCTGTAGTCCCTCACTCTATACTGACTTCTGGTGCTTGTTTTTCTTCAAACTCTTCTACTGATCTCTCACCCGTACCTTGTGTCCCACCAACGACTTCTTCGATTGTGAATATTCACCCTATAAAGACTAGTTCCAAGAATGGTATTTTTAAACCGAAAGTGTTCTCTTCGATGTTGACTGAGCAAGAACCTTTGTCTATAACTGACGCTTTTCAGAGCCCTGCAGAGACTGAAGCAGCACAATCTGAGTATAATACTTTGTTAGCTAATCGGACATGGGATCTTGTGGTTTTACCTGAGGGACGTCATGCTGTAGGCTGCAAGTGGATTTATAAGCTTAAAAGACATGCTAATGGCTCCATTGCCAGGTACAAGGGCAGATTAGTTGTTAAGGGCTATCTTCAAGAAGCTGGCATAGACTTTCACGAAACTTTCAGCCCTGTGGTTAAACCAACTACAATCAGAGTGATCCTTGCGTTGGCTGTGTCTTTCGGCTGGCCTCTTCGATAGGTCGATATTAATAATGTGTTTCTCAATGGCGAACTGAATGAGGATATCTACATGCTGCAGCCACCCGGGTTCGAGCAGCGAGGGCCAAATGGCGAACTTCCTGTGTGTAAGCTGCGGAAGGCTCTATATGGCCTTAAACAAGCCCCTCGGGCTTGGTTTCATAAGTTGAATGAGTTTTTAGTAGAAATAAAGTTTGAAGTATCCAAAGCAGATAATTCTCTCTTCATTCTTTGTTCAGGATCTCGGTTGCTTTATGTCTTAGTCTACGTTGATGATATTATCATTACGGGAAATGATTCTCGAGTTATAGACCAATTTGTCTGTCAACTCAATGAGCTGTTTTCGTTGAAGGACCTAGGGAAGTTAAGTTACTTCATTGGTATTGAAATTAAGTACACTTCAACAGGTGTGTTTCTGTCTCAGAAAAAATACATTCTTGATCTCCTTTGAAGAGCTTCTATGGATAACTTGAATAGTTTGCCAACACCAATGGTCACCACATGTCGTTTGTCAGCAGCTGAAGGAAGTCCTGTTGAGGATGAGCATCATTACAGGAGTATTGTTGGCGCTTTACAGTATGTCGTAATCACGAGACTAGACATTGCTTACTCAGTAAACAAAGTGTGTCAATACATGCATAGACTATTGGACTTGCACTTCAAAGCAGTTAAGAGGATACTACGGTATTTACAAGGAACATTGATCTATGGATTGAAGTTTACTTAAAACTTAAAGTTCTTGCTTGAAGGATACTCCGATGCCAGTTGGGGGGCTGATTGTGATGACCGCAGGTCAACCTCGGGTTTTTGTGTGTTCCTTGGAGGAAATATAATTTCCTAGAGCTCAAGGAAGCAGCAAGTTGTCTCCAGGTCTACCGCAGAAGCCGAATACATGAGTATCGCTCACATTACTGCTGAAATGGTGTGGATTCAGTCCTTACTAACTGAGTTATGTGTTCCAGTTACGAGTAAAGCTTTGATCTGGTGTGACAGCTTAGCTGCGGTTGCAGTAGCTGGGAATCCTGTCATGCACTCCAAATTCAAGCATGTCGAGTTAGATTTATATTTTGTTCGAGAAAAGGTTGCCAATGGGACGTTTCAAGTAGGGCATGTACCTGGGTCTGAACAGATTACAGACATACTAACAAAGCCACTGTCAGTTGGAATGTTCACTAAGTTTCGAGACAAGCTTCGAATTGTTGATATCGATAAGATGTCAAATGAGGAGGAAGGTTGATAAGCATGGGGAATGTTATGAGTTACAATTACTGTTAGTTACAGCTACTGTTAGTTATTGTTAGCTGTTAATTCTGTTAGTACTGATAGTTAATACTCTTGTATTAAATACCAAATGTTTGATCAGGTTAATGGTATGAAGTCAGAATATCTTTCTATTCTGTTGGTATGAATCTTGACACCTTCTAGGCACTTATGGGAGAATTTGAGCTCTGGGACAGGCTTTTCATATTGCTTAGTGGCACAAACAACTCTCGGGTTTTGCTTGTGCAAGATAGGAATGGTAGGAAGAATATATCATGTACCTTTTCAGCGTGCTTTACTATCTCTTTAAAGATTGTTTGGTCCAAATTAAATTCAACCATCTCGATAACTTTTCTTAGAAGGATTGCAGTCTTCCTGCATACTGAATGAATCACAGTGGCTATTAGGAAGCCAGTTCCAAGTTGCTATAGCATATAAGACAACATAAATTGTAAAGAGAGAGGAAGCATGGATATTTCTTTTCTTTGGTCATGTTAAGTAACTTTTTAACCTACACGAGAAAGTAATTTTCCCACAGTTTATTATGGGAATCACATTCCCATGTTTATGGGAATGAAATTCCTAAGGTAAAGTTAGATTCTAAATAAAATAAATTTTTTTGACATACCAAACGTTAGAATCACTTTCCGATGGATTAAATTTTCAAAAAGTTATCCCTTTTCAATATACCAAACGCTACCTTAGATTAGATTAAAGGGGAGAGATCCACTTGCAACAATGTAAATCTACTTTAGTTTTATACCCTTTTGTATATTTTTGTATAATTAATATTTTAATGATTCAACTGTCATGTTTCATATTCCATTCATATATATTATGCATATCAAATTTGACGTATATGAGAAATTTTTAACTATTTGTTTTATACAAAAAAAATTCAACCATTCAATAAATATTAATATATACAGATCATTATGATGAAGATATCAGATTGGTTCGAGAATTTGCATGCATAACAAATATAATTATATCAATAAATTCAATGATTAGATCTTTAAAATATTAAATATAAAAAATATATAAAAATTAATATTACACCTATGTAAGTGAATCTCTATCTAAATTAAATATTAGATATACGTATTAGATTAGATATTAGATATATTATAATTTTAAAGAATAAAAATAAATAAGGACTCTTTCTGTAAATTAAAAAAAATCTTTTTTTATAAGTTAGAAAAACGCTAAAAAAATTAATAATCCTTTATATGATACTAATTAGGTACAACACGGATATAATCTTAAAATAATATATTTTACCAAATTAAAATAATATTTAACATATAATAAAATACAATACAATATAAAAAATATATATAAGCACAATACAAGTTTATACATATACGAATAAATCAAAAGTTATATAAACAGGTAATTTGCAGAAGTGGATCATCTCAAACTTGCAGAACAAACATGAATTGGGATTTGGAGATGTCAATTGAAAATGCTTTTTTGAGATCTTAATACGGCGCATATGGAAAAATCGCAATCACTTTATTTTTCAAGGGACGTCTTGGAATAGTATTGACACTATTAAAGTCTCTTATAGCTAGGCCAAATAGTTCATGATGACAACTAGGGGCCCAATAATATTACTTTAATCTCCAACTTCGTGTTCCAATCTACATGGAAACTGTGTCAACTTGAATATTGATGGTTTCATAAGGTCTGAGAATGACTCTGCTTCAGTAAGAAGAATTGTGAGAGACGAAATTGGGAATTGGATATTTAGTTTTAACAAATTTTTAGAGAGTTGCTTAGTATTTGAGGCTAAATTGTAAGGCATCTTAGATGGCTTATACATCGTAATTGATTGAGGCTACGATAATGTGTTAGTTCAGATAAATAATCTTGAAGTGGCTACTATCGTATATGAGGAACTCAAGAGGATCAAATTCTGCTTTGATTAAGAGAATTCTTCAACTAGTTCTTCGGTTTCAACATTAAAACATCTGTTATATCTTCAGAGAAGCGAACCAAAAAGCTGATAGACCAGCCAAATTGGCTCATTTGAGTAGTCAAGGATTATGAATTTTTTTAAATATCCCATATGAGGTAATAAGTTATGTGATGTAATTTGTACTTTTTATTTTCTTCTTTATTAAAAAAAACTTCAAAATTATCAATACATTTTAATATACATTACTTATTAAAAATAAATAAATTTAATAAATTCATTACGTGTTGATAATATCGGTTAATTTAATTCAAAAAATCATAAGATAATCAAAATTATCATTATAATAACAAAATAAATCAAGTGATAAAAACAAACAACTTGATATTAAAAAATTATTATTTTTTTTAAATTTTTAACTTTTTTGAAAAAATATATTTTTTTAGTGTTTTATTATTATTTTTTTAAAAAAAGAATAACATGTTTTAGCACCGAACTTATACCTAAAAACATGTAGAATCCGATTACCAAAAAGAAAAACATGTAAATTCCTAAAAATTAGCTAAAAGATTTTTAGACCAACAGAACCGAAAACGGTGACAGTGAGACACGTAATCTTTATCCAAAAAAATATAATAATTTTTTTATATAATTATGAATTCAATGTAGCTATAATTCAGAGTCATCATCCTCAGTGCTTGTTTCTGCTCTTCTTATCAAAACCCTTTTTTTCTTAATCAAATCTGCATGTACTCTATCTTTGTTTAACACTTTCTGCCATTATTTCTTTCGATTATTATGTTTTTTTTTCGATTTTCAAAGTGTCTTTTTTTTTATTTGCTATTAACCAATGATTTTTATGGGTTTAGTCATTAAAAAAATTGTTGTTTTTATGTGGTATCTGATGATGGGTATTCATCAGGAAAAAGAAAGAGACTTTTTTTTTAGCATGCAAAGTGATTTTTTTTGTCACTGTCGGCAGCACTATTGGTTGTTCCGACTATTATTTCTGGTGTTAAATTTTTTTTTCCTTTGATGCTAACTTGATATGTGGTGATCTGAATAATTCTTAAATATATTTTCTTTGATTGGATTACTTATAGTTATTATTTTGTTATTTTTTGCAGGGTTCAGTTCGCATAATAGTAACGCATAAAAGTATGGCTGGGAGGATTTTATTACTAGTTCTTTTTATGAATGCTGTCTTTTTCATAGTGGTAAAAGAACTTTAATTTGTGATGTTTAAATGTTTTCTTTATGTATTTGTTGCTTCCAGTTTTTTATTTATTGTGAATTGGAATTGTTTTTGCCTGTAGAATGCTGTACCAGAAACATGCCCTGCTGATCTCGGTGGAAAATGTGGTGAAGATGGTGATTGGGAAGGGGAATTTTTCCCTGGAGTTCCCAAAATTAAGTATGAGGTAAAAGAGTTACATCCCCTGCAGGATTTAACTTAGGTCTTATTTGTTGTAGTTGCAGAGGAAATGAATGTGATCATAGTCAATATCGGTGAATATCGACTCTCTAGAGTCGGAACACTAAAACAGCAAAAAAAAGGGTTACTTCCCCTGTAGGATTTAAAGGGTTGAATATAATTTGAATAATTTTAAGGGTTGAATATATTCTGTGTTTTGAAACCTTGCATCTTTCTCTTTTCGAGATATATTATTAGAGATCTGGAATACATTCTTAGTTCAAAGCACTTTTGATTACCATAGCATTAATTATTTGAATACTTGTTATTTAATAGTAATTTTGACTGCAGGGTCCTTCTAGCAAGAATCCACTTTCATACAAATGGTACAATGCAGAAGAAGTGATTCTTGGGAAGAAAATGAAGGTTAGTTTCAAATTTCCCATTCTTAACATGTATAAGATTTATCAAGATGTTGATGATCGTTGACTAGTTGTCAATTGTTCAGGACTGGTTGAGATTTAGTGTTGCATTTTGGCATACATTTCGTGGAACAGGTGCCGATCCTTTTGGTGCACCCACAAAGTCTTGGCCATGGGAAGATGGTACCAATTCCATTGCTATGGCCAAAAGAAGAAGTAAGATTGATAGTTATTTCCTCCCTATCTGTGCTTATTGATTAATACTAGTCTGCAGGATGGTAACATGCTTTGCTCCTCTTTGAAACGATTGCAGTGAGAGCCAACTTCGAATTCCTAAACAAGCTTGGAGTTGATAGGTGGTGTTTCCATGACAGGGACATTGCTCCTGATGGCAAAACACTAAAGGTTGGATATTTTTCTTATTGACTCTTCAAGTTGCTTTTCATATCTAAATGTTTGAATATGAACTGGTTTTGACTAAACTCTCTTAACAGCCCTCCTCTCCTATTGGTTTTTTGACAATTGTTTATCGATCACTTTTTCTATTGTCTTCGTTGTAGGAAACTAATTCAAACTTGGATGAAGTTGTGGCACTTGCTAAAGAACTTCAGGTAATTTCTGAATTTGTAAAAAGTTTTAAATTGCTTGTCTCAAGTAGAGACCTATCCTCCCCTTTTTGCTTTTTCTTTTTCCCCTTTTCTCAAAATTTTTGACCCTCTTGTTTGATACAAGACTAAGTTATATGTTTCCCAAATATCTTTGTTACTTGACCATGAAGGGGGACAAGATCCGTCCACTGTGGGGTACTGCTCAACTATTTATGCATCCTCGTTACATGCATGGTGGTGCTACAAGGTATCCTTACTTAAGTGATTTGCATATATCCCTTGATGAAGTTAATTCTTACTTCTGTGTTTGCTTTTCAGCTCTGAGTTGGGTGTTTATGCCTATGCTGCTGCTCAAGTTAAGAAAGCTATGGAGGTGGGCTTTTACTTCTATATAACATTGAGATTAAACTTATTGCATTTTGTGTTTAGATTACAGTTATGTTGGTCTTATGTCTGGTAATTGCTTTATATTTTGCTTTCTGTTCCTATAGGTGACACATTATCTCGGGGGAGAAAATTATGTCTTTTGGGGTGGTCGTGAGGGATACCAAACACTCTTGAACACAGACATGGAAAGAGAGCTTGATCATATGGTATATTTGTTAGTCATTTCTTACTTGGAAATGTGCTAAATAAAGTTTTTCAATGTCAGCTGTTAGTTTCATGTTACTTAAAATGCTTGCTCTATTTTATGCATTTTTCCTGATTAAACGTTCTTCTTCAAGTTTCCAATGTGGCCTCTTAGTTATTAACTATGCAACTTCAATTATTTATTTTGACAGGCAAAATTTCTTGAAGCTGCTGCTGCCTACAAGAAAAAGATTGGATTCAATGGTAATTTTCCATTATAACAATCTTAAGCCTGTATGCTAGCTCCCCTTCCAGCAAATGTAGGTGGGGAGGAGGGGGACAAAAAAAATTATGCTATTCTGGGCCACAGGGTTGTCTTTCTGTAGTTATTTATTTATTTTTTCGTGGAATTCTGATGGTATATTCTTTGATTCAGGAACTCTACTGATTGAACCTAAGCCTCAAGAACCTACCAAACATCAGTATGTTTCGACAATCCCTTCCTTTCTCAATTAGTAATAGCAGTCAAGTTCGCTGTTCTTTATATGAATTATTGCTTGATTTATTTACAGGTATGACTGGGATGCTGCAACAACACTTAACTTCTTGCGCAAATATGGGCTGCTTGGTGAGCTCTAATGAATTCTTGTCTGGCATCTAACATTGCCTGCTAGACGATTTTTGATAACTGCTGCATAGCTAAATAAAGTATTATCTAAACTTGTGTATTTGAAGGGATTTGTTTCATGGTTAACTCTTGCCTGGTAAAACAATAACTGATTTCATGAACAAGACTGCATGCACGGTCTGAAAAGCATACCTTAAGTGTTTAGGTCTAATTTATACCAGGACCAGAAAAATTGAAGAACCTGATGATTACAGGGTAAAATCAGCTGGCTGAGAAAAAAATTATATGATGAGAGATTGTAGTCCCCAGTCCAGAGAGTTACTAATTTGGAATTTATTAGGCTTTATAATACTTTGTGATGTAGAACCCTATTTTGCTTACTCTTTACTTTGCTTGAAGAACCTGTATCCAACACTAGTGCCTCCCAAGGACCTTCCTTCTCATACATGATCATACTTCGAAAAAGTTGAACATATCTAATGTTGAACGCATATTTATATCCAGCAATTAAACCTGAGCCAAGTGACTAGATAACTTTGTTTAGTATTTGGCTTCAAAACCATGCTGCTTTCCAGAACATTGGAATTTCTAGTTGGTCAGGCCCATTTTCATTTAGAAGGAAAACAAGGCATCGTCCAGCTATGATCTATCTGGGTATTATCTCTTTTGGTAGGCGGTTACATTTAACGTACTGTCCACTATTTCCTTTTGCAGGGGAATTCAAACTTAACATTGAGTGTAACCATGCCACACTCTCTGGTCACAGGTTTGTTGTGTTCCGTGCCTTCGAATTATATTTGCATATCATTTCCAAGTAAAATTTCCCCACAACTGCATGCATGTAAATTCCTCTGCCAACCTATGGTGCTTATGTAATTTGCAGCTGCCATCATGATCTTGAGACTGCAAGAATCAATGGAATGTTAGGAAATATTGATGCAAACACTGGGGATCCTCAAGTTGGTACGATCAATTATTAACTTAAAAACTTCCTAGTGTTTACAAATTATTCTTATTTCATGTTTATGAGCTTGGGATTACAATCTTCTTAGCATTGAAGATATGGATTTCTTTGTGATACAGGTTGGGACACAGATCAGTTCTTGACTGATGTCGGGGAAGCAACCATGGTTATGCTAAGTGTGATAAGAAATGTATGCGGAGGACTCTTATTTTATTTTCTTTTGATAGTTCAAACTTCAAAAGAGTGTTCGACTTTCTACTGTTTTACACTCTTCACATTTGTGTGTGGCAGGGAGGATTAGCACCAGGAGGCTTCAACTTCGATGCAAAATTGTGTGTAAACATTTCCTTCGTTATTTTCTTACAATTGTGTTGTGTTTACCTAGATTCTTGTTATCTTGAGCCACTTGTGATGATCTTTTTACCTTTTATTGTTTTGTAGGCGGAGAGAGAGTACAGATGTTGAGGACTTGTTCATTGCTCATATTAGTGGAATGGACACCTTGGCTCGTGGACTCCGAAATGCTGCTAAACTGATTGAGGTAATACAATATCAAAGTTATCCCTCCGCTTTCTAACCAAATGCCTTTTTCTTCCCTCTTTCATATATTAAT
Organism: Gossypium stocksii; assembly: GCA_020496765.1. NCBI lineage: Eukaryota > Viridiplantae > Streptophyta > Magnoliopsida > Malvales > Malvaceae > Gossypium > Gossypium stocksii. The sequence goes on along the minus strand of CM035628.1, from coordinate 44,726,149 downwards.
TAATAATTTTCCTCATTATAGGATGGTTCTTTGGCTGAGCTTGTTCGTAAACGATATTCTAGCTTTGACACAGAACTTGGTGCCCAGATTGAGGTGATGCTTTGTTCTTTTTTCTTTAAATGATAACTTCTCCTTTGGCTTAAAGTCGGCATTTCCCATGGAAGAATCGCTAATATAAGTAATCCATCATCGAACAGGCTGGTAAAGCTGATTTTGAAATGCTTGAGAAGAAAGCCATGGAATGGGGGGAGCCCAAGGTTGCTTCAGCCAAGCAGGTAGTTAGATATTCTACTTCAAAAAGGATGTTTACAAACTTCATGCTATACTGTGATGACCTGCCCATAACTGACCAAATAGCGAGTTATTCATATTAGATTGTTTGTTACGTTACGAACAATATAATTTCTAACTATAAAACATGACAGAAAGCAATGCTTTTCATGGAGCCTTTTCGACTTATTCAGTGTTACCTTTTATATACACTCCATTACGGAGCGATACGTCCTGTGTCTGTCCCGTATACAATCTATAAACAGAAAATAGCATGTAATGCCAGTATGAACCAAATCTAAAATGAAAATTTTGGTTGTCTTGTTGCAGGAACTTGCAGAGATGATTTTCCAATCTGCACTGTAGGATACCTTGATTGACCGATTATGGTCAATGTTTTCGGTTTTTCCTTTTAGTTAGGAATAAGCCATGATGCTTATACAAATAATTAGATTTATGTAGTTTATAACAATGCATTAGAGCTTAGTTTTTTAAGAAAAATGGTATGTTTTAATAGTTGAACTCTTGGTGGTGTGCCACCTTACCATGAAGGGAATCCATGCCCTTTTTAGGTACCCCTCTTGGAATGTTGTGTATTGATAAGTGATGGCAAGTGTGGCTTTAAATAAAAGGAAATTGAATAAAATTATCTCAGGGGGTTCATGCCTTCATAGTTCTTAATGGGATGATTAGACCTTAATTTTTGGAATATTCAAGTCTAAATGTATTTGATTTATCCTATGTTCTATCCTCGTATTACGTTATTATCCTTAGTATAAAAGCTAAATTTTTGTTTTCATTAAGTTATTTAAAGTTTTGTTTAAGTTATTGAGCTTTTAAAAATTCTGTCAGTTAGTTTTAAGCAACGGTTGGGGATCGGTATCAATATTCATCGACGAGTTCAATATTCATCGACGAGTAGAAGTACATATTTTAGACTCAAATTGATTTAATGGTTAGTGTAGATAATATAAATAGAAAAAAAATTATATAACATCGATTTTAATAATTTAGTGATGAAAATTTTTAAACAGTTCAGTGATTAAATTATATTTTTTTTAATTAAGTGATTAAAATAAAAATTTATTGTAGTTTGTCTTTTTATTATTGTGTTCGGTTTAGATAGTAACAACTAGAGGTGTACATAGGTTGGGCTGGGTCGGGTTCGAGTCGGGCCTAACTAAAAATTTAGGCTCATTTATTAGGCTCGGGCCGGGCTGGGCCCAAAAAATGGGCCTAAAATTTTGCTCAAGCCTGACTCATATAAAAAATGTTTAAATCTGGGCTTGGCTTGGCCCGGCCCGGCCCTCCCATATTAATTCTTTTATATTGTTTTATATAATTTTTAAATATATATAATACATCAAAAATACTAAAAAAATCAAAATAAATATTTTTCAACAAATTGAAAATAAATTTTAAAAAATATGTAGACTTAAATAACACTAAAATAGATGTAACTTAACAAGCAAATGCCTCTAAAATAATAACAAAATTAACAAATGTCTTTAAAATAATTAAAAAATTAACAATAAAATAAGTTTTATACAATATCTAAACAATAACAACAAAATAATAGCAACATAATAGTAAAATAGTAGCAAAATAGGGAGAAAAACAATAAGAAAATAATATTTAAAAAAATATATATTTTTTGTCCTTTAGTGAATTCGGGCCAGGCCGGGTCAGGCCCGGGCCAAAAATGTCTTACCCGATCTCGGCCCATTTTTTAAACGGGCCTTATTTTTTGTCCAAGCCCATTTTTCTGGCCTATATTTTTGTCCAAACCCGGGCGGACCTTCGGGCCTCCGGGCCCATGTACACCTCTAGTAACAACAGTTGGTTGTCCGAATTTTTAGTATTTAAATTATATTTTAAATATAGTATAATAATTATATTTATATATATATATATATATATATATAAATTGATATGAGATTCAAACATTTAGATGTTATTTGTATAAATAATGTGCATTAGTGTTAAAGATAGTGAAACAATAGTGGATTTAATATTAGGGAATGAGAGAGGAGAATCTTTTGATTAGGATTAAAAGGTCTGTAATTAGATGATGAAGGATTAGTATGTTAAGTTTTAATTTATATCGAGAACAGTAAATATGACACCTGATACAATAACTAAGGAGATTGAGAGACGTACAATAGAATAATTTGTATTTGCTCAACTACTTCCAACGATACATGATGCTATCTTACAAAATAAATGCTAAACAAATTTAATTCTAATTTTTTCTGTTCAACTTCTTTTTTGTAAATATATATATTGTAATGGGCTATATTTGCCCGGCCCACCAGGAGACTAAAACCAAAAATAAATAATGTTCAAACAATCTAAGTCTTTTACCAAAACCCAAATACAAGCCCATTTACATGACCCAATCCAATTAAAAACCCAAAGCCCAAAATACAAGGGGCCCAAACTGCTCAAAACTTTAAACATCTTCAGAACCCCAGGGTTCCTTCATTTCAGCCGCGCCGCTCCTCACATGGCCTCAACGCGCATCACGCTCGAGGCCTGACTCCTCCACATGCTCCACCATGCTCCTAGACCTGCAAACAGAACACAAAATGGACAGGAGACAGAATGGAAGAAACAGACACGGCAGTGAAAAATGACGAAACAAATAGTGTTTAAACAGTTGTATTCGGCTATAAGGCCACCATCATCCATCATTGTAAATGGGGGGGGACAGGTTATTAAAAGAAAAATACTTATCAATAAAAAAAGGGAGAAAGGTTTTGAAGGTTGCTTCTGTTTTTTTACTTTTGTTCTTTATTTCATTCTTTATTTCATTTTTATATCCATTTGATATGAAAATCAGAAAGAAAAGAGAAAGGGAGGAGTCTTACCTGAAGTCCTGCGATTGAGGCGCCGGAGGGCCCATCTCTGTCGTCGGAGTTGGGTCCATGGGTGGTGTCGAGGGCCTTCTTCCTTTCGTTCCCCGGGCCTTGAAAGTTGGGGTCTTTAACGGCGCATCAAGGCGGGGCTAAAAAACCCGTTGTCCATGTCGCTAGCCATAGGCCACGACAGCGGCGCGGTGGTGCATCAGACGGTGGCCCTTTTGGCCGGATAGGGAGAATATGGGGAGGGGTTGAGAGTTTATTCAGTTTTTTTTAAGAACAAAGGCTGAAATGAAGATTTTTTAAAAAAAATTTTGGGTTTAAATAGCAACCATTAAACGGGCCGTCTTGAAGTTTAGGTTCAGAAGGTCAAAACGACGCATAGGCCTCAGGATCCGCGTGTTTTGGACTAGGGGTCTATTGCCCTTTTAGTCCTTCCCTATTTTGGCCCGCTTCAATTTGGTAGTTTTCTGTGTTTTTAATTTTTCCACTTAATTTTAATTTATTTTCATGTCGGTCCAGCTGGAACGGTGCGCATAAGGACAGGGGGTATTTTCCTATTCAGTCCGTATCCTTTTGAGCACGTTGCACATCGATCCTTGCCAGTCTTTTGGTATTTACGATTTACACCCTGTATTTTTACTTCGATTTCAATTTAATCCTTGACCTCTTACTTTAAACCTTTTTTATATATTATTTTAAATTACTTTATATGTTATTATTTTTACTTTTTTACATTATTTATTTCAACGTGCTTTTATATTATTTATTTTAAGATTTTTTATATTATTTATATTAAACTATTATATATATTATCTATTTTAAATTTCTATATATATTATATAGTTTAAGCTACGTTTATATATTATTTATTTTAAATTATTTTATCTATTTTAATTTTTTTATATTATTTGTATTAAACGGTTTTATATTGTTTATTTTAAATGGCTTTAGATATTATTTATTTTAAATTATTTCATATATATTATTTATTTTAGATTTGCTTTATACATTATTTTAAATTGTTTTATATATATTATTTATTTTAATTTTTTTTACATATTATTTATTTTAAACTCTTATATATTATTTTAAATGGATTTATATATTATTTATTTTAAATTATTTCATATACTCTTTAAACTCCATTTATTTATTTAAAAAGGTTCCATTATTATTTTTATTAAGTTCTTTTTTTTCATATTATTTATTTTACCCTTTTATACATGTATATACATTATTTGTTTTAAATTTTTATATATATAATCTTTTCTAAAAATTGTTTTGTATATTATTGACTTTAAAATTCTTTTTTTTTTACATCATTTTTTAAACTCATTTATTATCATGCTAAATTGTTTTTACATTTTGTTTATTTTAATTTGCTTTATGCTACTCGTTAAATTGTTATACGCTATTTAATTCATTGATCTTTATTTATCGATGTTATTATCTAAATTATGAATGTTGTGTGATTATTGTCATTGTATGTACTAAAATTCATTTATTCATATTTTCATATTATTGCCATTTATAGCACTCGTATATTATTATCCCGTGTTCGTTTTTTTAGCTAGTTTATTCAAACAACATATTTCAAACAAAATAAATGCACGGCTTTAAGTGTTGCACTCGTCATACAAAAAAGAGAAATTTTTTCAAAAAAGGTAATATTCCGCGTTTTAGGAAATTCGAGAAAACTTACGGGGTTTCGATTTTCTTGTTATCCCTAAATAGCCAAATACCCTTTTGAATTTCAAAATACATGGAACTTTAATAAAAATTAAAGGCAAGAATTTTAATAAAAATTAAAGGCAAACTTATTCTCGGTGACTCAAATGTCGCATCCTAACTTACGGGATGTGGCATACCATCGTCGCGGGACGAGTAAACCTTTGACACTCTTTACGTTTTAATTCAAGTGTTTAACATCAATATTAATAAAAAGGATCGTATTTCAAAATCTTTTCAAATTTTTAACTTTCGACATTAAGACATTAATTAATCAATTAGGTACCAATTTTTGGCGTGACGAGGATGCTAATCCTTCCTCGCACGTAACCGACTCCTGAACTCGATTTCTCAATATTTCATGGACCAAAATCGTCGTTTTATTAAGTCAAAACACTTTATTAAAACGATCAAATTTTACGAGGTGATCTTATCACACCTCATAAAAAAGGGATTGATGGCGACTCCCATTCTAATTTTAGTTTTCAAACAAAGTCGACCGTATTTTAAAAAAAATGGTTTCGACATATATATATATATATATATATATCAGACACTACTTTGATAATATCCATGTAATAAATATTTAAAGTTATATACTATATAATTCTTAAATTCCTCATAATATTTTTCCTCTTAGGAGGGTAATTCACATCTTCTAGAATATCGTAACGGCAGACAACTATCTTCTCTGAATTAAGGGGACTAAAATATATTAATTTGTTAAGAATATTAAATTTTATATTTAAATGCAATATGTTATAATTTAAGTAAAAAATAAAATTAATTATGGGAATATTTAATTTTTTAAATTTACGTTTATAAAAAAAATCCAGTTTAGTAAAAAGAATAGAAATTTAAAATGAATTGGAACCTCATAACTATATAATAAATCAATTGTAGTTATAAACTTGAAAAGTTCTTTCACATAAGACTTGAGATTCAAGCTTTCCAACGGACCATGAAAGCAACGTTGAAATCACCCAAAACCACAAAAGTCCGACTAGACCTTTCTAGTCAAAGTAACAAATTCAATTTCCAAAAAAAGAATTAATTCAAGCAAAACCCTAAAGCATGAAAAAGAGTAGCAAAAAGAAAAAAAATAATAATAACTTTACTCATACCCTCTTTATTTTTACTTTTTATATTAGAAAACTAAATAACACTATCATTTATTGTGATTTTATTTGAATTTGCTTATTATGTTAATCATATTTGAATGTGATTTACATTATACCATTTATATATATATATATATTGCTAAATATGTGATTTTTCACGTATTTGGTCTATTTACGAGAAGAAAATAAGTTATAAAAGATTGTTTAATTTTTTTAATGAAGATGATTATGTATAGTTATATTTTTGGAAAAATCGAATTTTTGGCAAGCTGATTGTGGTCGGTGTCGACGTATGTAGAAGGTACTTCATGATTGTGAGTTGTTAGATTTGGGGTTTATTGGTCCAAAGTTTTCATGATATCAGTCGCCTAATAGTTAGAATTCGATTAAGGAGTGCTTGGTAAAGTCTATTGTAATGCACTGTAGAAGTCGTCGTTTTCGAACGTGGTTGTGTTTCATTTACTGTGGGTCAAATCTGATCATTGTCCTATTCTACTTGATATCAAGGGTTTTGCTTGGCCTACAAGAGCAATGACTCCTTTCTGTTTTAAGGGAGCTTGGTTTTTGCATTCTAAGTTTAAGGAGATTCAACGATTGAGCTAGAGTCATTCGGATGGGGCTATTAATAAGAAGTTGGCTGCAGTGGCTACTGATTTAAAACTCTGGAACCACTTCCAGTTTGGTAATATTTTTTAGTATCAACGAATGCTTGTTGCGAGAGTTGTTTAGATAGGCAAAGAACACTAAAATAATAAAAAGATCTGCTCATTTTATATTTTGAGCTCACTTGATATTAATAGGATCAAGCTTATGAATATATACAAGAGGAGAGTGAATGAATCAACCAAGAACTTCTGCTAACAATAAATATCAACAAATTCTTGACTAATACTCTAATTAAAACTTAACTGCCTTAACTGCTAACTAATAGAACTGCTAAGTATGAAGCTGCAAGCCCTTGCTTTAATTGTCTGCTTTGTTGAACTTATGTTTGTTATTATTCATATTTACTAGCAACACCAAGACAAAATCTAAATTTACTGAAGAATGGAGCTGAAAAGGGCTTGGTAAGAATCATCGTCTTGTGCAAGCACATGGCCAATCATCAATTTGCCTGCAACAACCTTCTCTCGAACAAAAAATAGATCCAACTCAACATGTTTAAACTTGGAGTGTAGTATAGGATTTGCTGACACTACGACTGCTCCTGAATTGTCACCTCAAATAGTAGCTTAACCATCAACACTAACTGGTAACTCAGCCAACAAGGACTCAAGCCAGATGATTTCAGCTGTAGCATGAGCTAAGCCTCTATACTCAGCTTCATTCGTGGATTGAGAAACAACCTGTTGCTTCCTTGACCCCCATGAAATAGGATTGTCTCTTAAAAAAACACAAACCCTGTTGTGGACCTTCTACCATCTAAATTTGTTCCCCAATTTACATTAGAATATCTTACCAGAGACAAACGAAAGGCTACTTTGAATGTGATACCATAATCAAGAGTCCCTTGTAGGTACCTTAGGATTCCTTTAACAGCCTTGAAATGTAATAATAATTTGTAGAGCACCTATAATGCTTCTATAACCTGAATCATTTTCACCTGGACTACCACAATAAGCTGATAAGTTACTGGAAGTGACCATGGGTGTAGGGGAAGTTTTTGATTTATCCATATTACACATTTTCAACAAGTTTAAAACGTATTTCCTTTGACTCAGAAACAAGCCATTTGAATTGTAAGAGATTTTAATGCCCAAGCCCTTGTGTGAAAACCGTAAATCCAATGTCTTGACAAAAGCATCCACAAAAAAGACTGGTTTCTTGTGACAATGATGTCATCAACATATACTAAAACATAAAGAACCATGTTGCTAGAAGTTCTAATGAACAATAAGGCATCCGTTTTGGATAAGACAAAACTAAAAGCAATTAAGTACAACCTAAGCTTGTGAAACCAAGCTCAAGGTGCTTGCTTCAAGCCATAAAATGCCTTTTTCAACTTACAAACAAGTGGTTGACCATCAATATATGTCTCAAAACCTGGTGGTTGACTCATATAGATCTCTTACGGAGGTCGCTGTTTAAAAGGGCGTTATTGATATCAACTTGCTTGTGTTGCCAGTCATAGGTCACTGTTATAGTGAGAATAACCCTTATGGTGATTGGTTTGACCACAAGGTTGAAAGTTTCCTAAAAATCAATCACGGCTTCTTGAAAATAGCCTTATACAACCAACTTTTTGTGAATCTAGCTATGGTTTCACCAATATTCTTCTTGAGTTTGAAAATCTAACTTTTATCCAACTGTTTTTCTATTGAAAGGCAAAGGAACTAGCTCTCATGTATTGTTTTTTAGCAATGCATCATATTCTTACTTAGAAGCCTGTGTCCACTTAAGATTGGTGAACGCATCTTCAATAGTAAGGGGCTCATATGCAGACAAGTCAATTGAGAAGGCTCTTGGTTTGAACATACGATTCTTTGATCGAGTTTGCATGGGATGAATCTTGCAAACTATTGGAGGAGGAGTAAGGGTGACAGGTGATGCAAAGATAGTTTGGATAGAACCAGCTGAAGGTAAAACAGGTCTGAAGTAACTATATTATTTGTAGGTTCAAGATTGGCCATCACATCTGTAGGTTCTAGAGCGACCCCACTGTCTATACATTCTCGATAGACTATATTATTTACAGATTCAGGAAAAATTACTTTAGATGAACTGCCATTTATAGCTGAAATAGATGAAAAAATAGTTGGAGAGAAAACAATAAGAACAATAGACTTTTGATATGTCTGAGAATAAGAGACTTGAGAGCTATTGAATGGTCTAGAGGCAAAAGGAAATTTCTGCTCATAAAAAAACTGTCGTAAGATAAAAATCTTACCTGATTCATCAAGACACTTATATCCTTTATGATAACTGTTGTAGCCAAGGAATGTACAGACCTTGAATCAAAATTAAATTTTATGAGTGTTGTAGGGCCTCAAATTAGGATAACAGCAACACCCAAAGACCTGGAGATGTGAGTAAGTTGGTTTAACTTGATGAAGAAATTCATGAGGATACCTCCCTTGCAAAACTGGTGTGGGAAGCCTGTTGATCAGATATACTGCACTTAAAAAAGCATGAGCCCATAAGTATATAGGTAAAGATTTCTATGCAAGTAAAGTTAAACCAATGTTAACAATATGCCTATGTTTTCTCTCGACAATGTTATTTTGCTCTAAAGTGTGGTTGCTTTATTCCTTAGTAAGTATATTCATGTATACCTACTATAAGCATCAATAAAGGAGAAGTAATACAGGCAATCTTTAGAAATCACATGAGTTGGATCCTATAAATCTGATACAAACAACTTAAAAGGAAATGTCTTTACATAGTTTCAGAGACAAAAAAGGAAGCTCGTGACATTTTCCAAGCTGATAAGTAGAATATACATCAAGAGACTTAGACGTTGGTATAAAAATGTTACAAGTACAAAGAACTTGATGAAGAACTTTATTAAATGGATGCCTCAAACTGTTATGCCTCAAATTAACAACTACTTTGGATGCTAAACGAGCATGATTAAAAGAACAATTACTCTTAAAACCTTTGTTAGAATAAGTAGCAACAGACACTTGTTGAAATGAGAAAGTGAACCTGTGTAAACGTTTATGAATGTGGTCCACTAGCAAAAATTTCTTTGTCTGTAAATCTTTCACAACATAATGAAATGGGTGAAACTCAAAAAACACTTGATTATCTTTGGCAAACTATGTAACAAACAACAAATTCTTGCAAACATGAGGAACATGAAGAGCATTTTTAATATGCAAGATTCTATTACCAAAAAGAATCAATGAGGACCTATATGTGCAACTGGTATAGAACTACTATTTCCCATCACCAACTTGTAACACCCCAACCCGTATCCATCATTGGAATAGGGTCACGAGGTATTACTGGAGTTTATAGAACTTTTTTTTTTTTATCAAATGATAACTCATTTTATAAGAAATTATACAACTTAAGTTTTACCACTCTTCCATAAACACATGTGTATTTTCATTTGATCATTTTCCCTTTTGACGTATCAAATAATAAACATATTACCATTTAACTGATAGCTTGGCACTTGTCTAAGCGTCAACAACAACAGTCATTAGTATACTTGAATATATTTCATATAATTTTAGAATCGCTAAACTCATTGTATCAACATATCATACTTGATATTATTACTTATTACGGCTTACCCAATTTCCATGTATCAGCATATTAAATATAGCCACATATTCATATAATATGATACATATTATTCTCTTGTCATTTCTTCAAAAACATAAATCATTCATTATACCAAAATTTCATGTATTTTTCATGAATTTTGTAAATATTTATTCCGGGACAATTCATAATCTTGAACATGCATAATTATCAGGTAAGTTTCAGATACATGTATTTTCCATGTCATATTTTTAAAATATCGAATAAATATCGTTTTCGTGTATTTCAAGTTCAATTTCGTGATTATTGTTTCGTGCACAAATTATTTCCATGTCAGGGCTTTATTCATTAAGTCATTCGAAATTTCATCGTCATACAATTAATATTATTAAAGTATACGAATCTATAATCATGGGTGCATATATTCATCAATAAATTCCATGTACAAATATCATCATCTTATATTTCCATATATCCAGTATCACTGTCATTTTTTTCATGTACTTCAGGAATATATGTACAAATCTTTTTATATACATATTTCCTTTTCTGACCAGGATTCTTACCTACTGAATTTATCGAAATATCGATAGTTAAAATCATATAGTATACTTAAAATATGCAAATCCGTAATCCATCAATTTACATTTGCCCTTTTTAGCTATGTGTTTACCATCTTCTATATTTATCCCGTTCAATTTCTCGGAATTTCGATGGATATCCAATAGTACACTCCTGGTGTACAATCTCATTAACCGTCAATTCATACAGGAGTACACTTTTAGTGTACAATTCCGGGTCCGTCAATTCATATGCATGTGTTGCCATGGTATCTTTCAACCATGGTCTTATTCATTGCCATGGTATCTTTCAACCATGGTCTTACACATTTCATTTCAGTAAGCACACTCCCGCGAACCTCACTCTCTCGTGAACCTCAATTCTTGGCACACTTCCGCGAACCTCAGCTCCCATGTATTCTTCGGAAGGGCCTATACACATATATTCTTCGGGAGAGCCACCAGCATACTCCCGCGAACCTTATTTCCCATATATTCTTCGGGAGGGCTGATATTAGGATTACCCTTCCGGGCTTAATCCTTTTTCCTGTATTCTTTGGGAGGGCTACATCAGAATAGGATCACCCGTCCGGGCTAGATCCTTTTTACCGTTAATTCCTTTTCCAATGATCTATCGAAATCCATTCCATTCAACCGGGATTTACTTTCTTTTTATATCGAGTATTATCAATATTTCATCAATTATTATGCATTGATCATTCAAATCATATTTTCATCACATAACCACATATTTCAAGTGTTTAAAAATACAATTCAAGTTACACGAACTTACCTCGTTGCTTGTCCGTGTTTATAAATTCATTAATCCAATATCTTTTCTTTTTCACGTTCAAGTCTCGCATTTGAGTCATTGGGATCTTTATAAATAAATTTGACCATTGTTTTCATTCATTCCATATTCTAATACATTCAATTAATGCTCTAGGCAAAATTACCATTTGGCCCCCAAACTTTTAATTAATGACGATTTTACCCTTAGGCTCAGAAAAATAAATTCTTGCGATTTAATCCTTATTTCCAGCCGCTTTCATCATACATATTAATGAGAGCCCATAAATTCTATAAAATATCAAAATTTTCCATAATTTCAACACTTTTCAATTTAATCCTTAAAACATGTTTTCCCCCGATCTTGAACTAAATTAACAATTTTCATTTAAAATTTTCAATTTAAATAATAAAATAATCCATTTCATGTAATTTGATCATTTCTAACATTTTTACAAAATTACCCATAAAGTTTTACTTTTATTCGATTTAGTCCTTAGGCTTAAAACATACAAATTAGTCATGCTAACTGAATATTCATACATATTTTCCTCCTCCTCCTGTCCATTCCACATCCTTAATTTATATAATATGCTTATAAGTAACATTATCAATAATTTCACTATTTACTTATATGTGAACATTCAAGCTGTCCACCTGCGTTATAGTCACTAAATTATTTATATCTTGAGCTACAGAAATACAAATTAAGATCTGTTAATTTTCCCTGAAACTAGACTCACATATCTTCTTATCATAAAATTTTAAGAATTTTTGGTTTAGCCAATAAGTACAGTTTATTCTTTAAAGTTACCCCTATTCTGCTGTATAACTGTTCCGACCTTTCTTCATTAAAATTTAATTATCTCCTCGTACAGGACTTGGATGATGTTCCCGCTTATTTCTATTGAAAATAGACTCATTAGGATTTCAAACACATAAATTTAAGTCCCTAATTATTTTTATACAATTTTTGGTGATTTTCCAAAGTCAAAACAGAGGATCCCGAAATCATTCTGAACCAGTCTCACAAAAAAATAAATATCTCAGAATACAGAATTCATTTACTTGTTCTGTTTCTTTTATATGAAAATAGACTCAACAAGCTTTAATTCCATATCTTACTCAACTTCTAATTCAGTTTTTACCATTTTTGGTGATTTTTCAAATTTAGCTTACTGCTGCTGTCCAAAACTGTTTTAGTGCAAGATATTAATTATTAAGTTTATATCACCCTTATTTTCTTTCTCTACACCATTTCCCATCACTTTATCTTATTTTCTCTTCACTACCACATCAAGAACATAGAATCATATATAAGGAAACTCTACATTAACATCATTTACATGCTTTTTCAATAATATTAAACTTAAAAATACATAGAAATCTTGATGTTCTTACCTTGTTTTATTGTTTCCAAACTTTAACTTCACTTTCTCTCTCCTCCAGCTTCTATTTCTTGAATCCAACTTGATATTCTAACTCCTCGTAGCCTCCTTAACATTTTTCTCCTTCGGTAGCTATGGAAATTCTTTTGATTTCTAGGTGAAAATGGTGAATTTTTGGTGAAAAGACCAAATTGTAAAGAAAGCAAAACTTCCTTTTTTTTTTCTCTCCTGTTCTCACGTTTATGCATGGAAAGGTGGTGGTTTTTTCTTTTTTTTTTTCCACACATACACAATATATAGACTAAATAAAATAATAAAATATCTTATTAAAATATTAATAAAATAATAATTATTTAATTATATAATTATAAAATATCATCAATGTAATCATTACTTTCTAGATTTCTCTCTCTTCCAATTGACCATTTTACCCTTCATGATCTTTTAAAATTCCATCCATGAGTCATCACTTAATTTGGTAAAATTACAATTTAGTCCCTCATAATTCTTCACCTATTCAATTTAGTCCTAATTCATCAATTTTCCTTAGTTTTTAGATTATTCTACCCTTAAAATATTTTCACTATTGGTCCTTCAACTTTTTCATATTTACACTTTAACCCCTTAAATTTTAAGTATTTACTCTTGGGCCACAAAACTTTTCTCACTTTTACGATTTAGTCCTTTCTTGGATTAATTCATCATAATCACTTCCTACATAGATTTTGTTGATATAGCTCAAAATTTCTCTTTTTATTTCTTTATTTCTTTATTTTACTATATCAATGATAGAAATTTTCGGGATATTACACAACTGACTTGTACTTACATATTTAGTGGTTTTATGAAGAGTGGAAATGTTATTAGTCATATGATAAGTTGCTCTTGAGTCTGGATACCTGACATGGCCACTAGTGCCATCAATTGACAAATGACATTCTCACTGAGAAGGTCTTGAACGGTTGTTGGCTTGAGACTTGCCATAATGCTGCCAATTGTGATGAAAAGTATTTGATTGAGTCAAAGGAGAAGATATATTTCCTTGCATTTTGTTAGCACAATAATGTCCTTTTCCTTGATCACCAAGGTAATAGAAACTAACTTGCAGCTGGCCATCTTGATCCAAATCAGAAACCCTAGTAAATTTTCCATCAAATCAATAGTAACATTTTTTGTACTATATGGCCAATCCTGCCACATAGTTGACATTGAGGTCGACTATGTGAAAAATGACCCCTTCTACTCCTACTTCGATAGGTGCTTTTGCCTCCTCGTACTGAGTTTTGTACCCTTGATTGTAACTCTTGTTATAACCATTGCCTAGATCTATATTTTTGACCTATCCTGCATGACCAGTTTTCTGTTGAACTAAGTGTAACACCCCTAACCCGAATCCGTAGCCGGAACAGGGTTACGGAGCATTACCGGAGTTTACAAATTAATTATCAGACATTTCATTTCATCTAGCATTCATATTAGAAACCAATCAAAATCATACATATTGTCCCTTAAACGAGCCCTCGAGACCCAAATTATGCATTAGAAACAAATAGGGACTAAGTCGAAAACTCAAAAAATTTTTCGAAAATATTTAAAATTTTCAACACTGTAGGGGTCACACAGCCATGTAGTAAGGCCGTGTGACTCACACGTTTGGAGACACGCCCGTGTCTCAGGCTGTGTGGGTATTCAAAATAAGGACACAAGGTTGTGTCCCAGCCTGTGTCTTTGCTCGTGTGAGTATACTAACTTGAGTCACACGGCCAAGTCACATGCCCGTGTGCTAGGCCATGTGAACATTCTGTTTTGTGCAAATTTTAGATACAGGGGACACACGACCGTGTCACCTGGCTGTGTGTCATACACGGTTGAGACACACACCCATGTCTCTGCCTGTGTGGACGAAAATAGGCCATTTTACAAGCCATAAGTAGACATTCAAAACAAGTCAAAATAAGTGGTTAAACTCAACAAATTACATATAGGTCATCATTAAATAAAACACTTATACATGCCATTATAACCAAAATTAGAACATTCTAAAGTATCGATAGTGTGATACAACTTCGACAAGCTTCCAACTCAATTGAGCTTCTGATAATCTGTAAAATAAAAGAAAACAAATACATAAGTAATGAATGCTTAGTAAGCTCGTATAAACTTTAATCATAATACTTCTTTTCAAATATGAAGTTTATACATATTAAGACTAATCCAATATTGATACCACAATACTCATGAAGTCATATTTAACAACTCACTAAGTGAATAAATCTACAGTATCACCTATACATATTATTCCTAGCATAGTAGGATTTT
This sequence comes from Gossypium stocksii, assembly GCA_020496765.1. NCBI lineage: Eukaryota > Viridiplantae > Streptophyta > Magnoliopsida > Malvales > Malvaceae > Gossypium > Gossypium stocksii. The sequence goes on along the minus strand of CM035628.1, from coordinate 44,710,898 downwards.
AAACAACTTTAACTCTTCCAAAATTTCTTTATTTTCATTTGCGTTTCTTTACTTTCCACACTCATTCCATATATATAACACACCAGCCATAAGCATATCATTCAACCATAGCTACTAGCTAGTGCATTTAAACATAGACCTTTTTCGAATTAATTACATGATAACTCATTTCATAAGAAATTGCATAACTTAAACCTTACCACTCTTTCATGAGCACAAGCATATTTTCATCTGAGCACTTACCATTTCAATTCATATTATAATCAAACATATTACCATTCAACTAGTAGTTTGGCACTTGCCTAAGAATCAAACAACAACACTTGTTAGCGTACTTGAACATATTTCATATTTCAACATCAATAACCTTATTATCTCAACATGTCACACTTGAATTTATTACTCGTCTCAACTTACATAATTTCCATGTATCAATATATCAATATATTGATATATATATATATATATACATTTCATGATGCATATCATTCTTCTACTATTTCTTTATATACATATATCATCTAAGACAACTCTCGATAACTTACTATTCGAAAAACGACTTACGGATATGAGTACATCGTTTTCAGAAGCTCGAAGGCTGCACAAAAGCACATAAGTGCTAAACAGAAACCCGTAAGGGTTGAACGGAAGCTCACAAGAGGTGAACGAAAACTCATAAGGGTTAAATAAAAGCTCAATAGAGTTGAACGGAAACCCATAAGGGTTAAACAGAAACTCATATGAGTTAAATAGAAGCTCATGATAGCTAAACGGAAAGTAAACACGAAAGTTTGCAACAAATGCTGAATCTCGGTTTACTTGGGTAATTTGCCGTCAATTCATCCTTTGCATATACTGTCAATTCATCTTTTGCATTTACTGTCAATTCATCCTTTGCATTTACCATCAATTCATCATTTGCCACAGAACGATTATACTCAATCCCGTATTCCACTCGTTTTGAACATTTAATTCAATTTCATAATTTAACAATAATTTTATTTCCAACAATAGCTTTGAATAAATACATAATAACATTCATCAAGTTAATAAATAAACATTAAAGTTTAACTGTACGAACTTACTTGAATTGAATTGTAATAATTGTAGGAGTTCAGGGACTATTCCGCTATTTTTCCTTTTTCACGAGTATCTATGGAATCTTGATCTAACATATAAAATTACTCATTCATTAGCATATATTTCAGTTCCAATTCATTTCACAATTTATACAATTACCCCAACTTTTACAACTTTTACAATTTAGTCCCTTAACTAGTTAATCTATCAAATCAACTAATATTTCTCAATTAATATTTTATCCAAATGTTCTAGGCTATCATACAACCCTTAATAAAATAGAAATTTAATACCAAACCCTAATATTTTAACTATTTTAACAATTTGATACTAACGTCAAAATTATACAAAATCACTTTATAATATCATCTTACAACAAAATTAATGTACTAAACCCACTTAATATTAATAATTTTTTTCAATATATTAATTTAGACAATAAAACAATTCATTTCATGCAATTTAGTCATTTTTTATATTTTTACAAAATTACCCTTAAAATTTTACTTTTATTCAATTTCGTCCTTGAGCCTAAAACATGCAAATTAGCCATTTTTAATGTAAACCTATGCTAGTTAAATATTCATATATATATTTTCCTCCTCCTTTCCATTCCACATCCATAATGTATATAACATGTTTATATGTAACATTATCCATAATTCCACTATGTACTTATATGTTCATATCAAAGTTATCCACTTAAGTTATAGTCACTAAATTATTTATATCTTGAGCTACAGAATTTAAATTAAGATCCGTTTGATTTTTTTTGAAACTAGACTCAAATATATTTCTACCATAAAAATTTCATAATTTATAATTTAGCCAATAAGTATAGTAAAATCTTCAAATTTATCCCTGTTCTGCTGTTTGACAGCTTCGACCTTTCTTTACTAAAAATTAATTATCTCTTAGCACTGGGTTTGGATGATGTTTCTGTTTGTTTCTCTTGAAAATAAACTCATTAAGAATTTAAAAATATAAATTTATACTCATAATTATTTTTTTACAATTTTTGATGATTTTCCAAAGTCAAAACAGGGGAACCCGAAATCAATCTGACCTTGTCTCACAAAAATTCATATAGCTCATGATATGAAATTCTTTTGCTTACAACATTTCTTCTATTAAAACTAGACTCAATAAGATTTAATTTAATGCTTTAATTAACCTCTAATTCAATGTTTACAATTTTTAGTGAATTTTCAAAGTCAAACTACTGTTGCTGTCCAAAACTGTTTTGGTCTAAAATATTGATAATCAAGTTTATAACACCCTCCTTTCCTTTCTCTACAATATTTCCCATCACTTCCTCTTATTTTCCTTCACTAACATATCAAGAACATAGAACCTTATATAAGAAAACCCCACTTTAACATCATTTTCATGCTTTTTCAATAATATCAAACTTAAAAATATATTGAAATCTTAATGTTCTTATCCTGTCTTACTGATTTCAATCTTTAACTTATTTTTCTCTCTCCTCCAGCTTCTATTTTTTGAATCTAACTTGATATTCTAGCTCCACATAGTCTCCTTATTATTTTTCTCTCTTGGTAGTTATGAAAATTCTTTTGATTTCTAAGTGAAAATGGTGAATTTTTTATAAAAGGACTAAATTGTAAAAAAAAAGAAAATTTCTTTCTTTCTTTTCTCTTCTCACGTTGGTAGCATGCAAAGATGAAGAGAATTCTCCATCTTTCTTTCCTTATATATTAAATAAAATAATAATAAAATATAATTAAAAATCAAATCAAAATATTAATAAACTAATATTTATTTAATTAATCTAAAATATCATCAACATCATCATTACTCTTCAAAATTATCTTCCTTGCTAAATGATCATTTTGCCCCTTATGATTCTTCAAAATTCCTCCATTGACTCATCACTTATTTTGGTAAAATTATAATTTAACCCTTCATAATTTTTCCGCTTATTCAATTTGGTCCTAATTCATCCATTTTTCTTAGTTTCTAAATCATTCCATCCTTAAAATATTACACTATTGGTCCTTTAACTTTTTCTTATTTACATTTTAACCCCTCAAATTTTAAGTATTTACTCTTGGGCCACAAAACTTTTCTCACTTTTACGATTTAGTCTTTTCTTGATTTAATATATCATAATATACTTCCCAATATTGAGATAACTCAAAATTTCTATTTTTATCATTTTATTTTCTTTTTTTACTATATCAAGGATAATATCTTACTTTTTTATTGTAGTAATTTTCGGGGTATTACACCAAGTTTGCTTACATAGGAATAGAGGCTACAAATCCATGTTGTCTCGATTCATAATTGGTAAGCATTTCAACAAGAAGGTCAAAAGGAATTGAGGTGGCTGAGGCAACTACTCTAATAGATTCATGTTTAATGAGAAGACTTGCGAGAATGATGTTTTCTTGTTCTTGATCAGATACAAGACTTCCTGCTGCAGAAAGAATATCACACATATTCTTTATCTTGAGCAGATACTCTTTTATGGTTAATTGACCTGTTTTCTAATAATACAACATGTGCCTAAGACTCAAAATCCTTATACTAGATCGAGTGGCAAATCTTTTCTCAATAATAAACCATATCTCAAAACTTGTACTAGCACTCGTTAGATAAACTAGTATATCTTCACAAATAGTGGAGAGTAACCAGGATGGTAATAGTTTTTCCTGCTGTTTAGGCAACAAAAATTCAAGATTGTCCACTACCTGTCATCATCATCTATTAAAAACTGAGGAACGTTGATAGTCCCTAAAACATAATCTTGAACACCATACCTTTCAAGAATGAGCATGATCTGATGCTTCAGAAGAAAATTATTCTCATTTAGCTTAACAGTTTCATGTTTTGGAAGCTGTTGTATCCTTCTACTTATAACCGCCATTGGTTCTGCAACATTTCAGGAAAATTGATGTTTTTTCTACAACATTTGAGGAAAATTGATGTTAACTTCCTCCATTTCCAAAGATGACTTCAAGCGCTATGAAATTCAAACACAAAAATTAACTTTCCTTAAACTAGAAACACTCTTCACGCAGACAAGAAAAATATTGGCTCTGATACCATGTTTGGATATGCAAAAAACCCTAAAATAAGAAAAGATCTGCTCATTTTATATTTTGAGCTCACTTGATCTCAATAGGATAAAGCTTATGAATATATATAAGAGAAGACTGAATGAATCAGTCAAGAACTTCTGCTAACAATAAATCTCAATAAGTTCTTAACCAATACTCTAACTGAAACTTAATAGATTACAACCACACTTAAATGTTAACTAACAGAATATCTAACTAACAGAATTGCTAAGTATGAAGGTGTAATCCCTTACTTTAGTCAACTTGTTTTTATTCTTTAATAAGGCTTAAAAGTGTGTAAGATAGGAGGGTGATTGTTAATAATTCACACCTTGTAAAGCTTAAAAAAGAGTTACAAAATAAGTATATGGACTTTCAAAAATGAGAGAAATTGTTATAGTTTCAGAAAGCTCGCACTCATAGGGTGAATTTCGATGATAGAAATACCTCGTATTCTTAAAATTTAGTGCTGGTTAAAAGGAGTCGTCGAAGAGTTCGGGGAGTTATAGATGTTGATGGTAATTAGGTTATTGATCAAGTTGTTTTAAAATTTTAGTAGTTAGTTTTTTTCGAAACCTGTATATGAAATCCTTGAATGAGCCTAAAAGGTCAAATATATTGGGATGGGCATTCCGGTTATTCCAAGATCAAATTTGGATGAGTTACACAGGAACAATTTTGATAGTGAAATTTGTAATGTTATGAAAAGTATTGGTGCCTTTAAAGTGTTGAGCCGAATGGTTTCCAAGAAGTGTTCTTTTAGAGGAATTGAGATATTGTTAGGGAGATGTTTATAGTACGGTGCAAGAGGCGTTTCAAGTTGCGGTGGTGCCGGAGGATATTAACTCCACATTTATTACGTTCATCCCAAAGGTTAAAGTCCCTAAACATATTAGTTAGTTGTGCCTTATTAGCATACGCAATGTGGTGTATAAAGTTATTTATAAGATTATTATTAGTAGGCTAAATTTGGTGTTGTTTTAGTTGGTTTTTCCTAACCAGAGTAGCTTTGTTTCGGGTCATCAAATTACTGATAATATCGTGGTTGTTCAAGAGATGTAACACTTTATGCGAATAAACAAGAGTAAGTTAGGGGTTATGAAATGGAAAATTGATTTGGAAAAAGTGTATGATAAGATGAAATGGGACTTTATACAAGATATTTTGATTAGGAAGTTCTTTCATCTCATTGATCATGAGTTGTATTACCTCCAGTTCTTTTTGCATTCTGTGGAATAAGGAAATGACTAATCCTTTTTGGTCGTCTAGGGGTTAGCCATAAATGGGCCCTTTCTCCCCGTATTTGTTTGTTCTAAGCATGAAGCGTCTTTTTCACATATTCCAGGATAAGATAAGTAAGGGTCATTTGAAGCCAATTCGGTCAAGTTGAGGAAGGCTATGTATTTCACATATTTTTTTACACATGATTTGATATTGTTTTCTTTAAGTGAGGACTAGTAAATATAGGTTATTCATGAATGCTTGAAGGAGTTTAATGAATGGTTTAATTGGTCTGTTAGTCTTGTTAAATCCAAGTTGTATGTTTCCCCTAACTTGTCTCAGAAGTCTGCAAGAAAGGTAAGTTGTGTAGCGAGGATTGGGTTAACTCTGGTAAAATATTTAGGTGTGCCTTTGCTTCATGGTAGGGTCACGAAGAAGTCCTATTGGTATTTAGTGGAGAAAACACAAGCTAAGCTTGCCAATTGGAAGGTTAATCGATTATCAATAGTTGGGAGAGAGGTGCTTATTAAATTTGTTCTTGCTACCTTGCCTACTTACACAATGCAAACATCTTTGGTACCAATTGGTGTGTGCGATTAGCTAGAGAAAATATTGAGGAGATTCTTACGGGGTGAAATGTGCATCTTGTGGATTAAGGGACCCTTTACGGGTAGCTTGGGAATGAAATCTATGTGCCATTGAAATTTGCTTCTCCTTACTAAGTTAGGGTGGCGGTTTTTACATGAAGCGAATAAGTTGTGGGTTCAAGTCCTATGCTCAAAATACATTAATGGAGTTGAGTTTATGGCATTACCTAGGCGAAGCATAACAACTCAATTTTAGTGATATCAGAATAGTGGTTTCGGGACCACAAATTCGATCCGGAAATAAAACTTATTTTATTTTATTATATGGTCCGTAGCATGTTGAAATGTCATGTGAAAATTTTGGTAAGAAAATTTTACCGATTTCGTATTTAATTACGAGAATGACTAAATCGCATAAAATATGAAAGTAGAATTCTAGTAGCTATAAGGATTAAATAGCTATGGAATTTAAAACTACAGGTCCTTATATAGTAATTAGACCATTAAGAAAATATGTAGATATTTTAAGGTGATTCGTCCATGGAAATTTAGGAAAATGGCAAAGACTAAATTGGAAATTGAAATAATTAATTAATTAAAAGATGATAAAAAGAAATACCATCTTATTTTTGTCATCTTCAACCCTAAAATTTGATGGAAACCCTAAGAGAGAGAGAAGAAACTTTCAAGGCCTAATTGGGTAAGCTTCCTTGTCCCATTTTTAGTAATTTTTGATATTTTTGAAACTGAGATAGCTTAATCTATCTATTTGGGGGATTAATTTGAAAAGTTATCAAAGTATAAAAAATGGTTCATGGATGTATATGCTGAAAATTTGAAATTTATGGTAGAAATGAAAGGTTGTTGATAGATAGACAACTTTTACAAAGTGATTTTTGGTAAAAACATGATTTAGGGACTAAAATGCAAAGTTGTCAAATTGAAGGAAAAATGTTGAAATTTTATGAATCTTGTGCTGTAAATTTTGTCATGGGATTTTGGTTAGGCTTGGAATAGGGAGTAAATTGCACAAATTTCATTTTCCGAGCTTAGGGACAAAATTGAAATTTATGGAAAAGTTAGGGGCAAAATGGTAATTTTGCCTAGGATGTAGATTGAGTCCTAATAAGTATGAAATGTGTGAAATTGATGATAAAAGTTATTTATATAGATCCAGACAACTCAAATTCAATGTTAGATCGAGGAAAAGAAAGGGTATCGGATTAGTAGATTTTATACGCAAACAAGTGTCGAGGTAAGTTCATGTAACTTAATCGAGCATGTAAATATGTTTAATTGAATGTTGTGTTTATATAGAATGTGAATTATATTGATGTACGTTATTTAAATGTTATATGAGAAATTTTAGTACATGCTTAGAAATAGTGAAAAAAAAGGGTTAAGTCCTGATTGAATATTGAATTCCGATGATTACATGTGCTTTCCACAAAATGAATGAGGTTCTGCATTTGTTGTAGACAGAATTTAGCTCAGACGAGTAATCCTATTGACCTCATTATAGAAAGGATTTAGCTTGTACGGGTAATCCTAATATAACACCTCTCGAGTATACGTAACGAATAGGGTTTAGCCTAGACTGGTACCCCTGGTTGAGCTTTTCTAAACATACGATATATAAAGGGTTTAGCCTAGACTAGTAATCCTATTATACAATATGTGGCTCGAGAGTGTTTCCTTGATTAAGTGCCCTAATGGGTACTCTTAAATAAGAAATTGACGGATTATTGAATCGTACACCTCAAGTGTATCACTTGAGCATTCATCAAAATTTCAATGATTCAACGAACACAACTTTTGATATGTTATAAGAAAATGAGATGAAATAATAATGACTTGAAAGAGTATTGCATGATGAGCTCATATATGTTTGCTTGATTGATATGGAGATTTTGGTTAGTAACATGTTTGATTGAATGCATGTGTTTAGGAAGTTTTGCTAATGGATGGAAAACATGATACTGTATGTTTAGATTTAATAAACAGGATTGGTAAGTTTAGTTTTTTGTTATACGAACTTACTAAGCATATAATGCTTATTCTGTTTTATTCTCCCTGTTTTATAGTGCTCGGAAGCTCGCAAAGGTTGGAAGATTGTTGGAGCATCGTCACACTATCAATTAGCTTATTTTGGGTATATATAGTTGAATCTTTTTGGTATAATGGCATGTATCGGACAACTTGACCATTAGTGATTTGATAATAATGTTTGTAATTTAGCCATTGGTATGGCTAAAATTGGTTGTTTTAATATACTTGTAATGTCATGCTTTTGTAGCTAAATATTTGTTAAATAGGTTATTATGATATATTCACATGTGGTATGTTAAGCATAGAAGATTAAATGTGGTTAATACCTAAGTTAAATCAAGGTAAGATATGAACACACACTTGTATAAAATGGTATGCCATGATGAATGATGGAATTGCTTAATTTGAATGCTTGAAATGGTTGGTATTGAATGTGTGTTTCAAGTGCAGGTCTTGAGTGTGATTTTGAGTGAAAAATAAAGTTAGAAATGAATTTATTTTATCCACACGGGCAGACACATGGGCGTGTGTCAAGACCGTGTGTCCCCTGCACCTAAAATTTGAAAAACAGAATGCTCAGAATTAAGCACACGGGCAGAGACACAGGCATATGTCTTAAAAGTGTAAGGCACACAGCCTAGAACACAGGTATGTCTCTTGGCCGTGTGAATCATGATCCTATTTTTCAAAAATTTGAATTAACCACACGGCCTAGCACACGGGTGTGTGACTTGGCCGTGTGACATTAATTTGTTCATGAGTTGCAAGTCAAAGAGTTACACGGGTTTGGGACACGGATGTGTAACTTCACACGGCCTGACCACACGGGCGTGTCCTATACCACACAGGCGTGTGACTCTTAATAGTAAGAAAGATTTGGGATTTTGCAAAAAATTACCAGAGATCCCGATTTGGTCCCAAATCGATTCTAATGCATGTTTTGGGCCTTGAGGATCCTATTAAGGGACGTTATGAATTATGCCAATAAATGAATAGTAATTTACATAAATTATCTGAAAATATTCTGAAAGTTTTGGCAATGCTTGGAAACCCTGTTCTGGTGACGGATACGGGTTAGGAGTGTTACAAAAGTAACTACTCATTTACATGGAAAAGCGTGTTAGCTTGGCATGAGTTATTGTCCAATGGTCTAATTTAGAGAGTCAATAATGGATGCCAAACACAGTTTTGGTGGGATAGATGGACTCTGACTAGTCATTTAGTTGAACATTGTATTGCAAGTGTCCTCGATCATTTAGCTCAAGTGATTGTTAGAGAGTATTTTGATAATGTTGATTGGTGTTCTCAAGTGTTTTGAGTCAATGCTTCTCGAGAGAGTTGTGGCTATCATCAAAGATAGCCCAGCTAGAGTTTCTTCAGCCTTTGATGATCGACTTATATGAGAGGGGTTTGCTCAAGGTGTTTTTTCTACGAAAATAGCTTATGATTTGTCTATGTCTGTGAATGTATCCATGTCTTAAGTAGTCACTGCAATTTGGAAGCTTCCAATGTTGTAAAAGATTAGGATGTTTTTATGGTTAGCTTTGAAAGATATGTTATTGCCGAATGTAAATCAACAGATAAGGTGCTTAACTAACAATGTGAGCTGTCTACTTTGCAGTCATGCCTAGGAGAGCACCAACCACATCCTACGTTTTTGTATTTTTGTCATAGAGGTTTGGAGTAAGCTGTTAAAAGCTAATATGGTTGTCACATTCTTCTCATTTTCGGTGGATGAATGGTGGTTTTTTAATTTGATTGAGTGTTTGATAGGAATGTTTGTGGAAAAGGATCACAAGTTTGTTCAAGTCGTAAATTTGACTTAAGGCTTTAGACGAATGAGGAAAGTTGAAGTTTGTCACAACTTGAAACGCAAACTAACCAAGTTAGATCTAAGTAAAATAAGGAGAACAAATAAAATGAAATAATAGAGATGTCAATAACAAGGAAATTGAATTGAAGAAAATATAATCAGTTAAAAAAATTTGAGAAATCAGGTACTAAAATCGAATAGAAACAAGAGAAAAGAGAATAATCAAATTTGGCCAGCCAAGAACAATGAAGAACCAATCAATTGATAATGTTTTGACATGTTCTTGAAAGAGGAAAAGCTACTGAATTGAAATCTAAACAAGAGAAAGAAAACAAATTAGTAATCGATTAAAATTGAATGAAAAAGAAACTTGAATTGAAAAGAAGAGAGTGGCGGCTGGAAGAGAGTTCAAGAATAATGAAATTAGGGTTTCTTGAGTCAAAAGAAACCGTTCTTGAATTTTAAGATAGGCCTCAACCAAAGGTAAAATTAAAATCAATAAACAAAATGTTAGAATGATTAACTAAGACAAAAGCAAATTATTTTGTGCAATAAGAATTCGACACAAGGAAAGAAAGAAAGAACTCTTATATTGGATATTTCTCGATGAGAAAAGATAGGAGAACACCCTTCTTGAATGAAATCAGACTTGGAATTTAATAAAAATAAAGATTAGATTAAAAAAAACATAATAGAAAAATAAAGAAAAGAACAAATAAAGATGAAAAAAGATAGAGATGGCATGTAGAAGTTCTAAAGAGCCTTGGAACTAAGATGAATCCACAACCCCCTTCAAATGAATCTAATTTTCTCTCCAAGAAAGAATCCTTGGTAAGAAAAAACTTGAAGATGATTCCCACAATCTAAAAATATTGTTAAAACCTTTCTAAAAGAAAACTTAAAAGAAATTCTTTAAAAAAACCTTAAAGAGAGTTTTATTAACTCAAAAGTAAAGCATGAATGAATGAATAAGGGGGAAACACCTTATTTAGAGCTTCCCAAACCCTAACTGATCTCCTAAATTTAAAGAATGTGATAAGTATTCCAACTAAGCATGGAAACTCATCAACTAACTAACTAATTAACATGAAAAAAATGTCTAAGTGTGGAAATATGAAAGGAAATTCGACCAATAGGTTAATTAGGCTCCTTGGACAGACATTAAAAAGTTTGCAAATTGGGCCACTTAGGCAATTTGGCCTGATTTTCAATTAAGTCCTTCAAACTTCATGATGGGCTTGTGGACATCCCAATGGACCGATTTTTAAGAACTTGGACTTGTGATTTGTTTTATCTAGAAATTGGCTCATTTAAGCTCGTACATGTAACCCATCACGTATTGGCTTCAAGATTTGGTTTCTTGGACCAAGAATTCCAATATTTGAAATATTAATTTTCTTGATTCTTGAAATCACCCAAAATAGTAAAATTGGACCAAGATTCAGTTTCTTGACTTTCTTGAAGAAAGAAAATGAATATTGCTTTTTGTTTCTCCTCGTATACGCTTCTAAGGCCCTTGTAACAAGGTCTTAGACAGTCACATTCAATCTTTCATTGGTCTGCTTTGCTTTGAACCTTGTTATTAGACTTTGCATTAAAGAAAGCTCATCACACTAACTGGCCTAAGATTGGGCCCTGAGACTCGCATCGGTGTCGTTCTTTACGACTTGTGGATTGGTATTGGCTATTGGTGTTTTCAACGATGTATTGGTATGCTTGGAAGTGGAGAAATGGAGAGGTGTTTGTGGGTTCGTCTCTGACTTTGCATTTCAAAACTTAGGTTGTGACCAAATTGTTGACAGAGATACATGCCGAATCTAATTTGGTTTATAGTCATTGCAGACTAGGCATGTTGTTCTTTTAAGTTGGGTTAAGCCGTCGACTGGCTGGTATAAACTTAATATTGACGGCAGTTGGGATCATGGGGGTGAGAGAGCAGGGGCAAGAGGTGTGATTCGGGACATTACTGGCACTTAGTTGGTGGGTTTCTCAGCTTTATGTGGGAATTGTGGCATTAGTCTTGTTGAGTTATAGGGCATTTACCATGGTATTCGGGTTGCTTAAACAGCAGGTATTAGGAGAATCATTTTTTAGTCGAATTCAACTATGTCAGTGGATATGATCTGTAACAAGGTGAGCCATTTTCACCCTTATTTTGGGCTTGTTGAATCCATTCAGGCATTGTTAAGAAATGAACGGCTATAAGAGTTGGAGTATGCCCCTTGATAATGAAATTTTGTGGCTGATTGGTTAACAAAGAATAGGCTACTTAGAACCAAAAAGTTGTGCGTATTGGATCAATAGCCACGAGATGTCCTCGATGTTAGCTAATGTTTTAGGTGTCGCCTACACCCGTATGATTCCTGAGTAATTGTTTAAGGTGTTTCCCCCCATTATTGTACCAAAGAAAGTTTAATTAAGTACTAAAGATTTTATAATTGTCTATATTTGTTTTTAAGAATTTTTAACATGTGTCACTGTGGTGATTTATTATTCATGTATAAATTTGTACAATTTAACAAATACAAAGCTTTAAGAAGTTACTAGACTATACGGTAGGTGAATGGAAAAAATTATGTAACATATATAATTAACACTAAGGTTTGAATTTAGACTTAAAAGGATACAAAATCTTTCAATTTAACCACTAGAAATAATAAAGTTAAGGTTTAAAAACCATAATATTTTATGTTCAAGTCCCACAATTTGTTGTTTTTATTGATTTTGCATAAAAATTTAAAAGATAAAAATATTTTCTTAATAATATAATTTATTATGCAAAAAAATGATTTTTTTAATCATTTTTAAATTGAGTAGATGTTCGATTGACTCGTGAAACCAACTAAATAAAGGGTCTTAAGTATAATAATATAGATTTTTTAAATTTGTAGTTTAAACTATTTAATTTAAATATATAATTATTGAAAGACATAAATGTTTTAATTGTTTATATTTTTTTTAAAAATTTGTAAACTTTCTCTAATTAAATTAGTATTTGATTAATTAGTACTATTTCAATAAAAGAGATATATTTATGAATTCACCGAAAGGTTATAATGTACACCCAACAAGTGGGTGAAATAGATGAAGAATAATATAAAAAGTAAATAATTTTTTTGGTAAATTATATTTACTGTCATTAAATTATTAATAAGTTTATGTTGTGATCATTTAATTTAAAAAATAATAAAATGGTCATTGAAATATTTGAAAATTTTTAGTTAAGTCACTAGGTTGTTATGGTCTTCTTTGTTCACATTGTTTACACCAATCGAAAGCTTTTCTTCTTCTTTTTTCTACAGTTCAACTTTTTTCATGAAACAACTTTGAACGGTTTAAATTTGCGAATCAAAATTCAAACAACTTTCTTCTTCGATCTTCGACACTGACCATCAGATCGACTTGGATCTAAGTTATTTTCTTCTACTTGTCAATAGATGCTAATCTAACATATTGATCATCAAATCATCATTTGGAGCTCATTAGTTGGATTGCTATATATATATATATATATATATATAAACTTAACAATCTAGTGACTTAAATAAAAATTTTCAAATAGTTTAATGACTTAAATGAGCACTTGTTTAGTGACCATTTTATAACTTTTTGAAGTTAAGTGACCAAAACGTAAATTTATTAATAATTTAATGACCTTGAGTGTAATTTTTCCTAATTTTATCAATGAAACCATGGTTGTGTGAGACTTTAGAATCTTGAATATCCGAATTCAACTCTCACACTAGTTTTGATTAAAAGTAAGAGACTGATTTTTATTTTATTTTTTAAAAAATTAAATGATTTGTATAACTATACTAATAACTTTTAATTTATAATTTGGCTTATTTTATATTTTCTGTGTTTATATTTAATTAACTTGTGAGATAAATTTATTTAAGAATTTTAATATAGCATATATGTCAAATAGGTTGGAAGTTGAAACCAAAAACGATTAAGAAACTAAAGAAAATTATAGGGTGGTATATGCAAAGATGTTGAGTATAAAGGATGCAAATGCAATTTGTCCCCCAAAATAGAGGGCTGCCCCAATCAGGACTTGGCAATAGATCGGCTTATTTCCTAACCACAAGTTTAGATACGCCACTGTACACGTTTTGTCTTCTCGGCCACTATAATGCCACGTCACGTCAACTGGGTCCCACCATCCTCACCCAAAATTCTTCCCTTTTTTTTTTTTTCCCTTCTAATTTCAGTTTCTCTCTCTGTCTCTGTTTCTTTAATGTTTATACTTAAAACTCTTCCATTTGCTTTATCTCCCCTCTCGAAATAATAAATTTTTGAAAAATATAAAAAAAAAGTTAACCTTTGTTGAAAGTTAAAAAAAAAAAAATCGGTTTTTATTTATTTGGATATGTTTTATTTATTCTCGTTGTAGTTTGTTTTGTATTTAAAAAATATTTTTTTGGTGGAAATTGGCTATGTGTGGAGCAATTTCATCACGTGCATTTGAATTGGGATTCGGAACTGGATTCGTGATTAGCTGCGGCTTCTTTGGAGATGTTTGATTGGAACGACGAAGAGGTAATTAGATCTAACTTTTATTTTTTTTTCCTTTTTAAAATAAGATTTCTTTCTCGTTGCTCTGTATTTTTCTTTAGATTTCTGGGAATTTTGTTAAGAGTAAACTACACTTCTTTAATAATATTTTTTGTACTTGGTATATATTTAATTGAAAATGTTTGTTTATATTTACAGTATGTACTTTGCCATGGATGTTTTCTATTAAATTTACTGTGCTCGGAAATAATTTAACTGGATTTTTTTTAATAAGGGGAGGGGTAGGGGTGTTCAACGATGGAACCAAGTAAACCAGTGCTTTGCCGGTTGACTTTTACTACAATAACTGAATGATTATGTTTAGGTTTTCCCGGGTATTTCTATTTAAGGAAATTTTTTCTATTAAGATTGTGTCAGAATTATCAATTATAGTAACTATAATCAACTCATGCATTTAACTAGTTTTCTTTTATTTTAGTCAAAATAAACTTTCTTGGCCTAGCGGTTTTGGCTAAAGGTCAGGCTTCAAACTCTGTTTTTTTCATATTAGCAATAATGTCATGAAAAACTATGGATCTTAGAAATTTTTTGCTTAAAAAGGCAGTCTCTTTTCTTGCTTGAGTTGAAAGCAGAAAGTAGCAGTCTGGGATTTAGGTATAGAAATTTTTCTATGCTTGACATGGGAATGAGATTGATGTTAGAGATGTGGACAGCAAGGTAAATGTAATTATGTACTGGAGTTGGAGAACCCTGAGGATAACTTTAGTCTCAAATTCTTTTGAAGGGTGTTTTATGGGGTTAACTTAGCATGGAGATTTGGTCTTTATCATGTGTTAGATCAGTTCATTATAAAGAGTTTATTGGGGTTCGGATCAATAGGACATGAACTATTTTGCTATTACGTAAACAGTGTATGTTTACGAAGAGTTTATTCTATCTTCTGTAGCATCTCAAAAGCTGCAATCTAGATGAAGTAAAAGAATGCTATGATCAAATGCATTCTGATCAGTACTGGTTCTAGGACAATAAGTGGAGGGCCTAAATTTTCATATAAGACACGCAGGAAACATAATATACTTAACAGATGTGGGATAACACAACTTAACACTTCTCTTGTGGACAATCTGATCTGGAACCTCTGAGGGGTTAGGCAGCTACAACAACATAACCAGTACTGTGTTAAAGCATCCAACCTAAAAGCCCATTGGTAATACGTAGAGGGGCTCAACTTTAATATAAACAATAGGAAAACCCAATATTTAACTTATGTTGGATAACACCACGTAACAGTTTATGGGAGAAGTTTTCTTTAACAGGTAGAGTTCTCAGCTCCCAAGTACTGAGGGAGCCTGCCCAAACCCTCTAGGGTGGTTGGACACATGTTTATGGTTGGCCCTATTGACCCAAGATGGGTAGAAGCTACTTGGGGGATTATTTTAATATCCATATTGCTATTATGTTATATTATAAATGTTAATTGTGTTTTTTTACATAATTTTATGATTTTTGAAGTTTTTTAATGATGATAGTATTTTACTTGTTTTCCAAACTAGAAGAATTATGATTTTATTTGAAAAAAATGATTTTATAGTACCCCATATTATTATAGTTTCAAGTAACGTAGGGGTTTAGCATTGAGTATATGGATTTGGAGAGTTTTGATGCTGAGAATTGAGTATCGAGATTTTTAGAAATTTCATTAAAAAATTACATATTAATTCTCAGGTGTTTTGATGAGAAACTTGTTATACATCATGAGTGGGTGATAGTATGTATATGATGGAGAATTCCTTATATTCTTAACTGAAATTTCATCTCACCTTAATCATGAATTGCAGGGGAGATTAACTTTCTATTACACTGCCTTGTTTTTTATTGGACTGACATATTAGATTGGCAGACATCCATGGTTCTTTATAGCATATGGTTAAGACTTCTGTAAAAGACTGCTGCTTCTCTTTGCTAGTTCATAGTTTTTGCAGCCTAAGGTAGACTTTGCTTTTTCTTTTTCTCCTCTTTTGCCTTACATTTGGGAGAGTCACAACTTTGTACATACGTAAGTGAGCTAATTATTGTAACTTTCAAAGAAAAATCCTTGAATATATTCCTTTCCTTACCATTTGCAGCTGGGGCTTGTCTAAAACTTGTCTGCAGGTGCATGGGAAGTAGCATTATAAGCTTGGTAACAATGGCTGGTTAACATATGACCTGACATGTGTTTGCTCTATCAATAAGCAATTGACTTATGATTTGAATGCATTAGCTTGACATCCAAGTGGGACAAAAAGTAGGGTACTTCATTTTTATTTTTGCAACTTTTTACTTTGTATGCTTCTTGAATTTAGTGTTATCTAAGGTTAAATTCTTGGGAAGGATGCTTTGAAATTTGATTTGAAGTAATTATTAAATATTATTAGGTAACATAGGAAAAGAAAAAATTCTTGAGATCAAAGTCATTTTTGGAGCCAAATCTTTTTTTTTTTTTTGAAAGGCAACTATTATTAGATAATAAGAATATGACACCTGAGCAACAGACCATAAAGGAATACAACCACAGAACAATAAGCCAAGAGGGATAAAATCCCAATGAAAAATGAGCAATCTATTTAGTACATCCTACCCTATTACAAACAAGAATAGAGAGATGTTTAAGCATTAGTGGATTTTGAGTGAATCCAGAGGGATAAAATTCCAATGGAACCAAAGCATGTTGAAGGAAGACTTAGTGGATTCTAAATGAAGTCTAGACATCTGAGAAAAGGGAGAGAGCGTTAAGAGGCTTCGCAAAGTTAACAAAGTAACTATCTTGGTTGGTGAGAGACTGTGAAGATTATTGTTCATAATTTTCGTTCAAGGAACTTATAAAGTATCCTTCTGGTATCTTAAGAGTTCTAAATGATTTCTATGTGTTTCTCTGTGGGAATTTATTGTTGTTGCCTCTGATTGATGTTAGAGAGCATGAAAAAAGCATTGATTTAACCAGGCAATTCTATGGAGCTTCAGCTTTGTGCTAGCTTTTCGGTTTCTTTTTCCTTCAATACAATTATTTTGACTGCTTAAATATATAATAATACCTTATTTGATGGTGATATGAGTGGTTATATATTTTCAGCTAAAGAATATAATATGGGATGATTCTGGTGAGACTGACAGCCTTATAGTACCTTACCAAGAGGGAAGTGAAAACTGTTGTAGTAAGAAGGAATGGAGTCAAGCAACTGCAGTCATAAAGCATAATGAGCAAAAGAAACCTGGAGATGAAGTTGATCTTTGTGAAAGAAAGTTGGATGGCATTTCCAATTTTAATACAAAGGGAGGGGTTGACACCTCAGGAGTTGGCATTGGTTCGTGGCCAGAGTTATCTTTATCTAATGCAGCAAAAGCTGATCAGAATTCCATGGGTAGTGAAGTCTCTAACAGTTTGGTTGAAGTAACTAAATGCAGTTCGGAAAATGGTAAGAATATTAGTGTTATTCAGACTAAAGACAATAGCATTTATTTCTTTGTTATTGCTTTATAACCCTAATTATCCACCTTTCTTAACAGCAGAGACAGCTGAACTTGGTAAAGATCCTGAAAATTCTCAAAATCCCAGTGAAGGTAAAGAACAAGGTGATTTAGTTGACTACAGCTGGGCTAACATTGGAAGTTTTGATGATCTTGATCGAATTTTTAGGTAAATACAATTCATACCTTAATTGTAGCTTATGAAAGCATTGTCTTGACAATCTAGTCTGGAAGATTGGTATTTCTGCAGTCAGGCAAGTAGTATGGTTCTCATGTTTCCTTTTGAACTCAGTAAGTAACCACAAGTTGATATCTCAGCATGGAACTAACAATCTCATGTCTTCACATAAATGACCTTCTATTTTCATGGAATTTCCCTTTAAAAAGTTTCTACTTTCATTTGCTCTAAGTTATAGTTATTCTTCATACCTCAAATGTGGGACCAAAGAACCTGAAACTCCTGAACTAGTTTGATAACTCAGGTTGTCCAATTTTGTATACTGTTTTTAGCTGTACCCCTTGATTTTTTAGCAGTTCTCCGAACTGGTATAACAAAACTTGGGAGGAGTTCTACAGCACTCCCCCCCTTCTGGGGGGAAAAAGAGATCTCCAACCATAATGTTCTTTTTCTTATTTCTCCTTTTGTCATATATCATGACATCCATCTGATTCAATATTCTCACAAGTGATGATTTTGCAGCAATGATGACCCAATATTTGGCAATGTAAGTTTTGGTAGTGCTTATGAGTTATGGTCCTCATCTAAAGAGGTAACAGACAGCCCAGGGACATCCTTTCCTACTACCTTGGGCTCTCCTAGCGTAGGGATTGGAGCATTAAAGAGCACATCTGAGCCTTTGGAAATCAAAAGTGAGTATGAGGAACAAGATAACCAGTTATTTGCCCTTAGCTATGGGAAACCAGGTGGTTCTACATCTCATGGTCTGCACAATGAAGAATTTCCTGGAGATAAAAGAAAATCCGTAATTGAGGGGCAGGTGTGAAATATCAACATGCCATATGATCAATTCTTTGTTATGCTTTCAACATTGTCAATCAAACCGAAGTAATAATGTATCATTCCGACTTTCACAGATAAATGTGGAAACTGCAGGGAAAAGAAGTGCATCAAAGTCTCATCTCAATGCTGAAAAAGTTGTGACCCTTGATGAATTGACTAAAAAGGTATTACTACCATACTCTTAATACTTAATCTTTCAAATTATCTTTGGTTTGTGGTATTTCTCTTCAAGGTTTATGATAAAATACTGCTTTCCACGGTCTTTGGAATTGCCAGTTTTGTGATGTGTCATTCCTTGTGCATTTACAGAACTATAGGAGTAAGCTTATTGAACCTTTCTTGTACAATATATAGGGAGGGGAGAGAGGGCCTAGCATATTTCTGCACAGAACACTAAGTAAATGGTTTTGTTAGTTATAAACAAGATAGATGGATCGAATTTATTCATCAGGTGCCTGCAAATTAGTGCGTCTTGCTTGGTATTTTTGTCCATGGAAGATCTGTAACAGTTTTATCTAATGAAAACCATCTGAACCGGAAGTGCCTCTCCTTGTATATTTATGATGTTATATTTAACTTTCTGACATTGTAACTGTGATTATGTTCCTTCCAGTGAACAAAAATATCTTTCAAGCCCCTGTGGCAATGTTTTTGTTTTTTATTCTAGCTTTTGGTAGATGCCGATATAATTCAGAATAGTTAATAGATGGTTAGAATAACTTAATTCAAATTTCTTACTGCTTGAGTTTGGCTCAGCTCGGTCACACCCCTAGGGAGGATGTTATGAATAGGCAATACCTTATTGCATTAATTTAGTAGCATAAATTTAGGTGTTGTCTTCAAGATGCCAATGTATTGTTTTTAGATTAATACTTCTCTGTGCAGGCAGGCAAGTTGAATAAGCTATTGAAATTTCAAAAACTAACTGAAGAAATAGGTGAGACAAAACTGGTACAGGACTTATATGATACCTGGACTCCATCTGGAAGCCCATTGGCTGAATATGAAAATAAGTTGGCTACCTCCATGGTAAAATCTTCTCCAACTTCAGTTGTAAATCAGCAGAAGCAGCTTCAAGAATCTGACTCGTTGCAGTACCAACACATCTCCAATTCATTTGTAGCCCCTTCCACATATGGGAATCTTTTAAACCAATGTCCTGCAATACCTGCTTTATCCAACATCCAGTCTGGTGAATTTTATCAGCAACCCTTACTTTCTTGTTATAATGTTTCCCCTCGTAAGGCGAATCAGGTAAAAAGATCAGTTAAGGCTGCTGCTACACCCTTGAGCATGACACCTCAGGAAAAAATAGAAAAGCTGAGGCGGCGTCAACAAATGCAAGCACTGTTTGCCATTCAGAAACAACAGCAGCAGTTTACCAGTCAAGTTCCATGTATCAATCACTCTATCATTCAAAAATCTACTCAAGAAAATCAATTTCCTCACATTGGAGGAGCTGATATTGAAGATCATAGTGTTCCTGCCTCTTTTGACCCAGCCTCACCTCGAGAGCAAGATGATTCTAACACAGTCTCTGTTGTAATTGATGACTGTTCACTGGAGGAAACAGTACTTTATCAGCTACAAGATATAATCACAAAGGTATGCATAAGTTACTGGTAAAGTTTTTTCCCCCTTGCTGACTAATAGGGAATTTGACACCAACAGAACAACTTTTGCAGTTGGATGTGAGAATTAGACTTTGCATAAGAGATAGCTTGTACCGG
This sequence comes from Gossypium stocksii, assembly GCA_020496765.1. Classification (NCBI taxonomy): domain Eukaryota; kingdom Viridiplantae; phylum Streptophyta; class Magnoliopsida; order Malvales; family Malvaceae; genus Gossypium; species Gossypium stocksii. The sequence continues at coordinate 44,690,289 of CM035628.1, read as the reverse complement.
TTGGCTCAAAACGCAATGCAGAGACATCATGCGAATGGCACTAGCTGCAATAACAAAAGTGGCAGGGATGAAAATAAAGTTGCGAAAGAAGAAAATAAGAATTATAACAGGTTAGTAAACTCTCTGCTATTGCATTTTTATTTAACTCAAAAGTGAAACTAAGGCTCTGTTTGGTTTAGAAAATAATTTTCATTTTGTATTTTTTGAAAATTGAAACACTTTTAGCAAATAGAACAAAAATGTTTTCAACAAAATAAAATATGAGAACATGTTTGGAACCCATTTTTCAACAAGTATTGTGTAGTGATGAGGCACATTGTAAAGGGAGAGAATTCAAGTTCGAATTGTGGAGATGATATTGTTGGGCAGGACTGTCATGAAATCTGGAATGATTAATCTCTCTGGACTGTAAAACGAGCATGGAGGATACCTTGGTTCTAAAAGAAACATGAGAAATAAAATAAAATAAAAACTTTATACATTTAAATTGATTTAAACTAGGGTAAGAGTTTTGATATTTTAAAATTATTGAAAAAGAATAAATTTTGCCTTTACATGGGTTTGAATCAGGGACAAGTCATTAATTAAAATTGAAGTTAAAAGACCCTTATTTTCAACTTTTTCAGATTTATAAAGATTATTAGTGAAAACAAAGAAATCAACTTTTAAAATTTTCATATATTTTCGTTTTTAAAAATTTTCGATCAAAAATTTTATATAGTGTTTTTCATTTTCCAAAAAAAAAAAGAAGCGAAAATGGTCTTTATTTCTTGAAACCAAACACTTCTTTAGTGTCTTTACATTTTCCATTTGAGCATATTTTGTTGTTCTTGGAAAGGTTATTCTATGTCTTGAAATTTACACTGGTTCTACTAAAGTTAAATAGCACTTGATTAACTAAGGTTTCCACCATTGATGGATGTATTCTTTCTGAAAAGATGAAAATTATAAATAAAAAGGCCCCCCTTTTTTTCTCCTCTAGGTTGATGGATTGAGGATCTTTCTCTTCTCTTGCTTTATGACAATTTTCTGATTCATACATTTTAAATAAACATAGTTTCTATCATTAGAATGAATGCTGTCTTCTCAAAAAGGATGAATTCAGACATCTCTCTTACAGCTAAAATTTTGAAGAGCTCAGCACCTCTTTCATGTCCATTTTGTCACTTAAATTATTACTCCAGTTCCACTTTTTCCATTAAATGAGATTCAACCATGGAAGGATAACAGTAGATTCCTTTTGCATGCATGCAATTTTAGTCGAGCATTTTAATATTTTTTATATCTTTTCTATCCCTTTTTACAAAGATCAAGCCATAGTTAGTAGCTTTTGATTAAATCAGACTTTAGTTGTATCAGTTCCTTTTTGAGGGTTTGCTTCAAGACCATAGCCATGATTAATAGCTTAGGTTTGAGATAATTTACACGTTATGAGATAACCTGATCGAAGAGTTCTGCTTATGTGTTCTCATGGTATTCAATATAATTTAGTGCCCAATAGATCCATTCTAGCTCATATCTACAACCAATAAGATTTAATATACCTATATGAAAATGTCAAAGAATACTCAATTATGACAGTAAATATAGGAAATTCATTTGCAAATGAGAAGAATTTGCAGGGGATACTGAATGTTATATGCTACATTATTTTGTGGAAGAAACTCAAATTTTGGTTAACTTTTGAATTTGGCCTTTGCTTGAAGCATATAACTTAAGGTGTCATTCTTTGACATGGAGATGGACGCCAGGCATAGCAATATGTCTGTCTGCACTTTCCTATGATGAAAAAATAGATTAAAAAAGGCCATTGATATTAATGAAACTATGCATAGTAGAACTTTGTGTATTTCCAGTTGAAACTGAATTCCGCAATATTTATGTCAGTATCGGACACTTAACAAAGAATATGCTCTTAGAGTGTTTGACAATTAGAATTCTAGGTCCTAATGAACACAGCAATGGAATTCTGTCTAGCAGGATCAATCTACACTGTCCCATTTCATTACAGTATCTTGGGAGGGAACTATTGTCCACATTCAGTTACCTTTTTTCCCTGTTACTAGTTAGTGTCTGCTAAGATGTATGTAGTTGGATTTGGGTGCAAGTGTCGGGCATGGGTATGTTTAAACTTTTTAAAGATATTTGGAGGGTCCTTGGAGGATCATATCCCCATTCCCATGTCCCAATATGTGTCAGACACGAGTATTTCAAGGGAAATGAAGAGTAGGAGCAACATAGGAACTGACTTCATGTTATCTTCAGTCAGGGTGATATTCTTCATGTAAGTTAAAGATGTACATGATTACTCCATTGTGTTTATGGAATGGATTATCTGCTTCTCTTCTTAAACTTCATAAGTTTCCATGATCCGGTCACCTCAAATAAACTCAAAACTTAAAAGTATTAATATGGTTTCATTTGGTGTTAATTATTTGGTATTATATCATTTTAAAGTCATTCTTCTGAACTTTCGAGGTTCTTTCCCCGGACCAACAGCCTTCTCTGACTTAAAAGGCCCATTTTAAACCCTTAATGCAGCATTTTATGCTTGTTTTATTGAATTGGAAGCCAAAGTCTCATTTTGTTTTCCTTGAATGTATAATGGTACAGGATGTCAGAGGCGGAAACTGAGACCAATCCAATTGACCGTGCTGTTGCTCATTTACTCTTCCATCGGCCTCTGGAGTTGTCTGGAAAGCATACCGAGACACCTGAATCGCTTGCTTCTGTAAAATTCCCATTTGAACACAAATCTGCTGGTTTAATGAGTTTGCCGATGGGTTGCGTATCAGACAAATCACAAGTTAAACAAAACCTTTCGCACCAGGTATCAAAAGTTCCTTCCCCATTGTTGGATTCCCAACCAGTGGAGCAATTTAAGAACAGCCCTTGCATAGATACTTCTGAGAATGCATCGACTTATGGGCCTGCAGACGGTGCACCTGAGGAGGTAGAGGCCTTGCAATGAAATCTAGAGTTGTTTTATAAAGGTAATTTCTCCCTCTAATATTTCTATGGGTATAAAATTCATGCTTTGGACTGTTATATGGATTTGCTGGTAATTCAAGAGGTATTTCTTTTCTTATCAGCTGAGTTGATCCATTTAATCTTTATCGCAGGGTCATTAGCGTCCTCCTAGTTACATGACCTGGAGCCTTAAAACATTATCATTTCAAGAATCTGTGGACATCTTTTATCAGCATCTGTACACAAAAACTGCAAAGGTGCTTGTGTTTTGAATTCCATTTTGGTTTTATTTATCTGACGTACTCCCTGGAGACAACTTGAATATGTGTGTCATGTCATCTAATCTTGAACCTTGTTAGATACGTATATTTATGTTTGAATATGTGTCATGTTACTTCTATTCTTCCTTACTCCCAGTTCGAAGTTCCTACCATCTGAAGCTCATTATAGATTTGATGCATCGTAGACATCCTGTTTTTAAGCTATATTTATCTTGCCATGTTATTCGGCCACCACATATTTAATAAATCTTGGAGGATACATATATTTGCCATTTCTATTTGAAGCTTCATACATTGTATTGTGCTTACCTATGCTACATGAGATTCCAATTCAGACTAGGCTTGGCTTGGTACGTAAATGTTTAATTTGACGTTTTCTTCATATACTTTGTATCTATATCAAAATGTGATGCCAGCTACAATGGCAAGGCCAACCATCAAGTACTGCAGTCCTCTTTTTTGGCCCAGGTAAGATGACCTTTTTTGGTTAAATTTGAGGAAAGAAAAAGATCTCAAAATGTACACCATCTTCACAAATTAATTACTACCACCAAAGTTCTGTATCAATATTTATATAAATATGAACTGCGATTATTACATAGGTAAAATTATAAGTTACTAGTACATCAAAATTTATAAAAATATCAATTATTTTAAACCTCATTATGGGTTAAATTTTAAAACTATATATGGATCCTGGTTTTTTAGCTTATAGAGTTTAAAAAGTTTTCGGATTTTTTTTTTTGAAAAATTAATTAATTTCACCCTTCAAGTGAGCTTTTTAATCCTTTAACTTTTACAGTATTTACATCACATGTCATATTAAAATTGTATAGGAAAATGATATTTTTTTTTTATAATTTTTTTAAAGAAGTTATAAAAATACAAGAATCTATATTTTATTTTATAGATTGTATTAATTATCACTTATCTTCTCAGCCTACCTTACTAATTTAATTTAGCATCTCAAAATGTTATCTCTTCAGTATTCATTATTCTTCTTTTAGAAAATTTATTTATATATATATTATAATCCCTTTATAATCATCATTATGAATCTAAACATAAATAGAAATTACAAATAATAATAATAATAATTGAACTGAAAATATTGACATTGTTCATCATCAATGATATTTACGACGATTGACGGGTATGAGATGACAGTAGAAGGGAGAACATTAGTGAATGGAGCGAAAGTTTTGGGGATATTCACAGTGGACAAGCACAACCAAGGATCAACAAAACAAATGCTTTGTTTTATTATGTTTTAATTAGTTTTGTGTTGTTAACCAAACTCGGCCTTTTATAATTTTTTTTCATATATTTTTAATTTATTTATATTTTTAACACTTTATGATATTTTTATATTATATTTTTCGTAATATTCTTTTCTTTATATTTATATATATATATATTTTCTCTTTTTTTAATAATTTTATGATATTTAGCAATTTTAAAGAAAATATATCTCCATTTTTATGATTTTGCTTTTTGGCATTGAGTTTTGGCGTAAATAAAATTCAATCTTTTCGCTAAGATATTCAATGTTTAAATATCTTTGGCCAATTTTCCTTGGGGCAATTCTTTCATCGTTTCTTTTTAAATATCTTTTATTTATTTTCTTATTTTATTCATTATTTATTAATTCAGTTCATTTACTAAATTTTAGATTTAATTCATGATTCAAACTTCGCACCCAATCTACTTTCTTACTAACCAAAATGCCTAAGAATCAAGTTGAGGTCTAAATTGAGAGAGTTAAAAAAAGGTGACAATTATAGTGAGAAGTTTAAAATGATAAGCAAAATGATTTTGTATTTATTTTACCTTATTAAAATAAAAGTATCAACATTCAATCTTTTTTTTTTCACCAGCTAATTGAAGTCTTAAAATGAAATTTTGGATAAATTTTAATTTCAAATTTAATTGAAGTCTTTTTTTTTTAGGAAAGAAATTGAAATGAAAAGTAAGAGATTAGGGTTATTATATAATTAATCAATTTGAGTATAAGCTATATGTTTTTCTTGATTGAAAAATTAGTCAATCATTTTATTCTAAAAATTTTGGGAATTTTTTCTTTGTTGATTTCAAGTACTTAAAGAATTCCAAGCATAAAATTTTTTAACTTACCTTACTTTTCTTGTGATATGCTTGAAATTCTTAAAGTACTTGAAAGGGTAAACTATACCAACAGTCACTTAACTTTGGGATAGCTGACAAAATAATCACCTAGGTTTCATTTCAGTCACTCAACTTTAGAAAAATAACAAAACAATCCTTTTAACCATTTTCCGTTACAAACGTAATAGCAAAGTGACATGGAAAATGACGGATTGCATAATGTCATTAACCGTCCAACTGGCCAGTTAGTGCTAATTTAAACAGTCCCTTTAGCACCAATTTAGGGTTTAGGTAGTAGAAAAAGAAAAAGGAGAAGAGAAAAAATGGAGATGTCGACCGTGATTCCAGTGTGCTATTGTGGAAACCCAACCAAATTAAACATGTCTTGGTCCAATGACAACCCAGGTAGGAGGTTTTTTGGGTGTAAAAAGTTTGGGAGCGAGTTTCAAAAACCATGTCGTTTTTTCACCTGGTTTGATCTACCATTGACGTCTCGTTCACAAATTGTGTTGTTGGGTCTTTTGAAAAAAGTGAGGACATTGGAGGATGCCAGAAGGAGAGAGAGAAACATGGGTTTTGATGCTTGTATTTGTAATATTGTTGTTGTTTTTTAAACCCTAAACCAGCTTATGTTGTTGTTGTTAGCACCGAAAACCAGGTATGTGGCTACTGGTATACTGTTTTGTTATTCATTCATGGTCAGTTGAGTCCTAAATGTAATGGCCTGTAAACGGTAGATGTAATACCCCCTAACCTTAAACAGTTGCCGGAACAGAGTTACGAGGCATTACCAGACATATCAAATCAAATACGAAAATGTAATGACTTATCCAATGTATAATCATAAACATTTCTCTCAAAATTTTCAAACCAATCCAATACTATCTCATTCAATCCAACACAAGTTTTCATATCAAATAGGTCATTTCATAAACTTAACATTTCATAAATAGGATCTATGTAATTTTTCAAATTCACGTCATGGCAATATTACAACCATCTATCAAAATGACCAATACAAACATCCTAGGTACATGCCATTTGCCAAAAAGAAACTTTTATCACCAGATTTTGAGTTAGGGATCAATTGGGATGTTGGACCGAAGCTTTTGACTTCAACTAACCTGCACATGGAAACAAACCGTACCCTGAGTATATACACTCAGTGGTATTACTATAATTCAAATTCGTAACATATTACAATAAATTATGCATAATCAATTTATACCTTTAATCTTTCAATAATTGAATTAAACATTTAAACCAACATGTTTCAATAATAATAATAATAATTATAACTAATTCATAAATTGTATTCAATTAAACTCATATACTATTTTATTATTTTCAAATCATTTCATTTCACTTCTCATTTTCAACAATAACTATCTCAATTTGCTTTTCTTCACTTAGGTTTTCACATCATCTCATATTACCAAAAACTATTTCATGAACCATATCATTATCTATTTCTTGAACCCATGGTTCACACATTTTATTTCCATATTTCAATTCAATTATCTCATTTCAATTCATATTTAAAATCATTCAATATCATTTCTATTGCCAATTCTTTTATTTTCCCCTATTAACACGACTCGGACTTTGACAGATACACGAATCCTACCAAAACACATTGGTACGGCACCTTGTGCCTCGTCGGCCTTGTCGAAGTAAGTTGGTACCCACTACCTCATCGAAATTATCTGAAGCAATAATACGACATACAGTGCCTCATCGGAATTATCCGAAGCAATATTACGACACATAGTGCCTCATCGACTTGAGGTCGAAGTATCCCTGAACATTTCCAATCATATGGCATGCCAACTATATCCGACTTAGCCCGACTAGTTAATAAGGTATTCGATTCACTTTCTCAATTCAATTTCAATTAAATTCAAATCACTTTTCAATCAATATACATTCAAATATTCACATATTTTCATCATTCAATTCAATTTAATTCAATTCAATTCACTTTTAATTTCCAATCAATATACCTTCAAATATTCACATAATTCATAATTCAATATCATTTCTTACCTCAATTCCACTTACCGCACATATTAATTTAAAGTTCAATAATAGATAATAACTAAATTCGAATTATAATAATACAAACCGTAATTTTTCTCGAGTTGCTCCTCGTCAATCTTTTCCTTTTCTTTCTTTGCCGATGTCTCCGGCACGATATTAGCTGTGAAAATTAAATTAAATTTACAATCATCAATAAAATATCAATTTACATCAATTACTTTTATTTTCTATTAAACTTTTGCCTTAATTCTAATTTAATCCCTAACTAAAATTTAACTTCATTGTATCACAATTTATACTTTATTTTCACTTAAATTCTACTTATAGCTTAACTTAACTCTCTAATTTTCACCACAAAACCCTAATTGCAAATTTCTTTCAATTTAGTCCCTATTACACAAAATTTATAACTTATTCTACCATTTAATCCTTTACCCAATTCTAACTTGAAATTCTATCAATTCAACCCCCAATTCATCAATTTACTCAATATAAACTATGTCTAAAAATCTACTATCTTTCAAAATTTCAACATATACCATGTAGTATTTTATTTTAAGATCATAATAACTCAAAAATTACAAGAAAAGGGGTTAAATTGACTTACCAAATCAGCTTAGAACCTTTAAAACCCTATTTTCTCTTTTTTTTTCTTTCTTTGTTTCTTCCCTGTTTCTTCTCTGTTTTGTTTCAATTTCTATTATGTTTTTCTTTCATTTACTTACTTTGTTTTAGCTATATAATATAATAATAATATAGTTATAATAATATAATAGTATACTTTATAATTAAGTAACATAATAAAATATATAATTTAAACATAAAAATTTAAGATTTTTTCCTCATTAAACCGACTCAATCTTTGGAATAGGCATAATTGCCTTTTTGGTCCTTTTGATTTTCTTTAATCTATAATTAAACTTTCATCCCTATTGTAATTTAGTCATTTTTCATAATAACTCCTAATTAAGTTAAGTTCACCTAATCAAAACCTAATTAACTACACAACTAGCTTCGCAAATATTTATTAAAAATATTTACGAATCCGATTTACCGAAACAGAGTCTCGGGAATGCATTTTTTTTTCAATTTGGTCCTTTTTAATCAATTAAGCATCAAAACGTTAAAATTTCTTAATAAAACTTTAATATCACCTTAATGACACTCCGTAAATATTTATAAAAATATTTACGGCTCAGTTTATAAAAATAAAGTCCAATACCTTATTTTCTAAAACCACTTGAACTTAAAAATCACTTATATAACATAAATTATCAAATCAAAAACCTTTTTAAAAATCACATTTGACTCGTAAATATTAAATAATATTTACGAACTTACTCGTCGGATTTGGTGGCCTCGAACCACTATTTCCAACACCACTGAAAATCGTTTGCTAATTGTAATGGGAGAATATTTGGTTATTGTAATGGTCTAGTATTTTCACACATTTGTATTTCATTTCATTTGAATTTCTAAATGTTTAATCTTCTTTTAAGACTTGAAAGAGTATTTGGTTATTATTTTTTATTTTCTTACATTGCATGGATCAATGCTCATATGTTAGAAGAGATAAAACAGATGAAAAACAAAAATAGAAACATATTGGAAGGATAAAATATTGTCAAACTGCATGGATCAATGCTCATATATTAAGGCCAAACTGTTTACAAAAGGAAAGTCAAACTATTGCCAAATTTGCCTACAATTCAATACAATTGAACAGATTTGAATTGTAGACAAATTTGAAAATATTTTCAGTGACTATATGCCTAAGTTTAGATAATAGTAGCAATCATAGGCAAATTTACATAAGTTTAAAAAGTTAACAAAATAAAGTCTTGTTCACAATGTATCATTGGTCTGTTACAAATGACTCTTGAGTAGAAGACCTTCATCTAACAGTGGTTAATTTCCTCTTGAATCGAAGCTTTTCTCTTGGGACAGCATCTTGTTGGTGAGTTTAGTGAGTTGGGGCAGACTGGTGAGGAGTTGAGGCAGTTTGTAACTGAGTTGGGGCAGCCTCCTGCTGAGTTGGATAGACTGTTGCTAAGTTAGGGCAACCAAGTGGTTGTGAACACCAACTTTGTATCTTTTAACCTACAGGAACAAGTGAAATCCATCAAACAAGTTCATAACTTAAGTAATATAATGAAGCAAAGGTAGATGACTTATGTATCCATCACCGGAACAGGGTTATGAAGCATTACTAGAACTTATAGAATGAATACAGACATTTTATAATATGTTATCATACATGTCAGAAAATTTATCGTAAAGTCCCTTATTAGGGCCATCGAGGCCCAAAACACACATTAGAAACTAGTCGGGACTAAATAGGGAACTCAAAGAATTTTTTGTGAAATTTCAAAATTTTTCCTAAGCACGGTCACACGCCCGTGTGGTCAGGCCGTGTGACTCACGTGGCCAAGTGACATGCACATGTCTCAGGCTGTGTGGCATATAAGGTAGGGCACATACCCGTGTCCCTAACCCATGTAACTCTCTGACTTATAACTTAATTAAGTGCAGAGGTCACACGGCCAAGCCACACGCCCGTGTGCCAGGCCTTGTGGTTAATTTTAAGCATTCTGTTTCTCAATTTTAAGATGTAGGGGACACACGGCCAGAACACATGCCCGTGTACCAGGCCATGTGTCACACACAACTGAGACATATGCCCGTGTCTCTACCCGTGTGGAAAAAATAAGGCCATTTCCAAGCCTTATTTCTCACCCATTTGGTCTTCCCCCTACACCAACATTTTAACACATCCAAAAGCCAATTCAAACATTTAAATCATGCAAAACTCAAGTCTCATACATACCATATCACTTTATAATCCATGTTTATGAATTTATCTATTGACCATATTTACTTAATATCATACTAATATTCATAAACCAAATTAAGCACTTATATCAAACATGAAATTAACTCATATGTTAATATGCCAAAACACATTCATCACAAGTCATTTCAAATGGCTATTTACAATCAAAATATTTCCATGCCAACATTGGTTAACCAAAACCTATACAGGCCATTATATCTATAATAAGTATCATATTTGTACCAAAATGTGCCGGTGGATAGTGTAAGTGATCTCCGCCAAACATCAAAGCCAACGAGCTTTCGTATCACTATAAAGCGGATGAAATAAAACAGAGTAAGCACTTAGTGCTTAGTAAGTTCATGTAACAGGAAATTAACTTACCATGCATTTGTACAATAAGCAAACATACACATACAATCCAAACAATTTGGCCATAGCCTAAGCACACAATCTCATCAAACATGTTAGTTATTCATTTCATATAGATATCAATAACAAAGATGAGCTCATCAAATTTCAAGTTCCATGCATGTCATATATTTTTCAGATATTGACATCCATTTTGATTTTCACTTGTCTACTTGTCAGAATTTCACCCGTTAAGTCATTTAAAATCTCGTTGGATACGAAGGTAGTACACATAAAGTGTACAAATAAAAAATCCATTAATTCATGTCCGGGAGTACTCATCAAAGCACTTAAATAGAAAGCTCTCTCCCAAGCACTATAACGGGAAGCTCATTGAGCCATGTAAAGGGAAGCTTATCTGGGCTTGGTAATGGGAAGCTCACAAAGAGCCTATATCGGGTAGCTCCGGTGAGCACTTAACAGGAAGCTTCAAAGAGCACTTGAACAGAAAGTATCAAATAGCCACATAACGAGAAGTTTAAGCGAGCACTATCAGGACGCTCATATAGAGCTACGTTTGTGTCCACAACATATGCAGGATCACAACCGATTGCATAACAGGATGCTTACAAAGAGCTACATTTGTGTCTGCAACATATGCAGGATCACAATCGATCAAGTGGCTCCGAAGAGCTATAAACGGGAAGCTTACAAGAACACTATAACGAGAAGCTTGAGAGGGCTTATAACAGGATGCTCTTTCGAGCTACGGTATGCCTGCAACATATGCAGGACTACTACCATTTCAAGAAACAGAACCCTGTATCCAATCGGATTTCATTCATTTAAACAGGATGTAACTTTTATTGGGTATTTTCCGAATAAGCAAGCAAATTTCATATACATGGCCAATACAACATTCACATACAAATCATTCAAATCAATTCAAACATGTAATTACATAATTAAGTTACACGAACTTACCTCGTCAATGTTCGTGAGTTGTAATCTACTAATACATTACTTTTCCTCGCTCCATTTCTGTATTTGGTCTTTCCGGATCTATATAAATGAATTTAATCATCAATTTATTACATTTCACATTCAGATCAATCTAATTCACATCTTAGGCAAAAGTACTATTTTGCCCCTATACTTTTAATTAATGACGATTTCGTCTCTAGGCTCGGAAAATAAAATTCATGCAATTTATCCATTATTCCAAGCCTAGCTGATTTTCATATATAACAATAACAGTCCATAAATTTCACAAAAATCAAAATTTTTCCATGAATTTTATAACTTTACAATTTAGTCCCTAAATCATGTTTTCATCAAAATTCTCTTTGTAAAAGTTGTTTATCTATCAACAACTTTTCATTTTCTACCATAAATTTCAAAATTTCAGAATTTACATCCATGGAAAAATTTTTATACTTTGATATCTTTACAAACTAATCCCCAAGATAGATAGATTAAGCTATTCTGATCTCGAAAATATAAAAATTTCTAAAACCGGGATAAGATTACTTACCCAATTAAGCCAAGAAAGCTTTCTTTCTCTTTCCTAAGGTTTCCATAGAAAATATTTGGGGTAGAAGATGAAATAAGATGATATGAGGCTATTATCATCTTTATTTATTTCAAATTTCGATTTAGTCCTTTTCTTTTTCTAATTTTCCATGGATGATTCATCATAAATATCTACTAACTTCATTTAATGGTCTAATTACCATTTAAGAACCTCAAATTTTAAATTCTATAGCTATTTAATCCTTCTAGCTACTAGAATTCAACTTTTACACTTTATGCAATTTAGTCCTTTATGTAATTAAACATGAAATCGATAAAATTTTCTTACCAAATTTTTTATACATATTTCCTATCATGATGCAGATCATGCAATAATATTCAAATAAATTTTTTTTACTCGGATTTGTGGTCCCGAAACCACTGTTTCGACTTCATTAAAAATGGGTTGTTACAACATTTCTGTTGTTTGTGGTTCATCAAGTCCTTTCCTTCTCACCTTAGTAGGTCTGTCAGGTGGCCTTCTTAGTGTAGAAGGTAATATTGGCAGCATGTTTGGCACAGACGCCCATTACTTAGGACCCTTTATTGGCCTTATGAAGTTGGAGTAAATGGCAAGCTGGGTTTGCTTAGTGTACCAGGTTTGTACCTAGGTTTCTAGGAACTCGTCTTTTAGATGAATGACAACCATTGCATGCATGCAAGGGATGCCAGTGAGATCCCAATTCCTGCAGGAGCAGAAATTCTCAACTAGGTCCACTACATGCTGAATACCTAGACTACATTTAACCTGGTACCTGTTCCCACCACCATGTGATGGAACACACCTAAAAAACAGTCACTAAAACAATATTAAGCTATTCAGCCCCACCAACAATCATACACAATGCTTAAATATATTAAAAAAATGGTAGAATAAAGACATACATGTATTAATCCGACAACATGTGATCAGCCCCATCAGCAATTATACACAAGGCAGAATAAATGCATCAATATCTTAAAAATGGTAAATTTACCTTAGTGAATCTTTGATATTGACATCCAAATTTTTTCTGATCTTTGGGCACAAGATTCCTTTAATTTTATCAGCTTCTTTTTTTTTTCTTGACAATTAGCAACATAATCTTGATCCTAATTGTTTCAATCATGGTCAGAATAAGTTTCCATCTTGCTTCCAATATCACTTACCAGTAAGCAACATAAAGAATTAATGAACTGCATGTCCTTAATGATAATTAAGTAACATAAAAAAATAGGGGTTTACCTTTTTAAAGCATTCAAAAAAATTATTCACCAATTGAGAAGTAGAACCTTGACCAGTGAGTAAGGTTCTTTTCCTTCAACCAATCATAATCATGTTGATTGGTATTTTTCAATTCATCTATGACATCCTCAAAATCCCTTGGAGTGCTTGCGATGGCAGCTTTCTAAAGCAAATATTTCAACTCATTTGTTCAGAAACCAACTTTCTTGAAATTAACATGTAGGTGTCTAACGTAGTGTATTGTTTCTGCATTAGGAAACAACATATATATTGCTTCTAAAAGTCCCTGCAAATAGAACAAATACAGTTTAATTTTTTGACATACCATAAACCCTAAATAGAAACAACATAAAACAAATAAGACAAATGAAGTTTTACATTTTTCTTGTCAAATATGAAAGATATCTGGTATGAGATCACAATTTCCAAGTCTAGTGCAAGCAACTCCAAGAACCAAAGCCATGATGCTTGGTTTTCACTTTTGATAATCGCATATGCAATAGGATAGATGTTATTATTTGCATCTATCCCAATAGCTGCCAATAGGTAGCCACCAGAGTAGCTTTTCAAGAAACATCCATCTAAACCTATTATCCTCCTACAACCAACCCTATATCCATCTTTGCATGCTCGCAGATAGACATACATCCTTTGAAACAATCTGTTATCTAGATAACAGATTGTTATTGTCCCCTCATTTTAGGTCCTAACCTCCAACAAATATTCATAAATCTTCTCATATTGGGCCCTATGAGCTCCTTTAATTAATTCCAATGCTCTAAGTTCAGCCCTCCTATATTTGGTTAGTGAGATAAGGCAAAAGAAATCTCTTTTGACATATTGTTGCAATGATGTCAAAGAATAACCAGGATTAACAACAATTTTTTCTTTATAATGTTGACCTATCCAAGCTAAGGTTACATTCTTATTTTTATAGACTTTAGAGCAAGTATGGTTAGGGTTTGAACTCCTAATTTGCCAAGTCTAGTCATCATAGTTTAATCTAAAGGCCCATATGAACCAAAAATGTTTTTCACTGCAGGCTGCCTTTAATCTATTTAGATCATTTTTTGGGAAATTAATAAAATAACTATTTAAACTACCATATTGCTTGGCAACTTCTTTTAGATTGTCTTTGGACTTAAATAACATTTCAACCTGAAGTTTAGGATTACTCATGTCATTGTCTGGGTTGAACTCAGGCCAATTTTGGTCATTTGAGTCAGATTCATGTGTACTATCTAACCTCTGAGAATCATCACTATGACACAATTCCCTTACTTCTATATCATCTATGTTTAAACCATCTAGATTAACCCTTATCCTATTAGACACATCACTATCAAATACATCATTAATAGATTAAACTTGCTAAACAAATTTACAGTCAATAAAGGCAGACAACAACGAAACAATTTAATACAACATACGCAATGACCAAACAATTTAATACAACGTGACGGACAATAATCAATACAAAAATAATTTAATACAAACAAAGTCATTTCTGTCATGCACATGGCAGACAATAACCAAAGACTTTAACCCTAAATCTAGTCAATGGTAGACAATAACCAATACAATATAGAATCTAAAGAACAAATTTAATCAATTGATATTTGAAACTAGGAAAAGATTTGTCTCTTAATAACCAAACTTGATATTGTTTGATACAAACAATAAACATGACATATACAGCATCATGTACATGTACATGACATACATACACAACATCAGTTTGATACAAACAATAAACATGACATACACAGCATCATGCACATGGCATACCATATACAATATCTGTCATTCACTTTAATAAGCAGATCCTAAACCCCATATGAATAACAAATGAAATCAAAATCTTTCAAGATGCTTGTTAATAACAAATGAAACCAAAATTAAAATAACCCTAAATCTAAAAAATCAAAAACTAAATTGAAATAACCCTATGTGGATGCAACATTTTTCAAATTTTAAATCTAAACAACCCAATCCAAAAGTTCAAAAACTAAATACAGAAATTTACCCGTTACAATGGATGTAACAACATTGGCAGCTTCTCTTCTATTGACCATTGTAGCTGAGAACCAAAAACACTGATAAGTTCTTCGTTTTGTCTTCTTTTCTCCCCAAACAGAAAATATTAATTGATTTCTAACCCTAGACCATGTTAATCGATTATTGAAACGATTTTCTAGCCTTAAACGAACATTGTTAATCGATTCCCAAATTGATTTCTAACCCAAATCCCTGTTAATTTTTTCTCAAACCAATTTTCTTTTACTCCTCCCTTTAACCACAACCAATTTTTGTTTTTTTTGCCCTAAACCAACCAAACTATTTAGATTTTTTTTCCCTAAACCTGTGTCAAACCTTAACCATTCCATTGCTTTACCAATGTGGCAAGTTAATTGGCTACATCAGCTAGTTAACTTGCCACATCAGCGGTCCCATTAAGACAGTAACAAAAAATATTAACAAGTGACTGATTTGTCACTTTTTAATAATGTTTGACTATTTTGTTATTTTTCTAAAGTTGAGTGACTAAATGAAACCTAGATAATTGTTTTGTCAGCTATCCCAAAGTTGAATGACTGTTAGTGTAATTTACCCTACTTGAAATCAACTAAAAAACAATCCCTAAATTTTAAAATGAAATGGTCGATCAATTTTTTCTATCAAAGAAAAATATACGCTTAATAACCAAACTAATTAATCTTAATAGCCTAATTTCTTGCTTCCCATTCCATTTTTTTTCTCTAAAAAGGAAAATAAATCTGAAACCATAATACTTTAATTACACGGTAAAAAGAAGGAAAAAAAGAAGAAGAAAAGATTGGGTGTTATTGATTTTATTTTAATAATGTAAAATAAATACAAAATCTAAAATTTAGAACTATTTATTTTGATCTAAGGATGAAGATAATTTTGATTCCCATCTTAAAAGTTTTACCATCTTTATTAGTTGCTTAAAAACTTCTATTAGATTCAAGAGGTACTTGAATAAGTGTTAAAGATATTTAAATTTAGCTTAAATTCAATTAGACATCAATAATCTTAAATTCTTTGAAAAAAAAAAAGTACTCACATTCGAATCCAATCTACAAAATCTAAGCTATAACATAAAATGTGTATGTGAAAGTTCAGTAAGATTAAATAATTAAGGTTATGCGTTTGTAATTTTTAATTTAATTATTTATTTGAAGAATTTAGTATGTATCTGATGATCATGGCCAAACAAAAAATCCGGATATAAACAAAAAGTATGACATCCCCAAATTGAATGGCTATGGATGACCATGGCCCTCAAGAATTTCAAATGATCAATAGATAATTCACCATACATCCATGAACATGGAAAGGTGACCTATAAAAGATCTGGAAAAACAACAAAAACATACAAATGGGATGCCTTTAAGCCAAATTATTCACCCAATCACCATTATCATAGAAAGGTAACCTATAATAGTTATAAAGAGTGGCCCCTATTCTAATACAATGATCAAAAAGAAAACGAAAAACATGAAGAAGAAGAAAGAAAAACACAAAAATGTGATGCCTTTAAAGCCAAATTCAATGACCCAAATCACCAGTGCCTCCCTTGAGAGCCACTTCCTTTGTTTTTTGCAAAGAAGCCGTTCTTGGGTTTTGGTAGCTCATTAATGTCCATCACTTGTACTGTTCTTTGCCTTTTGGCTTCAAAAATAACATAATCACATTTAATATGAATCCGAAATGAGGGATTCAAAGATTTAAAGAAATTGTGGAGTGATGAAAAGCAAACCATTTTCAGCTTCTTTATAACTTTCTTGAAGCCTTTTCCTTGCAGAAGCCAGCCTGTCAGAGTCAGACTTGCTTTCCTTTTCTTCTCTCTGTCTCTACAAAATCCTCCAAAACAATATGTTATTTGGACTCATATGTAACTTTCGAACACGAGTATATTCAATTTTTCCCTAAGCATTTCATACATTTGTAGGGTTCTTCAAGGACCAAACCCCCATTTCCATTCTGAGTGAATTGGATACAAGAACATCAGAAAAAATGAAAAGACAAGTAGAATAGCAGAACGGCAACTCGACAAACATACATGTCAAAGTGCCTTTCGAAAATATTTTGCTTCTAATAGATTTGGTATCAAACCTCTGTCTATCAACAACATAATGATGCAATTCTATGAAGCATGCACACTTCTATCAATAAGTATCTAAGTATCGAACTCGTGTCTAATGTGGAAACGGTTCAATTTGGCAAAATACTTGTCAAAAACAATCAAAGCATGGTCAAGACATGTAAATGCAATTACATGCTTTAATTTGGCATGTATCTAATACCTGTACATTTTGTGGAGGAGTTGAGTGAGTATGTCTAATTGGAGGATCTTTTCGATGAGGGATTGACTTTAACTTCCTTTCAGGTTCTGAATTATTCTTGTTTAAACCAAGACTCCCATCTGTCAATTGTCATCCAAAATCGCATTAAAAAGAAGGCTGATTAACCAAAACAATGTTATTCGGAATCGAATATTCGTGCCATATTTAAGAAAATGTCCAACACAAATATGATCAGACTGTTCCAAGCATTTTCATGTATTTGGTTGATTCTTAAAGATTAATTCTCGTATCTATGCGTTGGACATAAATATCGAACACGAATACTTCAAGAAAAATGAGTAATCGAAGCAAATATCAAATCAAATTCTGTACTCACTATGCGGGTTTGGAGAGTGGACATCATCAGGAACCTGTAACAAGGCAGAATCTTAGAAAGATAAAAGCATAATTTTCAAACAACTTTCACATGAAATATATAGATATATATTATGTATATTATAATTTCTTTCACCTGTTGACCACCATTTTGAGGAAGCTTTTTCTGTGGTGAATCTCTATCTGTTGTTCATACAATATTCATATCACATTTTTAACTCTTGATGAAATGTCAATTCACATTCACCTTTCAAATATTCTCACAAAAACTAAAAATCCATGCTTTCTAAAACTGAGACTGTCGAATATGAGTATGTATTCAATATAAATAAGTTCATCTTCAGAAAAATCATATTTTCATACCCATGTGAAAAAATGTGTCTGAAATGGATGCCAGTTCTTCATGTTACAGTTTAGATAATATAATTTTACCCATAAGTGCAGCAGATTCATGTTCTCCTGGCTGATTTACCATTACCCATTTATCTACAATATCTTTCCATTTCCTGAAAAAACAAAGAACCAAATCATATAACCGAATTTCCTTGAACTGGTCTTTCAAACTAGAACAAACTTAATAAAACATTCATACATATATGCTATGCTATGGTACTCGAAGTCGGCTGTCATTGTTGGATACGAGATATAATCAATTTTTTTAAAGTTTTACATGTTTAAGAGCGTCCTTGGAGGATAATGTCTCCGCACCTTGTATCAAACACGAGTGTTGGACACAAATACTTAGCAAAATAAAAAGTTGAAGCTTAAAACCTGACAAGTTGCTTCACTAATCTCCTAACATCATTTGATGAATGCTTTCTGAATTTGTTCACATGTCTCCCAATATCAGTTTCCTGAAGATAGAATCAAAACATGGCAATGGTGATGGTGATGGATCAAACTAAAAAAGGAAACTAAAAAAAATGAAGGAAAACAAATTCATTCCACTTAATAATTACCTTGAGAGCTTGAAATGTTATATCCATATCCGCCAAGCTTTGAAGCAAATCGACCAAAGAATCTTCAGACTGTATAAAAGCAATAATTCAAATCAAAATCCATAAATATTAAACCGACAATACAATTGCAAAAAAAGAAAAAAAAGATTCAGAGACCTGATCAGATACTTCAAGAAGGTCCTTAATTTCAAGGACCCTTTTTTGTTCAACATCAAACACGCCTCCACAAGGGTCCACATCATCATCTTCATTATCGGATTGAGGTTTAAAAGGTGACCCTTTTCGTCCTTCCCCACCTTTACCTTCATGGAGGTTGCCTTCTTTATTAACTGAATATCCATTTGATCTCTCACCAAAATCACAGGTTTTACATCCATTAACCATGGAAGTAGCATAAAGCCTCTCCACAATCCCATCTCTCCTTTGCTTCAACTCTTCACCATAATCTAAAGAAGCTGCCAGGATTGCTGTATCAATAAATGTCCACACATCAACACCTGCTGTTTCGAGAACCGATCTGAAATCATCCAAATCCATTACCATCCAATAAAAATAAACTAATGATCCGATTGAAGCTTCAACATAAACAGATCTGATATAAAAACAAAATGGCCCAGGGCTTGAATTTTGCAAAATTTCAGCTGAAACAAATAATAATAATAATAATAATCTTTGAAGTCAAAGATGAAATGGGTTTTGATTATTGTGTTGGCTTAATGAAGAAAGTTTTGAAACTTCTAAGTTTGTTAATGAAATTGGAATATTTGTTTTGGTTTTTTTTTTTTTTTTTTTTGGGTAGAATTATACCCAAAAATGGAGCTTAATTTCTTTTATTTCATCTTGTATATGTTTTAAAGGGAGATAATATTTTTGGGTTTTTTTGGTTGTGATTGAGAAAGTTGAAATGGATATCTCTGGTATTTCAACACTTTCTGTTCAGATATTTTTGGATTGTTGTGATTTGGGAGATGAACAAGCAGAGGGAATGAGAAATCTTCTTTTGAAATGTAACCACACTGGCTTTTGGTTATTGGGGGGACAATTTTAGTTTAGTGTATTTTTTAGGGTACAATTAGAAAATAACCCAAAATATTAAAGTAATTATACATCAGACAATTAACTCAAATGTGTCTGTTCTTTTTTTTGTTTTTTTTACACTCCCTTTTATAAATTAAAGTAATTATACATCACACACTTACAAAATCATCTTTCAAAATGAATAACCTTCAAATCCTAACAAAAATTTGGGTTGGGACTCAATTTTGCATCATCAAAGTTTTAACTCCTCATTAAGTCCAAATTTAGTATCTTGTTAAACGTTTGTTGTCTTAATTTTTAAAAAAAGAAATGAAAATTGTGACGGAAAAAATGAAAATTCATTTATTTATATATTTTCTAGAGTAAATCACATTTTTATTTAAAATGGAAATATTTTCAAATATTCTTCACTTAATGTAAAAATATTGAAAGATAAGAAAATTGATTTACTTGACTTAAAAAAGTACTCCATTTTTAATAAAAACTAATGAGATCTCATGTAATGTACCAATGAATTCACAATTAAAATTAATAATTTTAAAAGAGCCTTTAAAACGATTTTAATGCCAAATAAATTCAAGTAAACAAATGTTTAAGTAATATGAAGAGTGTGAATAAACATACACATATAAAATGTCACGAGCTAAACTTACTTACATATATCTAAAAGTGTTCATAAGTTGAATTGAACTGAAGTTTAATTTCAATTTTTTATCTGACGTCTAAGCTCATTTTTGGGTTAACTCAATCCACCTAAAAAAATAAATTTTATTATTTAAAAATTAATAAAATGTTAAAAATATTTTTTATTATTTAAATTAAATTCAAATCGAATGAATTCTAATATAAAAAACTTTTGTCCAAACCTAATCGTAGTCAAAGTAAACCAACTACCCCATCCTTGGACAATTCTATGCATGCCGACCCACATTAATGTATCCCAACACATACATGACTATGCATAAACACCGTATACTAGAACATCACGGAACCTAATCCTCTATACATAAACATCATATATATTTCAAGGTATATATCTACAAAATTTAATACATGTATGAACACATATAATATCACCATGAGACAAATTAGAAAAAAAACACCTAATTTTTGACTCCATATATACATGCATAACAGTGAAGCTACGCATAATTATATGCATTTACATTACCAAACATGCATTCATACGCATTCACACAAACAATTTTATACATTCATATTATACGTATATGCATGAAGAAATCACGTATTTAAAATATAGAAGTGTATTTAAAATTACTAGACAATAGAAGCTCATGTGTTAGCTTGATGGTTAGGGTGTTCACCGCCTTAGGTGTGGTCTGAGTTCAAGTCGTGTTAGTTGCTTTGTTGTTAGGGCTTTGCTCTCCTTTTGTAATTTAAATTGTGATTAAAACAAAATTTAAATACGTCAAATTAAGAATACTAAATGCAACTCCAACCACATGCAAATTTGTTATTGATTTTTTTTAAAAGTAAAAAGATTAAAATACCCAAGAATAGTGTAACTTATTTTAATTACAGGAAATTTAAAATTTTTGTAATTTTTCTAATTGAATTGGTGTCCACCAATTGACTCGTAACACCAACGTAGTCAATTACTTAAATAATAATAATAATAATAATAATAATAATAATATATACAAATGATAGAGGTAATAAAGTGTGCATAATGCTAATTAAGTTTTAGCTCGATTGACATGGATATTATTTCCAATACAGGAGGACATGGGTTTAAGTGCGCAGAAGTGCATTATCCTCCTATTTATAAGTTGGGGGTAGGCTATAGGTACTTTTAGACATTATGTTAGAAAATAGCAAATATGATCAGCACTTATAATGAGATTATTCAAAAAGAATAGTAAATAAATAAAGTATGCATAATAAAATTAAAATGTAAAAAAAATCGAAGTAAAATTTTGATTGAGTGGTAAATTCAAGATTTTACTAATACAATTGGTGTGGGTTTAAAACTTATTATATTCTTATTTTTTTATTTTTTATTAAGCAGAATAAAATATTCTTGAATAATATAACTTATTTTAAATACAAAATGTTATTTTTAAATTATGATGCACAACAATGGCTGAATTGGATATAAGTAAAAATTAGGGACATATTTGAATGTTCTAAAAGTATAAAGGCTTAGTTAAATAAAGTAACAAAGT
This sequence comes from Gossypium stocksii, assembly GCA_020496765.1. NCBI lineage: Eukaryota > Viridiplantae > Streptophyta > Magnoliopsida > Malvales > Malvaceae > Gossypium > Gossypium stocksii. The sequence continues at coordinate 44,668,004 of CM035628.1, read as the reverse complement.
TTAAACACTTATTTGATATATTAACTTCTAACTCTTTTTTTTATTTATCGTCACATATTTATTTTATTAAATGATACAGACATTAATTAAAAAGAATTCCAATGTTTCAACTAAGCATAACTATTTTCAAAAAATAAAATCTTTAAAATAAATTCAATTATTTATAAATGCTTTTTAACTTTCTTTTTTTTCTTCGGGATAACTAATTATAAAAATTTTAAATTTATGCCCTTTACGAGATAAGATTATGAATATCACCATGTATGTAATTAGTTTTGTTTCAGCACCCTCTTTTGAAAGTGGAGGAAAGATTTCGGTCCCGCGTTTGCGTTTTGCGCGTGATGATGTGATTTCGTTTCGTAAAATAGTAGCGGAAAATGCCAGCTATTATTGCTTTTACTTGTTTATAAATTTTTGGTTAAATTCTTCTTCTATTTCCTATGCTTCGTGAGAGTTATGAATTTAATCACTTTATTTTAATTTATTTATTTTTAATTTTGTATTTTTAAATTTAAAAGTTTCCATCTTCACCAAACGATAACTGGTAAATTTATTTAGTTATGTTCTACTATTTTCAAAACTTGATGAGCCAAACATATTATCATATGTGTAATGCTATGTCAACTTGTTAATTCCACATATTGCTCACTAAAAATCTAGTCACTAGATTAACTAGATTCATTTACATCAATATTGAAATATCAAAATTCGAAAAAGTGTTGTGACTTAAAAATCTACAATTGTGCACATAGTACATGACTAGTTATTGAATCTAACCAAGCGAATTTAATTGTTTGGGTCAGGACTAAATTTCAAATTCCAATAAGTTAAAAGGAAAAAGTTTTACTAATCTAAAAAATACAATGCCTAAAATAATTAAATTAAAATACAATGACTAAATTCATAATTTTCACAAAGCATATAAATTAATAGCAAAATTTAACCTAAATTTTTATTTGAAAGTTTCAATATAATAATTTGAGTATAAATCTAAATAAATGAGATTAAAAAGAAATAAGTAAGATAAAATTCATTCATAACATATACATATTGCGATAAAAAACCTACACATAATAAGGAGATTCAAAATTAATATTTTAATATGTATATGGTTGGTGTGAATTCTAATGAATTTATCTAATATTGAATTATATTTGCTTAAATAATATCTAATATTATCTCTTTCTAATATTAAAGGTTTTATCTACCATACTTTTAGAGCTTATTAGGTTTACTAAATTTAAGGAATACTTGGACCAATAAAGATACGATCTGTAAATTTACGAAAAATATCAATATTATATATAATATTATTTATGGATATTGATCCCATGAGCTTACAAGTTATATTTTCGTTAACTGAAACTTTACGAAAAACAATACTTTATACATTGACTTTCCCTCAACAATACCCCAAATAAACAAAGTTGGATGTCATTTAAATACTAAAATTTGTCTTTGTAAAGTTAAATGGATAATTTAGGCTTCCTCAGCCGTTCCATATCATTTTAAAAATATATACTTAATAATTTTTATTTAAACTTTAAACAGTTTTTTTTTTTTCAATTTGAAATTAAACCATTTATCTAAAATCCGATTTTTTTCCTTGAAATACTAACTTCATTAAAAATGGAAATCGAAGTACGATTGAAGTCGTTTCCACCGTATATAATCAACGTGACATCTTGAATCATTTGATAATTATATCATAACCAAGCTTGAACCGTTGGTCCACGTAATAATATATATAATACTTTTATTATTGAATTTAAATAAAATAAATTTGAAAATTGAATTCACAAAAGTCCCATTCCAAAGCTCAATCCATATGAGCAGACCTTCCATTATTGTATATAAATTTATTGGAAATTTATGACAATTGGTAGGTAAAATGCAAAAGGGAGACGCATCTCCAGTACCACCATCATCAATCAAGTTTCAAGCCAACAGTAATACAACAGTAGTTCCATGCATGAGTTTTCATACAGTTGAATGTTGAGGAATTTTCATGGCGACACAAAGATTAAAGATATATTACCTTCTCTTCATTTCTCTCTATTTTACTTCCTACTCCTACCTCTCTCCACAATCACAAAAACCCACTTTTCTATCGTTGCGTTTGTCCAAGTCCATTCCTTGTATTGATGATATATAATGAAGTTCCCTCCAGAAAATTTCTCAGTGCAGTTAGTTTTCATAATCTCCGACTTGAATCCATATCTTCTCCACATACAAACAATCTGAAGTAGAGCTGCATTAATATTTCATCAAGTTTGAAGCTAAGAAGTCGTTTTTATGAATTAATCTAGTAATACATTTCTGAATATCCGATTACTCGAATACACGTTTTTGGTTTTTACAGTTTAAAATATAGGCATGGGGCATATTAGCACACAACTAATAATTGAGCTGCAATTGGCTCACAACAACCAGATAAAAGCACTTACCGGTATAACTTGGCACTGTAAACTTAATTTCCAGAAGTAGTTCTTCGTTCCAGTACAAGATCATCAGCAGAGTAATAATCCGCAATCAGGCGGTACATGTATGATGGATTATGCCCTCCGCTGTAAAGACACAAGCAATCAGTGATAGCAGGGAAAGGTAAAATCGAGCACCATGAAAACCAAAACTTCTAGAAATGGCTGAAACAGAAGAGCCAACTAAATGCAATATTTTTTCTCCTTAAGATCAATGTGAATCAGAAAAGAGGACTATGCATTGCATTCCATCCCCATGTCATATCAACGGATCAATAGTACTCCACAATGCAGAAAAGTAATTGATTTGGTAGCTTAAAATGAAATTAAGTAAACATCAAACAGTTACCAAATAACAAATATGAATGAAAAGGATAGAAGTTTAAATCTTTCCAACTCCATGATCTTACGTATCAGTTATAAAGAGACTAACAAGCTTCGGTGGCACATAGTCAAATGTTGGATTGACAACATGAAGAAGAGGGGCACCAATGCCACTTCCAAAATCCAAGCAATCCGAGAATTCTCCAAAATCTAGCAACTCAGATGGGGACCGCAATTCATTCAGCAACACTTCAGGGTGATGCGGATACAAGGGGCATAACTGTCAAGTAGACCACAAATGAATTAACAATAGACAATCAGGAGCTAAAGTAAAAATTAAAGAATACAGGGACAAAAGAAACCATGTTATAATATCAGCATTAGCAAGCATTAACACCATCCGTGTGCCTTTGAACTATTTGGCCATTTCTCTGACCAACCTCAAGTCTTACGTAGTTGGTTTTGTTGATTTCTTTGGAATGAAGCTCAACCTCAACAACTACACTCCATTATTTTCGTTCAAAATTACATTAAAACTTTACTCTCAAATTATGTCTGGTTTTGAAGTAGGGAATTTACAATATCTGATGAAAATCTTTAAGGCAGACAAAATGTCACAAGATCCTGGCTTGCAAATGAATTGACTGGCGGATGCAGCACAGAAAATACATTTATCGGATTGTTAATATGCAACAAAAGAAGCACAAACTCAAAATGATCGGACCTGGGAAGCTTACAAGAGGTAGCAATAACTGGAAAAATAAAAGAAAGCTTTCTTCTAACAAGTATAGGAAACTGTTACCATGTTACCCCACTCTTTCATTTTTCTAATATGCTTAAAACAAATCATAAGCAGACCATACGTATGATCCACTATATATAAATCAAAATGATTTTTTATTTTCTTGAAGCACCTGTGTCTAACACTCATGTCAGAGCATATAAGGACATAGGTATAGGGGTCTGGCCCTCCAAGGACTGTCCAAATATATGGAAAAACTTGAGGAAAAAGAAATGAACATACCTGCGTGAGGGATATACCCATATCTGATACTCATAACTGAGTTTGAGTAACATAGGCTGCACATACCCATGTTCTCCCTTCTCTATTTTTGATAAGAATGTTCTGTAGCTCAGACATCAATTTCAGAGTCCAATATAGGATATGTTCCTTTTCACTTTAAACAACATATGTTATTCCCTCTTTATCTCACTTTGCCAGGTATATAATACTGCTACATCACACACTTGGTGCGCTCAACCCTGTCTTTTGCACCCTTAAGCATGCTTTTACATATGTATTCTATGTCCTATCTTGCCACATCAATTGAAATCTTATGCAGTACTATCTTGTACTACAGCCCTCTCAAATTCTATCCTATTGTTCACATGCATGACACCTCAAGCTATCACATCTAAAGAAAAAAAGTTGAACCATATAAAATCAGAAATTCATACCACCATGGAGACAAATGACACAAAATGTTAATCTAAGTTGAAGTGAACAAGAAAAGTGATTTTACTTATTATTGCACTAAAATGTATAGAAGTTTGGTGGTAAAGCATTTATTATGCCAAAGCACCTTGTGACTGCCGGCAAGTACAACAAATGGGACAGCATGCTTCTGAGCAGCAAGGGCAACCATGTTCAGCCCAACTGGTGCTATGACCCCCCCATTAGCCATGACCGCATGAGCTCCAACAATAACCTTCATGTTTACAGAATATCAAGCTCCAACAGCACAAGAAAACCATCAACAATTAGGAAGAACTCAACACCATATACCATGTTTACTCGGGAAATCATGGCGAAAACTGCAGAGTCAGTAATCAGAGTAGTTTGTAGACCTCTCGTAACCAATTCTTTTGCAAGAAGATGCCCCTGATACCTAAGTTAACGCCAATTATAATAAAAAAAATTAAAACAACAAACAAACAAAAACTTAAGCTGTTACAGGCAGGATATCAAAATTGCAGCAGCTTAAAGGAAATGTCTTTGCCTTGCAAAATATAATAGCCACTAGTACAAACCTTGGAGCACCTTCAGCAACAAATACCCGAAATGATCGTTTCTTCTCTTTTGCAGCACAAAGAAATTCCAACACAGTTCTTGAACTGCCTAAAGTTAATATCACCTCACTGACAATATGTTTTAAATATAATCAGTAAAAGGGTAAGTTGACATGTGAAATGATCACAGGTAGAAGACAACGTGAGAACACAGGCCAAATTGCTTCAAACCTTAATAAGTCATGAAAACTTAAACAGGAAAGACGATTAGAAACGACTAGCATAGATAAGGATGGTTCAGCACGTGATAGACGGTTGGGTTTTTTTTCTTTTTTTTTTTTGGGGGGGGGGGGGAATAAGACAGCAAGAGTCTCTTGCTGAAAGCAAATTCAAATAACACCTCAGACTATCAAATATGCATATTGTAGTTTGCTCAAAGAATGAATATCGGTGTTTTAAAATTGAGGAAAACCAAAGAAAATTTAAAAGCTTAAGGCAGAAAAGATACTTTTGATGTATATGCTCTACTGCTTGCTCAGCAATCAGTTCGTGGCAAGTGCTAATGTCTTGAATAAGCTCATTGACTGCTTCAATGACATCATGCTTCAGCTTCCGACTTCTTGAACTTTTGTCAGCAGCTAAAAGGAAATTAGTACCCTTAAATATCAATACTCATAAATAAAACTTAACACTAGAAGATCTAATATCGCATGATTATCAGTTATCACCACAAGAAGCCAGTTTTGCATAAACCAATACTTAACCACTTCCAGAGACAATAGTACCAGGGAATATCAGAAAAATTAAAATCTTGTCTCATCAATCAGAATGCAGATAGATCAAGTGTCTGGAGCAAGAGTTTACATTTGCTTTTTCCTTCAGAATCTCCGCCAGAAGAAGATGTATGAGGAACTGCTGCAGAGTCAGGCACATCCTCAAGTAATGTCTGCAAGGAAGGTGGACGTAAAGTGCTTCTAGAAGCAGCAGCAATGGCAGCAGCCGATAATGCTGGGTGGTTGTCTCTATCAGTGTCATCTTCATCGTCACTTTCGGCAGATAAGTTCAATCCAGCCATAGCAGCTGCTGTCAGAGAAAGATCCTCCTCTCTGATAATGTGCAAAACACGCCTCACAACATTACCCACGGCAAGCTCTGCCATCACATGCATGCACTATTAACAATTTAAAGCAGAATGCCAGAGCAAAAGTATCAAGTATCAACAATCCCTAGGAGAAAGTTATAGTGTATGTTTGGCCAAGATTTGAAGCAGCTCCTTCACTCTAGAAACACAAAAAGATAGACCCAAAAAAAACAAAAACTAAACTAAACTAAACTACATTCTGAAAAAAATGAGAAGTAGATAATTTAATATAGAATTTTCAAACATAAAGGTATTCTAAGCTATTAGAAATAGTTTTAATTTGAGGCAATGCTTTTTCCAAAAAACTCTACTTTAACATCACTTTTTATTGCGCCTTCTTTAGTCGGACCAAACAGAATGCAAGAGAACTCAAAGGAAATATTATGGGGTTAAAATTTTCCATTCAAGTTCCAGTTCAAGCATATACAGAACACTGTCTCATAATCATTCCATAGCTAAAAAGACTGACAGAATCAAGCACAAAACAACAGAGTCCTCAAACATACACAGCAATTGTTATGCATACGCCAATAACCATTTAATGTTTCAGTGTTCTGAATCAAAGTCAGCCAACAATTTCATAATTAAAAAAAATGGCATAAGCCAAAATGATATCAAATAAAAACCATTAACTTTCAAACATAAATAACAAAATCAATTTAAACTCAAAATGGGAAAAAAAAAACACACCGACAGGATTTGCAGCAATCAATCGTTCTCCAACAGCTTTAACCGAATGAATCAAAGCAGCAGCCTGGTTCGTATAAGGCATTCGAGTTTGAGAAATCACTGACCGAAGCAGTTCCGCTGTCTGCTTCGCTGTTGCTTGTGAACCCTCGATCTTACTGCCCAACCACCCCAAACAAACAAACAAACAAAAAGTTCATATCTAACCTTTTCTTTTAAATTCATATGAAATGAAAATCAAATGAAATGCTTCACCGTTTTTTAAGCTTGTTAAGAAAATCATTGACGAGAGCTTGCGTGTCTGGCATGTTTTTTTAATCGCCAAAATTCACTTCTTCAAAATGCTACAATAAATTCCAAAAAAATAAATTTTCATAAATTAGAAAAAGTAAAATTTTAAAAGAAATGATAAGAAAGAGCTGATTGGATTAATCACTTACGGAGAATTAGGGTTTTTGCGGGAGAGGGAGTTTCTTTTAGCTTGTTACTGTAAAGCTATTTTTGCTTGGGTTCGGGAACTTTATTATTATTTTTCTTTAAAAAAATAAATGAAAATAAAAACGGGTCAATGGGTTATTGGATCTTTTTCAGAAATCCAGAATCCATACTCGAATCAGATCATGTAAATGGTTTTTGTTGACCAAGTTGACCTGGCCATCCGTTACGCAGCACAGTCTTTAACGGGTCTGGTAGGCAGCTCCCACATAATTAAACGAATTGGACTTCGATTTTTATTTTTATTTTTTAAAATTCGATTTTCATTTCAATTAAATTATATAAAAAAATTAGAATTTATGGTCCTCGTAATCATATAACACTTCCCGTTCACTTATTTTTTTTAATTAATTACTTTTATTTTTAAAATTTTAGTTACTTTTATTTCTTACATTTAAAAGTTTCAATCTAGTTGCTAACATCATTAATATTTTTCAATTAAATTAATCGATGCGATGTCTTGAAATTAAAAATAATATATATTTGGTAATTATGTGACATAAAAAATGTAAAAATGAGTCAATGGGTTATTGGATCTCTTAAATTAGTGCTTTTTATTAAAACACCCTAAAATAGATGAAAATGTTAACATCTGTTAACTTTGTTGACGTGGTCGTACAAGTGTATGCCATGCCAGCAAATAATTAAAATGTTTTAAAATTTTTAAATATTATTGAATATTTTTATAATTTTTATAATTAAATAATCTTTATAATCTTTATGATTTTTTAATAATTTTATTTTTTTAAATTTTTATATTTTTTTAAATTTTTAAAAATTTAATTAATTGTTGATGTGGCATAAACATGGATGCCATGTCATAAAAATTAATATGTATTAACTTTTCCATCCATTTTAGGATAATTTGACAAATAACATAAGTTTAAACACTAAAAGGGATGAAAAATTAAATAAATGACTAAAATGATTTTTTTAAAAAGTTTGAGGGTCAAATAAATCATTGTGCAAAAAAAAAAAACACTCACTTGTAATTGACCTAAATAACTAAACAAAAAAATTTAATGATTTTAACTATTCTTAAAAATCGCATCAGCATTTTAATTAGAATAAAATATTTATACTAACTAATGACGTTGTAAAAAGTTAACATATTAAATTATATCAAAAATTAAAGAATAGAGATTAAATTTTGAGTATAATATATGGATCAAAACTAAAATATCTCAAAAGAAAAAACAAATAGAGGGATCATTGTTGAAATTAAACCATTATATTATAATGTAAAAAAAAAAAACCCTTGACTTGGACACTTGTCATAAGGAAGGTTTTTTTTTTTTTTTTTGTTTTGATATAATGTTTAAAAGTATCTGTAGTGTTATCTTGACCCTTAAATAGAAGGATAATACATTTTAGCACACTCAAACTTACGTCCTCCTGCATTGGCAATAATGTCAATGTCAATAAAACTAAAACTCAATTAATGAAGGATTTTTTATATATAGTTTAGAGATAAATTATAATTGATTATGTTAGTATATTAATGAAAGTCATGTATTTTAATATTCAAAGTACAAAATAAAGCGATAAATCTCCTAAGATGGATATATATATATATATATATATATTAAGAAATCTTCTCTTTGATATAAAATCAAGTTAGAGATTAATGGAGAAATACTTACATCAACCAAATTTGAATCCTGATTATGAGGATGTCAACAGAGAATCTTAAGTATTGTTCTCATATGCAGTGTGACGGAATTATTCTCTCTTTCACCTCCCTTTTATTCCCGTCTTTCTTTCTACTGCATTTAGACCCTTCACCTTTCCTTTTTTCCTATTGCATTTAAGTCCATTGATTTTGTCTTGAGAATATTCTTTGTTCTTTTGACTGTCAACGCAACCATATAGATTATTGGTAGCATTTTATCATGAAATCTACCCCAATTTTGGATGGCAGATAGCATTTGGGTGAATTTTGTTAGAAACATTAGAGTCGTAGAATTCTAACAAACTATTAACCCAATTTTTATGGTAAATCAATAAGAAATACTTAATTTGATTCATTGGAGAAGCTATTGAAGTGATCAGGATTGTATGCTTCTTCATATATTATTTTTCTATGGTAGAAAAGAATAGGGTAAATATATTTTTTGGTACATGTACTTGGTTTCAGTGTTCAAATTGGTACTTAAATTTTTTGGTCAATTCAGTATTTGAATTTGACTTCCATTACACATTTTATTTAGTTTTTATAACATTTTTATGATGTAGACCAATCATGTGGCATACATGTCACATCATCAATTGAATGGTATTGTTATGTCAATAAATACATAAAAATAAAAAAAAATTGTAAAAAAATTAAAAATAATATATATAAAAGCACGAGTTTAGAAAAACTTTTGAACTGACAAGGATGCTCTTTATTTTTCATCATATTACTAAATTAATTTTAAAAATAATTATAATTTAACTTAGAATTATTAGTGTAAAAAGTTGCTAATTTAAAAATAAAATTATTACTTGAATAGAACTATAAGTATAAAATATAGATAAAAATATGATAATTATAATTTAATTTACAATTATTAGTTAAAAATTTTCACTTAAAAAAAGTTGTGTTAATTTTATTGATGTAAAATAGAGTAATTATTTTAATAGAATTCTAAGCATCTTAATTGTCACTTAATTCATATTAAAGCTATACCAATTAAATTTTAAGTTAGGTATATTTATTCAAGTAGCATCTAAGAAAAATTACTAGTAAAAAATGAAGAATTTTAGGATTAATAAGTTAAAATCATATAAAAAAAGAATGGAGAATTAAAACAATGGTTCTTCAAAGAGACAAAATTGAATTATATTCTAACAAAAATAACATCAGAGAGTGATCAAATAATATTTTCAATAACGATGAGGTAATATAATACTATGCAGGGGCAAAGCCAGAACAATCTTGTAGGGGGCCGGATGAAATTTTAATTTTTTATAGTCTATATCTTTATAATTTTTAAAGGATTAAATTGAATTTTTATAATTTTAGCAGGGCCAAAGTGTAATTTTACCTTTACTAAATTAAAATTTTTTAATAATTTCAATTACTTAAATAGCAATTTTACATTTTAGGGGGGCCAGACCTATGTCAGCCCCCTGGATTCGCCCCTAACACTATGATATTATTCTTTAAAGATTTCTATAAATTTATAACATATGAAGCAAACAATCACTATTATTAAATGTGTTTATTAATTTATTTTAAACAACGTTGGTATTTATTTTGAACTAATATTATAATTGTTGCATATTATTTTGCTTTTGTTCTTCTTCTTCGTTTTTTTTTTAATTTAACAATATAATTGAGCTCCTTTAATTGATATGTACAAATATATTAATATCTACCATTATAATACTTTTAAAGAAATTCACAACACCAATTAATTCAACATAAATTCAATTAGAAAATAAAAATAATTAAAAAAAGGAAATTTGTTATATAATTATAATAAAAACAATCCTATCTGGGATCCGACCCTATAGAATTAAGGGCGACAGACATTTTAAGGAAGAGGATTGTTTTCTTCTTTACTTTTGGACTAAGTTATCTCCCATTAATCTCTACGTCTGTTAATCCAATATATCAACAAAATTAAAATATTATTATAATAAAATAACTAAAAACAATCTAAGAATCAAACCCAATATTATTAAAATTTTATACATAAAACATTTGTGATTTCAGTTATAATTCATTAAAGAAAATAAGATATTGATAAATAAGTTTCGACTTTGCACACAGTTGACATATGTGGACGGAAAAATGAGAGGCATCGTTGGACGGCAATGTCATCCCCCCTACTCAATCCTTAATAGGCGGGTGTTTTTCCTTTTCTTTCTCTACACTTGATTAGCCGGATAAAAAATGAGCTTGTTCTCATTCTTCAACTCAAGTTTAGATTAGCCTTGCAAGCTACTTTAAGTAGAACAATTTAAGGGTTTGTCTTCCCTCTATTACTTCCTGTCGATTATTATTCAATATATATATTTAACTTTCATATTAATAAATGGATTCTACGCATTTTCATGATAATAATTAATGTATTAGATATTGATGAATGAAAAAGTAATAGATTAGATCTTAACTCAAAATTAAAATAATTAAATTTTAGTTCAATTGATAATTCTAGCACTTGAGCTCAATAATTAAGGTAGACATAGATTCGATTTGGATTGGTTTTGGGGAAAAAAATTAGTTACCTCACAATATTTTGGTTTTTGAAAATTATTAAAACAAATAAATTCATAAATACTCAAAAGAAATATTTAGATTTTTAAAAATATATATTTAAAAAACCAATGATAAAAATGAACTAGAACATAATGAAAGAAAAATCCATTTTTCTTGTTAAAAATAAACAAATAATAAAACAAATAGTTTTTCTCCTTCTCCTTCTTCTTTTTAATTCGAATCGAATGTATTTAAATAATAATCAAACTAAAATCGAATTGAATCTAATAAAACTAAACTAAAATCAAATTAAACACTACTATTTAAATTGATTTTCGATTTTCTCTATCAATAATGACCCGAGTTAAATTCAAATCAATAATACATTTTTTTTAAAACTCAATTAGTTTTGCTTTTACTCAAAATAAGAATTAAGATGTTTGATTTGCATAATTTTAATTGATAAGCTTATCAATAACAAATTAAATTAGCTAATAAGATTTTAGCAGTGTTGATAAATGTTGAGACTTTGGGATGTTGAAATTCTAGGTTCAACTCCCACTTTGCTTAAAACATGTGTCGGTTGTCTCTAGAACTATTCTAGTTTAGCTCCAGATATAGTAAAGTTATTAGTTCGATTATGCTTTTTGTAATGCTTGATTTTAATTATAGTTAATTTAGATATTTATTGTTTGTAATTATAATCGTACTTGAAATATTTCAAAATTTAAATTAAATCCAATTTTTAAAAAAACTTGCTACATCAATTCTATTCACTTTAAGACAAATCGAGTTTGGAAAATGACATTCTCTAATGCTTAAGGTAGTGAAAGAGCGTGGTAATAAAGTAAAGTCAATAATAAGATTGAAGATATCGGTGATATATATATGATGATGATAAGATAAATATGATCTCCCATAGGGGATAATGCCTCCTGTCCCTATGTTTGGTCCCCAAACTTGCTTCTTATTGATTGTTGGTCTAAGGAGGAGTCCTACATTGTACTAAACTTGTAACGCCCCAAAAATCCTGAAACTATGAAATTCTGTACTTGACTTTGGTATGTATAGGTAGCACTGTAGAATATTAATTTTAAGATGCTACAAGGTGGTGTTTCATGTAGAGAATAAGGTCCAAGGTTCGAGGCTCGAGTGTGGTAGTTTTAGGACTTTATTTTTGCTCATGGAAAGAAGGTGGTGGCACAAAAAGGGGCTCTAGAGGGGAGTGTTCAGGAGAGAATTTTAAGGTGGAGATAATGGAGAGAAAATAGGAGATTGAGAGAGAGAGAGAGTTGATGCCGAATGGGACTATAAGGGAGGCTTGAATCGGATTGTGCCTATTTAAAGGAATGTCGAATGTGCCTGAGGGTTTTTGGTTTCTTTTGCTGAATTCACTTGTTAGCTAAACCCTTCTTTCTTTTCTTTTCTTTCCCCTTTCATTGTTACCGAAACTTCATTAAAGATTTTCACCTCTCTAAGCCAAATCCTTAAAAGTCGAAAGTCACATTTGTTTCCTTAAAAGCCGATTGCACATTCAATAAGGATCTAGGCCGCAAGTTGGAGATCAGTTTTGATAAGTGCCTAGTTAATCGTTTTAGAGTGTTTGGTAAAGCCGAATGGGCTATCTAATCCTCTCTTTTCTTGTTGATTAACCCTATTATAACTAGGGGTAGGATTCTAGGATTCCAAGCGAGGAAAAGATCTCTAGCGGATGGTAAGTGCACTCACTCTAAATTTCAGTTTCATAGGTGGCCGAATGTAAATATGGTTGATAGGGGTGACTCGTGTGGAATACGAGTCACTTGATGTTGATAATATGTATGTATTGGTGCAGATCTAAGGATATTCAAGACTATTCGCTAAGGAAAGGCTAGAAAAGCTGAAGGTTCACGGTAAGGCTACGGTAAGGCTTCGGGATTTGATAAAGTTTTAATAAGGTTTAGAGTTGATTTGGAAGTGGTTTTGATTGTAGGTTAAGACTGAGAATAGTGTAGTGCGGGTCGTCAATTAGGTGTGTACATACACTACACACACAAAAATCGGCAAAAGCCGAAATCTCGAAATCCCGAATGGGCTTGACGACTTGTGGGCCCAAAATGGCAAAGTTGTGATATGAAATTGTATGATGAATTGATATGCATGAATGTATGATTGGATTGTGATCGGGCCTAATAGGCTACATAAGCATGTTTGGGACTTAATGGATTTAATGAATATGATTGGGCCTAGTGGGCCTTATAGGACTGTAGAAATGCATGCTAGGTTTTTATGGACTTTAGGCCTAGTTTTGATCTCTCAAATTTTACATAAGACTTAATTAAATAATTAAAAAAACCCATGGGTAATTCGCTAGACTAAGGTGTGGCAATGGATGTGTGCATGTCTAGGATTAGATCTAGGAAGAGCTTGGTACTTAAGCGGTCCGAGTGACCCACCTCCTCTTCTTTTGAATCCTACATGATGCATAGTGTCCGTTCACTTTAGTCGCGAGGACTTGTTGATGGGCCAAAACCATAATTAAAATCCGTATCTTTAGGAAATTATGAAAATACCCCTGTAGGGTAGAATTACGAAAATACCCTCTAAAGTAGAATTACTATAATGCCCTGTAGAATAGAATTACTAAAACACCCTCATAGGGTAGGAGACTGAAACACCCTTGTAGGGTAGAAAATTATCGAAATACCCCTGGGTAGTGAAATGACTGAAATACCCCTGAATGCTTAATGTATGGAAAAACTTGTATATACAGTCATAAAATATGGTATGTGCATTCATAATATGTATGTTGCATTTGGGGGGATAAATTAAACGGAGGAAGATATGAGGATCACATAGTCGCTTGACGACCGTAGATCCATCGGAGGCTTTAAGCCCATTATATAAACGTTTGAGTAGTGCTGCAACCGGTGCTACCTTTGGAGTGTAAGGATGGGTGGGTTAATATTTATATCCCCACATGAGTGTAGGGTTGGTACGGGTGGAGTGCAGGGTTGGATTCGGGGTGGGAGCATTGGATACATGTGACTCTGATATGATATGAGGTCATTGTGGGCTAAAGCCCAGACCACCGATATTGTTAGGGCTTAGGCCCAATGTGATATGTATATATTGAATTGATTTGTTTGCTAAGGGTCGTACACACTGAGTTACAAAACTCACACCCTTAAATTAAATGTTCCAGGTAACCCTCAGTAGGTGGCTCGACGTGGGAAAGGACTCGGAGGTGGCCACACTGCAAGTTACTTAGGGATTTTAAATAAATTATTTCTTTCAAATACTTTAGTTTTGTTATTTTATTTTCATTGATGTAATAAGGCCTTGTGTCTCCGATGTGACTGTATTTAGGGTTTTTAAATGTTTTGACTGCCTAGTTTTATTTTTACTCAGACAAATTTCTCAAATTAAACGTGGTTTTAAATAACTTTATTATTTGGGCGTTATATTTAAACATGGGCTTTCCTTTTGGGCTTAACATAAACTTGAATTTCTAAATCCCAAACTTAAGTTTTGACCAAGTAAACTCCCTATTAAACATAATCTCAATTTCATAAAATCATTTTGGAAACAATCGTTTTGATGTGACATCACCGGATTTAGCCATAGTGTCTGAGCCGGGTCAGGGGTGTTACAAAACTAAGTTGGTTGTGCTTCACAACTAACATTGCTTCACAACTAGCATATTTGCCCTTATTCACATTATAGTATTGTTGCGAGTGAGAAAGTTCCTAGCCTACAACAATGAGTACGACTAAACAATAAGTGTTGTGAATATGTTTGACATTCGTGATGAATACGACGACGGTGATGGGGTTCACCAAATAGATCTTATTGGAAGGTGAATGATAGAGTCATCACGATAATATCGATCATAACAACTCCATTTACCATGGTTCTACAAGATTAATATTTAGTTAGAGGGTACTGAAGGTTTTCCTTTAGAGCACACTTCAATGGCTGAAGGTTTTCCTTTAGAGCACACTTCAATGGTCAAGTCAAAGATCAAATAAAAATATAAAGAGAATGTAAAGAAAACTTAAGAATATCGAGAAAGAGAGCTTCTCCTCTTTAGATTAATGTGTGAATAAAAGAATATTATTTTAAGGTGTATGGTGGTGTCTAAAGTGTGTTTCAATGAGAGGGACACATTCTTATTTATAAAAATGTTCTAATAGGGTACAAGTTACACAAGTTGAGTAAGTGGAAGATGCAATTGGGTGCACTTAGTGCTACGTGGCGTTTAGCCATTAGAGGTGCAGATAGTATGTAACCATTGGAAGTGCAAAAGGTTGCTCGAGGATGCATAAAGCTTCATGAAGCTCCGTTACACTAGTATAATTAGTATTCCAATATAACACTTGTTCCTTTCAGGTTTGGGACAAATTATGAAGTGATCTATTGAAAACATATTACATGTAAAAGTAGAAAGAATTTAAAAAATATAATCAATATAAAACGTAGTGAAACATCTAAATCATGACTAATTGAATATATCTCTTTTCACTTTTAAGGTTTGGAGGAGATGTTTGTTGTTTAAGAGAAAGATGAGTGACTAATTGATTGTGGAAAGTTGATGAGATGTTCTTAAAGGTTCAAATTAAGACTTGAGAAAAATGATGGAAACTCATGACTAATTGAATATACCCAATTCGTTAAAAGGTGACATCCTTCATCCCAATCACACACGTTTGCGTGCGTGGAACTCACGTAGACATTCTCTTTCTCTATATTCATTCAAAGAGAAAAATAATTTTTTTTCTTTAGAAGTTATCGAAACCAAAAAGCCAGACAAGTTCAAACACTTCTTTTTTCTCTTTCTTTTTGTATTTTTCGAGAAATTTCTCTCTCCAATCCATTTTCCAAGCATCCCAACCACGCTCCCCCTCTCTCTTTAATTTGAAATTCTCTATTTATGTCCTTATTTATTACACTATAACACACCCCTAAGGGGCAAAAATATTTTTTTTCTGCCCATTTCCTTCAAAAACTACTGCTACTGCTACTGCTACTACTTCTTCTTCTTTGTTTTCATATTGGGCCTCTTTCTTTGTTTTTTTTTCCTTTTAATTCAAATGGGTTTTCGATTTTGAGCTGAAGGTGTGTAATTTTCTTTTTTGTGTGTTTTGGTATCTGGATTAATTTTTTTTGTATATTGGTTATAAAGTTTCCTCTTTTGGAATATTGTAGATCTGTTTGATTTTTTTAGGGTTTTTGGTAATTATTTTTTGGAAGATTGTTGATTATTTCACCTACATTATTTGTAACCTGTGATCTTCACAATTATGAATTTTTTGTTAGGTATTTTTTGTAAAAAAAAATTTTAATCTGATTTTTTAATGAATGTTTATTTTTGTGGTAAATTAAGGTGGAATGCAGACCGGTTGGTGACATTTAAGAGAAAAAAAAAAGGGAAGGATCTAAGGTTTAAAAAGTGGGTGGTAAGAATATTTTCTTTTAATGATTGAATTCTTTATCAGCTTTTTTGTTAGTGGAAACTGATTTTTGATGATGTGCATTGATGAACCTTAGTTATTATTGTTGAATGATAAATAGGTAGATTTGATTCAAATAATCAAATGTTGATTAATTATATTCATGTTGTTGATTCATAAACGACTTGGTAATTGTTGATCTTTAGGTTTGATTCAAATAATTATATAATTGAGCATTATATGAAATGTTTACTATGTGATAGATCAAACATAGCTTGGTTTGATTCAAATAATCAAATGCTGATTAATTATATTCATTTTGTTGATTCTTTAATGACTTGTTAAAAAGGTAAATATCAGTTGATCTTTGTGTTTAGATACCCTGCTTGTCAGGTTAGGAGAAAAAGGATTGTATGAATTGGTTAGTACTATGAATGATCAAATACAGGCTGGTTTGATTCATATAATCATATACTGACTAATTTTATTCATGCTGTTGATTCTTAAGTGACTTGCTAAAAAATATCAATATTGACCTTTGTGTTCAGTTGTCCTAACGATGGTTTCGTAGAAGGGATTGTATTAAACTATTATTAAGAATGATCCTACACTAGTTTCATCTAAATGTTATCATTTTTAAGCGAGGAACATGCTTTTTACCTATTAATTGTTAAGTATCTGATATTGTTTTATGAGGGTTAGTGATGATGGGTGGAACAATGAACTGATCTTTGAATTTGATTTGTATAAAACATTTTGTAGTAAGCAGAATGTTATCTGATTTCTTGCATTTTTGTTTGTATTTTCAGTTTAGACGTGCTTTGCTACTATCATGGCATCTGTGAATCCATTTTTCGACGACTTGCAAAGTAAGCCTGATGTTATTGATCCTCCACAAAATGAAGACATTATGGATTGCGAAGCCGTTAATGATCCTACTCAAGCTGCTATTAAACCTAATGTGACTGTGTCTAGTAGTGTTTGTGAGCTACTGGAGTGCCCTATTTGCTTAAATGCAATGTACCCGCTAATTCATCAGGTTTGATCATGTGAAACCCTATAACCAGTGATTGCTTCCATGAAGTTGTTTACTTGAACATTCTATATTTTGTCTTGTGGAATAGCTTTCTATCCATAATATCAGTTTCAAATTACATTACTTGTACAAATCATCTTAAGGATTTCTTAGCAAACAATGTCTATTTACAAGTTTATTCTATTCTGCACACACTTACCATCGGCTGTATCGATTTAACGTCACACATTAATATGGTCACATAGGTTCAATATTTTACGTTTGAAGTTCTTTTGACGTTTTTCTTCTTGTTTTACTTCTAGTTGCTGATCATTACTTACCTAGCCCTCATGGTTTCAACCAAGAAGCTAAGACAAAACATATTAGCATTCCGTAGCTAGGATGGATCCAATCAAAAACCTATTCTATATATATATATATTTAAAATAGCTCCTTTTGAAGGACTGCTAAATGGAAACTTCTTCTGTCAGAAGAGCTAAATCCACTTTGATAATGAGAGCATCCATCCCAGCTGTAATGTATACTTAGCAGCACTACGGACTGAAATTCCTTTATCATTGTGCTCTTTATTGGCTTGTGAATATATTATGTATTATTGTATTTTGTTGCATCTCTTAATAGTGAAATTAACATGAACATTGTAGACTAACTGCTGATTTTTTTATTTTATTTTTAATACAGTGTTCAAATGGACACACATTGTGTTCTGGTTACAAGCCAATGGTGCACAACTGGTGCCCCACATGTAGGCATGAACTTGGTAATATTAGGTGTCTTGCGTTAGAGAAGGTTGCTGCATCTCTTGAGCTTCTCTGTAAATACCAGAGTTTTGGGTACATAGGCATCTACCCGTATTTC
Source organism: Gossypium stocksii (assembly GCA_020496765.1). Classification (NCBI taxonomy): domain Eukaryota; kingdom Viridiplantae; phylum Streptophyta; class Magnoliopsida; order Malvales; family Malvaceae; genus Gossypium; species Gossypium stocksii. The sequence continues at coordinate 44,649,352 of CM035628.1, read as the reverse complement.
AGTAAGCTAAAACATGAGTCCTAATGTTCTTATAGACCATATAGCTGCCCCTATGCTGGGTCAGAATGCACTGTCATAGGTGATATTCCTTATCTTGTGGCCCATCTGAAATATGATCACAAAGTTGACATGCACAATGGGAGCACTTTTAATCACCGTTATGTTAAATCAAACCCGCACGAAGTTAAGAATGCTACATGGATGCTAACGGTATTATTGCTTTATCCTTGCTCAGCATTTTTCTTCACATTTGGTTTCCCTCTAACCCTCTAGAAGAGGAATTATTCTACTACCGTTTATGCAAATTCAAGAACTAGAAATTTATAAAGTACATACCATTGAAAACAATCATAGTGGGATCTGAAATTTATAAAAGATATGGTTCACAATGGTTAGAGAATCATACAAAGTATATACCAATCGTTTCCCCTATTATTCTACCATTGAAAACAACCTTATTAGTGGAGATCTGAAATTATTTAAGTGGCTTTGCTTCTATGTTGCTTGGATTCCCCATACCCTCAAGACTCTCCAAGTACATGGAAAAAAGCTTAGCAAAAATATATATCCGTGTCAGACACTTGTATCCTACTCTCAAGAAACAAAACTTTCCTGTAAAAGATTGGAGAGTCTTACTCGGTTGATTTCTACTTGAATAATAAATTATTCTTTCTTTTGGTCAATGATATTCAATAGAGTTAACTTTGTTGTTTTGGATTTTCATTTAAAAGATTTTGAGAGGAAGTATGTTACTGATAGTTGGATTTGTTTGCACAATTTTAGGTTTTCAGTTGCTTTGGTCAGTACTTTTGCCTACATTTCGAAGCCTTCCAGCTTGGAATCTTTCCCGTCTACATAGCATTCTTACAATTTATGGGTGACAATAACGAGGCAAAGAACTATAGCTACAGCCTCGAGGTGGGTGGGAATGGGAGGAAGATGATTTGGCAAGGGTTGCCAAGAAGCATAAGGGATAGCCACAGAAAGGTGCGTGACAGTTTCGATGGTCTCATGATACAACGCAACATGGCTCTGTTCTTCTCTAGGGGGTTGAAGCTTAGAGTGACAGGAAGGATATGGAAAGAGCAGTGATGGGGGCTGTAGTATCCATTGAATCTGTCATGTTGTGATGGCAAGTAGAATGTTTGATTTGGGTATCATTTAGTCATGTAATTTGTTTGGGGTTTTATAGGAGGCAAGCTCTCTTTGCTTTATGCAGCATGTATGAGATATAATTGGAAGATGTAGCTTTTATATTTTTATGCCAATTAGTTTATCCATTTCCTATATTCCTTATGTTAATATTATTGGATCTTACAAAAAAAAAAGGCTCAGATAAAAGTATTTTTTAAATAATAAAATAGGTAATTTGAATCTTGAACTAAAATTAAAAATTAATATAATATAATAAAAAATATAATTTAAATTTAATTATAAAAATATTTATAAATAATATTTTTAACAATAAAACATGTAACCCGAGTTGAACTTTGAACAATATATATGTAGAAAGTGACACTTAAGCATATTGTTAAGCATATAAGTTGTACTAGATTACAAGGGTGAAAAATAACGAATATATATATAATTGATAAAAGAAATGAGATTTTAATTGAAATGGAAATATTGAATGACTAAAAGTTATATTGTTTTAGATTTAAATCTTATTATATGTATTAGATTTTTATGTATAGTATTAATATTTATTATTATTATGTGAAAAGGAATGGGATTCTATAATTTTACTACTCATATGGTATCGGTTTATGAGTGGTGATATACCCAATTGATTTGGTTTGTATGAAAGTCTTAAAATTAAGCAAAGAGTCATAATGTTTGTTTTGTGTAGCAATTTGATGAATCTGAAGGTTGTTTCAGCTTCTAGTCTTGTTTCTTGGGCTATTCTTGCCCATCAAATTTGCTAATGGCTCTAACCTAAGTGCACGAGAAGATAGAATACTATGTGAGGACAAGGAGAGACAAGCTCTACAGGCGTTGAAGCAAAGCCTGGTCGATGATCATGGACTACTTTCTTCTTGGGGAATTCGTGATTGTTGTCAGTGGAAAGGTGTAGGATGCAACCAGCGAACCAAGCTTGATCTTCGTCCTTCCTTTAGTGATGAACCGCTGAGAGGTACCATTAATCCTTCACTACTTCGACTTAAGCATTTGAATTTTCTATATCTCAGTGATAATGATTGGGGGCAATCAGTTTCCAGATTTCAATGGTTCCTTTAGCAGATTAAGGTACCTAAACCTTGCCAATGCTGGATTAAGTCGGAGAATACTTAACCAGCTAGGGAATCTTTCAAGATTGGAGTTCCTTGATCTCAGTGGCAATAATTATAGCGTTACAAGCTTTGACTGGCTTTACCATCTATCTTTTCTAAAATATCTTGACCTTAGTTCCAACCATGTTAGAGAAAACAGTTGGCTGAAATTAGTGAATAAGCTCCCTCTTCATCTAGAAAATTTGTAGTTGAGGTCGTGTGGCCTTCATGGTATAATATTGTCCCAACCTCTAAGTGGTTCTTTTGCATCTCTTATTAGAGTCATTAATCTCTCCAGAAACAGGCTTACTTCTTCTTCTGCATTGAAATGGTTGACCAATATAAGTAGCAACCTTGCTGAACTTAACCTTGAATATATTAACTTGATCCAAGCCTCAGTTCCAGGGATTTTCAGGAACATGGCTTTCCTTAAACATCTTTTTCTCACGGACAATCAACTTGGAGATGGGATTCAAGGATTTCTTAGAAACATAGGTATTTTAAAAACATTGGACCTTTCCCGTTGACTGGCTTGTTTCCCCGGTTGCCTCGGTGCATAGAGAGTTCATTGGAGATTTTCAACTTGGATTGGAACAGCCTTCATGGTCCATTGCCTGATTTTACAAGGTTTCCTTCATTGACAATACACACACTCTCTCTCCCATAATCAATTGAATGGCTCTTTATCAGAAGGCTTTAGTCTAGCTTCTTCCAAGCTTGTTATCTTGTTCCTGGATGGCAACCAACTTACTGGTCCATTACCTAATTTCTGTAATAATGCTTTCATGTCTTTGGAAGAGTTGGATATCAGTCACAACAGGTTCAAGGGGACAGTGACTGAAAGTTTGGGGTACCTGTTTAGGCTTAAGCATTTGCTTGCTTCTCGGAATTCCATGGAAGGTATCATATCTAAAACCCTTTTTGAAAATCTCACCGAATTGCTGTCACTCGACTTATCTTTAAACCATTTAACTCTGAATTTCAGAAGTGACTGGGTTGCCCCCTTTCGGTTGAGACTTCTTTCTCTATCGTTTTGCAAAGTCGGGCCATACTTCCCAAAATGGCTTCAAACTCAAACTGATTTACAGCATCTAGATATCTCTGGTGCTGGAATTTCAGACACCATACCTGCTTGGTTATGGGACACATCTGCGTACTGGTATTTCTTGAATCTTTCTAATAACCAAATGAGTGGCATTCTGTCAGACCTATTATCACCCAAAACTATGTTCGTCACTGAAATGGACTTGAGTTCTAATTTGATGGTCCGTTGCCACTCTTACCTTATATTAGTGTGTTGAATCTTGCCAAAAGTAGGTTCACCGGATCGCTCGATCCTATTTGTAAGATCACGAGTAAGTATTTGACTTTTCTTGAGGTTTATGGTAACCCTTTTGTCTGGAGAGCTTTCTGAGTGCTTCTTTCAACTTCTAGTTCTGAATTTAGATAATAAAAACTTCTCAGGGGGAATTCCGACATCTTTGGGATCACTGTTTTCACTTAAAGCTCTTAATTTACACAATAACAGTTTCTCTGGAGAGATACATCTATCTTTGAAGGATTGCAGTAACTTAAATCTTTTTGGACCTAAGCAGTAATAGATTGTCTGGAAATATACCAGCCTAGATAGGTTAAAACCTTCCATCTTTGGTATTCCTTAGCCTACAAGCTAACGACTTCAATGGAAGGATACCTGCCAACTTTTGCTGGCTGGCACATATGCAGATCTTGGACCAATCTCAAAACAATATCTCTGGAACAAGACCATCGTGCTTAAACAATCTTACCGCCATGGCTCAAAAACGAGTTTATACCTATGGAGGTGGTCGGATTTTCGAGTATGTTGTCGGTTTCTTGTTTAGGCGTAGAGGCTACAGCTATGTTGAAAAGGCAAGGGTTAGATCATAGATGGAAAGGAAACAAGTATGAATATGAAAGATATCTTGGACTGTTCAGAGTCATTGATCTTTCAAGCAACAAATTAACTGGAGAGATTCCCAATGAGATAACAAGTCTGTTTGAACTGGTTGCACCCAACTTGTCTAGAAATGGTTTGACTGGTTTGATCCCTCACAACATCAATCAGTTGAAACAATTAGAGTCACTTGATTTGTCAGAAAACCATTTGTCAGGTAGAATCCCAGTCACCATGGCTGATCTAACTTTCTTGAGTTACTTGGACTTGTCGTATAATAACTTGTCAGGAAGAATCCCATCAAGCACTTAACTCTAGATTTTTGATGCTTCAGCATTTGTGAGTAATCAGGCACTTTGCGGGTCTCAATTTACGGTGCAATGCACAGAAGATGATACGAATCTGAACAAACCAGATCATAATAAGCTGGAAAATGGAGATGAATTCAGGAAATGGTTTTATGCAGGAATGGGAGTTGAATTCTGGATGGGGTTCTGGGGAGTTTTTACTGCTTTACTTTTGAAGCGCTCTTGGAGATGTGCATATTTTCAATTCCTGGACTCACTCTACGTCACCTTCTTACTGGGCAAGATTGCAGAACATGTTTAAGAGGCAGAGAGGCACAGCCGTAATTTTACTATTTTAAATTTTAATAGATTATATTTTTATAATTTTAAAAAAATAAATTAAATTTTTATTTTTTAAGATTAAAATGTAATTTTATTATTATTAATTTAAAATTTTATAAATTATAAAAAATTTAAATGAGGCTCCGCCACTGGAGAGACCACTGCTTTTCCATCTAGGTTAAACATCTCTTTTCTTTTATCATTATATATATAAATAATTGTATACAAGGTTAACGAACTTTTCTTTTGTCGACACGTGGATAGGGCTTATTTTTCAACATTACAAACAAATAGGTAAATGTCACTTTGGTCCTTCTATTATGTCAAATTTTAAGCTTTAATCTTTATACCTAATTTCTAACCTAATTTTGTCTCTATATTTTTATAATATTATTAATTAGTTGAAATTAATATAAGTAAATTTTTAATTAAAATATTATTGATTATATGTAATTTGAATACCTGAGGGTTTTAGAGGGATTACACATGGCTTCTCAATATTTTTATATTATAAGATTATAGTTAAATTTCAGTTTTAACCCTTTATACTATTGAAACTTGAGATTTAATCTATATATATAATAATTTTTGTCATAATTTGGTCTCTATATTTTTATAATAGTTAATATCAATGCTGACATCAATTTTTCTTGAGACTATTCCAACAAAAAAGTGATTTTATCATGATAAGTTCGATTGAGTATTTTTAGAAATTTAGATCAAAATTTTTTAAACTTATTTTTATTATTACATGTGAATCAAGTGAATTTTTTTTTAATTTCAAAAGATCTCGTGAATTTAATAAAAGAAATTTTATGATAGTAACAACTAGACTTAAATCTTTAAATTCAAAAAGTAGGAAAACTAAATTCCAAATGCATGAAGTGTATAAGGATTTAGAGCATATTTTTAATTTTTAAATTTTATTTTATAATTTAACACAAACAAATAATTAACTAAATATTAATAAAAAAATGAGTTTTACGAAATAAAAAATTTGGGCTTGTTTTGGGTCTCTTTTCTGAGGAAAAATGGGTGGAGGCTCAGCCCATATTATGAAATTTTGAAAAATCCCTAATTGCCCTTTCCTATTTTGTGAAATCAAATTTTCCTCCCCGAATCCCAAACTCTCCGAAGATTTTAATTCCAGAGAGGTCACGTGCTATCACAACCGATTCATCAAACAAGAATCAAAGACAGTAAGAACGAAAGTCACGTGCCTAAAAATGGCGGCCTCTTCGCCAGCCGTGACGAAAAGCATCAGCGAAACAACCACCGCCGCTATCAAGTCGACAACGACGACGGCTACAGCTGCTGGGGTAACAGCGACGCCTCTTCCTCCTCCACCGTTTCAGCGTATGGATACTCCGCCTAAGACACAGCGAGGGCTTAACAAACCCAAATGTATTCAGTGTGGCAATGTTGCTCGCTCCAGGTAATCCAAATTCTCTTTTTCTATCTTCATATAATGCTTTAAAAAGAAGAATATGTTTAGTTAGGAGTTCTTTTTGGTGGCAATTGGGATTTAGGTTTATTTCAATTTGGAATTTAGTATTTCCCCCCAAAAGAACAAATGATTCTAGGAAATATTATCAATTGAAACAGCAAGATCAAAATAGATGGTACTGTACTGGTCTTGTGCCGTTTTTTGTTTTTGTTTTGGCTTACTTTATTGGTATTTTCCAAGTATTTTAATTTAAAACCTGTATTGACCTCCCTAAGCTAGATGCTTGTTGCTTAGGTTGGTTGTCAATTTTGTTATTTGGATTTTGTTTGGTTAAAAGTTGCAAGTAATAAACTATGTAATCTCCACAAATAACTTATAGTTGATACCTGTCTACTGAATTATTATGTAATTAACTTATGAAGTTGACAGGATTACTTGAATTAGCTGTTTGATTATTATGATCATTTTATTTTGGAAGAGTGTACAACAATCCAATGACTGTTAAAATTTACCCATCAAATCACTCTTGTTTCTCAAATTATTTCGCAGGTGTCCATATCGCTCGTGCAAGAGTTGTTGCTCGAAAGCACAAAATCCATGCCATATTCATGGTATGGACATATTATCAATCAAGAAACTTGAAAAACTAGTTCATTTTTGTTATTTTCAAATCAGATGTTTTTGGTAACGGGATGATATCCGATTTTGTGATCACTTATCAAGAAGAAGTCAGAGTTTTAGGGTCTGTGGGTGGTGGATATAAAGTACAAATCATGTTGAAGATGGCTAGAAGGGATGTTATCTTGGAACACATTATAAAGACACAAGGATTCTTCTTGGTAGTCATATGCTATGTTATTGGACTTGAGTGTGAGTGTTGGAAATGGGTCTTCATTAAGTTTTTCTAAGTATTTAGAGGGTCATTGAAGGGTCATATCCGCATACCTATGTCCAGGAATGTGTTGGGTGTAAGTGTTGGATATGAGTACTTCTAGCAAATTAAAGTCAGAGCAACATAGGTCAGGTCATGTACCTTGAGTCACAAGATTAAACATTTTAATTTTGTTGGAATGGCCATATCTCCTATTCAAGGCTAGCAATATGATAAGCTTAGGTTTGTACTTATTTCTAAAAGCATGGTCATATAGTTTCCCCCTTTTACTTGATATCAAGGGGGAAATTTTTGACAACATAATTAGTTGTCGTTGTCTACAAAATGAAGCTGCAAATATTTTTGAAGACTGGATAGTTGAGAGGATATATGTTTTGTCAAGGAATGAAGCAATAAGCATCATAAGTAACTAACTTTCTGATTTTTATTGCAATTTCAGTTTTAAAGTCAAATTCAGCTTTTCCAGAGAAGACACCGTCTTCAAGCACTCCGTCATCAGACCAGAAGTCAACTCAGGCTTCTTCTCAAGCGTAAGTATAAAAAATCCACTAACAATATGCATGTAGTTTTCATATTTGATTTGGGCATAGAAGTCTATCGTGTATCTAGCAATCAAAACGGAAAGAATGGGACAAAATCGAAGAAGCATATTTCTCTACAAGCAATGTCACTTTCCATGTGAAAAAGCCACTGTGAAGAATATAGTTGCCAAACTTTGTTAGGCATGCATGTAGTTTCTCACTTGTTTTTGGTTTCTTGTAAAGCCTTCAGGACCCCCCGTAGTGTTCTGTTTTTCACTCTGTGAGGTACTGACTTCATTATTGTCTGCATGAGTTTTTCAACGCTATCTTTCTGAGCTTTAAATTGATTTTTGAGTTTGTCATTTGACTTGTGGCTGACTTCTCACATGATGAATGTTGTTCAGGACTCCCTTAAGGGTTCCCTCGTTTCGGCAACTTTCCAATGCTTTTGCACAGTTTGACAATCTGCAGGTCCGCACAAAGAAACACCTGACAAGAAAGGTATGGTACTGTTTACAGTGAACCGATACTCTTGTTCAAGCTTGATATATTACTTTAAAAGCCTTAACCTGTGCACTATTTCAGGATGCTGTTGCCTTAAATGAATGGAGGTTTTCCAAGTTGAAGGAATTCAAGGACAGAAATATTGAAATTGAAAACGATGCTTTTGACCGGTACATGCAGAATATTAGTTTACTTGAGGAAGTCTTTTCTACAAAACCTATGCAAGACGGGTCCGATGAGGATGAAGAGTCTAAGCCTAGCTCCACTTCACAGGAAGACGAGACCTTGGCAATGACTTCAGGTCTGAAGTTGGCACTAAGATCGAATCCTGTGAGATCTGATAACACCAGAAAGAGGATACTGCAAATTGTTGATCAGGGAATAAAAAAGCTTCAGAAAAGTGAACCTAACAATGGAGCTACCGATCCAGATGATCAAAATAAACTCGATAATAGGTTGAAGAAGGCAAAACCCTTGTGGGTCGAGAGATCTTCAATGTTAAGTGATATCACGGACAAGTTGAACAAAGCTCGAAATGAAGAGGATATAAAATCTTGTCTAGAGATGAAAGCACAACTTTACAATCAAAGCACAGTGTCTACTCCAACAGAAATTAAAGATCCCGACACGTTGAACGAGCAGGACATAAAGAATGACACAACTCCCGGAAAAGTACCAAATTATCCAATGCCGAAATTGTTCGCATCGATGGAAATTGATCAAGAAACTCTCAACAAAGTTGATGCACATTTCTCTTCCCTGGAGCAGATTGAAGACTTATAACTGTAAGCAGTATATTATTCTCACAACGATAGATTACTAGTCTTAGGTTAACCTGTTAAGTTATGCGATGGTTTGAATTTTCCGCCCCTTTTAGACTTAGTAACAGTGGCTTAAATTTAGCCGAGTTAGTTGATGCAGTCATTTTAGAAAGGTAACCTTTAGCAAGTCTGGAGTTCCAATTTCAACGTCTACAATCCTTTTCTTTATTTTTGAACTGCAGGCTGCGATTTCTTTTGTATAAAAATGCAGTGATGATTTGAATTTTCCGCCCCGTTTTAGGCTTAGTGATAGCATAAACTAGCTTGTCGGTTCATGTGACCACCGTAAAAGGTGGCATTTAACCGGTCTAGAGTTTGAAGTTGCAGGCTGCAATTTCTACCCGAATTTAATAGGTTTGAGTTTGAATTTCGATTTCTATAAATTTTTTTAGACTGCGGATTGTAATTTCTTATGTATAAAAAAGAACAGTGGCTTAAATTTATTGTTTAATTTAGGCTCTCCTCATTTGTGCTTAGTGGAGAAGTTAGTGTTGTTGATACTGCAACTACTTCAGTGTAATCAATTTAAATGTAAGATATAAATTTATTTACTTTCATTTCTTTATTCTTCATTTTTATGCTGTTTGGATTTTTATTGCTTGGTTATTTGGATATAATATAATAAAAATATAACATGATATTAAAAGAAATACACGAATAAATATTTTAGAATTTATATAATATGAATTATTAATTTTTTTTTTTATAGAAAATAGAAAATACATGCCTAAAAACTAGGAATGTATGGGGATGGAGGCCTCCTCATGCAGTGAATTATTAACATCAATCTCATAATATGCTGTGGTGGTTCTGTGAGAAGAACTAATTGATTTAACTTCCCTATTACTACCTTGGCCAAATTATTAGCTACTTTGTTACTCTCTCTTAAAATATATCTAAACTTCACTTTCTAGTCCTTAATTCATGTATTAATTGAACTTTTGTAATGTTACTAATTCATGCGAAACCATTTCAAATAGTATCTATTAACATTGCATTATCACAATTAACCTTTACTTGACTGAAACCCTTTGACCAAGCCAACTTCAACCCTTTAACAACCGCTTGTGCCTCAAACTGAAATATATCGGACACCCCTGTTATCATAGCAAAACTCGTTAACCAATTCCCATTTGAATCTCTCATGGCTCCTATTGTTGCTTTGTTATTGCTCATTGATATTGATCCATCGACATTAATCTTGATCCAGCCTAAATCATGATGCTACCACCCTTGTTCTGTTTCAAAAAAATAGGCCAACTATTCCATATTATCACTAAAACCAAAAGACTTTGCCAAAGCAAGAGTTGAGGCAATGAGTTCATGGCTACTTCTACTAGCATTATTAAAAATGAATTCATTACAATTTTTCCAAATAAATTAGGCCACAATTGAGGAAAAAGTTGGCCATTCGCCCCCGCCAAAGCTCAGATTCCCTTCATTCATGATATTCTAGTGTACTCAACACCCAACATGTAAATTAAATAAAATATTCCAATTGGTCATAGGTATTAAAGACATCCACACAGACTGACGAAATCACAATCTCTCACAATATAAATTTTTTATTCCACTGTCTTTTCACATTGTTCACAAAAAAGGAAAAAAGTCATACATCTCCATGTGCACTCCTCATTTGTCAACAGTTTATTCCAAACAAGCATCCACAAAAAGGTCCATACTCTTTGGGGAGTTTTTGTCACGATCATAGGTATTAAAGTAATGAATACCTTGTTTTTGTGTAAAACTTTTGGCTACCAATGTTGCTTTAAATTTATCAATGGTTCCATTGACATTCATTTTCTTTTTGAAGATCCATTTGCAATCTATTGATTTGAAATCCGGTGGAAGATCAATTAAGATCCAAGTTTGATTTTTCATTATTGAATCCATCTAATCATTTATAGCTTTTTTTTTTGAAAAACAGAGTTTTGAGATTTCATTGTCTCTTCAAATGTAATATGATCAACTTCCGTATTATAACAATAAGGTATCTTTTACCTTTACCTTCTACAAGGAACATAATAAAATTTGATTCAAAATTTTTGACATTTTAATCATTTTACTTCTTATTAATTCTTGATAAGATTCATCATTATTATCAATTTGTTCCAATGAAATCTCGTTCTCATTTGAAGAATGAATTAATTATTGTTGTTGTAATTATCTTGAAATAAAACTAAATCTATTTTCATAAAAAATAACATCTCTTAGATTCAATAACAATATTAATTGAAATTGAATTATTTGGTTCAATTACCATGAACCTATATGCCTTGCTATTATGTGCATATCCTATAAATATGCATTTAATTCTTCTTTCACTTACGTTTGGTGTTGGAATTTTAACAATAACTCTACAGTGCCAAACCTTCAAATAATTAGGGTTGGGTTCCTTTTATTCCGTTTTTCATAGGGGGTTATTTTAGTTTTCTCATTAAGAACTCTATTCAATACATGATAAGCTGTTAGAACAGCTTCTCTCCAAAAATCTTATCCAAGACTTGAATATGATAATATTAAATTTACCATTTCAATCAAGACTCTATTTTTTCTTGCAGCTACACCATTTTATTGTGGTGTGTAAGGTGGCTGAAACTTGATGGATAATCCCAATGGATTCAAAATAAATTGGATTATAGTATTCTCCACCTCAATTCAATTTTAAGCACTTGATAAACGATTCACACTGAAATTCAGCTTCAGATATATAAACTTTAAATTTATCAAGTGCTTTATCTTATGAATGCAATAAATATACATAACAATATCTAGAACAATCATTAATAAAAGTAACAAAATATTTCTTTCCACCTAATGTAGGAGTATTATGCGTGCCACATAAATCACTATATATCAAATCAAACATTTTTGTTTTCCTTTTAACCTTAGGGAAATAGCTTCAAGTAATTTTAGTCAACATACATGTATTGCTAACCGCGTTTGCACATGTGCGTAAAGCAAACGATTTTTATAAAACAATTTTAAAGCACGACTTTACTGCAAGTGTACATGTTAGTTGTAACATTTGTAGTTTTACAATAGAACACCGGAGTATTCCAAGGATCGAACCCAAAGGAGATGACAATTGAGCAATAGATAATATACACGATAGAGACTATATAACACCCTTAACTCCTATCCGTCGCCGGAACAGGGTTTAGGAGCATTACTGAAGTTTACGAATCATATTCATATAACTCATGTTGTTTCACAATTGTATCAAGAATTAATTGTAATTTAATCATATTGTGCCCAAATCATACATTAGAAACAAGTCGGGATTGAATCGGGAACTTAAAGAATTTTTCGTAAAATTTCAAAATTTTTCTTATATACAGGGGTTACACGCCCGTGTGAGTTGGCCCTGTGGCTCACACGACCAAGTGACATGCACATGTCTCAGGCCATGTGGCATATGAGGTAGGGCACACGCCCGTGTCCCTAACCCATGTAACTCTCTGACTTGCAACTTATTTAAGTGCAGGGGTCACACGGCCAAGACACATGCCCATGTTCTAGGCCATGTGTGACACACAGCTGAGACAAACGCCTATGTCTTTGCCCGTGTGCCTAATTCTGAGCATTTTGTTTCTCAATTTTAAGATGCAAGGGATACACGGCCAAACCACATGCCCATGTACCAGGTCGTACGTCATACATGGTCAAGACACATGCCCGTGTGTCTACCTGTGTGGACAAAATAAGGCCATTTTTTAGCCTTATTTCTTACCTAAATTTGCCAACAACCTACACCAATACTTGCAATCATATACTAACTAATACAAGCATTATAACCAAGCCAACTCTATCATCTAGCATGATATATCATCACATACATTCATATTTATAATCTTACCTTTTATAATCATACATGTTTAACATAACTCAATTAAACCATTCTAAACACGTATGTAATTATCATGATTTAATCTTATAAATATACCAAAACAACTATCACTAGCCATTCCAATGGCTAGATTACAAACAACCATTTACAAGCCAACAGTTGGCCAAGTTAACCTATGCATGCCATTATACCAAAATATGTTTACTATTTATACCAAAACGAGTTGGTGGATAGTGTGAAGTTACTCCGACCAATCTCCAACATTTATGAGCTTTCGAGCATTATAAAACAAAGAAAATGAAACCTAGTAAGCATTTAATGCTTAGTAAGTTTGTATAACAGGAATTAAACTTACCAGTCATATTCATTTAAATAAGTATAACAATAACATGCTTCCCATCAAATTGGCAAGTTTGTCTAATCACATACACTCAATTAACTAAGTTAGTCACATATTTCACATGTACATCAAATAAACATGGATGAGCTTATCATCTTACAAACTTTCAGGTATTTCAGAAACATTCGAAACATAATTCATTTAATCTCATAATAACTTATTGTCAAAAATTTTATCAGTTGAATTATTGAAATATCGATGGATACTTACGTAGTAAACATAAAGTGTACAAAACTATAAACCGTCAACTCATAATCAAGGGTACCCATTAGGACACTTAATCAGGGAACACACTCTCGAGCCACATATTAGGATGCTTAGATGAACCATGTAACAGGAAGCTTATCCGAACTAAACAGGAAACTCATAAGAGTTTTAATCAGGGAGCTCATAGAGCTTAACATGTAACTCTGAAGAGTTATTATTAAGGAGCACCGGATAGCGTAACAGAAAGTTCAAGCGAGCCATGTTAAGAAGCTTATAAAGGCTTATATCAGGACACTCACAAAAAGCTGCATTTGTGTCTGCAATAAATGCTAGATCACAACTGATCGAATCGTGTGATAGGACGCTCACAAAGAGCCGTGGTAGTACGCAACACATGCAGAATCACTACTGATCAGGATGCTCGCATGAACTATATAACAGGATACTCGAAAGGCCTTTTAACAGGATTGCTCGTCCGATCTATATTCTGTTCGCAACATGTGCAGGACCTCATTCAAATTGGGAAATCTTATATCCATCCAAATTCATTATTCAAACAGAATTTAACGTTTTCCAAACATAATTGGACATGTAATTATTTCATATAATTATACCATTTATATAATTCATTTAATCACATACCACATTCAATTCAAGGATAAACATAAACATAGTTTAGTTACACAAACTTACCTTAACATTTGTTCGTGTATAAAAATCTACTAATCCGATACCTTTTCTTTTCCTCGATCTAAATCTTTACTTGATCTCTCTGGATCTATATAAATGAGTTTAACATCAATTTAATCCATTTCATACTCATTTACGTTCAATTTACATCCTAAGAAAAATTACCATTTTGCCCTTATACTTTTCATAAATGACAATTTTGTCCTTAGGCTTGGAAAATGAAATTCATGCAATTTATCCCTTATTCCAAGCCTAGCCAATTTTCATATTTAACAATAATAGTCCACAAATTTCACAATAATCAGAATTTTTCCATGAGTTTTACAACTTTACAATTTAGTCCCTAGATCATGTTTTCATCAAAATTCCTTTAACAAAGGTTGTTTATCTATCAACAACCTTTCATTTTCTACCATAAATTTTAAAATTTCAGCATATTCATCTATGGAAAATTTGATATCTTTGCAATTTAATCCCCATAATAGATAGATTAAGCTATACCGATCTTAGAAATATAAAAATTACTAAAAACGAGACAAGAATTCATACCTAATTAAGCCAAGAAAGTTTTCTTTCTCTTTCCTAGGGTTTCCATGTATTTTTGGGGAAGAAGATGATATAGAATGATGATATTTCTTTTTAATTTATTTATCATCTTTTAATTATCCTCATTTTCAATTTAGTCCTTATCCTTTTCTAGTTTTTCCATGGATGAATCACCAAAAATATCTACTAACTTTTCTTTAATAGTCTAATTACAATATAAGGACTTCAAGGTTTGAATTCCATAGCTATTTTATCCTTCTGGCTACTAGAATTCAACTTTTGCACTTTATACAATTTGGTCTTTTCTACAATTAACCATGTAATCGGTAAAATTTTCCTATCAGAATTTTCATATAACATTCCTATCATAATGCAAATCATGCAATAATCTAAAAATAAATTTTCTTTTTGACTCAGATTTATGGTCCCGAAACCACTATTTCGATTTTACTGAAAACGGGTTGCTACAGTCTAAGCAGCTAATAATACGATCTTATAGTACAACAAAACATAACAAGAAGAATTTGCAAGAAAATTAAATATTCTAACCTAGGGACTAAATTGCAAAAAAAATTACAACTTGAATGTTATAACAAATCCTTATCATCAATAAGTTGCAAGTATATTTTTTTTAAAAATAAAGGGATTAAGCAATATTAGTTTTTGAATTTGTTATTTTTTTAATTTAATCATTGAACTTGTTTTTGTTTATATTAATCTTAAAATTTGATTTTTTTTAAATTTTAATTCATGTGATGACATGACACTTTAATATTATGTTACACAATCACTTAAAAAATATAATTTTTTAATAAAAAATTTAGGTGATGATGTGATACAATTTTAAAGTGTCATATCATTGCATGAATTAACTTAAAAAATAATAAATTCAAAAATTAAGATAGAAAAAAATTTAGAAATTAAATTAAAAAAAAAAGTAAAATTTAGTTCCTAAATGTTCACTTATCCCAAAAATAAAAACATATTTCAAAGCCGTAAAGGAGGTTTCATTTGAAGTAATTAAGTAAAAAAAATCTAATTAAGGTACCATAATTTTTTAAAAAAAAAATAGAAAAGACAAAAGTGAGCGAGTGCATCACGTGCTAATTACGCGCGTCGAATTATGAGGTTCTCTTGCATTTGTGGCGGCTGGTAAGAAACCAACGAGCTTTAATTAACTCCCAGAATTGTTGGCGTCTGGAGGCTATTATTCTCCACATTCTATTATTAAATTTTTTTAATAAAAATATTGAAAAAGAAAGTAATTAAACAAATTATGACAACTTTTTCTGACAAATTAGAAAAATTGTTTTCTTTTTCCAGTTGCTTAACCTCTCGAATGCCACTGCAAATCTTCCGACATATGCTTTTTTCCCAACAATGTAGAACAACCTTTTTAATTCTTGTTTTTAGCTGTAGTTTTATATAATTTTTCTTTTCTTGATTTTAATATGAATATTTTGATTTCCTTTAGAATTTTTCCTTTTACTGCTCAAAATATTTTTGATGCAGAGGAGAATTTGATCAAAAGGTTTCATTCTTCATTCAAATGATCTCATTTTTTTTAAATTCAGAATCCAAAATATTTAGAAATTAGTTGTTTTTCTGAATTCAAATGATTGGGTTTTATTTATCGATTAATGAATGCTAATGTAATTTCAATGCAGTCAATGGTTCGTTCGTCGCTCGCATGAAAAACCCAAAATGTTTAGAATGTAAGAATTGTTTCTTGAGTTCAAATTGTTGGGTGTTTGTTTTATTTGTTTAATGGATGTTTTATGTAATTTAAATGCAGATTAAGGAGCTGACAATTGGGAGTATCCAAATAAGAAGAGTGATTAATGATTAATGATTAGGTCTTCAATTTGGAAGCTGGAGATGTCTACCCAGTACGAAAATTCTGATCCCACCCCTCCTGGTAATTTTTCATTTATACAAACGATATACAGACTAAAAGACTGTCGTTTTTTTTATATATAAATATTTTCTTCCATGAATGATTATGGCATACGCGAGAAGGATGTGAAAGCAATGAATGTATCGGTAACATAAATTTTCATGTATTTGGAAATTCGTTGGAGGATTACACCCATGTGCATATATATGAATATAAAACAAATAATTCGAAAAAATAAAGAGCCATAATAACATAATCATCAATCACCTTGGTCCATTGACGGATATTTGCTATTTTAGATCGATTTTGACGAGTTGTACCTAAGAAAGAGTCCCTTTTATATATTTTTATGTATTGCAAACTTGTTAGCTTGTGATTAATTGCTTGTTTATCATCTTGTATTCAACTTCCTATGTCATCCCGAAAGTTGTTTTGTCATGACCTACTATTTCTTTTAAGAGACGACTCGTCTTTGATATTTGTTTTTGACATACGCATATGAGAATCTAACTTTCAATGATCCTCTAAATACATAAAGAAACCTAGAAAATTAAAGAAAATGTTTGATGTTGGTATGTGTTTGATATAGGTATGTTCAAATTTTCTCGAGATTTCCATGTATTTAGAAGGTTTTTTTAGAGGATGATATCCCTGTACCAAGATGGTGATTCCACTAATTTACAGTTTGGTTACATGTTTTCCAAAAGTTGATGTTTTGTAAGAATATGTTAGGTTAATTTGATTATGTTGGATTTGTAGGATCAGGGTCTTGTTTGTACGATCTATTATGTTCAGACACACCACGGTGGGATCGACCTAGTGAAGCAGACACTACATCTTGGCTTCTCAGAAAAGAAACATGGAGATCCTTTGGTATCATCCCTTTTGACTCATGTTTTTTATTTGAAGTATCGTATCCATCTAACATGGTACAAGTATATTACATAGATTTCAGTACTAGTGTCGGATATTGACATCGTATGACATTGATGCTTTTTACTTGAATGTTTTCTTCATTTTTTAACTTGTATTATTCATCGAACAGGTCCACAAGCCAGGCTGGAGAGAATGTTGGAAGACACTGGGAATCGTGTTTGTGCAGATTGCGGATCCCCGGATCCTAAATGGGTGTAAGTATCTCATCTTTCTGACTTATTACAGTGTTTTCTTTTCTAAATTTGTTCGTTTCTAGGATATGTTTCTCAGATTTGAGTATGCTTTCGATATGAGGATATTTATTCATTTTATAAGGTTTTCATATATTGGAGGGTTCTTGAAGGATCAACATAATAAAAAAGTAGAATTTAAGTTTTCCTGTATATTTGAAAAATTGTTTGAGGATCATATCTCCATATCTATGTCGGATACCTCAATCTATGCCTCTAAGGCAAGTTGTCAAAATCCTGAAAACATATGGTCCCTTTTTCTTCCAAATAAACAATTTACTCGAAGCAAAGACAACCATTTCTTTGTTGAGCTTCAGGAGTGAGTTTGCACACACATTCTTGAAACATTCATGTTTCGCGCTCATGCCCAATGTACGAAGATATCATTGTCCAAAAAGCTTCCCCACATGTACATATCCATATTCGACATTGATATCTGAATCCGAGTAACAGATATTGCTTGTTTCTTCTTTTGTGAAGGGAAAAAAAATGAATATATAGTTTAATATATTGATAAATTATCCCCTCTTTTCCACAGATTTCCCTTTTTTTTGTGCTTAAATTTAGTATATCAAATTAGCATTGCTCTTGTTTTTGACTATATTCTTCTTTTCTGCATATCAGATCTTTAAGTATTGGAGTTTTTATTTGTATCAAATGCTCTGGTGTTCATAGAAGCCTTGGATCGCATATATCAAAGGTATGGTTCTAAGATTCTCTTACTCCACTTAAATGAAGTTTTTAAGTAACTGATGTTATTACCATGTTATACACGTATTCAAATATAAGTTATAATCCTTCGAATATATGAAAAAATTAAGTACATCTATGTTAAACTGGTACTGTATTTGTCATTTACTCTGGATGTCAAATAATATAAACGTTTTTCGAGATATCTTGAACTTATTTAACCTAAAGATATCGATTACACGGATACTTAAGAAAAATGAATCAAAGCTTTCCCTAATACTAGGTATAGTATCATGATTATAGTTCTTTGATTTTCCCATGCACACATGCAAACACAAATAGAAGCGCCCATGCTGAGTCTATGTTACTTGGACAGGTGTTTGATGTAGATATATATTTGAGATGGATATATTAAAAAATTTAAAAGTTCTTTCAATGCATTTATATGGTTTTAAGAGGATCATATCCATACCATTTTATCCATTAATTGTCTAATTTGATAAGCAATTGTGCTAGGTTTTATCGGTGAAGCTAGATGAATGGACGGAAGACCAAGTTGATGGTCTAATAAATTTGGGAGGCAATACTGTTGTAAACAATAAGTACGAAGCTTTCCTTCCTAATAACCTCAAAAAACCCAGACCAGATTCATCCATTGAAGAACGCTCTGATTTCATTAAGTAATAATGCCAAATTAAAATTTCGGTATTTTACTTTTTACTTTTTCAAATCCTATTTTTTCTCAGTATTCTATTTCTTGCATGCTCAGGAGAAAATATGAGATGCAGCAATTTTTGGAAGGCGAACACACGAGCTGCCGCCTTCAGCCGCATCATCGGACTCCATCGTCTACGTTACCACTTCCTCCCGGCTACCCTCTTCTTAATGAGAAAAAACACAGTGAGAAACAAAGCAGACATCGGATCGGGCACAGATTTAGAAACAGCTGGGGAAGAAAAGATAGTGATCATCTGAAGATTAGTAAGAAGAGCAACTCATTGGTAACTATTTTGTTTTTTCGGTTTCGTCAGTTGCTTATTCCCTGTATACATGGCTTTGACCTTTCATTTTGCTTGTAATATCCATTTGTGACATCCATATCATAAATATAAAATTTTCAAAAGTAACATAGTTTCTTTTATTATTGAAGTGTGTTACTGAATGTTATTTTATTTTTCTATAAATTTCCTGTTTATAGGCAGGTATGGTTGAATTTGTTGGGCTGATTAAAGTGAATGTGGTGAAAGGCACCAATCTAGCCGTCCGGGATATGCTCTCTAGCGATCCCTACGTCATTCTTGCCTTGGGCCATCAAGTATGCCTCTTTTTCTCACTAATATTCTCATATTATTTTAATTTACTTTTGATATTATTGGATATATGAATATGGAGACATGATCTTCAAAGACTCGTCAGCATTTCATGGTAGTATTCTGAGTTCATTGTATTTCCATATTTTGCAGTCGGTCAAGACTCGCGTCATAAAGAACAACCTAAACCCAGTCTGGAATGAAAGCTTAATGTTGTCGATTCCAGAAAACATTCCTCCTTTGAGAGTGGTGAGTTTGATTCTTAAAAAGGAAAATGTGAAATTTAATTGTACGGGATTTCGTAAAACGATATCCGAGTTTTGTATGCAGATCGTGTACGATAAAGATACATTCACGACCGATGACTTTATGGGGGATGCGGAGATCGACATTCAACCGCTGGTCGCAGCGGCAAAAGCCTACGAGAAGTCGGAGATTCATGAATCGATGCAGCTGGGGAAATGCGTGGCGAACAGGGACAACAACTTCCTAAAAGATGGTATCATAAACTTAGCAGATGGGAAAGTTAAACAGGAAATCTCATTTAGGCTACAAAATGTGGAGAGAGGGACATTAGAGATTGAACTCGAATGCGTTCCGCTTACACAATAGCGGTGGGGAATATTTTGAGATGGTAAATTAGGAAAAAACCCATTTTGAAAATTTGAAGTGATGTACATGAACGATTGATGGATTGATGTAAAAACCTTCAACCCTGTAACAGTATTTCCATATTAATCTGCAAAATAACATTTGTTATGTAAAAAAAGATGTCATCTTCTTCATAATCTTCTTGTTTTCTATATAAAGTTTTACCCTAAAAACAACTCGAATACAACAAATATGAATGTTAACCTTTTGGATACTCGTTATCCGTATCTAAACCAAATTATTTGGGCAGAATTTAGGTGATAAGCATCCCATTTTTAGGTGTAATTTCCATTTTTTAATTTACTGCAAATTGTCCAATACATATATCTTTACTGGGTTAATGTAGCATTTGCCTCCAAAGTTGTACCCAATCATCATTTTGGTACATTAAGTTTTCAACTTTTTTTTATCACTTTACTCCGCCCATTAACTGTCAGTGTGTGTTAGAAAAGATGATGTGGTACGCTGACCTAATTGCTATTTTCTTGATATAAATTAAAAATTGAAAAAATAAATAAATAGAAAAATGAACAAAAATTCTATTTTTTTTAAAATCATAAAAATATATAAATTTTCCAGAAATTTAAAAATATTTATTTTTATTTTTTAAAAAACACATAAAATACAAAGAAAAAGAAAAAAATACGAAAAATTGTCAAAAAATTTCATAAAAGTTATCAAAACTTTTTAACAAATCAGAAAAAGTAATATGAAAATTTATTTAAAAAAATCCAGAATTCTTTTAAAAAATACAAAATATAAAAAATCCAGAAAAATCTCAAAAATGTTTTAAAAAATAAGAAAAATTTAGAGTTATATGATAATTTCTTTCTTCTATAAGGTATTTGTTTTGGAAAAAATAAATTTCTTGTAATTTTTTTTTATAGCCAAAGTATTATGTGTTAGTAACAGTTTAGTAAATTGATAAAATGTTAGCTTAAATTATAGTGATTTAGTTTCAATTTTGAAAAGAATAATAATAACTACCAAATAATTAAAATTCTTTGTTGAATTAAATTGAATAAAAAGCAATTCACTTTTTTTATTTGATTTATTTAAAATTTAAAGAATTATGTGTTGGTTACAAGTAAAAATTTTTAGAGTTAAAAATGCGAAGTCCAGATTATTTTTCATTCTGAAATACATTTAGTCTGTAATTATTTAATATTTTAACTTTTTTAATTGATTCAAATCAAATTAAGGAAATCCGGAATTGATTTGAACAAATTTTTAAGTAAGAATAGTTTATTATTATTTTTTATTTTATAGAATTGGGATTATAATTATTTTTTAAAATTTTAAGTGACAGCTTTGAGTAATTTTTTATGATTTTTCTAAAAAAAATTAAAAGCAAAATTTCAAGAAAAAAAATAAAATTTCCACTGTTAATATAAAGTTCTATATCTATATTATTTTGTGTTATTTTCTATATTTTAATGATTTTTTTTTTGAAATTTCGTTTTTATAAACTTTTAAAATTTTGAGATTTTCATAAATTTTTTTATTACTCTGAATTTTTCAGATTCTTTTTTTTTTTGCATTTATTTCTGTTAGACTTAAGTATACCATGAAGAGGTGAATTGGTATTTTAAAAATTTCTATAAACTTTTCTAAATGATAAAGGGAAGGGAATTAAAGCTTTTAACAATTCAATTTTTAGTTGTTCGACCCTAATCGCCTATCTCTATTACCTTAGTATACCTCAACTAAGAACTTCCTCATTCACTATACTTGAATTATTACCTTATAAAGAAAATATGTAACTTTTATGGTCCTTAGTTCTTGTAAGATAGAACATTTCTCTTAATTTTTATAGCTTAACTAAAATTTTCTAACTTTTGTGGCTCAACTAGAAACTTTTTACCATCTATTTAAGGTTTTATACCTCAAAAACCTTAAATATGCTTTTTACAACAAAATGAAGATGAGCAAATTAACAATAAACCTCTAGTAAGTGTATATTTACAAATTGGAACTCTAAATATAAAGATTTAAGAGAGAAAATATATCACAATAAACTCTCAATGAATATGTACAAGAGAAAATAAAACATTTCTATACTTATGTTCATGTATATTGAAGTCTCGAAATGTTCTTAATGTGTATATATAACATGAGAAAAAATTGTGACCATTATAATTGTCGGAATAACTTCTAGCCATTAGAAGTATTGCACATAAACTTACATCATTACAACTCAGAAGATGTATGGATAAAAATTGACTGGAATAATAGTAATGTACTTTTTTTTTCCCCTTTTCTCTCCACCGTCGATCTCCCTCCACTCTACCCAATATTCCTCCAATTTTTAGTCAAATTTCTTCAAGATTCTTGAATCTCCTTTGATTGTCATCATCATCATCATCATCTTCTTCTTCTTCTTCTTTTTTTTTTTTAAACGCGACAATTTATAGAGAAAACATTAATTGAATGATGCAGCACACTAAGAGCATGCCTCATCATGCGTTAACGGCCGGAGGTAACATATATCACAATTTGGAACTTCAAGTACCAAATTGATAAAGAATCCTTTTAAGTGTCAAAGTGATAATTAGATACAATTTTGGAGGGAAGGAGTACATTAACCCTTTTTAATTTTTTAAGAAGTTATAAAAGATAGTATTTCCAAAGAATTGAAGAGTCAAAAGTAATAAAAAAATCAAAAACCGGAAACTAGAACAGCTAATTGGAATTGACTTAGAGCAAAATTCAAAGTCAAAGTGAAGCTAAAATTTAAAGTAAAATACATCATTGACCAGCAGAAATCCAGTTAGCACTACTCATGTAACTCATGTCTCTTAAACAAATAAAAAAAAACAGAGATAGCATTCTTCATCATCCACTTGTAATTTGCCAACATTTATGTTGACCTCACTCTTATTCTTTCAAGTAATAATTAATTAAACATGGTATGGACATACTCGTAGTAGACACTTACACCTGAATCCGAATAACACAACCTAAAATAATCCATCATTTAAAACATCTCTCTAAATCCTGATAGAAATTGGGACAAAGTAGATATCAGTTCAATTCATTCTCTAAAGTAGATAGTTGACATTTGCAGAAATTGGGACCACATATGCACTCAATACTCAAACCAGATTTTGCATACTGTCAACACTCCCATTAAGATAACAACAAACCAGAAATCATTGCCACAATGGGTACCAAGGAATGAATTTTTATAAATTGGCACTGAAGTTTCTTCGATTACAAAGTGAATTCGGGACCATAACTCTATAAGCACAAATTTTAGTCTATTCTCACAATCTGTCACTTGCAACACACCCAAGTGCATTACATTAAGATAGCACTAAATAAATATTTACAGCAGCATATAGATAGGAGAACTAAAGGATCTCCTTCACAATCGAATGCCCAAACCAAATACGGCATTTCGATTACATGATGACACTAATATCGTCGTCAACAAACGATCATCAGCTAAATGCTAATGAAATGGTTCATACAAAACACATCAGACCATCATTGATATACCTCGACAATCGAAAAAAAAAAACCAAGCTCATTATGTATATATACCTTAACATCCTGCAGGCAGCAGCAATCAAAGTGTTAAGAACAGCAATTGGGGCACCGGATCAAGCCGTTTTCATTGCATTCCAAGCATCTCTTAAGCAACCCTTCGTCTTCGTCGAAAACTTTTCGACTCCCACTACAATTCCCACAAGGCACAAACCTGACATCCCCACAACAATCACAAACAAGGCCAGGCTGTTGTATCCTTGGAAAATTCTCAAGAATCTTAGCCAATTCCCCAACTTCAAACATGCTTTTAATCACATCAGCACTACCAACATACTTTCCCTTTATAAAAACCTGAGGCAAACTCGGGTTCTTCTTTCTCAAAACACTTTGTAACTCTTTCTTATAAGCTGAATCCATGGAAACATCCCTTTCATCAACCCAAACTCTAAACCCTCTAAATACCATCCTAACAGCATAACAATCTTCGTAAGTCCTTCTAATCCCTCGTAAACTAGTTAAATAAACAACGATCCGATCTTCAGTTCCGGGTAATCTTATCAATGGGTTATTAAAACTCGAAGAAAACGAAGATGAATACCCGATTGATTTCGCGGGTCTTAAAACAACTTTAGGGGAAAGTTCTTTACTGGTTGATGAAGATTTCGAGGACTCGAATAAATTGCAAAGCTTTTTAACTTTACCTTTGACTGAATCGATTGAATTGTAAATTTTGGAAATGGAAGCTGCTCGATTAAGAGACGATGGGTTGTTGAGAAGAAGATGAACTTTGGGGGCATCGGGTTCAGCTGTATTAGCCTGCATCGTGAAGGAGCGATTGAAGAACGTCGACCCCGATGATGAGCTGGTGCTGCTATTGTCCAATTCTGCCATCGACCCAGATCGGAAAATTCAAGCTTTTGGGAAATGAGTGAAAGGAAAAATCGGTTTCTTGAATAGAATGGATGGAAACTAATGGCTGCTTCTTTTTTTTTTTTTTTTGTTTTCTTTGTCAGTTTTTCTCTTTTTGTTGTTTTAGATAAAGAAGGAAATGGTGGGAATGAGCTTTTGCTTTATGCGAACGTAACATCAAAGCAAGAATTTTTGTTTCCTTTTTGTTTTTTATAACATTTTAATATATTTATTTTAAAACTTATTAAAATGACAATACTATTTTTAAAATAAAATCTCAACTTAATTTCTTATTTAAATATTAATTAAATAAGTTATAGGTCGGATTATTAATAAATAAAACATACTTTTTATTATTAAATTAAAATTAATTAGTTTAAAAATAAAATGAAGAAAGAGGCAGCGGCCACCGACTCACCGCCTTTTCTGAATGACTCGGTTTTTGGTTGTCTGTCATTTGGGAATTTTCTAGAAAAGCCTATGGCCACCTATAGATAAGTTTTTGGATACATCTCAACCGTTGAAAATATTTTAATTTTTTTAATAAAAAATCTATTCATTAACCAGAGGATACAACCAAGTTTCGGATTTAAATTTGCACAACACATTTCCAATCAAACAAAATCAATTTTATTATCTTATACGAATAACATTTTAAGCTTTTTAAGTTTTTCTTTCTTAATCACATTTTCACTCACATTTCGTTTATTTATTTATTAAATAATAGAGTAAAATTTTAAATATTATAATTTACTCAAAATTTTTAAACTCTTCATATTAACTTTTCGTATTTAAAAATTGAGGTATGAAATTTTAAAATAAATAAAAAACCTCATTTAATATTTTTTAACAAAAAAAACATTGTATCTAAATTTAATAAAATATTTTAACGGTGCTAACCGTTCTTAAAGATTCATATAATCATTTTAATTAGAATAAACTATTTATACTAATGAAATTATCAAAATTGAGGTACCAAATTATGTTAAAAATTAAAATATATAAATTAAATCTTCAATTTGAGCAAAATATTAGGATGAAATTGAAATTTAACCATTTTTATAATCTAAAAAAGTAAAAGGTTTAGAGTTGAAATTTACCCATTATACTCGTGTCAAAAAAGGTTGACAAGTGTCTATTGTTGGTGTTGGAAGGCTTAGCGCCAGGGGAGAAGCTAGGGGGGCTGGCATGGGCCCCGACCCCCCTAAAATGTAAAATTGTTATTTAGGCACTTAAATTTGTTTAAAGATTTTAAATTAGTAAAGGTAAAATTACACTTTGGCCCCCCTAAAATTATAAAAATTCGATTTAATCCTTTACAAATTATAAAGATATAAACTATAAAAAAATTAAAATTTCATCCCCCTAAAAAATTATTCTGGCTTTGCCCCTGCTTAGCACCTTCCTTTTATATGCAGTAGTATAGATATTAAAAATAATTATATTGTTTTTCTTCATGTAAGTTGTGGACTGGATTATCAAAAAGGGCTCATTTTTTTTAAATAACGGAAATAGACCACTTTTGTTAAAATTGACGGAAATGGGTTAATTCTACTAAAACGCACCTAATTGGTGTCATTTTCAAGGAAAATTTCAAAAAAATTCATCCAACTAGAAGCCTTTTTTTCACGTTTTGCCACATCATCAGTAAGAATGGGACTCAAAACCTCATTACTATTGTTTTCTTAAGCAATGTGAGATATAATATATATTATATATAGACTATTAATATATTTGCTGCTTGTTCTTAGACAATGTGAAATTACTTCCTTAAATTGTAATATATAGATTATTTTATTTAAATAAAAACCCAAATTATTTAATTTAAATATTTTTTTCACCAATTTTTGAGTACCATAGTTCCAAATCCTAAAGAATTTGGAATGGCCCTCCTACCATCGTTGTGCAGAGACAAATCTTGATTTTTGTTTTCTTCCATACGTATTATTATTATTTGTTAAAATAGATTGAAGCCCCTGTAATCTTCATAAGTTTGGAATTTAGGCTTTTTAATTTTATTTCAAATAATTTAGTTTCTCTATTTTTTTTGAATTTAAAAATACAAGTCTAATTGTTAATATTGTTAAAATTATTTTGTTAAATTTATTGGTGTAGCTAAATAAAAAAAATTCTCAAATATTGTAACATCTAGCATCAACCCATCGATTTTTTATCTAATCGTTCAACAATATTAAATAAAAAAATTCAAATCAACTCTAAATTTTGTGACAAGTGTTGAACTCTAATTTCCAACACGTAGCTCTAAATCATATTAGATAAAAGACAAAATTGAAAGTTGTGCAAGAAAAAAGAAAAAATGTTATCCTTAAATCATAACTCTTTTCAGAGCAAATTATAAACCTTCAAATTAAAGTGTAGCCCAATTGTTTTAAATATACGTTTAGAAAAAAATTAAAATTATTTTTTGAGTATGTCAAATATAGATTTTAACTAGTATGCAATGTGGAAAATAATAATTTTAAATATTCATTTTAAAAATAAAAAATATATTTTTTAATTTTGTTTCTTTTTTATATTAAATGTAGACTTTAAATTTGCAATTTTCATATAAATCAATCACTTTAAATACAATAGTTAAACATTAAAAAAAGACATCGAGTTTAGTATTAATCATATAAATTCAATCACTTTATGATTTTTAAGGAATATATTTAAAAAAAATCAATTCACATATTGACAACTTAAATTTCATAATCTATACGTCTTCAGGGAAAAAAAAATCACAATTTATATTGAACAATTATATTAAATTTAATTTTTATAATTAAATATATTTATTAGTCAATATATACACATTGTCTATATATCACAATTTAAAGAAGTAATCCCACATTGTTTATATCCCACGTTACTTAAGAAAATAAGTGAAATAAAATTTTGGGTTTATATAAATGCTTATTTTGTAAGTAATTTTATTTTACATTAATAGGTGACACCAAAAACAAAATGGTGCTGCCAATTTTAGTGCTGTTTGTGGCAAAATGCGAGTAATAGCGCTTCCAGTTGGATACCTTTTTTTGGGTTTTTTCTTAAAAATAGCACTAGCTGGGCACGTTTTAATAAAATTGGCTCATTTTTGTCACTTTTAACAAAAGTGACCTATTTCCATTATTTTGAAAAAAAATGGGCTTTTTCTAGTAATTCAACCTAAGTTATGATGCGAAATACCTTGAAACAAGATTAATATGTATTTTAAAAAAAAGTTTAAAATCAATAAAGTCTCCGTATTATACTTAATTGAATTTTTGTCGTTAAATAAAATAATTAATTAGAATTTTTCATTAATAATTTTCGTCATTGAATATGTTGATCATTTAATTAAATTGATGAACGAATCAAATGGTAACACGTGTCAACTTTTGATCTATTCTAATCTTTTCCTCATAAAAATAATTAAAAACCATACAAAATTATCAAAAAATAAATTGTTAAATATTAAAAATATGAAAATTTATAAAAAATTATAAAACATATTTAAAATTTTATAAAAATTTATTAAAATTCTATAAAAATCTAATAAGATTGATATAAACTTATTAAAATTATAAAAAAAATCACAAATTTAAATTGAACTAGATCAACCGGTTGGACCAATTAGAATGAAATTAGCAAGGGAATCAGTCCACAGAAAGCTGTTAGATTGGTTGGCCTGAAACTAAATGATTGAACTGGTTTTTTAAATGTTTTATTTAATTTAACAGGATGGATTAGTTGAATCGACAAATTAATCGTCTAACCGATTTGACCACCAGTTTAGTTCTAAAAACCTTCATATAAACTTATTAAAATTATAAAATAATTATAAAAAATTTAAATATTATAAAAGTATAAAAAAATATATTTTTTTAAAAATTAAAAATACTTAAAATTAAAAAAACTTATTAAAAATATTAAAAATAATGAAAAATTGTAAACATACTAAAAATATCGATCCGGGAAAATTCATTAGATTGATTGACTTAAAATTTAATTTATTATTTTAGTTAATAATAAAAACTTAATTGAATACGAATTTAATATAAGGCCTAATTAATTTTTTTTTATATTTAAGGGATTTTTTATTTATAAGAAAAAAAGTTACGATAGGAAATACACCCAAGAAAAATTATTTAAAAATATAATAGTATTACTTTTCATTTATTAACATTGAATAATAATTAATATTTTTAAAATGGATATAAATATTATTGAATTGTTTAATTTAGAGAAAAAGATTTACCAGACATTTAAGATAGCATTTAATAAAATGAAGTAAATATTAAATTTTAAATCATTAATTAATTTAACAAATGAAATTCCATGTATGATATAAGTAAGTATCACCGAAAGAAAAACGTAAAAACCACTTACCTGAACTCATCAATTACAACAAAAGTAACATAAAAACAAAAACTAATGTTGTACTTACATTATAACAAAGTATAAATTATTAAAATAATAATTTTTATTATTTATATTTGAAATATTATATTTTAATTAATTATGTTAACGTGTTTGTAATATTTTAATAATTGAACCATTAATTATTGTAAAGATAAGTAAACATCTAAATTATTATTTTAAATAAAAAAATTTAAATTAAATTATATAATTAATCTCCCTCTATTTTCCTCTCTTTTAATGGTTCATTTTGTTTTAACAACCAAATACAGAACATAAATTTCTCGTTTTATTTATTTAACTGAAATGGCTTAAACACAGTTCTATACGTCGACCGCTACCCAATATATCATGTCCACGACAACCGCATGCGTCCATGACATAAAACTATGAAACCTTATTACAACTAGTTACACCGATTGCCTAAAATAATTTAAAAACCCTATCATTTCAACTCTACTACAACTGAGAGCAATGTTGTCTGAGCTTATAAGCAAACCACCTATTCCGACTGAAGATTAGACGATGACAATTTTCATCCACCTCCTTAAAGGCTTCACAACATTGTTTACCCACATTCTTATAATCATTCAATGCTGCTCCCCAAATCTCGGTGAAACAACCTCTGAATTTCTCCAATGAACACCAACATTGTGCACGATATTTTACAAGATACGGAGCCCATTTTGGTACGTGGCAATAATCCCAAGGATTCGGATATTTGGGTGATAACGGACTTGGCTTACCCGGTGTCGATGGCTCCTCAGATGGAGAGTTTGGTTTAGCCACTGGTGGGGGCTGTGGTTTTGATTCAGAGGGAGGATTCGGTTTAGCCACTGATGGCGATGGTTGTGGTTTTGGTTCTGGGGGAGGATTCGGTTTAGCCACTGATGGGGGTGGTTGTGGCTTATTTTGAGGCAGCGAAACTGGTTTAGCCGAGGCTGGTGGTGGCGTACGGCACAAACATACACAAGATTTATCTTCTTGTGGTATAACATAGGCCTCTTGTTGTGACGAGGAACAATGACAATGACAACCACAATCTGCTTCAGCGTCAGCCTTCAAACCTGATGTCGACAACACCAAAACTAACAACGTAATGACTAAACTTTTTCTCATTTTCTTTGTTTTCTTCTCAACCAAACTGACTCCACTCTTGATTGTTATTTTTCATCAAAAACTTCATTTTATAGGCCACGGAAGCTCTTTACTTTCTTTCAATTTTTATTATTTGGTTTTTGAAATTTAAAATTCTTTTAAATTTTTATTTTTATTATCTGATGATTTAGTTTTTAAAATTTGAAATTATTAGTTGAGTTAATAATGTTGTTTTTATCTTCTTTTTTTAGGAAAAATCCATTTCAACTAAATTTGTAATTTTGTCTTTTCTCCATTTATATAAACATTGTTTTTTAAAAGGTTCTCTATTATTATCTTTTATATACATATATTATGTTGCGATATCATGGGGTTGTTACGGCATTAAGTTCTTTGATTGCTCATTTCGCGATATTTTGTGACCAGTGTCACAACCCTGAGTCTTCTTTTATTAAATAAATCAAAACCTTTTTATTTTCGTATTAAAATCAAAACCACATAATCCCACATGTGTATCAATCAATTTAAATCTATATAATACTTCAATTTATCAACTAAAATTTCATTAATTCATCGTATAACAATTATCACTTAATGTCCCAACAATCTCATTTAAATGTCTTTTATGTATTAACAATTTCATCACTTGTAACATCTTCTTAGCATTACAAATCTTCTATTATTTTCCTCTTCTTCCTCTCTATTCCACATCCAATATGTATATGTATATATATATATGAGAATCTTTGGCTTTCAGTATAGCATGCCTATATGTAATATTAATTATTCTTTCACTAATTACCTTATACTCTTAACAAAGTTGTCTACTTAAGTAGCAATCACTAAATTATTTTTATCTTGACCTACAAAAATCAAAATAAAGATTAACCGGTTGTTTTTGAAACTAACTCAAAATTTCAGAATTTAGTTCAAAGTAGATTAATACCAGTTTTTCTTCAAATTTTCCCATAATCTACTACTATACAGTTTTGACCCTTCTCTACTAAATATTATTTATCTTTCTGTACAAAATTCGTATAACATTTCTGTTTATTTTTCTTGAATTAGACTCATCAAGATCTTTAGACATATAAAGTTCATCTCCTAAATATTTTTATACAAGTTTAATGATTTTTCAAAGTCAAAACAGGGGATCTTGAAATTGATTTGACATTGTCTCACTACAATTATTGCATGTATCTCATTCAATACAATCTCAATGCTTACATTGTTTCTTTCACACAAAATTAGATTCATTAAAATTTAATTCCACACTTGGTTCATCATTTAACTCATCTTTTACATTTTTGGTGAATTTTTAAAGTTAAGCTATTGTTATTATCTAGAAACTACTTTAGTGATAATTTTACTTTTCCATATTGATAATTTAAACATACATAATTTGATTACTATTCAATTTAGTCATTTAAATTCATATGTTGATATCATATACATTTATTTACATTGAACTTCTCATAATACAAATCATATTCTTCTCTTTCACTTGAAAACTTAGTGTTTTTATATATCATATTTCATCAAATACTTTCTATCTCTACTATTTCAATTGAAACTCACATATCATACATTTTATTCATAACATATTTAACTCAACTCATAGAAATACAAGTAAAGTTAATATGAAAACTTACCTCTTTTGACAATAATTTTTTTCTCTTTTGCTACTCTTCGATTTCTCTCTCAACATATCACTGGCTATCCTTCTCTTTTCCTTTAATTTTCTTAACTTCCATGTAGTAATTTCTTGCTTATAAATTCTGGAATATACTCTCTAAGATTTTTACTTCATCTTTCCGATTTACTTCTTATGGAATTTTTCAAAGAAAATGAGAACTTCTCCCCTTTTATAATGGTGCTGGCGACGTTGGAACATGGAGAGTATGAAGGAATTTCTTCATATTTCCATACAAAATATATCCTTTAATTTAGTTAATTAAAATGTTAAAATATCTTATAATAAAATATCCTATCAATTATATTTCAATTCCTAATCTTCAACAATTACTATCATGAGAATTCATGAAAATTATATTGATTGAGAAATGATCATTTTGCCCTTGTAATCACTCAACATTAACTTTGGTGTCATTTCTCATTTTCTGTAAAATGTTAATTTAGTCTCTCTTATTTGTCCACTTTTTCAATTTGGTCCCCATTTACCAATTTATTTTACGATTTAGTCCTTTCCTCCTTTAGGGTATTTTCACTGTTGGTCATTCAATTTTTTCATATCTATATTTTAACCCCATGGATTTTGAATATTTACATAAAAACCTCAAACTTTCATATTTTAACAATTTAATCCCTATCTTAAATTAATAAGTCATATCATACTTCTTGATTCAACTTTCTTAAGTATCTAATGACATTTACCTATACCTTATTTTATTAAGAATTTACCACATATTGCTTACAACTAAGATGTTTTCGAGATGTTACATTTCTTTCCCTTTAAAAAATATCGTGTTCAAATTTTTTTTTTTTGATTCAATAATCATCTTAATTTACTTTTCTTTAACTTGTCATTTTCGTTTTTCTTTCATCACTTACTTTTATTTATTTAACAACAATACCGATATTAATACTAACTAAGTTAATGGTTGAACCACGAATCCAAATCAAAATTAATCATGCAAAACGTGGTGAAATTAACTGAATCAGTAAATTGAACATTCATCAGGCAAATCAGTTTACACCTCACCTACTCCTCCCGTTTTGCAAGCAAACTAAATTGGGGAAATTATTAAATTTGATTCTTTTTAATGCATTAATTGCTTATTCTCCTATCTCATTCACGTTTTCCTAAAGGAAATCTCAATTATAAATAATAAAAATAAAGCAAATTAGGTCAAAGAAATTACTAATTTCTTTTTATTGGTAAACCTCCCCCCCCCCCCCCCAACCCCCACTTCCACCTTTTTTAAGCAAAGAATTAAATGTGTTAAAAAAAAACCAAAGAATTACAGACTGAAGTAACCATTTTTCTGCTAACTCTTCATTCTTTTCACCTACCAAAGAAAAAGGAAAAAGATTTTCTCAGAACAATAACCTAAACATCTCTGTGCCACCGTTATTCTCTATTGTCAGTGCCGTCATCTCCGATTGAGAAGGCCACCAAGTCGGGCACCGTTGCTTTCTGAACTCAAATTGAACTGTAATGTTGTCAAAATTCCGACATCGTCACATCGACAATAATACTAATAGTGAAAGATGACAGTAGGACTAAATTGGAATTGAAGACAATATTTAAAGAAAAGTGGATCTAATAATAATATTTGCAAATGAAGCAGGACCAAATTGTAGTAGAAGTAAGAGATCAAAGAATCTATAATATATAAATAATAACATATGAGGAATGGGTTTTAGAGTAGAGTTTAAAATCATAATGTGTATCATATACAAATGTTGGCAAGGTATATTAGTAGGTTAACATGTCCCACGCATAAACGCTTAAATAAGCTGTGATACTGATAATAGAAGGAACTAAAATTTAACATTACAATTTTGTTTCATTAATAAGTTAGTAAACTTAAGAAGTGCTTTTTTAATATAGACTAATTTTGTTGTGCATGAATTGATTATTTCGATGAATTTTTTTTTTTTTATCATCTTAAAGTATTTTAAAAGACTCCAAATTTATTGGTGGAACAATTACGTATATATCTTTAGCATGCGATTATTTATGCCACAGATAATTTGTAGTTAATCTACTTTTTTTATCTAAAAATATTTAACCACAGTATAGAATTCACCATTATCAAATATGGAAGCATAATCAAGTATAGAATAATGGGCTTAGGCTTTGGGTTTTAACTTGTAATTGGGCTTACAATTTTGTTTCATTAATAAAATAGGTCAGTAAGCACAATTACAAAATTTAAGTGAATAATGGGCTTAAAAATTAATTAGCCCAAAAACAAGTTGAAACATAAAAAATGCCTTATATAAAGAACAAAATTAAAAGTTAAAATCAAAAGCCCAATTAAGAAAAAAAGTTGGCCCAATTGTGTGTCAATCCAAAATTCCTCTAGAACAATTTTAATTGAAATAACAAGTTCAACAGATAGATCGATCAAACAAATCAACATTGATGTGAGAATCATATTTTGGTGATCATAAGTTGGGTTGGGCTGGGCTTAAGTATGATATTAATATACTTTATATTTATTTAAGTTTGACCCAACTTTAAATTTGGGTCTAAAATTTTATCCAAACTCGTCCATATTTGTAAAAAATTAATCCAAGCCCATTTTAGGCCCGAACATATTATTTTATAATTTTTTACAAATATTGATATTATATTAGTTTAATATTTAATAATTTTATACTTTTTTATTTATTGAAATTTTTATATAGTCATCTTAACATTATTTTAATGTTTATCTTAGAATAGTATTATATATTTATTATAGGTTTATTTTTTTTAATGTGTTCTAAATGACATAATATAAAGTATTATAAAATTAAAATGAGCTAGGCCGGGTCAGGCTCTGGTCTTGAATGTTCAAGCTTGAGCTCGGCCCATATTTTAAATGGGCTTACTTCTTTTGCCCAAACCCATTTTTCGGGCCTAATATTTTTACTCAAATACTCCCAAATTTCAAGCGGATCTTCGAGTTTAAACAGATAACCCAACCCATGAATAAGTTTACTTATTACCATATCAACATTGTGAGGCATAATGCATGAATTGTGGAATAAGTGTTACATTCTTTCCATCAATTTCTTCTCTACCTATCTTCAGTCAAAGCAGATAATGTTTTGAACGCATTTCATCTACCATGTGTGTTTGCATTTCTATACCCACCATGTAATAGCAATTGGATCTCTCTCGTTGTCAAGAAGCTTAGCAAATATTATACAATCTATTGAAGATAATTTGTGGGCTTATGATTTGGATCGAGAAAAAGGCAATATGTGCACAATCCTTTTTTTTTTTTTTTTTTTTTTAATTTGGCGGGGTAGACAACTACACACTATTAAGGAGACACTTAGAAAGATTAATTGATTTTTTGTCGATGTTAATAAATGACTAAACTGCTTTAACTTTTGGTCCAATTTAATTTTAAAAACTCGTCTTACAATATTTGATTTATCTTTATGTTTTTGTCTAAGGATTAACTTCGAGATCTACTCACTTAAGATTACAAGTTAAAAATAACTCGGAAGGACCAACCTATCAAACAATTTGTCATTCAATCTTGATAATTTTGAGCTATATATATTTTCCAAAAAAAAAAAGCCATTACTATTCCTTTTTTGAGAAAAATAGGTGATGTTTCGCCTCACACAACCGTATCTTTCAGATCACATAAGATATTTGTCTTGAATTTCGTTTGATTCTTCAATACTGAATCAAATCTCTTACACTATCTACTTATATAATAATCTAAGTTAATTAACCATTGCTGAAGGCTAGTTTATAATTGAGGTTAAAAAGTGACATGAAAAATAGCTTTTGAAATATATATATATTTTGATATAATATCTAAAATTATTCACAAACCCTCCAAACCCTTAAATAGGAGAATAAACGTACTTCAGTGTGCTTGAACTCATGTCTTTCTACACTGATAGCAATATCAATACCAACAGAGCTAATACTCAATTGGCTTTTTGAAATATTTGATAGTGTTTACCATTACTTTTAAAAGAGTGATTTTGAGAAAATATAATGTCAATTTTAAACATTATGTTGTAAAGTAAAAAGTTTGATGGGGGATAAAAACATAACTTCATCCAAAGACACTTTTTCAAAAGCTAAAATTTAAGGTTTCTTTTTGTTGCTTGGATTAAAATTTCAATTTAAAATTAATGTTTGATTTGAAAAATTATTTATTTATAAATTTTTTTATTTAAAATCAAAATTTAGGTTGAGAAGTGCTTTTCGACCTTAATGATAAACAAAATCCAAGTATTACGGATGTAGAAAAGCAACTTGTGGTCCACTTTCCCTAAAGAGGAGGCAAAAGAAGTCTGGAAGATGTCTTTTTTGCTAGTACTTGGTCCTCAAATGGCTTTTCAGGAACAATATCCTGTTTAGTAATAAATTGTTTGACAGGATGCAACTTGTGGAAAATTTGTAGACAAAGGCTAGCTTGGTGGTGATATTACAAATGGAAGAGTACAAGCTATTGCGCTGATGAGATTTGCAGCTCGTTCTCCTCTCTTAAACCTCCAAAAAGCAGAAAAAATGACTGACACATGGTGACGTGGGTTGTCCCTACAGTTTACCGTGTTAAATTCAGCGCTTGTGGCCAACCAGTGACTGTTGGTATCGGTTGGAATTTTGCGAAATCATGAAGGGTCTGTTTACGTTCACCAAATGTATTAATATTGTAGATGCCTATTTTGTGGAGATGCAAGCCTACACTTTCTTTGCGGAGCCAAATTGGAGGCAGCCAGCCATTCAAGTTAATTGTTGATTAATGGGACAACTCTGATGTGGTCAGCTAGGTCAAATTAATTGGTCTCAAGTTTGAGGAATTGTCTGTTGTTCATGTTGCTAGATGTATAAACGTGGTTGCAGATCGTCTAGCCATGGCAAGAGCTAGGGAATAGTTTAATTTGGCTTGATACCTTTGTAGGGTGTTGCTATTGTCGATTTGTTGGTTTTTTTTTTTTTTCAGTAATTTTCGCTTTTTTGCTTTAGTTGTATTTTTGTTCCAACGATTGGGAGAAATCAATTTAATTGGGTCGGTTTGATTAATTTTTATTGAATCAATTTAACTTTAATCTTATAGCATGAGGAAACTGACCTAATCGACATTAGTTCAGAAAATCAACCAAATCAAATTGATTTAGTTAGTTTGATCAGTTTTTTTATTAACTGACTTTAAGTTAGTGTGTTGGATTTATATGGTTAAATATTTATTATATATTGTAAGACATAAAATTATTTTAAATAATTTAAAATTAATATAAAATAAGGTAATTTTATTGGTTTAGACACTAGAAATAATTTTAAAATTAATATTTGGTTTAGTCAATAACAAAAATTAAATAAAATAAACCAAACTAGAAAACAGTCATTTTAATCAAATGCAAAACCATAAATAATAAACTCTCTCATTTTATTTATTTAATTAAAAAAAAAAAACTAGAAAACCTTATTAAAGCTACCAAAACAAAAACAAAATTGCCTGCCTAAATAATCTAAAAGCCCTAATCATTTGAATCTAATAAAACTGGGAGCAATGTTGTCTGAGCTTATAAACAAACCACCTATTCCGACCGAACATTAGACGATGACAATTTCCATCCATTTCCTCAAAGGCTTCACAACATTGTTTACCAACGTTCATATAATTATTAAATGCTGCTCCCCAAATCTCTCTGAAACAACCTCTGAAACTCTCCAATGCACACCAACACCGTGTACGATATTTCACAATATACGGAGCCCATTCTGGTACTTGGCAATAATCCGAAGGATTCGGACAATTGGGTTGCTGCTTCTCCGGTGGTTTCGGAGATGACGGGCTTGGTTTAGTCGGTGTCAGTGGCTCCTCAGATGGTGGTTGCGGATTCGGTTTAGGCACTGCTGGTGGTTGCGGTTTTGGTTCTGAGGGAGGGTTAGGTTTAGCAACTGCTGGTGGTGATGGTTGTGGATTTGGTTTAGGCACTGGTGGTGGCTGCGGTTTTGGTTCAGAAGGCGGGTTAAGTTTAGTCACTGGTCGTGGTTGCGGTTTTGGTTCAGAGGGCGGGTTAGGTTTAGCCACTGTTGGTGGTTGTGGCTGCGGATTTGGTTTAGGAATTGGTGGTGGTTGCGGTTTTGGTTGAATTGCTTGTGATGTTGGTTGTGGCGAAATGGGTGTAACCGAGGCTGGTGGTGGCGTACAACACAAACATGTACAAGAATTGTCTGGTTGTGAAAGAACATAAGCCTGTTGTTGTGCAGCTGAATTGAAGGAAGAAGATTGGGACATGGAACAATGACAACTACAACCACAACCTAATACAGCCTTCAACCATGATGTCCACAATACCAATACTAACAATGTAACTGGAATTCCTCTCATTCTTCTTCTTCTATACCAAAACTCACTTCACTTTTCTTTCTTATTTTTCATCAAAAATCTCATTTTATGGGCCATGAATCCCAAAATTTTATCTCATTTTTGAAATTTGAATTTATTAGTTGATTTTAAGATAATAATTTTGTTTTTATTTAAAAATATTTTAAGTTTTGAAATTATAATTTTGTAAAAATAATTATATTAATTTTTGGTACCTAAAATAATTATATTATTTGTGTTTCAACAATGTAACCAATAATTTTCTATAATAGGCGTTAAAACCTAATTTCAATTTGGTTATTTATTATTATTTAAAGATAATATATATATATATATATATATATTACTTTGTCCAATATTAATGTTTAATGTGCAATTTTATATATAAAATTTTTGATTCGATCTAATTCTGATTAACACAATTATTAGTATAGCATCCTTTTATGTTTATATAATAATACATAAATAAAATTATATTTATTCAATAAAAAATTAAATGAATTTATTTATTTAAATGTGTATTATTGAACCAAAATTAAAGTTTCATGAATGCATTTGAATTACAATCAGTGTATAAATGTCTGAAATCAAAATTCATGTATCAAATTGCACATTGAATCAAAGTTAATGTATAATTTAAAAAATGATCCCAATATTATCAATTAATTGAATGTGAACCTTTAAATGTTTGTTAACTTTTAGAAAAGGAAAATTTGGTAAATAAAGGGATAAACACTAAAATTATATATGAATTTTAATAAAATTTACAATGTTATACATCAACTTTAATTTGGTATTTTTGTAAGTTTTCACATTTTGCTAACCCCATTTTCTATGTCTTTTTATTAAATTAGAAAACAAACAAATCAATTTAAATTATTTACACCTAGACTAAAAAGATAAACACACTTGGGAAATTGATTCTTATTTCCCTGTAAATCTATGTGTTAGCGCTTTCATTTTGAACATTGATGGGGTAATTCTTTTGAAATTCAATGTAACATCAACTGAGTTGATATATAATATTAAGGGCTTTACGATATAGATAACTTGCAAGCAGAATTGTGGGGTAGTCGAGAAGGCTTGAAATTAACAAAGAGTTTATCTATTTCGAGTTTAATTGTTGAACTGGATGCTTTGACTCCTAACTAAGCTTTGTGAAGAATCTCATTCAAGATTGTTAAGGGATGGGTAAAAGATCTGCAATATTGTATTGAGATGGGATTTATGTTCCTCGTCTATCCACTTGCAACTTTCCTTCCCTTGCCACAAAGGAATAGTTAAATTGATATTTCACCTTCTTATGTACAAAAAGAAAAAAAAACTTATTTACTACATCATTTAAATTTATTAAAATAAAAATCATTAATTTTCTTCAACTACTTGACTTGTGACTCAAAATATAAACCCACTATTTTAAACATATTGTTTAATAATAAAATAAAATTCTTTTTTCTCTCAAAGAAATATTTTTTTGTATAAACTAATATTTTTTTAAAAAATTAAATATATTTCTTATATTTTAATATTTGAAATAAAGAGTTTATATAAAATCAAATGAAAGGGTGAGTATGTTTATATAGAAGCAAATAGATTTGGATTCTTACTAATCATCACAATTTAGAAATTTCTTGCGGAAAAGAAATAATTTAGAAATTATTTTCAAGTAGTTTAATCCTTTGATGAGGTGTTCTTGCCCAACATAATTTATAATTCTTCAACTTTCACTTGGATTAAAACATGAGTTTAAAATTTTCTTCAAGTTTATTTATATTTGTAAATGACTAAATTAAATCCATTTTAAATACACATATTTTTTTAAAAAAATATTTAATGATATTTTAATTTAATATTTAATTTTATAAAAAAATAAAATTTTAAATATAAACAACTTAATAAATATATTTTTGTATGATTAATATTTTAAATATCCAACCGTTATCTATCATATTTCATTTCATAGATCATGCATGTCAAATTTGACATAAATTAAAAAAAAAAACTATTTATTTTGTATATAAAAAACATTGAACCGTTAATAAATAATAATATATACACTTTTTTAGATCAACATGATATATATATATATATATATATAGAATCAATTAAAAATTTTACATACATGATAAGTACAATTATATCGATAAATTCAGCGATTGAATCATTAAAATATTAACTATACAAAATTATACAAAAATATGTAAAACTACTATAATTTTATCCCAATATATTTCAATCTATACCTCATAAAGGCATTTTCAAAAGTTAACATCTTCTCAAAAATTAGGTTGTTAAATGACTATATCCTTTTTTTATACCGGACTAAGGGTTAATCAAACAAAGGAAATTGAAAACTTGTGTTTGGTTTCTAAAACTAATTTTTGTTTTTATTTTCTACCTTTTTTTAAAATAGTTTCCATTTTCTATTTTTAGAAATTGAAAAGCACATTTGGTTAATAAAAATAAAAAATTATTTTCGATAATGAAAAATTGAAATCATGTTTGATACACTATTTTCTTATAATAGAAATATGAGAATAAAATAAAAAGATTACTATATTTGTATGGATTCGAATCGAGCTAAGAGATTTTAATATATATAAAAATTGTTAAAAAAATATTTTTAAATTTACATGAATTTGAATCATGACAATTTATTGATTAAATTTAAAATTTAAAATTATTATTTTTTTAACCTTGTTCAATTGTACGAAACATTTTAAAGAAAAAGAATGAAAACAATTTTTATTATTTTCTAGTTTTACGCATTTTTATTTTCCAAAAAATATTTTTAAAATTTTCAATCAAACTCATTTTCCTTATTATTTCATTTTCTTAGAAAATAACAACAAAAATTTCTCGTTTCTTGAAACTAGACGCGACACCTAATTCTCGTATTTGAAGCAATAGAAGTCCATCTTTAACACCTCCTACATGCTTGTGCCATTGATCCCAACCTCATGTCAGTTACACTGGCATTATTTTTAACCAACACTTGGATTAATGCGAGAAGATAACTTGTATTTATTAATTTAAAAAGTTAATAGTTTGATGAATTAAAATTGAGCAAATTAATTAATAGATTATTATGACGTTTATTAAATTTAAATGGGAAGATATGTTATCTTAGGTATTAAAGTGGATGACTCTCAGAAGATAAAAACATAGATGCAATTGTCTGTATTGATGATACATCGGACAAGTTTCAAGTAGAATTAACCCTAGATCCATTTATGGATTAATTCACTTGTGATATTCATAGTATAGCTTATCGCAATTCTAAGTAGATGACTATGTGTGCGTGACTCGTATATTTTGATATATTAAAATTCCGAGTTCAAATAACTAAAGAGCTGGAAGCTGATATATTGGGTATATGACTTTTGCATGGTATAACTTTATTTGCAATAGTGAAATTCATAGTCCAATAAAGGAAAAATGATATCTCTCATTAGCATTATACGATAGATAAAAAGTAAGGTGACCATAAGTCATTACTATTTCATAGTAATTGACTTTTTCATGAAAGAAGATGTAATATTGGGTAAACAAAATTAACCAAAAAATATTAAGAATACCTTACGAATAGAGGTGTACATGGGCCGGGCCAGGCCGGGTCCAACTAAAAATTTAGGCCCGTTCATTGGGCTCGGGCCGGGCTGGACCTAAAAAATGGGCTTAAAATTTTGTCCAAGCCCAGCCCATATAAAAATGCTAAAACCCGAGCCCAGCCCGGCCCGTCCCGTCCGTATTAATTTTTATATTATTTTATATAATTTTAAATATCTATAATACATCAAAAATACAAAAAAATTAAAATAAATATTTTTCAACAAATTGAAAATAAATTTTAAAAAATATGTAGACTTAAATAACACTAAAATAGATGTAACTTAACAAGCAAATGCCTCTAAAATAATAATAAAATTAACAAATGTCTTTAAAATAATAACAAAATTAACAATGAAATAAGTTTTATAATATCTAAACAATAACAACAAAATAATAACAACATAATTGTAAAATGGTAGCAAAATAAGGAGAAAAACAATAAGAAAATAATTTTTTAAAAAATAATTTTTTTTGTCCTTCAGTGAATTCGGGCCGGGCCGGGGTCGGGCCAAAAATGCCTTACCCGAGCCCTGCCCATTTTTTAAACGGGCCTTATTTTTTTGTCCAAGTCCATTTTTCGAGCCTATATTTTTGCCCAAACCCTCCTACATTTCGGGCGGACCTTCGGGCAGGGCTGGTTGCCCGGCCCATGTACACCTCTACTTATGAAGGTTGTTACAGGCCAATTTTGGCCTTTTACAAAATTAATCCCATTAACCCGTTACAAGCCCAATAACCCTCAACCCAAAAGAACACTAAACCATCAGCAGCCCAACACACTTGAACCCAATACTCGTTTTACCCAAACCCACTAACCCTAAACCCGATTACACCTAACCCTAGCCTAACCCCATAAGCAGCCGCAACCACCACCACCAACCCCTGGATGTTCGGCCACCTGCTCTGCCATCAGCTGCCCATACCCTGCACACAAGACAGCAGTAAACGCAGCAGAGACGGAAGCAGTTCAACACGCAAAGCAGAAATATCAACAACAGTAGCAAATCTTTGTAAAAAATGGCTATAAAGTGCCGATCAAAATAAGTGTAAAAGGGGGGGTTTTCAATACAAAGGCACAAGTTTTTAAAGCAAATATATATGCAAAAAATAGAGGAATATCGAACGGAGAATATCACTAGATCAGAATCGAAAATAAAAAATCAGTATTGAATACGGAGGTGATTTTCTTTTCTTCTTCGGTTCTTATTTTCTGACTTTTATTTCCTTTTTCCTTTTTTTCTTTGTTTTATATATATATATATATATATATATTACATTTAAAATATATAAAAGAAAAAAAATAATAAAAAACCTACCTTTTTGCGATTTCCGGCCACCGCGCGACTGTGGACGGAGGACCGTGGCGGTGCTGGTGGTTTCTCCCTGGCCTGGTTCTGGGTTCATCCAGAGAGGAAAAGAGAGAATCTTTCTCTTTTTTTCTCTGAACCACAGAACAAATGAAACAAAAAAAATTTTTTTTGGCTTTTATAAAACCCGTTTAACCGACCCGACCCAGTGCCAGATCCGCGTGTTTTCCATCTAAAAGGGATATTTGTGCAATCAGTCCCTCCTCTTTGCGATGCTCACCGATTAAATCTTTTGCTTACTTCGAAATTTGGCCCTGAACTTTCATTCTGTTTTCATCTCGATCCTCCATTGCACTGCGTGTTTTGGATAAATGGACATATCGCACTTTTAATCCCTTCATGGTTCACGTGTGTTCAAATCAATCCGCTTCGTTTTTCTTTGTTTTAAATCTGGCCCTAAACATTTTTCCCTTATTCAGTCTAATCCTGTTTTCTCTATTATTATTATTATTATTATTATTATTATTATTGTTACTAATATATAGTATTGTTGATCGTTAGTATTAATATTTTTTTTACTTATTTAATGCTTATATTTGCATGTTCCTTTTAATATATATATATATATATATATATATTTATAACTTATATATTATGAAAAGACAATTTTCCATATTGTGTTTTATATATTATGTGTATATTTGTAGTATCATATTACTCTTATCCCATATCTTTAACATATATTTTTGTAAAGTCACTAATAATTTTCAAAATACCATTTTTTATATTTATATATATATGTGTAGTATATGATATTTCTAATAGTTTTAATATTATTTTTGTTAACATATTCATATATATACATATTCTTTTACATATATGTAAGCGTTAATCTTCGTAATAGTATTATTAGCTCTAATACATATGTATATACCATATTTTACATGGATTTTAATATTATTATTACTATGTACATATATTTTGAAACACG
This sequence comes from Gossypium stocksii, assembly GCA_020496765.1. Lineage (NCBI taxonomy): Eukaryota > Viridiplantae > Streptophyta > Magnoliopsida > Malvales > Malvaceae > Gossypium > Gossypium stocksii. The sequence continues at coordinate 44,605,097 of CM035628.1, read as the reverse complement.
CTATTAAATCTATACTTTTTTTACTTATTTACTTTTAGTATGATATTCTTGCATATATTATGTATATAACTTAATACCACATTATGTATATATTTTAATATTATACTTTCACTATATTTAGTAATTTTTTAAATATCATCTTCTAATACCAACGTATTATATATACACCTTTTGATATTATTAACATTTCTAATATTTGTTATGTACAAACTTTTAACATTATTATATAATTATTTGCATATGTACACATTTACAATTTATTATTCGTTTTTTAAACGTTGTTATTTTTTTCTAATGTTTATGTATTATATATACTCAACACCGTATTAGGCATGTATTTTTAATATTATATTTATGTATTTTCAATGTTATATTCGTACATATTATTATTTTTATATTATTATTACCAAATACATTGTTTTTTATTTCATTGTTAGTGCATTACTTGTTTTATTTTCTTTTAAATACCGTTGTCATTATCATTTTAATATCCTAACATCTCATTACTATTCTATTTAAATCGTTATATTGCTACATCATTACCATTATTATCTCTTTATTAATATTATCATTATTACTGTTATTATTTTGATACTTTCATTACGAATTATGTAACATTTTTGCTCTATCCATCTCCTTATATAGGCAATGTTCGGTGCTTAGAAATTCGAGAAACCGTGCCCTAACGTATTGGGTTTCGGTTTCCTCGTCTAAATCTAAATGCTCGAATAACCTTCTTAAAATATAAATTCAAATAAAAAGCTTCTAAAGTACTATTATTCTTCTTGCATTTTATTAATCATTTTTTATACATTCCATTTCCGCATTTCACTTTATTATACTTTTATCATACGTGTTTCAAGTTTTCTTACCCGTTACAAAAACAATTTCTCTTACAAAGGCAAATGTCCCGTATTTAGACACTCGGGAATCGTACCCTAATGCATTGGGTTGCGGTTTCTCGTTTAAGTCTAAATCCCCGCATGAGCCTTCCAAAACCGATGTGTAATTTTAACACAAAAAAACTCATTCTCGAGAATTCGAGATGTCACGTCCTAACGCATTGGATATGACATTCTGTTATCTCGGGATAAGATTTTCTAAAAAAAAACCCGAGGCAATGTTTGGTACTTAGGGATTCGAAGAATTGGGCCCTAACGTATTGGGTTCGATTTCCTTCATTTGTCCTCGAGTATTCGAATATCCTTTCAAATACAAATACCCAAATTCTAGATAAAAGGCAAGTTTAGCCTCAAAGGCCGAAATGTCGTGTCCTACCGTATTGGATGTGATGTTTCACCTTAAGGTGAACCAGCCTTTGATTTACGTTTTCAATCTATCCAAATGACTTTAAAGCCAATAAGGATCGTATTTTAAATTTGTCAAATTATCGACTTTAAAAACACTAATTAATCGACGAGGTACCAATTTTGGGCGTATCGGGGGTGCTAATCCTTCCCCGTACGTAACTCACTCCCGAACTCAATTTTCTGATGTTCGCAGGCCTAAAATCGTGTATTAACAAACTAAATTGTTTTTAAAACAACCCCTTTTGAGGTGACCAATCACACCCAAACAAAGATTGGTGGCGACTCCAATTCTTGTATATTTTAAGTCGACTTTTGTTTGCGTTTTCAAAAAACGGTATCGACAAAGGTAACATACTTACAATAAGGTAATTGAACAAATATTTATTAAATTACTTTCGCAACATATAATAAGGGGGAGTTCAATCATGGTACTGTATTGTAATGAATCCATGATTAATGATGGGTGTCAAATCGATCAAAAATAAATTCCTACGCCTAAATTGGAATTAAATTAAATTTGTAGTAAAGTGAGTAGGGTCGATCCCACAAAAGCTAATTGATTAATTTTAATAATTTCTTATGATAAAAAATTTATGTGAAATTACGAAAATAAAGAAGAGGGAATTAAATCTAAGTATAAAATAAATAACTAAAATTCAAATAAAATAAATACCAGAAATAAATTGAACGCGATAAAAATAAAAATAAAAAACAAAATTAAAATTGAGTAAATCGATATAATGAAAGCTCCAGCTCAAGCATGATCCTGACTCCAGCTTTGAACAAATCCTAGATAATGGATTTTCAACTCCAACCGATAAGTTGATTATAGTGGTTGAGGAACAACCTCAAACCACAAACCCTACTGTATGTAAATTAATTGCAGGAACAGCTCGACAATTAACCCTTACCAAGTGAATAACCTTGAAATCAACTTCTACAATTTAATTTCTCGGCAACTTTGTGAACTAGAAGGATTCGACTCAAAATCAACGGCCTCAACTACGTAAGTCGTTTAAACTTGATCGTTAACTTCCTTGATGGATCCAATCATTTACTCAATTGGTTACGCCAATTTGTTTTTCAATTGACCAAACATGACAATTATAGATCGTACTGATTCACCAACAGTATGCCATTTAACACCAAATCAAGAGGCCCAACTCGATTTCGATACTAAAACGACATTATAAGATGACTGTATCACCTAAATCGATAAATTAACAAATACTAAATTAAAAAATATATATACGATTTCTAACTCATAGTTCAAACCAAAGATATGGTTTTTGTCTCCTGGTGCGTGACTTCTTTCTCACGCCTATAATAATAATAACTAAAATGTAATATATATAATCTTTCCTTGTCCTTCAAGATAAATCTAATCCTTAACTAAACTATTAAATAAATAAAATTAATAAAATTAATTATTAAAATAACCTTAACGTCTCATAATCTTGTGCTACACTTCAACCCTCATGCAAAATCTTCATTTTAGTCTACAATTTGACTTGTTTTTCAATGCACTAAACAATATTGTACCTACATAGAAATTATCAAGTAAGTGCCAAAATCGGTAGAATTCATGGAAAAAAATAATTAAAATGAAAAAAAAATTGTGTCATCTAAACACAATATCAATTAAATAATGTTATAATTAATAAATGAAGAGATAGAACTTAATTATGTTAGAACTGTAAAATTTTTATACAAAACTTTATGAGTCGGGGCCTGTCATGTGAAATCATCAAGAATAAATTAAAAACAAAACTAGATGCAGAAGCGTATCTCAATTCATCGATTTTTTTCGAATATTCGGATTTTATAGTTTTGATCTTCTAAATTAGCACACAAGTAGCCTAGAGAAGGTGATTCTCTCTTCTCTAAAGATGGAATATTAGAAAAGTTACCTATGTGTAAATTAGGGACCATAACCCTAATATATAACTTTTGCATATTAGCCCTGATTTCTAATTAGCCCATCACCAATTAGAAATTAGTTACTAGAGTATCTACACATATTTGACCCATACTTTATTTAATAACTAAAGCCCAATAAACCATAATCAAATTAGATCACTTTTAATTTGAATTAACCTTTTATGATAGTCAATAATACATATAATTACTCTTATTATAAAAGTGATGTCCATATTTTCTAACAAATTACAAATTATTTAAGCTCTAATTATACATATCCAATCATGCCCTCCACTAGCTTAATATAACCCAAAACGGATTGCATGTAGAATTGATAGTATGAATTGAATGAAAACGATGATTAAGAGAAAAAAAAACACATATATCTCTATCTACAATGAATGCGCTTTCTCGTTAAATATAAAAGATGACTTAGAAATTAAATTAATTTCTTTGGATAATTTAATTGATTGGAATTAAATAATTGTAGTTAGTAGTGAGAATTAAATTCATTAGTCGTCATAATTTTATTAAACGGGATAATTAAATATAATTTCTCATAGATTCTAATATGGTAAAGTTGCCATGACTTTAATTGAATTGATAACTTTAACCGAATTAGAATTGAGTTGAGAAAATGATTTAATTGAACAATTTAATTAATTTAATAATCAATTAATATTGAGAAATAAGAAAAATAGTTATTGAGTTGGTTAAAAGTTCAAACACATATAATTGTGCTTAGCATACAAGACAGACCCAACAAACCCATCCCATATAAGTGGGGTGACAATCCCTAGTGCACAATAAGGTGTGTTACTGCCCCTGTACTCCAAATAAAAGAATATTATATTTTTTAGTAAAATATTATTATTTAATTACCTATTGTTCAAATAAAATTTTGAGTAAATTACACCAACAGTCACTCAACTTTAGGGTAGCTAACAAAATAGTCACCTTGGTTTCATTTCAGTCACCCAACTTTTGGAAAATAACAAAATAGTCACCTGGGTTTCATTTCAATCACCCAACTTTTGGAAAATAACTGTTAGTCAATGACTGTTTTGTCACTTTTTTATAACGTTAGTGACTGTTTTGTTATTTTTCAAAAGTTGGGTGACTGAAATGAAACCTGAGTGACTAAAATGAAACCTAGGTGACTATTTTGTTAGCTACCCTAAAGTTGAGTGACTGTTAGTGTAATTTACCCTAAAATTTTTGTATTTTTTTCTTATAAATAAGAACTATTGAATGATTTAATAGAAACATTATTTGAGCATTGTTGCTTTGTCAGAAAATAATGATAATTAATTTATAGAATAAATTCTACTTTATGTTAGGGTCAAAGTTTTTTAGTTCTCATAGAGAGGAATTAACTCTCTCACTAAAAATTAATCAAAGTTTTGATTTTGTGCATTTGGTTTAAATTTTTTGACCCATAATTAAAGCAATCAGGGTTTGAGGATAACAAAGTGCTTGATTCAATGATTTGGATTTTCAAATCATGTGAATTTTTCTCTTGCCAGTCAACAGTAGTTAAAACATTATCCAAAGCCTTAAAACAAGCTAAATGCTAGATATTGGAATATTGCTATAAGAGTAATCAACGTGAATTTTTCCCCCGCTGAAAAAGATTTGCTTTCCAACCTTGAAGCTGTTTTTGAAGTCTATTAATCGAAGGTTGAAAAAAATTAGCTTTGTTCCACAATCTACCAAAATCAAACCCCAAATGCTCGTTATCCCTACTTTCACGCCAAACCTTGTCTAAATATTTTCATAAATCTCGAATCACAATTTCAGCTAACCATCAATTCAGTCTTATCTATATTTATAACCTGACCAGACATACGACAGTACTCATCCAAGATATTTTTAACAATGTGGCACTCCTAAAAATTCGTTCTAAAAAAGAAAAAACTGTCATGCTCAAAAATAAATACCATGAATTTGGAATTTGATTCTTCAGCTTTCATTAATGTGGCATAAGATAAAGATATAGGGGTATAATGGCTTGTCTTGTCTCACTCCCATTTCTGGAAAAAAAATGTTGCAGTTGGTCACCATTAACCAAGAGTTGATAGCTCACAGCGCAGATACAAGTGATCATTAAATGAATCCATTTCTCAATTAAACCCATATTCGCCACAAAGTTCCAACTAAGTCTGTCATAGGCTTTGTTTATGTCCAACTTCAATCAGCCAAAAATTCCACCTTTACTTTTTTTATTTTCTCTAAGTTGTGCTCAGAATTTCGACTTTTACAATCACATTATCATAGATCTGTTAATTGCTAACAAAGGCATTCTGAAGCGGAGATATCAAGCTTTCCGTATAAGTTGGAATCTTAAAAAGTGCATTTATTAAAAAAAATTTTACTTCAACTCTATCATTTTGATAAGAATCAAAGCAAGTTTAATGTAGTTTAGAGTAACCTAAATGCGTTTACACAAAAAAGTTTAGGAATGAAACCGAAGGATTAAATTATTCACAAATTATTCCTCAAATTCAAAATAAATATATTTCTTTCCGTAAGCAAGTATAGACAACGTTGTAGTATAAATAAGAGAGAAACCTGTTGAATCTAAACTTAACAAAGGGTACCTAGAAAGGAGAAAACATGTCCGGTTGGCCACGTTACCCACCCTGTGCAAGTGGTACTTGCACTGATGTTGTTTGCTGCGCTCATGGTACATTCCATCCCCTCTTTTCAATTTCTTTTTTTCCCTCTTTGAAGTTGCAGTCTCAATTAGTATGTATGTATTTGTTTGAATGTTGCAGGACATAAACTGAGGTGGCCTGAACTGTTGGGTAAAAATGGAGAAGCGGCTAAAGCAACAATAGAAAAAGAAAATCCAGCAGTAACAGCTGAAATACTGACACCAGGAAGAGTTGGACCTCCTAATTTTTGCTGCAATCGTGTTTTTGTAATTGTCGACACGCATGGCAATGTAACCAATATCCCTACTATCGGTTGAGTTCACACAATCCCACTATTTTATCATCTCAACCTTGTTTACGAATACATTATAGTAATGAAGTTTTGCAATAATAAAAGGGTTTTTTCCCAAGTATTAACAATGTTTTATTCCGCCTTGTTTCCTTTTTCTTTTTAAATGGAAATAATACGTTACCCCTTTTTTTTAATTCACAAATTTACGTATCCAATCAAAATAACTTAGTGGCCACCATCTCTAACAACCAACACTTATTGTGAAATTAATTAAAAAAAAAGCATAACTTTTTAGAGTAAAGTACATAAATGGTCATTAAAGTGATGTCCGTGTTCTATTTTGGTCACGAAATTTTTAATTTTTATTATTTTAATTACTAAATTATATAAAATAAAAAAATGTTATACCATATTTTGTTCAGGTTCTGTCCTAACTCAAGTTTGAAGCAAGATCGGATTGAGTTTGAATTTCATGACTATGAAAATCATTTTTTCGACCGAGAGTTAACTTGACGATATTTTGTATTGAAATGAATTTTAATTTCAAAACATTGGATATTTAATTAAGAACATAGGAGTCACCAGCAGTCTTTTATGTTCGGTGTGATTGGTCACCTATAAAATTATCATTTTAAGAAATTTTTTAAAATCTTTTTAAATATAAGATAATTTTTTTATCTATGTTTGAAAACCATAGTGAAATAAATTGGGTGCAGAAGTCAATTATGTGAGGGAAAGATTATAGCACCCATTATGCTTAAAATTGATACCTTTTAGCTACATGTTATCTCAAATCTTCAACAATAGTTGTTCAAAATTCAAGATTTAATTACAATCCCTAATTAAAACAATTAGGAAAGGTTTTTTTTAATGAATTGAATTTCTAAAATATGCATAAGTAAATAAATAAGATTTTTCCACGTCTCTCAAGTTGACCAAATATAAGAAGTTTTGTATTTCAATTATTTATATTCATTTGATTTTGTGAAGGATATTTTGTTCTTAATTATAATCAGATATGTAACACTATGATCGACAGGTCTGACTTAAAAGATGTCATATTCATTGCTAGAGCAATTATAACTTAATTACATTCAATTTATACCTAATCATTCATTTACGAGTATTAAAAACACATGATGCAAAGCTTACGAAAGCCCTAATACTTACTTGAGGTCGAATTAGGACCAAACTGTAAAGATTTCAAAGTATCAGGTTGAATCGTGACTTCGGGAGTTTCTCGTCACAATGCAACTCACTTGATTAGGCTTGTCACGACCTTGAGTATATATTGTTGTGACATAACTCCCTAATTATTCAGAGTTGACCCCTAGATTATTAAAAAGCCTTATTTCAATTTGTCGTCTGCAACAACTAATCCACTTGTGTATCTGTTTAGGAGTCCCAAATCTGGATTGACCAACAAGTAAAGAAAATGAGAAACTATTTTGGAAGTGGAATATTATATGTATGTATGAGTTAACAACCAAGTATAAATTATGTATAGTTACCAGCAGCTAAGCCATTCATGAGTTCTAAGGAAGAGCGACAGTAGAGAATAGGTGTGGCATTTAAGTAAGAATCGGTATTGTAAATGGTCGAATTTGAAATTTGGTTGTTTAATGTTATCTTGAAGTACCATTTTGACATATTTTGGCTTGAATGCAATTGGTATATTGTTGAATTGGTTGTAATTGATATGTTTAAGTTTTATTTCAGCTCTTTACAACTTGTTCAAAATTGGTCCTTCTGGAAATAGTGAGTCACGTCGCGACGACGTACTCCAACGTCGTGACAAAAAACAAATAAATAGTTATGCCACGATGATGTATACTTAAGGTAACAATAAGCCTAGTCAGTGAGTTGCATTGCGACGTGGAACTCCCAAAGTTGCGATGTCAACCTGATACTATGAAATCTTTACAGTTTGGTCCTAATTCGACCTCGGGTTGACATTAGGGCTTTCGTAAGCTCATATAAGACTTAGAAATGAATGTGTATTGCATCATGTGTTTTAATACCCGTAAATGAATGATTAATGGTATAAATTGAATGTAATTAAATTGTAGTTGCTAGCAACGAATGTGGCATCCTGTAACTCAAACCTGTCGGTCAGAGTGTTACATCACTGATTATATTGAAGAACAAAATATCCTTCAAAAAATCAAATGAATATAAAGAATCAGAATATAAAACTTCTAATATTTTGAACAACTATTGTTCAAGACTTGAAGACAAAATGTAGCTAAAAGGTACTAATTTTGAGCATCATGGGGTGCTATAACCTTCCCCTGACAAAATTGACTTTCGAACCCAATTTCATTTCATTCTAGTTTTAAAACGTAGACAAAAAATTATCTTGTTTTAAAAAAGATTTAAAAATTTCTTCTTAAAATGATAATTTAAAAAGATCACACCTAGCATAAAAGATTGATGGCAACTCCAATGTTCTTAATTAAAAATCCAATATTTTAAAAATAAAAATTCATTTCAATAAAAAATATCGTCAAGTTACTCTCAGTTTAAAAAATGGTTTTGATAGTCATGAAATTCAAACTCAATCTGATCTTGCTTCAAACTTGACTTAGGACAGGACCCGAACAAAACATGGTTATAACAATTTTTATTTTATATAGTTTAGTGGTCAAAATAGTAAAAATAAAAAATTCAGTGACTAAAATAGAATGTGAACATTACTTTAGTGACTATTTATGTACTTTACCCTAAAAAATTATGCCTTATATAAAATTAATTTGACAAAGTGTTGGTTCATGCATACAGTGGCCATTAAGGTATTTTGACTGGAAATGTAAATTTGTGAATTAATAAAAGTTATTGCCAATTAACAAGAAAAAGGAAACAAGATGGAATTAAACACTGTTAATACTTGGGAAAAAGAATCCTTTTATTATTGAAAATTTTCCTTAGTATAATGTATTCGTAAACAAGGTTGAGACGATGAAATAGTGGGGTTGTGTGAACTTAACCGATAGTAGGGATATTGGTTACTTGCCATGAGTGTCTACAATTACGAAAACATGATTGCAGCAAAAATTAGGAGGTCCAACTCTTCCTGGTGCCACTATCTCATCTGTTACTTCTAGATTTTCTTTTTCGATTGTTGCTTTAGTCGCTGCTCTATTTTTACCCAACAGTTCAGGCTACCTCAGTTTATGTCTTGCAACATTCAAACAAATACATACATATATACATACATACATACATAATTGAGATTGCAACTTCAAAGGGAAAATAAAAAGGAATTGAAAAGAGGGGATCGAATGTACCATGAGCGCAGCAAACAACATCCACTTGCACAGGGTGGGTAACGTGGCCAACTAGACATGTTTTCTCTTTTCTAGGAACCTTCGTTATGTTTAGTGTAATAGGCCAATTTTATCCGGACCAACAGAAACAAATAAACCAAAACAAAAATAAAAAAAACAAAACACTCTATTTACAAAAACTATCTAGCCCAATTACCCAAACCCTAAAGCCTAATACTACACCAACCCTAATAGCCCAAAACCTAAACAAAAAAGAAAACCCTAATATCCCTAAGACTTCACCAGCCGCCGCTCCTCTCCACGTTAGTAGGCACGTTACCCAAGGTCTGCCCCTACCATCGTTTCGCCATCGTTTTACTAAAATGGCGAAGGCGCAATTGAATAGATTCAAGGAAAAGTAGAATACAATAAAAATTCTTAAAAGGTAGTTCATTTATCTTTTTATTTTCGGAGCAAATATATATATAAATAAAGAAAACAAATCAAAAGAAAGTTTTTACCTATTTGCACCATCTTCGAACATCAGCTCCTACTCGAGAAGCCTCGGAACCCCTTTATGGTTTCGTTGAGGGCCTTGTTAGGGTGGGTAGAAATCGAAAGGTTATATTTTTTCTTTTGATTTTAGCCCTTTTTGGGCATTTTAACCCTGGATCTGCTTCCAGGGCTTCAAAAGGATTCAAAAGGCTTTTTTTTTAAATTTTCAGCCACTGAAGGTTGCAGTCGCCGTTGCCGATGATCGGTGGCCGTGGTGGATGTGTGGTGGCCTTGCGACCGGAGGGGAAGAATTTTAGAGAGAAAAAATAAAAGGGAAAGGTTTTTTTTTTTTTTTTTAAACACAAGTTCAAAATGAAATTTTTAGTTCTTTTTTAAAACTTAAATAGGCTCCCTAAAGCGGCACCGTTTTGGCCTGGCTTCAAAATCCCCAAAACAGTGTCGTTTTGACGCATAACCCATTTACCCAATCCGAATCCACCCAGGATCTGCGTGTTTTCAAAGAGGAGGGTCTATTTGCAGTTTTGGTCCTTTCGCCTGTTTGCCCCTTTTCAATTTCGTCCTATGCTTTTTATTTATTTTATTTTTTACCCCATTATTTTGATTTCTTTGCAATTCAGTCCTTTGACCTACTGTTGACTTAAGGGAATGACATGGATGGGGAAAATAACCTTATGAATCCTCGTACATTTCTATATTACATTTTTTTGTTTTTATGATTTATGCTTTAAATTTTCTAACATATTCAATTCAGTCCCAAACTATCGACCCTTTGGGAATGATGTGTACTGAGTTTGGGCTATTTACCCTTTAGGTCCCTATATTTTTTTATTTAACTCTTTATTTACTATTTTATTTATTTATACCTGAAGTTTTATAACAATTTCAATTTAGTCCCTTGTTCATTTAATTAAGTCCATATACTTACCTTTTTTTGTTTTTTTTGTTGGCAGATTTCTCGATATTTTATTTTGGTCCTTTATTTTTAATTATTTACATTATTAATATTATTAAGTGATTATTGATGTTAATTAATATTATATTTGTTAAAATTTTCTCAATATCAATATTTTAAGTAATTATATTATTGTCATGCATTTTTATATTATGTTATTATTATTATCCTTATTATCATGTAGTATTATTGATTGAATATTTTTATTATTATCATTGTTATTATTAATTCTTATCACATGCATTATAATATTGTCATTTTATTTCATCATTCATCCTGTTATTTTGTTAATACCATAATTTTCTATCATCGTACATTGTAAATATTGCTACATACATTAATTCGTTTTTAGGGAAAACACATAAGAGACAATTAAAATCAAGGCAATGTTCATTATTTTTGGGAATTCGAGGAGTCGTGCTCCTAACTTACGAAGTATGGTCTCTTCCTAGAATCGAAATAACAAAATATCCTAGTTAAAACTCAAAATACATAGGACTTAGGTAATAATCAAATGACGAGAATACTTATTTTTGAGGATTCGAGATATCGTGCCCTAACTTATGGGACATGATCCTTCTCTCGATTAACTCGAAATAAGAAGGGTATTTCCATAAAATTCAATTTATTTTGCGATATTTTAATAAAATCATGCAAAAAAAAAAGGATCGTACTTTAAATTTTCTTTGAATTCTCAATTCTCGACACTAAGACATCAAATAATCAACTAGGTACCAATTTTGGGCATTATGAGGATGCTAATCCTTCCTCATGTGTAACCGACTCCTGAACCCATTTTGTGGATTTTGTAGACCAAAAATCATCGTTTTAGTAAATCTAACCTTTTATTAAAATGATCAAATTACGAGATCATCCAATCACACCTAATAAAAAAGATTGGTGACGACTCTATTTTTATTTTTAAAATAAAAAGTTGAACATAAAAAAAAAGTTTTGACATCTTGGCTACTCCGTTGGGGACAAAATAAGAGACTTAAGCTGTGAGTTGATTACTTTTTGGTCTTTTTGTCAAAAATTGATAATTTCATTTAAATTGATGATTCCATTCTCACATTTCATCCTTTATGTTTGTTTTGTTGTTAAATAATGTATTTGTTATCTCGGGTTACATAGTGATTTAATACATCGGTTTTACTGGTTCAAAAGTTTCTCTTTGTATGTTTTCACATATATTGCATTGTATAATTGTTCCATTTTACCCTTTCTTAAGTGAGAGTGGGAAGCTATTCCTTCGTGAAGTCTTCACCTTCGTATAGGATAGTGGATCGCTTTCGGGATGCATTTGTACCTATGTCTTCATGAGGTCTTCATCTTCGTACAGACATAGGGAAATGTATTCCCCTAAACTGAACTTCGTCCGTATGAGCCTATAATGGGTGAAAATTGAGGAATCTGCTTGTTCAGGTACCCGTACTTTATAACCAAACCGCATGTAATGAGCCCTAAGAGCCTACCCTAGTTAGTACCATATTGAATCTTTTGAGGTCACCCGAATAGATTACAAGGAAGAGATGTTCTATTTATTATTTTTTTGCTTTGTATTCAAGTTTTATATAATATGTACTAACTTGTTTCGTTTTCTTTTGGCTGTAGTTGCATTGTATTTTCATCTTTAAAAAAGGGTGTTGATTCATGTTCGGTTGCTAAATAGAGAGTTTGTCATGGAAAATATGTTTCTTGATAAAGTGGAAGTGTCTGTTTTATGTAAAAAAACTCGATTTCTAGTAAAGTTGTTCTAAAGGAATTGAACTAGAATCAACGCCTTTTTTGCATGCATCTTTTCCATTCATTAACATTACATTTCATTGCATGCAATAAATTTCATAAAATCCAAAAGTGCATCGAGTTCAGAACTCTAGTACGAAGCTTGATGGGTAAAAAAGAGTTGGAATTCTTTGAAGATATTGAGGGTTTGGAAGTGAAAGATATTTGTGCCTTTGAAGAGGAAAAAAAAAGAAAAACCTATAAGGAATTTGTGCCCATATCCTCGGAAGTGTTCTAAACAATTGGACTGTGGAGGAGATCATTGTAGTTTTTAGGACCATTTCAGAGTGATATATAGAACATACCTATTACTCTAAGTCTAGGAACAATAGAGATCCTTTTGTGAAAAAGACACATATCCATTATCTTTATTTCAATGAAAACAATGCATTTTTATGTCCCATTTGGAAAATACTTCACTATCTCCTTCATTCATACTTATACTACACAATTAATCATTATTAAATTCATTTGTTCCTTGGGTCTCCTTTTATTCCTATAATAGGTCTCTGGATATTAATGACATGAGCGACGTTGCTGTTAACTCGGAGTCTCCTTTTGAGCAGGATATGTGTCTAGAAGAACCTTAAGACTTTGAAGATGATCGAGATTGTAACTTGTCTCCTGATTTGTTAATAATGGTAAATCAAGATAAAAAAATAGATCCTACCTCACAAATAGTTAGTAGAAATTCTAAACTTAGGGAATAAACAAGAAAATAAAGAGGTGAAAATTGGAACTTGCATCACTACAAAAATAAGGCGAGACCTCATAGAGTTACTCTAAGAATTCAAAAATATCTTCGCATGGTCTTATCAGGACATGTATAGTCTAAGTACTGATGTCGTTGTACACCGGCTTCCCCATAAGGGATTAATGCAAGCTGTTGCAGCAGAAACTTCGAAGGATGAGGCCTGATGTCTTGTCGAAAATAAAAGAAGAGGTCGAGAGATAATTTGACGTTGATTTCCTACAAGTAGTCAAATATTCGGAGTGGGTAGCTAATATAGTCCTCCTTCCTAAAAAAGATGGGAAAGTTTGAATGTGTGTTGATTATCAAGATTTAAACAAAGTTAGCCCAAAAGACAATTTCTCGTTGCCCTACATCAATACCTTAGTGCACAACACGGCAGGTCATTCACTATTCTCCTTTCTAAACAATTTCTCTAGATATAACTAGACAAAGATGCATTATGAAGATATAAAGAAGACCAAGTTTGTAACAGCCTATTTTTGGTCAAATCAAAATAGTGGTTTCGAAACCACAAATCCAAAGTCAAAATAATTATTTCATTATTTTATCTAAGTTTACAGCATAATAGAATTATTGTGTGAAAGTTTCATAAAGAAATATTACCATTTGAGTGTTTAATTCGGTAAAAAGGACTAAATCGCGTAAAGCGTAAAAGTTAAATTCTATTGGTTAAAGCTATTAACTGGCTATGAAATTAATTAGTGAAAGTCCTTATGTGATAATTAGTCCATTTTGAATTTAGTGGACAATTATGGACATATATGTAATAAGTGATTAAAATGTTTAAGTAAAGGTTATTTTGGTAAATTGATTAATAATGTTATAATAAGTAAAATAAAACAACTTTGGTTGTCCATCTTCTTCCTCCACCGTATATTGAAAGCAGTAAAATCCATTTTTGAAGCTTGAAGTTTGGTTAGGGTTATCTAAGCATGTAAGTGATTTTTGACTCGGTTTTTAATGATTTCTATGTTTTTGAGATTGTTGCAGCTTAATCTAGCTAGCTCATATCTCTGTTTTTAATATTATTAAAGATTTAGCATGTTGCAACTTTTGTTAAGTGATTTTGAGTAAAAATGTCATTTAGAGACTAAATTGAGAAATGTTGGAATTTTATGGTCAAAAGTGTGAATAAATGAAATATATGGGCTCCTATAAGCATGATTAATATTCGGCTAGGATTGGGTTATGATAAAATTGAATGAATTTTATTTTATGAGCCTAGAGACTAGATTGAAAAGAAGATGAAATTTTAGGGCCAAATGTGCAAATTTGCTAAAATGTGAATTGTGGGCTAAATTGAATGGAATGAATATTGAATGAGTTAATTTGATATTATATAGATCAAGATAAACAAAGATTGGAACTAGATCGGGGAAAAGGAAAAGTCGACGATTAGCCGATAGTTGTTATCTGAACAATACAAGGTAAGTTCGTATAACTAGAATAAAATTTTTAAATACTTGTAATTATTTGAAATGAATGTATATAAATTGAATAAGTGAACTACTTGAAAATTTGAATGCCTAATTAACAAAGTCTGATGATTACCAAGCCCCGTTTGAACCGTAGGAATTCGTAGGATACAAGTGACATGTCACTAGGGTTACCGTTTTAGTTTAGATTCGGCGTGTGTTGCGGGCTCACCACGGCTCGTATGAGCTTATCGATAGATTAGCTCGTAAGAGCTTACTGTTTCTCAACTTAATAGAGCTTACTGTTATCCCAGCTCAAGAGGAGCTTACCGTTTTAGCTCGAAAGAGCACATATATCATGAATTGACAGATTACCGATCAGTACACTTTATGTGTATCACTCGTGTATCTATTGATATTCTATTTAGTTCAACGGGCACAATTCTATTACCGATTATATGAGTTGAAATGAGATAGTATAAGAGGTATCTGAATTATATGAAATGGATATACGTAATATTGAGAAGTATGAATTGATTGATATAAATACATGAAAGTAAAGTTATATGATATAAAGAAGAATGAATTGGATGGTATTTGAATATGAGATTTGAATGATGATCATGTTCATCCATATGAGATGTTGATTATATGTTTCTTACTTGGCTAACCTATTAGTAGATATATTGTGTCTAGGCATTTGACAATTTGGTTGGACTATATCATGTTTAATTGCCTAAATTGAAATTAAATGTTAAGTTTCAATTATATGTTATATGAGCTTATGAAGCTATATATAGCTTACTCTATTTTCTTTCCTATGTTTTATAGAGATTCGAAATCTCGCTCGATTCGGAAGACGTAGGAGACTTGCATCACACTATCCAGTTGACAATTTGGTACTTTGAAACTTTAAAAAATGTGTAAATATGGCATGTATAGGCTAGTTAAGAAAATGATATGAATGGTCATTTTGGTATGTGAAGTTTATGTGTTTTGGTATGCTTAAGTCATGTGATTTGGCTTAACCTGATTCATGTTTTGAGTTATGTATATATTTGAACAAATGGTCATTTTGATATGTGATGTATAATTACTTTAGAAATGCTTGGTTGTGGGTTGATATTGGATGACCAAATGGTTGAGTTTTGAGACATAATATGCATGTGATTTTAGATACCAATGATGTTAGTTTGAATGTATGCTATTAGGCAAATTATTGAAAGTGAAATTGATATACTTTGAATGGTCATATGTGAAGTTGTTACACTTGAATTAATGGAAACGAATTTGGCATAATTGATGTTGTTTTGGTTGGATTGGATGTTGATTTATGCCTTGATTATATGCTTATTGATTGGGTGTAGGTAAATGTCATTTGGGTGAGAAATGTGGCTTATAAACTAGCCTATTTTCGTCCACACTGGTGTGTGTCTCAATCGTGTGTAACACACGGTCATGTTACACGGCCGTGTGTCCCCTAGTGTTGCATTTAGAAGCAAGTTAGTATGCTCCACACGGCCTTACACACGGGCCTGTGATTGGCTGTGTGGCATAAGTCACTATACCCTACACAATTGACACGGCTTAGCACACAGCTTGGTATACGGGTTTGTGTGGCCATTTTGAATAGGCATACGGGTTAGACACACGGGCATGTGGTCAGCTGTGTGACCTAAGTCAAAGAATTACACGGGGTAGGACACGAGTTGAGACACGGCCATGTGATTCCATTTCGAATATCCATACGGCCTGATACATTGGCGTGTCTCTTGACCATATGAAATGTATAGCCTACTCACACGGGCATGTGTCCCCTGTTTTAAGAATTTTTCTGTGTTATCCCTTATTGCTCATACGTTACTAGTTTAGTCCTGAATGCATGTTTCAAGCCTCGTAGGCTCGTGTTAAGGATGATGTGAGTTATATGAATGATATTTGTTGGAATTTGATAAATGTATGAGAAATGAATATTTTAAATTGTGGTATAAGTCTGGTAATGCCTCGTAACGATTCCAGCAATGGATACGGGTTAGGGGTGTTACATTTATTAGTATCAGAGCTACGGTTTAGTCGATTCTAGGACTAACGTAGTGTGTATGAGTCTAGCTATACATCGCATATATAAACTGTGATAGTGTAATATCTCCTGATAGTTTTTAAATTATGTTTTATACAGTAAATGGATTCCAATCGAGCTGACTTTGACGATGTAGAGAGTAATGTGCCACATTCCATTCACGGAGCTGCGCCTTCTGAATCGAGACTCATGTTTGAGAGTTGTAGAGGAGAGGCCAAATAAGCCTTCTTTCAGATGATGAATGAATGGGTTGTTGAGTATGTTCGAGCTAATCTGGTTGCTCAACAACCTCCACCCCTACCTGTGTTCCAATCGATCCAGTAACTCCTCAAGTTATAGAACTTGTACTGTGACAGCCCTAATTTGACCCTAATCGAAAAGTAGTTTCGGAACCATTAAACCGAGTCCAAAATTTGTTAAAATATTATTTTTAATACTTATATTATGTGGATGGTCATGTGTGAAAATATGGTGTTTAAATTTTGTCTTTTAAATGTGGAATTATTAAAATAGACTCAATTGGTAGATCATGAAATGTGATAGGTAAATTGCAAGTGACCAATTAGTATGTGACTTACCTTAAAAAGGGCTTGCATGTCAAATAGACCACTTTAACATGTAGTGGACAGTAATGATGATGGAAAATTGGCATTTTGTGAATTTTATACTAGTGAAATAATTTAATAGTTTTATATTATGAAAATATGAATTAATAAAATAAAGGGTGATACAAACAAAGTTTCCTTATTTCTTCCTTATGTTTGCTGAAACTAAAGAAAAAAAAATAGAGATGAAGAAGCCTTTGATAGTCGGTCACTTGAAGGTCATAATTCAAGGTAAATTTATGATAATTTGAGTTTATTTTTGATGTTTTGAGTTCTACGTTTGATACCCTCCTAGACCCATGATCTTAATTTTTGAATTTAGTGTTATTTTGATGTTCAGTCATGGGAGAAAAGTTGTGAATTTTGAATGTGTTGGTTAAAATCGATGAATGAGTGTGTGAAGGATGTTATGAGGTTAAATTCATGTGAATATAAGTTTATAATCTTAGATTGAGCAATTGGTGTTTTGAGTGGCTTAATTTCTTAAGAGGAGGCATTCGGCAATAGCCAAATTTCATGAAGGTTTAGTGTTTAAGGATTTATTTGATACATATAGTTTAAATTTGAGCTTGAAGCTTGTAAATTTTGATTAAAAATGAATACAAATATTATATGGCATTCGGTCATTAAGTTAGTTACTTTTTCAATGGTGTTTTGATATTTTTTTAAAATGGAATTAGAGGCTAAATGAGCTCTAAACTTGTAATGTGTAATAAAGTTAGTTTTATCTATAGTGGTTACTCGGCTAAAATTTATAAAATCCTATGCTTAAATGGAAGAATTATAAGTTGTTAAAATTACTTCTTAATGATCGAATGTGGATAAAGGTTAAGGATGATTGTATAAGTTTTGTGCATTCGGACAATATGTATAAATGTCAAATTTTAATGTTGTGGCAATGTATGTTTTCGGTCATGAAAGAAAGGCCTAGAATGGTTGGTATTTTGATGTATTAGATTGGTAACATGGTTATGCCGATTATGAATATGTGATAAAGAATTATTCAAATGGTAGTTTAAATGATATTCGGTTTATTAGCATATGAGTAAATAGTTAAAGTGTAAACTTTGTATGAGTATTAAAGGTTGTATGTGAATTTGGTTTTGGGATAGCTAGATATATATGTATATATATAATGATTGAAGTTTTGATGTCTTAAGTGGTGATAGGTGAAAGATGAATTTTGAACTCATTAATTGCTATGCACGTGAGTCGAATTGATAAGGTAATTAATTTTAAAGTGATCAATATGTATGTATATATAAGATGTTAGGTTAAATCGTGGTGAATCATAGGTTAAGTATAATTATATAATACTAAAATTAAGTGCATTGTTAAATGAATAAGTGCCGAATGCATGTACTTCATTGACAGTTTGTCTTTGTTGTTATAATGCTTTAAAATGCATTTGATTGATAAGTTTGCAAATGAGATTATAGAATTTTGATTTATAATGAGTAGATAAGGTGATTAATTAGTTTAAAATTTGTCAAATTCAAGCTCAAGAGCAAAGGGAGTTAAACTCGGATAGGGGGAAAGCGAAACTAATCAAATAGTCAATCCATAGTCGTTCAATGACAATTAAGGTAAGTTCTTAAGTACTTGAGTTTGATTCTTTTGTAAGTTTAAGAAATTAAACATAAGTTATACTTGTGATAACATATGGTATCATGAAAATGTGACTTACTTTTTGTATGTGCATGATGCCGAATTCAAGAATGGCTTGAAGGAATTAGTGAATATGCTTTGGTTAATTTGTAATTTGGGAAATAAAGGCAAGTGTTTATATTACTTTATGACCGAATATCAACTTATGATATTTGAAGTATAGGTTCGGTATAGGCTAAAGCCGAATGTCAATATTTGAAATAAATAAACACTTGGATGATGGTGTTATATTCGAATAAGGTTAAGCTCTATTAGGTAAATGTGATATGTGTAATTATTATAAGTAATTGACGTGAGATATTTAAGACCTGGTGAATTAATAAAAGTTTAATGCTAGGAGGCTATGTGTTAATACGACATGTGGATTAGTTCAATAAACTAATTTATTCAGGTATGTATAACCTATTTGTGTACATGGGAACTAAGTGAATTAGATGATTGATGTGAAGTGTATGTGAAGTGATTATATGTCTATGTTTAGATATAAACCTATGGTTTTGTGAAATCATTCATGGAAGCATATGACTTATTTATGTGATTGTGGAAATGGAAATTTAAATGTGGATATGATCTGTAATTTTATATTGATTGATTGATTAAAAGTTGGCTTTAAAATGTTTAAGTGTTCATGACTATATGAATTCAAAGTTAAATGAATTGATGTGTTCAAAGTGTATATATATGATGTGTTATAGACTTGGTTAAGTCATTTTAATGTGTGATAACAAGTGAAAATGGGCACTATGTGTGTGAATGAACATGGGCACTATGTGTGCGAATGAATGGAGGCACTGTGTGTGCGAGTTCTTTAAACCGAGCACTGTGTGTGCGAGATCGGTTATTGGGGCACTAAGTGTGTGAAATGAGATCATGTAAGACCTCGTCTGGGACGAAGGCATTGATTTGAGATAGTGTGTAAGACCGTGTTTGGGACACTAGCATCACTTATGATTCGTGTAAGACACTGTCCGGGACAGTGGCATCGACCTTGAATAACATGTAAGACCGCATCCGGGACGTTGGCATTGTATAAGGCCTATTTGAAATCTACACATTTCTGAATGTCTCGAAGAGAAAGTCCGTTAAACGGGTAAATACTTACCTTATATGTGTGATTCAGGTTGTAAACCTAGTAGGCAATATGCCAGTAACGTGATTTAGAGTTTTTACCTAGCAGACTAAATGCTGGTGAACTAATTAAAGTAAGAGATTATGCGACCTTGTGCTAAATTGGTAATAAAATGAGTTCAAGACAATAAGTTGGCCAGGTATGATATATATATATATATATTATATGTGAGATTAACCTGAAGCGAATTAAGAATGTGTATTGAGAAGCATATGTAAAGATTTTGTAAATTCATATGTATATGTGTGTATGCGTGCATTCAGTCATTATGCAAATTACGTGAAAGTATTCGATATACCTTTTAACTATGAATGTATAAAGTAAGTGTGGATAAGAAATGGTACACTAGTTGAATTCGATAGAATTAAAGTTAATCTTGAAATATGTACATGCTTATGTCTATATGAGTTTGAATTTAATTAGAGTAAAATGATATACGTGAATGTGCATAATCAGCCAAATGGTATTATACTTAGAAAATGTTATGTGATTTCGATCATTTGGTTTGTTTATAAGTTCAATTGTTTAAAATTGTTTAAGACTTATTAAGCTTATGAAAGCTTACTTTGAATGTTATGTTTCTCTGTTTTGTAGATCGTTGACTCTTACTACCAGCTCAGGGATCGTCAGCATTTCGTCACACTATCTACTGTTGTGGTAACCATATGATTCGGACTTAGCTTATGGCATGTATAGGATAGACTATAAGTAGAATGATATTTTGACTATTGTATATAAGCCATGCGAATATGGCATCTTTTGGATGTTTACTTTATATGTTTTAAATTTGATCTTTGGTTGTGTTCAGTATGTATATAAATGTTGATGATCTTAAGTCTATGTGATTGTACAAATGAGGTGCTTTGGTTTGGTAATACTTCATAACCCATTCCAGCGACGGATATGGGTTATAGGGGTGTTACATGTACGATTAAATAAGCCGCCTGTTAATAAGATCCAGAAATACGTGGCTGAAGAATTTAGAGCTACCGTTGATGATGACCTTGATAGAGCCGAGTTTTGGCTTGAGAACAAAATTCGAGTATTAGATGAATTATCTGGCACTCCAGCAGAATGTTTGAAATGTGCCATATCACTTTTGAGAGACATTGTGTATCAATGGTGGAATACTTTAGTATCCGTAGTACTGAGAAAAAGGGTCACATGGGGGTTTTTTCAAGTTGAGTTCAGAAAGAAATACATCAGTCAACGATTCATTGATCAGAAGCGTAAAGAGTTTTTGGAACTAAAACAGGGTCGAATGTCTGTGATTGAATATGAAAGAGAGTTTGTAAGACTCAACAAATATGCTCGTGAATGTGTTTCTACCGAGGCCATTATGTGTAAAAGTTTTGAAGATGGGTTGAATAAAGACATCAAACTACTAGTTGGAATTCTTGAGCTGAAATAATTCATTGTGTTAGTTAATCAAGCTTGCAAGGCCGAAGAGCTTAGCAAAGAAAAGAGAAAAGCCGATTCTGAGGCTAGAGATTCTAGAAAGAGATTTACGGGATTATCGACCAGACATAGAAATGCGAGACACTTTAGTTCTAAACCTTAAACAGCATCTGTAGCTAGTGTGGGTAGCGTTAGAAATGCTAGACCCGAATGTAAACACTATAATAAGCAACATTAAGATGGATGTTGAATGAAGAATAGAGCATGCTTTAGATGTGGATCTCTTGTTATTATCTCAGAGATTGTCTAGAGAAGTCCGTAAACGAAAAAGCTCAAATGGTGAAACTGAGTAATACTGCTACTAGGGGGAGACCACCCCGAAACACTAGAAATACTAGTGGTAATCGTTGCTACGAGAGATTCTGCTATGAGATTTGAGGTACGATCACCTGCTAGAGCTTATGCCATTCGTGCATGAGAGGAGGCATCGTTGCCAGATGGTATTACCGATACTTTTTCTCTTTATGACACTGATATAGTCGCGTTGATAGATCTTGGATCAACTCATTCATATGTCTATATGAATTTAGTGTTTAAAAAGAGTTTACCTGTCGAGTCTACCGAGTTTGTAATCAAAGTATCGAACCTCTTAGGAAAATTTATCCTAGTCGATAAGGTTTGTAAGAACTGTCCTTGAACGACTCGGGGTTATTATTTTCCAGCTGACTTGATACCATTTGATGAGTTTTGATGTACTTAGGTATGGATTGGTTGTCTCTACATAATGCAGTTGTGAATTGTAGACGAAAAATCATTGAATTGAAATGTCAGAGTGGTGAAATTATTCGGATTGAGTCTGATGATTCGAGTGAATTGCCTAATGTGATATCGTCTATGTTAGCTCAAAAATATGTGAGAAAGGGTTGCGATGCATATCTTGCTTATGTATTTGATACAAAAGTGCCTGAATCAAAGATTGAATCAGTGCCAGTAGTTTGTGAGTATCCGGATGTGTTTCTTAAGGAATTACCAGGATTGCCACCGATCAGAGAGGTTGAATTTGGTATTAAGTTAGTACCGAGGACAACACCAATATCGATAGCTTCGTACAAAATGGCTCCAATAGAATTGAAAGATTGAAAGCTCAGTTGCAAGAGTTAACAGATAGAGGTTTTGCATGACCGAGCTTCTCGCCCTGGGGTACATCAGTACTATTCGTAAAGAAGAAAGATGGATCGATGAGAATATGCAGTGATTATAGAGAGCTCAATAAAGTGACGATTAAGAACAAATACCCTCTGTCGCGGATTGATGATTTATTTGATCAGTTGAAAGGAGAAACGATGTTTTTAAAGATTGATCTGAGATCGAGTTATTATCATTTGCGAGTTAAAGAATCGGATGTACCGATAACTGCATTTAGAACAAGGTACGAACATTATGAATTTTTAGTTATGCCATTCAGATTAACTAATGCTCCTGCAGTTTTTATAGATTTGATGAATCAAATATTCAGACTGTATCTGGATAGATTTGTTGTCATATTCATTGATAACATTCTGATATATTCTCGAGATGAGTCAGAGCATGCCGAACATCTAAGAATTGTGTTACAAACTCTACGGGATAAGCAATTGTTTGCTAAATTCAGTAAATGTGAATTTTGGCTCAGAGAATTTGGATTTCTGGGGCATATTGTTTCAGCTGAAGGTATTAGGGTTGATTTGAGTAAGATTTCCACAATTATTGACTAGAAACCATCGAGAAATGTGTTTGAAGTCAGAAGTTTTCTAGGACTAGCTGGCTACTATCGAAGTTTTGTAAAAAGGATTCTCGATGATTGCAACACAGATGACACGATTGCTTTAGAAAGATGTAAAGTTTGAATGGTCCAAAAAATGTCAACAGAGTTTTGATCAGCTAAAAGCACTCTTAACTAATGCACCGATCTTAGTGTAGTCTGAGTCAAGTAAAGAATTCGTGATTTATAGTGATGCGTCATTAAACGGTTTGGGTTATGTTCTAATGCAGGAAGACAAAGTTATAGCTTATGCTTCTCGATAGTTGAAGCCGCATGAAAAGAACTATCCCACACATGAAAAGAACTATTTGTACGGAGATAAATGTCATGTATTAACTGATCACAAGAGTTTAAAGTATACATTGAATCAAAAAGATTTAAATTTGCGACAACGAAGATGGCTTGAGTTACTGAAAGACTACAAGTTAGTGATTGACTACCATACGAGAAAACCAAATGTAGTTGTGGATGCCCTGAGTAGAAAATCTTTATTTACTTTACGTGCAATGACTACACGATTGACATTGTCTGATTATGGTTCTATTTTAGCTGAGTTAAAAGCTAAATCGATGTTTATTTAGTAAATTTGTGAAGCCCAGAAATTTGACAGTGAATTGTAAGCTAAAAGAACTTAATGTGAATTGACTTCTGGTTCAGAGTTTCAAATCAGATCTGATGATTGCTTAATGTTCCGAGATAGGATTTGCATACCGAAGAATTCTGAGCTTATTCAGAAAATTCTATGTGAAGCACACAGTGGTTGTTTATTGGTTCATCCATAACTTGAAACAGTTATACTGGTGGTTAGGCATGAAACGAGACATTCAGAGTTTGTATCAAAATGTTTGACCTGTCAGGAAGTTAAAGCTGAACATCAAGTGCCTTCGGGATTGTTACAGCCTGTGATGATACCAGAATGGAAATGGGATAGAGTTACGATAGATTTTGTATTGGGTTGTCATTGATCGACTAAAAAAATCTACATATTTCATACCGGTACGTACAGACTTTTCACTCGATAGACTCGCTGAGTTGTATATCTCCGAGATTGTTAGATTGCACGGGGTGCCTATAACAGCCCAATTTTGAGTCTGATCAGAACAGGTGGTTTCGGGACTAGTTAACTGAGTCAAAATATTTATTTTATTATTTTATTAATGTTTACAGGCTGATAGAATTACTGTGTAAAAGTTTCGTAAAGAAATTTTACTGATTAAACATTTAATTCGGTAAAAAGGACTAAATCGCGTAAAGCGAAAAATAGGTGTTCCATAAGTTAAATGACTTATTTGCCTCTGGCTTTTGAATTTAGTGGCCTTAAATGGTAAATAGGCCATTTTAAATGATAGTGGACATTTATGTCCATATTATATATGATTTTTATATAGTTTATTAAAGGTTAGTTTTGTAAAATGGTTTATATATTATTATTAATTAAACAAAAGCATAATATGGCTTTATTTTTCTTCATCTTCCACCGAATTGATAAGGAAAGAAAACCATATTCATTAGGTTATATTCAGCTAAGTTTAAATCTTCAATTAAGGTATGGTTTTTACTCAGTTTTAATAATTTCTATGTTTTTGAGCTCGTTGCAGCTCGATATAGCTAGCTTGTACCTCAATTTCTGAAATTAGTGATGTTTGTGAAATGTGCCATTATTGAATACATGAATATATTAAAGTTTTATGCTAGATTATTGATGGTTGTTTAAAGATATACAAGTTTTATAAAGTGATTTTTTGACAAAAATGTGAATTAGGGATTTAATTAAAAAATAGAAATTTTGTGGCTAGAAATAAGAAATAATTGAAAATATGGGCTTGTATGGTATACATGAATATTCGACTATGAATGGGTATATGGAAATTTGGTGTATTTTGCATATTTTTGTATTAAGGACTAAAGCGTCAAAGTATGGAATTATAAGGGCTATTTTGTAAATAGGCAAAAATACATGTATATGGATTAAATTGAATGTTTTGGTGAATAAATAGATTATTTTAAATTCGTATGGATCAATATAAACAAATATTGAAACTTGATCGGGGGAAACGAAAGATAGACAGGTAAACGATTATACGAGCAATTATGAGGTATGTTCGTATAGTTAGAATGAAACTATTAGTTACTGTAATTGTTTAAATTGAATGTATATGCATGTGGAATGAATAATTTACTAGAATTATCGGCTCTATAAATAAGGTTCTATCACTGAATTACATGATATAGTATGGAAAAGTGTTATAAGTTATATGATATTGGCTTGTAAATGAGATGGATATGTATTATAAAGATTACATGTTACAAAAAAATTACATGAATTATATAGTTCATGAATATATGTGTTATAAAAAGAAATGATATATGAGATGTATGATGTGTATATACAACATGGTATATGGCTTATGTGAATTACATGAATCATATAAGTGAGATGTGGTTTCGAATTGCCTATTGGTTAAATGTTTCGACTAAATACCGAGTCTCGTTTGAACCATAGAAAGTTGTAGGATACAACTGACATGTCACTAGGGTTATCGTTTTAGTTGAGCTCCTGCATTTGTTACGGACTCACCACAGCCTTATGAGCTTACTGTTCAGCCTTCGGGCTTATCGTGCCTTCAGGCTTACTGTTTTAGCTCTACGGAGCTTACCGTTCAGCTCGTTAGAGCTTATCGATTACCTGCTTAGGAAGAGCATATCGTACATGGCTCGAAAGAGCATATATGATGAATTGATGGATTACAGATATTTATACACTTAGTGTGTATCACCCAAGTATCCCTCAATGTTTCCAAAGGTTCAACGATCATTATATCGATATGAAATGTATGAATACATGTTACAAAAGATACAAGAAGTATATGAATTATATGTTATATGAATTACAAGATACCTGGATTATATGTTACATGAATTTATATGATTTACATGAACATATGTTATACAAATTACATGGATTATATGTTATATGAGTGACATGAGTTACATGAATTAAAGGGATAAGATGTTAAATGAATTACATGAATTATAAAGATGAAATGTTACATGATTTATATGAATTATAGGGATGAATTACCGTTGTAACGAATGAATTTTTGTTATTATTGATATATGTGTACTGTGGTATTAATTTATTTAAAAATGGAATGAATTGTAACACCCTATACCCCTGTCCGTCGCTGAAATAGGGTATTAAGGTATTACATAACTAAATACAACCTACTGAGGTTCATAGTTACGTACATGACATAGATTCGGTTGTACATCGAAATTCGATTAGGGATCAAATTTAAATTCTAGATCCGAACAATCTAACATTCAAGGTAATTTGACTAAGGCAACCATCTCACGTATATTTACTATAAGAGTACTATCAAGGTTGTCAAACGACTACCGACCAATAGATGTAATCAAATTTCTGGGTATTAAGCATAACATCATCACATCATATAACCCATGCGTTGAAGTAACAAGGCACATAAAATTTCCAACAAAACATATACATCAACTTAGAGATTAAGCAAGCCATTTTCGCATGGCTAAAACAAATACAACTCAAAATGTAATTCAGATTCACAAAAGGAGATTAGTCTATACATGCCATTGTTCTCAAAATAACTATCGAATGTACCAAAATAACAACGATAGTGTAGGTGATTAAAGCTTCAATCCCCGAGTCCGTAGCTTCAAAAAGAGATCTATAAAACAGAGGAAACAAAGTAAACGGAGTAAGCATTACAATGCTTAGTAAGTTTTAAGTAATGACAACGGATAAAAAAATCAAATTATAACATAGTTGTTCGCATTTTTGTTTCCCACTTCTTTGGGCATGTCACCCCTTAACTGAATACACACATTCTCATCATATACAATAGGCAGATAACTTTCACTTGATAGTGAGCTCATGTAAACAAAAACATATTGCATAATTTCACGTAACCTTTCACATTGACCAATTGTACTATAATCATATAAATAGTCTCATTTCATACTCACATATGCAATCGTATAATGACCTTATGATTTGGTCCAAAACAAGCTTGCATATAAGCTTAGGGTACATACCTGTATAACTTAATGCTTTGAGCGCATTCATTAACAATCGTTACTATGAAGTCTTTTAATCTTAGACTTTACTCGAGTCATCATCGAGACCTTTAGCTCGGATAAAATCTCCACACAAAGCCAGCGGATCTTTACCCGGACATAATCTCCGCATATAGCCATCGGGTCTTAACCCGGATATAATCTCCGCATATAGCCATCGGGTCTTAACCCGGATATAATCTCTGCATATAGCCTTCAGGTCTTAACCCGGATTCACATCACATAGTTTCATGCATATCTATTCACATGTTACCACATTTCTCAAAGCAAGATCACATTTGTAATTCAAGTCCACTCATTCGCATGTAGACATATAACATGCTCATTCACTTTGTGTCGTAACATCATTCAAATCTAATACCTGTATACTTCGTTTACTAAACTTTCAGCTCAATAAGCAAACCCACATAAGCATATATCCCCAATCTTGTTCTTTGTTTAATTCTCTAATAGCCATTCGGCTATATATCAACATGTATAAGGTTTCTTTTTCAATAACCTGGTTATGGTAAGGACAATGGGACATCATTCATCTATCATATATGTATATCATGGCATTTTAATTTAAATACCAAATTCAAATACTCAAAACTTACCTCGAACTTTTCTAAGCAACAATAAGTCAGCTATTCAACCACTTTAGCTTTCCCTTTATCCGAACTTGTCCCTCTATGCTCTTGAGCTAAATTAAATAATTCAATTTTATTAATCCTTATTCAAATATCTCACTTGATCATTTCACTTACAATCAAAATAAGAAACACATATATACATCCTTTGCCACACACGCACACACATTCGGCCAATCACATATATATCATAAGTCACTACAAGCTGACTTCCTGAGCAACATTCACTAAATTATTCATAACTGGAGCTACAAAACTCCAAATCAAGTTCCGTAAATTTTCTCTGAAACTAGACTCATGTACCTTTCTACCATAAAATTTCCAGAATTTTTGAATTGACCAATTAATAAAGTTTAATCCTCAAAATTACAACTAATTCACTATCGGACAGTTCTGACCCTTTTGTACTAAAGTTCAATTATATCTTAGTTCAGGTCTCGGAAAATTTTCTTGTATATCTCTCTTGAAAATAGACTCATTAAGGATTATAAGAATATAAATTACATTTTATGGATATTTTTTTACAATTTATAATGATTTTCTAAAAATAGAACAGAGGATTTCGGAGTCAATCTGACACTGTCTTACACTACTTTAAAAATCTCTTCATTGGAAATTCCTTTGCTTATAAGGTTTCTTTTATAAGAAACTAGACTCATTAAGCTTTAATTACGTAATTTATTCAGCCTCTAATTCAGCTCCCACAATTTATAGTGATTTTTCCAAAACACGTTACTGCTGCTGTACCAAGCAGATTTATACAAATTCACTCTTTAAAGTTCTTATTCACATATTTAAAACATAACATCATATATGGCATCATTTAGAGAAGTCATTGACCTTAACTATATATACAAAATTCATATTCATTCCATTTAAGTACTTAAAACTTACAAAGGAATCAAACTCAAATACTTAAGAACCTACTTTTCAAACACACCTATAGCCGAAACATATGTATATGAATATAAGATTTTCCGTCATTTGAAGAAAGCACAAATACAATTCACAATTCATTTCAAGCTACAACATATAATCAAGGTCACATTTGGCCACTAATTAAACATATCAAATTTCTTAGCCAAAATCCCAATTTCAAATTCGGAAATTCATGAGCAAAAGTTATTCACACATTAGCCAATTCCCATGTATACTACCATAATTTATCAAAGAAGCTTACCTAGATTTACATTCAAGATTTTAGACATTACCTAGCACATCAACCAAGCCCTATTGATAAATTAATTCACACGTATATAATCACTTACTTTCAATGGCCGAATATTACTTATCACTTCCCAATTCATCTTAATTCACATTCAACTAACCTTTAACCACATACTAACAAGTTTTAATTAAACAAAAATTTCAATAGTTAAGTACCATTACCTCACTTCTATAATAGCCTAATACTCATCCTATGTCTTGAACACCTAAATTCCTCCACCCAAAGCTCAATTCACCAATTAAGCATAAGTTTCGTACTTCCCTCTAATTGCCGAATTCAACTACTCATTCCTTACAAAACTTCCAAAACACCCAGTCAAATTATACAAAGAGATTTTTAGCCGAACACACCTTCTTCAATAAACAACCATTAATCCCATTTTTTTTTACTCAATTCAACATTCGGTAACCATGTATACACATACAAATAATTCAACTATCAATTTCTAATGTTAAACACAATTTCCATATTTCACTATGTGAGCCGATTATAAATTAAACATTTAAGCCACACAAAACTCCAATTCTTTAAAATTTGAGCTCACAAATTCCAATTTCCCTAAGCTTCAACATCATAGAGTCCATTAAAACTCCATTTATCAATTTCTATTTCAAAAACATAGTGCACCAACATGACCGAATACTTCATGCTTCATGAACACCAAAAATTTTCACATGGGTCTTGTTGTGAGCTTCAAAACCAACCAAAATTCACAAATTTTCAAAGAAAATAGCATAAACCTTACCTTAATTGAAGCCTTCTTTTGCCGAATGCCCTAAGCTCAAAGTTTCTATTTTTCTTTCTCAAGTCACGGCAAGAAGAAGAAGAAAATGGTCTCACATTGGTTTTTCCTCCAATTTTCATGATATACAAATTCAATTTTTTTTTATCCACTTAATATGCACATAATTTCACTAAAATACAAAATGAAAGCAAACAAAATACCATCATTAGGGAGGTTGGCCGGCCACTACACAATAAAAGGGTAATTTGACATGCAAGCCCATGTTTTTGAACTATGCTATTATTTAGTCATAACACATTTAACTAGCATACTTCCAAAGTTTTCAACTAAGCCTTTTTTAGTTAAATTCACACTTATAACTCTAAATTGAAACACCAAAGTGTCAAACATGATATTAACACATATAATAGGCATCAAAATAAATATTAAATTATTTTTGAGCCTCGATTTTATGGTCCCGAAACCATATTCCGACTGGGGTCGATTTAAGGCTGTCACATGAATGATACTTGTGATATGAGAAACAGGTGGTGAAACCACATATATGGCACGTAAAGTGCGAGACAAAGAGTATACGTTATTTCTTCAAAATGTTTCATCTGGAAAATGATGATAAAGATGAGGTTATAAGTAATGATACAGATTAATATAGGTATTGTGAGAACTCTGACATGTAAGTGATAATTGATAGATTATATGAGACGTAAGTGAAAACTGATGAATTAATACATGAATTACATAGAAGTTAAAGTAAGAGATATTGAATTTGGTAGAGTTGGTTTATATGTATTCAAGTTTATTTAAATGGTGAAATAATTGTTAAATCATAGATAGTATTGTTAATCATACGAGCTTACTAAGCTTATTAGCTTACTCTATTTGTTCTCTGTATTTGACAGTGATTTGAATGCTGGCTCGGGTTGAAAGTCATCAAAGATTTCATCACACTATCCAAGAGACGGTTGGTATTTTTGAACTCTTTGAAATGTGGTAATATGGCATGTATAGGCTAGTTTATAAGTTGAATTATATGGTCACTTGTGTATGTGAATATGATGTAAATTTTGGTATTATGATCAAGCTATGTGATATTGCTTAAGTTGAAAAAGTCTAACTTGATATAGAAGCAGTATATGATGTGCTCATTTTGTGGTAAATTTAATAATTGACATTTTTGGTTTGAATGATATGTGACTATGGATATGTTAGTATGAATGGTGAAATGTGATTGATTTGTAAGTGGTATTTAAATGCATATGTATGACTATATGAAATGGTCACTTTAGTATAAGTTTACTTGCGATTCATGGTAAGTTTCATGTTTGAATTGGTGAGTTCATGCTATGTTCGAAATGAATGAGATTGAGCTATGGAATATATAGGTACTTTGTATGAAATGGATACATGGAAGTTAGTATATGTTTGTGATATAGTTGGAAATGTTTTGTTGATTATGAAATGGTTTATAATGTGACTTGAAATGGCTGATTTGGTTGCCTATTTATGCTTATAAATGTTGTGAAATTAATGCTTGCAGGTACATGACATATTGGGTGTGAAAATGGCTTAAACCAAGCCTATTTCATGCCACACGGCCTGAGCACACGGGCGTGTGACTTGACCGTGTGACCCCTACACCTTAATTAAATTGGACAGTGAGTTACACGGCATAGGCACATGGGCATGTCTATTGGCTGTGTATGGCACACGGGTTGGACACATGGATGTGTCTGATAGCCATCTGGCCAAGTCAGGATGTATGCCCTATTTTCACACGGGCTGGACACATGGGCCTGGGCACACGGCCGTGTGACCCTATTTTGAAAATTTTCTTAAGTTTCCTTATACATTTTATATGTTATCGAATTAGTCCCTATTGTACAATTAGAGTTTTATATGTTTGTTTTAAACATGATATGTTATGAATGTTTGAAAACTATTGGAGTAATATGATATTTGTTAAATGTCTGATGAGATACTGCTCTGATCTGTGTTACAAGTCTGGTAATACCCCTTACCTATTCCAGCGACGGTTATGGGATAGGGGTGTTATAGTGCCTGTTTCTATTGTTTCGGATAGAGATCCGAGATTCACATCGCAATTTTGGAAGAAATTGCAAGAAGCTTTGGGTACTAAGTTGCATTTCAGTACTGCATTTCATCCGCAAACTGACGGTCAATCCAAAAGAGTTATTCAGATTCTCAAAGACATGTTGTGTTGTTGCATTTTAGAGTTTGAAGGCAGTTGGGAGAAATACTTATCGCTGATTAAATTCGCATTTAATAACAGTTTTCAAATAAGTATAAAGATGGGACCGTACAAAGCTCTATATGTCATAAATGTCGAACTTCATTATACTAGACTGAGCTGAGTGAGAAAAAGATTCACGGGGTTGATTGATCAGAGAGACTGAAGAAAAAGTGAAAGTAATTCGTGACAGTCTGAAAGCAGCTTCAAATCGACAGCTCGTATGAGCTTACTGATTCCTCAGCTTGTATGAGCTTACTGATACCTCAGCCCGTATGAACTTACCGATACCACAGCTTATATGAGCTTACCGATACCTTAGCTCATAAGAGCTTACTATTTCTCAGCTCAATAAAGCTTACTGTTATCCCAGCTCAAGAGGAGCTTACTGTTTTAGCTCGAAAGAGCACATATGTCACGAATTGAATGATTACCGATCAGTACACTTTATGTGTATCACCCGTTTATCTATGGATATTCTATTTAGTTCAATGGGCACAATTCTATTATCGGTGATATGAGTTGAAATGAGATAGTATAAGAGTTATCTGAATTATAGGAAATGGATATATGTAATATTCAAAAGTATGAATTGATTGATATAAATACATGAAAGTAAAGTTATATGATATACTAAAGAATGAATTGGATAGTATTTGAATATGATATTTGAATGACGATCATGTTCATCCATATGAGATGTTGATTATATGTTTCTTACTTGGCTATCCTATTAGTAAATATATTGTGTTTAAGCATTTGAAAATTTGGTTGGACTATATTATGTTTAATTGCCTAAATTGAAATTGAATGGTAAGTTTCAATTCTATGTTATATGAGCTTGCTAAGCTATATATAGCTTACTCCATTTTCTTTCCTATGTTTTATAGAGATTCAGAAGTTCGCTCGATTTGGAAGACGTCAGAGACTCGCATCACACTATCTAGTTGACGATTTGGTACTTTGAAACTTTAAGAAATATGTAAATATGGCATGTATAGGCTAGTTAAGAAAATGATATGAATGGTCATTTTGGTTTGTGAAGTTTATGTGTTTTGGTATGCTTAAGTCATGTGATTTGGCTTAACCTAATACATGTTTTAAGTTATGTATATATTTGAACAAATGGTCACTTTGATATGTGATGTATAATTGCTTTGGAAATGCTTGGTTGTGGGTTGATATTGGATGACCAAATGGTTGAGTTTTGGGACATAATATGCATGTGATTTTATATACTAATGATGTTAGTTTGAATGTATCCTAGTAGGCAAATTATTGAAAGTGAAATTGATATACTTTGAGTGGTCATATGTGAAGTTGTTGCACTTGAATTAATGAAACGAATTTGGCATAATTGATGTTGTTTTGGTTGGATTAGATGTTGATTTATGCCTTGATTATATGCTTATTGATTAGGTGTAGGTAAATGTCATTTGGGTGAGAAATGTGGCTTAAAAACTAGCCTATTTTCGTCCACACGGGCAGAGACATAAGTGTGTGTCTCAGCCGTGTGTGACACACGGTCATGGTACACAGTCATGTGTCCTCTAGTGTTGCATTTAGAAGCAATCAGTATGTTCTACACGACCTCACACACGGGTGTGTGATTGGCCATGTGGCATAAGTCAGTATACCCAACAGGATTGACATGGCCTAGCATACGGCCTGGCACACGGGCATGTGTGGCCATTTCGAATAGACACACAAGTTAGAGACACGGACATGTGGTCGACCATGTAACCTAAGTTAGAGAGTTACACGAGGTACGGCACGGACTTGGACACAGCCATGTGATTCCATTTCGAATGTCCACATGGCCTGAAACATGGGTGTGTCTCTTGACCGCATGAGACACACAGCTTGTTCACACGAGTGTGTGTCCCCTGTTTTAAGAATTTTTCTATGTTATCCTTTATTGTTCGTATGTTACTGGTTTAGTCTCAAATGCATGTTTAAAGCCTCGTAGGTTTGTTTTAAGGACGATGTGAGTGTATATGAATGATATTTGTTGGAATTGGATAAATGTATGGGAAATGAATGTTTTAAATTATGGTATAAGTTTGGTAATGCCTCGAAACCCATTTCAACGGTGGATACGGGTTAGGGGTGTCACAAAGTTCATAACAATGTGGGGAAAAATTTGTTATAAAGTAATGCCATTTGAACTGAAAATAGCGGATTTCCTAGCTAGCAGAGCTCTAAAGGGTTACGAGCCTATAAATTTCAATTTCTCAAATAATGATCTAATGTATGTTACAACCACTGAAGAAGGTGCTCCAAGATAATATTTGTGGAAACTAAATTTTGACTGAGCCTCAAATGCCATAGGTAACAGAATTGGGGCAGTCCTAGTATCCCCATACAGAGATTATTATCCTTTCACTATTAAACTTGATTTTGATTACACAAATAATATGGCAGAATATGAAGCGTGTATCATGGGTATCCGTGCAACTATAGAACAAAAAATCAAAGTACTAGAGGTACATGGAGATTTTACACTGGTAATTTATCAACTCTGAGGTGAATAGGAGACGAGAGACCCCAACTGATTGATTATCGAAAGCTGGTTCTTGAGTTTGTTAAAGAGTTTGATGATATAACCTTCTACTACTTCCCGTGAGATGAAAATCATATGGCCGACGCCTTGGATACTTTAGCCTTCATGGTCAAAGTAAACAAACCAGATGATATAAAACCTATCCAGATGAGCATTTATGAGGCCCAGGCCCATTTTTACAACATCGAGGAAGAAAAAATAGATGATCACCCTTGGTACCATGACATACTGCAACATGTAAAAAACTGTGAATACCCTGAGTAGGCAACTGAAAATGATAAAAGGATGCTAAGGAGACTCGCCAATGAGTATGCCTTAGATAGGGAGATCCTATACAAAAGAAGAAAGGACCAAGTGTTGCTAAGGTGTGTAGATGCTATTGAGGCCAAGAAAATCCTAGAAGAAGTCCATAAGAGTGTATGCAGAACACATGCTAATAGTTTTACAATGGCCAGGTAAATCATGAGATTTAAATATTATTGGTCCACCATGGAAGAGGATTGTATCAATTATGCCAAGAGATGTCATAAATGTCACATTTATGGAGATAAAATTCATGTGCCTCATTCACCTCTTTATGTTATGACTTTTCCATGGCCTTTCTTTATGTGGGGCATGGATGTCATTAAGCCAATCCCACCAAAAGCTTTCAATGGGCATCGATTCATCTTTCTGGTTATCGATTACTTTACCAAATAGGTAGAAGCCGCTTCTTATGCCAATGTTACAAAGTCAACAGTTAGCAAATTCTTGAAGAAAGAGATCATATGTCAATATGGAATGCCAAAAAGGATCATATTTGAAAATGTATTGAATTTGAACAATAGCACGATATCGGAGGTCTACAGCCAATTCAAGATCAAACATCACAACTCGTCACTGTTTCGCCCAAAAATGAACAGTGTAGTTGAGGCAACCAATAAGAACATTGAGAAGATCGTGGGGAAAACGATAAAGACTTATAAAGATTGGCATGAAAAATTACCATTCACCCTCTATGCTTATCAAATGTTTGTCACAACCTCCACCAAGGTAACACCTTTCTTATTGGTTTATAAAATAAAGGTGATTTTTCTCGTTAAAGTCGAGATTCCTTTTCTTTGAGTTTTATCAGAGTTGAAGTTAGATGAAGTAGAATGGATCCAATCTCAATATGATCAGTTAAACTTGATCGAAGAGAAAAGGCTAAAAGCTATCCGTCATGGTCAAATGTATCGAAAATTAATGATGCGAGCTTATGACAAAAATGTTCGCCCTAGAGAATTCCATGAGGGGGACCTGGTGTTAAAAAAGATCATTCTCATCCAAAAGGACTTTAGAGGAAAATGGATGTCGAATTGCGAAGGACCTTATGTAGTAAAAAAGGTCTTTTCTGAAGGAGCATTGATTTTGACCAAGATGAATGGCAGAGATTTGCCCAATCCTATGAATTCAAATTCAGTCAAGAGATATTTCACCGAAAAAAAAGGAGAGGCCGATGCAAAAACTCGCAAAGGGGGTCTTGAGACTAAAGGAGTTTTAAGTTAAAAACCAAAAAAGGGTGTTAAAATTTTGACCAAAGAATGCGCATGTAATAGTTGCTTCCTCTTAAAGGCAACAAAGAGGAGAAACTTTACATCCTAGGGCATCGACGAAGTACTCTAAGTGTAACATCCCTAACCCTTATCCGTCACCGGAACAGGGTTATAGAGCATAACACGATCTTATGGATTAAATACAAACATTTTATAATATTTAATGTGCATATTTGAAAGCAATCACCATTTATTCTTACTAACCCATATATGGGCATTCGAGGCCCAAAATACACGTTAAAATCAAATCGAAACCCAACCGAAAACCTAGAAAATCTTTTGTGAAATTTTAAAATTTTTCTAAGTTGTAGGGGTGTGACCAGGTCGTGTGACTCACACGGCAATGTGACATATTCGTGCCTTAAGTCATATGGCATTTGCAATAGAGCACACGGTCGTGTCCCCAGCCCATGTAACTCTCTGACTTGCAAAACATTTAAAAGTAGGGATCACACGGCCAACCATACTCCCGTGTGCTAGACTATGTGCAAATACTTGGGCGTTCTGTTTTGAAATTTCAAGGTGCAGGGGACATACAGTTAAGACAAATGCCCTTGTTTCTACCCGCGTGGATGAAAATAGGCCATTTTAAGGCCAATTTTCTCACTTTTTTATGATATCAACTTGCATACAACACTCTCATATACCAATGTCTCAACCAAACAATCAAAACTAACCAAAACACATTCTTAATATGACATAACATCACCAATACTTCATTTACATATACTTATCAAGTACTATTACTATCTACTTACCATTAAACATTTAAGATTTATAACTATGTTTCAATCTATTTCATTTGTTAAACCAACCCTATACATGCCATATAAACCAAAATTTACATTGCAAAAACTACCGGATTAATCTGGATAGTATGGCTTGATGTGTTGATACAATTCACCTACCTTACATTAATCTATCGAGAACATTAAACAACACGAGTAAGCTTAAAGAAGCTTAGTAAGTTCATAGGCCTTAAATATAATTCATACCGAACGTACTAAATAATTCATTTAGGTTAAGCATTTCATAACACTTCTTACCAACCATAACTTTGATTGATGAATTCACATAATTGAGCTCAATATCAATAATTATTTAATTTCTTTCACATTAATTTCTGTAAAACTTACCAATCCTTGTCACATTAGAGAATGACTTTCGGATTTGAATACATCGCTTTCTTGATGCCATTGTCCAACTATAGTCTTACACAATTGCCATGGCCCTGCCATGGTCTTACACTCGTAATGCCAAAACCCAGTTATGGTTTTATCATCAGGATGCCATAGCCCAGCTATGGTCTTATATGTATACATTTACTGCCATGTCCCACCATGGTGTTAGGTTCAAGGTGTCATAAACTATTTATGGTCTTTTCATTAAAATACCCTAGCCCAGCTATGGCCTACATTTAAACATAGCCATGGTCAAGCCATGGTCTTATTCGTCAATTCATCTTGTGTCACGAAACATTCAAGGTGTCATAACGCGGATTTGAAACGGAAAGATATTGAGTTTCAGATCAGAGATAAAGTGTTTCTAAAAGTTTCACCGTGGAAGAAAGTACTCAAATTCAGCAGAAAAGGAAAGTTGAGTCTGAGATTCATTAGACCGTATGAGATTATTGAGCGAATTGGGCCAGTTGCTTATTGACTATCTTTACCATATGAGTTAGAGAAAATACATAATGTGTTTCACGTATCAATGCTTCGACGATGCCGATCTGATCCTTCGCATGTCATTTCCCCGACTGAGGTGGAAATTCAGTCTTATATGTCGTATGTTGAAGAACCGATCTGAATTTTAGCTCGAGAGATCAAAGAGCTGAGAAATAAGAGAATCGCATTAGTAAAAGTATTATGGCATTGACACGAGGTTGAAGAAGCTATGTGGGAACCCAAGAATACTTTAAGAAAGCAATACCCGGACCTATTCACTGGTAAGATTTTCGGGGACGAAAATCTCTAAGAGGGGAGAGTTGTAATAGTCCGATTTTAGTCAAATTAGAACAGTGGTTTTAGAACAAAAAATCTGATGTTGAAAATTTATTTTAATATTATTTTTTGTGTTTACAGCATGATAGCAAGTATATGTGAAAATTTCGTGATTTAATTTTATCGATTGGATGGTTAATTTGATAAAAGGACTAAATTGCGTAAAATGAAAAAGTTGCATTCCACATGTTAAATGTGTTTATTTGCTATGAAATTTAAATGTGGAAGTCCTTATGATTGTATTAGACCATTTTTGAGATTAATGGACATTAATGGTCATGCAATATAAAGTTTTAATGTTTATTCATTAATGCCAAATTAGTAATTTGTGAATTAAGTTATAATTAATAAAAACAAAACAAAATTTCTTTCTCATTTCTTCATCTTTGGCCGAATATTGAAGAGGAAAGAAAGCCATTGTTGAGTTTAAGGGTTCGGCACTTGCATGAACAAATTGGTATGTAATTTTTGTTCAGTTTTAGTGATTTCTATGTTTTTGTGATCGTTGCATCTAGTACTAGCTAACCCAGGGACTATTTTGCAACTTTTTCAAAGATTATGTGAGATTCCATTGATGAATACATAAGCTCTTGAATGATTGATGATGGAAAATGAGTGTTTGTTGATAGATTATCATATTTTGTAAAGTGATTTTTAGTGAAATTGCATAATAGGACTAATTTTTGAAAAGATAAAAAATGTGAAATAAATGAAATA
Organism: Gossypium stocksii; assembly: GCA_020496765.1. Lineage (NCBI taxonomy): Eukaryota > Viridiplantae > Streptophyta > Magnoliopsida > Malvales > Malvaceae > Gossypium > Gossypium stocksii. The sequence goes on along the minus strand of CM035628.1, from coordinate 44,565,732 downwards.
TATGGACTGCTAGGGGTACTATAGTAATTTGGCTAAGCATGGGCTTTTTTTGAATTTTCATGAATTTGTGATATTTGTAAATAAGGACTAAATTGATTAAATGTGAAACTTTAAGGGCTAATGTGTAAAAATTGAATAAGTAGATGAATAAATAAGTTAATTTTGAATTCATATAGATTAAGAAAGAAATAATTCAAATTTAGATAAGGGGGAAAGCAATGTTATTGAATAGTTGACCCGATTCGTCAATTCCCTATACGAGGTAAGTTCGTATGCTAAATAACGTTGTTAAATTGTGTTATAAATGTTTTTTTTTATCATTGAATTGAATTGAATACTGAATGGTTGAGTATGAGCAAGAATCGATAGAGTTATGATGTCCGAAAGTCCCGTATGAATCTTAGGAATAGTATAGGATACAAATGTCATGACATTAGGATTATCGAGATGAGATTATGTGTAAGACTATGTCTGGGACATGGCATTGATATGAGATTTTGTGTAAGACCATAGCTGGGCTATTAGCTTCGATATGTGATAAGATGTAAGACCATATTCTGGATATGACATTGTACGGGTTATACGAGATTTTCGAGTATCCTTAACAATTCCAAATGGTTCAACGGGCAAAGTCAAGACGAGAATAAAAGTATAAATCGAATAGAAGAATATTTATGAATAAATATGTGATCATGTGTATAATATTGAAAGGTTTGTGTATAAACAAGTGTTTTGCCATATATAATGTTTATTGGTTGAATTGTGGTTATTTGATGAGTTAAGTTGCTTTACATACAAGCTTACTAAGCTTTAAAGCTTACAGTGTTTATTTTCCCTATTTTATAGAGAATCGAAGCTAGCTTGGATCTGAGGATTGTTAGGAAATGTCATCACACTACCGAACATCCATTGGGTTCTTTTGATGTTGTGTATATATGTTATATAGCATGTATAGGCTAGTGTCATTTTGGTATGCTTTGAGCTATGAATTTAGCCATATAAGTTGGCTTGTGAATGGTGTAGTTGATGGAAGTGATTTTGGCTATGCAAATTAGCTTATCTTGTGAATTATATTTATATGGTATGTGATGTATATAATTTGCCTTGTGATTTGGCAAGCTTGGTATGGCTAATGTGATGGTTATGTGGTTGATTAATTGGTTTGTTGTTAATGATGTATTATGGTTTTAGAAATGGTTTGATTTGGTATGATTTTGAGAATTGGTTTAGATGTTGGAATGGTGAGAAATATGCATATTGGAAATTAGGTTGAATTGTTGAATATGGTATATTGATTTGGTAGGTTTTGGTTAAGCAAATGGTATTCAAATGTGTATTGAAATGGTTGGATTTGTAAAGCATGAATGGCACTTGAATTGAGGTTGTTTTGGCTACTTATTTTGTGTATGAAAATGGTACATTTTGAGCTTGTAGGGTATGCCTTATAAGGATGGCAAATTAGCCTTGAAAATGGCCTATTTTTGTCTATACGAGCAGAGACACGGTTGTGCGTCTCAGCCTTGTTCCTTGGTGTAACAGCTCGATTTTGACCCAAAATTGGAATGGTGGTTTCGGAACCATGAATCCAAGTTAGAAAATAATTATTTTTTATTTATTGGTGTCGTGACTGCATGAATTTGGTTGGCGTGAAATTTCGTTTTAAAATTTTATCTTTTGAATGCCGAATTATTGAATAGGGCTTAAATGCATAATATGAAAACTTAATGAATAATTATGTGATAACCAAGTTGTGATGATTATTATTAGTGGAAGGACTTAATGTGGAAATATAGCATTTTCATTGTAGTGCACGGCACATGGTTAAGAAATACTTATTTCTTAATTAGTATTATATGTGTTTTTATTATATGACAATATTAAATTGTATAAAATGCATGAAATAAAGTAAAAGGAATAAAATAATAAAGCCATTAAGCATTGTTCTTGTCGAAAATAAAAGGAAGAAGAAAAAGAAAATAATGAAGCCATTCGGTCATTTTTGAATCAAATTGAGGTATGTGTTAGTCTAAATTTTAAAAATTCTTTGTATTTTTGAGATTGTAATTGATGTTAGTTTATAGCCCATAAATTGATTTTTCAATTTGATGAACATTGAAGGTTCGGTTATGAAATTATGTGAGGAAATGTTTAGTTCTTTGAATATATATGTGTAAACGTAATAAGATGAAAGATTGATGCTTGATACTAAGGTTGAATTAAGATTTTGGTAAATTTGATTAAAGGGATGAAATTTGCATAAATGTTTAATATGGGGGAGTTAGTTTATGAATTTGATAAAATGTGGGGACTTCTAATCACCTAGGGAGTATTCGACACTTGTATAAAAAAATAAATAAATTTGAGAATGGATTAACTATTAGATATTTGGGACCATTATGTTAACAATTGTAAGTAGGAGGGAAAATTTTTAATTTACCGAAGCATGTGGTTGGTATTGATTTGGATTGGAACTTAATTGAATAAATTGAATTTTTAATTCTCTTAGATCAAGAAACGAAAAGAATAGAAGTGGATAAGGGAAAAGCAAGGATTGTTGGTTACCCGCTCGATATTGACCGATTTTAAACTAAGGTAAGTTTTTAAGCAATTTGAGATTTTATAAGTTTGTATATATATATTTATACTATGTATATGGATTATGTACGGGTATACATACCTTTAAAAAAAAAGAAATTTGATAGCCGAATATGTGATTGCTTTGTATATTGGTTTTATTGTTGTGAAGTGTTATAATGGGCAATTGTAGCACTATGTGTGCGTACAAGTGACGGATGTAAAAATAAGAAGTGCACTAAGTGTGCGAATGAATATAAGCTTAAGCACTATGTGTGCGAATTCTTAAACCGAGCACTATGTCTGTATATTCAGTTGTTGGGCACTGAGTGTGCGAAATGAATAAGTGGACAGGGATATGGAATTGAATAGAAGGTATGTTTGGAATGTATGCATTTATATATTTTTATATATCATGTATAAGGTATGAGAAGAGAAATAAGAGAATATGGTTATGTGTGGGTATAAATTAGTATGTGAGTAAAGTAGATTTCAACTGATTTAATTTGTGATTGAGTATTCAAATAGTAAAGCTTGTTTATGAGCTAAATAACTTTGATGATATGTTGTATCAAGGTAAAAGTGATAAGCTATGTCTTTAAAAATAAAGTAGGCATATGGTTGGTGTGTTAGAAATATTGGGGTACAAGTGAAGCATGAGCTTAGTTAAATTGATCTTGAAGTAAAGTGGAAAATTTATATCATAAGTATTTATCATGTCATGAAATGAGAAGATCTGTACGAAACTAGCTTTTGATAATGTTCAAATTTTTAAGTTTGATTTGAATTTTTTTATAATCGAATTCCTTATAACTTACTGAGATAATATCTCATTCGGTTTGTTTTTCTCATTCTTATTTTAGATTCTAAGGTTCGTGTGAGCTCGAGATCATTATCGAAGTCATCGCACTATCTACAATATTTTGGTACCTTTATAAAAGTTCAATCCGATACCATGGCATGTATAGACTATGTTTTGTATTGCTTAAAATATTTTTTGTTTGTATATAAGGCCATGCGAAAATGGCTTGACCATTATGTTTAAATTTGGCTTTGTGTAGTCATGGTATAAAATCTTTTGGTTAAGTAAATCATAATAGATAGGAGAATCGTTTTGGTTATATGCGTTAAACTAGATAATGACATGAATATCTTATAATTAAATTATTTAGTAAGCTTGAAATATACATAGGTTGTATGGATGATTGACCTACTAAATTGGTTTGATAATGGGGTTGACTGTATTTAGTACAGGATAATTATATTTCGGTTGGTAATGAAACATTGAAAATTTAAGACTTGAGGCTTAGGGTGAACATTGCACTTAGTAGAAAATGATATGTGTTTATATGGTCATTGAATCGATTTTGATTATAATCCCTTTATATATATTACTTGAATGCTCTTTTGAAATTTGCGAATAGAAAGGCAAAAATTTTGCTTGACATATGAATCTAGTTCAATGAATTATTTGATTTGTAAAATGAATGAACTACAAGTTTTCATGTTCATAAAGGCATTCGGCTAAAGAAATGGGATGACCAAATGAATAGTAGCTTGCGATTGGAGTTATATTTTATTGAGTGGATTGAATGCATGTTTTTTTTATTTATTTAAAAAGCATGAAATATTAGTCAATGGGATTTGTTACATGTTGTTTTGACTGAGGTGAACATATGTTATAAGTAAAGGGTTGATATTGTAATGGATGTCTTCCGTCGATAATACCCTGTAGACCAATCCTGCGAAGGATACAGTTTAGGGGTGTTACACTTGGTGTTTCAATTTGAATTAAGTCAAGATGCTCCACATGGCCTTACACACGAGCTTATGACTGGCCGTGTGGTATAAGTCAATATACCCTACAAGTTTGGCGCGGCCGAACACATGGCCTGGACACGAGCATGTGAGGCCATTTCTGATAGGCACATGGGCTAGACACACTGGCGTGTGACTGGCCATGTGACCTAAGTCAATATAGCCTCTAGTTTTCACAAGGCCACGCATACTGTCGTGCGGTCGGCCGTGTGATGCAAGTCAATATGTATGTCCTGTTTTCACACGGGCATGTTTATACCATGTAAGGCACACGGCCTATTCACACGGGCGTGTGACCTCTGTATGTTTGAAAAATTTTCTAAGTTTCTAGAACTTTTATATGTGATCGGTTTAGTCCCGAACCTTCTTTAAAGCATGTTTAAGGTCTCGTAGACCTTTATAAGGGTCAATGTGAACATGATTGAATGATATTTGATGATGTATGATTATTGAATGCAAAATGTATGCTTAATGATGTGAATTGACCGGTAATACCTCGTAACCTTATTCCAGCGACGGATACGGGTTAGGGGTGTTACATGATAACTATTCTAACTTCGATTCAAAACCCCAAGTATCAAAAATGTAGGCTAAAAATGTCTCATTACCTTTCCGTATTAATCTCTAAGCTAAAAAAGCTGACATAATTCTGACTATTTCTTTCGAATTTGCTGACTCAACAGTAATCATTTTTCCTATTTGACAGTTCAGATCAATCTATTTTTCGCTACAATTTACAATGGCATCATGATTCGTCAACCAATATAACACCAAATTCCTGAAAAGGTAGTAACATTAAATCAGTAAGGAATTCACAGCCTTTTATTTTTAGTGGACAATTTCAACACATTAAATTAACTATCACACTTTAGCCTAATGGCTTAGTGACTTGAATATCATAATCAGTAGATTCAAAAGACAATTTCTTTTCTGATGCTAATGTAATGCAAACATAAGAATGTATAGACCCAAGGTTAATTAATGCATACACAACAACATCGAAAAGATAAAAAGTACCAGTAATTACGTCTGGAGCTGTTGCTTCCTCTCTAGCTCGGATAGCATTTGTACGTGCAGGTGCCCTAGCCTCTGACCGGGCAGTCGAATCTCTCATACCCGAATGAGCAGTCCTAGTAGAACTGCTTTTTCCTGAACGTTTACTTCTTTAAGCAGTGACTATTTGCTTTTCTTTTTGTTCTCCCTCTTCTTTTAACAGTTGAGGACAGTCTCAAATAAAATGATCAGTGGCCCTACACTTGTAACAAGCTCCTACCTTGCCTCTACATTCACCGAAGTGACTTTTCACACAATATTAGCATCTAGGCCTGGAAGCATTCTGTACACTGCCTACACTAGCTGTAGGTTTAATAGTTACCCCAAAATCCTGTTGAGTCTTCTTTTTCTTACTTGATCATTTTGGCATTGAGGTGGGTCGACTGAAATCATCTCTAGACTTTTTAGCTAAAAATGCAAAAAATTATTTGGAAGAGCTTATCTTGTAGGATTCTTTATCCCTTCTTTCCCGTTGCATTTTCTATTGTATACCTCTTCTATTTTCTGAGCACGATATGACAAAACAATAAATTCCCTTATTTCAATGCCCCCAATCATCATTCTAATTTCATCATTTAACCCTTGCTCAAAGCGAATACACATTTCTTCTTCAGTTGATACAATTTCCCGGGCATATCTACTGAGGTATACAAATTTCTTTTCTTACTTGGCTACTGATCTGTTACCTTGTCACAAGTCAAGAAATTCCTTCTTCTTTTTGTCTAAATACCTCTTGCCAACATATTTTTTTAAATTCATTTTCGAAAAATTCCCAAGTGATTTTCTCTTTTGTCGCCATAGCCACAATGGTCATCCACCAATTATATGATTTCTCTTTCAGTAAGGAAACAACACATCTCAAATAATCATCTAGAGAACACGCCATTTCTTCAAAAACTCTTACTGTATTCTGAAGCCAATACTCAACTTTGATGGGGTCATCATCTGACCTACCCTGAAAGTCTTCGACTCTAAACTTTTTGAGTTTTTTTATCGGAGTACGCTTATTGGATTCAGCTATCGAAGAAGGTGGAGGTGCAACTAGGGTTGCTACAAATGGTGCAGTATGGGGAGGAGGTTGCTAAGCCTGGTTTCTTTCTTGCATAAATTCATTAAACCATTGGTTCAAAACCCATAAAACATATTTTGAAGTTACTGTTCTTGTATAGGAGAAATTGGGACACTACTACTTGTCCCATGCTTAGATGTATGTACTCTGCTATTACTTAATCACGTTCAGCATATTCGGATCTATTTGACATCTTTACAATCTATAAGAAAATTAAGGATTAGATTGGATCATACACATCACACTATCACAGATTTATATGGCATGTATTTCTAGACACTTTACACGCTACATTCGTTTCAAGAACCGGCTAAACTAAGGCTCTGATACTAATAAATATAACACTCCTAACCCCTATTTGTCACCTGAACAGTGTTACAGAGCATTACCAGATTGTACGGATTAAATACAAACATTTTATAATATTTAATGTGCATATCTGAAAACAATCACCAATTATTCTTACTGTCCCTTATATGAGCTATCGGGGCCCAAAATACACGTTAAAATCAAATAGCGACCCAACCTAAAACCTAAAAAATCTTTTGTGAAATTTTAAAACCTTTCTAATTTGCAACGGTCACACGGGCGTGTGACTCACATGGCAATGTAACACATCTGTGCCTTAGGTCGTGTAGCATTTGCAATAGAGCACACGGCCGTGTCCCTAGCCCGTGTAACTCTTTGACTTGCAAAACATTTAAGAGCAGTGGTCACACGGCTAACAACACGCTCGTGTACTAGGCTATGTGCAAAACTTGGGCATTCTGTTTTGCAATTTCAAGGTGCAGGGGACACACGGCCAGACCACATGCCCATGTGCCAGGCCGTGTGTCACACACAGCTGAGACACACGCCCTTGTCTCTACCCGTGTGGATGAAAATAGGCCATTTTAAGGCCATTTTTCTCACTCTTTTATGATATCAACCTGCATACAACACTCTCATATACAAATGTCTCAACCAAACAATCAAAACTAACCAAAACACATTCTCAATATGACATAACATCACCAACACTTCATTTACTTATACTTACCTATTTAACTCCATCCATAAAGTTATCAAGTACTATTAGTATCTACTTACCATTAAACATTTAAGATTCATAACTATGTTTCAATCTATTTCATTTGTTAAACCAACCCATTACATGCCATATAAACCAAAATTTACATTGCAAAAACTACTGGATTATTCTGGATAGTGTGGCTTGATGTGTTGATCCAATCCACCGACATCACGCTAATCTACAGAGAACATTAAACAACAAGAGTAAGCTTCATGAAGCTTAGTAAGTTCATAGGCTTTAAATATAATTCTTACCGATCATACTAAATAAGTTATTTAGCTTAAGCATTTCATAACACTTCTTGCCAACCACAACTTCGATTAATGAATTCACATAATTGAGCTCAACATCAATAACTATTTAATTTCTTTCACATTAATTTCTATAAAACTTACCAATCCTTGTCAAATTATAGAACGTCTTACGGATTTAAGTACATCGTTTTCTTGATACCATAGTCCAACTATGGTCTTACACAATTGCCATGGCCCTACCATGGTCTTACACTCGTAATGCCATAATCCAGTTATGGTCTTATCATTAGGATGTCATAGCTTAGCTATGGTCATACACGTATACATTTACAGCCATGGTCCACCCATGGTCTTAAGTTCAATGTGCCATAACCCAGTTATGGTCTTTTCATTAAAATGTCATAACCTAGCTATGGTTTGACATTTAAACATTGCCATGGTCCAACCATGGTCTTACCTGTCAATTCATCTTGTGTCACGAAACGATCGTACTCAATCCTACGTTCCACATAATTTGAACTTTTCAAGTCAATTTTCATATATTTACAATAATCATATTTCAATAACAAAATTTTGAAATAATACATTATATCATTCCTAAATTATTAATTAATCATGAAAGTTCAACTATATGAACTTACCTAGACCAATTTGTAGAATTTTTTTGTAATTCAGGGGTTATTCAGCTAATTTTCCTTTTTCACGATTTTCTTTAGGTTCTTGATATGTAGTAAAAGTATGAAAAACTGGCTTTTGGAGGGTAACACCCCTCTCTTGAAACTGTCGCCAGATACGAGTACGAGGTGTTACCAAACAAACACTCGCTTGATCATTTGATTCCGAAACATAATTTTCTTATAAAATTTATAACTATTTCATTAATACACATAACTTTCACATTATGGGCCTACGAGGCCCAAATGATATGTTGGGTACTATCTTGGACCAAACCGGAACTTTTCGAACATTTATGAAAATTTGACTCAAAATAATGTCACATACCCGTGTGACATAGGACACGCCCGTGTAGGAAGGCCGTATCCTTCACACGGTTGAGACACACGGTCGTGTCTCTGCCCGTGTGACCGATCACTTAGGCTATTTCCTAAGCCCTTAGTGTACTCTTAACTCTTCACACTCGTATACTATACATAAACATATATCATACCTTTAATTACTCCTATCTTAACCATCAAACACATGAAATATACCTAACCTCATTAAACATTTCCACAATACATGCATAAGAATAGGCTTATAAATCCAAAAACATTAAGGACCATATTTCATGACCTTATACAAATTAATGACATAAGCCAATACATTTGGCTAATTCACAAGAATGCAACTATCAATAAATAAATCTTAATACATGCCACTCACTTAGAAGTAAATATGAATGGTTATTACTCCATCTTGACAAATTGATAGTGTGATGCTGTCTCCGACGATCTCCACCCCGAGCCAACTTGACAACACTAAAGAAATGGAAGAGGGGGTGTAAGCTTTAAAGCTTAGTAAGTCAGCATATAATAATGAGCAACTTAATAGAAAACATGTTTCCATTCCTTAGGGAGTATCCTTAGGAAAGCAAAGGTATTATTTACATAATTTCACTTTTTACCCATGTTTAGCTTATGCGGTTTCTTGAGTCACAGTCACTAAATTACTTACATCTTAAGCTACAGAACTCAAAAATAAGTTCCATCAATTTTACCTGAAACTAAACTCATATATCTTCTTGCCATAAAATTTTCAGAATTTTTGGTTGGGCCAATTTGTTCAGTTTATTCATTAAAGTTTCCCATGTTTTGCTATTTGACAGTTTTGACCTTTCTCCACTTAAAGTCAATTATCTCACTGTACAGAACTCGGATTAGGTTCTCATTTGTTTCTTTTGAAAGTAGACTCACTAAGGAATTCAGAAATATTAATTATACACCATAAACATTTTTATAAAATTTCTAGTGATTTTCCAATGTTGGGACAAGGGATCCCATAATCCACCTAACCTTGCCTCACAACAATTCAGATATCTTACAAATTGAGAATCATTTGCTTACTCTACTTCTTTCATGTGAAAATAGACTCATTGGGCTTCAATTTCATATTTAATTCAATTTCTAATTCAATTTCCACTATTTATGGTGAATTTTCAAAGTCACTACACTACTGCTATCCAAGTCTATTTTATTTTCATTTTCACTCTTTCAAGCTTTCATTGATATAGCATTAATGGTAACACTTACCTCTTATTGATCTTACCTAAATTCAATCATATAACGAGCATATTGCTCTTAACTTATACACATATGTACCTGCACTTATTCATAATATTTCACTTCCACACTTGCACATATAAATGCATCATAGTAAGGAACATATTGTTTCATCATACACATGGTCATAATCACTTTCTATTTCACTTAATCATATCATTTTGCTACCTGTTGAACCATGCGGAATTCTAAAGGATACTCAGAAAGATGCACAAAAGTGCCACTCATATATTGTAGCCAAAGCTACCACTAATATGTAGCCGAAGCTACCATGTAACCCGCCCATAAGCGAACTCGGACTCAACTCAACGAGCTCGGGCGTTTGCATCCATAAGTGAACTCGGACTCAACTCAACGAGCTCGGATGCCTAGTTACATCTCACGAACTCAGACTCAACTTAATGAGCTCGGATCTCAACTATTCTAGTGACATGTCACTTGTATCCTAATCTATTCCCAAGGTTCAAACGGGATTTTCTTCAATCACACATCTTTGTCATCTTCCTTGGAGTGTTGGAACAAATACTTGGTAGCATTTCATATTTATCAAGTAGCTCAAACAATTTGCATATTACTAACTCATAATTCACAAAGCATAATATTTCATGATAATAATCATCATATCATATAAATAACATTAAATTACTTAAAATGACAATTATGTTACCACATTTACACATGAACTTACCTCAAATGCAAAAATGGCTAACCTTTCCGAATTAGCCCATAACCTCGTTCTAGGTCCAAATTTCGTGTTTTCCTGATCTAACATATCAAATAACGCTCATTTAATGATCACCTTATTCAAATTGTTCTAAAAATCACACTTTTACATTTTTACAATTTTACCCCTAAAGTTTATCAAAATTACAATTTTGCCCCTAGTCTCGTAGATAAGCTTTTATTCAATTTCTTTGCATTTTAGGCCTAACCGAATCATTTCATGCATATAGCAGCCCACAATTCTCATTAAAACACACACTCATGCAATTTTATAACTTTTGCAATTTAGTCCTTTCGAACGTTTTCGTCGAAAATCACTCGGTAAAAACCGTTTCCCTAACCTTAAACATGCATAATCTACAATAATCCATCAAAATACACAACTATTCAGCATGGGTCAATTTTTAAACATGAACCCTAGCTCAAAATAATAGTAGAAATAGGTAGATTATGATGCAAGTATTTCAAAAATACGAAAAACATTAAAAACGGGGCTAGGAATCACTTATTATTGAGCTTGGAAAGCTTGAAACCCTAGCCATGGCTTCTCCCATGAAACATTCGGCCATAGCAAGAAGAATGAGCAGATTTTTTTCTTTTATTTTGTCTTTTACTCAATTAAAACACTAAATGACTAAAATACCCTTAAGGCTTTTCTTTCAATTTTGTCCTATTCATTCCCATTTTTGTCCATCAAATTATCCAATGGTGTAATTTCCTTTAAGGACCTTCAATTTAAAACTTCATAACAATTAGACACTTCTAACATATGGAACTCAACTTTTGCACTATTTATAATTTAGTCCTTTTTACCAAATTGAGTGCCCAAACGTCGAAATTTTTGAACGAAATTTTCACAAAATTTTTCCGTAAAATTGTAGATCATAAAAATTATAATAAAAATAATATTTTTCTCTTCAAATTTGTGGCCTCGAAACCACTGTTCTGATTAGGCCCTGGTTCGGGATGTTACATGGGGGACCTCCTACGGCTATTTTTTGCTAAAGATTGATGAAGAAATGTATAGATTTAATTTGGTCACTTATTTTTATTTTTACTTTAATTTCCCAAATGACCATTTTGCCCCTAAGTCATAAAATTTCAAGATTTTTTTCTCTTCACAAACCGTTTTAGCCTTCTAAAAATGTGTAATTGCCTTTTTGGTCCTCTTTTACTTACCCCTTAAGCTATTTAATCATTTTAACAAGTTTTGCACCTTTTTCAATTTAGTCCTTTTTAATTAATTAGCTATCAAAACGTTAAAATTTTCTAACGAAACTTTAATACTAACTTATTAACATTTTGTAAATATTTATAAAAAATTTACAGATCAGTTTATAAACTTGATGTCTCGATACCTCATTTTTTGAAACCAATTAATCTAATAATTATTTCTAAAGCACAAATCACTATTTAACTCATAATTACTAAATAATAAAATTTTCAAACTCACTTGTCAGATTTTAGTGGTCTCGAACCACTGTTTCCGACACCACTAAAAATTGGGTTGTTACACTAGGTTTGCCAAACACATATCAGGCTTAGATTAATCCTAGTAAGGTTGCTCGGAGAAGCTCATACTGCGATATCTGGGGCACTTGGCTTCATTTTTACCCACTTTATGTTTTAACAATGTTTGTCACTTTGATAAATCTTTTCATTAAGAGCTTTGCCCCCAATAAATTTCAATTTTGTTTATTGTTACGACCTTGTTCAAGCATTTTCACATTGAAATAACAATTGATGGACTAACAATATTAAAGTAAAAAGGATTTCTACATATCGCTCTGGAACATTTCTAAATAGTACAGGGACCTGAAACAGTAACACTAGTTAGAACTAACCAAATTTAAGGGTTGGAAATATCTTGGAACAAATAGTCCAAATTGTGATTACCTCTTTGGATTTATTGTCAATGATACCAAATCTGAATAAAAGGACATGGTAACACATCAGTGATAGAACCTTGACGAACATCGAGCAATGTCAACCTAAGTACTAAAAAGGGGATCATTCTCGAAAATGATATTCTGCATTCATACAAATGTCATTCATATACATCTAGTTAGGAGCATTTGATTCATTTTAATCATAATATCCTAATCGCTTGGCATAAACTATAGGCCTATGAAATGGATTCTACAGGTCCTGTTCCCTAGAGAGCGGTGTAACAGATCAGTGAAACCACAAATCCTATACCTTTGAAGTTGCAGTGGGTTAGAATGAATCCACCATAGTGGATCTTATCTCCCTAAAGTTGTAGTGGAGCAGATTGAAGCTACAAATCCTATACCCCTGAAGTTGCAATGGGTCGGATTGAATCTACCATTGCAAATATTATCTCATTGAAGTTGTAGTGGAGCAGATTGAAGCTATAAATCCTATACCTTTAAAGCGACAGTGGGTCGGATTGAATGTACCATAATGAATCTTATTGCCCTGAAGTTGCAGTGGAGTAGATTGAAGCTACAAATCCTATACCCCTAAAGTTACAGTGGGTCAAATTGAATTTACCATAGCGAATATTATCACCCTAAAGTTGCAATGGAGTAGATTGAAGCTACAAATCATATACCCCTGAAGTTACAATTGGTCAGATTAAATCTACCATAATGAATCTTATCACCCTGAAGTTGTAGTGGAGCAGATTGAAGCTACAAATCCTATGCCCCTGAAGTTTCAATGGGTCGGATTGAACCTACCATATCGAATCTTATCTCCTTGAAGTTGCAGTGGAGTAGATTAAAGCTACAAATCTTATACCCTTAAAGTTGCAGTGGATTAGATTGAAGCTACCATAGCAAATCTTATCTCCCTAAAGTTACAGTGGAGCAGATTGAAGCTACAAATCCTATACCCTTAAAGTTGCAGTAGGTCAGATTGAAGTTACCATAGCAAATCTTATCTCTCTAAAGTTGCAGTGGAGTAGATTGAAGCTACAAATCCTATACCCCTAAAGTTTCAGTGGGTCAGATTAAACCTACCATATCAAATCTTATCTCTCTGAAGTTGTAGTGGGTCAGATTGAAGTTACCATAGCGAATTTTATCTCCGTGAAGTTACAGTGGAGTAGATTGAAGCTACAAATCCTATACCCCTAAAGTTGCAATGGGTCAGATTGAATCTACTATAGCGAATCTTATCTCCATGAAGTTGCAGTGGAGCAAGATGAAGCTACAAATCCTATACCTTTGAAGTTGCAATGGGTCGGATTGAAACTATAACAACAAATCTTATTTCATTGAAGTTGCAATTGAATAAGATGAAACTGTAACACTAAATCTTGCCTTCCTAAAGTTGTAGCGAAGCGGATATAGTGAAGTAGAGTAACCAATAAATTGAAAAATGGGTTACTCGAAAAGGAGAAGTACCTGAGAAATTGAGATGCAACGGGACCGGACAAAATTGGTCCTCCTTTAAAGTCTTTGCTCCGTTCTCGTTACACAACAATAAGCAAAACGGAGCGGCAGTAACATGCCAATTTTACCTGGCCCAATAGAAACAAATAAACCAAAAAAAAAATAAACAAAACAGTCCATTTACAAAAACCATTTACCCAATTACCCAAACCCTAAAGCCTAATACTACACCAACCCTAATAACCCAAAACCTAAAAAAAAAAAAGAAAACCCTAATCCCCTTAAGACTTCACTAGCTGCTGCCGCTCCTCTCCACGTCATAAGGCACATCGCCCAAGGTCTGCCCCTACCATCGTTTCACTGAAATGGCAAAGGCGCAGCTCTCCATCATCGTTGACCACCACCACCACCTGTAAGAGGAAAAAAAACATAGAAGCAGAAACATAAAAGCAAAAAAATGATAAAATATTGTAATAAATTTGGCTATAAAAGCCAAAACAAACACATGTATTTTTGGACAACAGGCAATTGAATAGATTCAAGGAAAAGTAGAATACAAAAAAAAATCTTAAAAGGTAGTTCATTTAGCTTTTTTTTTAGCAAATATATATAAAGAAAACAAATCAAAAGAAAGTTTTTACCTGTTTGCACCATTGTTGAACATCAACTCCGACTCAAGAAGCCTCGGAACCCATTTAGGGTTCCCTTGAGGGCCTCGTCGGGGTGGGTAGAAACCAAAAGGTTTTATTTTTTTTATTTTAGCCCTTTTTTGGGTATTTTAACCCTGGACCTACTTCCAAGGCTTCGAAAGGCTTTTTTTTTTTAATTTTCGGCCATCGGAAGCTGCGGTTGCCATCATCGATGACTGGTGGCCGCAGTAGACGTGCAATAGCCTTACGACCAGAGGGGAAGAATTTTAGCGAGAAAAAATGAAAGGGAAAGTTTTTTTTTTTTTTAAACACAAGTTCAAAATGAAATTTTTAGTTTTTTTTAACATAAATAGGCCCCTTAAAACAACGTCGTTTTGGCCTTACTTCAAAATCCCCAAAACAGTGTCTATTTGCAATTTTGATCCTTCCGCCTTTTTGCCTTTTTCAATTTCCTCCTATGCCTTTTATTTATTTTATTTTTTTACCCCATTATTTCCTTGCGATTTGGTCCTTTGACCTACTATCAACATAAGGGAATGACATGGATGGGGAAAATAACCTTATGAATCCCCGTACATTTCTATTTTACATTCTTTTTTTGTTTTTATGATTTATACTTTAAATTTTCTTACATATTCAATTCAGTCCCAGACTATCAAGCCTTTGGGAATGATGTGTACTGGGTTTGGGCTATTTATCCTTTTGGTCCCTACATTTTATTTTTTATTTAACCCTTTTTTTACTGTTTTATTCATTGATACCTGAAGTTTTATCACAGTTTCAATTTAGTCCCTTGTTCATTTAATTAAGTCCATATACTTACTTTTTTTTGGCAGATTTCTCAATATTCTATTTTGGTCCTTTATTTTTAATTATTGACATTATTAATATTATTAAGTGATCATTGATGTTAATTAGTATATCAATATTTTAAGTAATTATATTATTGTCATGCATTTTTATATTATGTTATTATTATCCTGTAGTATTATTGATTGAATATTTTTTATTATTATCATTGTTATTATTAATTCTTATCACATACACTATAATATTGTCATTTTATTTCATCATTCATGTTGATATTTTATTAATATCATAATTTGGCCATCATCAAACATTGTAAATATTGCTACATACATTTATTCGTATTTCGATGAAAACACATAAGAGACAATTAAAATCAAGGCAATGTTGGGAATTCGAGGAGTCATGCTCCTAGCTTACGAAGTATGGTCTCTTCTTAGAACTAAAATAACTAAATATCCTGTTTAAAACTCAAAATACATAGGACTTAGGTAATAATCAAATGAGAAGAATATTTATTTTTGAGGATTTGAGATATCGTGCCCTAACTTACAGGACATGATCCTTTTCTCGATTGACTTGAAATAAGAAGGCTATTTCCATAAAATTCAATTTAGTTTGCGATATTTTAATAAAATCATGCCAAAAAAAAAAAGGATCGTACTTTAAATTTTCTTTGAATTCTCAATTCTCGACACTAAGACATCAAGTAATCAACTAGGTACCAATTTGGGGCGTTATAAGGGTGCTAATGATTCCTTATGTGTAATCGACTTCCGAATTCATTTCGTGGATTTTGTAGACCGAAAATCATCATTTTAGTAAATCTAACTTTTATTAAAATGATCAAATTACAAGGTGATCTGATTACACCTAATAAAAAAGATTGGTGGCGACTCCATTTTTATTTTAAAATAAAAAATCGAACACCAAAAAAAATTTCGACATTTAGATTCAACAAGTTTCTCTGTTATTTATACTACAATGTTGTGTCTACTTATTTGTGGAAAGAAACATATTTATTTTGAATTGAGGAATAATTTCTGAGTAATTTAATCCTTCAGTTTCATTCCTAAACTTTTTTGTGTAAACGCATTTAGGTTACTCTAAATTACATTAAACTTGCATTGATTCTTATCAAACTGATAATATTGAAGTAAAATCTTTTTAATAAATGAAATTTTTAAAATTCCAACTTATATTATCCTATTATAAAAAAAACTAATCGCTATCACCTAAGTAGCAATCTTTTCAACTGCCTTAATATTATCATCTTCTACAAAGGTCCTACACGATTCATCTCCTCAGCTTTTACGCAAAGAAACCTTAACATTATCATCTCCATTCTGCAGAATATTTTTATTAGAGACCTCTTCAGTGGAATTGTAATTAGCCTGACCACAACGACACCTTTTATTGAGAGAATTTAATAAGACGTTTATTGTCTTAATTCCATAGAAAGAATAAATCGAGATAGCCGGGGATTATAGACCTATAAGTTTATGCTCCACTCTGTATAAATTAATTGCTAAAATTATGGTGTTACAGGCCAATTTTGGCCCGTCTTCACTTTTGGCCCAACAAATTAAAACCCAATAATCCATTTACAGTCCATTTTACAACCTTTACACCTAAAAAAATAACCCTTAACCCATTTACACCTCAAAACCCGAATAGGCCCACTAAAGCCTAAACTAAACTAAACCCCAAAACAGATCAACTAAACCTACTCCATACACATAACAACCCAAACCCAAAACTAAAACAGCAGCCCAATCCAAACATAACCCAAAGTAACCCCCAATACCCCCTAAACCTAGCTGCTGCCGAACCCTAGCCCTGTTTCAGCGCCGCCCCACTAGCATTGGCCTCTGACACCACCCATTTGCCTCTGCCAGGGTCAAATCCCCCGCCTTGGCTCCTCTCAGCACCGCCCGAAGCTCCCTGCAAACATTTAAAGAGAAAGGGACAGAAAGCAATACGAAAATAATGGCAAAAACAATTTGTAAAAGGCTATAAAACCGAATCAAAAACAATGTAATCGGGTCGGTCATTTTTTTTCATTAACAAAAACAATACTTCTGTTCATTCAAACGAAAAAAAGATCGAAGCAAGGAGAATAAAAAGAGAATCCAAATCGGAGAAATCGAAATACTTGATATTCAGAATCAAAAGCCCTTAGGTGATTTATTTTTCGCATCTATTATCTTTTCTGTTTCTTTTCTTTTTCTTTTTTTTAAGCAAAAATCTACATAGATATATACACATATCATTAAATAAGTAACAAAAAATGAAAAATAACAAAAATTTGAAAAATTTTACCTTTTTTCGAATTTTCGACCACCGTGTACGGTGGCCGGAGGCGGCGTCGACGGAGGTCCGGTGACCGAACGGTGACCGGACGGTGGCTGGAGACTGGTTGGACCGACCACCAAAAATCGCTGCCCTCTCCCTTCTCTCCCCTTTTTTTTCTGAAGCAGCAGACCAAATGAAAAAAACAATTTTTTTTGACTTTTATAGAGGGTCAAAACGCACCGTTTTGGACCCATCAGTTTTAATTAAAAACGACATCATTTTGGCCCTGGGTCGGATCGATCGTACCCGACCCACCAGAGGATCCGCGTGTTTTTGCTTTCAGGGGCTAATTGCGTGAGCGGTCCTTCCGCATTTTCAATATTTTACAATTAGGTTTTATTGTTTATAAATCGGCCTTAAAATTAATCGCGTTTTGCAATTTGACCCCGTACAACACGCTGCGTTTTGGAAAGGAGGAAAATTTCCTATTTTGGTCCTCGTCGCCTTCACGCGTGTTCAAATAGGCCTTTTCCTGTTGTTTTTATTTCAAATTCACCCCGAAGATTTCCTTTTTAATTCAATTTCATCCTTTTTTCGTTTATTCTAATTATTTTATTTTAATCTTAATGTCATTTATACCGTTATGTTTTATACTGTTATTATTATTATATTATTTATTATTTTTACTTAATACTTATATATATTATATCTCTCTTATATATATTACGTATGTATTCATCATTCTATTAGCTGCGTATTTTTTTATATGTATGTTATATTATGTAAGTATTTTAATACTATTTTGTGTACAATTTTTATGTCTTATGTGTGTACATCTTCAATATATATGTGTGTATATATTTATGTAGTATTATTAGCAATTGTTTCTTTTTATTATTATTTCTAATACATATGCATTGTGTACCAATTTTAACATCATCATGTATTTACATTTTGGTATATTACGTATATATATTTTAGTATTTTATTATGTATATTTTAATACTCTAATATGTGTATATCCTATACATTATGATTTTAATACTATTATGTTTAATATATTTTTACGTTTTGATCACCTTTTTCTATATACATATATATTATTATCATATTTTATTTAATGCAATTTTAATATTATCTTAACTATTATATTACTACCTTTTCAACATTATTTCATTATTGTATTATTATTATATTATATTACTAACATATTTTCATGTTCATATTATGATTTTTATTATTATTAATTTATTATTACTCCTATTATGTTACTAACACATCATTTTCATTATTATTTTTGTTAATATTATTGCTATTATTACTATTATGGTTTTAATACTTTTCGTTATGAATTATGCTACGTTTTTGCCCTACGCCAAAATGATCTTTTTATAAAAGGCAATATTCTGTATTTAGAAATTCGAGAAATCGTGCCCTAACGTATTGGGTTTCAGTTTTCTCGTCTAAATCTAAATAACCGAATATCCTTCATAAAAATATAAAGTTCAAATAAAAAAATTATATATTATTACTATTTTGCTAACTATATTCTCGCCCGTATTTATATTGTCTTTCATTATCACATTTTATCCTGTTATGCATGCTCCTATTGTCACTCATCACGTGTTTTATAACAAATTACCTTTGCCCGATACAAAAACGATTCTTTATAAAGGCAATATTCTGTATTTAGACATTCGGGAAATCGTGCCCTAACGTATTGGGTTGCGATTTTTCGTCTAAATCTAAATAACCTAATATCCTTTGCAAATACATAATCTTTCAATAAAAGGCTTATTTTCGAGAATTCGATATGTCATGTCCTAACGCATTGAATGTGACATTACGTTATCTCGAGATAAGATTTTCTAAACCGAGGCAATGTTCTGTACTTAGGAATTCGAGAAATTGTGCCCTAACGTATTGGGTTTCGATTTCCTTCGTTTATTCCAGGTATTCGAATATCCTTTCAAAATTAAATACATAAATTTCAAATAAAAAGTTTAGCCTCAAAGGTCGAAACGTCGTGTCCTAACGTATTGGATGTGATGTTTTACCTTAAGGCAAATCAGCCTTTTTATACACATTTTCAACCTATCCAAATGTTTTTAAAGCAAATGAGGATCGTATTTTAAAATTCTTTCAAGTTTTCGAACCATCGACTTTAAAGACACTAATTAATCAACAAGGTACCAATTTTGAGCGTATCGGGGGTGCTAATCCTTCCTCGTGCGTAACTCACTCCCGAACTCATTCTTTGATTCTCGCAGACCTAAATTGTTATTTTGATGAATCGAATTGTTTATTAAAAACAACCCTCCTTTTGAGGTGACCAATCGCACCTTGACAAAAAAGATTGGTGGCGACTCCGGTTCTTGTATTCATTTCTAAAATCCCAAGTTGATATCTGTTTTCGTTTTCTTCAAAAATGGTCTCGACATATGGTTAAGAGGATGAAACCAATTATGGAAAGCTTGATATCTCCGCTTCAGAATGCCTTTGTTAGCAATAGACAGATCTATGATAATGTGATTGTAGGAGTTGAAATTCTGAGCACAATTTAGAGAAAAAAAGAAGTAAGAATTTTTGGCTGATTGAAGTTGGACATAAACAAAGCCTATGACAGACTTAGTTGGAACTTTGTGGCGGAAGTTATGGCGAATATGGGTTTAAGTACTGCCTTATGTCTTGCCAGGTTATAAATATAGATAAGACCGAGTTAATGGTTAGCAGAAATTATCTTTCGAAATTTATGAAAATGTTTAGACAAGGTTTGGGGTGAAAATAGGGATAACGAGCATTTGGGGTTTGATTTTGATAAAATGTGGAACAAAGCTAATTTTTTCCAACCATTGATTAATAGACTTCAAAAACAGCTTCAAGGTCGGAAAGCAAATCTTTTTCAGTAGGGGAAAATTTCACGTTGGTTACTCTTAGCAATATTCCAATATCTACCATTTAGCTTGTTTTAAGGCTTTGGATAATGTTTGTAATACTGTTGACAAAATAGCCAAAGACTTTCATTGGCATAATAGTCGTGGCAAGAGAAAAACTCACATGAAGAATTGGGAATGGTTGTGTAGGTTCAAAGAGGATAGAGGATTCGAAAATCCAATCAATGAATCAAGCACTTTTGGCGAGACAAGCTTGGCTCTATTTATAGAGGTGCAAGCTGGGTGGTTCAAAATATAATTGTGAACAAATATTGCAATAAGTAAGCTTTGGTAGAGAAACTTCCAAGGCAAATGACTTGTGGATTTGGAAAGTATTTTACATGGGAGAGAGTTAAGTAAAAGAGGCATGAACACGAAGTGTGGATCGGAAACCAAATAATGTTAGATAATAGGCAAATAAGGGGGAAGGGCGAGATGTTGTAGCATTAAACTAAGGGCTAGTTTGATAATGTTTTTAAAAAATACTTTTAAAAAGTGCTGTGAAAAAAGTGATTTTAAAAAATGCTGTAAAAAATTACTTTTGAGAAGTGCTTTTGAAAAGTTTTGTTTAAAATTTGAGTGTTTAGCATTGTTTTTAAAAAGTGCTTTTGAGAAATAAAATATCCATTTTAGACATGTTATTATCAAGTAATAAATATGCATTTAAATAATATTTAAATTAGTTAATGTTATTATATTTTAGTAAGAATATAAAAAAATTATTATAACTTGTTCTTAATATTTTAATATATAAACTATAAATTTTGAATATTTTTAAGCAATAAATATTAATTATTTATAAAATTTAATTAGAATATATAAACTATATTTTAAATATTTAAATATAACCATTAAATATTTGTAATTAGTATTTTTAAAAAAATTATTTTTAATTAACAATTTTAAAACATTTATAATTAAGCACCAACAAAAAAAATAGAAAGTATTATATTATTAGAGGGGTGAAAAAGTAATTAAGCACTAAAAATGCTTTTAGGAGAGGAAAAGCTAAAAATTTTAATTTCTCCTTTTCAGAAGTGCTTTTAAAAAGCATTTCTAAAAAACCAAAAATTTCAACCAAAAGCACATTGTTTAACACAGCTTTTCTTTCAAAAATATTTTTGGAGCCAGAAGTATTTTTTTAAGCATTGCAGAACGGCCCTAAATAAATTGTTTAACCATGCTGAAAGGTGTTAGAAACTTTCTTGTATTAATGAATTATTGAGTGCCGAGATGGGGAGACCATTAATACAAAGCTCTTTGTCATTTTTTTTTAGGTAGGGTGATGAAGGTGCGGATGAGTGTATTAAATTAAATCTATCAAGCTATCAATTTTCAAGTTTAAGAAATTAGTTGACTTGGGACATATTTTGGGATGGGATTATGGTATTTTTAGTTTGAGATTCTGTTGGCCGATGAAAAATTTATCTTTTAGCTTCAAAACTTGCTTTGAATCACCATATTCCAAATTTGATATCTTAAGTTATGGATGTACGGGCCTAAATATGCCCGAGACCCAATCAATCAAAAACCTCAAAACACCAAAACCAAATACAAATCAAAGTCCAATTGTAAACCCAATTACAAATTAACCCCTACCCAATAGCCCATACTAAAACAAGGCCCGATGGCCCAAAATGTAAACACTTCGGAGGGTACCCTAACCCTAGGGATTTCGTGCACCGCTGCCTTTACGTGATGGGTCAGCGCACTCGTTGCTTAAGGTACGATTGCCCGAGACTCGGCCTAGCACCAAAATGGCGAACCCACCTCCGTTGACTTCTCTCTGTACCTGCAAAACGACCCAAAACAAGCAAGAAACACAGCCAACAGCAGAGAAATAGCAACACGCAAAGAAGCAACAGTAGGAAAAGCAGTAGAAAACAGTGATAGATATTGTAATATAACCGGCTATAAAGCCACAGTAGTAGACGATGGTAAAAGGGGGGGATCTCATTCTTTGTACAAGCACGGCATATACATATTCAAAATAAAAATCTTTCCAGAAGGATGTTCTCCGATTTTGGTCTTTTATTTTTTCGATTTCATTTTTTTCGGGTTTTTTTTTGTATTTATCTTTTATTTTATCTTTTCCATAAACAAAAAGATTAAGAAAAGGAAGGAGAAGGAGGGGCTTACCAGTGTGGTCACGGCGTAAGAGTCGTTCTTCGTCGTCGATTGGACCGTAATGTGGTGGAGGGCCGTTCTTTTCCTTTTCTTTCGGCTTTCACAAGGTGAGAAGGCTTCGGTCTTTCGTTTACCTTCGAATCAAGGTTAAAACTTCATCCCCGTGTATCGTTAGCCACCGTATACGGTGGTAGCATGGAGACTAGAAAAAGAACCCAATCGTCGTAAAAACGATGGGGAAGGAGGGGTTTTTTGGTGGCTGCTGCAATTTCTTTTTTTCTTCTTTAGATTAGGGTTAAAATGTAATAAAAATAAAGGAACAGGCCTTTTAGATCAGTTAAAACAGCACCGTTTCGTGTGGAAGGGGGGCTGATAACTTCAACATTTGGGCTATTTGCGTACTTGGGACTTCTACTTTCGCGGAGTACTTCAATCAAGCCCATTCGTCTTTTCTTTTTCTTTTTAAATTCATCTATCTATTTTCTTTTATTTTCTATTCAGTCCACAGTATTGCAAATCAGAGCGCAGCACATTGAGACTAGGGATATTTCCCGTTTGGTCCCTCCATTGTGTTTGCATGTTTCAAATGGGTCCCTTTTCTTTATTTTCTTTCTAAATTTGCACCAAAATTCTGTTTTTAATTCAATTTCAATCCCTTTTTGTTTATTTTCGTCTTTTATTATTAAATTCATTATTTTTAATATATTTTTTATTTTTTTATTTTTTTTAGTATATTATACTTTGTGTTACTTCTAATATTACACTTTTACATCATATTTACTATTATGACTATTATTCTTAAATATACGCATTGTTATTATTTACTATTTTTATTTTTAATAATATTATTACACTATATTTACTTTTTGTATTTTATTATCATTATTACTAATATTATTATTATTTACACATATTTACATAGTATTATTAATAATGTTTTTTTTATATATTATTCCCATTTCTAACGTATGTATTAGGTATTTTTTTTTACCATCTATCATTTTAATACTATATCTTATATATTTTCGACATTATATTATGTTGATACCTTGATACTATATTATATATATTCTTTTATATTATTATGCATATTTTTCAAATACTATTATTGCATATGCGTTTCCTAATATGTATATATTTCTAATGCTACATATATTTTTTATACCATCATTATTTATATATATATATGTGTACGAACTTATGAATAGTATTAATAATTGTTTTTTTTATATGCCATTATTGTTTTAATATGAATATATATGGTATGTATATATGTTTTTTTCTTTTATATGTGATGTATATATTTTTGACTTTATGCACATATATACTTTAATATTATATCTTTTCATATGTATGTATACGTTTTTAATACCATGCTGCATATATATTTTGAATACCATTATTACGTATATACGTTTTATATATATTAGATATGTTTTTTTTTTACTCTATTATGTATATATATCCTTTTAATATTATATATATATATATATATTACATATTGTGTATATTATTTTTGTACTCTATAGTGTGCATATATTATATGTTTGTATATATTATGCATGTACTTTTTCATACTATTAGCTACAAATTTTTATTACACTATCTTATGCATATATTTTTGTATATATTTTTAACCCTATATTATATATACACATTTTTTCTTATTATAATTTTTATTTATATCATGTGTATATTTTTCTAATATTATATTTATATGTTGTGTATATGTGTGTAGTGTGATTTGTTTTCATTGTACTTCCGTCACCTTACTTATCATTATGTGTACATATTTACATTCATTGTTTTATTTCGTGTTTAATTAGATTATCATGTTTGATATCGCTTACATTGTTATTGCCGTTTAATGTTATGGTCATATTCATCATTTGTTCCGACATATATTTCTAATTCTTTACTTCATTTATTTTATTTCATATCAATTTACTCATCATACTTCAAAAATCTTATTTTTGTTTTAATTCATTTCAAAAACATAAGGCAACGCATCGATTCAATACTAAGTCGTCGATTTCAACGCTATGTTGGGTGAATCGTATCGGCTCGTGTTGAAAACAGGACGCCCTTCTAAAAAATCAAAAATTTAAAATTCTCGTCTTTTCAATCGGGTCATTATTAAATGTTATATTGAACTCGTATTTTTTGAAATCAAGACAACGCGTACTTAACAAGATACCAATTTTGGGCGTTGCGAGGGTGCTAATACCTTCCTCGCGCGTAACCGACTCCCGAACCCTATTTTTCTCTGGAATTTAGACGTGGACCTAAACCCAGCCTTCTTTTTACTAGAAATAAATCTTCTTTGTTAAAAAGAGGTTTTATTAGGTGTCCGATCACACCTAGAAAAAAGATCGGTGGCGACTCCCTTTTTAAAATCAAACCTCGGTTTTTAAAACTTTCAATCAAACACCCCAATTAGCGACAAAGCTAAGAAATTTTACGTCGCTACAATGGATATTTTAGTGAAGACTCTGCGAGCAGAAAATCCTGACAAGTCATTACCGGAATTACAAATTTCGGACTTTGAATTCATGTTTAAATATATTGCGCTTACTTTTAATGTCTAATTTTGATTATATAGAAGCTCAATATTGTATTTATTAAGTTGTATGTTTTTTATATTTATTTTGAATTTTAGGATTTTATTTTTAAATCTTGCAAATTGTTTAAAAGTTTTATGGTTATTAGTTGGCAATAAGCTTTAGTTTAACTAGAGTTTAATAAACTTAGGAGTTTTTTTTCATTCAATATGTAGTCTATATAAAGACACTTTTATTATTAATTATAGAATACGATTTTGATTTTTGATTAGTAAAAGTAGTCTTTGGAGTAATTTTCTATACAAGATTCAATTCTTGTTAGTATCTCATAAATTCTTTTATTATTATAATATTTATATGGTAAAAATAATTTCAAAATATTGTTTATTTAAATTCGGTCAAATATCATGTTTTTAAAATTAAATTTACATATCATTATGTTTTAATTCCATAACCATATTATAAAGTAAATGTTACAAAAGTTATGAAAAAAATTAAGAAATAATTATGTAATTTAATTAATACAAATAATCAACCCATGTATTGCACGGGTAAAGAAAACTTGTATAGTCAACCCTCTTTGTCTACCAAAATTTGTTTGTTATAGAGAAGTTGTTGGTATACACTTATAACATGTTGTTATAGAAAAATAATCGTTGTGCACTTACCATAAAATTTATATCGTGAATTTTCATCAATTAAAGAAAGTGAGAATTATGTTAAAAAAAATATATAGTATAACACCTCATACTTGATCCAATTGTCTGATCTGAACTACAAGATGTCCTCATTCTTTGTTGGAGCAACTATGATTCAATTTAACCATGTATACATGCTATTAATTATAATATTCATTCACAATATGATATACATTCATTTTCGGATCCTTCATGAGCCTACAAAAGCTCTTAAGGTGACTCGGGATCAAATAAGAACCAAACTATAGAATTTTCAAAATATTAGGTTGACATCGATACTTCGGATCCCTACGTACACTACTCAATTATCCATTTGTGCCCAAATCAACTAAAAAAGGCCCAAAACTCTATTTACCAAATACCCCTCAATATTTGGTTTGGTGCACTTAACATTTACTACATAAGTCTTTATATAGATCCAATGTCTCACTACATTCGTTTTTCTAAGCAATGTGGGATATAAGTTTTTATATAAACTCACAATCCCTTGTTTTTTTTGTATTCCTAAATAATGTGGTATTCATTCCCCTACTAACATAAAACTTAAGGCTAAATTTAGTAAATACAACTCACCAAAGTTGATTTTTTTACAATATAAATATTAACAAAATATATTTTCCAAAATATACTACCTTGCCATGACCCTACAAGGTTGGGTCATGAGTCATTGCTCACATAGTGACCTCAACACTGGTTATTTTGCAAGAGTTTTATTTATATACGTTAAGTGCTTTGACATCTGGTTTTAGCGTGTGTCAAGTGTTTTTTTGGTGATGCATTAAAGCAGTGCAAGGTATTCATGTATTAAATGATTTACAATTTTGGGTTTATCTTGTATATTTGATTTTAGCGTTTTGATCTTGTGTTTGGATATGGTGATATTAATGAAAAAATCACTTTATTAAAGTCGATACATTATCACATGCTTCATTATTTATTTTTAATTATATTTTTTTATTAATTATTGCGAGAATATGAAAATACAAACACTCGTACCGTACGTAGGTATATAAAGAATACAATACATTATGGGTTAGGGAAGAGGAAGGGGAAAAGTAGCTCTAGTTAAAGGATATGTATATATATATATTAGTTTTCTCGTATCCACAGCTTTCGGGTCGATATCTTCTTCGTGGACAATTTTGGATTAGGGTCGCACTAAGGGGTACGGTTAGTGAAGTTGGCCTAGAGTAGCATATGCGAACCTCCCACAATTTCGATTGCTTTACTTGTGTCGCGTTGAATTTCAGGGTTGACCCCTATATTATTGAAAAGCCTTATTTCAATTTGTCGCCGTGCAAGAGCTAATCTACTTGTGTATCCGAGTCCCAGATCTGGCTTGACCAACATCAAGTAAAGCAAATTAGAAACTATTTAGGAAGTGGAATATTATATATATGTATGAGTTAACAACCAAGTATAAATCAAGTATAGTAACTAGGAGCTAAGCCATTCAAGAGTTCCAAGGCAGAGTAACTGTAATACCTCATACCCCAGTCTAGACGTAATGATCGAACTCTGAAGAGTCACAGAAGTTCATCTTCATCTTGAAAACCAAACTTTGATCTCAGTATAAATCAAAGTCAAACCTCGTTTCCATTCCTATTCAAAATCTTTAAGAAAACTCCTCGTTTAAACTGTCACTATATTTTGAAGAACCACGTAATCATACTCGTAATTTTCTTGCAGTGGAAATTCTAAAACTAGCATCGTTTTGAAAACCACATTTTGATTTTGAAAACCCAACTTCTTTTTAGTTTGAAATGAAGACGTTGAGAATAAAACCAAACCATAGCAAGCAAAGTAGAAATCCAAACCAAAATAATCCCAAAAAGTCCAAATTAAACAGTCCACAAAAAATAAATTATAACTTAAACAGTATTAAACAAAATGCAACTAATAACTAAGCCTCCGCTATGTCGACCCGCCCTAAAGTTGTTGATTACCTGCAAAAATACAAACAAAAAATAATGTGAGCTTACAAGCTCAATGTGCGAAATATTTCATCAAGATATCAGATACATAAATATTACAAGGAACACTTATCAGATCATGCTCAATTACATATTTTAGACATTATTCAATTACAAATCAAATGCCTAACCATTTTTGAAAACAGATACACAGATAGATGCAAATATAGGTCCTACTTCCATCTGCTACACACCATCTCCATCCATCCCAACACACTAGTTAAGTTATTAAATACTCATCCATTCCCACACACCAATAGTGGACGTATGTCACTATACAAAATCAGAGAAGTTAAATTGCCAGATACAAAATGCGGTAATCTGCCAGAATCAGATGTATATGGCTGAGCCACCAGACAAGATAGATAAGTTAAACTGCCCACACTTCCTTCAACATATCATATTCCAACCCAAATGCATGCAATCATATTAGCATATTTACAAAATATGAATATAATCATACTAATAGATACACAGAATACAGATGTAATCATATTAACAAATATATAGAATATGGATGTAATTATACATACTTCAAAAATAGTCATACTTTCAAAATTATCAAACATATATCTCATATATATATATATATATGTAATGTATATTTTGAACATAACAGCATTAACCACATTTTGAGCCTTAATTAAACAATATGAACCTCATAAGGGTCTAATTACGGATTAGAGATTTATACAACCCTAAGTGGTAAATTTTCATAAATTGGGCCCACACGCTTATGTGATCCATATGACCCAAATTAGCTAGTCCGTGTGGCCCACACGGCTTATCACACAGTTTACAATGCCCGTGACTCACACCACAGCTTGACACATGACCGTGTGACTCATATGACCTACTTATCTTGCCTATGTAATCGCACATGCTCCTGTACATCCACACAGCCTACACGGTTGTGTAACGAACAACAATATTGTTTTTCCTTTGCTTTTTTCTTTCAAATTTTTCATATTCTTTCGTGATGGTTTCGAGTTAGAATTACACACATCTGAATTGCTTTTTATGTAGATCCAAGAACAAAAACATCATAACCTATAAACCAGAACTCACACAAATTAAACACATGAGTGAGTAATTTGATAAAAACTTCATCAGTTAAACCCAATTACAGAAACGGAACAGCCCCTACAACGACGAAAAGACTTACTCTAGAATGAAACAGCAACTTAACCTCACCTAAATCGCTGGAGGATCACCAAGCACCCCTCGATCTTCTCCTAGAATTGCATCGATATAATTAAAATTAAAACTTAATAGAAAATTCACTTCTTTCAAATGATAACCCAACAACCAAAATTACCATAATAACTACAGAAATATCATTCCCTTACCCGACCAAAATTGAAATACCCAAGGGTTTCAAGTAAATGATTAACAACACACTCGTCCAAGTTTGAGCAACAAAAGAAGAAAATAAACAAGCTACGAACAGGAAACAGATAGGCGAAGAAAGAATAGCAACAAAAGTGAAAGTTTGACAGGAAACAAACAAAGCAAAGCAAAAAAAGAAAATTTGAAAAACAAAGAAAGAAAAGAAAAAGCACACGAACCAAGAAGGGGGAGTGAGTGACGTGAGAAAAGAATTAGGAGCAATTTTGGGAAAAGAAAAGAAAAGAAGAGAAGATAAAATAAAAATAAAAACAATACAAACAAAATCACAACTAACCACTCCCTCAAGCACCTACTCCTCATCTAACAGATTTTTTTGCTGAAGCCTTATCATTGAATCAAATCAATTCTCTTACAAAAAATCTAATAAATAAAAAACTTAAATTTTTGGGACATTACAACTACAGTAGAAAATAGTTGCGGCACTAAAGTAAGAACCGGTATCGTGAACATTCCATTCATGTTGCATAAAAAACAAGCTTGCTCTCCGGCTCCAAGGTCTCCTTAAGTTTGGCCATAAATCTGTCAGCCAGTGTGTTTGATACGTCCACATTTCGTGCTTTTAAACAAAGAGGAAAAACAAGAAATTTCTGTTAGCTAGCTAACAAACAAACAAATTAATTAATAGTGTCATATAAACGAAAGGTCGACATTTGATCAGGTGATATTGAGCAGCCTCACAGTGATCCTGACATTAGTAGAGCTGTCCGAACATTGTAAACCAAGACTACTATGAGGCCGCAATCTGTGGATGGTAAACCAAGTGGGAATGGGAGTGCCACAGACCATAAAACAAGAAATGCAAGTGCTTTTTGGCCACTAAAACGACAATTTATGATAATTGATACATTACGATTCTACAAATCTGATTCAAGTTGAAACAATCATTACAACAAGTATCAGCAAATATTTTTGAGGCATTATTACGACTAAAACCAATTCGCTCTCTACTAACTTTTGACTTTTGACAATTATTCTGAATAGTTTTGTAATGCATTGTTTAACCCCACTATTTTCATAGTACTAATATGCCACTGCATTTGTTTCTCATGTTTTATACTAAAGCTGCAAGTCAATAAAGCTTTTGGTAAACGGTTTGGTTTCTATCTGTTTATTAAATCTAAATAAATGAGCATGAGCAAGATTTTAAGCTTCGTTTTTTAAATGAATTGAATACGAATAAAGCTTATTCAGTTCATTTATATTCATGAACATGTTGGCTTATATTCGTTTAAAACTTGTTTAAAAAATTATAAAAATTTATTTAAAATTTAAAATTAAAAATTATTAAAAAGTTAAAAATATATTTTTTTCATATTTTAAAATTTAATCAATTGCTAACGTGACATATACATGGATAGTCACATGTATGGCACATCAACAAAGGTAACAAACATTAACTTCTCCATCTATTTTGGGGTGATTTGATAAACAATATAAGTTTAAGAGCCAAATGAGACAAAATATTAAATGAATGACTAAAATAATTTTTTTAAAAAATTAGAAAACTAAATAATTTTTTTTTTAATTTATCTAAAAAATAAAACTTTAATCACATTAAACCAAAACAGTAAATATATCCTTGCTCAAAAATTTTTTAATTTAATTCGATTCCACTTTTGCTTTAACTGATCTCTTCCTTTTTGTCGATCTATTTAAGTTTAGATGAAAATCCAAACAAAGATGAATTAGGGGAAAAACAATGACATTAAATTACAGCAAGTGACATGTTTCTTTTTTAACATGAAAAGACATGTTTTCTTATTTTAGTTTGTAATAAATGATTTGCAACAATGTACTTTGAAATTTTAACATGCTTTCACATTACAAGATTACAGAATTCTTAGAGTAACTATTCACTCTGAATTACCCTCAACTTGAGATAGTCAACATCAATTCAAACAAAATTAATAGGCAGCAAACAATAGTCACCATTAGGCTTTAAAAAAAAAAAAGACAAAAGTCTCCTTATATCATCAACTATACCATTTGTTAAATATGACTTTTATTTTAGTTAAATTTGAGAAATAATTTTCTAGTTAAATTTTGTTTATTTGTTTCAATCAATTTTTGATTAGTTTAGATTATTTTATTATTATTTGACCTATAAATTTAGCCTATAAATAGGCTTTTTTACAACCTTAAAAAATACATTCATTTAGAGATTAGAGCTCATAACACATTTAGAGAATCTTGTGTTTATATTTTAAGAGTTTTTTATTTTCGGGATTTCGGAGTTTAATTTTTATCTCAATTTAGAGATTAAAACTCATAACACATTTAGAAAATACGCACGTTAAATTTGTGTGTTTAATTTCTCAATTTCTTCTGCTATTTTCACTTGTTCGTTGCTTAATCAGGTCAATCTCCAACACCATTCCTAGCCAATGAATGATTGTGAATTGAACTCGAAACAGCTAATTAAAACCATAATTGATACCAATAGATAGATTCTGCAATACCAATAAATAGATTCTGCAACATCCACGGTCAATAATTCCCTACCAACAATCACTCCAAAACAACACACGCACTAGATTTTCAATAACTTGTGGGACTTTCATATGCCTACCCATACCAATATACAACCCTAATGTTGTTTTAATGACTATTACCCCTGCCAATTCCTAACCTGTAGCCTCAATCAACCCAGAGAACAAGGCACATGCCACTCCTTTTTCATCACTCAAAATCCCACCACAACCAGCTTCATCCTCCATTACAACACCTGTCACGTAGAAATTCATCCACTCGGAGGGAGAAGGTTCCCAATGAAAAACAATGTTGTTGGCAATGCATCTCAAAGATCTACATTTCGCAGGCCCACACCATCAAGATCCCTCTATAAAATGAATGTCCTCATGAACTACCTTTGCCCGCATCAGAAATCTCAGTTTATCATGAAACAACAATATATCAATAGTCGTCGATGCTCTAACGAACACTTTATCGTTTCATGCCAACCACACTTTCCAACTTGACTCCGAAATCAATATCAGCCCACACTACACTTTTCGACAGGATGAACGATTAGCTTAAGCACCCCAGGCATGTTTCCATAGAGGCCAATGATATCCTACACCAGATTGGATTTTTCACCACCCCTTGATACGAGTTCAATTAACTCCATCGCAAAAGATTATTTAAAGGCAATTGCCTCTAAATTGCAATTACAATATTGATAGCTTACCCATTAAAAATACCACTAGATTTAGACTTGAGAACCACAACCTGAAGAGAAGGTAAGTAGCACACTTTCAAAAATTAAAATCCCGCTTTGCCAAAACTAATCAGTTCAAATTGAATAAAAATTGATCTCACAATCCTCTTAATTTCTAACTATACCAGTAAACTCAAATTCAAAATTGACTTCACATCAAACACACTTCAACTAAAGCTGAGCAACAAAACCACCCTTTTAATCATTAGCAAGTGATGCAAAAACCTCCGCAACCCTTTCTATCATCCCAAGTTAAAGCCACCCCACAATAACCATAACCACACAAAGTCACAATTAAATCACACAGCGACCTGATTATTATATACATCACATCCTAAAATTTAATTTCATCTTGAAACAAAAAGCGACCACCAGAATGGGCAAACTAAGTTATCCGAAAACCATACTAATAGAATAATAGATGCATAAACTTGGACGTCACATTTAATCTGCACATAAGATCTTTCCGTCTCACCCACTTCCCTACTCTCAGTTATCTTTCTCCAATCTCTATAATCAAATGCTCAATATTGTCTGTTTTGGCTCTGCCCAACCCCCGAACTCTCTGTGCTTCACAACTCTACAGCCCCTCCAACCTCATTATTTCATCTACTACTTCACAATCATCCCCTCTAATACTAAATCCCAACCTTTTTCCGACTTCCCAAGCTTTCTTTGCTTCCCCGAGAATCAACTTCTTTCTGTTGCTGATGTCAGAATCAGAAAGTGATGCATTTACTACTGCCTCTTCTATATCCGATATCCCTTTCCCTTTAGATGCATGCTCATTGTGCATTTTAGCTGCAAAAATACTTTTGTTAATGGAATTCCAGTCAAATGCAATTTGCACAAGTAGACAGGAACAAGCTTTCATGAGTCTAATTAAAAACAATTAGTTAGACCCATATTAGATGCATGCTCACTGTGCATTTTAGGTGCAAATACTTTTGTTAATGGATCTGCAACCATAAGATGGGTGCTTATAGTTCATTGTGCATTTCATGTGTCGCGAATTTTCTAATGATTTAGTTATTTACATAATTGATTTTAAAAGTTTCTTAACTTTTTTTCCTCCAAATTGTGTTCAGAATTTCGACTCCTACAATCACAGTATCATAGATCTGTGTATTGCTAATGTAACAGGCCAATTTTGGCCAACCTCAGACCCAAACAATGAACCCAATAACCCCTAACTAACCAAAACCCAAATACACCCCAAGCCCAACTACACCCTAAGCCCGATTACACCAAATTAGAAACCCTAACCCCTAAATTTAGCTCAGCGCCACAAGCCTAGCCAACCCACTTACCCAACCACCCCCTGGCCACCACCTGCTCCCCCGGTCACTTCACCACCGGTCAACCACTCCTGCAAATACAGAGCCACACGCAAATCAGAAGCAGGGAAGAGCAAATAATAGTAAATAAATTCTTGTAAAGGGTTATAAAAACCCGGAGGAAATGGTTGTAGAAAAAGGGGGGATTGATCAATAAAAAAGCAGAGATTTCTATCAAAACAAATATACAAACAAGGGGATTTAAACACTGCAAAGGCAAAGAGGATAATACCAAAAACAGATATCCAAAAACAAATTCAAATCGGGAACAAAGGTGATTTCTTTTTTAGTTTCTTTGAATCGGTTCCTCTTTTTATTTTATTTTCTTTCTTTTCTTTTATTTTCTAATTATACATAGATATATATACATCACATATTTTTAAGAAAAATAAAAAAATACAAAAATCTTACCTTTTCCGGCCACCGTGGACGGTGGCCGGAGTTGTCAACGTGGACGGAGGGACACGACGGCGCCGGTGGCCTTCCCCTGGCCTTGTTCTGGGTTCACCCAGAGAGAAAAGAGAGAATTTCTTTTTTTTTTTTGAAACAGCAGAACAAATGAAGTAAAAGAAATATTTTGGGCTTTATAGAACCCGGTTGCCCGACCCACGGCCCGCGTGTTAACCCGATTCGGGAGGTTAGATCCGCGTGTTTCCCTTTGAAGGGGAAATTTGTCCAATCGATCCCCTTCCTTTTGCAATGCCCGTCGTTTAAACCTTTTGTATATTTTGATTTTGCCCCAAAATTTGTTCTGATTTCCAAGGTAGTCCTCTATTCTGCGCAGCGTTTTGAAGAGGTGGGAAATTTTCTCATTCGGTCCCCCTATGTTAGCGCGTGTTCTAATAGGTCCTTCTCACCCATTTATACTTTAAAATTTGGCTCGAAATTTCGATTTTGCTTCTAA
This sequence comes from Gossypium stocksii, assembly GCA_020496765.1. Lineage (NCBI taxonomy): Eukaryota > Viridiplantae > Streptophyta > Magnoliopsida > Malvales > Malvaceae > Gossypium > Gossypium stocksii. The sequence goes on along the minus strand of CM035628.1, from coordinate 44,530,619 downwards.
TTTCATCCTTTTACCGTTTTTTATATATTCTAACCCTGTTATTATGTTTGCTGTTTATTGTTTTTATTTACTTTTATGTTTATTATTATTATTAGTATTATTTTTGCTTATTACTTGTGTATATATGTATGTATGTTGTTATGTTTTAAATTTTCTATTATATAAATACTTTCTAACATTACTATATATATTTCATATTCATTCTTGACATATACACGCGTATTTGTCAATAATCGTTTTTTAATACATATTATTTCTATTTCTTACTTTATTATTATATACATATCATATACTATTACCATTATTATTATCGTTATTACCATTTTTATCTTTAAATAACATATATTTGTTTTCTACTATATATATATTTCATGTATCTTTAATAACTAAGTTTGTATTTTTAATATATATATTATGCGCATACTTTAATAATATTAGGTATCCATTTTTATGTAATATTATAAGTTTTTTAATATTAATATGACTTCTAATATATATTATATCTTATGTATACTCCTATTTAATATTTCTAATATGTATATGTTGTACAAACTTTTAACACTATTATATATTTGCTTCCACATATATACTTTTCTTATATACTATATTATTTTTTTATATATTGTTTCATACATATTTTTAAAATACTCCATTATGTGTTTAGTCAAAAAAAAAGAACAAAATATTTTCTTATTATATTGTCTAATATCGTATGTATTTGTTTACGATTATCGTATTTATCATTTGTTGTATATCCATATTCTTATTATCTGCACGATTCTGAACTATGTATGTTTAAATCGCATGACCTTTTGACATCGTTTTAAATTTTTATCGTTTTTAAATGTTTTCTTAAATTAATTTCAAAGTTAATTTCAAAGTTAAGGCAATATACCGACATTAACATTAAGTCTGTGATTTCATCGCTATGTTGGATGAATCACGATTGGCACATGTTAAAACGGGACATCCTTCAAAAAAAAAAATCAAATCCAAAAACTTGAAATTCTCGTTTTTGAACGGATCACGATTAAATATCAAATTGAACTCGTATTTTGAAAATTAAGACAACATGTGTTTAATAAGATACCAATTTTGGGCGTCACGAGGGTGCTAATACCTTCCTCGTGCGTAACCGACTCCCGAACCTTAGTTTTCTCTAAATTTTAACGTAGACCTGAACCCGGCCTTCTTTTTATCCGAAAAATAATTTTTTCTGTTAAAAGGACGATTCATGAGGTGTCCGATCACACCTAGGAAAAAGGATCGGTGGCGACTCCCCTTTTCGTAATCCTTTTCGTAATAAAATTAAAATTCGATTTTCAAGTTTTCCATAAATCGCCACAATTAACGACCGAAGCAAATTTTACGTCGCTACAGCTGGCGACTCCACTGGGGACAGTTTTTGAGAGTCGAGTCTAGAAATAAATGTGTGTTGTCAAAATTTTCAAAATTCCTCGTTCAATTTGATATTTAGTCGTGATCTTCAAATTTTGGTTTTCAAAAATCACGCATTCACATCATGTTGTAAATATTCTTCTAACTCGTTTCATCTTGTTGTTTTTCAGCCTTAAATTTTTATGGTTTTAGTTCGTAGTCTAGTTTTAAAATAAAACGAAAGGTTTGTGAGTTTCTCCCCACACACTGTGCACGTGCATTTTTGCATAACATGAGCGCCATACCCGGGCTCTGTCCATTTAAGTGAAAGTAAACGCTACGCCTTCGTGAGTTAACTCGTCCCTCCGCACAGGCTAGTGAATACTTTCGGGTTACATATGACTTATGCTTTCGTGAGTTAACTCGTCCCTCCGCACAGGCATAAGTACATGTAATCCCTCGAATTGAACTCGTAAGCCTGTGATGGGCTATGACCGAGGCTCCGTGCTAATCTTAGTAGATGATAGTACGGACAATTCGAGTACCCATCTAGAACCAAAACCACATGTAGTGAAACATACGAACCGCCCAATTAGAGCCGTGCCGAACCCCTGTCCATTTAGTAGTTACCAAAATAAGTACACGGGAGAAACGTCTCGTATCTTTTATTTTTTTTATCTTCTATGCAAGGGAATCGGGTTTGCTTAATAGATTAGGTCGGGTAGCTTAATTTGCCAAATTCTTCGTCTTTCTTTTTTTTTACCTATGTTACTAACCATGATTTGTTTGTTGCTGTCTTATTTGTCATCATGCATTCTAGGCATCATATTAGGAAGGTGTTGATTAGAGATCGGTTGCCGAAAAACGGGTTTCTAATGGAGGAGTCGATTACACAAACAACCGAAAGGAATGTCACAGTTCGGGACTGGTCCGTAAAAACCCAAAGAGAAAGAGGGGATAGTCTAATGGAGGGATGTGTTGCTGATTTACCGGGGCACGTAATGGTGAATGTTCGTCAAAATAATCTTGAGGATTTGGTTCAGATTTGGAATCGATGGGACTCGGATACTAGGGAAATCTTCATTGAGAGGTATGGTGATATAGCTAACCTAGTCGCTGTCAAGGTAGACGAGTAGTTGATACAAGCTTTGGTCAAATATTGGGATCCCGCCTATCAATGTTTCACTTTTAATGGAGAAGATATGACTCCAACTATCGAGGAATACGCGGCCTTACTTCGCATTGATAATGTACAGCCCTACAAGATCTATGTAAAAGAACCTAAACCGATGACCTTCAAAAAGAAAATAATGAGGTTGACGGATATGATCGACACATGGGCCAAGAAACAAATAAAAAGGAAGAATGAAGTCATTTGTATCCCGTGGTTCTCTCTACGAGATTTGGCTCTTAACCATCCGGATTTACTGAAGAGGGTGAATTTATTCGCCTTAGCTATATATGGATTGATCGTTTTCCCAAAGGTTCTCGGACATATAGAAGTTGCGGTACTAGATTTCTTTGAAAGACTAAAACAAGGAATCAACCCTATCCCGACTATTTTGGCTGAAACCTTCAGATCTCTAAGCAGCTGTAGGAGGAGAGGGGAAGGACGTTTTATAGGATGCGCACAGTTACTCAATGTCTGGATTTTGAGCCATTTTTGAAAAGTCGAGCGCACCCCGTACCATATGTTCTCAAAAACGTTTGCCCCATTAGAAGCTTATATCAAGAAAGAATGGCCAAAGGAAGTCACTGAGCAGCATTGGACTTCGGTATTTCAGAATCTCCGTGCCGAAGATGTAACGTGGCGAGCACCGTGGATCCGCCCGTCCGTCTTGTTGTATAAAGTGGGGAATCAAGATTGGGTGCCACTGCTAGGGTTATGGGGAGGAATCGGATATGCTCCGCTGTTAGTCCAAAGGCAATTCTCTTCACGACAATTCATACCAGCCACTAGAGGGTTAGCACAATCCGAGTTTGCTTTTGAGGGCGAGGGTTATATGAAGAGAGTCCGAGACACTGCCAAGTCTTGGAAGGAAATTCATCTGATGGAGCTAGCTCTATACGCCGATACTCTCACCCAAGATTATGACGTATGGAGAAAGCAACGGGCGAATAGTCAGCCAGTGTCATAGACGAGTCACACTTTCCAGAACCCCTTTTTAGAAGAAGTGCCATCCGAATTGGAAATGGCGAGATAAGAATTTGAGCGGGAAAAATCCAAAATGTTGCGGGACATTGGTGCTCTCCAAGAAGAAAATTATCAGTTGAAGATTGACGTCCAAATTGAGAAGTCCAAGACCGAGAAAGTGAAAAAAGAAGTTAAAGTTATGAGAAAGGACTTAAGAGACCTTCACTTGGAAAATAAGAAGCTAATAGCCACTATCAAGAATAGCGGACTAGGCAAGTCACCTGAAGAATGGAAGGAAGAATTGAGCAACGTAAAAGGCGGAATGAAATTTTGGAAAGGGAAGGCGAAGAAAGAGGAGGAAAAGACTGCTCGGGCCATGATAGAATTGAGAAAGAAAAATGCTGAATATGAGACTACGTCTAATGAACTGATGACTAGCCGATCTGAATGTCAGGGGTTAAGAGAAAGAATAAGAGATTTGGAAGACGCGATGCAAGCTCGCCAACAACAATTGGATACTCTCTTAAAGGCCTTGGAAGAAAAAAATGATTAATACGATAGAGATATCCACACTTATAAAACGGACCTCCAGGAAAGGGAAATGCAACTTGGCTTCTTAATTAATGAAATCCGTGGAGTGGCAATATACATGATCCAATTATCAGATAAAGCAGAAGATCTCAGTTGTCGATTCCCACCAAGTCAACGATCGAGCATATCAGAATTCCTAGAGCGAGTAAAGAAACATAGTGATATAGCTAGAAAGTTCGTGTAATGGCCAAATAAGATGGCAAAATATTTTGTAACGAACTCTTTTGAATGAATGAAATGCCTAGATAGGGGCTATCTTTAAATCAACACCTAATTCTTGCATATGCATTCATGACTAACATTCATATAGCATTCATGCATCCATTCATTGCATACACATATCCCGTGATCGTTCACTAAGGTTAGAATCGTACAATTCGCAGTTGCAACAATACAAGGCTGGAATCACGACATTCGTATAGAACGAGACGACAAACTAGAGTAATGGAGGCAGAGTTTAATGAAAGAATCGAGAGAATGGAAAGAGTTCAACGGGAATTGCAAGAGCAACTGGCCAAATCACAGCAAGAAACAAGGGATTTGATGGTGAGGTCTTGGAAGGAGTCACTGGAACAAAGAGAACAGATGGCTAAAATGATGGAAATGATGTCAGCCCTGGTAAAAGGGAAGGGGCCCGTGTAGAATCCTGAGGTTGTTAACCTTGATCAAGATCCACTTTACCCACCGGGATTCACTCCACCTCATATGACACAAAGAGTACAAACTCAAGGGGAATCCGCTGGCTTAGAACAACGACCTGTGCCGGCCACACATCTAGGACAGGGGATATTTGTGTCTGCTCCTACCAACCCGCCTGTCCCAGATCTAGATGATCCGGCGAAAATTGCTAGGTTGAGAGTGGAAGATCATGAGGTCCAAGAAAAGTACAAAAGCCTAGAAGAAAGACTAAAAGCGATAGAGGGCACTGAGGCCTTCTCTGCGCTAGGTGCTAAGGAGCTTAGTTTAGTACCTGGTTTGGTTTTACCGCCAAAATTTAAAACACCTGATTTCGAGAAGTATGATGGGACAAGGTGTCCAAAGGCACACTTGGTCATGTTTTGTCGAAAGATGACCGGATATGTAAATGAAGATAAACTGCTTATACATTGTTTCCAAGACAGCCTTGTTGGATCGGCTCTTCGCTGGTATAATCAGCTTAGCAGAGAGAAGATCCGAACATGGAAGGATCTAGCGTCAGCATTTTGTGAGCAGTATAAGCACGTGTCGGACATGGTACCCGATCGTATGACGCTACAGATGATGGAAAAGAAACCGTCGGAAACGTTCCGACAATACGCACAAAGATGGAGAGACATCTCGGCTCAAGTAGAACCTCCACTGATAAAAACCGAGATAACTGTCCTCTTCATAAATACCTTGAAAACACCATTTTATGATAAATTGGTGGGAAGTGCCACAAAAGACTTTGCAGATATTGTCATATCTGGCGAGCTTATTGAGAATGCTATCAAAAGTAGTAGAATGGAGGGGCAAGAAAATTCCAGAAGAACAATACCCATAAAGAAAAAAGACCTAGAGACCCACATGGTAGGAGTAGGAAGCCGTTATGCCTCCAACCCGTATCCGAGCCAACCTCGACCACGAAACTACCCACCCCCAAATTTCTACTATCCGCCTCAAACCCCTTACTACCAAGCGCCACCTCCGTACCCTTCTTACCCTGTTTATGCCACAAACAGCCCTAGACCAAACGCCACATTCCCACAAAACACAACGCTCACCCAAAGCCAACATAAGAACGAGCCAAGACCAGCGAGACCCAATTTTGAGAGACAACAATTTACCCCTATTCCTGTACCGTACGGGGAGCTATACCCAAAACTCTTAGAAAAACAGTTGATCTCTCCACATTACATGGCGCCCTTGAAGCCTCCATACCCGAAATGGTACGATCCAAACGCCAGTTGCGCTTATCATGCTGGGAATCAGGGACACTCAACGGAAAACTGTCTCGTCTTCAAAAGGAGAGGGCAAGGACTCGTCGATGCAGGTATCTTGAAATTTGATGGCACGGGTGGAACGACCGGGAATCCATTCCCAAACCACGCTGAAGGGAATGTGAGTGCATTGGAAAAAAGAGACAAACGGCAAGTCAAGAAATGGGTTTCTGAAGTGAGAACACCTCTGCAGAAAATCTGGGAGGTATTGGCTAAAAAAGGGTTACTCTGTCATCCTAATAGAGTGTTTGAAGAAAGAGTTGAAAGGGGGCAAATTTTTTGTGACTTCCATGATAGTACAGAGCATGATATCCAGTCGTGTAAGGAATTTAAGGAAGTACTCCAAGATATGATGGATAGTAAAGAAGTTGAAATCTTCAACAAAGGTGGAGAGGCAGACGAAGGAGAGGTGTGTGCCTCTGACGACCAATCATCAGGTTTCTCCTATAGCGCCGATCGGTCATTAGTAATCTACTACGATGCCAAGAGAGAGCAGGAAAAACCGAAAATTATAATAGAAGTACCATCTCCTTTTCCCTATAAGGATGATAAAGCTGTACCTTGGAAATATAACGTTAACATTGTCACGCCAGAAAGTAAAAAGTCTGAGGTTACAACTGAAAGTGTCGGGGAAGTGGGTCATTTCACCCGCAGTGGGAGGTGTTATTACAGAGAGAATGAGCCAGCAAAAAAGGTCAATAAAGTGAAACAAAAGGGAAAAACATTGACGTCTGAGTTAAAAATGGGGCAGGAAGCTGCGCCCGAACAAGAGATCAAAGGGCCTGTAGATGAGAATGAGGCACAAGAATTTTTAAAATTCATCAAGCACAGTGAATACAACGTGGTGGAGCAATTAAGCAAGCAACCAGCTCGAATTTCGGTATTGTCCCTATTATTAAATTCGGAGCCACACCGAAACACTTTGTTAAAGGTGTTGAATCAAGCTTACGTGGCAAACAATATATCCGTAGAGAAGCTGGACCGATGGGTAAACAATTTAAATGCGGTCAATTTCATCTCTTTTAGTGATGATGAAATACAGCCCAATGGTAGGGGCTCTGTGAAGGCATTACATATCACAACCCGCTGCAAAGGTTACATCATACCGAATGTGCTTATCGATAATGGATCAGCGCTTAATGTCATGTCCTTAGCTACGCTATCCCGAGTTCCGATAGACTTGTCCTACTTGAGGTCCTGTCATTCCACGGTAAGGGCTTTTGATGGAACAAGGCGAGATGTTATGGGAAAGATTGAGATCCCTCTGGAAGTGGGCCCTTATGTATATGACGTTGAATTCCAGGTCATGGACATTACACCCTCATATAATTGCCTGTTGGGAAGACCTTGGATCCACTCTGCTGGAGCTGTTCCATCATCACTTCACCAAAAAATGAAGCTTATCATGGATGGTTGTCTGGTTACTATTGAGGGCGAAGAAGACATCATCGCATCCATCTCTACTGATGCACCTTATGTCGAAGTAAGCCAAGATGCATTAGAGTGCTCCTTCCGATCCCTTGAGTTCGTCAATGCCACGTTTGTTGCAGAGGGAAACAAAATCCCTGTACCTAAGTTATCAAAGAACACGAAGATGGGGATTAAGCTGACTGTAGGAAGAGGAGCCCGAGCGAGGAAAGGTCTGGGGAAATATCAGCAAGGGATAGTCAGGGCCCTAAAGCCAGTTCCTCACAAGGCTCGGTTTGGTCTGGGATTCCAACCGAAGGCGTGTCACTTAAAGAAACAATGGAAGAAGGACCAAGAAAGAAGGATCGCAAGAACCTTGGGTCGAGAACCAGAATGGGAGCCCATGGAGTATCCTCCTTTGTCAAGAACATTTACGTCTACGGGAAAGATATACCCTGGACAAAATAGCTAGCGAAATGTGCTGCTATCAATCGAAAAGGGTTTTCGGAATGTCAGCATAAATATTATCGACAAAGGAGTTGATATTGCTGCAGGCAAAGACGTCTCAAGAGTATACCCTTTGCCCTCCTGGTTTCGAACTAAACAATTGGACCGCTGAGGACCTTCTTGTAGTTTTTAAGTCTTCAGAGTAATGCTCAACATTAACCCTCTATTGTGTCTTTAGATAATATAATTCTTTTGTAAGAGCTTGTATTCGCTCTTTATCATTCAAATGAATATCAATGAAGATGCATTTTCTCACAATCTTTTGCATTATCACTAAATTCATGATTGTTTTCTCATTTTACAGCCTATTCTTACATTTGCCTCATACCATGACATAACATTTAGTTTGTTGGTTCCAACACTTGGATGCCCTTCTATAGTTTACTTCCCATTCAACTTTCAGGTGCTCAGATGTCAACATCATGAACAAACCCGTTCCGAGTCTTGAAATCGATTTTGAGAGGGCTATTTGTTTAGGAGAATTTGAAGCCGAAGAAGGTGTTGAGGACTATGTCTCGTCACCTGACTTGATGAGAATGGTAGAGCAAGAGGATAAACAGATTTTGCCTCATCAAGAATCTGTCGAAACAATTAATTTGGGAACTGAAGAAAGGAAGCAAGAAGTAAAGATTGGAACCTCTATTTCAGGGGATACCCGGTATAATTTGATTAATTTGCTCCGTGAGTACAAAGACGTGTTCGCATGGTCATATCAGGATATGCCAGGATTGGATGAGGATATAGTGGTCCACAAACTCCCCTTGAAACTAGAATGTAAACCCATTCAGCAAAAACTAAGGCGGATGAGACCCAAAATGTTGTTGAAGATAAAAGAAGAGGTCAAAAAGCAATTCGATGCGGGTTTCTTACAAGCTTCCAAATATCCTGAATGGGTGGCCAACATTGTCTCGGTACCAAAAAAGGATGGCAAAGTACGAATGTGTGTGGATTATCGTGACCTGAATCGGGCAAGTCCAAAAGATAATTTTCCTTTACCGCACATCGATACATTAGTGGATAATACAGCCAAACATTCGTTATTTTCCTTTATGGACGGATTCTCAAGGTATAATCAAATCAAGATGGCTCCTGAAGATATGGAGAAGACCACTTTTACAACGATGTGGGGAATTTTCTGCTACAAGGTGATGCCATTTGGATTAAAGAACGCTGGGGCAACATATCAGAGGGCCATGGTGACGTTGTTCCATGATATGATGCATAAAGAAATAGAGGTCTATGTCGACGACATGATTGCTAAGTCCCGAAGAGAAGAAGAGCATGTGGTAAACCTCAAAAAGTTATTCGAAAGACTGAGGAAGTTTCAGCTAAAACTTAACCCAGCCAAGTGTACATTTGGAGTTACCTCGGGGAAGCTGCTGGGCTTCATTGTCAGTGAAAGGGGTATCGAGTGCCATTCGGATTAAAGAACGCTGGGGCAACATATTAGAGGGCCATGGTGACGTTGTTCCATGATATGATGCATAAAGAAATAGAGGTCTATGTCGACGACATGATTACTAAGTCCCGAGGAGAAGAAGAGCATGTGGTAAACCTCAAAAAGTTATTCGAAAGACTGAGGAAGTTTCAGCTAAAACTTAACCCAGCCAAGTGTACATTTGGAGTTACCTCGGGGAAGCTGCTGGGCTTCATTGTCAGTGAAAGGGGTATCGAGGTCGATCCAGACAAAATAAAAGCCATTCAAGAGTTGCCACCTCCGCGCACACAAAAAGAAGTCAGAGGATTTTTGGGAAGGTTAAACTATATCGCCCGATTCATCGCTCAACTTACCAAGCAATGTGACCCAATCTTTCGGCTTCTTCGAAAACATAACCCGGGAGAATGGGATGAAGAATGTCAGGTGGCCTTTGATAAAATAAAACAGTATTTGTCAAGTCCTCCAGTGCTGGTACCACCGACTCTGGGAGGCCATTGGTATTGTATTTGACTGTGTTCGAAAATTCAATGGGTTGCGTACTGGGGCAACACGACGAGTCAGGAAAGAAAGAGAAGGCGATTTATTATCTCAGTAAAAAGTTCACGGAACATGAGGTAAAGTATTCGTCCATTGAGAAATACTGCTGCGCTTTGGTGTGGACGACTCGGAGGCTAAGGCAATATATGTTGTATCACACGACGTGGTTGATTTCAAAGCTTGACCCAATAAAATACATGATGGAATCACCTGTACTTTCAGGAAGAATAGCGCGGTGGCAGATCCTACTATCAGAATACGACATCGTCTATGTAAGCCAAAAATCAATAAAAGGAAGTGCAATAGCTGACTTCTTAGCAGTTCGAACAACAGAAGAATATGAGCCATTGACATTTGATTTTCCAGATGAGGACTTAATGTGCATCACAAAAGAAGAATGTGAGTCATCAAAAGCCAAGTCGTGGAAAATGCACTTCGATGGCGCATCAAACGCATTAGGACATGGGATTGGAGCAGTCTTGGTATCACCAGAAGGGAGCCATTATCCGTTCACTGCCAGATTAAACTTCTTCTGCACTAACAATATAGCGGAATATGAGGCTTGCATCATGGGACTCCGTGCAGCTATTGAACGAAACATCGAAACCCTAGAAGTGTACGGTGACTCAGCCTTAGTGATCTACCAAATCCACGGAGATTGGGAAGTGAGGGATCCGAAGTTGATTAAGTACAGTGATCTGGTAGTTGAACTAATTAACGAGTTCAAAGAAGTAACTTTTAATTACTTCCCACGAGAAGAAAATCAATTGGCGGATGCCCTAGCCACTTTGGCTTCAATGTTTAAAGCAAGTAAAGAAGCAGAAATAATGCCCCTGAAAATGAGCATATATGAAGCCCCTACACACTGTTGCAGCATTGAGAAAGAGGCGGATGGACGACCTTGGTTCTACGATATCTTAGAATATCTCAAAAATCAAAAATATCCTGAACAAGCAAATGAGAACGACAAAAGAACAATCAGAAGAATGTCAGCAGGATTTGTTCTTGACGGGGATATCTTACAAAAGAGGGAAAGATCAAGTGCTTCTGAGATGTGTGGATGCTGTTGAAGCCAAGAAAATACTCGAAGAAGTCCATGAAGGAATCTGCGCAACACATGCCAATGGTTTCACTATGGCCAAGAAGATCATAAGGCTCAGTTATTACTGGTCAACGATGGAAAGTGATTGTATCAGTTATGCGAGAAAATGCCACAAATGTCAAATTTACGGCGATAAGATCCATGTAGCCCCTTCGCCACTTCATGTTATGACTTCTCCGTGGCCCTTCTCCATGTGGGGCATGGATGTTATAGGGCCAATTTCTCCGAAAGCTTCTAATGGGCACCGATTCATTTTTGTGGTGATAGATTACTTCACAAAATGGATAGAAGCAGCTTCATTCGCTAATGTGACAAAAACGGCAATCTGCAAGTTCTTAAAAAAGGAAATCATTTGTCGATATGGTCTGCCTGAGAGAATCATTTCAGATAATGCTTTGAATTTGAACAACAAGATGATGAAAGAAGTGTGTGAGCAATTTCAAATAAAGCATCATAATTCCTCACCCTATCGCCCAAAGATGAATGGAGCTGTTGAGGCCGCCAATAAGAATATCAAGAAGATTATTGGAAAAATGACCGAAACCTATAAGGACTGGCATGAAAAGCTACCATTCGCCTTGTTTGCATACCGTACATCTGTGAGAACATCTACGGGGGCAACTCCTTTCTCCTTGGTCTATGGAATGGAGGCTGTCTTGCCCATTGAAGTTGAGATCCCCTCTTTACGAGTTCTAATGGAGTCAAAATTAGAGGAGGCAGAATGGGTTCGGGCTCGATACGACCAATTGAACCTTATTGAAGAAAAGCGCTTGAAAGCGATCTGCCATGGACAGATGTACCAGAGGAGGATGATCGCGGCCCATGACAAGAAAGTACGGCCAAGAACATTTCACGAAGGAGAACTTGTGTTGAGAAAGATTCTCCCAATACAGAAAGACTTTCGAGGAAAATGGATGCCAAATTGGGAAGGACCATATGTTGTAAAGAAGGCTTTCTCAGGCGGAGCCTTGATTCTCACTGAAATGGATGGGAAAGAGTTGCCGAATCCAGTGAATTCAGATGCTGTGAAAAAATACTACACCTAAAAAAAAAAAGGATCAAGATGAAAACCCGAAAGGGCATCTTGGCAAACAAAAAGGAATTAGGATGAAAACCCGAAAGGGCGTCCTAATGAAACAGAGGTGAATTCGAGGAGCAAGTGGATTTGAACAGGGAGTCAAACGATGAGACTACAGTGTTTGAGGCATTTCTAAAAACTCGAAATCTTCTACGCAAGAAGCCAGGCTCGAAAGGATTCTTGATTAAGAAACGTGGAAGAGTTCATGCGTTGAATATTTAGAGCATTTGTATCCATTGAATATAATTCCCTTTCTTTTCATGATACTTTTAACTATTCTTGATCAACTTTCTTTGTTTGTTACTTCTGAAATAAAATATATGTGAAGTTCCTTTTCTTACCTATCTAACCATCTTTCATGCATCTCGTTGTGTGTTTCATTTAGATAATAAATAGTAGAATAACATGCTCTTAACAAAAGAAATGTTAAGCATTACTTGGATGAAATTTTGAAAAGTACAAGAGCTTCAAAGCGGGGACAAAGTTCAAACAGGGGCAAAAGAGTGATATTAGAGAACTGCAGATTGCTCAGAGGGCTTGAAGACGGGTACAAAGCCTGAAGAGAACCAAGAGTCGAAACACTGAACACAGATCTTCAAAAATCATGACGAAAGGGCACATATGACCAGTATACCTTAAACTCATGGCATAATCATGTAGGCATAGCGGCATTTAGGGCCAACATATGCATATCACGATAATATCATGCATGACATATGCAGGTACTCCAGTAAAGCAAGAAGTTTTGATAAGGACACCTGAGTCCCACCAGATGATATGTTTTGCTATTCTGATTTGTTTTAATTTCTTTTTCATCAACTCATATTGCGAGAGGTGAGTTGAGCCTCAAGACACGTTGAGGTATTTTCAATTTCTTTTTCAAAAATCAACTCATATTACGAGAGGTGAGTTGAGCCTCAAGACACGTTGAGGTATTTTCAATTTCTTTTTCAAAAATCAACTCATATTGCGAGAGGTGAGTTGAGCCTCAAGACACGTTGAGGTATTTTCAATTTCTTTTTCAAAAATCAACTCATATTGCGAGAGGTGAGTTGAGCCTCAAGACACGTTGAGGTATTTTCAATTTCTTTTTCAAAAATCAACTCATATTGCGAGAGGTGAGTTGAGCCTCAAGACACGTTGAGGTATTTTCTATTTCTTTTTCAAAAATCAACTCATATTGCGAGAGGTGAGTTGAGCCTCAAGACACGTTGAGGTATTTTCAATTTCTTTTTCAAAAATCAACTCATATTGCGAGAGGTGAGTTGAGCCTCAAGACACGTTGAGGTATTTTCAATTTCTTTTTCAAAAAATCAACTCATATTGCGAGAGGTGAGTTGAGCCTCAAGACACGTTGAGGTATTTTCAATTTCTTTTTCAAAAATCAACTCATATTGCGAGAGGTGAGTTGAGCCTCAAGACACGTTGAGGTATTTTCAATTTCTTTTTCAAAAATCAACTCATATTGCGAGAGGTGAGTTGAGCCTCAAGACACGTTGAGGTATTTTCAATTTCTTTTTCAAAAAATCAACTCATATTGCGAGAGGTGAGTTGAGCCTCAAGACACGTTGAGGTATTTTCAATTTCTTTTTCAAAATCAACTCGTATTGTGAGAGCGAGTCAAGTCTCAGGTCACACACTGAGGATAAAGATTGGAGCTGATCAAAAACACCAGATTTTACCACCTTGAAGTTACAGAAAAGAAGACCACAAGCTTTATAACATTGAAGTGTAGCAGAGAAGATCAAATATACCAGATCTTACCTTTCTGAAATTGCAGAAGAGCAGATCACAACAAACCTCATCTCCCTTAAGTTGCAATGGATGAAACAGATCGAAGACAATGAATCTCACGACCCTGAAGAAGCGAATAAATTGAAGCTACAAGACATGTCTGCGAAGCTGCAGTGGATTGAACCAAAGCTACAAGATGCGGTGGGCTAGAAAGAAAGTCGAACAAGAAGAGCGCCAAAGAAGCCCAGAATTGGCAAGAGCAGGCAAAATTGGCCTTTGTTAATATCTTTGCTCTATTACCGTTACACGACAATGAGCAAAGAGGGGCAGCTGTAACAGGCCAATTTTGGCCAACCTCAGACCCAAACAATGAACCCAATAACCCCTAACTAACCAAAACCCAAATACACCCCAAGCCCAACTACACCCTAAGCCCGGTTACACCAAATTAGAAACCCTAACCCCTAAATTTAGCTCAGCGCCACAAGCCTAGCCAACCCACTTACCCAACCACCCCCTGGCCACCACCTGCTCCCCCGGTCACTTCACCACCGGTCAACCACTCCTGCAAATACAGAGCCACACGCAAATCAGAAGCAGGGAAGAGCAAATAATAGTAAATAAATTCTTGTAAAGGGTTATAAAAACCCGGAGGAAATGGTTGTAGAAAAAGGGGGGATTGATCAATAAAAAAGCAGAGATTTCTATCAAAACAAATATACAAACAAGGGGATTTAAACACTGCAAAGGCAAAGAGGATAATACCAAAAACAGATATCCAAAAAAAAATTCAAATCGGGAACAAAGGTGATTTCTTTTTTAGTTTCTTTGAATCGGTTCCTCTTTTTATTTTATTTTCTTTCTTTTCTTTTATTTTCTAATTATACATAGATATATATACATCACATATTTTTAAGAAAAATAAAAAAATACAAAAATCTTACCTTTTCCGGCCACCGTGGACGGTGGCCGGAGTTGTCAACGTGGACGGAGGGACACGACGGCGCTGGTGGCCTTCCCCTGGCCCTGTTCTGGGTTCACCCAGAGAGAAAAGAGAGAATTTCTTTTTTTTTTTTTGAAACAGCAGAACAAATGAAGTAGAAGAAATATTTTGGGCTTTATAGAACCCGGTTGCCCGACCCACGGCCCGTGTGTTAACCCGATTCGGGAGGTTAGATCCGCGTGTTTCCCTTTGAAGGGGAAATTTGCGCAATCGATCCCCTTCCTTTTGCAATGCCCGTCGTTTAAACCTTTTGTATATTTTGATTTTGCCCCAAAATTTGTTCTGATTTCCAAGGTAGTCCTCTATTCTGCGCAGCGTTTTGAAGAGGTGGGAAATTTTCTCATTCAGTCCCCCTATGTTAGCGCGTGTTCTAATAGGTCCTTCTCACCCATTTATACTTTAAAATTTGGCCCGAAATTTCGATTTTGCTTCTAATTTCATCCTTTTACCGTTTTTTATATATTCTAACCCTGTTATTATGTTTGCTGTTTATTGTTTTTATTTACTTTTATGTTTTTTATTATTATTAGTATTATTTTTGCTTATTACTTGTGTATATATGTATGTATGTTGTTATGTTTTAAATTTTCTATTATATAAATACTTTCTAACATTACTATATATATTTCATATTCATTCTTGACATATACACGCGTATTTGTCAATAATCATTTTTTAATACATATTATTTCTATTTCTTACTTTATTATTATATACATATCATATACTATTACCATTATTATTATCGTTATTACCATTTTTATCTTTAAATAACGTATATTTGTTTTCTACTATATATATATTTCATGTATCTTTAATAACTAAGTTTGTATTTTTAATATATATATTATGCGCATACTTTAATAATATTAGGTATCCATTTTTATGTAATATTATAAGTTTTTTAATATTAATATGACTTCTAATATATATTATATCTTATGTATACTCCTATTTAATATTTCTAATATGTATATGTTGTACAAACTTTTAACACTATTATATATTTGCTTCCACATATATACTTTTCTTATATACTATATTATTTTTTTATATATTGTTTCATACATATTTTTAAAATACTCCATTATGTGTTTAGTCAAAAAAAAAGAACAAAATATTTTCTTATTATATTGTCTAATATCGTATGTATTTGTTTACGATTACCGTATTTATCATTTGCTGTATATCCATATTCTTATTATCTGCACGATTCTGAACTATGTATGTTTAAATCGCATGACCTTTTGACATCGTTTTAAATTTTTATCGTTTTTAAATGTTTTCTTAAATTAATTTCAAAGTTAATTTCAAAGTTAAGGCAATATACCGACATTAACATTAAGTCTGTGATTTCATCGCTATGTTGGATGAATCACGATTGGCACATGTTAAAACGGGACATCCTTCAAAAAAAAAAATCAAATCCAAAACTTGAAATTCTCGTTTTTGAACGGATCACGATTAAATATCAAATTGAACTCGTATTTTGAAAATTAGACAACATGTGTTTAATAAGATACCAATTTTGGGCGTCACGAGGGTGCTAATACCTTCCTCGTGCGTAACCGACTCCCGAACCTTAGTTTTCTCTAAATTTTAACGTAGACCTGAACCCGGCCTTCTTTTTATCCGAAAAATAATTTTTTCTGTTAAAAAGACGATTCATGAGGTGTCCGATCACACCTAGGAAAAAGGATCGGTGGCGACTCCCCTTTTCGTAATCCTTTTCGTAATAAAATTAAAATTCGATTTTCAAGTTTTCCATAAATTGCCACAATTAGCGACCGAAGCAAATTTTACGTCGCTACAGCTAACAAAGGCATTCTGAAGCGGAGATATCAAGCTTTCCATATAGGCTGGAAATTTAAAAAGTGCATTTATTAAAAAGATTTTACTTCAACGCTATGAGTTTGATAAGAATCAATGCAAGTTTAATGTAGTTTAGAGTAACCTAAATGCGTTTACACAAAAAAGTTTGATAACAGTGTTTAATTCCGTCTTGTTTCCTTTTTCTTGTTAATTGGAAATAATACATTATCCCTCTTTTTTAATTCACAAATTTACATATCCAAACAAAATAACTTAACCAACACTTTGTCAAATTAATTTTAAAAAAGGCACACTTTATTAGGTAAATTACATAAATGGTTATTAAAATAATCAATTTCTAAAATTATTAAACTATACAAAATCAAAAATATAATAACCAAATTTTGTTTTAAGTCAAGTTTGAAGCAAGCTTGGATAATTTTAAAAGAAGGCATAATTTTAATTGAAATAAATTTTAATTTTTCAAATACTGAATTTTTAATTGGTAACTTATGAAATTATCATTTTAAGAAGAAATTTTTAAATCTTTTTTAAA
Organism: Gossypium stocksii; assembly: GCA_020496765.1. Taxonomy (NCBI): domain Eukaryota; kingdom Viridiplantae; phylum Streptophyta; class Magnoliopsida; order Malvales; family Malvaceae; genus Gossypium; species Gossypium stocksii. The sequence continues at coordinate 44,513,385 of CM035628.1, read as the reverse complement.
ATAAAATAACTTTTTATCTGCATTCAGAAACTAGAATGAAATAAAATTGCATTCTGAAGTCAATTACACGTAACGCTTAAAATTAGTATCTTTTCACTACCTATTGTCTCAAGTCTTGAAAAATAAAAGTTAAAAATTCAGTATTTAATTATAATTCCTAATTAAAACAATTAGGAAGGTTTTTTTTTAGTGAATTGGATTTTCTAAAATATGCATATGTAAATAAATAATACTTTCTCATGTCTCATAAATTGAGGAAATTAAAAAAAATTATATTTTAATTATTTATATTTATTTGATTTTATGAATGATATTTCGTTTTTAATTATAATAAGTGATATCTCTCCCAACAAAATGAAAGAATCATGAATTACATTAACTTAGAAAATGTTAGCTTAATTTTTAAAATTGATTAAAACAATATCCAAGTACATACATAATAATATGAAGCGAATAGCAAGCCAAATACATCTTCTGGCTTGCCATTTGCTTTCCTCCGTCACTGCGTTCACATTCCCTTCAGCATAGTTAGGGAATGGATTCCTGGTCGCATCGCTAGCACCATCGAACCGCAGAATGCCCGCATCAATGAGTCTTTGAACTCTCTTTTTAAAGGCAAGGCAATTTTCCGTAGAGTGTCCCTGGTTCCCAGCATGGTATACGCAACTAGCGTTTGGATCATACTATTTCGGGTATGGAGGCTTAAGGGGTGCCGTGTAGTACGGGGATATCAATTGTTTCTCCAAGATTTTAGGGTACAGTTCCCCATATGACACAGGGATAGAAGTAAATTGTGGTTTCTCGAGATTGGGTCTTGCTGGCCTTTGTTCGTTTTGGGGTTGGCCCTAGGCGGGTGTAGTATTTTGTGGGAATGTAGTGACTGGTCTTTGGTTGTTCGTGGCATATACAGGGTAGGATGGATAAGGAGGTAGTGTTTGATAGTAAGGGTTCTGAGGAGGGAAATAGACATTTGGGGATGGGTGATATTGAGGTCGGGGTTGATTTGGGTATGAATTAGGAGTATATCGACTTTCTGTTCCCACCATGTAGGCTTCTGGCTCTTTCTTCCTCATGGGTACTGCCCTTTTTGGACTTTCTGAACCTTCCATTTTTCTACTTTTGATGGCGTTCTCAATAAGTTATCCGGATATTATGATATCTGAAAAGTCCTTCATAGCACTTCCCACCAGCTTGTCATAGAATGGTGCTCTCAGAGTATTGATGAAAAGGACTGTTATCTCAGTCTTAGTCAGTGGGGTTCCACTTGAGCCGAGATATCTCTCCACTTTTGAGCATATTGCCTAAAGGTTTCTGATGGTTTCTTTTCCATCATTTGTAGCGTCATCCGATCAGGCACCATGTCTGATACATACTTATATTGTTCACAAAATGCTGGCGCCAGGTCCTTCCACGATCAGATCCTCTCTCGACTAAGCTGATTGTACCATCTGAGAGCCGATCCAGTTAGGCTATCTTGAAAGTAGTGTATGAGCAGGTTGTCTTCATTTATATAGCCGGTCATCTTTCGGCAGAAGATTACAAGATGCGCTTTCGGACATCTTATCCCATCGTACTTTTTAAAATCGGGTACCTTAAATTTTGGTGGTAGGACCAAATCGGGCACCAAGCTAAGCTCTTTGGCGCTTAATGCCGAGAAGACCTCAGTGCCTTCTATTGCTCTGAGTCTTTCCTCCAAACTCCTATACTTCTCTTGAACCTCGTGATCTTCCATTTTTAACCTGGCAATTTCGACAGGATCATCTAAATCTGGGACCGTAGGATTGGCCGAAGTGGCTCCAGGGTTTGTTACAAATATTCCTTGCCCTAGATGGGCAGACGGCATGGGTCGCTGCTCTAGGGTAATGGATTCCTCTTGCGTGTACCCTCTTTATGTTGCGTGGACGTGCGGAGGAGTGAATCCCGAGGGATAAAGTGGATCTTGATCGTGATTGACTCTTGGCTGTGGCTCCGTAGTGTCAGAGCTCTGTGCAGGTCTTTTCCCTTTATCTAGTCCCTTGGCCAATAACTAGGTCAGCTGATCCATCATATTTCTTTGTGATTCCATCATTCGGTCCATCATGTCCTGCTAGATCTTGACCAGCTGCTCTTGTATTTGATCCTGCATCTCCTTCTGGAGCTGCTCTAACATTTCCATCCTTTGATCTATATTCCTTGACTTAGTACGGGTATCATAAGGGTGTTTGGTTGGTTGGTTTTTGGTGGGTTCCAGGGTAACTAAAATAATTTTACCAAATTAGGGTCCTTTTGTGCAAATCTAATGTAAATGATGCAATACCAATAATGTAATGCAAATAATGCAATGCAAATGCATGAAAAGAATGCAAGAAAGAAAAGTGTTGACCTTTATATTCGATTACATTAGGAGAATTTGCCTAGAAAACAAAATTCTTTACATAAAACGGATCACATATGCGGTCTTGCCCTTATAGTCCAAGCGAAGACATCAATCTTCTTCTTCATATCCGGATGCTATGGTCGACTCCAAAGATGTCTCTATTGGCTCATTTTTGCTTGATCTGGGCTGCAGCTCATTGCTCTCTTATCCTCGCGATACTCGTTGGCTTCTTTAAGAAAGTCGAGACATGACAGCTCTTTGAATAAATCATTGTCCACTTAAATCCCCTAGCAACGAAGCAAAGTTGTATATTCTTCCACGAACTATTAGCCTTTACACGTTGTGTTTACTCGGACCGTATTCGGACGACTGTATTATAACCCACTTTATCAAGAAATTCATTTTCTTATGAGAAACTCCCCTATTTAGCGATCAAATATGAATCAACACCTCTTTTCTTATGATTATGCAATGCAATGCAATCAAAACGAAGGAAAACACATTAGTGCAGGAGAAATAAATAACAAAATAAAACACCTAATTGGGTGACCACCAGGGTTTGGCGAAGCTCTACCTAGGGTGGGCTCCTAAGGTTTGCTATATGAGGTTCGACTCTAGAGTAAAAGGTACCTGAACCAGCAGATTCCTCAATCCTCACCCATTATAGGCTCATATGGATCGAGTTCAGTCCAGAGGGACACATTTCCCTATGGCCATGCGGAGGTGAAAACCTCATGAAGACATAGGTACGGATGTATCTCGGAAGCAGTCCACTAGCCCGTGCGGAGGTGAAAACCTCACGAAGGCATAGTTTCTCACTCCCACTTAATAAGGGTGTGACCCCGACGGTCGTGCAAATGGAATATGCAGAAATATAAAAAGCTTGCAGTAAAATAATGAAGATCACATCGCAAAATTGATAAAATATAATGAAAGGATCGTATATTAAAACAAATTTCCAAATTTCGATGGAAAGACAAAGATTAATCAACTCGTGGCTCGACTCTCTTTTTTTTAAGTCCCCAGTGGAGTCGCCAAGCTGTCGGGACCGTTTTTTATGAAAACGAAAACGGACGTCGACTTAAAAATGTATACAAGAACAGGAGTCGCCACCAATCTTTTTTATTAGGGTGTGATTTGTCACCTCAAAAGGGGTTGTTTTTAATAAACGATTTGATTTATTAAAACAACGATTTTGGTCTGCGAATATCAAAAAAATGGGCTCGGGAGTGAGTTACGCACGAGGAAGGATTAGCACCCTCGATACGCCCAAAATCGGTACATTGTTGATTAATTAGTGTCTTTAAAGTCGATGATTCAAAAAATTGAAAGAATTTAAAATACGATCTTATTTGCTTTTAAAAACATTTGGATAGGTCGAAAATGTGAATCAAAGGCTGATTCGCCTTAAGGTAAAACGTCACATCCAATACGTTAGGGCGCGACATTTTGACCTTTGAGGCTAAACCTGCCTTTCAGGTTTTTATTTTGAAAGAATATTCAAATACTTAGAGTAAACGAGGGAAATCGAAACCCAATACGTTAGGGCGTAATTTTTCGAATTCCTAAGTACCGAACATTGCTTCGGTTTAGAAAATCTCATCTCGAGATAACAAAATATCACATCCAATGCGTTAGGACGCGGCATTTCAAATTCTCGAGAATAAGCTTTTATATTGAAAAATCATGCATTTGTTTTAAAAGAATATTCGGTTATTTAGATTTAAACGAAAAACCGAAACCCAATACGTTAGGGCACGATTTCTGCATGTCTAAATACAGAATATTGCTTTTATAAAAAATCGTTTTTGCATCGTGTAAAAGGTAATTTGTAAAACACGTGATGAATGACAATGGGAGCATGCATAACAGGATAAAACGTGATAATGAAAGACAATGTAAATGCGGGTGAGAACATGGTACGCAAAATAATAATAATATATAAGCTTTTTATTTGAATTTATATTTTAAGAAGGGTATTCGAGTATTTAGATTAGGACGAGAAAACTGAAACCCAATACGTTAGGGCACGGTTTCTCGAATTTCTAAACATCGAAACATTGCCTTTATAAAAGGATCAATTTGGTGTAGGGTAGCATGATTCGTAATAAAAGTATTTAAAATAATAATAATAATAATAGTAGTAGTAATAATATTAACGAAATAATAACGAAAATGATGTGTTAGTAAAATAATAAGGATAGTAATATATTAATAATAAAAAAACATAATATGTACATGAGATAGTATAAAAAGAACAATAAATATGTATGTATACATAATATAATAATATATAATATTAAAAATATACATACGTAATATAAAAATATATGCATGACAGTATTAAAATATATATATATAATGTACAAGTATTAAAACTAATAATAATAATAAACAACTATTAGTAATATTTCACAAAGATATATACACATATACTAAAATAAATATATAATAATATTGAATTTTTGTTCATAATATATTTATATATATATATATATATATGTATTAGAAATAATGATAGTATCAAAAGTATTTACATAATATATAAAATATTTAAAAAAACATATTAAAAAGAAACATAATAATATGTATATATATAAGTATAAAAATAATACTAATACTAACAATTAATAATAATAATTATAATAATAATAACGGAAAATATCTAAATAATGAAAATAGGACTAAACAGAAAACGGAAAAAAAATTTTGGGCCGAATTTAAAACATGGAAAGACAAAAAGGGGTCGATTTGAACGCGCATGAGCAACGAAAGGACTAAAACGGGAAATAACCCCTCTTCCCAAAACGCACAGTAGCACAAGGGACCGAATTGAAAACCGAAATCAATTGTAAGGCCAAATTATAATTAAAAAAACCTTATTGCAAAACATAGAAAAAGCGGGAGGACCGCGCGCGCAATTAGACCATTGAATAAAAAACACACGGATCCTTGGAGCGGGTTGGGTCGGACAAATCGGGCAGAGTGAAACGACGCCGTTTTGGGGCTTATGGGTGCCGACCAAAACGATGTCGTTTTGTAATGTTTATATAAGTTAAAAATTTCTAAAAAAAAAACATTTGTAATAGGTTTTAAAAAAAAAATAGTTTTCATTCATTTTTTCTCTGCAGGTCTGTTAACCCGGTGGGACTCCGACTGATCCTCCGCAGCTCCGTCGCCTGTACGGTGGCCTGAAAGGTAAAATTTCTCTTTTTTTCTTTTTATTTAAACTATTAATATATATAAATATATGTACGTATATACAAAAAAAACAACAATAAAGAACAGATTCGAATTTTAAAAAGAAAAAGAAAAAAAGGGTGAAATCACCTCTTCGTTTCCGATCTGATGTTGGGTTGTTTTTTAGTGTTTAATATCTACTCTTTTCGGTATCTAATCTCTTATGAGTCTCTGTATTTGGGGAGAATGCTATTTCTTGTATTGATTGAAGATCTATCGAATATTGTTTGTATTTTTTTTCAAAAAAAATCGGGATCCCCTTACAAATGTTTCGATTTCGGCTTTTATAGCCATACACAAATTGTTTTTTTCATCATTGTTGCTGTTCATTCGATTTTAATGACTTGCAGGTACACTGGAGGGCGGTGCTGAGAGCAAAAAGATGTGACCTTCCCCTGACTTGGCAGCAACTAGGGTTGTGGCTGCTGAGGGTTCGGCAGCAGCTAGGTGCAAGTGGGGGGCTTGTTTGTAACGGGTCTTGGGCTAGGGTTGTTGTTGGTTAGAATTTAAGTCTGTTGGGTTTAAAATGTAATAGGCCAATAATGTAACGGGTTGGTGTAATGGGTTTTCCAATTGGGTTAATAAATTAAGTTGTAAAATGGACATTAATGGACTGCTGGATTCTAAATTTTGGTCTTGATTGGTTTAAGGTCTGAATTGGATTTTGGAAATGAGGTTTGGTTTTGTATGGGTTTAATTTAACAGGCCAAAATTGGCCTATGACGATTGTTATAATAAATGTCGATAGGGCAATAGAACGACCGCAAAGCAATAAGAAAAAAAATAAAATACATAGATTTTATATGGAAACCCTTTTGGGAAAAAATCACTGGTAGAGGAGGAGAAATTCACTAATGTTGAAAACTAGAGGTGTGCATGGGCCAGGCTACCCGGCCCGGCCCGAAGGGCCGCTCGAAAAGTGGGAGGGTTCGGGTAAAATATAGGCCTGAAATATGGGTTTGGGCAAAAAAATGAGGCTCGTTTAGAAAACGGGCCAGGCCTCAGGTAAACCTTTTTTGGCCCGGGCCCGGCCCAGCCCGGTCCGATTTATTTACTAAATATATTTTTTTAATTTTTAATCATATTTACATTTTATTTTCAATTTTAATATAACCACTTGTTATTATATTTTCAATTTGTTTATTGTTTTAAGAATTGTTTTAGTCTCATTTTTTATTTATTTCTTGTTTTAATATTTGTTTTTATGTTTTTAAATGTATTTAATTTATTATATTTTAGAATATTTTATTTAATGAAATAAGCTAAAAAAATTTAATATGGGTCGGGCCAGGCTTGGACAAATTTTTTGGCCCATATTTTTGGCCGGGCCGGGCCAGAGCTTAGAAAACAAGCCTAAAATTTTGTTTGGGCTCTCCTGAACCTGGCCCGGCCCATGCACACCTTTATTGAAAACCGAATTATATAAGAGGAAATCGACTACATCTATTTAAAGGTTGAAAAACCCTATTCTAATCAATGCCAAATAGAATAAGTGTAGTTTTATAAGATCCCTTTGTTTTATCACTGTATTTTATTTTTTAACAAGTGATGGATTCGAATCACACAACTCTAACAATCTATTTAAAGTCACGATTGTAATTGATTTTGTTCCTATAAACTAACGTCCTCCAAAATTTTACTTATTTCGAAAAAGTTATGATTTATTAATTGCAAATGAATATATCATTTGCCTTATTCATAATAGGGTAAATTGCCTATTTAATCACTTGAGTTTATCGGCGCTCTTATTTTGATCACTCATTTAAAAAATTTATTATTTTAGTCACTCATATTAGATAAGTTATCAATTTTAGTTACTCGAGTTAATACATTATCAATTTTAATCACTCTACCATTAAAATGGATTTGATCACCAAACGGAATGCTAACATGACTTGGTATAATAACAAAATTAGCTCTCAATATTTACCCATTTTATTATTTTAATCCTGATTTAAAAAACAATAAATTCAACTCTTAATATTTTCACATTATACCAATTTAATCATGATTCTAAAAATTTAAAAATACATAAAAATTAAAAAATTATTAAAATTTATAAAAATAAAATAAAAAATACTCAAAAAATTATAAATAAAAAAAAGGTGTCAACCCTTGAGCAATGCCATGACAGGTTCCCTCTTTCTTTACTTTTTCCTTTTAAATTTTTTTTATTGTATGAATTTTGCGTCGTCGTTTCTTACTTGTGATTTTACAAATTATGTTCGATGAGCAGAGATGTGAAGATATTGTAAGAGAAGTTGGCAAAAGAGGCGGCACAGGCAATGGTGGAGGGAACCATCAAGGTGAAAAGGTGGGAAATAAGAACAAGAAATAATAGTGAAAAGATGGTGGGGATGAGATGATTTTAGATTACAAGGTAAAGAAGATAATGTTATTATTATATTAATTGGATCAAGAAAATTGAATCACAGTCTGTCATTTTAACAAACACAGTTGGTGTGCTTTTGTTTTGAGTGATTTTCAATGGAATTTGATTTCCTATTTAGCAGCATTATCTAACTAATTGCCTTTCAAATTTTAAAAATTCAGAAATCCACCTTGTTATCATTTTGATTTGAATAAATAATTTAAATTGGCAATGAAAAATTAGGTGAAAAATTAATCCAATTTTACACTTAAAAATTAAATTCAAACTTATATAAGCTCAAAAATGGTAAGCAACGAAAATGTTCAAGAGAACAAGGAAGAAAAACGGGCGTTGATTGAGAAAGATGAGAAGGAAAAGTGCAGACTTTGGGGGGAAAGAAGGTGTGAATGATATATTAAAATTTAGGGCTAAATATAAAATTGGTATTTGAACTTGTCCAATTCTCCCATATTGGTACTCGAATTTTTTTTTCTTCTACTAATTTGGTACCTAAAACTAACGGAGTTAAGATTTTACTGACATGATGATGCTAACCACTCATGCATCGCCATGTGGCGTCCTATTTGGCCTTCTTTTTTTTTACCCTCCTTCACTTCCTTTTTTTTTTCTTTTCTTATTTTTCTATCGATCACAGTCTCTAATAAGTTTTGTCAAAGCCATTTTTTTGAAAAGGGAATCGACTTAATTTTGAAAACGAAAGTTAAAATGGAGAGTCGCCACCGATCTTTTATAAGGTGTGATCAGGTCACCTTTTTAATAAAGCCTTTTGATTTATTAAAACAATATTTTTGGTCTACGAAACACGAGAAAACAGGCCCAGGAGTCGGTTACGTGCGAGGAAGGGTTAGCACCCTCGTCACGTCCAAAATTGGTACCTAATTGATTAACCGATATCTAAATGTCAAAAATTAAAAAAACTCGTAAAAAATTTAAGATACGATCCTTATTTTTATTTATGCTAATTTTAAAAATGCTTGAATTAAACCGAAAACGATTAAAGATTTCCTCGTCTCGAGATACCAAAGTATCACATCCTGTAAGTTAGAACACGATATTTTGAATTCTCGAATACAAGTTTACCTTTAAATTTTATAGAAATCTTAAGTTTCGAAATTTAAGAGGATATTTGGTCGTTTTAGGATTGACGAGAAAATTGAAACTCAGTAAATTAGGGCACAATTTCTCGAATTTCTAAAAACGCAAAATATTGCCTTATTGTTTGTTTGGAATAAAACGATCCAAGTTGGATAAATACATTGAAGTTTAATACAAGATGTGATGTAAATAAAACGAGATGATATCAAACGTGGCACAACAATTTGCGAACAAAATATTACAATAATAAATCACAATGACATGCAAATACTAATAAACGAATTATAAAACACATAACAGCAATAATCGCACAACGCATGTTATTTCGATATAAGCAATAATTATCAAAGAATTTAAAATGAACAATAAAACAATTTTAAAATGAATAATACGTAGAAAAACAAATTTAAAATAAGTACTATAAAAACATTCTAAAGTTAATATTGAAAAAAAAAATTTAATAGTTAACATACAAAGTGATTTTAAACTGAAGAATTTGAGATGATTTAAAATAAATAATTTATGAAATAATTTAAAATAACATATAAGAAGTTTAAAATAAATAGTATATAAAAAAATGGTATTTAAAATATATAATATGCACAAAATGCGAAACTATTTTAAAATAAATAATGTAAAAGAAATTTAAAATATACAAAATAGTTTAAAAATAGGAAAGAATTTAAAATAGATAATATGTATATAAATATAGGTATAAAATAATATAGCGTTAAAAATTTAGAACGAATAATAATAAAACCATTTGACGAACAAAACGGTTTAACATAAGGTATATAAGAACCAGTTTAAAACCAAGCAATATATAAATTTAAAATAAATAATATGTACAAAAATCTAAAATAAATGATATATGAAAAGAAAATATTTAAATGAATAATATGTAAAGCAGATTAAAATAAATGAAAAATATGAAAGTGGTTTAAAATGAATAATATAAAAATTTTTAAAAATAATGTGCACAAAAGTTTTTAGAAAAACAATATATAAAAATTTATAGTAATTAACAATTCAATATATATATATATATATATATATATATAAGAGTTTAAAACAAATAACATATATAAAACAAAACAGTTAATAGAAGTAGTATGTAAAATTTAAAATAATAATAATAATAATAATAATAATAATAATAATATATATATATATATATATAATGGTAACATGATATAAAAAAGAATTTAAATATAATATAATAATATATAAAAATAATAGTAATAATAAAAATAAAAGAAAAATGTGGAAAATGATATATGAGTAATACGATACGAATAATAATATATTGATAGCAATAATAGAAAATTGTTATATAAAAGATATAAAGATAATAATAATTATCATAGTATAGTGATTAGTGAGTAAATAAAAAAACTATAATATGATAACAATATTATAAAAACAAAGTTAATAATATAACAATATAATAACCGTAATAGTAGTAATGATATTAACAATAATGTTATGCTACTAATAATAAAAAAATATAATAATAATATCAAGATTAATAAAACAATAAAATAAATAAATAATGAAACAAACAAAACAATATATAAAAATAATAATAAAGAATTTAAACAGCCTAGGACCGAATTAAAATTAAAATAAAACTCAAGGGTCGAATTTACAAAATACAAGAGAAACAAGGGCCAAATGAAACACGCCTAAATTTAAAAGGACCAAATGAGACATTATCCCTGGTCTTAAACGCTACGTGTTAGGCTTGACAGGTCAAAGGACCGATTTAAAAAATAAACAAAACTAGATGGCCAGATTTAAAAGAAATAGAAAGGGCCTGATCGAAGGACGCAAGGAAAAGGGGGACCATTCGCGAAATATCCCCTTAAAGGGAATATGCACAGGCCACCACTAACCAAAACAGCGTTTTTCGTTGAATGTTTTAAAAAACATTCTTTTTCCTTTTTATCTCAGCCCTAGCACCTTTTAGAAAACCACAGCCCCTTTTCTTCTCTCAAACACCCACCCCTTTCTCTTTTTAGCCATCAGTTTGGCCAATCAAAGGAGCCATCGTCCCACCGACGCACTGCCACCGATAACAGTGGCCGGCGACGAGCGAAAATGGGTTTTCAAGTAAGGTTTCCTTCTCTTTTTTAAATAAAAAATGGCAAAATAAATAAAAGAGGAATAACCAATAAAACTTGAAAAAAAGAAATCACCTTTTCTAATCTGTTTTTTGATTAATATCTGTGTGTATTCAGATTTTTGAATCCAAAAAAGAAAGAAAGAACCCCCTTGTATCTCCTTTTTGTTTTCTTATTCTTGAAACTTAATGCAAAATCAAATGAAAAAGAAAATGAAGGCAATCAAAAAAAAAATGCAAACTTTTCTTTGTTTTTACTTTTTATTTCTGATAAATGCTTTCTCTTTTTTTTTTTTTACAATAATCGGTTTTTTTTTGTTACATTCTGATTTCTGTGGCTTTATAGCCAGAAAAGAAAAAAATAAATTGGTTTCTGTTTTGCTACTGTGTTTCTCTACTCTGCTGCTTCCTTTTTGCTTTGTTTGCAGGTCTTGGAGGTGATGGGACAGTGGCGATTTGCAGTCCTCGAGCGGTGGTGGCGATGGGACAAGGTGCGGGTGGTGCGCCTGAGGAGAGCTTCGGCGGCCAAAGGTAGGCCGACCTAGGTGCGGCGGCTGAAGCTTTAGGGTTAAGGCTGGTTTTAGTTTAGGCATTGTTGGGATTGGGTTGCTCTGACTTGGGTTTGAATTGGGTTTAATTTATGTTTGTTGTTTTTGGTTTTAGTTTGGTTTGGGCCCGAGGCAAGAATGGGTTGTTACAAGTTTTTCTATCCACCTTCTTTTATTGATTTTCTATCTTTTTCATCCTATTCTATTTCCGTTTTCAATTTAAAATTTTTTTGTTACATCAAAATCTGATTTCACTTTTGATTGTATTTGATTCTATTTAATCGGCAGAATCAAAATGGGATGGATAAATGAAAGTTCTGTTTCTACGGAAATTCTTTCGATTAACCAACTCATTACGAAATCACATTGATAGCCTCAATTCGTTTCCTAGCCCGTCTGAGAGCTAGATTTGCCTCAATTGTTTGCCTCTTGCCTTCAGCTTTCCTCAAGTTAGCTTCCGCTATTTCAAGAGCTTGCTGAGCTTCTTATGGATCAATATCACTACCCTTCTCCACATCATTTACTAAAATAGTGATTTCATTGTTGCCTATTCTAGCAAAACCACCCATCAGAGCCATCGTTAACCATTGGTCGTTAAGGCGTATTCTCAAAATACCTATATCTACAGCTGTGGCAATAGGCGCATGATTTGGTAATACGCCAATTTGTCCGCTATTAGTAGATAAAATGATTTCTTTCACTTCTGAATTTCTTTTTTCTAGGCATCCCTTCTACACTTCTTTCTTTCTTATTTCCTTCTCAAAAAACCCCCAAGATTTTCTCAATGTTCAGACATGGCAGCAATCGCTCAACAGCTGGTGCTACTCAGCGATGAAGATAATAGCAGTAGCACCAGTTACTACTCTTTTTATTCTCCTCCATCTTCTGCTTTTTGTTATCTTTTTTGGCGAGCTTCAACAACTAGAGAACCCAATATTCTCCAATTTCCAATGACAGTGGATGGTGGCCAGCAAAAATAATCTCTCTCTTTTTTAAATCTTTTCTTCTCTTTTAAAATCTTTCTTTTGTTCTCCTTCAAGAAGAATTTTGAAACCTAAATAGCCAAAATTTTCTCTTCTTTTAGGGCTCACCAAGTCTATAGAGACGGTGGCCTCCTCATGGCTTAAGGGTTAAACCTAGGTGGGGCCATTATCATCGGAGCCTCCTCCCTTTCTCATTCAAAAATCGAGGCTAAAATCCCCTCAAACCCTAAAAGCTGAACATGCATGCAAGTTTCTATTATTTTTGTTTTAATATTGTGTAGCCGATTGGTATTCTGATATTAGTTTATATTTTTTTGTTGATTTTTCAAGTTTCTTTTTTTTTTTTTTTTTGGTTCTGAGATTGTGTAGCCGATTAATATTATGATAGTTTCTATTTTTTTTTGTTGATTTTTTGAGTTTCTATTTTTTTTTTGTTGTGAGATTGTGTAGCCAATTGGTATTCTAATAGTTTCTATTTTTTTTTATTTTTCAATCAATTCTTTTTTCTCTTGTTTTGCAAGTTTTTGTAATGTTCGAAAAAGTTTTTCAAAGATTTTATTTTAAACTTTGATTTTATCTTGGGGCTCAATATTTTCCATAAACATGTTCATCAAACATCAGGTAAAAACTTCAAGAGTGATAAAAAATCGAAAGTGAAAAGGAAAAGGTTGAGCCTTGTGAGTATTGAAGAAATGGGCTTCCATGGATTACGTAGAGGAAAATTTTGAAACTTGAGTGAATATAACAACGAAAGAAAGAGATATAAAGGGATATACAATAGCAAAAAGGGGAATTTTGGTGGTAATTGAATGGTGAGAAAGATGAAAGTGAGGGGATATAAGCAGGCCCAACAGAAGAAAAAGAAAAAGAAAAAGGGATGATGAGGGAAAATTAAATAAGGAAAAAAAACAAAAAGTAGGAATAAGAGGATGCCACATAACGGTGTATGAGTGGTTAGTGCTGTCACATTAGCAAAAAATTAACACCATTAGTCTAAGGTACCAAATTAGTGGACGAAAAAAAAGTTCAGGTACTAATTTGAGACAAAAAAATAAGTACCAATCTATGAGAAGTGAACAAGTTTGGGTACTAATTTTATATTTAACCTTAAAATTTAACAGTTTCTAAATATATATATATATATATATGTATATATATTATTTATTGAGTATTTTATATATTTTTATAAATTTTAATAATTTTTAATTTTAAATAATATTTTCTTAATTTTAGAATCATGACCAAATTGGTATAATGTGTAAATATTAAGAGTTCAATTTGTTGTTTTTAAAAAAATCAAGATTAAATTAATAAAATGGATAAACATTGAGGGTTAATTTTATTATTATACTAGGTCACATCAACATTCTGTCTGGTGACTAAAGTTGACAAATTATCCAACAAGAACAGCTAAAATAACAAGTTTTTTAAATGAATGGCCAAAATAGGAACACGGGCAAACTTGGGTGACTAAATAGGTAGTTGACCCAATATTTTAGTGATGATATAATTACAATGTCGGGAATATGGGGTATGGGGTATAAGGTTTCAAGCATTTGATTGAAATACGTCAAAGTTCAGTTTATAAAGGAAATAAATATATTTCTTTCCATAAATTAGTATAATTCTATAAAAAATCAATGTAAGTTTAATGTGGATTAGAATAACCTAAATGCGTTTACACAAAATGAAATGGAATCATGGCAGGCGGATTTTGTGGGAGAGAAAGCTGCTTTGAAAGTAACGGAAGGGGGATGAAGAAGGGGGTCACAAGGATAAACTATCAAAATAATAATTTTTGTTTGATTCAAATTATATTTTAGTTATTTATATTTAAAATGTTACGTTTTAATTATTTATGTTATCGTATTGTAACATTTTAGTTACTGAACCGTTAATTTCCGTTAACGGTGTAGTGGTAAGCTGACGTAGCATGTTGAATCATCATTTTAAATGAAAATTTTATGTTAAATTACACAATTAGTCTCTATTTTTTTTTTGAGTTTTTTTCATTCGGTTCGGGATTCGAATCCGGTAACAATAAACAATGACGGTCAACAAGCGTAATTGCAAGGATCATGGGACTGGAACCATTACCAAATTCGAATCTCAAACCGAATAAAAAAGCTCAAAACGAAAAAATATAGGGATCAATTAATTTAACCTAAAATTTTCATTTGAAATAATGATTGAACATGTCACATCAGTTTATCATTATACCATTAAAGGCAATTAACAGTTTAATGCCTAAAATGTATGTTGAGGCAAACAAAGATGACAATTTAGAGAATTTACCCTAAATATTAAAGAGGAGTGTTAAATCAGTAATAAATAACCAACTATTCTTACATCTCAGAATATAAGTTGGGAATGAAAGGCAAGGATTAAATTATTCAGAATTCTTTCCGGATTATATACAATTCAAATTCAAATTTATTATATAACAAATTTGGGAAAGACTTAAAGCCATTTATGGAAATAAATCAAACTTTAATTTATAAATAAATTAGAATAATTGTATAAATAAGAGAGAAAGGTGTGGTGTGTAAAGGTAAGAAAGGGGGAAAACATGTCTGCTTGGCCTCGTTATCCACCTTGTGGTTTCGGAGATTGCTCAACTATTCCTTGCTGCGCTCATGGTAAATCCAATCCTCTCTTTTAATCCTTATTAAGGTGCAATCTAAATTGTATTGTTTGATTGTTGCAGAACGTAATAAGTTTTTTTGGGTTGAACTGTTGGGGACGAATGGAGAAGCGGCTAAAGCAATAATCGAAAGGGAAAATCCAAAGGCTGCTGCTGTGATTTATAAACATAAATCTCCGCCAGGACCGCAACCTGATGATTTTTGCTGCAATCGTGTTGCTCTTTATGTTGACGATAATGGCAATTTAACCAATGTCCCTTTTCTTGGTTGAGTTGAGACTTTCATCATCTCAACCTTATTTATGAATAAATAAATAAGAATATTAAGTTTTTCTTCCCTAAGTATTAACACTGTTTAATTCTGTCTTCTTAATAAACAAAATTAAATCTCTCTTTTAATTTATTTCATAAATTTATCATCCAATCAAACTTCCTTAATGCCAACACTTTCATAATGTCAAGTTGTTTTGAAATGACTTTTTTACATAAATAATACAAAAAATAAAATTAATAACTAAAATCGAATGCCCATTCAATTATTTGCCAAAATTGTATGGCTTTATTGGTGGCACCTATCAAATTGATGGCTCTGCTGTATGAACCCAAATTGCACGGCTCATTTAAGTATTTAAAAACCAAAATAACCATTGTCCAAAAGTCCAAAGTACAAACCAATCAAACCCTTTACAATTTTAACCCAAAACCCAATTCTAACCCAAAACCCGTTTAACCCTAACCCAATACCCGATTAGCCTAAACACCTAAAGTCCACTGCCCTTTAGCCCAAAACCCCTAACCCGTTCGGCCCAGGTGGCCCAAAACCCAAATTGAGTTTCGGCAGAAACCCTAGCCTAGCGCCGCGCTAGCCACTGCCCCTCTGCTACCACGTGCTCCGACGGCACACTCGGCGTTCGAGGATTAGCTACCCTCGTCTCATTGCACCCAAAAGGAAAGCCCCTCGTTGACTTCCCTCGTCTGCTGCAAACAAACCAAAAATAGGAAAGAAACAATAGCAACACGCAAACAACAAGCAGAAATAGTGTAAAATAATAGACAAAAAAGGACATTTTGTATTCGGATATAAGAGATCAAAAAGGACTTGTATTTTTTTTACAGAGGCTTTGAGAAATACAAAGAAAAAGAAAAGAGAACGCACATTTGAAAAATACCAAAAAGGTATCATTTTGAATCTGTTTTCCAGCATATCTTTCAATCTCTAATCTGTTTCATGCATAAACAGTGATAAAAACACGATCTTTTTACCTTTCGTGAGGATTAAGCCCCCGAATCTCTGTTTACCCCAACGTAGTCGAGGTCGGAGGGGGATTTAGAGCTCGAAATAGCTCAGCCCCTCTGAAAATCGCCCCTAATAGAACCGGGCTAGCCATCCACTGAAAACCCACTGCCGATTTAGGGCAAATCGGGTCTGATGGCCGTTGGTCTAGGTTGATATACGGCGGCGATTTAGAGAGAATATAGGTAGGGTAAGGTTTATTTTCATTTCGATTTAAAAAAGGTGGCTGAAGGTTTTAGTTAGGGTTTGTCTTTCCTTTTATTCATCGAACGAAACGGTGTCGTTTTAGGCCAGCTTCAGTGGCCTCAAAATGGCACCGTATTGGCCATAACCCGATGACTCGACCCAGAACCCCTAGGATCCACTTGTTTCTGCGGAGAGGGGTATTTGCGCAATAAACCCCTGTTTTGTGATGCGTTTCATTGAAATCCTGCATTCTTTCTCTGATTTGGCCCATCTATTTTAGTGTTGTTTCAATTTAGTCCGTGCACTGGTGTTGGACCAATACGCGAACGTTGCCGTTTTGAATGGGTGGGGAAATTACCCTTTTTAAGCCCTGTTATTCACACGCGCGTTTAAACAGGTCCTTTTAATTTTTTTTATTCAAAATTAGCCCAAAAACTTCAATTTCATTTCGATTTTGATCCCCTTTTAGGTCTAAGTTAATTCTCATGTCATCTTTGCTCTTTTATCTTATTTTAAATGTTATTCGTATTATTCTCATGGTTGCTACTATTAATATTCTCATTGTTACTGTTTTTTATTATTATTTATATCAGTATATTATTATTATGGTTACCATTAATATTTCTAATAAGTATATATTATATATATGGATTTTAATACTATTATATATATATATATATATATATATATATCTTGTAACTTTATTTTATGTATATATATATTTTAAGGGCTATGCCTTTTTTTATTTTTATTTTTTTATTTATTTCATGTATATTTTTAAATATTAACATTAGTATTATTTTCTACTCAATGCCTATATGTAGTATGTTTTCATATATATTATGTATAAATATTTTATATATTATGTCTATCTTTTTCGTACTATATTATATATATATTTTTACTATGTTGTATAGAGATTTTTCATATTATACTACGTATACATATGACGTATATTTACATAGTTTTATTAATGGTGTGTTTTTAAATATTATTATTCCTAATATCCGTTTCATGTGTATACTTTCGATACTATACTAAGTGTTTTCTTTATGTTATTATTTCAATGTTATACTAAGTACATATTTCTATATATTATATATACCTTTTATTCCAATTACTACGTATGTATTTTAATACATCTATATATCTATTTAACGTATATAGGTAACGTTATTTGTTTTTTTTATGTTGTGTTCTTGCCACCTTGCGTCCCATTATCGTATGCTCATATGTATATATATATTCATTGTTTTCTTATTTATTTCATGTTCAATACTATTGTCACGTTTAATATTGTACGCATTGTCATTGTTTTTTTTGATATTATCATGTCTATCGTTCGCTTCGATGTATTTCTAACCCTTACATTTATTTACTTTATTTTATATCAAGTTGTTTCTTTATTACTTCCAAATCTCACTCTCACTTTCCAAAATTGATTTCAAAATTAAGGCAATGTACCGATTTTAACCTTAAGTCGACGGTTTTATCGCTATGTTGGGTGAATTGCGTCGACTTGTGTTAATATCGAGATATCCTTCTGAAAACTCAAAAGTATAAGATTTCTTATTTCTTTCGATCGAATCACGATTAAATATTAAATTGAACTCGTATTTTTGAAAATAAAGACAACATGTGTTTAATAAGATACCAATTTTGGGCGTTATGAGGGTGCTAATACCTTCCTCGTGCGTAACCGACTCCCGAACCCTAATTTTCCTCTGATTTTTTAACGTAGACCTAAACCTGGCCTTCTTTGTATTCAAAAAATGATTTATTAGGTGCCCGGTCACACCTAAGAAAAAAAAGATTGGTGGCGACTCCTTTGTTTAATAAAATCGAATAATCGATTTTCAAAATTTTCAATAAATCGCAATAATTAGCGACCCCAAGCTCAAATTTTTATGTCGCTACAGCTGGCGACTCCACTGGGGAAGCATTTTTAAGAGTCGAGTAGAATTAAGCGTGTGTTGTCAAAATTTTCAAAAGTCCTCGTTCAATTTGATATTTGTCGTGATCTTGAAATTTTGTTTTTGAAAAATCATGCATCCGTATCATGTTGTAAATATTCTTCTAACTTGTTTTATCCTGTTGTTTTTCAGCTCTAAGTTTTTATGATTTTAGTTTTTAGTTTAGTTTTTAAAATAAAACGAAAAGGTTTGTAAGTTTCTCCCCACACACCGTTCACATGCATCTTGCATAACATGAGCGCCATACCTGGGCTTCGTCCATTTAAGTGAAAGTAAACGCTACGCGTTCGTGAGTTAACTCGTCCCTCCGCACAGGCTAGTGAATACTTTCGGGTTACATATGACTTATGCTTTCGTGAGTTAACTCATCCCTCCGTATAGGCATAAGTAAATGTAATCCCTCGAATTGGACTCGTAAGCCTATGATGGGCCATGACCGAGGCTCCGTACTAATCTTAGTAGATGATCGTATGGACAATTCGAGTACCTATCTAGAACCAAAACAGCATATAGTGAACCGTACGAGCCACCTAATTAGAGCCATGCTGAACCTCCATCCATTTAGTGGTTACCGAAATAAGTACATGGGAGAAACGCCTCCAACCTTTCACTTTTTCACTTTCATGTAATGGGATTGGGTTTGTTTAATAAACTAGATCGGGTAGCTTAATTTGTTAAATTTTTCGTGTTTTACCTATATTTGATTACTAATCAAAGGTTGTTTGTTGTTGCTTTATTTTTCATCATGCATTATAGGCATCATATTAGGGGGTGTTGACTAGAGATCGATTGCCAAAAAACGAGTTTCTAATGGAAGAGTCGATTATACAAACAATCGAGAAGAATGCCGTGGTTCGAGACTAGTCTTTAAAAACCCAGAAAGAAAGAGGGGATAGTCTAGTGGAGAGATGTGTCGCCAATCTGCCCGAGCATGTAACTGTGAACGTCCGTCAAAATAACCTTGAAGATTTGATTCGGATTTGGAATCAGTGGGATTCAGACACTAGGGGGATTTTCACTGAGAGGTACGGAGATATAGCCCACCTGATCGCTGTCAACATAGACGAGCGGTTGATTCAAGCTATGGTCAAGTTTTGGGATCCAGCCTACCAATGTTTCACCTTCCACGAAGAAGATATGACTCCGACTATCGAAGAGTACGCGGCTTTACTTCGCATTGAGAATTTACAGCCCTACAAGATCTATGTGAAAGAACCTAAACCGATGACCTTCAAAAAGAAAATAATGAGATTGACGGATATGACCCACACATGGGCCGAGAAACAAATAAAAAAGAAGAATGAAGTAATTTGTATCCTGTGGTTTTCCCTACGAGACTTGGCTCTGAACCATCCCGATTTGTTGAAAAGAGTGAATCTATTCGCCCTAGCCATATATGGACTGATCATCTTCCCGAAAGTTCTCGGACACATAGAAGTTGTGGTAGTAGATTTCTTTGAAAGGCTAAAACAAGGAATCAACCCTGTCCCGTCTATTTTGGCCGAGACCTTCAGATCTCTAAACAGCTGTAGGAAGAGAGGGGAAGGGCGTTTTATCAGATGCGTACAGTTGCTCAATATTTGGATTTTGAGCCATTTTTGGAAAGTTGAACGCACACCATTCCACATGTTCTCAAAGGCGTTTGCCCCGTTGGAAGCCTATCTCAAGAAAGAATGGCCAAAGGAAGTCACAGAACAGCATTGGGTTTCGGTTTTTCAGAACCTCCGCGCCAAGGACGTGACTTGGAGAGCACCGTGGATACGCCCATCGGTCCTGTTGTATAAGGTCGGAAGTCAAGATTGGGTGTCGCTGCTAAGATTGTGAAGAGGAGTCAGATATGCTCCGTTGTTGGTCCAAAGGCAATTTTTTTCGCTGTAATTCATACCCGCTACCGGAGGCTTAGCACAATCCGAGTTCATTTTCGCGGGTGAGGGTTACATGAAAAGGGTCCGAGACACTGCAAAGTCTTGAAAAAGAATTTATCTGATGGAGTTGGCACTATACACCGATACTCTCACCCAAGATTATGATGTATGGAGAAAGCAACGGGTGAATAGCCAACAAATATCTTCGACGAGTCACGCCGCTCAGAATCTTTTCTCAGAAGCGATGCCATCCGAGCTTGAAATAGCTAGACAAGAATTTGAACGTGAAAAATCCAAGATGCTGCGGGATCTTAGCGCTCTTCAAGAAGAAAATTATCAGCTGAAGATCGACGTTTAGATTGAAAGATCTAGAACCAAAAAAGTGCAAAAAGAAGCTGAAGTCGTGAGAAACGACTTAAGAGATCTTCATCTAGAAAATAGAAAGTTAAGGGGCACTATAAAGAATAGCGAACTAGGCAAGTCGACTGCAGAATGGAAGGAAGAATTAGGTAACCTCAAAGGCGAGATGGAATTTTGGAAGGGAAAGCCAAAGAAGGAGAAAGAAAAGACCGCCCGGGGTATGATAGAATTGAGAAAGAAAAGCGCCGAATATGAGACCGTGTCTACCGAGTTAATGACCAGCCGGTCTGAATGCCAAGGGTTAAGAGAAAGAATAAGGGGTTTGGAAGATACGTTGCAGGCTCGTCGCAACAATTGGATACCCTCTTAAAAGCCTTGGAAGAAAAGAACGACCAATATGATAGAGACACTCACACTTATAAAACGGACCTCCAAGAAAGAGAAATGCGACTTGACTTCTTGATTAATGAAATTCGTGGAGCGGTCATGCACATGGTCCAACTATCAGACGAAGCGGAGGATCTCAGTTGCCAATTCCCGCCAAGCCAACGATCGAGCATATCAGAATTCTTAGAGCGAGTAAAGAAATATAGTGATGTAGCTAGGAAGTTCGTGTAATGGCTGAATCAAAAATGGCGAAATGTTTTGTAATGAACTCTTTTGATGAATGAAATGCCTAAATAGGGGCTATCTTAAAATCAACACCAAATTCTTCCATATACATTCATGACTAGCATTCATATGGCATTATGCATTCATTCATCGCATGTACATATCCCATCATCATTCATTGAGGTCGGAATCGTACAATTCGCAGTTGCGACAATATAAAGGCTGGAATCATATCACTCGTATCGAACGCGCCGACAAGCTAGAGTAATGGAGACTAAATTTAATGAAAGGATCGAAAGGATGGAAAGAATCCAAAGGGAATTACAGGAATAGCTGGCCAAATCACAGCAAGAAACGAGGGATCTGATGGTGAGATCCCAAGAGGAATCGTTGGAACAAAAAGACCAAATGGCAAAGATGATGGAAATGATGTCAGCTCTAGTAAAAGGGAAGGGACCCATGCAGAACCCTGAGGTTGTTAATCTCGATCAAGATCCACTCTACCCACCAGGATTCACTCCGCCCCACACAACACAAAGAGGGCACACTCAAGGTGGACCCCCAGGCTTGGAACAACGACCTGTGCCACCTGCCCATTTAGGGCAAGAAATTTTTGTGTCAAATCCTGAAGTCACTCCTGCTAATCTACCTGTTCCAGATTTAGACGATCCGACAAAAATCATCAGGTTAAGGATAGATGATCACGAGGCTCAAGAGAAATACAAGAGCCTAGAGGAAAGACTCAAAGCAATAGAAGGCACTGAGGTCTTCTCTGCACTAAGCGCTAAAGAGCTTAGTTTGGTACCCGATTTGGTTCTACCGCCAAAATTTAAGGCACCAGATTTTGAAAGGTACGATGGGACGAGATGTCCTAAAGCACACTTGGTCATGTTTTACCGGAAGATGACCGGCTATGTGAATAAAGATAAGCTGCTCATACACTATTTTCAAGACAGCCTTGTTGGATCAGCTCTTCGCTGGTATAATCAGCTCGGCAGAGAGAAGATCCAAACATGTAAGGACCTAGCATCAGCATTTTGCCAACAGTATAAGCACGTGTTAGACATGGTGCCCGATCGTATGACGTTACAGATGATGGAGAAAAAGCCGTCGGAAACCTTTAGACAGTATGCACAGAGATGGAGGGACGTCTCAGCTTAAGTGGAATCCCCATTAACAAATCCGAGATAACCGTCCTCTTTATCAATACTTTAAAGGCACCGTTTTATGACAAACTGGTGGGAAGCGCCACAAAAGACTTCGCGGATATTGTCATATCTGGCGAGCTTATTGAGAACGCTGTCAAGAGTGGTAGAATAGAAGGACAAGAGAGTTCCAAAAGGGCAGTGCCCATGAAGAAGAAGGACCCAGAAACACATATGGTTGGAACGGGAAGCCGTTACGCCCCCAATTTGTATCTGAACTAGCCCCGACCTCAAAACTATCCACCCCCGAATTTCTATTATCCTCCTCAGACCCCTTACTACCAAGCACCACCTCAATACCCCTCCTACCCCCTTTATGCCACCACCAACCCGAGACCAACTGCCATATTCCCACAAAACATAATGCCCGTCCAAGGCCAACCTAAAAATGAGCCAAGGCCTGCGAGACCCAATGCCGACAGACAACAATTTACCTCAATCCATGTGTCATATGGGGAACTATACCCAAAACTTTTGGAGAAACAGTTGATATCCCCACACTATATGGCACCCCTAAAGCCGCCATTCCCGAAATGGTATGATTCAAACACTAGTTGCGTGTATTATGCGGGGAATTAGGGGCACTCTACGGAAAATTACCTCGCCTTCAAAAGAAGAGTTCAAGGACTTATCGATGCGGGTATTCTACGATTTGACGGTACTGGCAGTACGGCAGGAATCTATTCCCAAACCACGCTGAAGGGAATGTGAACGCAGTGGGAAAGGAAGATAAACGGCAAGTTAAGAAATGGGTTTCTGAAGTAAGAACACCTCTGCAGAAGATCTGGGAGGTATTAGCTGAAAAAGGGTTACTCTGTCGTCCTAACAGAGTATTTAAAGAAAGAGATGAAAGGGGACAAAGTTTTTGTAATTTCCATGGTAGCAAAGAGCACAATATCCAGTCTTGTGAGGAGTTTAGGAAAGTACTCCAAGACATGATGGATAGTAAAGAGGTTGAGATCTTCAATAAAAGGGAAGAGACAGATGAAGGAGAGGTGTGCGCCTCTGACAATCAATCACCAGGTTTCCCCTATAGCGTCAATCGACTATTGGTGATCTACTACGATGCCAAGAAGGAGCAGGTGAAACCGAAAATGATAATCGAAGTGCCATCTCCTTTTCCCTATAAAGATGATAAAGCTGTACCATGGAAGTATGACATTAATATTGTCACACCAGAAGGTGAGAAGTCTAAGGTCACGACCGGAAATGTTGGAGAAGTGGGTCATTTTACCCGTAGCGGAAGGTGTTACTCCAAGAAGGCAGAACCAATGAAGAAGACCAGCGATTTGAAGCAAAAAGGAAAAGCGCCAATGCGCGAGATCAAAGATGAGCGTGAAACTATGCCCGAATAAGAGATTAAAAAGCCTGTAGATGAGAATGAGGCACAAGAATTTCTAAAATTCATCAAGCACAGTGAGTACAATGTGGTAGAGCAATTGAGTAAGCAGCCAGCACGAATTTCGGTATTGTCCCTACTATTAAATTCAGAGCCGCACCGGAACACTTTGTTAAATGTGTTAAATCAAGCTTACGTGGCGAACAATATATCTGTGGAGAAGCTAGACAGATGGGTGAACAATCTGAATGCGGTCAATTTCATCTCTTTTAGCGACGATGAAATACCGCCCAATGGTAGGGGTTCGGTGAAAGCATTATATATTACAACCCGCTGTAAGGGTTACATAATACCGAACGTGCTCATCGATAACGGGTCGGCAGTTAACGTCATGCCTTTGGCCACGCTACGGTAAGGGTCTGTCCTACTTGAGGCCCTGTCATTCAACGGTAAGGGCTTTCGATAGAACAAGGCGAGATGTTATGGGAAAGATTGAGATCCCTCTGGAAGTGGGCCCTTACATATATGATGTCGAGTTCCAGGTTATGGACATCACACCCTCCTATAACTGCCTTTTGAGAAGACCCTGAATCTATTCTGCCAGAGCAGTTCCATCATCACTCCACCAAAAGATGAAGCTTATCATGGACGGTTGTTTGGTCACTATCGAAGGCGAAGAAGATATTGTCGCCTCTATCTCAGCTAATGTGTCGTACCTTGAAGTGAGCCAAGACGCAGTGGAGTGCTCCTTTCGATCCCTTGAATTTGTCAATGCCATGTTTGTCGCTGAGAAAAACAGAATTCCCGCGCCTAGGCTATCAAAGAACACTAAGATGAGGATCAAGCTGACGGTAGGAAGGGGAGCCCGAGCGAGAAGAGGTTTGGGAAAACATCATCAAGGGATAGTCAGAGCTTTAAAGCCAATGCACCACAAGGCTCGGTATGGTCTAGGGTTCCAACCAGATGTGCGTCAAAGAAGAAAATAGTGGGAGAAAGACCAAGAAAGAAGGATCGCAAGAACCTTGGGTCGAGAACTAGAATGGGAGCCCATAGAGTATCCTCCTCTGTCAAGAACGTTTATATCGGCAGGAATGATATACCCCAGGGAAGATAATTCTCGAAGCACGCTAGTATTAATTGGAAAGGGTTTTCAAAATATTAGCATAAATGCTATTGACGGAGGAGCTGATGCGAGTGAAGATGTTTCAATGATACGACATTGCCCTCCCGGCTTCGAATTGAACAATTGGACTGCTTAGGACCTTCTCGTAGTTTTTAAGTCTTCAGAGTAATGCTCAGTATTAAATCTTTGTTGTGTCCCTAGATATAACATGATGCTTTTGTAAGAGCTTGCGTTAGCTCTTTATCTTTCGAATGAATATCAATGAAGATGCATTTTTTCACGGCCTTTTGCATTCCTATAATTATTCTTTCATTTCATAGCCTATCTTTACATTTACCTCATACCATGCCATAACATTTTGCTTGTTGTTTCCAATACTTCGATGCCCCTCTATAGTTTCCTTTTCCATTTAACTTTCAGGTGCTCGGATATCAATAACATGAACAAACCTGTTACGAATCTTAAAATCGATTTTGAGAGGGCTGTTTGCTTAGGAGAATTTGAGGCTGAGCAAAATGCCGAAGACTATGTCTCATCTCCTGACTTGCTAAGAATGGTGGAACAAGAGGATAAACAGATCCTACCTCATCAAGAACTTGTTGAAACGATAAACTTGGGAACCGATGAAAAGAGACAAGAAGTAAAGATTGGAAACTCTATCTCAGAGAATACTAGGCGTAATTTGATTACTTTGCTCCGCGAGTATTAGAATGTATTCGCATGGTCGTATCAAGACATGCCAGGATTGGACGAGGATATAGTGGTCCATAAACTTCCATTGAAGCCAGAATGCAAACCCATTCAGCAAAAGTTAAGACGGATGAGACCCGAAATGCTGTTGAAAATAAAAGAAGAGGTCAAAAAGTAATTTGATACGGGTTTCTTACAAGCCTCCAAATATCCTGAATGGGTGGCTAACATTGTCCCGGTACCAAAGAAAGACGGCAAAGTACGGATGTGTGTATATTATCGTGACCTAAATCGGGCAAGTCCCAAAGATAATTTTCCTTTACCACACATTGATACGTTGGTTGATAATACAGCAAAACATTCGTTATTTTCCTTCATGGACAAATTCTCGGGGTATAATCAGATCAAGATGGCTCCTGAAGATATGGAGAAAACTACCTTCACAACGATGTGAGGAACATTCTGCTACAAGGTGATGCCATTTGGATTAAAGAATGCCGGGGCAACGTATCAGAGGGCCATGGTGACGTTGTTCCATGATATGATGCATAAAGAAATAGAGGTCTACGTCGACGATATGATTGCTAAGTCCCAAGGAGAAGAAGAGCATGTTGTGAATCTTAAAAAGTTATTCGAAAGGCTGAGGAAGTTTCAGCTAAAGCTTAATCCAGCCAAGTGTACATTTGGGGCTACCTCAGGAAAGTTGCTGGGCTTCATCGTCTGTGAAAGAGGTATCGAGGTCGATTCAAACAAAATAAAAGCCATCCAGGAGTTACCACCTCTGCGCACCTAAAATAAAGTCAGGAGATTCTTGGGAAGGTTAAAATATATCGCCCGATTCATCGTTCAACTTACCAACCAATGCGACCCAATCTTTCGGCTTCTTTGAAAACATAACTTGGGAGAGTGGGACGAGGAATGTCAGGTGGCTTTTGATAAGATAAAATAGTATTTGTCAAATCCTCCAGTGCTAGTACCATTAACTCCAGGAAGACCATTGATTTTGCATTTAACTGTGTTTGAAAATTCAATGGGTTGCGTACTAGGGCAACACGACGAGTCAGGAAAGAAAGAAAAGGCGATTTACTACCTCAGCAAAAAGTTCACAGAATGTGAGGCAAAGTATTCGTCCATTGAGAAATACTGTTGCGCTTTGGTTTGGGCAGCTTGAAGGCTCAGGCAGTATATGTTATATCATACGACATGGCTAATCTCAAAGCTAGATCCAATTAAATACATGATGGAATTGCCCGCACTCTCAAGAAGAATGGCACGATAGCAGATCCTCCTATCGGAATATGACATTGCTTATGTGAATCAAAAATCAATAAAAGCGAGCGCGATAGCTGACTTCTTAGTAACTCGAACGGCAGAGGAATATGAGCCCTTGAGATTTGATTTCCCAGATGTGAACTTGATGTGCATCACAGAAAAGGAATCTGAGTCATTGAAAGAGAAGCCATGGAAGATGAATTTTGACGGTGCGTCGAATGCCTTGGGGCATGGAATTGGAGCAATCCTAGTATCACCAGAAGGGAATCATTATCCGTTCACTGCAAGACTGAACTTCTTCTGTACCAACAACATAGCAAAATATGATGCCTGTATCATGGGACTTCGTGCAGCCATTGAGTGAAATATCGAAACCCTAGAGGTATACGGAGACTCAGCCCTAGTGGTTTACCAAATCCGTGGAGATTGGGAAGTGAGAGATCCAAAATTGATCAAATACAGTGATCTAGTGGCTAAATTGATCAAAGAATTCAAAGAAATAACTTTTCATTACTTTCCACGAGAAGAAAACCAACTAGCCGATGCCCTAGCCACTTTGGCTTTAATGTTCAAAGCAAGTAGAGAAGCAGAAATAATGCCCCTCAGAATAAGCATATACGAGGCCCCTGCACACTGTTGTAGCATTGAGAAAGAGACAGATGGACGGCCGTGGTTCCACGACATCTTGGAATGTGTCAAGAACCAGAAATATCCCGAACAAGCAAATGAGAACGACAAAAGAACAATCAGAAGGATGTCAGCAGGATTTGTCCTTGATGGGGATATCTTGTACAAAAGAGGAAATGACCAATTGCTTTTGAGATGTGTGGATGCTATTGAAGCCCAAAAAGTACTCGAAGATGTTCATGAAGAAATCTGTGGGACACATACCAATGGTTTCACTATGGCCAAGAAGATCATGAGACTCGGTTACTACTGGTCAATAATGGAAAGCGATTGCATCAGTTATGCCAGAAAATGCCACAAATGTCAAGTTTACGGCGATAAAATTCATGTAGCTCCTTCGCCCCTTCATGTCATGACTTCTCCATGGCCTTTTTCTATGTGGGGCATGGACGTTATAGGGCCAATCTCCCCAAAAGCTTCCAACGGGCACCGATTCATCTTTGTGGTTGTAGACTATTTCACAAAATGGATAGAAGCCACTTCATTCGCTAATGTGACGAAGACTGCAGTCTGTAGATTCTTGAAAAAGGAAATTATCTGTCGATATGGTTTGCCTGAGAGGATCATTTCAGACAATGCATTGAATTTAAACAACAAGATGATGAAAGAAGTGTACGAGCAATTTCAAATAAAGCATCATAACTCCTCGCCCTATCGCCCGAAGATGAACGGAGCTGTTGAAGCGGCTAACAAGAATATTAAGAAGATTATTGGGAAAATGACCGAGACATATAAGGATTGGCACGAGAAGCTACCATTCGCTTTATACGCATATCGCACATCTGTATGAACATCTACGGGGGTAACTCCTTTCTCGTTGGTCTATGGAATGGAAGCTATGTTACCTATCGAAGTTGAGATCCCTTCTTTACGAGTCTTAATGGAGTCAAAACTAGAAGAAGCAGAATGGGTTCAAGCTCGATATGACCAACTAAATCTCATTGAAGAAAAATGCTTGAAGGCAATCTGTCACGGACAGATTTACCAGAAGAGAATGATCGCGGCCCACGACAAGAAGATACGGCCAAGAGAATTCCACGAAGGAGAGCTCGTGCTGAGAAAGATCCTCTCAATCATAAAAAATTTGCGAGAAAAATGGGCACCAAATTGGGAAGGACCGTACGTTGTAAAGAAAGCCTTCTCAGGTGGAGCTCTGATTCTCACTAAGATGGATGGGAAGGAGTTGTCAAATCCAATAAACTCTGATGCTGTGAAGAAGTACTATGCCTAAAAAAACAAAAAAAAATATTATAAAAAGAAAGAAAAGAAAAAAAAAAGAAAAGAAAAGGGAATCAGGATGAAAACCCAAAAAGGGCGTCTTGATAAACCAAAAGTTTAGGATGAAAACTTGAAAGGGTGTCCTAATGAAGCAGATTCAGGGCCCAAGGGGACAAGACCATTTGAACAGTGAGTTAGACAGTGAGACTACAGTATCTGAAGCATTTCTGAAAATTTGAAATCCTCTACGCAAAAGTCCACCCTCGGAGAGATTCTTGACTAAGAAACGTAGAAGAGTTCATGCGTTGAATATCCAGAACCTTTTGTATCCAATAAAAGCAATTCCATTTTCTTGCTTCATGACTCTTTTAACCATTTTTGGTCAACTTTCTTTGTGTGTTACTGTTCAAATAAATAAAATGTGGGGCATCTCTTTGGTACCTATTTTGACCATTCTCATGCATCTCTTTGTGTGGTTTGTTTGATTGATAAATAGTGGAATGACATACTCTGAACAAAAGTAAGGTTGAGTATTACTCGAGTGAGAACTTGGTAAGTACAAAAGTCTCCAAAGTAAGGACAAAGTTCAATAGGGGCAAGAAAGGGTGATATTTGAGAAATGTAGATCGCTCATAAGGCTTAAAGACGGGAACAAAGCATGAAAAGAGAGTCGAGAATCGAGGCAAAGAATGCAGATTGTCACAAAATTCATGACGAATAAGTTAAAAGCGTACAGCATAATCATGTAGGCATAAAGGCATTTAAAACCAACATATGCATATCATGATAACATCATGCATGATATACAGGTACCCTAGTGGAGCAAAAGGTTTTATCTGTATTGAATCAAAGAAAAAAAACACCAGAATTTCACCAGATGATATGTTTTGGTATTATGTTCTTTTCATTTTCTCAAAAATCAACTCATATTGCGAGAAGTGAGTTGAGCCTCAGGGCACGCTGAGGTATTTTCAATTTATGTTCTTTCTATGTTTTCAAAAATCAACTCATACTGCGAGAAGTGAGTTGAGCCTCAAGGCACGTTGAGGTACTTTCAATTTCTGTATTTTTAGTTTATGTTTTCAAAAATCAGCTCATATTGCGAGAAGTGAGTTGAGCCTCAGGTCACACGCTGAGGTATTTTCGATTTATGCTTCAAAAAAATCAGCTCATATTGCGAGAAGTGAGCTGAGCCTCAGGTCATACGTTGAGGTATTTTCGATTTATGTTTCAGAAATCAACTCATAGTGCGAGAGGTGAGTTGAGCCTCAGGTTACACGCTGAGGTACTTTCAATTTCTGTATTTTTAGTTTATGTTTCAAAATTCAGGTTATGTTGCGAGAAGTGAGTTGAGCCTCAGGTTACTCGCTGAGATTAAAGAATAAAGAATGGAGTTGATCGAAGAAGAAGATTCTGCCTCTCAGATGGTACATTGGAACGGGTCGAAGTTGCAAGTCTTATCACTTTGAAGTTGCAGAAGGAGAGATCACAAGCCTTATCTTACTGAAGCAAATGATCAAGACAACAAAATATAGTGGGCCAGAGCGAGGCTACCTGAAGAGGAGAAACAACAAAGCAAGTTAAGACTCAGCAAGACCGGGCAAATTTGGTCTTCTTTGAGAGTCTTTGCTCTATTCCCGTTGCACGACAATGAGCAAAGAGGGGCAGCTGTATGAACCCAAATTGCCCGGCCCATTTAAGTATTTAAAAACCAAAATAACCATTGTCCAAAAGTCCAAAGTACAAACCAATCAAACCTTTTACAATTTTAACCCAAAACCCAATTCTAACCCAAAACCCGTTTAACCCTAACCCAATACCCGATTAGCCTAAACACCTAAAGTCTACTGCCCTTTAGCCCAAAACCCCTAACCCGTTCAGCCTAGGTGGCCCAAAACCCAAATTGAGTTTCGGCAGAAACCCTAGCCTAGCACCACGCTAGCCACTGCCCCTTTGCTACCACGTGCTCCGACGGCGCACTTGGCGTTCGAGGATCAGCTACCCTCGTCTCATTGCACCCAAAAGGAAAACCCCTCGTTGACTTCCCTCGTCTGCTGCAAACAAACCAAAAATAGGAAAGAAACAATAGCAACACGCAAACAACAAGCAGAAATAGTGTAAAATAATAGACAAAAAAGGACATTTTGTATTCGATTATAAGAGATCAAAAAGGACTTGTATTTTTTTAACAGAGGCTTTGAGAAATACAGAGAAAAAGAAAAGAGAACGCACATTTGAAAAATACCAAAAAGGTATCGTTTTGAATCTGTTTTCCAGCATATCTTTCAATCTCTAATCTGTTTCATGCATAAATAGTGATAAAAACACGATCTTTTTACCTTTCGTGAGGATTAAGCCCCCGAATCTCTGTTTACCCCAACGTAGTCGAGGTCAGAGGGGGATTTAGAGCTCGAAATAGCTCAGCCCCTCTGAAAATCGCCCCTAATAGAACCGGGCTAGCCGTCTACTGAAAATCCACTGCCGATTTAGGGCAAATCGGGTCTGATGGCCGTTGGTCTAGGTTGATATACGGCGGCGATTTAGAGAGAATATAGGTAGGGTTAGGTTTATTTTCATTTCGATTTAAAAAAGGTGGCTGAAGGTTTTAGTTAGGGTTTGTCTTTCCTTTTATTCATCGAACGAAACGGTGTCGTTTTAGGCCGGCTTCAGTGGCCTCAAAACGGCACCGTATTGGCCATAACCTGATGACCCGACCCGGAACCCCTAGGATCCGCGTGTTTCTGCGGAGAGGGGTATTTGCGCAATAAACCCCCCTGTTTTGTGACGCGTTTCATTGAAATCCTGCATTCTTTCTCTGATTTGGCCCGTCTATTTTAGTGT
Organism: Gossypium stocksii; assembly: GCA_020496765.1. Classification (NCBI taxonomy): domain Eukaryota; kingdom Viridiplantae; phylum Streptophyta; class Magnoliopsida; order Malvales; family Malvaceae; genus Gossypium; species Gossypium stocksii. The sequence continues at coordinate 44,481,340 of CM035628.1, read as the reverse complement.
TGTTTCACTTTAGTCAGCGCACTGGTGTTGGACCAATACGCGAACGTTGCCGTTTTGAATGGGTGGGGAAATTACCCTTTTAAGCCCTGTTATTCACACGCGCGTTTAAACATGTCCTTTTAATTTTTTTTAATTCAAAATTAGCCCAAACACTTCAATTTCATTTCGATTTTGATCCCCTTTTTAGGTCTAAGTTAATTCTCATGTCATCTTTGCTCTTTTATCTTATTTTAAATGTTATTCGTATTATTCTCATGGTTGCTACTATTAATATTCTCATTGTTACTGTTTTTTATTATTATTTATATCAGTATATTATTATTATGGTTACCATTAATATTTCTAATACGTATATATTATATATATGTATTTTAATACTATTATATATATATATATATATATATATCTTGTAACTTTATTTTTTGTATATATATATTTTGAGGGCTGTGCCTTTTTTTTTTTTTTCATGTATATTTTTAAATATTAACATTAGTATTATTTTCTACTCAATGCCTATATGTAGTATGTTTTCATATATATTATGTATAAATATTTTATATATTATGTCTATCTTTTTCGTACTATATTATATATATATTTTTACTATGTTGTATAGAGATTTTTCATATTATACTACGTATACATAAGACGTATATTTACATAGTTTTATTAATGGTGTGTTTTTAAATATTATTATTCCTAATATCCGTTTCATGTGTATACTTTCGATACTATACTAAGTGTTTTCTTTATGTTATTATTTCAATGTTATACTAAGTACATATTTCTATATATTATGTATACCTTTTATTCCAATTACTACGTATGTATTTTAATACATCTATATATCTATTTAACGTATATAGGTAACGTTGTTTGTTTTTTTTTATGTTGTGTTCTTGCCACCTTGCATCCCATTATCGTATGCTCATATGTATATATATATTCATTGTTTTCTTATTTATTTCATGTTCAATACTATTGTCACGTTTAATATTGTACGCATTGTCATTGTTTTTTTTGATATTATCATGTCTATCGTTCGCTTCGATGTATTTCTAACCCTTACATTTATTTACTTTATTTTATATCAAGTTGTTTCTTTATTACTTCCAAATCTCACTCTCACTTTCCAAAATTGATTTCAAAATTAAGGCAATGTACCGATTTTAACCTTAAGTCGACGGTTTTATCGCTATGTTGGGTGAATTGCGTCGACTTGTGTTAATATCGAGATATCCTTTTGAAAACTCAAAAGTATAAGATTTCTTATTTCTTTCGATCGAATCACAATTAAATATTAAATTGAACTCGTATTTTTGAAAATAAAGACAACATGTGTTTAATAAGATACCAATTTTGGGCGTTGTGAGGGTGCTAATACCTTCCTCGTGCGTAACTGACTCCCGAACCCTAATTTTCCTCTGATTTTTTAACGTAGACCTAAACCCGGCCTTCTTTGTATTCAAAAAATGATTTATTAGATGCCCGGTCACACCTAAGAAAAAAAAGATCGGTGGCGACTCCTTTGTTTAATAAAATCAAATAATCGGTTTTCAAAATTTTCAATAAATCGCCATAATTAGAGACCCTAAGCTCAAATTTTTACGTCGCTACAACTGGATTGAAATGTAATAATTTAAATTATTCAAGGATTTGATATGCAAATTTTCCATTTTGAGTTGCCGCATGATAGTGTGGTGGCACCAAATCTTAAACAAGCTCTTATCCTATTGTGTTTAAACAAGTCATTAACCTTCTTTTAGTTAAATAAGTCCTTAGCTTATGATTTTTACTCATAAAAGCCTTTTATTTTAATGTTAAAGTGAATATATTTTAAATTTAAAGCTCTTATCTTAATTTTTTGTTGATGCAATAAAAATTATATACACTTCAACATTAATATAAAATCTAAAAAAGTAATCAAAAATTTTAAAAGAGTAATTAAGAATATCATGTATATAAGCACTCTCAAAAAATTTTAAAATTTTATTTTTTTATTTAATAAATTATTCTCATCAAATTTACATAAACATAAAATGTGAATTAGTTTATTTTTTTTAAATAACTTTACTTTGGGTAAAATATATTTATTCTAATATTAAAATAAAGGGCTTTTATGAATAAAAATCATAAGTTAAGGGCTTATTTAACTACAAAAATAGGTTAAGGGCTTGTTTAAACACAATATAGTGAGTTGAAGGGAAATAAAAATAAAATAATAAATAAGGAGGGCTTACAAGCCAATTAGCCACATTTAAGGTTTGATGCCGTCACACTGTTAAGCAGCACCCTTTCACTTTTTTTTTCCCGCAGCCACTCAAAATGTAAAAATTGCATATCAGTTCCCTAAATACTTTAGACCATTACATTTCAATCTGGTGCCGTCAATTTAACAGGTGACACTAGTCCGATGCCGCCAATTTGATAGATGGCGTCGCCAATTTGACAAGCGACACCAATAAAACCATACCATTTTAGGAAGCGAGTTATTAATTTTATTTTTTGTATTATTTAAATAAAAAAACCTTTGAAATTTATTTGATAAAATTTATTACTTTAATAAAATTACAATTTTTTATAATATTTTATATTTCAATTATATAAATAATGCATGTAAAATTTGATATAAATTAATTTTTTTATAAAAATAGTTTCAACCATTTAAATAAAATATTAATATATATAATATTTTATAATGTGCAATAATATTAATAAATTTAATGTTTGAATTGATAATATTAACTAACTTTCAACCATAAGTATTTTTTTAATTATTTTTTGGAAGAAAAAAATAATGCCTACAAGGTAAAAAAAATTCTAATTAGTTATCTCTTTTATCACTTAAAAAAAGCTAATATTAGTATTAATGATGTGTAAACGTAACTTGTAATTAAAGAACTATTTCCTAGAACTTTTTGTAATTATTGTTGAAAAATTCATTATTGGCATAGTTTTGAGTGCGTGTTACATGTCATAAGAGATTGTCTTGCTGCGCAGAATATTTGGAATCCCTGTTGAAAGGCAAGATCGATTTTATTATGGAAATTTGCAGGAATGGGTTAATGCCAATTTACAGGATTGTCATGATTTTTTCTTCGATGATGTTGATTGGAATTGCCTCTTTGGGATTATAACATAGCTTATTTGGAAGAATCGGAACCTCTTCATTTTTCAAGACACATCCAAGAGCGGTAGTGATATCATTAAGGTCTCCTATAGTTGGGCTAAACAGTATATATCGATAGATAGAGAGATGGCGATTGAGTTGAACTGAGTGTTACCTTACCAAAATTTTGTCGGAAATTGGGTTTGTTTGTACATTGATGGTCCAGTTAATCATGACGCAAGTTTTGCTGCAGTAGGGGGAATTGTGTGGGATCGTTATAGGAAGCGAATATTTGGGTTTAGCAAATACTTGTGGAGTTGTTCAGTTTTTTACGCGAAATTGTGGCTTATCTTGGATGGGTTGACCCTTTTAATCAATCGGGGTTATGATAATATGTTAATCCAGTCTAATAGTCTTGAGGCGGTTAAGGACTTATAGGATAGTTCTTTGGAGGGTTCCAATTCTGCTCTGAGTAGGAGAATTCAGCAGATACTATCCCGACTTAGTTGTTGGAGTATTATACACATATCTAGAGAAGATAATCAAGATGTGAATAAATTGGTAAAGATGGTCCATGAGAGAAGGCATGGGGTTGAAGATCTCCAGTTTGGGGGAAGGGTTTAAGTTCTTGTAGCTAGTTTGTTAATTATATTCTTGTCACCAAAAAAAATATTCATTGTCGGACTTGATTAATCATTCGTTGTTGTTTATAATAAATAGTTTCATTTTTTTTAATTTTTTTAATTGTTTTAAAATCTTATTAGTTGAATTAATCAAATTCAATTTTTCTTGTTTTATTTCTGAGCATCCATTCACTCGAAATTTATCTACTTTATTTTTACTTTTCGTAAGTCATAAAATTTTGAGTGATCAGATTTGATTTCCATTATACGTAAACGCATATTTATTCTAGCATAAGTCTGGATTTATTCCAATTTTCAATTCATTGTATTTTATATTGAATTTATTCCAGTTTTAATTGATCGAACATGTATTACTTGTAATTGTATCTATAGTTATAGGTGCAAACTTCCCTTTTAAATTAATAATTTATATGATCAAAATTTAAGACTTAAATTATCGATCCATAATGAAAGTAATTTTCCAACTCGGAATTTGAGGTTTGAAACTTTTGAATTCCACTCAAGTTTATTTTATAGGACACGGTTTTAAATTTAAACATAGCTTGAATTGTTCAAATTCATAGATTAAATTCATCTACTTAATAAAAATATTTTTATTTATGATCCTCACTTTCAACTGAATCATTTCTATTCAACTTCAAATATATTTTTAAATTACTAAAACATAATCAAATCACTCAAATTAAACATTAAAATATACAAATTTAAAGCTCCTAAGCTCAATTTTTATTTTCTTGAATCAAAATGGAATAAATTGATAAAAGAATTTCGTTTACACCCTATATACAAGATGCAACAAAAAATTTCCATCTTCAGTAAGCAACTAAATGTTAGATCTCTTTCAAATCCCTTTCTCTACATTACTATCTCAAGCCGAACTCAAGGTATCCTCACCTACTAAGAAAAAAAGAAAAAAGAAAAAAGAAATGTTTGATACAAAATGAATCAAATTCATTGTTTTGGCCAATCATTGACACATTGGAAGCAATCTTTAGTGAGTCTTGTTACAAGGGTAAACATACAATTTGATTTATGTTGCCCCGACTCTTTGTTTTTCTTGAAGTATTCGTGTTGGACATCCGAGCCAACACATATCTGGATACGGGTACGAGGATATCACCCTCCAATACATAAAGAAAATCTTAGGAAAGTCGAACATATCCGTATCCGACACTTTTGTCAGAGTTCGAGTGAAATAAAACTTGACAATAACCTATCATATATCTTCAACTGTAAAGTGAGTGAGATGAAGAAAGTGTAGTGAGAAACTAACCCTGATTTGTGTCCAGTGCCGCCATGAATCATCCTCCATAGCCATGTCAATGACCGAGGTGATAATCTTCATTTAAACACTCAAACCTCCATAAAACTGATTGAATGTGTATGAAAGGACACCGTTTTTCGAAGTTGAAGATCTGGTTGAAATATAACTCTTTTCTCAAGTGTCCTCTACAAAAACTTTGAAAATGAAGTCCCGAAAGCGTTTTGAATATTGCTTAGGATCAACAGCTGAAATCGATGTCGGATCGTACTGCATCGATTTATATGCATGCTCGAGCTTCTTGGTAATATCATAGTCTTGTAGAATGTCGATTATACCGAAGAAGAGGATTACATCATAGAATACACCAGTTGGTTCTCCAACTAGCTGAGAATCAGAATCCGATTTTCTCACCGTCTTTTCAGCCCGAGCAGGCATGTTAGTACCTAACCTAACGGAAGACCACCTGCAATCATATTGAAAGATCATCAAATTCGACTTTTCTCTGTTTTTTTTTCTTTTTGTTGAACAAAAAAAAGGAAGAACACAAACAAACACAGGTAAAACATGAAGATATTCATATTACCGATCACTAGGAAACTGATCCTTGCTAGCTTGAGATAGCCGAGGAGCGTCTTCGGTTAGAGGATCTTGATTTCCTGCAAGTTAAGTCCGAAACATATCTTAATCAGATAAGAAATCCCTGATAACATAGTCAAGGAAAATTTAAGTTCCAAAGAACACTAGAAATCACCAGTAGGCGTGGGAACGTCGGACCCACAAGGTGAGGAAACTTCTCGAAAATGAAAACCAATCAGCAGACTATAGTCCATAATTCTCTCCTGTTCGAGAAAGTCACAATCTCGGTCGACTTGCCTGCATGAAAATCACCGAAAACAACCACAAAGAAGATTATATTTTCATTCAAGAAATCTGATCAAACTTTGAAGGCACAATTGATTCAAACAATGGTTTGGCCTTTGCTAACTGCGTCTTTTAGAGATTTTGAATAAAATTAAACTGAGTATCAATTCAGATGCATGTTACAGAACAAATGTTATGGACCGAACAAGAGGGGTATATTGACATAGTACTAGAAAGAGATTAATAGAAAAGATAATCACCTGCAAAACTCTTGGAACCATAGTTTCTGCAATCGAAATATATAATTGAGATCAAGGTCTTTGAGGGTTGTTGTCGGATCAACTTCTGATTCGGGTTTAGAAGATGTGCGACCATGTGACGAACCTTTCAAGTCAAAGCGCCTATGAATGGCATAGGGAGTACAGAACAGATTCTCCATTATAACAAAGCGCACCTGACTCATCGATCCCAAATGAAGAAAGTATGAGATTTGTTTCTAAAATCTTACAACTTTGAAGCATGTTTATGTTTGATGTTGAAAATTGTGTAACATTGAGATCACCTTCTTCTGGGATGTCCCGGTTAGTTTCACACAGTGAAGACCAAAAAATTTGGTGACTAAAGTGTTCTGAAACGACCGAACATGATTATAGTAGGCTGGGAGCATCCTTATGAGAACCTGCAACATGAATCATTAAGAGTAATTAGTGCAGTTTATAATTTATACAAACAGTTCCCCGGAATCAGAAAATTCATGAACTTCTGATTGGTGAGGACCAACTATTGTCATCTACGGAATTTACTCAATTTATAGTTCATACTGCAAAGCTAGCTTATAGTTTCCAAATTCAACTACAAAAATGCAAAAGAAACAAGTACAACACACTTTTACTTCTGCCTTCTTCATTGTCTTTATCATGTATCTGTCATCATTGGTCAAGTAAAAGAACATTCCACTTTTTCCGGGGGATGATAATTCCCGAAGGGCATCGTTCCCACATATCGAAAGCATGTAATCAGCTGCATCCACATTGAACAATTTCCTAAGGGTCCTGGAAATGTACAAAACAATATGATGTCAGGAAATACTTCTATCATCTAACAAATTGGTTTTTTTACATTTGCTTACAACTAATTTCACAATTAAGCTACGGTAGATGGTCCGGTTTCTAACCTGAACACAAGTGGACAGTAATCCTTCCACCTGAAATCACAAGATTGATGTGGTGGAGTGTGCTTGGATCCTTCGGGCGGAAATTTGGTCCATACTTTTTCTTTCGGATCAAAAGCCGAAGGCCTTAGATCAAGGGATACAACCGGACCAGGCCTTCCAACAGAGTGTCTACAGTGTAAACAGAGAAAACAAAACATAATTAGGACATACAAGCATCGGCATAAGCTATAAGACAATGCAACATTAGAGGTAAAAGAAATCACTGGTACCTGATACCTAGTTGCAAATTGAGCATTAGATCATAATGCTTGTGGCCTTTGGATATGGTCTGGCCTTGCTTCTTCATTATCTTCTTAAACTGTGGCCTACTCTGTCTTATATCTGAATTTTCAGGGTTAGGATTTCTTACAACTACATCTTCAACCTTTGAATCCCCTTCACCTGCAGTTGAAACATCAGTTATATCGGAACCATAACTAAGATTTTTGGACTTCCTATCAACCATTCTCCTTTGCCTTCCTTCACTCCTCTTAGCCATGGCAGACCAATTTGGCATCTTTTGTGATGGCAAAATGGACACATTTTCACCAGTGCATATCTTGGCATCTTTCAGATCCTCTAAAAACACTTGCTGAGGATCCCAATCTAGATTCTCAGATGGAGAACCAGCTGGATAATAGGTTCCATTTTGATCCTTACCATCTTTAGTCCAAATACCAACATAAAGGCTCCCATCTGGCCATATGAAATTACCATTTCCTCTAGGAAAACCATCTTCCCAGGTACCATCGTATCTGTTCCCGTTGCTCCAAATCATGGTTCCATTGCCATGCATCAATCCATTCCTCCATTGACCCATGTAATGGTTCCCATTCTTCCATTGGTACCTCCCTTGTCCATCTGGCAACCCACGGCGCCATTCGCCTTCATAGCGATCCCCACTGGAAAAACTATGTACCCCTTCTCCTTGTTTGAAGTTCATAACCCAAGACCCTTTGTATGTATCCCCTGAACAACCCGTGTAAGTCCCTTTGCCATCCATGAAACCACTTTTGAATTCACCTTCATAGGTAGCACCTGAAGGCCAAGAGAATTTGCCTTTCCCCGTCATCTTTCCTTTATACCATTCACCCACATACATACATCCATCCGTCCATAAATACTTACCATCACCATGGGGCAAATTATCACACCATTGGCCTGTATAAATATCACCTCTTGGAAGGGCTTTTTCAATATTGCGAACTTCACCAGGGGTTAACTCTTCATCATCAACATGAGCTACAGACATAGCTGTAAATATGCTGATTGCTTTCTTCTTTGCAGCAACTTGTGATTTCTTTAGTCTAGTTTCCAAGGCCTTTCTAAAGCCAAGTTTTTTGCTCATCTGTTCATTCTATATATAAAAGAAATAAAAAGGTTATTATCTTTTTTCAAACCACAAATTCCTATTTTCCTTCCTTTAACCACTAATAAACCCAAAGATCAAAAATTTATAACTATCTCTGTTCTTCTGTCTTCCTATTGCATCAATGTGGCAACTTGAAAATTTTAAGAAACAAAGAAAAGCACTAAATTGACCCCCGAAGAGAGAAAATGGAGGGAAATACAAAAAAACCCAACCCAAAAATCCAATATATTTTTTTTTCCTTTTTGGATTGTCAAGTTGGCTTTAAGAAATGAGTATTTTTCAAATAATGAAAAATAAAATTACAAAGAAATGGGAGGTGTTGGATTGGAGAGGAATGGGTTCATTTTTTCTTTTTCTCTCTTTGTTTCTGGGAAATTTTTCTTTCTTTTTTTCCTTTTGGGTTGGTTTGGATGGGATAGAGCAAAAAAAAAACAAACAAAAAATTTTTCGAATGATTTCCGGATTTAGCTCCTAAAATGTCTAGGAAACCAAACAGTTGGTGGGAGATTATAAATTATAATGGTGATAAGGTGAACTGATGAATGCAATTGTCATTTTTAGACTGTTCAAAACCTCCCAATTATGACTAATTTTAGTTCTTTTATGTCTTAATCGTGTTTTCCTCTTAGGTTGTCTAAATTGTATATTAATTGTAATCATTTATCTTCTAAAAAACATAAAGTACAAAAGTCAATACATGTATTTTTTGTTTAAATATTGTTTACCGTTGACTTAGCAATTTTTTTGTTAATATAAAATCAAGAGATTAAAATATTAAATTCCATTAATTATCAATAAAATTTTGAAACGAAATATCTATGTTTGACACATTTGAAGGTAATGTGAATTTTGTGGTTCTTTCTATAGTTGAAGCAGTGGACATAATGGACCTTGTTTTACTACCATACTTAAAGAGCTGGTAAACTTTAGAAAAAAATATGTTTTGGGCTATTTGCTTTCCAACATATTCGGATGAGTTAAAACTTAAATTATGCTTAAATATTAGTTTCTTGCAGAATAAGTAAAATTAGTTGAAGAATTTGAATTGCATCAAGATTTTTATAAAAAAAAATTATAAAGTTAATTTTTAGCATTATTTTATAGAAAATTGATTAGATTATAACTTTTATGTAAATAAAAGTTAAAATATTGTATAAACTTCAGGTTAAAGAAAGATTAAGAAAGCAACCTAAGACTTTGAAAGTTTGTTAGAGTATAAATTTGTACAAGTTAGGAATATATATTTATGTTTTATCTTTTTAAACAATCGAGAGAGTCTCTCGAATTATAAAACTAAACTTTTAGAGTGAGAAATTTAGTGAGAGAATGATCTAATATTTATACGATAGTGAGGTTATTAAATTGGTGAATGATAGACTAATATAATGACTTAAATCATTAATTGTACTGTGAAAAAGATAGTAAATTATTAAACACCAATCAAGTTGTATAAACATTCTTGGTATTCATCTTTATATTTTATGTGACCATAATCACAATTTTAATTTGCTAGGCAAATAACCCTTGTTATAATTCAATCTAGATTTTTAAAAGGATAAGAAAGCACTTCAAAATATTCTTCACCACGTTACCGAAATCATAAAATTTTAAATTAATTAATTTTTATAAAACTTCATCAAATATGGATAAAAGAAAAATTAGGAGAATGATTTAAGATAAAAAAAAAATACAGGGCATTTAGTTAAAACTTAGAAGAGCGGAGTTTGTTTTGCAATGTTTTCCGTTAAAAACAAATTTATTGCAAAAGAGGAACAATAGCTACAATGTCATATATAACAGCAAAAGCTTACCCAACTTCTTCATTAAATCGAGATCAAAATCCTAATAACAATAGGACGCAATTCGAACCCCAAACCACAATGTACACCGTCAAGTTAGCACATGGAATTATAAAAGTTATCTTCTATTAACGCACGGGCCAAAAGCAGCAACAATGCTTCTACTTACAAACAGCATCTCAACTTAAACCAAGTATTTTCATAGATTGGTTTAATTCTAGCAATGCTTTCATGCATGCTTTTATTTCGAATCGACTGCATATGAACCCGAGAATCTAAAATGGTGACTCTCCGTAACATTCTTAACTATAAGCCACCCAGAGATCAAGGCTCCTGCCAAACACATTCTTCTTGCAGCAAGCATCCTCGATGCTATTAACCCGATAATTGAGCATGATTACGATAAGGAAAAACACCCAAGATGCAACCAATCCAAATTTATACATCCTTTCCCTTACATTAGGAATGTACCTTTTATTCTTAAGCCTGAAATGCTCGTCTTGAAACTGACTAAGAACACTTCTCTCGTTGTTGCAGGTCTCCAAATCATACCAATCATATGTTTCAGATGTTCTTCCAAGCTTGTACCTTGTGCTATCAGGGAATGGTGGAGCAAGGCTTCCTTCGGTGCATGGTGTTAAGACATGTCCTTCCTCGGATAATCTGCCAATCTGCCTTGGGAACTCGGATGTTGTTGAGAGATTGAAATTGCAGCCTGCATCAATAGAGGTCAATTAGCAAGTGAAAGAAGGCTTGACAAATGTCACCTTAGAAACCAAAAATCACAGTAAATGCATAAACATAATCTTCACCTCTTGGATGCTTTTGTTTAATTCACATTACTTTCCAACCATTGCTTTCAGTGATTTAAGTTTTAACCGAAGTTTGAAAACAGATCGAGGAAAATAGTGGCAGTATACAGGTCAGCATCTTTTATAACCGAGAATTTTATGACTTCAACAAAGGCTTAGAAATAACCGACATCACACTGGCAAAGTGTATCGCCTCCATAAAATCAGTAGCTGTTTGAAAGACAGTGGATAGTGACAATGGTCCAATGCATATTATTACTATTACTGGAACAGCAAATTCTTATCCATCATAATAACAGTAAAACAATCAAGAAAAGCCTAAGTGACTCGATTACTCAGCACTTACCTCGGAGTTGCAGAGTAAAGGCTTGCAACGCAAGAAGAACTTTTTTCATTCTCTTCTTGGATGCTGGATCAATAAGGTTGCTATCACTATCAAACTTCGCTGGACACTCATATGCATTCAAGAAAAACTCGGGTTTGTTTATAAAATGAAGATCAAGATAAACCCCAATCTGGCGATAATGATACTGTGCTCGCGCACCACCTAAACTTCCTGCAACACTTACAATGGCAGCAGCTTTATTGGCAAAAACATTTGGTGATCGAGAAGCCCAGTCAATTGCATTCTTCAGGGGTCCTAGTATAGAGCAGATAACAATATAGTTTTAACAAGATTGTTTATGTAAAACCTTCAATGCTGACTTACAAATATCACATAAAAACAAAACGGTCAAACCAGTTAATAAGCTTGTAACCAAGTTAATGGGATGAAATCCAAAATTGGGAGAACAGACTAAACCATCTACAGTATTCAAAACCTGACATTAAGTACCCAACTGATTGGAGTTTCTAACCAAGCAAGGCAAGCAGCCTTCTATCAGCTTGCAGTGTAGAGTGGTTTCAAACTACGGGACCTCGAAAGGCTTACATCTAATCAAAATTCTTCACAGATAAGAAATCCAAGGAAATGAAATTAAATTTAGGTTGTCTATTCTACTGTTTGAGTATTTCATACTTTGAGGCACTCTTCTTAAGATGCATCATATTAAGAACACACCTATTCTGAACAGAAAAGAAAATCCAATAAACCTTATTCTGTGTTAAATAAGTGAAAATTCAATATATTCCAAACCAACTGATTACTGTGAAAAACATGAATAGATCTTTTTAAAATCAAGATAGACTAAAACATTTCACTCTTTATATCTTCAGCTAAAAATTTTGAACTTTATATTGATAAAATAAAATAAAATAAAAATTATGCCTTCTTCCACAACTTAAATGAACAATCACCCCAACCTCACATATACCATATTTTCAGCTCAAGAAAATTTTCTATTTTACACTTTAATACACCCTGACTAACTCACAATTCCTCCACATTGTCAAAATTAAGCTTTTCTTTTTAGAACTTTTAATGAAATGTCAAAAGTGTTTCCAACTCACCAAAATTAACATTCATGGTGACAACTTTGAACATTGTGGAGGAAGTTGTGCGCATATCATAGCATAAATTATAGTAAATTTAAAGAAATGAAATCCCAAAATACTTTAGTGGCCAAGAAATACTTTTGAATGCTTAATACCAGTAACAGAGTAGTTGTACTCAGGGGAAGCAAATAGGATGCTATCAGCCACCAAAATACTCTGCCTGAAAGCCTCGACAACAGGCGGATACTTTCCATCAACCTCGAGGTCAGTGTTGAGCATAGGAAGCGGCGAAATGTCAATGTAATCAATCTGAATCCCATCAATCTCTTTCTTAGTTAGCTCTATTGCTGAAACAAAAAAACAAAAAACCCAAATCAATATTTTTTCCCAGAAACTAAAACAAGAATATTCCTTTAGACGTCAATGGCTGAAGGGGGGGAAAAAAACCCAAAAGAGTATTTCCCAGAAACCAAAACAAGAACATCCCTTTGGACGTCAATTTGCTAAATAAACCTTACCATAACGAAGTAAGCCTCTATTGTAAGAGCCTTCCCTTAAAGACCCACAAAGGGCAGCTACTTTGATCACTGGTTTCGCTGCTGCCATGGCTTCCATTGCTCTGTAATTTCTCAGAACTCTCTCCAAGCTTCTCCTCTTTGAGTGAGTAAGTTACTTGCTTGAGTATTGACTTTTTTTTTTTTTGAAAAATAATAAATAGATGCCATTAAAAATGAAATATTAATCACAATCTCTACATGGGTGCCAGGCATTCGGTTCTCCTACATCTATCCGACGGTGGAGCAGCTCCTAATCAATGAGACAGCTGTATCCTACACACCTCCTATGGGACTTTAATCGTCCGGTTCTAAAGAACCAACAGTGTTGACTTGTTTGACTGTAGAGGAAGTGAAGGGTGAGAAAGGGACTGATCAGACGCAAATCTTTGGTGACTTGAGGTAGATAGAGAGATTTGTGACCGTCTGATTGAAACAATTTCTAAAAATACATCTTGTCATCTGTGCTTTCCAAAAGTAGGAATGATGAGGTGTTTTTAAAAATAATTATAATCATGTTAACCACTCATTCAATATCCTCCTTACAACCTCTTTTTTTTTAACAACCTTTTTTTTCAAGAATCATTAATATTTTTATATTTTTTCTAGGAATTATTTTATTAAGAATTAAATATTATATTATCTAAGTTATATTTAATTTAAATAGATGTTTTGGATTTCATCTTCTCTTTTAGCTTTTTAGTATTTTTAGGAATTAAATATTATATTAAAACTAAAATTTATTATGAGATATACAGTAACTTAAATTTGGGTAACTAACAAATCAATCACATTGGTTTCATTTTATTCATTCAACTTTAGAAAAATAACAAAATAATTACTAATGTTATCATAAAGTGATAAATCAGTCATTTATTAATATTTTTCGTTGCTGTCTTAACAAGACCGCTGATATAGCAAGTTAACTAGCTAATGTGGCTAGTTAACTTGTTATATTGGACAAGTAGTTAAAAGGTCAAAAAGAAAAGAGAAGATGATTAGTTAAGGGTCAAAAGAAAAATAAGAGAAATGTAGAAGAAAAAGAATAGGAAAGGAAAGGAAAATAAAAGGAGCTTATCTTCATTGCAAAAACAGACCATTAAACCTGAAGTTGTTTTTGCAAGAGAAAGCCACATTGGACAAGCATCCAAGTCCCTTTGAATAAGTCCTTTGAATAACCTAGAGCTTATCTCCATTAATTTGTGAAAGGGCAGATAAATACATGCAAACAAAACATACATGTGGTTAAAAAACAACTGTAAGAAAACAAGAAAAAAAACTTTATTTAATGGCTGAAAAGTCCTTTCTTACTCATTTTCTTCTGATGATTTTTTATGGAGATGGACTTAACCAAACTTTCCTTTCTGCCTTCGTTACTGGCAATGATTAGCATAGGTTCCTCAAATGTGGCTGCTAGGGCAGAAGATACAGAGTTAGATGGCAAGCTTTCATCCAAGTTAGTTGCTGGAACCACCACGAATGTTTAGCTGCAGCTGATAACAACTTGGATGTTAAAGATTCAGTTCCAGGTGTTGGCTATTGTACAATGCTCCACTGACAAGCATCCAATCCCTTTGAGCTTGAGATAAGCTAATCTTGCTAGTTGGAATTGAAGGTTTCAGGGACCTAACCTTTTCAACAGCAGGTAAGCTACATGACAACGAGGAATCTACAACCTTTTCTCTAAGAGAAATAGTGGTTGGCTTAACCTTAACCATAACACCCCTAACTCGTATCTATTGTCGAAATTGGATTATGAAGCATTATCGGAGTTTATAGATCAAAGAGATAGTAATTTGAAACATTTCATGTCATATTGTAACACCCACAACCCATATCCGTCGCCGAAAAAAGGTTACAGAACATTACTAGGGTTTACGGAACATTCTCATATTATTTTAATTGATTACTATTCATTCTCTAAAACTAATCATAACGTCCTTTACATGGGCCTTCGAGGCCCAAAACATGTATTAGAATAGATCGGGACGAATTCAGGCTCTCAAGAAAATTTTCGTAGGATATCAAAATTTTATTACATAAAAGGGTCACACGCCCGTGTGGCTCACATGCCCATGTTTCCACGGCATGTAACTCTCTAACTTGCAACTTATGAACCAATTGGAGTCACACGGCCAAGTCACGCTCCCGTGTGCTAGGCCGTGTGGTTAATTCGAATTTAAAAAAAAAATAGGTGCAGGTTTCACATGGCCAAGAGACATGCCAGTATTCTAGGCCGTGTGCCATATACGGCTGAGACACACACCCGTGTCTCTGTCCCTATGCTCAAATTTGAGCATTCTGTTTCTCAAATTTAAGGTGCAGGGGACACACGACCAAACTACACTCCCGTGTAGCAGCCTGTGTGTCACACATGCCCGAGTGTCTACCCATATGGACGGAAATAGGCCATTTTAAGGCCTCTTTTCTCACCCTACAACCACAACCTCCACATAAACACATTTACATACCAATATAACTCAACCAATCAACCAATTCAAGCCAAAATATGCATTTTGCATAGTCTAATATAACCAACAAAATAAGTTATTGTATATATATTTTAACATTCAAGTCATACCATCTATATTCCAACTATTTCATCATTAATCCAAACCCCTATACATGACATATAAATCAAAACAAAATCTACCGGAGACAATCTAAATAGTATGATCCTCTGTGCTGATCCGATCTTCCGTATCCACTTCAATCTACAGGGAACATTAAGCACACAAAGGTAAGCCTATAGAAGTTTAGTAAGCTCATAGGCACTTAATATAAATCTTACCAATTTTGCATAACAAATACTCAAACAATCAATTCAATAACATTTCCTGCCATTCACAATATCCAAATGGTGAAATCACTTATTTTAAGCTCAATTTAATGGTTTGCTAAAACTCTATCACATTGTTTCACATAACACTTAGCAGCTCTATCATATTAAGAAACGACTTACATAACACTTACCAGCTCTATCATATTAAGAAACGACTTACAGAATTGAGTACTTCGTTTTCACAATGCCATAGTATAACTATGGTCTTGCACATAATCACATATTACACACCGAAGCCATAGCTTAGCTATGGTCTTACATGGATCACATATTCGTACCGATGCCATATCCCAGATATAGTCTTACACGGAAGTACATATCACACCGATGCCATGCCCTAGTTATAATCTTATACGGAAGCACATACCACACTGATGCCGTAGCCCAGCTATGTCTTATACGGAAGCACAAATCACATATTGCCATGGTTTAACCATGGCCTTTCCGTCAATTCGTCTTCATCTCTGAACAAAAGTACTCAATCCGACGTTCCACACAATTTAAACTTTTACTCAAATTTTCATTCTTTTATAATTATCTCAATTCAATATCAGTCATACATAATAACAAACCAAAACATTCATAAGATTTCATAATCAATCATTAAATTCAGCCATATGAACTTACCTGGGCTAATTTGCAAAAGTCGTAGAAATTTAGGGATTATTCTAGTAATTTTTCCTTTCCACGATTCACTTCGGGTTCTTGATCTATAATTATAATCATTCACTCATTAGCATTGATTTCAATTCCATTCTACTTCACACCTTATGCCCTTTAATTTTTGAAATTGCACTTTTACCCCAACTTTATAGTTTTTACAATTTAGTCCCTGACAAATTAACCCTTCAATTGAACTAATTTTTTTCTCAATCAACACTTTATCTAACCATTATAGACTAGTTCTCAACCATTTAAATTCAAAATTTCAACACCAAACCCTAATTTCAATATCTTTTACAACTAGGTCCTAAAATTCAATTTCTATTAAAACCATTCAATAAAATCATCACATAACATAATTAAAGCTTTAATTTCATACTAATTCATCATAAAATTGCAGCACTAATCTATGGAAACTTTCAAAATTACCCATGGAATCAAAAACTAATGAATTAGACAAGTGGACCTAGTTGTAAAAGTCTTAAAAACATAAAAATTTCAAGGAAAAAGCAAGAATTAAACTTACATGCTGTAAAATATAAAAACCAGATTATTAAGGGTTCTTGAATGGTGTTTTGATGAAGTTTTTAGAAGAAAATGTCTAGAATTCTCATGAAATTAGATTTTTATGCTTAATTTTCTAAGTTTTACAAATTTGCCCTTATTTCACATGCTTCTTTGATTTATTTTTTCTCAGATTATGCCGCCCAACCCAACATATTTGGGTTAATTTGCCTTTTAAATCCTCCTCCATTTAACATTTAAACTATTTAATCATTTTAGCAAGTTTTGCATATTTTCTAATTTAGTCCTTTTTGTTTAATTAACTATCAAAACGTTAAAATTTTCTAACGAAACTTTTCATAGATATTTATAAAAATATTTACGACTCGTTTTATGATATCGAGGTCTGGATACCTCGTTTTCAACCAAATTTAACTAATAATTTATTTTAAATCACGAAATTCACTAAAAAATATACCTATAAATTATTAAATTTTCTAACTTATTCATCGGATTTAGTGATCTCAAATCACTGTTTTGACACCACTGAAAATTGGGCCGTTACACATAATATTCAAGTCATAAACCAATCAAACTCATATCATTTTCGAACTCATATCAGAACTTGATACTATGCCTGAACTTAACTGAGTAGCTTTGATGTTCTCCTGTCATCTCTTTATCATTAGTAGTATAGCTGCCGAGAAATTCTCAGTAATTGTCTATCGAAACATAACCGAAAAAACCCGAATTATCAAACTCTGACTAATGCTTCTGATGTGGTTGCATCTGTAACTTTCAACTGATATTTGTTCCCATTTTTTCAGGAAAGCGTCAAGTAATATCATTTTACACAAGTGAGATAACTTCAACAATCAAGACGACTTTAACCCATAATATCATTTCTCGATTAGAACTGACCTGATAGATATATTTTTGTATCAAGTCTTCTAGAATCTGAATTTCTTATTCTGACTGTCCGTCTATTTACCCATGAATGTACAAAATTTATTCCCAGACCTGAGGATATACTCAAATACGTATAACTCAATTAACTTTCAAATGAACAGCCCACTCTGATTAAAACAACTAAGTCAATTTTATCTATCAGATAATAACATTTTTCTGAATAATCCCTTCTTCTTGTTGTCAATACAACCTAGACATACAATCTATCACAATTCCCTCAGAATACTAATCAAATATCCTTAAAAATTGCATTAACTTAAACGAAACATAACATCTCATTTAACTTGTTGACATTAATCAAGATTACTTGAGAAATGAAAACCAATATATAAGTTTAAGCTTAATACTGTCTACTCTTTTGTCGATGTCAACGTTTTCACGAAAGCTAGAAAAAAATTATATATAATAAAGCTATTTCAATTTATCTATAACACCCCCTACCGTATTCGTCGCCAGAATAAGGTACGAGGCATTATAGAAGATTTCAGAACCATTTATTAATAAACTGAGACTAGTACTATTCATTTACCAAAACATATCATAACATCCTATGGATAGGCTCTTAAAGCCTAAAATATGCATCGGGACCAATCCGGGATTAAATTGGGATCATAGGGACTTTTTCATAAAATCCCAAAATTTTTCTCAAGTTCAAGTTTCACACGCCCGTGTGGCTTGGGACACGCCCATGTGGTTTAGGTCGTGTAGCCAACACGCCCATGTGCCTTACCTCGTTCCAAGTCGTGTGGCATTACACGCTTGTGTCCCATACCCGTGTGAATTTTAGGAGCATTCTGACTTGAAACTTATGTAAAAATTGATCTCACACGGCCAAGGCACACGCCCCTGTTGCTAGGCCATGTGGTTAATTTTATTTTTAAATTTAGGTGCAGGATTCACACGGCCGTATCACACGCCTGTGTATCCAGGCCATGTACCTCACACAGGCAAGGCACACGCCTATGTTTGAGCCCGTGTGCTCAATCTTGGGCATTTTGTTTTGAAAATTTTAAATGCGACAGCCCTATTTTGGCCCTAATCAGAAAAGTGGTTTCGAAACCACTAAACCGAGTCAAAAAAATTTTAAAATATTATTTTCTGTGTTTTTTATTATGTGAATTGTCATATGTGAAAGTTTCGTGTTTTAATTTGGTTATTTGGATGTTAATTTATTAATTAAGGATTTGATTGCATAAAAGAAAAATTATAAGGTTATAATGTAAGTGCCGAATTGTGGTTGAACCTTAATGTTGGAGGGTTTAAGAAGCAATTAGACCAAGAGAATTATGCATGGACATAATCGGTCATCACTTAGTGGGAAGGACATGATATTAAAAGGGCTAGTTTGGTAAATTAATAATTAAGGCTCATGCATGTAATAGTAAAAATTGGAATAGATGCCCATTCTCCCTTGTTTTGCCGAATTCATCAAAAGAAAAAGAAATAGGGAAGGAACAAGGGCATTCGGCTATTTTAATGTTCAATTAAGGTATGAATTCATGTGATTTCTTTTAAATTTTTGTGAATTTGAGATGGTTGTTAAGCTTTTGACATGGCCCATGTGTTAATTTTTGAGTTTGTGATAAATGATGCATTCGGCCATGGTAAGATGTGTTAAATTATTGTTAGCTTAATTTTTGAGTTTGTGATAAATGATGCATTCAGCCATGGTAAGATGTGTTAAATTGTTGTTAGCTTGATGTTGTGTAATGAGAAATGATTATATGTGGATATAAACTATTTAAATTTTGCTATAAGTGGCTAAAATGAGTAAATTGTATTTGATTATTATGATGAAATGTTGGATTTGTGTTTAAAATTAGAAATTTATAATTAAATTGTTAGTATGTATATATATGTTTGCCGAATGTGAACCAAAGTGAGTGAGCTGTTGTAACATGTGAATTCCCTGCATGCTGACCGATTTTAGCTTGATATTATCAGCTGATTTGTTTGAGATTTTTTTTTTGCTGCCAAGTATTCAAATTGAACTATTAGGGGCTGACCTTGCATTAAATGGTATCATGTAATGAATTTGAAGTTGAATTTTTTTTTTTTAAAAATTGCCAAATGGTGTGGTGAGCGTTGGGCTGATTTAATGCTGGAATTTAACATCTAAAAAAAAATTATTGTGCTGAGAAAATGCTGAAAATAACGGTGTCCTTAAGCTGAAATGGAAGAATTTTAATGGCTGAAATTTTGGTGTTTTGGTGCCGTAATTCAGGTGTGAACTGATATGAATTATGTGGTTTTAAAGCATAAGTTAAAGTGAATTCAATGTTGTGATTAAGCTGTCCAAGGATGTGATAAGTTGCTGTTGCACATTCATGATTATTACCGCATCTAAACTGTTGGAAAGTTGAATAATGGCTACTGATTATTTAACGTTAATGTCCAAATTTTATCTTGTTGATATCGTTAATTACTGCCTGTTTATGCTGTCCGAATGTGGCATGGATGCTGTCCAAACTTTTACGTTGTAATGTTGTCTAAGTATCGTATTCTTGATGCTGTCTGAATCAGCCTCCCAAAAGGGATAGGTTACAGCAACTAAGTTATATGATGCGAGTCCTCTTAGGGTGCCCACGACACAACTTTTAAATGCAGATGTTTTCTTGAATAAACATTCAGTTGATGAATGTGGTTGTGTCATGTGAAACGTATAAGTACATGACTTCGATAAGTGTTTGCTTGTGTTGTGAGATTTATTAATGCATTTGAATGTGTAAATTTTGAATGAAAATAAAATCAATTAAATAATTAAACAAGCTGATTTGTTTAATTTTAGCTCAAGAACAAAAAGAATCAATTTCGGATAGGGGGAAGGCGAAAATAATCGAGTAGCCGTTTTGTAATCATTCGACAACATCCTAGGTAAGTTTTAAGTAATTAAACATGTGTTATATTTTTAAAAATTTAATGTCCCTTGTATATATGATTAGAACCGAATGGAAATATTACAAAGAAAATGGGACTTTGACATATGTTTAAACCATGTGTGTGTTTTGAATTGAAAATACGATTTTTGGTACGTATTATGATTAAGTGGTATGTGGTGAAATGAAATTAAATATTGGGCAAGTGCTATGTACGAATGATATTAAACATTGTGAGTATGTTTGTGTTTTATGGAAATTAGAGATACATGTTATAAGATAAGTGAAACTTCGAGACTCAATTATCGCAATGTGTTATTCGAGCCTATGGCCTAGCAAGCTATAAGCTGGTGTTATTATCGAGCTTCGAGCCTAGCAGTCGTATTGCAAGTGAAGGAATATCGGACTTATAAAGTCTAGCAGGCCTCGTGCCGGTGATAAATTTGGGTTTATACCTAGCAGGCTAAATGCCGGTGAAATAATAAAAGCTTAAGACTATGAAACTTATGCTATACGGCATCTGAATTCATTTTATATATTAAGTTGTTCAGGTACGTATAAGTTATTTATGCATATGAGGATATTGTGGATTGAATTATGGAGGTGAAACGAAAGATATATGAGAAGTGGTTGTGTATTTATATATTTGGTCATTGTGGAATTATATACATAAAAGTATATGTTATATCTATGTGAGTACGAACATTGAAATTATGTGGATATGGTGCCTTAATTTAACTTTATTAAGTCGTATCAAAGAATGACATTGAAGTATTTTGATGATGTGATTATGTGACTTCGAATTTTAAAGAAATGATATGTCAATGAAATGTGTACAATGTGGCTATGTACATTAGGCCAAATGATGATACATTTAAATTATGTTATATGCGATTAATGTGCTTAAATAAGTTAAGTTGTTTAAATTACTTAAGACTTACTAAGCTTAATTGCTTACTGTGAATATTTGTGTTCTATTCTATTTTATAGATCTTGGTTGAAAGCTACGAGCTCAAGATTTCAAGTTCAAAGTCATCCACATTATCGTCACTGTTTTGGTACTTTAAATAGTCTATATTTTTGGAAAGATGGCATGTATAGGCTTGACTCTCTCTTTTGAAAACAAGTTACATTTTAAATATGTATATATATTCAAGCCATGCGAAAATGGCTTGTTATGTTGATAAATATGTTTAAATGGTTAGATAAGCTATAATCATATTATTTGTGTATGGTTGAATGAAGTAGTTGTAAGCTTTCAATGGTGACTAATGTGTAATATGCCATGATGATGGATTGCTTTGTTATTGAATGATTCGGATATGCATCTTTGGTATGTTTCATAATTGGAATTGAGATGAAATGAATCAATGATGAGTAAAGTTTTAAATGTTTGAGTTATGTTGCGTGGAATGTCTTATACTATTAATTGGGTACGTTCGGCTATCGGCAATATTAACTAGGTCACTATTTATTATTTGTTATATGCATAAATGAAATGATGAGAATTTCGTAGTTGTTTTTTTTAAAAAAAAGTTTTGAAAAGCATATGATTTCGAATATCGTATTTTAAGTATATGATTATTAGTTGTTTAATCGATATGAAATTGTTTGAAATGGTTATATTTCTTACAGTATGGAGCATAATTGAAATTATGTCTTATATGTATTTATGAATATTTAGAAGTTGCGTTTAATTAGATAATACCTCCTAACCCTATTCCGACGACGGATACGGGATAGGGGTGTTACATTAAATGCAGGGGACACACGGCCTTAATACATGCCCATATGGCAGACCGTGTGTCACACAAGGCCTAGACACACGCCCGTGTGTCTGTCCATGTGGATGAAAATAGGCCACTTTAAGGCTATTTTTCTCACCCAGATTCATCCCGTACCTGCACCAAATCATACCAATACCAGCCAAGCAATTTTAATATATTTTCAAGATAGATTTATGCATATCCATAACTTAATTTCATCATATACCAAAACCCAAACCAAGATTTATTAGCCATACCAATGGGTAACATTACATATCATCTATTTCTATAGTAAACATTTGGTATTTAGCTTACGCATGTCATTTTTACCAAAATAAACATCTCTATATACCCAAAATGTAGTGGTTGATAGTGTGACAAAGCTCTGACCAAATCCTGACCTTCAAGCTCCCGAGCACTATAAATCAAGGGAAAAGAAAACGGGGTAGCACATGGTGTTTAGTAAGTTCATGTAACAAGAATTATACTTACCATATATACATCCATCATTTAACAATTCATACATACATCCATTTCAGATACATATTAACCTATCAGTCACCAACTCAAACCACACATTAGTCAAGTAACATCATATAACTTCAACACATGTTTGAATAATTGATGAGCTCATCAATTCTATGTTTTTCATTCTCTTATTATTTTCCATACTAATCCCGTTGAATTTTTCGAAATTTCGGTGGATATTTCAGGGGTACACTTTTAATGTACAAATCCGAGTCTGTCAATTCATATTCATGTGCACACATATCTATGTCAGAGAGCACACTCCCACGAACCTCATTCTTACAGCGAGATTACTAGTCCAGGCTAAATCCCCTGTAACATATGCTTAGAGAGTATTGTCGGGATTACCAATCTAGGCTAAATCCCCTGCAACGGCAATTACTCTAATGAGCTTAGATCTGAATTACCAGTCCAGGCTAAATTCAGACCCTAATTCGGATTACCCATCCGAGCTAAATCCGTTTTACACATATTCTTCGGGAGGGCTATATCAGTATAGGATCACCCGTCCGGGCTAGATCCTTTTTACCCTCAATTATTTTTTATAGATCCATCGAATTTTCCTTTCATTCAACAGGGATTTCTTCCCCTTTTTGTCAAATATATCAATGTTTCATCAATTATCATACAATGAACATTCAAATCATATTCACATCAATAACATACATGTCGAAACCATTTTTTGAAAATAGGGGAAATCGACTTTGGATTTTGAAAATGAACAGGAGTCGCCACCGATCCTTTTTACTGAGGTGTGATCGGATCACCTCGAAAAGTGGTTGCTTTTAATAAATATTTTGATTTATCAAAACAACGATTTTGGCCTGCGAAATCAGAAAAGGGTTCGGGAGTCGGTTACGCATGAGGAAGGATTAGCACCCTCGATGCGCCCAAAAATTGGTACCTTGTTGATTAATTAATGTCTTAGTGTCGAATGTTTTGAAAATTCAAAAGAATTTAAAATACGATCCCTTTTATTAAAAACATTTGAATATGTCGAAATAAAAATCAAGACTCGCTCATCTCAATGAAATAAGAATGTCGCATCCGGTAAGTTAGGGTGCAATATATCAATTTCTCGAAATTAAGCTCGTCCTTTTTATTAAGAAGATTCATATATTTAAATTGAAAAGGAACATTTGATTATTTTGGGTCGAACGAAAAATCTAAACCCAGTAAGTTAGGGCTCGATTTATCGAAGTTCCAAAATATAAAATATTACCTTAATTTTGAAATTCCTATCTCGAGACACTGAACGCCACATTCAGTAAGTTAGGATGTAGCATTTCGAGGTTTCGAGAATAGGTTTTATTTAAAAACTCGCACGTTTTGATTTTGAAAGCGATACTCGATAGCTCGGATTTAACGAGGAAACCGGAACCTAGTAAGTTAAGGCTCGATTTCCTCGAAGTTTCCCAAAAACGAGTTAGGTTATCGAAAACTTTTGAATAGAAATTTTTACTAAAGCGATATTAAATACGACTTTTTATGAAAATACAAGCATGAAATAATAAAATACGAAACAGAGCAATAATGCATAAACGATATATTATATCAATGAATCAATAACCAAAAGGATGTATGAATGACAACAAGTATAGCATATCATCTTACGCAAACAATAACATTGACTTTCGAAAACTAAAAATAAGTTTAAGAGAAAGTGTGAAATAAACTAAAACAAATTCAATCTAGCAAGTATTAAGTAAACACGGGTGAACAATGAAGAGGCTTAAAACAATAAGAAATTGAATAAACGTTTTAAAAGTAATACATTATAATAAAAGGAATAGTCTTTAAAAGAGACCTATACTTATAAAATACGCATATATATATATATATATAACATTTAAAATATTTATGTAGTGCAATATAAAAATATATATAAAAAAAATAGCAAATATATAAAAATGATGTACATACTATATATAAGAACATACATGCATAATATACGAAAATATTGATACATATAGTACTTGAAATGTATATGCGTAATGCCTTAAAATATTTGCATAAATAATATTCTAGTATATACATACATGAAATAGTATTTAAAATATTTACATAGTGATATAAAAAATATGTAAAAGAATGGTTAATGCATAATACGAAAAATATACATAATACATATACAAAAACAGATTAAAATAGATATATATATGTAATATAAAAATATGTATTAATATTAAAAAGTGTGTGCATACGATAATATATATACGAAAGTATATAAATAAAATATAAAAATGTATGAATGATATAATGTTAAAATATACGTAATATATATGTATAATATACTATTAAAAATATATTCATAGTATATAAAATATAATCATAAAAGGTATAATATATAAAGAAATATATTAATATACATATACGTTAAAAGAACATATATAAGTTAAACAAGTGTATTGACAAAAAGATAATAACAAAAAGATAATATATATAAAAAAAGCTATCAACAATGCTATGCTATATTTAAGTGTTAAATAAAATAGCAAACATGAAACGTTAATAAATAATAGATATAACAATAACAGCAATGAAATATAATAATATAAATAATATCGAGATTAAAATAAAATAAATGGAAAATGTGGAGAAAGGGACGAAATTGGGTTAAAAGTGAAGTTCCCGGGGCAGATTCGTGACAAAAAACGACTGGGAGGGTTTATCTGAATACGCTAAAGCACAGGGAGGACTAAAAGCGCAATAAATCTCCCCTCGAAACGCACAGCAGCAGCGGGACCCCATTGAAAGTGAAACGAAATTAGGCGCCAATTTTAAGAAACGGAAATAAAGGAATTTGGGACCAAACGAAACGCGCAAGAAAGAGGGAAGGATCGAAATGGAGAATATACCCCCTTCAAAACGGTACAGCACTACAAAGGACAAGATTGAGAAATATCGTGAATTAAAGGGCCCGATTAAAAGAAGGATAAGTCGAAACAGGACTAAGTCGCAGAACGCTAAACAGCGGAGGGACTAAACGCGAAAATAGACCATTAGAGGCTAAAAGGCGCGGATCCGGGTTGATTAACGGGCGCGGGCGCGGGTTATACACCTCCAAACGATGCCGTTTAGCAAACCGAATAATACCCGCCCCTTTTTACGTTTGTTAAACCTAGCCTCCTCTTTTCTTCTCCCTCTCAACAGACCAAAACAAAGGGGCTGCCCGATTCCCTGGTCTCCATCCGGATCTGATGGTCGGCGACACGGGCAATGGGCTATTAAGCCTCGCTTGCGTATCCCCATTTCCGGTATTTGGAGAACGAAAAGAACCCTCGACACCATCCTCGGGTCCGACTCCGACGATAGAGTTAGACCCTCCGATGCCACAAACGCGGGAATCCAGGTATGTGCCTTTCTTCTCTTTTTTGTTTATTTAAACTAAAAATGAATAGAATAAAACCGTAAATCAAAGAAAAAAAGTAACCTTTTCTCTTATTTCAGTTGTCTTCCTCTTGATTTTACAATATGCTATTGTTCTTTTTTCAAAAGAAAAACTCACTCCCAGATTTCAGATCTGTTTTTATCTTCCCAAAATCCCCCCGTAATACACACTGGTTATCTGAATATGAACCAAGTCCCCCTATATACATCGATTTTCTGTGGCTATATAGCCGATTTTGTTACCATCTATCACTGTCTATTGCTACTGTTTCGTTCCTTTGCTTTCGTCCTCTTTTCTCTGTTTGCAGGTGATGGGACGGGCCAAGAGTGGCTGAGCCGCGGAGAGTAGGTTCAGCCTCGGGACGAGACGCGGGTGATGCGCTCGAGGCACGAGAGCTACGGTGCTAGGGCAATAGCTAGGGCTAGGCCCGGCAGAATGCAACGGGCTCGTTTAATTGGGTCTTTAGATTTGGGGTATGGGCTAGTCGGTTAGGGCTTGTTTAGGGTTAAGGGTATTTTGGGTTTTGTGAATAGGGTTTGTGGTGGGTGTTAGTTAATTTTGTATTGGGCCACCGGGTATTGGAAATGGGTTTTAGGGTCTGTTTTGGTTTTTTGATTTGGGCTGTAAGTGGACTGGTATTGTTATTTTGGATTTTAGTTTTTTATTATTTTTGTATTTATTTTGATTAGGCCGGGCACAATTTGGGTATTACAGCTGCCCCTCTTTGCTCATTGTCGTGTAACGACAATAGAGCAAAGACTTCAAGAAAGACCAAATTTGCCCGGTCCGGCTGAGTTTTGGTCCTTTTAGCGTTCATGCTCTTCAGGTAGTCCCATCACATCTTGTTGCTTTGATCCATTTCACCGCCTCTTCCAAGAGATAGAACTTGTAGCTTCAATCTGCTCCGTTGTAACCTCAGGGATAAGAAACTTGCAACTTTAACCTGCTCTACTGTAACTTCAGAGAGATAAGGTTTGTTGTGATCCGCTCTTCTGTGACTCTAGAGAGATAAGATCTTGTATCTTCAGTCTGCTCCGCTGTAGCTTCAGGGAGATAAGACTTGTAACTTCAACCTGCTCTACTGTAACTTCAGAGAGATAAGGTTTGTTGTGATCTGCTCTTCTGTGACTCCAGAGAGATAAGATCTTGTATCTTCAGTCTGCTCCGCTGTAACTTCAGGGAGATAAGACTTGTAACTTCAACCTGCTCTACTGTAACTTCAGAGAGATAAGGTTTGTTGTGATCTGCTCTTCTGTGACTTCAGAGAGATAAGATCTTGTATCTTCATTGTGAACTCAGGGAGGAGGGATTTGTAGTTTCAACCTACTCCACTGGAACTTCGAAGAGAAAGAAATCAGGGAGAAGAGATCCGTAACATCAATCTTCTCTGCTGAAAACTTCAAAGAAATACTGATCCTCAAGGTAAACTCTGGGAGAAGGGATTTGTAGCTTCAACTTACTCCACTTGGTACTTCGAGGAGATGAAAATTCAGGGAGAAGAGATCCGTAACCTCAATCTTCTCTGCTGAAAAAGGGTTGATCCTCAATGTAAACTCTGGGAGAAGGGATTCGTAGCTTCAGCCTACTCCACTTGGAACTTCGAGGAGACGAAAATTCAGGGAGAAGAGATTCGTAACCTCAATCTTCTCTGCTGAAACTTCAAAGAAATATACTTCATTGTTTTAGATTTGCTCTACTTCTATCTCGAGGAGACAAAATCTAGAATTTGCAATCTGCTCCCTTGTTATTTCAGGAAGACTTCAATCTTCAGTCTGCCTCACTCCCATCTCAAGGAGACAGAATCTAAACTTTTTAGCCAACTCCACTGTTGTTCAGGGAGATAGGGCTGTGAATTTACTAGGGTTGCTACATTGTTCTCAGAGAAACCTGTCCTGTATAACATGTTTTATGTGCTTATGCCAATGGTTAGGATGCTGTGATCTGAATGAATCAAATGCTCCTAACTAAATGTGTCATGTATGACACTTGAATGAATGTAAAATGTCATAAGAATGTGATGTCTTTGTTTAGGGTACCATCACTCGTTGCCCATCAGGGTTCTATTACAGACGTAGTACGCTGCATTCCTTGCTCAGCTGGTGTTTTATCCAAAATAATCGCATTCTGCGCGCCAGCTTGCCCCATCGTAACTTTGGGGTTCGTTTAGCTGTAACTTGGGGACATAAGGTTTGTACTATCTTTAAACCACCCCATTGCAATTCATGGCTCCAGGATCTATATCCACTTTCATCCATCCCACTACTAATCAAGGGTATATGAACTTGTCTCATCAATTGATCACGCTCTGGGTGACCTGACCAGGTGTATATGCCTGATACTCGTGTGGATGCAGGGTATCATTTTGAGGATAATCTCGATTACTCATTTTTCATCAAGATTGTATCACCGACCCAATATCTTATCTCTCTTGTTCAGCCAATATCTCCAACTGAAAATCCAAAGAGATGATTTCAATTTGGACTTAAATATTTCCAACTCTTAAGCTTGGAAAGTCCTAAACAATAGTCCTGTTTTAGGTTCCCTTACTATTTAGAAACTTCCAGGGTAATACGCAAAACTCCTTTCATAAAAGTGTTATTAGTCCACTAATCATTATTTCAATACAAAATGCTTGAAAAGGATCATGACAATTGAATGAAAGCATAACTTGAAACAAGCAAATTAAGCGAATGCAATCAAAAAACAATTTATTGGGAGTATAGCTCGACACAAATAAATTAATCAATAAGAAGGAAATTGATCGGGAGCACAGCCCGTCATGATTCAAAGATAGCAAATATACTAAGAAAGATGAAAGCTAGGTGCCCCAAATATCGCAACCTAAGCTTCTCTGTTTTAATTCTTGAGAACCCCTCCAAGCTCAATGTGTGCCTAGGGGATTCAAAGTACTCTGTCGATGCCCCAAGACGTGGCACTCTTCTTCATCGTTAATTCAAGCCTGGCGAGACTTCCTCGTGCCCCACTTTGGATCAAAATTTGAGCCGCCCTTTTCGGGTTTTCAACTCAAATGCCCTTTGGACTCAAAGCGCCCTTTGCGGGTTTTCGCCTTGGCCTCTCCTTTTTCTTTCTTTCCTTTGGCTGTTTTTTTTTTCTTTTTCTTCTTTTTCTCCTTCTTTTTTTCTTTTTTCTCTCTTTTTTTTTTGATCAACTTTCTCAGAAGGTCTTAAGACACCATTTGCGAGTTTTCATCTTGATTTTCTCGAGAAATTCTTGTGGACGGATTCTTCGCGACATAAGTTTGTATCACCCATTTTGGCACGTTTGATTAGGATGAATACTCTCAAGTTAAGTTCACTAGGGATACTCAAATCTTGACTCTATCGAGGCTTGAAGGAAGAAATCTCAATTCATAAACCCATGAGAAAGGGGTTGCCCCAGTAACAGTCTTGTCATTTGGCAAGCCTTATGTAAAGAGATGGTTCAATGATTCTCAGCAGATAAGAATGAAGTTGCTGACGTTATCCTTCAACCTGGAAAGCTGAGGTATGTAAATTACTCCCGGAGCAGTCACCTCACTATGGCTCGATGATGTCTCTGAAGTGTTCTTAAACTTCATATATTTCTCCAACTGTGAGGCTACTAAAGTAGATAGGAATATCTACAGGTATGACAGTGGTGCTCCTTTGATATACATATACCAGAGAATGGACTATCTCGTGCAGATCATTAGTCAAAATACCCAATCTGATCTTAAGAGAACATGATAATGAATATGCCTCTTGGTTCCAATCATTCCAGCATGAGCTCAAAGATAGAAGTCATTATTCTTAGGATGACAGACTTTGTTGTCTATAACGGTTCCAGGCGGGATATTGTCAGGAAATCTCTGCTGGAAAAACTTAGTATGATATTTTTTCTGTGCCATAATGACCATGAACTTGAGGTTCCTATTCTCGTCAAGGAACTTGATCAAGTTCTTTGTTCAAAACTTGATTGAACTGAGACTCGCTAACTCGATCTTTGGAGATAAAGAGCTGATCAGGCTTCTTCTTCCCTGAATCTGTATAGAAGTCTTCCCTCACGATACCTTCATCCATTTTGTCAGACACTAGTTTGGAGGGAAAATCTATCATTTTGAGCTTCAGAAACTGTGTACGGACTGATGCCCTATAGCGAAAAATCAATGGCCATTGCCTGAAGCTAACTACCGCAGCTATTGATGGCACATCAGATTGCTTGGGGGTCATATAATATATTCATTCTAAGGATAATAGTTAGAACCTTTGAAATCATAGGGATTTGAATGCGTTTGCTTCAGCGTCAGCATGGAAAGTAAGTGGTAGTTTCTTATACCAATTTTCACCAGTCTCGGTCATCTTCTGTAATTTATTTCTTCTTTTTTTTCTTTTCTTTTAGCAGACTGCAAACTTTTGACATCGTGCAGTTGGATATGATCTTTTTCCTTCTTTTTTTCTTTTTTTTTGTTTTGTTTTGTTTTTTTTTTTTTTTTGGAATTCAAACTTGAATTTGGATTCAGCTTTGGATTTTGAATTTGAATTTGAATCTGATGACACTTTACTTGGTAACTTTGGCACATGAAGCGACCTTACTCTCTTGATGAAGTAATTGACCATGGTGAAGGTGAATTGAAGCTGGTGAAGCTGGCCCAAATGCCATCCGTGTCCTCACATAAATCTCATCTCACACTGATGTAGTCCTCTTTCATCGCGAATTAGTAATATCTTAGCCTCATGATCAGCCTGGGTATTGTACAACCACTAGCATGTGTCCTACAGATATTCTTGTGGACCTCTTTTAAAATTTCGGTGTGCCCGTGTCTTGGTAGCCCAGGCATGTCTTGATATGGCTGTGCAAAGACATTTGAATTTTGAAATCACTCAATGATGTCTTGCCTTTTTGGTAGTGAGCTAGGCTTCAATCTTTGTTTGCTCGCGATATCCACTGACCTTGTGGGATTCATTTTCATCTTGTTCTACCATCCTTGACAAATCGGGAGATAGGTCACAATCTTTGTCATCTTCAAAGTCCTGAGACTCCCTTAAGCATACATTTCGCTTCAAAGGAGATTCTAGTTTAGTAACAGTGCTGCTCGTGTCATTGATATCTGGAGACCCTTTTTATAGGTACAGAAAAAGATTTTAAAGAACAAATGAATTCAAGAATGAGTATTTACATATCATGATCATGAAGAAAGAATATTTGAAAGAGTTCGAAGAACACTAGAATCTAAGAACAAATGTGCAATATGGTTATAAATGAAAGAATAAGAGAATCTAAGAATAATCATTGTATAGTGTGAAATGAGAAATAAATGAAAATTTACTCAAAAGATGCATTCTTATTGAAATAAAGATTTTAGACAAAAGCCTATTTTCACAAAAGGATTCTTACTGCCTCTAGGCTTAAAGTAGTAAGCGTGTTTTGGGTATTACCCTAAGTTAGCTCTAAAAGACACAGGGACTTCTTCCACAGTCCCATTACTCAAAACATTCCCAGTACCTAAGAGTTTGGAAACCTTTAAGTCATTGGTTCCCTTTTCAGCGGCGTCATTAATGTTCAAATTCCTCATATCTCGCCTTGCTCTGTAGGCTCGAACTTGATGCACCCTTCACAATGTTCATCCCTTGAACAGAATATTCGAGTAGCAGATTTTCTTCCTCAGAGGGATCATCTAATTTTATAACTCCAATTTTGATAAGTCTTTCGACTATCTTTTTGAAAGCGGTGCAGTTCTCAATCGAATGTTCTGTGTTTCCCCCATGGTATTCACATCGAGCATTCAGATCATACCATTTGGGGTATGGAGGCTGCAACGGTTTTATGTAAAATGGGGACACCACGTGTGCATCAAATAAACTTTGATAAAGCTCCTTATACGACGTTGGAATTGGCGTAAATGAGAGTTTTTCAATATTTGGCCTTGGATTGGATTCTTGCTTTTGGGGAACCTGATGGCTAGTAATTGTTATTCCCGGCTGACCTATGGTAACTGGTTTTATTTCCTTCGAAGTACTACCTCGGGAACTCCACTCTCGCTTTTTAAAACCTTTGCACTGTTTTGGACGCACTATATTGGCCTTCTCAGTGACCGTAAGGTTGTCTGAATTACCTCCTGGACGGGGACCTGAGCCTACTGAAAGGGTTGCTGGTGCTGACATTCTAGTCTGATGCTGTTGGGGTCTAGTGGTAACGGGTATCCCTCGCGAAGGTGCGTCTGGTTGAATCTGGCCGCTTATTGGAGTAATACTTGGGGAATAAACGATATCTTCGTTATCATCCTCGCTGTTGTCCACTGGGTCTTTTCTCCTTCCAAGCCCTTCGGCTAATAACTGTTTAAGCTGGCTAATCATATTTCTTTGGAGTTCTACCATTTGGCTCTGCATATCCTGTTGAATCCTGGATAACTGCTCTTGCATCTGTATCTGCCTTTGCTCTATTCTCTCTAACCTTCGTTCCATGGCTTTTAGGTTAACTGAAATAATTTTTATCTAATTAGGGTCATTTTGTAAAAACCTGATGCAAATGATGCGATGTAAATAATGCAATGCAACTGATGCAATGCAAATGCATGAAATACAAATGCAAATGAATGCAAGAAAAGAAGCGTCGACCTTATATTCAGTTCCATTAGAAGAGCTTTTCTAGAAGACAGATTTCTTCACATAAAATGGATCACATATGCGATCTTGCCCTCATAGTCTAAGCAAAGATGCCGATCTTTCTCTTCATGTCTGAATACTATGGTCGACTCTCGTAAATTTGCCAAAGGTGTCTTCATCAGTGCCTTTTTGCTTGGTCTGGGCTGTAACTCGTTGTTCATTCTTCCTTGCGATGCTCGCTTGCTCCTTTAGGAAAGTCGAGACTTGACAGTTCCCGCATAATCTTCATCAATTTGAGTCCTTTTTTAGGCAAAATCTTGCATTCCTTTGCGAGCTATCATCCTTCTTCCATTGTGCTCACTTAGACCATATATGGTCAACCGCATTATAATCCACTTTATCAAGAAATTCGTCTCCTTATGACGAACTCCCCTATTTAGGAATCGAATATGAATCAACACCTTCTTTCTATAACGATGGGATGTAATGTAATGCAAATGCATGAATACAAAAAGGCATCGATCTCGATTCAGTTTCTTTTAGAAAACTTTATTAAAAAAACAAAATCCTTAACATAAAACAGGCTACCAATATGCGTTTGCCCTAACGTTCGAAGTCTTAACAAAGCAAACTTTTGACCAAGATCGGATTGTTGCTCACATTGGTGTTTAATGTGCTCAATTTAAGCTATATCTTCACCCGTGAGGTAATTCCTATAGCCAAGGACACATTCTCCAATGTCTGTGAAGTTATCTTGCTTATCTTTAGAAAAGATTGGTGAACAAATAAGCATCCCTATTTCACAGCATATTGCCTTTAAAAGGATATCTGACACTTTCAATGTTTCTTGAGAGTCTTCAGATTCCCATCCACACAGAATCTTAAAATGCTCGCGGGGGTATCTTCGCGGCATAGCTAATCTCCATCTTAAAGGTCTTTGAACGATACGATCTTCTTTAATCTCTTTCTTCCACGCCCATTTGGGTTGTCTAGGCCATCAGGGTTTGCATTTCCATAGGTGCACCATCTTAAAATACCACAGCAGGCTCAAGCTCGTTGTTTGGTAGCGGGGTTATAGTAAATGAGCCTTTTTTTTTTTTCACCATCCTAGGCAAAATTCTTTCCAACCAACTCATTTTTGTAGGCTCCAAGTACTTTGTCAAACACTTTTCTTCCAACACCCTTACCACCCATAAGGTAACCATCCTCGTATGAAAAGGAAATGCTGTGATGGTGTAAGTATCTGTCGGTACTCCCTATGCTTACTTTAAATTGTTCAATCAACTTCATGTCAAGCAAATGCTGCAAGTCCCCAGAACTGTCGTAGAACCACTGCTTGGCTACGTTACTCTATTGATCCCATATTGCCTTTAACTTCTGTGGATTATTTTGTACTGCATTGACGCAAATGCAACCCTATAGTTCTGATGTATATGCTTCAATTAGGCAATCTCTTTTGCTAGTTATGTTTCCTTTGATCGCTTACGGACAATCGTATTGTTTCCCGCTTTATCAAGGATCTCATTTTTTTTAAAATAAAACTTTCTAAATTAGAAATTGAACGTGAATCGATACCTTCTAAATGCGACATGATATGCAAATTATAGAAAGAACACGAAAAACACAGAATGTCAGTACAATGTGTAAAATGAAATTCAAAACACGTATGGAAACAGAGAAACAATCAAGGACCTATCAGGGTAATCACTAAGGTTCAACGTGGCTCTACCTAGGGTGAGCTCCTAAGGTTCGCTATATGAGGCTTGGTTCTAGAGCAAGGGTACCTGAACCAGCAGATTCCTCGATCTTCACCCATTATAGGCTCATATGGATCGAGTTCAGTTCAGGGGAACACATTTCCCTATGGCTGCACGGAGATGAAAATCTCACGAAGCACATAAGTACGGATGTATTCCGAAAGCGGTTCACTATCCTGCACGGAGGTGAAAACCTCACGAAGGAGTAGCTTCTTGCTCCCACTTAAAAGGTGTGACCCGACGGTCATGCAATGCAATGCACAAGTATATACAAAACTCAAAATAAATAAAAAAATAGGAACACAATAATGGAAATCAAAATTTAAAACAGATGAAATGCAAAAGAAAGATCGTATATTAAAATCAAAAATTTCAATTTTCGACAAAAAGACAAAAATTAATCAACTAGTGGCTTGACTCACAAACTTGGGTCCCCAGTGGAGTCGCCAAGCTGTCGAAACCATTTTTTGAAAATAGGGGAAATTGACTTTGGATTTTGAAAATGAACAGGAGTCGCCACCGATCCTTTTTACTGAGGTGTGATCGGATCACCTCGAAAAGTGGTTGCTTTTAATAAATATTTTGATTTATCAAAACAACGATTTTGGCCTGCGAAATCAGAAAAGGGTTCGGGAGTCGGTTACGCATGAGGAAGGATTAGCACCCTCGATGCGCCCAAAAATTGGTACCTTGTTGATTAATTAATGTCTTAGTGTCGAATGTTTTGAAAATTCAAAAGAATTTAAAATACGATCCCTTTTATTAAAAACATTTGAATATGTCGAAATAAAAATCAAGACTCGCTCATCTCAATGAAATAAGAATGTCGCGTCTGGTAAGTTAGGGTGCAATATATCAATTTCTCGAAATTAAGCTCGTCCTTTTTATTAAGAAGATTCATATATTTAAATTGAAAAGGAACATTTGATTATTTTGGGTCGAACGAAAAATCTAAACCCAGTAAGTTAGGGCTCGATTTATCGAAGTTCCAAAATATAAAATATTACCTTAATTTTGAAATTCCTATCTCGAGACACTGAACGCCACATTCAGTAAGTTAGGATGTAGCATTTCGAGGTTTCGAGAATAGGTTTTATTTAAAAACTCGCACGTTTTGATTTTGAAAGCGATACTTGATAGCTCGGATTTAACGAGGAAACCGGAACCTAGTAAGTTAAGGCTCGATTTCCTCGAAGTTTCCCAAAAATGAGTTAGGTTATCGAAAACTTTTGAATAGAAATTTTTACTAAAGCGATATTAAATACGACTTTTTATGAAAATACAAGCATGAAATAATAAAATACGAAACAGAGCAATAATGCATAAACGATATATTATATCAATGAATCAATAACCAAAAGGATGTATGAATGACAACAAGTATAGCATATCATCTTACGCAAACAATAACATTGACTTTCGAAAACTAAAAATAAGTTTAAGAGAAAGTGTGAAATAAACTAAAACAAATTCAATCTAGCAAGTATTAAGTAAACACGGGTGAACAATGAAGAGGCTTAAAACAATAAGAAATTGAATAAACGTTTTAAAAGTAATACATTATAATAAAAGGAATAGTCTTTAAAAGAGACCTATACTTATAAAATACGCATATATATATATATATATAACATTTAAAATATTTATGTAGTGCAATATAAAAATATATATAAAAAAAATAGCAAATATATAAAAATGATGTACATACTATATATAAGAACATACATGCATAATATACGAAAATATTGATACATATAGTACTTGAAATGTATATGCGTAATGCCTTAAAATATTTGCATAAATAATATTCTAGTATATACATACATGAAATAGTATTTAAAATATTTACATAGTGATATAAAAAATATGTAAAAGAATGGTTAATGCATAATACGAAAAATATACATAATACATATACAAAAACAGATTAAAATAGATATATATATGTAATATAAAAATATGTATTAATATTAAAAAGTGTGTGCATACGATAATATATATACGAAAGTATATAAATAAAATATAAAAATGTATGAATGATATAATGTTAAAATATACGTAATATATATGTATAATATACTATTAAAAATATATTCATAGTATATAAAATATAATCATAAAAGGTATAATATATAAAGAAATATATTAATATACATATACGTTAAAAGAACATATATAAGTTAAACAAGTGTATTGACAAAAAGATAATAACAAAAAGATAATATATATAAAAAAAGCTATCAACAATGCTATGCTATATTTAAGTGTTAAATAAAATAGCAAACATGAAACGTTAATAAATAATAGATATAACAATAACAGCAATGAAATATAATAATATAAATAATATCGAGATTAAAATAAAATAAATGGAAAATGTGGAGAAAGGGACGAAATTGGGTTAAAAGTGAAGTTCCCGGGGCAGATTCGTGACAAAAAACGACTGGGAGGGTTTATCTGAATACGCTAAAGCACAGGGAGGACTAAAAGCGCAATAAATCTCCCCTCGAAACGCACAGCAGCAGCGGGACCCCATTGAAAGTGAAACGAAATTAGGCGCCAATTTTAAGAAACGGAAATAAAGGAATTTGGGACCAAACGAAACGCGCAAGAAAGAGGGAAGGATCGAAATGGAGAATATACCCCCCTTCAAAACGGTACAGCACTACAAAGGACAAGATTGAGAAATATCGTGAATTAAAGGGCCCAATTAAAAGAAGGATAAGTCGAAACAGGACTAAGTCGCAGAACGCTAAACAGCGGAGGGACTAAACGCGAAAATAGACCATTAGAGGCTAAAAGGCGCGGATCCGGGTTGATTAACGGGCGCGGGCGCGGGTTATACACCTCCAAACGATGCCGTTTAGCAAACCGAATAATACCCGCCCCTTTTTACGTTTGTTAAACCTAGCCTCCTCTTTTCTTCTCCCTCTCAACAGACCAAAACAAAGGGGCTGCCCGATTCCCTAGTCTCCATCCGGATCTGATGGTCGGCGACACGGGCAATGGGCTATTAAGCCTCGCCTGCGTATCCCCATTTTCGGTATTTGGAGAACGAAAAGAACCCTCGACACCATCCTCGGGTCCGACTCCGACGATAGAGTTAGACCCTCCGATGCCACAAACGCGGGAATCCAGGTATGTGCCTTTCTTCTCTTTTTTGTTTATTTAAACTAAAAATGAATAGAATAAAACCGTAAATCAAAGAAAAAAAGTAACCTTTTCTCTTATTTCAGTTGTCTTCCTCTTGATTTTACAATATGCTATTGTTCTTTTTTCAAAAGAAAAACTCACTCCCAGATTTCAGATCTGTTTTTATCTTCCCAAAATCCCCTCGTAATACACACTGGTTATCTGAATATGAACCAAGTCCCCCCTATATACATCGATTTTCTGTGGCTATATAGCCGATTTTGTTACCATCTATCACTGTATATTGCTACTGTTTCGTTCCTTTGCTTTCGTCCTCTTTTCTCTGTTTGCAGGTGATGGGACGGGCCAAGAGTGGCTGAGCCGCGGAGAGTAGGTTCGGCCTCGGGACGAGACGCGGGCGATGCGCTCGAGGCATGAGAGCTACGGTGCTAGGGCAATAGCTAGGGCTAGGCCCGGCAGAATGCAACGGGCTCGTTTAATTGGGTCTTTAGATTTGGGGTATGGGCTAGTCGGTTAGGGCTTGTTTAGGGTTAAGGGTATTTTGGGTTTTGTGAATAGGGTTTGTGGTGGGTGTTAGTTAATTTTGTATTGGGCCACCGGGTATTGGAAATGGGTTTTAGGGTCTGTTTTGGTTTTTTGATTTGGGCTGTAAGTGGACTGGTATTGTTATTTTGGATTTTAGTTTTTTATTATTTTTGTATTTATTTTGATTGGGCCGGGCACAATTTGGGTATTACAATACATTTCAAGCATTTAAGAATATAATTCAAGTTACACGAACTTACCTCGATACTTGTTCGTGTTTGTTATCGACTAATCTGATATTTTCTCTTTACCACGATCTAACCTTGTAATTGTATCGTCTGGATCTATATAAATAAATTTAATCATCATTTTTATTCAATTCATATTCCAATACATTCAATTTACATCCTAGACAAAATTACCATTTTGCCCCTAAACTTTTCATTGATTCCAATTTTGTCCCTAGGCTCGAAAAATAAAATTCATGCAATTTAATCCCCTTACCAAGCCTAGCCAAAATTCATATGTACAATTTACAGCACTATTGTTTCACAAAAACTAGAATTTTTCTTTGAATTTTGTAAGTTTTGAAATTTAGTGCCTTTTTCACATTTTCATGAAAAATCACTTTGTAAAAGTTGTTTCTCTACCATCAATACTTTATTTTTCACCATAAATTTTCAATTTATAGCATATTCATCTATGACATGAATTTTATACTTTGACATCTTTTCAATTTAACCCCAAAAATAGAAAGAACAAGTTGTCCCAATTATAAAAATATAAAAATTACTAAAAACGAGCCATGAAAACTTACCAATTTATGCCAAAAAAGTTTGTTTCCTCTCTCCTAGGGTTTCCATGGAATTTGGGGGTTGAAGATGATATGAAATGATGATATTTCTAATTAATTTCAATATCATCCTTTAATAATTCCATATTCCAATTTAGTCCTTGCCCAATTTTCATTTTTCCATGGATGAATCATCAAAGATTTTTCCAGACGCTTTTCAATGGTCCAATTACTACATAAGGACCTCTAGTTTTCAATTTTATAACTATTTAATCCTTTTAACTTCTAGCACTCAACTTTCACATTTTATGCAATTAGGTCCTTTTTCTAATTAATTACTTAATCGGTAAATTTTTTCTATTAATTTTTTTATACGACTTTCCTATCATATCAATATTCATGCAACAATTTTAAAATAAATTTTCTTTTTAAATTAGATTTGTGGTTATGAAACCACTGTTCCGATAACTCTGAATTTTAGGCCATTACATTATCATGCCATAATATGGCTTCAAAAAAAACACATGTTTATATATATACTAAACCAACATTAAATTCATAACCTCATTTACAATTAATCCACAAAATAACTATTATTTAGACACCCTAGACCCTAGGTACATGTTGACACAAAAGGTAAACATCACCACATTTGAGTTCGGGATCGTTATTGGATGCTGAATCGGTGATCAAAAGTTAAGTACCTAACTTGCGCATGTAAAACAAAATCGTACGCTGAGTAAAGCT
The DNA here is from genome assembly GCA_020496765.1 of Gossypium stocksii. Lineage (NCBI taxonomy): Eukaryota > Viridiplantae > Streptophyta > Magnoliopsida > Malvales > Malvaceae > Gossypium > Gossypium stocksii. The sequence continues at coordinate 44,441,183 of CM035628.1, read as the reverse complement.
CAATGGTATTTCTATAATTCGAATATTTAAAGTACCTAATAATATAATATGCACATATTAATTATAAGCACAATTGAATATTTAAAACCACATTTATTCATAAAATGGCATTAGCCATTTAATACTCAATTCATAAATACCATAATCAATTCTCATAACTTGCTATATAATAGCTTTACACTTTCAGTTTTCATATTATGCCATATCATTATCAGTTATAGAACTTTAGTATTTATTTACCCCTATTAACACGATTCGGACTCAGACGGATGCACGAATCCAACAAACACACCAGTTTGGCACCCAATGCCTCATCGGATAAATCCAAAGTAATAATGTAAAACCCCGAAAATTTCTATAGTAAGAAAGTAATATAGTATCCTTGATATATTAAAATAAAGAAATAAAGTGACAAAAAGGGAAATTTTGAGTTATGTCAACATTGGCAAGTATATTATGACATATTAATTTAAGAAATGATTAAACCACAAAAATGAGAAAAGTTTTGTTGCCCAACAGTAAATACTTAAAAATTGAGGGGTTAAAGTGTAAATATGAAAAAGTTGAAGGACCAATAGTGCAAATATTTTATGGGTGAAATGATCTATAAACTAAGGAAAATGGATGAATTAGGACCAAATTGAATATGTGAAGAATTATTAGGGACTAAATCACAATTTTACCAAATTAAGTGATGAATCAAGGATGGAATTTTAAAAGATCATAAATGGCAAAATGGTCATTTAGCAAAGAAGATATTTGAAGGGTAATGATGATGTTGATGATATTTTATAATTATTTAATTAGATAAATATTATTTTATTAATATTTTAATGAGATATTTTATTATTTTATTATTTATTTAGTATATAAGGAAGGAAAGATGAAGAAATCTTTCCATGCATGCACCCACGTTAGAAGAGAAGAGAGAAAGAAAGAAAGTTTTGCTTTCTTTACAATTTAGTCCTTCCACAAAGAAAATTACCATTTTCACCTAGAAATCAAAAGAATTTCCATGGTTACTGAGAGAAAGAAATAATAAGGAAACTTTGGGACACTAGAATATCAAGTTAGATTCAAGAAATAGAAGTTAGAGGAGAGAGAAAAATCAAGTTGAAGATTGAAATCAATATGAAAAGGTAAGAACATCAAGATTTTAATATATTTTTAAGTTTGATATTATTGAAAAAACATGAAAATGATGTTAAAGTAGAGTTTTCTTATATAAGAGTCTATGTTCTTGATATATTAGTGAAGGGAAATAAAATAAAATGATGGGAAATATTGTAGAGAAAGGAAATAAGGGAGTTATAAACTTGGTAATCAACATTTTGCATTAAAACAGTTTTGGACAGCAGTAGTAGTCAAACTTTGAAAAATTATCAAAAATTGTGAAAATTGAATTAGAGGTTGAATAAAATATGAAATTAAATATTATTGAGTATAGTTTTTCATAGAAGAAACTGTGTAATCAATGAAATTGTAAATTGTGAGATATAATAAATTTTATGAGACAATGTCAAAATGTTTCGGGTTCCTCTATTTTGACTTTGGAAAATTATCAAAAATTGGAAAAAAATAATTAGGGTCTTAAATTTATATTTTTAAATTCTTAATAAGTCTATTTTAAACAAACAGAAATATCATCCAAATTCTGTACTAAGAGATAATTAATTTTTAGTAAGGAAAGGTTGAAGCTGTCAGACAGTAGAATAGGGATAAATTTGAAGATTTACTGTACTTATTGGCTAAACTATAAATTCTGAAAATTTTATGGTAGAAATATATTTGAGTCTAGTTTCAAAAACATCAAGCGGATCTTAATTTGGAATTCTGTAGCTCAAGATATAAATAATTTAGTGACTGTGACTCAAGTGGACAGCTTTGAATGAACATATAAGTAAATAGTGGAATTATATATATATTAAGTATGTGGAATGGAAAGGAGGAGGAGGAATATATACATTTATACATGTATATATATATATATATAAGAATATTTAGTTAGCATGAGTTACATTAAAAATGGCTAATTTGCATGTTTTAGGCTCAGGGACTAAATTGAATAAAAGTAAAACTTTAGGGGAAATTTTGTTAAAATGTCAAAAATGACCAAATTGCATGAAATGAATCATTTTATTGTCTAAATTAATATGTTGAAATAAATTATTAATATCAAGTGGGTTTAGAGCTTTAATTTTGTTGTTTGATGATATTATAAAGTAATATTAATGTTAGTATCAAATTGTGAAAATAGTTAAAATATTAGGGATTGGTATTAAATTTCTATTTTATTAAGGGTTGTATAATAGCCTAGAATATTTGGATAAAGTATTAATTGAGAAAAATTAGTTGATTTGATTAACTAGTTAAGAAACTAAATTGTAAAAGTTGTAAAAGCTAGGGTAATTGTGAAAATTTCAAAATTTATGGATTTAAGTGAAATTAGGGAGTTAAATTTTTTTAAAATAGAATTTGTATGAAATAATAAGATTAATTGTGAAGAAATAAAGTTAGTCTTGGTTTAGGGACTAAATTGGAAATTAGGCAAAAGTTGAATAAAAATTGAAATACTCAATGTGAAATTGTGTCGTATTGATGATTTTTAATTGTTTAATTTCCGTAGCTAATGTGGTGCCGGAGATCTCGGCTAAGAAAGGAAAAGATAAAGTTAACGAGGGGTAGCTCGAAAATTATGGTTTATATTTCTATAATCTGAATCTAGTTATTAATTGTTATAATTTTTATTTAATGTATATGGTAAGTGTTGAGGTAAGTAATTGATATTTGATAATTGATTGAAATGGATTGAATTGGTAGATATATATATATATATATTGATTGGAAATTGAAAGTGATTGTATTGAATTAAATGAGTTATTGTGATATCTATTTGAAAATATGAGAATTTGTGATTGGTATGAATTTGATTGAAATTGAATTGAAAAAGTGAATTGGAAACCCTATTAACTAGTCGCGCTAAGTCAAATATAGTTGGCATGCCATAGGATTGGAAGAGTTCAGGGATACTCGACCATGAGTCAATTAGGCACTAAAAGTGTCGTATTATTGTTTTTGATAAATTTGATTAGGTATTGAGTATCGTTTGCTTCCGCAATGCCAAATTGGCACAATGTGTCGACTAGTGTGTTTGGTTGGATCCGTGTATCCGTCTGAGTCGAGTCATGTTAATAGGGGTAAATAAATGAATTGACAAATTGAATGATATTGAATGATTCTGTATATGAAATGGAATGAGATATTGAATTGAGATATGAAAATGAAAAGTATGAATCAATGATTGCATGAAATAAAAATTAATGCAATGAATGAAATGGATATTGATATAATGAAATGATATGTAAATCAAAATGAAGAAAAACTAATTAAGATAGACATTATTAAGAAAATTTAAAGTTTAATGTATGATAGTTATGATACTAGACATAAATATGTCCTTATAGTTTAATTTGGCCTATTATATTATATTATATTATATTATATTGTTTTTAAATATTTAGATATAGAAATACCACTGAGTTTTACTTAGCATACGATTTTGTTTTCCGTGCGCAGATTAGGTATAGTGATTTTGAAGAGCTATAATTGAGGTTGTGGGCATCCATCTCATCACATCTCTAAGTGCCAAGAGGGTATGTTTCAAAATTTTTATTAGAATGACATGTACTTAGGAAGATCAAGTGTGTTCTAAGTAGTATGGACTAAAATATAAATTATTAAAATTTATTTTTAATGTTCAAATATATTAGTAATTAGCCAAAATCACTTTGGCACCAAATATAATATTCCTATATCAGGTTTCTTGGGTCAAACCGGTAAAGGGGTGTTACAAATAACTATGCCCAGCACTATATAAATTTGACAACTAGTGTCTCATTGGTTAAACCGAAGTAAATTGGCACCCAATACCTCATTGACTCGAAGTCAAAGAAATCCCTGAATCTTCCTATCCTATGTCATGCCATTTATATCTGACTCAGCCCTATGCAGTTAATAGGGTTCCAATTCACTTTCCAAATACAACCAATATCCAATTATCATATTTGCACATATATATTCATAACATATATATATCAATTTGATTCAATTCAATTCAATCAACTTTAAATCAATTCAATAGTTAAAGTGTCAAATACATTAAATCAAAATACAACAATTAACAACTAGGTTCGGATTATAGAAATACAAACCAGGAATTCCGAGCTATTCGACGTCGATTTTATCATTCACTTTTTTTTAGTTGAGGATTCCGGTAGGACGTTAGTTACAAAATTAAAACAATTAAAATTAATCAATATAACACAATTTAATTTCATATTGAATATTTAAATTTTGACTCAATCTTTGCCTAAATTTAAATTTAGTCCCTAAATCGAACTAACTTTATTTTTCACATTTGATTCTATATTTTCATACAAGTTCCACTTTAAACTAAATTTAACTCCCCATTTTCACTTAAACCCCTAAATTCCAAAATTTTCTCAATTTAGTCCTTATAACTCAAAATTTACAATTTATTCTACAATTTAATCCTTTTTCATTTCGAGCTTAAAAATCTATCAGTTTAATCCTTAATAATAATATTATTCAACATTAATAACCTTTAAAAACCCAATCAATGCTAAAATTTCGAAACACCGAGATTTCAAAAACATACAAATTACAAAAAAAAGTGACTAAATTGACTAGCCAATTAAACTTTAAACCCTAAAAATCCCTAAGCCATGCGTTGAACCTTCTTTCACCCTTTATTCTTTCTCTTTATTCTTTATTCTTTCTTCTCTTTCTGTTTCGTATTGCTTTCTTTCGTTTAATACTTTTTTTTTTGTTTTATTATAATTATATAATATATATACTTAATAATTAAGTAAAGATATTATAATATGTATTTTAACTTTAATATTATAATATATATAAAATAAATTTACGCACTTAATGGAATAAGGTATAATTGTTTTTTTAGTCCCTTTAATTATTCTTTAATCTACAATTTAACTTTCACCCTATATGCAATTTAGTCCTTAAACTTAATTACTTTTAATTCAAGCAAATTCACTTAACCAAAACCTAATTAATTACCCAAATAGCTTCGTAAATATTTTTTAAATATTTACGAGTCTGATTTACAGGAACGGAGTCCCGGGAATACATTTTTTTTCAATTTGGTCCTTTTTTAATTAATTAACTATCAAAACGTTAAAATTTCTTAACGAAACTTTAATACCACATTAATGACACTCCGTAAATATTTATAAAAATATTTACAGCTCAGGTTATAAAAATAAGGTCCCAATACCTTATTTTCTAAAACCACTTGAACTTGATAAATCACTTATATAACATAAATTATCAAATAAAAACTTTTTTTAAAAATCATATTTGACTTGTAAATATTAAATAATAATATTTGCGAACTCACTCATCGGATTTGGTGGCCCCGGAACCATTGTTTCTGACACCACTGAAAAATGGGCTGTTACATAATCTATACAGAATCATTGTTCTTTAAAGCCTAAAAAGTTGAACTTTTTTTAATTGATATAGATAATGATTGAAAATGCAGTTGACATAAAATAGTGAGAAAAGGTTTGAGGGAGTGTAATGACCCAAAATTCACGGGCACTGGAAAAGTGAGTTATAGGGCCTCCGTCTTAGTTAAATAAGTCCCTAAATATTTATTAAAAATATTTAAGAAGTTAGTTAAGAGTCTAATTAGGTTTTGGTTAGGTGAATTTAATTTAATTAGAAGTAATTAGTAAAAAGGACTAAATTGAATAGAGTATAAAAGTTTAATTTTAGAGTAGTGAAAGGTCAAGGGATTAAAATAGCAAATAAACTAATTTGTGACAAGTGTATGCAAATTATGGTGACATATGTATGGTAAAAATACGTAACAAATGTAATATATATATGTATATTTCCTTAAGATATAATAAATAGTAATTAATATATTAATATAATATTATAATAATAAAATAAACATAAAATAAAGTAAATGATAAATAAAACATAAAAGAAAAAGAAAGAAAAGTTACAGGAGTTGAAACGAAAATTGGGGAAAGAAAAAGAGAAAGAAAAATAAAAGGAAAAACTAGGGTTTTGAAGCTTTAAATTTTAATAGGTAAGTCAATTAAGCCTTTTTCTCTTAATTTTGATGTTTTAAAAGCTTTAGAACAAAGTTTTGTTGAATTTAAGTTGAAAGTTTGAAAGTTAGAAGATTTTGAGTAGGGTTCATATTGAACAAATGATTGAATTGGGGGTTTATTCGATAGAAATGTTGATTAGAATTTATTAAAGGATTAAATTGTAAACTAGGACATAAGTTTTATGTTGTAGGGACTAAATTGAAAAAAATTGGAAATTAGGGTTTAGTCATGACAATTTGATAGTTAAATTTAAGTTTAGATGGAATTTGGATAGAAATAAGATGTGAATTGTAATGGGAAAGTAAATGAAATTAGTTAGGATTAAAATGGAATTTAAGTGGAAGTTGAATAGAAATTCAATATTTATTGTAAATTAATGTTATATTAATGATTTGTAAATTATTTAATTTTCGTAGCTAACAAAGAACCCGAGACATCGGTTCAGAAGGGAAAGAAAAAGATAATCGAGGAGTAATTCGAGAAAATTTCGGTTTGTATTACTATAACTCAAATTATTTTATATCAAATGCTAGATTTTAATATATGTGCATGTCAAGAGAAATATGAGGTAAATATTATTTTTTATATGAATGGGAATTGAAATGAGCAATGAATGATAATGCCAATTAGTATGTGAAAAGTGTATTGATTCAAAAATGAAAAAGTGTATTTGAATTGAGATTGAATTGATAGTATATTTGAATTGAATTTGAATGATTAGTGATCAAATTGAAAGTGAGTGAAATTGATATGTGATTCGATACCCTATTGACTAGTCGGGCTAAGTCAGATATAGTTGGCATGCCATAGGATTGGAAAAGTTCAAGGATACTTCGACCTCAAGTCGATGAGACACTAGGTGTCACTATATTACTTCGGATAGTTTCCATGAGGTATTGGGTACTAACTTGCTTTGGTTCGACCAATGAGACACCGGGTGCCAACTATTGCTTCGAACTATCCGATGAGGCACTGGGTGCCATACTGGTGTGTTTGATTGGATCCGTGTATTCGCCAAGGTCCGAGTCTTGTTAATATGGGTAAAATAAGTGAAAACACAAAACTAAACAGAAATGAAAAATTTGTGCATATAAAGTGAAAAGTGATATGAAATTGAGGAATGAGATTAAATTGAATGAATTAAAGGCTAAAAAGGCTAATAGTACTTAAATGTGAATAACATTATATGTGTTCATGTGCTTTATGATTAAATATGTGAAATTTATTTGGCTATTTATAATTTGAATTATAGTAATACCACTAAGTATATTTATACTCAGCGTATGGTTGTTTCCCTACGCAGGTCAGTAGAAGTCAAATTCTGGTCCAGCATCCGAGCTAATCCTGTAATAGCCCAAATTTCAGTAATGTCGGGAATTGTGGTTCGAGACCACCGAATTCGATAAATGAACTCGTATATAATATTATTTAATATTTACGAGCCAAATGTAGTTTTTAAAAGATTTTTGAAATAGTAAATTGCGTTTTATAAAAAAATTATTTGGTCAAAATATCGAGAAAAAGAGGTATCGAGATCTCGGTGTTATAGACTGAGCTATAAATATTTTTGAGAATATTTACAGAGTGTCAATAAGATAACATTAAAATTTCGTTAGAAAATTTTGACGTTTGGGTGGTTAATTAAATAAAAAGGACTAAATTGAAAAATGTGTAAAAGTTGCTAGAAGGATTAAATAGCTCAATTTTCAAAAGAGGAAGGACCTAAAGTGCAAATAAGCCCAAAGGAGATATTTTGGGCGGCAATAGCTGAGAAAAATCAGGAAATGGGTGAAATAAGGGCAAAATTGGAAAATTGCCAAAAGTAGTTAAATAAAAATGGGACCAATTTGGAATATCTAGAATTCTCTTCATTTTCTTCATTCTCATCAGCTGAGAAACAGCCATGGAAGAGGGATCAAGCTGGTTTTTCATACTCTAGCTTCATGTAGGTTTAATTCTTGCTCTCTCCTTGAAATTTCTATGTTTTTGGACTTTTACAATTGGGTCCAACTTATTAATTCATTAGTTTTTGATTCCATGGCTAATTTCTAAAGTTGATGTGGATTAGTGTTGGAAGAATGTGATGAATAAATATTGAATTGAAGATTTAATTTTGTTATATGATGATTTTATCAAGGAAAAATTAATGAAAATTGGTTTTAGGACCTAATTGTGAAATAGGTGAAATTAAGGCTTAGTGTTAAAATTCTGATTTTCAAAGGTTATGAAGTAGTTTAAAATGATATAGAAAGGTATTAAATGAGAAAATTAGCTCAATTGAGGGGTTAATTGAGCAAGGACTGAATTGTATGAATTGTGGAATTTGGGACAAAATAGAAATCAACATGTTACACTAAAGCAGTTTTGGACAGCAATAGTTGTCTAAACTTGAAAAATCACCAAAAATAGTAGAAATTGAATTATAAGTTGAGTGAGGTATAGAATTAAAGCTTGTTGAGTCTATTTTCATTTGAAAGAAACAGAGAAAGCAAAAGAATTTTGTATCTTTAGATATTTACATTTTTGTGAGACTGGTTCAGATTGATTTCGTGATCCCCTGTTCTGATTTGTAAAAATCATTAAAAATTATAAAAAAATATTTATGGAACATAATTTGTATGGTTGGAATCCTTATTGAGTCTATTTTTATAAGAAATAATCATGAACATATTTTGAATTCTGTATAAAGAGAAATTGAAATTTTAGTGAAGTGTGGTCAGGGTTGTCAAGTAGCGAAATAGGGGAAGCTTTAACTAATAAACTGTACTAATTGGCCACACCAAAAATTCTGGAAAAATTATGGTAAGAAGATACGTGAGTCTAGTTTCAAGGAAAATTAATGGATCTTAATTTGGAGTTCTGTAGCTCAAGATAAAAATAATTTAGTGACAATGACATAGATGGACAGCTTGAATATGCACATAAGTAAATAGTAAAAATTATAGATAATGTTACTTACAAGTGCATTATTTATACTAAGGATGTGGAATGGAGTGGAGGAGGAGGAAAATATGTATGAATATTCAACTAGCATGGCTAATTTGCATGTTTTAGGTTCAGGGACTAAATTGAATAAAAGTAGAACTTTATGGGTGATTTTGTAAAAATGTCAAAAATGATCAAATTGCATGTAATGGATTATTTTATTATTTAAATTACAAAATTGAATGAGAATATTAATTTAGATCAAGATCAGACGAAAACGTGTTTTAAGGATTAAATTGAAAAGTGTTGAAATTATGGAAGATTCTGATATTTCATAAAATTCATGGGCTCTTATCAATATGTATAAGAATAATGGTTGTAAACAAGGATTAAATGACAATAATTTTATTTTTCTAAATCAAGGATGAAATTGTAATTAATTAAAAGTTTTAAGGGTAAAATGGAAATTTTGCCTAGAGCAATAATTAAATGTATTAGGATATGAAATGAATGAAAATGATGATTAAATTTATTTATAAAGATCCATGCAACTAAAATACGAGACTTAAACGTGGAAAAAAAAAGATATCGGATTAGTGAAATTATAAACATAAACAAGCAACGAGGTAAATTAGTGTAGCTTGAATTGTATTTTTAAATACATGAAATCTTGATATAATGAATTACTTGATTTAAGTTTATAAAAAATGGCAAGAAAATGATATTCATCTTGACATGTAAATATATGATTATTTTTTATACGATGATACAAGAAAAAAAAATTAAGCATACTGAGATGAGTAATAAAATTTAAGTAAAACATGTCGAGAAAAATAAGTACGTTTAGGGGACAATATGTTTGATTTTAATTGGTTCTAAATATGAATGCTAGTTGAAATAAAATATCTGATAAATAAATTAGTAACTCCGGTAATGCTCCGTAACTCTATTCCGGTGACGGATTCGGGTTGGGGGCGTTACATTTAGTGGTATCAGAGCTAAGGTTTAGTCGGTTCTCGGACCGTATGTAGTACATGTGAAGTCTAGAAATACATGCCATTATATAATTTGTAATAATGTGATATCTTCCAACTTTGATGAGATCAGTATTACTATAATTCGAATTTAATTATTAGTTGTTAAAATTTAAATTAATATGCAAGATAAGTGAATTGAGGTAAGTATCTAGATTTAATTGAATACATATTAGTATTAAATTAGTAATTGTTGAATTTTGAAGAATATGTTTAATAAATAAAAATAAGGTGAATATTGATAATAAATTAAATAATATTGAATTATATGTCAAGTGAATAGAAATCACTAGCGATATACTTGAATTACTAAATTACTATAGTATTAAATTATGAATATATGGGAGCATCTAAAATGTAAATTAATTGGAAAAGTGAAACAAATAGTATAAATGAGAAATTATTATTGAAATTGAATTAAAAGAATTAATGTGGCATTGAAATGCATATTGGATTGAGAAATTGATTTGAATTGTGAATATGAAAAATTTTGAATTGAATGAGATTGAAATGAAGTTTGAATATGTATGAACATTTGATGATATATTGATTGGACAGTGGAAAATGCATTGAATTGAATATATGAGGAATTATGATTGGAATGTCTTTGAATTGATGAGATATATTAAAATGTATAGAATGGAAATATGAAAAGTGATGGGAATTGAACCAATTTGAATTGAATGTGATTATTTGAAATGTATATGGATTGAACGTATGAGGAAGTGATTGAGTTGAAATGTGACTTGAAGTGAAATTATGTGATTTTGTGAATTTGAAATTTGTGATTGAATTGTTATCGTGATTGAATTAAATTCAAATGATTATGATCAATTGAAAGTGAAAGTGATATGGATACGTGATTCTGATACCCTATTAACTAGCCGGACTAGATTGGATACAAATGGCATGCCATAGGACATGGAAGAGTACGGGTTTTGCCGGCTTACTGATCAGGCACTTATGTGCCGAATACTGTTACTGTTACTGTTACCGATTCGGCACTTTGTGTGTCGAATATTGTTACTGTTACCGTTACCGATTCAGCACTTTGTGTGTTGAATACTGTTACTGTTACTGTTCTGGATTTGTTCCATTGAGGTACTATGTGTACCGTACTGCTACTATTGCTGTTACTGTTTCGGCTTCGGCCGATGAGGCACTATGTGCCATACTGGTGTGTTTGGTTGGATACTCTGGTGTGTTTGGTTGGAATCCGTGTATCCGTCAAAGTTCGATTCTTGTTAATAGGGTTATGACTATTAAGTAAAATTGAAAAGAGAATTGAATTCCCTATTAACTTGTCAGACTAACCGGATATAATTGACATGCCATTGGATTCTAAGACGAGATTTGGAGATGTGATTTGGAGATACTGATATTTATATCGTTCGGATTTATCCGAAGAGGCACTCTGTGCTATACTGGTGTGTTTTGGGTGGATTATATTATACTGGTGTGTTTGGAGGATTATCTGATTATGGTGTGTTTTGGAGGATTAAATGATTATTTTGGTGTGTTTTGGCTGGATATTACTGGTGTGTTTGGGTTGAAATCCGAGTATCCGTCAAAGTCCGGTTTTGTTAATAGGGTGAACAACTGAAATAAGAAAATTAAATAAATTTGATTGATCGTACTATTAATAATAATAATAATAATAATAATAATAATAATAATAATAATAAAAGAAATTATGGGTTGAATTATGAATTGAATTGAAATGTGAGATTTGAAGTATGAACTTAAAGTTCATGAATTTGCTAAAATATTGAATGGTTGATATTGAAATCAGTTGAATAAATAAAAGGAGAAAATCAAATGAATTTGATCGATTGAACTATTGACAAAAAAATGGAATTATGAATTGAAATTGAGATATCGAAATAAGAAGTAAAAATAGAATAAAATGGAAATATTGAAATAGTGTATGAGTTAATGGAATATAATCTTATAAATTAATTATTGAAAAATATTGGTTTAAATAATTATTGAAAGATTATCATTGTAAGGTTTTAGATATGAAATGGAATAAGTTATTGAATTGGGATATATAAATAAAATAGTGGTAAGGTAAATTGTACATATTTATTGTTTTTAATTGGACTAAAGGTTCATGAATTAATTAAAGATAATATAGATGATATGTGATGACTTTTGATGGAAGATTTATTGTTGAGATATAAAATTAAATATAAATTAACACATATGACTTATATTGTTATATATTTGATGTTTATTGTTTATTATAGTTTTTATAATTTGAATTACGGTAATACTACTGAATATAGACATATCCAGCATGTGATTGTATTACTATAATTCAAATTATTTATTATTAAATGTTAAATTTAAATTATGTGTACGGTAAGTGAAGTATAAGGTAAGTGTTATTGTTGAATTGATTGGAAATTAAATTGAGTGATGGATAAATATTAGTTTTGAATTGTCTATTGATGAGAAAGTGAAATTAAATTGAGTTGTGAATAAATTGAAAGTGTAATCGGAATTGAAAATGATAAGTGAAAAGACCATAGCTATGCTATGGCATCAGTGATTATCAGTGAATTTCAATGCATACCGGCACACACCAATGAATACGAGACCATGATTGTATCGTGAGTAAGTGAAAAAGTGAAAGATCATAGTTGGATGAAACTATGGCACTAGTGAAAAATGACGATTTCCAAATTGATAAAGGTTTGGTAAGTATCATTTGAATTTATATGATAGATTTTAATTGAACATTGAAGTTGAGCTCAATAAGTGATTTGTCACTTTAAATTGTGATTGGAACAATAGTTAGTGAATTACATGTTTGTGAATTGGTATTTAAATTCTGGTAAGTGATATATGATTATTATCAGTATTGATTCTAATGTATGTGTACTCTTCGATGTTGAAATGATTCAACGTATAAATTTAGCATATGAATGAGAAAAACTTATGCATGATATAAACTCAAAGGCGAGTAAGTTATATGTGAATTGCTAGCATTTCTTATTTGATATAGATCATTTGTTCATTGTTATATGGTTAAACTGATAATTGTTTCATGAGATGATTGGGAATTGAATATGCCTTTGTAATTATGGAAATGATATAGTGAGGTAAACTGTGAATGATACCGTTAAGTTGTGTGTGATTGGAAAATGGAAAGTACCCAAGGAGTAAGTAAAATAAGGCCAAGTGTTGAAACTTGATTAGACATTAGTGATGATTCGAGTAAAAGAAATAAAAGTTTATATTGTGATAAATTCATTGATGTATGGTTAGTGTTCATATAAAATTAAGTTGCATGTGTTACTAAGATATGTGAAAGTGTGTCCATAACAAGTTGGAAATTTGAAATGCTTGAATCAATGTACATGATACTATTAGTTAATGAAAAATATTTGAACCTCTCCACCAAAGGAATTTTCGAAGACGAAAATTTTTAAAGGGGGGAGAGTTGTAATAGCCCAAATTTCAGTAATGTCGGGAATTGTGGTTCGAGACAATCGAATTCGATAAATGAACTCGTATATAATATTATTTAATATTTACGAGCCAAATGTAGTTTTTAAAAGATTTTTGAAATAGTAAATTGTGTTTTATAAAAAAAATTATTTGGTCAAAATATCGAGAAAAAGAGGTATCGAGATCTCGGTGTTATAGACTGAGCTATAAATATTTTTGAGAATATTTACGGAGTGTCAATAAGATAACATTAAAATTTCGTTAGAAAATTTTGACGTTTGGGTGGTTAATTAAATAAAAAGGACTAAATTGAAAAATGTGTAAAAGTTGTTAGAAGGATTAAATAGCTCAATTTTCAAAAGAGGAAGGACCTAAAGTGCAAATAAGCCCAAAGGAGATATTTTGGGCGGCAATAGCTGAGAAAAATCAGGAAATGGGTGAAATAAGGGCAAAATTGGAAAATTGCCAAAAGTAGTTAAATAAAAATGGGACCAATTTGGAATATCTAGAATTCTCTTCATTTTCTTCATTCTCATCAGCTGAGAAACAGCCATGGAAGAGGGATCAAGCTGGTTTTTCATACTCTAGCTTCATGTAGGTTTAATTCTTGCTCTCTCCTTGAAATTTCTATGTTTTTGGACTTTTACAATTGGGTCCAACTTATTAATTCATTAGTTTTTGATTCCATGGCTAATTTCTAAAGTTGATGTGGATTAGTGTTGGAAGAATGTGATGAATAAATATTGAATTGAAGATTTAATTTTGTTATATGATGATTTTATCAAGGAAAAATTAATGGAAATTGGTTTTAGGACCTAATTATGAAATAGGTGAAATTAAGGCTTAGTGTTAAAATTCTGATTTTCAAAGGTTATGAAGTAGTTTAAAATGATATAGAAAGGTATTAAATGATAAAATTAGCTCAATTGAGGGGTTAATTGAGCAAGGACTGAATTGTATGAATTGTGGAATTTGGGACAAAATAGAAATCAACATGTTACACTAAAGCAGTTTTGGACAGCAATAGTTGTCTAAACTTGAAAAATCACCAAAAATAGTAGAAATTGAATTATAAGTTAAGTGAGGTATAGAATTAAAGCTTGTTGAGTCTATTTTCATTTGAAAGAAACAGAGAAAGCAAAAGAATTTTGTATCTTTAGATATTTACATTTTTGTGAGACTGGTTCAGATTGATTTCGTGATCCCCTGTTCTGATTTGTAAAAATCATTAAAAATTATAAAAAAATAGTTATGGAACATAATTTGTATGGTTGGAATCCTTATTGAGTCTATTTTTATAAGAAATAATCATGAACATATTTTGAATTCTGTATAAAGAGAAATTGAAATTTTAGTGAAGTGTGGTCAGGGTTGTCAAGTAGCGAAATAGGGGAAGCTTTAACTAATAAACTGTACTAATTGGCCACACCAAAAATTCTGGAAAAATTATGGTAAGAAGATACGTGAGTCTAGTTTCAAGGAAAATTAATGGATCTTAATTTGGAGTTCTGTAGCTCAAGATAAAAATAATTTAGTGACAATGACATAGATGGACAGCTTGAATATGCACATAAGTAAATAGTAAAAATTATAGATAATGTTACTTACAAGTGCATTATTTATACTAAGGATGTGGAATGGAGTGGAGGAGGAGGAAAATATGTATGAATATTCAACTAGCATGGCTAATTTGCATGTTTTAGGTTCAGGGACTAAATTGAATAAAAGTAGAACTTTATGGGTGATTTTGTAAAAATGTCAAAAATGATCAAATTGCATGTAATGGATTATTTTATTATTTAAATTACAAAATTGAATGAGAATATTAATTTAGATCAAGATCAGACGAAAACGTGTTTTAAGGATTAAATTGAAAAGTGTTGAAATTATGGAAGATTCTGATATTTCATAAAATTCATGGGCTCTTATCAATATGTATAAGAATAATGGTTGTAAACAAGGATTAAATGACAATAATTTTATTTTTCTAAATCAAGGATGAAATTGTAATTAATTAAAAGTTTTAAGGGTAAAATGGAAATTTTGCCTAGAGCAATAATTAAATGTATTAGGATATGAAATGAATGAAAATGATGATTAAATTTATTTATAAAGATCCGTGCAACTAAAATACGAGACTTAAACGTGGAAAAAAAAAGATATCGGATTAGTGAAATTATAAACATAAACAAGCAACGAGGTAAATTAGTGTAGCTTGAATTGTATTTTTAAATACATGAAATCTTGATATAATGAATTACTTGATTTAAGTTTATAAAAAATGGCAAGAAAATGATATTCATCTTGACATGTAAATATGTGATTATTTTTTATACGATGATACAAGAAAAAAAAATTAAGCATACTGAGATGAGTAATAAAATTTAAGTAAAACATGTCGAGAAAAATAAGTACGTTTAGGGGACAATATGTTTGATTTTAATTGGTTCTAAATATGAATGCTAGTTGAAATAAAATATCTGATAAATAAATTAGTAACTCCGATAATGCTCCGTAACTCTATTCCGGTGACGGATTCGGGTTGGGGGCGTTACAAATCCCGACCTCAGCACAACTTTGGTGATGTAATTTTCCTATTTAGGTAAAAGTGGCATGTACTAGGTGATTGTACGAGTTATGTATATAGGTCAAGTGATTTTGGTTGTAAACAAATGATTTACAATGTTTTGAAATGGTAAATGAAATATTAAGTTATAAAATGGTAAATTTTGGTACTAAATTTGAAATGGAATGAATGAAAGTTATACGTTAATGTTTTCTTTAGTCATGATTTAGGTATGTTTTAATATATAAATGTATTGGTTAAAACATTGGTATTGGATTTGTTTCGGTTTGAATTTGCAGGGAGGTTAGGTCAATTTGAAAGACTCATATTGAGTTCACACGGCCTAGCACATGGGCGTGTGAACAGACTGTGTAAGACACACGGCTAGCACATGGACGTGTAGTCTGGCCGTGTGTCCCTTGCACCTTAAAAATGAGAAACAGAATGTCCAGGTTTTGGCACATGGCCTAGCACACGGGCGTGTGGTTGGCCGTGTAACCCACATGGGCTTTGAACACTTGTGTGTATCAAGGCCGTTCGAAAACTGCACTAGATTCGAATTGAAAGTAAATCCACACGGGCTAAGCACACGGACGTGTGGCTTGGCCGTGTGAGATCAATTTGTACATGAATAACAAGTCAGAGAGTTACATGGCTAAAGGACAGGGGCGTGTCTTAGCCGTGTGAGCCTTGTACCTAGGAAAAATTTTAAAATTTTTTGAAAGATTTCCAGGGTACCCGAATAAGTCTCGATCCATTTCTAACACGAGTTTTGGGCCCCGAGGGTCCATTATAGGGACTTAATGATTTAATTATACTATGTATGTTATTTATTTGTGAATTATTCGTAAGTTGTCCGATATGTTTGGTAATGCCCCGTAACCCTGTTCCGGCAACGGTTTAGGGTTAAGGGGTGTTACAGTGAGAAATTGTAATAGCCCAATTTCAGTAGTGTCGGAACAATGATTCAAGATCACTAAATCTAACAAATAAGTTAGAAAAAAGTGCATTCTCGGGACTCTGTTCCAGTAAATCGGGATCATAAATATTTTTAATAAATATTTACGGAGTTAGTTGTGTGTTTAATTAGATATTGGCTAGGTGAATTTGACTTAATTAGGAGTAATTAGGAAAAAGGACTAAATTGCAATAAGGATAAAAGTTTAATTATAGATTAAAGAAAAACTAAAAGGACTAAAGGGGAATAGGCCATTTTTATTGGTTGAGGCGGCATAACTAATAGAGGTGTGCATGGGCCGGGCGGTCGGCCCGGCCCGAAGGCCCGCCCGAAATGTGGGAGGGTTTAGACAAAAATATAGGCCCGAAATATGGGCTTGGACAAAAAAATAAGGCCCATTTAAAAAATGGGCTGGGCTCGGGTAAGGCATTTTTGGCCCGGGCCCGACCCGGCCCGGCTCGAATTCACTAAAGACAAAAAAAATCTATTTTTTAATATTATTCTCTTATTATTTTCTCCCTATTTTGCTACCATTTTACTATTATGTTGCTACTATTTTGTTGTTATTGTTTAGATATTGTATAAAATTTATTTTATTATTAATTTTGTTACTATTTTAAAGACATTTGTTAATTTTGTTATTATTTTAGAGGCATTTGCTTGTTAAGTTGCATCTATTTTATTGTTATTTAAATATACATATTTTTTAAAATTTATTTTTTGTTTATTGAGAAATATTTATTTTGATGTTTTTAGTATTTTTATAGTTTATATATATTTTAAAATTATATAAAAAATAATATAAAAATTAACAAGGCCGGGCTGGGCCGGGCCCGGGTTTTAATATTTTTATTCGGGTCGGGTTTGGGCAAAATTTTAGGCCCATTTTTTGGGCCCGGCCCGGCCCGAGCCAGACAAGCGGGCTTAAATTTTTAGTTGAGCCCGGCCTGAACCCGGCCCGGCCCGGCCCATGCACACCTCTAATAACTAATAAATATATGAGATTTTTAGTTAAAATATATATTAATATAATAACTTAATATTTAAGTATAATATTATATTATATAATATTATATTATTATATTTTTTAGTTAAAATATATATTAATATAATAACTTAATATTTAAGTATAATATTATATTATATTATATTATTATATTTTATATATATATATACAACATAAAGTAAAAGAAATAAATAAGAAACAAATGAAATAAAAGAGCAAAAAAAAAAAAAAAAAACAGAAAGCTTAGAACGAAATAGGGGAGAAAGAAGGGAAAGAAAAAGAAAGAAAAGGAAAAATTGGTGTTTCAAGGTTCAAAGTTAATTTGGTAAGTCAATTTAATCCCTTTTCTTGTAATTTTTGAGTTTTTAGAAACCTAGAAAAAAATATTTCATGGTTTATGTTGAAATTTTGGAAGTTATTAGATTTCTAGATATTGATTATGTTGAATAAATGAAAGAATTAGGGGTTGTTTTGATAGAATTGGAGGTTAGATTGTTAATTTTGTGAAGTCTAGGGACTATTTTGATGGATTGTTCTTTGTGCTGGAAATTTGAGTTGAGCTACTAATTTAGTGAGTAATTAAAATATTTTGTACCATGAGTTTTGTTAGTATTAGCTTTCAAGGAGTTTAATGCCATAAATTAAATTAGGATGGTGTTAAGTTATAAAATTTAAGAATTAAGGGATTGTTAATAAATTATATGTATATTTGGTTAATTATGGAAATGGTAAATTCAAAGATTAAATTGTAGAATAATTTATAAATTTTATGAAATAGGGACTAAATTGAGAGAATTTTAAAATTAGGGTTTTATGGAGAAAGAAAATATAAGGATAAAATTGGACAATAATTAAAGTATAATAATTAGGCAAGTCTAAGTGAAAGTTAATACAAAGAACATAAAAGAGTAAAATTATCATTAAAATAGTTTCTAGACAGCAACAATGGTTCAATTTTAAAAATTCACTAAAAATTTTAGAAATTGAATTAGAGAATGAATAAAATATGAAATTAAAGCTTATTAAGTCTAGTTTTTTATAGAAGAAGTGGTGTAAGTAATGGAATTGTAATTATGAGTTATAATAAGTTTTGTGAGACAATGTCAGAATGATTTTGGAATCCCCTGTTTTGACTTTGAAAAGTCATTAAAAAATTTATAAAAATAATTAAGGGTTAGAATTTATATGTTTAAAATTATTAATGAGTACATTTTCAAGATAAATAAACTGGAACATTATCCGAATTCCGTACTAGGAGATAATTAATTTTTAGTGAAGAAGGGTTGAAACTGTCAGACAGCAGAACAATGATGAATTTAAAGAATTAACTGTACTTATTGGATAAACAAAAAATTCTGAAAATTTTATGGTAAGAAGATATGTGAGTCTAGTTTCAGGAAAAGCTAGCGGATCTTAATTTTTAATTCTGTAACTCAAGTTATAAATAATTTAGTGACAATGACTCAGGTAGACAACTTTGAAAGAACATATAAGTAAATAGTAGAATTATATATATACATTAAGGATATGGAATGGAGTGGAAGAGTAAAAAAATATATGAATATTTAGCTAGCATGAGTTACATTAAAAATGACTAATTTGCAAGTTTTACGCTTAGGGACTAAATTAAATAAAACTAAAACTTTAGGGGTAATTTTGTAGAAATGTCAAAAATGACCAAATTACATGAAATGAATCATTTTATTGTCTAAATTAATATATTGAAAGAAATTAAATGAGAATATGAAGTTAAATTGGGAGAATAAAATTAGTATTGATTTAAGGATTAAATTGGGAACTAATGTAAAACTTATGTATAATTACTAATAATTAGAGAGAAATTGTGTATTAATGATTTTTAATTGTTTAATCACGTAGCTAATATCGTACCAGAGTCATTGATCAAGAAAGGAAAGGAAAAAGTGGACGACAAGCAACCTGAGGAAATTACGGTTTGTATTACTATAATTCAAATCTAAATATTAATAATTATTGAGTTGTAATTGAAATGCATGGTAAGTAAATAAGGTAAAAAATTTGGTATGATATTATTGTGTTGAATGAAGTTGATTTTAAGTGAATATGATTATTGAATTGAGTATTGATATCAAAATTGAATGAAATTAGATTAAATTGTGATTATATGTGAGTAATTGAGATGAATATTGAATTAAGAAAGTGAAATTGAAATGTAATTGTTGAATAGAAATTGAAATAGTTTGAATTGAATTACTGAACTATGGTGGTATTAAATTGGAAAATTGATATTGGTGATTGATATGGATTTTATTGGAATTGAATTGAGAAAGTGTAAATTGATATGTGATACTGATGTTGAAAGTGAATTTGCTTATCAAAATTGAATGAAATATCGATTGAAATGTGAATCAAATGGAAATATGAAATATTGTGATTGGAATGACATGGATTGAAATTGAATTGAGGAAATATATTGAATACCCTATTAACTAGTCGGGCTGAGTCGGATATAGTTGGCATGCCATAGGATTTGAGAAGGAAGTTGGAGATATTGTTGTTATATCCTTTGGAATTATCCGAAGAGGCACTATGTGCTATACTGGTGTGTTTTGGGGTGAATTATATTATTCTGGTGTGTTTGAGAGGACTATATGATGATGGTGTGTTTTGGAGGATTATATGATTATTTTGGTGCGTTTTTTTGTTGGATATTATTGGTTTGTTTGGTTGGAATTTGTGTATCCATCAAAGTTCGGGTTTGTTAATAGGGTGAATAATCGAAATGTGAAAAATTAAATGAATTTGATTGATCGTACTATTAAAAATGTGAGAAAATTGAATTGTGGATTGAAATTGAAATATGAAAATGAAATGTGGGAATCATGGGTTCAAGAAATAGATAATGATATAGTTTATGAAATAGTTGTTGGTAATATGAGATGATGTAAAAATCTAAGTGAAGAAAAGTAAATTGAAATAATTATTGTTGAAAAATGTGAAGTAAAATAAAAATGATTTGAAATAGTGAAATAATATGTGAATTTAATTGAATACAAGTTATTGAAATTTATTTATAGTGTAACACCCAAAACTCGATCCAGACGTTATGGCCGAATCTGGTGTGTCACATCAAAGTGTCATAAAAGAAATAGAATTATCGATAAACTTTCATTTCCATGTTTAAAACTTTTTGTGTTTGTGTTTATCAAATCATCTCGTCAAAAGCTCTCCAAAATTTAGACTTGTTGACAAAATCCGAATTTAATTTAAATCTTATCTAGTTTTTATTGCTTGAGAAAAATTCGATAAAATTCGTTATTACACTTTAAAACCAATTTTTACAAAAAGTACTTGCAATATTTATTATTGTTGGTTTCTTATTCTGAATAAAATCGCGAAAGCTTTTCTAGTTGAAAATCTTAAGGTTAAAAATGCGTATTTTTCTTTGAAAACGTTTATGATTTGAAAACTCGATTTTTTTATTCTAGCATGTTAAAATACGAAATCCAAAGCTCAAATAAAAGTTAAAAACCCAAAAAATGGCCTTATTACAAGATTAAAACCCAAAATATAAAATCTTTAAATGAACATAGACAAAAGTAAATCTTTTGCGAACGTGTGGCCTTCTCCGAGTCCCTCGTGGCTCCAAATCGCCTAAGGCTGGGGATTACCTACACAGTTAAAAACGGGGTGAGTTTGCAAAAACTCAGTGTGTAATCCCCTATCCGTCTAACAGTAAACAGAACATGCAGAAACAGTTTGGGCCTGAGCCCTATTCAGTAACAGAATAGTCTGAGCTGTAGCCCTATTTAGTAACAGTGTGGGCTTAAGCCCAATACAAAAATTAGTACAGTACAAATATGCAACCCATCCCAATCCAGCCAACACACCACCCGTACCAACTAACACACGATATGGGGATTAAATCGACCCACCTAACCAATACACCAATATCATAGCGTAGCTGCTAACAGTAATGCAGCAAAGCTGCTAATAACAGTAAACGTGGCAAAACCACTAGAATCAGAATATATAGCAAAGCCACCAGTAACAGAAAATATGTGGCAAAACCACTATACAGTACTTCCTCCATATTAGAATCCCAACCCCATGCAGAATATCGTGACATAAATATTACGTGAATGCAATATGTCATACTCAAAATCAGTCATACAAATATCTTTTACACATTAATCAACCTACCACTAGGGGTAAAACGATTTTTTCATCGGTTAGGGGTAAAATGGTAATTTTACCCCTTATGGGTATTTTGGTCATTTTACTAGTTGTGGGGTTTCGGTACATATAACGATCTTTTAGAAGGTCTTCAGTTGTCTCGAATGACTCAGGCGACCTAAGTGGTTAAAACAGGGTAAATGGGCCTAAAGCCCATTACTTGGCCCAAATGGGCCCACATGCTCGTGTGGCCCATTTAGCCCAAATCCAGTCACAGCTATCTAATTTATAAAGCCTAGTCCAATAATTGTCACTTATCGTGGATTTCGTCTGTGTGGGGCCCACTAGCCCATTCGGCCCACACGGCCCATAACGGATTAAGCCCACGAGAACGCATGTGGAGGCCTCTACAATCTATCGCCCATGATTGGTGGGCTCGATTCACCACACAAGCATTCGCACGCTCGTGAGGCCTTTAATGCTGAAGTTTCGGCTTTTCAACTTTTTAACTTTTTCGGCTTTTGCCGATTTACTAATACAGAATGATGCGATTACACACCTGATTGCGAGTACTTGCGAAGCTCCAAAAACCCCAACCTATATTCAAACCACATATACAATCAGTCCTTCAATTGCTAACAAGATTCACAAACTTTAGACCTTAAATTGTCCATATCACTCACCTTGACAGGCAACAATATAGCTTTTAACCTTAAAATCACTTGGCTAGAATCACCCCGATGTTGACTATCAACTAACTGCATAACAACAGATCCTGTTAGAAGGTTGATTACCGATATGGTTTAACATTTACCCATATTAACTTGAGTGAGACAAAGAAAACTTACTGAGTCTCTCATAACCAAATAAAGGGGCTGCACTCGAGAGAGAAGTATCGCGTTTAATCTAAGAGAGCCAACTGAAGAAAGGTCTACGGTGTAATCGACCTTATCACGGTTTTGAGAACAGAGAAGAAGGTGTAGAGAGAAGACAGGGTTTTCGGTCTAAACACAATATGAGTATATCTAAAGAAAACTGAAACGGGGATAGAGCAACAAGATGACTAGAGGGTTCGGCTAGCACTAGAAACTAAGAGAAAAACAAGTAGAGAGGGGAAGTGAAGCTGTATTCGATCACAATGGAAAAGGGAAAATGAAGAATCAAACGGAAAAAAGAAAAGAGGGAAGAAGTGAAGTATAGTCTACTAAGGTTATAAGAAAACTTGCACGAACAATGAGATGGAGAAGAGAGGTGTATTTCGGCAATCAAAAAAGTAGAGAAGCAAGAGAGAGAAGAACAGTGTTAGGCGATGAATGAATAGAAAAGAGACCAAAGGATGAGAAAGGCTCTTCGGAAATTCAAGAAAATAAAGCCTGATTTATCAAGAATTGACCAAAAATACAACTCCGAGTTGTCAGGAAGAAGTTTCTATTTGGCTAGAGAAGAAATCGCAACAGCGAAATGTCAAAAGAGAACCCAAAATGACAAAAAGAATTCGGCACCTACTCCCTCACAAGCTTGTCGAAAATGCACACTCAAGGGATCCCTAGCCGAATTCACTTACTCAAAACACCCTAATTCGGTTACAACTCCCCTCACACTTAAATTCCTTGAAAATATCCACAAATCCCTCCATCGATTTCTCCTTGATTTACTCCAACCTCCCATTCAAATTCAATTCAAACTCTTATGACCAATTCAACCACAGAGTTCCAGTCCAACTCCACCTCCTTCCAAGCTTAGCCAGCAAAATAAATAACTCCTTTGCCTATGCCACGAATTGAACCTTAGACCTCATGCACATATCACACGCCTTTTACCAATTGGCCACTAGGCTTTTTGTGACTTAAAACAACCACTATTATTTAAAAGGCTTATGCCCTAGTGTCCAAATTCATTTAAGAGAAAAACAAAATTTTTTTCCAAAGCCAAGGCTTGAACCCAGGCTTCTCAAACACTCCCAAATATACCCAAGTCATCTAGCCAGCATGCCAAACAAGCAATTTGTGTCAAAACCTGAAAAATTACAACCCCTATATTTTTTGGGTGTTATATATGGATTTAATATATGAATTGAGTATTAAAAGACTATAAGTGTAAATTGATTATAAAAGAATGAATTGATGATGGAATTGATAATGAATGAGTTGATAAATTGATTGAATTTGTATATAAATGGATGAGTTATTGAAATGGAATGGGAAATTGAAATGAAGAAAAGCTAGTTAAGGTAGTTATTATTATTAAATTGAAATATTAATACATGAGTGAATTAATGAGAGAAAAATGGTTAGATGATTCAATATATATGTTAAATTATTTTTATTTTAAGTATTTAAATTATAGTAATACCACTGAGTATGTATATATATATATACTCAACGTACGGTTTGTTTCCGTGTGCAAGTAGTTAAAGACAAAAGTTTTGGTCCAGCATCTAAAGCTGATCCCAAACTCATTGTGGTGAAGTACTTTTCTTTTGGTAATGGCATGTACCCAGGATATGTGTAATAGTCATTTTGGTAAATGATTGTATATTAGGTTTTAATATAACTTTGAATAGTTAAATACAATATATATGTATATAAGATGATAAGTTTATGGAAATGGCATAATTTGGTACAAACTTAAATTGGATTGAATGTGTTAGTTTTTAAATTGATTTAAATATCAAATATGAAATGTTTGAAATTTCTGTCTGTTTGATCTGAAGTTTGGTAATACTCCATAACCCTGTTCTGATGACGGTTTAGGGTTAGGGGGTGTTATAGAAATAATAATAAAACAACACAATAAATTTGAGTTCAGGAAGAGTCAAATGGGAAGCAGAGCTGAATCAACATAGGCCAGAGACTGAAGCTTTAAAAATTAGATGAGAGAAAGTTGATTTTAGAATGGAGGATGAACATGGGGGGGATAAGGATGATGATTCATTACATTTAGAGTTTGGAGGACTCACTTGTAGAGATGCAGTATGGGATTAATTTGGAAAGTGGAGGCATCTCCATTTTTCTTCTTCTTCTTCTCCTCTTCTTCCTCTTCTTCTTCTTCTTCTTCTTCTCCTTCTCCTTCTCCTTCTCCTTCTCCTTCTCCTTCTTCTTCTTCTTCTTCTTCTTCTTCTTCTTCTTCTTCTTCTTATGCATAAACCCTAAATTGGTGCTAAAGGCGCTGTTAAAATTGGTGCTAACCGGCTAGCTAGACGGTTAATGCCACCAAGCAATCCATCACCTGCCATGTCACTTTGCTGTTACGTTGGCAATAGAAAACGATTAAAAGGACGATTTTGTTATTTTTCTAAAGTTGAGTGACTGAAATAAAACCAAGGTGATTGATTTATCAGCTACCCAAATTTGTGTGTCTGTTGGTGCAATTTATCTTTATCTTAATAAAGTCCAACTGTTATCTTAAAAAAAAAATCTAATTAACGTATGAATTTCTGAACATATTCATACTTGATTTAAGTTTTAAAAATTATTTTTATACAATAAATTGTTTTATTCTAGAATATATTTTATTTTTAAATTATAATTATATGTTATTTTATTGTTCTCGTTTAAACAATCTAAAATTTTTATTAACGATAAATAATTTACCATTCAATTGATCCACTAAATAATTAATTAAATTACGGTATATATATATTATAAATTATTCGTAATAAACTCAAGTGCAAAAAAATCATCCATATGAACTGTCACATGTACAAAGGTTGCTGACTCACCATCTATTAACTATCGCATCAACAAATAGTTCATTTGACCAATTTTTTGATTGAAATACTCAATTAAATGTAAAAAGTTTGAAAGAACTTAATTAATAAATAAGAAACAAATGTGTAAAACACATAACAATTTTTTAACTTAATTGTGGAGCTAAAAAAAACACCCATACTCACGAATAACAATCCATAAAAAGTACATAATATGAAAAAAAATACATAATTGAAAAATAGGACAAAGTTTGTATGTTGAATGTTGAAAAATCTTTTCCAAGTTACTTTCTAACCTAATATTTTCTTCAAACCTTCCAAAATACCACATCTTTCTTATATGAAGAGTTAGATTATATTTTATTTGCTCTACTAAAAATGGATAAAGTAGTCTATATACATTGAATTAAAGAGCAAACTATATTTTGTTAATATAAGAAATATTTTTTTAGAATAACAAATATCCTCTCAATCATATGTTGAAACCTTAAATGTCTCAAATTAAAGAGTTAGTGAGTTGTGTCTAGTATTTGTGTCTAACTTCATTCTCTCAAATGGTATCATATCCCACGATATAGTATAAAAAAATCTTTTGTATTTGCATAATTAGCATCTATCATATAATATTTGGGTTCAGGGTGCAAATAATTCGTAGCTTTAATTATAACAACTTATATAAACTTGATTTTAAGAAAGAATTATATAAAGTTTTAATTTTTTAATAATATGTAAATTAAGTAAAAAATAATATAAAATTTATAATATATAGAAAAATTATAAAGGGTCCTACAACTTTTTTATAACACTTTTTATAAATAATATTTTTTTGTCATAACTTCAGAATCTTTTTTTACAAATAAGTTAAATAAGCATATTACTTTAAAAATATATAACTTGTATACATAAATAAGTTATGTTCATATTTATCGATCATAACTTTTTATAATTAAATATTTTATAACACTTTTATAACATGTAAATATTTTTTATAATCTTTTTTTGAATTTTAACTTTAAAAAAATTAAATTTAAATAATATAATTTTTTATAACTTTATAAAATGCACATACATTATTTTATAATATAATCTTTTAGGATTTATAATATAATAGATTATTGGCTATAACCATCCAAACACTTATACATTTTATGTATATAATATAAAAATTTATAACTTAAACTTGAATAAAAAAATTAAATTGAATTTGGGTGTAATTAGCTATGTAATTATTCCAATTCTTCCCCTATCCTTAAGATTTGAGAAGTATAATTGGAATGCTCCAATTATATCCAATTCAGTGGAACTCACCAATTCTAATGGTTAACTAAATATATCTACCTATGTAATTACTAGCTAAAAATTTTATTCCTTTTTACTATTACATACCAACAGAATTGACAGAACAATTAAATAGTAAGATGTTGATATTTATCCATCTTTTAAGTCCAAAACCCCACTTTTAAATGAATCGGGCTTTATCACTGTTAATTATTAGGGCATTAACATAAAATAGTGCATATATTTCAAGTGGGCTGGGCCTAGTTAAGCACAAAAACCATTAATTCTCTCTTTGAGCCCTGTCCGACATATGGTTCAACTTTTTGTTTTTTGAAATTAGAATAGACTTGAAATTGATCGAAATATCGGTTTAAAGTATGAGATTAAATTGATTGATTCGTAAATCAGTAAAGATTAATTGAATCGATCAAAATTTTAATTGAACACTGCTTGAACAAGTTGAAATAAATTTTCTTTTATTTTTTATAATTTTTTAATAATTTTTTATGAAATCAATTTAATCACTTATCCAATTTAGTTCTGCAAAATTTTATTAATTATTCAATTTTGGTGTTTCGGTGAGTTGTGTAACCAAACACAGAAGTCCGGCAAGACAGTTTGTGTGGTCTCTCCACTATCAACAGGGCAACATTATAGATAAAATTAAGTTAAAATTTTGTAGCATTGTCTGTTATCCATTCAATTTCTATATTTTTCCAATATATATGACAATTGAGTGCTCGATTTTGCAATCCAAAAGAAAATTGTAGCTTACTAATAGTAAGGGATTGTGTGACCTCAACAAACAACCATCCATCCACTAGAGCCTCATCGTCGATACCGAACATGCCGGCGTTATGGTCGAAAGAGGCGTCACCATTGCATTTAGCACAATATCAACCAGTGGAGCATCCCATGATGACGCTGAATGGAACATTGAACTCTTCTCAATGCAAAGCTGCTATACTGCTATTGGGTCAGACAAGGCAAACCAATTGTGAGCCTTCCTCAACTGCCAACGAAGAATGGTAGCAAGGCTTTTTGAGCATAAGTTTTAAACATATTATTATATTTTGTATATTTTATTATTATTAATTAATAATTTAAACTTACCTTACACCATTTAAAAAAATCGAAACTTGATCTTGGAGAAATTGCTGATTCATGAGTATTAATTTGATTGATATTAACCTTATTTTTAGTGTAAAAATATGTGGGTTCGAGTGTACTAAAACGTATTATCTTTGTATTTAATAATTGAGGATTATGGGTAGTTTTAAATTTTATATAAAAAAGAAGAGATATTATAAGAAGTTATAATGAAATTAATATTAGAAAATAATACCAAAATCTTAAATAAAAGAAAATGGGGTGCAGTCATTAACTAATTTTCCCCTTCTCTTCTCCCCGTGTATAAGTTTGAAAATAAGCTAAGATTAGATTGACAGCTTATTATGAAATGGAAAACAACCTCATAAATCATAATCTTCCAACTTCTTGTTTGTTTTATTCCAAAATGACAAATTCACATTTGTAGTTTCACGTGCTACTTCAATTTTGTGATTTTTAATTGATATACATATAAGTTACATAATAAATTTAAATAGGTATAATGAAGAATTTAATCATTAATGTTTTCATTTTTTATTAATTTCATTTTTATTTTTTATAATTAAAATTGATCATTAATTTTTAAAAAGAATCAAATTATTTTTTTCAACAAAACTATTAATTAAAACATTAATATTTTAACAATATTAATATGACAATCTATATATTTATATACGTATATTTCATGCTAATATAATTCTTCATAGCGAAAGAAATACTTGATAACATGACTAAACTGAAGGGTCTTCAATCGGCTAATGGCATTCACTTGACAGATCTCAATCTGATTCTTACATCTTACTGTAGGCTAAAGCTATCCCTTTGTGTGTGTGTGTGTTTTTTTTATCGTAGTTGTCCCATGCTGGAAACTTTGGTTCGGTATTGGAAAATGGAATCCCCCAAAGCATCAACACCAAATCTTAATGAAATGGTTGAAAACATTCATTAAACCCAATTGCAATAATCAATCTTTTCTTTTTTTAACTGTTCACCAAAATTTTATTATCTTCACAACCGATAAAAAATGTGAGTTAAAAGGGTTAAAAATGTCTTTTTCTTAATATATATTTTTAAATTTTAGAATTACAACTAAATTAATAAATTTTGTAAATTTTGAATGTTAAATTTATTAATTTTTTTAGAATTCAAACTAAAATAAAAAAATGTTATAAATATTACGGGTTAAATATTTTATATTTAGGATTAAAATAATAGGATGTATAACTATTAAAGGGTTAAATTTATTATTATATTATTAAAGAAAATCACATCAATTTTTTATCGATCATTTAATGTGAAAGAGTGATTTTAAAAAATTTAATGACTACACTCAAAAAATTAATAATTTAATAACTAAAATAAAATAAAATCAGTAGCTTATTATTTTTTTAATCTAAGATCTTGCTTGGAATTTAAAAAAGGTTATAGCATTCATACAGAATAGATGATAAAGTAGAAAAAAGCTCAGTGCCTCCTTTGGATTCTCGTTTAGGAAAGGAGCACAAATTATGTAAATCCTTGTCCATCATCAGACTTGACTGGAGATTTAATCAATAAATATTCAAAGGCTTATAATTTTAATGCTGTAATTTTCTGAGCGAGGCACACTTAATTAGATCCAAAATACTGACAACTTTTCCTTTAACAATTGAGATTACCAATATTCTCCTCCTAAATAATATAATTAAATTAATATTTGGCTGACTCAAAATAAGACTAATTTAAGAGGTATATTCCCTTCGGTCCCAAAGGAAATGGGAAATGGGAAATGGGTCTGGTCCCAAAGGTGAGAATGCTCTTGGTCTTCGAGTAATGAAAATCACTCTTCCATCATCATGATGTCAACATTTAAAATATAAATTAATTTGGATTTAGAAATAGGGAGCAAAAGAAAACTCATTTGGATTTAGAAGAGCGGCTACATGATTTTTATAACAAGGATCCATTTGATGAGGTTTTAGTCGAAATCACGGATGTTCAATTAGGTCTTAATTTGGAGGCCGATAAAGAAGAGATTTTTTGGGAGCAACAAGCCTGTGTCATCTGGTTGCAAAATAGGGTTGGAATACAAGTTATTTTCATAAAGTTGCTGTTTAGCGCCAAAATCGTAGTTGAATAACCAGTTTGGAAGGGGAGGATAGACGTTGGTTTTCAACGACTGAGGAGATGCTACATCTCACATTGAAGTATTTTGGCAATTTATTTTAGACCTCTGAGACAGGTAGTGATGAACGGTTGTTTGGGTTAGTGGAGAAGAGGATCATTACAAGCATGAATGACGAGCTGCTTAAACCTTTCAATGAGGAGGATATTGGGCATGCTGTCAAATTGATGGCACCTCTGAAGGCTCTTGGAATTGATGGCTTTCTAGCAATTTTCTATCAAAGGTATTGGCATATTGTTGGATCTAAAATTTCTAATTACTGTTTATCTGTTTTGAAAGGTGAAATTGACATGGGAGAAATTAATAAAACCCATATTGTTTTGATTTCCAAAGTTGAGAAACCAAAAAATATTTCACAATTTAGACCTATAAGCCTTTGTAACGTGGTTTACAAAATTATTGCAAAAGTCTTGGTGGAACGTATGAGTGCAATATTGAGAGGTTGTATTAATGAAGCTCAAGGGGCTTTTATCCCAGGTAGACATATTTCAGATAATGTGTTAATCGCTTATGAGGTTTTACATTCTCTTAAAATGAAAAAGAAAAGTATAAAAGGGAATTTTGCTCTCAAACTCGATATGAGTAAAGCGTATGATTGTCTTGAGTGGGATTTTTTAGCTGGAATGATGATTCGATTGGGATTTCACACTGATTGGGTCATTCTCATTGTGAGATGCGCTTGTTCTGTCTCCTATACTGTGGGCCTCAATGGGAATACTAGTGAGTCGTTTTTGCCTTCGAGAGGTTAAGATAGGGTGATGCTCACAGCCCTTATCTATTTTTAATATGTGCTGAAGGTTTCTCTACACTACTTAAGGAAGCCAAACAACAGGATTTGATGAGGGGTGCTCCTATTAAAAGTGAATGACTCTCGATTAACCATTTATTATTTGTAGATGATTGCATCCAATTTTGAGATGCCTCGAGAGAGGGGGCTAATATGGTTCGAAACATTATTCGAGAGTATGATCTGGTTTCGGAACAATAGGTGAATTTCGATAGATCTCTTATTTATTTTGGTGCTAGTGTGGATTTTAATATAAGGGAGAGTGTAACCAACATTTTGGGTGTTCGTGTAGCTTCAAATCCTGAAAAATACTTGGGATTACTAATGATGGTTAAAAGGAAAAAAAGATGGGCTTTTGCTAATTTTGTTGACCGTTTCAGAAATAGAATTGATGGGTGGAGTCTACGTTATCTGTCAATGAGGGGTAAAGAGGTATTCATTAAGTCGGTTCTTCAAGCTATCCTAGTATATGCAGTGTTTTGCTTTGCCGAAAACTTTATGTCGCAAGTTAGAGGGCATTTTGAATAAATTCTGGTGGTCTAATAATAAATCAGCTAAAGGTATCCATTGGAGTAATTGGAATGCGTTATGTAAGCCCAAGTGTGTTGGTGGGCTAGGATTTTGGGATCTGCTTTTGTTTAATAAAGTCTTATTAGCAAAACAAGTTTGACGTCTTTTTTCTCAGCCCAATTGCCTTTTGTCAAAGGTTTTGAAAGCCCGTTATTATCCATTCACAGATATTTTATCAGCTAAGGTTGTTTCTTACCCATCGTTCACCTGGAGGAGTATTTGTAGTGATCGGGATCTGATTGCAGAAGGGATTCTTTGGCGTATTGGTAGAGGTGATAGTGTGAACATGTGGAATGATCCATGGTTGCCCGGTCTAGGGAATAACAAGTTATCAGTTCAGAACATCAATCTTTCTTGGACTACAGTGAACCAATTAATTGATGCGGAAACAAATACCTGGAAAAGGGAGTTAATCAGCAGACTTGTTAATGATGACCGATCAAACCGTATTTTTTACCATTCCTCTTGCTAGATCCAAAACGCACGATCTGTTGGTTTGGGAATACGAGGCTACTGGGGAGCACTCCGTGAAGAGTGGGTATCGAGCTTTAGTTACAAAACAATTACAAAGCAACAACTACAATCTCTCTACAGTAGATAAATTACAAAGATTTCTACAAAACACTTTGGACTATGCACATTCCAGCTAAAATAAAAATACATATGTGGAGACTTTTTAATAATTTTGTGCCTCATTTTTGCAATCTTTTCCAAAGAAGATTAAAAGTTGATGTAGTCTGCCTACTTTGTAAGGAAGCTCCGGAGGATTTTGACCATTTGATGTGGCCTTGTGGTACTTTACAACAGTTATGGGCTTCTCTTAACATAATGATAGTTCTAGTCGAGGGTGCCTCGAATTGCAAATATCATTTTTTTTTGTAGCAGATGAAAGTAACAGATAGATTCTAATTATTTCTTTATGGGTTCTATGGTTTCAAAGAAATAAACTAATACATGAAGGTATTATTAAGCTAAATTTTGATACTTCGTTTCAAAATGTTTTTAGAACTTCTATTGTAGCAGTTTTAGCTCGGAATAGTGAAGGAAAAATTCTAGGAGCGTGTACTTATCCTTTTGAAGGCGTTGTTGATGCTTTTGTTGTTGAAGCTAGGGCGTGGGAAAGGGCACTGTTGCTTGCAGTTGAGTTGGGTTTTAGGTGCATTCTTCTGGAAAGGGATTCTCTGTCGATAATCAACAAGCTCAAGTCAAAAGAGGAGGACAGATCTATTCTTAGACCGATTACTCATAGCATTCGTATCCTTAAAAGACATTTTGAGGAAGTTTCTTACATTTTTATTCCTCGAGCAGTTAATAGGGCGGCACATACCTTGGCATTGGGAGGAAGGCGACGCCAAATCCCTTGTTTCTGGGTTGATGGAGCTCCAGATTCGGTGCGAAAGATAGTGGGTGAGGATTGAATGGTTTGGATTCAAAATCGTTGAGATATTTTGGAATGCTTTGGAAATGGAGAAGGTTAAGAGGAATTATCTTAATGGCTAAGTTTCAAGGCTTTTCTTTTTTCTTCTGTTTTTTACTCAACTGCAGATATACACTGGGAGAAGATGAATATTTGGCTGATATTCTATTTTGTGACGTTTTGTATTTGGTTTAAGGTGGTTTTGTTTTGCGTTTAATGGTTTTGCTGTTTTTTCTGTGTGCTGTGCTTGCGGATTGGTTTATCTTTTGCTAGTTTGTCTTTTCTTTTCTATGTTGATTTGACTTTGTACAACCACCTTGAGCTGCGCATTATTAATGAATATCAGCTTTTTGTTACAAAAAAAAAAAATTAATTAATTAAAGAGATAAATATTAAATTTATAAATGAATTTTAGTTAAATGTACAGTTTGATATATAAATTTTGATTTGGTGTAATTATATACATAAAATTTAAATTGCATTTTATATATATACATGAAATTTTAATTTTGATTCAATTGTTCATATTTTAAAAAATGAATAGATACTTTTATCTTCATATTGGATTAATAATGTTTGTGTGCGCAAAATATCACATAAAATGGTGCTAATTTAATCATTTTGTCAATAATTTGTGAAAAATGAATCAAATTAATGTAGGCACCATATTTTGCCCGGCCCATACACATACACATACACAAAATAAATCAAAAAATAATAAATCAAAACAGTCCATATTTACAAACCAAATCAGCCCACTATCCTGATCCAAAAAATAATACCCAATTAGCCTATTTTACCCGTGACCCGGCAAACCACAACCCAATACATAACCCACCAAACCCAAAATAAACCTTGTGACCCAACACAAACAGAAGCCCAAAACTAAAGCACACGGCTAGGGTTAGAAACCCTAGCCCTCCCTTTGCGCCGCAAGTCACGAATCACGGGCCTCATCTCGCGCCACCATCGCCGCTCTTCACATGCGCTGCAGCCTTCACAGCCGTGAATCACGCCCCAATCCCACCACCGTCGTCATTTACCTGCAAAAATGGAAAGCAAAAGAAACAGCACAAGCAGTATATGGCAAGAAATCGAATAAATAACGGCATATCGAAAATTTGTATTGTAACAGTGCCTATAAAAGGCCAAATATCATCATTGTAAAAAGGGGAGGATACAAATACAAATAGGGAGATAAATACAAATAGTGTACGAAAATTTTCAAAAATACAAAGGTTTTCTTTTATTCCCTTTTTTTTAGTTTTTTCTCTTTATTTTTTTTGTTATTCAGAATATGCTAAAGGAGTGAAAGAGGGGTTTTACCTTCGTACTTGTTGGAAAAATTGGATTTTCGGAACTCCGGCCACCGTGTACGGTGGCCGGCGATGGTGGCCGATGCGGTGGCCTAAGGCCTGAACGGTGACCGGAAATCGCAGGAAATCAGAGCCTTTTTCAGACCCTTTTTTGTTTTTTTTTAAGACTGTTTTATAAATGTTTTTTCTTAAATGGATTTTAACTTATATAATAACAATAAAACGACGTCGTTTTCACTTAAGCCAATAAGTGTTAAAACGACGTCGTTTAGGGACACAACCCGATTACCCGACCCGCTCTTTAAAAGATCCGTGTGTTTTACCGATAAATTGGTATTTTTTATCCTAGGTCCTTCCGAATTTTTATTCTTTAAAATTAAGTTTATTTTTCTTTTTAATTCGGTCCTAATAGTTTATATTTATTTTAATTTAGCCCCCGAGCGTTCTTAAGGTTCATTTGTGAAACAGTGTCGTTTCAGGGATTAGGGTTAATTTTCCAATGAGTCCCTTGATTTTTAACTCGTTTTTAAGTGGAGTCCCTAATTCATTTTCCCTTTTTTTAATTTATCCCTATGTTCTTGATTATTTTCAACTCCTTTTTATTTTATATATTTCCATATATAATTTATTTATTTTAAACAATATATATTACCCCTTTATATTTAAATTATTTTATGTAGTTATATTATTATTTTCAACATATTATTTATTATGTACTATTTATTACATTATTTTTATTATTATTATTTTTTATTTTCGTTAAATTTTTGTATATTATTTTAAATTCATATTATTATTAAAATTTGTTTTTGAATTGATATTATTAGATATTATATTTTATATATTTTTAAAATATTTTATATAAAACTTTGTTTAAATAATTGTTTAGTTATTATCTTTATATAAATATTTTTAAATCATATACTAATCTTTTTCTTTATTATATAATATTTATAGTATTTAAATATAATTTTTTTATTTTTTATAATACTTTAAACCTTATATTATATCTATGATTTATAAAATTTGAAAAGGTTTTTTTATATTTTAAATTATTAATTAAATACAATATTTTATTAGCATGCACATTATTTTGTAAAGTATATTATATCTTTATGTTTTCATTATTTAAATAGCTTAAAACATTTATATATATATACATATATTTTATTATTTACATGTGCTGATTAGTTTATTTTTGTATCTTTTCATGTTTTTAGATTTTACTAAAAATTATTTTTATTATTTAATTGTATTCATATTCGCATTATGTATATGGTGGTTTCAAGTTATACTTGTATAAGCATGATCGTATGTAATTTGTAATTTCAAGCTTAATATTGTTTGCATGACATGTCAATATAATGTACGATGACTTTTTATGATTTTGAATATTGTATGCCATGAAATGCATGTTATATCCTTATTTTTTTTATAATACGCATTTATGTATAGTATATGTAGTTCTATTATTTACCCAAATACTAGTATGAACTATATAAACATTTCGAAATATTTTGTTTCAAATGCATCATTGTTTAAAATAATGAAATACTTATTTTTAAAACAAAGGCAATGTTTTTGTATTTAGAAATTCGGAAAATAGTGCCCTAACATGCTGTGTTGCAATTTCTCGTTTGTCTAAAAGTCTGAAATACCCTTCTAAATGATTTTATAAATTACGAGACGATTTTAGTTACAAAAGGTTTTAGAATATCGGGTCCTATCAGGCTGGATGTGATATTTATACTCTTTTGAACGAAGAAATCTCAGTTTTAAACTCGAACCTTTTTAATTTCAAAAGGGATCATATTTTCAAATATTTTGAAATTTTAGCATTAAAGACAGAAAATTATTCAATTTGGTACCAATTTTAGGGCGTTACGAGGGTGCTAACCCTTCCTCGTAC
Organism: Gossypium stocksii; assembly: GCA_020496765.1. NCBI lineage: Eukaryota > Viridiplantae > Streptophyta > Magnoliopsida > Malvales > Malvaceae > Gossypium > Gossypium stocksii. The sequence continues at coordinate 44,404,656 of CM035628.1, read as the reverse complement.
GTAACCGACTCCCGAACCTGTTTTATTGATTTCGTAGGCCAAAACAAATGATTTCAAACAAAATGGTTTGAAAGTGGTTCAATCACACTTAAACTGATTGGTGGCGACTCCCATTTTCATTTTTTTCAAAGTCGAATCCCCGTTTTCTAAAACCCCGTTCAAAAATGGTTTCGATAATTAAAATTTCATATAAGAAATTAATTGCACAAAATCAAAATTCATATATAACATTATACATTAAATTAAAATTTATGTATAATTTTAATATTTACTTCTTAATTAAACCTAGCAATAAGACAATGCTTTAACAACTATAAAATATTTTTATTAATTAAATAATATTTTAAATTGAATTTAATTGGTGGAAATTATAAACTTTTTATTTCTAATGTAATCACTTTGGAATTGGTCTGTTCTCCACTATAGTTGATGCAAATTATGTGTATTTACCTGAAATTAAAGGTGATTTAGATAATTGATATTCAATTATTAATATTTGTATTTACTCTAAATTTATTACAGATAATAATTAGAATATTTAAATATAAATATTATTGGGATTAATAATATATAAATTTACGAATTCTAAGTTATGGTCTATTAGTGTGGTGTTCATCTATTCCGAGAATAACTTAACTTCAAATCATTGCTGTAAAAGAAAACAATATATGAATCTACAAATATTTGAATACACTATCCACAAATATCATATGTATTTCAAGCTTTATTTTTATCTTTATTTTTATTTTGGTAGAATAAAGAGCATTCATGAAAACTTAATAAAAGGTTCGATACATAAAATGTCCAGCCTTATCAACATTAATAAAATTAAGCTAGGAGGATAATAATAAACAACAAAGTCAAGAGAAGCACTTCGCGAGGAGAAACTTTGTGAAGAGAAGATGTTGCTGCGTTTTCTTTCTAAAGCATCAGCACACTAGTTTCCTTCCTGTAAAACATGAAGCAAACAACTACACCAATATACAACCAAAGAACAAACAATAATAGATCTATTATTGTTGAAGTGGATGCCACTGCTACTTGTGTAAGCAAAATATCAATGTAAAGCAAGTCAGAGAAGAACTCTTGCACCATTAAAGCAAATCCATTATCTGAAAAGGGTCAAGTAATTTGGTTTCTGAGAGGACCAAGTTCGGTCTAATTATCAAATCAGAAAGACATTGAGGATCCAGTAGAAACAAACTAGCTGTAGCCCATTTCAAGGAGGTGTTGAACACTTTTTAAGGCATTCCAAATAATCAAAGAACGAGAGTGATTGCTTCTACAATTTAAATATTTGAAGATAGAGGCCCAATGGGAATTTGGGTGGTGAATAAGCCTCTATTAATGTAAATCTGTATTATTAATGTAAATATGATTCTACATTTAAATTTAATTCTAGCATGATTCTAGCATGTAAATTAGGATTTTGTCTAGTTTGTTTCCATCTATATTTCCTAGGTACTAGTATAAATACCTAGCACTTGTACAGCAATAGCTACATAGAAATTCATTCATCTTTCTTTTCCTAAGTTTCATAACATGGTATCAAGAGCTCAAGTTAACCTTTTTTTTTTTTCGCTACTCTTTTGATCCTATTTTAGATATTATCACCCCTGTTTCTTCCTCTTTTTCTATATATAAGTCTTATTCCTGTACTGATCCAAGCAAGTTAATATACTAGAATATTCAATCATTCATTCTATATTTGAATTACTCTCTATTATTCTATTTTCATACATTTACTAACAAAACGGAAGGGCTTGGGACCAAAAAGCAATGTCTATGAGTTTTAAAAGAGAGTAGCACAAGGCAGTGGTTAGAGTGGGTATGGGCGAGCTAAGAAATCGAAGCCTTAAGGAAGAGCGTTTGCCAAGATGAATTTGTGAGGGCAAGATTAAATCATTTTTGTAATAAGTGTTGAACCCTAACGTAAGTTGGAGAAAGTGAAATGAGGGCTAGTAAAAGGAATATCAGATAAAAGACAAGAATCCAAGCAATTCTAAAAAAACATTTAAGTAAGAATTATTCAATGGTTTACTGCCTCTTTTATCAATGAAACAAAGCACATCATTAAAACAAGCAAACACTAACCAAGACAGATAATGAGCGTCATGAATTGATTTAAGATTTTCTTAGAAGGGCAAGCGCTCCTGAAAATAGGGACCAGCATAATTAGTAGAAAGTAACCAAGTAACATCAACATTGTTTACCTTCACAACAACCTTGGTGTGTGGAGATAAAAATAAACTTATTAGAAATTAACAAAGGCTTTGAGGCGTGTATTAATGCCACTTTTTTTAAGGTATTATTAGCTCCCACATATATTATGATGTGCAAAAGAGTTGCCAATAGGATACAATCAGAGGTGATCATGGGTCAGGTCGGGTTGGGTTCGGGTCTGGTCCAAACAAAATTATAGGCTCGTTTTCTAGGCCTGGGCTCGGCCTAGCCTGAAATATGGGCCTAAAAAATTGTCCAAGCCTGGCCCGAAATAAAATTGCTAAGCCCGAGCTCGACCCGGCCCGGCCCATATTATAGTTTTTTAGCTTATCTTATTAAATAAAAAAATTTTAAAATATAATAAATCAAATAAAAATGATATTAAAATAATTCTTAAAACAATACACAAATTAAAAATATAATAAAAAGTGATTATATTAAAATGTTAAAATCAAATAAAAAATCTTGACCGAGGCCCGGCTTGTTTTCTAAACGGCCTCATTTTTTTGTCCAAGCCCATTTTTTGGGCTTATATTTTTGCCCAAACCCTCCCATTTTTCGGGCAAGCCTTCGGGTTAGCTCTAGATACAATGAAGCCCAATAATTGTCTACATTTTGCACGGATGGAAACAGTCCACTGAATACTGAGCGGAGCATAGCAAGAATATCAATTTCTATAAAGAATATAAAACAATCTAGAAATATAAAAGATGGTGGGAGAATAAAAAGAAACTTTATTTCTATGTTTTTAGGTATGTTATACAAATGAAATTTCAATCCTATTTATAAGATGTATCATGTTTCTTAATAAAGACATAATTATCCAAATGGATAGTTATATCTTTAGCAATAAACATAATTATTCAATAGATATCTACTTAAATAATTATGACTATTTCTTAATAATCAAGTGACATAAATTTTAAATTTAAGAGACATAACTCATCACTATAAATAATGATAACTTTTAATTAATAACAAAGTGACATAATTTTTTATTATTCGATTATAACTATTGAAACATCTTAAGAAATATTCACAATAGTGTATATTTCTTAGTTTGTGCCACAAAAATAATTTACCATGACCTTACAGGAGAACCAAATCATTAAATTTAAGTTAAAGGAAAAAAAAATGTTACCAAATCATTCTCCAAATGTTGATTTATAAACATTAAAGAAAAGGGTTACCATATCACAAAAGCCACTTTTTGCTGCTTGTAAAGTGGCAATAAAATCCCCTAGTTTTTCTATTAGATTGGCAAGCAGAAGTTCATGAGCGCGCGCACACACGAGAAAAATGAAAAACCCAAAATGTTTTTTCCTATAGATTTTCAAATAAAACTTGACCCCTAGAACATGCTCAAAATCCCTCTTTCTCTCTCATTGTGACATAATGTGTTGAAAATATGATGAAAGTGGACAAAATATTACTTCTAGACCACATAATTTTATGTAACATAAATTAATGAAATTTAACTTTGTATAAATATATAATATTTTAATATTAAAAATTAATGTAAATATAAGGCGAATAATATACATGAAAAAGATTCAAATAGATATTCTTTTTAGGTAGCATTGGACAAGGATGAGAGGTCCGGGCCTCCAAAAACAGCAAATGGAATACAGTCTGTTAAGCAAAGCAACCCACTAAACTATATGTCAGTATATATGTCACTCCACTCCACTTGGAAGGTTTCCCCACTTCTATATAATTATACATATATACAATGTAAATACAGACACTCCAATCCACTTAGAAGGCAAGTTTCCCACTTCTATTCTATCATTCTAAACCATCAAACAATTTTACACATTCCGAGAAAACTATGAAAACCCACATATTTTCTCTGGTTTTCTTCTTGTTTTCAGTAGCCCAAGGATTGAACCCCAAATGTGAGACCCAAGACCAAGGTTCAAACCTCCAAGTGTTCCATATTTACAGTCCCTGCTCACCCTTCAAGCCCTCAAAGCCACTGTCATGGGAAGAAGATGTGCTCCAAACACAAGCCAAGGACCAGGCCAGGCTCCAATATTTGTCGAGCCTGGTGGCTAAGAAATCTGTGGTGCCGATAGCTTCTGGCAGGCAGATTGTGCAAAGTCCCACTTATATCGTAAGGGCCAGCATTGGGACCCCACCTCAAGCCTTGCTTATGGCCATGGATACTAGCAATGATGCCGCTTGGATACCTTGCACTGGCTGCCTTGGCTGCTCTTCTACTGTTTTTGACAATGCTAAATCCACCACTTTCCAGTCCCTCGGCTGCCAAACTCCTCAATGCAAGCAGGTAACCTCTCAACCTTTCATTTCTCCGCAACTTCCTATGAATGCCAAAACCCTATCCATCTTAAGATTTTACACAGATTTGCTCCAAATGTGGAAGTTATTTTTGTAAAGTTTCGGCAGCCAAAGGATGCAGGAGTAGTTTTAAGTTATTTTTGTAAATTTGATGAGGCTAAAATATTTTGTGATTGAGTGATGCTTATTATTTTCACATATTATTCACTAAAGTTAATTAATATATTTAAATTAGAAAAATATAAAAATTAAAAATGATTTAATTAGAAATATTGATTAAATTTATAACTTAAATGTAGAATTTAACTAATCAGATTTTACTACTACCTTTTAGATGTAGATTAAAATTTTAAAATTCAAAAAAAAAATTGAATAACTTAAAAAATATATGAATTAAATTTAATTAAATTAAAATATAAAAATTAAATTACTTTCAATTCTCAATCGGAAATAATTTATTGGTTTAATACTTATTAAATGTAAATATTTAATATTTATTTTTTAAATATGTTTTAGCTGTTGAATTCGCTTTTGACTGATTTAATGTTTGTTTGACTTATTATACCCATCGAACATGGATTCACCACTGATTTAGGATCCAATCTGATTTTTATCCTTAGCTTTAATAAATGATTGCTCCACTTTCACTTTCTCTCTTCACTAATTACATCCACCTGCACGAATGTGGTACCAAAGTGAAACAGAATTTGGACAAGACAATCCCAACATCTGCACCACTTTGATCCATTGCCAATCTAACAACTTTCCATGTACCTTGTCAATCTGATTTTTATCCTTAACTTGCATGACGTGATGGATTCAGGTGCAAAATCCCAGCTGCGATGGCAGTGGCAACACTTGCATATTCAACATGACCTACGGGGGTTCAACCATTGCAGCAAACCTCTCACAGGACACATTCACCTTAGCCAACGACTGTGTCTCGAGCTACACTTTCGGTTGCCTGCAAAAGACAACCGGCAACTCGGTGCCACCACAAGGTCTACTGGGGCTCGGCCGAGGTCCATTGTCCCTTCTATCTCAGACCCAAGACCTGTACCAATCCACATTTTCATACTGTTTGCCTAATTTTAGGTCCGCCAACTTTTCTGGGTCATTGAGACTTGGGCCAGTTGGGCAGCCAGTGAGGATCAAATACACCCCATTACTCAAGAACCCGAGGAGACCATCGCTTTACTTTGTGAATTTGATTGGAATTAGAGTTGGAAACAAAGTTGTTGATATCCCACCATCTGCCATTGCTTTCAATCCTACCACCGGTGCTGGCACCATCATTGATTCTGGTAATTTTTGCCTTTTATTCTATCAAAATATTTGCTTTTTTTAAAAAAAAATTTAATTTTTATGTGATGCAAAATTATAAAAAATAATATAATATATTTTATAATAAAAATATATGTTTATTAAATTAAATTCAAACTTTAAATGTTGAATTTTTTAAAGCTCTTTTTTGTGTTAGGCATAATTCCAATCTTATCAGTTGTCTCTGAAGTTGAAAGCATAATAATGACAACATGATGCATTATTGTATTCCAATTGCAACTATTGAATATAGTGTACTTACTTTTGATTTATTTTTTTAAAATACTTTCTTTAAATGTTTCACGAAATTTAACTAAAAAAAGAGTATTTTAAAATATGACAATAATTTTGGCATCTAAAATTTCAGGTACCGTTTTCACCCGGCTAGTTGAACCAGCCTATGTAGCCGTCCGGGACGAGTTTCGAAGACGAGTTAAGGTGGCCAACGTAACATCTCTTGGCGGTTTCGACACATGTTACACAGTCTCGATTGTGGCTCCGACGATAACATTCATGTTCACCAGCATGAACGTGACACTGCCACAAGACAACCTGTTAATCCACAGCACAGCAGGCAGCATCACATGTTTGGCGATGGCATCGGCACCGGATAATGTGAATTCTGTGCTGAATGTGATAGCCAATATGCAGCAACAGAACCATAGGATCCTTTTCGATGTGCCAAATTCCAGGTTGGGCGTTGCCCGTGAGCTCTGCACCTAAATTCCAGCTTTGTTCCCTAATTTATTTATCCCCGTGTTCGTGTATTTTATTGTGTGACCATCGTATTTAAAGTATTTAATATTTATGTAAACTTAAATGTATTAATAATTTGCAACATTAAATTTTGATAATTTGCAACATATATATTACTCAAATTTAAGTCTATTTTATCAACAAATAGTTGGAAGAAATGAGAATGAATTTTTTCCCAAGATATTTAAATCAAGTTTCAATTTTAAAAACAACATTATAGAAAGGGCTTTACCAAAACATCACTCCTGCCTGAACAATATTAAATTCAAACAACAAAACAGATGATGACACTTGTGCGTATAAAAAAATGTAAATCAATTTTTTGATTTTAAAAACAAAAATTCAAAACCATGGGCTCTGGCATATTTATCCTAGCTGAATTATGTAGTTGAAGTTTATTAAGCTCAACTTGTAGAGGTGAATTTAAAGGGGCTGGCAAGTCCGGCTTCCTTAAATTTAAAAAAAATATAATAAATTTCTCATGTTTTAAAATTTTTATTTTGATATTATAATTAGTATTTAAAAAAAGATAAATTTATGTTTGATACTCCAAAGTTTTTTTTTTTTAAATTTGATTCCTTTAATAAAATTTATAATTTTTTTATTATAAAGTTAATAACATTTTTAGTTTAATTTGGAAAACGAATACAAATTAGTATCTAAATATTAATATGATAAAAATAAAGTTTAATAATTGCCATATCTAAGTATAAATGTATTTAAATATTAATTAAGTAAAAAAACTTAAATAATTATAATATTTAATAAAAATTGAGTATTTAACTTTATTTTTTTTAAAAAAACTTAAATAATTATAATATTTAATAAAAATTGAGTATTTAACTTTATTTTTTTTCTAAATTTTGATAATAAAGATTATCTCAAATTTAAAAATGCATTGTTAAAAATAGGCTCGGCCTATAGTTTGAACATGTATATTTTATAAAAATTACCCCGGCCCCCTCTTAGTAACAATCCTGACTTCACCCCTGCCAACTTGAATTAAATTTTTAATATTAAAATTAATAATTTTATTTGAATTTGATTGTATAAATATAGAAATATGCTTTCAATATTTTATTATTATAAAAAAGTGAAATTGACATTTTAAGATTCAAGCTTAGTTTGAACGGATTTAGATAAAATTTTCCAAAAATTGAGCTGTGGGCTGGCTTGATTGAAAATGTACATAGGTTAGATGTAACTCATGTATAATATTAATCTCATACATAGTTGTTCAGGTGTAACTTTAACTCTATTCAATATAAGCTTTGAATTTTTTCTAAATTCAACTATATTTGTAAATAATTAATTCAAACCCGTTTAAATATGCTCATATCATTTTTTATAAATTTTATTTATTTAATATTTAAATATTTTTATTAAAATTTTAATTATAACTTATTAACTTAATATATTTTTAATATTTATATTAAAGTATTTTATATTGTTAGATTTTTTTATTATTATTTTAACTCAACTTTGAATACAAATAAATAAAAAGATGCAAACATAAATGTATCGGACATAAAATAATATAGAGGAAATGAAAAATTCGGATATCACTGGAGTCACTGCTGCTGACACTGTTTAGAATTGTTGCTGCTGCTGAAGGGTGTTATAGGATCATACATTTCCCAAATTCCAAACTGCATGAAAAAAAGGAAGTGAAAATAAATATATATTTTTTTGAGATAATAGTTACACTAATATATGAAACTCGGATGAATATCATATATGAATATATACAAGATATAATTTATTTAAAAATTCATATTTCGTAACTGTATTTCGAATGTGTCGAAGAATTTATGAAAAATGAAGAATTGGAGTAATATTAATATACCTTGGACTTGTATCACATTTACTCCTCTAAATCACTTTCTTCTTCTTCCTCTGAATCATAGAAGAATCTATTATCAATCTGAACAAAAGGGATGCGAGCAATGTTGGACCAGTCTTTCCCTTCATCCCTTCCGCAACTTTCTTTTAACAATGGACAGTCATGGATATATAATTCCAACAATGACATAAGCATGTCTCTTCCGGGCAAACATTTGAGCTTTGGAAGTTTAACAATGGACAAACATTCAAGAAAGGGAAGGTTTTGAAAACCCTTGGAAGACAGGGTTTCGACATTTGGGAAATCGCTGATGGCGAGTCTGCTTAGAGAACAAGGCAACATCTTGCCTTTCCCTTCATGTGGAAACATTACCCCATCTGAATATCCTCCATAGATTGCTAGTCTTTTAAGAGAAGTGAGCTTATGGAATCCCCAATGGATCAGTCCTTCAAGAATTTCAGGTTTTGAGATTGTAAGCGAAGTCAAGTTCGTAGGGAAACCTTCTTCAGGAAAGGTTAATAAACATGGACAGTTTGATATCTCCAGCTCCTGAAGATATTTAAGGCAGTGCAGGCCATTTGGTAGAGCTTGGAGTTTACGGCACCAGCTAAGACGCAGCACACGTAGACCAGTCGAGGGCAACCTGGAAATCGAAACCAGATTCCGAAAGCATTCGATATGCAGTTGCTGCAGATGGCTGAGCTTGTCCAATCCATCTGGCAGATACTGAATTTTTTCACACCTGGCAATAAAAATGGACTCAAGGCAAGTGTTGTTGTGAACTGAATCTGCAATGGATTCCAGCATTTGGCAAGTGTCTATCCGCAGGTGGTTCAGCCCCACAGGTAAGTAGCCACTTGATGATAAATAGGCCAATTTTGGACAACTCCATATCTTCAGATGTTGAAGCTTAACAGGTAAATCACCTGTTGATGATAAAGATGCTAGAGAATGGCATCGTTCAATTATCAGATGGCTAACTAAAGATCTTCTGCTGATGTTCATACCATCTTCACCATCTTCATCTAATAAACACTTCAAATTATCACAATTTTTTACCACCAACCCTTTTAGCGTAAGAGGCAAGTTATCGTGTGAAAATGACAACAGTTTCGAGCATTTTACGATCTCTAGCTCCCTAAGGGATGTAAGATTGTACATAGTTGCAGATAACTTCTCTAATTTTTCACAATGCTTGATTCTTAGATGTTCAAGACTGCAAAGTGTTTCCATTTGTTGCACCTCTTCTTTTTGCTCTTCTATTGATATCCCCATTGAAACAAGTTGAGAACAGTTCAAGATTTCCAAATTCCGGAGGAAACTTGATCGTGCTAACCATCCTGCTCCATTGTGACACAAGGAAGGAAGCTCTCTACAACCACCGACCCGAAGAAACTCGGTTTGTGATAAGCCTAACATCAACCCTTTTAAACAAGAAAACCATGTGATATTTGAGAGAGTGGCCTTCTTGATTGAGCAAAGGTCAAGAGAGCCATCATGTCTCACTCTTTTGCAGCCAACAATTTCTATTTCATACAACCTAGAATGCTTCGGAACTGAAACTTCCAATAGTTGACAATCATGGATCACAAGCTTTTCCAAGCAAGGAAGATAGCTCGGAAAGCTTCCCAACAGTTTGGGGCATTTCTTGACAGAGAGATCACGGAGGCAATTGAAGTTTCCGGTTTTCTCATCGGCTTGGTATGAATTCCACTCCTTCAACTGTGGCATTTCTTCGAAATGAAGAATCTCTAATGCCGGAAATGCATTTGAGCAATTTTCTCCATAGAACTCAACACCTATCTTATTGACATAACCCATTCCTTTGACATAAAGGGCCTTCAAAAACGGCAGTTGTCCAAGTGCTGGTAATGAAGTACACTTGTGGCAATGTTCAAACTCTAAGAACATTAAATTTTTGAATGAACAATCTCCGACCCAAGTCGGGAATGTCTGACCACCATAACACTTGATGGAGAGTTTCTTAAGTTTCTTATGCGGTTGAAGTAAGCTCAACACTTCTTTTTCGACTCCTGCGTTTTGTAAATCACCTGTCACGTCCGCACTCCACTTTAGTTCTAGATCATCAAGGCTGAACTTACTGAACAACATAGCCTCCGTTGCATCTTGAGCATTGACAAGATGTTCCAATCCTGAGATAGAAAGTTGACCTTTGAGATCAGATAAATTCTTCAGCTCCCTTTTCTGATATCCAACACCTTGGCCTATAACAAAGTTGGACACTGACTGGAGATCAATCAATTCACCGATTCCAAACGGCATCCCTTCAATTGAATTTGCATCAGCAATATCAAGATGCCGTAGATTGGCTAAAAGTCTCAAATCAGACGGTAAGTGTTTAAGGCGATCGCAGCCTCTCAACAACAATGTTTGTAAGTTGAAGAGTGTACATATAGATTCAGGGAGGCTTTTGATTTTAGTGTAAGAGAAGTTAAGGTAGCGGATATGTGTCAGATCACCAATTGAATCTGGTAGCTTGGTGATGTAGTACCCTTCGAGAGAAAGCACTCTTAAGCATCTCAATCTTGGCAACAAATCGATAAGAACACTGTTAGATAGGTAGCAGTCTCCATCATTTGGCAACATAAATGACATAAATGTTCGTAAATGCTCTGCATCACCGAATGTATGGAACCTTTTGAATCCATTATACCTACTTCGGATGAAGGATGAGTATCGAGCACAGCTCGAAATTTTCTCATCACCCTCTAATCTAAAGCATATGTCTCCTGCAACCGATCGAGCTAGATCATTGATGAGGTCATGCATTATGAACTGAGATTTATTCCTGCTAGATCTTTGAAAGAAAGACCTTGACACAAGATCTTGAAAGTACATGCGACCTAGTTTTTCGTTTTGCAGCCTTTTAGTGTTTACTTTTTGCAACATTCCTTCTGCCATCCATAACAGCACTACTTCCTCCTCTCCGAACTCATAGTCTTTAGGGAGTATTGAGCAATACAAAAAACATTGTTTTAGATGTTGTGGAAGGTGATGGTAGCTCAGCCTTAGAGCTGGAACTATGCCACTTTTCTCTTCTGATGAATTCCATATCTCATTCTCCAATACATCTTTCCATGCATCTGGATCAACACGTGTTCGAAGCAGGCCTCCGATCGTTTTAGCTGCTAAGGGCAAGCCTTTACACTTGTTCACAATCTGTTCTCCGAGTTCTTTCAAGTCCAAATGACCCCTGAAATCTTTGGCTCCTATGGAATGTTGAGCTAAAATGGACAAACAATCATCATTTGACAGTTCTTTCAATGAGTAATCCGAAACCGTTTTCATTACTGATGAAACGTTCTGGTTTCGCGTTGTCACAATAATCTTGCTTCTCGAATCCCCTACTTCGAAAGGAGATCGAAGGATGGTCCAATCATTGTAACTCATATTCCAAATATCATCCAAAACAAGCAGAAATTTTTTTTTGGACAGCTTCTCCTTCAATTTGACTTGAAGCAAATTCAAATCATTTACATCATTGCATGATGCCTCACAAGTAACTGACTGCAAAATCGATTTTGTTATCCTAACGATATCAAAATCTTCGGAAACACACACCCATGCTTTGACGTCGAAAAGATCTTGGACCGTATTATCATTGTAAACTAGTTGAGCAAGAGTCGTCTTACCAATTCCTCCAATGCCAACAATGGGGACGACGGAAACTTGAACATCAGTATCACCATCCATTAAAAGCAAATCAATCACTACATTTTTATCATATTCTCTACCATAAACAAGACCTTTATTCACCAAAGAACTAGTTGGTGGTCTTTCAATGACTCTCTTAGGCCTACCAACATCGAACTCTCTTAATTGCAACTCATTTTTCCTAGTGATCAGATCATCCAATCTAGAACTAATGGCTTTAATCTTGTACATCATCTTATATCTAAACAACAAAGCATTCGGACCAAAACTTGCAGTGAAGCTACGAATGATCTTCCTTACCTTACTTCGTTGCGCTTGCTGATCTTTCATTAACTTGTTACGAAGAGCTTCTGTAGCAAACTCGTCTAAGATGTCGTCGATGTCGAAAGCCAAGTCTCGGAGCTCGGACAACCACATCTTCACATGCTGGTCCTTCAATTGCTTCTCCTCTGCATCAGCAAGCACTGCATGGACAGTCCTCAGTACTGTCTCCAGCTTGTTAAGCTCCTTTTGGACCTGTTTTTCAGTGGCGAAGTGGAGGGTATCAGGAGAGGCTAAGTTGGCAAACAAGGCCTCAAAGAAAGAGGATATGGCAATTTCTCCAGAGAAGTACATGGCTCAACCTTGAGCAGCAAGGAGATGGGGATTGATTGATAATTCAACAAGAAGGGATTGGATTAAAAGTGTGAAGGGACGTGAGACAAAGTTAGGAATTCTATCATTTTCTTTTGGGTTTTCTATATATACAAATATGGATGGATGGGCGCCCACTGTCTGAAAGCAAGGCTAAAAATTGTCAAAGAATCAAAACTTTGTGTTGACTATAGGGATGAGGATGCTTCAGTGTCGTTGCCAAGACCATTTTGTAGTACTGAATGACCAAATAATTTCAAACCAATTCGATACTAACATTTGTTTTGAATTCCTGAATTTTGTTACTTTTAAGCAATTTTTTTTCTGCTGACACCAATGTCGTGACGGGGTTTGAGTTAAGCATTAATATTTTATTATACATCTTTTTCTTTTTCATAAATTTCTTTATATTTTTACTTTTAATAATTTATTCCCTTATTTTTTAAAATTTTAAAATTAAATCTCAATTGTTAATACTATTAAATTTATTTTAATTAATTTAATTTGATGCTATATTTTGAAATAAAAAAATTACTCATTTAATAATAATATAATTAGAAAATGACATTCTAATGCCAACAATTTTTTTTATCAAATGATAACAACATTATGTTGTAAACATAAAAAATTGGGATTGATCTCAAATAGTCTCCTTAATTATGATTTTTATTTTAAAAATTTCACTTAATAATTTTTGAATTAAATTAATAACATTAATTCAATAATAGATTATTTAAATAATAGTATAAATAAATATGACTATTTAAATCGAATCAATTAATATACCAATTAAAAAAAATATTTGAACCGATGAAACGCGATTAATCGGAGGACCAAGAACCGGTAGAATCAGTAAGACCATTTTTTTTAATGTTTTGGGGCCAATAAACCAGAAAAAGAACCGGTCTAAAATAAGGGGCTGTGCTATAGTGTTGCCCCTTTCCAGCTGCTGTCGTATCTGCTGCCTTGAAGCTCGCAGTCGCCACGTCGTCTCCAACTGCCGCTGTCGGCGTCGAGTTCAGGTGAGGCTATGCTTCCATTTTTTTTTTACCCAACTTTTTGTTTGCTTGTTTGCGTAGCTTGGGTTGTAAAATGTTAACAAGTTAAGCTGTTTGTTAATGAAATTTATGTTATGTATCTAAAACTGAAAGCCTGAAAGAGAACTTTGTTTTTCTTCTTTCATTTTGTTATTCCAAAGCAAGAGGGGTTAATGTATTTTGACTTTTCCTTTTAGGCTTTATGTGGGAGAGATAGGGGTATTTATTGCATCCATTTCCAATATTTCTATTATTTTATTTTTATTTATTAAAAAAATTTCCATATTTTACTTATCTTTTAAATTTTAAAAAGAATTAATTTTAGACTAGTCAAACCAGTAGATCAATTGACCGAAATAATTAAACCGAAAATCGGTGATACAACCGAGTACAATCTCGTGATTTTATTCAAAGATTCGGTGAATATGTACAATTAACCCTATATTATAACATTTTGTTATTTATTGTACAACTATTTTTTATGTTTTATTTTTATCTTTTATACCACATTTTTCTCTATAACAACAACACTCATAAAGTATTAAATTAATTATCTATAAAAGCCTCATGTCTCTAATTTTAGTAAAATTAATTATATTCTTAAGTGAAATAAAATCAATGAATTTTATTTAAAATTTATTTCACTTAATACTTCTATTACCCCTTTATTATAACTAATTATCATTTTAGCACTTGTCAATTTTGATATGTGTTTTCATTTTTTATAGCCCATTACTCTAATTTGATTTTTCGTTAAAAAAAATTAAATCAACCATAATGTGTAAAAATAAAAAAAGAAAAATTAAATTATTAAAAATAAAAATATAAAAATCCAAATATTTTTTAGAAAATTATAAAAAATAAAAATCTATAACTTATTTTTGAAAATTATAGAAAAGTTAAAAATTATAAGTATGCAAAAACTAAAAAAAAAAAAAAACAGATTTCATAACATTTTAAAATTTTGTTTGTTTGAAATTTATAGATTTTAGAAAATTTTAGAATTTTATGAAAACTTTTAAAAGTTTTAAGAATTTCTTTTATATTTTTTAAAGAATTTCGAGTTTTTTTGAGTAAAAAATAACATAAATTTCTTAAAAAATTTCTGAAAAAAATCTAGAATTTCAAATAAACCATTTGTTTTAACTTTATGGAAATTTTTAATTTTTTTAAAAGTTTTACATACTTGTAAATTTAATTTTTTTATAATTTTCAAAAATAGATTATGATTTTCTTCTTCTTCTTCTTCTTCTTTTTTATAAATTTGTTTTTGGACTTTTTTATTTAGGGGTTTTTTGGATTTCTAATGATTTTTTTGGTTTTGTTATATTTTTTAAAAATTTCAAGTGAATTTTTCACTTTTTCTTCTACATGGCAGTATGTTTAATTTTTTTTTAATGAAAATTTGGGTTGGGATAACATAGATTACAGAATTAAAGTACAGGGCTAAACTGATAACAAAAATAAAGTATAAGAGCCAAACTAATAAAAAATAGTATAAGTATTAAAGTGATGATTTATCTATAATAAAAGGGCCAAAAGAGATATTAAGTCATATTATTTCAAGAAAACCTTTAATTTTATATAAAAATATATTAATCATATTTTATTAAATAAAAATAATATTGAATAATTAGAATTACATTTATAAAAATTTATCAATATTAAATATACTATCCATCTTTTATTAGGGTAAACTATACAAGTAATCACCTAATTTTCATAAATTTCATTTGTATTTGTTTTCATTTTGATCATCCTTCCCAACAAAAGTTAATGGAAATCCCACATGGAATTCCAACTCATTTTTCTTTCACTTGGAAATTTTATAATTAATAAATAATTTTTATAATTCATACTAAACTTAATAAAATCTTTTTTTATTTCACTTATTTTCTTCATCCTCAAGAGCAAAAAGAAAAATCAATCTCCCAAGCATCAAACCTTGGTCGCCTATTCACCGTCGCCGTCGGTCTTGAAATACCGTCGTCGGGCCTTGCTTCGGCGATAACCCACTGTCCAAAGCCACCCTTGACAAAGTCTTTCCTTCTTTTCTTCGCAATTTCTCTTTTTTTCTCCTTGAGTCATCATAGCCACTATTGCTCCTCTACCCAAAACTGATACACCCATTAAACCTCCACCATCAAACAATGGTTTGAAGCTTTTTCATAAAAATAACTCTAAAATTTTGAATAATTACAAAAAATAATTTATTTTTTTATGATGCACGAAAATAACTTGAAATAAATAGTGAAAGTTGGCGGAACCAAAGAGATTGACGCCATCAGCATACCATGTCAGACAACTAGATTAAAAAAATTAATTTCTCTAGTGGAGCCATATAGTATAGCGCTACCTGTATAAATACCAAAAAAATACGAATATTTTTTAATAATTAGAGGGCTAAAAAATAAATAATGGTGGTGGAATCATAGAGAGTGGCACTGCCACTTTAATGTGTCAATTTTTTTAGAGGTGTTTTTTTATTTAAAAATAAAATTGATTTTTTATTTGGTAGAGCCATAGAGAATGATGTGACCAATATCTTGTGTCAGTTTTTTTAAATGTATTTTATTTTAATTTAAAATTAAAATTTATATTTTATTTGGTGGAGTCATTCTCTTTAGTATAATCAAATGTTATATATAACCCCAATGATAGTTTACTCTAAGTTGAAGATTTTTTTTTTAATTTTATTATGTTAGAGGATGAATGAGAGAGAGATGAGGAGTGTTTTTTTTTATGTTTTTTTTTTTTGTTTATGTTTATTAAAAAAATATTAAAATTTAAAGGTATGTTTTGTTTAATGAAAATTCAGTGGAGCTCCAACATTGGAAAATTTAATTATTATTTTCGACGACAATTTCAAGTAAAATTAGGGGTTTCGATTGCCAATTATTTATTTGGTAACAGGTTTAAATTGGTTATGTAAGTCTTTTCGTTGACTGTGGTAGGACAATAACGGGTTCAAATTAGTTATGCAGCCAACGGGTGGATTATTTTAGATTCTCTATGTCAACGGGATGTTTGAAGGTTTTAAGAAATCTCAAATCGAATAGCACGAGTGATATCATCAATATCAATAACATCCGAGCTACAAGATAATAGCATCGAAATACTTGCTCGATCGACTTGCTCATGTTACGGTTAAACATTGTATTTTTCAATTTATAAGACACAATATTGTCAGTCTTGAACAAAATCGTTTAATTATATTTTATTTATAAGATTGAATGTTGTCGGTCTTGAACAAAATCGTTTAATTATATTTTATTTATAAGATAGAATGTTGTCGGTCTTGAACAAAATCGTTTAATTGTGTATTATTTGTAAGATACAAAATCGTTTAATTTTTTTAGTATTGAAAAAGTTACTCGTATTGTAAAATTATATATTGTAAGTTAAGTGAAATTATTTTGGAATGTTGCAAATGTAAAATTATATTT
The DNA here is from genome assembly GCA_020496765.1 of Gossypium stocksii. Taxonomy (NCBI): domain Eukaryota; kingdom Viridiplantae; phylum Streptophyta; class Magnoliopsida; order Malvales; family Malvaceae; genus Gossypium; species Gossypium stocksii. The sequence continues at coordinate 44,387,419 of CM035628.1, read as the reverse complement.
TGTAAAATATAATTTGTGAATTATGTAAATTGATAGTTATTTAAAATGTTGGCAATGTAAAATAATTTTCATTTAAATTATTTCTGTAATGTGAATTATTGTTTGATAATGGACATTTTTAAAAGAAATAAAAAAAGAGAGGACCAAAAAATAAAGAAAGTTTGGGAAAAAATGAGAAAGAAAAAAAAAGTGGGAGAGGGAGAGGGGGAGAGAGAGAGAGTTGGTTGAAAAAAAGAATGAGAAAGGGTTGATTTTTTTAAAAATATATATATATATATATTGGGGCATTTTTAAAAGAAATTAAAAAAGACTAAAAAAATAAATACTAAAAAGCTTATTGATTGGTCACATCGCGTTAGCCGCGTCAACGAGCTAGCTGGTCAAGAGAGAGTGTGGCTGCTCCTTTTTAACATAAAAAAAAAAGAAAGAAAGAAAGAAAGAAAAACTTACTTGTTGTTGAGGCTGGCCTGGCTTTTTTATAAAAATAACCCTAAAATTTTGAATAATTACAAACATGACCCTTTTTTATTATGTATTTAAATCCCCATGTGACGGCTAATGCACTTTGTCATTCAAAAAGTTTCGAAGTTTTGAGAATATAGTTCTACATTCATCAACCTTGCCCTTCAAGCGTTGTCTTCCATAACATTCCTGACATTTTCGACGTGAATCTTTCTAACCTCCATCTGCTTTGCTTGTCTCAATCTCATTTTTGGCATCAAGGTTGTCAGCTTATAAAACGTAGCTAAGAACATGTACGCCTCAAGATAATCATTTAGCCTATTACCATCACTCCATGCTACATAATCATTGTTTGAGAGAAAGATCAAACCCCGCCATATCAATCTCCAACCTCTCCAGCTTATGCCTGAATCGATGTGGTTCCAATTTCATACACTGCATATGTATCTCGATAAAATACATTACATTCCTTTTAGTAAGTGGACTCAAAATATTTATAAATATAGTTTTAATTACAATATTTGTATCCATGTTCACTGTACAAGCTAAAAATTGCCCGGGCCCGTTAGTAACAAAAAATAAATGACAATGGTCCAGATTACAAAATAGGTTACAAGCCGAATACCCAATTTAGCAGGCCCAAACTACAATCCATTACAAATACCCAATAAACCATAAATATCGGCCCAATTACATTAAGCCCAAATACAAAATAGGGCCCAAAAATTGAGTGGAATCAGGAAAACCTAGGGTTCCCTCCTCCCTCACGCCGCAGCCAGCACCTACGTGCTTCAGCGTGCACTTCGCCAGATGATGACACCTTCGTTGAGGGTTGCACCAAAACGGCCATCCACAGCCTCGTTGACCCATTGTGCGCCTGCAAAGAAAAGCGAAAAAAGGAAACAAAGCTAGACGCAAGCAAGAGCAAAGAAACAGTAATGAAACAACAAAGTCATAGGCAATAGTGATATTTCAAGTGTATCTTTCGGCTATATAAACCGAGAAACAAAATCTTGTAAAGGGATAGTGATTTTTGAATACTAAAAAGCATTCAGAAGCAAAAAAAATCCAAAGGTGTCTACTTTGAATCATTTACTTTATTTTTCTGTTATTTGAAAATAGAAACGAGAACGATAAAGAAATCTTACCCTGGTCTCTCCTCCGTTGTGATAAGAGACTTCAAATAGTCCAAACGTTACAAACCCGTTCAAGCTCCGACGAGGACTGATATACAGCGGAGATAGGGGCCTTTCGTTCATGCTTCGACCTTTTTTTCTCTTTTTGTTTTTTTCTATTTTGGATTTGGGTCTTAAACAAGGAAAAAGAAAAATAAAAAAGAGGAGGAATCCCAAGTTTTTCCGGCACGGCGGAGCCACGGTGGCACCACGGCGGAGCCGTGGTTGAGGCTCACCAGAATCGTGCCAAATCCCAGGCCGAAAATTGAGAAAGAGAGAGAATCTTAAAGACTTATTTTGTTTTTTTAAAAGGAGTATGAGAAATGAATAAAAAAATAAAAAATGATTTATATAACATTAGTGAAACGGCATCGTTTCACTCGGGGTTTTAACACATAAAACGATATCGTTTTAAGAGATCCGACCCGACCCGATCCACAAACCGCCTAAGATCCGCGTGTTTTTGGACTGAGGGTCTATTTGCGCCCTCAGTCTTTCCGCTTTTGAGGCTTAATTCGATCGGGTCCCTCCTTTTATTTCTCTTTTATTTTTGCCACAAAGTTTAGTTTTTGTTTCGATTTAGTCCTCGTACAGCTTTGACGGGTTAATCCTTTGAAACGGCATCGTTTTGGGTCCGACCCATGAACTGACCTGAACCGTTCCAAGACCCGCGCGTTCTTTTAGTGCGTGGACTATTTTCGCATTAGGTCATTCATCTCTTGTAGCCTGTTACCATTTAGTCCTTTTTCGTTTTATTCCTTAAATTTCGCCCCATAATTTTATTTTCTTTTTTCATTTCAATTCCTTTTTGGGTACTCATTTGTCTTACTATAATTTGGGCTTTAAATTTCATTATTAATTTCTATTCATTCCTTTTTTTTTTTTTAAAAATTTATTTGAGTTGCAATTAAGTCTTCCTTTGTTTTAATTCCTTTATTTATCTATTTATTTATTTGTTTATATATTCATCGTGCCTTTATCTTACTCATTTGCTTGTTGATTTACCCTTGCATATTACTCATTTATGTTTTGTAATCTTCGTGTTAATTTGTTTATTAAGCTCTCGCTTCTATTCAACTTTTATCTTTATTATGATCATCATATTCATCCATTATTTTTATCTTGGTTATTCATCTGTTCATTTACTTCCTTTTACATATATATCTATATATATATATGTGTGTATGTGTGTGTGTGTATTTTGGGCTTTCTGTGTTATGTATCATTTTTAGAATTTTACTAATTTCCACCTAAATTCATCAAAAAAATGATTTTAATAAAGGCAATATTCTGCGTTTGGAATTCGAGAGATTGTGCCCTGCGTACTGGGTTTCAATTTTTCTCGTCTACTCCAAATGATCGAATACACTTTTTAAATTCTTTAAATGCACGAGCTTTACAAATCAAAAGACAAGCTTATTCTCGAGGATTAAAAATGTTGTGTCCTAACGCACTGGATGTGGCATTTTTATTTCTTCGAGACAAGGAGGTCTTTTGCACCCGCTTCGATTTATCTAAGCATTCTTCTGTAAAATTAACATTAAGAACAAAGGGATCGTATCTTAAGACTTCTTTAAAATCTTTTCAATTTCTGACATATAGACGATAATTAATCAATTAGGTATCAATTTTGGGCGTGACGAGGGTGCTAATCCTTCCTCTCACGTAACTGATTCCCGAACCCGTTTTTTCAAATTTTGTAGACCAAAAATCATTGTTTTAGTAAATTTAAACTTTATTAAAATGATTGAATTTTGAGGTGATCCGATCACACCTTATAAAAAGGATTGGTGGCGACTCCCAATTTTTATTTTCGTTTTTAAAACAAGTCGACGCTCTTTTTTAAAAAATGGTTTCGACAGCTTACCGACTCCACTGGGGAATATTTTGAGAGTCAGGCCACAAACTGGTTAATTTTTGTCTTATTGTCGAAAATTGAAAATTAATTTTGAAAAAAATCATGATTTCTTTGTTGCATTTGTTTGTGTTATTATTGTTGCTTGAATATTATAGAATACCCTTGCATTGCATTGCATGACCGTTGTGGTCACACCTTTAAGTGGGAGTGAGAAACTATGCCTTCGTGAGGTTTTCACCTCCGCATGGGCTAGTGGACTGCTTTCGGAATACATCCATATCTATGTGCTTCGTGAGATTTTCATCTCCGCATGGCGATAGGGAAATGTATTCCCCTAAACTGAACTCGATCTATATGAGCCTATAATGGGCGAGGATCGAGGAATCTGCCTGTTCAGGTACCCTTACTTTAGAATCAAACCACATATAACGATCCTTAAGAGCCCGCCTTAGGTAGAATCCTACCCCAATCATAGTGGTTACCCGATTAGGTGTTTTATTTGTTATCTTTTGTTTACTTGAAGATTTGCTTGTGTATAATACTGACTTATTTCGTTTTTATTTTGATTGCATGGCATTTTTATCATAAAAAAGGTGTTGATTCAAATTCGGTTACTAAATAGAGAGCTTACCATGGAAAAGGGATTTGTTGATAATGTGGAAGATAATGCGACTGTCCAAGCTTGGTCTAAGAAAACTTAGCGAGAAAAGGGGAATAGTTTGACCGAGGGATACGTATCAGAGTTGTGGGATTTCACTCGCATTAGTGTGACCCAGAATGACCTTCAAGAATTGAGAGAAATATGGAACCATTGGAACGACGAGACCAAGCAGTTATTTTACTATAACTAGGGTGATTTACCCTATCTGCTCGATATGAAGGTGGATAAACATTTATTTCGGGCTCTTGCTCAATTTTGGAATCCTGCCTACAGCTGTTTCACCTTTAGAAAGGTTGACTTGGTACCTACTATCGAAGAATATACGACTTTGCTTTGTTGCCCGAAGATTCAAGCTGATAAAGCCTACACAAGAGTCACTAATGTCCCAACTTTTGTAAAAAGGTTAATGTGCATTACGGGAATGAGTGAACATTGGGTTGTGGCTCGAATCCAGCAGAAAGGCGAGGGTAAGTGCATCCCTTGGGTGAATTTGAGGGATCTGACATTGGTATACCCCGACGCGAAGAAAAAAGTTGACGTGTTTGCTTTAAGCATTTATGGGTTAGTAATCTTCCCTAAACCTTTGAGACATATAGATGAAGCAGTTACTAACTTGTTTGATCGATTAGGTAAAAAGGTCACACCTGTTTCAGCAATTTTGGCAGAAACCTTCAGATCTTTGAGCGCATGCCGGAGAGCAGGAGAAAGAAGATTCATAGGGTGTGCACAGCTCTTGTTAGCTTGGGTCCATAGCCACTTTTGGAAGGTAGAGAATGGAACTTACCGGCGTTCTTTGAAAACTACTCTCTACTAAAGGAAATAGTGGCTACACAAAGGCGGGATGATATTTCAGAGGAGAAATGGATGGCGATTTTACAAAAGCTACAATTCAAAGATGTGGAATGGACAGCTCCATGGATAATCTCTGAAGAAGTCTTGTACCGTTGTGGTAACTTTGATTGGGTCCCTCTACTTGAGATATGGGGAGCCGTCGGATATGCTCCACTTATTGTGTTAAGGCAGTATCGATTGAGGTAATTCATACCGACGACACAAGATTTAGCTCAGTGTGAGTTTTCGTACAAGGATGAAAACTATAAGAAAAAGGCTCGTGAGATGTCAAACGCTTGGAGCCAGAATAGTAAAATGAAAGAATTTGCTATGAGTCCGTTGACAACTCCTGAATACGATTGGTGGCACGGTCAGAGAGTTAACGACAACGTCCCTATGATGGGTCAAGAAAATGCCTTGCCACTAGAAGAGCATCTACGAATTGTCCCATCCGAGTTAGAAATCATCAAATGGGACTTTGAGAAAAAGAGCTTGGAATTGGCAAAGAAAATAGAGTAGTTAGAGGAAGAGAAGATGAAATTGGGATTGGACGTTGACATTCACAAGTTAAAGGCTGAGAAGTTAAAAAAAGGAAAGAACAAAGCCGAGGAAGATTTGGATGGTTTGAGAACATATTATAAGAGGCTGCGTACGTCAATGAGGACCACTGGTTTGGGAAAGACGTCAGAGCAATGGCGTCGAAAAGTTAAATAAGAAAAAACAAAAGCTGATGAATGGGAGAAGAAATTTCAAAACGCCCAGAGACAAGAGGCTGCTCTAAAAAGGATTTTGTCAAAGAACCAAAATGAAAAAGAAAGGTTAAGAGCCCGGGTGACCGATTTGGAGAGATCACTACATCAGTATCGAAGTTGTAACTCCGTGATCGAGTTGAAGGCCAACTTAAGCAAGATTGAGGGGTTGAAAAAGAAGATAGAGGAGCTCGAGACCGCACTACAAAACAGTGAAATTCGAGTTGGAATTCTTGAGGTGAACAATGAACATTGGAAAGAGCAACTCCTCCATTCTCAATGCCAGGTTAGAGACCAAGACCATGTCATGGGAGAAGCTATAACCCAAGTTAAAAAGGTAGCCGATCATCTGCAAACACTGCTGATTCAAGCTGATGTGTTAACTATAAAGTATGAGTCAGAATCAGATCAGGGCTGAAACTTAGCATGGCTCCTTAGGGAAGTTAAAGCCTTAGATATTAAGGCAAAGCCGTACATGTAATCATCCGCCTTATGTAAAGAAATTCATTTTCTAGTAAAGTTGATCTAATAGAATTGAATCAAAATCAGTATCTTTTTTGCATTCATTTCATTCACATGCATCACATTATATCATATGCATTAATTTCTAATAAAAGACCCTGATTAATTAAAATTATGATAGTTACCTTGGAAACCAATGGAAATCCGCCAATCAAGTATAACTACTGTACCGGTCGTAAAACAAAAGCAATGGATCAGAGACTAGAAAGACTAGAACAAATGCAAAAAGAGATGCAAGATCAGTTGCAAGCACAAATGCAAGAACAGCTAGCTAAAATCCAAAAAGACATGATAGACAAAATGATGGAGTCTCAAAGAAACATGATGACCCAAATGACTCAGATGATGCAGCTATTGAGCGGGCTTACGGATAAAGGAAAGAGCCCCATGATTAATGAGGAGGAGAATACTGAGTGCCCTTAATATCCTCCTGGTTTTACTCCACCACATGTACACACATAACCTGAAGCGAATTTACAAAGGCCATCTGTCACGATCAGGCCCCAACAATTACAAGCTGGTACCTCAGGACCCATGAATTTCCAAATCGGGTCAGTATCTAACCCGGGGATAACCTAGCTTATCCTACTATCCTCGATCTAGATGAAATGATAGAATGAGAGAAATCAAAGTCAGAATTACCAAAACAGCTAGAAGATAGATGTAAATGGCTGGAAGAGAAGTTTAAGGCGATAGAAAATACTGACAGCTGTTATGGAGTTGATGCCAAAGATTTAAGTCTGGTCCCGGACTTGGTGCTTCCATACAAGTGTAAAATGCCTGAATTTGAGAAGTATAATGGAACGAGTTACCCTGAAGCTCATATCACTATATTCTGCAGGATGATGACTAGGTATATTAATAATGATCAGTTGTTGATCCACTGTTTCCAAGATAGTTTGGTGGGAGCAGCAGCCAAGTGGTATAATCAGTTGAGTCGAGCTAAGATTGGTTCATGGAAAGATTTAGCCCAAGCTTTCATGAAGCAATATGGCCATGTGACGGATATAGCACCCGATAAAATCATATTACAAAATATGGAAAAAAAGTCGGGTGAGAGTTTCAGGAAGTATGCTCAATGATGGAAGGAAGTAGCGACTCAAGTTCAGCCACCTCTCTTAGAGAAAGAAACGACTATGCTTTTTATCAATACCTTAAAGGCTCCATTCATCAACCACATGTTGGGAAGCGCTACAAAGAGCTTTTCAGACATGGTAATATCTGGAGAAATGATAGAAAATGCGATAAAACATGGGAAGATTGAAGTATGAGAGAGCACTAAGAGACCAGCCCCGAGAAAAAAAGAAAATGAGGTGAACAACATGAGTGTAAATAACAAGGGTTATTCAAAGCCCATCACCGTAACCCAACTAAGAAAGGTGATCACTGGCCATCAAGGCCCATTGAGACAAGAACCTGGCACGAGACAAAATACAGAAAAACTCCAATTCACACCTATCCCAATGACGTACAAAGAGCTGTACTAGAGTCTGTTCGATGCACATGTCATATCCCCCTTTTACATAAAGCCTTTGTAACCCCCGTACCCCAAATGGTATGACATAAGCGCCCAATGCGAATATCATGCGAGAATTAAGGGGCATTCGATAGAAAATTGCACGACTTTCAAAAATGTAGTTGAAAGACTCATTGAAATGGGTATCGTGAAATTCGATTATACACCTAGCACAGAAAATCCGTTACCCAATCATTCTGATAAGGGGGTAAACGCGATAATCGATAATAGGGGCAAAAGAATTAAAGCTAACGTGGCGGAAGTAAAAGGCCCACTGAGATGGGTTTGGGAATAAATAGCGAAGAGATGTTTAATCGTACGAAATCCAGAGGGAAGGCCTAAAGGAGTAGGAAAATACTGCGAGTTTCATGTCAATAAGGGGCATGATATCCAAGAATGCACTAAGTTCAGAACCATAGTGCAAAACATGATGGACAATAAAGAGGTGGAATTCTATGAGGAGATCAAGGGATTAGAGGAATGCGAGGTTTATGCTTCGGATAACGGATCAACAGAAAAGGTCCAAAGGGTTAATCATCCGGTAGTGATCATTAATGTCCAAGAAACAATGAAGTAAGAGTATCAGTATCGCTAAAGGTCATAATTCAAAAACCTGTTGCTTTTCCTTACAAGGATAGCAAAAGGGTGCCTTGAAATTATGATTGTAATGTAATGGTTCCGGGGGAGGAGAACCTGGTTAATGCTTCAGAGGACAGACATGACGTGGGTTTCCACACGCGTAGTGGGAAACGCTACGACCCAGCAAGCACTAGAATAGAGCCTGCAAAAGGGAAAACCTCGACGGTAGAACAAGGGAAGACAAACAAAGTTGAACTGCCAATAAACGAACCGGTGAATGAGAAGGAGGTTAAAGAGTTCCTGAAATTTTTATAGCACAGCGAGTATAGCGTTGTGGAACAATTACACAGGCAGCCAGCTCGCATATCGGTGCTGTCCTTACTCTTAAGCTTAGAGACACACCGCAGCGCATTAATGAAAGTGTTGAATAAAACATACATGGCGGATAACATCTCTGTCAATAAGGTCGATCGTCTGGTTAATAACATCAGTGCCAATAATTTCATATTCTTTAATGACGATGAAAGACCACCCGAAGGAAGAGGAGCTACAAAGGCCCTACATATAACCACCCGCTATAAGGGGTATACGTTACCGGGAGTCCTAATTGACAATAGATCAGCGTTAAATGTCTTGCCTCTATCCATATTGAATAGGTTACCAGTGGATAGTTCTCATATGAAGACGTGCCAGAACGTAATAAGGGCATTTAATGGGACTGTAAGGAAAGTAATGGGGAGGATTGAGATACCCCTTCAGATCGGCCCAAATACATACGAAGTGGACTTTTTGGTGATGGACATCAAACCATCTTACAATTGCTTGCTGGGAAGGCCTTGGATTCACTCGGCCAGGGCAGTAACATTATCTCTTCACCAAAAATTGAAGTTGGTAACCGAGGGTAGACTGATAACAATAAGCGCAAAAGAGGACATCATCGCGTCCGTGACCAGCGACGCACCTTACATAGGGGTTGATGATGAGGCAATTGAATACTCCTTTCGATTGTTGGAGTTTGTCAATACAACATTCATCGTCAAAGGAAATAAGATCTCGACACCCAAGATATCCAAAACTACAAAAATGGGTCAATAATTGACGATAGGAAAAGGAGTGTTACTGGGAAAAGGACCTGGAAAATACCTCCAAGGGAAGGTCGATGTACCATATCTAGTGGAAAAACGAGATCGTTTTGGCTTGGGGCAGATGCAAGACAAAAGAAAAAGGATTTGGAGAAGAAGTAGGAAATGAGAAGAGCACGGTTGAATAGGGGAGAAGTCAAATAGGAACCGATGACTTTTCCCCATATATCCAAAACATTCATGTCAGGAGGAACCATTTACCCTGGACAGAAGATAACAAGAAGAGAAGTAGTAGAAAAAATGAGCATTAACGCCATATCTAATGAAGAGAGGGAAGGGAATTTATTGGGTATTCACCCGTATGTACCAGGGAGCATTTTGAGCAATTGGACTGCAGAAGAGATCCCTATATTCTTTAGGACTAACTCAAAGTAATACTCAAAACACACTTATTACTTTAAGCCTAAGACCAATAAGAGTCCTTTTGTGAAATAGGCTTATGTCCAACAATTTCTAATTTCAATGGAAATGCATCCTTTTATCACACATTCTTTTATTCTTTCATTTATAATCATACTGCACAAATAGTTATCCTTCGATTCCTTTGTTCTCTGGATTTATTTTTGTTTCTATAACAGGTCTCCAGATATCGGTAATATGAGCGACACTGCTAATGACTTGGAGTCTCCTTTCGAACAAGATATGTGTCTGAAAGAATCTCAAAGTTTTGAGAATGGTAAGACTGTAGTCTATCTTCAGATTTGTTAAGGATGGTTGAACAAGACGAAAAATAGATCTTACCCTAAAGGAATCAGTAGAAGTCGTGAGTTTAGGAGAAGATAAAGAGGTGAAGATCGGAACTTGTATCACCACAAAGATAAAGCAAAATTTCACTGAATTACTCCAAGAATTCAAAGATGTTTTTGCATGGTCGTATCAGGATATGCCCAGGCTAAACACTGATATTTTGGTACATCGGCTACCCATAAAGGAAGACTATAAACCGGTTCAATAGAAGCTCCGAAGGATAAGGCCTGATGTCTTGCTGAAAATAAAAGAAGAGGTCAAGAAACAATTTGATGTTGGTTTCCTACAAGTAGTTAAGTATTTTGAATGGGTAGCTAATATTGTCCCTATTCCCAAAAAAGATGGGAATGTACGAATGTGTGTAGATTACAGGGAATTAAATAAAGCTAGTCCGAAAGATAATTTCCCGTTACCTCATATTGATACTTTAGTGGACAATACGGCAGGTTACTCACTGTTCTCTTTCGTGGATGGCTTTTTGGGGTATAACCAAATAAAGATGCATACTAAGGACATGGAGAAAACCATATTCATAACTTGGTGGGGGACTTTCTGTTATAAAGTGACGCCATTTGGGCTAAAGAATGCTGGCGCAACATCTCAAAGAGCCATGGTAACTCTGTTCCACGACATGATGCATAAAGAAATCGAGGTTTATGTTGATGACATGATTGTGAAATCCCGAACAAAAAAAGAGCACATACAAGTCCTACGAAAGTTATTCTTGAGATTGAAAAGGTTTCAACTAAAGCTCAATCCAGCGAAATGCACCTTCGGGGCTAGATCGGAGAAACTGCTAAGATTCTTAGTCAGTGAAAAAGCGATAGAGATTGACCCGGATAAAGTTAAGGCAATATAGAAGTTATCTCCACCACGTACCCAAAAGGAAGTTCGAGGGTTTTTAGGGAGGTTAAATTATATCACTCGGTTTATCTCACAACTAACTAAGAAATGTGACCCCATATTCCGTCTCCTTAAGAAGCACAATCCAGGCATATGGGATGAGGAGTGTCAGAAAACCTTCGACAAGATCAAACGTTATTTGTCCAGTCCTCCAGTTCTTGTGTCACCTAGTCGAGATAAGCCGTTAATACTATACCTGGCGGTATTGGGTAATTCTATAGGGTGCGTGCTCGGCCAACACGATAACTCAGAAAGAAGGGAAAAAGCGATATATTACCTTAGTAAGAAATTTACTGAGTGTGAGGCAAGATATTCACCAATCGAAAAATTGTGTTGCGTCTTAATTTGGACAACTTGGAGATTGAGACAGTACATGTATACAATTTGGCTAATATCTAAGTTGGACCCCCTAAAGTACATGATGGAGTCAACCGCGCTGAATGGAAGGATGGCTCGATGGCAAATCCTGCTTTCGAAATTTGACATAGTCTACGTGAGTCAGAAAGCTGTGAAAAGAAGTATAATAGCAGATTTTCTAGCTAGTGGAGCTCTAGAAGACTAAGAGCCTCTGAACTTTGATTTTCCAAATGAGGATTTAATGTATGTGGCAACTACTGAAGAAGACACCTAAGAGAGTCCTCTGTGGAGACTGAATTTTGATGGAGCTTCAAATGCTATGGGAAATGGAATTGGAGCGGTCCTGATATCCCTAAATGGAGATCACTTTCCCTTTACTATTAAATTGGATTTCGATTGCAGAAATAATATGGCAGAGTACGAAGCATGTAATATGGGGATCCGCAGAGCTATAGAACATAGAAATAAAGCTGGTTCTCAAATTAATTAGTGAGTTTGACAATGTCACCTATTGTTACCTCCCGCGTGACAAGAATTAGATGGTCGACGCCTTGGCTACCTTAGCTGTAACACCCCTTAACCCCAAACCGTTACCGAAATAGGGTTACGAGGCATTACCGGACATATCAGACAACTTACGAATAATTCATAAATAAAATAATATTCATAGTATAATTTAATAATTAATCCCTATATGGAACTCTCAAAGCCTAAATATGTATTAAAGTGGTTCGAGACTTATTCGTGTAATCCAATTTTTTTTTATAAAAATTTTGGCAGCATTTCTGCTTATTTTTACATAAAACCCCTTGCAATTTCAAACGAAAATAAACCCATGCCAATGCTCAACCAAAGGTTTTACACATTAAATACTTCTAATCAAGCTCATAACATTGGTTTAATAATAAAATCAAATATCATAACAAGTAAAGGAATAATTTATAATTCATTCTTTGTCTAATTTAGTACTAAATTTTACCATTTATATAACTAGTATTTCATTCATCATTCAAAACATTTTAACCAATATTTACAACTCAAAATCATATAGCATAATTACATAACTCACATAATTCCACCTAGTACATGCCACTTAATCTAAAGAAAGAAATACATCACCAAAATCCTCGTGTTAGAGTCGGGATCATTCTGGATGCTGAACCTGACCTTCAGCTCTAATGACCTGCGCACGGAAACAACCGTACGCTGAGTATTTCATACTCAGTGGTATTACTATAAATCAAACTATTTAACATTAATAATTTGCAAACGTCAATCATAAGCTTATAAATCATTTAAACTAAGTATATATATAATTGAATATCACTTCATAAATTTTTCACATACTAATTCAATTCATAATTTATCTTATGCAGTCTTTCTCGCACTTTCAATAGTGCCAAGACAATCACTCTCATTTTCAAATTTTCATTTCAATTGTTTACCCTATTAACAAGGCTCAGACTCTGATAGATACGCGGATTCCACCCAAACACACCAGAATATCCAACCCAAACACACCAAAATAATAAAATTCTCCGTAACACACCAGTATATCATATCCTCCCAAGCACACCAATATATTATATCCTCCAAACACACCAGTAAGGCATGAAATGCCTCTTCGGATAAACCGAAGCATATAATAACAGAATCATCTCCTCGGCCGAGCTACAAATCTCCTCATCACATCACAAATCCAATGGCATGCCATTTGTATCAAATCTAGTCGGACAAGTTAATAGGGTATTATTTTTACTTTTCCAATTTCACTTTCATTTCCACAAAAATTTCCAACACTCAATCAATTTAACATCTATTACTTTAATTCATATATAAATAAATTTTCTCACATACTCATGTTTAATTTCAAATATAATACTTACCTTATCTTAATTATTCCATATTCAACAATTCAATATATATTTAATAAATAGTTTGAGTTATAGTAATACAAACCCGGATTACGCGTTCACTCTTCAACGATCTTTTCTTTTCCTTTGGATACCGATGCCTCGTTTTCCTTGTTAGCTACGAAAATAATAATTTATAATCATCAATATAACACAATTCAATTTAATTCATGAGCCTAAACATGCAAATTTAACCATTCTTAAGATATATATAATTTCACCATTAAGCTGTCTATTTGAGCCATTGTGACTAAATTATTTATATCTTGAGCTACAAAACTCCAAATTAATATCCATAAATTTTACTTGAAACTAGACTTATATATATCTTCTTACCATAAAATTTTCAGAATTTTTGGTCTAGCCAATTAGTACAGTTTATTCATTAAAGACTCCCCTGTTACTCCATTTGATAGTTCTGACCTCTCTCTACTAAAAATAAATTATCTCATTGTACAGAACTTGAATAAGGTTCTTGTTTATTTCTTTTGAAACTAGATTCATTAAGGAGTTCACACATATAATTTACACTCCATAATAATTTTTGTACAATTTTTAATGATTTTCCAAATTCAAAATAGAGTATCTAGAAATCACCCTGAACCAGTCTTACAAAATTTCAAATATCTATTGACTCATAAATTCATTGCTTACACTGTTTCTACTATAAAAAACTAGACTTAATAAGCTTTAATTTCATATCTTATTCATCCTCTAATTCAATTCCTACAATTTTTAGTGAATTTTCAAAGTCAAACCATTTCTACTTCCCAAAACTGTTTTAATGTAAAATGTTAATAACCAAATTTATAACACCAATTCACACCTTATTTCTATTCAAATTTCATTCAAACTCAAATTTAACTATTAATTTTCAAAATATTTTCTTAATTTCAAATTTTTCTCAATTTAATCCCTAAAACACAAAACTTATAGCTTACTTTGCAATTCAATCCTTATATCTATTCTAACTTGAATTTCATTTAATTTAACCCCTATTTGATCATTTTATTCAACATGAACCTTGTTAAAAACCTAAGAACTTCCAAACTAACAACTTAATTTCATCAAAAACTTGTTTTAAGACTTCTAAAACATCAAAACTATGAGAAAAGGACTTGATTGAGCTTACCAATTAAATTCCAAGCTCCAAATTCCCTATTTCCCCTTTTCTTTCTTTCTTTTTTTTCCTTTCTTTCTTCTTTCCCTGTTCTGTTTCGAAAGTTCTCTGTTTCTATTATGTTTTGTTTCTTTTTTTTATTCCTTTTACTCTTTATTTTATTATAATAATATTATATCATATTTGGTTTATTTAATTATTTAAATTATAATTTAATATTATTATAAACTAATATAATATAAAATATATACAAAAATCTTAGATTTTTGTTTACTTATGCCGCCTCACTTATGTCAAATGGCCTAATTGCCATTTTGACCCTTTTTATTTTCTTTTATTCTACAATTAAACTTTTACCTTTTATTCATTTTAGTTCTTTTTACTAATTATTCTAAATTGAGCTAAATTTACTTAATTAAACATTCTACTAGATTCGTAATTATTCCCAATAATTATTTACGAACTTGATTTGTTAAGACGGATGCCCGATAATGTACTTTTTCGGTGCCCGTGGATTTTAGGTCGTTACATTAGCATCCATGGTCAAAGTAAACAAACTAGAAGATGTAAAACCTATTCAGATGAGTATTTACGAAACTCCAGCTCATTGCTACAATATCGAAGAAGAAGAAGAAAAGGATGATCACTCTTGGTATTACGACATACTGCCATATGTGAAGAATCATGAGTACCCAAATCAAGCAACTGAGAATGATAAAAGAACATTAAGATGTGTAGATGCTGTGGAGGCTAAGTAAATCTTGGAAGAAGTTCATGAGGGTGTCTGTGGAACACACGCTAATGGTTTCACAATAGCCAGACAAATCATAAGATTCGGATATTACTAGTCCACCATGGAGGAGACTGCATCAGCTATGCCAAGAAATGCCATAAGTGTCAAATTTTATGGAGATAAAATTCATGTGCCCCCTTCACCTCTTCATTTTATGACTTCTTCGTGGCCTTTCTCCATGTGGGGCATGGATTTCATTGGACCAATTTCGCCAAAAGCTTCTAATGGGCATCAGTTCATTTTTGTGGTCATTGATTACTTCACCAAGTGGGCAGAGGCTGCTTCGTATGCCAATGTCACGAAGACAGCAGTTAGCAGGTTTCTAAAGAAAGAAATCATATGCCGGTACGGGATGCCAAAGAGAATCATATCGGACAATGCATTGAACTTGAACAACAGTACGATAGCAGAGGTTTGCAGTCAGTTCAAAATTAAACACCATAACTCGTCACCATATCGCCCAAAAATGAATGGTGTAGTTGAGGCGGCTAATAAAAACATCAAGAAGATAGTGGGAAAGATGACTAAGACTTACAAAGATTGGCATAAGAAGTTACCTTTTGCCCTCTTCGCTTATCGAACATCGGTCAGAACCTCCACCGAGGAAACACATTTCTTATTAGTCTAAGAAATAGAGGCGGTTTTACCTATCGAAGTTAAGATTCCTTCCCTTTGGGTTTTGTCAAAGCTGAAATTGGATGAGGCAGAATGGATTCAAGCTCGATATGACCAGTTAAATTTGATTGAAGAAAAGAGGCTAAGGGCTATCCGTCACGGTCAAATGTACCAAAAGCGGATGATGCGGGCTTATAACAAGAAGGTGTGCCCTAGAGAATTCCGTGAAGGGGACTTGATATTGAAAAAGATCATTCCTATACAAAAAGATTTTAGAGGGAAATGGATGCCAAACTGGGAATGACCTTATGTGGTGAGGAAAGCCTTTTCTGGAGGAGCATTGATTCTGACCGAGATGGATGGTAAAGACTTGCCTAATCCTATAAATTCAAATTCGATCAAGAAATACTTTACCTAAAAGGGGAAGAGGCCAATGCGAAAACCCGCAAAAGGGCGCTTTGAGATCTCCTAAAAAAAAAGAGGAGGCCAGGGTGAAAACCCGTAAAAGGCACATTGAGACCAAATGGGTTTTTGAATTGAAAACCCGTAAAGGGCAATTCAAATTTTGATAAAGTGGGGCATAGTCTTGACATGCCTAAGCCAACAAGAGGGAGGAATGCTACGTCTTGGGGCATCAACGAAGTCTTCTAGGTCTTCTAAACACATATCAAGATAAAAAGGGGTTTACGAGAAGTTTGGTGCAGAAAAGCTCGTGCTATGATATCTAGGGCACCCATTTTCATCTTATTCTTTTTTGTTTAGAAAAATTTACTATCTTGACTTTTTATTTTGACAAAGTTTACCATCTTGGTTAATTTATCTGTTACGAGCTTTACTTTCAATAAATTCCATCTTGTCCATTGTGATAATCCTTTCAAGCATTTCCTATTGAAGTAACGATTAATGGGCTGGTAATATTCAAGCAAATGGAGTTCTGCATATTACTCTAAAAGTTTTAAATAGTACATGGACTTGAAACAGGACCACTGTTCAAACCTAACCAAAACTAAAGGTTGGAAACATTAAGAAGAATAGTCATAAACGGTGACTGTGTGTTCGAATCTTTCGTCAAAGATACCGGCTAAAAAAGAAAGCATCAGTGATAGAACCTTGTTGAACAAATAACGACACACTAAGTATAAAAAAGGGATCATTCTTATGACATTCTGCATTCATGAAAATATCATTCATAACACCTCCAGTTAGGAGCATTTGATTCATTCTGATCATGGCATTCTAATCATTTGGCAAAAGCATGAGCCCACAAAATCGATTCTACAGGTCATGTCCCTCAGAGGACGATGTGGCAAGATTAATTGAAGTTATAAATTGCGGTGAATCTTATCTTCCTGAAGTTGCAGTGAAGCAGATTGAAGCCATCAACCTTATCTCTCCGAAGTTGCAGTGGAGCAGACTGAAGAAGGCGAATCTTATTTCCCTGGAGTTATAGTGGAACAGATTAAAGAACCAAGTTACTAACCTTATCTCTCTGAAGTTACAGTGGAGTAGGTTAAAAACAGTAGATCTTATCTCTTTAAAGTTGTAGTAGAGCAGATCGAAGATGGCGAATCTTACTTCCCTGAAGTTGCAGTGAAGTAGATTGAAGCCATCAACCTTATCTCCCTGAAGTTGCAGCGGAGCAGGTCGAAGATAGCAAATCTTATCTTCCTGAAGTTGCAGTGGAGCAGATTGAAGCTATGAATTACAGATCTTATCTCTCTGAAGTTATAGTAGAGCAGGTCATAGCAAATATTATCTCCCTGAAGTTGCAGTGGAACAGGTCGAAGTTACAAGTCTTATCTCCCTGAAGTTGTAGCGAGGCAGACTGAAGATAGCGAATCTTATCTCTCTAAAGTTGCAGTAGAGCATATTAAGGCTATAAATCCTACACCTCTGAAGTTGCAGTAGGTCGGATTAAGTCCATCATGGTAGGTCTTATCTTCCTGAAGTTGTAGTGGAGCAGACTGAAGATAGCGAATCTTATCTCTCTGAAGTTGCAGTAGAGCAGATTAAGGCTATAAATCCTACACCTCTGAAGTTGCAGTAGGTCGGATTAAGTCCATCATGGCAGGTCTTATCTCACTGAAGTTACAGTGGAACAGACTAAAGATAGCGAATCTCATTTCCCTGAAGTTGCACTGGAACAGATTGAAGCAATGATCCCCATACCTCAAAGAGTTGTATAGGGTTAAGATGAAGCCACTTGAAGGAAAGAAGCGTTAAAAGAAGTCGAGACTCGGCAGACCCAGACAAATTTGGTCCTCTTAGGGTCTTTTCTCCATTCTCGTTACACGACAACGAGTAAAGAGGGGCAGCTATACAGGCCCAAAATTGTCAGGGCCCGTTAGTAACAAAAAATAAATGACAATGGTCCAGATTACAAAATGGGTTACGAGCCCAATACCCAATTTAGCAGGCCCAAACTACAATCCATTACAAATACCCAATAAACCATAAATATCGGCCCAATTACATTAAGCCTAAATACAAAATAGGGCCCAAAAATTAAGTGGAATCAGGAAACCCTAGGGTTCCCTCCTCCCTCATGTCGCAGCCAGTACCCATGTGCTTCAGTGTGCACTTTGCCCAATGATGACACCTTCATTGAGGATTGCACCAAAACAGCCATCCACAGCCCCGTTGACCCGTTGTGTGCCTACAAAGGAAAGCGAAAAAAGGAAGCAAAGCTAGACGTAAGCAAGAGCAAAGAAACAGTAATAAAACAGCAAAGGCATAGGCAATAGTGATATTTCAAGTGTATCTTTCGGCTATATAAGCTGAGAAACAAAATATTGTACTAGAAACGAGAACGATAAAAAAATCTTACCCCGGTCTCTCCTCCGTCGTGATAAGAGACTTCAAATAGTCCAAACGTCAAAAACCTGTTCGGGCCCCGATGAGGACTGATATACAGCGGAGATAGGGGCCCTTCGTTCATACTTCGACATTTTTTTCTCTTTTTATTTTTTTCTATTTTGAATTCGAGTCTCAAACAAGGAAAAAGAAAAATAAAAAAGAGGAGGAATCCCAAGTTTTTTCAGCACGGCGGAGCCACGGTGGCGCCACGGCGGAGCCGTGGCTGAGGCTCACAGGAATAGTGCCAAATCCCAGGCCGAAAATTGAGAAAGGGAGAAAATCGTAGAGACTTATTTTATTTTTTTAGGAGTATGAGAAATGAATACAAAAATAAAAAATGATTTATATAGCATTAGTGAAACGGCGTCGTTTCACTCGGGGTTTTAACACATAAAACAGCATCGTTTTAGGAGATCCGACTCGACCCGATCCATAAACCGCCTGGGATCCACGTGTTTTTGGACTGAAGGTCTATTTACGCCCTCAGTCCTTCCGCTTTTGAGGCTTAATTCGATCAGGTCCCTCCTCCTTTTATTTCTTTTTTATTTTTGCCACAAAGTTCAGTTTTTGTTTCGATTTAGTCCTCGCATAGCTTTGACGGGCTAATCCTTTGAAACGGCGTCATTTTAAGTCCGACCCATGAACCTACCTGAACTGTTCCAAGACCCGCGCATTCTTTTAGTGCGTGGACTATTTTCGCATTAGGTTCTTCATCTTTTATAGCCTGTTACCATTTAGTCCTTTTTCGTTTTATTCCTTAAATTTCATCTCATAATTTTATTTTCTTTTGTCATTTCAATTCCTTTTTGGGTACTCATTTGTCTTACTATAATTTGGGCTTTAAATTTCATTATTAATTTCGATTCATTCCTTTAAAAAAAAAAAAATTCGTTTGAGTTACAATTAAGTCTTCATTTATTTTAATTCCTTTATTTATCTATTTATTTATTTGTTTATATATTCATCGTGCCTTTATCTTACTCATTTGCTTGTTGATTTACGCTTGCATATTACTCATTTATGTTTTGTAATCTTCGTGTTAATTTCTTTATTAAGCTCTCGCTTCTATTCAACTTTTATCTTTATTATGATCATCATCTTCATCCATTATTTTTATCTTGGTTATTCATCTGTTCATTTACTTCCTTTTACATATATATATATATATATATATATGTGTGTGTGTGTGTGTGTGTGTGTGTGTGTGTGTGTGTGTGTGTATTTTGGGCTTTCTGTGTTATGTATCATTTTTAGAATTTTACTAATTTCCACCTAAATTCATCAAAAAAATGATTTTAATAAAGGCAATATTTTGCGTTTGGAATTCGAGAGATTGTGCCCTACGTACTGGGTTTCGATTTTTCTCGTCTAATCCAAATGATCTAATACCCTTTTTAAATTCTTTAAATGCACGAGCTTTACAAATCAAAAGACAAGCTTATTCTCGAGGATTAAAAATGTTGTGTCCTAACGCACTGGATGTGGCATTTTTATTTCTTCGGGAGAAGGAAGTCTTTTGCACCCGCTTCGATTTATCTAAGCATTCTTCTGTAAAATTAACATTAAGAACAAAGGGATCGTATCTTAAGACTTCTTTAAAATCTTTTTAATTTCTGACATGTAGACGATAATTAATCAATGAGGTACCAATTTTGGGCGTGACGAGGGTGCTAATCCTTCCTCTCACGTAACCGATTTCCGACCCCGTTTTCTCAAATTTTGTAGACCAAAAATCATCATTTTAGTAAATTTAAACTTTATTAAAATGATTGAATTTTAAGGTGAGCCGATCACACCTTATAAAAAGGATTGGTGGCGACTCCCAATTTTCATTTTCGTTTTCAAAACAAGTCGACGCTCTTTTTCAAAAAATGGTTTCGACATTCACGATTTGTTTGCGCCAGTCTTTGTTCTTGTACCATTGTGGAAGTTGATAGTGATGTGACGAATGCAGTAGACAGACCTCCATGGATCCTCAGATCATCGAATTGCAACAACATGGCCCTTGGATCTGTTAGAGACAATGCAAATGTTGTCTTACTTGACAACATGCCTCCGCAAGTTCTTAATGAAAAATTCCTATGATTTGAAGTTCTTCGACTCCACGATGGCGAAAGTGATCGATAGTACATTTCGATTACCGCCTTTTGCAATTGCAATCAGTAGTATCTGTGTGTATTTTCCATAAAATCATATTCCATCAACCTGCACAATGGTTTGCAGTAGGAGAAGGCCTTAACACATGGATCGAACGTCTAAAACAATTGATGAAAACTCTTCTCCCCGATTCATGTTCCTCATTCAGGCTTTTTTAAGACAACATTTGCAAGTCAATGACAATTCCTAGCATGTATGACTCATCCCAGTCACCGTACAACTGTTACATGGCCATTTGTTTCTTTTACCATGCTTTTATGTACAACACTCTGTATTGAAAGCGAGCTTCCATGTCTGCAATCAATGTTGATACAAGTGACGTCATTCTCTATGACTTTATAAAAAAATTGATTTTTTAATCCGACTCGCTGATGTGGCATGTTGGTGGCATCAATCACTTTGGCTTCATCTATTTTCACTATTTATTTCAGGTAATTTACATACATAATAAAAAAAAAGTAAATATTTTTGTAGTTAATTAAAATATAAAAAAATAACCCTGTTTTGACCACCACTCCCATCGTAACGACCACCCTTAACCAACATTAAAAGCTTTATCTACAGGGGCGAAGCCAGAAAATTTTTTTAAGGGGGCCAGATGAAATTTTAATTTTTTATAGTTTATATATTTATAATTTGTAAAGGATTAAATCGAATTTTTATAATTTTAGAGGGGGTCAAAGTGTAATTTTACCTTTACTAATTTAAAATTTTAAAAAAATTTAAGGGCCTTAAAAGCAATTTTACATTTTAGGGGGACCGGGGCCCATGCCAGCCCCTGGCTTCACCCCTGTCTATCTACCTACATTTGCAAAATCCAACACAATAGCAACTGTAAAACCAAAAATACACTACAGCCAACATTCGAAAATCAGTAACCAAAAAAAGAAAAAGAAAGAAGAAAAGCACCCCCTGTTTTGAATCCCAAAACTGTAATCTGCCAAAAAAAAGAAGAAGAGAAAACCATTAGTATTTGAAAAGAAAAAAAAAAGGAAGGAAAATAGAAGAGGAGATCCCTTGGTGGTTTTGGGTCTACTTTTTGGCATTGTAGAAGGCCACTGGAGTTGACAGACGATGGTACTTAATGGAGAGGAACAAGTTGTGGCTTCGGGGTATTGGATAGTGTTATCGGTGTTTTGTGACCGATGGTGGCGATGAATAGGCGGCTAGGTTTAAAGCTTGGGATAGTGATTTTCTGATTGTTTCAATCCAATGGTGATTTGAGTTTAAAATTATTGTTGCCTTGAAAATTTAAGTTATGTTTTTTTCAAAATCGATTTATTTGAAAGAGTAACGAAAATGAAAATATATTCACATAATAGGGTCTAATATGAAAAAAGAATTATACTTAAAATAAAAAAATTATTAAAGTTAAAGTGATTATTTATAGAATTTTCTCTTAATAATAATACTATTAATATATTATAAATTTTAGAAAAATTAAATATGATCTAAATTGTGTTATAAATAAATAACAATCATATATCTATAATATTTAAAATCTTGACCAAATAAAATGGTTATAGAAAGGGAGTATCATATCTCTATAATATTTAAAAGGAATAATAGCAAGTTTTATCTTTGTACTTTAATGAAATTGTTAATGTGGTACTTATATTTTTAGCTTGTTCATTTTAGTACTTGTACTTTCTTTTCATGTGGTATTTTGGTGACGGCGTTGAAATGTGTCAAAATTTGACATGTTCCCCCTTGAATGAGTGACACGTGGCATGGTTATTCAGAGAAAAAAGTAAAAGTACCAAAATGAACAAATGAAAAATACAGATACCATATTGACAATTTTATTAAAGTAGAGGTGAAAACCAAGTATAGAAGAGATAATGGTAGGAACTAGGAAGCAAATAAAGTCTAAAAGTCGTTTCTGTATCGTAAAAGCTTCTTTTGGTTTCCCCAAATCGCAGTTAGCACCTCTTGATTTCGAAACTTTCTCTTATTTTACCGTTTCTTAACCTACACCAAACCAAAAGCTCGAAACAATGGAAGTTAAACGCCGAACAGCTCGAAATCTCGTATCCAAACTAAGCTCAGTTTCCGAACAGACCCGAACTGATGCTTTGTGCGAACTACGCCTAATCTCCAAACACGATCCCGATAGCCGACCCTTGATTGCCGATGCCGGAGCTGTTCCTTACCTTTCCGAAACCCTTTACGGTTCTTCTCCCACCATTCAAGAAAACGCCGCCGCCACTTTGTTGAATCTCTCCATTTCTTCCCGCGCTTCTCTCATGTCCACTCACGGCTTCCTCGACGCTTTATCGCACGCTCTCAGTAATTCCCTTTCTCCCACTGTGGTCCAGTCCTGCGCCGCCACCCTTCACAGCCTTCTCATTGCCGAGGACACTTACCGTCCGATAATTGGATCCAAACGTGACATTCTTTACACTCTGCTATCTATCATCACTGATAACAACTCGCCGCCTCGGTCGATTAAGGATGCGTTGAAGGCGTTGTTTGGGGTCGCGCTTTACCCATTGAACCGGGCCAGTTTGGTGGGTCTCGGGGCGGTTCCCGCTCTGGTGTCGTTGATAGTCAGAGACGCGAGGACGGGGATTGTGGAGGATGCGACGGCGGTGCTGGCGCAGATTGCGGGTTGCGAAGAGGGTGAAGAAGCGATGAGGAAGGCGGGTGGGGTTAGGGTATTGGGCGATTTGTTGGATGAAGGGACTGGAGCCAGTGAAAGAGTAAGGGAAAACGCGGTGGCGGCCCTGTTGAACTTGGCGCGCTGCGGCGGCGAGAAGGGGAGGAAAGAAGTGAAAGAAATGGGGGCTAAAGTGATCGAAGGAATTACTGACTTGACGAAGAATGGAAGTGCTAAAGGAAAGACCAAAGCAGCCGAATTGCTGAAAATCGTTGTTGATGGATATGGGCAAAGTGAGGTGAGGGATTTTAGGTTCAATACTTCCTGTGATTTCATGAATCATTCGATATGAAGTCCTTTGCATTTTGATCTTTTTTTATTGTAGATTTAGGCGAATATTTGTTGCAAATATATATATTTGATGCTCTGATAATGTATAACGAACAATTCAATATTCGAACTAGTACATTATACGGTTGTCATATTAAAGAAATTTAGGAGATTTTGATGGGATAACCAGTTGCTTAGTGGTGTATAGGTTTGTTCATCAACTGTGTTAATTAAAACTTTATTTGTTATGTGGTGTCATTCGGCACAATATCAGTTGTGGTGCAAATTTGTTAGCAAAAAGAATGAAGAAGGGAAATATGAGTTTATGATTGATATGTTGAGCCTATTTTTCTTTGTACCTTTGTTCGAAATTATGTTATGTGAATGGCCATTGTTGTGCAGGTTGTTATGCATTTATGTTTGTAAAAAACCTCACCGGACCAAAATCAGACCTTGGGGTTATAACTTAAAAGCATTCTGCCCTTCATTTCATGTGAAAAATTTCCTCTGGAATTTGGTAGGCTCATAATTAATGGACCTTGCTGCATGATTTTTCAGTAATGACTTGTACGGTATTAATGTCAGACTCATTCTATAGTTTAGGAGTAACTCATGGATGTTCACTTTTACTCATGGATGTTCACTATTAATCTGGCCGGAGTTTAGTAGGTTAGAACTACTTGGTTTCTTTACATTGTATTCGGCTTTAGACTGTCAAGAGTGATTAAGGTTCAATATCTGTTGGAAGTCTGGAATCTTGGCGTCAAATTTTGATTTACCTAAAGTTCGCTCCATTGAAGTGTTGATTGAAGCTAGAATTTTATTCATGCTCAGAATACCGTTATATTATATGGAATAGATGGCTTTGACCCCATATAGGGGAAAACCGAAATCATGAACCAACAAGGAATTTGGTTGATAAGGAATCTGTACGATATAGCAGATAGCAGCATTGGTGGAAAGCTGCATTGTCTGTGGTGTACATCAAGCTAATCCCAGACTTCTGTCAAGCTTTTGAATATCGAAACCACCTCGAAATCTGGCCTAATAAAAAGGATGATGAATGAGTATTATAAAACCCAGATATTGACATTCCTATGGATTTATTACTATTTAATCATCTTGGTTGATATGTCTGAGGAGCTGCTAACAATTCATGGAATTTGCATTCATTGGCTTATGTTCGGTAAGAAAGTTGTAGCATTTTCTGACATATCCATGTTTTAGTTGGTGGAATGGTTTTGACTTTTGCTATTTTGACTTTTCATTAAAAAAAAAAAAGAGGAGAAAAAGAAAGATCAGTCCTTTTTAGACTCAGTCAAGAACAAATAAAAGGAATTATAGTAACAACTCTGTGAATGTCAAACTGATGGAGTAAATCAAGTTGGGTGTTTGCTTACGATCCAATACATGCTTGCTAAATCAACATTGTTTTGTGAGTTATTTTCCAAATAAAATTTTATAATAAATACCATACCATTTCTTTAGATATGATTAGCATTATACGTTTAATATGTATATCATATTCAACTTCAATTTTTTTTTATAATTCTGGTCAACAAGATACTAGAACCAGGATAGTCAAGGGAGGTGCCTTTGCTTTCACACCCCATACTTGTTCAACTATTAAAAAAAATTGTATTTTAGGCACCTAAAATAATAACATTAGGTTTGGTTCACTGGAATAAAATATGCTAAGATAGAGTTGTAATCTTTAAAATTAACCCTTAAAACTTATAAATGATCTCAATTTGATCTTAATTTTAAAAATTTTCAAGAAATATAGAAAAATACATAAATTTTTAAAAAAATATATAATATTTTTTTAAAAATATATAAAATAAAAAAATAATTTTATATTAATATTAAATAAAATAAAATAAAAATACTCTCCCCCACCGTTCTCCCTCCCCCCAGTCCCTCTCCCTACCACCGTCGGGGATCAATTCCTGCCGGAGATTGCCCTCTCGAGCTGATAGCATGCTCTTGAAAATTCTACTATTATACTTTCTCTTTTTTTTCTCTCTTTCGGATTTCTTTCTTTGTCCTTCCAATAAAGTTAAATTAAGGGGCTATGTTCTACTGGATTTGTTCCAATAAAGTTAAAATCTTTTTATTCACAAATTATGTTGACTGCAATGACACAGGATTAATTCACCCTCACTAAAGCAACACCATTCATCCGGTAGGGTCCTGCAATGAAATGAAATTCCCAATTAGGTTGAACAATGGAAGAAATTCTAAATTCTAAATAGAAAATATGGATATTGGTTTTTTGGATTGAGTCATGACTAACTTTGCCAACAAATAAGGATAAGCAGTAAGAGGTTTTTTTTTTCTAAAAATGGTTTAAATAGAGGAGAGGAACGGGGTTGGGGAGGGCATTTCTTTGTTTTATTTAATACTAATATAATTATTTATTTATTTATATTAATATAATATTTTTAATTTATTATTATATAATTTTTGAAAATATTTATGTATCTTTATATACTTCTTTGAATTTTTTAGAATTAGGATCAGGATCAAATTGAAATTATTTGTAAACTTTGAGGGTTGATTTTTTAAAATTATAACTAAATCGATATAATATGTAAAAGTTAAGCGCAAAATTTATTACTGTACCGATTTTTTTAACTGCCACGTCAATTTCTAATTTGTGATTTTTAAGGGAAATGGCAAAAATGACGGATCCATGTAATGTGGATGCTTAAATTACAAACCTTTTATTTTGGGTGCCTAAAAGAAAAATTTTTGATAATTGAATAACTATTTATGTAGTTTACCCTTTTTCTAAATCTAATGATCCATCTAAACTCTACAAGGTAATATTGAAGTGGCATTTTTCTAACACATCTTTTTTTTAGGGATAAATCCCAAAACTATATATAGATTATGATTTAATGTGTAATTGTATACATAAACTTTAATTGTGCAATTCTATACATGAAATTTTGATTTGATTTAATTCTTGTAAATTATTAACACAGTTATTGATATAACATCATTTTATATTTATATATTGTTTACATAAACAATTATACTTATCCAATATAAAAATAAATTGATGTATTTATTTCTTTAAATGTGTATGATTAAATCAAAATTAAAGTTTCAAGTATATATTTGACTCATAATTATTTAAATTGAAATGGAAATCGAATCGGTTTATTCAGTTATCTCGATTTAGATTTTCGAAATCGAAATTGAACCGGATTAACCATTTAAACTAATTTAGGTAATCAAATTAACCGAAAACTAATTAAACTAAAAAAGTCAACTAATTTGGTTCAGTTACTTTGTTTAAACCGAAATAATGCTTACCCCTATTCAAAATGAAATCCTTGTAATTTGGTTACCTAGTTTTTGAGGTGCTCATTAAATCTCTAACAGTGGTTAACTGTGCACGCCAAATCATATTTACACTTTCATTTTGGTCACCCGACTTTTAGGTCGTTTTCATTGTGGTCACTCAAAAATATTTTTTTTAAAGTAAAAAAGGATTAAAGTGAAAAAGTGGTAGAAGCTAAAATAATGTGCAAAAATTGTCAAAATTTGAATTTCTTTTTTGTTAATATTAAAATTTTAAATTTCGAAACATCAAAATAAAATTTTAAAATTTTTATTTATTGATAATAATATCAACCGAGTTGATACTATAATATTAAAACTAATTAATTTAATCTCCTTTTAAATTTTAAATTTTAGTTTATGTTTTCAAATTATCTTTAATGAAACTCATATTTAATAATCTTCTATGAAACTTAAATATTTTTCATTATATAATTTTGAATCTTCCATGCTAAGCTAAAAAGTAAAAGAAAATATATTCACAATTAATTAATTCAATTAATTACTTGTTCTTCGTTTGGGTAAAGAAGTGATGAAAAAATTATGAGTTTTCTTTGGAATTTAAGATAAAATTAATTAATTAAATTAATTGCAATGATTTTTCTTTACTTTTAGCTTAGCATGAAAAATTCAAGATCATATAATCAAGAGAAAATTGAGTTACATAGACAACTATTAAAGACAATAATTGTTATTTATAATTTTTGAAAATAATTTCAAAACATCAAAATACACTAAATAAATTGTTGAAAATTTTTTCCATTGATAATGTCAACCGATTTGTTACTATAATTTTGAATCTTAATATTTAAAACTTTATATTTCAAAATCGTAATTTAGAATTTTTGGCAATTGGATAAACAATTACAATTTGACAATTTTTGTGTATATTTTTACCATTTTTTCACTTTAATCATTGATTATTTTTACCCCAATCAATACTTAAAAAAATATTTTTTTAGTAACCAAAATGGAAGCGACCTAAAAATCGGTTGACTAAAATAAAAGTGCAAACATAATGTGATGTGTACGATTAACTGTCATTAGAGATTAAACACTTAAGTGACTAAAATAGAAAGGCCTAAAAATTAAATGACCAAATTATAAAGATTTTTTATTTTGGATAATCAAAATAAAGATACCAAAAAATTGAATCAACAACTAAATAGTTTGCTTAAATTTATTATTTTAACTATCATCCTATTCACCATATTCGATCAATATGGATTCTTGGTTATCGAATTGTTTTAACTTTCTTTCGTTCATCCAACTTCACAAGAAAAAAAAATACTATTGATATAATAATATTGTTAAAAATCAAAGAATAGAAGTATCAAACATCAAAAAATTATAAAAATCAAACATAGCAGATAATAATGAAAATTAGGGGTGCTAACAGGAGATTAATGCTTTCAACCTGTTTGAGTTTGAGTCGAAAAAATTAGAATTTGATTGGATAATTATTGTGCTGAGTTGAACTCGAGCACTATAATACTCAATTAGAATGGTTCACGAGTCTAATTGGGCTTTTCATTTTAATTTTTTTTTTTTATATTATGACATTACATTTTACTTTTATTATATAGTAAGAGCTTAAGTACAAACGAGTTCAAGCTTGAACATAAATTAACTCGAATACAAAAATTAATAAATGAGTTTAATTGAGCTTGACTCGAGAACTCTCGATTATGTATTGAGTTGAACTCGAGCTTAAAAATTGATGTACAATCAAGCTCGAGCCGAATATTGTGCCCCAAATTCCAATCCACTATACTTGAACAAATATTAATTAGTGAAACAAACCAGAAGGTGAATATTCCGTATACACTGCCATACTTTTAATTATAGGGGTTGGTGCAGAGTGAAACCAATTGTGCTTTTTAACCACACTTTAAATTGAGGGGAGCATATGACAACAGGGTTTGGTGCACTTTAGAAATCCTTTGTGTTTGAGTCTTTCTCTAAATGCACTTGGATATATAATAACTGAGACTAAGCATAGACCACCTTTTGTATGTGTGCAATCGATTTGAGTCATTGATAACTTTATCTTTGTTGATGAATTGGGGTTCTCAACGTTGAAGTCTCCCACATGGTAGTGAAACCATTTGCCTGCTTCACTCAAACTGCACTCACAAGTGCTATGGTTATCACATGATGTCCATAGCTGAAACCTTACGGGTTTTATATCCCAACCGTGGACCTGCTTGGGGTCGCAAATTCCTCGACCGAAACCCCTAGATGCACGGCCGAGCTGTAGCCGGAAGAAAACACTATAATTTCCCACCGGAAACGGGAATTCCACCTCCCCGTTGACTTCGAACCACCAGATTTGCCGAAGATACGCAATTGAGTGGAACCTAAAATCACAAATGAAATTGAAAGTGAAATCACTTGGGCAGAGTTTGATTTTGAACATGTGGCGTGAAGATGTACTTGTTCAACTAACAACATTCAAAACATCGATTACATCAAGCATTCACGCATTCAACTAAGTTAAAGGATCGATCCTTTGAAGAGAAATTTATACAAAATGATGAATTTCAAACGAAAGTCAGACTAGCAATGATGATGATACATTACTTAAGCACCAGAGGTACCTCATGAGCCTCCAGAAACACTCTGCCAAACAGCCAATGCCTGCCGGCTGAGTCGGACAGTCTGGTCGTGACAAGTTATTAAATCATTACCTGGATTCATTAGTAGGAATATGATTCCAGTATCTTCGATCATCAATCCCCGTTATTTGTAATCCCTTTGAAGAAATTGACATACAAACACCACCTGTGCTCTTATGCAGCCATACTTTCTGCAAATCCAACCAAATTCTCTATCCATGAATGTTGAGCTAGAAACCACCAACCAATACAATAAATCCAAGAAATCAAACCCAATTTTTTTTTCTCGGTATACACCCAAGGGGGAATAAACAAAAAACAGAACAGAAAACCGTACCTTGGTGCCACCATCAAAAGTATTAGGTCGCCATAGCCTTGTATAAATGTCTCGTTTACCCAAGTTTTGAGGCACAAAACCCAGAATTTTATGAACAAGAATATGATAATTAGGTGGCAATTTGGATTCCCAAACAAAATCAGCCCAAGAAGCAGCACTAAATGCTCGGTTCAACTTTGCAAGTTTATATATCTCCGGAGGATCCAAATGCTGAATAATTGATGCCACACAACTCTCTGGTAAGTCGCCCAAACAGGGTGAAGATGACGATACGCCATCTTGGTCGATGAACAAAGCAGAGAAACTAGCACCCATCAATAGAACAAGGAAATAAAATGAAGAGAGAAGTTAGGAAGTTGTGTGTAAGGCAGAATATATTGAGAGGTGGCGGAAGGGAAGTGGGGGCAGTATTCTAAAACAAAGACGCCTACTCGTTTTCAAGGGGATTGTTTCCGTCTCTTTGTTTACTGAGAAAAAGACATTGATTTGGGCGGTAAACACCTTAGTAAAGGTCCATATGTTTGTTGGGGTGAGCTCAAAACTGTGGACTGAACATTGTGGACAAGGAATAAAGGATTCTATCCGAAATGGAAATATTTTGTACAATAAAAAAATTTGGTTCAGCTGGATCAGATAGTTTAATATTTTGATATTGGTGTAAGAATAAAAAAGAAATGAAAGACAATGGCATGCAAAATCTTTTTAATTTCCTCAATCGATGTGTGGTCCCTCATGAGATGTCAGCATCGTTAGCTCTTAACTTACGTTATGTTTGGTTTTTTGGTGTTCAGGTAACATTGACTGTTGTTGGAGCAGTCCTGGAATGAAACGAGTGGTTGAGGCTGATGGTTTTTATAGAAAATGATTGACCTAAGAAACGCGTGTTGTCAGCGAGACGTGTGTCTGAGTCAGCATGCGACATTGTCATCCACATAAACAATTACTATTGCATGAAACACATTTCATTGATTTATTTATAACGTCCGACCAGTCGGATTCATAAACAAGCAGGTGACATTTTTAATTTCAATGGGAGATATCTCTCCTACATCCGAAAGTTGCTATTCAAAGGGTTTTAGGCGTAAAAGAACATTTGTTAAGGAGAGAATGCGTACAAAGACAAGACTTTGTTATTACTTCTACAGCTATCAACTGTCATGGGTTGAAAATCATTAGACAACTCCTCCAATTGACTTGTTTTGTCTGACACTGAATGAGAAAAGCCATTGAATGGGTGGAGTATTGCTTGAAATGTTTGAATCGCATCAATGAGGAGACTAGTAAAACATACTCAAGTTTTTTTTATTGCTTGCAACTTAATTTTTTTAATTTCTCATTCTCTTTTTGCCAACCTTATTTTAAATTTTTTTTATTGATTCTTAGTTTTAGAAAAAGCAAATGTAAATTTTTTTAATATAATTATAACAATAATATTTGATACACCATTAATATGTAATAACATGATAAATTAAATAAAAATACGGATAACTTATAAATAATTACTAATAATTTTTTTAAAATAATTAAGCATTAATCATAACTATTATAAATAAAGAATAATAACTCTCGAATTTAGGATCTCAAGTTTAAAGGTCTAAGGTCTAAAATTAATTTTAAGTCCTTCACTAATTTTTGTTTTATTTAATGATGAGATATCATGTTATTATTTACCGATGATGCATAGGATAGTGCATTAAATATTCTCCCTAACTATAATATATATGAACAAAAAAATATAACTTTAATATGTAATTTTAATAGTTTTAACTACTATTTTAATGTTAACATTATTTTATTTTAGATTTTATTATAGAATATTATCTAATATAAATATGGTTTTAATAATTTTTATTATATCTATATACTAATTTTAATCTAGTTTTTTTTTTTTTAATTTTATCATAGCTAATCTCACTGCTGATCCAAATAAATCTTAAAACAAATGTTTTACCTTTAATTTTTTAGGCTTGTAGTTGGCATTCCAAACAATATAATCTTTAATGTTTGAATTTAAGTGAATTATATCTTACCACAGCACCTAATATTGATCGGTTGATTTAACAAATTATTGAAATAAAATTATATTATTTAATTATTATATGTTCCACTTGAATGCATTCACAGTGGCTTCAACAAGATGGGTTGGGAGTACAGCGTGTGAGAATAGGCTGGCTGATTCTTTCTTTTGTAGTTAGTTTCTCCTTTATTTTCATTTGAGAAAAACCATTAACTCAAGGAAAGGCTTGAGAATTAATGGAGTCAAATATGCATGGCAGCATAGTATCTCATGAAGGTATTTGGCATGCCCAAGACCTGGGAGAATGACTGACATGCATGAAACGTAATTCAACTATGTGCTGTATGTATCTTATGTTGTGCCACAATCACAAAGCCAGTTGGGGAAGTTCATTGAGATATCCACGGTTTGAGTTACTGGTTCAAGGTGCCATAACTTTCTATATCATTCCCTCAATATGGTTTTTGGGTTTCAGGGTACTACTGCTTTCAAAGGGATGCCACACTTGACAGTGGTTCAGAAGTAAGTGTATAAAACTGCGTTTTTTTTCAGCAGTAATGACATCCTATTGCGTTGCTATGCTATCAACTTGAATATGGATACTGATGGTTCAATTAAATTAGCCACAGAAACTACAAGATTGTCTTTATGGTACCTATGAAGGCTCTAGTCGCTGAAGTGAGAGATTCTTAGAGTCACGCAGGTATGTTTCAAAGCAATGATCTGAAGGGTTTACCATGGTTTAACAATTCCTCATGCTGGGATTGGCAAGGAGTTTTCACCATCTTGTATCTTCCAACTCCATTTGCTGCTCCTTCAGATTCAGGGGGGACCAAACCAACAGAGGTAAGTCCAAAATTTCAGCTGATTTTGATGGATAATCTATCTGGTTTCATCACAAATTTTTCTTTATTGTCTTTTACT
This sequence comes from Gossypium stocksii, assembly GCA_020496765.1. Taxonomy (NCBI): domain Eukaryota; kingdom Viridiplantae; phylum Streptophyta; class Magnoliopsida; order Malvales; family Malvaceae; genus Gossypium; species Gossypium stocksii. The sequence goes on along the minus strand of CM035628.1, from coordinate 44,354,287 downwards.
ACAGGCTCTACCCTAAACTTCGAATTCTTAATACTGCTGGAAATAAACAGGCATGCATCCATCCAATACATGATCTAAAATTAAAAAATCAACAAAGTTTTTTTACAACATAAGTTTCAGCCTGATTGAAAACAACAAAACAATAAAGGATTACAGTTTAGATTAATAACTAAAACCACAAATTAACAATCCCCCAACAACAAAGTTGGTTTGATTGTTCTAAAGAGGTGCTTAATTCCTTACTATTTTCCCACTAAATAACAATAGGCAGATCTAGAAAATGATATTCATTTTCCCATCAATCTTCATAGATCTTACACTCTTCAGCCTCAGGATTTTCCTGGCAAAAAGACTCCAAAGGATCTTTCTTTTCTATTTCAAGTCTAAGCCTAAGATCAGCCTTAGCTTGACTTACCTCTTCGACCTCGTCCCAAGCAACTTTGCACTCATCAGATGTCTCATCTCCTTCACAAACTTGCTTAGCTTCTGTAACTTTTTTCTCAATCATCTCAGTTAGCTTCTTTTCCCTCATTTGAGTTCCTTTGTATTTGGCTGCTCCCATTGCTTTGACTGTCATTCTCGATGCCCTTCTTTCACCTTTGTTATTACATTGAAAGTAAGCCCAAGACAGCCTTGGATTTGAAGAAAAAGATGATGTCGGGTTCTTTTCTAGGGTCCCTGTCAGTGAGTTAAACCTTAGAGTTGCCATGCCTGAAGTCTGGTATTTTTTTCTTTTGGGTTAAATGGAGTTTTGGGGGGGGGGGGGGGGGGGGTTGTTTGATCAAGAAATAGAGGGTCTTTGTCATGTTCAGGAAGAGGATAGATGAAAGAGAAGGAAAAGAGAGCTTATGAAACGACAACGAACTAGTTTGGATGAATTGTGATACGCATTAAGGCTGGTGAGGAAAAGATGGTAAAATCATACTCTTAGTCCTTATACTACGTGGGTTTTTTTTTTTGAATAATTTCATTATAACTTCTGATCATATTTACTCTTTTTAACACAATGTCTAAAATTAGGCATAGCGCCTCTCCAACCTATAAATAAGAAGATAATGCACTTCAGCACACCTGAACACACTCGAACACACGTTCTCCTACATTGACAACAATACCCATGTCAATTGAGTTAAGACTCAATCCGCGATGTGGTATTTTTAAATAACGTGGTATATTTTTTTAGCTCATTGTACTTTAAAAAAGTTATGCATTTAGCCCAGATTAATATTATACTTTATTTAATGATTAAAAACAATATTTGAACTCACCCGATCTGGTTGTCGAATCTAAGTTATAGGATACTACAACAATTAATGAAACAATTACAAGAAAAACTAAATCCAAAAATATCAAATTACCTGCAATTATACATATATCATGCATAATAAATAAAACTGAGTCTTAGTCAAGCTTACGAAAATTCTAAAATTGACTCGAAAACAAATAGAGATCAAATTATAATATTTATAAAATTTAAGGGTTAATATACAAAATAAGAATCACGCGACGGTGTGCCTAAGTCATGTATCTCACGGAAGGCCATGTGGCACAAAATCAACCTTGTCTACTAATAATTACGTAGCCATATCACTAGACTATGTTCGTAATTTAACTAAATCTATTTCATAAAATTGATATTGATTAACTATTAAAAAATGATTATTTTGTTATTTTTCTATAAATAGAAATATTTGTAACACATACGATAAAATAATGGAGTAAATTAATGCATTTGTGGTTTGTGTTTGGTTTTATCAAGCAGTATTCTCCTCCACATATATCACACAAAGTCCACACACGTTTCAAAGAAAACAATGAATGCTTGTTTGGTGATGGTGAGTAGGACCACGCCAATGCCTCATTTCCTCTTCTTGTCTTCACTTCTTGCATTTGAATACGATTACTTAAATTTAAAATATTTTGGTTTATTTAATAGGTTTAATATCTTATTGTTTTTCAATTCTGTCTAATTTTAATAAAAAAAAATTGAAATGTGACATAATTAGAATGTTTCGTATAACACTTCAATACAATTATAAAATGCCATGTGGTATTTATATGTACTAAAAATAAAAATAAATTTATAAAATCTAAAAAAATAAAAATTATAAAAATAATTTATAAAATAAAAATATAATTAAAAGTTTTAGAAGTTACCATTTAACTTTCACCAAGGCAAAAAATGTTTTGAGCCCATTTAGAAAAATGAGTTGGATTTTGGGTATTGCCCTTTAATTTTTTTTTAAATGAGATTAATAGTTTTGTAGATGAATTTATGTAGGATTCGAAGAATATTTTTATATTGATCACTTAATTAAAAAAAGTTTTTTTAAAAAAATTATAGAAATAGACCTTTTTTTTAAAAATGACAGGAATAGTCTGTTTTTACAAAAATAAGTTGAACTGGTGTCGTTTTCAGGGGATACGCAGAAAAACGCGTCCAACTCAGCGCCTTTTTCCTTGATGTTAGGTAAAACGCGCTGATGTGGAAGCGCTTTTTAAAAAAGTGTCCACGTGGGCGCGCTTTTGCCCGTTTTTCCCAGTTATGGTTTTGTTTTAATTTTTAATTATTTAGGGTTAAAGTTTAGGGTTTATGAAATTAAGGTTTAGGGTTTTTATTTTTTACGTGTCTAGGTTTAGGGTTTTTTTATTTTTTAGGGTTTAGGGAGTTTAAAAAAATAATTTGTACAGGATGGATTTTGAAAAAATAGTTTTGAGGGGATAGGTTCTGAAGAAATAATTTTGACGAGATGGGTTGAGGTTTGTATAGGAAAAAAGCTCCAAGCAGGATGCACTGTCAGCAAAAGTACTGAAAACACTTCCAACTGGACGCCCTTTTCAGTATTGCTGCTTCTGAGAAAATAAATTTGATGAGATGGTTCTGAAAAAATATCTCAGAATTCTCGGGATGAGGTTTGTGGAAAATGTCCTGAATAGTAGGGTTTGAGGTTTTTTGAAGAAAAATGCTCCAAGTAGGATGCACTGTCAGTAAAAGTACTGAAAACGCTTTCAACTGGACATCCTTTTCAGTACTACATCTGATATTGCGTCTTGTTTGGAGCATTTTTCCTCTACAAATTTCAACCCCCACTATCCGAGGCATTTTACAGTAAGGAGTGGAATGTATTCCTTTAGGCTATAAATGACCCATATTTTAGCCTCTGATGGCATATGTTGGAGCAATAGAAATTAAAGAAATTTAGAAGAATAGAAGTTTAGAAGAATAGAACTTGCGGTTAAAGGTATAAGTTGATTTTTCGTGTTTTAATTTTTTCTCGATAGATAAATTGGTTGAAAATGAGTGGACAAATTAATGCTGTTGAGGTCTGTGACACCGAGAACGGTGTGACTTTTTTATCAGAGAACACAACGCGGTTGGCTTTTAACCAGAACATAGAGTTGACAAAACTAGGTTAATTTCCATGTGGTTAAATCTAAACCTGAGAAGTTTGAGGGGAAGTGTGCAGTCCCAAACGACAGCTGTTCATGGAAAATCATGGCTTCTGTTAGGAAAAAGACAGTGTTATGGACGATCAAAAAGTTCACTAGTCCGCATACATGTGTTGCCTCGAGTATATTATCACTAGGTTATTAGGGTTTTATTTAGGGTTTAGGGTTATTTCTAATTTAATTTGACGTACTCGTTGGGTTACTGGTGTTTCACGAGATCATCTGAAGCTGAATTTAGATATGATCGTGGGCCTAATACTACCGATGGTGAAGGCAGATCCGAGGACTAACGTGTCGATTTTAATTACCAATATTTGCAGCCACTTCAACTACACGCCTTCATACCATAATGCGTGGATAGCTAAACAAAAGGCCTTAGAGAAGATGCACAGTGGGTGGGACGTGTCATATAAGAGGTATGGCAGTGGTGCCAAGTACTGGAGAGGTACGTACCTGGTTGCATAACAGATCTTGAAATGGGTCTCACATACAACAACGGTCGCTTGCTCCGTGGGTGCCGAGTGTTCAAGCATTTGTTTTAGACCTTCAAGCAATGCCATGATACATTCCAGTACTACAAGTCTTTGATACAAATAGACGGTACCTTCATGTATGGTAGTTATATCCATCGACTATTATTTGATGTGGCACAGGATGGTAATCGGAGGATCCTTCCAATTGCGTTTGCAATAATGCCAGGGTAGAAAGCGGAAGACTAAGATTTCTTTTTGTCTAGGTTGAGGAGGCATGTCTGCCCCCAACTTGATATATGCGTCATATCGAATCAGGGAGCTAGAATACTATTGTAATAGCCCGATTTCCAGCGAAGTCGAAAATAGTGATTTGAGGCCACTAAATCTGATAAATGAACTCGTAAATTATAATATTTAATATTTACGAGTTAAATATGGTTTTTAGTAGATTTTATAAATAGTAATTTGTGTTTTATAAGGAATTATTAAGTCAAGTGATTTAGAAAAATAGGTATCAAGATCTCAATTTTATAAATCGAGTCGTAAATATTTTTATAAATATTTACAGAGTGTCATTAAAGTAGTATTAAAATTTTGTTAGAAAATTTTAACATTTCGAAAGTCAATTAATTAAAAAGGACTAAATTGAAAAAGGTATAAAACTTGTTAAAGTGATTAAATAGCTTAAAAAGTAAATAAATGAGGACTAAAAGGGCAAATGGACCTATTTTAAATGGCTGAGGTGGCATAAGCTTAAAAAAATAAGAGATTTTATGTGATTAAGGGCAAAATTGTAAAATTTACCAAATTAAGTGAAATAAAAGAAAATTTGAAATTTCTAGATAAAACCATCATCATTTTTAGCTGAAAAACAACCATTGAAGAGGGTTTAAGTTGTTTTTTCATATTTTAGCTCTATATCTGGATAGATAAAAAACGGAGCTAGATCGTAGAAAAGAAAAAGTATTGGATTACTAGATCACAATTAACGAAAAATTATCGAGGTAAGTTCGTGTAACTAAATTGCATATATTTATATGCTTAAAATTGAATGATTGAATATGTAAATTATATAAATGCCTTGTATGTGTATGTATTTTATATTATATATGATATTCCCTAATAAAATAAATAAGTCTCGTACGGATAAGGAGACTCGATTGGATATAGGGTTCTGTTTATCGAAACAGAAGTGGTCCTGTATTTATTGTGGACGTACCATAGCTCGAAAGAGCCTCCCGTTACAAGCCCTCTCAAGCTTCCCGTTATAATGTTCTTGCGAGCTTTCCGTTAAATGTTTTTCAGAACATCCCGAATGGTCATGATCTGCATATATTGTAGACATAATCACGCTATAATGAGCATTCTGTTTATAGGTTCTTTATGAACCTTCTGTTATAGGCTCTCCGAAGCTTCCCATTAGTGCTCGCTTGAACTTCCCATTATAAGCTATCCGGTACTACTCGATAAGTGCTCTCTAGAGCTTCCCGTTAAAGTGCTCTTCGGAGCTACCCGTTATAAGCTCTATGTGAGCTTTCGGTTATATTGCCCAGATATGCTTTCTGTTACATGGCTCAATGAGCTTCCCGTTATAATGCTTGAGAGAGAGCTTTCTAATTAAGTATTTTAAGGAGTACTCCCTAATATGGATTGACAGATTACTAATTGTACACTTTATGTATACTACCCTAGTGTCCATCGAGATTTTAAATGGTTCAACAGGTGAGATTCTGACATACAGATAAGTGAAAATTGGAATGAAAATAATATCTAAAAATACATAAATTACATAGAATTTGGTATTCGATAAGCTTATCCCTGTTATTGATAATTACATGAGATATATATATGACTAATATGTTGGTTGGAGTGTTGTGTGCGTTTAGGCTATGACCAAGTTGTTGGGAATGCATGTATATATATTTATTTAATGTACAAATGAATGGTAAGTTTACTTCCCGTTATACAAATTTACTAAGCACTTAGTGCTTGCTCTATTTCATTTCCTCTGTTTTATAACACTCAGATGCTCATAAGGTTTGGACGTGGGTTGAAGCATCATCACACTATCCTTCAGCTTGTTTTGGGTATTAAATGGCAAACTTTATCTTGAATATAATAGCATGTATATGTTAATTAACTTATGTTGGCACATTAATGTTTTGGTTGTAAATAGTCATTGGTATGACTTTTGATAGATGTGTTTTGATATAAGAGCTTAATTTGGTATGTATGAGACTTGGATTCTACATGATTTAAATGATTTGAATTGGCTTTTGGATGTGTCAAAATGTTTATGTAGGTGAAAGGTGAAATTAGGTAAGGAATAAGGCTTGGAAATAGCTTTATTTTATCCACACGGGTAGAGACACGGAAGGTGTTTGCATTATCCACTGCGATACATATTATCAAGCCAAATACCAGAGGTGTTTGCATCATCCACTGCGATACATATCATCAAGCTCTTAAGGTGCCATAGTAATCGATTACCGGAATTTAAACTGTTGCAACAGTCTATCTGCCTCGTGCATCTTGACGGTAACATATATTACCAATGAGACCTTAACGTGCCAAGCGTTGAGATTTACAAAGCATTCCTCAAAATTTACTACCCGAATTACCGGGTTCTGGTATGGTGTCCATTTAAACTATATGAATGTAATAAAAACATTAGTTATATATGTACACACTACTAAACACTAAATACGAAATTGACTACTCTATTTGTATATAATTCAAAATTAAAAAAAAAAATACATACATCCGCTTCCTATCGTTGGTCTAATAGAAGTTGTATATCTTTGAACTTAATAGGTAGTCCCACATAACTCGGGGCATGGTTCCACCTAATTAAATAACTTATTAGCATAATAATTTTATTTTAAATCAATTTAATAATGACAATATATATTAAATTTTACCTTGTTACGAGTGGAAATGTATACCGGTAGTCCATTCGAAGACGTAAAAATGGAAGGCGATACTGAGCCCATGATTGTAGTAGTAAAAGAAAACCACCAATTTTGATTTTTCTTAGTTTTGTCACCCGACACATCTCCCGATACAATGTTGCCAACACTGTGGACCCCTAATTGAGTTTGCCAGCCTGTCTAAAATCAACGAGTTTTAGTAGCCACCTTATATGTACAAAGTTTCGTGACTTATTAGGCATCAAAATACCCCCGATAATTTGAAGGATGTACGCCTGAACGTATCGTAGTCTTCTCTCTTCAGTAGAATCCTCTGCCAGCTCCGTAAAATTATTTCGTAACTAGGCCATTTCGATCCGACCTCCGGTAATCATCTTTGGTACCACACCCAAAAGTTCGTAACAAACGGTCCCTCAACTAGCAGACTGAATAGACCCGGTGACTACCAATTTCTGTCCATGGGTAACCCTAACTATAACTGCACGTTCTCTAGAGTGATAGTACACGCATCGCATGGAAGATGGAATATTTGTGTGTTTGGTCTCCACCTCTCTACCAACGCACTTAGGAGTTTCGAGTCCAACTTACACCTCTATCCTAAGTAGGTCACGTTGAAAAAACCAGCTTCCCTCAAGTATATTTTGATCAACAGTGATGGAGGACCAGATAGATTACGAATATGGCATTGCAAAATTCGATTTTCTACCTATTTACATTAAAAATTATAAAACAATATTAAGTTCAATTATAACTATGAAATAAAAAAATTAAAAATCTAAAAATTATTAAAAATTATTCTAACCATTTGCAATTGATTGACGGAGATGTGCTTATCATTAAGACAGATTAAAGACCCGGCCATTGCTAAATTGAACACAAACAAAATTTTAATAAAAAACTATTTCTTGGAATTACTTATAAAAAATAATAAAAATATTAACTTAGATAAAAATAGAATTCAGGATTGGAATTTGAGAGCTTTTTGAGAATTGTGAGAAATTTGAGAAATTAGGAGAGAATTTGTGAGAATTGTGTGTGAAAAATGTGTTGCGGGTTTTATACTTTTTTTTTGGACTGTTGGGGGTCTAATGGCTAGTTCAAATAGCCATTAGAGTTGATTGTTAGAGCACGGGCAAAATGCGCCCACGTGGACGCTTTTGTGAAAAGTGCTTTCACGTAGCGTGTTTTACTTGACATCAGGGAAAAAAGCGCTGAGCTAGACGTGCTTTTCTACGTTTCCCCTTAAAACAACGCCAGCTCAGCTCCTTTTAGTAAAAACAGACTATTCCTGTTATTTTTTAAAAAAACTGGCCCATTTTCGTAATTTTTTTAAAAATGGGCTTTTTCTGGTCATTTAGTCTTTTATACTAACTTGAATTGATTGAGTTGGTTAATTATTCATTAGTATTTTGTAAGTATCAAAGTTTAGGATTCACCAAAAGTTAATTTCATTTTGCAAGTGATCTATAAATACCATTATTTGCTCTTTAAATTTGGGTTATAATGAGACTAACGACACACACATGATAATTGCATATGATGAGTTTTAAGCTTGAGTACTTCAAATTTAGGTCATAGGCGAAGCCAGAAACTTTGTATTGGAGGGGTCGAAATGAAATTAAAAAATTTGAAGGGTCAAATTCAAAATTATTTATGTTAAAATCGTTGAAATTGAATTACTAATATTTGAAAGTGACCAAAAACGGAATTTTTCCATATTATTAAAAGCTAAAAGAATTATATTGAATAATTAAATTTCAAAGGGACTAAAAAAGATATTATACCTTTTAACCAATGGGCGCTAAGACCCGTGTCTTTGACATGGGCTGCATACAAAAGCTCATGACCAAGGCGCACATTAATAACCTTAATTGCTCTTATAGATGATTTGGGGTTGCTTAGCCTACCAGGTCCAATACTAGAAAGATTTAAGGCTTATCTACTTGAAGTCTAGTGAAAATGTAAACACTATAATAACTTGTATTTTACTAGGTAAATTTGTAATTCTAAGGATAAGATTATACAAATAGTTTAAATTTCTTAGTACTCTATCTTGTAGATATGTTTGAATTTAAGCTGTTGATGTAATTTGATCTGTACCATTGAATGTAGAGAAGTTCAACTATAAATAAAGGTATTCCCCCACCTCATTTATAATCATTTAATTTTGTGTAATCAAATTGAGAGAGCATTTACTCTTAAAGTTTTCTTGTGCCTCTTCTTTTCTTTTGTTGCTTATTGCTTGTGTATATCATTCGTGCCTTAAAAGTTTTTCATTGAGATTCTCAATTTTCAATGATTTAGGTTGATTTAAGTAATTTTGAAACAAATACATTATTTAAGATCACATGGTTTACTAAGTTATAGTCTAGGTCCATTGTACCTGCCCTCTTTGATTACACCCTTCACCCTTACATCTAAGTGGTAAACAAAAGCTTTAACTACATTCCAAACAAGTTTTAAAATATATGTAATTTAAAATATATTATATAAAACTGTTTTTATATGTTATAAGTTATATAAAAAAATTACATAATATGTATAAAAATAATATATATTATGTAATTAAAAAACAAGTTTAGCAGAAGTAAACTTAAGCCTTAAATATTCAGTACACATGCATGAACTTTAGAGGAATAACTCAATACATAAATAGATTTACTTTTAAGTCAATTTAATTTTTAAAAATATTTAAATATGTATTAGATTTTTCACACTTTAGCTGAAATTACGGAGTTAAAATGGTGAAATGTATGATACCATATGTTCAAATATCATAGTACTTATTATGTATATTTATTATTAGATTTGTCAAAATATAAAAAAGGCATAAATATTCTCAAAATAATATCTATTATTTTGTAAAACTTCTTAATATATATATATATATATATATAAGGTTTAATGGATAAAAATCCTCAAAGAATTAAATAAAATCAGTTAAGCTCCTCTCAATTTTTTGCATTGAATTAAGCCCTAAATAGATTCGTGAGATATTTTCACCAATGTTAACCATTAAAAACTAATGACAATGTTGACATGATCGTTAATGGGCATCACATCAATCAATAAATATTGGCGCAATAATGCTATGTTAACAAAAAATAAAAAAAATTAATTTTTAAAAATTATTTTAAAAATAAATCTATAATGAATAGAAAAATGTGTATTCAGAAAATCATTTCTTTAGATTCATTTTAAAATTATAAAAAAATAAAAATTTATAAAAAAAAACCATTAAATTTACAATCTAACCATAATCTTTTTCCTTTTTTTTTTTTTCATTTATTTCAATTTAAAAGCAGTCTATTTTCACTTAATTCTTTCCTCATATTTTAAATTTGGTTTAACTTATTATATCGATACGTACACTTACATGCCATTAATTTATACTTATATTCCATATTTTTATATTTCAATATATTTTGAATATTTATATAAAAAAATTAATTGATTTGAAATATCAATGAACATGTTTATTAGATGATCCCTCTTGCAATTGTGTTTTTAAAAGAAGAAATAAATAAACAAAAGAAGAGACAGAGCATAGTAACTGTTTAATTTTAATTAACTCATTAATGTTCAATTTTATATGAAAATGTGCAATTTATGATTTTTAAATAATTTTAGTAAATTTAAAATTGTTTTATTTTTTATATTCAGAATTAATTTGTTTTAGATTTAATTTTTAAAAATAATTTTACTTATTTTTATTTTTTTGAAAATTTTTATTTTTGATCTTTGTTAACGATTATGTTTGTCGTTAGTTTTCAACAACCAACGTTAGTTAAAGGATCTCACTAATCAAAATTGTCTATTTAAGAGCTCAATTGGTTTTAGACCTATTTATGAGCAAGGCTATCTATTCAGACTTGAAGGTCCACCCGAAATTTGGGAAGGTTTAGATAAAAATATTATGATCAAAAAATGGGCTTGACCAAAAAAATTAGGGCCATTTAAAATATGGGCTGGGCTCGGGCTTGAGCTTGAACACATTTAAGCCCGAGCCATACCTGACCTATTTTTAAGTTTATAATAATTTATACTATTTTATTTTTATGTATTATGTAATTTATAGCTCATATAAAATAAATCTATACTAAATCTATAATATTATTTTAATATAAACATTAAAAAAATGTTAAAATAACTATATAAAAAATTAAAAAATAAAAAATATATAAAATTAATAAATATTAAAATAAAATAAAATAAAATATTTTAATTTTTTTTAAAAAAACAACATTGGACTTAAAATGGGTTTCAGTTAATCTTTTGGAAATATATGCAAACTTTTTAGGTCTATATTTTAGTCGAGCATTTTACACATAAAAGCCTTTTTTTTTCAAAATCACAGAAATGGGCCGATTTTTTGGTTATTTACCGGACTAGGCTGTTTTCCCCGAAAATGCGTCCACGTCAGCGCGACTTAGGTGTCTATGTCAGCAAAACACTCCCCCAGGAAAGCGTTTTGTCCACGTCAGTAGAAATCGCATCCTTGAGGGCGTGCTTTGCTGACGTGGACAAAACGCTTCCCTCGGGGATTGTTTTGCCCGTGTAATGGTAAAAAATTTGACCGTTGGCTTCCAACGGTCCAGAAAAAAAAAACTATAAAAAGGCCCCCTTACTTCATTTTCTCACACAAATCACTCTCAAATTCTCTAATTTTCTCAAAATTTCAATCCCCTCGTTTATTTTTCACACAGTTCTTTGTTTATTCCCGACTTTCTTTTAATATTCCCTTAAAATCTATCAATTTTCATTGAAAATTTCTTAAAATTCCATCAAACTTGTATCAAATTTCTTTGTTTAAAATTTTTTTGAATTTAATTTTTTTAATTAAAAAAATCCGATCGTATTAGCAATGGCCGGAGAATTAATCCGTCTCAATAAAAAGCACATCTCCGTTGAGCAAATGAAAATGGTAAGTGATACTTTTATTTATTTATGCAAATTTAATTTTCATTTATGCAAATTTAATTTTCAATACTGCTTGATTTTTTTTTCAGTTATGATGTTTGCATTAATTAATTTATGCAATTATAATTAATTTTTGTTTTATAAATTTTTATAATAGTCTGTAGATCGGGTGTTACAATGTTACATTCGTAATATGCTTGGTCCTCCATCGCCGTTGATCGAAAATTACTTGAGAGAAGCGGGATTTTGGCACGTGGCCATGATGGGCCAGTGATGCAAGTTGGATCCGAAACTAATCAGTGCGTTGATAGAGAGGTGGAGACCCGAGACGCATACTTTTCATCTTTCATGCGGAGAGTGTACTATCACTTTGCAAGACATGCATTTGCAATTGGGATTGCTAGTGGATGGGTACGTAGTCATCGGGTCCGCACCATCTACTGATTGGGGCGCCGTATGCTACGAGCTTTTGGGTGCTATACTGGATTATATTAACGGAGGTCGGATCCAGTGGGTTGGTTACGAGACACATTCCCGGAGCCGGATAATGATTCGACAGAACTCGAAAGAATACGATATGCTCGGGCATCATTCTCGAGATGATTGGACGTTATCTGATGCCAGACTTGTCACAAAACCTCGTACATCTGAGATGGCTGCTGAAACTCGTATATTTTAGAGCAGCTAGCGAATTGAGTTAGGGGTTTGCCGTGTTATACAAGGAAATGTGCGGGGTGACGCTACCGAACAAAGTCAAAATAGGAGGTTGTCTATCACTACTGCAATCATGGGCACGGTTTCGCTTTCCATTTTTACGTCCTTGAGTGGACCACCCATATACATTTCCACTAATAACGAGGTAAATTTTATATTAGATTTTACAATTACTACGTAGATTTAGTATATAATTGTATGCTAAAAATTTATTTAATTAGGTGGAACCATTCGGCGAGTTATGTTGGAATACCTACCTTTCTCGAAGATATACGGCTTTTATTAGACCAACGATCGGATACACAAGTAAGTATTAAATAAAATATATATACATAGTCATTTTGTATTTATTATTTAGTATTTAGTATTATCTATATAAGTAATATTTTTATCATGTTCATATAGTTTGAATGGACACCATACAAGGATCCGGTAATTCGGGCAGTAATTCCGGATGAATACTTTCAAAATCCGAACGCTTGGCATGTGAAGGTCCCATTGGTGAACTACCCTACGGTGGAGATGCACCAATTAGATGGAGTATTGCGACAATTTGGATTTTGACAACCGATTTTTGTGGCACCCGAGGTGTTCTATGATAAGCACAAAGTTGACTTACGGTAATTGAATACAGATTGGCCGAGATACTGGTCACACTATATCAAAATGTGGGAAAATTGATTTGATTATATACCTACTCGGGAACCGATCATCGTTCCAGAGTTAGCATGCATACCAGAATATATGCCATGGTTTAGGATCCATGGCAAGCCATATTTATTGTCAGAAGAGGAGAGGCGGTGACAAATTCGTGTTCAAAGGAAACGACGGGGCCCTTTAAACCCAAGAAGAAGGGACGACGACGTAAACCCATCAACAGCGCCCACACAATCAGTAGGCCCATCAGCAGCGCCGACACAATCACCGGGCCTAACAGTTGAATAGACGACACCTACCTTACAGCCTTTTCCTAGTCCTATGCCAAGTGCTTATCCTAGCCCTTATATGTATCCTAACCCTTATATGTTTCCTTTTCCTAGTCCTATGGCAGGTTGGAATCCATGGCCCAGTTCATCTCTGTTTTCGATTACTCCGAGCCAACCACCAATCTATAGGCCGTCGTCGCATGAGGGATCGCACGAGGCGCCATCGAGGAGCTCTTCTTTCTACCAATCCCCATCACCTTACGGGGTTCAAACACCTCCTCCATCGGTGTTGCAAACACCGCCGCAGTCATTATTCTATCAAGGTGGGTCAACCTCTGAACACCCACAACTAGATCCGCTGCCGAAGGAACCACAACCCCCGTCGGAAGTCGAACCAAGGAGGAATCCAGCACGGACCCGTCGACGACCCCCGTGTGGCACTGATTCTGACTGCCATGGACGTTGAATTTTTTAATATATTTGTACAAAATTTTTATATTGATTTATTTAATAAAATAAAATTAATCATCTTAGATTATTTATAAGGCATTGTTTGATAAACTGAAAAATTAAGTATTAAATTAAATATAGTTAGATCGTTTGATAAATATAAATTTTAAATTTTAAAAAATATTTATTTTATATGTTTATCCTTATTTTTTAAAATATTTCATATTATTTTAAAGAAAGCCAAAATTTAAAAGTAAATTCTTTAAAGAATAATTTTTAAATGATAATAGGAAGTTAAAATAAAATAAAAATGGTTAGAAATTTTGAATTTATTAAGAAATAATTCCTTATCTAAAATTATTCCTTTTTATCTTGATTATGGATTATAAATTGAATATATTAATTTTCAGCCAAATAATTTTTTTCGATCACTTATGGAACATGACCAAAATAAAATATTATTTATTAAATTATTTACACTTAGTCAAGGACAAATCAATAATAATGATGAATATATATTAAATGTTAAAGTGAAAATAATCCAACTAATATGGAATTATAAATAATCAGATAAAATAGCATAGGATAATTTTATTAGTAATGATATTATCAAGCATGGGATAATAAATTTTTACGACAACTATCAACTATTTCGATTAGGACATGATCTACTTGTATGACCTGGGTTCCTACACCATCCACACAATTTCTGTTGATTGGCTGTTTCTCGGATATCCATATTGGTAGTATTCTAGTCGAGCAAGGTCGACCCTTTGGTTTGCGACGCAATTCTCTATCCGGTAACAGCTTAAATGGAGCAAGCGATACAGGCGGCCACTTACGTTCATCTGGGACAGGTGGGAATACGTGTCTCTATACGTTGTACATGGTTTCTAGTCTGTACACTTCGTCAACGCAGCTCATGGGATCTATACGGAGATTCTGACAAGCTGCAATTACATGAACGCATGGATAACAAAGTGCGTCAAACCTCCCACAATCGCAAGTTCTATTTCTCAAGTGTACACGATATTACCCGCCAATAATACCTTCCTGTGGTCTGTCAAACTCTATCACACGAAATCATAGATTGTCTTGATCGTAACACATTGTGTGCATGGTGTTCGCCCGCACCTTGGCCTTGTTAATTTCTTGCAATAACTTTGCACACCATAAATGGCATCCTTGGATTTGGCCTGCATAACTTGCTGCTCGTTTCGAAAATAGTGCAGCTAAACGAAAATATATCTCTTGAACAACTGATGTTATCGGTAAATGACGTGTTCATTTCATAACAGAATTTATACATTCGGCCAGGTTTGAGGTCATATGACCATATCGTAGGCCGCCGTCGTATGCTTGTGTCCACTGTTTGAAAGGTATATTACAAAGGTAGTTTGCTCCTTCTTCATTAACCGAACGCAGAATCGCCAACATTTCATGGAAAAGATCCTTACTTATCTCATATCCTGCCAATATAAGTTGATAGCGAAAATTACATACCACTTTTCCATTTAAAATAAATTCAATATTTCAAACAAAATTATATTAATAGATATTACATACCCATGTTGGTTACTTGTCGTTTCTCAGTTGTAGAATGAAATTGCCCATAGTAGTTGGACGCAACGTGCCTTAGGTAATACCGATGGTGTGTGTAATGCCACATGCTTCCCTATCGCGCAATTGCGGCTAGGATTCCGGTGCCCCGATCTGATATGACACAGATATTAGGTTGGGGGCAAACATGCCTCCTTAACCTAGAAAGAAAGAAATCCCAATCATCAGCTGACTCCCCTGGTGTTATTGCAAACGCAATTGGAAGGATTCTCCCAGCACCATCCTGTGCCACAGCTAGCAATAGCCGATGGGTATATCTACCGTACATAAATGTACCATCAATTTGTACCAATGGCTTACAATATGGAAATGCGTCTCGGCATTGCTTAAAGCTCTAAAAGAGACGCTTAAATACTTGGCATTCACGGAGCAATCAGTCGTTGTAGTACGCAGGTTCCGTTTGAAGGTCTGTTATGCAACCTGGGACATATCTCTCTAGCACCTGACACCACTGCCACACTTCATTATATGAAGCGTCCCACCCACCATATATCATTTCTAACGTTTTCTGCTTAGCTATCCAAACCTTGCAGTAAGAGGGCGTGTACCTCAACTGGCTACGAATATTGGCAATTATGACAGGCACTGTAGTTCTGGGATCTGCCTTCACCTTCGATAGTATTAAGGTAGCTATCATTTCTGAATTCATCTTAGGATAATCTCCTAAAACACCTGTCAATGAAGTAGGTTAAAAAATGCAACAGTACGTAATAATAGTACTACTAAAAAACCCTAAACGGTTAGTGGTACTGTACCGGTAGCACATGTATGTAGACCTTTGTACTTTTTTATCTCCCACAAGCCTGTCCTTTTCTTCAATGAAGCCATGATTTTTCATGAACATGTACCGTCTTGCACTGCACACTTGGCCTTAAACTTATTGGATTTGGATTTGGCCACCTTGTAGTTAACCCCGTTCGTGATGCTATGTTGTTTTAATATACCAAGAAAACTATCTTTATTTGAAAACTCTTTACCAACTTCCAATTCACTCGAATCCAATGAGGAACTTGTACGGTCACGCCTTCTGTATGGTAGATCTTGAAACTCCAACGCATCATCTTGAGATAGATCGACATTATGCATGTGGGCTGGAGGCGAGTGTGCCCTGAATCGCGTATCTTCTTCATCATCATCTGAACCCCCTTCGACATCTTTAGGCATGGTTGGAACAGGCTTTGGTTTAGAAAATAATGCAATTTCTACACCATCAGGGCCAGCCTCAAGGTGGATCCGCATCGGACTCATCATCTGACCCATCATCATGTGCAACGTACGAGGTCCCCTCGTTGGTGGACGTCGTAGGGAGTACATCATCCCTCATTGTAGACGTTTCACAACGTCTCCAATCAGATGTGAATTGCCAACTACTTGAAGTTGATGTCATTCCCAAGTACGTATTTCCAGCATCAAAATCGACCTACTGAGGTGCATGTCCCATCCACTAACGGAGTGTCTTGCAGGGGTCGGGTATTCCATACTACTACCAAACACGGGCGCTTCCGTATTTTGCCACCCACTAACGGAGTGTCGGGCAGTGGTCGTGTATTCCTCTCCACCAACAGTAAATGTTGAAGTTCCAAATGCATCATTTGGCGATGAAAATTGTACATATAACTCAAGATAAGGTGATCCACTAGCGAGATGAGTCTGCACCATTGCGTCCAAGCTACGAGCACCTTTGATGTCGAATGATTCATATGTCACAGGATCAACTGAAGCACAAAATCGATACTTAATAGACAAAACTTTCATTGGCGTCATTCCAAAGATTTTGCGCCTAATTCTTTTACGAAGTTTTGTCAAATCTATGTTCTGGTTAAAAACCAGCCTCGCTGTGTTCTCTAATAAAAAAACAACACCATTCTCGGTGTTACAAACCTCACCATCATAGTAATTAAATAACAGCACTAATACGTTCACTCATCTTAGATTTCTATTCTTCTTTGCCTTTTAATTTTTTCTTTGCCTTTCAAGTTTTTTTTGTTGTAAATTATGCAACCTGAGAATAAAATTTGGCTCATTTATAGCCTCAGTTTTTCTACAAACTACTGTAGCAAAAGCGCGTCCATGAGAGAGCTTTTTTTTCGAAATTTTGCTGACAGTGCATCCTGCTTGAAGCATTTTTGACACTATTTGTTTAGAAACGTCTACTCAGAATTATTTTTTTACGAACTACTGTAGCAAAAGCGCGTCCACGTGGGAGCTTTTTTCCAAAATTTTGCTGACAGTGCACGTTTTTGACACTATTTGTTCATAAACGTCTACTCAGAATTATTTTTCTACGAACTACTGTAGCAAAAGCGCGTCCACGTGGGAGCTTTTTTCTGAAATTTTGCTGACAGTGCATCCTGCTTGAAGCGTTTTTGACACTATTTGTTCAAAAACGTCTACTCAAGATTATTTTTATACGAACTACTGTAGCAAAAGCGCTTCCACGTGGGAGATTTTTTCTAAAATTTTACTGAAGTAATTGAATTATTTTTCTAATATTAAAATAGTATGTCTAAATCATTATGTATCAATTAACCCTAAATTAATCAATTAACACTCATTTAATCAAATAACCCTAATTTAATTAACTAACCCTACACCCTAAACTCTAATTTAGTATTTAGTATTTAAAATTAATAGTTAATTTTAATTTTTAACCTTAAAACCCTAAACCACTAACCCTTAACCCTAAACCACTAACCCTAAAACCATTAACCCTAACCCTAATGTGAAAAACGGGCAAAAACGCTCCCCCAGGGAAGCGTTTTGTCCACGTCAGCAAAGCGTGCCCTCAAGGACGCGTTTTTTGCTGATGTGGACAAAACGCTTCTCTAGGGGAGCGTTTTGCTGACACATCCCCTGAACTCGCACTGAAGTGGACGCGTTTTCGGGGAAAACGGCCTAGTCTGATAAATAACTAAAAAATCGGCCCTTTTCCGTGATTTTGAAAAAAAAGGACATTTTAGTGTAAAATGCCTATTTTAGTCCGAGCTAAGCTTAGACAAATATAAAGTATATTAATATTTTACTTGAGCCTGAATTTGAAGACCCTACCTTAATTTAGCCTAAAAAATTAGGCTGGCTGATTTAAAAAAAAAAATTGAGGACTTTCTATACATTAAACCTAAAAAGAACGATGGGAATTGATCCGGGCTAGCCCAATATGTCAAGTTATTTTATTCCAAATCTAATTCCCATATAACGGCAACTTTTCGAGGAGCCGTTGTTACATTTCAAAATTTGAAATCTCATCTCCTTCTAAATTTGTCTCTTTTTTTTTTTTTTTTTCCATTTCTCAAACTCAGCAAGAAGAGAGCAGAAGAGCAGCCAAGAGATGGATCCAGAGACCGAGTTCCTTTCATCGAAACGACAAACGGGAAACGAATGGGAACTCTTCAAAGAAAACGTGAGACCTTTGAAGAGAGGCCGAAACGTCGATCTCTTAAACCACGCTCTCAAAGCTCACACCAATGATCAACTCAAGAAATCTCTCCTTGAAAACCGAAGGTCTCTTCCAAAATCCTTATCTACGATTATTTTGTGTTCTTTTTAACTTTATTTTTAATTTTTGATCCATTATCTTATCTGGGTACTTCTTTTTTTTTCTTACTTTGAATCTTTAGGAGATTGATTGAGGCAATAGATGAGTACCGAGGAGACGATCCTCTCCAGCCTTGGCTTGAGTAACTATTCTTCCCATTACATAACTTTATTTGAAACTTGAAATGTTCTATTGGTTGGGAATGAATTTGGGTTTTGCATTTTGAATGATTGAAATTCGAAATTGAGTAAAAATGGAAAACGGGTAGTGTTGACTGTTGATTCAATTGTTTTATTAGGGTGTCCTTGTTTCAAATTAGATATGGTTAAATTGTTTCAATGGCTTATTGTTTGTTTTGTACGTTTTCTTTTTGGGGGTTAAGTTGCATTAAATGGGTTCAAGAGGCATTCCCACCAGGTGGAGACTTCTCAGGACTGGTATTGATCTATGAGCAATGTGTTCGTGCTTTCTGGCAGTCGGATCGTTATAAAGATGATCTCCGCTACCTCAAAGTTTGGTTGGAATATGTGGGTACTTTTCACCTTCCTTCTTTTTAATCATCTTATATGGAATCATAGATGGTGATGTTTTTAGTTTGTTTAAGTTGTTTATGCTTGCTCAGACGTCAATTTAATCAGAAATATGCTACTTATCATGTTATAAATGAACACATCGAAAGCATACCAATTGAAATGGCAATGGTGTTTTCTCTGAGTTTAAAATGCTAAATCAGTGTTTGGCAAATGGTGTTTGCAGGCTGAGCATTGTAGTGATGCTGAGGTCATTTATAGTTTTCTTGATGCCAATGATATTGGGAAGACACATTCAGCTTACTATATAGCATATGCTTTGCACATGGAGTCCGAGTCTAAGATGAAAGCAGCAAATGATATACTCAATCTTGGGATATCCAGGTAAAAGCTGTCTTCCATATTTAGTTTTGATGGAAGAGATATGATTTGATTCAACTGATACTGAAGTGCATTTCATTTTATGTTAAGACATGCTTTTTCTCTCAAGGCTTACTTGGTTTGTGTGTACATTTTTTGATCCATTTATACTTTTGTAAATTTACATTTGTTGATCTAATTAAGCTTTCCTGCAAATGTAGTGATGCTCAACCAATAGAGAAGTTGAGGGATGCATACAAGAAATTTCTTGGTCGCTCAATGAGAAGACCTAATGCTACTGAGGTATAGACTATAGACTGATGTTTAATGTCTTCTCTACATTTGAATTGCTTCTATAAGGATTTTCTTGGTTATGTTTTTCATTCTTTTCCCAAACTACAGGAAGAGTTGAAGGAAGATGACTTACCAGCCCGAAGTTTCGGAACTGTCTTGGCCAGGGGAGAGAGTCGTAAGTTCTATTTCTCTTCTTTATCAATTTCAATTCACCATCTAAAAGCTTTTTCCACAGCATAATATGTAAGTTCATGTGACTGCAGAAAGGCAGGCCAGCAAAACTTTTGAGCTTGGCAGAAAGAAGTTGAAGCAAGATCAGTAAGCAAAAGAACCTTTCTATACTTAAGTTTGAGCTCTCATCTTGTGTTATTCGTACTTGGATACTTGGAATTCGTATATTCATATCCATGTTTCAGACACAAATGTCAAACACGTGTACTTTAAGAAAAATGAAAAGCCCAAGCAATGTAGCTCTCATCTTCCTCTACTTCATTCTAACCATGGAGCTCTCATTTTAATCACGGCACTCTATTATCTTCCGTTCTGCAATATTTTTAATAACCGTAAGAACATATTCTAAACATGCTTTTCTATTGGTTTTCATTCATAGGGTGCATCGAACTCCATTATCTATTTACAATGATACAAATATGGATGTCATGAGGGGTCATCACTCTAAGCCAAATACCGGTTCAAACTCTTGGCACACTCTTGGAGGTAGAGCTGAGAGAAACAAAGAAAATAATGCTATGCCTGCAAAGTGGACATCACACAAGGTTTACTTCAACTCTCAAAACATAATATTTTTGCTACTGGATGATGTATTGTTCAGATTGTTCTAAAAATGACATTGAGCTTCATAAAACTCTTCTCAGATTCCGCAGAGACCTGTGCCTAGAATCGTAGGGGCTGTTGCAAGTGCTCAAATTGAAGTTTTTGTTGATGAGGAATGTGAAGAGTAAGTAATAGTTATTTCTAAAAGTTTCATAACTTTTGGACATGCATGTATACAACTATGTTATTCGTCTCCTCATTTTTTCTTGAGTATCCCTATCCAGCATATACTTCTACCCGATGAAAATAGAAACATATGGAACTGAATCATTTGTTCAAAATGTTGGTATGTAATCAATGCTTGTTATATGTTATATGGTGTTTGCGTTGCTTATTTTATCAAAATGTTGTTATCAGAAAGCCAAAAGTGCATGATGAGAAGGACAGAACTTCAAGTCTGCAACTGAGAGAGTTGGACGGCAGAAACATAAAAAAGTAAAACACATTTCGAGGTTACTGGTCTGTAAGCATTGTCTAAAGGCAAAGATCACTAAGTTAGCTGATATCTCAAAATCTTTTGTGCAGGGAAACTGAATTACTTAGGGATAACCCATTGCGAAATTTCCCTTCAAATAGTCTACCTAGATGATTTCAAAGCACTAATGACCATGGTGGCTCCTTGGTGTGTTTGTATCATTTTCATGGTGGGATCAGCTTTCAACTCCAAAGCCTGGTCCTTAATATCATGCTGTACTACGTTTTTTACTTGTTTGTTGGCTTTTAAGGTTTCATCTTTTGTTGCTCTCAATAAATAGTTGGAAGAACACCTTTCTAATGCTTGTAGTCAAGTTATTTCATGATTTCCCAGTGAAGGTTTGCCTTCACTGGCAATTCAAGTATTTGTATTGCATTCATGTATTTTACCATATTATAATTATCAATTCAATAGTTTCATGTGAAACATTTCTGATTTAGTGGATTGAATCAATTAATTTGATTTTTGGATTTAAGTGTCTAATTCCTTTCATCCGTTCCCAATTTTTGAGGAAGCTTTTATTGCAGATTTTTCACAGGAAAATGATAAATTTGAAGGGAGGTAGAGTTTTTAGAGAAATGCAAATTCAATGGGTTTGTGTTTGGGAGTTCTGTGTAAGCAAATTTATTTAATCCATTTTTGGTTCGCGAACATAGATCAAAGGAAGTAAATCATATTAAATTTGTGTTATTAATTATTTTTTCTTCTCGAGTATTTATATAATTCACTAAAGAAAGGATACTTTTTACTAATATTGTATGTAATTAATATTTATATAACTTGAATTTTAGAGTTACGCAAACCCAACTTTTTGGCAAGGAAAGAGATAATTAAACTTGAGAAACCTAATTCTCGGTTTGATATATATTAAAATAAATTATATAAGCATTTCAGTATAATTTATTTAATATATGAAATAAGGTCTCAACTGTTCATTCAATTACAATATCATTTTTTTTCTTTGGATTTTTAATTAGTGTGTCATTGTAAAATCTAACAAAATCCCACAATACGATTTATGATATAGCCAACAACCACCACCTTTATAGTTATGAAAAACCTTTAATTGTGTTAGAACACACCATAGTGACCTCAATTTCAAGGATCACTATCATTGCTGCTATCAGAATAGAGAATTTTTATGATGGAATCTAGTAGATTATTCTCTAACATGTACCTACACGTTAACTTGGTATATTAAACCCACGACAACATATTGTCATTAATCATTTGCACACTAGTTTCAACGTGTTATTGTTGCCCTGACTCACAATTGTAACAACTTGATTTTCAGTGGTGTCGAAAATAAGGTTTCGGGTCCTCTTTTCCGTAAATTAAGTCCTTAAATATTAAATAGGGATATTTACGGAGTGTGTATAGATGAATTGAAATTCGGTTTAGTAATTTACCCGAAATTATGGTCAATTAAGGCCCAGGGACTAAATTGTCAAAGTTCCATTGCTATAGATTTTTAATTAGGAAATGATTGGGGACTTAAATTACAATTAGCCAAAGGTCTAAAATGATAATTAAACCCTTTATAAATAGGAGATAGTGGATGGTAATGGTGCTTGTTAATTTATTAAGTAAACTAAGGTTAATTAAGAATAAAACATAGTTAATTAGACTAATTAAAACTTAATCTAGGTATATATATACATGGAATTAGTGGAAGGAGAGATGATATATCATCTTATCCAACCTCCAAAGTAAAGAAACAAGAAAGAAGGATGCCATTTTTGAGTTTAAGATATTCGACCATCTAATTCAAGTAAGTCCCTAGCCATTTTTCTTTGATTTTTATGAAAATTGAATCACGAGGCTTTTGGTGTGAAATTGATAGAAATTAAACTTAGATTGTAAAAGAACTAAATTGTAAAACTTAATTGATAGTTTCATACACTAGGGACCAAATTGAATAAAATACAAAACTATTATGAAATTTTGATAAGAATAGAAAATAAGAGGTCCCTAATGAATATATGTGAAATCATATTTTATCCAAAGTTCTAGATCGAAAGTTATGTATGTCCTGAATTTAGGGACTAAATTGAATAAATTGTAAAATATGCTTGATATTGTAATTGATTGTAATTTGAATGGAAATTGATGGTGTTGTATGTTTTTTTTATTTAGCTAATGCCAATGCGGAATCTTCGGGAGGGAAAGGAAAAACGAAAATTATCGATGAGCGACTCAAAATTCAGTTTGTATTTCAATGATTCGGGACCAATTTATTTATTGCATATTCATAACATTTCGCATTATATAGTATTGAGGTGAGTTGGAAATAACTATTTGAATTGAATTACTATGATTAAGATCAAATTTCGAGATATGGACTAAATTGAATAGAATAGAAAGTTGCATGACTTACTTGATATGTGATAATTGGTATGAAATTGGATTGAAGCATGCTATAAATGTTATGAAATTGTGAAATGTTGATGAATTGAGAATATTGGAATGTAAATTGAGCTATATAATGAAATTGAAAATTGGTTACCCTATTAGTTGTTTGGACTGAGTTGGATAAAGTTGACATGCCATAGGGTCAGGATATTGATTGAAAACCATTGTTGTCAGGCAACCCAGGGTGGTAGATTGTACATCTAGAGTCATCGTTGTCGGGCAACCTAGGGTGATGGATCCATGTATCCGTTCTGAGTCCGTGTCTAGTTAATAGGGTTATAAACACATGAATTGGCTAAATGATGTGTGAAATGAAATGTTATTGAATTGTGAAATATGTCAGCATGTAAAAAATTGTGCAAAAATAATTAAAAATAAGCCTTGGGGGTCAATTGAATATGAATGAGCTAATAGGCTAAAAAATGATTGAAATGATAAAATTGAGTATAAGGACATGTATACAATTTCATGTTTGTATAGGATTATGAATGGTAATGTGAAATGAATGAAAGATGATATGGCAAGTATACACATATATGGCACGATTTAATTGCAAGAATTGGTTACTATGGTTATTCTATTAATTGATTCGTTACCAAAGAAAGAAATGATACTATGTAATGAATGGAAATGTACAATAGGTTTGTGCAAGTTAAATAGTAATGTAAATTTTGGCATGAATATGTATATGAATCGGTGTTAAGCTTGTTCTTATACATGTTTATATGAAAATTAAAGTGTTTTGGCATGAAATTATATGATATTTGGTTATGAATTGACCTTGGAATGAATGTACGCATTTGTTTAACTTGTTTTATATTGACTTGAATCATAGAAATACCACTAAGCATTTTTGCTCAGCGTACGGTTTGATTTCTCCGTGCGCAGGTATAGTCGATTCTCGAGAGTTCAAGCAGTTGATCCAACATCCAGGAAGCTATCCTCGACTCAATAAAGTTTGTATAATTCCGTTTTGTTCAAGATGGTATGTACCTAGCTTGAGTCGAAATTAGTACTTTTGAATTGGTTATATGTTTATATATATGAATTTGAAAATGACACAAAATTTGGTTAGGCATAGCTCGTGGTATGTTAATAGTCTATATGGTAATGTATCTATATACATATATAAATGCCAATTAGTTCAATAAATAACATGATAAATGAATTGTGTACTTGAATGAATTTGTTGAAATGGACGTAAATATATAGCTATAAATGGTGCTTTAGCTATAATGGAACTCATTGGGTATGTATATTTGGTTGAAATTATAATTGCAAATGAATTTGAGATGTTTTAGGTGATTGCAAATAGGTACCAAAACTTGACCATTTAGAAACAGTATGTCACGTCGCAACGTCGAATGCTTGTCATCGCGACAAGCTCAGGTCCATATGTCATGCCACAACATTGAGAAATGGTCATTGTGATGAGGCCAAGTCAGTATGTGGTGTCGCAACAAGGAACCCCTAAAGACGTCAACTCCAAACTTTGAAAATATTACAATTTAGTCCTAATTTAACCTTGGGTTAGCAATAGAGCTTTCGTAAGCGCCTATAAGACCTGAAAATGAATACATATGGTTTTATATATATGTTTTACTTATATTTAAATGTTTAATGGTTTAAATTGAATGTGATTTAGCCATAGTTGCTCCGGCAACGAATGTGACACATTGTAGCTTGAGCCTGACAATTAGGTTGAGTACAGGGTGTTACAACAACATTACTTGTTTAGGGATAGATCAAGCATAATCACACTATTCTAAAGATATTATTTTTAAAATTTTAATACAAAAAAAATACTAAGCATAATAATGGAACTACGTTAATTAATAAAAGAAGGTCTACGTTAATTAATAAAATAAGGTAAATAATATGCATTGCAATCATCACATGATTGATCTGGTTGATATTTGGACATACTCCAACATACGCAATATATGTGTTGAAAGTTGTAAAGAGGTAGCAGGTTGGGTGCTGAGGCTGTGGTTGAATTCTTAGATTAGTCACTAACTCATATCAGAAGGGATTTATATAGATAATGCGGAACCTCGTATGGACCCAACAACATTGCATAAGTTTGGGGTAGAGTGGCAAATGGCCAAGTTTGAATGCTCAAGTTAACTTAATGCGATTAGATATAATCGAGCTTAGTCTTGATTGATAGGTCCAATTTTGTTGATCCTTCGTTCAAGTGACCCTTTATTTAGGTGGGATCCTCCTTATCCCTAGTAAGGTGATCTTATTTGAGGGGTCGGTATTTCAAATCGAATCATCTAACTAGAATTGAGGCGAAATTGTCTTTGTGGGGGCAAGCTTCCTCTGCAGAATTTATATAAGTTAAGAGAGTCATTTGGCATTATCATTCCTATCTAATGCCCGTAAGTAGATGCCATTCGAAATCCATGAAGGATTGAGGATGTATTGTGTATATGGTTTGAGTGAGAGAATGCAAGCATAGATGGGGTTTGTTGGGTTGTTACAAGCATTGAAAATACTGACCGATAGTTATTTCACATGAAAAAGAGTTGCATTAGAATTTGATGTTTTCTAAAGGATGTAGTTGTATCCTCGCTTCAATATACTCAACAGGGTGCAAGCGAAAGGCTTTTTCCTTGTAATCATGAGTGTTTTTAGGTAGAATCCATTATTTGAATTGAACCATCCAATTTCTCCATTTGGAAAATGTTAGACCTGATTGATAAATTTAAACCTAGTCAGATTGACATTAAATGAAGGGTGTTCCAACTAAAGAATTAAAACACAAATATTTATTGATAAATATTTAGGTGCAGTCATGATACTATTAAAAAAAAGAATGTAAATTTAAATTTTAAAAACTATATTGTTAAAAGAGAATATAAATTATAAAACAAAATAAAAAATACCAAAAACATTTATAAGATTCACTTATACTTTATAATATTTATTTCATAAGTAACCATATGAACATAAATAAAAATAAAGACAACTTAAGCACATTATTCATTAGCTGAAGCTAGTAGAAAGGCAATCCTTCATTAGTCGCTGTCAAATTTATTTAAATATAATACAAAATAAAATAGTAGTGCAACTGCAAAGTGTAAACAACTACTATTTTATATAATGCTTGACAGCCACACACACCCCACATCATAGATTGCCTAGGTATGATAGATAATCATGTAGCAAGCAAAGCCAAGCTAGCTTAACTCTGCTGAAACGAGATCATAGCAGTAAACATCTGCGAATCACGATATCAGCCAGTGATGAGTATACGCTATGGCCAACGTTGAGCTGGTCGGTGCTTTGGTTGGACTGAAGGTTGTCTAAGATGTCTTTCCAAATAATAGGATCCCTGGATCCCCGGATTTAAGGAGATTAGTAGACACCTACAATTAATTAAATTTATAGATAAAAATAGATTTAAATAACATTAAAATCATCTTAAAAGTCTTTTTATTTGTATTATTTAAAAATTAAAGTCTAATTAATAATTTTGTTAATTGATTTTCTTTGAATTTGTACACGTAGCATTTTAATATTTAAAGGTCTTATTTAAAAATCAATACGTAATTGATAACAAATATTTCAAAATAACATAATTCAATTAACAATGTTAACAATTAGACTTTCAAATTTAATAAGTAGAGAAAATTCCTGGATTAATAGTAGATAACTAAATTTCAAAACTATGAAGAAAATAAAGATTGAAGGAAAAAATTAGACCTCAAGTCAATTATATGCTATACAGGTGTGTCATTGAAAGCACAAAAAATAACCTATCCCTATGAAATAACGAAAAAAGAATAGTATAAGGGAAGTAGGGTCAAATCCTTAGGGATTGGATTTGCACAACTTCTTGTTCCTCGAGATCCCAAGCACAGTCATGCCCAAGAAAAAGTGGCGTACCTAAAAAAATAAAAAAGAAAAATTAAAAATATGGACAAATTGAGATTGTATAAATTGAAATTGAAATTATAAAAATAAACAGAATTGAGAGAAGGGATTCTTCGATTTGAGGGGTTCCAGCCTTTGGTTATCTCGATCCTCATTGGATTCAATCCTAGGCTTTTAGGTGATCCTTCTCATGAAAGAATAAGCTAGTTATAGTGGAAGAGGATGTCTACGACCACCAGCTCCACTTAGATTTTAGACTTACGATTTAGAGGAACCTGACTCTAGCCAACCGTCACTTTTGTGGGATCGTCTTACACTAGATCATCATTTTTCAATGGCGAATGTAGCGCCATTGTAACGCCCTCTTACCCGAGACCATCGCCGGAGTCGAGCTTGAGGTGTTACTAAACTTATTTCATCACTTTTTAAATTTTAAATCAACTAATTTAATTTTCGTAGCAAGTTGTCTTTCTGCATCATGGTCTCTTAAAAAATCATATCTCGATTTAAAAAACTTGAAATCAAGATCCGTAAATTTTTCCTGAACTAGACTCATATATATATTTACTAATTTTTTTCTAGAATTTTTGGTCAAGCCAATTAGTACAGTTTATTAGTTAAAGTTACCCCTGTTTTAGAACTCGACTGCACTGACCTCTACTTACTACGAACCATTTTCTCCCTGTACAAAATTCATATGACTATACCGTTTGTTTCTATTAAAACTAGACTCAATAAGGATTCTGAAAATATAAGATACACCTCCTAATTATTTTTTACCATTTATGATGAATTTCCAAAGTTGGAATAGGGGATCCAGAAATTGCTCTGGCCCTGTTTCTCTAAAACTCAAATATCTCACAACATATAACTCATTTATCTATTTTGCTTCTTCCATATGAAAGTAGACACAATAAGCTTCAATTTCATCTTTAATTCATCACCTAATTCGGTTTCTACTATTTTTAGTGATTTTTCAAACTCACATCATCGCTGTTACAACATTCTGTTTTATGACAAATTTTCACTTTTCTATAGAAATTCATGAAATATTAACACTTTGAACATACATGATCTAAATCAACCATTCCAAAGACTAATCATTATCAGGCATTTTCTCAACCAAACCACAACCATATCGCAAGATTAATTACACAAAACAAGTATATTGCTATACATGCCATATTTGAGTTATACAAGTCATTTTACCAAAATAGTTCTGCGGATAGTGTGAACGAGCTTTCGACCTATCCCGATTCCTAAGCCGGCTTGTCCAAAACTACAATGAATGAAAAGGAGGGAGTAAGCATAAATGCTTAGTAAGTTCACATGCAAATAACAAGTAACATAACAAAGCAATTCTTCCAAACAACACTAGCATGGCATCACCAAAACATATATCACATTTCTAATCATCATTTGTCATCTTACCACAATATTGTAGTTGTATCAAGTTTCAACCCGAGGGTTAAGTACATACCTGTCCAAAGTGTCCATTTCACAACATTTATCAAAATGACACTTGCATCTTGAGCGTTCTTCCATTTCATTAGAATTTTACCCGTTGAACACATCGGAATATAACTCGGATACATGGATAATTTGCACATAAGTGCCACATATGTAATCAGCGACCATGTAACCCGCCCATAAGCGAACTCGGACTCAACTCAACGAGCTCGAGCGTTCGCATCCATAAGTGAACTCGGACTCAACTCAACGAGCTCGGATGCCTAGTTACATTTCACGAACTCGGACTCAACTCAATGAGCTCGGACATTTGCATCCATAAGTGAACTCGGACTCAACTCAATGAGTTCGGATGCCCAACCATCCTAGTGACATGTCACTTGTATCCTAATCTATTCCCAAGGTTCAAACGGGATTTTCCTCAATCACACATTTCCCAGTCGTTCTCCTCGAAATATCGGAACCAATACGTTGCTTGCATCTCATACTTATCAATTTAATCACATACTTTTCATACCAATACATAATATTTCACAAAGCATAATATTCATAATAACAAGTATCATATCATATAAATAGCATTAAATCACTTAAAATAGCAATTATGTTACATTATTTACACATGAACTTACCTCGATACCAAAATATCAACAATCGGCCTATTCCTCGTAAATTTTGTTTTTCCCTCGATCATGACTTGAATCTCGTTTCTCTTGATCTAAAATAACACATTTAGCTTTTTTAATACTCACATTTATCAAAATGGTCCTTGACCCCAACTTTACCAAAATTATTTACCCCTAAACTTTTGCATATTTACACTTTTGCCCAAGGCTCGGAAATTAAATTTTATTTCAAATTCTTATGTTTTAGAACATGCTGATCATTTATTTACTATTAGCAAGCTCAAATTCCAACTACAACATGCACTGATGAACAATTGGTATTTTTATCGATTAAGCCGTTCTACTCGATTTTACTCAAAACCGAGTAGCACAAGTTGTCTAACATAATCCGAAACCTCATATTCTATCATAAAACATCAAAATACACAAATTTCACCAATGAGTATTTTTCCAAATATGAACCCTAACTTAAATTATTGCTAACATAAGCTTTATCGAGCTACCGGGATCACAAAAATATAAAAATCATTAAAAACGGGGCTTGGATGCACTTACTATGAAGCTTGAAAGTTGAAGAAACCCTGGCTATGGTGGAGAGCAAAATTTGGCAGCAACATATGAAGAAGATGATCAATTTTGTGTTATTTTTCCCATTTTATTCCGTTTAATATCCAAATGACCAAAATGCCCTTCCTTACTAAACTTTCTAAAATTCCACCCATGTCCAATTTTTGTCCATAAACTTAGAAATTGATAAAATTGCTATTTAGGACCTCCTAATTAATATTCCAAGTCAATTTCATACTAAAAACTTCTAGAATGCAAATTTTGCAACTTATTCGATTTAGTCCCTAATTTCAAATTAAGCACTTTATGCATGGAATTTCTTCACGAAATTTTCACACAATCATGCAATCATATCATAAACCTCAAAATAATCATAAAATAATTATTTCTATCTCAGATTTGTGGTCACGAAACCACTATTCCGATTAGGCCCTAATTCGGGATATTACAACTCTCCCCCCTTTAAGGATTTTCGTCCTCGAAAATCTTACCGGTAAACAGATATGGGTATTGTTTCCTCATAGTTTCCTCAGGCTTCCATGTAGTCTCTTCTACCCCGAAGGTACTTGGTGTTCAGCTTTCACTTGTTGACAAATTAGGCATTTCGATACAAATTCCGATATATCTTTTTTCATTCCATTCCACCAAATACATTTTC
Source organism: Gossypium stocksii (assembly GCA_020496765.1). Taxonomy (NCBI): domain Eukaryota; kingdom Viridiplantae; phylum Streptophyta; class Magnoliopsida; order Malvales; family Malvaceae; genus Gossypium; species Gossypium stocksii. The sequence goes on along the minus strand of CM035628.1, from coordinate 44,323,161 downwards.
TTCAAGTCATTATACATTTTCGTACTGCCTGGATGATTCGACAAACAACTGCTATGTACTTCCTACAAAATCTTTTGAATCAACTCCTCATTCTTCGGTACACAAATTCGATCTTTAAACATCAAGCACCCATCAGAACCGATTCTGAAATCTGACTCTGTATCAACCTCACATTGCTTTCTTTTGGCTTGCAAGTCTTCATCGCTTTTCTGAGCTTCACAAATCTCTTGTAAAAACATCAGTCTTGCTTTCAACTCAGCTAGAATTGAACCATCATCTGACATTTCCAACTGAGTGTTCATAACTCTCAAAGCAAACAACAACTTTCTGCTCAAAGCATCGGCAACTACATTTGCTTTTCCTGGATGGTAGTCAATCACCAGCTCGTAATCTTTCAACAATTCTAACCATTTTCGCTGTCTCAAATTCAATTCTTTTTGTGACATCAAGTATTTAAGACTTTTGTGATCAGTATATACTCGGCACTTTTCACCATAAAAATAATGTCGCCAAATCTTCAAAGCAAACACCACCGCAGCTAATTCCAAATCATGAGTCGGATAATTCTTCTCGTGAGGTTTTAACTGCCTCGAAGCATAAGCCACAACCTTTCCTTCTTGCATAAGCACACATCCCAAACCATTTAGAGAAGCATCACTATATACCACAAATTCTTTACCTGACTCGGGCTGTATTAACACTGGTGCCTCTGTTAATAACTTTTTCAATTCTTCGAAACTTCGTTGACATTCTTCCGTCCACTCAAATTTAACATCCTTGCGGAGTAATCTAGTCATAGGAGCAGCAATTATAGAAAATCCATTTACAAACCGTTGATAATATCCAGCTAGCCCCAAGAAACTTCTAACTTCGGTTACATTCTTCAGTGGTTTCCAATCAACAATAGCAGAAATTTTATTGGGATCAACCCATATACCATCACCTGAAACAATATGACCTAAAAATCCCACTTCTCGAAGCCAGAATTCACTCTTACTAAACTTGGCATACAACTGCTTATCTCTCAAAGTCTGTAAAACTATCCTCAAGTGCTCAGCATGCTCTGTCTCATCTTTCGAATAAATCAGGATATCATCTATAAATACTACAACAAATTTGTCCAAGTATGGTCGAAATATGCGATTCATCAAATCCATAAACACAGCAGGAGCATTTGTTAATCCGAATGGCATAACTAAAAATTCATAATAACCATACCTTGTTCTAAAAGTAGCTCTAGGCACATCTGACTCTTTTACTCGCAGCTGGTAGTATCTAGACCTCAAATCAATCTTTGAAAACCATGTCGTTCCTTTTAGCTGATCAAACAAATCATCAATTCTAGGCAACGGATACTTGTTCTTAATTGTCACCTTATTTAATTGCCGATAGTCTACACACAATCTCATAGAACCATCCTTCTTTTTCACAAATAATACAGGAGCACCCCAAGGCGAAAAACTCGGTCTCACAAAGCCTTTGTCTGTCAACTCTTGCAACTGCGACTTTAATTCTTTCAACTCTGTTGGTGCCATTCTATATGAAGCAATCGAGATCGGAGCTGTTCCCAGCATCAAATCAATACCAAATTCTACTTCTCTGACTGGAGGCAAACCCGGCAACTCCTCTGGGAATACATCCGCAAACTCACACACAATCGGCACTGATTCAACTTTCTTTTCAATTTCCTTTGTATTCAACACATACGCTAAATAAGCTTCATAACCATTTCTCAAATATCTCTGAGCCGACATCGAAGAAATCACACTAGATAATGCCTCTGATTTGTCTAATTCAACCCACAGAATCTCACCATTTTCACACTTTAATTCAATAACTTTTTGTTTACAATTTACTATAGCATCATGCAATGTTAACCAATCCATGCCCAAAATAATATCAAATTCATCAAACGGCAACAACATCAAGTCGGCCGGAAAGTAATAACCCCGAATCATTAAAGGACATATGCATACTTTATCAACTATGACACATTTGCCTAACGGGTTTGACACTTTAATCATAAATTCTGTGTTCTCAACAGGTATATTCATACTAGACACCAATTTCATGCATACATATGAATGAGTAGAACCGGGATCAATCAAAGCAGTAATATTAACATCATAAAGAGAAAATATACCAGTAATCACGTCAGGTGAGGAAGCATCTTCACGTGCTTTTATGGCATAAGTTCTAGCTGGAGCTCTTCCTTCAGATTTAACTGTTGAATCTCTAACCACATTCTTGCTGCTTGCTTCACTCCCAGCTTTTCTTAGATACCTTCCCCTCGAATCCGCACCACCTGCTTTTGTACTCTGAAATTTTTCTCTTTCAATTCTCTCTGGGCAATCTCTAATAAAATGATCTGGAGAACCACATCGAAAACATTCATTTGCTCTGCACGGACCAAAATGATTTCTACCACACCGCTGGCACTCGGGCTTAACAAATCTTGAATTCCCTACACTAGCTGCCGAAGTAGTCTGGGACTTAGGACCCACATTTTGTTTCCTAGAATTCCCATATGATTGTCCAGCTGAAACTTGGGAACAAGGATTCATATTTCTTGATTTTTCGGGTTGCTGTGAGGGTGTACTACTCATCGGTCTTTTCTTCCAATTTCGTGTCTCGGGTTCTACCTTTTTCTTCTCTTTAAGTAGTTCTCCAGCCTTGCAAGCTCGATCGACAAGTACCACCGTTTCTTTAGTTCAAGAATCCTAACAAATACCTTAATGTCTTTATTGAGCCCATCTTCAAATCATCTACACATTTTGGCCTCTGTAGGAACATATTCTCTTGCATACTTACTCAATCTGACGAACTCTCTTTCATATTCAATGACTGTCATATTACCTTGCTTTAGCTCAAGAAACTCTTTACGCTTCTGATCAATAAATCTTTCACTGATATATTTCTTCCGAAACTCTTCTTGAAAGAATTCCCAAGTTACTCTCTCTTTCGGTACCACCGAGATCAATGTCTTCCACCAATTATAAGCTAAATCCCTCAGCAAAGATATAGCACATTTCAAACATTCTTCAGGTGTACAAGATAATTCATCAAATACCCGAATAGAATTCTCAAGCCAGAACTCTGCTTTCTCGGCATCATCATCCACATTAGCTCTAAATTCTTTGGCCCCTAATTTATGAATTTTATCTGCTGGAGTTCTTTGAAATTTCATCATATCCACACCCTGAGGCATTGGGGGTACAAGTTGAGGAATTGGGAGAGGTGGGGGAGGTTGTACATTCGGGTTCGTAAAAACGAACTCAGTGTACCATGAACTCATCATTTGGAGAAAGGCTTCTCGACCCCTTTCTCCTCCTCCCTGACCAACAGTAGGAGGTGGATTTTCAGTCGGCGCTGCCCCTTCAGCCGGAGTTGGCACATTACTCTCTACTTCATTACCCACAGCTGGATCAGGATCCATTTACTATAAAAAAAATCATTTAAAAGGTCAAAAATCGTCACACTATCACAATATGTATATATGGCATGTATAGCAAAACCCGTACATACAACACGTTAATTCGAGAACCGACTAAACCTACTTTGATACCACCAAATGTAACGCCGTCTTACCCGAGACCATCGCCGGAGTCGAGCTTGAGGTGTTACTAAACTTATTTCATCACTTTTTAAATTTTAAAATTTAATTTTCGTAGCAAGCTGTCTTTCTGCATCATGGTCGCTTAAAAAATCATATCTCAAATTACAAAACTCAAAATCAAGATCTGTAAATTTTTCTTGAAACTAGGCTCATATATCTATCTACTAATTTTTTCTAGAATTTTTGATCAAGCCAATTAGTACAGTTTATTAGTTAAAGTTACCCCTATTTCAGAACTCGACTGCACTGACCTCTACTTACTACGAACCACTTTTCTCCCTGTACAAAATTCATATGACTATACCGTTTGTTTCTATTAAAACTAGACTAAATAAGGATTTTGAAAATATAAGGTACACCTCCTAATTATTTTTTACCATTTATGGTGAATTTCCAAAGTTGGAACAGGGGATCTAGAAATCGCTCTAGCCCTGTTTCTCTAAAACTCAAATATCTCACAACATATAACTCCTTTATCTATTTCTCTTCGTCCATATTAAAGTAGACACAATAAGCTTCAATTTCATCTTTAATTCATCACCTAATTTGGTTTCTACTATTTTTAGTGATTTTTTAAACTCACATCATCGCTGTTACAACATTCTGTTTTATGACAAATTTTCACTTTTCTATAGAAATTCATGAACTATTAACACTTTGAACATACATGGTCTCATACATGATCTAAATTAACCATTCCAAAGACTAATCATTATCAGGCATTTTCTCAACCAAACCACAACCATATCGCAAGATTAATTACACAAAACAAGTATATTGCTATACATGCCATATTTGAGTTATACAAGCCATTTTACCAAAATAGTTTTGCGGATAGTGTGAACGAGCCTTTGACCTATCCCGATTCCTGAGCCGGCTTGTCTAAAACTAAAATGAATGAAAAGGAGGGAGTAAGCATAAATGCTTAGTAAGTTCACATGCAAATAACAAGTAACATAACAAAGCAATTCTTCCAAACAACACTAGCATGGTATCACCAAAACATATATCACATTTCTAATCATCATTTGTCATCTTACCACAGTATTGTAGTTGTATCAAGTTTCAACTTGAGGGTTAAGTACATACCTGTCCAAAGTGTCCATTTCACAACATTTATCAAAATGACACTTGCATATTGAGCGTTCTTCCATTTCACTAGAATTTTACCCGTTGAACACATCGGAATATAACTCAGATACATGGATAATTTGCACATAAGTGCCACATATGTAATCAAGCGACCATGTAACCCGCCCATAAGCGAACTCGGACTCAACTCAACGAGCTCAGGCGTTCACATCCATCAGTGAACTCGGACTCAACTCAACGAGCTCGGATGCCTAGTTACATCTCACGAACTCGGACTCAACTCAATGAGCTCGGACATTTGCATCCATAAGTGAACTCGGACTCAACTCAACGAGTTCGGATGCCCAACCATCCTAGTGACATGTCACTTGTATCCTAATCTATTCCCAAGGTTCAAACGGGATTTTCCTCAATCACACATTTCCCAGTCGTTCTCGTCGGAATATCGGAACCAATACGTTGCTTGCATCTCATACTTATCAATTTAATCACATACTTTTCATACCAATACATAATATTTCACAAAGTATAATATTCATAATAACAAGAATCATATCATATAAATAGCATTAAATCACTTAAAATAGCAATTATGTTACATTATTTACACATGAACTTACCTCGATACCAAAATATCAACAATCGGCCTAGTCCTCGTAAATTTTGTTTTTCCCTCGATCACGACTTGAATATCATTTCCCTTGATCTAAAATAACACATTTAGCTTATTTAATACTCACATTTATCAAAACGGTCCTTGACCCCAACTTTACCAAAATTATGAATTTACCCCTAAACTTTTGCATATTTACATTTTTGCCCCAAGGCTCGGAAATTAAATTTTATTTCAAATTCTTATGTTTTAGAACATGCTGATCATTTATTTACCATTAGCAAGCTCAAATTCCAACTACAACATGTACTTATGAACAATTGGTATTTTTACCGATTAAGCCGTTTTACTCGTTTTTACTCAAAATCGAGTAGCACAAGTTGTCTAACATAATCCGAAACCTCATATTCTATCATAAAACATCAAAATACACAAATTTCACCTATGGGTATTTTTCCAAATATGAACCTTAACTTAAATTATTGCTAACATAAGCTTTATCGAGCTACCGGGATCACAAAAATATAAAAATCATTAAAAACGGGGCTTGGATGCACTTACTATGAAGCCTGAAAGTTGAAGAAACCCTAGCTATGGTGGAGAGCAAAATTTGGCAGTAACATATGAAGAAGATGATCAATTTTGTGTTATTTTTCCCATTTTATTCCATTTAATATCCAAATGACCAAAATGCCCTTCCTTACTAAACTGTCAAAAATTCCACCCATGTCCAATTTTTGTCCATAAACTTAGAAATTGATAAAATTGCTATTTAGGACCTCCTAATTAATATTCCAAGTCAATTTCATACTAAAAACTTCTAGAATGCAAGTTTTGCAACTTATTCGATTTAGTCCCTAATTTCAAATTAAGCACTTTACGCATGGAATTTCTTCACGAAATCTTCACACAATCATGCAATCATGTCATAAACCTCAAAATAATCATAAAATAATTATTTCTATCTTGGATTTGTGGTCACAAAACCACTATTCCGATTAGGCCCTAATTCGGATATTACAACCATTTTGTCTCTTGGGCTCGACAACCACTGATGGTTGCTAAACTAACTATAATTACGACAATGTCAAGCGCACTTATCAAACAATAGTATAGCTTTGGTGAGTAGGGGATATCATATCCACAAGGACTAAAAGTACTAGTAATTACCGTTTTTCTATTATTTAGCTGATAAATTGAAATGATTGTTTTTAATCTAATTTAACTAATCTAACTTAACTACGAACGCAACAAAGAATAAAATGAGAAAAATAACCGAAGACCACCAATGAGAAAGACAATACCCAGGAGAGAATCCACATAGACTTCACCTATTATTTTTGATATGAATTAAACGATTTATTCATTTCTGTCTTGATCTGTAGAAATCCCTAAATTATGTTAATATCTTTTTCGAGAGTAAGAACAACTGACTTTAGGTTGATTAATTGAAATATCTTTTTAATTAAAACCCCTATCGTCATATTAACTCGATCTATGGATTCTCCTATCAAATGTGACTCTAATCTGGTAGATTTATGTCATCCTATTTCTAGGATTGCATGCAACTCCACTCAATTATGTTAGATCTACTCTTAAACAGGGGCTTTTGCTCTACTGAAATAAGCACATTAAACATGAATTAATATCCCAAAAATATCATACATAATTGAGAACAAGAATCAAGTATTTATCATGTGAATTAGAAGTTAAATAATAAGATTCATCATAAGTTTCATCTTCCCTAGGTATCTAAGGAATTTAGTTCATAATATGGAATGAAAACATCTCAAAGTGAGGATAACAATAAGACATAAAGAAACTCAATAAAACTTCGAAGGAAATTAAATGGAGATCTTCAATCTTGAAGGAGATCCGCTTCTGAGTTAATTTTGATGGCATTCTTCAAAACTTTTCTTCAATCTTCTCTGTGTGTCCCCTTAGATATTCTTCTAATTGATATTTATTGACTTTAGAATGCTCAAAAAGTCTAAAAATTAGATTTTTCTGTGTCTTTGGGAAACAGGGTGCGATATCGACACAGGCTAGCACATGGATGTGTGGCCAGCCCGTGTGGAAATGTCTAGGCCGTGTGGATATTAGAAACAACTCTATTCGTTCGATTTTGGCTCTTTTTTTGGCTTTTTTCACTCCCAAATGATCTTCTAAGTATAGAAACATGAATTTAAAGGATTAGGAGCATCAAATTCAGTAATTTACATAATTAATCATCCAAAAATGTATTAAGAATGAGATTAGAATATGTTACTTTTACAGCTTATCAAATATCTCCACACTTAAGTGTTTGCTTGTCCTCAAGCAAAATCCCCAACTTATAATTAAAATTAATCTTTCTCAACTCATAATTCTCACCAATGATGTTTTATCATAATTCACAAATAATCATACATTGATAATTCATCTAAAAGAGCACTAAAGATTCAAACAATCCAAGTTGAATATTTTTAAAACATGAAAACATAGGTATTTCCCCTTATCTAAGTAATTACTTTAATTCAAAATGGACAAGAACTGACACCCTTACCAAAGATTCACTCAAATCACTCAAAGTGTTTAAGGTTCAATAATAAGCACTCAATAGTCAAACATGAAAATTCATTACCATAGGCCTGCATGAAAATCAAATCTCCATCACTATAAAATAATATGATACACAAATCAAAAGGTCTTTAAGAGGTTGTAATGGGGCTTAGGTCAAGGGTATGGAGAAAGACTGAAAAAGTTGGTTAAAATCGAGATCGAATTGATAAATTACCAAACTAGAAACATAATAAATGTTGAATTAAAAAAAACAAATGCATAAATCATGAACTATTCAAGAATAAGAAAACGAGCTTCTTCTCATAATATAAATTTAGCTGTTCAAGCTCAATCATAGAACTAAATAATAATCAATATTTTTTTCTTTGATATTTTCTTTATTTTTTACAATAAGAAATAATTCAGCTGTAACGCCCTGATTTTTGGGATTTTTCGGGTTTTGTGAATTTTAGTGAAGTTTTAAAGTTTTGGTGTTCTGAAGGTTGAAAATGTATGTACATGTGTTAGTGGGCCTTTAGAAGGCCCAAGCTTAAGTTAAAACTCGGTAAAATATTAAGTTGGATTTTCAAGTGAAAGGGGACTTGGTTAAGTGGGCCTTTAAGAAAAACCGTGTAAAATATGTCACAAAGGGAGCCTTGGTTGTAACACCCCTATCCCGTAACCGTCGCCGGGATAGGTAAGGAGCATTACCGGACTTGTAACATATACCGGAGCAGTAAAATTTTAAACTTTTTAATCAAGAACCATCGCGTATCATCTATCATTAGAGCATGCTTCAATTGACCATAAAATGATGCATATAACTATTGGAAATCTAATTGGAAACATGCTAAAAGAAAGGAGATCATTTGCAAAATTTCAAAGTTAGGGACACACGGCCGTGCCCCTTGCCCGTGCTCTACACACACGGTCGTGTCCCTCCAGACACGCCCAAACCTTTCAGCCCATGGTCGAATCTGACTTATTCCACACGGCTGTCCGACACGCCCATGGGGTTAGGCCGTGTGTCGCCCACGGCCTAGGCACGCCCGTGCCCTTACCCCGTGGTCGAAACTATCAAATATCACATGGCTGCCAAACACGCCCGTGTACAAAACAGAGCAGACTGTGTGACTATACTGCCAAATTTCACACGGCCACAAGTTGCCAGACACGCCCGTGTGTCTAGGCCGTGTACCAAAACTGACCAAAACATCAAGGTGCAGGGGACACACGGTCGAAACGCACGCCCGTGTTCTCTGGCCGTGTGGCACGTTATAGGCTCGGTTTAAGCCAAATTTGCCACCCAATATGGGCCATTTTTACTGGCCATTAACCAACAACATTTCGTGCCATTCTACCAACCTAAAACATACCAATTCAAGCACAAAAAGGACCCAAAATCATCTCAATTCATTCACAAATCAAGCACACCAACTCAAAGGCCTAAATGACCATTTCCATGCACTCATCCACACATATATACATATCAATTATGCAAGCTTATAGTCTCATCAAAATCACATATCTTTCCATAAGCACATACAGCCAAAGAATAACTCTAATACTTGATTATAAACACATATAACCCAAGCCACATCTCATAGCTTGATCATTTCCCAAAACATATCATGTTCACAAAAGTACTAGCCTATACATGCCATGACCATTTCATTTACAAAAGGTTTAAAAGTACCAAAGTTTGATAGATAGTGTGATGGCGATCTCCGACTCGTCCGATTATCGAGCTAGCTTCCGAATCTATAAGACAGTGAAAGAAATGAACAGAGTAAGCTTCTAAAGCTTAGTAAGTCCGTATAATATAGAAATTAAACCTTACCGAATCAATGCGATAATTACAACAACAATGCCAATTCAATTCATATACTCAAATTGCCTATTTCACAAGCATACACTTGTTAGTTCATGTAACATATAAATTCATTCATGTACCAACCACAACATTCATGTATCATATCATTGCTCAAATTCTTGTACATGTATTTCATATAACTTATACCATATAATCCATGAAATTCTCGTGTCTCATATAACATGTAATACATATATCATTCAATCTTCATGTAACATGTATCGGTAATTGCCCATTGAACCTATAAGAACATCGAAAGATACTCGGGTGATACACACACAGTGTATATACATATAACCTGTAATCCGTCAACGCGTCATATATGCTCTTTCGAGCCTGTACGGTAAGCCCGGAGGCTGAACATATATCCCGAAGGATAATCGGTAAGCCCGTAGGCTGAACATGTAATCTCGAAGGATAAACCTGTAGCTCATGAGCACGTGGTGAGTCCGCAACAAATGCAGGAGCTCAAACCACCCTGTAGCCCTAGTGACATGTCACTCGTATCCTATCGACTTCTACGGTTCTAACGGGGCTCGGTATTCAATTCTCACTTGTAACAATTTCATTTCAATTTCATATGTATACATCCAAATAGGCTATTCAATCAACTAATATGTCATATATTCCATTAACAACAATTATAAACATAAACACATTAAATTTCATTATACGAACTTACCTCGAAATCCCGTATTTACTCGTCTATTTTCTGTTTTCCCCGATCAAGTTCCGGGATTCGATCGTCTTTATCTAAATTAATGCAAAATTCAGCTATTTACTAACTCACATATTCAATTCAATCCAAAAACATATATTTTGACATATTTGCAATTTAGCCCCTATACTTTCAACACTTTGCAATTTAGCCCTTTTAACACAAAATAGCAAATTACACAATTAATCCCTAAATTTCCCTTGGCCGACTATTCAAGGGACTTATACAAGCATATATCTTTTAATTAATACCAAATTTAACCTCAAAAATTCTATCTTTTTGCAAATAAATCCTTAAACTCATTTTCATCAAAAATCACTTCAAAATTCTTGTATTTTTCCACATAATATTCTATAAATCATCAAAATCCATCAAAATAACATGAATTTATCAATGGCATTTTTCAAAGACATGTTCAAAATCAGAAATTGAGGTATGGGTCGACTAGTATACGAAGCAACGATCTCAAAAAGTAAAAATTATCGAAAACGGAACAAAAACGAACCTCAATTTGAAGCTTGAAGTAGCCGAATGTTAAAAGCTTGAAAACCCTTAGTTTTTGTTTGTATAATCGGTGGAGAAGAAGCAATTATGAAAGAATTTTATGATATTTTTAAACATATAACATATTATTAACCAAATGACAAATATAACCTTAAAAAAAAAATAAACCATTTAAAAACAATTCATTAAGGACATAATTGTCCACTAGCATAGGAAATGGTAAAATAACCATTTAAGGCCTTCCACTTATAAAGCCATCATCAAATAAGCCATTTATAAAATAGAACTCTAATTTATCGCTTTACGCGATTTAATCCTTTTTCTCAAATCAACCGGTCAAACGATAAGATTTCTAAACGAAACTTTCACACGGTAATTCTATCATGCTGTAAAACATATTGAAGCAATAATAATAATATTTTGACTCGGTTAAGTGGTCCCGAAACCACTCGTTCCGACTAGGGTATAAAGTGGGCTATTACATTGGTAGAGTGGCAAGGTGGCGCCACTAAGCTCCTAAAAAAGTGGAGCCTAAGTGGGTATTCAAGGACAAGAGTTCGAGTTGCAAGGTAAGCATAGTGTTCTTTTTAATTTTTAAGCATTTGCCGGGCATGTGACTATTTTAAGTAGGAATTTCGGCAAGGGCTTTTAGGGACTTGGGCCGATTACTCAAGTGTGATATTAGGGTTATATCTTTTTCTATTTTCTATCATAAGAATTAGGGTTAGCCACCTTAGGAATTATTTCTCTCTTCTACTGTCAGAAAAGCCGAAATTTACCTCCCTAGGAAGCTCATAGCCGAATTCTTTCTCTCCACCTCTACCATTACTTTTCTTCACTTTTCTTCTTCCTCTTTGATTGATTCCTTAGCCGAAACCCCCTCATTCCCTCATTCATCTTCTCTTTTGATCACACCCTCCATAAAATCACCATAATCAATTTCCTTAAAAAGCCGAAATCCCGAAAAAAACTCACCTTTGTGCCGAATTTCCTAAGCCAAGATTCCTCAACTTTCTTTCGTTCTTTTGGCCAAATCTCACTCCTTCTACACTCTAAATCCCTGTCGACAACACCTATACTAAACTCCCCACACCAGATCATCTTCTTCCTTACCTTTCTAAAAGCTGAAATCACCATTAGTTTAGGGAGATAGCCAAAAATTTCAGATCTCAGAGATAAGGGTTCTACTAACGTTTAATGGTTAGATCTACTTCAGATCTGAGTTAGAGGCAAGGTAAAAGCAGTGGTAAGTGGTTATCAACTCAGATCTTTAAGATATTTCATACTTTGGAAAAGCCGAAAGTCCTTAAAGTTAGAGAGGTTGTCGATTTAGTCTATTAGTGATTTAAAGTAGTATTTTGGTTCTTTTTGGGTGTTAGTTAGCAAGGAAGGTGATCAAGCAAGGAGTGGAAGCATCGGTATCATCAGATCTAGATCTAGTGCATCTAAATCGACAGAGGTAAGTTTTCATGGCCATTAAGGGTGTGGCCGAATGTGGTAAGGGATTTTGGTTGTAGTTTTTCATAGATCTACTGATTAATCGCTTAGATAATGGGTTGTAGGAACGGGCGCATAGGAAATCTCGTTAGTGGAACTGCAAAACAGGTGTGTGTTTCGAACACCCTTCAATGCTCAAATCGGCAAAAGCTGAAAAGCCGAAATGCCGAAATTCTGGCATTTCGAGAGCTTGTGAGCGTGCGAACGCTCTCAAGTTGGTAGGAGAAGGTTGGTTTTGGAATCGGCACTATCAGGCAGGCTAACCGTGGAATTTTGGGTGCTACGGTAAGTTGGGCCTCGGTGGGCCGAATATGGGCCCAATGGGCAATTTGGGCCCAGTTGGGTAAAAATAGGTTTAAAGGCAATAATATGGATTACAGGTGTAAAAACTGTTAAAACAAGATAATGGATTGGAAATTAAGGCTTAAATGGGCCTAATAGGCTAAAATGGCATGGTAGAGCCCATTAGGGGTTTTAGGGCCTAAGTGCTAAAACTGATAACCTGAATTAAATGAGTTTCTGTAACAACCACTGTAATAGTAGAGGCTGTAATAATAAAAAAAAATGTAATAAGAGAAAAAAATTACTGAAATACCCTTAGGGTGAGAAATTACTGATTTACCCCTAAGTATAAAATTACCATTATACCCCTAGGGCTAAAATCGACTGTACTACTTGATATGACTGTTACTGTTACTGCATACCATGATATGTATCTATTGCATGGGTTGGGTTTTATATTGAAGGAAGTGTGAGTGGCACTACCACGTTACTGAAAGGGGCTATGCCTCGTACTGTTTCTGAAAGGGGCTTTGCCTCGTATACTGTTTATCTGAGCAGCCATGCTGCGACTGTGGTGTGTGGGCTGGGTGGGTCAAGTTATTCCCCACATGGTGTGTTGGCTGGTATGGGTGGTGTGTAGCGGTTGGTGGGTTGAGTAGTCTCCCCAATTGGGTTGCATTCATACTGTTATACTGTACTATACTGTTATAGGCCTATGGGCCAAACTGTTATTTGAATAGGGCTTCGGCCCAGTATCTGTTATAGGGCTTTGGCCCAGTATCCATAATCTAAATAGGGCTTCGGCCCAGTATCTGATTGAGACTGGTTAGGGCTCAGGCCCAGTGGGCTCGAGCCGATGTGGGCTTTGGATGGGTTCGACACACACTGAGTTTTCCCAAACTCACCATTCTCTTTCCATCCTTGCAGGTGAGCCCTAGATCGTGACTTGGTTGCTGGGAGGGATTCAGAGTGGCCACGAGGACTGAGCACGGTTTAAATAAGTTTTACTACTTTATATTTCTAATTATCAGTTTCTACTTTTAAATTTTTTAATGGGTTGTAATAAGGCCACTATGACTGTTTTTATTTGGGATTTTCAACTGTTTTATTTCAACCACAACTACACACCATTTTTCAAAAATCTAATGAATGTTTTCTTAACCAACCTGACAATACAAATGGCTAAGTAGGATAATAAGGTTAAAATGAATCGCTTATCAAATGGAATAGAGATTAAGTTGAATAATTATTAAAACGGGAATTTCCAAAAATCAAGCATCGCTTTTCAAAACTCACCATCAGACTTAGTAAATAGGGCGGCGTAGGATAGTCTAGGTGATGTAGCACACCAAACATGGCCATAACGTCTGGGCCGGGTTCGGGGTGTTACATCAGCAAATTAAACAAAATAGCATAGTTAGACTACTAACCAAATCAAATCTCGACCAAAAGGGAGTTAATAAAACGAGAAAAATTCTCAACGAATCAAAAAAAAATGAGTTAAGGGTTAACATTAATGGGTAAATTAAGAAACGATGTGTTACGCTCAACGGGGTTCACTAAGGGTTAATTATGTAGGTAGGCTTTTCATGGGATAAGTGGGTTAAAACCTAAGTGCCTTTGTCATCTCAGTATATCAAATCAAAGGTGTGGTCTCGACATGTATAATCGACGCAAGTTATAGAATAACAAATCAAATTGACACACTCATAACCAATAATAAAATGAGCAAGAAAAATGTATGCTCTAAAGGCTCAAAATCTCACAAAAAATCATGGTTTTCGATGTTAATCTTGCAAATTTCAAACTTCAAGATAATACTTCAATTTAGAGAAATAACCTAAAATTTTTAATTCTGAAAATAAACTTATCATGTTTGATTCTCTCATGCCTTAAAGTTTAAATCAACCAATACACAATTATCGGCAAATTAATCTAAAACATATCAACAAAAATCACAAACTGATAAAAATTCATTCTAATAGAAGTATGAGAAAATTACTTAAACACAAGACATAATTCAAGGATTTTCTAATAATTATATAAATAACCTCCCTACACTTAAGATGTACATTGTCCTCAATGTACAAATAGATATAATCATAGTATAAACATAATATCATAAGAGAGGGAGAAAATTGAAACTGCCCTGAATATTGCATGAAATCCTCAGAATAGTGAAAAGCGAAATTGTAGAAAAATCTAGATGGAGTGCATGATTTCGAGCAAACTAATAAGAAAAAAAACACAAATAGTGAAGGAATTAAGGAGTTACTACTCGATTAGAAACAACCATAAAAAACAAAAATATAGTTCAAAAGATAAAAACGAAATAAGTCTAAGAAAATAAAAAGAAACATAAAAATAAAATAAAAATAAAAATAAAAATAAAATAAATAAAATCAATGGTCCTCATTAGTAGAAATGCCGGTGTTGTGAGTCGCCGGCGCTGAGGAAGAGATATGGAGATGTTGATAGATCTGCTACAATGTCACGACAATACTGTCAAACCTCTAAAAGTATTGCTGCTCGAAGCGAGTGAACCGCTTGGAGAGGTCTGCCAAAGTAGCAACAGAAGAAACAGGATGGTGATTAGAAGGTGGAGGATGAGATGGGTCCTCGTGATGGAAAGGAACATTATCAGTGAAGTCCTCGGGTTCATTTTGAGAGTCAGAATGAATTAAACAATACTGAGGAGGGTCAACTCCACGAAGCCGCTTGATCATCCTCATATGGATCATGCTCGATATTCCTTGTGGAGACATCTGGCCGGCGAGTGTAAGCGTAGAGGACTGCTCCAGTGTGTCAAAAGAGACTGAAGTGTTGGGTGAGTTGAGCCACATAATGACCTAAACAGATAAGACCCTTCTTGTTGCGGTTTGTCTGATGGTGGAAGGCTAGGGTGATAAAGTATGCTAAATAAAAAAAATCCCTAGTAGCCATGCTCCATAGAAAATATGCATCAGTAGTACTAATGACTCTAGTGCTCTCTCTCCTACCAGTCAAAGTATGAGCTAAAAGAGCATGAATATATCGTAAAACTGGAGGAAGAGAAGTCGCCTTTGAGCAACTTACATCATAAGGTGTCGTACTCGCTGTAAGATCTACCCAACAGTTAGCTTGCGAGTAGTGGACATGCCGATGTAGGCGAAGGAGGTTCTCGGCACTCATAAACTCTTTAGTGTATAGTCCCAAAGCAGCGTCAAATTCAGGGACACTCATATGGCACACCAGGCCACAGAGTCAAAAAATATGGTGCCCAGTTCATCATGAGTCATCATGACATGCTATAGAGCAAATGTCGAGTAGAATTCCAAAGTCAGCTCCATGTATGTGGGCTCGATGATAAAGAAGAATCAGTCTCACGGGGCTGTGGCAATAAAGGCCCGAACAAGATTAACGAGGAGGACCTACTTCAAAGCGGCCTAATCAATACATCGACCTAAGCTGAGTGGTTGTAATCAAAATAGCTGAAATAATTCCTCTTGGGGGCTCGCTGAAAATTGGAGATAAGGGTGGCAGGCCTTGGCGGAGGCGTTTGAGGAGGAGGTCATGCCAGGTGTCTTTTGCTTGTTCGAAGCGGGGACGGTGACCTTGGACTTACGACGCCTGTTTTCTCCTGGTGTACCTGAAAGTAGAACATTCCAATATCAATAAAACAAGAACAAAAATATCACCAACTAAACACATAGAGGAGCCTATGAATAAACGTGTAAGTAATACAGAAATATGACTTTAAGGACTCTAGTGTGATGAATATGAAGAATAAAAGTGGCCTAGATGGATAATCTACTCCTAAAATCATATGCACTAATACCCAAGCATGTAAAAACTAAGGACTAAATAGTACACAAAAAAATCAGAATAAGAAACTAAAATAAACTAAGAAAGAAAGAAAAGACAATAATAATCATAATAAAAATAAATATAAAATCTAAATGAACAAACAAAAAATAATAATAAGAATAATAAAGTAAAATAAAAAAATAAAATAAATAAATAAAAAAATAAAAATAAAAATAAAGAACTAAAAATAGGAAAAATAGGGAGGATCAATAGAACGTTGTTGGGGTGGGCACGCGGCGGTAGATGTGGCCGACAGTGGAGCGGCGTGGGAGTGGACTGGTGGCCGGACTGTGAGAAAGGCGACGGAGAGGAGAGGAGGGGGCAGCTTGGGGCGTAGGGTGGAATGAGGCTGAGAAAAGGGGAAAATGAATGGGACGTAGGGAAATGAGGGTGGTTGTAGGGTGGTGCTGTGATTCGAAGGTGGGTTGCTGGCTGTTCAGATGAGGGGAATGACGGGGTGAGGAATGGTGGTTTGGGGTAGTTGTGCGTGTGGGTGCGATGGGGGAAGGGTGCTGCTTGGGTGCTCGAGTGTAGGTGCGAGGGAGGGGGCTCGAGTGAGGGTGGCGACAGGGATAAAGTGCGAACGACAGGGTTGGCTGGAGAAAGGAGTCGACTAGGTTCAAAGCAGGTTGGCGGTAGGGGTTTGAGGGTTGAAAATTTTTGGAAGATGAAAGTAGAAAGAAGTTAGGGTTTGGGGGTTAAATGGGTGACACGGTTGTGTGAGGCCCGTGTTGGGCCACACGGCTGTGTCACACGCCCGTATGGTTCCTTTTTAGCCTGTGTATGTTTTTTAAATTATAGGCCCAGTCTTTATAAGGTCCCAGACACGCCCGTGTGTCTAGTTCGTGTGCCACACATGGCCATGTTGCCTGGCTGTGTGTGACGTCCTTCGCTTCTCCTATGCTCGTGTGAGCATCCACACGCCTGTTTGGCTCGACCTTGTCTCGCACTCGGCCATGTGCCTTGCTCATGTAACTTTCTGACTTGATTTAAAAATGAAAAAAATTAGCTCCAGGTTTCACACAACTGTGTGGAATATTTTGGGCCATGTCTCTATCGAATTTTTGAGAAATTAAGTCCTAGTATCCACACGGCCAAGGACACGCCTCTTTGTCCAGGCCGTGTAGGTTACACGAACGTGTCACCAAGTCGTGTAACTCACTGTCGATTTTCTTAAAATTTTAAAACTAAGTCTTAGGATCTATATGGCAAAGGACACGTCCATGTGTCCAGGCCGTGTGGGTCAAAAAACACGCTTTTTTTTAATTTTTTAAAAAATACCATAAAATAAAATTAAGAAAGTTAGCAGTGTTAACACTCGGGTTGCCTCCCGAGAAGATCTTATTTAAAGTCTAAGCTTGACTTACCTCGCATTTGTACGGTCACTGTGGTTCACGGGGTTGAAACTCTTTTTTCTCATTATTAGTTCTATTATCAACATAAGGTTTAAGTCGAGTAATATTTATCTGAAATGTGCCAAATTTAGAATGAGTTACCTTAACTGTACCGATAGAAGACATTCAGTACTGTAAAGGGATTTGATCCATTTGTATCAAACTCCGAAGTGGTAATTCGAGGATCCGTTTTATCTAAAAGTACATTGTCTCCAACCTTAAGTTGGTTTGTTCCATCCATATGCTAATCATAGCGTCATTTTGGTTCTACATCATGTATTCTTAGTTTCTCCTTGACATGTGTCCGCCATTCATCTAGTTCCTCAATCTATAACATTTGTTCTTCATGAGTCATTTTGTTTCTGTCACATAGACTGAAACGTGGATCCATTACATTTTTTTGAGGGTTTCTTGCAAAGAAGTTTGAGCCACAAGGTTACTCATATTAATAGAACTCGTATAATCATCTCGATCACTAGATATTTGAACAGGATCACGAGCTTGGAGTGTAATCGTGTCATCACCTACATGAAGTATTAATTCACCTAAACCAACATCAATAATAGTTCTGGTAGTTGCTAAAAGGGCTGACCTAGAATCAAAGGTACGTCACTATCCTCATTCATGTCTAAAACAACAAAATCAACTGGGAATATGAATTTATCAATTTTGACAAAAACATCTTCAATAATACCTCTAGGAAATCTAATGGTTCTATTTGCTAATTGAATACTTATCCTAGTTTGTTTGAGTTTCGCAAGACCTAATTGCTTAAACATTTTATAGGGCATGACATTAATACTAGCCTCTAAATTAGCCAAAGCATTATTAACATTTAAACTACCAATTAAACTATGAATATTAAAACTCCCTAGATCTTTCAATTTGTTGGGTAGTTTATTTTGCAAAATGGCTAAGCACACTGCATTTAGCTCTACATGTGACAAATTATCTAACTTTCATTTGTTTTGCCAAAAGTTCCTTTAAAAATTTAACGAAATTGGGAATCTGCAAAAGAGTTTCAATAAACGATAAGTTAATATGTAACTTTTTCAGAAGTTTAAGAAATTAACCAAATTGTTCGTTTGTGTGGTCTTCCTTCGTTGCCTTAGGATATGGCACACGAGGTTTATATTCCTTACCAACTAGTTTTTGCTCTTTCTGGCTTACCCCGACCTTATTGTTACTTACCACAATTTCTTGCCTCAGTTCTGGTTCAAATTCAACTAATTCTTTTTCATGATGAACAGTAATAGCATGAAGCTGTTCTCTTGGGTTAGTTTCTATGTTGCTAAGCAAGCTACCTTGTGGTCATTTTGAGATTAGTTTAGCAAGTTAACTGATTTGGTTCTCGAGCCCTTGAATTGACACTTGCTAATTTTAAGTGCTGCCACAGTGTATTGAAAATGGGTTTCTGACTCTGAGATAAACTTCGTCAACATTTCCTCGAGATTCAGCTTCTTCTCTTGCTGGTAAGGTTATTGTTGAAAGCTTGGAGGGGGTTGTGCTCTTTGATTTCCTTGACCACCCCAAGAAAAATTGGGATGATTCCTTCAACCTACATTATAAGTGTTATTGTAAGGATTATTTTGAGGCCTAGAATTGTTACGCATATAGTTGATTTGTTCGTTCTCTGTGCTAGGATAATAGGGTAAATATTTTGGATTGTTCATTCCTCCTTCATTCGTATCGCATTGCATCATTGGATGTACCAGCGTAGAAACACATAAACCATAAATTTTCTTATTTAAAAGTTCTACCTGATTCGATAACATGGTGGCTGCATCTAAATTGAAAACACCAGCTGCTTTTATAGGCTTTGTCCTCATGACTTGCCATTGATAATTATTCAGTGCCATCTCCTCTATAAATTCATAAGCCACTTTAGGTGTCTTATTATTCAATGTACCACTAGCTGCTATGTCGATCAACTATCTAGTTGAGGGATTCAAACCTTTATAGAAGGTTTAAACTGTAGCCATAAAGGTAACCCATGGTGAGGACACCTTCTTAATAAGTCCTTATACCTCTCCCATGCATCATATAGGGTTTCTAAGTCGATTTGAAAGAAGGAAGAGATATCATTCCTCAACTTGGCTGTCTTAGCCGGTGGGAAGTACTTCAGTAAGAATTTCTCGGTCATTTGATCCCATATAGTGATATAACCTTGTAGTAAGGAATTCAACCAATGCATAACTTTGTTCCTCAACGAGAAAGGGAATAACCGTAGGCGAATGGCATCGTTAGAAACGCCATTTATCTTGAAAGTATCACAGACTTCCAAAAAATTAGCCAAATGAGTATTTGGATCTTTGTTTTTCAAACCATTGAATTGAACAAATTGTTGTATCATCTGAATAGTGTTCGGCTTCAGTTCAAAATTATTTTCAGCAATAGTGGGTCTCACAATACTCGATTCAGTACCAGTTAGAGTGGGCTTGGCATAATCGTACATAGTACAAGGAGTAGGATTTGGATTTGCATCTGCAGGAGGTAGCTCATTATTCTGATTATCACCCATCTCCTAAATAATAATAACGTCCTCTTGCTCCTCTACTATTCTCTGTCGACTCTGCCTTGCTTTTCTACGATTTCTATGAGCTGTACTTTCAATTTTGCTGTCAAACAGTAATGGTCCTGACGAGTTTCTTCTAGTCATAAATTAAAGGATCCTGCCAGAAGAAAATAAAAGAAAAAAATTAGAATGCAAAAATTAAACTAAAAATAAAAAATTTAATAAAAATAAAAATGGATAAATTAATAAAAATTGAGTGTTTCTAATATTTTAGTCCCCAACAACGGCTCCAAAAACTTGATGGTCACTAAACTAACTATAATTACGACAAAGGCAAGTGAACCTATCGAACAGTAGTATAGCTATGGTGAGTAGGGAATATCGTATCCATGAGGACTAAAAGTACTAGTAATTATCGTTTTTGTATTATTTAGCCGATAAATTGAAATGATTGTTTTTAATCTAATTTAACTAATCTAATTTAACTATGAATGCAACAGAGAATGAAATGGTAAAAATAACCGAAGACCACCAATGAGAAAGACAATACCCAGGAAGGAATCAAGTATTTATCATGTAAATTAGAAGTCAAATAATAAGATTCATTGTAGGTTTCATCTTCCCTAAGTATCTAAGGAATTTAGTTTATAATCTAGAATGAAAACATCTCAAAGTTAGGATAACAACAAGATATAAAGAAACTTAATAAAACTTCGAAGGAAATTAAATGGAGATCTTCAATCTTGAAGGAGATCCGCTTCTGAGTTGATTTCGATGGTGTTATTCAAAACTTTTCTTCAATCTTCTCTGCGTGTCCCCTTAGATCTTCTTCTAATTGATATTTATAGACTTTAGAATGTTCAAAAAGCCTAAAAATTGGGTTTTTCTGGGTGTTTGGGAAACAGGGTGCGATATCAACATGGGCTGGCACGTGGGCGTGTGGCTTGTAACACCCTAAATCTATAATCTATCGCCTGATTAGGGTTACGAGGTATTACAAACAACTGGAATAATTCACATCATTTACACAATTATAAATCATACATCATCAATCCCATACAATACATCCCTTTAGAAGGTCTACAAGACCTTAATCATGCTTTAAAAAGGGGTCGGGACCAAATTGAAAATATTTGAAAAATTTAACAATCATATAAAAATTTTGCCTTTGAAACAGGGCACACACCCGTATGTCTAGGTTGTGTACCTTGCACGGCTGTGCCCTGCACCTTACCTCCGCCCGTGTGCAACACTGACTAGGGTTACACGGTGTCTAGACATACCCGTGTGTCCAACCCATGTGTCATCTTGAGTTAGCCACACAGTCACCAGACACGCTCGTGTGTCTATCCCATGTGCTATACTGATATACACGACTACAAAACAGGGTTCACACGGTCACTAGACACGACTGTGTGTCTAGTTCGTGTGCAAAACTAACCAAAATACCCAGAAAACAAGGGTCATACGGTCGAGTGATAAACGTTAAATTATACATATTTTTACCTCATGTTTAGCCTATATTTTGGATGAATTATTATTAATTTAGTGAGAATTGGTGCTCTTAATCTTTCTTTTTCATGTCTTACACGGCCGTGCCACACAAAGATTACACGGTCCAGCCTCGACAAGCACGGCCAGGCCACAAGGCCGTGCCTCCACTGATAAATTCACACGGCCTCTTGTCGAAACCACACGAGCGTGGCACATGGGCGTGTCCCTATCGTGGGGAAGAGGAATTTCACTCGAATTGGGATGCTTAGAGGCTAATAAAAGCTCCCTAAAGCTCTATATAAAGACCATAGGAGGCAACTCTAAGGTGTCCTTATTTCCCGCTAAGGGAGTACTCTTTTCTCCCAATAGGAGTGCCATCTTTCTACCAACACAAGGAGTGAAAGCAAGGAATTACTCTAAGGGAAGCCGATTGATTCATCCCAGAAGCCAGAGTTCTACATCAAGACTGAGGATCTCCCTAAACTCCTTTAGGGGTTTTTGGCTTCTTTATGTTTTGTTATTTATTATCTTCTGAGATGTCTCTTTTCTTAATTATGAACTAAATCCCTCAAATACTTGAGGGGGATGAAACCTAAGACGAATCTTGTTATTATTTATTCTTGAGTTATATGATAAATACTTGAGTTGTTCTTAATTATATGTGCTTAATTCTTGTGTTAATAAGCCTAGGTATTAATTCAAGAAACGGATGTGCTTAAAGTAGAGGAGCAAAAGTCCCTGTGATAAGAGTAGATCTACCATAATTAAGCGGAGTTGCATGTAACCCTAGACATAGGGCGACATAAATCTGCCGGATTAGGGTCAAACCTAATATGGGGAACCATAGATCGAATTAATGCAACCTAAGGTGTTAATTAATAAAGGAACTTTAGTTAACAACCTAGGCCTAGTTGCTCTTCGCCTCGACGGAGGGTTTAGCATAAATTAGGGATCTGTACGGATCAAGTTAAGTGAATAAATCGTCTAGCTCAAGAATCAATAACAAGTGAAGTCTAGGTGGATTCTCCCTTAAGTATTGCTTATATCAATCAGATTTTCCCTAAAGTTTTCTGCAATTTAATTTTTGTGCACTTTTAGTTAGTTTTAGAATTAGTTTCTACCAAACCTCTTTTATTTTTAGGCTAGATAATAGAAAGGAAGTAAGTATTAGTACTTTTAGTTCCCTTGGGTACGAAAACTCGGTCTTGCCACTAAGCTATACTACTGTTCGACAGGTGCGCTTGCCTCAACGTCGTGATATTAGTTAGTTTTGGTGTGATCAAGTTCTTTATAAATTTTATTACTTCATATCACGCATATCAAGTTTTTGGCGCCGTTGCTGGAGAACAGAAATATTAAGAAAACTCGATTTCTATTACTTTAGCCATTACTATATTTATATATATATATATTTATTTCTCTTTTATTTTTATTTTTAGTTTTTATTTTCTTTTAAACTTTTGAATTTTCTTTGCTTTTTCTTCTCAGGTATTTTTAGTTTATGACTAGAAACAACCCAACAGGACCACTACTTTTTGACGAAGATCTAGAAGCGACAGTTCGTAGAAATCGCAGAGAAATTAGACGCAGTTTACATTATCCAGAACAAGAACCTGAGCAAGAGCCAGAACCTACAGAAGAGATCGACGCGAATCAAAACGTTCCACCACCTCCAGCACTACCAGCAGAACCAGTAAACCAAGAAGAAGCTCCTCGCACTATGTATGATTATGCTAAACCTAGTTTGGCTGGTACCCAAACTAGCATTCTTAGACCTATTATTACTGCTAATAATTTTTAGTTAAAGCCTAACACTATTCAGATGATATAGCAATTAGTGCAGTTTGATGGTTTACAAGACGAAGATCCAAACTCACACATAGCCAATTTTTTGGAACTTTGTGATACCTTCAAAATAAATGGCGGAGAAATAAAGCCAAACAGTGGTTAAATTCTTTACCACGAGGCTCAATTACCACATGGGAACAGATGACTGAAAAATTTTTACTCAAATATTTTCCTCCAGCTAAAATAGCCAAATTACAAACGATATCTCTTCTTTTGTGCAGATGGATCTAGAGACACTTTACGATGCCTGGGAGAGATATAAAGATCTTTTGAGAAGATGCCCTTATCATGGCTTACCCCTATACCTTCCACAACGGGTTGAATCCATTAACTCGGCAAATGATCGACGCAGCCGTAGAAGGAACGATCAATAATAAAACACCTGAAGCAGCTTATGAATTTATTGAAGAAATGTCACTGAATAACTATCAGTGGCAAGTCATGAGGACAAAACCAACGAAAGCTGCAGGAGTTTATAATATTGATGCTATTGCTATGCTTACTAACCAGGTAGAACTTTTAAAAAAAAAGTTTAATAATTTTGTTGGTTCTATATAGGCACATCCAGTGATGCAGTGTGACGCAATCCAGGGAAATATGTTCAATCCAGATTACTCCTCTTATGGACATGGTTGGCGGAGTCACCCCAATTTTTCATGGAAAGGACAAGGAAATCAAAGACAACCGCCTCCTCTGAGATTTCAGCAGCCACCACCATAACAGGAGAAAAAGCTGAACTTGGAAGAGATGTTCACCAAATTTATGGCCATGTCAGAAAATCGTTTCCAAAATACTGAAACGGACTAAGAAACCAGCAAGCATCTATTCAAGGACTTGAAACTCAAATAGGCCAGCTTGCCAAGCTAATCTCTAAAAGACCGCAAGGTGGGTTATCAAGCAATATTGAGACTAACCCCAAAGAGCAACTTAATACCGTCGATACGATAGATAATGAGGGGTTAACCAAAACCAACCCAGAGCCATGCAAGGAGCCTATGGTAAGTAAAGGAAAGAATGAGGTAAGTTACAAAGATGAAATTACCAAAGAATTTAAACCTCGTATCCCATACCCAACCGCGCTAAAGAAAGACCGCACAGATGAGCAATTCAGTAAGTTTCTTAAACTCTTAAAAAAATTACACATTAACTTACCATTTGTTGAAGTAATTTTGCAGATGCCAAACGCGGTTAAATTCTTGAAAGAACTCTTGACAAACAAGCGAAAGCTAGAGGAGAAATCTCATGTGGAATTAAATGCAGTGTGCTCAACTATTCTACAAAATAGACTACCGACCAAACTAAAAGATCCAGGGAGTTTCACTATCCCTTGTTTACTTGGTAGCCTAGAGGAAAAAAATGCTTTAGCTGATTTAGGGGCAAACATAAATGTCATGCCTTATAACCTGTTTAAACAACTAGGTCTTGGAACCCCTAAGAAAACCAAGATGAGCATTCAACTAGCTGATAAAACTATTAGGGCACCTAAGGGAATAATTGAAGATGTACTTGTCAAAATCGATAAATTTATATTTCCAGTTGACTTTGTTGTTTTAGACATTGATAAGAATAGCAATGTACCCTTAATTCTAGGGCGTCCCTTTTTAGCAACTGCTAGAACAAAAATTGACTTAGAAATAGGTGAACTCACACTACAAGTAGGTGATGATAAGATTACCTTACAAGCTCAAAACTCAATTAAATTTGTAGATAAAATCAAAATTTTGAGTCCTTGTAAGAACACTAACTTCACCACTCAACCTTCTGTGTAGGATACACTCTACATAGAGGCGACCCAACCACAGACAAGTCCATCCAAGGGAGACGAACCTAAAAGGCGAATGCTTCAGATCGATGAACTAGATGAGTGGCTGAACTATCATGAAAACCTCAAAGTATGCCAAACCAACCCAAAGTATCACCAAGACGAGTCTCAGGTACAAACAAATCAACTCAAGGTAGGGGATAAGGTAATCTTAGGGGAAGACGATCCTCGAATCTTGAATTCAAAAGAGCATACAAGTGATACACCTTACTTTACGGTAATGAAAATCTTTCCCTATGGTACAGTCGAGATAAAACATGAGTCACTCGGCACTTTCAAGGTAAATCACACTCGACTCAAATTTTACGCTGATAATGAAATTGTAAGCAGGATAGAAGAGTATCAACTCTTCAAACCACCGTGAACGTAAAAGCTCAAGCAAAGTCGAGCTTAGACTATAAATAAGCGCTTCTCGGGAGGCAACCCGAGCACTAACTTAGTGACTTTTCTTTTATTTTTGATTTTAGTATTTTTATGCATCAACTAACCCTTTTTAATGCAGAAATTTAGGACCACACGGCCATGCCCACGGGCGTGTCCGAGGCCGTGTGAACACTTCAAGCAGAGACACGGTCGTGTAGCGAGGCTGTGTATAAACAGAGCAAAAATTTTTCCTAAAGCACGGGCTACTGATAAATAGCCATGGCCGTGCGACATGGCTGTGGCAACCCTGCAGGATCAACACGGGCTTGCACAAAGCCCCACGCCAGTGTCCCCAGCCCTTGGAAGACACTGCCAAAATAAACACAGCCGTGTGTCCTCCCACACGACCGTGGGAGTAGCGAAGCATCATCGCACACGACTGTGGGATCCCTTACACGACCATGTGAAGAGTGAACAAGTTCGCAAATGGCCGTGCAATCTAGCCAACACGGGCCAAACCCGAAACACACGGGCATGTGCCTCTATTCTCCCTTTCAGTTTTATCTTTCTCATTTTTCATTTTTATTTTTCCTTTATTAGTCTCATTTTTATTTCGAGTCTTATTTTTATTATGTTAACTCCTTTTAATCATTACATTATTAGTATTTTTAGAACTTAGTTTATTATTCTGTTATTTATTTTTCTATCTTTCATATCGGCTAATCCCTAACGAGTAATCTCTATTAATCCAAAAGTTCCACGACTAATTAATATTGTCGCAGTTTCAAAAAGAAGCTCTACAGCTCATATTCAACCGAAAATGGGAACACCCAGCCACAATTGTCGACTCTTCCTCACAAGTTCATCCTAAATTCAGGGAGTTTCAAATCTCTCCCTATCTTATGATATTATACTTCTCTTGCTATCTATATCTTTGTACATTGAGGGAAATGTACATCTTAAATGTGGGGGGGGGGAGTTACTTTAAATCTATAATTATCTATGAAATCCCTGAAATTTTTTGTAACAGCCCACTTTAGACCCTAGTCGAAACGGGTGGTTTTGGGACCACTTAACCGAGTCAAATTATTATTTTTATTACTTTAATATGTTTTATAGCATGATATAATTACCGTGTGAAAGTTTTGTTCAGAAATTTTACCGTTTAGATAGTTAATTCGGTAAAAAGGATTTAATCGCATAAAGCGATAAATTTGAGTTCTATTTCATAAATGGCTTATTTGATGATGGCTTTATAAGTAGAAGGCCTTAAGTGGCTATTTCACCATTTTTAAAGCTAATGGACACATATGCCCTTATTATTAAAGTTTTATAAATGATATTATAAAGATTAGTTTTGGTTTTTAATTAATATATGTTAAAATAGATTTAATAAAACAAAATACCACTCATTTTCATTTGTTTCTTCACTGATTCTTCATCAAAACATTAAGGGTTTTATACTTTCAAGCATTCGGTCACTTTGAGCTCAAATTCAAGGTTCGTTTTTGTCCCGTTTTCGATAATTTTTATGTTTTTGTGATCGTTGCTTCATATACTAGTCGACCCGTACCTCAATTTCTGATTTTGTGAATATCTTTGAAAAATGCCATTGATGAATCCTTGATATTTTGATAGATTTTGATGAATTATTGTATATTATGTGAGAAAATACAAGAATTTTAAAGTAAATTTTGATGAAAATGGGTTTTGAGGATTTGAATGCAAAAAGGTAGAATTTTTGTGGTTAAAATTGTGATTAAATGAAAGATATGTACTTATAGGGACTTTATGGATATTCGGCTATAGTGAATTGAGGGAGCAATTGTGTAATTTGTCATTTTGCGATAAAAGGACTAAATTGCAAAGCGTTGAAAATATAGGGGCTATATTACAAATAGGTCAAAATATATGTTTTTGGACTAAATTGATTATATTAGTTATTAAATAGTTGAATGTTACATTAATATAGATAAAGGCGATCAAATCCTGAAACTTGATCGGGGAAAAAAAAGATAGACGAGTAGATATCGGGATTTCGAGGTAAGTTCGTATAATGAAATTTAATGTGTATATGTTTATAACTGTTGTTAATTGAATATATGAAATGCTAGTTGATTGAATAGCCTATTTGGATGTATACATATGAATTTGAAATGAAATTGTTACAAGTGAGAAATGAATACTGAGCCCTGTTAGAACCGTAAAAGTCGATAGGATACAAGTGACATGTCACTAGGGCTACAGGGTGGTATGAGCTCCTGCATTTGTTGCGGACTCACCACGTGCTCATGAGCTACACATTTATCCTTCGGGATCACATGTTTAGTCTTCGGACTCACCGTTCAGCCTACGGGCTCACCGTTCATCCTTCGGGATCACATGTTCAGCCTTCGGGCTTACCGATACAAGCTCGAAAGAGCATACATGATTCATTGAAGGATTACAGGTTATATGTATATACACTGTGTGTGTATCACCCGAGTATCCCTCGATATTCTTAAAGGTTCAACGGGCAAATTACCAATACAAGTTATATGAATGTTTAAACATACATGCATTACATGTTAAATGAGATATGTGATTTATATGGAGCATATAATATGAATTATATGAAAATACATGTACAAGAAATTGAGTTATGATATGATACAGGAATTTTGTGGTTGGTACATGAATGATTTATGAGATTACATGGACTAACAAGTGTATACTTGTGAAATAGGCAACTTGAGTATATGAATTGAATTGGCTTTGTTTATGTAATTATCGCATTGATTCGGTAAGGTTTAAATTTCTATATTATACGGGCTTACTAAGCTTCTAAAGCTTACTCCATTTTTTTTTCTTTTCCTTGTTTTTTTCTAGATTCGAAAGCTAGCTCGATTTTTTCGGACAAGTCGGAGACTTCCTATCACACTATCCAATACTTTTGAATCTTGTTTATATAATGATCATGTCATGTATAGGCTAGTGATTAAGTAATTGTATATTGCTATTTTGAGTCATGATTATGATATGTTTTGGTACCTTTGCAAGCTATGAGATATGGCTTGTTATATGTATGGTTAACCCATTTTGAATGCCTATTATGAAATGTCATGTGGTTAGACAATTAGCCTTTGAATTGGTAAGAGATAAGGTATATTTGGTACTTGTTTAGATGTGAAATTATGGTTGCAAATTATACCTTGGAATGGTTGTTTTGATTGCCAAATGATGTATAAATTGGGATGGCATTTTGATGCTTGTAGGGTGACCCATTTGGGTGGTAAGTATGGCTTAAACCAAGCCTACATGTTACCACACGGCCTGAGCACACGGATGTGTGACTCAGCCGTGTAATCCCCTGCACCTAAAAAATTTGGGACAGTTTCGACCACGGCTAGACACACGGGCGTGTTTGGTAGTCGTGTGGCTTGGACAGTTTCGACCACGGCTTAGACACACGGGCGTGTCTAGTAGCCGTGTGAGGTAAGTCAGATTCGACCACGGGTTATGTGATTTGGGCGTGTTGGGCAGCCACGGCCGTGTGAGAGAACACGGGCTAGGGGCACGGCCGTGTGTCCCTAATTTGAAAGGTTTTCTCAAAGTTTTCTCTCTACTTTTAATTGTTTGTAATTTGGTCCTAAATGAATGTATGTATTATTACATGAGTTTTAAGTATGATTTGATGAATGATTATGGACTGTAATGTGTTTAATAAAGTTTCAAAATTTTTACCATGCTGTTCTGATGTTACAAGTCTGGTAATACCCTTAACCTGTTCTGGCGACGGTCACGGGATAGGGGTGTTACATTTTTCATGCTTTGTTCTCAAATAATTCTCAGTCTCCTATTAGGAATTAATTCTGATTGATTTATGATTTTATTGATATGTTGAGAATTAAGATATAGGTGTCTGTACTCTGATTATTCAAACTTTAAAACATTAGGGAATCAAGCATGATAAGTTGAAATTTTTTAGAACCTCAATTTTTTCATAAGTTATTTCTTTAATTCTAAGTATTATCTTGAAATTTGAAATTCACAGGATTGACATCAAAAAGCCATAATTCTAGTGAGATTTTGAGCCTTTTGAGCATACATTCTTTCATGCTCACTTTTATTATTACTTTGAGTGAGTCAACACTGATTTGTTATTCTAGAACTTGCTTTGATTATACGCATCAAGACCACATCATTGATTTGATATACTGAAATGATAAAGGCACTTAGGATTTAACCTACTTACTCCACAAAAAGCCTACCTCCATAAATTAACCCCTAGTAAACCCCGTTGAGCCTAACACCCCATTCTTTGACTCACCCCCTAATTATTAACCAATAACCCATTTTTGATGAATCTCATTCAATTACTTTGACCCCTATTTTTGTTGAGATTTGAGTTGAAATTATCATCTAGCTTTATTCTGTTTTTCAGAATGTAAATATTCAAGTTATTGTATTGAATTGTTCCCAAAAAAAAAAAACACAACAACAACAACAACAAAAAAATGTATATACAGTTAATTCAGTTGTAATCTGTAATAGTTTAATAGTTTTTGCATATTTCTACAAGCTCCCAAATCCAGAACAGGGTCATCATAAGAATTAGCCCCAGAAATATGTTCCAAGTGATAGAGATTTTTCTAGCCAGATATTTTTTCAGTTCAATCTCGATTCTAACCCTCTT
The DNA here is from genome assembly GCA_020496765.1 of Gossypium stocksii. Taxonomy (NCBI): domain Eukaryota; kingdom Viridiplantae; phylum Streptophyta; class Magnoliopsida; order Malvales; family Malvaceae; genus Gossypium; species Gossypium stocksii. The sequence goes on along the minus strand of CM035628.1, from coordinate 44,292,468 downwards.
TTGCAGCCTGTGACAACACCCTAACCAAACCCCATTACAACCCTTGAAAGACCTTTTGATCGATGTATCATATCAAACTATAGTGGTGGAGATCTGATTTTCTTGCAAGCCTATGGTAATAACTTTTCAGGTTGACTAGAGAGTGCTTAAATTTTGAACCCTAAACACTTCGAGTGGATAGAGTGAATCCTTAGTGAGGATGTCAACTCCTATTAATTAAGATGGAGGGATAACTACTCAGGATGAAGGAAGAAAATTTATGTTTTAAATGATAAAATTCTTAACTTAAAGTGATTGAGTCTTTAATGTTCTTTTGATTGAATTTTCATTGTATGACTACCTGTAGATTAGTTTGAAACATTATTGATAAAGATTGTAGGTTGAGAGGAATGATTCTTATTTAGGGATTGAGATTTTGCTTGAGGACAAGCAAAGGCTTAAGTGTGGGGGTATTTGATAAATGCTAAATTAAACATATTTTTACCTCATGTGTAGCCTATATTTTGGATGAATTATTACCAATTTAGTGAGAATTGGTGCTCTTAATCTTTCTTTTTCATGTCTTACACTCAGGAGAGCATAGGGAAGAGAAAAGAACGGAAAATGGACCAAAAACCAGAGAAAATGGGCCAAAATGTGAATACGCACAGCCCAAGAAGTAACCACACGGCCGTGGCACACGACCGTGCCACACAAAGATCACACGGTCCAGCCTCGACAAGCACGGCCAGGCCACACGGCCGTGCCTCCATCGATAAATTCACACGACCTCTTGTCAAAACCACACGGGTGTGGCACACGGGCGTGTCCCTATCGTGGGGAAGAGGAATTTCACTCAAATTGGGATGCTTAGAGGCTAAGAATGCTCCCCAAAGCTCTATATAAAGACCCTAGGAGGCAACTCTAAGGTGTGCTTATTTCCCGCTAAGGGAGCACTCTTTTATCCCAATAGGAGCGCCATCTTTCTGCCAACACAAGGAGTGAAAGCAAGGAATTACTCCAAGGGAAGCCGATTGAGTCATCCCAGAAGCCAGAGTTCTACATCAAGACTGAGGATCTCCCTAAACTCCTTCAAGGGTTTTTGACTTCTTTATGTTTTGTTATTTATTATCTTCTGAGATGTCTCTTTTCTTAATTATGAACTAAATCCCTCAAATACTTGAGGGGGATGAAACCTAAGACAAATCTTGTTATTATTTATTCTTGAGTTATATGATAAATACTTGAGTTGTTCTTAATTATGTGTGCTTAATTCTTGTGTTAATAAGCCTAGGTATTAATTCAAGAAATGGATGTGCTTAAAGCAGAGGAGCAAAAGTCCCTGTGATAAGAGTAGATCTACCATAATTAAGCGGAGTTCCCTTGGGTATGATAACTCGGTCTTGCCACTAAGCTATACTACTGTTCGACAGGTGCGCTTGCCTCAACGTCGTGATATTAGTTAGTTTTGGTGTGATCAAGTTCTTTATAAAGTTTATTACTTCATATCACGCATATCATCGAGTCACATGCCCATGTGCTCTGGCCGTGTGGCATGAAATAGGCTTGGTTTAGGCCACTTTCACATCCCAAAATGCTAGAACTTACAAGCACAAATTATGCAACATTTACAACCCAATTTCAGGCAATTTCACGCTTCAACACAATCACCAATATAACCAAATCAATGACAACCAATCATGCATAAAATCCCTTTCAAATCTTACCAATTTACAAAGCACATTCATAATCAAACAATTGCTACAAAACATTCATGTACTAAATCATCTTATGCTCATAATCTACCATTTGGTTCATACCAAAATGACCATTTCCACATTAACCAAAATTGCAACATTTATCACGTATAATCACAAGCATTTACACATACTTGGTTAGCCAAATCACTTGGCATAACATAAACCATTCAAAAATATATTTAAAACTCCCTAGTTTATACATTCCATACTCAGCTATAAAAACAACCACAAAAGGTACCAAAAGAGTATTGATAGTGCGATGAAGATCCTCGACGATTACCAAGCCTTTAGTAGCTTTGATAATCTATAAAATAGGAATAAACACACCAAGTAAGCTTTAAAAGCTTAGTAAGTCATAAGCAAGTAATTTAATAAATCAATTCCATAACATTCTTCCATCCAAATTAAACCATTCACAAACCTTTATCTATGCCTTATCACATGGTTTATTCAAAATCATGAACTTCCTCCCATAGATTCAAAAGATCTCATCACATACTCATTCATAACAATTATGTACATCTTACGTACCTGTTCATTCCGTACAAAATCACTCAATTCCATAACCAAAACTTATTCGTTAAACCATTCGAATTACGAGTCAAATACATGAATATTTCATCTGATAAGTACTCATACCATGGCCCGAAGCCAAATTAGAGTAACTTATCACGGAGTACCTATACCATGGCCCTTAGCCAAATCAAGGTCACTCCCTCTCGATACCTGTACATTGGCTCGTAGCCAAATCAAGGTATCTCTCACACCCGTAGTGCCTATATCATGGCCCGAAGCCACCATTTTACCCTAATGACATGTCACTACCTTCCGAAACTAATCTTACGATTCAACCGATCTTTCTCAATCTCGTTTCTATTACTAACTCATCCACAACATCAATATCACTAATTCCACCTCCTCCGAGGTTCCATTCATTTCAATTCATTCAATAACAATGCAATTAGTAGCATTATAATGAAATTACTACTTATGAACTTACCTCGAGTGTTCTTCATTAAAACAAGTTGATTACTCGTTGACTTTCAATTTCCCGCAATCCAAGTGTGGGTTTCACTTTTCTTGATCTATATGTATTAAAATTAACTCATTTAATCACACACTCTCAAACAATTCAATCCAAGGACACACAATTAGGGTAGTTTACAAATTAGCCCTCACATTTTCACATTTTGACATTTAGGTCTCTATTTCATAAAATCATCAAATACACCCAATTCCATTTTAATCAAGCTTTGCCGAATTCTCCCTTAGTCTATTCAAGACCACATATTTTATCAATTTCACATTTTAGTCCTCCAAATTAACAATTTCACAATTTAGCCCAATTTAGCTAAATTCACTAAAAATCCATAAACAAAACATATAAACCAAACACATATCTTTATTTTTTCATGAACTATCATCACAAAACTCACTATTTCATGAATAACACATCTCATAATCATCATCAATCCTTTAAATTACAACATGGGCTTGATAGTAAACTAAGCAACAATCTCAAAAACATAAAAATCATTAAAAACCAAAGTCAAAACATACCTTAATTGAGCAAAAACTTAGCCGAACCCTAGGAAACTTTTTCTTTTCTTTCTTTTGTACAATTTTGGCTATAAGAACATATAATGGCCACCTTTTTCATTTTGTTTAATTAAAACAAACATTAATAACTAGTTTACCTAAATGCCCTTTCATTATAAACATTATAAAACCATGAGCTAATGTCCATTTATGGCATTTAAAGCTTTCAATGGTCAAATAACCACATAAGGACTCTTTATTCAAAAACACATACCAATTCAGCCCATAATCAAATAAACAGTCACTTCTACATTTTCTGTAACTTAGTCTTTTTTACTAATTAAGCAACCAAACATTCAAATTTTTATACTATAACTTCACACATGCTAATTCACATATTAAAAACACGGAAAATAATAATAAAATATTTTTTGACTCGGATATGTGGTCCTTGTAGTAGCCCATTTTTGCCCGACCCATATACAAATAAAAAACAAAACCAAATTTAAACGAAAAATAAAGTCTTTTTACAAGTCCATTTACATTTAAACAAACCCAAATACAAACCAAAAACCCAGGCCCAATAATAAACAGAACCAATTATTACCCATGGGCACGACCCGATTAACCCAATACCCTTTAAACCCGTGGCCCTAATACCCTAACCCAAACTTTGAACCTAAACACTACCCAAATACACATGCCCAGACCCAAACCGCAGAACCGGCCCAAATGGCCCAGGTGATTAAACAAGGTTAGAATGCCTAGGGTTTCTGAAACCCTAGGCGCCACAAGCAATCAAAGACCCCTCGTTTCGCACCGCAATCGGCGCGCCAGTGCACCTGTCACCACCGGATCCGCGTCGCGTTCACCTGCAAGAAGGAAAGAAATATCAGTAGACATATGGCAATAAATCAAGGAAACAAAAAAAAAATACCAAAATTTGTATTTTAAACAGTGGCTATAAAAGGCCAAATATCACATTGTAAAACTTACGAATACAAAAAGATACACAAGCAATAAAATCACAGAGAAAAGGTGATTCCTGATTATTTTTGTATTTTATTTTTATTTTCTTTCGGTTTTGATACATGCAAATACATTTTTTATACAAAAATACTACCAAAGTAAAGAGGGAAAAGGGATATTACCTTCGGATTCGGTTTTAGGAGGCTTTAGGGAGCGAAAAGCTCACTTTTGGGAATTTCGACCGCCATGAATGACGGCGGAGACGGCGGAGCACGGCGGAGCTCAATGACGGAGCTAGGATGGCCACTAGCCGGAGCTCCGAGAGCTTTCAGAGGTTTTTTGAAAGTTTTTTTTATAAAAAGGGATAAAATTTTTTTTGCCTAAGTTTTAATTTATATAGTAACTTAAAAATGGTGTAGTTTTTACTTAAATCAATAAGCATCAAGATGACGTTGTTTAAGGCTGACCCGCGCTTTGACCCGATTACCCGGGGAGGATCCGCATGTTTTTGTTAAAAGGGAAATTTGCCACTTTGGCCCTTTCGCTTTTTTCCATTTTTATAATTACGTCCGATCGCATTTTTCTTTATTTTAATCTGGTCTAAAGATTTTGCCTTTGTTTTAGTTAGGTCCTTTGGACCATTTTAACATGCTGTGGAACGACGCCGTTTTTGGGATTAGGGCATATTTGCCCAGTAAGTCCCTCAATTTTAACGCACATTTTAATTAGGGCCATAACCTAGTTTTATTCTTTTTAAAAATTACCCCATAAATGTTATTAAAGTTTAATTTTTTTCCTTTTTATTTTACTTCAATTTTGACTTGGTCTTTTTATTTAAAAAAAATACTTTGTATATATATTATTTATCTTAGGTTTTTTTAAAAAAAAAATTATTTTATTACACATTTTTTATATATACATTTTTTATTATCTATTATGTACTATTTAAAATTTATATATTGTACAATATCTTAAATTGATTTATTATTTTTCATTTTTTAATAGGTATATTATATTTTTATAAAATCATATTTAAATTATTATACATTATATATATATTTTAAAAACCCTAAGTTTTTATTTATTTATTTAAAATGCATTAATTATTTTATATATATATATTTTAAAATATTTTTTTACATTTTTTATCATAATTTTGATGTTTAAAATACCTCATTCTTTTCCCATTGTTATTTTGTTTTTTTTTCTTATTATTATAATTTTGTATTCACTCCTAAGTTTTTATATTTTATAATCTGTTATGATTTATTTTATATTTTTATTTGCTAATGTTATGTATTTATTTATTATTACTTTAGCATACTTATTTTATCATATGTATAATTCGTTAGTTTATGTTGTTTTTTTAAATTGCCTATATTTGCATGAAGTGTTAATGTATATCATAAATTGCTTTAATATTTATGCTTTGTAATGTATTAATGCTGCATTTTTGATCAAAACATTGTTTTAGAATTGATCCTATTTAATTATCATTTTTTATCCAAAATTTGTTTTATTTTAAAATTAGGGCAATATTTGACATTTGGGATTTTTGAGGGAATCGCGCCCTAACTTACCGGGCTTCGATTTTTCTCATTAGTTCTAAATGATCAAATACCCTTTTCAAGCTAAGACACGTGATTTTCAAACAAAAAAAAACTATCTTTGAGAATTTGAGATGTTGCGTCCTAATTTACTGGATGTGATGTTTTGATATTTCGAGATAGGGATTTCTAAAAAAAAAAACAAAAGATATTTAACGTTTGGGAAAGTTGAAGGGTCGTGCTCTAACTTACTGAGATTCGACCATTTTTTTTATTCAAATAATTAAATGTCTCTTAAAAGGGGTAATAAATTTTTGAAACTCAAAAGGATCATACTTAAAAGATTTTTTTTTTCAAATCTTCGACACTTGGACATTTAATAATCAGTTTGGTACCAATTTTTGGGCGTTACGAGGGTGCTAATCCTTCCTCGTACGTAACCGACTCCTAAACCCGTTTTCTTGAAATTTCGTAGGCCAAAATTAATGTTTTAAAAAGGTGATCCAATCACACCTAAAAAGATTGGTGGCAACTCCATTTTCGTTTTCGTTTTTTAAAGTCGACCCCATTTTCCAAAATTAAAAATGGTTTCGATAGTCTCGAAACCACTATTCTGACTAGGGTTCAAACTGGGCTGTTACATGGCTAGCCCATGTGGATCCTGGAAATCACTCTATTTGTCCTATTTTGGGTCATTTTTTCGCTCCTTTTGCTCCAAAATGCTCTCCTAAGTAGAGAAACATGAATTTAAAGGATTAGGAGCATCAAATTCACTAATTTACATCATTAATCATCTAAAAATGCATGAAGAATGGGATTAAAATATGTTACTTTTATAGCTTATCAACCACTGACGCCGGAATCTAACAAACCGGCTGTGTAACCTTCCTAAAACATACAAAGCGGCCGCCTTTGCACAAGATGAAAATATCGCTTTTGGAAGGAGATGGACGGAAGCATCAGTCCCGTAATGCGGAGAAACGATGAATACTAGTTGAGAAGGCTAAGTGCGGATTCTAAGCCTCATGAACTTTTTTTGAGGAATCTGGACAACTTTTGGCTGGATGAGTTTAGTGGCTCATGCTTTTCGGGAAAAAAGAAATAAGTTTAATAAAATGGAATTTTATTAAATAAATAAAATGAACAAAAGGCTAGAGCTTTTTGGGATAGTGAGATTTTATAGAAAAGTTGAGTCCCTATTTTTGTCACTCCATGCCCTCTTTATAGTACACAGAAAACCTAATTTGTTCCTATTAAAACTCTAAAATATAAATAAAGATAAAAATTGAAATTAAATCTAAATAATAATCCTAACAATTATCCTAATAAAATTCAAATTTAAATAGGGTCTTATTGTTTATAAATCTCTTTGAATTTTTGTCCCCAAGTCTTTCACACTTTGTATTTTTGGCTCCACTTCTTTCCTACTTTGCATTGTGGCCCATTTTATCTTTAAATTCATGCTTTTAAATTTTCTTTTACCTTCAATTTGGTTCCTACAAAATAGAAAACCATTACAAAGCACAATTTAGTAGAATCATACTCAAAATATATATGCAATTAATACATAAAAGTATGTCATTTTAGAGTATTATCATATTCCCCCTAATTTTAGAGAATTATCATATTACCCTTACTTAGCCCATGTTTGTCCTCAAGTATGGTTCCTATCTACTGTGTAATTTAGATTTTGTCATAAAAGAAGTATCACTCCAAAGTTTTATAAAAATTAGGCATAATGCATATGAAAAATAAAGAGAACCTTTAGCTTACTTTAATTAAACTTGAAAGTATCCCAATTTAAACACACAAAAATTAAATTGTCTTGGATTATTTCATGAAAATTAGGTAATTTACTAAACTTACCAAGACACCCTATTTGTTTCCACCCTTAGTTCCTAAATGCGATTCTTTGTTATTATTTTTTTACTTGTTTTCCCTTTTTTTTGTTTTTCTTTTCTTAAGAATATATTGAACCTTTTGAATCGAAGGGAGATGACAACCAAGCATTCCACCCTGGTTACATTGCCTAACACATTCTTAAAATGTTTTGTTTAATTCTAGTTAGTGGAGTTTTACCTAACATGTCACACAACCTTTTGACGCGAAGTAGGATGACAACCCAATTACCCTACCCCGGTTACTTAGTCAGTCACGTTTTAAGCTACACTCATTGTCATAGAGGCATCAAAATTCATTATTATCATGAAACAAAATTTTAATTTTGGAGGACTAGAAAAAAAACAATCAAGTGCCAAAAATAAGTTTCGGCAACTACCTAACAGTCATGAAAATAAATTTAGCATACAATTGTATTAAGTGTCCTCTTTGTATTAAACTTAATTGATTTTATTATAAGCAAGATAGGATTAACTTCATTAATCATAATCATTTTAGTATAATAGAAATAAAAAAGTGGAGATGAAATCAAATTAGAGAAATCATAACTAACTCAGTAAATAAGAATCATGCTCGCAGGTCAAACAGTGGGCAACTCCTGGTTAAAATCTTGGGTATGAAAAAGGGCAGGATATACGAAAAAAATAAATGTGGGCAAAAACAAGCACAAGGTAACAGCAATAGTAACACAACAGTAAAAGTAGTAGATAAAATGGAAGAAATAATGAGGAATGCCTCCCCCTACTTAAAATACATTGTGCTCGATGTGAAAGAAAAAGGAAAAAGAAGAAGAACAAGAAACAAATAGGTGAAAGTAAAAAGGTTTACAAAAACTCCCTACGAAGTCACTGTTGTTCACGCATAGTTGCAAGGAGGGGAAGGTTTGGCGTCGCGTGGAGGAGAGGAAGGAGGGGAAGGCTGTGGTACGGCTCCTATTCCTAGCCATGGTAATTTGAAAATTACCGGTAGGGGTGAGGGAGAGGACTAACTACAACTTGAGCGAGTTTTGGGTGAATATAGGTGAAAAATTAGGGTTTGAAAATGTAAGAGGAACAGTGTTTAGCTATAGGGTGGGTGTTTGGGCATAGGTTTGGGTGAGTTTAAAGCAGTGATGTGCTATTCTTACTTGGATTAAGGTAGAATATAGCGTTTTGCTAAAACATACCCATTCTTTCAAGATGTTGTTCCAATTTTAATTTTTTTCTCGTCGATTTTCCTGGATATAAGAAGAGAGAATAAAATTTATTAACATGCAAGAAAATAAAAAAATAAAAAATAAAAAAATAAAAATAAAAAATAAAAATAAAATTAGGTTGCCTCCCAATAAGCGCTTGTTTAATGTCGTTAGCTTGACGCCCCAACTAGTATTGGGGCTGTTCCAGCTGAATTCTTTTGATCGTATAGGCTTGGAAATTCTCATTTTTTACCTCATCCACCATATTTGGGTTCAATCGTCCTTACGCCTCTTGCTTTGGTTTTGTTTTTTCCTCCAAGAAAATCTTATGTGTGCCTCTGAAGGGGTTAATCCTTTTTAAGTCAACAATGGTTTCATCATTCTTTGAAAATGTGCATTTGAGACGCTCGAGAAGCAGTTTGAATTCCACATCTACTGCCTGTACAACAGAAGGTAGAAGTTTAGTATCCATAGGAGGCGATAATTCATTAACAGATTCACAAATAGATCCTGAATCGAAATTATCATCAAACAATGCTTTGAGTTTATCTTGATAAGGTGACTCAAAATTTTTTTCTACTAATGAATAAATTATGTCAACACGGTTTACGTTCAAGATTTTACTCGGGTGACTAATAGCGTCATAAACGTTAAACTTCACTATCTCTATGTCAAACTCCATCGTGAGGGTTCCGCTACGCACGTCAATCTTAGTATTTGCAGTACTAAGGAAAAGTCATCCCAACAAGATGTCTAAAGACCCAGGAGCCTTATCCTCTTCCATTTTTATCAAGGCTGAATGAAACATAAGTCCGTTGACTTTCACTAATACGTCCTCAAGGACTCCTTCGGGATGCACAATAGACCTGTTTGCTAATTGAATGATAACACCTATTTTCATCAAAAAAATCCGCGTTAAGTGATTCATAAATGGAAAAAGGCATTACATTTATGAAGGCTTCTAAATCACACATAGCTTTTTTAATTCCTTAGTGGCCTATTTTGCATGGTATTGCAAACATGCCCTTATCTTTACTTTTTACTGGCATCATCCACTGCAACACCACAGGTACATTTTTACCAACATTTACTCTTTCATTTCCAGTCAATTTTCATTTGTTGGTGCAAAGCTCCTTAAGGAACTTGGCATATCACGGAATTTTTTTGATGGCATCCAACAATGGTATGTTGATCTCGACGTTTCTGAATGTTTCAAGGACCTCTTTTTCCTCCTTAACTTTTCGATGTTAGTTTAATCGTCCTAGAAACAAAGGTTGAATTATGGGCAATGGAGGTTTCGTTCGAACCTGTTCATTGTTCTATTGCTTTTTCTAGGTGGAATCTTGATCAAGATTCTTGCCAAGATTTGGTTCCAGTACTTTTCCACTTTGCAACGTCACTGCATTTGCATGTTGTCCTAGGTTAGGTTCCGTTTGTGATGGCAACTTCACTTGTGAGTTCATTTTCTCAATTGATGTGGTTAATTCTCTAATAGACGCCTTGGTTTTCTGTTGAAAATCAAGCATATTAGCTGTAAATTTATTGACCATGGTTTCTAGAGAGGTACCTGAATCTCGTGGCTATTGTGGAATTAGGTTTTCCTATGGTTGGTTGTACCATGGGTTAGCTTCATAACTCAAGTTGAGATTATCTTTCCACCCTGGGTTATAGATATTAGCATAAGAGTCATATCGCCTTTGGGGTAGTCCAGGAAAATTTCCCACAGCATCTAAATGGGCCATAGTATCATTACACAAACTAGGACATGCGTCTGTTGTATGTTCGGATGTTGCACAAATTTCGAATGGTCAGGTTGTCTTATTTTTACTGCAAAAAGAGACTTCATGATGTTAGTAAGTCGATCAACTTTATCTTCTAAAGCTAAAATACTTAGCTGGGGAACCTTTCTGATGGGCTCAGGATTGGCTTGAAATTGCTGAGTATTTGCAACCATCGTGAATATCAAGTCCCTTGCTTGTTTGGGAGTCATGTTGACCAATGCTCCACCACTTGCGGCATCTACCATATTCATCTCTATGAGTTTTAAGCCCTCATAGAAGTATTTGAGCAAAGACTGTTCTGTTATCTATGTTGTGGGCAACTTGCACACAACTTCTTGAATCGTTCCCAATAGTCGTAAAGAGTCTCCACATCTTTTTGACTTATCTCAATAATCATCCTTCTTAACTCAGCTGAATGCAATGTTGGAAAGTACCTGTTGATGGGAAAGACCAATCCAAGTTGTAATAGATCCAAGAGGTAGATAAAACAACCATTCCCTAGTAGAATCTACTAAGGAAAAAGAGAAAGCACGTAATTTGATTTGATCCTCAGTTACGCCTTGAGGTTTCATACTAAGACAAGCCGTATGAAACTCTTTTTGATGTTTATGTGGATTTTCATTTTGTAATCCGCAGAAAGTTGACAGTAACTGCATTAATCTTGGCTTCTGTTCAAAATTAGTATCCATAGTAGGATACGCAATGCACAACAGTGGTTGTTCTACAGGAGCTTCAGCCAATTACCGAATCGTTTGAACCATAGGTTGATATTCTAGATTTGGGTTTTCGTTAACCCTAGCGTTAAGCACTTTTTCTGGTGGATTGACTCCTATTCTTTCATTTTCTAGTGTTTGAGTAGGGTTTTCGTTAACCCTAGACTCAACTTCATCGCCTACTTCTATTTCCAGCGGTGGGTCACTCTTAGTCTCTACCACTTCTGACTATTTTTTACGTAGCTTTGTTTCCTTGCAATTAGCTCTCATTCTCTATTTTTGAATCAAACGTAAGAATTCCTGGAGCAGATCTGGTCATAAGAAAGAAACAAACAAGATTAGTACGTTACCAGTCCCCGGCAACGATGCCAAAATTTGGTGTGTTGCTGAAAGCACAAAAAATAACCAATCCCTATGAAATAACAAAAAAAAGAATAATTTAAGGGAAATAGGGTCAAATCCTTAGGGATTAGATTTGCACAACTTCTTATCGAGATCCCGAGCACAGTCATGCCCAAGAAAAAGCGGCGTACCTAAAAAATAAAAAAAAGATAGAATTAAAAATACGGACGAATGAGATTGTATAAATTGAAATTGAAATTATAAAAATAAACAGAATTGAGAGAAGGGATTTTTTGATTTGAGGGGTTCCAGCCTCCGGTTATCTCAATCCTCCTTGGGTTCAATCCTAGGCTTTTAGGTGGTCATTCTCATGAAAGAATAAGCCAGTTATAGTGGAAGAGGACACCTACGACCATCAGCTCTACTTAGATTTTAGACTTACGATTTAGAGGAACCTGACTCTAGCCAACTATCATTTTTGTGGGACTGTCTTACACTAGATCATCATTTCTCAATAGCGAATGCTATGCTATTTTGTCTCTTGGGCTCGACAACCACTGACGCAATAAGCTAACGAACTGACTATGCAACCTCCCCAAAACATACAAAGCGGCCGCCTTTGCATAAGATGAAAATATCACTTTTTGAAGGACATGGACGGAAGCGTTAGTACCATAATGCGAAAAAATGATGAATACTCATTGAGAAGGCTAAGTGCAGATTCTAAGCCTCATGAACCTTTTTTGAAGAATCTCGACAACTTTTGGCTAGATGAGTTTAGTAGCTCATGCTTTTCGGAAAAAAATAAATAAGTTTATTAAAATGGAATTTTTTTAAATAAATAAAGGAACAAAAAGCTAGAGCTTTTTGGGAGAGGGAGATTTTACAGAAAAGATGAATCCCTATTTGTGTCACTCCATCCCCTTTTTGTAGTACACAGAAAACCTAATTTGTTCCTATTAAAACTCTAAAAGATAAATAAAGATAAAATCTGAAATTAAATCTAAATAATAATCCTAACAATAATCCTAATAAAATTCAAATACTGTATCGATGGAGCTTAAGTTTAGGAGATTAAAGGATAGTGAAGTAGAGAAGCTGGAGGAACCTTTCTCAAGAGAGGAGATTTAAGATGCGGTATGGAGCTGTGAGGAATCTAAAACTCCTGGTGCGAATGGGTTGAACATGTGTTTTTAAGAAGATACTGGAAGACAATAAAAGATGATTTGTTTAGAATGATGTCAGATTTTTATAGGTTTGGGAAGCTTGAAAGATCCATCAATTGTTCGTTTATTGCTTTAATTCCAAAAATGGATAATTCGAGTGAGATAGCTGGTTTTCGCCCAATTTGTCTGGTTAGTTCACTGTATAAAATTGTGGTAAAAGTTCTTTCTCGAAGATTAAGGGAGGTTATTGGCGAATTGGTGAGTGAAACACAATGCGCCTTTATTAAAGGAAGGCATATTTTCGATGGTATACTAATTGCTAATGAAGTGATTCATTTGATGAAAAAAATGGAAGGAAAATGGGGAAATTTGATATTTAAACTGGATTTCTCCAAGGCGTATGATTGTGTCCGTTGGGATTTTTTTAAAATTAGTTGTACAAAAGATGGGATTTGGGGACAAATGGATTGGATGGTTGATGGAATATGTTTCTACGGTGAGAGCAACTGTCCTTGTTAATGGTTCGGCCAGAAATGAATTTAATTTTGGTGGAGGGTTACGCCAATGAGATCCTTTATCTCCATTCCTTTTCATTCTTGTAACGGAAGGGCTTCACTTGTTGTTGGAAAAAGCTGGGGTGTTGGGATTAATTGATGGTATTCATGGTGTTCTTCCTGGTCAGATGATTTCGCATTTACAGTTTGCGGATGATACTATTTTATTTTTAAAGGTAAAGGAAAAGGTGGTGGAAAATATAAAATTTATTCTCTGTTGTTTTGAGATATTTTCGGGATTGAGTATAAATTTCAAAAAATCGTGTATTGTGAGGTTTGGTGTGAATGAGGAATTTCTATATCGTATGGGAGCTATTTGCAAATGCAAGATTAGGTTGTTGCCTATTTGTTATCTGGATATACTGTTAGGAGCGGGTCCGAGGAGGGTTACTACTTGGGAGGTTGTGTTTGAGAGATTTAGAAAGAAATTGTCAGGTTGGAAATGTAGAACTATGTCCTGGGCTGCTAGGGTTGTTTTGATAAATACAGTGTTATCAACTTTGCCGATTTACTTCATGTCTTTATTTCAGGCATCGGTGACAGTAATTAAAAGAATAGATAAAATTAGGAGAAATTTTCTGTGGGGTGGTTTTGATGGCAAATAAAAAATGGTGAAAGTTAGTTGGAAACAGATATGCAGCCCAAAAGAAAAAGGAGGAGCCAGAGTGGTTAACCTTGGGATTAAGAACAAAGCTCTCTTAGCAAAATAGAGATGGAGTTTAGCGATTGATAAAAAAAGCATTATGGTGTAAATTGATTTTGGCTAAGTATGGCGCTAATGTGAAACAATGGAGATTTAGTGTGAATAAATTGAAAGATATGTCGATGGTTTGGAGAGCGATAGTTGAGAATTCGTTGGATGCTAGAGTGGTTAGATGGATAGGGGAAAAAGATTTTACTTGGAAGATAGGGAATGGAAAGGCAACGTTGTTTTGGGAGGATAAATAGAGTGGTAATGGTGCATTAAAATTGGAGTTCCCTAGACTTTTTCGTTTAGCTAAACTCAAAAATAGTTCAGTTTTTGATTATTCGTGCAATAGTGGGTTTAGCATTGTTAAATGTGAAGATCTTTTTTTCAGACCTTTGCTGGATCAAGAATTGGGGGTTTTTTGTCATCTCATTGATAGAGTGAGTTGTGTGGTATTAGTTCCGGAGGTGGAGGATCGAATATTATGGGTGCACAATAATAATTGAGAGTTCTCAGTGAAGCAGTTATCTAAACTGTTGGTTGAGAGTGAGGGGGATGATTCTATTTTTGCTTTTGATAAAATATGGAAATCAAAAGTTCCTCCAAGGGTACGTAATTTTCTTTGGTTGCTAGCTTTTGATAGAGTCCCCACAAGGTTTTCTTAATTAGGAGAGGGGTGAAACTTCAAGACATTTTGAATGTGTGTCCTTAGTGTAATCGGGAGCTGGAGAGGGCGGACCATCTGTTCTTTAATTGCAATTTTATTGCTGGGTTTTGGAGGAGGATATTTAATTGGTGGGAAATTGGCTAGAAAGTGGTCGGCAACTTTGAAGAATTTTACTCGTTATGTTTCAAAGTAAAGATTATTGGTTCTTGTAAGAGTCTGTGGTTGATTGCGATTATGGCTTCTTGTTGGTTTATTTGGCTTGCAAGAAATGAGATGGTTTTTGAAAATAAAATGCTGTCGATGGATACTTTGATCTTTCATTCCAAGATAAGGGCATTATTGTGAGTAAGGGTTACTTTCGACGAATGTAGGATTCAAGAGAGATTATGGTGGTTATGTCTGTATAAGTGTAATTTTTCTAATTCTGTTTCAAGAGTTGGCGTTATCCTCCACAAGGGTGGTTGAAATTTGATGTTAGTGGCATTGCTTCTGAGGGTGCTTTGGGTGGCGGTGGAGTGATGAGAGATGAGGAAGGTATTGTTAGAGCTTTATTCTCGGGTCCAATTGAGGCATGTGACGCTGTGACAGCTGAATTAGGAGAAATTATCACTGTATTGGATTTTTTATTGAGATTGGTTGGGAGGGGTCAGGTTCATTAATCGTTGAAATGGGGTCGAGGGTGGTTTATTATTAGATTATGGACAAAACAAGGAGACCTTGGTTGCAAAAAGCTACATTCTCAAATTTAGAAAGAAGGATTGTTTGTGGGGGCAAGCTATCGTTTTCAGTAGTGGAGATAAATGGAAATGAAATGACAGATACTTTAGCAACTGCTGGAATGAGTAGATCTTGCATGTTTATGGCTTGGTGGTGAGTTTGGTATGTGATAATTATGATTGTTTAAATGTGTGGTTGGTTGTTATTGGTGTCTTATCTTCTCTTGATCTATAAGAAGCATTTGTTGAAGGGGTTTTTGGGGTTTTGTGGTGTTTTTGTGGTTTCTGTATGTGTGTGGTTTTGTTTTTGGACGGGGTCTGTTTGTAAGGGGGTATTTGTGCATTTTGTCAGTTTTCACTGCATTTGCGGTATTGTAATACCATTATTGAACAAAAAAATAAAACAAAATAATTTAATTGTCGAAACCATTTTTTAAGGGTTTTGGAAAAAAACGGGGTCGACTTTAAAAACTAAAACGGGAGTCGCCACCAATCTTTTCAGGTGTGATTGGATCACCTTTAAAACATCTCTTGTTTTAAAATCATTAGTTTTGGTCTACGAAATCAGAAAACGGGTTCGGGAGCCGGTTACGTACGAGGAAGGGTTAGCACCCTCGTAACGCCCAAAAAAAAATTGGTACCTAATTGATTATCAAAATGTCTCTAATGTCGGAAATTTAAAAATTTTAAGATGCAATCCTCTTTAAAATATTTTGGTTTTGAAAATTAGGGTTCACTTGTATCAAATGAATCAAAATATTACATCCAATAAGTTAGAACACAATATTTTTAAGACATTCGAAACTAAGCTAGCCATTTTTGAAATCTCGATGTCGAAACGACAAAAACGCCATATCCAGTAAGTTAGGACATAATGCTTTAAAATTTCATGACAGTTACTCGTATTTTGAAAACCTTAAAACACCTAGAAGGGTGCTTAACTATTTGAACTCAACGGGAAAAGTTGCAACCCAGTAAGTTTGAGCACTACTCTTTCGAAGCTTTCAAAAGCCAAGCATTGCCTTATTATTTTTTTAGAAAGACTTTGAGTAATCATTGGGTGATTTAACAAAAAGCTATTTTTATTCAAAACCGTATTTTGAAATGACATATCACATTAGCATATTATCATGCATAAATATTATAACAATTCATGACATACAGAAATAATAAAATATGGTAAATCTTAAAATGGGAAATATATAAATAAAGATAAGTGACATGCATTTAGAATAAATAATATAAAATATAAAAACATTCAACGCAACAATATAAATAAAAAAAACAATAATATATAATAGAAAACAGAAGTTTAGGAAAATATATATAATATAATGATATATAATTGATAATAAAATAGGTATATAATACAAATTAAAATATAATATCTAATAATAAAAAAAGTACTTATAATATATAATGTATAGTAATAATGTAGAAAAGAATAATAATTATATATAAAATAAAAGATGAGTTTAGAAAAATAATATACAATAAAATATATAAAAGTATTATTAAAATAATTATAACATATAAAATATAAGTTTATAATGAAATAACATAAATAAATAAAAAATAATAAAAAAATAGGTATATAATATAAGTTAAAAATATAATTTTTTATATATAAATAATAATATAAAACAATAATAATATATATAATAAATAATATAAAATATAAAATAATAATATAAATACTATATAATAAAATAAATATAAAATATAAATTAAAGTATAATATATAATAATAATTTACAAATTTTAAACAATATAATGAGTAATATACAAAATATATAAGTGAAAATAAACAATAATAAATACACATAAGAAGATATAATATAAATATATAGGAAAATAGTAATGTATGATAAAATTTTTACATAAATATAAATAGTTTTTATTTAAAATAAATAAAAAATTATATATAAAAAAATAAAACGAAATTTAAAATAATAAAAGGACTAAAATCAAATTTAAGTGAAATTGTAGGGTTAACTTAATAAATAAAATAAATTAAATTATATCAAACAAAAATGCGGAAGGACTAAAGGGATAAGTATCCCTTTAGGAAAAAAACACGCGGATCCTATAAACTGGATCGGGTCGGGTCAATGGGTCCTATATAAGTTAAAAACCGGCTAAAAAACATTTGAAATCGGTTTTTAAAAAAACAAAAAGAAACTTCTAAAAGGCTCTCTCCTTAGGCTGATTTTCGGCCATCGGGTCGATGAGTACGCCGTCGTACGCGCCACCGCACGCGCCACCATTCACGGTGGCCGGAGGTTCAAAACCTCTCCTTTTTCAGGTATTTTTTTTCTCTTTTTATATTTTAATAGTATTTGTTTAAAAATATTGTATTGAATGTATCTAAGAAAAACAGAAATGAAAAAAATGTGAAGAATATCACCTCTGTATCTCCAAATACTGGCACACTATTCGTATTTATCTCTCTATTCTGATTTCGAAGTAATGCTTTTCTGTTTATTTCTCTTGTATATATCTGGGTTTTTTACAAAAGAAGAAAAAAAGAAAACCCCTCTCGTTACATCGTTTGTATTTGGCTTTTATAGCCACTGTTTTTACATTTTTGTAGGAAAAATTCTCGATTTGTTGCCATTTCGCTGCTGCTTTCTTTCTCTTTTTGCAGGTATGACGCGAGATCTCCGGTGGAAATGATCTGGCGGGCGCTGATTTGCCCGTTGAACGCGGCGTGATGAGAGGAGGCACTGGGATCTTCGATGGCTTGCGGCGCCGAGTTTCCAAGGGAACCATAGGGTTTCCAAGTATGTTAGCTGATTGGGCCTTTTGGGCCCTGGGTTGTTAATGTTTAATTTGGGCTCAGGTGTAAATGGGTTGAAGGGTTTTTTGGGTTAAATCGGGTATTGCAGATAGGTCTGGGTGTAAGTGGTGTTGGGTTCTGGGTAATTTGGGTTTAAGGGTTGTAGTTGTTGGGTAATCAGGCCCTTTTGTTTGTATTTTGGACTGAAAAAAGATTTGTAAAAGGACTTTTATTATTTTTGCTTTTAATTTGGCTTTGTTTTTTAATTGGTATATGGCCCGGGCGAAAATGGGCTATTACATTAATAATACGTAAGATTGTTTCTTTTATCTTTGTCCATATTTCTCTTAATCCCTTATTCTTTCTCTTCTTTTTTATCAATTCAATATTGGAATAGAGAGGAATCATGCAATTTACATGAAAAAAAAAAATTCTTTAAGCATTGCTCCATACAAATTTTAGTTTTTCTATTACTACAAAAAATAACAAAACGAATAAAAATAGCAACGTCTCATGTGGAAATTTCGTACAACCATTCATATATCTAAAATTTGGTAAAAATATTAAACAACATTCACTTAAACTAAATACATTATGTCATATCTCGAAAACTAGGTTAGAAGAATTGAATTGTGAAATTATGTTAAGTGTCTTAATTTGGTTTAGTGGATAGGTGTTGTGCTTGTGTGCGAGGTTTTGGGTTTGAATCTTTTCCTTTTATTTTTTCTATTTTTGCCTAAACCTCTACCTTTGAATATTTGATTTATATATTAGTTTAGCTCAATTAATAATAGATTGAGCTTGTTGGTTCAGTGGTAAGGTGTTAGCTTACCCTTTAATTTTGTGTTTGAGTTCCCATGTGTGCAAAATGGAATTAATTTTGTTTTAAACTCTTGGAAGTTTTAAAATTAGTGGTGAGAGATTTTCTCCTAAAATTCCTCTCTCAGAACCGTCCCTCTCTCCCCGCTCTCTCTCAATTTGATGTCCAATCTTCCACTTTCACCAATTCTTTCCCTTGTTTCAAGTTGCGTCCTTTTTACTTCACTTCTATTGAAATTGCTTTCTTTTTTAAAACTTTTATGTTTTCTTTCTTTTATTGTTTCTAATCATGCATTGGTGTGGTGTGAATTTCAATGTCGAGTTCTTTTTGGTTGTTCCAATTTTTGGGGTTGGCTGTGTTTGGTAAGGTTGTTGAGTTGTGGTTTCGGTTTCTGGTAATTACAAGAACGAACATATCTTTTCTCTATAGTAAATCTTGGGTGTGTACCTCTTTTCGTGCAAAGAAGTTGTTTTAATTGGTTTTCATTGTAATTGGTTTTGTGGAAATTTTTTAGGAGAAGATCGCAAGATGAATTTTCCTCTGACGATTAGTGAGCCTTAGGATTTTTTGCCGCAATCTAGGGTAAGCAATCGGACGCCTTGTGAGGGTTGTCTTTGTTTGCATTAAGGTCGATAGCATTTATTTTGCTTGTGGACAAATTAATGTTTGGGCTAGGGTGTATCGATTCTAATTGTTCATTTTGGATACTGATTTTAGAGGTCTGTGAGTGTGACAGAGCATCCTATATCAGAAATAATCAGGTGTGTGCAGGAAAACTAAAAAAAAAAAGCAACGACAGAATGCCAAAAGCTGGTTTGTAAACTATGTGTCACACACGATTTGGACTAATTGAGCCATGTGGGCCATACGAGTGTGTGGACCCATTTTCTGAAAATTTTCGCCTAGGCCTGATTGGATTCGTGAATAGTAATTAGCCTCTCCGTATGGTTCATACTGCTTAAATGAGAGTTGAAAATAAGGTATCTGTGCATATGCTTCTGTGTTGATGTGTTTAAGGTATATGTATATAAATTTGTATGATCTGATATTGATAGTTCTAATGGTATGTCCTAATTTTGCTATGTTTGTATATGTACGTTGTAATAACCCATTTCATCCTGGGCCATACACAACCCAAAAAAAAAATAAAAATTTCAAAACCCAATTAATAAAATTCCTTTTACAATTTATAGTCCAGATTTCACAAAGGCCCAACTGCTATTCGTGGCCCAATATCAAACCAAAGGCCACAATACCCAAAAAACAACCCAGTAACCTTAAACCCAAAAACCAGTTACACCTAATTTTAACCTGACCCAAACCTACGAGGCCTAAGAAGGCCTAGGTACCTAAACTAAACTAGTAAGCCTAGGGTTTTTGAAACCTTAGGCGCCACAACCCAACACAGGCCTTTGGCCGCGCCGCAATCAGTGCGCGTATGACGCTTCCCCACCGCCTTGTTTCTCGTCATTAACCTGTAAGAAAAGGAAAGATTGAAAATAAGAGCAAGCAATCAGCCACATAGTCAGAATTAGAATCATGATTTAATGTTTTAGATTCATTTTCAGCAGTATAAATGGATGAAAAAACAATGTAAAAAGGACTACGATTTTTATTTTACAAAACGGATATATACAAAAACAGTACTAAAAAATAGAGAAGTGAAGGTGATTTTCGATTGTTTATTTCGTTTAGTTTTATTTTATTTTTCTTTTCGACACATGTGAATGAAAACATACAACTAAAAATCAATAGTTTTTTTTTCAAAAAAAAGCATACAAAATTCTTGTCGAAACCATTTTTTAAGAGGTTTTGGAAAAACGGGGTCGACTTTAAAAACTAAAAAGGGAGTCGCCACCAATCTTTTTAGGTACGATTGGACCACCTTTTTAAAATATCAATTTTGGCCTACGAAATTTCGAGAAAGTAGGTTCGGGAGTCGGTTACGTACGAGGAAGGGTTAGCACCCTCGTAACGCCCAAAAATTGGTACCTAATTGATTATTTGACGTCTTTTATGTTGGAAATTTGAAGGTTTTAAAATGCAATCCTCTTTTGAAAGAAAACTATTTGAATGCCTCGAACTTGAAAACTAAGACTCACTTATCTCAAACGAATCAAAACATCACATCTAGTAAGTTAGGACGTAATATTTCAAAATCTTTGAAGCTAAGCTTGCCTTTGGAAAATTTCTATCTTGAAACAACAAAATGCCATATCCAGTAAGTTAGGACACAACGTTTTGAAATCTCAAGAATAGTTGTTTATATTTTAAAACTCAAAACATTTAGAAGGGTACTTGGATATTCGAATTCGACGAGAAAAATCGTAACCCAGTAAGTTAGGGCACTATTTTTCTCGAAAATCCTAAATGTCAAATATTGCCTTTAATTAAAAAAAAACAATTTTTGGATAAAAATGACAATTAAATGAAATATATTTTTTAAAACAATGATTTGAGTAAAATTAAAAAAAAACAATTTACTAAGAGTAATATTTAAAAAAATTAAAAAAATAAAATAGTTTGACATGATACTAAAAAAAATTAAAAATTAGGGAAACATGGATTAAATTAAAATAAAAAAGGTTGAAAAACGAAGATGAACAAAGAATAAAATAAGAACAAACCGCAAAAAATAAGAACGTAAGAGAGAGAGAAATTTGAGTGAAAGCTCTCAAGAATTTTTGTTGCTTCTCCAAACTCAAGTGTGTTTTACAATTGGGGGGGGGAGGCCTCTATTTATAGTTGAGCCTCCCCAAATCCAACGGTACAGATCAATTACATCAACGGCTAAGATTAAAGGGTATCTTCAAATTAAATCTCTAAGATATCAGAATCATATCTTCTAAGATTGCATACCATATTTTCTAAGATTGCATATCATATCTAAGATTTACATATCATTTCTAAGATTGCGTATCCTTGAAGATTATGTTTCCATATACGTCAAATTTGTAGATGGACCTTCAATCTTTTCAAGTAATAGGCCATTCTGATCGGGCCAAATGATATATTCTGGACTGGGCGTGGAATTTATTTATTTATTTATTTTTTTATCATTTTTTGGTATGGGCCCGGGTAAAAATGGGGTATTACAGCTGCCCCTCTTTGCTTATTGCTGTGTAATAGGAATAAAGTAAAGACTATCAAAGGACCCATTTTGCTCGGGCTCGCTGAGTCTTGAGTTCTTCGATCTGCTCCCCGTCAAATACAGAGACGCCAAATCATCTTGGATTTGCTTTGATGATAGTCAGATCTGTCATCTTAGATCTGCTCCCTGTAAGCACAGGGATGCCAAATCTGCTTCTTGGATTTGCTCCTCGTCGAATACGAATATGCCAAATTATTTTGGATCTGCTCTCCGTCCAATACAGAGAGATAAGATCTGCTATATCTTCGATTTGTTCCCTGTAAGCACAGGGATGCCAAATCTGCTATCTTCAACCTGTTCCCTGTAAGCACAGTGGATTCCATGCTGATATCTTCGATCTGCTTCACTGCAAACTTAGGAATGCCAGATCTACTTTCTTCAACCTGCTCCCTGCAAACTCAGGGACGCCATGCTAAAATCTTCAACCTGCTCCCTAGAAACTCAGGGACGCCATGCTGATATCTTCGATCTGCTTCGTTTAGGAAGGCAAGATCTGCTTTCTTCAACCTGCTCCTTGCTAACTCAAGGACGCCATGCTGATATCTTCGATCTGCTTCACTGCAAACTCAGGAATGCCAGATCTGCTTTCTTCAACCTGCTCCCTGTAAACTCAGGGCCGCCATGTTGAAATCTTCAACCTGCTCCCTGCAAACTCAAGGATGCCATGCTGATATCTTCGATCTGCTTCGTTTAGGAAGGCAAGATCTGCTTTCTTCAACCTGCTCCTTGCAAACTCAAGGACGCCATGCTGATATCTTCGATCTGCTTCGCTGTAAACTCAGGAATGCCAGATTTGCTTTCTTCAACCTGCTCCCTGCAAACTCAGGGACGCCATGCTAAAATCCTCAACCTGCTCCCTGTAAACTCAGGGACGCCATGTTGATATCTTCGATCTATTTCGCTGCTGACTCAGGAATGCCAGATCTGTAGTTTTAGCCTATTACCCTACCACTTAGGGAGTTAAGGCAAGTCTTGGATCCACTCCACTACTACTCAAGGAGATAGGATCTGTAAATTTATTTTAGCCTGTTACCCTACCACTTAGGGAGTTAAGGCAAGTCTTCGATCCATTCCACTCCTGTCAGTGGGATGAAATATGCTATTTTAGCCTGTTACCCTACCACTTAGGGAGTTAAGGCGAGTCTTCGATCCACTCCACTCCTGCCAGTGGGATGAAATCTGCTATTTTAGCCTGTTACCCTACCACTTAGGGAGTTAAGGCGAGTCTTCGATCCACCACTCCTGCTAGTGGGATGAGATATGCTATTTTAGCCTGTTACCCTACCACTTAGGGAGTTAAGGTGAGTCTTCGATCTGCTCCACTCCTGCCAGTGGGATGAGATCTGCTATTTTAGCCTTTTACCCTACCACTTAGGGAGTTAAGGCGAGTCTTCGATCCACTCCACTCCTGCCAGTGGGATAAGATCTGCTATTTTAGCCTGTTACCCTACCACTTAGGGAGTTAAGGCGAGTCTTCGATCTGCTCCACTCCTGCCAGTGGGATGAAATCTGCTATTTTAGCCTGTTACCCTTCCACTTAGGGAGTTAAGGCGAGTCTTCGATCCACTCCACTCCTGCCAGTGGGATGAGATCTACTATTTTAGCCTGTTACCCTACCATTTAGGGAGTTTAAGGCGAGTCTTCAAAATCTGCCCCATTGCTGGTGCATGGAGATAAGATTTGTCAAAATTTGATCTGTTACCCTACTGCCTAGGGGGTTAAGATCTGCTGAAATTTGTAGTTTCAATCAATCTTGCTACGTTGTCCACTGGGGAATCCATCTGTAGGATTGCTTTCCTGGAATTTATGCTTATGTCAGATAATTAAGATGCCATGATCGAAATGAGTCAAATGCTTCCTAATTTAAACATATTATGATGTCAAAAAATATCATGAGAATGATTCCTATGTCAGGTGTTATCATTCATTCCCTCATCGAAGTTTTATCTTCGTTGTTCTCAATGTATCAATCAGATTCTGCTTGTATGCCTTGAATCTTCTCCATCAATTTGGTCTATTGTACCACCCCGAATGTTGTGACCCACTGGAGATGTTTGTGAAATGATCCTCTCTTATGATCGAATTGTTTGAATTGTCCAATCACCATTTGGACTGAGGAAGAAATTCTCTCAAGGACCTTCGATCCTTACTCAATGGGGATTCCTTAAACAATTGTCATGTTTCAGCTTCTTGTATTATCTAGAAATTTCTAGAGTAATATGTAAAACTTTGTTTGTGAAAATATTTTAGTTCATCTATCATTATTTCAATGCAACACACTTTAAGAATTAATGAAAAATGAATAAATTAATCTTAAGAATAGTTATATTTGAAAAAGTAATCAAGAATACAATAGGAAATCAATCTGATTGGCATATCTTTGAGAAGAAAAAGAATCCAAAGATAGCCAACAGGACAAAAATCAGATGCCGTAGATATCGCCGCTTGGGCTTCTATATACAGGCTCTATGAAGACTGCTTTGAGTTTAACATGTGTTTAGAAGACCCAAAGTACTTTGTTGATGCCCCAGCATGTAACACACTTCGCTTCTTGTTGAATCAGGTATAGCAAGGTTGCTGCATGCCTTTCAAAATTTGAGCCGCCCTTTCGGGTTTTCAACTCAAAACCCCTTTGGTCTCAAGGCACCCTTTGCGGGTTTTCACCTTGGCCTCTCCATTTTCTTTTCTCTTTTTATTTTTTCTTTTTTCTTTTCTTTTTTTTTGAAATAGAAGTCTCAAAGCGCCCTTTGCGGGTTTTCACCTTGGCTTCCGTGAGAAATTCTTGTGGATGAACCCTCTTTATCATAAGTCTATGTCATCCATTTGATTAGGATGAATACTTCCAAGTTAAGTTCATTAGAGGTATTCAATTCTTGATTCCATCGAAGCTTGGAGGAAAAAAAATCTCAATTCATAAATCTATGAGAAAGGGATTGCCCCAGCAATAGTCCTGGCTGTCGTTTTGACAAAATCTATGCAAAAAGATGGTTTACTGATATTATCCTTCACCTTGGAATGCTGAGGTACATAAAGTGCTCCTGGAGTAGTCACGCCACCACGGCTTGATGACGTCTCTGAAGCATCCACCAACTTTATAAATTGCCCCAATTGGGAAGCTACCAAATGAGCGTAGCAAACAAAGGCTACAACAGATATGGCTGTAGTGCTCTTTTGATACACGTAGGATAGAGAGTGAACAAGCTCTTGTAGATCATTAGCTGAAAACCCAATCTGGTCTAAAAGAACATGATAGTGGGTCGGCCTTGTGGTTCCTACAAAGGTAAAAATCATCGTTCTTCGGATGGCATACTTTGTTGTCAATGATAGTAGTAGGTAGCACATTGTCAAGAGATCCTTGTTGGAAAAACTTGGTATGATGGGTTTCTCATGCAACAATAGCTACAAACTTAGGGTTCCAATTCTCGTCAAGGTGCTTGCGAGCCTCAATAACTTGATCAAGTCCTTTTGTTTATCATTCGACTGAACTGAGACTCGCTATCTCCATCCTTGGAGATAATGACCTGATTAGGCTTCCTCTTCCCTGAACTTGTATAAAAATCTAAGAGAGCTTCTCTCATGATACCTTTATCCACTTTGTCAAAAACTGGTTTGGAGAGCGAATCTATCATTCCAAGCTTAAGAGATTGTGCACGCACAGATGCTCTATAGTAGGAAGTCAAAGGCCACTACCTGGAGCTGACCACCGCAGTGATTGATGGAATATCGGGCTGTTCAGGAGAGTCATGAAACACATCCATGCCCAGGATGATAGTTGGGACCTCTGAAATAACTGGAATTGAAGGTGTTTGCTACAGCGTAAGCATAGAGAGTAAGTGGTAGCTTCTTATACCAATCTTTACCAGTCTCAGTCATCTTTCTGTAATTTATTTTTCTTTCTTTTTTTCTTTTGGCAACCTTTGTTGTGATATGGTGCCTTATCTTTGAACAGACTGCAAACTTTTGACATTGTGCAGTTGACTATGATCTTTTTTTTCTTTTTTCTGAAATTCGATGACTATTGACTTTGTAATATTGGCATATGAAGCTACCCTCACCCTCTTAATGGAGTAGTTACCGTCCACAAAGATGAGTCATTATCAGCTTGAAGCTTTTGACGAGCTCGGGCCTATGACATACATGCCCCATAAGTCTTGACTCCCTTAAATTTGGCATTCATCGTATAACAGATGGGATCCCTTTCCATGGTGGACCAACAGTGCCCCAAAACCTCATGTTTAACCTGGCAATTGTAAATCCTCCTGCATGCGTCTTTGGACCACATTTTTGAATTCCCGTAATAGTCTCAACAAGGTCTTCTTTTGTCTCCTCAGCTATGTGCATTCCAATTTCACAACCTTTCCTTCTTCTAAGGCTATTTCTACCCTCTCTTCATGGAGTAAAGTTTGCTTCTTCTTGCTTTACCATTTTCAAGAAGTTCAAAAGCAAGTCGCAATCTCTGTCATCTTCAAAGTACTGAGATTCCTTTAAACACATGTCGCGCTCAAAAGGAACTCTGAATCTATAGTATCGTTGCCCATGTCATTAATATCTAGGGACCTATGATATGCACAAAAGAATATACAAAGAATAAATGAATTCAAGAAAGATTATTTACATGCTATGAATGAAATGAAAGTTTAGAAAGAGAATTTAAAAGGTTAAAAGAATATTTATCGGTATAAAAGAATGAAAGAATATTTGCTTGTATCGATAAAAAAAGTATGTTTTATTGAAACAAAAATGTCTGAACACGAGCCTATTTCACAAATGAAATCATATTACTCCTAGGCTTTAGAGTAACAAGAGTGTTCTGCAGACTACTCTGTATAATGTCTAAAGTCTACAAGAAGTTCTTCCGTAGTCCAGTTGTTTAAGGATTTTCCTGGTTCGTAAGGACGAATGCCCTTCAGATTTCTTTAATCAGTCCCTTCTTCATGTATGGCATTGATGGAACGATTTCCATTTCCAAACACCCCATCTCCGGGTAAGCTATCCCTCCTAATACAAAAGTCTAGGATATGTAAGGGAGCATCTTCTTTTCCACTCAGCTGTGACCCTCTTCTCTCTCTCTCTCTTCCTTTCTCTTTTCATCCTTAACTAATTAGGGTCTTTTTAAGGATTTGAATGCATGGGATGCAATGCGATGCAATGCAAATGCATGAATGCAAAAGAAAAGGAGATGTTGATCATGAATTCAATTCCATTAGAATAACTTTTCTATAAAACAGATTTCTTTACATGAAAATAGATTACATATGCGGTCTTGCCCTTCATAGTCCCAGTAAACGCTGATCTTTTCTTCATGGTCGAATCCTGTAAATTCTCCAAAAGATGCCTTTGCTAGCTCCTTGCTGTTTGATCTGAGCCTCGATCTCTTGCTTGCTTATCTCCATGATACTCATCAAAAGTGCCGGCTCTTGGATAATCTTTGTTGGCTTGAGTCTTTGGCAATTAAATCATGAATTCCTCCGTGGACTACCAGCTTTCTCTCGTCATGTTTACTTGGACTATATTCAGACGACCGCACTATAATCCACTTTATCAAGAAATTCGTTTCCTTATGACAAACTATTCTATTTAGGAATCGAATTTTGAATCAACACCTTCTTTTCTTTGATGTAATGTAAATGCAAATGCATGGATGTAAAAAGGTATCGATCTCGATTCAATTTCATTTAGAAAACTTTATTTAGAAAAAAGAATATCTTTACATATGAATGGATTACAATTACGCCTTTGCCCTATGGCCTAAAGCTTTAACTCTCCTAAACGACAAAGCTAACTCTTAACCACAATCTGACTGTAGCTCGTATTTCGCGCTCGATGTATCAGCTTGTACTTTCAGGGTCCATAAATGATTTACTACCATCTCGAATTTGAGCTATGGCTTCACCCATGAGATAATCCCTACAGCCATGGACACCTCCTCTAATGTCTGTGAAGTTGTTCTGATTATCTTGAAAGAAAGATTGGCGAATAAGTAGGCATTTCTACTTCACAGCATGCTACTTTAAAATGATATGCATCACCTTCAGTGTTTCTTGAGAGCTTTCAGATTCCTGTCCGCGCAAAGCATTTTGAAATGCTTACATGGGTATCTTCTCAGCATAGTTAATCTCCACTTTAAAGGTCTTTAAATGGTATGGTCTTCTTAAATCTCTTTCTTTTGCGTCTATTTGGGTAGGCCATCAAGGCTTGCATTTCCATTGTCTCTAATTGGTGCAACATAGTAAACTCATGCTTATTGTTTGGTAGCGGTCCTATAGTAAATAAGCCTTTTACCATCATAGGCCTAATTTTTTCCATCCAACTCACTTTTGTAGGTCTCATGCATTCTGTCAATCACTTTCCTTCCAACACTCTTACCATCGACCATCTTCATATGCAAGAGAAATGCTGTAATGGTAGAAGCGTCCATCAGTACTCTTCTTGTTCACCTTGAAGTGATTGGTGAGTACATTACCTTCTGCCCTTTAGTTCCTGTAGCACGCCTTGCCATAGGGTGTCAAACAATCTTCCTTGCATCCAATTCTGCTTTGATTGGAACAACATTAGGAAGCACCAGTGGCGGAAGAGGCAAGAATTCCAACGCTGCCCCATTTCCCTCTTGCTCTTTCCTTTCTAGCTTGCTCCCTCTCCCTATGAAGTTCATCAACTTCCTCACAAAAGTTGGAATACAGTCAACCTTTGAGTAAACTTTATCAATTTGATTCTTAAGACAACGCCACAAAACCAAATATTCCTCCACCACGGGTACCATATCGGCTTTTCCAAACGTAAAGCAACTGTATACAAGATTCCAATACTGAGTGATGCTCGAAACAAATCCTCGTCTATTTTCAAGTCAAGCAAGTACTGCAAGTCCCCATAGTTGTTGTAGAACAATTGCTTGGCTTCGCTACTCCAGTGATCCCATATTTCCTTTAACTCATGGTGATTATTCTGTGTGACGCTGATACGAGTGTAGTCTGACAGCTCTGACACATATCCCATAGCTAGACTATCTTCCTTTACTAATTGAGTTTGCTCTGACCATATATGGACATTAGCGTTGCCTTCCACTCTATCAAGAAGTCCGTTCTCCATAATAAAACTCTCTAACTTAGAAACTGACCGTGAATCGATACCTTTTAAAATATGAGATGATATGCAATAAAACACAATAAGTTAGTGTCACAAAATAGATCATAAGGCAAATAAAATAAGCAAACACCTATCAGGGTGATTACTAAGGTTTGGTATAGTTCTACCTAGGGTGGATACCTATGTCTTCTATATGTGGTTTAGCTCTAAAGTTGAGGTACCTGAACCAGCAAATTCCTCGATCCTCACCCATTACAGGCTCATACGGACCGAGTTCAGTTCAGGGGAATACATTTCCCTATGGCTGCACGGAGATGAAAATCTCACGAAGACATAGGTACAGATGTATTCTGGAAGCGATCCACTATCTTGCACGGAGGTGAAAACCTCACGAAGGCGTAGTTTCTCACTCCCACTTAAGGGTGTGACCACAACGGTCATGCAAATGCAATGCGCACTAAAATATAACAAACATATGCAGTAGTAATTCAAACACATGTAATGAAAGAGGATTGTATTTCAAAATTTTTCAAATTTCCGACATTAAGACAAAAAATAATAAATTATACGGCTTGACTCTCTTATTGGTCCCTAGTGGAGTCGCCAAGCTGTTGAAACCATTTTTTAAGAGGTTTTGGAAAAACGGGGTCGACTTTAAAAACTAAAACAGGAGTCGCCACCAATCTTTTTAGGTGCGATTGGACCATCTTTTTAAAATATCAATTTTGGCCTACGAAATTTCGAGAAAACGGGTTCGGGAGTCGGTTACGTACGAGGAAGGGTTAGTACCCTCATAATGCCTAAAAATTGGTACCTAATTGATTATTTGACGTCTTTTATGTCGGAAATTTGAAGGTTTCAAAATGCAATCCTCTTTTGAAAGAAAACTATTTGAATGCCTCGAACTCGAAAACTAAGACTCGCTTATCTCAAACGAATCAAAACATCACATCCAGTAAGTTAGGACGCAATATTTCAAAATCTTCGAAGCTAAGCTTGCCTTTGGAAAATTTCTATCTTGAAACAACAAAATGCCATATCCAGTAAGTTAGGACACAACGTTTTGAAATCTCAAGAATAGTTGTTTATATTTTAAAACTCAAAACATTTAGAAGGGTACTTGGATATTCGAATTCGAAGAGAAAAATCGTAACCCAGTAAGTTAGGGCACTATTTTTCTCGAAAATCCTAAATGTCAAATATTGCCTTTAATTTAAAAAAACAATTTTTGGATAAAAACGACAATTAAATGAAATATATTTTTTAAAATAATGATTTGAGTAAAATTAAAAAAAAAAACAATTTACCAAGAGTAATATTTAAAAAAATTAAAAAATAAAATAGTTTGATATGATACTAAAAAAAATTAAAAATTAGGGAAACATGGATTAAATTAAAATAAAAAAGGTTAAATATGAAGATGAACAAAGAATAAAATAAGAACAAACCGCAGAAAATAAGAACGTAAGAGAGAGAGAAATTTGAGTGAAAGCTCTCAAGAATTTTTGTTGCTTCTCCAAACTCAAGTGTGTTTTACAATGAGGGGGGGAGGCCTCTATTTATAGTTGAGCCTCCCCAAATCTAACGGTACAGATCAATTACATCAACGGCAAAGATTAAAGGGTATCTTCAAATTAAATCTCTAAGATATCAAAATCATATCTTTTAAGATTGCATACCATATCTTCTAAGATTGCATATCATATCTAAGATTTACATATCATTTCTAAGATTGCGTATCCTTGAAGATTATGTTTCCATATACGTCAAATTTGTAGATGGACCTTCAATCTTTTCAAGTAATGGGCCATTCTGATCGGGCCAAATGATATATTCTGGACTGGGCTTGGAATTTATTTATTTATTTATTTTTTTATCATTTTTTGGTATGGGCCCGGGCAAAAATGGGGTATTACAATTCTTATTTTAAATATTCCAGTTTCGATACATACAAATGGTTAAAAGTTTTTTTCTTCCAAAATACTTTTGGAATAGATAAAAAAGTGTTACCTTTTTATTCGCGTGAAAAAATCGAGTTCTTTGACCCCTAACCGCCGTGTACAGTGGCTTTGATGGAGGCGCGTGAGGTGGTGGCCATTGGCCATTGCTGGATCTCAGGCCAGGCGGGTTGAGAGAGCATTTCTGGGCACTATTTTCTTTGTTTTTTTAAAAAAAAGGGGTTCAAAACTTATTTTTTTGGGCTATCTATGACTTATATAGGACCTGCATACGACGCCGTTTTGGGAATCACTATTAAAGGCCAAAACGATGTCATTTTAAGGCCAAGGATCCGCGTGTTGACCCAACCCGGGGAGGATCCGCGCGTTTTTATAAAAAGGGAAATTTACCCTTTTGATCCTTCCGCAATTTCATTATTTGTAATTTCGTTCAATTTAGATTTTATTTTATTTTTAATCCGGCCCTAAAATTTGCTTTTGTCTCAATTTGGTCCCTGGCCATTTAAATACAAACATTGGAACGATGCCGTTTTTTAGGAATAGGGCATATTTACCTAGTGAGTCCCTCCTTTGTAGTACGCGTTTCAATTAGGTCCTAAATTCAGTTCTACCTTTTTCTATTTTGCCCCCAAAATTTTACTAAACTTCAGACTTAATCCTTTTCTCTTTTATTTTGTTTTTACTTAGGTCTTTAAAATTATTATTATTTATTTATCTTAATACTATATATATTATTTATTTTAAAACTGTTTTTCCACATATTATTGTTTATATTTGTATATTATTATATATTATATCTTATTCTAAAATTTTTATATTATATAACATTTAAATTTTTTTATTATTAACAAAGCTTTTTTCTTCCATATGTTATCTATTTCAAATATGTATATTATTTTATATATATGTATATATATATTAGATTATTATTATATTATATATGTCTTTCCCTTATATATATATTTCTTTATAATTAAAGTTTTATTAATCTTTTTTATTGAAAGCATATATATATATATATATATATATATTACTTATTTTATTATTTATATATATTATCCATGTTAGTTTTCTTTTGCCATATCACTTTTTAAAAATTGTTATAGTATTTATTAATTTTTTGTATAAATTACTCACCTTATATATTTTTTATATGTATTTTATTTGTGTGTAAATTTTTACATTTATTTCCTTTTTTTCATAGATTTTTAAATCGCTATTATCTACGCTATTTTTCTTATTTTCCTTTTTTTTGATTATTCATATTCTTAAAATTAAAATCCATTATTTTTATTCATTTTAACATTATTATTATTGCATGTATTATCTGCTATGTTATTCTTTTATTTAATTGATTATGCTAGTATGTTTTGTATTTCCTTAATGAATTATTCTTTGGTATTAATGTAATATTTTACTCAGATCATTGTTTAAAAAAGATGAATTTCATTTAATTGCCACATTTTATCCAAAATATTTTCTTAAATAAGGTAAAGCTTGGCATTTGGGAACTTTGAGAAAAAAAATTGTACCCTAACTTACTAGGTTTCGATTTTTCTAGTTGAATTCAAATATCCAAGTATCCCTTCTGCAACACTTTCAAGTTTTAAATAAAAACCTGTTCTTGGGAACTCAAGACGTTGTGTCCTAACTTATTGGATATGACGTTTGTTAGCCCGAGGTAAGGATTTTCTACAAATGAAGGTAAGTTTAATTTTGAGGATTTGAAATGTTGCACCCTAACTCATTAGGTGTAACATTTTATTTCTTCGAGATAAATTAGTCTGAGCATGCTATTTTAGTGATTCAAGTTTTCCTTCAAATCAAAAATTGCATTTTAAAACTTTTTTCAAAATTTTGACATTAGGACAATAACTAATCAATTCGGTACCAATTTTGGGCGTTACGAGGGTGCTAATCCTTCCTCGTACGTAATCGACTCCCGAACCTATTTTTTTAAATTTCGTAGGCCAAAATCAATGTTTTGAAATAGAACGTTTTATAAGGTGATCCGATCACACCTAAGTAAAAAGGGATTGGTGGCGACTACATTTTCATTTTTTAAAGTCGATCCCCATTTTTTTCAATCTTTAAAATGGTTTCGACATATGTATAATTTACGATTATGTTAATTTGTATTTATGGATCTGTTATATAACCATGCATGTGACTTCATGGCAAAAATGATGTGTTTTCTATAAGTTTTGATAAATTTGTTTTGTAAAGCATGAACTTCCATGGCTTCTATTTCTGTTATTGCATATTAGCATGTCCTACATGCTTATCATTCCAATTCCATATATGCATGCCATGACACATTGCATTGGGTTTGGGATATTGATGAAAGGAGGAAGATTCTGGCAGTTTAATGATCTGTACATTTTGGTCGTTTATCCACATTTCTGTCTAGTTTTTCTACAATTATGGTGGCTCGACCACATATGTTTGTTTTGGTAGTTGGGCTTCAATACAGTGGCTTGTCCACATATATCCGATCTGGCAGTTTTATCTGCAATATCTGGTGACATTGACCACAATTATTCTGTTGGTGTAATTTGGTTGGATAAGTTCTGGGGAGCTCCGTTTTGGTGTGTAGCGAAGTTGGGTAGGACGTTTTCTGAAAAATTTGCATTATGATTTCTAAAAAATCTCACATTGGCATAATCATGCATACTCAATTCAGTTTGATTGATTGTTATGAAATGTTGTGATTTTCTGATTTGTATATTGTATTGTGTCTGTTCTCAGTTTGAGTTTTAGTTACACAATGAGCTTTATAGCTCACTCATTTGTTTTATCGCTAACTTTTCAAGTAATCAGTAAGTTTAGAATCGGATGGTGTGTGGGAGCTCAGATAGTTTTATCAGTTAATTGAAATATGGTGATTTTCAAAATTATTTATTTTAGACTTTTGGGACTATAGCTTGTTTTTGGGTTTTGTTTTTGTTTCTATTTAATTCGTCGATATTGATATTTGTGAACATGATACTGCAAAATCACACGATTTAACAAAATGGATTTCAAAACTTAAACTTTGAAAACTTTTCGCTGTGAAATTAAGGGATTTCCTAAGTGTTTTTCCGAAATCGAATAAATAGCTTTTAGCAAATGTTAGCCATATTTATAATTTTTTAAATGCTCACTGAAATTAGAAGTTATTCAAACGAGACCAAGTTTAGAGTTATTCGGTAAATCAATTAAGATCTGCACATAATTTTTCAAAATAACATGCAAGTGTTTTGTTAAATAAAAATTATTTTTAGAATTTTCAGTTTCTAAAGTTAGGATTTAATTTCTGGGTTTTAAAATAAACTAAGGTAGTTTCTCAAATTTGGCCATAATGTCTAGACCGGGTTCAAGGTGTGACATATTATATTTTATTAAATTAAAATGAAAACAACATGTAAAATATAGTTGTACCTACCTAAATCTGAAATTTTAGTCTGCCCTCTCGCGAATCGCGGGATTGTTGGAGGTGGGGCAGGCTACTTGTGTGGAGACCCTAACTCCGCTTCGGGTAGAAATCATCATAATTTAATATGTGACTTAATAAGATAAAAGTATGAGAAAACAGGTTTAAAGTGATTATACCAGAGTTAACATTTGTGATTTGTCTTTCACAAAAGAGTTGTAGTATTACACAAACGTGACATTCATTCATTAGCATCCACCATTTTTTTCGGCTATAGCTATAGCTATAGCTTCACAAAGAGGAAGGCATCAAAATTGTAAGATTTTAGAACCCTCTTGTCATGATAGAGGTCTTTTTGAGTTGCACTTGTGTGGTGAATACTTCTCGTGTGGAGTAGTTACTGAAAAAGAAAGAGAAGTAGAAGTAACTATTTAAGTTGTTTCTGAATTCTGATGGAGAAAGTAAAATTCTAATTTTTGAACACATTATTTATGAATTGAAGAATAAGAGTCGTACCCGCAGATATTTGTCATACAAGTAGCAGGACAGGATTTGAAGAAAAGCATGACTGGAAATAAAAAAGTTTCACTTCTCTAGCTCTTCTTGTTGCAGATGCTATCCTATAGTTTATTATCCTAATATAATCAAATTTGACCAAAATTAGTAAAGGATTAAGACAAATATGATGATGTTATGTTAAAAAGTGCTGCTGGTTCAGTCATCTGTCATTACAAAAAACGGCAGCAATAAAATGAAGAATAGATGAATACTGTCAACTATTAAAAATAGCTAAAATTAATGGAAATAGGCGAAACACTAAATCCCTAGTAAGCATTGGAAATGGAAATTAGCAACGTCAATGCCGTGAGAAATTCACAACAATGGGATAATGGGATAAAATTAACCAGAAAGCAAGTACACTATAACGATACCTGGATGTGTTCTATTAAGTGTTGTAATTCCACTAATATATGTAGCAAAACAAATAAAATTTAGGATGCATGTACGAAATAGAAGTCACTGATTTAATGATAGATCATAGAAGCCCATGGTTAATTATTAGTTCTCATTTAGATTTCCGTTTAACCAAACCTGGGGTTTGATTATGTAGCGAGTAGCTACTGTTGCATTCTGTTCGGGTCTCTCTTGAACAGCTGGTTCTTGACGATTTTCTTCTGCCGGAAGAAATTGCACTTCGTTTGGATCACATTTGCAACTAGATTGAAGAGGGAAAACTGGAAGTTAGTATAAATAATATAGGCCATATAAAATGAGATGATATGTAAAGTGTTAATCAAAATATATACCATTGTTTGAGCTCAGTTCTTTCAATGTGAAGATCTAAATAAAGTTTAGTGGATGAGTCTGAGGCAAGATATATTTCACCTACATTCATTCAATAAGTAGATAGTACATAAGATGTAAGTAAGATCATGACCATCAAGTAGCTGCTGTTCACTGATTGTATTTAACATATCAGCGTAAAGAACTATCTTAATTGGAGCAAATAATTGATAAATAAGCTGGAGTATTAGTTGGAATGCCCGTCGATTCTTTACTTAAATTTTAATTTTGTTTTGATTATACCTTCCTTCTTCAATGAAAATCTCTCATTTCTCCGAATTAGTACACAAGTAATTCAGAGAAGGTGGTTTTTTCTTGTCTAAAGATAGACTATTAGAAAATTTATGTATGTGTAATTTGGGACCATAACCCTAATATATAACTTTTGTCCATTAACCTTAATTTCTAATCAATCCATCATCAATTGGAAATTAGTTACCAGAGCATCTACACATATTTAACTTATATTTTATTTAATAACTAAAATCCAATAAACCATAAACAAATTAGACCACTTTTAATTTAGGCTAATCTTTTATGATAGTAACCAGTAACGTGTAATTACTATTATTATATGTGTGATGTCCATATTTTTCAACAATTTCCCACTTGGACCACACATATATATATTAATTACTCTATAATTACATGTCATTATATAACCTTATGAGCTCAACACTTTACTATCATATCCAAAAGATATTCTGAACAATCTCATCCACTAATTATGTTAACATAAAATCAAGACGACTTTCGTTACATATATCATAACTAAATCCATCCCTGATCACATATATTAACATAACCAGATGACACAGATATGTAGTATGGAAATTACATGCAATGTGACATGCCTATTTGTAGGGGCGAAGCCAGAACAAAATTTTATGGGGGGCCGAATGAAATTTTAATTTTTTATAGTCTATATATTTATAATTTTTAAAGGATTAAATAGAATTTTTATAATTTTAGGGGCGGCCAAAGTATAATTTTACATTTACTAATTTAAAATTTTAAAAAAATTTTAAGGGCTTAACTATAAATTTTCCATTTTAGGGGTGGCCAGGCCACTGCTTGCCCCCCTGTATTCGCCTCTGCCTATTTGCAATTGGCCCTCCTTAACTTTAGTGAGATCAAACCTTACTTAAATCAGAGTGTGAATAAATCAAATAAACTTTATTTCTACAAAATAAAAAACCTTAAATTGGAATAACCGAAAATTTGTCTATAATAGAAAAGTAATTAAAATTACAAACTCTCACTAAAACTGAATATCCTAGAATGACATTACATCCATATGAGCAGTGTGCCCTTATAAAACCTTAGGTGTGGTCTTTTAGTAAGTGGGCCCACAATTATGAAGTTTGTCCCAATATGCTTTATAGGGACTTAACCACTCTGAACTTTAATTTAACAACCAGGAATTTAAAGTCTATGTGCTTGACTTTGATGTGCTCCTATTACTATTGGAATAAAGAACTACCAATTATTGTCATGATTTGCACCTTAGTGGAAAAATTTTGCATCAATATTCCATCAAAATCAGAGTCTGTATACTTGATGATCTCTAACTTATCAGACCTTTGATATATGAGCATGTAATCTTTTGTTCTTTGAAGATGTCTCATAACCCTCTTGGTTGGTATCTAATGGTCCATACCTGGGTTGGTTAAATATTAGCCTAACATCCCAACAATGTACGCAATATTTGGACGCGTACATACTTGAGCATACATTAGACTCCCAATATAACTAATGCATAGGGAATCTTTCGCATTTCTTAAATTTCAAGGTTACTTTTTAGAGCAATGAGTAAGATTAAATTTGTCTTCTTTAGCAATAGGGGTGCCACCTAGTTTACAACCTTACATGTCAAACCCTTTGAGTACCTTATGGATATAGCTATTTTGTGACAATCCAAGAATACTCCAAGATCGATCTCGGTATATTTGAATTCCTAAAACAAAAGAGGTATCCCCAAGATCTGTTATCTTAAAATGCTAGATAAAAATATCTTGGTTTCGTGCAATAAACTATATCACTAGTGGCAAGCGAAATGTCATCAGCATATAGAACCAATAATATATACTTACTCCTATTAATTTGTGATACACACAATCAACAATATTCATATCAAAACTGAAAGAGATAATTACTTGATGAAACTTGTGGTACGATTGATGGGAAGTTGGTTTGAGTCCATAGGTGAATTTTGTTAATTTGCAAACCATATTGTTTGGATCTCCTGACTCAAAGTTTTTTGGTTGTACCATATAAATTGTTTCTTCAATGTTGCCATTGAAAGCCTCAATCTTAACATCCATATGATGTAACTCAAGATCAAGATAAGCAATAATAAGCGCCATGATTGTTCTAAAAGAGTCTTTCGTTGAAACTGGAGAGAAAACCTCTATAAAATCAATGACCACTTTCTAAGTATATCCTTTAGATACAAGATGTGTTTTATACCTCTCTATATTACCATTTGCATCCTTTTTGGTTTTAAATATCCATTTAAAACCAAGTCATTTTGCACCTTCAGGTAATGGGGTAAGTTCCCAAACTTTATTATCTTGTATATATTTATAATCTTCTTGCATGGCATCAATCCACTTTGAGAATTAAAACTTTACATTGCCTGAAAAAAGTTGATAGGATTATCTTGTATCATTCCATTGTCATTTTTATATTCTTAGAGAAATACAACATAATTCTCTAAAATAACATTTCTCCTTTCTCTCATAGACCTCCTTAATGACACTTGTTCTTAAGGTTGTTGAGCTTGTTTTTTTGGAATAATTACCTCATCTTGAAGAAAGAGTTGTTTAGCAATGTCTTGTGAGAACGTAAACATCATCAAAAGTGATAGTAGGAACTAAGTTAGAATCCAATTCCTCCTCAAAAGCAATGTCTCTAACTTTATTTCTCCCTCTAAATCCAACATCTTTAAAAAATATTGCAGTTCCTGTCTAAAAAATATTCCTATTTGTGGGATCATAAAACTTATAACCCCTAGATCGCTCATAATAACCAATAAAGTAGTTGCTCACTTTTTTGGAGTCCAATTTTTTTTTTCATGTGGCCTATAAGGCCTTGCATCAGCTGGACATCCCCAAATGTAAAAGTGCTTTAGACTAGGCTTTCAACCTATCCAAAGCTCATAAGGTGTTTTTGCAGCTGCTTTAGTGAGTACTCTATTCAGAATGTAAACTACTATGTTTAGAGGCACTGGCCAAATAAGCACTTTCAGACTTATCATGTTTCAACCTTTCTTCCTGTTGCATAATGAGAAATGAGCTGATTTAGAGTCTAGTTTTTTTTTTTTTTTTGACAATTGTAACTAATTTTAATTTGGTTAAATTGTGCATGAAGCGAAACCAAAACCGTAAGAACAAACAAATTCTCCAAAAGCTTGATCTTAAGTGCCATAAGTTTTGAAGCAACATGGAGCATCTCCATAATGTACTCTCTCATGTTTCTCTAACCCTTATACTTCACAAACATCAAAGAAGTTAGAAGTGACGTAATCTCAAACTTATTATTTTTGGTAAAATGTTTCTCAATTTCGTCAAGGAAACCCTTGGCCTGAGTAATCTTTTTAGATTCTGTGGCTCTAAAGGCTTTTGGAATGTTGTGTTCATGATCATTAGACTCATGTAGTTTGAACGATCCCATCTCTCAAAATCCTTTTTAGCATCATGGGTGCTTGTTGCAGTGAGAGGTACATGTTGTTCTTCCCTTAGTGCAAAGTCTATATCCATACAACCAATCATTATAAGTAAGTGCCTTTTCCATTCCTTAAAAATTAGTCCCATTAAGAATAGATATAGAATTTATATTAGCAAATATTGTGGCAGTAGAAGACGAACTGGCTGAATATAGAACAAAATAGATAAAAATAAGTTCACATCAATATTTATAAGTAAATAATAAATTCAAAATAGTGGTTAATCTCATCTCAAGATACCAAACACAAAATTAATATCAAGTCTTTGGGCAATAATATTAATAGTAAGAGGTACTCTTGTTGTAACAATCAAATATTGACAATAAATTATGTCAAATAATGAATCAATCTTTGAATTAATTTATTGCTCACATAAAGTACCTTATAATTGTCACATATTTATCATCACATATGTCATTGAAATTTTGTCAAATATTAACTTACCTTTAGGTCAATTAATAAATGCATGAATCACAAAAACATATAATCATTTTGATATTTTAAATAAACTAATTAACGCAAAAAGGTCACTTTGGTGACATTTTGTTTTAACTAATCTATTTAAAATATTAGACATCCTTAATTAAATCTCAAAGCCAAAAATTGAATTTATTTGTTTCAAAATATTTTAGATTTAAACCAAAATAATTTGAATAAAGGTAAACCTCATCTCAAGATATCAGACACTATATTAATATGTCATCTTTGGACAAAATATTAACTTCTAAGTGATATCTTGGTGTAGTAATCAAACACTCACATGCAAAACCAAATAATTGTCACATGCTTATTACCACAGTTGTATATGTAATTTTGTAAAATATTAACCTTCCTCTGGGCCGATCAATAGTAACGTAGCTTAAGTTACATGCACGTAACCTTTAATGTTTTAAAACAAAATAATTTCAATGACAGAGGTCACTTTGGCAATTTATTATTTTAATTAAGTTATTTTAAAATATATTACATACTAATATTCAAATTTAAAATTTTCATAACCCACATTTTATTTAATTTTATTAATATGTATGATAATTCTAACCACTAGACAAAGAACAACAATGAAGGACAAGAAAGATGTGGTCAAAATAGTTCTTCAAAGATTGTTGAGAATTTATGCTATCGATGTGATATGAATGAGCATTGGTCACGTACCTATCGTACATCTGAGAATTTGGTGAAACTTTATCAAGTATTCATTAAAAAGAAGGGAAAGAATATGGAAACAAATTTTATATCCCAAAATGATGAAATAGAAGCAAAAGATGAATATATTCACTACGATACTAAAACTGACCATGCCTATAAAAGTGATAAATTTCATGATCTTAATAATATAACTCACCTAGATGTGGTAGATTTATTAAATAAAACTCACTTAATAATATATTTACAATGAAACTAGCTTCCTAAATTAGGTCTGATAGTATTAAAATCTAATTGATAAATATATTTTGAAATCCATCAAATATGAGCAATGATTAATAGTTGTAATCTTAACCATGTCAAGATTTAGTGTAAATCTTACACAAAATTAAGAATGCTGCTAACCATGTTATATATTGAAATTTTAGTCACGATATTTAAAAAATGACATTCATTGTATAAACTTGAGTGGGAGGGGTGGGGAGGAGATCCACCTTAATGAGTTGATCATTTCGATGCAATGAACTTGAAAAAGAAAAAAGACAAAGGTTTGATGGTTATAGGGATGTGAGTGCCATTTTACCCCTTTCTTTTTCTATAGATAGGAGGGCAGCTTAATTACATGAATAGATTTATGTTATAGAAAAAGTATATTATTTGTTTTCGGGACAATGAATTGAAATAAAAGGAAAAGGACAAAAGTTTTATAGTTACAACGCTATAAATTAACTTAGTTCAAACTTTGATGAAGTCATAACCTTGGTTAACTCAAGCTAAATAATTTTAAGCTTCTTGACTTGATTATTTTATGCTATAAACCTGTGTATAAACATGTGTGTATGGAACCCTGCATGAAGCACAACACAAGCAAATAAAAAACCAGACTCAGTATATAGCTGAACTTTGTATAAACCAACTACAAATGGCTTCTATTGTTACCACTACTATCACAAATGGTGCTTGCCAGAATCTAGTATTGCGTTTGTCGAACTACGGAACTGCCGCGGAAACGATCAAGAATACAGAAACAGCAACTTTTCCGCTGGCTGTGCCAACCATGTATGTGAACGGAGCTCTTGTGTATGAAGTCGGTCATAGCCTTAGGTGGATCATTTTTTGGACCACTGATAATCAGGTAAATATTAATCTCAGTATCTTATTAATTATCTCCCATGGTATAGCATCAGACTGACTTCAGTTTTTTCACATGGTAATTATATTAAAACTTAACTATTTTTTTAATTTGAAAAATAAAATATATTATAGCATATATGATAATCCATCCATTTATAAATTGTAGGTCTCTACTAAGATGTTCAAAATTAGTGACTCCATTGACTGGAAACAAGTTACAAATAATCTTAAATCCGGCCACAGGAGCGAAGATAGGATTACTTATGACGGTTATGAATACATCGCATGGGCAAGTATTCAACCAAATTCTAGCGGTCAAGCAAAAGCCGCCAATATCTACGCCAGTCCAATCTAGCTTTGCTTTGATTAATTGCTATCTATCGTATCTAGGCAATCTATGTGTGGTGGTGAGGCTGTCCAAATAAAATAAAATAGTTTGCACTACTACTATTTTCTTTTGTATTATGTAATACTATATTTAAATAAATTTGACAGCCAGCAATAAAAGATTGCCATGTGTGCTTAGTTTGTTTCCTTTTTCGTTGGTGATAAAATCATTATTTCTATGATTGATAAAAGAAAAAGCATATTAAAAAAATATATGCATCTTCTCTAAATTTATTTTATATAAGTCATAGCTCTAAAACAAAACAACTTTGATAAGCCAAATTTAAAAATAAAAAGAGTTTACCTCTCCAAACATCATGACAATAAATGGATTCTACTATATTTACTCTTTTTTCTCCGCCCAATCTCCTCACAAATTATACACAACACTTCATTCTATTTAATTTAATCTAATTTAATTTGTTCCGATCAAGCCATTAATAATTAAAGAGTTCGACCGGCAGTGGCAATAGAGTCCATCAATTTGAAAGTTTTGCTGACAACTGAGTCTAGAAGTCAAACCTATTCCCTTGTCAGAGGGAAAAAAACAAATAAACAAAAAGGCAATCTAGAAGTACCTTGTAATGAGATCTCATGCTCACAAAGTCCACATCTGATATTGCCTTTAGCTTGACACCCATGGGTGTTGAGATCTTTGCGATATAAATTACTTGTGGAATCCATGCCTCTAGCTGTTAGGAGACTTACCAATTGAGTACACGCCACTTCTAGGTGCCAAACTAGTTTCACATACATAGTTGCTTATACTCCATGGGGCATGCCGACTATGTTCAAAAGATTCTGACACATTAGTTTTGTAATGATAAAAACAATTTATAGGCACAATAAAAACCAACTTAAATCAATTTCATGAATAAATATTACAAAGGCATGCATTTAAATTAACTGGCAATAAAAATTTAGTGATTGCAAATGGAAATATCTAAGCATTCGATACTTAGAAGCAATGAATCCTCGACGATTTTTGCTTTCCACAATTCGCTTAACTCTTTCTCTTCAAGAGAAAATTATACGATTTCATTAAAAATAATTCCAAGTTATCATTTGCATGGCGATTAGTCTAGTTTTAATCTTTAAAAAAAATTAATGTAACCTAATTAACAATAACCGATTTCTATCCTTAATCCGAATTTATCTAATTAATAACCACATGCTACAAATAATCGTCAACCTAACAACTCATCTTTAAATCAAAACTAACAAGTTAATCATGCACGAATTCAAATTAAATTAATCCTAAATTAAACAATATAAATCTAAATCAAGTCACTTCCGTTTAGTACTTACTGTAACTAATTAAGCCTAACCACGAGTAATTTCAATTTTACTCAAACAATGCATCAACTAATAAATTAATCTTGCTAGTGAAAATTAAAAGGAGTAAGGCACGTCCTAAGACAAACAATGAGCAACCAATTTTTGATCGATAACTCCAACAATTTTGTTGTCTGATTGATAGCAAATAGGAAGCAATTTGACGGTAGAATTGAACGAGAAAATGGCAACAGATCTTGAAGGGGATGGGGATACTTTGAACAAACTTGAGGCAACAATTACTTGGAGCAAAGCAGCAGCTAAATGGAGCACAGCGATAGTAGCAAATAGATGGCAAAGATTTGAAGAATTTTGGTTGCTAGTACTTGAGACTATCGGTGCGACAGATTGGCAATGAAAAATTATCTAATTTGGTTGCCACAAGGAGATTACTAGTAAGAATCCATAAAGCTGCACTCTCAAGTGTTTATGTTTCTTTAGGATTCTATTGTTTACATTTGTGATCTTTAGCGATTTGTTTTCCTTAAGAATAAGTCCACATCTATTACTTCTAGCAGATTTCTTAGCATGTCTTTTGTATATAAACTCATATCAATTAATGAAAAAAAGGTGAAGTGAAAACATTCCAAAACCTAATTGTCTCTTCATGGTGTCAGAGCCACTCTCATACAAGATTTAGGTTCCTATTTTTTTCCAACAAAAACCTCCTTCACCATGGCAACTGGAAATACTCAAGTTGCCCTCCCAAACACTCAAGACCTAGAACATCCTCTCACCTTGGTCACCTTCCACAACTCCATAAAACTTACCTCAAGTAATTATCTCTCTTGGAAAACTCAGATAGAATCCATCCTCATTGGCTATGATCTCTACAAATTTATTGATGGTTCCTATCCATCCCATCCCACCACCATCACCACCAACAATACTGTTGAATAAACCTTAAATGTTAGTTTTAATGGGTTTAATTTAGGAGTTTTTTTTAATGAAAGGTCATAGGAGAATGAAAGGTCATAGGAAAATGAAAGGTCAAGAGTCATTGGTTTATGGCTTTTATTATATTTTAATATTTTTTAGTTTTTTTTAAGGACAATAGCCT
Organism: Gossypium stocksii; assembly: GCA_020496765.1. Lineage (NCBI taxonomy): Eukaryota > Viridiplantae > Streptophyta > Magnoliopsida > Malvales > Malvaceae > Gossypium > Gossypium stocksii. The sequence goes on along the minus strand of CM035628.1, from coordinate 44,247,638 downwards.
GTAAATAGTTTGTAAGAATTTGATATTATTTTTGTGAAAAAAGTAAGAAAATTCAGAAGTCAAAGTTTTAAGTTTTTTTCTGTCTTGAGTAATCTGTCAATTTGGTATTAGAGCTATGGAGAGTGTGACCAGTCATGTGCCGTTACCTCGACTAACGAAGGCGAACTACAAGAATTGGAGCATCCAAATAAAAGCTTTTCTTGGGTCTCAAGATGGTTGGGGGGTGGTCCAAGAAGGTTTTGTAGAACTGACAACTATCGCGGGATATACGGCGGCTCAAAACAAGGTATTGAAAGAGATGCGATCAAAAGATAAGGCAGCATTGTACATGTTGTTTCGAGCTATTGAATAATCAGGCTTTGAGTAGATTGCGAGTGTGACAACTTCAAAAGAAGCGTGGGACATTTTGGCGAAGGTGTACAAAGGAGCCGACCGGGTTAAACAAGTCCGCCTTCAAACTCTTCGCAGCGAGTTGGAAGGCATGAAGATGAAGGAATCGGAAGGTGTCTCTGACTACATCGCACGTGTTCAAACTGTGGTGAACCAACTCAACCGAAATGGAGAAGCGTTAATAGATGCACGAGTTGTGGAGAAGATTTTGAGATTCTTAACTGACAGTTTCGAGAATGTCGTATGTGCCATAGAAGAGTCAAAGGATCTAGCAACGCTCGCAGTTGACGAGCTCGCCGGTTCTCTCGAGGCACATGAACAACGTAAGAAGAAGAAGAAAGAGGAGACACTCGAGCAAGCACTTAAAACTAAGGCTTTAATTAAAGAAGAAAAGGTTTTCTATTCTCAAAATTTTTGAGGTAGAGGGCGTGGCCGTGGAGGTTGAGGCGGCGGAAGAGGTCACGGTCAAGAAGGGAATTATGAGGAGAAGGAGCAATTAAACCAACAAAATTGGCGTGGAAGAGGCCGCAATCATAGAAGAGGCAGTCAATCGAATTATTCCAACATCGAGTGCTACAAGTGTGGCAAATATGGTCACTATGCAAAGGATTGCAACTCTGATAAGTGCTACAATTGTGGCAAGATGGGACATTTCGCGAAAGGATGTCACGACTTGAAAAAGGTAGAAGAAACAACCAACCTAACCACGAACGATGAAGAGGTGAAAGAAGGTTTTCTCTTGATGGCACACAACGAAATCAACACCAACAACAACATGGTGTGGTACCTTGACACGGGTGCAAGCAACGATATGTGCGGGCACAAGCACCTATTCAAAGAGATGCAAATGATTGAAACGGGACATGTGTCGTTTGGAGATGCGTCGAAAGTTGAGGTAAAAGGCCAATGTACTGTTTGTTATTTACAAAAGGATGGGTTAGTTGGGTCTATCCAAGATGTGTATTATGTACCAGACCTCAAGAGCAACATTTTGAGTATGGGGCAACTCATGGAAAAAGGTTATTCGGTACTTATGAGAGACTGGTTGTTACACTTGAAAGATAAGCAAGGGCGTTTGGTCTCTTGAGTTGAAATGGGGAGAAATCGCATGTACAAGTTGAATTTGAGAAGTGTTCGAGAAAAATGTTTGCGAATCGACGTAGAAGACAAGGCGTCACTGTGGCATCTCCATTTTGGTCACCTACATTATGGTGGTCTAAACGAGTTGGCGAAGAAGAACATGGTGCACGGGCTACCGGACATGGATTACGAGGGAAAATTTTGTGAAGAATATGTGCTCGGCAAGCATGCGAGAACTTCGTTTCAAAAGAAGGCAAAATATCGGGCTAAGAAACCTCTTGAATTGATTCATACCGACATATGTGGACCAATTACCCCCGAATCTTTTAGCGGTAAAAGGTATTTCATTTCCTTTATTGATGATTTCTCACGAAAAACTTGGGTTTATTTTCTAAAGGAAAAATTCGAGGTGTTCGAAGTGTTCAAAAAGTTCAAGGTGATGGTAGAAAAGGCAACCGGTAGACATATCAAATCTGTACGATCCGATAAAGGTGGCGAGTATACTTCGACGGCTTTTATGGAGTATTGTGAGGAGCAAGGCATAAGCCGATTCTCGACGGCTTTTATGGAGTATTGTGAGGAGCAAGGCATAAGCCGATTCCTAACCGCACCGTATTCTCCCCAACAAAATGGTGTGGCTTAAAGGAAGAACCGGACTGTTCTCGATATGGTTCGGTCAATGCTCAAGAGCAAAAAGGTGCCGAAAGAATTTTAGGCGGAAGCCGTGCAATGTGCCATCTATGTGCAAAATCGGAGTCCACATGCGAAGTTGGATGGTCAAACGCCACAAGAGGCATGGAGCGGACAAAAATCGATAGTTTCTCATTTCAGAGTATTTGGTAGTGAGGCCTATGCACACGTACCGGATCAGCGAAGAATGAAGCTCGAAGACAAAAGCAAAAGGTTTATTTTTATTGGGTATGATGAGAAGACAAAAGGATACAAGCTATTCGACCCGATAAGCAAGAAGGTTGTGGTGAGTCGTGATGTACGAGTTAATGAAGCAAGTGAGTGGGATTGGAATAACTCAATGGAGGTTATCATCGAAGATGGAGGATCATCAACCGCTACACCAACAATCATACCAACAAATCCTAAAACTACCGATGACGAAGATGAACCACAACAACCCAAAATACGAAGTTTGCAAGATTTGTATGATTCAGCAAATGAGGTACACATTGTATGTCTTTTGGCAGATTCTGAGAATATAGGTTTTGAAGAGGCGGTACGAGACAAGAAGTGGCAAACTGCCATGGACGAGGAGATTAAAGCAATTGATCGCAACAACACATGGGAGTTAACGGAGTTACCGAAAAGAAGTCAGCCCATTGGTGTGAAGTGGGTGTTCAAGAGAAAGATGAATGCTCAAGGCGAGATAGAACGATACAAGGTGCAACTTGTTGTAAAAGGATACAAGCAAAAAGAGGAAATCGATTATGACGAGGTGTTTGCTCCCGTTGCAAGAATGGAGACAATCTGGTTACTTTTTTCACAAGCGGCTCAATTCAAATGGCCGATATTTCAAATGGATGTCAAGTCGGCATTCTTGAATGGTATGCTCGAAGAAGAAGTCTACATCGAACAACCACCTGGGTACATGTAAAGTGGAGAAGAGAAGAAGGTACTGAAATTGAAGAAGGCACTTTACGGGTTGAAGTAAGCACCGAGGGCATGGAATACTTGTATCGATACATACTTCAAGGAGAACGGGTTCTAACAATGTCCCTATGAACATGCCCTTTACGTGAAGAAGAATGGAGGTAATATGTTATTTGTTGCTCTTTATGTTGATGACCTTATTTTTATGGGGAACAATGATGAGATGATACAAGATTTTAAGAGCATAATGACACATGAATTCGAGATGACAGATTTGGGTTTGATGAAGTTTTTCCTTGGTTTGGAGGTAAGACAAGAAGATACAGGTATTTTTGTGTCACAGGAGGCATATGCAAAGGAAATTTTGAAGAAGTATAAGATGGCAAATTGCAACCCGGTATCAACACCAATGGAACCAGGTGTAAAACTCTCAAAATTTGATGGAGGGGAGCGAGTTGATGCAAGCAAATACCGAAGTTTGGTGGGAAGCCTTCGCTATCTCACTTGCACAAGGCTTGACCTTTCTCTAAGTGTTGGCATTGTAAGTCGGTTCATGGAGGAGCCGGTTTATTCACATTGGAAGGCATTGAAACGAATCCTACTGTACATCCAAGAAACGGTGTCACTAGGGTTATTTTATTCAAATGTGGAAGATTACAAGTTGATTGGGTATTCCGACAGTGATTGATGTGGAGACTTAGACGATCGAAAAAGTACATCGGGATATGTGTTCTTTATGGGTAACACGGCGTTTACTTGGATTTCAAAGAAGCAACCGATCGTGACACTCTCGACATGTGAAGCTGAATATGTGGCAGCGTCTTGGTGTGTGTGTCATGCTATATGGCTCAGAAATTTGTTGGGTGAGTTAGAGCAACAGCAACTCGGTGCGACTGAGATATGAGTTGACAATAAATCAACAATTGAGTTGGCAAAAAACCCAGTGAATCATGAGAGAAGCAAACACGTTGATATTCGCTTTCACTTCATCCGAGATCAAGTAAAGGAAGGTAGTGTGAAATTAGTGCACGTGGCAAGCCGGGACCAAGTTGCGGATATCTTCACGAAACCACTACCGATAGTACTTCTCAACAACTGCAAGAAATTAATCGGCATGAAAGATGGTAGAAGCATTTAAGTTTATGGGGGAGTTTTGTTGAATAAACCTTAAATGTTAGTTTTAATGGGTTTAATTTAGGAGTTTTTTTTAATGAAAGGTCATAGGAGAATGAAAGGTCATAGGAAAATGAAAGGTCAGGAGTTATTGGTTTATGGCTTTTATTATATTTTAATATTTTTCAGTTTTTTTTAAGGACAATAGCCTATAAATAGTTTGTAAGAATTTGATATTATTTTTGTGAAAAAAGCAAGAAAATTCAGAAGTCAAAGTTTTAAGTTTTTTTCTGTCTTGAGTAATCTGTCAAATACACCCTCTCCCAGTCCTGCATATCAAACGTGGTTAAGGTAGGACAAGCTTTTATTTGGAGCACTTATCGGCACGATCTCAACTAATCTTGTGCCGCTTATTACCCAATCCATAACATCTCGTGATGCTTAGCGTATCCTTGCCAACACTTATGCTTGTCCCTCCCATGGCCATATCAAACAACTCAAAGATAACTCAAAGAATATCACCAAAGGGTCACAATGTATCACTGACTATATACAAGACATCAAAACCAAAGATGATGATCTTGCTGCTCTTGGCAAGCCCCTTGATCATGAAGATTTAATTGAAAAAGTCCTGAAAGGCCTTGACGACACCTATCAATCTGTAATTGATGCAGTCAATAGTAGAGATGCTCCAATCACCTAACCCAATTGTCTCTTCAATTACAACAATTTGTAATAGCAACTAATCAAAGCAACAAAGCTTCTATGAAGAACATATGGTAGCGGCAATGCTTTGGCAATCAAGGTAGTCGGTGCAAGGCGAGTTGGTTCAACGATTGGAGAAGCAAATCGGTGCCCCTTGGACAACAAGGCAAATCAAATTTGGCAGTAGCAAGTTGAGGGAATCGTGGTGGCTAATTTCGTACTTTGAATCTAAGGCCAATTTGTTTGCGGTAGCTATGGACGGTAATGATTTGTAAGCTTGCAACAATTGGAATGGTCAGCCAAAGAAAGAATAACTAGGGTTCAAGTACTTCTACTTCTAATTGAAGTCTCGAGAACCAAGAAGACTAGTTTGACGTAATTTCCACTTCTAATTATCAATAAAATCAAATAACTTTAATAATAAAAATAAACTCTAATTATTCTTATAACATATCCCTAATACAACTTTAATGAAAATACTAATCCAATTAAGTTAAATAATAATAACACCACCAGCAACTCAGAGTGACTTTAAATTGTAATTTGAAACAAAGGAAACATATTAACTACAAGAGTAGTTACACATTAATTCTTTTTTCTCAGCAATAAAATATATTTTATTAGAAAATAGAAGGCACAAATCTTTCAGAAATAGTTCGTTTACACACCTAAGGAGAAAACACCTACAATTAGAATAAAAAAACATCAAGGACAAAACCAAAACACCGAAACTGTCGACATAAAACACCAGCCAACACAGTGTAGAGGTAGCATTAGCCAACACAATCCATATCTTCTCACCAAAATGAACTCTCCCAAAGAGACAAGTCTCTTAAAATCACCCCAACATAGGCATTCAAAATGACACAAATTTGATAACAGAAAATGGCACAACATGTTCAAATTGAACCTTCCACCAATGCTCTTTCATAAGCCAACTTTTCATGGATTAACTCCAAGGCCTTCAATGATAATTATATACCAATCTTTTACATCACAATACTTGCACCAGAATCTTTTTCATTTTTCTTTTTTATCTACTCCTGGTTTTTTTGGCTTATTTCTTACTTTCTTTTCGACGCACCAATTCATCCGCCTCACTGTAGAACTTTCATTTAAGATGATTATTCTCTTTCTTTTCTTTTTGATTCCCTACGTGCATTATCCTTTTGTTCAGAGTTATCCTTCCCTAACTCAATTTGAACTTTCATGGAGTTATTCACCATAACAAATTCTTCTATTAATTTAAAATTCTTGGATTTAACCATTGACAGAGCGTTATTCATCAAATCTCCAAAAGTATCTCCAAACTGTACACCACTGTTAGCCCCATTCGTCCCATTTGGGACACCAACTACTTTTCATACCTATTCTCATGAGAATTCCCATCATGCAATAAACCATCTCCCATGTTACAGTTGATCCTTTCCAAACAACTGGGATCTTTAATCCTCTTTTTTGATCTCTTACACAGTTGGTCATTATTATGCATGCTACTATTTTTGGCTCTACATTTGAAGTTGATATAAGTTTTTTCCATAACACCACCATTCTAATTCAATCCATCCACTTCCTCCTACAATTGTTGATCAGCCAACTTTTGATTAGCAGATTCATTTAGTGTCTTTTTGCCCATTCTAGCTATCACAACTTTGTTTTCTTTCTTGTTCTTTATGGAACTACCCATCACTGTAATTTTTTTTAGAGTCTTTCATCTAACAAATTTAGTCTATTCGCTCCCATTCTCCAATTTCCAACTCTTCTCGTTGATTTTATTTGGCATTTCTATTCTTTCACCTTTTATCGCTGTACCTTTTTCCAACGACTTTTCAACTTAGCCTGTATCTTGTATATTCGACTCAGAAGAAGCAATTTCTGGACACCATTCTGACGCTAAAGCCTAATGGCGTTGCTTTGGTTCATTCCTTGTAACTAGACCTGTGATCTCAGTAACTCTAACATGATAACTTTCTTCACTAAACTGGAGAATAACGACCTCATTCACTCTCTAAAATTGTTTGGACAAGATTTCTAGAGCCATTTTACTATATTCTTCCATAGAACATGTATTTCAACCCAACGAAACTAAAGAACCCCAACTCTGTGCAATTCTCTTAGATGTGATATAATTCCACATGTGAATTAGTACTCCACGTACCTCAACCCAAATAATTCTGTTTAAAGCAAAAAATAAGTTGGACCACTATTTGAAGCACAAAAGGAGTTGGACTACCGAATGGTCTCCACAAAGAATTCAAGTGTGCAAGACCACTCTAGTTCAACCAATCTCACTCACTCACTCACTCACTCACTCATTCACTCACTCAAATTGGTGTTTAAACATAGATATCTGAAAGGCCCTCCATCCTGATGTACTCTCACAATCTAAACAAATCATGATAGCCATCCGTAATTTCTATCATGCATTTCTCCAACGTGGCCATCTCCTCAACCACTACATGCATAGGGACCTTTTTCAGAACAGGAACATATTAGCTGCTAATTTATTAACCATAGTTTCTAGAGAGGTACTTGAATCTTGCGGCTGTTGTGGAATCAGGTTTTGATATGGTTAGTTGTACTATGGGTTAGCTCCGTAACTCACGTTGAGGTAATTTTTCGACCCTGGGTTATAGATATTAGCATAAGGGTCATATCACCTTCGGGGTGGTCTAGAAAAATTCCCCACAACATCTAAATGGGCCATAGTATCATCACAGAAACTAGGACACGCTTCTGTTGTATGTTCGGGTGTTGCACAAATTCTGCATGGTCGAGTTTGTCCTATTTTTACTTCAAAAAGAGAATTCATAATATTAGTAATTCGATCAACTTTATCTTCTAAAGCTGAAATACTTAGCTGGGGAACCCTTTTGGTGGGCTTAGGATTGGCTCAAAATTACTGAGTATTTGCAGCCATCGTGGATATCAAGTCCCTTGCCTGTTGGGGAGTCATGTTGACCAATGCTCCTCCACTAGTGACATCTACCATATTTTCTCTATAGGTTTTAAACCCTTATAGAAGTATTGGAGCAGGGACTATTCTGTTATCCCATATTATGGGCAACTTACACAACTTCTTGAATCATTCCCGATAGTCATAAAGAGTCACCGTATCTTTTTTCCTTATCTCAATGATCTCCCTTCTTAACTCAATTGCATACAATGCTAGAAAGAACTTGTTGAAAAACAAATGGGAAAGATCAGTCCAAGTTGTAATAGATCCATGAGGTAGATAAAACAATTATTCCCTAGTAGAATCTACTAAGGAAAAAGAGAAAGCATGCAATTTGATTTGATCCTCAGTTACGACCTGAGGTTTCATACTAAGACAAACCATATGAAAATCTTTTAAATGTTTATGTGGATTTTCATTTTGTAATCCGTGGAAAGTCGGCAGTAACTGGGTTAATCCTGACTTCAGTTCAAAATCAGTATCTATAGTAGGATACGCAATGCATAACAGTTGTTGTTCTACAGGAGCTTCGGCCAATTACTGAATCATTTGAGCCATAGGTTGATGTGCTAGATTTGGGTTTTTGTTAACCCTAGCGTTAAGCACTTCTTCTGGTGGATCAACTACTATTCTTTTGTTTTCTAGTGTTTGAGTAGAGTTTTCGTTAACCCTAGACTCAACTTCATCGCCTGCTTCTATTTTCGACGGTGGGTCATTCTCAGTCTCTACCACTTCTGATTGCTTTTTATGTAGCTTTGTTTCCTTGCGATTAGCTCTTGTAGTCTTCTCTATTTCTGAATCAAATGCAAGAATTCCTGGAGTAGATTTGGTCATAAGAAAGAAAGAAGCAAGATTAGTATGTTACCAATCCCCGTCAACGATGCCAAAATTTGGTGTGTCGCTGAAAGCACCAAAAATAATCTATCCCTATAAAAAAACAAAAAAAAAAAAAGAATAGTATAAGGGAAGTAGGGTCAAATCTTCAGGGATTGGATTTGCACAACTTCTTGTTCCTCGAGATCCCGAGCACAGTCGTGCCCAAGAAAAAAGTGGTGTACCTAAAAAAATAAAAATGACAGAATTAAATATATTGACAAATTGAGATTGCTCCATACAAATTTCAATTTTTTTATTACTACAAAAAATAACAAAAGGAATAAAAATAGCAATGTCTCATGTGGAAATTTGGTACAACCGTTTGTATATCTGAAATTTGGTAAAATTATTAAATAATATTCACTTAAACTAAATATATTATGTCACACCCCAAAAACTGGGTTAGAAGAATTGAATTGTGAAATTATGTTAAGTGTGTTAATCTAGTTTAGTGGATAGGTGTTGTGCTTGTGTACGAGGTTTTGGGTTTGAATATTTTCCTTAAATTTTGCTATTTTTTCCTAAACCCCTACCTTTGAATATTTGATTTATATATTAGTTTATCTCAATTAATAATAAAATGAGCTTGCTGATTTAGTGGTAAGGTGTTAGCTTACCTTTTGATTTTGTGTTTGAGTTCCCATGTGTGCAAAATGGAATTAATTTTGTTTTAAACTCTGGGAAGCTTTAAAATTAGTGGTGAGAGATTTTCTCCTAAAGTTCCTCTCTCACAACTGTCCCTCTCTCCCCACACTCTCTAAATTTGATGTCCAATCTTCCACTTTCTCCATTTTTTTCCGTTGTTTCAATTTGCATCCTTTTTACTTCACTTCTATCGAAATTGTTTTCTTGTTTACAACTGTTATGTTTTCTTTCTTTTATTTTTTTAAATCATGCGTTGGTGTGAGTTTAATTTCAATGTCGAGTTCTTTTTGGTCGTTCCAATTTTTGGGGTTTGCTGTGTTTAATAGCCCATTTTTAGTTGGCTTTGGAACCACAAATTTGAGGTCAAAATAATTATTTTGTTATTATTTTTATATCTAAAGCATGATAGTGGAGTTGTATAAAAATTTCGTTAAGAAATTTTACTGTTTGAGTGCTTAATTTGATAAAAAGGACTAAATCGCGTAAAGTGTAAAACTTGAGTTCTATTAGTTAAAGGTGTCAAATAGCTGTAGAACATTAAAGTAAAGGTCCTTAAGTGGTAATTAGACCATTGATATGTTGAGTGGACATTTATGGACATCATTTTTTTGATTTTAAATGTTTTAGTAAAGATTAAAATTGTAAATTAAAAATTAAATGATAGAAAATAGAAAAATAAGTTAAACAAAGTTATCATCTTTGTTTATTCATTCCACCACCGGAAATACAAAGAGAAAGAGAAGCCATGGAAGCTTTCTAGGGTTCAGTCACTTGGGAGCTTGATTGGTAAGTGATTTTTGTCCCGTTTTTAATGATTTCTTTGTTTTTGAGATCGTTGCAGCTTAGTCTAGCTAACCCAGGGACTAATTGGAGAAACTGTTAAAATTTTAGGATGTTTCCATTGTTGAATATGCATGAGTTTTAGTGTTTGATGGATAAAAATGAAAGTTTAGTGAAAGTTATACAAGTTTTGTAAAGTGATTTTTTGTAAAAATGCAAATTAGGGATTAAATTGAAATATGTGTAAAACCCATGGTTAAAGTGTGAATAAATTAAAAATATGGGCTTCTAGGGACCTATAAAGAGTTCGGCTAAGCATGGGTAGGATGAAATTGTGTAAATTTGCATTTTTATGTGAAAAAGACTAAATTGTAAATAAGTTGAAAGTATAAGGGTAAAAGTGTAATTTAGCCAAAATAGATGTTTTGAGCTAAATTGAATAGAATGGAAATTGAATAAGTTTAATTTGATTATATATAGATCAAGAAAAGTAAAGACCAAAATTAGATCGGGGAAAAGGTAAGGTTGACGAATAGTCGATAGTTTTCATCCGAGCTACTTTGAGGTAAGTTTGTATAATTAGAATTGAGTTTTAATTATATGTATTTGATTCAAATGTATGTATTTGAATTGAGGAAATAAGTTAAAACCTATTGAATGCCTAATTGATAAAGTTCGAGGAAATATCGAGCCCCATTTGAACCGTAGGAATTCGTAAGATACAAGTGACATGTCACTAGGGTTACCATTTTTGTCGTGTTCCTGGATGTGTTGCGGACTCACCACAGCTTGTATGAGCTTACCGATATTCAGCTCGTAAGAGCTTACTATTTTTCAGCTCAATAGAGCTTATTGTCCTTCAGCTCATGAGGAGCTTACCGATTATGGCTCGAAAGTGTGAATATGATCATGAATTGACGGATTACCGATTAGTACACCTTGAGTGTACCACCCGTGTATCTATCAATATTCTAAGTGAATTGATGGATTACCGATTAGTACACCTTGAGTGTGCCACCAGCATAGCTATCGATATTCTAAGTGGTTCAACGGGTATAATTCTGTTACTGGTTATATAAATGAATTACAAATTATTTGAATGAAAATGAAATAGTACAAATATTGTGTAAATTATATGGAACTGATATTATATGATGAGTTAAAGTATGAAATGAAATTTATAAATACATGAGTATAAATGCTTATTGATTTAATCTATGATGACTTGATGATTATATGGACATTATGATACTAACCAATTGATGATTTTATATGCTTAGGTGTAACAACCTTATCCTGTAATCGTAGCTGAAATAGGTAAGGGGCATTACCAGACTTGTAACACAGATCAGAGTAATATCTCATTAGACATTTAACAGATATCATCTTACTCCAATAGTTTTCAAACATTCATAACATATCATGCTTAAAACAAACATATAAAACTCTAATTGTACAATAGGGACTAATTCGATAACATATAAAACGTATAGAGAAACTTAAGAAAATTTTCAAAATAGGGTCACATGGCCGTGTGCCCAAGCCGTGTGCCACACATGGTCACCAGACATGCCCATGTGTCCAACCTGTGTGAGAACAAGGCATACATACTGACTTGGCCACATAGCTATCAGACACGCCCGTGTGTCCAGCCTGTGTGTCATACGCAGCCAATAGACATGCCCGTGTGTCTACTTCATGTAACTCACTGTCCAATTTAATTAAGGTGCAGGGGTCACACAGTTGAGTCACACGCCCGTGTGCTCAGGCCGTGTGGCACGAAATAGGCTTGGTTTAAGCCATTTTCACACCCATTATGTCATGTACCTGCAAGCATTAATTTCAAAACATTTATATGCATAAATAGGCAACCAAATCAGCCATTTCAAGTCACATTATAGACTATTTCATAACCAACAAAACATTTCCAATTATATCGCAAACATATACTAACTTACATGTATCCATTTCATGCCAAGTACCTATATATTTCATAACTCAATCTCATTCATTTCAAACATGAAACTTACCATGAATCGCAAGTAAGCTTATAGTAAAATGACCATTTCATGTAGTCATACATATGCCTCTAAATACCACTTGTAAATCAATCACATTTCACCATTCATACAAACATATCCGTAGTCACATATCATTCAAACCAAAAATGCAATTATCAAATTTACCTCAAAATGAACACATCATATAATGCTTCCATATCAAGCCAACCATTTTCAACTCAAATATCACATAGCTTGATCATAATACCAAAATTCACATCACATTCAAATACACAAGTGGCCAAATAATTCAACTTATAAACTAGCCTATACATGCCATATTACCACATTTCAAAGAGTTCAATAATACCAATCGTCTCCGAGATAGTGTGATAAAATTTTTGATGACTTCTAACCCGAGCTAGCATTCAAATCACTGTAAAATACAGAGAATAAATAGAGTAAGCTAATAAGCTTAGTAAGCTCGTATAATTAACAGTACTTTCTATGGTTTAACAATTATTTCACCATTTTAAAAAAACTTGAATACATATAAACCAACTCTACCAAATTCAATATCTCTTAATTTAATTTCCATGTAATTCATATATTAATTCATCAGTTTTCACTTACATCTCATATAATCTATCAATTATCACTTACGTGTCAGAGTCCTCACAAATACCTGTATTAATCTGTATCATTGCTTATAACCTCATCTTTATCATCATATTCTAGATGAAACATTTTGAAGAAATAACGTATACTCGGTATCTCGCACTTTACGTGCCATATATGTGGTTTGACCACCTGTTTCTCATATCATAAGTATCATTTATTCCATTTCTCAATAAATTAATACCACAATACACATATATCAATAATAAGAGAAATTTATCCGTTACAATGGTAATTCATCCCTATAATTCATATAAATCATGTAACATTTCATCTTTATAATTCATATAATTCATGTAACATCTTATCCCTTTAATTCATGTAACTCATGTCACTCATATAACATATAATCCATGTAATTTGTATAACATATATTCATGTAAATCATATAATTCTTGTAGCATATAACATTCATATAACATTCCCATACATGTAGCATATCACATATCATTTCTCACTTACAGAACTCATGTAAACCATGTAATGTTTCATCTATACATATCATATAACACATCTAACAATTCATCTTATAGCACATATACTCTTGTACCATATAAATCATGTAAACCATATAAATTCATGTAACATATAATCCAGGTATCTTGTAATTCATATAACATATAATTCATATACTTTTTGCATCTTTTGTAACATGTATTCATACATTTCATATCGGTATAATGCTCGTTGAACCTTTGGAAACATTGAGGGATACTCGGGTGATACACAGTAAGTGTATATATATCTGTAATCCGTCAATTCATCATATATGCTCTTTCGAGCCATGTATGGTATGCTCCTCCTGAGCCGATAATCGGTAAGCTCTAACGAGCAACGAGGTGAACGGTAAGCTCCATAGAGCTGAAACGGTAAGCTCGAAGGCTGAACAGTAAGCCCGAAGGTTGAACGGTAAGCCCAAAGGCTGAACAATAAGCTCATAAGAGATGTGGTGAGTCCGCAACAAATGCAGGAGCTTGACCAAAACGGTAACCTTAGTGACATGTCAATTGTATCCTACGACTTTCTATGGTTCAAACGGGACTCGGTATTTAGCCGAAAAATTTAACCAATAGGCAATTCGGAACCACATCTCACTTATATAATTCATATAAATCATGGCAACAATTACTCATGTAATTCACATAAGCCATATACCATTTCATATATACACATCATACATCTCATGTAGCATTTCCTTTTATAACACATATATTCATGTACTATATAATTCATGTAATTTTTTTTGTAACATGTAATCTTTTTAATACATATCCATCTCATTTACAAGCACATATCATATAACTTATAACACTTTTCCATACTATATCATGTAATTCGGTGACAACAACATATTCTAGAGTCGATAATTCTAGTAAATTATTCATTCCACATGCATATACATTCAATTTAAACAATTATAGTAACTAATAGTTTGATTCTAACTATACGAACTTACCTCGTAATTGCTCGTATAATCGTTTACCCGTCTATCTTTTGTTTCCCTCGATCAAGTTTCGATGTTTATCTATCTTGATCTATACGAATTCAAAATAATCTATTTATTCATCAAAACATTCAATTTAATCCATATACCTGTATTTTGGCCTATTTAAAAAAATAGCCCTAATAATTCCATACTTTGACACTTTAGTCCTTAATACAAAAATATACAAAATACACCAAATTTCCATATACCCATTAATAGCCGAATATTCATGTATACCATAAAAGCCCATATTTTCATTTATTTTTCATTTCTAGCCACAAAATTTCTATCTTTTTCAATTAAATCCCTAATTCACATTTTTGTCAAAAATCACTTTATAAAACTTGTATATCTTTAAACAACCGTCAATAATCTAGCATAAAACTTCAATATATTCATGTATTCAAAAATGACACATTTAAAAAATATCACTAATTTTAGAAATTGAGGTGCGGCTAACTATATCGAGCTGCAATGAGCTCAAAAACATAAATCATTAAAAACCGAGTAAAAACCGTACCTTAATTGAAGATTTAAACTTGGCCGAATATAACCTAATGAAAATGGTTTTCTTTCCTTAGCAATTCGGTGGAAGATGAAGAAAATAAAACCATATTATGCTTTTGTTTAATTAATAATAAGATATAAACCATTTTACAATACTAACCTTTAATAAACTATATAAAAATCATATATAATATGGAATAAATGTCCACTATCATTTAAAATGGCCTATTTACCATTTAAGGCCACTAAATTCAAAATCCAAAGCCAAATAAGTCATTTAACCTATGGAACACCTATTTTTCACTTTACGTGATTTAGTCCTTTTTACCGAATTAAACGTTTAATCAGTAAAATTTCTTTACGAAACTTTTACATGATAATTATATCAGCTTGTAAACATTAATAAAATAATAAAATAAATATTTTTACTTGATTAAGTGGTCCCGAAATCACCTATTCTGCTCAGACTGAAAATTGGGCTATTACTATCGAAACCATTTTTTATTTTGGGAAATGGGGTTGACTTTTAAATCGAAAATAGAGTCCCCACCAATCTTTTTTGAGGTGTGATTGGGTCACCTTGAGATTAATCGTTTTAATAAAACATTTTGATTTATTAAAAAAATAATTTTGGTCCACAAAATTCGAGAAAACGTGCTCAGGAGTCGATTACGCACGAGGAAGGATTAGCACCCTCGTAACGCCCAAAAATTGGTACCTAATAGATTAATTAATATCCTAATGTCAAAAATTTGTAAAGATTTTAAAATACGATCCTTTTGATGTTTAAAACTTATGTCCTTTAATTTTAAATAGACATTCAATTATTTGGATTTCAAAAGAAAATTCGAAACCCAGTAAGTTAGAGCACGATATTTCGAATTTCCCAGACACCGGATATCCTTTGCTTTTTAGAAATCATTGCCTCAAGATGATAAAACATCACATCCAGTGAGTTAGGACACAACATCTTAAATTCCCAAGAAGAGGTTTTTATATTTAAAATTTATAGGTTTTGATTTCAAAAAGGGTACTTGGTTACTTAAATTCAACGAGAAAAATCGAAACCCAGTAAGTTAGGGCACAATTTTCTCGAAGCTCCAAAATACCAAGTATTACCTTACTTAAAAAAAATTGAATAAAGTGCAGTAATTAAGCGAATGCATTTTATATTTAAAACGATGATTTGAATAAAATTGTCATGCTATTGAATAACAAAATCATTAATACACTAACAAAGGAACAGCTCATGATAATCACAGATTGTGCCAATGTTCAATGCTAAAATATATAATTAAAAGAGAGAAAAATAATACAAAATAGCTAAAAACAATAACAGTGCAAAGACAATGTCTAGGTTAACATGAAAATAATAATAAAATGATAAAATAACCAAATCTAAATTCTAAAAATAAATAAATAAGACAACATAGAATAAATAATAATGGTCCAAAATAAATATACATGAAGTAAATACTTGAAAATAAAAGAAATAATATAAAAAATGAAATGAATGATGTAAAACAACAATGGATAAATAACAAAGCAGTAAAAAAAAGGCAAACTTTAAAATGGATAACATACACATATGTGTAATAGTATAAAATAAATAATATATATTGAAAATAAATAAAAAAATTAAAAAGGAATACAATAAATTATAAATTGTACTTTTAAAAAAATTAAACTAAGTAATACATAAATGATAATAAATAATAAATAAAAAAATAATAAAATAACCCAATGAATAATAAATAAATAAATAAAATTTAATATATAATACTAAAATAATTTAAAATATAAAAAATAAATAAAAAGATTAAAATTCGAGGAAACTAGGGCTAAAAAAAACAAAATCTCAAAAAAAAGAAAGTAAAAGGACCAGATTAAACGCGTGCCACACTGTAGGAAACAATTGGGCAATTATACCCTATCACCTAAACGGCACCATTCCAGTATCTGCCTTTAAATGGCCCAAGGACCAGATTGAAACAAATGCCATGTTTTAGGGCCAAATTGAAAATAAAAGAAAAATATAAATGGGACGAGATTACATAGCAATAATAATGCGGAAGGACCTAAGGGTAAAATTCCCATTTTTTAAAAACGCGCGGATCCTCCCCGGGTCGGGTCAACATACGAGTTTTGGCCTTAAAACGACGTCGTTTTGGTCATTAATAAGCCGTTCCAAAACGACATCGCATCATTGGCTTATAAATACTAAAAAAATATATAAAAAACATTTTTATCAAACTCCTTTAAAAAAACCCTAGAATTCTCTGAAAGGGCTCTTAGAGCACCAACCGATGTTCGACCTTGCTCCGTCATTGAGCCTCCATCCTCCACCTCCGTCGGCCACTGTATATGGTGGTCGGAGCTCAAAAATAGGGGTGTTTTGATCCTTTAGGCATTCTTGAGATCGAATCCTAGGTTTAAACCACCCAAAAATGCAATTAAATAAAAAAAAGGTGAGGTACTCATCGGTTTTCTCTGCCATTCGTCAAAAGGTAAAAAAAGAAATCCTACTTTTCTTCACTTGCAATGAATAAAAATGCATGTATGTTTGCTTATTCGAAATAAAATCACAAAGAATACCTCTATTTTTTTGATTTTTCGTATTAGTGTTTTTATTTTAGAAAAAAATCCTCCTGAAACACTAATTACATTTTGATTTTTATAGCCTAGATAAATCGGTCAAAATAAATACAAGGATTCTGTTTTGCTATATTATCTATTACTACTATTCTTCTTTCCCTTTTTGCAGAAGTGAACGACGGCAATAGAGGCACAATTCATGCGATGATGACGGTGTGATACTCGGTAATGAGAGCTGGTGACTAGGCTGCGGCGCAAAAGATTTTGAAAACCTTTAGGGTTTCTAAACATTTGGGCATTGGGCCATTTGGGCTGTACTTTTGCATTTGGGTTTGGGTTAAAGCTTTGGGTGTAATGGGGTATTGGGCCACGGGTAATGGTTTTAGAAAGTTGGGTTTTATTGTTTGGACTTGGGGTTTTTTAAGCCCGTTCATTGTAAAAAACAAAACATGGAATTTTATTTATTTATTTTTGATACTAGTTTATTATTTGGCCTAGGCCTGGGCAAAAATGGGCCATTACAGTTACATTAGGCATTTGGCAAATTGGTTGAATTATGTTATAGTTTACTTGCTTAAATTATGAATGAATGGTAAGTTTAATTCTGTATTATACGAGCTTACTAAGCTTTAAAGCTTACTCTGTTTATTTTCCTATGTTTTATAGTGATTCAGAAGCTCGCTCGATTCAGAAGTCATTGGAGAATTGCATCACACTATCTAGTTGTCGATTTGGTACTTTTGAACCTTAAGAATTTAGTAATATGGCATGTATAGGCTAGTTAATTATATGATGTGTATAAATCATTTTGGCTATTGAAACTTATATGTTTTGGTATATTTAAGCCATGAGATTTGGCTTAACTTAGTACATATTTTGTTTTGTATTTGTTCATGTGATGTGGTATGTTTTGGCAAACTTGATGATGCGTATATATATTTGAGCCAATGGACTTTTTGATAAATAGTTGGTGTTAGGTTATTACTTATTTGGTTGTGAATTGGTATGTGTTTTTGAATAGGCAAATGGTAGTGATTTGAGCTTTATAGTTATTAGTATTGAAATGGTATAAAACATGCTTGGATGAGATAGTTTGGTTGCCCATTTATGCCTTGTTTTGTACCATTTGAGTTGGTGTAGGTACATGTAAAGTTTGGTGGCAAATTGGCTTGGTAAATAGCCTATTTTTGTCCACACGAGCAGAGACACGGGTGTGTGTCTTAGCCGTGTGTGACACACAGTCAAATGACACGGCTGTGTGTCCCATGTAGCATTTAATGAAAACAAGTCAGTGAGTTACACGGGGTAGGACATGGGCTAGGATACAGCCATGTGATCCCATTTCGAATGTCCATATGGCCTATGACACGGGCGTGTCTTATGGCAGTGTGTCTCGGCCTAGTCACACGGGCGTGTGTCCTTTGTTTTGCAAAATTTTCTATGTTTTCCTAAAATTTTTATAAGTTATCGGTTTAGTCTCGAACCATTTTTAATACATGTTTCAAGCTTCGAGGGCTTGTATTAGGGACTTTATGAATGTATATGAATGATGTGTGTTTATAAATAAGAAATGTATGTGAACTATATGTTACATGATGTGATATGTCTGGTAATACTCCAGAACCTTATTTTGGCGAAGGATACGAGTTAGGGGTATTACATGGTGGGATTGTTGAGTTGTGGTTTTGGTTTCTGGCAAGTACAAGAACAAACATATCTTTTCTCTATAGTAAATTTTGGGTTTGTGCCTCTTTTCATGCAAAGAGTTTGTTTTAATTGGTTCTCATTGTAATGTGGAAATTTTTTAGGAGAAGATCGTGAGACAAATTTTCCTTCTACGATTAATGAGCCTTAGGATTTTTTGCCGCAATCCGGGTAAGTGATTGGACGCTTTGTGAGAATTGTCTTTGTTTGCATTAAGGTCAATAGCATTTATTTCGCTTGTGGACAAATTAATGTTTGGTTTAATGTGTATCGATTTTAATTATTCATTTTGGAAACTAATTTTAGGGGTTTGTGAGTGTGCTGGAGCATCATATTTCAGAAATAATAAGTTGTGTTGTAACACCCCAAACCTAGACTAGAAGTTAGGCCCGAGTCCGGCGTGTCACATTGAAGTGTTTTAGCGAAAACCTTATTTTCATTGAAAACCCTTCTAAGAAAAATTTCAAGTAAAATCCCAATTTGTATTTGCTTTTAAAACGAGGTGTATTCAAAGCTAAAAAAAATTCCCTTTGACTGCGGAAGCTTATTTTAAAAACAACATGTAGTTTTAGAAAAACATGAAATTTGTTTAACAAAGAATAAACCCAAGTTCCGTTTCTAAAATACAAAGCACAAAAAGAATAACAGAATAATAATAATCAGAGGGAAGGCCTTATTACAATCCGAATAAAAATCATTTAAAATACTAGGTATTAAATAAAAGACTAAGTCAAAAACTTCTTGCAAAGTGCCACCTCCGAGTCCCTCCATCCGTCGAACCGCCTACTGAGGATCACCTAAAAACAATGTAAAAGGAGGGGGTGAGTTTATGAAAACTCAGTGTGTACGACCCTCATCAAATGAATAGCATACAAACATTCAATTGGGCCTAAGCCCTTATCACATAACAGTGGCCTTTGGGCCTTAGCCTATAGTGGCCTTGGTTGGGTCTAAGCCCATATCATAGTAACATAATAATATCATGCATGCAATGCTGTAAAAACCCTCCCCAAATAATCCATCTACTACACAACATCTTCGTCCAACCGAAACACATCTATGGGGATATCTAAATCGGCCCACCCATCCACTACACAACAATGGTAGCCCGGTTGCGGTACTACCTAACGTTACAGCAAAGCTGCTAATCAAATATTGGGCTTAAAAAGCCATCGGTGGATCTATGGTCGTCAAGCAACCATGCGATCCTCATATACTTCCTCCGTTCCATAATTCCCAACCCATATGCAACCTAAACAGAATATCATATGAATGTAGAAAACATACGTGTAGCGTACATAAATCCTACATTTAACACGTAGGGGTATTTTGGTAATTTCACAAATCAGGGGTAATTTGGTAATTTTGCTAATCGAGGGTATTTTGGTAATTTTACACTACAGGGGCATTCTAGTGATTCTACTCGACAGGGGTATTTTCGTAATTCTACCCTATAGGGGTATTTCAGTAATTTACTAACGTATGGGTCTTATTACGAACTTTGGCCCGTCAACAAGTCCTCGTTGGCTAAAGTGAACAGACACTATGCACGAGGTAGGATTCTAGTGAAGAGGAGGTGGGGTATAAGACCGCTTAAGTACCAAGCTCTCCTGGATCCAATCCTAGACATGCATATGCCCATTGCCACACTCTAACCTTATGGCTTGTCCACAGACAAATTTGATAAATTAATTAAGTTTTATGCTTAAGGATTTATTAGAAACTAGGCCAAAAAGTCCATTATAAAACCCTAGTAAGTCTACATGCTTCATACATTCATATGACCCATCAGGCCTAATCACATTTATACGGTCTATGAGGCTCAATCACACTTATATGGCCCATCAGGCCCGAATCCATTCCAAGCCATTCAGCAAACTTAATCAGCTCATCACATATTATCATATTATCAACTTTTACTTATTTGTGCCCACGAGCCCGTGGGCCCATTTAGCCCATTCTGGCCAAGTTGGCCAAAATGTGACCCAAGTCCACGAGATCGCTCATGGGATCTTTGCTATCATATCAGTTACCCTCGTATGAGTGTTCGTGCACTCGCACAACTACTGTAGCCAAACTTTCGGCTTTTCGACATTTCGGGATTTGCCGATCTATGTGTGTGTAGTGTATGTACACACCTTCGACTTTATCAAACTATCGAATCATAGGGTAGAAGTAATCACCTTATTACGAAGAGTACCAAATATTCCAAATCGTCAGAACCTATATTCAAACATCGTGCTTCATTAGTCACTACCCATTAATTCAAAATAAAACCACTAGGCTTACTTATTGAAGGACAAACTACCCTTGCCTTAATCTACTGCGATTTGCCTATTTAATCTGTGGTCCATTGTAGCCCCTCTTCCGCATCCAGGCTGAAAGTCCTGAACTGCTGACACCTTATGTCGCTTAAACTTGGGAATAGTGGTTACGTGTTCAAATCCCGTTGTCACCTTCGCCATCTCTTTACCACTAACATCCTCTTTTCCCATCGGGATTTGGCATTCAATCTCACGTACAAGATTGCTTATGGAAGATTCAACTAATGAGAACCCAAGAGAGCAAGATTGAAACCAAAAATTGGTTTGGTCAAGGTTTGAAGGGTTAATGACGGCACAATAAGAATTTTGGCAAAAAGGGGGTTGGAATTATTCGGCTTTAGAGGGTTTGGAGAAGGTAACAAGAAGAAAAGAAAAAGATCAAATATGCTCGTATGAGGGTAACTACAGGATATTCGGTAAAGAAAAGGACTGACCTATTTGCAAAACTCTCCAAATGCTGAAAACCACAGTGAAAATTCGTATTACCCCCTAAAAGACCCAAAAACAAATTCATTTACCCTCCTAAGCCAAATTTATACACTCCATACTTCCCAAAATGGCACCAACTCTTCGCACTTCTCAACTCCTAGCTTTTCTCCCTGATAACTCCCCAACCTCATCCTAAATCTTCTCTAAGATAAGCTCTTTTATCCCTTCCTTAATTTTCTCTTATGAACACTTCCTTCAGAGTTCAGATCCAATGCCACTACTAACCATCTAGAACACAAAAATAAAATTCCTAAAAATACCACGCCAGCACTCAAACCTAGGATCCCTTTGCTTGCCACTAATGCCACCTCCCTACACCCTAAGTGGTGTCACTTATCCACTACACCACAACCATGCTTGTGTCCTATTTTATCCCCATTTATTTAAAAGCCAAGCTACTTACCATCAAGGTTCCTTTAATTATTAAAATAAAATTCCTTCACCTTAAAGTTCGAACCCAGAACTTTTCCAACACCCCTAGACACTCAAAATTTCTTAAACCCTTAAAGCCAACATGTCATTTGTCCTTTTATTACTTACTAAAAAATTTTATGAGACCCAAAGCCCAAAGCCCAATTCATCTAGGCCCAAAATTCGGGGTGTTACAACTCTACCCCCTTAGAGAAATTTTGTCCTCGAAATTTCCAACTAATTACTAATCGCACCACTCAAGTCACACCACTATACTTTCGCTGCGCACTCTGATTTTAATAACACTAACACACTTTAACCCAAATTCAACCCTCTTACACCTCTTCTAGCGCTCATCATTGATTCTTGTATTATTTGAATTAGGAATTTTATGAAATTTTAGTTAGTTTCAGTAATTAAGCCGCTGTTTTATGAAAGTATTAAGTAAAAAGGTTGTTTTTGTAAATCCTCTACAGTTTCAGGTTCCTACGGGCTTCAGTTTCACTCTAACTAAAAGTCTCAGTATAATCATCTAAAGTAGCCCACTAACTATCTACAGTATATCAAGTTAAACGAGCTTAGTAGTAAGAGAACTTACTTGGTTCAACGTCGGAGACTCGGTGTGCCATACAGCAAGAATTTTTCCAAAACATTTTGATCCAATCAAAAATCGTTTTTAAACCCAAATAATAAGGCCCACTTCACAGCTCGAGCTTTGTAATCGGGCTCTGATACCACTAAATATAACACCCCAAACCAGTCCTAAAAGTTAGGTCCAAGTCTGGCATGTCACATTGAAGTGTTTTAACGAAAACCTTGTTTTCATTGAAAACCCTTCTAAGAAAAATTTCAAGTAAAATCCCAATTTGTATTTTCTTTTAAAACGAGGTGCATTCAAAGCTAAAAAAAATTCCTTTTAACCGTGGAAGCTTATTTTAAAGACAACACGTAGTTGTAAAAAAACTTGAAATGTGTTTAACAAAGAATAAACCCAATTTCCGTTTCTAAAAGACAAAACACAACATTAATAATGGAATAATAATAATTAGAGCGAAGACCATATTACAATCCGAATAAAAATCATTTAAAATGCTAGGAATTAATTAAAAGACTAAGTCAAAAACTTCTTGCCAAGTGGCCACCTCCGAGTCCCTCCATCCGCTGAACCGCCTACTGAGGATCACCTAAATGAATGTAAAAGGAGGGGGTGAGTTTACGAAAACTCAGTGTGTACGACCTTCATCAAACAAATAGCATACAAACATTCAACTGGGCCTAAGCCCTTATCACATAACAGTGGCCTTTGGGCCTTAGCCCATAGTGGCCTCGGTTGGGTCTAAGCCCATATCATAGTAACATAATAATATCATGCATGGAATGCTGTGAAAACCCTCCCCAAATAATCCATTTGCTGCCCAACATCTTCGTCCAACCGAAACACATCTGTGGGGATATCTAAATCGACACACCTATCCGTTACACAACAATGGTAGCCCAGTTGCGGTACTACCTAACGTTGCAGCAAAGCTGCTAATCAAATATTGGGCTTAAAAAGCCATCGGTGGATCCACGATCGTCAAGCAACCATGCGATCCTCATATACTTACTCCGTTTCATAATTCCCAACCCATATGCAACCTAAACAGAATATCATATGAATGTAGGAAACATACATATAGCATACATAAATCCTACATTTAACACGTAGGGTTATTTTGGTAATTTCACAAATCAGGGGTAATTTGGTAATTTTGCTAATTTAGGGTATTTTGGTAATTTTACACTATAGAGGCATACCAGTGATTCTACCCGATAGGGGTATTTCCATAAGTCTACCCTATAGGGGTATTTTAGTAATTTACTAATGTATGGGTCTTAATTACAAACTTTGGCCCGTCAACAAGTCCTCGTTGGCTAAAGTGAACAGACACTATGCACCAGGTAAGATTCTAGAGAAGAGGAGGTGGGTCATTAAGGCCGCTTAAGTACCAAGCTCTCCCTAGATCCAATCTTAGATATGCGTATGCCCGTTGCCACACTCTAACCTTATTGCTTATCCACAGACGAATTTGATAAATTAATTAAGTTTTATGCTTAAGGATTTATTAAAAACTAGGCCTAAAAGTCCATTATAAAACGCTAGCAATTCTACAGGCTTCATACATTCATATGGCGTATCAGGCCTAATCACATTTATACGGTCCATTAAGCTCAATCACACTTATATGGCCCATCAAGCCCGAATCTATTCCAAGCCATTCAGCAAACTAAATTAGCTCATCACATAATACCATATTATCAACTTTTACTTATTTGGGCCCACGACCTGTCGGGCCCATTTGGCCCATTCTGGCCTAGTTGGCCAAAACGTGACCCAAGTCCATGAGATTGTTCATGGGGTCTTTACTATCATATCGGTTACCCTCGTACGAGTGTTCGCCCACTAGCACAACTACCATGGCCAAACTTTCAGCTTTTTAGCATTTCAGCTTTTCGGCATTTTGGCTTTTCGGCATTTCGGGATTTACCGATCTATGTGTGTGTAGTGTGTGTACACACCTTCGGCTTTATAAAACTATCGAATCACAGGGTAGAAGTACACACCTTATTATGAAGAGTACCAAATATTCCTAATCGTCAGAACCTATATTCAAACATCGCGTTTCATTAGTCACTACCCATTAGTTCAAAATAAAACCACTACGCTTACTTACTGAAGGACAAACTACAGTTGCCTTGATCTACTACAATTTGCCTATTTAATCCGTGGTCCGTTGTAGCCCCTCTTCTGCATCTAGGCAAAAACTCCTGAACTGCTGACACCTTACGTCGCTTAAACTTGGGAATAGCGGTTATGTGTTCAAATCCCGTTGTCATCTTTGCCATCTCTTTACCACTAACATCCCCTTTTCCCATCGGGATTTGGCCTTCAATCTCACGTACAAGATTTCTTATGGAAGATTCAACTAAAGAGAACCCAAGAGAGCAAGATTGAAACCAAAAATCGGTTTGGTCAAGGTTTGAAGGGTTAATGACGGCACAATAAGAATTTTGGCAAAAAGGAGGGTGGAATTATTCAGCTTTAGAGGGTTTGGAGAAGGTAACAAGAAGAAAAGAAAAAGATCAAATGTGCTCATATGAGGGTAACTACAGGATATTTGGTAAAGAAAAGAAGGATTGACCTATTTGCAAAACTCTCCAAATGCCGAAAACCATAGTGAAAATTCGTAATACCCTTGAAAAGACCCAAAAACAACATTCATTTACCCTCCTAAGCCGAATTTATACACTCCCCACTTCCCAAAATGGCACCAACTCTTCACACTTCTCAGCTCCTAAGTTTTCTCCCTGATAACTCCCCAATCTCATCCTAAATCTTCTCTAAGATAAGCTCTTTTATCCCTTCCTTAATTTTCTCTTATGAACACTTCCTTTAGAGTTCACATCCAATGCCACTACTAACCATCTAGAACACAAAAATAAAATTCTTAAAAATACCAAGCCAACACTCAAACCTAGGATCCCTTTGCTTGCCTCTAACGCCACCTCCTTACACCCTAAGTGGCGTCACTTATCCACTACACCACAACCATGCTTGTGTCCTATTTTATCTCCATTTATTTAAAAGCCAGGCTACTTGCCATCAAGGTTCCTTTAATTATTAAATTAAAATTCCTTCACCTAAAAGTTTGAACCCAGAACTTTTCTAACACCCCTAGACACTCCAAATTTATTAAACCTTTAAAGCTAACACGCCATTTGTCATTTTCTTGCTTATTAAAAAAAATTGATGAGACCCAAAGCCTAAAGCCCAATTCATCTCGGCCTAAAATTTGGGGCGTTACATGTGTATAGAAAACTAAAAAAAAATAGTGAACGACAGAATGTCAAAAAACTGGGCTCTTGACACCACACGGCCTAGCTGTGCGGTAGGCCTTGTGTGGCACATGGTCTGGACTAATTGCTTCTTGAATCGTAATTAGCTTTTCCGTATGGTTCATATTGCTTAAATGAGACTTGAAAATAAGGTATCTTGGCATGTGCTTCTGTGTTGATGTATTTAAGGTATATGTAATATATATTTGTATGATCTGATACTTATAGTTCTAATGGTATGTCCTAATTTGGCTATGTTTGTATATGTATGTATAATGTACGATTATGTTAATTTGTAATTATGGATCTGTTATATAACCATGCATGTAACTTCATGGAAAAATTGATGTGTTTGATAAATCTGTTTTGTAAAGCATGAACTTCCATGCCTTCTGTTTTTGTTATTGCATATCAGCGTGTCCTACATGCTTAAAATTCTAATTCTGTATATGCATGCATGACACATTGCATGGGGTTTTGGGTATTGATGAAAGCAGGAAGATCTTGGCAGTTTAATGATCTGGACATTTTGGTCGTTTATCTACATTTTTGTCTGATAGCTTGTTTGCAATTATGGTGGGTTGACTACATATGTTTGTTCTGGTAGCTGGGCTACAATGTAGTGGCTTGTCCACATATATCCGATCTAGAAGCTTTATCTGCAATATCTGGTGACATTGACCACAATTATTCTATTGGTGTGATTTGGTTGGATGAGTTCTAGGGAACTCAATTTTGGTGTGTAGCGGAATTGGGTAGGACTGTAACACCCCTTACCCGTGTTCGACGCTGGAACAAGATACGAGGCATTACTAGAACATACATATGCAATCGTACAAAATCGAGACATAAATTTTACACCCAAAGTAAACTTTTCAATTTTCATTACTAAGTCCCTGATATGGACCTACAGGGCCCAATACATACTATGGAAGCGGTCTAGAACTAAACCGAGAACTTTGAAAAACATTGGAAAATGTCTTGAACATAGGGGCATACACCCATGTCCAAGGCCGTGCCCTTCACATAACCATTCACATGCCACATTTATCACATCAACATCATGCACTAATTCATCCACACGCATATGCAAGCATGCTTATTCATGAATTGCATCATTTTAGCTTATAACATAACAAATAATAGCTACATTAAATGGCCTTATACAACAAAGACCTTCAAATAGCATAGGCCAATATTTTAAGCCAACTCATAATAAAATATAAACAATTAACCAAGTCCCTATACATGCCATAGACTTACAAATACTTGAAAACCTTTTTATATCAACCAATAGCTTGATAGTGTGATTCAGTCTCTGGCGACCTCCAACTCGAGCTAGCATCTGTGACACTATAGGAAAAAGGAAAGGAAGGGAGTAAGCATTATAGCTTAGTAAGTAAGTATGCAAATAATAAGCAATTCATTAACATGCTATTATAAAACTTCACAATATGTCCTCCAAAAAATATAATCATTACTACACAGAGATCCATTATTTATTCAAGTTCAAAACAAGTTGTCTATTCGAGTCATAGTCACTAAATTATTTATATCTGAAGATACAGGCCAAATTAAGATCCACTAATTTTCCCTAAACCTAGACTCATATATATTCTTACCATAAAATTTTTAGAATTTTTGGTTTATCCAATAAGTATAGTTTATTCATTAAAGTCTCCCCCGTTTCACTATTTGACAGTTCTGATCCCTCTTCACTAAAAATTAATTATCTCATTGTATAGAACTCAGATGATGTTCCCGCTTGTTTTTCTTGAAAGTAGACTCATTAAGAAATTTAAGAATATAAATGATGTCCCGTGATTATTTTTGTAAAATTTTTAATGATTTTCCAAATTCAGAATAAGGGGATTCCGAAATGAACCTGACTCTGTTTCATGAAAATTCAAATTTCTCATAATATGAAATTATTTTTCTTAAACCGTTTCTTTTATGTAAAAATAGAATAAATAAGCTTTAATTTGATATCTTATTCAACCTTTAATTCGATTTCCACCAAATTTGGTGATTTTTCAAAGTCATACAATTGCTGCTGTCCAAGCTATTTTATTGCTAATTTTACTCTTTCATAAATTTTCTTTGTATTAACTTTCATAGTAACACTTACTGATATCAACCTTATCAAATTTCGATCACATATATAGCATATTGCTTATAAGTGTACACACACATACCTACACTTATTCATCACTTAGTCATATTCGTTTACACTTAGTCATTTCCTGTTGAACACATCAGAGTATTAATGGATACATCAGGATGTTTCACATAGTGCCACACTTGTAGCCAAAACTACTTCATTTCACAAGTTTCACATAGGCTCGTTCTCGAGCTAATCACATTTAGCACAATGCCATGGACTTATTTCACTTAGATGCCATGGTCTTATTTCACTTAGCACAATGCCATGGGCTTATTTCACTTAGATGCCATGGACTTATTTCACTTAGTACAATGCCATGGACTTATTTCACTTAGGTGCCATGGACTTGTTTCATTTAACACAATACCATGGACTTATTTCACTTAGGTGCCATGGATTTATTTCACTTAGGTGCCATGAATTTATTTCACTTAGCACAATGCCATGGACTTATTTCACTTAGATGCCATGGACTTGTTTCACTTAGATCCTTAGTGGCATATCACTTATATCCATTTATATTCCTAAGGTTCAACCAGGAAATTTCTCACTTATTGCCACTTTGTCGAATACATCAAATAGTCATTCAATATTCAGCCATACATCATAAAATATATCAAAATATTAAAACATAAATAAAATGATGCATTATTTACTTACAAACTTACCTCGACCCGAAAACGACAAACGGACGTACTTGACATTTTCTTTCATTTTCTCCTGTTCTAAGTCTGAATCTCGTTTTTCTCAATCTATAACAACACATTTAACTCATTTATTCAATATACAACTCAAATTAACCCAAATTTACATTTTTGGAAAAATTACATTTTTGGAAAAATTACATTTTTGCCCCTAAACTTTGTCATAATTACACTTTTACTCCTAGGCTCGTAAAATGATTTTTATTCAATTTCCTTGCACTCTAGACCTAGCCGAACCACTTTCATAACTATAGCAGTCCACACTTCCCACTTAATCACACATTTACACACATTTTTACAACTTTTAGAAACTAGTCCTTTTAAACAATTTCATCGAAAATCACTTAGTAAAAGTCGTTTATTACACTCCGAACATTCATAATCTACCATGAGACATCAAAACACAAACATTTCACATATGGGTAAATTTTCAAATCTGAACCCTAGCTCAAAATAATGGTAGAAATAGAGAATTCATGTTACAAGGATTTCAAAAACGTAAAGAACATTGAAAACGAGGCTAGAATGGACTTACAATCGAGCTTGGGAGCTTGAAAAGCCTTGGGTATGTCTTCTCCATGCAAGTTTCAGCCATGGGGTAGAAGATGAGTAAAAATTGGCTTTTAATTTGATTTTTAATTCATTTAATCACTAAATGACCAAAATGCCCCTAACTTAAAAATATTCTAGTTCACCCATTTCAATTCCATTTTTGTCCAACAAATTAACCAATGGTATAATTACTATTTAAGGACCTCCAATGTAAAATTTCATAACAATTGAACACCTCTAACATATAGAACTCAACTTTTGCACTTTTTACAATTTAGTCCTTCTGACTAAATTGGGTACCCAAATGTCAAAATTTTCAAATGAAATTTTCACGAAATCATTCCGTGGAATTGTATACCATAAAAATATAACTAAAATAAAATTTTCCTCGTCAGATTTGTGGTCCCGAAACCACTATTCTGACTAGGCCTAAGTTAGGATTTTTGGTTTCTAAAGTTAGGATTTAATTTTAGGGTTTTAAAATAAACTAAGGTAATTTCTCAAATTTGGCCATAACGTCTAAACCGAGTTCAGGTTGTTATATATTATATTTTATTAAATTAAAATGAAAACAATATGTTAAATATAGTTGTACCTACCCAAATCTGAAATTTTAGTCTGCCCTCTCTTGAATTGCGGGATTGTTGGAGGTAGGGCAGGCTACTTGTGTGGAGCCCCTAACTCCGCTTCAGGGTAGAAATCATCATAATTTAATATGTGACTTAATAATATAAAATTATGAGAAAAGAGGTTTAAATGGATTGTACGAGAGTTAACATTTGTTATTTGTCTTTCACAAAAGAGTTGTAGTATTACACAAACGTGACATTCATTCATTAGCATACACTATTTTTTTCGGCTATAGCTACAGTTTCACAAAGAGGAAGGCATCAAAATTGTAAGCTTTTAGAACCCTCTTGTCATGATAGAGGTCTTTTTGAGTTGCACTTTTATGGTGAATGCTTCTCGTGTGGAGTTGTAACTGAAAAAGAAAGAGAAGTAGAAGTAACTATTTAAGTTGTTTCTGAATTCTGATGGAGAAAGTAAAATTCTAATTTTTGAACACATTATTATATGAATTGAAGAATAAGAGTCGTACCCGTAGATATTTGTGTCATACAAGTAGCAGGACAGGATTTGAAGAAAAGCATGAATGGAAATAAAAAAGTTTCATGTCTCTAGCTCTTGTTGTTGCTAATGCTATCTTATAGTTTATTATTGATCTCGTGATTGTGATGAAGTAATAAAATTTGATCGTACTTGGAAACTAACTAATATCATGATAAAAAGGCAAGTGTACCTATCGAATAGTAGTATAGTTAGTGGCAAGACTGGAATATCGAATCCAAGGAACTAAAAGTACTAGTAATGACTTCCTTCCTATTATCTAGCCTAAGAAATAAAAGAGGTTTGGTTGTAAACTATTTAAAACTAAACTGAAGAGATGACAAAGAGTAAATTGGGAGATTGCTTTTGGGAAAACTGATTGATGAGGACAATACCTAAGGAAGAATCCACCTAGACTTCACTTGTTATCTAACTCTAAACCAGATGATTTCTTCATTTGATTTGATCCGTAGAGATTCCTAAATTATGTTAATACCTCCGTTCAGGATAAGAACAACTAATCGTAGGTTGATTAACCGAAATCTCTTTCTAGTTAAAACCCCTAGTCTTGCATTAACTCAATCTATGGCTCCCCATATTAGATATGACTCTAATCCGGCAGATTTTTGTCGTCCTATGTCTAGGATTGCGATCAACTTCGCTTAATTGTGTTGGATATACTCCTATGCAGGGACTTTTGCTCCTATACATAAGCATATTCGACTTAAATCAATATCCCGGAAATATCAATTTAAGAGTTAAAAACACAATGAAGAAAAAATCAAATATTTATCACACAGTTCAGATAACAATAACAAGATCTGTCTTAGGTTTCATCCCCCTTATATATTTGGGGTTTTAGTTCATAATTATAAAAGAAAACATCTCAGAAGAAGTAAAATAACAAAACATAAGAAAACCCAAAAACCCTTGAAAGGATAGAAGGGAGATCCTTTGTCTTGATGTAGCTCCTGGCTTCTGAGATGGATCAATCAGCTTTTCGAGTAGTTCCCTACTTTTAACTCCCTGTCTTGGTGGGAAATAATCTGTGTCTTTGAAGTTACCTCCTAGGGTCTTTATATAGAGTTTAGAAGGTCTTTCTTAGCCCCTAAGTAGCCTTTTCTGAGTAAAATTAAACTTCATCATGACAGGGACATGCCCGTGTGCCACGCTCGTGTGAGTTGACTTTTAGGTCGTGTTCGAGCCTGTTAATGTGGCACGACCATGTGACACACCCGCGTGGTGAACCTCCAAGCCCTGTTGATTATTGAATTGGGCTTAATTTGCCTATTTTCGGCACGTTCCTTGCTCTTTTCTCTTCTTTATGCTCACTTAAGTATAAAACATGAAATAAAAGGATTAGGAGCACCAATTTCCACAAATTCAATGATAATTCATCTAGAATTTAGGCTAAGCATGAGGTAAAAATATGTATAATTTACGGTTTATCAATTATCCTAATATAATCAAATTTGACCAAAATTAGTAATGGATTAAGACAAATATAATGATGTTATGTTAAGAAGTGCTGCTGGTTCGGTCATCTGTCATTACAAAAAACAGTAGCAACAAAATGAAGAATAGATGAATTCAACTATAAAAAAGAGTTAAAATTAATGGAAATAGGCAAAACACTAAATCCCTAGTAAGCATTGGAAATGGAAATTAGCAACGTTAATACCGAGAGAAATTCACAACAATGGGATAATGGGATAAAAATTAACCAGAAAGTAAGTATAGTATAACTATACCTGGCTGTGTTCTATTAAGTGTTGTAATTCCACTAATATATGCAGTAAAATAAATAAAATTTAGGAAACATGTGCGAAATAAAAGTCACTGATTTAATGATAGATTACTGAAGCCCATGGTGAATTATTAGTTCTCATTTAGTTTTCTGTTTAACCAAACCTGGGATTTGATTATGTAGCGAGTAGGTTAGCTACTGTTGCATTCAGCTTGGGTCTCTCTTGAACAGCTGGTTGACGATTTTCTTTTACCCAAAGAAATTGCACTTCGTTTGGATCACATTTGCAACAAAATTAGATAAGGAAAACTAGAAGTTAGTATATATAATATAGGCCATATAAAATGAGATGATATGTAAAATGTTAATGAAAATATATACCATTGTTTGAGCTCAGTTCTTTCAGAAATGTGAAGATTTAAAGAAAGTTTAGTTGATGCGTTTGAGGTAAGATATAAGTCACCTACATTCATTCAACAATTAGATAGTACATAAGATGTAAGTAAGATCATGATCATCAAGTACTGCTGTTCACTGATTGTATTTAACATATCAGCGAAAAGAACTATCTTAATTGGAGCAAACAATCGATAACTAAGCTATGTGCTTGACTTTGATGTGCTCCTGTTATTATTGGAATAAAGAAATACCAATTATTGTCACGATTTGCACCCTGGTGGCAAAATTTTGCATCAATATTCCATCAAAATTAGAGTTTATATACTTGATGATCTCTAACTTGTCATACCTTTGATATATGAGCATGTAATCTTTTGTTCTCTAAAGATGTCTCATAACCCTCTTGGTTGATATCTAATGCTTCGTACCTAAGTTGGTTAAATATTTGCCTAACATCCCAACAATGTATGAGATATCTAGATGCGTACATACTTGAGCATACATTAGACTCCCAACAACTAATGCATAGTGAATCTTTTGCATTTCTTGAATTTCAAGGTTACTTTTAGAGTATTGAGTAAGATTAAATTTGTCTTCTTTAGCAGTAGGGGTGTCACCTAGTTTAAAACCTTGCATGTCAAACCTTTTGAGTACTCTATGGATATAGTTATTTTATGACAATCCAAGAATACCCCAAGAACGATCTCGATATATTTGAATTCTATAACGCCCTGATTTTCGGGATTTTTTCGGGTTTATTGTGATTTTGGTGAAATTGTGAATTTTCCGTGTTGTGATTGTTTAATTTGTGTTTAGATAGGTTAGTGCGCCTTTAGGAGGCCCAAACTCAGGTTAAAACCCGGTAAAAATGTCAAAGTATGTTTTTAAGTGAAGGGAGGAACTTGGTTAAGAGGGGTCTTAAGAAAAACCTAGTAAAATTTGTCACAAAAAGAGCTTTGGCAAAGTGGCAAGGTGGCGCCACTAAGCTCCTAAAAAAGTGGCATGTGGGGTTGTATGCAAGGTCTAGGGTTCAAGTCACAAGGTAAGCTTAAGGTACTTTTATTTTTATGTGCATGAGTTGGTCAAGTGGTGGCGCTCTAGTGAAACTCTGGCATGGAGAGTTTGAATTGCTCATGAGAGTAGATCAAGGAGAGATTTAAGGGATATTCAAATTTGAGAAGCAGTGGCCGGTCAAGGGACTCTGTATAGTGCAAATTCGGCAATCAACTCTAGGCGTAGCATTTTCAACATTTGAGTTTTAGTGTGCCGATTTCTCTAGGAAGTGACTCTTTTTCTGCCGATTGAGTATAGAGTAATCGGGCTTTTCTTTTGTCATTCTTTTGACTTCATTCTTTCTCCTCTTTTCTGTCCTAAAACCGAAACCTACTACCTCAAAATCGCTGTTGCCGATTTCTCCTTCTAGCCAAATCTGCTTCTCCTTTCTCTTCTTCTTTTCTCCAATCTTCCTCTTCTTCTCTTCTTAATCTTGAGCCGATTCCATTCCATTGCAAGCCTTCCAAGCCGAATCAATCTATCCCTTTTTCCTTTTTCATTCTAACCTCTGTCGATAGTCATTAAAGGCCAAACCTATACTATTGCGGAATACCCCTTTTGGCCGAAAGCAACTCTTCTTTCTCTTCAATCCTTCATCAAGCTGAATCTCTAACCTTCCATTTTTCTCTTCTATTGATTCACTTCATCTAATCCCTTGTTAAGTCGACAAGGGTATTTAAGTAGAGATTCAAAGTCGAAAGCATGGTGATCCTCTCTAGTAGCGTTTGAGGTTAGGTCGACAGTAGATCTGAGATAGAAAGGTGATTGATAAGCAGTTAGGTCACTTGGTAAGTAACGAACCTCTATTCAGTTCATATTGGAATTTTGGAAAGCCGAATACCCTCCTAACCTAATGGGGGAGGCTGCCGACTTGATTTAAGAAGTAATCCAAATGTTGTTTTGGTTCTTTTGTGTTAGTGCGCGAAGGAGGTGATCAAACAAGGCGTGGTTGGAGTTAAGATCGTCGGGATAGCAAGATCTAGATCTGGTGGATCTAAATTGACAGAGGTAAGAGCGTTAGGGCCATTATGGGTGTCGGCCGAGTATGTATGTTAGGTTGTTGGTGAGTTTTCGATTCGGTTTAAGTAGTAACATGATCTAATCTATTAAGTGATCGTTTGTAGGAGAAAGCACGTAGGAGATCTCACTAGTAGCATCGCAAAACAGGTGTGTGTATCGAACACCCTTTCATTGTTCAAATCAGCAAAAGCCGAAAAGTCAAAATGCCGATGTTGTGGCATTTCCTGGGCTTGTGAGCGTGCAAACGCTCTCAAGTCAGTAGGATTATGGTGGATCTGAAATCGCAACTGGTAAGTTGGTTGAATGCGTGATTTTGTGCGTCTAGGCAAGTTGGGCCTCGATAGGCCAAATGTGGGCCCAATGGGCTTTCGAGCCCATATGGGTAAAAATGGGCGTTAATGGTATTCTGATAGATAGTAGGGTCAAAACTGCTAAAACTGATAACTGAACATGAAACTTGGACTAAATGGGCTTAAGTTGCTAGAGGA
Organism: Gossypium stocksii; assembly: GCA_020496765.1. Lineage (NCBI taxonomy): Eukaryota > Viridiplantae > Streptophyta > Magnoliopsida > Malvales > Malvaceae > Gossypium > Gossypium stocksii. The sequence continues at coordinate 44,212,187 of CM035628.1, read as the reverse complement.
CACTATAGGGCCCATTAGGGGTTTTAGGGCCCAAAGGCTAAAACTGTTAAACTAAGTAAAATGGACTACTGTAACGAAAATAAATTAGTAATGACTGTAACATGCATGGAAACCCTAAAAACTGATAAAATTACCGAAATACCCTAATAGGTGGAAAATTACCGTTTTACCCCTAGGTGTAAAAAGACTGTTATACCCCTAGGGCAAAATTTAACTAAAATGCATGACTGTCTGTTTCTGTTATTGTATGCCATATTATATCAATCTATTGCATGGGTTGGGATATTGTTAGAGGAAGTGTGAGTGGCATTGCCACGTTTACTGAAAGGGGCTATGCCTTGTATTACTAAAAAAGGGCTTTGCCTCGTTATACTATTAGTGGCTTAGCTACGTTATCTGAGCAGCCATGCTGCAACTGTGGTGTATGGGCTGGGTGGGTCGAGTTATTCCCCACATGGTGTGCTGGCTGGTACGGGTGGTGTGTAGTGGTTGGGTGGGTTGAGTAGTCTCCCCACATGTTTTGGGCTTGCATTCATACTGATTATCTGTTCTGTTTCTGTATTGGGCCTATGGGCCGTACTGTTATCTATACTGTAACTGAGAAGGGCTTCGGCCCAGATTACTGAATCTGAATAGGGCTTTGGCCCAGTAACTGAGCACTGAATAGGGCTTCGACCCAGTTGATACTGTGATTGGATAGGTCTTGGGCCTAGTGGGCTTGAGCTGACTTGGGCTTGGATGGGCTTTCTGCACACATTGAGTTTTCCAAACTCACTCCTTTCCTTCCATCCTTGCAGGTTAGCCTTAGTTCGTGGACTTGGAGCTGGGCGAGATTCAGAGTGGCCACGAAGACTGTGTTTTGGTTTAAACTGAATATATTTATTTATTTCTACTTGTTTTACTTTCTATTTTCGGGGTTGTAATAAGGCCGCTTTAATTATTTTTTGGGTTTTATTTTTATAACTTATTTATTCCTTACCTTGTTATTCTAAATATGACTATGCTAGTTTTTGAAACTTAACCCAATGTTTTCAAAATCAATTACACAACTTGATTTATTAACCAAGTTAATGATTTTGCTTTTAATAAGATGGTAGAAACTAAGACAAACCTCAAATGGAACTGGGAATTTCTCTTCATACCTTAAAGATCTTTTTCAAAAGCTCACCCTAAACTTAGTAAATAGGCAACGAGAATTAGGTCTAGATGATGTGACACACCGGATCTAGCCATAACGTCTGGGCTGGGTTTGGGGTGTTACAAATTCCTAAAACAAAAGAGGCGTCCCCAAGATCTATTATCTCAAAATGCTTAGATTAAAACCTCTTGGTTCCATGCAATGAACTGTATCACTAGTGGCAAGCAAAATGTCATCGACATATAGAACCAAGAATATATACTTACTCCCATTGAATTTGTGTTACACACAATCAACAATATTCATATCAAAACTGAAAGAGATATGATGATCACTAAACTAACTATAATTACGATAAAGGCAAGCACACCCATTGAACAATAATATAGCTATGGTGAGTAGGGAATATTGTATCCATGAGGACTAAAAATACTATTAGTTACTGTTTTTCTATTATTTAGCTGACAAATTGGAGTGATTGTTTTTAATATAAAATTACTAAACTAATCTAACTAAGAACACAACAGAGAATAAATAAGGAAAATAATGAAAGATACCAATGAGATAGACAATTTCCAGGAAAGAATCCACCTAGACTTCACTTATTATTATGAATCTAAATTTAAACGATTAATTCACTTGTGTCTTGATCCGTAGAAATCCCTAAATTATGTTAATATCTTTTTCGAGAGTAAGAACAACTGACTCTAGGTTGATTAATTGAAATCTCTTTCTAATTAAAACCCCTATTGTCGCATTAACTCGCTCTATGGATTCCCTTATTAGGTTTGTCTCTAATCGGTAGATTTATGTCGTCCTATTTCTAAGATTGCACTCCTCTCAATTATGCTAGATCTACTCTTAAACAGGGACTTTTGCTCCACTGAAATAAGCACATTAAAAATGAATTAATATCCTAAAAATATCAAAACACGAAATAAACATACATAATTGAGAACAAGAATCAAGTATTTATCATGAAAATTAGAAATCAAATAATATGATTCATCATAGATTTCATCTTCCTTAGGTATCTAGGGAATTTAGTTCATAATCCTAAACAGAAACATCTCAAAGTTAAGATAACAACAAAGCATAAAGAAACTCAATAAAACTTCAAAAGAAATTAAATGGAGATCTTCAATCTTGAAGGAGATCCGCTCCGAGTTGATTTTGATGGCGTTCTTCAAGTCTTTTCTTCAATCTTCTCTATGTATCCCCTACGGACTTCTTCTAATTGGTATTTATAGACTTTAGAATGCTCAGGAAGCCTAAAAATTGGATTTTTCTACGTATTTGGAAAGCAGGGTGCGTTATCGACACGGGCTGGCATATGGGCATGTGGTCAACCCGTGTGGGTCACACGAGCTTGTGGCCAGCCCATGTGGGAATGCCAAGGCCGTGTGGTTCCTGGAAACAGCTCTATTTATCCAATTTTGGATCGTTTTTCGCTTTATTCATTCCCAAGGGCTCTCCTAGGTATAGAACATGAATTTAAAGGATTAAGAGCATAAAATTCACTAATTTACATAATTAATCATCCAAAAATGCACTAAGAATGAGATTAAAATATGTTACTTTTATAACTTATCAAATATCCCCACACTTAAGCGTTTACTTGTCGTCAAGCAAAATCCTCAACTCACAATTAAGAATTAATCTTTCTCAATTTTTAATTCTCATAAATAATGTCTCAAAATAATCCATAAATAATCATACATTGGCAATTCAACTAAAAGAGCACTAAAGTTTCAAACAATCCACGCTAAAATTTGTAAGCATGAAAACATAAATGTTTCTCCTTATCTAATTAATTACCTTTAAATCAAAATCTACAAGAATCAACATCCTCACTAAAGATTCACTCAAATCACTCAAAGTGTTTAAGGTTCAACAATAAGCACTCGATAGTCAATCATAAAAAGTCATTACCATAGGCTTGCATGAAAATCAAATCTCCACCATTATAAAATGATGTGATACACAAATAAAAAGGTCTTTAAAAGGTTGTAATGGGGCTTAGGTTAAGGGTGTGGAGAAAGGCCGAAAAGATGGTTAAAATCGAGATTAAATTGATTTATTACCAAACTAGACAAATAACAAATACTGAATTAAAAACAAGTGCATAAATCAAGAACTATTCAAGAATAAGAAAACGAGCTTCTTCTCAAAATATGAATTTAACTGTTCAAGCTCATCACACAATTATAACCAACATGTAATTTAGTATATATAGTATATATTTTTTTTATTTTTTTAAAACACGAAATAACTTAGCAAATTAACAAAAGAACATAGGTAACTAACCAAATCAAATCTCGAAAAAAAAAAGGGATTCAATAGAACTGGAAAAATTCTCAATGAATCAAAAAGAATGAGTTATTAGTTAACATTAATGGGTAGTTTAAGAAACGGTATGTTAGGCTCAACGGGGTTCACTAAGGGTTAATTATGTAGGTAGGCTTTTTATGGGATAAGTAGGTTAAACCTAGGTGCCTTTATTATCTCAGTATATTAATATGCGTTATATGAAGTAATAAAATTTATAATAATGATCGCACCAAAAACTAACTATTATCACGACTTTAAGGCAAGCGCACCTATGGAATAGTAGTATAGCTTAGTGGCAAGACCGAGATATTGTACCCAAGGGAACCAAAAGTACTAGTACTAACTTCCTTTCTATTATTTAACTTAGAAATAAAAGGGGTTTTTATGAAACTAAACTAATTCTAAAACTAAACTATGAATGCACAAAAAGTAAATTGGGGAAAAACTCTTTAGGAAAAACTAATTGATTTGGGCAATACTCAAGGGAGAATCCACCTAGACTTCACCTATTATCAATTCTTAAGCTAGACGATTTATTCACTTGACTTGATCCATAGAGATCCCTAACTTATGTTAATACCTCCGTCGAGGATAAGAACAACTAATCCTAGGTTGATTAACTGAAATCTCTTTCTAGCTAAAACCCCTAGTCTTGCATTAACTCGATCTATGGATCCTCTTATTAGGTTTGACCCTAATCTGGCAGATTTATTTCGCCCTCTGTCTAGGGTTTCATGCAACTCCACTTAATTATGCTAGATCTACTCTTAAACAGGGACTTTTGCTCCTCTGAATAAGCACATCAATACTTGAATTAATACCTAGGATTATTAAAACAAGAAATAGGAACACATAATTAAGAACAATTCAAGTATTTATCTTATAACTCAAGATAAAATAATAACAAGATCTGTCTTAGGTTTCATCCTTCTCAAGTATTTGGGGGATTTAGTTCATATTTAATAAAGAAGACATCTCAGAAGAATAAAAATAACAAAACATAAAGAACCCAAAAACCCTTGAAGGATTGAAGGGAGATCCTTTATCTTGATGTAGAGTTCAGCTTCTGGGATGAATCAATCGACTTCCCTTGGAGTAATTCCTTGCTTTCACTCTCTGTGTTGGCAGAAATACGACACTCTCTTGTGGGAGAAAAGGTACACCCTTAAAGTTGCCTCCTAGGCTCTTTATATAGCGTTTTGGCATGCCTTTCTTAGCCTATAAGTATCCAAATCCAAGTGAAATTGCACTTCCTCATGACAGGGACACGCCCGTGTGCCACGACAAGAGGCCGTGTGCGAGACTGTTGATGGTGGCACGGCCGTGTGGTCAGGCCGTGCTTGTCGGGTTTGGGCCGCGTTGGACTTTATGTGGCACGGCTGTGTGCCACGGCCGTGTGCCACGGCCGTGTGGTGAATCCTTGGGTCGTGTCATTTTTACACTTTGGCCTATTTTTTCTGTTTTCGGCCCGTTTTTCATTCTTTTCTCTTCCCTATGCTCTCCTGAGTGTAAAACATGAAATAGAAGGATTAAGAGCACCAATTTCCACAAATTCAATGATACTTCATCCAGAAATTAAGCTAAGCATGGGGTAAAAATATGTATAATTTATCGTTTATCATATATCAAATCAAAAGGTGTGGTGTTGACATGTATAATCGATGCAAATTCTGGAATAACAGATCATATTGGCACACTCATAACCAATAATAAAAGTGAGCAAGAAAAATGTATGCTCTAAAGGCTCAAAATCTCACAAAAATTTATTGTTTTTGATGTCAATTTTGCAAATCTCAAACTTCAAGGTAATACTTTAACTTAGAGAAACAACCTAAAAAATTTTAATTTCTGAAATATAGCCTATCATGCTTGATTCTTTCATGTCTTCAGGTTTAAATCAACCAATACACAATTATTTTAAATTTACTCCAAATCACATTAATAAAAATTTCAAATCGATAAAAATTCATTCTAATAGGAGTATGAGAAGATTACTTAAACACAAGATATAATTCAGGGATTTGCTAATAATTATATAAATAACCTCCCCACACTTAAGATGTAATTGTCCTCAATGTACAAACAAATATAATTATAGTATCAATAGAAAATCATAAGAGAGGGAGAAAACTGAAATTGCCTTGAATATTAGATGAAATCGCCAAATTGGTGAAAAGAGAAAGTGTAGAGAAATTAAGAAGTAGTGCATAATTTCGAGCAAACTAATAAGAAAATAACACAAATAGTGAAGAAGATTAGGGGATTATAACTCAATTAGAACAACCATAAAAAATAAAAATATAATTCAAAAGGTAAAAACGACATAAGTCTAAGAAAAGAACAATAAACATAAAATTAAAATTAAAATTAAAATTAAAATTAAAACAAATGGACTCAATGGTCCTCATCATCAGAAATGTCAGCATTGTGAGTCATCGGTGCCAAGGAAAAATATGGAGATGTTGACATATCTATTGAAATTTTATGTCAATACTATCGAACCTCTGAAAGCATTGTTGCTCGAAGTGTGTGAAACACTCAGAAAGGTCCGTCAAAGTGGCAGTAGAAGAAACAGGACGGTGACTCAAAGGTGGAAGATGAGGTGGATCTTTGTGATGTAGTGGGACATCATCATTGAAGTCCTTTTAGGTTATTTTGAGAATCAGAATGAAGTAAACGGTACTGAGGAGGATCTACTTCATCCTCATATGGATCATGGTCGAGATTTCCTATGGGGACATCTGACCGACTAGAGTAAGTGTAGAGGACTGCTCTGTTGTGTCGAGGACTGCTCCAATGTGTCAAGGAGATTGAACTGTCGAGCGAGTCGAGTCACGTAAGGACCCAATCAAATAAGACCCTTCCTATGGCGATCTGTCTGATGGCGGAAGGCGAGGGCGATAGAATAGGCCAAATAAAAAATATGCTCTGTTGCCATGCTCGATAGGAAATAAGCATCAGTAGTACTGATGATGCCAATGCTCTCTCTCCTACCAGTTAAAGTATGAGATAATAGGGCATGGATGTATCGTAAAGCTAGAGGGAGAGAAGTTGCCTTCGGGTGACTCGCGTCATAGGGGTCATACTCGCGGTAAGATCTGTCCAACAACAAGAGGGCAAGTAGTGGATGTGCCGATGTATGCGGAGGAAGTTCTTGGCACTCATAAACTCCTCAGTGTAAAGGCCCAAAGTAGCGCCAAACTCAGATACACTCATATGGCACACTAGGCCACTGAGTTTGAAGGTGATGGTACTTGGCTCGTCATGTGATGTCATTGCATGCTGAAGATGAAATGTTGAGCAAAACTTCAAAGTCAGCTTCATTTAAGTGGGATCGATGATATAGAAGAAACAGTCCTATGGGGCTGTGGTAAGAAAAGCCCAAACAAGATCAACAAGGTGGACCTGCTTCAAAGCGGCCCAGTCGATACATCGGCCCAAATCAAGTGGTCACACTCGAAGGAGCTGAAATAAATCCTCCTAGGGGTTCACTGAAAATCGAAGGAAAGGGTGGCAGGCCTTGGTGGAGGCAGTTGAGGAGGAGTTCATGCCAGGGGTCTTCTGCTTTTTCGAAGCAGGGACAACGACTTTGGACTTATTATGAGTGTTTGTCATTGTGTGCCTGCAATAAAATAATTCACTATCAGCAAAGAAAATAAAAGACATATCATCAAATAAATAGACAAAAAGTCTAGAAAACAGTCGTGGAAATTAAAATACGACACTAAGAGCACCCTAAAACACGCCTCGAGATTTAAACCGCCTAACTAGAAAATCGACTCCAGCGATACCATTTACTAATATCAACCAAGAAATAATCATGAAATAGCAGCAATAAGGGAAATAAGAACACATAATAATACTAAAAAACATAAATAACTAAATAATTCAAATACTAGGAACAAAGAATAATAATAAGAGATATAGTGAGCAAGGAATTCAAAATACTAGACTAAGGATGAAGCATAATAATATTTGCAATAAGAGACTAAAACAGGAGCATAAAGAACAAAAAATGAACGAAATAAAATAAAAGTAAGAGTACTTTTAAGAAAAGTAAAAGAATAAAACTAAGAAAAATAGATAATAAACAAGAAATAAATAAAGGAAAATAACTAAGAATAAAAAGAGATAATAAAGAAACAAATAAATAAATAAAGGAATGAGGGCAAACGGTGGTGGGTGGTGACCAGAGTAACAACGACAGTAGTGACGGGGAGACGATGAGTGACCGGTGTAGTTCAAGGCAGCCGTGCACGTGGGTGGTGCAATGGTTGGTGGTCGTATGGTGGCCAGAAGGAGGTGGTGAGGTGGAGAGAAAGAGGTTGGTGGTCGTGTAATACTGGTGAGGTGAAGAAGAGGTGAGGGAAGAGAGAAATGAAGAAGAGGGCATGGGGTGGTGCAACGGTGGCCGAAAAGTGAAAGGCAAGGGAGCGGCCGCAGCTAGGGTTGTGGGATGGGTAGAAGAAGAAGAAAAAGAAAGAAAAAGGGATATAGGGATTTAAAAGGGCGTGTGAGGTGTTTCTAGCCCGTGTGCATTTTAAAAGACATAAGCCCAATTTTCACACGGCTCAGATACGACAGTGTGTCCTAGCTGTATGGCACACATGGCCGTGTCGCATGGCCATGTGCCAACTTGTTCGCTTCTTCCACGCCCGTGTGAAATCCCACATGCTCATGTGGCTCAAACGTATCTCGTACACGGCCGTGTGCCTTGCCCGTGTAACTTTCTGACTTGATTTTAAAGATGAAAAATTAGCTGCAGGTTTCACATGGCCTAGGACACGCCCGTGTCTCTAAGCTGTGCGTGCCACACAATCATGTCACATAGTTGTGTGGACTATTGTAGGCCGTGTCTTTGTCAATTTTTGGAAAAGTGAAGTCCCATGATCCACACAGCCAAGGACACGCTCGTGTGTCCAGGCCGTATGGGTAACACGACCATGTTACTAGGCCGTGTAACTCACTTTTGATTTTCTTTAAATTTTAAAACTAAGTCTTAAGATCCACATGGCCAAGGACAAGCCCATGTGTCTAGGCCGTGTGGGTCACATTGTAACACCCCTAACCCATATCCGTCGCCGGACTAGGGTTAAAGGCATTACCGTACAGTTCATAACTCTTACAAACATTATACAATCATTCATCTCAAAACATATTCAAACATAATCATATAGCCCCTTATAAAGGTCTTTGAGACCTTTAACATGCAAAAGAAGAAGGTTGAGACTAAACTGAACACTTAGAAAGATTTTTCGAAACTTTAACATTTTCAATACTACAATGGTCACACGTTCGTGTGTCTAGGTTGTGTGCCTCACACGGCTACTAGACACGCCCATGTGTCTAGGCCGTGTTAAAATAGGGCATACATACTGACTTATGCACACGGCCACAAGACACGCCCGTGTGTCTAGGTCATGTGAAATCCTGATAGCTACTGACTTGTACACACGGCCACAAGGCATGCCCGTGTGTCTAGCCCATGTGACATCCTGATCAAATCAACTAAGGTACATGGATCACACAGTCGAGACACATGCCCGTGTGCTTAGGCCGTGTGGCACAAAATGGGTTTGGTTTAAGCCACACTTCCCATCCAAAATGCCAAATACCTGTAAATCAACTTGTATATCAATCAAGATACAACAATGATCAACCATTTCAGCCAATAACCAAACCAAAACATAGCTCAATTCATCATCATCCAATTCATACTCATCATCAATCAAAACATAGCTCAATTCATCATCATCCAATTCATACTCATCATCCAAAACAAATCATGCCAAAATCTCATATACTATAGCATATCAATGTACACTTACCTTAACCTAATAGCATCATATTCAATCACTTATAAAACTTACCAAAATCAAAACATTTTCCATACCAAAGTGACCATTACTCAAGGCCATGCTAGCATCACATATAACTTACCAAAACAAGTATATTCATAACCATTTGTTAGCCACATCTCATGGCATATCCTATAAAACATTTCAAAACATAACCTAAGATTATCTACCTTATACATGCCATAATTCAACATATAAACTCACAAAATGTACCAAACAAAGATTGATAGTATGGTGATGATCCTTGATGATCCGGTTCACATACTCCAATTCACATATCATATCCATGTAGTTCACATATCAAATAATCATATACATACATACATACATCTTATTCTCCAAATTTCTTATACATTCATAGGTACCGGAGCTTAGTTGCACATTCGTATACTCATTCACTTTCTTAGGGTGCCCGTTGAACTGTTTAGAATAAAGTAGGATACGCAGAGAAACTCAAAAAATATTGTACAATGACAACGTCCTAGACATGGTCTTACACGTAAATCTAAAATTGATGCCAACGTCCCAGATGTGGTCTTACACGAAAACACATATCGGAACCTATGTCATGACATATGTATCCTAGCTATTCTTAAGGTTCGGACGGGGCTTTTCGGTCGTTGTCACATACTCGAAACTTTCCCGAATTTCATATATTAATCTTCCATATTCATCCATCATAATTCAATTTTTGTATGGACATAAATAAATCAACTTAAATACATTTATTTGTATATAGACTTACCTCGTATAGATTTGGACGATTATTAGTGATTATTCGACTACTTTTGACTTTCCCCGATCTAATTTTGTTCTCTTTGGTTCTTGATCTAAATAAGTTCAAATTAAGCTATTTTATTCAACAATTCATCCAATTCAATCCAAAAACACATAATTAGGGCATTTTACAAATTGGCCCTCATGTTGGCACATTTTGACAATTTAGTCCCTAATTCACAAAATCATCAAATTCATCAAATTTAATCACATTTAAGCATAGTTGAATTTCAATGCTATTCAATTAAGCCAATAAAACATAATTATTTCACAAACTAGTCCTCCCAATTCTCATTTTCTCAATTTCGCCCAAATAGCTTAAATTCATCAAAAATTCATGGCAAAACATATTAATCTCACAACAAGCTTCCATAATTCATCAATTAACACTTCAAAGCTCTTAAAAATCAACAATGGCATTTCATGAAATCTTCAACAAAAACAGAAATTGAGACATAGGCCTTGTAGTATATGAAGCAACGATTACAAAAACATAAAGATCATCAAAAACTGATCAAAATCTCATACCTAAATAGCCAATGCAAGTGCTGAAACCTCCAAAGCTTTTAAATTCTTTTTCTTTCTCTTATTTTCAGAAAAAGAGATGATATTATGGCTATTTTCATGTTTTTTCTTTAATAAACATTAATAATTCATTTACTAAAATGCCCATCATTTTAAACACATAAAATGTACAATCCAAGGTCATTTATGACCACTAATAATCATAATGGTATAATTGCCACATAAGGCCATCATAACTGATCGTGATCTCGAGTCATGATGATAAAGTAATAAAATCTAATCGTACCTAGAAACTAACTAATATCACGATAGAAAGGCAAGCGCACCTATCGAATAGTAGTATAGTCAGTGGCAACACAGGAATATCGAATCCAAGGAACTATGAGTACTAGTAATGACTTCCTTCCTATTATCTAGCCTAAAAATAAAGGGGGTTTGGTTGTAAACTAAACTAAACTAACTAAAGAAGTGACAAAGAGTAAATTGGGAAATTACTTTTGGGAAAGACTGATTGATTAAGGCAATACCTAAGGAAGAATCCATCTAGACTTCACTTGTTATCTAACTCTGAACCAGATAATTTCTTTATTTGATTTGATCTGTAGAGATCCCTAAATTATGTTAATAACTCCGTCGAGGATAAGGACAACTAATGCTAGGTTGATTACCTAAAATCTCTTTCTAGTTAAAACCCCTAGTCTTGCATTAACTTGATCTATGGCTCCCCATATTAGATTTGACTCTAATCCAGTAGATTTTGGTTGTCCTATCTCTAGGATTACGATCAACCCTGCTTAATTGTGTTGGATCTACTCCTATGCAGGGATTTTTACTCCTCCAAATAGGCACATTCAACTTAAATCAATATCCCAGACACATCAATTTAAGAGTTAAAAAAATAATTAGGAACAAATCAAATATTTATCACACAGCTCAGATAACAATAACAAGATCTATCTTAGGTTTCATCCCCCTTAGATATTTGGGGTTTTAGTTCATAATTATAAAAGAAAATATCTCAGAAGAAATAAAATAACAAAACATAAGAAAACCCAAAACTCCTGAAAGGATTGAAGGGAGATCCTCTATCTTGATGTAGGTCTTGGCTTTTGAGATGGATCAATCGACTTCCCTTCGAGTAATTCCCTGTCTTCAACTTCCCGTCTTGGCGGGAAAACAATGTCTCCTTGGCGGGAGAAAAGCACACCCTTAGCGGGAATAAAGCACACCCTTAGCGGTTGCCTCTTAGGGTCTTTATATAGAGTTTTGGAATGCCTTTCTTAGCCCCTAAGTACCCTTTTCCGAGTGAAATTGAACTTCCTCACGACAAGGACATGCTCGTGTGCCACGCCCGTGTATATCAGGGCCTAGGCCGTGCTCGAGCCTCTTAAAGTGGCACGGCCATGTGGCATGACCGTGTGGCAAACCTCCAGGCCGTGTTGATTATTGAATTGGGCCTAATTTGCCCCTTTTTAGCCCGTTCCTTGCTCTTTTCTCTTTCTTATGCTCACCTAAGTATAAAACATGAAATAGAAGGATTAGGAGCACCAATTTCCAAAAATTCAATGATAATTCATCCAGAATTTAGGCTAAATATGAGGTAAAAATATGTATAATTTACGGTTTATCAAATACCCCCACAGTTAAGCCTTTGCTTGTCATCAGGCAAAATCTCAACTCACAATTAAAAATCATTCTTCTTAACTTATAATACTTATTAATAATGTTTCAAACTAATCCACAAGTAATCATACAATGAAAATTCATCCAGAAGAACATTAAAGTTTCAAATACTCTAAGTTGAGAATTTTATCACAGAAACATAGGTTTTCTCCCTTTTCTTAAGTAATTACCTTTCAATCAAAATCAGTAAGAGTTGACATCCTCACTAAAGATTCACTCTATCCACTCAAAGTGTTTAGGGTTCAAAAATTAAGCACTCATTAGTCAATCTGAAGAGTTATTACCATAAGCTTGTAGGAAAATCAAATCTCCACCACTATGGATTGATATAACACATCGATCAAAAGGTCTTTCAATGGTTGTAATGGGGCTTTGGTTAGGGGTGTTATCATAAGCTAAAAAAAAGGGTTAGAATTGAGACTGAATTGAAAAATCATCCAGCTAGAAAAATCTCTATCACTGGAACATATTCCTAGAGCTAAGCCTTATGATGACATCGTTCTGGGTTCGGTAGCTTATAATAGCAATATGCAAAGATATTAAACTATAACTAAAACATGGGTTACAACTGAATTAACTGTATATACACCTTTTTTAAGAACAAAGTAAATATTTAAATTGAATATTTACAAACTTTACAAACTGAAAAAGAGAACAAAGCTAGATAATAATTCAACTCAAATCTCGACAAAAATAAGGATAAAATAATTGAATGAAATTCAACAAAAAGTGGGTTATAGGTTAATATTAAGGGTAAGTTAAAGAATGGGTTGTTAGGCTTAATGGGTTCAGTAGGGGTTAATTCATGGAGGTAGGCTTTTATGGAGTAAGTGGGTTGAACCTAGGTGCCTTTATCATTTTGGTATATCAAATCAATGATGTGGTCTCGACATGTGTAATTAAAGCAAGTTCTAGAATAACAAATTAGTATTAACTCACTCAAAGCAACAATAAAAGTAAGCATGAAAGGATGTATGCTCTTAAGGCTCAAAAATCTCACCAGAATTATTCTTTTGATGTCAATCCTATGGATTTCAAATCTAAAGATAATACTTAAAATTAGGGAAAATAACCTAGAAAAAATTAAATTCTCAAAAATTACAACTTATCATGCTTAATTCCCTAATGTCTTAAAGTTTGAATAATCAAAGCATAAGTACCTATGTCTTAATTCTTAACATATCAATAAAAATCATAAATCAATCATAATTAATTCCTAATAAGAGATTGAGACTCATGCAGGGAATGAAAGTGAGAATTCAAAATTTGAGAACAATGAAAAAAGTTAGTTGCAAAAATTTTTAGGGGTTCGAAGAGAATGCAATAACTGAAAGTAAGTTTCCCCCCCCACACTTAAGATGTACATTGCCCTCAATGTACAAAGATAACATTACTAGCAATAGAAGCATAAAATCATAAGATAGGGAGAGAAGTGAAACTCCCTGATTGGATAGAACCCTTGAATTGTGGAAGCTAACTCGGAGGAAGGAATACTTGAGGTTCATGATTTGGGGTGACTGGAGAAATTAAGCATAACTGTGTAGAATTCAAGTATTACTCGATATGAGTTTAAGTGCAAAATAAAGGAAAAGAGAAATAAAAAGTAAAGAAAATGAAAATTTAAATTTAAAAATTTAAATAATGGAAAATTTGACCCCACTATCATGGCGCACGCCTGTGCGACATGTGGGTTGGTCGTGCATCTCGTGGTCCTATCGTTGTGGCCATGGTTAGTCGGCACGGGCATGTCCTATTCTCATGGTGATTTTGCAGTCCCGCCCACGGCTCGTTGGCACAGGCGTGTTGGGGCACACAGCTATACAACACTGTCGTGTCTTTTGGTATTCGCTTATCCCATGATCATTTGTGTAATCTCACACCCGTGTATGAATTGACAGGTTTGGCCACGGCAATATAGCACTGCCGTGTTTCTACCCGTAGGGTGTCCACAGCTTTAGGCACTCCTATGTGCTTGGTCGTGTGGTCTTGGGGAATCTATGTTTTAAGGAGTTAGTTATGAATCTAAGAAAATCAAACTTGTTAGTGCTCAGGTTGCCTCCCGAGAAGCGCTTGTTTATAGTCTAAGCTCTACTTTTCTCAAGCTTGTTCAGTCGCGGTGGCTTGAAGAGTTGATACTCTTCTATCCTATTTTCAGTTTCATTATTACTGCAAGATTTGAGTCGAGTGTGATTTACCTTGAAAGTGCTGAGTGACTCATGTTTTATCTCGACCGTACCTTTGGGAAAGATTTTGATTACTGTGAAGTAAGGTGTATCACTTGTATGTTCTTTTGAATTCAAGATTCGGGGATCGTCTTCTCCAAGGATTACCTTATCCTCTACCTTGATTTGATTCGTTTTTACCTGAGGATCGTCTTGGTGATGCTCTGGGTTGGTGTGGCATATTTTGGGTTTTTCTTGATAGTTTAGCCATTCATCTAGTTCCTCAATCTGAAGCATTCACTTTTCATGTATGTCTCCCTTGGAAGGACTTGTCTGTGGTTGAGTTGCTTTTATGTGGAGTGTATCCTACACAAAAGGTTGGGTGGTTAGATCAGTGTTTTTACAATGACTCGTAACTATATTCTTATCATCAACAGTCTTAATTGAGTTTCTAGATTGTAAAGTAACTCTGTCATCACCTACATGTAGTGTAAGCTCACCTGTTCATACATCAATTATGGTTCTGGCAGTTGCTAAAAAGGGTCGCCCTAGAATTAAGGGTACATTACTATCCTCATCGATGTCTAAAACAACCAAGTCGACTAGGAATATAAATTTATCAATTTTGACAAACACATCTTCAATTATTCCCTTTGGAAATCTAATGGTCTTATCAGCCAATTGGATGTTCATCTTAGTTTGTTTAGGTTTTCCAAGACCTAGTTGTTTAAATAGTTTATAGGGCATTACATTAATAGTAGCCCCTAAATCAGCTAAAGCATTTTTGACGTCTCAGCTACCAAGTAAACAAGGAATTATAAAACTCCTTGGATCTTTCAGTTTATTGGGCAGCTTATTTTGTAGAATAGCTGAGAACACTGTAGTTAGCTCCACATGGGATGTCTCGTCTAGCTTCCGTTTTTTCGTCAATAACTCTCTTAAAACTAAACGGCGTTTGGCATCTGCAACAGAGCTTCAATTAATGGTAAGTTAATGCGTAATTTCTTTAAAAGTTTAAGGAATTTACCAAATTACTCATCTGTGCGGTCTTTCCTTAGCGCATTTGGGTATCGGATACGAGGCTTATACTCTTTGACAAATGCATCTTTGGAACTTACCTCACCCTTACCTTTACTTACCACAGTCTCCTTGCATGACTCTGGGTTGGTTTTGGTTAACCCTTCCTCATCTATTGTATCCACGGCATTAAGTTTCTCCTTAGGGTTAGTCTCAGTGTTGCTCGGTAACCCACCTTGCGGTCTTTCAGAAATTAGCTTAGCTAGCTGACCTATTTGAGTTTCGAATCCTTGAATGGATGCTTTGTAACACCCCAGACCCGGCCCAGACGTTATGGCCATGTCCGGTGTGCTACATCACCTAGACTATGCTACGCCGTCCTATATACTAAGTCTGATGTTTGAGATTTTTGAAAAGTAATACTTGTTTTTCTTGAAATTCCCGATTTAATTATTATTCAACCTAATTTCTATCTCATTTGTTAATCGTTTCATTTTAGTCTTATTGTCCTCCTTAGTCTTCAGTAAAGTCAGGTCGGTTAATGAAATGTTTGTTTAATTTTGAAAACGGTGTAGGTTTGTGTTTGAAATAAAACGGTAGAGAAATCCCGAATAACAGTTATAGCGGCCTTATTACAACCCATGTCAAAATAAAACCAATAAAAGGTAATTAAATAATAAAAAAAAACCAACTATGATGACAGTTCAGTCCTCGTGGCCACTCTGAATCCCTCCCAGCGTCCAAGTCACGATCTAGGGCTCGCCTGCAAGGATGGAAAGAAAGGGTGAGTTTGGGAAAACTCAGTGTGTGCAGAACCCATCCAAAGCCCAAATTGGCTCAAGCCCACTGGGCCTAAACCCTAACCAGTCTCAGTCAGATACTGGGCCGAAGCCCCATTTAGGAAACAGTAATCTGGGCCAAGGCCCTATAGCAGATACTGGGCTGAAGCCCTACTCAGATAACAGATTGGCCCATAGGCCCAGAACAGTACAGTACAGTAATACAGTATAAATGCAAACCCAATTGGGGAGACTACTCAACCCACCAACCGCTACACACCACCCGTACCAGCCAACACACCATGTGGGGAATAACTCGACCCACCCAGCCCACACACCACAGTCGCAGCATGGCTGCTCAGTTAAACAGTATACGAGGCAAAGCCCCTTTCAGAAACAGTACGAGGCATAGCCCCTTTTCAGTAACGTGGCTGTGCCACTCACACTTCCTCCATTATCAAAACCCAACCCATGCAATAGATACATATCATGGCATGCAATAACAGTAACAGTCATGTCAAACAGTACAGTCAATTTTAGCCCTAGGGGTATAACGGTAATTTTCTACCTAGGGGCAAAACAGTAATTTCTTACCCTAAGGGTATTTCAGTAATTTTGCTCTCATGTTACAGATTTTATGCTTATTACAGTATTTATTAATCACATAGTTGTCACAGAAGTCCGGTTAACTCAGTTTTTCAGTCTTAGCATTCAAGCCCTAAAACCCCTAATGAGCCCTATTACGTCGATTGGCCCATTAGGCCCATTTAGTCCCAATTTCATAATCAGTTACCTTGCTTTAATTGTTTTCATGCCTACAGTTCACAATATTACCTTTAAACCCATTTTTACTCACATGGGCCCAAATCGCCCATTGGGCCCATATTTGGCCCACCGAGGCCCAACTTACCATAATGTCCAAAATTTAGCGGTCAACACGCCTAACAGTGCCGATTCCAAAACTAACCTTCTCCTACTAACTTGAGAATGTTCACACGCTCACAAGCTCTCGAAATACTGAAACTTTGGCATTTCGGCTTTTCGGCTTTTGCCGATTTGCGCATTGAAAGGAGTTCGAAACACACACCTATTTTGTAGTTTCTCCTGCGAGATCTCCTATGCGTTAATCCCTACAATCCAATACTTAATTGATTAGACCATACCAACACTTAATCTGAATTGAAAACTTACCCAAAGCCTTACTTACACATTCGGCCAACACCTCCAATGGCCTTAATGTTCCTACCTTGCCGATTTAAATCCCTTTAGATCTAGATCTGATGTTCCAATGTCTTCAACTCCTTGTTTGATCACCTTCTTCTTTAACTAACACACAAAAAGAACAAAGAAAACACCACTTGATTTACCAAAAGTCCAAAACGACAAAATCCTTAACTTTAGGGACTTTCGGCTTTTCCAAATATGAAATATTGAACAGATCTGAAGTATTAAACACTTACCAATGATTTCCCTTCAGTTCCTATGCAGATCTGATGTAAATCTGACCCTTAAACGTCAGTAGAAACCTTATCTCTGATATTTGCAATTTCAGCTATCTCCCTACAACTATGGTGATTTCGGCTTTTCAACAAGAGAAGAGGATGGCGTTTTGGGTGTAGATTTTGGGTGATGGTGTCGAAAATGGTGTGATTCAAGGGAGTGTAGTAATCGGCCACAACAGGTGAAAGGAATAGGGATAATTTGGCTTAGAAAGATTCGGCAAAAGAAAGCAGTTTTTGGGACTTCTGGCACTTTGAGCAATTGGCTATGGTTGATTTTGAGAGGGGTGGAAGCAAAAGAAAGAGTGAATCTGAGTAAGGAGGGTATTCGGCTAGGGAAAAGATCGAAGAGGAAAAAGAAAAGTGAAAAAAAATAATGGTAGAGGTGAAGAAGAAGAAATCTGCTAGAAGCTTTCTAGGGAGGCAAGTTTCGGCTTTTCTGACAGTAAAAGAGAAGATTAATTCCTAAGGTGGCTAACCCTAATTCTTATGACAGAAAATAGAAAAAGATATAACCCTAATATCACACTTGAGTAATCAGCCCAAGTTCATAAAAGCCCTTGCCGAAATTCCTACTTAAAATAGTCACATGCCCGGCACATGCTTAAAAATTAAAAAGAACTCTACGCTTACCTTGCAACTCGAACCCTTATCCTTGAATACCCACTTAGGCGCCATTTTTTTAGGAGCTTAGTGGTGCCACCTTGCCACTCTACCAAGGCTCCCTTTGTGACATATTTTACACAATTTTTCTTAAGGGCCCTCTAGACCCAGTTCCCCCTTTTTACTTAAAACGTACTTAACTATTTTTATCGATTTTTAACCGAAGTTTGGGCTTCCTAAAGGCCCACTAACACATCCAAACACCATTTTAGCAATCAGAACACAAAATTTCCCAACTGCACCAAAAATCTCATTAACCCCAAAAATCCCGAAAATCAGGGTGTTACATAATTACTAAACTAAACACCAATTGTAATAATGCCATTTATATCTTTATAATAAAAATAATAATAGTAATAACAATAATAATTTTATAAATATGTTTTTATCTAATGATAATAATTTTTAAATATAGTAATATTTTTTTCTAATAACCATAATTATAATTTTCATAAAATTTTAAAACATCAGTAATAATAAATACAGAAATATTTTCTAAGAATAATTTAATTCAAAATTTTTTTTCTTAAACGATAATATTTAAAACTTCTTAATTATTCAAATTTTCTTCTATCCGAACCTAGACTTAAAGCCCAATTCTTCTAGGCCCAAATTCAGGGTGTTACATGCTTGCTGGTTCTTCAGTGCCATTTTGGTGTTTTGAAAATGGGTTTCTGACATGGAAATAAGTTTTGTGAGCATCTCTTCAAGGTTCAATTTTTTCTCTTATTGGAATGGTGGCTGTTGAAATCCTGGAGGAGGTGGTTGTCTTTGATTTCCTTGTCCTCCCCATGAAAAATTGGGGTGGTTCCGCCAATCTGCATTGTAAGTGTTACTATAAGGGTTATTTTGGGATCTAGAATTATTACCCATATAGTTGGCTTACTCAGTTTTCATGCGATGTCCATAGGAGGAGTAATCAGGATTATACATGTTTCCTTGAATTGAGTCACACTGCATCACTGCGTGTACCTGCGTAGAACCAACAAAGTTATCAATCTTTTTATTAAGAAGTTCTACTTGATTAGAAAGCATAGTGACTGCATCAATATTAAAAACTCCAGTAGCTTTTTGTAGTTTCGTTCACATGACTTGCCACTGATAGTTATTCAGTGACATCTCTTCTATAAACTCATAAGCTGCTTCTGGTGTTTTGTTGTTAATTGTTCCATCGGCGGCTGCGTCGATTATTTGCCTTGTCGAAGGATTCAAACCGTTGTGGAAAGTTTAAACTTGTAGCCACAGAGGTAACCCATGGTGAGGGCACCTTCTCAAGAGATCTTTGTATCTCTCACATGCATCGTAGAGTGTTTCTAAATCTATCTGCACAAAAGAAGAGATATCATTCCTTAATTTAGCTGTTTTAGCTGGAGGAAAGTACTTAAGTAAAAACTTCTCTGTCATTTGTTCCCATGTGGTGATAGACCCTCGTGGTAGAGAGTTCAACCATTATTTGGCTTTGTTTCTCAAGGAGAATGGGAATAGCCTAAGACAAATGGCATCATCAGAATCACCATTTATTTTGAATGTATCGCAGAATTCCAAGAAATTGGCTAGATGCGAGTTAGGATCCTCATCCTACAAACCATCAAACTGAACAAACTATTATATTATTTGAATAGTGTTAGGTTTCAGTTCAAAATTATTTATAGCAATAGTAGGCCTAACAATGCTGGATTCGGTGCCTGTTAAATTAGGTTTAGCATAATCATACATAGTACGTGGAGCTGGATTTGGCTCAACAAGATTTGCGGTTACTACAGGAGGTAGCTGATTATCCTGATTGGCTTCCATCTCTTCAGTAGGTTCAGGTTCTTCTTCTTGTCCTTGTTCTGGGTATTGCAATCGTCTTCTTATCTCTCAGCGATTTCTGCGAACTGTAGCTTCTAAATCATCGTCAAAAAGCAGTGGTCCTCCTAGGTTTCTTCTAGTCATAAACTAGAGATACCTGGAAGGAAAGAAAAATTTAGTAAATAAAAATAAAAGCAAAAATAAAAATTGAAAATAAATAAAAGCAATAATGGCTAAAGTAATAGAAATCGAGTGTTCCTAATATCTTAGTTCCCTGGCAACGATGCCAAAAACTTGATCGTGATCTCGAGTGATGATGATAA
This sequence comes from Gossypium stocksii, assembly GCA_020496765.1. Classification (NCBI taxonomy): domain Eukaryota; kingdom Viridiplantae; phylum Streptophyta; class Magnoliopsida; order Malvales; family Malvaceae; genus Gossypium; species Gossypium stocksii. The sequence goes on along the minus strand of CM035628.1, from coordinate 44,191,641 downwards.
AGTAATAAAATCTAATCGTACCTGGAATCTAACTAATATCACGATAGAAAGGCAAGCGCACCTATCGAATAGTAGTATAGTCAGTGGCTCACATCAACCTTACCTTTACTTACCATGCTTTCTTGCCTTTGTTCTGGTTCAGATTTAGCTAACCCTTCTTCATCTCGCACAGTAATTGCATGAAGTTGCTCTCTTGGGTTAGTTTCGGTATTGCTAGGCAAACTACCTTGTGGTCTTTTCAAAATTAGTTTAGCAAGTTGACCAATTTGATTTTTGAGTCATTGGATTGATGCTTATTGATTTCTGAGTGCTGCCTCAGTGTTTTGAATGTGGGTTTCTGACACCGAGATAAAGTGCAACAGCCTGTTTTTGGGTCTAATCAAAACAGTGGTTTTGAGACCACAAATCTGACATTAAAAAAAATATTTTATTATTATTTTGATGTCTATAATATGATATTAGAGTTGTGTGAAATTTTCGTAAGAAATTTTATTGTTTGAGTGCTTAATTTGATAAAAGGACTAAATCGTATAAATGAAAAATTGATGTTCGCATTGTTAAAAGTGCTTATTGGCTATAGAAAGAAAATATGGGAGTACTTGCATGGTAATTAGTCCTTTAATGACATAGTGGAAGTTGTTGGCTTGGCATTTTTGAAGTTATTAAATGTTTTAAAGGTTAAAATGATAAATTAGGAAATAAATGGTAATTAAAATAAAACAAAAACCATTTTCATGCTATCATCTTTATCCATAGCCGAATATCAAAAGAAAAAAAGAAGGTTTTGGGAGCTTTGAGCATTCAATTCATGTATATCTCAATTGTAAGTCCATTTTGACTCGATTTTTAATGATTTTTACGTTTTTGAGATCGTTGCTTCGTATACTAGCTAGCTTGTACCTTGAATTTCAAACTTGTTAAAGATTTTGTGAAGTGCCATTCATGAATAATCATGCTTTTTGTTTATTGTTGATAAAATATGAAAGATAGATGTTAGATTATTATGTTTTGTTAAGTGAGTTTTTGATGAAAATGCTATTTAGGGTTTAATTTGTTAAAAATGTGAAATTTGTGGTTAAAAGTGTGATTAAATGAAAAATATAGGCTGATATGTGACTGGGTAAAATTTGGCTAAGCATGGGTAGGATGAAATTGAATGAAATTGTGATTTTATGTGCTAAGGACTAAATTGTAAAATTTTGAAATAGTAGGGTCCAAAGTGTAATTTTGCCAAAGTGTGAAAATTGTGTTAAATTGGATGAATTGATGATTAAATAAGTAAATTTTGATATTAAATAGATTGAGAAAAATGAGAATTGGATCCAGAACAAAGGAAAACAAAGTTTCAAATTAGTCGACTTAATTCATCGTCACAACAAACGAGGTAAATTCATATGTCATGTAACGCCCTAATTTTTGGGACTTTTCGAGACTTGTGTGATTTTTGGTAAATTCTTAAAATTATGTGTTTTGATTGTATAGATTATATTCAAGTATGTTAGTGGGCCTTTAGAAGGCCCAAGCTTAGGTAGAAACCGGACGGTTTTGGTAAATTTTTAATTTTAAGAGAAGGGGGTGTCGGTGAAGAGGGCTTTTAAAATTAAATCAAGCAATATGGAACACAAGAAGAGCTTTGGTAAAGTGGCAAGGGGCGCCACTAAGCTCCTTAAAAAGTGGCGCCTAGAAGGGTTGGAGGTCCAGGGTTCAAGTCACCAGGTAAGTTATTAAGGTGTGTTATTTTTATGAGCAGGAGAGCTAAGTGGTGGACTTTGGGTAAAACTCTGGCTTGAGGAGTTTGAAATGATCATGAGAGTAAATCAAGGAGGAAGTTTAGGAGCATTTGAATTTTGAAGAGCAATGGCCAGCCAGTGGACTCTTGGAGATGCAAATTTGGCATACAACTTAGGGCTTAGTATTTTCGGCAATAGGGGAGTATGTGCCAAATTCCCTTTTGATCTTCCTTGGGTCTCGTTTTGGTATTTCCTTTGCTTAGCCGAAATAGGGTAGAGTGCCTTAGGGTTCATTCTTTTACTCTTCCTTTTGATAGAAGCCTAACTTAAACCTCCTAAAACACCTCCCTTTGCCGTTTTCTTTTGTCAAAGCTGATTGCCACTTCTCTTATTCTCTAATCTCTTCTCATCTTTTCTTTTCTTCCATCTTCTTCTACCATCATCCATAGCTCTCCCTCTTCATCTTGTTCTCATTTAGATAGTCACAAAAGCCGAAAGCAAGCTCACCATTTTTTATTCTTCAGTTGACCGAAGCCTTGGAATCAAATTACTCTTGTTGACTGAAACCTTGTGTTTCCATTGCCGATTGCCTCTTAGCCGAGTCTACCTTACTCATACCTCTTCTATTTCCCCTTTTTTTTGTCAATCATTCTCAAAAATCAAGCCAACCGAATACCTTTTTGTGGCCAAATTTCATCTTTTCTTTTTAAACCGAACCTTTATACATGTGGTGTTAAAAACTGAATATTAGATCACCTTTATCTCTTCTTGCAGATACAAGTAGAACTACCATAGTTTGGGGCTAGATCGGTAAGTATTTCGAGAATCTCTTTCGTTTGTTAATCATGTTCTAAGGTAAGAAGCTGAAACTCCTTAGGGGAGGCTAACATTTTGGACTAAGGGCCTATTGGCCTCCTTCTCTTAGTTCAGTGTGTAATAGTATGGACAAGGTGTCATTCAACAAAGGAGTTTGGAAGGCTTACGAGGTCGAGCATCTAGATCTAGTCTGTAGTTAGTTGAAAGGTAAGATTTTTAGGGACTTAGGCTATGGTGGCTGATTGTATTTAGGGGACTAATGCTTTAGTTTTGTTGATTATTAGAGTAACGTGATAGTGACTGTTCACAGGCTTTACGTGTGGGGGATCTCGTCAACGTTTTGACATTAAACAAGTGTGTATCATACCCCTTTATAGATTAAATCGGCAAAAGTTGAAAAGTGACCGAAAGTAACTGGATGGTCGATACAGTGGGGATTTGTGAGTATGCGATTACTCTATGAGGGTTGGATCTGAAACTGTAATTGGTAGAATCGCAGAGAGCGCAATTCTATGCGTTTTGGTAAGTTGGGTCTCGATGGGCCAAATATGGGCCCAATAGGCTTCCGAGCCCATATGGGTAAAGATAGCCATTAAAGATGTTCTGTTAGATTGTAGAAAATAATACTGTTAAAATCAGTTATCTAATCGTAAAACATGGATTAATTGGGCTTAAGTTACTAATAAATGCTGTAGTGCCCATTAGGGGTTTTTGGGCCTAAAAGGCCAAATTTGTTAACTAAGTTAAAATATACTACCATAACGACAATTGGAATAATAGTGATTATAATATACATAAAATCTCTGGGAATAATTATAGTTATTGAAATACCCCTAAGTATGTGAAATTACCATCATACCCCTAGGTGCAAAAATGACCTTTATACCCCTAGGGTTAATTTTATCTGAAATGCATGATATTCTGATTCTGTATAATGTATGCCATGACATGTATATCTGTTGCATGGGTGATGGGTTATATTGATGAATGAAGCGTTCTGGTGGCCTCGCCACATATATATCTGTTCTGGTGGCCTCGTCACAATATCTGTATCTGGTGACTTCGTCACAATATCTAGCAGCCTCGCTGCAAATTCTGTAGTGTGTAGCGGATGGGTGGGTCGAGTAGTCTCCCCACATGGTGTAAGGCTGGTACGGGGGGTGTTATGGATGGATCTGGGTTGGGCTTTCTGCATATATGACATATCTGTTCTGCATCTATTATGGGCCTATGGGATTCATTCTGATTTTTGTACTAGGCCAAGGCCCAAATAAATCTGACTTTGTGGCTTGATCTGTTTTGGGCTATGGTTGGGTTTTGTTACACACTGAGTTTACCATACTCACCCTTTATTTTCATCCCTGTAAGTAATCCCCAACCATAGTAGGCTTGGAGCTGATAGGGATTCGGAGGGGCCATATCATCTGCAAATTTGGTTTTCATTTTATTTAAGTTTATTTCAATTATCTTATTTTACTATTTTGGGTTTGAAGTTGTAATAAGGGCGCTCTTTAAATTTCTTTTTCGTTTATGGTTTTATTTACTGGTTTTATGTATACTTCATCGAAACTGCTAGTTATAGGCTACGCGGGTTTTTCAAACAAACTTAAACAAATGCTTTCGAAACAAGGCTATTGCAAGAAATGGGTAATTTAAAGACTTAATAAACTGATTCTTCTATAAGCAACTATTTTGCAAAGTTGTTTTGACACCATAAACAAAGAACACAGCTAGTACAAGTCCATGTGACATGTCAGATCTGGCCATAACGTACGGGCTGGGTTTGAGGTGTTAAATTTAGTGGTATCAGAGCCCAGTTGTAACTACTTGGTTGTGGAACGGGTCTAAAACGGAAGTTTTTAAAGTGACGTTGAATAAAGATTTTTGAAAATTGTTTTTAGGAAATTATTTTTGAAATTTTTTTCGAGGTCGTTTTCAATATTCTCTTCCTACAAATAAATGATTTCTAAGGATGGAACTCAGTTTTCAAAATTGGTTTTTAAGAAGGTGGCACACAAAATCTCCAGCCCAAGTCTGTAAGTTTTCTAAACATTTTTCTGATTGTTTCTGAAATTCTATTATATGTCTGTACAAAACCCTATCATGATACTTTAGTTAGGGTAACATTGAAACTATAGAAACTCTGATAAGTAGACTGAGACTGTAGCTAGGCTACCGCGAAAGAAAACAAACTCTGAATTACTGTCCATTCATAAAATATCTGTAATAAACACTGAAATAATTAACTGATGCATAAGATTTTTAATCAGATAATATGAAATGAGTACGCGAGCAGCTCATAGACAAGGCCGTGGACGTGGCCGAGGTAGTGCGCGGGCTGGGTCTTCATCTTCAGGACATATGCTGGCAGTAGATGCACCAGTACCACCAGCAACGAAAGTTGAGTCTCACGATAGAGGTGCCGGGGACGACGCTTTACTCAGGTAATGCTTTGAGTTTTGAAAAGGGTTGCTGGGGCAAGTACGGGAAATGGATTTTGAGGATCTATTTCTGAGTGACTCAGGGCTAATGGAGCAGAGATTTTTAGGGGCGTGTCTGGTGTAGCTCCGAATGTGGCTGAGTACTGGCTAGAGGCTACAGAGCGGATTATGGATGATCTGGACTGCTCTGTAGAGCAGAAGCTGAAGGGAGCCATATCGTTACTTAGAGATGAGGCTTACCAGTGGTGGCCCACGGTGAGAGATGGAACTCCGTCTGACAGAGTAACTTGGGAGCTGTTTAAGACAGCCTTCAAAGGAAAGAATGTTAGGGCTAGTTATGTGGACGCTCGCAGGAAAGAATTTTTAAATCTGGTTCAAGGGAGTAAGACAGTTGCTGAGTACGAGTCTGAGTTTCTGAAGCTGAGCCGGTATGCTTTGAGGATAGTTGCTACAGAGTACGAGCGTAGCGTGCGTTTCGAGGATGGTCTGAGAGATGAACTGATGGTGCTGATTGCTCCGCAGAGGGAGCACGACTTTGCTGCTTTGGTGGAGAAAGCTAAGATAGCTGAGGAGGTAAAGCGTACTGAAAGACAGAATCGGGAAAAAGATCGAAACTGTTTTCGGAGAGATTTAGGACTAGCAGGAGGTGCCGACAGGAATGTTAAGAGAGCAAGGGTGGTGGAGCCAGTTCGAGCAGTATCGATGAATGTTGTTAGACCACAAGGTTGTAGGAATTGTGGTAAGATACATGTGGTTGAGTGTCGGAAACGTTCTGGTGCTTATTTCCGATACGGATCAATGGAACATATGGTTAAGGATTGTCCCCAGGAACCAGATCAGGTTCAGGCTGTAGATCAGAGGGTTGCTCAACCGGTGAGGGGTGGACCATAGTTTCTGAGAGGACGAGGGCAAGGCAGAGGTGGTAATGGTAATGGACGAGGACGAGGGGCACCTGACAGGGGTGCTGGATTTGCTGAGGCTCGTCAGCCAGCGTTGGTGTATGCAGCTCGTCGCTGAGATGAGGGTGATGCACCTGATGTCATAACGGGTACGTTTCTGATTTCTAGTATGCCATACACTGCGTTGATAGATGTTGGATCTACCCATTCATATGTTGCATGTGCTATATCTGGGTCGTTGGGTGTACGTTCTAAGGAGATCGTCAGTGGGGTATCTGTACTAAGTCTTTTGGGTCACTCGGTTAGGGTAGACAAACTATATAGAGATGTACCTTTAGAAACTCAAGGAAAAGTTTTCTCTGGAGATCTGATGGAACTGCCTTTCGGAGAATTCGATCTCATCTTGGGGATGGATTGGCTTGTTAAGCATAGGGCTACTCTAGATTGTGCTGCCAAGCGAATGAGATTAAAGACCGCAGAGGATGAGGAGGTTCTGGTGATAGGTGAGCGTAGGGATTATCTGTCTAATGTGGTGTCGGCATTGAGAGCTGAGAAGTGGATTCATAAGGGTTGTGAAGCTTATTTAGCATTTGTAAGTCAATCGAAAACTGAGGATCTGACAGTGGATAAGGTTAGAACCGTTAAGGATTTTCAAGATGTTTTTCTAGAGGAGCTTCCGGGTTTGGCTCCGAACCAAGAGGTCGAGTTTGGAATCAATTTATTGCTGGGAACAGCACCAGTGTCCATCGCACCTTACAGGATGGTACCGAAGGAGTTGGTAGAACTGAAAGCCCAGATTTAGGAATTGTTGGATAGAGGCTTTTTTAGGCCGAGCGTGTTTCCGTGGGGAGCACCAGTGTTGTTCGTGAAGAAGAAGGATGGATCAATGCGGATGTGCATCGATTATTGGCAGTTGAACAAGCTGACAATTAAGAATAAGTACCCACTACCAAGAATCGATGATTTATTCGACCAGCTTAGGGGAGCTTCGGTATTTTCCAAGATTGACTTTCGATCTGGATACCATCAGTTAAAGGTTAAGGAGGTGGATATTCACAGGACGACATTCAAAACTCGGTATGGTCACTATGAGTTCTTGGTTATGGCATTTGGGCTGACGAACGCACCTGCAGCATTTATGGATCTGATGAATCAAGTTTTCCAACCATACTTAGATCGATTTGTGGTCATCTTTATCGATGATATTCTGGTATATTCTGAATCTGAGGAGAAGCATGATGAACACCTCTGTATTGTGCTGCAAGTACTGAGGGAGAAGGAACTCTATGAAAAATTTAGTAAGTGTGAGTTCTGGTTGAGGGAAGTAACCTTCTTAGGTCATGTTGTCTCTGCTGAAGGGATCAAGGTGGACCCTCGAAAGATTGAAGTGATTCCAAAATGGAAACTGCCGAGGTCAGTATCAGAAATTCAGAGTTTTCTGGGTTTGGCTGGGTACTATAGAAGGTTTGTGGAAGGATTTTCTGTGTTGGCAACACCTCTGACAAAGCTTGTAAGGAAAGAAGTACCATTTGTTTGGACTGAAAAGCAGCAAGAAGCTTTTGAGAAGTTAAAGAAAGTTCTAACCGAGGCACCTGTATTGATTCAGCCAGAGTTTAGGAAGGATTTCACCGTGTAGAGTGACGCATCACATGTAGGGTTAGGCTGTGTGTTGATGCAAGAGGGTAAAGTGGTTGCTTATGCATCGCGGTAGCTTAAACCTCATGAAGTAAACTATCATACTCACGATCTGGAGTTGGCAGCAGTAATCTTTGCACTCAAGATTTGGAGACATTATCTGTATGGGGAAAGATGTATTATATACACAGATCATAAGAGTCTTAAGTACTTGTTGACTCAGAAGGAGCTGAACCTTAGGCAACGAAGATGGATAGAGTTGCTTAAGGATTATGACTGTGCGATTAAGTATCACCCAGGCAAAGCTAATGTAGTGGCTGATGCCCTAAGTCGTAGAACCGTATCTGAGCTGAGAGCAATGTTTGCTCGTTTAAGTCTATATGATGACGGTAGTCTGCTAGCGGAACTGCAAGTAAGGCCAACCTGGGTTGATGAGATTAAGGAAAAGTAGCTAAAGGATGAGTCGTTAGTTTCTCGATTCCAACAGGTTAAGAATGGGGATACTTCTGAGTTTAGATTGAACAGTGAGAGAGTTCTGTATTTCGGAGGTAAAGTTTGCATTCCGAGGGACTCTGACTTAAGGCAAGCAATTCTGAAAGAAGCTCATAGAGGACTGTGTGCTATGCATCCTGGAGGGAATAAGATGTATCGCGACTTAAAGGAATTGTATTGGTGGCCTAGACTGAAACGAGAGGTAACAGAATTTGTGGGGAAATGCCTGACTTGCCAGCAAGTGAAAGCTGAACATCAGTTACCTTTCGGACTTTTGCAGCTAGTGAAAGTATCACTTTGGAAGTGGGAGAGGGTAACCATGGATTTTGTGAGTGGATTACCCTTAACACCAACGAAGAGGGACTTGATTTGGGTAATTATGGATAGGTTAACCAAATCTGCCCATTTCATACGTGTTCGCACTGATTATTCACTTCAGAAGTTAGCCAAATTGTATGTGGCAGAAATTGTGCGACTACACGGAGTGCCAGTGTCGATTATTTCTGATCGAGATCCTAGATTCACATCTCGGTTTTGGCAAAAGTTGCATGAGGCATTGGGAACGCGGTTGAACTTTAGCACAACTTTTCATCCTCAAACTGATGGTCAATCAGAAAGGGTTATTCAGATTTTGGAAGACATGTTAAGGGGATGCATAATCGACTTCCGAGGCAGTTGGGAGGATTACCTACCGTTGGCAGAATTTGCATACAATAACAGTTATCAGGCTAGTATTAGTATGGCACCTTACGAAGCATTGTATTGATGTAAGTGTCGTACACCTAGTTGTTAGACCGAATTGGGCGAGCGACAAGTTCTTGGACCTGAGTTGGTAGCAGAGACTGAGGAAAAGGTCAAGGTGATTAGGGATCAGTTAAAGGAAGCATCTGATCGGCAGAAGTCTTATGCAGACTTAAAGCGTAAGGAGATTGAGTACTCAGTGGGTGACATGGTCTTTTTGAAAGTTTCACCTTGGAAGAAGATATTAAGATTTGGAAAGAAAGGCAAGTTGAGTCCGAGGTTCATTGGGCCTTACCGGGTTTGTAAGCGAGTAGGTCCAGTGGCTTACCAGTTGGAGTTACCTCCGGAGTTGGACAGGATTCAGGATGTTTTTCACATATCAATGTTAAGGCAAAATTGCACTGACCCTACTCATGTCCTGCCAGTTGCAGAGGTCGAGGTACAGCCTGATTTGACTTTCGAGGAGCAGCCCGTATAGATTCTGGAGTGAGATGTGAAAGTTCTAAGAAGGAAGTCAGTTCCATTAGTGAAAGTACTGTGGCGTAATCATGGCAGAGAGGAAGCTACTTGCGAGCCAGAGGAGGCGATGCGTCAGCAATACCCTCAATTGTTTGGACCAGGTAAATTTCGAGGATGAAATTTCTTTAAGGAGGGTAGAGTTGTAACGCCCTAATTTTTGGGACTTTTAAGGATTTGTGTGATTTTTGTTAAATTCTTAAAATTTTGTGTTTTGATTGTATAGATTATATTCAAGTATGTTAGTGGGCCTTTAGAAGGCCCAAGCTTAAGTAGAAACCGGACGGTTTTGGTAAATTTTTAATTTTAAGAGAAGAGGGTGCTGGTGAAGAGGGCTTTTAAAATTAAAGCAAGCAACATGGATCACAAGAAGAGCTTTGGTAAAGTGGCAAGGGGCGCCACTAAGCTCCTTAAAAAGTGGCACCTAGGAGGGTTGGAGGTCCAGGGTTCAAGTCACCAGGTAAGTTATTAAGGTGTGTTATTTTTATGAGCCGGAGAGCTAAGTGGTGGACTTTAGGTAAAACTCTGGCTTGAGGAGTTTCAAATGATCATGAGAGTAAATCAAGGAGGAAGTTTAGGAGCATTTGGATTTTGAAGAGCAATGGCCAGCCAGTGGACTCTTGGGCAAATTCTGTGTGTATTAGTGTGGACAAGGCGTTGTTCAACAAAGGAGTTTGGAAGGCTTACGAGGTCGAGCATCTAGATCTAGTCCGTATTCAGTTGAAAGGTAAGATTTTTAGGGACTTAGGCTATGGTGGCTGATTGTATTAAGGGGACTAATGCTTTAGTTTTGTTGATTATTAGACTAACGTGATAGTGACTGTTCATAGGCTTTACGTGTGGGGGATATCGTCAACGCTTCGACATTAAACAGATGTGTATCATACCCCTCTATAGATTAAATCGGTAAAAGCCGAAAAGTGACCGAAAGTAACTGGATGGTCGGTATAGTGGGGATTTGTGAGTATGCGATTACTCTGTGAGGGTTGGATCTGAAACCGTAATTGGTAGAATCGCAGAGAGCGCAATTCCTTGCGTTTTGGTAAGTTGGGTCTCGATGGGCCAAATATGGGCCCAATGGGCTTCCGAGCCCATATGGGTAAAGATAGCCATTAAAGATGTTCTGTCAGATTGTAGAAAACAATACGGTTAAAATTAGTTATCTGATCGTAAAACTTGGATTAATTGGGCTTAAGTTACTAATAAATGCTGTAGGGCCCATTAGGGGTTTTTGGGCCTAAAAGGCCAAATTTGTTAACTAAGTTAAAATATACTACCGTAACGACAATTGGAATAATAGTGATTATAATATACATAAAATCTCTGGGAATGATTATAGTTACTGAAATACCCCTAAGTATGTGAAATTACCATCATACCCCTAGGTGCAAAAATGACCTTTATACCCCTAGGGTTAATTTTATCTGAAATGCATGATATTCTGATTCTATATAATGTATGCCATGACATGTATATCTTTTGCATGGGTGATGGGTTATATTGATGGAGGAAGCGTTCTGGTGGCCTCGCCACATATATATCTGTTCTAGTGGCCTCGCCACATATATATATATATCTGTTCTAGTGGCCTCGCCACAATATCTGTATCTGGTGACTTCGTCACAATATCTGGTAGCCTCGCTGCAAATTCTATGGTGTGTAGCGGATGGGTGGGTCGAGTAGTCTCCCTACATGGTGTAAGGCTAGTACGGGGGTCTTATGGATGGATCAGGGTTAGGCTTTTTGCATATATGACATATCTGTTCTGCATCTGTTATGGGCCTATGGGCTTCATTCTGATTTCTGTACTGGGCCTAGGGTGAAATAAATCTGACTCTGTGGCTTGATCTGTTTTGGGCTATAGTTAGGTTCTGTTACACACTGAGTTTACCAAACTCACCCTTTATTTTCATCCCTGCAGGTAATCCCCAACCATAGTGGGCTTGGAGCTGAGAGGGATTCGGAGGGGCCACATCATCTGCAAATTTGGTTTTCATTTTATTTAAGTTTATTTCAATTATCTTATTTTACTATTTTAGGTTTTAAGTTGTAATAAGAGCGCTCTTTAAAATTTTTTTTCTTTTATGGTTTTATTTACTGGTTTTATGTATACTTCATCGAAACTGCTAGTTATAGGCCGCGCGAGTTTTTCAAACAAACTTTAACAAATGCTTTCGAAACAAGGCTATTGCAACAAATGGGTAATTTAAATACTTAATAAGCTGATTGATTCTTCTATAAGCAACTGTTTTGCAAAGTTGTTTTGACTCCATAAGCAAAGAACACAACTAGTACAAGTCCATGTGACATGTCAGATCTGGCCATAACATATGGGCCGAGTTTGGGGTGTTACATGTTAATAAATATTATTGAATTGTGTTAATTAAGCATTATTATCATATAATTGATTGAGTCATAGAATTTAAGTTAAATGTTCAAAATAAGTAAAAACAGAGGATCGATCACAATCGTTTCGTAGCGAAAGACGAATTGATGGAAAAGACCATGGTTGGACCATGGCAGTACATGATTTCTTATAAGACCATAGCTGGGCTATGACATCAATATATGAGACTTTGTGTAAGACCATATCTAGGATATGACTTCGATATTTTGTGTAAGACCATGTTTGAGACATTGGCATTGATATATGATTTCGTATAAGACCATGTCTGGGACATTGGCATCGATATGTGATTATGTGTAAGACCATGTTTGGGACATTGGCATCGTTATGAGATTTCGTGTAAGACCATGTCTAGGACATTGGCATCGATATGAGATTTCATGTAAGACCATAGCTGGGCTATTTGCATCGATATATAATAACATGTAAGACCATATTTGGGATATGGCATTGTATGTGTTATACGAGACTTCTGAGTATTCTTAACGATTTTGAATGGTTCAATAGGCAAGGTTAAGACGATAATGAAAGTACAACTTAATTAAGTAAAACAGGTACGTACAGAACTTATGTGAAAATCAAATGAAGGTAATTTAGTGAGTTCATATTGTTTTATGTTTATGAAATGAGAAAGATTTGTGTATAAGTATGTTTCATGCCAACTTATGTTAAATTGGTTATAATGAGGTATGAATTGAATGATATATGAGACGTAAGTTATAGATTTTTTAACTATTAACATGTAAAGCACATAGAGTGTGAATTATCATTATTTGATGATATTGCACGTGATCCATTTGGCTAAAGAAAATGTGATGAATATTGAATCGAAGAAAGTTTTCTAGATATTTGTTTATGCATATTTAAATGTGAATGAATTGATAAGAATGTATTTGATCTATACGAACGTAGAAATGAACAAACTCATGAAACTTTGAGTTAATTATATGGTTGGATTTATGGTATAAAGGTGAAAAAAAATGAATTACATTATAGTATATGTAAATGCTTATTATGTGTTCATTCAATAAGATAAGTTTAACATCATACGAGCTTACTAAGCTTTATAGCTTACTTTGTGATATTTTCCTATGTTTATAGGATTTCAAAGACTCGCTTGGGTTAGAAGTTGTCAGAGATCTCATCACACTATCCAGCTATTGTATCGATACTTAGAAGCTTGTGAATTTGGTTAAATGGCATGTATAGGCTAGTTGATTTTTGAAGTGTATCAATAATTATGGTAATTGATGCCTATATGTTTGAAATGTAATAGCCATGAGATTTAGTTAGTTAATGATGTAAGGTTTGATGTGTAGGTGGTCTTATAAGTTTGTTCATTATTAAGTTGATATGTGGTTGTGGTTATGTGATATGGTATATTTTAGTATGCTTGACTTTTGGTTTAGAAATTGGATGCTAATTGGGCCAATAAAGTATGAGGATTGGGTATATGAAATATATGTGGTAAGATTAATGTAGATAATGATTTGTGATGTGTATATATTGCCTTATGTTTTGGCATGTTTGAAATGGTTATCTAGGTGGCTATATGATATGTCTTTGGTTATTTGTTTAATGATGTATTGTGGCTTGAGAAATGGCATATTTCGATATGTATGTGAGGATTGATTTGGTTGTTCAAATGGTTGCTAGGTATTTGAGGTATATTTGTTTGTGGTAGGTATCTTTTAAATAGGTTATATTGGATTGGTACGTTTTAGTTAAGCAAATGATGTTGAGATGTGTATTGAAATGGTTGAGATTGATATAGTATTAAATGTACTTATTTTGGTAAAAAATTGGCTGCCAATTGTGTTTTGAAATGTATCATTTGCTTTGTGTCGGTACATTGAATTTGGGGTGGCAAATTGGCCTTGCAAATGGCCTATTTTTATCCACACGGGCTGGCATATGAGCGTGTCTATTGCCGTGTGAGGCTCACGGCCTGTTCACACGGGCGTGTGACCCCTGGAGGTTGGAAAAATTTTCTATGTTCTCAAAGTTTTTGTTTGTGATCGGTTTAGTCCCAAACCTTATGAAAGCATGTTTAAGGTCTCGTAGACCATTATAAGGGACAATGTGAATATGATTGAATGATATTTGATGAGGTTTGGTTTTTGAATGCGAAATGTTTGCTTAACAATGTGAATTGATTAATAATACGTCATAACCCTAATCTGGCGACAGATATGAGTTAGGGGTTTTACATAAATTTTGTTAACATCTCCTCGAGATTTGACTTTTTATCTTTCTAGTAAGGTTGTTGTTGGAAGCTTGGAGGGAGTTGTGCTCTTTGATTTCCTTTACCACCCCATGAGAAATTAGGGTGGTTCCTCCAACCTACATTATAGGTGTTACTATAAGGATTATTTTGAGGCCTAGAATTATTACCCATATAGTTGATTTGTTCGTTCTCTGTTCTAGGACCGTAGGGTATATCTTCTGGATTGTTCATTCCTCCTCCATTCGTGTCGCATTGCATCACCGGATGTACCTATGTAGAAACACATAAACCATCAATTTTTTTAATTTCAAACCTCTACCTGATTTGATAACTACCTGATTTGATAACTTGGTGACCACATCTAGGTTGAAAACACCAGCTGCTTTCATTAGCTTTGTCCTCATAACTTGCTACTGATAATTATTTAGTGCCATCTCCTCTATAAACTCATAAGCTGCTTTAGGTATTTTATTATTCAGAGTACCACCGGCTACTACATCGATTAATTGCCTAGTTGAACGATTCAAACCGTTATAGAAATTTTGAACCTATAGCCATAGAGGTAACCCATAGTGAGGGACTGTCTCAATAAGTCCTTATACTTCTCCTATGCATCATATAGGGTCTCTAAGTTGATCTGTGTGAAGGAAGAGATATCATTCCTCAACTTGGCCGTCTTAGCCAGTGGGAAGTACTTTAGTAGAAATGTTTCGGTCATTTGCTCCCATGTAGTGATAGAACCTTGTGGTAAGAAATTGAAGCACTATTTAGCTTTGTTCCTCAACGAAAAGGGAAACAATCGTAGACGAATGGCATCGTCAGAAATACCATTAATCTTGAAAGTATCACAAACTTCCAGAAAATTAGGCAAATGAGTATTTGGATCTTTGTCTTACAAACCATCGAACCAAACAAATTGTTGTACCATCTGAATAGTGTTCGGCTTCAGTTTGAAATTATTTGTGGAAATGGTGGGTCTCACAATACTCGACTCAACCCCAGTTAGAGTGAGCTTGGCATAATCGTACATAGTACGAGGAGCAGGATCTGGGTGTGTAGCAACTACAAGAGGTAGTTGATTATTCCCATTATCACCCATCTCTTCAGTAACGTCTTCTTGCACCTCTACTATACTTAGTTGACTCTGCCTTGCTTCTCTACAATTTCTGAGAGCTGTACTTTCAATGTCACTATCAAATAATAGTGGTCTCAATGGGTTTCTTCTAGCCATAAACTAAAGGAACCTACCAGAAGCAAATAAAAGAAAAAAATTAGAAAACAAAAATAAAATGCAGTAAAAATAAATGGCTAAATTAATAAAAATCTAGTGTTCCTAATATTTTAGTCCCCGGCAATGGCACCAAAAACTTGATGATTAGTAAACTAACTATAATTATGATAAAGGCAAACCCACCTATCGAACAATAGTGTAGCTATAGTGAGTAGGGAATATCATATCCATGAGGATTAAAAGTACTAGTAATTACCATTTTTCTATTATTTAGCTGACAAATTGGAGTGATTATTTTTAATCTAAAATTACTAAACTGATCTAACTAAGAACACAACAGAGAATAAAATAGGAAAATAATCAAAGATACCAATGAGATAGACAATACCCAGGAAGGAATCCACCTAGACTTCACTTATTATTATGAATCTAAATTTAAATGATTTATTCACGTATGTCTTGATTTGTAGAAATCCCTAAATTATGTTAATATCTCTTTCGAGAGTAAGAACAACTGACTCTAGGTTGATTAATTGAAATATTTTTCTAATTAAAACCCCTATTGTCGCATTAACTCACTCTATGGATTCTCTTATTAGATTTGACTCTAACCCGGTAGATTTATGTTGTCCTATTTCTAGGATTGCATGCAACTCCACTCAATTATGCTAGATCTACTCTTGAACAGATACTTTTGCTTCACTGAAATAAGCACATTAAAAATGAATTAATATCCTAAAAATATTAAAACACGAAATAAGCATACATAATTGAGAACAAGAACCAAATTTTTATCATGTAAACCAAAAATCAAATAATAAGATTTATCATAGGTTTCATCTTCCCTAGGTATCTTGAGAATTTAGTTCATAATCCTAAACAGAAACATTTCAAAGTTAAGATAACAACAAGACATAAAGAAACTTAATAAAACTTCAAAAAGAAAAATTAAATGGAGATATTCAATCTTGAAGGAGATCCGCTCCGAGTTGATTCTGATGGCGTTCTTTGAGTTTTGTTGTCAATCTTTTATGTGTGTCCTCTTAGGTCTTCTTCTAATTGGTATTTATAGACTTTAGAATGCTCAAGAAGCCTAAAAATTGGGTTTTTCTGTGTATGTGGGAAGCAGGGTGTGTTATCGACACAGGCTGACACATGGGCCTGTGGCCAACCCGTGTAGCTCACATGGGCGTGTGGCCAGCCCGTGAGGGAACGCCCGAGTCGTGTGGTTCCTAGAAATAACTCTATTTATCTAATTTTGGCTCGTTTTTCGCTCTATTTATTCCCAAGTGCTTTCCTAAGTATAGAAACATGAATTTAAAGGATTAAGAGCATCAAATTCACTAATTTACATAATTAATCATCCAAAAATGCACTAAGAATGGGATTAAAATATGTTACTTTTATACCTTATCAAGATAATTAATTGATGAAACTTGTGGTACCATTGATGGGAAGCTTGTTTGAGTCCATAGATGAATTTTGTTAATTTGCAAACCATATTCTTTGGATCTCCCGACTCAAACATTTTTTGTTGTACCATATAAATTGTTTCTTCAATGTCGCCATTGAAAAACTCAATCTTAACATCCATATGATGTAAATCAAGATTTGGGCAATTTTGTTTCGTGGATTTTTCGTTTTGTAGGTCTGCCTTATTCTTTGAATATTATGGCAGTAAGGGGTTTCTGTGTGTGTTACTTCTGTTTATGTGGCTAGTTTCTCTTAGCCTATTGTGTTCTTTTGGTGCTGTACGGTGTATCTGGTTACTAGCATAAAGGATTTGACGTTGATTTTGACAGACAAGACGTTTCTTATACGGTTTGCCGCTCGAATTTTACGGTGATCTTTGTCCGATCTTTACTTTTCTTTCATTTTTCCTTGGTGTTTTGGTACGTAAATTTTTTAATAATTTTTTTATGCATTGCATCGTTAAGAGGGATCTATTGACTGGGGATTCTTGAGGGTCCCACGGTGGTCAGAAACCTTTGTTTTTCATTTGTTTTGTTCTCATCTCGTCTTCATTTTTTTCTACATGAAAAAAGGGCTTCTACAGTACCCATCATTTCTTTTTGCATGGTTCATGCATGCATGGTCTTACATATGATCTTGATCTGAATTTGATCCCTGAGTTTGGCTATTTCGTCATCATCGTTTTTGGTGTGGATAGAGTTACGATTCCTGATGATTGCCTTATTTTCTTTATATGTGGCTGTTGTCTATTTGAGTCAGGGTTGTAGTGCTCTTGCACTTGTCTGATCTTTGGTTTTATCCCTATTTTTAGGTTTCTTGGTTGGTCTTATTTTTTTGGTATTGATAGACTATTTGTCTAACCCTTTATTTCCTTGATTAGATTATTTTTTGTGGTTTCAATTTTTTCGTGTTTCTCTTTGGTTCGTTATGCTCATGCCATAAGTAGGTTAACTTGCTTTCTTTCTTGCCTTATTTCTGGATGATTGTCTCCTATTTTCATGTGGTGATTGTAGGAGCTCTTATTGGTGGGAAAGATCTTTGGAGTTTTACTATCTTTCTTGACAAAGTTTCGGTTACTGCCTTTGCTTTTTTTCAATGGAGGAAAGGCTAGAGGGTGGTGAGACTATAACGACGGATGAGATAAATGAGCTGTTGGGAAGGCTAAAATTCTCAAAAGAGGAATCAAACCAAGTCATTAGCACGAATGGTTAAACAAATGCTCAAGGGTTTGAATCATGGGTTGTGGGGAAGATCATGGTGGATGAATCATTGAATAGAGAGGCAATGTACAGGGTGTTCAGATCAATTTGGTACACGAAAGAGAAGGTTGATTTTGTTACGCTGAAAGAGGGAACTATAATCGTTAAGTTTGGATGCCTGGAAGACCATAGTAGAATACTCAACGTTATGCCTTGGCTCTTCGACAATTGTTTATTTTCAATAAAGCCGTTTGAGAAAGGCAAGGGAATGGACTCTTATGATTTCAACCTATCACCCTTTTGGCTAAGGGTCTATAACATACCCTTAGAATTGATGGATCGTCAAACAGCACTGGCCATTTGAAATGCAATAGGGGAACTTGTGGCCATCGACTGAAATGATAGAAACGGAGGTTGGACAAAATTAATGAGGTAAAAAATTAAAATAAACATCTCTAAACCTTGAAGGAGGATAGTGAAACTTTCGAGCAGAGATGGGATGGAAACAATAGGGGTTTTAAAGTATGAGAGGCTTCTAGACTTCTGCTATCTATGTGGGCTAATTGGGCACACCATTAAAAAGTGTTAGAATAATAGGGAAGGTACTGTCTTAGAAGAGTCAAACCTCTAGTACGGTAACTAGATAAGGGCAACTCTTGTGGCCCCTAACCAAGACAGGGGAACATGAAGGAATAGGATCAAAATAGTGACATCGAATGTTCCTATGAACGAAGACAGAGAAGAAAGTCAAACTGAAACGAGAGAGGATAGTGGATAGAATGGCTATAAAGGGAAAGATAAGGATGGCGAAGAGGAATTTATGTCAACTAAGACAATGCGAGATGGAATGGGAAGATTCAAAAGCAAAAGAAAAAGACACAAAGGGCCAAATAGAGAGAATACCGTTGAAAGCCCAGCTAGAATGGTTAAGAGAAGACTGTTGATATGCATGAATTAAAGTAATAAAATCTATAAATACTGATCACACCAAAAACTAACTAATATCACGATTTTAAGGCAAGCACACCTATTGAACAGTAGTATATTTTAGTGGCAAGACCGAGATATCGTACCCAATGGAACTAAAAGTACTAGTACTTGCTTCCTTTCTATTATCTAACCTCAAAATAAAAGAGGTTTTTATTATATAATTCTAAAACTAAACTAAGAGTGCACAAAAAGTAAATTGGGGAAAAACTTTCGGGAAAAACTAATTGATATAGGCAATACTCAAGGGAGAATCCACCTAGACTTCACTTGTTATTGATTCTTGAGCTAGACAATTTATTCACTTGACTTGATCCGTAGAGATCCCTAATTTATGTTAATACCTCCATCGAGGATAAGAACAACTAATCCTAGGTTGATTAACTGAAATCTCTTTCTAGTTAAAACCCATAGTCTTGCATTAACTCGATCTATGGATCTCTGTGTTGGCAGAAAATAAGGTGCTCCTTTCGGGAGAAAAGAGTACACCCTTAGAGTTGCCTCCTAAGGTCTCTATATAGAGATTTGGGATGCCTTTCTTAGCCTCTAAGTATCTGAATCTGAGTGAAATTGCACTTCCTCACGACAGGGACACGCCCGTGTGCCACGCCCGTGTGCATCGACAAGAGGCCATGTGCGGGCCTGTTGATGGTGGCACGGCCGTGTGGTCTGGCCGTTCTTGTCGGGGCTGGGCCGTGTTGGACCTTCTATGGTACGGCTGTGTGGTGAATCCTTAGGCCATGTCGTTTTCACACTTTGGCCTATGTTCTTCGTTTTCGGCCTGTTTTTCGTTCTTTTCTCTTCCCTATGCTCTCCTGAGTATAAAACATAAAATAGAAGGGTTAAGAGCACCAATTCTTACAAATTTAATGATAATTCATCCAGAAATTAGGCTAAACATGAGGTAAAAATATGTATAATTTATCATTTATCAAATATCCCCACACTTAAGCCTTTGCTTGTCCTTAAGCAAAATCTCAACTCATAATTAAGAACCATTCTTCTCAACTTGTAACCCTTTTCAATAATGCTTCAAACTAATTCACAAGTAGTCATACAATGAAAATTCAATCAGAAAAACATTAAAGATTCAATTACTCTAAGTTGAGAATTTTTTCATCGAAACATAGGTTTTCTCCCTTCTCCTAAGTAATTATCTCTCAATCAAAATCAACAAAAATTGACATCCTCACTAAGGATTCATTCTATCCACTCAAAGTGTTTAGGGTTCAAGAATTAAGCACTCTCTAGTCAACCTAAAAAGTTATTACTATAGGCTTGCAAGAAAATCAAATCTCCACCACTATAGATTGATATGACACATCGATGAAAAGGTATTTCAATGGTTGTAATGGGGCTTTGGTTAGGGGTGTTGTCACAAGCTGAAAAAGAAAGGGTTAGAATCGAGATTGAACTAAAAAATTATCTAGCTAGAAAAATCTTTATCACTAAAACATATTCCTGGGGATAAACTTTATGATGACATCATTCTAGCCTTGGTAGCCTTAAAATAGAAATATGCAAAAACTATTGAACTATTACAGATTACAACTGAATTTCTTTAATATACATACATTTTTTTTAAGAATAATTCAAGTATAATACAATAAATTGAATATTTACAACTTTACAATCTGGAAAAGAGAATAAAGCTAGATAATAATTCAACTCGAATCTCGACAAAAAATAGGGATCAAAGTAATTGAATCGAATTCAACAAAAATAGGTTATGGGTTAATATTGGAGGTGAGTCAAAGAATGGGTTGTTAGGCTCAATAGGGTTCACTAGGGGTTAATTTATGGAGGCAGGCTTTTATGGAGTAAGTAGGTTACATGCTAAGTGCCTTTCTCATTTCGGTGTATCAAATCAATGATGTGGTCTCGACATGTATAATCAAAGCAAGTTCTAGAATAACAAATCAGTATTGACTCACTCAAAGCAATAATAGAAGTAAGCACAAAAGAATGTATGCTCAAAAAGGCTTAAAATCTCACCAGAATTATGACTTTTGATGTAAATCCTACGAATTTCAAATCTCAAGATAATACTTAAAATTAGGGAAAATAACTTATGAAAAAAATTAGATTCTCAAAAATTTCAACTTATCATGCTTGATTCGCTAATATTTTAAAGACATAGCTGATTGTACTTTGATATATCAATAAAAATCATAAATCAATCAGGATTAATTCTTAACAGGAGGTTGAAGATAGTTTTGAGAAAAATGCAACAAGTTAAATAATTTTTAGGGATTTCAAGGAGAATGTAATGACTGAAAGTAAGTTCCCCCCACACTTAAGATGTACATTGCCCTCAATGTACAAAGATACATTAGTAGCAATAGAAGCATAAGATCATAAGATATGGAAAGGTATGAAACTCCCTGCTTTGGATGGATTAGTGAGGTGGTGCTGCCTACAGAGTGTCTGGAACAAAGAAAGGTGCGGAGGTAGAGACTCCGGTGGTGGTAGTGTTTGTTTATCCCCAGCTTTCATGTTGTGAGTGTAGGCTTTGGAGATGTCAACTTAGTGAGGTTGTGGCAAGGTTCCCTTTAGAATTTGAATTTGAGCTGTAAAGCTCCTTTGAAACTGCGAAGGCATTTATCAGTGGTTAGACATTTTAGTGAAGTATAGTTTTCTCGTTAGGGAGTGACCGATATGAAAATAAGAATGAAAACTAGACTAAAATAGTCTATAAATATAAAGATCAAAATAAAGATAAAGAAAAATCTAAATATTCTAAGAAAACATTAAGTTCGCCAGAAAGTCAAAATAAAGACCAATAAGAAAAATAGGAATTAAGATAAAAATAAAGATAAGAGGAATAGAAGTCTCTAATCCTCAGATGGGTCACGCGGTGGCAGTGGTGGAGTGATGTGGAGGTGCTGGCATATCTGCTGAAGTGTGGCATCGATCTGATCAAAGCTCTGGAAGCATTACTGCTCGAATCGTGATAGGCACTCAGATATGTCAGCGTATGAAGCTGCCGCATGAACTGGGCGGTGAGGGGGTGGTGGCTCGTTAGGTGCATTCTTTTCTGGTGGCAGGGCATCATCAATAATGTCCTCAGGATCCTCGGCCCCTTAGATAAGTCTGTACTGGAGGGGGTCGGCTCCTGGTCTTCGCTGGATCATCCTCATGTGTAGCATGGTCTGGATGCCCTGAGGGGACATTTGGCCTATCAGTGTGTATGAAGATATCTAGGCCGTGGTGTTGAGTAGCTCGAAGTGGCAGGCTAGGCGTGTGGTGTATGGGCCCTTAGATATCACTCTCCTACGATGCCTCTCCATCTAGTGTTGGATGGCATGGGTGAGGAAGAAGGCTAGGTCGATGGTGTGAGCGTTTGCCATGCTCCATAGGAAGTAGGCATTATGTGTGTTGACGACGCCGGTGCTCTCGCGTCTACCTATCAGAGTATGTGCAAGGAGGGTATGAAGGTACCTCAAAGCTGGTACAAGGGCGGTCGCCTTGGTGCGACTGGGGTCATATGTAGGGTGCCCCAGAGCGAGATCGCGCCAACAATTGACTAGTGTGGGATGGATGAGACCGGGAAGTCTAGAAAAATCCTCGTCGGCTATGAATTCGTCTGTGTAGAGTCCTAGCGCGATGCCAAACTCAGGGACACTGAATTGGCGCACTAATCCGCCGAGGCGGAATTGAATAGTGCCCAGATCATCATGGTTCGTCATCACCACCTGTAAATGAAATGTAAAGCAAATTCTAATGTTAGTTCAATATAGGTGGGCTCGATGATGTTGAAGAATTGTCCCCATGGGTCGGTGGATTGTAAGGCACTTTCTATAACATTCTGGATTATTCATCCTAATATAATTAATTCCATGCTTGAATCTAAATATAATCATGATATTTAAAATAAAAATAAAATAAAACAGTAAAAATTTGAAAGAAAAATGAGAAAATAGAACCAAATGGGAGAGGAATGAGGCGGAGCACGATCGTGGGTGAGGCAGCACAGACGTGAGGGCACTGTAAATGCCGGCGGCGGCGCTAGGGAGGTTGGGGGAGAGGGTTTTTTGAGAGGATTTAGGGTTGAAATGGGAGAAGATGATGAATAGTGGCCCCTATATATAGATTTTGGGTCACACGGGCTGGCACACGCCCGTGTGGCTCAGGTTTTGCCCGTGTTGTTCGAAATTTGGGGGTTTTGGCGCGCCTGGTTCGAAGCACAGGCCCGTGTGTCGAGGGCGTGTTGATGCACACGGCCATGTCGCATGGTTGTGGCCTAAGGTGTTCGCTTCGCACACGGTCATGTAATAGGTCACACGCCTGTGTTGGATTTGACAGTATTGACCACGATCTTGTGACACGGGCGTGTCACATGCCCGTGTATGGGTCACATGGCCGTATCGCACGGTCATGCCATTTTGGTCTTAGCCTGTGTGTCATTCGACAGTGTTGGCCACGGTGTGGAGACACGGGCGTGGGGATTTGTCAAAGCCAGTGTGGGGCATGATATGTTGGCCACGGCCACATCACACGGCTGTGGCTATTTGTCGTAGCCCGTGTTTTGGGAAAAATTTTACCCTGCTTGTACACGACCTGGGTGCACGACCGTGTCTCTGCTCATAGTATCCACATGGCCTTGGACACGCCCGTGGGCGTGGCTGTGTGGTCCTAAAATTTTGCATTTAAAAGGGTTAGTTAATGTATAAAATGACTAAAATCAAAATAAAAGAAAGGTTACTAAGTTAGTGCCTAGGTTGCCTCCCGAGAAGCACTTATTTAGAGTCTAAGCTTGACTCTACCTGGTTATATCACGAAGGGATCTCGTGGAGCCGAAGCTCCTCCTTGTTAACTTTAAAATTCTTACCTCTATAGTGTTTAAGTCGATGGCCGTTTACTTTGAGTGTACCGTGGTTTGGGTGAGTTACCTCAACTGTGCCGTATGGAAAGATAGTTTGAATAGTGAATGGACCTGACCACCTTGACTTGAGTTTTCCAGGAAATAGTTTTAGCCTTGAGTTGTAGAGTAAGACAAGATCACCGGTTTTGACCTGCTTAGGTTGTCTTAGTCGTTTGCCATGGCGTCGCTTCATGGCTTCCTTATAGAGTCGTGAGCTCTCGTAGGCATTGCAACGCCATTCATCTAGCTCGTTAATTGCATTAATCTTTTCTCACCTGCAAGCTTAAAATCAAGGTTTAAAAATTAATAGCCCAAAATGCTTTATGTTCAAGTTCAAATGGCATATGACAACTTTTTCCGTAGACTAGTTTATAAGGAGATGTACCTATGGGTGTTTTAAAAGTAGTTCTATAGGCCCATAAAGCATCGTCTACTTTTCTTGACCAATATTTTCTATTTGTTTCTATCATTTTCTCTAAAATGCGTTTTAGTTCCCTATTTGTTACTTCGACTTGACCACTAGTTTGTGGATGATAAGGGGTAGCTATTATAAGGTGTACTCCATATCTTTTTAAAACTTTTTCAAATTGAGCATTGCAAAAATGGGTTCCCCTATCACTAATAATCACCAAAGGTGTTCCAAATCGAGAGAAAAGTTTCTTCAAAAAGCGCACTACCAATCTAGCCTCATTAGTAGGTAAGGCTTGGGCTTCCACCCATTTTGACTTATAATCTACTGATACTAGGATGTACTTATTCCCTAATGAAGTAGGGAATGGACCCATGAAATCAATACCCCACACATCAAATATTTCACATGAAAGTATATAGTTCTGAGGCATTTCATTATGTTGAGAGATATTACCTATTCTCTGGCATTTATCACAAGAGGTAACATACCTGTTGGCATCTCTGAAAATTGTAGGCCAGTAAAAACCTGATTTGAGTACCTTATGGGCAGTTCTAGCTCCACGGTGGTGTCCTCCTGTGGGTTCTGAATGGCAGTGATCCAAAATTTGGTATGTTTCTGTCTCAGCAACGCATCTTCGAATAACCTGATCTACACAAATACGGAAGAGAAAAGGATCTTCCCAAAAGTAGTTTTTCACATCAGCGAAGAATCGCTTCTTTTGTTGATGGGTCAACCCTTGTGGGGTTATGTTAGCTGCTAAATAATTTGCACGATTAGCAAACCATGGAACTGCTTCGTCTGCTAAGGCTAGGAGTTGTTCTTCAGGAAACAAATCGTTAATTTTCTCGAGGTACGTGGGGTGTGGATTTTCTAATCTTGAAAGGTGATCTGCTGCCAAGTTTTCAGCTCCTTTCTTATCCTTTATCTCTAAGTCAAATTCCTGTAACAGTAAAATCCATCTTATCAATAGAGGTTTTGCATTAGTTTTAGTTAAAAGGTAACGAAGAGCAGAATGGTCAGTGGAAACGATGACTTTTGATAATATCAGATAAGATCTGAATTTATCAAATGCAAAGATAACAGCTAATGATAAACGCTAAATTATACATATTTTTACTCATATTTTGCCTATATTTTGGATGAATTATTAATGATTTAGTGAGAATTGGTGCTCTTAATCTTTCTTTTTCATATCTTATACTCAGAAGAGCATAGGGAAGAGAAAAGAACCAAAAATGGATCAAAAATGAGGAAAATGAGCCAAAAATAGCTTAACACACGGCCCAAGGATTTACCGCACGGCCGTGGCACACGGCTGTGTAGCATAACAACCACACGGTCCAACCCAGACAAACATGGCCAGGTCACACGGTCGTGCCCCATAAACAGAATATCACACGGCCTCTGTCGAAGTCACACAGGCGTGGCACACGGGCGTGTTCTAGTCGTGAGGATGGGGAATTTCACTCAAATTGGGATGCTTAGAGGCTAAGAAAGGCTCCCCACAAGCTCTCTATATAAAGACCTCATGAGGCAGAGGCAAAGACACGTTTTGGAGATATATTTTTCTTCTCGTTTTTCTGCCATACTGAGGGTAGAAACAAGGGATTACTCCAAAGGAAAAGCCAATTAATTCATCTCAGAAGCCGGAATTCTACAGCAACATAGAAGATCTCCCTAAATTCCTGCAGAGGTTTTTGGTTTCTTTTATGTTTTGTTGTTCTATATCTTCTGAGATGTTTTCTTTCTTCATTATGAACTAAACCTCTCAAATACTTGAGAGGGATGAAACCTAAGACAGATCTTATTATTTATTCTTGATTTATTTGATAAATACATGAATTATTCTTAATTATGCGTTCTTCATTCTTGATTTAATAATACTAGGTATTATTTCAAGAATTAGATGTGCTTAGAGCAGAGGAGCAAAAGTCCCTGTGATAAGAGTAGATCTACCATAATTAAGCGGAGTTGCATGCAACCCTAGACATAGGGTGACATAAATCTGCTGGATTAGGTTCAAACCTAATATGGGGAGCCATAGATCAAATTAATGCAACCTAGGGAGTTAATTAATAAGGGAACTTTAATTAACAACTTAGGCCTAGTTGCTCTTCACCTCGACGGAAGGTTTAGCATAAGTTAGGGATCTCTACGGATCAAGTCAAGTAAAGAAATCATATAGTTCAAGAAAATAATAACAAGTGAAATCTAGGTGGATTCTCCCTTGAGTATTGTCCATATTAATTAGCTTTTCCCAAAAGTTTTCCCAATTTACTTTTTACACTTTCTTAGTTAGATTTAGAATTAGTTTAAACAACCCTCTTTTATTTCTTAGGCTAGATAATAGAAAAGAAGTAAGTACTAGTACTTTTGGTTCCCTTGGGTACGATAACTCTGTCTTGCCACTAACTATACTACTGTTCAACAGGTGCGCTTGCCTCAACGTCGTGATATTAGTTAGTTATGGTGAAATCAAGTCTTTATAAATTTTATTACTTCATATCACGCGATATTAAGTTTTTGGCGCCGTTGCCGGGGAACTAAAATATTACGAAAGCTCGATTTCTATTACTTTAGCCATTAATATATATATATATTTATTTATTTGTCTTTTATTTTTATTTTCAGTTTTTTATTTATTTTTATTTTTCTTTTCTTTTAAATTTCTGAGTTTTCTTTCTTTTAGGTATTTTTAGTTTATGACTAGAAACAACCCAATAGGACCACTACTTTTCGATGAAGATCTAGAAGCGATAGTTTGAAAAAATTGCAAGGAAATTAGACGCAGTCTACATTATCCAGAATAAGAACCTGAGCAAGAGCCAGAACCTACAGACGAGATGGAAGCAAATCAAAATGTTCCACCACCTCCCGTAATAGTCATGCCGCCAGCAAATCAAGAAGAAGCTCCTCGCACTATGTATGATTATGCAAAGCCTAGTTTGGCTGGTACCCAAACTAGCATTCTTAGACCAACTATTGCTGCTAATAATTTTGAGCTAAAGCTTAACACTATTCAGATGATACAGCAATTGGTGCAGTTTGATGGTTTACAGGACGAAGATCCAAACTCACACATAGCCAATTCTTTTGGAACTTTGTGATACCTTCAAAATAAATGGCGTTTGTGATGATGCCATTCGATTGAGGCTATTTCCATTCTCTTTGAGAAATAAAGCCAAACAGTGGTTAAATTCTTTACCACGAGGCTCAATTACCACATGGAAGTAGATGACTGAAAAATTTTTACTCAAATATTTTCCTCCAGGTAAAATAGCCAAATTACAAAACGATATTTCTTCTTTTCTACAGATGGATTTAGAAACACTATACGATGCATGGGAGAGATACAAAGATCTTTTGACGAGGTGCCCTCATCATGGTCTACCTTTGTGGCTACAAGTTCAAACCTTCCACAACAGTTTAAACCTGTCAACTAGACAAATGATCGATGCAGCCGCAGGAGGGACGATCAATAATAAAACACCTGAAGCAGCTTATGAATTTATTGAAGAGAAGTCATTAAATAATTATCAGTGGCAAGTCATGAGGACAAAGCCAACAAAAGCCACAGGAGTTTATAATATTGATGCTGTCGCCATGCTTACTAACCAAGTAGAACTTTTGAATAAAAAGTTTGATAGTTTTGTTAGTTCTACGCAGGCACAATCAGTGATGCAATGCGACACGACTCAAGGAAACACGTTTAATCCAGATTTCGCATCTTATGGACACAGCATGGAAACTGAACAAGCCAACTATATGGGTAACAATTCTAGACCTCAAAATAACCCCTATAGTAATACTTATAATGCAGGTTGGAGAAATCACCCAAATTTTTCATGGGGAGGATAAGGAAATCAAAGACAACAGCCTCCTCCAAGATTTCAGCAACCACGACCGCAAATGAGAAGAAGTCGAATCTTGAGGAGATGTTTACCAAATTTATGGCCGCATCAGAGACATGTTTTCAAAGCACTAAAACAGCACTAAAAAATCAGCAAGCATCAATTCAAGGGCTTGAAAACCAAATTGGTCAACTTGCAAAATTAATCTCAGAAAGACCACAGGGAGGATTACCAAGTAATACTGAGCCAAATCCCAGAGAGCATGTCAAGGCGATTACTTTAAGAGATGGAAAGGTCCTAGCCGAACCCGAAAAGAAGACTATCCCAGAAATTTCAGAAGAAAAGGCAGCGGAACCTGAGGATAACACTCCACCGCCACTCAAGGAATACAAACCGCGCATCCCATATCCAGCAAAATTGAAGAAAGACCATACAGATGCTCAATTCGGTAAGTTCCTTGAACTTTTCAAACAATTATACATTAACTTATCTTTTCTTGAAGCAATTTCACAGATGCCGAAGTATGCGAAGTTCCTTAAAGAACTTCTGACAAATAAAAGGAAATTGGAAGAATTGGCCATGGTAGAATTCAACGAGGAATGCTCAGCTATTCTCTAAAATAAATTGCTAGCAAAACTGAAAGATCCAGGGAGTTTTACTATCCCTTGTCTGATTGGTAGTTTACTTATTAATAAAGCTTTAGCTGATTTAGGTGCTAGCATTAATCTCATGCCTTACAAATGTTCAAACAACTAGGTCTCGGGGAACCCAAGCCCACTAGGATGAGTATTCAATTAGCCGATAGATATGTTAAATATCCTAGGGGAATCATTGAAGATGTGCTAGTAAAGGTAGATAAATTTATATTCCCTGTTGATTTTGTTGTGCTTGACATGGATGACGATATTGAAGTACCTTTGATTCTGGGAAGACCATTTTTAGCCACTACTAGAGCTGTTATTGATGTAGGGGATGGCAAATTAGTACTTAGAGTTGGCGAGGAAGAGGCTGTCTTTAAAATTTATGATGCCATGAGATTCTCTAAAGAACAAGATGATTCGTGTTATTTTATTGATATTATTGATTATTTTGTTCAAGATAATCTCTAGGAACTTTCTCTCATAGACACGTTGGAACTGTGTCTCGTTCAAGGTGGGGGGAAAGATGAAACCACCCCTGAAATCGAGGAAGTGAGGAAAGAATTAGATTCTAATGAAATCATCGCTAGGCACATAAGTTATGAGAATTTAAAGATGAGTGATGAACTGAGACAGAAACCTTCCATTACTGAACCCCCTAAATTAGAACTAAAACAACTGCCAGATCATTTAGAATATGCCTTTTTAGGGGAAGAATCAACTTTACCATTCATTATTGCATCTGATTTAAGCCTTGCAGAGAAAGAGGAACTACTCCATGTGTTAAGAGAACACAGACGTGATATAGCTTGGAAAATTTCAGATATCAAGGGAATTAATCCTTCTTTTTGCACCCACAAAATTTTAATGGAGGACGAATTCAAACCATCAGTGCAAGCACAGAGACGATTGAATCCCAATATGAAAGAAGTTGTAAAAGCTGAGGTAATTAAACTTCTAGATGCAGGTATTATCTATCCTATTTCTGACAGTTCCTGGGTAAGTCCTGTGCAGGTTGTTCCTAAGAAAGGAGGCTTGACCATGGTGTCTAATGACAAGGAAGAGTTAATACCTACAGGAACAGTCACGAGATGGAGAGTTTGCATTGACTACAGGAAGCTGAACGACACCACTCGAAAAGATCATTTCCCATTACCTTTTATTGATCAGATGTTGGAAAGATTATCAGGTCATATGTATTATTGTTTCCTAGATGGCCTCTCTGGTTACTTCCAGATCTCGATAACTCCAGAAGATCAGGAGAAAACTACATTCACATGCCCATACGGTATGTTTGCTTATCGCAGAATGCCTTTTGGTTTATGTAACGCTTCTGCTACTTTTCAGCAATGCATGCTAGCTATTTTCAATGAATTCGTGGAAGACATCATGGAGGTATTTATGGATGATTTCTCAGTTTTCGGTAATTCTTTCCAACTTTGTCTTAATAATCTAGAACGTGTTTTGATCAGATGTGAAGAGACAAATTTAGTTCTAAACTGGGAAAAATGCCATTTTATGGTTCAAGAGGGTATTGTTTTAGGACATAAAATTTCTAGCAAAGAGATAGAGGTAGATAAAGCGGAAATTGAAACTATTGAAAAACTACCTCCTCCTAATTCAGTTAAGGCTATAAGAAGCTTTTTAGGACATGCCGGTTTTTATAGAAGATTCATTAAAGACTTTTCTAAAATAGCTAAGCCTTTAACTAAATTATTAGAAAAAGAAATACCCTTCAATTTTGACCAAGAATGTCTGGAATCTTTCAACAACCTCAAGGAAAAGTTACTTAACGCCCCGATTATGATTTCACCTGATTGGAATCTTCCTTTTGAACTAATGTGCGATGTAAGTGATTTTGCAGTAGGTGCAGTTTTGGGACAGTGAAGGGACAAACACTTCTAGCCGATCTATTATGCTAGCAGGACCTTGACAGCTGCTCAAGCAAACTACACGACCACAGAGAAAGAATTGCTAGCTGTTATTTTTGCATTTGACAAATTTAGATCTTATTTAATTTTGTCAAAAGTCATTGTTTTTACTGATCATTCAGCTCTTCGCTTCCTCTTAACTAAAACTTATGCAAAACCTCGATTGATAAGATGGATTCTATTGTTACAGGAATTTGATTTGGAAATAAAGGACAAGAAAGGAGCCGAAAACTTAGCAGTAGATCACCTCTCAAGGCTAGAGACCGCACAACCCAAATATCTAGACAAGATAAACAATTTGTTCCTTGAGGAACAACTCTTAGCCTTAGCAGATATGACACCTCCTTGGTTTGCTAATTTTGTGAATTATTTAGTGGCTAACATAACCCTAAAAGGGCTAAACCATCAGCAAAAGAAGCAATTCTTCGCTGATGTGAAAAACTACTTTTGGGAAGATCATTTTCTTTTCCGAATTTGTGCAGATCAGGTTATACGAAGATACATTGATAACACAAAAACATATCAAATTTTGAATCACTGCCACTTAGGACCCACAGGAGGACATCACAGTGGAACTAGAACTGCTCATAAGGTACTCGAATCAGGTTTTTACTGGCCTACACTTTTCAGAGATGCCAACAAGTATGTGACCTCTTGTGATAAATGCCAACGAACAGGTAATATCTCTCAGCATAATGAAATGCCTCTGAACTATATACTTTCATGTGAAATATTTGATGTATGGGGTATTGATTTCATGGGTCCATTCCCTAATTCATTTGGGAATAAATACATACTAGTAGCAGTAGATTACATGTCAAAATGGGTAGAAGCCCAAGCTCTACCTACAAATGATGCTAGGGTGGTAGTACACTTCTTAAAAAAACTTTTTTCTCGATTTGGAACACCTAGGGTAATCATTAGTGATAGGGGTACACATTTTTGCAATACTCAATTTGAAAAGGTTTTGAAAAGGTATGGAGTACACCATAGAACAACTACCCCTTACCACCCACAAACCAGTGGCCAAGTCGGAGTGACAAATAGAAAGATAAAACGTATCCTAGAGAAGACAATAGAAACAAATAGGAAAGACTGGTCAAGAAAATTAGATGATGCATTATGGGCTTATGGAACTGCTTTCAAAACACCTATAGGAACATCTCCCTATAAACTTGTTTATGGAAAAAGCTGTCATCTACCATTTGAACTTGAACATAAAGCATTCTGGGCTATAAAGTTTTTAAACTTTGATTTTAAAAGTGTAGGAGAAAAGAGATTAATACAGTTGAATGAGCTTGATGAATGGCGCTTCAATGCTTATGAGAACTCACGATTATATAAGGAAGACATGAAGCGACGCCATGACAAAAGGCTAAAACAACCAAAGCAATTCAAAACCGGTGATCTCGTCTTACTCTACAACTCAAGGCTGAAACTATTCCCTGGAAAACTCAAGTCAAAATGGTCAGGTCCTTTCACTGTTCTAAATGTCTTTCCATACGGCAACATTGAGGTAACTCACCCTAACCATGGTACGTTCAAGGTAAACGGCCATAGGCTTAAACATTATAGAGGTGAGAATTTTACAAAAAATAGGGAGGAGCTTCGGCTCCATCACACCCCTTCTTGACACATCCAGGTAAAGTCGAGCTTAGACTCTAAATCAGCGCTTCTCGGGAGGCAACCTGAGCACTAACTTAGTAACTTTCTTTTCTTTAAAATTTTTAGTATTTTCTCATGCATAAACTAATTTTTTGAATGCAAAAATTTAAGACCACACGGCCAGGCACACGGGCGTGCCTTAGGCCGTGTGCGCACTTGAAACAGGGGCACGGTCGTGCACCCAGACCGTGTACAAACAGAGCAAAATTTCCCCAAAACACGGGCCATCGATAAATCCCCACGGCCGTGCGATATGGTCGTGGCGACCTTACGAATTCCACATGGGCTATCAACACCTCCCCCACGGCCGTGCTATATGGCCGTGGCAACCCTGCAGTATCAACACGAGCTTGCACAAGTCCCCACGCCTGTGTCCGTAGCCCGTGGAAGACATTGCCAAATTTCACACGCCCGTGGCACATATCACACGACCGTGTGATACACGAACACGATCGCACACGGCTGTGTATACCATCACACGATCGTGTGAGTAACGAAGACTTGATCGTACACGGCCGTGCGAATCAGCCACACGGGCGTGCTCATCGGGACATGGCGCTCTAAAACCTCCGATTTTTAAAAAACACGGGCTGAATACGACTCACACGGGCGTGTGACATGCCCGTGTGACCCAAAATGTATAAATAGGAGGCATTTTTCATCTCCCCTTTCACTCAAACCCTAGAAAACTCCCTCCCTAAACCACCACAAACGCCGCCACAACCCTCCAAACGCCACCATACCAGATTTCATCCTCCCTACGCCTGTGTAACAGCCCCCCACGACCGTGCAAACTCATAATTGGTTCTATTTTCTCATTTTTCTCATTTATTTTGTTTTATTTCACTTCTTTAAGTTTTCATTTATTTTACTTTTAGTCTCTTTGTTGATTTAAGCATGGAATTAGGAAATATAGGATGAATACTCTAGAATAATATAGAATCAATTAGGATTACATGCCACTTAATTTTATTTTTTTTGCCTGCCATTTAGATTCTATTTTATTTTGCCACTTGGACACATATTTGCATGCCATTTTTTCATAAAAATCACTATATATACCCATAATTCCTAGTTTTCTTTGTTATAAGTTTTTAATATGATTAGATTTTACTATTCAGGTTCCTTCTCATTTGTTATTTTAGGAAAAATATTAATTTTAAATTATTTTAATCTTAATTTTTAGAACTAATGCTCGTGTTTTGTTATTTCAGATACCATGTCATCTTCACGTGTCAGAAAAGCTGCTATCCCCGCTTCCAAAAAACGAAAGGGACCCGGAAGTTCTTTATCAAGGCCCACCTCCGAGACACCCCACCCGTTGCTCACATTTCTGCAGGACTCCCAGGAGGAACGCTACCAGTTACTCCGAGCATGCACTATCTCGATGGGTTGATGCATTGACTGGGAGGCCCTCACGCAAATCAACCTGGTGGACAATGTTCGAGCCCTGCTAGCCACCGACCCATGGGACCAGTTCTTTAGGATTGTGGAGCCCACCTACCTAGAACTCACTCTCGAGTTCTGCTCCACATTCCACCTCTAGACTGTCATGAACAGATTCGACGATCCCGGCACAGTCCAATTCTGATTAGGAGGTCTTGTGCGACAACTAAGTGTCCCAGAGTTTGGCACAGCTCTCGGTCTCTATACCGAGCAGTTCATGGCAGAAGAAGACTTCCCCACCCTTTCTCGTCGCATCCAAATCTGGCCCGTCGACTGCTGGAACGAGATCACCCCAGGATGGCAAGTTTATAACCCCAGCGTCAGCAAGGCGACCGCCCTAACTCTTTCTCTCAGGTATATTCACGCCCTCCTTGCTCATACCTTAACAGGTAGATGAGAGAGTACAGGCGTCATCAACACTCACGACGTCTATTTCCTCTGGTGCATGGCCAATGGCCACCCCATCAACCTCGCCTACTTCATAGCGTTGGCCATGCAGCACCAAACTGAGAGGCATCGGAGAGGCGTCATTTCCATGGGCCCGTACATCACGAGACTAGGCCGTTACTTCGGCCTATTCAACACCGTAGCCCAGACATCCTCGTACACCCTACTTGGCCAGATGTCCTCCCAAGGCATCTAGAGTATGCTCTCCATGAGGATGGTAGAGCGACGGCCAGGTGGCGACCGCTTTCACTTCCGCCTTGTCCAGGAAGGCAAGGACCTGGAGGACGTTGCTGATGATGTCCCACCACCACTGCCAACAGAGGATAAGCCTGCTGAGCCACCACACTCCAGACGACCCACTCAGACGGCAGCCTCACGTGTCGACATATCCAAGCGCCTGGATTGATTTGAGCAACAATGTTTTCAGCGCTTCGATTACATTGACGCCACTCTCGCACAGATATGTCAGCACCTGAACATCACACCGCCGCCACGTGATCCATCCGAGGACTAGTTCCTCTTCTTTTTATGTTCTTTTTATTTCTACTTTTATTTTTCTTTATTTTCTTTTTCTTACTTTTCAGACTTACCCACTAATATTTAGTTTTCTTTTTTTTTCTCTTATTTTTTATTCTAACTTTGTTTTTCTTTCCAGTATAGTTTATTCTATTTCCTTTTTACATTTTAGTATTTTATTTTACTTACTTATTTTATTTTACGGGTAATTCCACAGAAGTAAATTCCATTGACTCAAAACTCCCCACGACTACTAAATCCATTCGCAGTTTCAAAGGAGCCTCATAGCTCAAATCTCTACGAAAATGGGAACACAGTGCCACACCTACCGGCTCTTCCTATCTCACAGTTCATCCTAAATTCAGGGATTTTCAATTCTCTCCCTCTCTTTTGATATTATGCTTTTATTGCTAGATATATATCTTTGTACATTGAGGGCAATGTACATCTTAAGTGTGGGGGGGAAACATACTTTAATTCAGTATATCTTTCATGAAAACCCCTGAATTTGTACTTCATGCATTATTCTCTGCATTTTCCTCAGTTTCCTATTAGGAATTAATTCTGATTGATTTATAATTTTTATTGATATGTTGATAATTAAGATATAGGTGCTTGTACTTTGATTATTCAAACTTTAAAACATTAAGGAATCAAGCATGATAAGATGAAATTTTTTGAGAACTCCAATTTTTGCATAAGTTATCTTCCCTAA
Source organism: Gossypium stocksii (assembly GCA_020496765.1). Lineage (NCBI taxonomy): Eukaryota > Viridiplantae > Streptophyta > Magnoliopsida > Malvales > Malvaceae > Gossypium > Gossypium stocksii. The sequence goes on along the minus strand of CM035628.1, from coordinate 44,156,362 downwards.
TTTTAAGTACTATCTTGAGAGTTGAAATTCATAGGATTGACATCAAAAGCCATAATTCTGGTGAGATCTTGAGCCTTTTTGAGCATACATTCTTTCGTGCTCATTGTTATTATTGCTTTGAGTGAGTCAACACTGAATTGTTATTCTAGAACTTGTTTTGATTATACATGTCAAGACCACATCATTGATTTGATATACCAAGATGATAAAGGCACCTAGGATTTCACTCACTTACTCCACAAAAGCCTACCTCCATAATCTAACCCCTAGTAAAACCCATTGAGCCTAACAACCTTTTCCTTGACTCACCCTCTAATTATTAACCAATAACTCATTTTTGTTGAATTTCCCATTCAATTACTTTTGATCCCTATTTTTATCGAGATTTGAGTTGAATTTATTTAAGCTTTATTCTCTTTTCCATTTGTAAATCTTTACTAATTCATTTTATCACTTGCATTGTTCTTAAAAAAATATGTGTGTATATACAGTCAAATTTAGTTGTAATGTATAATTGTTCAAATTATGTTTTTACATATTTCTCTCTTAAAGCTGCCAAAATGATGCTATTAAGCTTTGAAATTATGTTCTAGTAATAGAGATTTTTCTAGCTAAGATAATTTTCAGTTCAATCTCGATTCTAACCCTCTTTTTGCAGCCTGTGACAACACCCCTAACCAAGCCCCGTTACAACCATAAAAAGACCTTTTGATCGATGTATCATATCAAACTATAGTGGTGGAAATTTGATTTTCTTGCAAGCTTATGGTAATAACTTTCCAGGTTGACTAGAAAGTGCTTAAATTTTGAACCCTAAACACTTTGAGTGGATAGAGTGAACCTTTAGTGAGGATGTCAACTCCTGTTAATTAAGATGGACAGATAACTACTTAGAAAGAAGGAAGAAACTTATGTTTTCAATGACAAAATTCTCAACTTAAATTGATTGAATCTTTAATGTTCTTCTGATTGAATTTTTCATTGTATGATTACCTGTGGATTAGTTTGAAGCATTATTGATAAAGGTTATAAGTTGAGAAGAATGATTCTTATTAGGGATTGAGATTTTGCTTGAGGACAAGCAAAGGCTTAAGTGTGGGGGTATTTGATAAACACTAAATTATATATATTTTTGCCTCATATTTTGCCTTATTAATGATTTAGTGAGAATTGGTGCTCTTAACCTTTCTTTTTCATATCTTATACTCAGAAGAGCATAGGGAAGAGAAAAGAACCAAAAATGGATCAAAAATGAGGAAAATAGGCCAAAAATAGCTTAACACACGGCCCAAGGATTTACTACACGGTCGTGGCACACGGCCGTATAGCATAACAACCACACGGTCCAACCCCGACAAACACAGCCAGGCCACACGACCGTGCCCCATAAATAGAATATCACACGGCCTTTGTCGAAGTCACACGGGCGTGGCACACGGGCATGTTCTAGTCGTGAGGAAGGGGAATTTCACTCAAATTGGGATGCTTAGAGGCTAAGAAAGGCTCCCCACAAGCTCTCTATATAAAGACCTCATGAGGCAGAGGCAAAGACACGTTTTAGAGATATATTTTTCTTCTCGTTTTTCTGCCATACTGAAGGTAGAAGCAAGGGAGTACTCCAAAGGAAAAGCCGATTAATTCATCTCAGAAGCCAGAATTCTGTAGCAACATAGAAGATCTCTTTAAATTCCTGCAGGGGTTTTTGGTTTCTTTTATGTTTTGTTGTTCTATATCTTCTGAGATGTTTTCTTTCTTCATTATGAACTAAACCTCTCAAATACTTGAGGGGGATGAAACCTAAGACAGATCTTGTTATTTATTCTTGATTTACTTAATAAATACTTGAATTGTTCTTAATTATGCATTCTTCATTCTTAATTTAATAATCCTAGGTATTATTTCAAGAATTAGATGGCTTAGAGCAGAGGAGAAAAAGTCCCCGTGATAAGAGTATATCTACCATAATTAAGCGGAGCTACATGCAACCCTAGACATAGGGCGACATAAATCTGCCAGATTAGGGTCAAACCTAATATGAGGAGCCATAGATCAAATTAATGCAACCTAGGGAGTTAATTAATAAGGAAACTTTAATTAACAACTTAGGCCTAGTTGCTCTTCACCTCGACGGAGGGTTTAGCATAAGTTAGGGATCTCTATGGATCAAGTCAAGTAAAGAAATCATATAGTTCAAGAAAATAATAACAAGTGAAGTCTAGCTGGATTCTCCCTTGAGTATTGTCCATATTAATTAGCTTTTCCCAAAAGTTTTCCCAATTTACTTTTTACGCTTTCTTAGTTAGATTTAGAATTAGTTTAAACAACCCTCTTTTATTTCTTAGGCTAGATAATAGAAAAGAAGTAAGTACTAGTACTTTTGGTTCCCTTGGGTACGATAACTCGGTCTTGCCACTGACTATACTACTGTTCGACAGGTGTGCTTGCCTCAACGTCGTGATATTAGTTAGTTTTGGTGAAATCAAGTCTTTATAAATTTTATTACTTCATATCACGCGATATCAGCTAAAAATTTTTTTCTATGGTAGTATAATTTGCTTGAGCGACTGTCAAAGTTCTGCTAGCATAGTACATTGGTTGAAAGTGCTTATCTCTTCGTTGTCCCAAAACTGCACCACTGCAAAATCACTCGCATCGCACATTAGTTTAAAATGTAAATTCCAATCAGGTGAAATCATAATCGGGGCTTTGACTAACTTTTACTTAAGAGTGTTGAAAGATTCTAAACATTCCTGGTCAAAGTTGAACAGCACATCTTTTTCTAGTAATTTTGTTAGTGGCTTAGCTATTTTAGAAAAATCCTTAATGAATCTACGATAAAAACCAACATGTCCTAAAAAGCTTCTTATGGCCTTAACCAAATTAGGGGGAGGTAATTTTTCGATGGTTTCAATTTTTTCCTTGTCTACCTCTATCCCTTTACTAGAGATTTTATGCCCTAGTACAATACCTTCTTGAACCATAAAGTGGCATTTTTCCCAATTTAATACTAGATTTGTCTCTCCACATCTAATCAAAACACTTTTTAAATTATCAAGACAAAGTTGGAAAGAATTACCGAAAATTGAGAAATCATCCATAAATACCTCCATGATGTCTTCCACAAGTTTATCGAAGATAGCTAGCAAGCATCGCTGAAAAGTAGCAGAAGCGTTACATAAACCGAAAGGCATTCTATGATAAGGAAACGTACCGTATGGACATGTGAATATCGTTTTCTCCTGATCTTCTAGAGCTATTGGGATTTGGAAATAACCAGAGAGGCCATCTAGGAAACAGTAGTACATGTGACCTGACAATCTTTCCAACATCTGATCGATAAAAGGTAAGTGAAAATGATCTTTTCGAGTTGCATCATTCAACTTTCTATAATCAATGTAAACTCTCCATCCAGTGACTGTTCTAGTAGGTATTGATTCCTTTTTGTCATTAGACACTACAGTTATGCCTCCCTTTTTAGGAACAACCTGTACCTGCATCTAGAAGTTTAATTACCTCGGCTTTTACGACTTCCTTCATGTTGGGATTCAATCGTCTTTGAGCTTGCACTGATGGTTTGTATTCATCTTCCATTAAAATTTTGTGGGTGCAAAAAGAAGGATTAATTCCCTTAATATTTGAAATTTTCTAGGCTATAGCCTTTTTGTGCTTTCTTAATACTTGAAGTAGTTCCCATTTTTCTTCATTGCTTAATTCTGATGAGATAATCACAGGTAATATCGAATCATCTCCTAAAAATTCATTATTCATCTTTATACTTTCATAGCTTATGTGCCTTGCAACAAATTCATTATGGTCTAATTCTTTCATTACTTCTTTAACTTCAGTGGTGGCTTCATCTTCCCCCCACCTTGAACAAGACACAGTTCCAACGTGTCTGCGGGGGAAATTTCCTGAAATTTATCTTGAACAAAATACTCAATAGCATCAATAAAATAATAGGAATCATCCTATTCTCTAGAAAATCTCATAGCATCATAAATTTTAAAAACCACTTCTTCTTCTCCAACTCTAAGTACCAATTTACCATCCCCTACATCAATGACAGCTCTAGCAGTAGCTAAGAATGGACGTCCCAAAATTAAAGGTACCTCAATATCCTCATCCATGTCAAGTACAACAAAATCAACGGGGAATATAAATTTATCTACTTTAACTAACACATCCTCAATAATTCCCCTAGGATATTTAACAGATTTATCAGCTAATTGAATACTCATCCTAGTGGGTTTTGGTTCCCCTAGACCTAGTTGCTTGAACATCTTATAAGGAATTAGATTAATGGTAGCACCTAAATTAGCTAAAGCTTTATCAATAATTAAACTACCAATTAAACAAGGAATAGTAAAACTCCCTGGATCTTTCAGTTTTACTGGTAATTTATTTTGAAGGATGGTTGAACATTCCTTGTTGAGCTCCACTGTGGCTAGTTCTTCCAACTTCCTTTTATTTGTGAGAAGTTCTTTAAGAAACTTTGCGTACTTCGGCATCTACGAGATTGCTTCAACAAAAGGTAAATTAATATGTAATTGTTTAAAAAGTTCAAGAAATTTACCGAATTGAGCATCTATGCGGTCTTTCTTCAATTTTACCGGATATGGAATAGGTGGTTTATATTCCTTAAGTGTTGGTGGAGTGCTTTCCTTGGGTTTCTCTTCCTCTACCTTGTCTTTTAGAGATTCTAGAATAGGTGTCTTTTCTGGTTCATCCAATACTTTCCCATCTGTAAGGGTAATTGCTTTGACATGTTCTTTGGGGTTTGGCTCAGTGTTGCTATATAGTCCACCTTGTGGTCTTTCTGAAATTAACTTGGCAAGTTGACCAATTTGATTCTCAAGCCCTTGAATTGATGATTGCTGGTCTTTCAGTGTTGTCTCATTGTTTTGAAAATGGGTTTCTAACATGACCATGAATTTGGTGAACATCTCTTCAAGATTTGGCTTTTTCTCCTGTTGTGGTGGTGGTTGCTGAAATCTGGAAGGAGGCTGTTGTCTTTGATTCCCTTGTCCTCCCCAAGAAAAATTGGGGTGATTTCTCCAACCTGCATTATAAGTATTACTTTAAGGATTATTTTGAGGTCTAGAATTGTTACCCATATAATTGGCTTGCTCAGTTTCTATGTTATGTCGATAAGATGAGTAGTCTGGATTGAACATATTCCCTGGAGTTGCGTCGAACTGCATCACTGGTTGTGCCTGCGTAGAACTAACAAAATTATCAAACTTTTTATTTAAAAGCTCTACCTGATTAGTGAGCATGATGAAAACATCAATATTAAAAACTCCTGCAGCTTTTGTTGACTTTGTCTTCATGACTTGCCACTGATAGTTATTTAGTGACATTTCTTCAATAAACTTATAAGTTGCTTCGGGTATTTTGTTATTGATTGTTCCTCCTGCGGCTGCATCGATTATTTGTCTCATTAATGGGTTCAAATCATTATGAAAGGTTTGAACTTGTAACCACAAAGGTTGTCCATGATGAGGGCACCTTCTCAAAAGATCATTGTATCTCTCCCAGGCATCATAAAGTGTTTCTAAATCCATCTACACAAAAGAAGAGATATCGTTTCGCAATTTAGCTGTTTTAGCTGGAGGAAAATATTTTAGTAAAAATTTCTCGGTCATCTGTTCCCATGTAGTGATTGAGCCTCGTGGTAGAGAATTCAACCATTGTTTAGCTTTATTCTTTAGGAAAAAAGGAAATAATCGGAGACGAATGGCATCATCAGAAACACCATTTGTTTTAAATGTATCGCAAAATTCCAAAAAGTTGGCTAAATGTGAGTTGGGATCTTCATCATGTAAACCATGAAACTGCACAAATTACTGAATCATCTGAATAGTGTTAGGTTTTAATTCAAAATTATTAGCAGCAATAGCAGGTCTAATAATGCTAGTTTGAGTACCAGCCAAACTAGGTTTAGCATAATCATACATAGGACGAGGCGCTTAATCTGGTTCTACGGGTAATGCTGGAGGTGGTTGAATGTTTTGATTTGCGTCCATATCTTCAGTAGGCTCTGGTTCTTGTTCTGACTCTTGTTCTTAATATTGTAGGCTTCGTGTGATCTCTGTACGGTTTCTACGAACTGTAGCTTCTAAATCTTTATCAAAAAGTAATGGTCCCGCTGGGTTTTTTCTAGTCATAAACTAGAGATACCTAGAAGGGAAGAAAAATAGAGAAAATTAAAAATAAAATAAAATAAAATAAAATAAACTAAAAATTAAATAAAAAATGGCAATGGCTAAAGTAATAGAAATCGAGTTTTCGTAATATTTTAGTTCCCCGGCAACGACGCCAAAAACTTGATATGCGTGATATGAAGTAATAAAATTTATAAATACTGATCACACCAAAAACTAACTAATATCACAATTTTAAGGCAAGCGCACCCATCGAACAGTAGTATAGTTTAGTGGCAAGACTGAGATATCGTACCTAAGGGAACCAAAAGTACTAGTACTTACTTCCTTTCTATTATCTAACCTTAAAATAAAAGAGGTTTTTATTAACTAATTCTAAAACTAAACTAAGATTGCACAAAAAGTAAATTGGGGAAAAACTCTCGGGAAAAACTAATTGATATGGGCAATACTCAAGGGAGAATCCACCTAGACTTCACTTGTTATTGATTCTTGAGCTAGACGATTTATTCACTTGACTTGATCCGTAGAGATCCCTAATTTATGTTAATACCTCCGTCGAGGATAAGAACAACTAATCCTAGGTTGATTAACTGAAATCTCTTTCTAGTTAAAACCCCTAGTCTTGCATTAACTCGATCTATGGATCCCTTTATTAGGTTTGACCCGAATCCAGCAGATTGATGTCACCCTATGTCTAGGGTTGCATGCAACTCCGCTTAATTATGCTAGATCTACTCTTAAACAGAGACTTTTGCTCCTCTGCCTAAGCACATCAATACTTGAATTAATACCTAGGATTATTAAAACAAGCATTAAATACACATAATTAAGAACAATTCAAGTATTTATCATATAACTCAAGAATAAATAATAACAAGACCTATCTTAGGTTTCATCCCCCTCAAGTATTTGGGGGATTTAGTTCATAATTAAGAAAGAGAACATCTTAGAAGAAATAAAATAGCAAAACATAAAGAACCCAAAAACCACTGAAAGATTGAAGGGAAATCCTCTATCTTGATGTAGAATTCGACTTCTGGGATGAATCAATCGGCTTCCCTCAGAGTAATCCTTGCTTCCGCTCTCTGTGTTGGCAGAAAATAAGGTGCTCCTTTTGGGAGAAAAGAGTACACCCTTAGAGTTGCCTCCTAGGGTCTTTATATACAGCTTTGGGATGCCTTTCTTAGCCTCTAAGTATCCAAATCTGAGTGAAATTGCATTTCCTCACGATAGAATGGTGGCACGACCCTGTGGTCTTGCCATGCCTGTCGGGGCTGGGCCATATTGGACCTTATGTGGCACGGCCGTGTGCCACGGCTGTGTGGTGAATCCTTGGGCCGTGTTGTTTTCACACTTTGGCCTATTTTCTTCGTTTTCGGCCTGTTTTTTGTTCTTTTCTCTTCCCTATGCTCTTCTGAGTATAAAACATGAAATAGAAGGGTTAAGAGCACCAATTCTTACAAATTTAATGATAATTCATCAAGAAATTAGGCTAAACATGAGGTAAAAATATGTATAATTTATAGTTTATCAATTGTTAGATAATGATTCACCTTTCAAGGCGGTGGCTGGTGACCAACCCCGCTAAGAGCAATGAAGGTCTTAAGCTGGAACTGTCGTGGGGTTGGGAACCCTGCGACAGTTCGTAAGTTGAAGTAGCTTCTTGTTGCTAACAAGCCAGATATTATTTTTCTTTGTGAGACAAAAATTCATTCTAATATGTTTGCTCGTATCCACACTATATGTAGGATGAGAGATGTATGGCAGTGAACTTGGAGGCCAAGAGTGGTGGCATTGCTTTGATGTGGAGAGAGGGGTGTGAAGGTCAGCGTGGAAAATTTCTATAAACACCACATCGACTTTTTAGTGAGGCTAGATGATAGTAAGGAGCTTCGGTTTACGGGATTTTATGGCATTGCAGATCCAAATTTAAGGAATCAGTCGTGAGAGATGTTAAGAAGGGTAAAAAGAACGGTCAATGAAGGTTGGATTGTGGGGGGGAGATTTTAATGCTATTTTGAATAATGTTGAGAAGGAGGGTGGGCAAAAAAAGCCTCGCAGAGAGATGGATGACTTTTACGATATTTTGGACGTGCGGGCCACGGGTCGTAAGAAAAAGAACAACATTGAGAAGCTTAAAGATTCGCAGGGGGTGTGGCACGAGGAGAAGGCTGATATTAATAATATTGTCTGGAATTATTTCCATGTCCTTTTCAAGACCTCTATCGATCCGGAGGAGGAAATAAATCTGCACTTTGTTCCGGAATGTATCACCAGATCTTTGAATACTAATCTGTCTAAGGAGTTCACCGAAGAGGAAATTGTGGCAGCGTTCAAGCAAATGGATCCCCACAAAGCTCCGAGGATCGACGGGCTTCTTGGAAGCTTTTATAAAGAGCATTGGCCGATAGTCGGGAGGGATGTTATCACGATGTGCAAAGATATCCTTATAGGCAACAGAGATATTGCTAGCATAAATGATACGTTGTTAGTTATGGTTCCTGGGACTAAGAACCCTTGTGAGTTGACTAATTTTTGACCCATTAGTTTGTGCAGGGTAATCTATAAGATCGTTTCCAAGGTTCTCGCTAATAGGCTTAAAGTGGTCCTCCCTTTTTGTGTTAGCCAAAATCAAAGTGCATTTGTTCCCGGTAGGATGATCCACGACAATGTCCTCATTGCTCATGAACTCATGCCCTACCTTTGCAGCTCTAAAAATGGTCCCAACAAAGGATGTGTGATTAAGCTTGATATGAGTAAAGCATACAACCCGGTGGAGTGGAGCTTTCTTGAAAGAGTAATGTTAAAGATGCGCTTCTCTAAAGAGTGGGTTAAAAAAATCATGAAATGTATGTGTACGGTCCAGTATAGAGTAAACTGTAACATGAGTCTCACTGATTGCATTATTCCCGAAAGGGGCCTCCGTCAAGGGGACCCCCTATCACCTTACTTGTTTCTCCTCTGTATGGAAGTATTTTCCCATATGATGATTCATGCCCAATAGACTAAGAAAATCAAGGGCATCCGTGTGAGCAAGGATGGCCCAAGAATAAATCACCTATTTTTTGCTGACGATGCTCTTTAGTTTGTCAGGAACCAACGTAGTGAAGTGGAAGCTTTCATGTAGATTTTGGAAAAATTTGAAAAGATGTCGGGCCAAAGCATAAATTTGGAAAAGTCAAATGGTAAATTTTAGCCCCAACACCCTGATGGCTCAGTGCATGACTCTAGGAGGGATGCTCAAAATGAAAGTGGTCGAGAGACTCAATGGATATCTTGGTTTGCCCATCTGGGTTGGAAGGAAAAAATCAAGCCTTTTTAAGAGCATACTGGATCGCACAGCAAGCAGAGTCAGTAGTTGGTCAAAGCGGCTGTTGTCCTATGGTGGTAAGGAGATCTTTGTAAAGTCTATCATCCAAGCGATTCCTACCTACGCCTTTTCGGTATTCATGGTGCCTAAGGGGTGCTCGAGGAGATTCAATCCTTGATGAGTTAGATTTGGTGGGGTGGTGGTGAGAAGAAAAGGAGCTGGTATATATTGCCTTGGGATCGATTGTGTTACCCTAAAGGCATGGGTAGCCTCGGCTTTAAGGACTTACGACTCTTCAATATAGCTCTATTGGGTCAGCAAGTGTGGCACCTAATTAACTGCTAGGACACGTTATGTTTTAGAGTTCTTAGTGCAAAGTATTTTCCGGATGGGGATGTCTTCCACCCCAAAAACATGGACAAGCCTTCATACACTTGGCAGAGTATTGCCAAGGCTGCTGCCGCCCTTAACGAGGGTTCTGGTTGGAATGGTGGCAACAACAAAAAGATCAATATGTGGCACGATAACTGGGGTTTTGAAGAGCTGTCGGGTAATTCAATCTGCAAGGACAAAAGACTGGTCAAAGAGGAAAAATGTGTGAGCTGTTTAACAATAGAATGGATGGGTAGAATGAGGATAGGGTTTTAGATCTCTATGGCGAAAATTTGAAGGACCAAATTTGTAATATCCCCATTGTTCATAATGATCTTGAAGATCAACGCATCTGGTTCCATAACCCTCATGGAGTGTATTCTTCAAAGTTCACTTATTCCTGGCTAATGCTTAAACAGATTGGTCTCAGCCCCATGTAATTTTCTGGAGAATCATTTGGAAATTAAAGACCCTGCCAAAGATCCGTATTTTTTGCTGAAGATTGGGCCATAATATTCTTCCTACAAATGAAAAAATCGCTAGCTTCCGCGATGGTTTGAACAACACCTGTCCGAGATGCGACAACGAAAGGGAGACCCTTATTCACGCGATGAAAGACTGTCCGATGGCCCAGGCGGTGCTCAAGTTTAGTGGCCTTAATAATAAGTTTCTGGTTGAGAGCTACCTTCGGTGCATAAACTGGATTGAATATATAGTGAGAGAAATGGACAACAAGGCAGTTTCTGACCTTATCACGGTTCTATGGAATGATTGGAACAGCAAAAATAATCGCATCTTCAAAGGGGTTGAAGAAGACGCTAAAGTAACCTGGGAGAGAGCAGCGGCCTTAAGCAAAGACTTCTGGATTTTTAATATACTGAAGGACCCCATGGTGCCGAAAAAATAGAGGTAAAAACCTAGAAGAAGCCTACTCAGGGGGTGGTCAAGATTAACTTCGATGCCTCTATTTATGAGAAGAAAACATACTATGGGCTAATTGCTAGTTACACTGATGGGTTTGTCCTAGGTGGTCGGATGGGTTACGTGGAAAGGGAGATGCAGATTGAGTGGGCCGAAATATAGGCAATGGATGCAAGCATAAAGGTGGCTCGATTAAATAATTGGAATTACTTGGAGCTCGGGCCTGATTGTACGAGCCTCGTAAATCGGTTCAACAAAAAAGACCATGATTTGACTACGTTTGGCCATTGCATGCGGGAGATCCATAGACAACCCCTTTCATTTAATTTTTTAATCTCTGTTGGGCCCCTCGTTGTTGTAATACAGCTGCCGATTATCTTTGTGAATGGGCCAAAACCAATAATTGTATTAAAGATTTTAACATGGATTATCCTTTGGAAATCCATGACATTGTTTTAAACGATGCTATTAATTGAAGTTGAAGTCCATGACATTGTTTTAAACGATGCTATTAATTGAAGTTGAAGTTGACCCTTGGGTCATTTTTCTTTCAAAAAAAAGAATAGTTGTTTCAGGACCACACATCTGATGTTAGAAAATTATTTTAATATTATTTTTTGTGTTTACAGTATGTGAACATATATATGAAAGTTTTGTGGGCTAATTTGATCATTTGAGTGATTAATTTGATGAAAGGACTAAATCACGTAAAATGCAAAAGTTGCATTCTATAGTTTAAAGTGATTATTTGTTATGAAATTAAAATATAGAGGTCCTTATGTTGTAAATGGAGCATTGGTTGTGTAGTGGACAAATATGGCCATCCATTAAGTGTTTGATTAATGTTTTAGTTAAGGGCATTTTAGTAATTGTTATATTATGGTTTATTAACAAAACAAAAGATGAAAATATTCATTCATCTTCTTTATTTTGAACAGAAATAGGCATAAATAGATAGGGTTTTTAAGCTTTCAAGTTTCAGAACCCATAATTCTTGATTGAGGTATGTTCCTTGCTCGATTTTTGATGATTTTTTATGTTTTTGAGATCGTTGCATCTAATACTAGCTAGCCTGTGCCTTAATTTTTAAATTTGTTGATGATTTTGTGAATTGTCATTAATGTATATTCAAGCTTTTTGTTGTTTGATGATAAATTATGGAAGTTAGTTGATAGATTTTCCTATTATGTAAAGTGATTTTGATAAAATTGCATCATAGGGATTAAATTGTGAAATTTGTAAATTGAGGGGTTGAAATGTGAAATAAATGAAATTTATGGGCCGCTAGGCACCTATAGGGAATTCGGCTAAACATGGGTGTGGTGAAATTTGATGTAATTTGTGTTTTTTTTGTGAAATAAGGACTAACGTGTAAAAAATGGAAAACTTTAGGGGCTAATGTATAAAATGCCAAAATTGTGTGATTTGGATGAACTTGAATGAATGGTTGATTGAATAAGTTAATTTTAAATCCATATAGATCAAGAAGAGAAGAATCTAGAATTAGATATAGGGAAAGGCAAGATTATCGAGTAATTGACCCGATTAGTTGATTTCATACTCGAGGTAAGTTTGTATGGAATAATTTTATTACGAGTGTTTGGTAAATGCTTTAATATTTTATAAATTGTTATTATATGAATAATTGTTGAATTATGAATACGACTCTACAAACGCATTCAATGATAGAATCGACAAGTGTGAAATTCTAGTTGAACCGTAGGAATAGATTCGGATACTAGTGACTTGTTATTAAATGATTTGTTAAGTTGGCTTCGGGCCATGATTTTTTCACTTTGGGTACGTGTTATACCAATTTGGGTTTAGGCCATGCATGTCAGATAATTTGGCTTCAGGTCATGCATATCAGCTAATTTGGCTTCGGGCCATGATAATAGTTATTTGGATAAGTTACCTGGATTTGGCTATGGGCCATGGTATAGGTACTTATCATACGAGGGTATAGGTACTTATTAAACGAGGCTCTTGAATATATGATTTATATTCTGAATGGTTCAAAGAGTGAATGAATAATATGGTTGATGAAGAGCTTGGTACGATACGATACAGGTATGCATGAAACTTATTCGAGTTTCAAATGGTGAAGGGTTAATAAGTGAGTATTTGATCATGTTTGGAAACACGAGGAAGGTTTGTGGTTAATATGTATATTGTTACGTTATGCTTAATCAGTTGATTTGCATTTATTCGATAAGTTGAGTTATTTTCATAGAAGCTTACTAAGCTGTGCAGCTTACTTCGTGTTATTTTTCTCTGTTTTATAGTGAATTATGGCTAGCTCAGACCCGAGAGTCTTCGTGAACATCATTGCACTATCAAATATCTAAGTTGGTACTTTTGAATTGTATATATATGGTATATGACATGTATAGACTAGACGTGCAATTTTGGTTGTGATATAGCCATGAGATTTGGCTTGTAAATGATGTTAATATTAATGTGTGTTTGGCTATTAGAAAATGTTATTAATGACTTTGATATGATGTATATATGATGCCTTATGTTTTGACATGTTTGGTGTGGTTGTATTTGGGTTGTTATGGATGATTAAATGGTTAGTTGAATAATGGTTTATGAATGCTTGAGATAGGTCATATTATGGCATAAGTTTATATGTCAAATTGGTAGTTAGTTGATATAAAATTGAGGATGGTTTTGGGTGTTGGATTGATGATTTATAAGTTGGCATATACTTGTATGAATTGAGGTTATGATCATGTGGTTTTGGTACATGTTTGAGTAAGTGAAATGGTTGTATTAATATGCTATGAATTGTGCATGAAATGGTATGATTTGGTTGCCAATTGAATATTGAAAATGTTACCAAATGGCTTATTGTAGGTATGTGCATTGTGGGTGAGAAATGTGGCTTATAACTAGCGTATTTCTGTCCACACGGTTGAGCACACGGGCGTGTGACTCAATCGTATGTGATACATGACTATAGTACACGGCCGTGTGTCCCCTAGAGCTCAGTTAAGAAACAAGTCAATGAGTTGCATAGCCTAGACACACTGGTGTGTCCTCGGTCGTATGACCCAAGTCAGTATGTATGCCCTGTTTTCACACTGGCTTGTGACATGGGCTTGTCTACTGGCCATGTGAGGCACACGGTCTATTCACATGGGCGTGTGACCTCTATATGTTTGAAAATTTTCTAAATTTCCCAAAGTTCTCGTTTGATATCGATTTAGTCCCGAACCACTTCTAAACATGTTTTAAGGTCTCGTAGACCTATGTAAGGGACAATATGATTGTGAATGAATAGAATATGTGTACAAATGTTAATGATCGAGATATGTATGTTATTTGATGTAAGTTGATTAGTAATACCTTGTAACCCTATTCTGGCAACGGATACGGGTTAGGGGTGTTACATTTTATTGGTATTAGAGCTAAGGTTTAGTCGGTTCTAGGACTAACGTAGCGTGTGAGAGTCTAGCTATGCATGCCATATATATAAAATGCAGTAGTGTGATGATTCCTAATAGTTTAAAATGTGTTTTCATATAGTAATGGAACCCAAACGAGCTATAGCTGATAATGTAGAGAGTAACACACCCGCTCCCACTCAAGGGGTAGCACCGACTGACTCTAGAACTATAATGAGTAGCCACGAAGGAGAGGCTAAGCAAGCCTTCTTCCAAATGATGAATGAGTGGTTCACAGAGTTTTTCGAATGAATCCGACCGCTCAACAACCTCCACCCCCACCTATTCCACCACAAATCCCTATTGTGCTAGAAACTGTAAATCCAATCCGATTGAGTAAGCTACCTATTGATAAAATTAGAAAATATGAGGCTGAAGAGTTCAGAGCCACTATTGATGATGATGTAGAGCCAGCTAAATTTTGTCTCGAGAATACCATTTGAGTGTTTGATGAGTTGTCGTGTACACCTGAGAAGTGCATTAAATGTGTTGTATCCTGACTGAGAGATACTGTGTACCGGTGGTGGAACACACTTATATCTGTAGTGTCGAGAGAGCGAGTTACCTGGGAGTTCTTTCAAACTGAATCCAGAAAGAAGTGTATAAGTTAGAGATTCCTTCATCAAAAGCACAAAGATTTCTAGAATTGAAACAGGGCCGAATAGGTATGAAAGAGAATTTGTGCGATTGAGCAAATATGCCAAGGATTATGTTTCTACCAAAGAATTATGTGTAAGCAGTTCGTACATGATTTGAACAAAGATATAAAACTTTTGGTTGGAATTCTAGAGTTAAAAGAATTTGTCTTTCTAGTTGAAAGAGCTTGCAAATCTAAAGATCTTAGCAAAGAAAAGAAGAAAGTAGATTCAAAAGTTAGAGACACGAGAAAAAGATCGATAAGTAAGCCGTATCAATCTTCATCAACTAGAGATTCGTACACTCACCCAAATGTTTTGATTGGATATTTGAATAGAGATCGTACATGTAACAAACCAACCCTGCCTAGACGTTATGGCCGAATCTGGTGATGTCACATGAGAGTGTTTTTGGAAAACGTATTGTCCATAAAATCATTCCAAATTATTATATTTACTTAGTTCGGGAAAAAAGTGTACTCTTTGTTTCGCTTAAAAGCATTTATCTCTTTCGCGGAAGCTTTTGAAAACATTCGATTTTAGAAAACTGTATTTTCTTACGTAAAACTTAATTTATTTCAAAAAAATCCCTACTAAGTTGTGTTGCAGTAAATGAACTCAAGTTTAACAACTCAAAACGCAATTAAAAGTACAAAACAGTCAAAAGTTCAAATCACACCAAATACTTCCAATTATAAATAAAAACAGTAAAAAAACATAAAAAACCGTAATACTTGAGTAAGTATAGCAATGGTCATTATTGAGCCCTCCGTAGCACCGATCCATCTATTGCTGGGGATTACCTGACAAATAAAACAAATGAAATGGGTGAGTTTTCACAAACTCAGTGTGTACATTCTCACAGTACAGCATACGTACAATTAAATAAAAGTTAATTGACATAATTTGGGCTTGAGCCATTTACAGGGCCTTAGCCCACTCAGTACAATAGCAGATATAATTGGGCCTTAGCCCATATAGATATCATATGCAAAACATATCAGAATATCAGAAATCATGCCCACCAACCTTGCACACCATCTCCGTCCAACCCTACACACCATGTGAGGATAAAATTGACCCACCCAGTCCCACACACCAACTATGGGATAAAATCAACCCATCCAACCCTATACACCATAAGGTATTATGAAATGTCATATATCCGAAATGTGCAACATAGCTGCCAGATAATAGGCTAAAAGCCTTTTAGAATCTTCC
Source organism: Gossypium stocksii (assembly GCA_020496765.1). Lineage (NCBI taxonomy): Eukaryota > Viridiplantae > Streptophyta > Magnoliopsida > Malvales > Malvaceae > Gossypium > Gossypium stocksii. The sequence goes on along the minus strand of CM035628.1, from coordinate 44,140,284 downwards.
TTCACTTAATTAACAATAAACCCACCCCAATGCAGTGCATCATAATATCATGGCATGCTAAAATGTAGATACAATCATACAGTCATGTCCAGAGCAAAATCAGTACACATGCTAAATATAACATGCTAACACATACATCTCACTATCAAATAATAGGATAGGGATCTAAGTAACGCTTACTGACCCTACAATCAGGTCACAGTTGACTTGGGTGACCCGTGCAACCTTACAGTTCATATCAAAAAAATGGGCTCACACGCCTATATGGCTGCCCATGTGTGCCCACATGCCCATGTGGTTCACCCGTGTGTATTCACACGCTCGTGTGGCCCATACGACCCAATTGGTAGAGCCCGTGTCTCGTACATGGCCTCATCGGCCTCGCACAGCCATATCTGTCGTGCCTGTGTCGAGCGCACACAGCCTCGTTGGTCGATCGCACCGTCGTGTCTCGCCACACGGTCTCCACACGGGCATGGCGACGATAGTAAGGCTTTTCGGCTTTCGCAGAAACTCGATTTCTGTGCAATTGGAGTACACACTGGTTCATTTCCGGACTTCTCACAACCATGAGCACTCTAGAACCTATTATCAGCAATCCCAAGTCCAAAATTAGTCACTTAAATCAAATTATTACGAACATCCCAATTCTAAACCTTACTGATAACCCCTACCTTTGAGTGAAAACTGTCGATTTCACACTTAATCGGCACCAATCGGAATTCACATGTAACACCCCTAATCCATATCCATCATCGGAGTGGGTTACGAGGTATTACTGTATAATGCACAACTTATAAATATTCATATGACCCAATGTACAAGACTCCTAAACCATCCAAATGTAAATTACCTAACCAAATAATTGCTTACTAAATCGTTCACAACACAGAAGAGTTTAAAAATTTATTAGTTAATCCATAGTCACAAAATAAGACATATATTTATATCACATAAACATGTGCACATAACCAGAAAATAAAATTGATTTCTTATTACAAATCTTATAAGTCAACAAATTAAAATACATGTCATTGTTGGCGTTCTCACAATTGGCAAATTAAGCATAAACCAAATTTTATTATAATAAGTTATAACCATAAGTGAACTATCACTTGTATATAAAACATAAATATTTATTTCTCAATTCAAACTTAATAAACATCTAATGTCAACCATCATCATTCAATATTAAGATATGATATATGCATACGGTGCATATAATACTAGTATTTAAAATTTGAAGTAACTTACCTAATTTGCAATTTAACCATCCAAACCCCTAATAACATTACTTACTATTCATTTGGTAAATTTTTCTTATGCTTTAATCAAATGCCCATTTCAATTTTATTCAATAATAACAGAAGCCTAACACTTCAAGGAAATACACCAAAAAATATATATACATCAATCATTTAGCCAAATATTTTAATATGTCAAAACCGAATTTAAGCATGCCATTATTATTTATCAACCATTACAAACAAAAGTCATATTCAAGATCAACTCAATAATCACATATGCGGCTGAATATATATTTAAACATATGATCCCAGCTAATCAATTTCTTTTTTAACAAAAAAAAAAACCAATATCAAATTCATAGTTTCATACATTAACAAACATGTCAAATTGATTTAAACCATCTTAATTATTTTAATCCTTAATAAAAAATAATCATTAATACTTCATAGCCGAAACACAAGTTCAAACTCCATTATAAATTTACAAATATCTAATGGTCATATACTAACACATACTGTTACCACATTATGTACCCATGAATGTGAATATGAGTAGGAACCGAATTACTAGTCGAAGATTAACCTTACCTAAATTTCAGCATATGACCGAATATTCTTAACAACTAAAATTCCCATCACCAAATTATCCACATTAAACTCATTAAACGTTAATGCTATAATACACTAAATCAAGTTTGAACACAGTAAGCAAGTTCATATATATATTGTATTTTAATATAAAGTACATCCAAACTGAACCAACATGCTTATAGCCAATTTAGTCATGCCACACTCGAATTCAACAATTAAATCTTAATATATGATCATGAGACACGATATGTAACCATGCATAGCCTACAGCTCAGTAATTAATATAGGCTCAAAACACAAACAAAACCAGAACCAAATTCAAGCATGGAAAATAAACCATTTTCGCATGGCCTTTATACATAACATAAGTTCATTTTTTTTTAATCACTTTCTAGCCTATACATCCCATAGTTCCAAAATGCAACTTATAGAGTACCAAAAGCGATTGATAGTGTGATAAACTTTGCTGACGAATCCCCGAGCTTGTAACTTTAATCCAAAATCTATAAAACAGAGTAACATGAATACATAAAGTAAGCTATCATAGCTTAGTAAGTTATAAGCAATTAAACAACTCATTTAAGCTAATCTACATTTCATTATCATTTTCAAGCTTAACTTAAAACTCACAAATGGAATAAATAATACATATTCGTGCACAAATTCTACCTTGGCCGAATACTCACTTAATCAATTTGTCCTAATATCATTCAATTTTCTAAGCCAAAATGTTTTAATATAATCAAACATATACATACACATTTACATAAAGTCGTATTATAACATCTTGCTCATATACCACTTATATGATCAAATATATATATACATGATTACATATATGCACATGTCTAAGAATCAATTCTACAATATTCATACCAATTATTTACAAGGCCAAATACACTTACCGAATTCACATAAAAGCTTCAATTTTATCACAAAAAAATATTAACAAATATCAAGTTGCTTATTTACCTTATCTCAAGTAAACAACAAGCTAACTCATACCTGATCATTTAGCTTGTTTTATACATCCACACACAATTTACCTTTGCTCAATGAACCATTCGGAATTGGATAGGATACTCGGATAATCACATATATTATACAATGCCAACGTCCTAGACGTGGTCTTACATGTAGCTATGAATTGATGCCACTGTCCCAGACAAGGTCTTACTCGAACACATATATCGGAATCACATATCGATGCCATGGTCTTACTCGCCCACATAAATTGGAATCCTATGTCATGACATATGTATCCTAACTATTCCTAAGGTTCATATAGGGCTTTCGGACGTCATAATTCGGTCGAAACGAATTCAGAGACTTTAAATTTAAGCTTATACATATTCAGCTATGATGTATAATAATTTATACTTTTCAATTCAGCATGTGTATTTAAGATATAATTAAATTTAAGTACGTCTATTTGCTTACTAACTTACCTCGGATGATGTAAAACAGAATGGGACGGCTAGTCGACAACTTTCATTTTCCCCCGATCCAAATACGTTTTCTTTGGTTCTTAATCTAAACATATTCAAATTTAGCTCATTCAAATATATGTTCATTCAATTTAGTCCAAAAAAACACATAAATGGGCAAATTATCATTTTACCCCTAACATTTACACTTTTTACAATTTAGTCCATATTGCACAAAATCATCCAAAAATTCCAATACAAAATATGTTAACCCAAACATATCTTCCATATTTCACCATCAAACAACAAAAATCACAAGTTCTCATCAATGGCATAATTCAAAATATTCATCAAAATAAAATATTCAAGCATGGGTTTAGTAGTATACGAAGCAACGATCTCAAAAACGTAAAAATTATCAAAAACCGTGCTAAACCCATACCTTGATTGAGCTTAAGAGATGACCGAACCCTAGCTTTCCTTATTTCTTTTTCTTTTGTCTAGTTTCAGTGAAGGAGATGCTATATGAAACTATATTATAAACTTTATGTTTTATTATTCTTATATTATCACATGTTTTCCCATTTTGCCCTTTTAAAATTAATAACCAAAAAATATATTAAGGGTACATACGGCCTCCCTTAAGTCAAAAGGGTTATTTGCAACATAAATACTTCTACTTAGGAAACCACTAACAATTCGGCCCTTATAGTTTAACTTATCAAATTTTCCAATTTACGCGATTAAGTCCTTTTATTTAATCAAACACTCAAACGATAAAATTAAATCACGAAAATTTCACAGATATAAATTCACACTTAATAAACACAGAAAATAACTTTAAAATATTTTTCTGACTTGGATTTGTGGTCTCAAAACTATTGTTTCGATTAGGGTCTAAATCAGGCTGTTACATCACAGCCACTTAAAGACCTCTTAAACCCAAAATAACACTCTTCTTTAGTAACCAACACGAGAATCAAACATGATTAAAGGAGAGCATCACTTATCGATACGTCAAAAGAGAAAAGAAACAAGGAAATTGCAGAGACTAAATGGCAAAAGAAAAGCACTTGTAACAGGTAAAAGAAAGGGAAAAATCAGCAGTAATAGGGAGGAACAAAAGGGAAGATTTTGGCAGAAAGTTGTATTTGAAAAGGAAGAAAAAGGGCAAAATTTTGGAAAGGGGGAGGTGTATGGCCAAATTTGGTATACTAGGGTATCTGATCAACCTCAAAATCTTTATTTTCCTCCACAATTCACTCCCCCACCCCCTCACTCTCAGAATTCGAAACCAACTCCACCTCTCTTGAGTGCATGAGCATAAAAATAATGCCCACACTATGAATCAAACACAAGACCTCCAACACATTTACACTCCACTTAACCATCAAACCAATAGGCCCATTCTACTAAGCTTTTACCAATAAATCTTTATAAGCCTATTAAGCAAGGATGAGGCTTTATTTAATAAAAACCAAAATTTAGCCCAAGTTTTGAGTTGAACTTGGAATCTCCCCCAACACACCTAGAGCGCATACCCACTACAGCAAGCAGTTAATTATGCCAAATTAATGCAAAAACAAATTTAGATATTTTTATGCAACAATTTCACAAAGGCCAGAATTAAGAAAAATTTGAGGCGTTACAACTCTGCCCCTCTTAAAGAAAAGTTCGTCCTCGAAATTTTTAACTGATCAGAAGAGGTGAGGATACTGTTGTCGCATCGAATCCTCTTGCTCCCAAGTAGCCTCCTCAGTGTTATGATTCCGCCACAGCACCTTCGCCAAAGGAATAGACTTTCTACGCAGAACCTTAACGTCGCGATCTAGAATCTAAACTGGCTCTTCCTCGAACGTTAGATCTGGTCTAATCTTAATCTTCTCCACAGGCACAATGTACGTAGGATTAGAGTGGTAATGTCTCAACAACGAGACATGGAAGATATCATGTATATGATATAACTTTGGAGGTAGCTCTAACTGATACGCGACTAGCCTCACTCATCTCAGAATTTGGTACGGCCCAATAAACTGATGAATCAGCTTGCCCTTGCGACCGAACCTTGGAACCTTCTTCCATGGCGAGACCTTAAGAAAAACCAAGTCCCCCATAGAATATTCGATGCCCTTCCTCTTCAAATCATCATAAGACTTCTATCTATTAGAAGTCACTTTCAGCCTCTCTCGAATCAATCGGACCTTGTCCTCAGTTTCTGATACCAACTTCGGACCCAGAACACGTCGCTCACCGAACTCAGTCCAGCATAAGGAAGTGTGACACTTACAACCATACAATGCCTCGTAAGGTGCCATCTGTATACTAGACTGATAGCTGTTGTTGTAAGAAAACTCTACTAACGGTAGGTACTCCTCCCAACTGCCACAAAAATGAATCACACAGCTCCTCAACATGTCCTCCAGTATCTAAATCACCTTCTTTGACTGACCGTCTGTTTAAGGATGAAAAGCAATACTGAAGTCAAGCCTCGAGCCTAGAGCCTCATGAACTTTTACCATAATCAAGATGTAAAACGAGGATCCCTATCGGAGATGATCGATACTGGAACACCATGTAGCCTCATTATCTCTGAGATGTAAAGCATAGCCAGTTTCTGTAGGGAGAAATCTATCCTAATAAGAATGAAGTGAGCTGACTTGGTCAATTGATCCACGATGACCCATACATAATCCTTCTTAGTGAATGTTAAAGGCAACCCACTGATGAAGTCCATCGTTACTTGCTTCTATTTCTACATAGGTATCTGTACTAACTGTAGCAACCCTGAAGGTAACTGATGCTCAGCCTTAACCTGCTGACAAGTTAAATAGCGAGCAACAAAGTCGATCACCTCACATTTTAGTGCTGGCCACCAGTATAACTCTTGCAGAACCCGATACATTTTGTTTCCACCAGATGCATAGCATAAGGACTAGTATGCGCCTCCTTCAAAATTGAGTTTCTTAAGTCCTCGTTATTTGGTACACAGATCTGACCTCGAAAACACAATACCTCATCATCATTAACCCCAAAATTAGTAGTTAACTCTAGTCTCAACCTGACAGAACTGCAACTCGAGCGACTTATCACCCATCCGTTTATCTTTGATCTGATTAATCCATATCGGTTTCACTTGAAGCTCTGCGAACAAACTCCCATCGTCGTATAGACTTAGTCGAGTGAACATTACTCTCAAATCGGTCACAGCCCTACAGCTCAACGCATCAGCCACCATGTTGGCCTTACCAGGATGATATTCGATGTTACAGTCGTAATCCTTAAGCAGTTTAATCCATCGATACTGCCTAAGGTTTAACTCCTTCTGAGTAAGGGGATACTTGAGGCTCTTGCGATCAGTGTAGATAGTGCACTTCTCACCGTACAGGTATTGCCTCCAAATCTTTAGTGCCAAGACTACTGTAGCTAACTCCAAGTCATGTGTTGGATAATTCACCTTATGAGTCTTGAGCTGACGAGATGCATAAGCCACTGCCTTACCATCTTGCATCAAAACACAGCCCAAACCCATATGTGACACATCACTGTATACCACAAAGTCCTTACTAGGCTCAAGCTATATCAGAACAGGAGCCTGAGTCAACACTGTCCTAAGCTTTTCAAAGCTTTCCTACTGTACATCAGTCCAAACGAAAGGAACTCCCTTATGTAATAGTTTAGTCAACGGAGCTGTAATCAAGGAGAACCCATCCACAAAACGATTATAATACCCTGCCAGCCCTAGAAAGCTATGAATTTTTGACACTATTTTCGACTATTTCTAAATCAACATAGCCTCAATCTTACAAGGATCCACACAAATCCCCTCAGCAGTGACAACATGCCCTAAAAAAGTTACCTCTCAGAGCTAGAACTCACACTTAGTGAACTTCGCATAAAGCTGTTTCTTTCGAAGAATCTATAGAACAACTTTGAGATGCTCGTCATGCTTGTCCTCAGACTTAGAATACACAAGAACGTCATCAATACACACCTCCACAAACCAGTCCAGATTAGGCTGAAACACTTGGTTCATTAGGTCCATAAATGCCGCTGGTGCATTAGTTAACCCAAAAGGTATAACTAGGAACTTGTAATGACCATAACGAGTCTAAAATGCATTCTTATGCACGTCAACCTCCTTTACTCCCAACTGATGGTAACCTGATCATAGATCGATCTTAGAAAACATAGATGCCCTTCTGAACTGGTCAAATAAGTCGTCTATTCTCGAAAGTGGATACTTATTCTTGATCGTCAACTTTTTCAACTGGCGGTAGTCGATACACATCCTCATTGTCCCATCCTTCTACTTTACAAATAAAATAGGTGCTCCCCATGGAGACACATTGGGATGAATGAACCCACGATCTAACAGCTCCTGAATCTGAGCCTTAGGTTCTATAAGCTCATTTGGTGCCATTCGGTAAGGGGTAATAGGCACTGGAGTCGTCCTAAAAATCAACTCAATCCCAAATTCTACCTCTCGACTTAGAGGTAAACCTGGTAGTTCCTCTGGGAACACATTCGAAAAATTTCTCACAGTGCGGATGTCCTTAACCGAATAGTCCACAGAATCCAAAACACTAATGTCGGCTAAGAATGCCTCACATCCTTTTCTTACTAACTTTTCTTCCACCAATGCAGATATCACATTAGTCAGATAATTTTATCATTCCCCAATCACATCTATCTCATTATCCTTCGCGGTTCTCGAAACAACCCTATTTTCAGCACAATCCAGACTCACTCGGTGTTCCACCAAGCAGTCCATGCCCAGAATCAAATCAAACTCCCCAAATGGAAGCTCCATCAAATTAGCCAAGAAACAGTCTCTTGGACCTCTAACGATACATCCCTGAACAACTTATTCACTCAAATAGACTATCCCAATGGACTCACCATAATTAACTCACTAGAAGTGCTTTTAAACGGAATTCCCAGAGTCTTAGACATAGTGCTAGCTACGTAAGAGTTTGTAGAGCCTACGTCTATCAATGCAAAGTAAGGTACATTAAAAATTAAAAACGTACCCGTGATGACATCTAGAGCATCTCCATCCGCACAGTGGCTTGCAGCATAAACTAGTGCTCACTGCCTCGCCTTAGTCGGTCTAGCACCTCTGCCTGGTGCTCTCTGCCTTCGACCCATACCATTACCACCCCTAGCCTTTCCTCGGCCCTTAGGTTGCTACTGAACTACCTCAGTGGCTGTGTAGTCTTATTAACTGGAGCTTGCATCTAATTAGTCCTCAGCGAACAATCCTTAACACGATGCTCAGTCAACCCACATCTAAGATAAGCTCCAATGGCTCTCCAACACTCGCCCGGATGGCGTCTACCATAATGTCCACATAAAGCAACCCCAGCAAGCGCAACAGTAGGCCCAACTCTCACGGGCCCATTTGTCCTGGCCTTTTTCTTAAGCCTTATCCTAGTATTCGAAGGCTCAGAGGAGTTATCAAAACCCGCAGACTATCTCGGAGACAATCCTCAAACCGAACATAGTGCTCACACTCAATTGCCACTATCTCTCTCGCATAACGGACCAGTCTTAGAAATTTGACCTCATACTCAGCCACTGAACGGTCCCCCTTTGTAAGATTAAGGAACTCATGTCTCCTAGCATTAGTATAGATAGCTCCCACGTATTTACTTTAGAAAGTCGTCTTAAGCAAATCCTACAACAGATGATCGGGCTGAGTGCCCTCCTTAACTGTGAGCCACCACTGATATGCTTCGTTGTAAAGCAGTGACACAGCACCCTTGAGTTTCTACTCATCAGTGAAATCCAAATCATCCATAATGTGCTCCATGGCCTCTATCTAATACTCAGTCACGTTAGGAGCAACTCCAGCGATGCCCCTAAATAACTCAACCCCAATGGACATGAGTTATTATGAATCGACCCACGACCCTTAGATCCAGTGTTGGGCCTAGCGACCCTCTCTAATATCCGAAGCATGGCTTGGGACAGTGTGTCATCCCTAGCCACTTGATCATACGACCTTGACCTCGTATTAGTAATAGGTGACACCGGCGTCTCACTAGTGTCCATATTCGGGATTATAATAGATACTAAAACTCAACTTGAGCCCCTCTACAGCCTCTACCTCGGCCTCTAGTACCCCGTCCACGAGTACCTCTAGCGCTCATCATAGATATTGAATTAATCTGTATTAAAAGTTTTATGCAAATCAATTTACAGTTTCGATAATTGTTAACAAATATTTTATGCAGTATAGTATTAGAGTTTTAGAGTCTATTATCGTGAGAAAAAGAATAGTCTCACTAAAGTTTTCAGTCTACACTACCTAGAGTGTTTCAGTAAAGTATACTACCTATGGTAGTCTCATAGCATCCTAATAGAGTTTTCAGACAATCTAAATAGAATTTCAGAATATTCTAGGCATGCTTTCGATCAGTACATATCAGAGATTCAGTAACTTACTTGGATCGGTGCTGAAGACTCAGTGTACCACTTACTTATTATCAAACATATTTCAAAATCATTTTCAAATCATTTCTCAAAACCATACTTTAAAACCCAAACCACAATCGAGTTTTGCTATCGGGCTTTGATACCACTAAAAATAACACCCCAAACTCGGCCTAGATGTTATAGCTAAATCTGGTGATGTCACATGAGAGTATTTTTGGAAAATGTATTGTCCATAAAATCATTCCAGATTATTATCTTTATTTAGTCTAGGAAAAATGTGTACTGTGTGTTTCACTTAAAAGCATTTATCTTTTTTGCAGAAGCTTTTGAAAACATTTGATTTTTGAAAATCGTATTTACTTATGAAAAACTTAATTATTTCAAAAAATCCCTACTAAGTTGTGTTACAGTAAATGAACTCAAGTTTAATAGTTCAAAACCTAATTAAAAGTTCAATATAGTCCAAAGTCCAAATTTACATTAAATACTCCCAATTATAAATAAAAACAGTAAAAGCATAAAAAACCGTAATACTGGAGTAAGTATAGCAATGGTCACTATTGAGCCCTCTACTGCACCGATCCATTTACTACTGGGGATTACCTGACAGATAAAACAAATGAAAGGGGTGAGTTTTCGCAAACTAAGTGTGTACATCCCCATAGTACAGCATGCATATAGTCAAATAATAGTTAACAGACATAATTCGGGCCTGAGCCCTTTACAGAATCGGTGTAGGCCTTAGCCTACTCAGTGCAGAATCAGATATAATCGGGCCTTAGCCCATATAGATATCGCATGAAAAACATATCAAAATATCATAAATCATGCCCACCAACCCTTCACACCATCTCCGTCCAACCCCACATACCATGTAGGGATAAAATCGACCCACCCAGCCCTACACACCAAGTATGGGGATAAAATCAACCCATCCAACCCTACACACCATAAGGTATAGTGAAACGACACATATAAGAAATGTGCAGCATAGCTGCCAGATAATAGGATAACAGCCTTTCAAAATCTTCCTTCACTTCATCAATAATAAACCCACCCCAATATAATGTATCATAATATCATGGCATGCTAAAATGTAGATGCAAATCATACAGTCATGTCTAGAACAGAATCAATACATGTGCTAAATATATCATGCTAACACATACGTCTCAGTATCAAATCACAAGATAAGGGTTTAAGTGACGCTTACCGACCCTACAATCAGGTCACAGTCGACTTGGGTGACCTGTGTAACCTTATAGTTCGTATAAGAAAAATGGGCTCACACGCCCATGCGACCTGCCCATGTGGACCCACATGCCCGTGTGGCTCACACAGGCTAAATTGGCCTTAGCCATGTGCATCACACAGCCTGGCCCAAAATCCTACACACCCATGTGGTTCACCCGTGTGGACTCACACACCCGTGTGACCTACACGACCCAATTGGCTAAGCCCGTATCTCACACATGACCTCATTAGCCTAGCACGACCGTGTCCGTCGTGCCCTTGGTGAGTGAACACAGCCTAGTTTATTGATACACGACCGTGTCTCGCCACACGTCCTCCACACGGGCAGTCCACATGCCCGTGTGGCATCGATAGTAAGCTTTTGGGCTTTCCTCAAAACTCAATTTCTATGCAATCGGACTACACAACGGGTTCATTTCTGCACTTCTCGCAACCACGAGCACTTCAGAACCTATTATTAGCAATCCTGAGTCCAAAATTAGTCACTTCAATTGAATTATTACGAACATCCCAATTCTAAACCTTACCGATAACCTCTACCTTTGAGCGAAAACTGTCGATTTCGCACTTAATCGGTACTAATTGGAATTCACAGCCACTTAAAGACCTCCTAAACCTAAAATAATACTCTTTTTTAATAACCAACACGAGAATCAAACATGATTAAAAGAGAGCATCACTTATCGATATGTCAAAAGAGAAAAAAATAGGGAAATCCCAGAGACTAAATGGTAAAAAAGAAACACTTGTAACAGGAAAAAGAACGGGAAAAATTGACAGCAATAGGGAAGAACAAAAGGGAAGATTTCGACAGAGAGTTGTATTCGAAAAGGAAGAAAAACAGTAAAATTTTAGAAAGGGGGAGGTGTATGGCCGAATTTGGTAGCCTAGGGTATCTCCACAACCTCAAAATCCTTCTTTTCCTCAACAATTCTCTCCCCCTATAATAGCCCGGTTTGGACCCTAGTCGAAATAGTGGTTTTGGGACCATATATCCGAGTCTGAAAAATATTTTAATATTTTTTCTATGTCTGTGATATATGAATTAGCATTTATGAAAATTTTGTGATTGCATTTGTCTGTCTCTATGCTTAATTGTGAAAAAGGATTAAATTGCATATGTGATAAAATTAGCATGTCACATTTGCATATGTGTTTTTGATATGGCTTTTGATTTATTGGCCTTATGTGGCAATTAAATCATTAAAGGTTTAAGTGGTCATAAATGACCTTATTACATGTGTTTTTATATGGTTTAAATAAGGGATAAAATGGTAAATGTTTTATCATTATGTGTTAATAAAACAAAACAAAAGAAATATGGCCACTAACATGTTTTATTCCACCAAAAACCAAAGAAAACAAAAATGGTTCATGCTTTGTGATATTCGGGTAGCTTAATCCTTGATTAAGGTATGAGTTTTCCTCCGTTTTTGATAATTTCTACGTTACTGTGATCGTTGCTTTGAAATCTTCCATGCCCCTGTCTCAATTTCTATTTTTGATGAAGTTTACAAATAGTGCCATTGTTGATATTTGAAGGTTTTTAGTTAAATTGAATAGGTTATGATGGATAGGTGTTGAATAAGTATGCTTTGCCTTGAATTTTTGATTAAATTGAGTAATTTGGGCTAAATAGAGAAAATAATACTTTGGTAGGACTAATTTGTGAAATAAATGTGTTATATGGGCTTAATTGAATAGCATTGAAATTTGGCTATGTTAAATGTGGTTAAATTTGTTGGATTTGATGATTTTATGTATTAGGGACTAAATTTTTGAAATATGCAAATGTGAGGGCTAAAATGCAAAATGCCCTAGATATGTATCCATGGATTGAATTGAATGAAATGAATAATTGAATGGTTGAATTTGAATTGATTTAGATCAAGAATAAAGAAAACCGGACCTAGATTGAGGGAAGTCCAAAATTGTTGAATAGTCTGCTTGAATCTGTCTAAATCCGTACGAGGTAAGTCAATATACAAATATGCATTATATTAATGTTTGTTATAAAACCTTGTTCTATAAAATGTATTTGGATGGCCATGAGAGCTTGATGTATAAATTCCGAGTCATTTCTGATTGAGCATTAAGAAATGATATCATGTAAGACCTCGTACGGGACGTAGGCATTGATTAAAGAATTATATGTAAGACCGTGTCCAGGACACTGGCATCATATATATTTCATGTAAGACCCTTTCCGGGACAATGGCATCGATATCGAATGACATGTAAGACCACGTTAGGGACGTCGGCATTGTATAAGATTTATACGTTCTGTAACAATTCTGAATGATTTGAGGAGAAATTTCGAGAAATGAATGAATGCATACCATATGTGTCAGACTCAGGTACGTCTGTTTTGTATTGAACTTTCGAGTATGGAAGTTATGCTAATTCTGTGAACTAGAAGTATGCACTAAAAGAGTATGTAACACCCCAAACCCGGCCCAGACATTACGGCCAAGTCTGGTGTGTCACATTGAAGTGTTTTTCGAAAACCATATTTTCATTGAAAACCCTTCTTAGTGTTTAGAAACCTCTTGTATAAAACCTCAACTTTGTATTGTTTATTCTTTTTAAAACGTGGTTCACTGAAATAATCATTCCCTTTTTAAACCTTGTTAAAAACTTTGTAAAACTTTATGGAAAATTGTGAAACCCTATAAACCTTTGTAGTTTGCTAAAACATGTTATTTTGAAACAATTTAAGTATCGAAAAATTAGATCTTCTTTGTTATGGCTTAAAGTGAATGGTAGCTGTGCACCAGGTAGGATTCCAGAAAAGAGGAGGTGAGTTGAATAGACTGCTTAAGTACCAAGCTCTTCTTGGATCCACTCCTAGACATGCACACGACCATTGCCACACTTTAAGTATTTAAAATATTTATTTATGAAAACATTTATGTTGCGGAAGCTTTGCTTGGCTATCGTGATATTTTGAAAATAAGTAATTTTATAAAACGCGCCTTAGAGCTAACCGATTTCAAAACGATTTAAGCAATATCCTACTTAATCTAAAAACAATATAAATAAGTAAAGAATTAAAAACCCCAAAATAAAAATAATTAAAGAGGCCTTTTTACAACCCAAAACCACAAATAAATACTTAAAACTAAATTGAAATAAATAACTTGATTAAAAACCAACAGTCCAGTCCATGTGGCCACTCTGAATCCCTCCCAGCTCCAAGTCTACCAATCTAAGTTCACCTGCGAGGATGGAAGGAAAAAGAGGTGAGTTTGGAAAACTCAGTGTGTATAGAAGCCCATCCAAAGCCCAAGTCAGCTCACGCCCACTGGCTAATCAGTCACAGTAATATCTGGGCCGAAGCCCTATTCAGTTACAGTAATCTGGGCCGAAGACCTATTCAGAAAATAGTACAGAGAACAGTACGGCCCAAAGGCCCAATACAGAAGCAGAACAAATAATAAGCATGAATGCAAGCCCATATCATGTGGGGAGACTACTCGACCCACCCAACCGCTACACACCACCCATACCGGCCAACACACCATATGGGGAATAACTCGACCCACCCAGCCTACACACCATAGAATTTGCAACGAGGCTGCCAGAACAGATATTGTGACAGAGTCACCAGATACAGATATTGTGGCGAGGCCACCAGAACAGATATATGTGGCGAGGCCACCAAAATGCTTCCTCCATCAATATAACCCAAATCCCATGGAACAGGTATACATGTTATGACATATAACATACAGAATCTCATGCATCAGATATACACATTATGACATATATAACATACAAAAATAGAATATCATGCATTTCATACAAAATTAACCCTAAGGGTATAATGGTCATTTTGCACCTGGGGTATAATGGTAATTTCTCACACTTAAGGTATTTTAGTAATTTTATTAGTTTTTAGGATTTTCATGCATTTTACAGTCACCACTAATCTATATGTCGTCATAGTAGTTCGTTTTACTTAATTTAACAGTTTTAGTTATTGAGCCCTAAATCCCCTAATGGGCCATACAGTGTCCACTAGCAACTTAAGCCCATTTAGTCAAGTTTCATATTCAGTTACCAGTTTTAGCAGTTTTGACCCTACAGTCTATCAGAAAACCTTTAATACCTATTTCCACCCATATGGACTCGCAAGCCCAATGGGCTTACATTCGGCTCATCAAGGCCAAACTTACCATGACGCACGAAATAGCGCACTCATTCGCCTTACCGCTTACGGTTACAGATCCCATAATTTCTAACCATCTTGTGAGTATTCGCACACTCACAAGCCCATGAAATAACAAGCTTTCGGTCAAAATTTTGTTCACACTTTCGATCACTTTGGCCTTTGCCGAATTAGACTAAAGAAGGGTTCGATACACACCTGATTTGCGATTATACCGATGAGATCTCCTACGCGATTTCTCCTATAATCAACTGCTTACAGATTAGATAACAAATCCATGAAAACCAATGTAGAATTTACCTACCACATTCAGCTAATCAAGCATTAATAACGACTTACCTTGTCGATCTTCAACTACTAGATCCAAATCTAAACCGCGTCGAAACCGTTGATCTTGTTAGCCTTCAATCCGCACTAGTACATAATAAACTGAATGAAAGATACTAATTTAAACCTTAACCAAAACGATAGCCTCCCTAAAGGGTTTAGGGATTTCAACTTTTCTTAAATTCTAAAATAAAGAATGGAGAGTGTTTCGCTAACTTACTTACCGAGAGATCTACTTGCCAAAATGTTCCCACATACCTCCTTTTTTTCCAGATCTGTTGTGAATCCAACTTAAACGCGCGTAGAAAATATATCCAAAAATTAATTCCCGAATCACTAAAATATGAAGCTTTTCGGCTTTTGTAAAAAGAAGAAGATAATGTCGACTGTAACACCCCAAACCCAGCCTGGACATTACGGCCAAGTCTGGTGTGTCACATGGAAGTGTTTTTCAAAAACCGTGTTTTTATTGAAAACCCTTCTTAATGTTCCGAAACTTTTACCGTTAAACTTGTATAAAACCTTAGCTTTATCAAAACGTGATACATTGTAATAATCAAAACATTGTAAACAACCTTGTAAAATCTTATGGGAAATTTTGAAAACTCGTAAACCTCTGTAGTTGCGAAAAACATGTTTATCTTAAAAGCAGTTTAGGTTTATCAGAAAATCAGATCCTCTTTGTTATGGCTTAAAGTGAATGGATACCATGCACCAGGTAGGATTCAAGAGAACAGGAGGTGAGTCATTTAGACTGCTTAAGTACCAAGCTCTTCCTAGATCCACTCCTAGACATGCACACATCCATTGCCATTTAACCTTGTGACTTGTCTACGAACAAATTAAGTTTAAACGTATTTAAGATTTACTTATTTATGAAAACATTCACGTTGCGGAAGGTTTGTTCTACTTATCGAGATACTTTGAAAATAGGTAGCGTTTATAAAACCGTGCCCTAAAGCTAACTGATTAAGAACAATTTAAATAATATCACACCTAAGCTAGAAACGAAATTTAAAATAATTAAAAAGGCCTTTTACAAAACCAAATTGAAAATAAATCGATTAAATAAAATGCTGAATTAATTAATTAAAACCAGAAACACAGTCTTCGTGGCCACTCTGAATCCTTCCCAGCTCCAAGTCCACAGTCTAGGGCTCAATTGAAAGGATGGAAGGAAAAGGGGTGAGTTTTGGGGAAACTCAGTGTGCAACAAGCCATTTACAGAGCCCAAATCAATATCAGCATACTAGGCCTAAGCCCCCAAATTAGTCTCAACATATAACTGGGCCGAAGCCCTTCCATTTAACAGTTACTGGGCCGAAGCCTTTCATAAATCATATCACTGGGCCGAAGCCTTTCATAAATCATATCACTGGGCCGAAGCCTTTTTTTGTAAACGGTATGGCCCATAGGCCCATTTCAGTATCACATGAAAACATCAATGCGTGTATGCAAAACCCATTTGGGGAGGCTACTCAACCCACCAACCGCTACTCTCCACTCGTACCAACCAAGCTCTCCATGTGGGGAATAACTCAACCCACCCAACCAAACTCTCACTGGTAGCATAGCTGCTTTATCATATAACTGGAGGCCTAGACTCTTTTAATAACTGGGGCAAAGCCATTTTCGGTAAACTGGGGCAAAGCCCCTTAACACTTCCTCCATCATATAAACCCAACCCATGCATATAATGAGTATATCATGGCATATCATGTGCATATCATGTGCATATCATGGCATATCGTATATAAAACAATATCTCAAGCATCATAGTCATACTAGAACTCTAGGGGTATAATGGTCATTTTCACCTAGGGGCAAAGTAGTCATTTTCATGTTATAAGGGTAATTATGTAATTTTATCAAATATTAGGGTTTTCCCATGTTTATTCATCAATTCCAAGTGTTTAAACAGAAATTTTAGCCTATTTTAGTAGAACCGAGTTATTGGGCCCAAAACCCCTAATGGGCCCTACGTAGCCGATATAGTCATCTAAGCCCATTTAGCCTATATACCATAACGATATTAACTATCTTAATGTGCAATTTATGCAGAATCCATTCCCTACCAAATTTACCCAAGTGGGCCCGAAAGCCCATTGGGCCTAACTTCAGCCCAACGAGGCCCAACTTACCATCGTGCACAAAATCGCGTCCTTACCTGTTCCATCGATCCAACCATCATTCTTACTATATGTGTCGTATCTATAGCCAATCGCAAAACCACAAGTTCTCGAAATGCCGAAATTCTGGTATTTCAGTTCCTCAGCAAATATCAATTTTAAGCTACTACTAGGGTTTGTTACACACCTGATTACGAAGAACGATGACGAGATCCCCACACGCCAAGCCTACAATCGATCATTAATAAATTAGTCTAGTAACTGACTATACCAACTCACTATACACTTTACCATATTCGGCCATAGCCTAAAACCATCCTTAGTATTACCTTTGTCGACTGCCAACCACTAGAGTCAGATGCTCCCCAAGTGACACTCCGCAATACTCCTTGACTGATCGCCCTTACGCCTCACTAAACACATGTGAACCAAAGAATGAGACTTTAGAAGCCTTAAGACCCTAACGTTAACTACCCAAAAGGTTTCAGCTTTTCCTTCAATTATAAATTAATGAGTGAACAAGGTTTGTACACCTACCACAACATTATTCTGCCAAAGAAGTGCTCCTTGATAACGATCTAATCCCGATCCACAATAGCTCCAATCATGAACACGAGAATAGCCACGCTTACATCCTATAGTTAGCTTTTGAAACCCCACAAGTCATGAAGGTTTGACTAGAAGAAAATATGGGAGGTTCGACTTCTAGAAGATTTGGCTTATGGACTTTTGAGAAGGGTTGATCAAGAAAAGAGAAAGAGCAACTAGAAATAATAGAAAAGAGGAGATGACGTCATAGGTTCAATTTGGAAGAAATTAAAGAAGAAAGAGATTAAAAAAAAAGAAGAAGAAAAGAAGAGTAGAAGAAGATAGGTTTGGTTAGAAAATATGAACCAAAGGAATAACTCATGAAAGCCAAAAATTAAAATAACTATTCAGCTAACACCTCCCCCTCATCTTAATTCAAATTCCTTTATTAAAGCCTCTCATCCAATTTAAATTCCCTTAATTGCTCCTTGAATTTTGCCATTATTGAATTTAAATTCAAAACAGATTTGAATTGCTTTCAATCCCTTAATTTTAGCTAAATAAAACAAAAAAGTTTGAATGAGATTCAAAATTTTCCACTGTTTGATAGCAGCCCCACCGCTTGAATCTGCTGCTAAGAAGCTCACTCCCGCACGGCTCACTGCTATGGTCCTCCAGCCCAGCACGTCTCCTCTCGCGCGCGCCCAAGCTCGAACCTGGGACCTCCAGGTTGCCCAGCACGCTGCTGGCCACAGGGACATGCGTTCCTCTTTGATATTATAGCATCGCATTAACCTTTAAACCTTACCTGCTGGCGTCCTGGGTCCGTTAAAAATAAAACAAAACATGCGCCTGCCTAGAGTCAAACCCGTACTCGGGTGGAACCCCTAGCACTTGCTGCCACTGCGCCACAAGCATTTTTGTGGCATATTCCACTAGCATCTTATTTTAACCCTTTTCTAGCCGCAACCTAGCTTCTAAAATAAAAAGCAACTTGCACCCACCGTGCCTTGAACCCAGGCACTCCACCATGCTTCCAGCGCCTCCTGCCACTGGACCGAGCTTCACTTTGTGCCTGAATTTGCCCAATCTATTTTAAAAGCCTTATTCCCTGATTCCTTCTATGATGCAAAAATTACTTATTCTTCTAAAGTTTTGGATTGTACCCAAAATTTTCCCATAACATAAATACTTCCACATTTATTTAAAAACCAAATTTAAGTACCAAATTAGTAATAATGTCATAAATATTTTTATAATTAAAATAAGAAAAAAATTTTATTTAAACACCAAATTAGTTATAATTGCATAAATATTTTTATAAGTAATAACAATAATAATTTTATAAATGTATTTTTATATAAATTTCAAATACAGTAATTTTTTTCCCTAATAATAATTATTATTATTTTCATAAATCAGTAAAGATAAATTCATTAAGAATTTTCTAATAGTAATTCAAAATAAATTTTTCTTAAACGATAATATTTAAAACTTCTCAATTATTCAGGTTTCCATTTATTCAAACCCAGACTTCAAAACCCAATTCTTCTAGGCCCAAATTCAGGGTGTTACAACTCTACCCTCCTTAAAGAAATTTCATCCTCGAAATTTTTAAAACTAAAATAATCGTGCAACACTCCGCTACTACGCTACCGCTGTGCACTCTTATCTAAATAATTTCAATACGACCCAGAACATCTAATTACCGAAGTAAATAAAAATTAACACTAGCGCACACAATTCGTAACCAAACATCCCACATTCTTAACTAGAATAAACTTTGCAATCAAGAGCTCGATGTTCCAGGGACCCACATAAAAAGCATGCTCTTTTCTCCCCATCACATTCACCCAGATGACGTCTGCTGCAGTTGTTGCAAATCGGAGGTCTTAGTCGTGCCCTAGCATGTTTCACCGAACGAGACTCTGTCCTTTGCGAACTAGGATCCTTCCTCTTCTTACACTCCAAGCACCATGCTAGAAGCGTTTCCCTAATTTCCTTAATTTTGGTATCCAATACTTCTTCTACTACTTTCCTTACTAACTTGGCCAATGCCTCAGTACTAGGCTCCGAGTTACCGCTACCCGAAGTTGGCAAAGTTTGCTTACCCTCAGAATCTATATCGATATTCTACATTACCAGTACCCATATCAAATAACTACAGAGTTCTCAATCATATGTCTTATGCAGAAATAGTATTTTAAAGTTTTTATTTTTATAGAAGCATAGCCTAACTACAGTCTCAATCTTTTAGAGCTTTTAATTTCTACTGTCTCAGTTTCTACGGTATCAGTATCAACCTAGCTACAGTATCATAGTAAAGTCTTAGTACTATCTACAGTATTATTCTAGTACAATACAGTATAATAGGCAGAAATACTTACAGACTTAGTGCTCAGAGATTCAGTGTGCCACATCTCAATTTATCAGATTTTTCGAGAATTACAAAAGATTTAGGCATTTTTTTAAAAATCAATTTCTTAAGACACATTTTAAAGAAGACAAGTTTGAAAATGTCACTTTAAAACAAAAAAATCTTCCAGAACATTAGATTTTCCAAAAATACCCCTCTTCGGCTTAAAAATTTTGAAAACCTTTTTGGACCCGATCCACAGCCGAGTTGTTGCAACCTGGCTCTGATACCATTAAATGTAACACCCCAAACCCAGCCTGGACCTTACGGCCAAGTCTGGTGTGTCACATAGAAGTGTTTTTCAAAAATCGTGTTTTTATTGAAAACCCTTCTTAATGTTCCGAAACTTTTACCGTTAAACTTGTATAAAACCTTAGCTTTATCAAAACGTGATACATTGTAATAATCAAAACATTGTCAACAACCTTGTAAAATCTTATGGGAAATTTTGAAAACTCGTAAACCTTTGTAGTTGCGAAAAACATGTTTATCTTAAAAGCAGTTTAGGTTTATCAGAAAATCAGATCCTCTTTGTCATGGCTTAAAGTGAATGGATACCATGCACCAGGTAGGATTCAAGAGAAGAGGAGGTGAGTCATTTAGACTGCTTAAGTACCAAGCTCTTCCTAGATCCACTCCTAGACATGCACACATCCATTGCCACACTTTAACCTTGTGTCTTGTCTACGAACAAATTAAGTTTAAACGTATTTAAGATTTACTTATTTATGAAAACATTCATGTTGTGGAAGCTTTGTTCTACTTATCGAGATACTTTAAAAACAGGTAGTGTTTATAAAACCGTGCCCTAAAGCTAACTGATTAAGAACAATTTAAATAATATCACACCTGAGCTAGAAACGAAATTTAAAATAATTAAAAAGGCCTTTTACAAACCCAAATTGAAAATAAATCGATTCAATAAAATACTGAATTAATTAATTAAAACCAGAAACACAGTCTTCGTGGCCACTCTGAATCCTTCCCAACTCTAAGTCCACAGTCTAGGGCTCACCTAAAAGGATGGAAGGAAAAGGGGTGAGTTTTGGGGAAACTCAGTGTGCAACAAGCCACTTACATAGCCCAAATCAATATCAGCATACTAGGCCTAAGCCCTCAAATTAGTCTCAACATATAACTGGGTCGAAGCCCTTCCATTTAACAGTTACTGGGCCGAAGCCTTTCATAAATCATATCACTGGGCCGAAGCCTTTCATAAATCATATCATTGGGCCGAAGCCTTTTTTTGTAAACGGTATGGCCCATAGGCCCTTTTCAGTATCACATGTAAACATCAATGCGTGTATGCAAAACCCATTTGGGGAGACTACTCAACCCACCAACCGCTACACTCCACCCGTACCAACCAAGCTCTCCATGTGGGGAATAACTCAACCCACCCAACCAAACTCTCCACTGGCAGTATAGCTGCTTTATCATATAACTGGAGGCCTAGCCTCTTTTAATAACTGGGGCAAAGCCCTTTTCGGTAAACTGGGGCAAAGCCCCTTAACACTTCCTCCATCATATAAACCCAACCCATGCATATAATGAGTATATCATGACATATCATGTGCATATCATGTGCATATCATGGCATATCGTATATAAAACAATATCTCAAGCATCATAGTCATAATAGAACTCTAGGGGTATAATGGTCATTTTCACCTAGGGGCAAAGTAGTCATTTTTATGTTACAAGGGTAATTACGTAATTTTATCAAATATTAGGGTTTTCCCATGTTTATTCATCAATTCCAAGTGTTTAAACAAAAATTTTAGCCTATTTTAGTAGAACCGAGTTATTGGGCCCAAAACCCCTAATGGGCCCTACGTAGCCGATTTAGTCATCTAAGCCCATTTAGCCTATATACCATAACGATATTAACTATCTTAATGTGCAATTTATGCAGAATCCATTCCCTACCAAATTTACCCAAATGGGCCCGAAAGCCCATTGGGCCCAACTTCAGCCCAACGAGGCCTAACTTACCATCGTGCACAAAATCGCGTCCTTACCTGTTCTATCGATCCAACCATCATTCATACTATATGTGTCGTATCTATAGCCAATCGTAAAACCACAAGTTTTCGAAATGCCGAAATTTCGGTATTTCAGTTCCTCAGCAAATATCAATTTTAAGCTACTACTAGGGTTTGTTACACACCTGATTACGAAGAACGATGACGAGATCCCCACACGCTAAGCCTACAATCGATCATTAATAAATTAGTCTAATAATTGACTATACCAACTCACTATACGCTTTACCATATTCGGCCATAGCCTAAAACCATCCTAAGTATTACCTTTGTCGACTGCCAACCACTAGAGTCAGATGCTCCCCAAGTGACACTCTACAATACTCCTTGACTGATCGCCCTTACGTCTCACTAAACACATGTGAACCAAAGAATGAGACTTTAGGAGCCTTAAGCCCCTAACGTTAACTACCCAAAAGGTTTCGGCTTTTCCTTCAATTATAAATTAATGAGTGAACAAGGTTTGTACACCTACCACAGCGTTATTCTACCAAAGAAGTGCTCCTTGATAACGATCTAATCCCGATCCACAATAGCTTCAATCACGAACATGAGAATAGCCACGCTTACATCCTATAGTTAGCTTTTGAAACCCCACAAATCATGAAGGTTTGACTAGAAGAAAATATGGGAGGTTTGACTTCTAGAAGATTTGGCTTATGGACTTTTGAGAAGGGTTGATCAAGAAAAGAGAAAGAGCAACTAGAAATAATAGAAAAGAGGAGATGACGGCATAGGTTCGATTTGGAAGAAATTAAAGAAGAAAGAGATGAAAAAAATAAGAAGAAAAGAAGAGTAGAAGAAGATAGGTTTGGTTAGAAAAGATGAACCAAAGGAATAACTCATGAAAGCCAAAAATTAAAAGAACTATTCGGCTAACACCTCCCCCTCATCTTAATTCAAATTCCTTTATTAAAGCCTCTCATCCAATTTAAATTCCCTTAATTGCTCCTTGAATTTTGCCATTATTGAATTTAAATTCAAAACAGATTTGAATTGCTTTCAATCCCTTAATTTTAGCTAAATAAAACAAAAAGTTTGAATGAGATTCAAATTTTTCCACTATTTGATAGCAGCCCCACCGCTTGAATCTGCTGCTAAGAAGCTCACTCCTGCATGGCTCGGTGCTACGGTCCTCCAGCCAAGTACGTCTCCTCTCGCGCGCGCACAGCAAAAAGGAGCATCCTCTCGCGCACGCCCAAGCTCTAACCTGGAACCTCCAGGTTGCCCAGCACGCTGCTGGCCACAGGGACATGCGTTCCTCTTTGATATTATAGCATCGTATTAACCTTTAAACCTTACCTACTGGCGTCCTGGGTCCGTTAAAAATAAAACAAAACATGCGCCTGCCTGGAGTCGAACCCGTACTCGGGTGGAACCCCTAGCACCTGCTGCCACGGCGCCACAAGCATTTTTGTGGCATATTCCACTAGCATCTTATTTTAACCCTTTCTAGCCGCAACCTAGCTTCTAAAATAAAAAGCAACTTGCACCCACCGTGCCTTGAACCCAGGCACTCCACCGTGCTTCCAACGCCTCCTGCCACTGGACCGAGCTTTACTTTGTGCCTGAATTTGCCCAATCTATTTTAAAAGCCTTATTCCCTGATTCCTTCTATGATGCAAAAATTACTTATTCTTCTAAAGTTTTGGATTGTACCCAAAATTTTCCCATAACATAAATACTTCCACATTTATTTAAAAACCAAATTTAAGTACCAAATTAGTAATAATGTCATAAATATTTTTATAATTAAAATAAGAAAAAAAATTTTATTTAAACACCAAATTAGTTATAATTGCATAAATATTTTTATAAGTAGTAACAATAATAATTTTATAAATGTATTTTTATATAAATTTCAAATACAGTAATTTTTTTCCCTAATAATAATTATTATTATTTTCATAAATCAATAAAGATAAATTCATTAAGAATTTTCTAATAGTAATTCAAAATAAATTTTTCTTAAACGATAATATTTAAAACTTCTCAATTATTCAGGTTTCCATTTATTCAAACCCAGACTTCAAAACCAAATTCTTCTAGGCCCAAATTCAGGGTGTTACATCGACAGAGACCAAGGGTGAAGTGAATTTCGGCTATGGAAAATCAATATTGACGGGTTGAAGGGAAAATCAAAGGGAAAGAAAATCAAAGGAAAGAAAATCTAATAATAGGGGTAGAAGATTTTATGTAAAGAGAAGTGAAAGCGGTTGGCAAGGGAGAGGCTTGGGGTTTCGGTTTTGCAATGGTGAAAACAAAAAGAATAAAAAGAATGGAATTGCTTTTAAAATAGCAACCCTCAATCAAGTCGGCTACTACAAATACTAAAAATAATACCCTAAGTTAATAAAGAAGAAAACAATTCATAAAAACTAGAATTTTAAGTGCAATTCGGCACTTTAATCCCTAAAGCTGAATGATGTATTGGCATAAATAAAAAGAACTCTTCCTAGAATTAAATTCTTTCTTGCTTCTTAATTTTAGCAACAAATGGATTTGGATTTCATCCAAATCCCTTCACTGAACAGCAGCCCCCTTATCCACCGCTTGCACCGCAAGTCTCTCGCACAGCACGCTGCTACAAGTCCTCCAGCCCCGTACATCTCCTTCCGCGTGCGCACAACAAAAAGGAGCACCCTCTTGCACGCGCCCCAGCTCGAACCTGGAACCTCCGGGTACCCAGCTCGCTGCTGACCACTGGGACATGCTCTTGCTTTCAATATAATACGGTCCCAGTTATTCTTAAGCTATACTTGCTGAAGTTCCGCTCATTTAAAAATAAAATGTAAAACATACCTGCGCCTAGACTCAAACCCGTGCCCCTTGGAAATGCCTAACGCACTGCTGCCGCTGCACCACAAGTGCTTTTGTGGCAACTCTCGGTCGCAACTATACTTAAGCCTTGTCTTCATTATACCTGCTTATTTAAAAAAAACACACCTCTTGCGCACGCCGTGCCTTGAACCCAGGCACTCCTCCAAGCTTCCAGTGCCTCCTGCCACTGGGCCAAATGCTCTTTTGTGACTCAAATTAACCCCAAGCTATTTTTGCCCATTTCATTCCCGCACTATAAATTAGTAGTAATTTAATTTAAACACTAAATTAACAACAAAAATTTCATATAAATAATAATAATAATAATAATAACAATAATAATTTTATAAATATGTTTTTTATAAAAATTTCAAATATCAATAATACGATAATATTTTTTTTCCTAATAATAATAATTTTATCTTATAATAATAATTATAATTTTCATAAAATTCTAAAACATCAGTAATAATAAATATTTAAAACATCAGTAATAATAAATACAGTAAAATTTTTCTAATAATAATTTAATTCAATTTTTTCTTAAACAATAATATTTAAAACTTCTCAATTATTCAGGTTTTCTTTTATCCAAACCCAGACTCAAGCCCAATACTTCTAGGCCCAAATTCAGGGTGTTATAGAGTAAATCTGATTCATGAATTATCTATACGAAATGGTCATCATATTGCGTTTATGAATTACATATTTTTTTGTATGTGGTTTACTAAGCTCATTATAGCTTACTCTGTTTATTCTTTTAACTGTTTTACAGATATTGTAGCTACTGTGGGCTCGAGGATAGTCAAGGATTGTCACCACACTATCGAGCTTGATTTTTGGTACCTTTTGATTGTACAAAGTTTAAGTATGGCATGTATAGGCTAAAATGTCTAAGTTATGATTTTGAGTTTATGTATATATAAGTCATGTGATGTGGTCAATATTTGTGAACATGCTTTGTTTTGGTATCTTGAATGGCCAAATTGTTGACATGAAAATGATGAATGAATGTCATAAATGAAATGGATATCTTGTTATGAACTTTAGGGGATGGAAGGTAAGTTTAGTTGGTGTTTGGATGAGTTTAAAATAATGAGTTTTGATTATGGACATTACTTATGAAATGTTTGTTATTTGGCATGTGATTGTTGTATGAATGTTTTGACCATATAGATGAATGTTTTAGGCTTTGAATTGGTTGGTTTTGTTTAGGCAAAATGGTGTTTTAGCATGTTTGTGATATTGACCCAAAAGGGTGAGAGATATGACTTATATCAAGTCTGCTTAGTGCCACACGGCTAGAGCACACGGGCGTGCCTTATGGCCGTGCTAAATTTCCAGTATTGGCACAAAAACTCATACGGCCAAGACCCACGAAGTGTCTTGTGGCCGTGGCAAAAAGCAAGTATACTTGCTCTGTTTTGGCATAGTTTGGGTGTATGGGCGTGTCTGATTCTCGTGTGAGGCACACGGCTTGGTCACACGAGCGTGTGACCTCCTTAATGTGGAAAAATTTTACATGTGTTCTGAAGTTTATGAATGTGTTCAGTTTAGCTCAACCCTATATCAATGCATGTTTAAGGTCTAGTGGACTTCCGAAAGGGACTATATGTTTGAATCTTGTTATAATCTGTAAATATTATGTTCTGATCTATTCTAAATATCTGGTAACGCCCCTACCTATTCTAGTAACGGTCACAAGATAGAGATGTCACACCCCCATCCCTTCACTCTCAGAATTTGAAACCAACTCCACCTCTCTTAAGTGTATAAGCATAATAATATTGCCCACACTATGAATCAAACATAGGACCTCCAACAAATCCACACTCCACTTAAGCATCAGACCAGCAGGCCCATTCTGCTAAGCAAGGATGAGGCTTTATTTAATAAAAACCAAAATTTAGCCTATGTTTTAACTTGAACTTGGGATCTCCCCCAACACACCTAGAGCACGTAACCACTACAGCAAGTAGTTATTTATGCCAAATTATTGCAGAAACAAATTCAGATATTTTTGTGCTACAATTTCACAAAAGCCGAAATTAAGAAAAATTTGAGGCGTTACAGTGCAAAGCAATACAAAAGTTCTAAAGCTCAAGTTGAATGTCAGTCTGCGAGATAATAAACCTGAATGTCAGCAATGTAAGAGACGACATTTTGGAGAATGCTGGAATAAAAGTAATAAAGCCTGTTACAGATGTGGATCGTTGAATCATTTTATACGAGATTGCCCAGAGTTGGAAGAAAAAGATACAGGTTAGAGTGCAAGACCGAGTAACACTACAGCTAGAGGAAGACCACCTAGAAATACTGGTAATGTGAGTGTTAGTCAGAGAGCAACCAAGGACTTAGCTATGAGATCCGAAGCCTGGGTGCCTGCCAGAGCCTATGCTATTTGGTCTCGTGAAGAAGCATCATCTCCAGATGTTATTACTAGTACTTTCACTCTCTATGATACTAATGTGATTGCATTGATAGATCCAGGATCAACTCATTCATATATATGTATGAACTTAGTATCTAGTAAAACTTTGCCTATAGAGTCTACTGAATTTATGATTAAAGTATCAAACCCTTTAGGCCAATGTTTTGGTTGATAAAGTTTGTAAGAACTGTCTGTTGATGATTCAAAATTTTTATTTTTTGGCTGATCTGATGTTGTTTTCGTTTGATGAATTTGATATAATCCTAGGTATGGATTGCCTAATATTTCATGATGTGATAGTGAACTGTAAACGGAAGACGATTGATTTGAGGTGTCAGAATAATGAGACTATCCAGATTGAATCAAATGATTTGAATGGTTTACGGGCAGTGATTTCATCGATATTAACTCAGAGATATGTGAGAAAGGGGTGTGAAACCTATTTTGCTTATGTGCTTGATACAAAAGTGACTGAAAAGAAGATTGAATCAATGCCTGCGGTGTGCGAGTATCCAGATGTATTTCCCAAAGACTTACCAAGATTACCACCAATTCGAGAAGTTGAGTTTGGTATTGAGTTAGTCTCAGGAACAACTCATATATCAATAGCTCCATACAGAATGGCTTCAACTGAATTGAAAGGATTAAAAGCTTAGTTGCAAGAATTAATTAATAGAGGGTTTGCCAGACCAAGTTTTTCTCCCTGGTGTACTGGTATTATTCGTGAGAAAGAAAGACGACACTATAAGAATGTGTATAGATTACAGACAGCTCAACAAAGTGATGATAAAAAATAAATATCCTCTACTGCATATCAATGATTTGTTTGATCAGTTGAAAGGGGAAATCGTATTTTCAAAGATAGATTTGAGATCTGGTTATTACCAATTGAGAGTTAAAGACTTTGATGTGCCGAAAGCCACTTTCCGAACGAGGTACGAACATCATGAATTTCTGGTTATGCCTTTCGGACTGACAAATGCTCTTGCTGTCTTTATGGATTTGATGAACTAGATTTTCAGACCATATCTAGACCGTTTTGTTGTTGTATTTATCGATGATATCCTGATTTATTCTCATGATGAATTTGAGTATGGCGAGCACATAAGAATTGTTTTACAAACTCTTCGAGACAAGGAACAGTTTGCTAAGTCTAGCAAGTGTGAATTTTGGCTCAAAAAAGTCAGATTTTTAGGGCATGTACTTTCAACTGCGGGTATTTGAGTCGACCCGAGCAATATTTTTGTAATTGTGGATTGGAAGCCTCCTATGTGACAGCCCGATTTCGACCCTAATCAGAACGGTGGTTTTAGGACCATGGATCTGAGTCAGAAAAGTGTTACAATATTATTTTCTATGTCTATTATGTGTGAATTGACTGGTGTGAAAATTTTGTTTTAAAATTTTACCGTTTGGGTGCTTGATTATTAAAAAGGATTAAATTGCATTGATTTGATTATATGAATGGTATCGTAAAAATGTTAAAGTGCATGTTTTTCTAGTGTTGGGGTTTTAAGTGGCAAATATGCCATTTAATAAGTACATTGGATGGTTGAACATAGAAAATTTTAGGTGAAATGTTTTTAGTGATTTGAGTAGGAAGTACTTATAGAATAAATAAACATTTAAAATTGGTGAGTGCCGTTTGTATCCATGCTATATATCCCTTATAAATGATTTTAGACAGGCTAAAATTGTAAAATAATAATGACTTATGTTTAGTTAAACAAAACATAAAAAGGAAATAAGAAAAAAACATGCATGTGTTCATCCTTGAAAGTGCCGAAATTCTAAGGGAGAAACTCATCCATATTCAGTCATCTTTTGCCCAAAAATTCAAGGTAAATTCTTAAGATTTCTATTTAAATTGATAGTTTTTGTAATCCTTGTTTAGATTGATGCAAAACCCACCTTGAAATTTCTTGATTTGGTTACAATTTGTATAATTGGCCATGAAGGAAATGTGTTAGATGAATGTCTTTCATATTGTGATTTTAGTTGATTTTGTGATATGGAGTTAATTCGTGAATACTAGTGATTTGAGGGGTATTGATTAAATCATTATATATTATAAAGTCTTTGAGTGAAACTATATTAATCAAGTGATTAAATAGTTTAATTTATTTTAAATTCAAGCTCAAGACCCAAAGAAACAAGGCTTGGATCGGGGAAAAGAGAAGTTAGCCGAGTAGTTGATACTATCATACAAAAACACCGAGGTAAGTCGTTAAGCTATATTTTGTACTGAATTTTAATAAATATTAAATATAAGTGCCGAATTGAATTGTTAGAAATTGTTATACCAGTGCCGGATATGATTTAAAGTAATGGGTGTTAGTTTTTTTATGGACGTATTTTGAGGTAGCCAATTATGATTTATAAGGTGAATAATATGTGAGCTGTATTTGAATTTGAAAGCCGAATGTGTCTTATGATGTGAAGGATATGCTATGTTTTAATGTATATGCCGAATGTGTCTTCTAGTGTGACGGATGATTGTTATGATTCAAATTGAATGCCGAATGTGACTTATAAAGATGAATAATATTGCTAGGAGTTAAGTGTGATAGCGGACTATAGCTTTGAGTTAGAAATAATAAATTGAGAACTTTGAAAGTACGATTGTTAATGATCAATGGTATAAATTGTATGTTTGAGATATTCAGGCTTCGAGCCTAGCAGGCCCCGCGCCGGTGAGTTAAATCAGGCTTTGAGCCTAGCAGGCCCCATGCAAGTAAGTTAAATTAGGCTTCAAGCCTAGCAGGACTTGTACCGGTGATTAAAATTAGGCAGAACGCCTAGTAGGCTTTGAGCCGGTGAACATTATCAAGCTTTAAGCTTAAGAGGCCTAAAGCCTATGTGAATTAAATTATTAAATGAGAGTAAAAAAGGACTTGATTTGAACTAACATGTATCGAATTCAGGTACGTATACAAGTTTCGAAATCTATTGCCAAAGGAGTGCATCCGTGTAAATATATTGTGCAAATGAAGTTGCTTATCATTGAACAATAGGCTAGAGACTAGCATATGTGAAGTAAAGCATTTGACTATTTGAATTTTGGTTATGTGTTTAAAAATTTCACGATATGGATTTGAAACTTAAGTATTGATTGAATGTGAGCATATATCGATTTGTATATTTGATTGAATATGAGTATATGTCGAGGTAGTGTATTTGATTGAATGTAAGTGTATGTATATATATATTTTGAATTGGTATATTCAGTCGTGTATGGTATTAAAAAGGATGATTAATTTTGGCTATGATGGCTTAATTGAATGCAAGTGTATCTTTATAGTACATTTCAGCTTTTAGTAAATAATTTGAATATTCCGGTAAGTTATTTAATTGCTTAAGTATTACTAAGATTGTTGAAGCTTACTTGAATGTTATGTTTCGTTGTTTTATAGATCGTTGAAACCAGCAACAAGCTCGAGGACCGTCAGCATTTCGTCACACTATCAGAAATCTTTTGGTATTTTTGAAAGTTTAAACTTGGACTTTTGGCATGTATAGACTAGTACTTAAAGGTCGTAATATCTTTTGAATCAATTTTGTCCGAATTGTGTATAAAAAGTCATGCGAAAATGGCTTGTTTCTTTTGATAATTAGGTTCAAATCTTTTAAGTAAATTAATGATGTTGGTCTTTGAATGATTCGGCTTAGTTTGGTTAATAAGTGTCTATATATGGACATAATTATGTTATATCAAAGAAAGGGTGTGAAGTTGTAAATATCTTGATCTTTACTTGAATATTGAGTTATGGTTTTGTCATGGATTGGTATAATATACGCCTAGGTTACCTTGTGAGTGTGCTATTCATGTGTTTAGTTTAACAAGGATTGATAGGAAAGTATGCGTAATTTGGTCTAGTCTGTTTATCAAAAATTTACCAAATGAATAGTAGCCATGTTATTAGTACTATTTGAGGTTTAGTGAAAATGAGATTGACCCTATAAAATTTCTTTCATGTGGTGGCTAAGTGTTGTGCTTTTATATATATTTGTTTTGAACTTGTTTAAAGATTTTTGAGTTGATTATTATTTGATTTATTGGAATTTTGAAATATTTTGATGATGTCCCTTAACTCCTATCCGTCGACGGATACGGGTTAGGGGTGTTACATGCTAGAAATGTATCTAAATGTCCGTAGCTTTCTGGGACTAGTTGGCTATTATAGACGATTTGTAAAAGGCTTTTCGATGATTGCAACTCTAATTACGAGATTACTCCAATATGATGTTAAGTTCGAGTGGTCCGGTAAATGCCAGGAAAGTTTTGATCAGTTGAAAGCTTTATTGACTGAAGCTCAAGTGTTAGTTCAGCCGAAATCAGGTAAAGAATTTGTAATCTACAGTGATGCTTCTTTAAATGGTTTGGGTTGTGTTTTGATGCGGGAAGGTAAAGTTATACCTTATGCCTTGATACAGTTGAAGCCACATCAAAAGAATTACCCAACGCACGATTTAGAATTCGCAGCGATTGTGTTCGCGTCAAAAATTTGGCACCATTATTTGTTCCATGAAAAATCTCATATCTATACTGATCATAAAAGTTTGAAATACTTGATGACTGAGAAAGATCTGAATTTGCGACAATGGAGATGGCTTTAATTGCTAAAAGACTATGAGTTAGTGATTGACTATCATCCGGGAAAAGCAAATGTTGTTGCTGATGCTTTGAGTTGAAAGTCTTTATTTGCTCTACGTGTGATGAAAACTCAATTAGCTTTGTTTGACAATGGTTCGATTGTACCTGAGATGAAAAAGAGACCGTTATTTATTCCTTAGATTTGTGAAGCTCAGAAAGTCGATAATGAAATGTTAGCAAAATGAGCTCAATGTGATTCGAACCCTAATTTAGAGTTTAAAGTTGATTCCGATGACTTTTTGAGGTTCAGAGATAGAATATGTGTTCCGAGAAATTCAGAGTTAGTTCAGATGATTTTGAATGAAGCACACAGTAGCCATTTATCTGTACATCTAAGAAGTACGAAAATGTATAATGATTTGAAACAACTTTACTGGTGGCATGGTATGAAAAGATTTATCTCTGAATTTGTTTCAGAATATTTGATTTGTTAGCAAGTTAAAGCAGAGCATCAAGTGTTGTCAGGTTTATAATAGCCTATCATGATTCTCGAGTGGAAATGGGATAGAGTAATGATGGACCTTGTTTTGGGTTTATTCCTATCTTCGAGAAAGAAAGATGCGATCTGGGTTGTTGACATATTGACAAAATCAGCTCATTTCGTTCCTGTGCGTACATATTATTCACTGGACAAATTAGCTGAATTGTATATCTCTGAGGTTGTGAGATTGCACGGGGTACCTATTTCTATTGTTTCGGATAGAGATATGAGATTCCCATCACAGTTTTGGAAGAAACTGCAAGATGCACTGAGTGCAAAGCTACATTTTAGTACCGCATTTCACCCGTAGATGGAGGTTCAATCCAAGCGAGATATACAGATACTTGAGGATATATTACAATGTTGCATTCTTGAGTTCGAAGGTACGTCGGAAAAGTATTTACTCTTGATTGAATTTGCTTACAATAATAGCTTTCAATCGAGCATTAAAATGGCACCTTATGAAACTTTATACGACGTAAATGCCAAACACCATTGTACTAGATTGAGCTTTGCAAGAATAAGATTCATGGGGTCAGTTTGATTAGAGAGACAGAAGAGAAAGTGAAAGTAATTCATGATAGCTTAAAAGTAGCATCAGATCTATAGAAATCGTACGCAGACTTAAAACGGAAAGATATTGAGTTTCAGGTCAGGGATAGAGTATTTCTGAAAGTCTCACCGTGGAAGAAAATACTGAGATTTGGCAGAAAAGGAAAGTTAAATCTGAGATCCATCAGATCGTATGAGGTTATTGAACCAATTGGGCCAGTTGGTTATTAGCTATCATTACCGCCTGAGTTAGAGAAAACAAAAAATGTGTTTCATGTATCGATGATTCGACGGTATCGATCGGATTCGTCACATATTATTTCTTCGACTGAGGTTGAGATACAGTCAGATCTATCGTATAGTGAAGAACCGGTCCAGATTTTAGCTAGTGAGATCAAAGAGCTGAGAAACAAAAGAATAGCATTAGTGAAAGTCTTATGGCATAAACACGGTGTTGAAGAAGCTACGTGGGAACCAGAGGATGCTACGAGAAAACAATACCCAAACCTATTTACTGGTAAGATTTTTGGGGACGAAAATCCCTAAAGGGGGAGAGTTTTAATAGCCCGGTTTTAACTAAATCAGAATAGTGATTTTGGGACCACTCTGATGTCACAAAATTATTTTAATATTATTTTTGGTGTTTACAATATGTAAATATATATATGAAAGTTTCATGGGCTAGCTTGATGATTTGAGTGATTAATTTGATAAAAGGACTTAATCGCGTAAAATGTAAAAATTGCATTCTATAGTTTAAATGTAACACCCCAAACCCAGACTAAACATTATGGTTGTATTTGGACATGGTAAGGTGTTTGAAAACTACACTATTGCAATAAAACCATTTCCATCTTAATATCTTTCTTATCCTCTTATTTAATTAATTGGAATTTTAAAAACGAGGTTCATTGCGGAAGCTTTAGAAATAGTTTAGGTACTCGCGTGTTTTAGAGAAATTAATTGTCAATTTGAAAATCAAGTGTTCCTACGTCTAGTAGTTATAAATCCATTAACCCAAATAAAATCCCAAATTTAGGAAAAGTCCAAAAGTCCTAAAAATACATCAAAAATTACTCATGAAAATATAAACATAAAACATGAGGTTTAATAACCGTGGCCACCGTCGAGTCTTCGGCCGCACCGATCTGACTATGTCTGGGGATTAGTATAGTAACAAATATGCATTAGGGCCTTAGCCTATCACAGTAATAGTCATGTATGCAGTGAACAGAAAATAGATTACTACCCACCATCCTCTAATACACCATCTCCGTCCATCTCGACACTTACTGTGGGGTTTAAAACACCCACTCATCCCTACACTAACAAGCTATACCGAATACAGGACATATTAGTATATTGTAGCAGAGCTGTTAGTTAATAGGCTTAAAGCCTCTCAGTATATTTTGCAGCTGAGTTGCCAGTCAATAGGCTTAAAGCCTTTCAGTACACTTCCTCCAATATCATCATCCCACTCCATGCAATGCAACATACAGTACATGTTATGCTTTGTTCATGATTAACAGTACATACATTCAAATCAATATACATGCATAACAATAACATGCTAAGTACATTAATCGTACAATTAGTTTCAGTTATTTAGGGGTCTAAGTAGTGCTTACCGACCCTACCGTAGGTTCACAATCGACTTGGGCAACCCGTGCAACCTTAGCAACATTTCAGTAAAAATGGCTCACACACTTATGTGGCCAGCCCGTGTGGGCCTCCATGCCCGTGTGGCCCACACGGCCCAATTCAATCTAGCTTGTATGTCACACAAGGCCTGCTTGGCCATCACACGGCAATGTCCTTCACGCACGGCCTGGCCTCATTGATCACACAGCTGTGTCCTAGCACACGACTTACCACACGAGCGACCACTTGCCCATGTGGCATCGACAATGAGATTTTTGGCTTTCGTTGAAACTTCATTTTCTGCTTAATCGGGTACACACCTAGTTTCGATTAACTGTAAAAACACTCCCGAGCACTCCAACGCTTAAAATCAAGATACTCAACATCAATTTAACGGATTTACAAATGAATTCAACATCCAAGAACGAATGGAAACCTAACTTACCACCAATGATAACCCTACATTTTATGATGTTAAAACACGAGATACACAATTTACTGCCCACCGCCTCTTCCTACCTCATTAACAGAAAAAGGGACACGTTACTAAACAATCGTTATCAATCCACGATGGAAAAGATAGGGAAACTTGGCAAACTAGTGCGTTTAATCAATTTGAGCAATACAAGACCGAAGATAGAAAAGGAATGGAGGAAAAAAAGGAAAGGAAAACTAACAAAAATTTTGGCAGGGGGCAAAAAGAAAGGACGACAAGAAAGTTTGGGAAAAAATAGAGAGAAAACCGGGAACTGAGTTTTTGGAAAAGAGATAATTAGAATATTTTTTGATAATACCAAATCTCAACTTCCCCCCATTAACTCCACCATCCCACTATCATAAGGATTCCAATTTTAGTCAAACACCTACACGACACCCAGAAAAAATAATTACCTCGCTCACGCAGAGATTTGAACTCCAGACCTCTAGCATATTAACACATAACTTAACCACCAAACCAGAAGACCCATTCTGTTAACTACTGACCAACCACTACTTAAAAGCCTATTGGCCAAGGATAGGGCTTTATTCGTAAAAATACAAAAATTTTCCCAAGTCATGGCTTGAACTTGGGACCTCACACACACTCTCAGAACACTTAACCACTGAAGTAGATAGATATTTGTATCACACACTCACAAAATCAAAAATAGAAATTTTGGGGCATTACAATTCTACCCTCTAAAAGAAAATTTCGTCTTCGAAATTTACCTGATTAGAATAGATGAGGATACTGTTGAAGCATCGCAGCCTCAGGCTCCCACGTGGCCTCCTCAGTAGTATGATTACGCTGTAGAACCTTAACCAATGGAATCAACTTTCTCCTCAGAACCTTTATGTCGCGATCTAGAATTTGAACCTGCTCCTCCTCAAAGGTCAAGTCTGGCCTAATCTCAATCTCTTCAACAGGAACAATATAAGTAGGATCAAAGTAGTAGCACCTCAACATCGAGACGTGGAACACGTCATGAATATGATCCAACTCTGAAGGTAGCTTCAACTGTTAAGTAACCGATCCTAGTCGCTTCAGAATACGGTAAGGTCCAATAAACCTAGGGCTTAACTTGCCCTTACGACCAAACCTCAGAACCTTCTTCCATAGGGAGACTTTTAGAAGTACAAAGCCCCCCACAGAATACTCAATCTCGTGCCTCTTCAGGTCCGCATAAGATTTCTGCCTGT
This sequence comes from Gossypium stocksii, assembly GCA_020496765.1. Lineage (NCBI taxonomy): Eukaryota > Viridiplantae > Streptophyta > Magnoliopsida > Malvales > Malvaceae > Gossypium > Gossypium stocksii. Next base: position 44,103,452 of record CM035628.1, on the reverse strand, counting down.
TAGAAGCTGCTTTCAGACAATCCCGAATTAGTCGAGCCTTATCATTTGTCTCAGAAACCAACTCAAGACCTAGAACACATCACTCACCCAACTCAGTCCAACATAAGGGAGTACGACACTTACGACCGTATAGTGCCTTGTAAGGTGCAATCTGAATGCTAGAATGGAAACTGTTATTATAGGCAGACTCCGCTAGTGGTAGATAATCCTCTTAGCTGCCACGAAAATTAATAACTCAGCTCCTTAACATGTCCTCCAGCATTTGAATCACCCTCTCTGATTGACCATTAGTCTAAGGATGGAATGCAGTGCTGAAGTCTAATCTTGAACCCAGTGCCTCATACAACTTTTTCCAAAATCGAGACGTGAATCGAGGATCCCTATAAGAGATGATCGAAACTGGTACCCCATGCAGTCACACAATCTCAAAAACATAAAGCTTTGCCAGCTTCTGTAGAGAATAATCAATACGAATCGGTATGAAGTGAGTAGACTTGGTCAGTTAGTCCATGATGACCCATACTGAATCCTTCTTAGTGGGTGTTAGGGGTAACCCACTAACGATGTCCATAGTTACATGCTCCCATTTCCAAAGAGGTTCTTAACTAGCTGCCTCAAACCTGAAGGTAACTGATGCTTAGCCTTAACCTGCTGGCAAGTCAGACATCTACCCATAAAATTAGTAACCTCTTATTTCAGTCCTGGCCATCAGTATAACTCACAGAGGTCTCGGTACATCTAATTTCTGCCAGGATGCATAGCATAAGGGCTACTATATGCCTCTCTCAGTATGGACTACCTCAAATTAGTGTCATTTGGTACACATATCCATCCAAAAAAACACAACACACCCTTAGAGCTCAACCCAAAATCAAAAGTGCTGCCACTCTCAATCTAAAAGAAGCGAAGACCTAAAGACTCATCCTCCAACTGCTTATCCTTAATCTGCTCAATCCATGTTGGCTTAACCTGGAGCTCAGCTAATAAGCTACCATCAACAAATAGACTTAGGTGAGCAAACATTGCCTTCAAATCAGTCATAGCCTTACAACTCAGTGCATCATCCACCACATTGGCCTTGCAAGAATAGTACTCGATAGTGCAGTCATTATCCTTAAGCAGCTCAATCCGTCTACGCTACCTAAGATTTAGCTCATTCTGAGTGAGGAGATACTTGAGGCCCTTGTGATCAGTGTAGATGATACACTTCTCACCATATAGATAATGCCTCTAGATTTTCAGTGCAAATACCATAGTAGCCAACTCTAAGTCTTCTGTCGAATAGTTCACCTCATAAGTCATAAGCTGTCGAGACATACATGCTACCACCTTACCATCCTACATCAACACATATCCCAAACCGACATGTGACGCATCACTATAAACAGTGAACTCCTTTCTAGATTCAGGCTGTATCAAAACAAGGGCCTCCATCAATACAGTCTTGATCTTTTCAAAGCTCTCTTGCTACACATTAATCCAGTCAAATGGTACATCCTTACGTAGCAACTTAGTTAAGGGTGTTATGATTAGTGAGAAGCTTTCCACAAACCGTCGATAATACCCTGCCAATCCCAGAAAACCACGGATCTCAGACACATTCCTAGGCTGCTTCCACTCCAACACAGCCTCAACCTTATGAGGATCAACTCGAATGCCCTCAGCAGACACCACATGACCCAGAAATGTCACCTCACATAACCAGAAATCGTACTAGTTGAACTTAACATAGTGTTGTTTTTCCCTTAAAGTTTGAAGAACAACCCTAAGGTGCTCGTCATGCTCATCCTCAATCCTTAAGTAAACTAGTATGTCATCGATGTACACCACCACAAACCCATCCAAATAAGGCTAGAATACTTGGTTCATCAGATCCATAAATGCCGCTGGTGCATTAGTCAACCCAAAATGCATAACTAGGAACTCGTAAAGTCCATAGCGAGTCCTAAATGTCGTCTTATGCACATCAGCCTCCTTAACCCTCAACTGATGTACCCAGATCGGAGGTCAATCTGTGACAGCCTGAATTTGACCCTAATCAAAACGGTGGTTTCGGGACCACGAATCTGAGTCAGTAGAAAGTTTAAATATCTTTTTCTTCGTTTTGAATGTGTGTATTATTGTGTGCTAAAGTTTCATAATTAAATTTTGAAGTTTAAATGCTTGATTACCATGAAGGGATTAAATTGCATCAAATTTAATTATTGCATGCTAATATAGAAATATTAAATTGCCATGTCTTTCTAGTGTTGAGGATTTAAATGACAATTATACCATTTATTTCATGCTTTGGACGGTTAAATATGGAATTTATGGTGAAAATTTTAGTGGATTAAGAGGGTGATGTACTTAGATGGTAAATATACCTTTTTGTCATGTGAGTGCCAAATCTATCCATGATATATGTGACATTTTAGTTAAATTAAAAAGGGCAATTTAGTAAACTAATAAAGCATCATGTATAATGGAAATAAGAAAAAAATGAACATGCATGTAGTTTTTCTAAGTCCGGTCAAAAGAGAAAAGAAAATAAAAGAGGAAGCTTTGGCTTTAGAGGTTCGGCCACTTGCAATTTCAAATTCAAGGTGATTCTCATCTTCATTCTTGTTAAATTTGATGTATTTAAGATCCTTGTTTAACCCTTTTCAAAGCCCATGTTGTAATTTTGAAATTTGGTTGAGGAATTTATATTTAGTCATGGAGGAAATTAGAGAGAAATTATGTTTGAGGTTTAGAAATGAAAAACAAGTGGTAGTTGAACAAATTTTTGCATGAACATGTATTGGGACTTTTAGTATATAGAGTTGAATTTGGTTAATTATTTAACATGAGTGGAGAAATTGATGAATAAATGATTTTAAGTGACTAATTTAGTAGAATAATGAGATAGGAGGACTTGTGTGTAAAGGGATTAAATTCGGTTTAAGGGTGTCTTTAGTAAACTAGTATTTCATGATATTTTAGTGAAATTGGGATTAAATTGTTAAGGTGTAAATTGTAAAGGGGTTGTTGTGCAATTAAGATGATTTTGTGATATGTGAGTGATGAATAGATTGGTTAAGTAATTGAGAAAATTCAACTTATTTTATTTAGCTCAAGAGCAAGAGAGGGCAAATTTGGATCGGGGAAAATCGAAGCTTATCGAGTAGTCGAACTTGTCGTACGCTATTAACCGAGGTAAGTCCTTAAGCTATTATATGTACTAAATTTGAATTTTTGGAAATTGTTTATACCATTGCTGATTGTGACTTAAAATGGTGAATGATATTTGTTATGATTTAAAGGTGATTGCCAAATGTGACTTATGATGGTGAACGATATTTGTTATGATTGAAATGTGATTGTCGAATGTGATATGAAGTATTGAATTTGGTCTTTGCCATAAATTAATTGAGTTCGCTGGATGTAATATAAAGTAATGAATGATTTTAGCTAATGTTTAATGAAGTATCCGAATATTGATGATTGATAGAAATAACTATGTGTTTGAAATATTCGGGCATCCAAGCTTAGCAGGCCTCGTGTCGGTGAATTAAATCAGGCTAAAAGCCTAGCAGGTCTTATACCGGTGTTTAAATCAGGTTAATACCTAGCAGGCTATGTGCTAGTGAAATAGATTGGGTTTTGAACCTAGCAGGCTATAAGCCGGTGAATTATTCTCAAGGCCGTGTTTTTACGACTTCACCAGGTGGTAAAAAGGATCAAGTAAGATATACTAAATGACTTATATTCTCGATCATGTAGGTGAGTACATGTAAGGGTGAAATGAACTTGTAAATTCAATTAAATGAGGAAATATAATGAAATTGTGCAATTATTAACATGTGAACCTATATTGATTTGTATATTCGGTTGAATTGAACCTAAATTGATGAGTATGTGTGATTGAGAGTGAAATTATATAGAAATTGTATATTTCGGCCATGTTAGTTTAATTAAGCTAATGTATATCTTATTAGTACTATTTAGCTTGTATGAAATAACTTATTAAGTTGGTTAATGTGCTTAAGGCTTACTAAGTTAATTGAACTTACTTTGTGAATATGATTTTTAAATTGTTTTATAGATTTTGGTTAAGCTGCAAGCTCGGGGATTGTTCTTGAAGTCATCCACACTTTCAACTATTTTGGTATCTAAGGTTTAAAACCCCTTTTTAAGGCATGTATAGGTTAGACTATATTTGAAAGGTGTATTTTTGTATATGTATTCAAAGGCCATGCAAAATTGGTTTGTTTACTTATGCTAAGTATAGTTTTATGAAGTGATTAAATTGGGTGGTTGTTTTATGTGTTTTTGCTGTGTCTATTCGGTTTTGACTTATATATATAGTTGTAATGTATGTTTAACATGGTTGGTTAAGAGTGAATGATTTATGGGATTCGACTATGATACTTAAATTAGATGTTAATATGGTTTATTAATATTGGATGTTGGTATGATTTAAAATAAATAATAGATGTATTCGGTGTTTGAAATTTACATTAGGTTTTCAATTGATTCAATTGAACGATATAATGATAGGGTTTAGATTAGTATATTTGAAAATTTGTTCATGTACATGAATATTAGACCTTGTCAAAAAATTTATGTTATGTTGAGATGTATTAGATTTATGAATGTTTGTGATATAAATAAATTATGAATTTGATTATTCGGCATTTAATAGGAAATTTAGTCTATTTTATGCCATGTGATATTGACTACTTAATGTATCATGCAAATGAGTCATATGTGTTTAGTTTGTATGTGTTTGGCTAAGACCCATTTGAAATGACCAATGGATAGTACTATACCAAATGTAAACGTTTGGTAAGCATGATTTTATTTAGTTGAGGTTGTAAAGTGTTTGAGTACATGTCTCATATAAATGTTTGAAAGTTGTACATTGTTTGGTAATACCTTGTAACCCCTCCGGCGACAGATACAGGTTAGGGGTGTTACACAATCTTGGAGAATATTGAAGCTCCTTGAAACTAGTCAAACAAGTTATCTATCCTCAATGGTGGGTAATTGTTCTTAATAGTCAACTTGTTCAGTTGCTGATAGTCAATACACATTCACATGGATCCATCCTTCTTCCTTACAAATCGAACATGTGCTCCCCAGGGAGACACACTAGGGCGGATGAACCCATGATCCAATAATTCTTGAATTTGAGCCTAAATCTCCACAAGCTCTTTCGGTGCCATTCGATTGGAGGTAATAGACATAGGAGCTGTACCAAGAAGAAGCTCAATCCCAAACTCCACATCATGATTTGCAGGTAAACCCGGTAGCTCCTTAGGAAACACATCCAAAAAAACCTTTATTGTTCTGATGTCCTTAACTGTAAAGTCCTCAGAATCAATAACACTTATGTAGGCCAAGAATGCCTCACATCCCTTATGAACCAACTTCTCTGCCACTAGTGTAGAGATCACATTAGATAAGTAATTATGGCATTCTCCTATCATGGCTACCTCATTATCCTCCTCAGTTTTCAATACAACCCTATTCGTCACACAATCCAAGCTGGCATGCTGCTTGGCCAACCAATCCATCCCCAGAATCAGATCGAACCCCCTAAATAGAAGCTCCATAAGATTAGCCAGAAAGAGTTCCCCTTGAATCTCTAAAGGAACATTTCTAAACAACTTGCTAACCCATATAAACTGTCCTAACAGACTCAGTACAGTCACCTCGTTAGAAGTATTCTCACTCAAAATCCCTAAATTTCCAGACACAGTCCTAGCTATATAGGAATGCATGGAACCTATGTCTATCAGTGCAAAGTAAGATACATAAAAAATTAGGAACGTACCTGTAATGACGTCTGGGGCATCTCCATCCTCTCAGCAATATGTAGCATATACAAGAGTAGGCTGCCTCGCTTCAGCCTAACTAGCACCTCAACCCGGTGCTCTTTATCCACGGCCCATACCATTACCACCCCTAGCCTGTCCACGGCCTCTTAGTGGCTGTTGAACTACCCTCTGAGGCTATGCAGTACCAGTGCCCAGAGCTTGCATCTGATCGGGCCTCCACAGACACTCCTTAATGTGATGCTCCATTGACCCACACCTCAATCACGCCAAAATCCTCATCCAACACTCACCCTAATGGCATCTACCATAGTCTTCACATGGCAGCAGTCCAGTACCAATAATAGGGGGCCCAGCTTGAGCCGACCATCAGATCTAGCTTTTTTGTTAGGTCTCTGTACAGAACTCGAGGGATTTGAATCCCTCTCGTTCCCACCACTCTCTCTATCACAGTTTTGGCGATTAGTGCACTTAACATCCTTAGTGATCTTCGCCTTCTCAACCAAAGTTGAAAAATCAAACTCCCTCTACGGAGCTTTCAAAACTCTTAAATTATCTCTAACGCCATCCTCGAATCGGACACATCGCTCATACTCTGATGCCAAAATACCTCACCCATAGTGGCTCAATCTCAGAAAGTCAGCCTCATACTCGACTTGTGTCAAATCCAAGAACTCCCTTCTACGGGCGTCCACATAACTGGCTTTTACATATTTCCCTAGAAGGAAGTCTTAAAGAAATCCCAGGTCAGACGTTCGGGTTAAGTGCCCTCTTTAACAGTAAGCCACTATTGATAGGCCTATCACGAAGCAGAGAAAGAACACCTTTCAATTTCTTTTCAGGGGTAAGATCCAAATCATCCATAATTCTTTCTGTGGCCTCTATCTAGTACTCGGCCACATTAGGGGTGACTCTAGTGACACCCCTAAATAGCTTAGCCCCATTGGACTAGAGTAGTTTCGTAACCGACCAGAGTCATTCTATAACCGATCCTCGACCCCCAAATCCAGTATTGGACCCAACGACCCTCTCCAAAATCTTAAGCATAGCTTGAGATAGTGTGTAATGCCCAAAAATCCTGAAACTCTAAATTCTGTGCACTGAAGTTGGCATGTATAACTAGCACTGTTAGAATATTAATTTTAAGGATTACAAGGGTTATTTGAAGTCTTATGGATAAGGAAGACCATAGGGAAAATTTTAATTTTTACCTTAGGGAAACCCTAGTCTTAAGTATTAGGCCTTTTAAACAAATTAAAGGGAAATAAGACGCAAATGGCCTGGGGCTCAGTGGCAAGGTAGCGCCACTTAGGGAGCTATAGGTGGCGTCACTATCAGGGAAAGAGAGCTAAGGTTCGAGGCTTAGAGTGGTGAATTTGGGGACTTTATTTTTACACCATGAAAGGAAGGTAGTGGTGCTGGAGTGGACTTTAGAAGGGAGTGTTCAGGAGAGAAATTTAAGGTAAGGATAATAGATAAAAATTAGGAGATTGGTGAGTGGATGTGTTGTTGTCGAATGGGACTTTGGGAGAAGGTAGTTTCGGCTTATGGTTAATTAAGGGTGTCGAATTCCTTTGAGGGTTTCTTTGGTTTCCCATTATTTTTTCCACTTCTCCCTGTTACCGAATTCTCTTCTCCCTCTCATGCTATTTCTTCCATTGTCGAATTCTTCTATTGTCGAATACTCTATCATCATTTGCCGAAAGTCTTTTTCGTGATTGAGCATTCTCTTTTTTCAAATGCTAATTTTATACCTGTCATTAGATTCAGATTGATACTTCCACATCCGATTGTGTTAAGGGACAACCTACTTTCTTATTCTTTTCTCACTTGTGTTCAAAAGTCGAAAACCTGTGTTCTTGGGGCCGATTTCTTCATCACCCCCAAACCTTGTGCCGAATACTCTAGTGACTGAATCCCTATCGTGCTATCATCATTCTTTTGATTTTGGTGGATCAGATCTCAGAGAATTGGAATCAAGCTTGGATCTACAACTCTCTACCAAAAAGCTATCCATACGTTTCGGCTTTTGGGTAAGTGTTCTTGATTTAGGGATAAGTTGGCTAAATAGTTTATAGTAAGGGAAAGGGTGACTTAAGTGGATACAAGTCACCTATTATTTTGTCTTTAATGATTAAGATTGATGCAGGTCTAGGGTATATTCGTGAGTAGTAACTAAGGAAGGGCTATTAGGACTGGTGGTACATGGTAAGGTTATGGTAAGGCTTCCGTTTTTGGTAAATATTGTGGTTAAGTGTGTGATTGATTGGAGGTTGGTATTGGTTGTAGGTTCAAGGCTAAGGATAGTGTAACACGTCTCATTTACCAGATGTGTACATACACTTCACACACGACAAATTGGCAAAAGCCAAAATCCCGGAAAGCCAAAAAGCTGAAAAGTCGAAAAGCTTAAAAGTTGGTATCAGTAACCACATGCAAACATTCATGTGGGGATAGCGATACGACTACTAGGGCCAAGAGAGCAATCTCATGGTCTCAGGCCATTGTTTAGCAAACCAGGCCAGACGGGGTTAAATGGGCCTACCAAGCTCGTGGGCCCAAATCGACAAAAGTTGATATGTGATAGTAAATGGTGAGTTGGTATGGATGGTTGCATGATTTGAATATGATCGGGCCTGATGGGCCATATATTTGCGACTGGCCTAATAGGCCATATAGGCATGATTGGGTTTGATGGATCATATGTGATTTTAGGGAAGCATGTAGACTTGTTAGTGTATTTTGATGGACTCTAGGCCTAGCTCTGATGAATTCTTAAACATCATAAAACTTATTAATTAAACAAACATGTCTGTGGACAAGTCACACAGTTAGAGTGTGGCAATGGGCATATGCATGTCTAGGATTAGATCTAGGGTGAGCTTGGTACTTAAGCGATCCTAGTGACCCACTTCCTCTTCTCTGGAATCCTACCTGGTGCATAGTGTCTGTTCACTTTAGCCGCAAGGACTTGTTGATGGGCTAAAAGTTCATAACTAAAACTCGTACTGTTCAAAAATTACGAAAATACCCCTGTAGGGTAGAATTACGAAAATACCCTTGTAGGGTAGAATTACGAAAATACCCTTGTAGGGTAGAATTACGAAAATACCCTTGTAGGATAGAATTACGAAAATACCCTCGTAAGGTAGAATTACTAAAATACCCCTAGGTAGTGAAATGACTAAAATACCCCTAGGTGCTTAATGTGTGGTAATGTGTATGTTGCATTCATGAGATGTATATTGCACTTGGGTGGGTTTGATGGTACGGAGGAAGATATGTGAGGATTGCATAGTCGCTTGACGACCGTGGATCCACCGGTGGCTTTAAGCCCATTATATGATTAGTAACTTTGCTGCAACGATTGAGTAGTGCAGCTGTTGGTGCTACCACTAGAGTGTAGGGATCGGTGGATTGATATTTATATCCCCACAGGAGTGTAGGGTTGGAAGGGAAATGAAGTGCAGGGTTGGATTTGGGATGGGAGCATTGCATTCATGTGATACTATTGTGATATAAGGTCATTGTGGGCTAAGGCCTAAGACCACAGATATTGGTAGGGCATAGGCCCAATGTGATAAGTTGCATGTTGAATTGATTGCCAAGGGTCATACACACTGAGTTTTGAAACTCACACCCTTTTTATTTAATGTTTTAGGTAACCCTCAATAAACAGTTCGACGTGGGAGAGGACTCGGAGGTGGCCACACTGCAAGTTACTTAGAAGTTTTTAATAGTTTCAAATTACTTTATTTTAATTACTTTATTTTTCATTGGGATGTAATAAGGCCTTGTATCTCTAATTTGACTTTACATTTGGGTTTTATTATTGTTTACAACTACCGAGTTCTCAAACTTAAATGGATTTCTAAAGTTAAACATGCTTTCTAAATAACATAATCATTTGGACTTCTTCTTAAAACATGGGCTTTCATCATAATATAACAAGTTACAAGCATTTACATTTCTAGATCATAAACTTAAGCTTTTAACCAAGCAAATTTCCCACTGAACAAAATTTTAACTAAACATAGTCGTTTTGGGAATAATCCCTTCAATGTGACATTGTCAGATTAGGCCATAACGCTTGGACCGAGTCTGGGGTGTTACATTTAGTGGTATTAGAGCCTGGTTGGAAACCTCCGGTTGTGAAATGGGCCTTGGATTTTTTTATTTTAAAACAAGTAGATTAAAAAGTTTTTGCAAGATTCTTAAAGTGTGGTTCATCGAGATCTCGACGTCGAGCCAAGTCAGTTTTTCTGTTACTGAACTTGTTTAAATTATTGAACTGTAGTTAGATATTGAGCTACTTTAGATAATAGGTTCTTAGAGACTAAAGCCCGTAGGAAACTTAAGCTTGTAGTGGATTTATGACTACGAAATAACTTTTAAATTGTTACTTGCATAAGACATATGCTTTAAACAATGGAACTATGAACTAATTTCATAAAAATTCTAATCCAGAAATATGCACGCAACGATGAGCGCTAGAAGAGGTGCAAGAGGCCACGGTAGAGGCGATGGAAGTGTTAGGGCTGGGTTGTCGGCGTCGGACCATATGCCCATCATTACAGCAGAGGAGGCTCTAGGATCACAAGTAGCTGAAACAAGACCATACGAACGGGCTGCCGCTACAGAGGATGCAGTATCGCAGACCATGTTAAGGATTTTAGAAAGGGTTGTTGGGCCCAATAATGGTATGGGAAGTCCTGGGTCGAACTCGGAGTGACTTCGAGCTAATGGCGCAGAAATTTTCAAAGGAGTAGCTGGGGTGGCCCTCAATATGGCAGTGTACTGGTTGGAAGCCACGGAGAGAATAAACGACGACCTGGATTGCACGGTGATAAACGATAAATTATACATATTTTTACCTCATGTTTAGCCTATATTTTGGATGAATTATTAGTAATTTTGTGAGAATTGGTGCTTTTAATCTTTCTTTTTCATATCTTACACTTAGGAGAGCATAGGGAAGAGAAAAGAATGGAAAATGGACCAAAAACTGGAAAAACTAGGCTAAAATGTGAAAACGCACGGCCCAAGGAATTACCACACGGCCGTGGCACACGACCGTGCCACATGAAGATCATACCGGCCAGCCCCCGACAAGCACGACTGGGCCACACGACCGTGCCTCCACCGATAGAATCACACGGCCACTTGTCGAAGTTACACGGGTGTGTCCTAGCCGTGAAGAAGAGGAATTTCACTCGAATTGGGATGCTTAAGGGCTAAGAAAGGCCCCCCAAAGCTCTATATAAAGACCACATGAGGCAACTCTAAGGGTGTGCTTATTTCCCCACAAAGGAAAGTATTCTTTGCTGCCAACACAGAGAGTGGAAGTAGGGATTACTCGCAGGGAAGCTGATTGATTCATCCCAGAAGCTGGAATTCTGCAGCAATATAGAGGATCTCCCTAAATTCCTTCAGGGGTTTTCAGGTTCTTTTATGTTTTGTTATTTTATATCTTCTGAGATGTTTTCTTTCTTTATTATGAACTAAACCCCTCAAATACTTGAGGGGGATGAAACCTAATACAGATCTTGTTATTTATTCTTGAATTATATGATAAATACTTGAGTTGTTCTTAATTATGTGTTCTTCATTCTTGATTTAATAATCCCAGGTATTACTTCAAGAAATAGGTGTGCTTAGAGCAGAGGAGCAAAAGTCCCTGTGATAAGAGTAGATCTACCATGATTAAGCAGAGTTGCATGCAACCCTAGACATAGGGCGACATAAATCTGCTGGATTAGGGTCAAACCTAATATGGGGAGCCATAGATCTAATTAATGCAACCTAGGGAGTTAATTAATAAAGGAACTTTAATTAACAACTTAGGCCTAGTTGCTCTACGCCTCGACGGAGGGTTTAGCATAAGTTAGGGATCTCTACGGATCAAGTCAAGCAAATAAATCATATAGTTCAAGGAAACAATAACAAGTGAAGTCTAGGTGGATTCTCCCTTGAGTATTGCCCATATCAATCAGCTTTTCCCTAAAAAGTCTTCCCAATTTACTCTTTGCGCTTTCTTAGTTTAGTTTTAGAATTAGTTCAAACAACCCTCTTTTATTTTTAGCCTAGATAATAGAAAGGAAGTAAGTACTAGTACTTTTGGTTCCCTTAGGTACGATAACTCGGTCTTGCCACTAAACTATACTACAGTTTGACAGGTGCGCTTGCCTTAACGTCGTGATATTAGTTAGTTTTGGTGTGATCAAGTTCTTTATAAATTTTATTACTTCATATCACGCGTATCAAGTTTTTGGCACCGTTGCTGGGGAACTAAAATATTACGAACACTCGATTTCTATTACTTTAGCCATTAATATATTTATTTATTTATTTATTTATTTATTTTTATTTTTATTTTTTTCTTCATATTTTTTTCTAGGTTTTTCTAAGTTTTTTATTTTTATTTTATTTTCATTTCTTTATTTTTATTTTTTATTTTTCTAGGTTTTTCTAGTTTATGACTAGAAACAACCCAACAGGACCACTACTTTTTAACGAAGATTTAGAAGCTACAGTTCGTAGAAATTGCAGAGAAATTAGACGAAGCCTACATTATCCAGGGCAAGAGGCAGAACCTACTGAAGCAATGGACGCAAATCAAAACGTTCAACCACCTCCAGCATTACCCACAGAACCAGATGAAGCTTCACGTACTATGTATGACTATGCTAAACCTAGTTTGGTTGGTACTCAAACTAGCATTATTAGACCTGCTATTGCTTTTAATAATTTTGAATTGAAACCTAACACTATTCAGATGATTCAACAATTTGTGCAGTTTGATGGTTTGTGGGATGAAGATCCCAACTCACATCTAGCCAATTTCTTGGAATTATGTGATACTTTTAAAATCAATGGTGTTTCTGATGATGCCATTCGTCTAAGGCTATTTCCATTCTCATTCAGAAATAAAGCCAAACAGTGGTTAAATTCTCTACCACGAGGCCTAATCACCATATGGGAACAGATGACAGAAAAATTTGTACTTAAATATTTTCCTCCCGCTAAAACAACTAAATTACGAAATGATATTTCTTCCTTTGTGTAGATGGATTTAGAAACACTCTACGATGCCTGGGAGAGATACAAGGATCTTTTAAGAAGATGTCCTCATCATGGACTACCTTTATGGCTGCAAGTTCAAACCTTCCACAATGGTTTGAATCCATCCACAAGACAAATGTTTGATGCAACCTCAGGAGGAACAATTAATAATAAAACGCCGGAAGAAGCTTATGAATTTATTGAAGAAATGTCATTAAATAATTATCAGTGGCAAGTTATGAGGACAAAGCCGACAAAAACTGCAGGAGTTTATAATATTGATGCTGTCACCATGCTTACTAACCAAGTAGAACTTCTAAATAAAAAGTTTGATAATTTTGTTGGTTCTACGCAGGCACAACAAGTGATGCAGTGTGACGTGACGCAAGGGAACATGTTCAATCCAGACTATCCATTCTACGGCCATAGCACAGAAACTGAGCAAGCCAATTATATGGGTAACAATTTTAGATCTCAAAATAATCCTTATAGTAAAAAATATAATGCAGGTTGGCGAAATAACCCTAATTTTTCTTGCGGGGGTTTCTAGCAACCACCGCTGCAACAAGAGAAAACCCTAACCTTGAAGAGATGTTCACCAAATTTATGGCCGTATCAGAGACCCATTTTCAAAACACTGAAACAGCACTAAAGAACCAACAAGCATCTATTCAAGGGCTCGAGAATCAAATTGGTCAACTTGCTAAATTAATATCAGAAAGGCCACAAGGTAGACTTCCAAGTAACACTGAGACCAACCCTAAAGAGCAAATTCATGCTGTAAGTACAACAGAAGAGGAGGCATTAATCGAAGACAACCCAAAGCCATGCGAGGAACCTGAGGTGAATAAAGGTAAGGTAGAGGTAAGCAAAAATAAGCCAGACATCAAAGAATACAAGCCTTATATCCCATACTCAAACGTATTAAAGAAAGATCGGTCAGACGAACAATTCGGTAAGTTTCTTAAACTCTTAAAGAAATTATGTATTAACTTACCCTTTGTTGAAGCAATTTTGTAGATGCCCAACGCTGTTAAATTCTTAAAAGAGCTCTTGACAAACAAGCGGAAACTAGATGAAAACCCTCATGTGGAACTGAATGCAGTCTGCTCAGCTGTTCTACAGAATAAACTACTAATCAAATTAAAGGATCCAAGGTGTTTCACTATCCCTTGTTCACTTGGTAGCCTAAAAGAAAAAAAATGCTTTAGCTGATTTATGGGCTAGTATAAACGTTATGCCTTATAAATTGTTTAAACAATTGTAAGAACACTTCCCTCACCACTCAACCTTCTGTGTAGGATACACTCTACGTAGAGCCGACTCAACCACAGACAAGTCCATCCAAGGGAGATGAACCTGAAAGGCAACTACTTCAGATTGAGGAACTCAACGAGTGGCTGAACTATCACGAAAAACCCAAAATATGCCACAACAACCCAGAGCATCACCAAGACAACCCTCAGGCAAGAACAAATCGACTCAAGGTTGGAGATAAGGTAATTTTAGGTGAAGGCGACCCTCGAATCTTGAATTCAAAGGAATACACAAGTGACACACCTTACTTCACGGTAATGAAAACCTTCCCCTATGGTACAGTAGAAATAAATCACGAGTCACTCGGCACTTTTAAGGTAAATCAAACTCGACTCAAACATCATTTTGATACTAAACCTGAAAACAGGCCGGAAGAGGTCCAACTCTTCAAACCACTGTAAAGTACTCAGCTCAAGAAGAGTCGAGCTTAGACTATAAATAAGCACTTCTCGGGAGGTAACCCGAGCACTAACTTAGTAACTTTGCTTCCATTTTTCATTTTAGTATTTTTTATATACATCAACTAACACTTTTTATGCAGAAGTTTAGGACCACACGGCCTGGCACACGGGCGTGCCTCAGGCCGTGCAAACGTTTTAAAACAGGGGCACGATCGTGCACCCAAACTGTGCACAAACAGAGTAATTTTTTCCCAAAACACGAGTAGTCGACAAATCCCCACGGCCGTTCGACATGGCCGTGGAAACCTTTCAACTTCAATACGGGCATACACAACGCCACACGCCCGTGTCCCCAGACTGTGGCCAACACTGCCAAATTGAACACAGCTGTGTCCCCTCCCACATAACCGTAGGAGTAGCGAAACAACATCGCACATGGCTGTGGGACTATTTACACGACCATGGGAAATGCGAACAAGATCGCAAACGGCCGTGTGACATGGCCTACACGGGCGTGTGTCTCGACCCAGGCGCGCCAAAACTCTTGAAATTTTGTTTTTCAATTTTATTTTATTCTTTCTTTTTCATCATTTGATTTTTAGTATTTTAGAACTTCATTTATTTTAGGTTACTTATTCTTTTTTGCTATTTATTTTTATCTTTCATATCGGTTAACCCCTAACGAGTAATCTCTACTATAAAAAAATTTCTCACGACTAATTAATATTTTCGCAGTTCAAAAAGGAGCTCTACAGCTCATATTCAAACAGAAATAGGAACACCCTGCCACAATTGCCGACTCTTCCTCACAAATTCATCCTAAATTTAGGAAGTTTCAATTCTCTCCCTATCTTATGATATTATACTCCTCTTGCTATTTATGTATCTTTGTACATTGAGGGCAATGTACATCTTAAGTGTGGGGGGGAAGCTTACTTTAAATCTTTACATTATCTGAAAAATCCCTGAATTTTTACTTTATGCATTGTTCTCAATTAATTCTTAGTCTCCTATTAGGAATTAATTCTGATTGATTAATGATTTCTATTGATATGTTGAGAATTAAGATATAGGTGCTTGTACTTTGATTACTCAAACTTTAAAACATTAGGGAATCAAGCATAATAAGTTGAAATTTTTTAGAACCCCCAATTTTTGCATAAGTTATTTTCCCTAATTTTAAGTATTATCTTGAGATTTGAAATTCGCAGGATTGACATCAAAATCCATAATTCTAGTGAGATTTTTGAGCCTTTTGAACATACATTCTTTCGTGCTCACTTTTATTATTGCTTTGAGTGAGTCAATACTGAATTGTTATTCTAGAACTTGCTTTGATTATACATGTCGAGACCACATCATTGATTTGATATACTGAAATGATAAAGGCACCTAAGAATTAACCCACTTACTCCACAAAAAGCCTACCTCCATAAATTAACCCCTAGTGAACCCCGTTGAGCCTGACAACCCATTCTTTGACTTACCCTCTACTTATTAACCAATAACCCATTTTTTTAATTCCATTCAATTACTTTGACCCTTATTTTTGTCGAGATTTTAGTTGAAATTATTATTTAGCTTTATTCTCTTTTCTAGCATGTAAATTTGTAAATATTCAAGTTATTATGAATTGTTCTAAAAAAAAAGGGTGTGTACATACAGTGAAATTTAGTTGTAATCGGTAATAGTTCAAATAAGTTTTTTTTTGCATATTTTTATTTTAAGGCTACCCAAGAGAAAATGATGTTATTAAGCTTTAGAAATATGTTTCAGTAATAGAGATTCTTCTAGCTAGATAATTTTTCAGTTCAATCTCGATTCTAACCTTCTTTTGCAGCCTGTGACAACACCCCTAACCAAGCCCCGCTACAACCATGAAAAGACCTTTTGATCGATGTATCATATCAAACTATAGTGGTGGAGATTTGATTTTCTTGCAAGCTTATGGTAATAACTTTCCAGGTTGACTAGAGAGTGCATAAATTTTAAACCCTAAACACTTCAAGTGAATAGAGTGAATCCTTCATGAGGATGTCAATTCCTGTTAATTAAGATGGAGAGATAACCACTTAAAAGGAAGGAAGAAACTTATGTTTCAATGATAAAATTCTCAACTTAGAGTGATTGAGTCTATAATGTTCTTCTGATTGAATATTTCATTGTATGATCACCTGTAGATTAGTTTGAAACATTATTGATAAAGAATATAGGTTGAGAAGAATGATTCTTTTTAGGGATTTAGATTTTGCTTGAGGACAAGCAAAGGCTTAAGTGTGGGGGTATTTGATAAAAGATAAATTATACATATTTTTACCTCATGTTTAGCCTATATTTTGGATGAATTATTAGTAATTTTGTGAGAATTGGTGCTCTTAATCTTTCTTTTTCATATCTTACACTCAGGAGAGCATAGGGAAGAGAAAAGAATGGAAAATGCACTAAAAACTGAAAAAATAGGCCAAAATATGAAAACGCGCGGCCCAAGGAATTACCACACGGCCGTGGCACATGGCCGTGCCACATGAAGATCACACGGGCCAGCCCCCGACAAGCACGACTGGGCCACACGACCGTGCCTCCACCGATAGAATCACACGGCCACTTGTCAAAGTTACACGGGCGTGGCACACGAGCGTGTTCTAGTCATGAGGAAGAGGAATTTCACTCGAATTGGGATGCTTAGAGGCTAAGAAAGGCCCTCCAAAGCTCTATATAAAGACCCCATGAGGCAACTCTAAGGGTGTGCTTATTTCCCCACAAAGGGAAGTATTCTTTGCTGCCAACACAGAGAGTGGAAGTAGGGATTACTCGTAGGGAAGCTGATTGATTCATCCCAGAAGCTGGAATTCTGCAGCATATAGAGGATCTCCCTAAATTCCTTCAGGGGTTTTTGGGTTCTTTTATGTTTTGTTATTTTATATCTTCATTGATGTTTTCTTTCTTTATTATGAACTAAACCCTTCAAATACTTGAGGGGGATGAAACCTAAGATAGATCTTGTTATTTATTCTTGAATTGTATGATAAATACTTGAGTTGTTCTTAATTATGTGTTCTTCATTCTTGATTTAATAATCTTAGGTATTACTTCAAGAAATAGATGTGCTTAGAGCAGAGGAGCAAAAGTCCCTGTGATAATAGTAGATCTACCATAATGAAGCGGAGTTACATGCAACCCTAGACATAGGGCGACATAAATCTGCCAGATTAGGGTCAAACCTAATATGGGGAGCCATAGATCGAATTAATGCAACCTAGGGAGTTAATTAATAAAGGAACTTTAATTAACAACTTAGGCCTAGTTGCTCTACGCCTCGACGGAGGGTTTAGTATAAGTTAGGGATCTCTACGGATCAAGTCAAGTAAATAAATCATATAGTTCAAGGAAACAATAACAAGTGAAGTCTAGGTGGATTCTCCCTTGAGTATTGCCCATATCAATCAGCTTTTCCCTAAAAAGTCTTCCCAATTTACTCTTTGCGCTTTCTTAGTTTAGTTTTAGAATTAGTTCAAACAACCCTATTTTATTTTTAGGCTAGATAATAGAAAGGAAGTAAGTACTAGTACTTTTGGTTCCCTTGGGTACAATAACTCAGTCTTGCCACTAAACTATACTACTGTTCGATAGGTGCGCTTGCCTTAACGTCTTGATCTTAGTTAGTTTTGGTATGATCAAGTTCTTTATAAATTTTATTACTTTATATCACGCGTATCACACGGCAGAACAAAAATTGAAAGGGGCGATATCATTACTTAGTGAGGAAGCTTATCACTGGTGGTTAACCGTAAAGTAGGGCAACCAACTAGAGCAAATCACCTAAGAGTTCTTCAAATCGACATTTCAGGGGAAGTACATTGGAGTGGGTTATGTGGATGCCCGAAGGAAGGAGTTTTTGAATTTGACTAAGGGAGACAAGTCGGTAGCAGAGTATGAGGTTGAGTTTTTGCACCTTAGTCATTATGCCAAAGGAATAGTCACAACGGAGTATGAGAGATGCGTATGATCCAAAGACAATTTAAGAGACAACCTTAGGGTACTTATAGCTCCACAGAGGGAGCGGGACTTTGCGGGCTTAGTGGAGAAAGCAAAGATAGCGGAGGAAGTAAAGAGCACGGAGTGCCTCAATCTAGAGAAGGAGAAAGGCGAAAACAAAGGGAACGCAGAAGCTATGGAGGTTGAACAGAGGCCTACGAGGAGGGCCAGAGTGAATGGGCTGGTTAGAGCTGGGGCCTCTGTTGCTACTGCTAATACTGGGATAACACCTTGTGCTGTGTATGGAAAAGGGCATACGGGTGAATGTTGGCGGAGAACAGGAGCTTGTTTGAGCTGTGGATCTATGGAACATAAGATTAGAAAGTGCCCGAGAAGGCCAGATCAGGTGCAAGCCGATGGTAAACGTAATTTTCAGCTGCAGAGAGGTGGTCAACAACCACCAAGAGGCCGTGGACAAGCCAGAGGCAACAATGGTACAGGACGAGGACGTGGAGTACCGGGCAAAGGTGCAGGACAGGCAGAGGTGAGGCAGCCAACTTTAGTATATGCTTCTCATCGTAGAGAGGAAGAAGATGCTCTAGATGTGATAACGGGTATGTTCCTTGTTTTTGAGCTACCTTAGATTGCGCTAATTGATGTGGGGTCAACACATTCGTACATTGCATGTAATAGGACTGAAACTTTAAAGGATGTGTTTGAAACTATTACGAATGAAATAATTGTGTTAAGTCCTTTAGGGCAGTCGGTGAAAGTTAGTAAGTTGTTTAGGGATGTACCATTGGTAGTTCAATGAGCTACTTTCTTAACAGACCTGATAGAATTACCATTTGGTGAGTTCAACCTCATCTTAGGCATGGATTGGTTGACGAGGCACCGGGCAACTCTAGATTATGCTGCTAAGCAGATGGTGTTAAAAACTGTGGAGGGTGATGAAGTAGTAGTGATCAGGGAACGACGTGATTACTTGTCAAACGTGATTTCAGCTGTAAGGGCAGAGAAGTTGGTGAGGAAGGTCTGTGAAACTTATTTAGCCTATGTTAGTGATGTGGAACCTAAGAGTTTTACTGTTAAGGATTTGAGAACAGTAAAAGAATTCCTTAATGTTTTCCAGGAGGAAATGTCTGGGTTACCTCCCAATAGAGAGGTGGAATTTGGAATAGAATTATTACCCGGTACGGCTCCAGTGTCCATCGCACCTTATAGGATGGCACGGAAGGAGCTAGTGGAGTTGAAGGCCCAGATTCAAGAGTTGTTGGACCGTGGGTTTATTAGACCAAGTGTGTATTCATGGGGAGCACCAATATTATTCGTGAAGAAGAAGGATGGGTCCATGAGGATGTGTATCGATTATCGGTAGTTAAACAAGTTAACCATTAAGAATAAGTACTCGCTGCCTAGGATAGATGATTTTTTCGATCACCTTAAGGGAGCCTCAGCTTTCTCGAAGATTGACTTGCGTTCAGGATACCATCAACTGAGGGTTAAGGAAGCAGTCGTGTATAAGACAGCTTTTAGAACTCATTATGAACATTACAAGTTTTTGGTGATGCCTTTTGGGCTAACAAACGCACCTGCTACTTTTATGTATCTTATGAACCAGGTTTTTCAACCTTATCTAGATCAGTTCGTAGTAGTTTTCATTGATGGCATCTTAGTATACTCAGGAACTGAGGATGATCATGATGCACACTTAAGGATAGTGTTGTAGATTTTAAGGGAGAAGCAACCATATGCTAAGTTTAACGAGTGCGAATTCTGGCTAAGGGAAGTCACTTTTTTAGGACATGTGGTCTCAGCTGAGGGGGTTAGAGTTGATTCTCAGAAAATGGAAGCAGTGTTCGATTGCAAACCATCTAAAACACTGTCAGAAATTTAGAGCTTTCTAGGCCTGGCAAGGTACTATAGGCGGTTTGTTGAAGGGTTCTCACTAATTGCTGCACCCTTGACCGAGTTGCTGCGGAAGGGGGTGTCATTTTTGTGGACTGATAAACAGCAAGAAAGCCTTGAAAAGCTTAAGAAGGTTTTAATGGAGGCCTCGTTTTAATTCAGCCAGAGCCTGGGACAGAGTTTACAGTTTATAGCGATGTGTCACACGTGGGCTTGGGCTGTATTTTGATACAGGAAGGGAAGGTGGTTGCATATGCGTCGCGTCAGCTTAAGGCTCACGAGGGAAATTACCCAACCCACGATTTGGAGTTGGCAGCAGTGGTATTCGCACTTAAGATTTGGAGACATTACTTGTATGGAGAGGAGTGCACCATCTATACGGATCACAAGAGTCTGAAGTACCTCTTAACTCAAAAAGAGTTGAACTTGAGGCAGCGTAGATGGATTGAGCTGTTAAAGGATTATGATTGCATGATCGAATATCACCCGGGCAAAGCAAATGTGGTGGCAGATGCCCTAAATCGTAGGGCTATGTTGGACTTGAGGGTGATGTTTGCTCAGTTAAGTTCGTATGATGATGGTAGTTTGTTAGCCGAGTTGCAAGTGAAGCCACTATGGGTTAAGTAGATTAAGGTTAAGCAGCCATTAGATGAAACTCTAGGTTCTTGATTCAAGTAAGTTGAGAATAGGGAAGCAACGGATTTTGGGTTAAATAGTGACGGGTTGTTGTGTTTCCGTGGTAGAATTTGTGTGCCACGGGGCGATGAGCTAAGGAAGTCTATTATGCGGGAAGCGCATAGTAGTCCCTATTCTATGCACCTTAGAGGTAATAAGATGTATCGGGATTTGCGAGAGCTTTATTGGTGGACGGGGCTGAAACGCGAGGTTACGGAGTTTATGGGCAAATGTTTAGTATGTCAGCAAGTGAAAGCAGAACATCAGCTACCGTCAAGGTTACTCCAGCCGATTAAGATTCCACTCTAGAAGTAGGAGCTGGTTATTATGGATTTCGTTAGTGGTTTACCCCTGGCGCCTACTAAGAAAGACTCTGTGTGGGTGATTGTGGATCGATTGACTAAGTCTACCCATTTTATATCGGTCCGCACCGACCACTCACTACAGAAGTTGGCAAGGTTGTATGTGGTAGAGATTGTGAGATTCTATGGGGTACCGGTCTATATTATATCAGATAGAGACCTTCATTTTACATCTCACTTTTAGAAGAAGCTGAATGAAACACTGGGTACGAGGATAGATTTTAGTACAGCATTTCACCCTTAGACTAATTGTTAGTCAGAGAGGGTAATTCAAGTTTTGGAGGATATGTTGAGAGGGTGTGTAATGGAGTTTCGAGGCATTTTGGAGGATTACTTACCGTTAGCTGAATTTGCATATAATAATAGTTATCAGGCAAGTATAAGGACGGCACCATATGAAGCACTATATGGGTGAAAATGTTGTACTTCGACTTGTTGGACTGAGTTGGGTGAGCGACGAGTATTGGGTCTGGAGTTGGTAACAAACACCGAGGATAAGGTAAAGTTGATTCGGGATCGGTTGAAAGAGGCGGCGGATAGGCAGAAGTTGTATGCTGACCTCAAACGGAGAGAGATTGAGTATGTAGTGGGAGACTTGGTTTTTTCTCAAGGTTTCCCCTTGGAAGAAGGTGTTATGGTTTGGACAGAAGGGCAAGTTAAACCCTAGATTCATTGGGCCATATCAGGTGTTAAAGCGAATTGGGCCAGTTGACTATCAGCTGGAATTACCCTCCGAACCGAGTCAAATACACGATGTGTTCCATGTATCAATGCTAAGGCATTATCGCTCAAACCCTTCTCACATCGTGTCAGTCAAGGAGATCGAGGTTAGACCAGACCTAACTGTTGAAGAGGAGCCAATTCAAATAATTGATCAAGATGTTAAGGTGCTAAGAAGGAAGTCTATCCCTTTAGTCAAGGTGCTTTGGCGTAACCATAGTGCCGAGGAGGCTACATGGGAACCTGATGAGGCAATGCGATGACAATACCTTCATTTGTTTCAATCAAGTAAATTACGAGGCTGAAATTTCTTTTAGAGAGTAGAGTTGTAAGACCCCAAAATCCCAAAACTCTAAATTCTGTGCACTGAAGTTGGCATGTATAAGTAGCACTGTTAGAATATTAACTTTAAGGTATTACAAGGGTTATTTGAAGTCTTAGGGATAGGGAAGACCATAGGGAAAATTTTAATTTTTGCCTTATAGAACCCTAGTCTCAGGTATTAGGCCTCTTAAACAAATTAAGGGGAAATAAGATACAAATAGGCCTGGGGCTCAGTGGCAAGGTAGGGCCACTTAGGGAGCTATAGATGGCGTCACTATCAGGGAAAGAGATCCAAGGTTCGAGGCTTAGAGTGGTGAATTTGGGGACTTTATTTTTGCACCATAAAAAGAAGGTAGTGGCACTGGAGTAGACTCTGGAAGGGAGTGTTCAGGAGAGAAATTTAAGGTAAGGATAATAGAGAAAAATTAGGAGATTGGTGAGTGGATTGTTGGTGCCGAATGGGACTTGTAGTTTCGGCTTATGGTTTTTTAAGGGTGCCGAATTCCTTTGAGGGGTTCTTTGGTTTCCCATTATTTTTTTCCACTTCTCCCTATTACCGAATGCTCTTCTCCCTCTCATGCTATTTGCTTAAAATGACAAGCTTAATATTAAATCTTTTATACAGTGCTGATAAATATACGAGCTTACTAAGCTTATTAGCTTACTCTGTCTATTCTCTGTATTTACAGTGATTCGAATGCTAGCTCAGGTTGGAAGTCATCGAAGATTTCATCACACTATCCAGGAGACAATTGGTATTTCTGAACTCTTTAAAATGGGGTAATATGGCATGTATAGGCTAGTTAATAAGTTGATTATACGGTCACTTGTTTATATGAATGTGAGATGAATTTTGGGTATTATGATCGAGCTATGTGATCTGGCTTGATGTGAGAAAAGTCGGTTTGATATGGAGGCATTGTATGATGTGTGCATTTAATGGTAAAATTTATAATTGGCATTTTGGTTTAAATGATATGTGATTATGGATGAGTTGTAACAATGGTGAAATGTGATTAATTTGTAGGTGGTATTTAGATATGTGTATATATTTATGACTACATGAAATGGTTACTTAGTATAGACTTATTTGTAATTCATGATATGTTGGATTAATGTTGAATGATGATGACATTTGATAAGTTTAAAGTCTTACTGTTCCGGTTTGAGTTACAAGTCCGGTAATACCCCTTACCTATTCCGGCGACGGTTACGGGATAGGAGTGTTACATCCCTAACCCTTATACTTCACAAACATCAAAGAAGCCAGAAGTGATGTCATCTCAAACTTATTATTTTTGGTAAAAATTTTCTCAATTTTGTCAAGGAAACCCTTGGCCTGAGTAATCTCTTCAGATTCTGTGGCTCTAAAGGCTTTTGGAATGTTGTGTTCATGATCATTAGACTCATGTGGTTTTAACGATCCCATCTGTCAAAATCCTTTTTAGCATCAGGGGTGCTTGTTGTAGTGAGAGGTGCATGTTGTTCTTCCCTTAGTTCAAAGTCTATATCCATACAGCCAAGCATTATAAGTAAGTGCCTTTTTCATTCCTTAAAAATTACTCCCATTAAGCATAGATATAGAATTTATGTTAGCAAATATTGTGGCAATAGAAGATGAACTAGCTAAAGATAGAACAAAATAGATAAAAATAAGTTCACATCAATATTCTTAAGTAAATAATAAATTTAAAATAGTGGTTAATATATCTCAAGATACCAAACACAAC
The DNA here is from genome assembly GCA_020496765.1 of Gossypium stocksii. NCBI lineage: Eukaryota > Viridiplantae > Streptophyta > Magnoliopsida > Malvales > Malvaceae > Gossypium > Gossypium stocksii. Next base: position 44,079,177 of record CM035628.1, on the reverse strand, counting down.
ATGAATATCAAGTTTTTGGGCAATAATATTAATAGTAAGCGGTAATTCTTGTTGTAACAATCAAACATTGACAATAAATTATGTCAAACAATGAATCAATCTTTGAATTAATTTATTGCTCATATAAAGTACCTTATAATTGTCACATATTTATCACCACAGATGTCATTGAAATTCTGCCTAATATTAACTTACCTTTAGGTCAATTAATAAATGCATGAATCACAAAAATATCTAATCATTTTGATATTTTAAATAAATTAATTTACGCAAGAAAGGTCGTTTCGGTCACATTTTGTTTCAACTAATCTATTTAAAATATTAGACATCCTTAATGAGTTTATCATTATTCATTTCGATGCAATGAACTTGAAAAAGAAAAAGACAAAGATTTGATGGTTATAGGGATGTGAATGTCATTTTACCCTTTTCTTTTTCCATAGATAGGAGGGCAGCTTAATTACATGAATAGATTTATGTTATAAAAAAAGTATATTATTTGTTTTCGGGACAATGAATTGAAATAAAAGGAAAAGGACAAAACTTTTATAGTTACAACGCTATAAATTAACATAGTTAGAACTTTTGATGAACTCATAACCTTGGTTAATTAATAAAATCTTATTGACTTGGCTCAAGCTAAATAATTTTAAGCTCCTTGACTTGATTATTTTATGCTATAAACCTGTGTATAAATATGTGTGTATGGAACCCTGCATGAAGCACAACACAAGCAAATAAAAAGTCAGACTCAGTATATAGCTGAAATTTGTATAAACCAACCACAAATGGCTTCTATTGTTACCACGACTATCACAAATGCTGCTGGCGACAATCTAGTATTGCGTTTATCGAACTACGCAACTGCCGCGGAAACGATCAAGAATACAGAAACAGCAAATTTTCCGCTGGCTGTGCCAGCCATGTATTTGAACGGAGCTCTTGTGTATGAAGTCGGTCATAGCCTCAGGTGGATCATTTTTTGGACCACTGATAATCAGGTAAATATTAATCTCAGTTTCTAATTAATTATTTCCCATGGTATGCCATCAGACTGACTTCACTTTTTTCACATGGTCATTATATTAAAAATTAACTTTTTTTTTTAAATTATAGCATATATGATAATCAATTCATTTATCAATTGTAGGTCTCTTCTAAGATGTTCAAAATTAGTGACTCCATTGACTGGAAACAAGTTACAAACAATCTTAAATCCAATCAAAGGAGCGAAGATAAGATTACTTATGCCGGTTATGAATACACCGCATGGGCAAGTATTGCACCAAATTCTAGCGGTCAAGCAAACACCGCCAATATCTCTGCCAGTCCCGTGCCTAAATAATCTAGCTTTGCTTTGATTAATTGCTATCTATCGTATCTAGGCAATCTATATGTGGTGGTGAGGCTGTCCAAACAAAATAAAATAGTTTGCACTTCTACTATTTTCTTTTATGTTATGTAATACTATATTTAAATAAATTTTACAGCCAACAATAAAAGATTGCCATGTGTGCTTAGTTTGTTTCCTTTTTCGTTGGTGATAAAATCATTATTTCTATGATTGATAATTTCAAAACCATTTTTTATTTGAAAAAAAAGGAGTCGATTTTAAAAATGAAAATGGAGCCGCCACCAATTCTTTTTATTTAGGTGTGATTGGATCACATTGTAAGATATTTTATTTTAATAAAACATCGATTTTGGCCTACGAAATTCAAGAAAGTGGGTTCGGGAGTCGGTTACGTACAAGGAAGGATTAGCACCCTCGTAACGCCCAAAATTGGTACCTAATTGATTAATTAATGTATTAATGTCGAAAATTTGAAAAGATTTTAAAATACGATCCCTTTTAAAAAAAAATGTTTGAATAGCTCGAATTGGATGTTGAGATTCTCTTATTCCGAAGTGCTAGAATATCACACCCAGTACGTTAGGATACGGCATTTTAAACCCTCGAAACCAAGATCGTCTCTTGATTTTTCAAAGTTCATGCATTGGAATTTAAAAGGATAGGTCAATCAAAAAATTGAAACCCAGCACGTTAGGGCACGATTTTTCGAATTTCCAAACATGGAATATTACCTTTATTTTTTATTTTAAAAACATAATTTTGAAGTACAAAAGGATATTTTGCTAATTTGGGATTAACGAGATAATCGAAACCCTGTAAGTTAGGGTACGATCTCTCAAATTCCCAAAACACGAAACATTGCCTCATTATGAGAAGAGAGCGATTATAAAATCAACATGATATGCATTTATTTGATTTGTTTGGAGTAAAAAAATGAAACAATCGATACCGGACAAAAGTTGGAATTTCCATTACGATGCAATAACAGGAAAAAAAAAGCATAGTTGCAAGCATGGAACAATAATACATGGATAAAATATTATACAAATGAATAACAATAATATGAAAATACAAAGGAATGAATTAGGGTATATACAATGGTAATAATCTCACACCATACATTATTCAAATACCAACATTAATATATGTGAAAGAAATATTATGAAAGAAAAGAAATTTGAAATCAACAATATGTAAAACAATTTAAAAATAAATTATATGTACAAAAATTTTAAGGTAGATAATATATGTGAAAGTTTGAAATAAATAAAAAATAAAAATAAAAAATATGTAAAATAGTAATATATGAATGAGTTTAAAAAAAGTAAGAAGGAATTTAAAACAAGTAATATACAAAAGCTCTTAAACTTAAATGATATATGAAATAGATGATATATATAAAAATTTGAAATTGATGATATATATATATATAAAAATTTAAAGTAAATAATAAAACAATTTAGAAATGGATAATACATAAAACGAGTTTAAAAAAAAAAACAATGTATAAAACAATTCAAAGTATATAATATATGAAATAATTTAGAATAATACATCTAAAAAATTTAAAACTATTTAATACAAATAATATATATAAAATTTAAAATAAATAAAATAATTTAAAATAAATAATATATAAATAATTTACAAAATAAACAACATATGTAACAATTTTTTTTAAAAAATAATATATACAGATGAGATTAAAAGATTTAAGTATTGAATTGCAAAGAAATATAAAATTTGAGGCATAAATTAAAACTGTGAAAGATTAATAAAGGCTAAAATAAATGCACTAAAAAAGGCGAGGGACCAATCGGGAAATTAATCGTGGCCTTCTGAACGCGGCGTTTAAAGGGGATCAAAACAACAAAATCCTAAAAGGGCAAGGTAAATTTAGAAATAAAAAGAAAGAAATTAAAATAATGAAATAAAATAGAAGGATTAACAGCGCAAATATCCCATCAAAACCAAAATACGCAGATCCTGGCTGCCTCTGGGTCGGGTCATCGGGGCAGAGGTCAAAATGACGTCGTTTTGGCCTTTGAACCCATACCACAAAACGACGTCGTTTCCATATATTATATAATCCATATTTTTTTTGACACAACCATTTGAGCCATTTTCTTTAAAAAAAAAAAAACAAAAACCCTAATCCCTCTCAAGCCATTATTCGGCCAACCATGAAGGCCATTGTTTAGCCACCATACCGCCATTATAATCGGCAGACGGCGATGAAATAAATCCCCTCTTAACACCATTTGGAACTACATTTAAGGCCTATCCCTTTTCGATCCCAAAAAAAAATCGAAAGAGAGTACTCATCGACCACTTTCGGCTTTGATCTCGACAAAGGAGACAAAGCTCTGAGACGCTCCTGTAGGTTGATTAAGGTGAGTATTTTCTCTTTTTATTTTTCATATGCAAAATAAAGAAAAGAAAGAATAAAAAGAGAAATCGAAAGAAAAAATGAAATCCGAAATCACCTTTCAATAATTCTGATTATTTTATTGCTTTTTGTATTCGTCTCTAGGGAGCCTTTACATTATTTTTAGTCAGTTTTTTTATAGTCGGAATATATCAAGCAAAGAAAATAAAAAAATAGAAAATTCTGATTTTTCTGCTGTTTTGCTATTATGGCTGCGGTTATTTCCGTTGCTGTCATTCTGTTTCGCAGGTGTGTATGGCATGGAGAAGCCGTTCGTGGGCAGCGGTGCCAGGCCCCTTGCTAAGGTTCTGAACAGCCGAAATTGTTTGGGTTGCCTGAGCTCGTTTTGCGTATTGGGCCATTGGGTCCGGGTCTTGTATTTAGTTAGGGTAGTTTATTTTAGGTCTCAATTTAGATATTGGATTTGGGTTAAAATTGGGCTTAAGGGTTTTTTAGTTTTAATTCGAGCCTGTTTAATATTTAGGCTTATTATTTAGTTGAACTTAGTTCATTGTTTGGGGCCCAGATGTTTGTAAAAGGACATTGGACTTATAAATTTGGGCTTTTATTTATTGTTTTATTTTTTGCATGGTTTATATATTTTAAATGGTTTATGGGCCCGGGCGAAATAGGCCTATTACAGATAAAAGAAAAAGCATATTAAAAAATATATGCATATTCTCTAAATTTATTTTATATATGTCATAGCTCTAAAACAAAACAACTTTGATAAGCCAAATTTTAAAATAAAAAGAGTTTACCTCTCCAAACATCATGACAAGAAATGGATTCTACTTTATTTACTCTTTTTTCTCCACCAAATCTCCTTTCAAATTATACATAACTCTTCATTCTATTTAATTTAATCTAATTTAATTTGTTCTGATTAAGCCATTAACAATTAAAGAGTTTGACCAACAGTGGCAATGGAGTCCATCAATTTCAAAGTTTTACTGACAACTGAGTCTAGAAGTCAAATCTATTCCCTTGTTAAAGGGGAAAAAAAACAAAAGGCAATTTAGAAGTACCTTGTAATGAGGTCTCATGATCACAAAGTCCATATCTGACATTGCCTCTAGCTTGACATCCATAGGTGCTGAGATCTTTGCGATATAAATTACTTGTGGAATCCAAGTCTCTACCTGTTAGGAGACTTACCAATTGAGTCCGCCTTTAGGTGCCAAACTAGTTTCACACACATAGTTGCTTATACTCCACGGGGCATGCCGATTATGTTCAAAAGATACCGACACATTAGTTTTATAATTATTAAAACAATTTACAGGCACAATCAAAACCAACTTAAATCAATTTCATGAATTAATATTATGAAGGCATGCATTTAAATTAACCAAGAAAAAAAAATTAGTGATTGCAAACGACAAAATCTAAGCATTCAATACTTAGAAGCAAGGAATCCTCGACAATTTTCGCCTCCCACAATTCGCTTAACTCTTTCGCTTCAAGAGAAAATTATACAATTTTATTAAAAATAATTCCAAGTGATCATTTGCATGGCGATTAGACTAGTTTTAATCTTAAAAAAAAATTAATGTAACCTAATTAACAATAACCAAATCCTTGATCCAAATATCTAATTAATAACCATATTCTACAAATGATCGTCAACGTAATAACTCACCTTTAAATCAAAACTAACAAGTTAATCATGCACGGATTCAAATTAAATGAATAATGAATTAAACAATATAAATCTAAATCAAGTCACTTCCGTTTACTACTTACTCTAACTAATTAAGCCTAACCATGAGTAATTTCAATTTTACTCAAACAATGCATCAACTAATAAATTAATCTTGCTAGTGAAAATTAAAAGGAGTAAGGCACGTCCTAGGACAAACAATGAGCAACTAATTTTTGATCGATACCTCCAACAATTTTGTTGGCTGATTGGTAGCCAATTAAAGGCCAAACCCCCGTAGCAACATAAAGGTGAACGAACGTCATCTGAATTAGAGGAGTAAAACGATAACAAACTGGTTGACGAAGAGGGGTAGAGTAACAGGCAGCAATTTTACGGTAGAATTGAACGAGAAAACGGCAACAGACCTTGAAGGGGATAGGGATCCCTTGAAAACACTTGCGGCAACAATTACTTGGAGCAAAGCAGCAGCTAAATGGAGCACAGCAGCAATAGCAAATAGATGTCAAAGATTTGAAGAATTTTGGTTGCTAGTACATGAGACTATCAGTGCGACAGATTGGCAATGAAAAATTATCTAATTTGGTTGCCACAAGGAGATTACAACAATTTGCAATAGCAACTAATCAAAGCAACAAAGCTTCTACGAAGAACATATGGTAGCGGCAATGCTTTGGTAGTCAAGGCAATCGATGCAAGGCGAGTTGGTTCAACGATTGGAGAAGCAAATCGGTGCCCCTTGGACAACAAGGCAAATCAAATTTGGCAGTAGCAAGTTGAGGGAATCATGGTGGCTAATTTCATAATTGAATCCAAGGCCAATTTGGTTGCGGTAACTATGGACGGTAATATTTGTAAGCTTGCAACAATTGGAATGCTCAGCCGAAGAAAGAATAAGAAAGAATAACTAGGCTTCAAGTACTTCTGCTTCTAATTGAAGTCTCGAGAATGAAGAAGACTAGTTTAACGTAATTTTCACTTCTAATTATCAATAAAAATTAAATAACCTTAATAATAAAAATAAACTCTAATTATTCTTATAACATATCCCTAATACAACTTTAATGAAAATGATAATCTAATTAAACTAAATAATAATAACAACACTAGCAACACAGAGTGACTTTATATTGTCATTTCAAACAAAGGAAACAGATTAAATATAGGAGTAGTTACACATTAATTCTTTTTCTCGGCAATAAAATATATTTTATTAGAAAATAGAAGGCGCAAATCTTTCAAAAATAGTTTGTTTACACTCTTAAGAAGAAAGCGCCTACAATTAGAATAAAAACACATCAAGGATAGAACCAAAACACCGAAACTGTCGACATAAAACACCAGCCAACACAGTGTAGAGGCAGCATTAGCCAACACAATCCACATCTTCTCACCAAAATGAACTCTCCCAAAGAGATAGCTCTCTTACAATCACCCCAACATAGGCATTTAAAATGAAACAAATTCGATAATAGAAAATGGCACCACATATTCAAATTGAACCTTCCACCAAGGCTCTTTCACAAGCCTACTCTTCATGGATTAACTACAAGGCCTTCAATTATAATTATATACCAATCTTTTACATCACAATACTTGCACCGGAATCTTTTTCTTTTTTCTTTTTTATCTACTCCAGATTATTTTGTCTTGTTTCTTACTTTTTTTTCGATGCACCAATCCATCTGCCTCACCATAGAACTTCCATTTAAGGTGATTATTCTTTTTCTTTCTTTTTGATTCCCTGTATGCATTATCCTTCTATTCAGAGTTATCCTGTAGGAAAAGAAATAGTCACAAAAGATTATTGTCAAACAACTTGTATGCGAGGAAAATACTAAACTAGAAAATTTAAGAAAAATAAGCTGAACTCAGAATGACTAAAGTTGTTGTATTATTCACCCACAAAATGAAATAAACATAGGCCTATAAATAGCCTTTACACCATAACAAACTAAAGTAAAAATGTGCAACACTACTGCACGAACATAACAAAAAATTAGAGAAATAAGGAAATAACAAACTAAGCACATCACAGCCAAATCTAAATTTAGAAATACTGACTTTAAATCATTCACTAACACTCCCCATTGATTCAAAGTTGCAGAAACCAAGGTAAAGTCTAAAGTAAGCATGTTTTTCTCTAGGGAGAGACTTCGTTAGAATATATGCCATTTGCTCATTTGTGTTGCAATATTTCAGAATAATTGACCCATCAGACACAAGATCACAAATGAAGTGTACCTGAATATTTATATGCTTTATTCTTCCATGAAAGGATGGATTTTTGGACATGAAATCGCTACTTGATAGTCACAGCTACTTCATATTAACATCAGCTAGGATTCTTCTTAATAGGGCTTGACAAGCTGTTAAAGTTATAGCCGTATATTCAACTTCCGATGAAGATAGAGCTATTATTGCTTTTTTTTTTTTGAACTCCAGTAGATAGTAGTTGCTCCAAAACCAAAGACATAACCTAATGTGCTTCTTCTATCTTCCAAACATCCAACCCAATAACTATCTGTATAACCACTCAGCTTGAACTCTGAGATATTATCATACCACAACACAAAATCAAGAGTTTTGGTAATATACCATAAGACTCGTTTTGCAACGCCAAAGTGATGCCTTGATGGACAATGCATCAACTTGGAAATAAATCCAATAGCAAAAGAAATATCAGGTCGTGTATTGGTCAAGTAAATCAAGCCACCAACTAGCCTTCTTATTAGAGTTGTGTGGCCTAAATTCTAAGAGATTGCTTGCAAGTCAAGTTAAACAAAATATATATTCTTTCTAGAAGATTTAGTATTTATGAGTATAATATATTAAACATTTATTAGCATAATATATTTGAATTTGATTAAAATTAGGTTTTTTCAACCTATAAATAGATGTAGTCGAAACTCCTCTTGTAATCATTCGAATTCGACATAGTGAACTTTCTTCTCCTCTACCCGTGGTTTTTTTTTAAAGGGTTTCCACGTAAAAATTTGTGTGTTCTTTATTTTTATTTCTCTTTTCTTTGCAATATATTGTCATTACCGACATTTTATTTTCACAAATTGGTATCAGAGCTTCCAGGTTCATCTAGATTACGGTAATGGTATCTTTGAAGTGTGAAATTTGGCTGTTAGATTGCAACACTAGATTTGCATTGTTGCAGATTAAGATATAAGTTGTTCTTGCGTAGATGGATCTGGATGATACCCTACTAGGGATAGATAAGATGCCTTTGACATTAATAGATGAAGAGAAGAAGTGTAAGGATAAAAAGGCGTTAACACAATTGCATCTGCATTTGTCTAATGAAATTTTATAGGATGTGATGAAGGAGAAGATTGTCACTGCATTATGGAAGAGGCTGAAACAAATATGTATGTTGAAAACTCTAACCAGAAAGTTGCATATGAAGTAGTGTCTTTATACTCATTGTTTGGAAGAAGCGTCTGTGCATGAACATTTAACAGTGTTTAAAGAAATTTTCTCAAACTTGGAGGCCTTAGAGGTTTAGTATGATATGAAAGATCTAGGGTTGATTCTATTTTGTTCGTTACTCCCATCTTATTTAAACTTTAAAGACACGATTTTACATAGCCATGAGTTTCTCACAATTGATGAGGTTTATGATTCTTTGACCTTGTATGATAAGATGAAGCATCTTGTGGTTAAACACGACTCTAAGAGAGAGGGTCTCATTGTCTGTGGGAGACAAGAACAAAATGCTGATGATGATTGTGGAAGGACACATGAACAGAATCCTCACGGTAAATCTAAGGGCAGATCAACGTCTTCAAACAAAAGTAAAACTTGTAACTTCTGTAAGAAGAAATGGCATATGAAATCTACTATAAGCTACATAACAAGATCAAAAGGGAGGCTGCAAAACAAAAGGGAAAACAACCAGAAAATTCTAGTGAAGTTGATGTTGTAGAAGACTACAGCGATGGTAAACTTCTAGTCACTTCTGTCAACAATTTTAAAGTGAGTGAGGAGTGGATCCTTGATTTGGGCTACACCTTCCACATGAGTCCCAAGTGATTGGTTTACAACTTACAAAATAGTGTGAATGTGTTATTTTGATGGGAAATAATGCTTCGTGTAAAATTGTAGATGTTGGAACGATTAAAGTTAAGATGTTTAATGGAGTTGTCAGAACACTTAGCGACGTACGACAGGTTCCAAAATTGAATAGAAATTTAATTTTGTTGAGTACTCTTGATTCAAAAGGGTACAGATACACAACTGAAAGTGGGGTTTTGAAGATTCCTAAAGGTTCCCTCGTTGTGATGAAAGGGTAGAGAAAGACTACTAAGTTATATGTTTTGCAAGGTTCTACTGTTACTGGTGATGTAGTTGTCGCTTTCTCTTCCTTTTCAGATGATGATATTACTAAACTTTGGCAAATGCACCTAGGGCATATAAGTGAGAATGGCATGGTAGAATTAAGCAAAAGAGGACTTCTTAATGGGCAAGGAATTTGCAAACTAAAGTTCTTTAAGCACTACATTTTTGGGAAGCGAAAGAGAGTTCGATTTACTAGAGGAATCCATAACACGAAGGGAACATTGGAGTATGTTCATTCTGATATGGAGGAACCATCCAGAGTGCTTTTGAGAGGTGGAGCTAATTATATGCTAACTTTTATTGACGATTTTTCTAGAAAAAGTTTGGGCATTCTTCCTGAAGCAGAAAAGCGATGTGTTTTTTGCATCAAGTCTTGGAAAACTATGATTGAAAAATAGACGGAAAAATAAATAAATACCAGCATACAGACAATGGCTTAAATTTTTGTTCTAATGAGTTTAATAAACTATGCAAGTCAAAAGGGATCATGAGACACTTGATAGTTCGTCATACTCCACAGCAAAATGGTGTTGCAGAACAAATGAACAGAACGATCATGGAGAAGGTTCGATGTATGTTTTCAAATGTGAACTTACCAAAGTCATTTTGGGCCAAAGCAACCTCTACTGCATGTTTTTTGATCAATCGATCTCCATTCGTTGCCATTGAGAAAAAGACTCTACAAGAGGTATGGTCTGGTAATCCTACTGACTATTCTGATTTAAAGATCTTTGGGTATCCTGCATATGATCATGTTGATAATAGAAAATTGCAATCAAGATCCATTAAATGTGTTTTTCTTGGTTATAAAGCTGTTGTAAAAGGGTATAAGCTATGGTTTCCTGAAAATAGAAAATTTGTGATTAGCAGAGATGTTGTTTTTTATGAAACTATCATGCTACCTAACTTATCTCTTAAAGACTCTTCCAATAAAGAAAATCAAACGCAAGTGGAGCATCAGATTAATCCAGAATCTACAACAGAGTCGACTCCTCAAGCCAGTAGAAAAATTTAAAATAGAAAAATTTAAAATTTAAAATAGAACTAGAAGAGAAATTAAACCTATAAAGAAATACGCCAATGCTGATCTAGTTGCTTATGCTTTAAATGTGGCTGAGATATAGATGCAAACTAGGAGCCATCTAATTATTCTGAGGTGGTTAGTTGTAAAGACCTAGAAAATTGGATGTTTGTTATGCAAAAGGAGATGGAATCACTCCATAAAGACAAAACATGAGATCTTGAGAAACTTCCTAAAGGTAAAAAGGTTGTTCGTTGTAAATAGGTGTTTAAAAAGAAAGAAAGGACTCCAGGAGTTGAAGAACCTAGATATAAAGTAAGGCTTGTTGCAAAGGGTTCCATTCAAACTCCAAGAGTGGACTTCACAGATGTGTTCTCTCCAGTTGCGAAGCATAGTTTGATTCGAGCTTTGCTTGGTATTGTGGCCATGTATGATTTGGAGCTTGAGTAGTTAGATGTAAAAACTACATTTTTGCATGGAGAACTTGAGGAGGATATTTACATGCAACAACCAAAGGGTTTTATAGTCTTAGAAAAAGATGACTATGTTTACTTGATGAAAAAGTCCCTTTAAGGTTCGAAACAGTCACCAAGACAGTGGTACAAGAGGTTTGATTCCTTTATGACTTCATTTTGTTCGTGATATTATTTCTCGTTGTGACATCCCAAAATCGACCATAGCCGGGAAGTGGTTTCGGGACCACTAATCCGAGTCGTTTAAATTAATAAATGTTAATTTTCGTGCCCAATATGTATGTAAAATGTATGTGTGAGATTGTGGTGTTTTGATTTTGGCCATATGATGCGAAATTTATTTATATGGACTTGTATGAGAATTATGAAAAATATGATAGGTAAATGTGAAATGGCCTAGTTCTATATGGTATAAATTCAAAGGGGTTTGCATGTCAAATTTGCCATTTTTCTTAAAAGTGGCCGGCCATGTGGTGTAATTATGAAAAGTTTGCATGTTTTATATATATATTCATGCATTATTATAAGAAATATTTATTTTATGTTATAATTAAAAGAAAAGACATAAAATGAGTTAAAATGGTGACAAAAACAAGGTGTTTTCATTTTTTTTGTTTCTTCTCTCCTTATTTCCTTCATCTTTGCTGAACCATAAGAGAAACTAAGAGAGGAATGGAAGCTTGAGATATTCGGCCATTGAAGCTCACATGGTAAGAAATTCTTGATTCTTTGGTTTTGTTTTGGTGTTTTTGAGCATTATGGCCGATTATATATTAAAACCATGACCCATTCTTTAGGAATTTCTTCGTTAAGTTGATATACGGTAATGGCGTTTTAAAGTTATGAAATTCACAAAAAAAAATTGGGTGTTAGAATTTAGTGAATGAGTATTAGATAGGCAATATGATGTTTGATTTCATGAGGTTCTCTTCTTTGCCCATCATGAAATTCTTTGAGTTTTGAGTGATTGAAACTTTTGGCCATAGTCAATTTTTGCTAGAAATGAGAGTGTGATGTTTGTACCTCATATTTTGAGTAAAGAAAGCAAAATTCGGTCATACATATATGTTTATATCAAAGTTTAGTCCATGTGTGTATCCATGAGTGAATTTCTAAGTTTATAAGACATGAAGCATTCGGTTTAGGTTGGAATGTACTAAAGGGTTGAGTTTTTGAAATTTTAAAAGCTATGGGCAAATTTAAGGGATTGTGTTGTTGAATTCATGGAATGGGAGAATGGTTAGACTAATTGGTCAATTTGTGCTTGTGGTAGTTTCTTGACTAAAGAAATGGCCTACTCGGCCATGTACTTAAATTCTTTGATTTTTGTTTTGATAATTGGTGTCGTGAGAGTGGTTAATTGATCAATTGAAATTGGATAATTTTGGACTTATGGCAAGGGTTGATTAGGTCAATCAGCTAAAATATTTATGTTAATGTGTGGTGCCGAATGTGTTCTTGAGGTATTGATAAAATTAGCTTTGTAAACAAAATGTGAAATATTTACATTGGTTATAAGTATTCGGCCAAAAGTGAAATTCTGTGTAAAATACATTGAATTGTGATTGTTGAATGTGATATGAGGGTTGTATGTATATATTCGGTTATATGATTTTTTAAAAAAATAGGGAAATAAGCTCAAGGAAATATGAACTATATGTGTTCACTTATAAGTTGCCGCATAAATCTATATGAGTTTCTTTGCGAAGATTTATGCATTGTTGTTTATAAAGATTTGGCAAGGCAATTAAACTAGTTAGAATTTGGTTTTGAATTAGCTCAAGAGCAAGGAAACAGAGTCGGATCGAGGTTAAGCAAAGTCCATCGAGTAATCAGAATATATCGTACGAAAGTGTCGAAGTAAGTCTTTAAGTGTTTGGTTGATTTTTTTTTTGGCATGCTTATTGGTTTAATGGAAATAGCTAAGAGATTATCATCAAAATCTTACTATTAAGTCGGATGAAATTAATGGCACATATGTATGTTATGTATATATTAAACGTTTAATGTGAGCCATGTGAATGTGTATGTAAAAAAAATAAAAAAAATAAAGATGAATGACTAAGGTGGAATATATATATTTGCGTATATGTAGTACAGCCGAAATAGGTAAATGTTATTCGCACATATGCTTATGTGCTTGTAGTGTTGCCGAATCATCAAATTGTGATTGAGAAGTGAGAGGTAAATGAGAATTGGTTGTATGCTCTTATATTCGGCCAAATGGGATTTTGTATGTGAATAAATGTTACTTGTAGGTATGTGTTACAAATTGAGCTTGAATAGTTGATTCAAGAACGACGTGGTAAGTTTTTGAGTAATGAATTTTAGTCCATGACATGATGAAATTAAAGTACATATGCATAATATATAGATTCAGACTTAAAGGTCATACTTGAATGTTGTTGTCAAAAAGCTAATTTGTGCAAAGGTTGGAAGCCGAATGTTACCTTGAATTTTGTTATCATTTGAAATGAAATTTTACTCTTTGTTTATGATTAGTGAACCGAATGTCCTATGGTTAGTAAACATGCCATGATTGTATTCGAGTAAGGGGAACGATTTTTAAATGTGATATATATATATATGCAAATTATGCGCATAAGAAAGTTCTTAAGTACGTGAGTTGATTTCTCTGAAAGCTTTGAGTAATTTAGCATGTCAATTATCTTTATCAATTGATGTTACTTGCACGAATAATCTTAATTGAGTGTGGGATTTGAAATGAAAGATAAATAAATAGATATGTTTCTTTTAGTTAAGAGTATGCATAAGATTAAGGCAAGAGTCCTATATGTGCTAAGGTGTATCAAAGCTGATTGACTAAATTGTTGGATAAGGAAGAGACTAAGATATGTATTAAGACCAAACGTGCAAGGGTGCATGTGAGATAAAGCTGAATGGCCAATGTGATGAGTGTATGTATATATATATATATTTGTGATAAGGCCGTAAAGCCAATCTGATGAATGTGTATGTGTATGTGTCTTAAGGCCAAATGGCCAATATTAGATATGTGTAAGATGTGTACTAATATTTGTATACCAAGTGAGGATGAATAGCTTATGGAATATGGGGTATGGCTGAACGGCTATTACAATGATGGAAGTAATTCATGTGATTTACGAGTTTATCTGAATGGAAGCATTAATCTGTTAAGACGCTGTGATGTGTAAATACTATCAGCGTATATCAAATAGTGTGATAAACCTTCTGAATAGACTATAGTACGAAATTATTCAGGACATTAACTTAGCAAGCTTCAAATTGGGTGATTCGGGGTCAGGTTTTATACCTAGCTGGCCGAGTATATTTGATTACCAGATCCCACATTAAGATGACGAATGAGGCTTGTAGTGTGCATTAAATTACTCAGGTATGTGATACGTATCTTTTGATGTAAGGATGACTCGAATTGGATTTGTTTATGTTCAACTGTGAAACTATTTATTTGAAGGTATAAAATTTATGCATATGTGTCTTCGGTCATCGGTATTTAATGATGATGGAATACTTTAAGTTGGCCAGGTATGTATCCCTCACTCAGAATTAAATCTGCTCTAGATTGAATCATAAGAATGAGATATAATATAAACTTATGGAAATGAGTACAGATTACTATGCGATTGAGCCATGCTCGCTTGATGTGAAGAGTCATGTGAAGTTACCGATTTAAATTGTTGTTTGAGCCTAAAGTTAAATGACTTATAAATTTAAATAATGTGTATCGGGTGCCTAGGTATATTTTGGTCATCTATGAAAATAACTCGGAAGTAGATATAGCCTCGGGAAATTCGATTTGTGGTTGAGTACCTTTACAAATGGCTACTGTGGTAACGACATATGGAAGTGGTTATGTAAAATAAATTTAAAAGTAAATAAGACGAAGATGTAAAGTATGTATAATTGTGATTAGATTTATTCAGCAAATGATTTTTCAGTTACTAAATTGAACAGGAAATTATGTCTTTAATTCAGTAAAGTAAATGCTATTACTTAAAGACTTACTAAGCTTATGAAAGCTTACTTCGTTGTTTTGTGCTTCTGTCTTCTAGATTGTGGATTTTGATTACCAGCTCGGGGACTGTCAGTGCTTCGTCACACTATCAAATCGCTTTGGTACTATTATATTTCAGAATTATTATGGCATGTATAAAGTAGACTGTTGTGAACAATATATTTATTTGTAAATATATTTCAGCCATATGAATATGTCACATATCTTGAGTGTCATTATAAGACTCAGTTTCCAATCTTTGATTGCATTGAACTTACTTATGAATGCTATTGAACCTATGTCTATGTGAAGGCGTAAGTGAAAGGTTTAGATTGGTAATACCTCTTAGCCCAAAATCCAGCGATCGGGTACGGGTTAGGGGTGTTACACTCGTGGTGAAATTGTTGTGAACAAAATTAGTACTCATGAAAATACTGCAGATATGATGACTAAGTCACTTCCTATAACCAAGTTTGAGCATTTCTTAGACTTGGTTGGTGTTCATTGTTGAAGTTAAACCCTTAAGGGGTTTTATGGAAGAGGTGAAAAACTTGTTCATTGAGAATTCATGTCAAGGTGGAGATTATTAGAGTTGTGTGACCCAAATTCTAAGAGATTGCTTGCAAGTCAAGTGAAACAAAATATATCTTCTTTCTAGAAGATTTAGTATTTATGAGTATAATATATTAACATTTATTAGCATAATATATTTGACTTTGATTAGGATTAGGTTTTTTCAACCTATAAATAGATGTAGTCGAAACTCCTGTAGTAGTTATTCGAATTTGACATAGTGAATTTTCTTCTCATTTGCCTGTGGTTTTTCCTCGAAAGGGTTTCCATGTAAAAATATATGTGTTCTTTCTTTTTCTTTTTCTTTTCCTTGCGATATATTTTCATTACCGACGTTTTATTTTTACACTTCTAAAGCTCCTTGCATCTATTGCTTTAGTACCATCATCATTTTTTAACTTTTCATTCAAATTCATAGGTGTTATTGTAGTTTTGCATCCTAGCATGTTGAATTTTTTAAGTAAATTAGTAGCATATTTCTTTTGCGACACAAATATTCCATCTTCAACTTATTTCACGCCAATCCCAAGAAAAAAATTGCAATAGTCCAAGATCTGTCATTTCGAATTCCTTTTCCATGCAAGCTTTGATTTCATTTATAAAACAAGAGGAGCCCATGTAGATCATATCATCAACATAAAGGCAAATAATGAGGAAATCATGGCTTCCTTACTATTCAAAATAAAGATTGGGCTCATACTTGCTTCTCTTAAAGCCATTTTTGAAAAAGTATGCATCAATTTTACTGTACCATGCGCTCAGGGCCTGTTTCAGTCCATAGAGAGCTTTTCGTAGCTTCTACACTTTTTCTTCTTTTGCCTTTGATTGTGAATCCCTTGGGCAAAGCATTGTAAATCTCCTTTTGTAATTTTCCATTCAAAAAAGCTGACTTAACATCAAACTAATACACAATCTTTTTCAAATGTGCAGTCAATGCCAAAACAATTCTAACAGTTTCAAACCATGCAACTGGAGAGAAAGTGTCATCAAAATCTACACCTGGCTGTTGTGAATACCCTTTTAGCTTTAGACGTGCTTTGTGCTTTAGAATGGTTCCATTTGAGTCGAACGTAGTTCTAAAGACCCATTTGACACAAATGATTTTTTTTTTCTTTAGGAAGATCTACAAGCTCCCATGTTTCATTATGTTGTATTATTGCAATTTCTTTTTTCATTGTAGTTTGCCATTCCTCTTTGCCCGCCGCTTCTTTGAAAGTTGTAGGATCAGTAACAAACAAGGCCTATGTAGATGCATAGATCTTAACCAAAGATCTAAACTTCTTTTGAGGAGTCTCATCAATAGATTAACTGCTATTATTTGGAGATGCACTTGATAAAGTTAGAGGAGATGACAGGTTTGGAGAAGGGGGTTGTAACAGTTTAGTCTGTAGAGCTGCATCTTCACTCGCAATTTCAAATTTGACATTGCCTACAATTTCTTCCCAAAACTAGCTTGCATCTTTATTGAAAATCACATTCCTACTAATTATTATCTTTCCATTAATTGGACTATATAACCTGTAAGCTTTGGACTCAGAATAATAACCAACAAAAATCCATTTTTTTTTTTATTTTTCATCAAGTGTGTTGTGTTTATGTGAATCAACTAAAGTATAAGCAACACAACCAAAAACCTTTAGATGGCTTACCCAAGGTCTTTTTCCGTACCAAGCCTCATATGGAGTTTGGTTAAGGACAACCTTTGTTGGTGACAAATTCAGCAAGTAGACTGCAGTTCCTATAGCTTCTACCCATAATTGATTCGAAAGTCCTTTGGCTTTCAACTTTCTTCTTGCCATTTCTACAACCATTTGGTTCTTTCGTTTAGCAACACCATTCTACTCTGGAGTATATGGAGCACTCAGCTCTCTTCTTAGACCATGTTCATCTAAAAAATTATTAAGCTTTTGTGATACAAAATCACCACCTCTGTCTATACATTATGCCTTTTTGCATCTTCCAGTTTGCTTCTCCACAAGTGCCTTGAATTTTTTGAATTTCTCAAATGTTTCTGACTTGAACTGTAAGAAGTACACCTAACTCATTCGGCTACAGTCATCTATAAATAATAAAAAAGTATCTATTCCCACCAAATGATTGAGTTTTCGCAGGACCAACCACAACAACATGTACAAGATCGAGGCACCTTATTGCCCTTCTAGATTTCCCCACAGGAAATGGTTTTTTACATTATTTCCCAAATATGCATCCTTCACACGTATCTAAAGACTCAATTCTGGGCAATCCAAAAACCATTTCCTTTTGACACAACCATTTCAGACCTTTGACGTTTAAATGCCCATACCTTAAATGCCATAATCTTGACTCACTAGTTTATTTGACAGTTAGTGCATGGTTCTCAACATCAGAAATAACAAGTGAAAATAACTTGTTTGGTGTCATGCGAACATCAATAATAGTTTGATCTGATTTTTTATATTTGATCACACACGAGAGATCATCAAACATGATAGAATATCCAGTAGCCATGAGTTGCCCTATACTCAATAAATTTTGTGATAGACTAGGAATGTAATAGACATTGGTGCGTCGTTGAGAGCACCAAAAATATTCTATCACTATAAAATAATGAAAAGAATAGTATAAAGGAAGTAGGGTCAAATCCTCAGGGATTGGATTTGCACAAGTTCCTGTTCCTCGAGATCCCAGACAAAGTCGTGCCCAAGAAAACCTACGTACCTAGAAAATAAAAAAATAGAATTAAAAGTTTTATTGAATTGAGACAACGTAAATTTGAAATTGGAATTGTAAAAATAAACAGAGTTGAGAAAAGAGAGTTTTTAATGGAGAGATTCCAGCCTCTGGTTATCTCGATCCTCCTTGGGTTTAATCCTAGGCTTTTAGGTGATCCTTCTCGAATAGAATAAGCCAATTATAGTGGAAGAGGACGCCTACGACCACCAGCTCCACTTAGATTATAGACTTATGATTTAAAGGAACTTGGCTCTAGCCAATCGTTGCTTTTGTAGGACCGTCTTACATTAGATCATCACTTTTGAATGGCGAATACCACGACATTTTGTCTCTTGGGCTCGACAACCACTGACATAGTAAGCTAACGAACCAACTGTGCAACCTTCCGAAAACATACAAAGCGATTGTCTTTGCACAAGATAAAAAGCTCACTTTTGAAGGGACTTGGACGAAAGCGTCAGTCATGTAATGCGAAGAAATGATGAATATTCGTTGAGAAGGTTAAGCGCAGATTTTAAGCCTCATGAACCCTCTTTGGGGAATCTCGAAAACCTTTGGCTAGATAAATTTAGTGGCTCATGCTTTTTAGGAAAAATGGAATAAACTTAATAAAAATGGAATTTTATTGAATAAATGAAAGGAACAAAGGTTAGAGCTTTTTGGGAGAGGGAGTTTACAGAAAAGATGAGTGAAATTTGTGTCACTCCATCCCCTATTTATAGTACTCAGAAGACCTAGTTTATTCTTATCTAAATTTTAAAAGATAAATAAAGATAAAAGCTAAAATTAAATCTAAATAATAATTTTAACAATAATCTTAATATAATTCAAATTTAAATAGAGTCGTGTTTATAAAATTTCTTCTTTGAATTGTTGCTCCCAAGTCTTTCACACTTTGTATTTTTGGCACCACTTCTTTCCTATTTCACATGCTAGCCCATTTTATCTTCAAATTCACACTTTTTGCCCCTCAATTTTCTTTTACCTTCAATTTTGTCCCTACAAGATAAAAAACCATAAATATGTAATTAATATATAAAAATATGTCATTCTAGAGTATTATCAAATTCCCCTTACTTGGCCCATGCTTGTCCTCAAGTATGGTTGCTATCCACTGTGAAATTTAGTTTTTACCATGAAAGAAATATCACTCCAAAGTTTTAGAAAAATTAGGCATAATGTAGATGGAAAATAAAGAGAACCTTTAGCTTGCTTTAAGTAAAACTGAAAAAGTATTCCAATTTAATCACACAAAAATCAAAATAGGCTTGGATTATTTCATGAGAATTAGGTAATTTACTAAACTTACCAAGACACCCTATTTGTTTCTGCTCTTACTCTCCAAATGCAATTTTATTATTAATACATTTTCCTTTTTCCTTTTTTTCTTTCTTTCCTTTGCTTAAGAATATATTGAACCTTTTGACGTGAATAGAGATGACAGCCAAGCACCCCACCATGGTTACTTAACCTAGCATACTCCTAATTTATTATATTTATATATTTTTTTCTTAAGAATATATTGAACCTTTTGACGCAAAGAGAGATTACAGCCAAGCATCCCACCCCCGTTACTCAGCCTAACATACTCTTAATTCTTTTTTAATTTCGGTTAGCAGAGTTTTACCTAACACGTCACTCAACCTTTTGACGCGAAGTAGGATGATAACCCACCCTACCCTAGTTACTTAGTCAGTCACGTTTTTAAGCTACACTCATAACCACAGAGACATCAAATTTATAATCATGAAACATAATTTTAATTTTGGAGGACTAGGAAAAACAATCAAGTGTCAAAAATAAGTTTCAACAACCACCTAACTGTCATGGACATAATTTTAGTCTAAGAGAAATAAAATAGTGGAGGTGAAATCAATATAGCAAAATCATAACTAACTTAGTATATAGGAAGCATGCTCGAAGATAAAATAGTGGGCAATTTTTGGTCAAAATCTTGGGCATGAAAAAGGGCAGGATGTACTAAAAAAATTAAATATGGTTAGAAATGAGCACAATCCAGTAGCAATAGTAACAGTAACCGTAATGTAGTAGATAAAATGATAGAAATAATGAGGAATACCTCCCCCTACTTAAAACACATTAAACCTCGATGTGAAAAATAACAAATAGGCGGAAGAGAAAAAAGTTTAGAAAAACTCCCCAAATATTTACTGTTGTTCGGGCAGAGCTATAATGAGATTAGCCATCTACTAGCCAAGGGTATCGAGTCATGCCTTGATACGGTCTAATCGTTGCTCGATGGTCATGGAAGGTTGGTCTTGATTGGGTACCTTGTGTGGATTTTGCTGCCTCAAGATTCGTGCAGCCATTGAAGATTAGGTACCTAGAGGGATAAAATGAAAGGAAGCAAGAGTGCTAAGAAGCAATCCCATCGAGTCGAGACAGTGGGCATCTAACGGATCGGCATGGCAAGCAATATGCAAGTTTAAAATAGGAGCATTAGAGCCATGTAAAGAGAATAACAATTTTGTAATTAATGAGCCTAATATTGGAGGACACTTTGCATTTATAATATGCTCAAATTGAAGTGCATACCAATAGCCCAAATTGACTGGATGATCGGTGTACATACACCATAATAAGAATAGTTCCATCTTTGAGATGATAGTTGGTGCATCTCTCTAGCCTAAGAAATTATCAGCCAAATAACGATGTATGTAACATAAGGTAGGGTTATGAAACAACAAATCCTTTGATGTTTTAGGGTTATATGTAGTTTCAGCGTTGTCTGTTAATAACACAAAGACCTCGATAGCCTTAAAGTCTACTGGAAAAGTACACAAACTATTTTCAAAATCAGTGGACATAGTATAATCCTTTGTCACAAAAGCCAATGCAATATTAAAATTAGTGAGGGACAACTATGTGTGTGATACGCCGTAAATTATATATATTTTTACCTCATGCTTAGCCTAATTTCTGAATGAATTATCATTGAATTTATGGAATTTGGTGCTCTTAATCCTTTTATTTCATGTTTTATACTTAGGCAAGCATAAAGAAGAGAAAAGAGCAGGGAACGGGCCAAAAATGGGCAAATTAGGCCCAGTTCAATAATCAACACGACCTGGAGGTTCGCCACACGGCCGTGTCACACGACCGTGCCACTTTAATAGGCTCGAGCATGGCCTGTAGTCGATCCACATGGGCATGGCACACGGGCGTGTCCCTATCATGAGGAAGTTCAATTTCACTCGAAAAAGGCTACTTAGGGGCTAAGAAAGGCATTCTTAAACTCTATATAAAGACCCGAAGAGGCAACGCCAAGGGTGTGCTTGATTCCTGCCAAGGTTGCTTTATTCCCGTTAAGGTGGGGAGTTAAAGGTAGGGAATTACTCAAAGGGAGGCTGATTGATCCATCTCAGAACCCAGGATCTACATCAAGACAGAAGATCTCCCTTCAATCCTTTCAAGAGTTTTGGGTTTTCTTATGTTTTGTTATTTTATTTCTTCTGAGATGTTTTCTTTTATAATTATGAACTAAAACCCTAAATATCTAAGGGGGATGAAACCTAAGACAGATCTTGTTATTGTTATCTGAGTTATGTGATAAATATTTGATTTGTTCTTAATTGTGTTTTTAACTCTTAAATTGATATTTTCGGGATATTGATTTAAGTCGAATGTGCTTATGTAGAGGAGCAAAAAGTCCCTGTATAGGAGTAGATCCAACACAATTAAGCAGATTTGATCGCAATCCTAGACATAGGATGACGAAAATCTGCCAGATTAGAGTCAACTCTAATATGGGGAGCCATAGATCGAGGTAATGCAAGACTAGGGGTTTTAACTAGAAAGATATTTTAGTTAATCAACCTATGATTAGTTGTTCTTATCCTCGACGAAGGTATTAACATAATTTAGGGACCTCTACGGATCAAATCAAATGAAGAAATCATCTAGTTCAGAGTTAGATAACAAGTGAAGTCTAGGTGGATTCTTCCTTAGGTATTACCTTAATCAATCAGTTTTCCCAAAAGTAATCTCTCTCTTTACCCCTTGCCATTTCTTTTCAGTTTAGTTTAGATTAGTTAATTTAGAAACAAAACCCCCTTTTATTTTTAGGCTAGATAATAGGAAGAAAGTCATTACTAGTACTCATAGTTCCTTGGATTCGATATTCCGGTCTTGCCACTGACTATACAACTATTTGATAGGTGCAATTGCCTTTTTATTGTGATATTAGTTAGTTTCCAGGTACGATCAGATTTTATTACTTCATCACAATCACGAGAGATCAGTGTGGCACCAAGTAAGCGAAATTTTATAATGCCAGGTGTGTCCAATGAGAATTGGCTGTGCCGTTGAAAATGGAAGGTAGAATAAAATTCCAAAACCAACTTGTAATAAGTGGAGTGAGTGATATTAAAATTTTCAACCCAACCAATATTGCAAAAATAATCTATAATAGTAGTGTCAATATGCAAAGCATTCAAAACAGATAGTGATAAACATTTGCGAGGCACTATTTGTTTATGTCATAATCGATCATACCTGTCCTAATTGATAGCATTATCAAACATTAAATTAACATTTATATGGCATTCCGGTGGCAAAAAAATTTACTCAAGACCGGTGGGTTCTACCGTGGGTAGGTAACAAGCATTGGTCGTCCTGACTTCTTAAGGCGCGGAAGCGTGTGGGCCATTTATGACTGTTGGCATCGGAGTCAGAGGTAGAACTGGTGAACACTGCTGTTGGTTAGGCCGAAGGGGTGGTGGCCGTCGATGAGGTTGGTGTCATGAGGAATCGGGAGCCGAAACATGGTGCTGGCAACGATAGAGGTGGGGTAAGTGCAAGTGGTTCGCGAGGAGAATAGCAAGATTGTGCGGCAACATCGCGTGTAGGCGATGGAGATGGGAAAGGTGCGGCGCGCGAAGGAGAAGAGGTAGATGGAGCGAGTGAGTCACGCGGAGGAGAGGGAGATGGGGATGACACGTCGTCAGCCAATTTGACGCTTTGGGGTGCCAAAATTTGGCGTCGGCGGCTATTCACGGTGAAGGAAGGTTTGGCAACGGCTCGGCTTTTGGTCCTCCATGGTATTAGAAAAATTAGTGGTGGGGTGAGGAAGAAGGTGCGGCGATTGGTGGGTTTTCTTTGGGTGAAAATGTGATGATTTTTAGGTTTTGAGGGTGTATAGGAAGAGTGTTTGGCTGGAGGGTTGTTGTTTGGAGGTAGGTTTTGGGCAGTTACAGAGCAATGATGCACTATTCCTGGTTGGAAGAAGGATAAGATAAGGGATGTTTGTGGAAGCTTCCCAATTCTTAAATTTTTCTCCTTTTTTTCTACAGTTTACCTAGATAGAAGAAGAAAAATTAATTAGTAACAAAACAAAATAAAGTGACTATAAATAATAAATAAATAAATAAAATAAAGAAGAATGAAAAAATAAATAAACATAAAAAATTGGGTTGCCTCCCATTTAGTGCTTATTTTACATCGTTAACTTGACGCCCCGAATAGTTCTATGGAGGTTCTAGCTGAATTTTTTCAACCATGTAGGGTTGAAAATTCTTGTAAAATGGCTTCAACCATTGGTCATTGACTATGAACCGCTTTCCCGATTCTTTACTCTCTATTTCAACTACACCATGTGTGAATAATTTGGTCACAATAAAAGGTCCTTACCATCGAGACTGAAGCTTATTTAGGAACAATTTTAACATGGAGTTGTAAAGTAACACTTTTTATCCTATCGAGAAATGCTTCCGAGATATTTTCTTTTCATGGAACAATTTTGTCTTGTCCTTATAAATATGAGCATTCTCGTAGGCATCATTACGACTTTCCTCTAATTATTGGATGTCTAATTTCCTTGCCTGGCCTGTGAGTTCTAACTCCATGTTACATTATCGCACAACCCAGTAAGCCTTATGTTCCAATTTTACCAGTAGATGGCAAGCCTTGCCAAAAATAAGTGGATATGGGGTCATGCCAATTGGCCCTTTATACGCCGTTTAATAGGCCTAAAGTGTGTCATTTAGCCAAAAACTCCAATCCTTTTGGTTAGGTCGAACTATTTTCTCCAAAATGGTCTTGATTTCTCTATTCGAGACTTTCGTTTGGTTGTTCATTTGGGGATGGTAGGCTATAGCTATACGGTGGTGAACTCTATACTTTCGTATAAGCTCCTTTATGATTTAATTGTAAAAATGGGTTCCACGATTGCTGATCAAGGCTCGAGGTGTGCCAGACCTAGAAAAATAGTTTGTTTAAGAAATTCCATAACAGGTTTATCATTGTCATTACGAGTAGGCTTTGCTTCTATCCACCTAGAAACATAGTCTACCGCAAGAATTATATACAAATTTCTAAACAAGGAAATAAATGGACCCATGAAGTCGATGCCCAACACATCAAAAATCTCACATACATGAATTGGGGATAGAGGCATTTGGTTTTGCTTAGTTATGTTACCTGTATGTTGGCATTTATCACAAGACTTACAGAAATTATAAGTGTCTCAAAAAATTGTGGGCCAATATAGCCCACACTTCAATACCTTATGAGCAGTCTGTTTTAGGCGAAAGTAACCTCCACAAGCTTCTGTATGACAAAAAGTAATGATAGAAGCTATCTCAGTTTCTAGAACACATCGTCTTATTATCTGGTCTGAACAGTGTTTCCATAAGTATGGGTCATCTCAAATGTAATATCTAGCTTCCCTTTTAAGCTTGTCCCTCACAAAATGTGCTAACCAGTAGGCAATGAACCTATGGCTAGGAGATTCACCATATCTACATACCATGGAAAATGGGCATTGGTCGAAAATAGGCCTTCACTAGGAAACTCATCTTTTATAGGAATATCCTCATAATGTGTTCTTAACCTACTCAAGTGGTCAGCCACCAAGTTTTCACATCCCTTCTTGTCTTGAATTTCAATGTTGAATTCTTAGAGCAGCAAGATCCATCTAATGAGCCTTGGTTTTGCTTCCTTCTTTGCTATCAAATACCTAAGAGCTGTATGGTTAGAAAAAATAATCACTTTAGATCCCAATAAATAAGACCAAAATTTATCCAAAGCAAATACAATAGCTAAGAGTTTTTTTTCTGTGGTGGTGTACTTGTTTTGTGGATTATCTAGGGTTTTTGAGGCATAGCAAATGACACGAGGCTCATTGTCTATCATTTGTCCTAACACGGCCCCCACACTATGCTCACTTGCATCGCACATAATTTCAAAGAGGTAATTCCAATCTAGTGTTTGTATTATAGGAGTGGAAACCAACTTCTATTTGAGTGTGTCAAATGCCTCCTTACATTTTTGGCCAAACTCAAATTTCTTATCTTAATGCATTAATTCACATAGTGGTTTAGCTACTTTTGAGAAATTCTTTATAAAGTGCCTGTAAAACCTGGCATGGCCAAGGAAAGAACATATTTCCCTCACAGTAGAGGGATACGGCAAAGAATTTATAATGTCAATTTTGGCCTTATTGACCTAAATTCCCTTAGCTAAAACTATATGTCTTTGAATCAAACCGTTGTCTACCATAAAATGAAACTTTTGATAATTCAAGATAAGATTAAATTCTATGCATCTACTCAAATTTATCGTGAGGTTCTTAAGGTATTCATAAAACCAGTTCCCATACACAATAAAATCATCCATAAAAACGTTGATAATATTTTCCACATATTCAGAAAATATACTCATCATGCATCTCTAGAAGGTAACTGGTACATTGTAAAGTTTGAATGGCATCCTTCTATACGCAAATGTGCTTAATGGGCACGTAAAAGTGATTTTTCTTGGTCCTCTGGTGCAATAGTGATTTGGAAGAAATTTGAGTATCCATCAAGACAGCAAAAATGAGTTTTACCAACTAAACGTTCAAGTATTTGATCTATAAAAGGAAAAGGGAAATGGTCTTTTCTAGTATAAGAATTCAACTCCCTGTAATCAATGCAGACATGCCACCAAGTTTGCACTCTGGTTGGTACCAAGTCATCCTTAGCGTTTTTCTTTACTGTCATGCCCTTTTTTTAAGTATGACCTGCACTAGACTTACCCATTTGCTATAAAAAATGTGGTAAATTATGTTAGTATCCAGTAGCTTAATTATTTATTTTTTTACAACATCCATTATATTTGGGTTCAATCATCTTTGCACCTCTCGCTTTGGTTTCGTGTTTTCCTCCAAGTAAATCTTATGTGTGCACGTCAAAGGGCTTATCCCTTTTAAGTCGGCAATGGTCCAGCCAATCACCTCTTTATAGTTTTTTAGCACCTGTATCAAACTTTCCTCTTTGAGCTTTGAGAGTCTATTTGAGACTATGATCGATAAAGTATTATCTTCCTCAAAAATGTATATTTAAGATGCTCGGGAAGCAGTTTCAACTCCAAATTTGGTGCTTGCGAAACAGAAGATAGAAGTTTAGTATTCGTTAGAGACAACAATTTATTAACAGATTCAAAATCATTAAATATCATTTCAGGTTTATCTTCATAAGTCGACTCAATAGTTTCTTTGACTAATGAGTCAATTTTGTCAACACGGTTTATGTTCAAGATTTCACTCGAGTGGCTAAAAGTGTCTTAAACATTAAACTTCACGATCTCCCCATCAAATTCCATCGTGAAAGTTCTACTACACACGTCAATCTTAGTGCTAGCGATAGTAAGGAAAGGTCAGCCCAGCAAGATGTCCAAAGATCTAGAAATGTTATCCTCTTCCACTTTTATCACATCAAAATCTGTAGGTAAGACAAGCCCATTGACTTTCACTAATACGTCTTCATGGACTCCTTCAGGATGCACAATAGACCTATCTGCTAACTAAATGATAACACCTATTTTCATTAAAAAAAACCGTGTTAAGTGATTCATAAATGGAAAAAGGCATTACATTTATGGAGACCCTAAATCACACATAGCTTTTTTAATTCCTAAGTGGCCTATTTTGCATGGTATTGCAAACATGCCCTATCTTTGCATTTCACTGGCGTCTTCTGCTATAACACTGTGGATACATTCTCACCAATGCTTACCCTTTCATTACTAGTTAATTTTCGCTTGTTAGTTTAGAGCTCTTTAAGGAACTTGGCATATCGCGAAATTTGTTTGATGGCATCCAAAAATGGTATGTTGATCTCAACATTTCTGAATGTTTCAAGGATCTCCTTGTCCTCTTTACCTTTCTGATGTTGGTGCAACCATCTTCGAAATGGAGGTTGAATTTTAGGCAATAGAGGTTTCATTCGGAACTATTCGTCATTCTTGTGCTTTTCTTGGGCAGAACCTTGGCCGAGATTTCTGCTAGGAATTGGTTCCAGTTCTCTTCCACTTCGCAAGGTCACTGCATTTGCATTTTGTCTCGGGTTCGGTTCTATTTGTGATAGCAACTTCCTTTGAGGGTTCATTTTCTCAATTGATGTGGTCAACTCTCTTATAGATGCCTTGGTTTTCTGTTGAAAATCAAGTGAAATGACCCAAAAATCACGAGCATAGGAAAAGTATGTTATCGGGCCTTCGTCTTAGCAAAACAAATTCGTAAATATTTATTGAAAATATTTACGAAGTTAGTTGTGTGTTTAATTAGGCTTTAATTAGGTAAATTTGACTTAGTTAGGAGTAATTGTGAAAAAGGACTAAATTAAAATGGGGGTAAAAGTTTCATTGTGATTAAAAGAAAATAAAAAGGACTAAATAGGCAAATATGCCATATTTATAATTGAGGCGGTTTATCATAAAAAAATCTAAGATTTTTAAGTTTAATATATATATTTTAATATTATATAATAATAAAGATATTTTATATTTTATATTATTATATTATATATATAACCTAAGATATAACACAAAAGAAAAAAAGAAAGAAACAGAATAGGCAGGAACGGAGCAGAAAGAAAAAGAAAGGAAAGAAGGGAGATATGGAAAATAGAGTTTTAAAGGTTCCAAATTGAATTGGTAAGTCAATTTAAGCCCTTTTCTTGTAATTTTTGAGTTTTTATGAACCTAGAACAAAAAACTGCTAAGTATGTGTTGAAATTTTAGAAGTTATTAGATTCTTAAACATTAATTTTGTTGATTAAAAGAGTGAATTAGAGATTGAATTAATAGAATTTCTAATTAGAATTAGGAGAATGATTAAATTATAGAATAGGTTATAAAATGTGTACTATGGACTAAATTGCAAGAAACTTGAAATTAGGTATTTATGATGAAAATTAGAGAGTGAAGTTTGAGTTTGAGTGAATATAGAGTAGAAATAAAGTATGAATTAGGGTAGAAAAATAGATGTTTTTGGTTAGGGATTAAATTGAAATTAAGGTAGAAGTTAAATATCAAATTCAAGAATTGATGTGAATAATTGTTGTATTAATAATTGTGAAATTATTTTAATTTTCGTAGCTAACATCAAACTGGAGACATAGGCTCAGAAAGGAAAAGAAAAGATTGCCAAGGAATAACTCAGGAAAATGCTAGTTTGTATTACTATAATTTGAATTATTTATTATTAAATGCTAAATTTTAATTAATGTGCATGATAAGTGAGATTTAAGGCAAGTATTGATATTTGAGTTGAATGTGAATTGGATTGAATAGTGAATATATATGTGTAATTGAATTATATACTAATTGGAAAGTGGAAAATGATTTGAATTGAAAGTGAAATTGAAAAGTGATTTGGAAACCCTATTAACTAGTCCGGCTAAGTCGGATATAATTGGCATGAATAGGATTGGAAGAGTTCAGGGATACTTTGACCTCGAGTCGATGAGACATTAGGTGTCACTATATTACTTCGGATAGATTTGATGAGGTACTAGGTACCAACTTACTTCGGCTTGGCTGATGAGACACTGGGTGTCACTATATTGCTTCGAACTATCCAATAAGGCACTAGGTGCCATACTGGATTGTTTGGTTGGATCCGTGTATCCGCCAAGGTTCGAGTCATGGTAATCGGGATAAATATATGAAATGGCATATATGATACTAAGCTTTGAAATGGAAATAAAATGAAATTTCTAAACTAATCTTAATGTTGCTTGTGAATGTTTAGTGAATAGATTATCAGGTTGACGTCTTGATATGTTTTAAAAATAATTGTATATAAAATTGTATTGGTTGTGATATTGGTTTGAATTGGGCACGTTTTAAGTTTGCAGGGCTAGTTAGGTGATTATAAAGGGGCTATGCAAGAACTTGATTTAGACCCCAGTTGGAATAGTGGTTTTGAGGCCACATATCTGAGTCCAAAAATATTTTAATATTATTTTCCATGCCTAAAGTATGAGAATTTATATCTGTGAAATTTTCGTGAATTAATTTTTCCGATTGTGTGTTTAATTTGCAAAAAGGACTAAATCACATAAAAGGTAAAAATAGCATTCAATATGTTTAAGGTGTCAATTGACTTTGGCTTTTAAATGTGAGGGTCTTAAATGGTAAATGGACCATTAAAAGGTTGAGTGGTCATTAATGGCCTTGTTAAATATGCTTTATATGATTTTAAATGATGGATAAAATGGTAATTCAATAATTAATGTTTGTTTAATTAAACAAATGTATGAAATTAGTCCATTATCCATCCATTTTGCCGAAAACATAAAGAATAGGAAAGAAAGAACACAAGCTAATGTTCGACCTTGAAATTCTTTGATTAAGGTATGGTTTTTTTTTATCGATTTTTGATAATTTTTATGTTTTTGAGATTGTTGCTTTGTGTTCTATTAAGCCCATACCTTAATTTGAGAAATTGACGAAGATTTTGAAATGTTCCATTGATGAAATTATGAGCTTTGTGATGTTAATTTGTGAAATATGAAAGATATGTGTTAGATTAACATATTTTGTCTTTGAATTTTTGATGAATTTGAGTATTTTAGACTAAATTATGAAAATGAAATTTTGAGGGACTAAAATATGGAATAAATGAAATGTGTGGGCTTGTACAAGCTAAGTAAAAATTCGGCTAAGCTTGTATAAAAGGAAATTTCGTGAATTTGGTGATTTTGTGAATTAGGGACTAAATTGTTAGTGTGAAAATGTGAAGGTTAAAATGTAAAACGCCCTAAATATATGTTTTTGGATTGAATTGAAAATATTGGTGAATAAAAGAGCTAAATTTTAATGTGTTTAGATCAAGAACCAAAGAAAACGAAATTGGATCGGGAAAAGTCGAAAGTAGTTGATTAGCCGTTTTCATCCGTACGAATCCGAACGAGGTAAGTCCATGTACAAATAAATGTGTTAAATTGAGTTGTATTTACTATTATGATAGTTGAATTGGGTTGATTGGCTATGATAGCCTAATATGTGAAATCCGAGATAAATTCTGAGTATGTGACTATGTTCGAAAGCCCCCATTCGAACCTTAGGAATAGCTAGGATACAGATGTCATGACATAGGACCCGATATGAGTTTTCATGTAAGACCACGTTTGGGACGTTGGCATCGATTTGAGATTTACGTGTGATGTAACACCCCAAACCCAACCTAGATGTTATGACCGAATCTGGTGGCATACATGAGAGTGTTTTTGGAAACCATTTCAAATATCAAAATCTTCTTCAAGTTATTATCTTTCATTTATCACGACAGCTTAGAATACATTCATTAAACAAAAATCTGAAATAAAGTTTAAAATGCATTTGTAGTGTCACAGTTTATAAATTAATTAAGATAGAAAGCTGAAGACTGTAAGTATAAAACAAAACCATCCAGAATAACAAATATTAAAATAATAGAATAATAAATAACCAGAATAAAAAACAGGAAATCCAGTAAAGTCCATCAGTGGTCACCCTTGAGCCCGCCACTGCACTGATCCATCTACTGCTGGGGGTTACCTGACAGACAAATAATATAGAAGGGTGAGTTTTCACAAACTCAGTGTGTACATCCCCATAGTAAGGCAAGCATGCAAGCATATAACAGAAGCAGTCATACTTCCGGCCTGAGCCCTTAACAATTACGGTGTAGGCCTCGTCCCACTCAAATCAGTATCAGATACATTCGGGCCTTAGCCCATATAGATAAGCATGCATATCAATTAGTACAGTATATGCCCACCAGCCCTGCACACCATCTCCATCCACTCTACACACCATGTGGGGACAAAGGCAACCCACCCAGCCCTACACCAAGTATGGGGATTAAATCGACCCATCCAACCCTACACACCTCGAGGTACCATAAAATAGCACAATAATAAATAAAGGCAGTGAGGCTACCAATAACCGGCTAAATAGCCTTACAGTCTTCCTTCACTTTAATACCAAACCCAACCCAACGCTATGCAACATAAATATCATGGCATGGTTTAATACAAAGTAGTAGATCATAACACATGCTATCAATAACATGCTATCTCATATATACAGTGTCATGCCACAGAACAAGGCCTAAGTAACACTTACTGACCCTTTAATAGGTCACAGTTGACTACGGTAACCCGTGCAACCTTTCAGTACATTTCAAATTAATGGGCTCACATGCCTATGTAGCCTACCCTGTGGGCCACACGGTCTAAACTGGCGTCGCCCTATGGATGACACAGCCTGGCCCAAAATCCCACAAGCCTGCGTGGTTCACCTGTGTAAGCCCACACACCCGTGTGGCCCATACGGCCCAATTGGCCTAGCCTGTGCCTCACAAATAGCCTAGCCATCCTCACACGTCTGTGTTTATTGTGCCTGTGTGGCAGACGCATGACCTCGCTCGTTGATATCGCGTGATATGAAGTAATAAAATTTATAAAGAACTTGATCACACCAAAACTAACTAATATCACGACGTTGAGGCAAGCGCACCTGTCGAACAGTAGTATAGCTTAGTGGCATGACCGAGTTATCGTACCCAAGGGAACCAAAAGTACTAATACTTACTTCCTTTCTATTATCTAGCCTAAAAATAAAGAGAGTTGATTTAAACTAATTCTAAAACTAACTAAAAGTGCACAAGAGTAAATTGAGGAAAAACTTTAGGGAAAACTGATTGATATAAGCAATACTTAAGGGATAATCCACCTAGACTTCACTTATTATTGGTTCTTGAGCTAGACGATTTATTCACTTGACTTGATCCGTAGAGATCGCTAATTATGCTAAACCCTCCGTCAAGGCGAAGAGCAACTAGGCCTAGGTTGTTAACTAAAGTTCCTTTATTAATTACCACCCTAGGTTGTATTAATTCGATCTATGGTTCCCCATATTAGGTTTGACCCTAATCCGACAGATTTATGTCGCCCTATGTCTAGGGTTGCATGCAACTCCGCTTAATTATGGTAGATCTACTCTTACCACAGGGACTTTTGCTCCTCTGCTTTAAGCACATCCGTTTCTTGAATTAATACCTAGGCTTATTAACACAAGAATTAAGCACACATAATTAAGAACAACTCAAGTATTGATCATATAACTCAAGAATAAATAATAACAAGATTCGTCTTAGGTTTCATCCCCCTCAAGTATTTGAGGGGATTAGTTCATAATTAAAGAAGAAAACATCTCAGAAGATATAAAATAACAAAGCATAAAAGAAACCAAAAACCTCTGAAGGAATTTAGGGAGATCCTCTATGTTGCTGCAGAATTCCGGCTTCTGGGATGAATCAATCGGCTTCCCTTGGAGTAATTCCTGGCTTTCACTCTTCGTGTCGGTAGAGAGACGACTCCCCACTTAGGGAAAAGATTACCCTTGGCAGGGGAAATCAAGTACACCCTTAGAGTTGCCTCCTAGGGTCTTTATATAGAGTTTTGGGGAGCCTTTCTTAGCCTTTAAGTATTCAAATCCGAGTGAAATTCCTCTTCCTCATGACTAGAACATGCCCGTGTGCCACGCCCGTGTGATTTCAACAAGAGACCGTGTGATTCTATTGGTGGAGGCACGGCCGTGTGGCCTGGCCGTGCTTGTCGGGGCCTGGACCATGTGATCTTCATGTGGCACGGTCGTGTGCCACGGCTGTGTGGTTACTTCTTGGGCCGTGCGTTTTCACATTTTGGCCCATTTTCTCTTATTTTTGGTCCATTTTCTGTTCTTTCCTCTTCCCTATGCTCTCCTGAGTATTAGATATGAAAAAGAAAGATTAAGAGCACCAATTCCCACTAAATCATTAATAATTCATCCAAAATATAGGTTAAACATGGGGTAAAAATATGTATAATTTAGCGTTTATCAAATACCCCCACACTTAAACCTTTGCTTGTCCTCAAGCAAAATCTCAATCCCTAGAAAGAATCATTCTTCTCAACCTACAATCTTTATCAATAATGTTTCAAATTAATCCACAGGAAATCATGCAATGAAAATTCAGTCAAAATAACTTTAAAGACTCAATCAATCTAAGTTGAGAATTTTATCATTGAAACATAGGCTTTCTCCCTTCTCCTAAGTAATTATCTCTCCATCTTAGTTAACAGAATTTGACATCCTCACTAAAGATTCACTCTATCCACTCAAAGTGTTTAGGGTTCAAAAATTAAGCACTCTCTAGTCAATCTGAAAAGCTATTACCATTGGCTTGCAATGAAATCACATCTCCACCACTATAGATTGACATGACATATCGATCAAAAGGTCTTGTAAGGGTTGTAACGGGGCTAGGTTAGGGGTGTTGTCACAGGCTGCAAAAGAAGTTTGGAATCGAGATTGAACTAAAAAAATTATCTAGCTAGAAAAATCTCTATCACCGAGAACATATTTCTAGGGCTAGTTTTTATGATAATATCGTTCATTTCTGGGTAGCCTTTAAATAGAAATATGCAAAAACTTTTGAACTATTACATATGACAACTAAATTTAGCTGTAAATACACATTTTTTTTTTAAGAACAACTCATAATAATCTTGAATATTTACAACTTTACATGCTGGAAAAGAGAATAAAGCTAGATAATAATTTCAACTCAAATATCGACAAAAATAAGGGTCAAAGTAATGGAATTAAACCAAAAACGGGTTATTGGTTAATAATTAGAGGGTATGTCAAAGAATGGGTTGTCAGGCTCAACGGGGTTCACTAGGGGTTAATTTATAGAGGTAGGCATTTTGTGGAGTAAGTGGGTTAAATCCTAGGTGCCTTTATCAATGATGTGGTCTCAACATGTATAATCAAAGCAAGTTCTAGAATAACAATTCAGTATTGACTCACTCAAAGCAATAATAAAAGTGAGCACGAAAGAATGTATGCTCAAATGGCTAAAAAAATCTCACTAGAATTATGGCTTTTGATGTCAATCCTGCGAATTTCAAATCTCAAGATAATACTTAAAATTATCATGCTTGATTCCCTAATGTTTTAAAGTTTGAATAATCAAAGTACAAGCACCTATATCTTAATTCTCAACATATCAATAGAAATTATAAATCAATCAGAATTAATTCCTAATAGGAGACTAAGAATTAATTGAGAACAATGCATAAAGTAAAAATTCAGGGATTTTTCAGATAATGTAAAGATTTTAAAGTAAGCTTCCCCCCCACACTTAAGATGTACATTACCCTCAATGTATAAAGCTACATAAATAGCAAGAGAAGTATAATATCATAAGATAGGGAGAGAATTGAAACTTCCTGAATTTAGGGTGAAATTGTAAGGAAGAGTCGGCAATTGTGACAGGGTGTTCCCATTTCCGTTTGAATATGAGTTGTAGAGCTCCTTTTTGAAACTACGAAAATATTAATTAGTCGTGGGAATTTTCGATTAATAGAGATTACTCGTTCGAGATTGGCCGATATGAAAGATAGAAAATTAAATAACAAAAAAATAATAAACTAAGTTCTAAGAATACTAACATTGTAATGATTAAAAGGATTAAACATAAAAATAAAATTCGAAATAAAAAGGAAACTAATAAAGGAAAAATAAAAATGAAAAATGAGAAAAATAGAACCGAATGGGAGAATAGAGGTACACGCCTGTGTGGCTCGGGTTTAGCTCGTGTTGGCCATATTGCACGGCCGTGTGTGAACTTGTTCGCTTTTCACACGGTCGTGTAGGTAGTCACACGGCCGTGTGCGATGAGGCTTCGCTACTCCCACGATCGTATGGAATGGCACACGGCTGTGTTCAATTTGACAGTGTTGGCCACGGCTTGGGGATAAGACCTTGTGGATTTATGTAAGCCCGTGTCTTAATTGAAAGTTTGCCACGGCTATGCCGCACGGTCGTGGGAAATTTTTGCTCTGTTTGTACACGGCCTCGGTACACGACCGTGCCTCTGCTTGGAGTGTTCACAAGGCCTTGGACATGCCCGTGGGCATGGCCGTGTGGTCCTAAATCTCTGCATTAGTAAAGGTTAGTTGATGCATGAAAAATACGAAAATAAAAAATAATGGAGAATTTACTAAGTTAGTGCTCGAGTTGCCTCCCGAGAAGCGCTTATTTATAGTCTAAGCTCGACTTTGCTCGAGCTTGTACGTTCACGGTGGTTTGAAGAGTTGATACTCTTCTATCCTGTTTACAATTTCATTATCAACGTAAGATTTGAGTCGAGTGTGATTTACCTTGAAAGTGCCGAGTGACTCATGTTTTATCTCGACCGTACCATAGGGAAAGATTTTCATTACCATGAAGTAAGGTGTATTACTTGTATGCTCTTTTGACTTCAAGATTCGAGGATCGTCTTCCCCTAAGATTACCTTATCCCCTACCTTGAGTTGATTCGTTTGTACCTGAGGGTTGTCTTGGTGATGCTCTGGGTTGGTTTGGCATACTTTGGGCTTTTCATGATAGTTCAACCACTCATCTAGTTCCTCGATCTGAAGCATTCGCGTTTCAGGTGCATCTCCCTTGGATGGACTTGTTTGTGATTGGGTTGCCTTTATGTGAAGTGTATTCTGCACAGAAGGTTGGGTGGTGAGTTCAGTGTTTTTACAAGGACTCGTGACTATATTATTATCAGCAATCTTAATCGAGTTTCGAGCTTGTAAGGTAACTTGGTCATCACCTATGCATAGTGTAAGCTCACCTATTCCTACATCAATTATAGTTCTGGCAGTTGCTAAAAAGGGACGCCCTAAAATTAAGGGTACATTGCTATCCTCATAAATGTCTAAAACAACAAAGTCAACTGGGAATATGAATCTATAAATTTTGACAAGCACATCTTCAATTATTCCATTAGGAAACCTAATAGTTTTATCAGCCATTTGAATGCTCATCTTGGTTTGCTTAGGTTTTCCAAGACCTAGGTGTTTAAACAGTTTATAAGGCATGACATTTATACTAGCCCCTAAATCAGCTAAAGCATTTTTGGTGTCTAGGCTACCAAATAAACAAGGAAGAGTAAAACTCCCTGGATCTTTCATTTTGGTTGGCAGTTTATTTTGGAGAATAGTTGAGCATTCCTCGTTGAGTTCCACTGTGGACAGTTCTTCCATCTTCCTTTTATTTGTGAGAGGTTTCTTTAAAAATTTTGCGTATTTCAGCATCTGCGTAATTGCTTCAACAAATGGTAAGTTAATATGTAATTTCTTTAAGAGTTTGAGAAACTTACCAAATTGCTGATCTGTGCGGTCCTTCTTTAGCGCGTTTGGGTATGGGATACGAGGTTTAAATTCTTTGACAATTTAATCTTTGGAACTTACCTCATCCTTTCCTTTACTTACCACAGGCTCCTTGAATGGCTTTAGGTTAGTTTTGGTTAATCCCTCATCATCTATCGTATCCATGGCATTGAGTTGCTCCTTAGGGTTAGTCTCAATGTTGCTTGGTAACCCACCTTGCGGTCTTTCAGAGATTAGCTTAGCAAGCTGGCTTATTTGAGTTTCAAGCCCTTGAATAGATGCCTGCTGGTTCCTTAGTGCTGTTTCAGTATTTTAGAAGCGGGTTTCTGACATGGCCATGAATTTGGTAAACATCTCTTCAGGATTGGGCTTTTGCTCTTGTTGCTACGGTGGCTGCTGAAAACCTTGAGAAGGTGGTTGTCTTTGATTTCCTTGCTCTCCCCATTAAAAATTAAGGTGATTCTGCCAACCATATCCATAAGAGGAGTAATCTGGATTGAACATATTTCCCTGGTTTGCATCACACTGCATCACTGGATGTGCCTGCGTAGAACCAACAAAATTATCAAACTTTTTATTTAAAAGTTCTACTTGGTTAGTGAGCATGGTGACAGCATCAATATTATAAACTCCTGCAGCTTTTGTTGGCTTTGTCCTCATGACTTGCCATTGATAGTTATTCAGTGACATCTCTTCTATAAACTCATAAGCTGCTTTTGGTGTTTTATTGTTGATTGTTCCTCCGGCGGCTACATCAATCATCTGCCTTGTTTATGGATTCAAACCGCTGTGAAAGGTTTGAACTTGTAACCACAAAGGCAACCCATGGTGAGGGCACCTTCTCAAAAGATCTTTGTATCTCTCCCAGGCATCGTAAAGTGTCTCTAGATCCATCTGCACAAAAGAAGAGATATCGTTTCCAATTTAGCTGTTTTAGCTAGAGGAAAATATTTAGGTAAAAATTTTTCGGTCATCTGTTCCCATGTAGTGATTGAGCCTCGTGGTAAAGAATTTAACCATTGTTTGGCTTTATTTCTCAAAGAGAATGGAAATAGCCTCAATCGAATGGCATCATCAGAAACGCCATTTATTTTGAAGGTATCACAAAGTTCCAAAAATTTGGCTATATGTGAGTTTGGATCTTCGTCCTGTAAACCATCAAACTGCACCAATTGTTGTATCATCTGAATAGTGTTAGGCTTTAACTCAAAATTATTAGCAGCAATAGTTGGTCTAAGAATGCTAGTTTGGGTACCAGCCAAACTAGGTTTAGCATAATCATACATAGTGCGAGGAGCTTCTTCTTGATTTTCTGGTGGCGCGACTATTGCGGGAGGTGGTGGAACATTTTGATTTGCTTCCATCTCTTCTGTAGGTTCTGGCTCTTGATCAGGTTCTTGTTCAGGATAACGTAGACTGCGTCTAATTTCTCTGCGATTTCTGCGAACTGTCGCTTCTAGATCTTCGTCAAAAAGTAGTGGTCCTGTTGGATTATTTCTAGTCATAAACTAAAAATACCTAAAAAGAGAAAGCAAAGGAAACTCAAAAATTTAAAAGAAAATAAAAATAAAAGAAAAATAAATAAATAAATAAATATATATGGCTAAAGTAATAGAAATCGAGCTTTCGTAATATTTTAGTTCCCCGAGAATGGCGCCAAAGACTTGATATCACATGATATGAAGTAATAAAATTTATAAAGAACTTGATCACACCAAAACTAACTAATATCACGACGTTGAGGCAAGCGCACCTGTCGAACAGTAGTATAGCTTAGTGGCAAGACCGAGTTATCGTACCCAAGGGAACCAAAAGTACTAATACTTACTTCCTTTCTATTATCTAGCCTAAAAATAAAGAAAGTTGATTTAAACTAATTCTAAAACTAACTAAAAGTGCACAAGAGTAAATTGAGGAAAAACTTTAGGGAAAACTGATTGATATAAGCAATACTTAAGGGAGAATCCACCTAGACTTCACTTATTATTGGTTCTTGAGCTAGATGATTTATTCACTTGACTTGATCCGTAGAGATCCCTAATTTATACTGAACCCTTCGTCGAGGCGAAGAGCAACTAGGCCTAGGTTGTTAACTAAAGTTCCTTTATTAATTACCACCCTAGGTTGCATTAATTCGATCTATGGTTCCCCATATTAGGTTTGACCCTAATCCGGCAGATTTATGTCGCCCTATGTCTAGGGTTGCATGCAACTCAGCTTAATTATGGTAGATCTACTCTTATCACAGGGACTTTTGCTCCTCTACTTTAAGCACATCCGTTTCTTGAATTAATACCTAGGCTTATTAACACAAGAATTAAGCACACGTAATTAAGAACAACTCAAGTATTTATCATATAACTCAAGAATAAATAATAACAAGATTCGTCTTAGGTTTCATCCCCCTCAAGTATTTGAGGGGATTAGTTCATAATTAAAGAAGAAAACATCTCAAAAGATATAAAATAGCAAAACATAAAAGAAACCAAAAACCCCTGAAGGAATTTAGGGAGATCATTTATGTTGCTGCAGAATTCTGGCTTCTGGGATGAATCAATCGGCTTCCCTTGGAGTAATTCCTGGCTTTCACTCTTCGTGTCGGCAGAGAGATGACTCCCTACTTAGGGAAAAGATTACCCTTGGCAGGGGGAAATCAAGTACACCCTTAGAGTTGCCTCCTAGGGTCTTTATATAGAGTTTTGGGGAGCCTTTCTTAGCCTTTAAGTATTCAAATCCGAGTGAAATTCCTCTTCCTCATGACTAGAACACGCCCGTGTGATTTCGACAAGAGACCGTGTGATTCTATCAGTGGAGGCACGGTCGTGTGGCCTGGCCGTGCTTGTCAGGGCCTGGACCGTGTGATCTTCATGTAGCACGGCCGTGTGCTACGGCCGTGTGGTTACTTCTTGGGCCGTGCGTTTTCACATTTTGGCCCATTTTCTTCGATTTTTGGTCCATTTTTTGTTATTTCCTCTTCCCTATGCTTTCTTGAGTATAAGATATGAAAAAGAAAGATTAAGAGCACCAATTCCCACTAAATCATTAATAATTCATCCAAAATATAGGTTAAACATGGGGTAAAAATATGTATAATTTAGCGTTTATCACTCGTCGTCAACACGCCCATGTATCACCATACTACTACATGGGTAGTCCACATACCCGTGTGGTGTCGCCAGACTAGTTTTCAGCTTTTGTCGAATTACGTTTTCAGTGCGTTAAGGGTACACACCTGATTACTTTTTGATGTTAACGCTATTCCGAGCACTCCAGATCCTTCTTCTGGAAAATGACGGCTCCTTACTGAATTAGAGCGTCGTTTAGCAGTTCTGTAAGATTCGAATGTCTCCTAAACGGTAATTATCCCCCATTAATAACTTATTCGACCAAAATAACACTTAGAGCGAAAGAGTTCACTTACCGAACACACACTAGCATCGAACGAAAGGAATGGCAAGAGCACGAAATTAAAAGGGAAAAGATGAAGGGCAATAATTGGCAGCAAGCAAGAGAAGAAGCCGGCAGCAAGAAAGGGAATTTTTGGAAAAGAAAGAAACTTGAATTTTGGAAAAAGAAAGAATATTCAAATAGCTACCCTATTTCCCTAAATCTCTTCCACTATCAGTATTTACAACCAACTGAAACACTCACACGGCCTATCAACAAAAATAATGCCACCGCACAGACTCGAACCCAAGACCTCCCACTCAATCACAAATCATTTAGCCACCAGTCCAGCAGGTCCATTCTGTTATTTCCTTACACATAAATTCTTTTAAGCCTTCTATCCAATAATCGAACTTCACTTAAATAAAAACCAAAATTTAGCCCAAGCCTCTACTTGAACTTGGAACCTTCCCCAACACACCTAAAGCACATAACCATTAAAGCAAACAATTATTTGTGCCAATTAATCAAAAAACAATTTTAGAAATTCTAAAGCACAACAAATCACAAGAGCTAAAACTTTAGGACGTTACATGTAAAACCATGTCTGGGATAGTGCCATCGTATTTGATTTCGTGTAAGACCCTGTCTAGGATAGTGGCATCGATATTTGTTTATATGTAAGACCACGTCTGGGACATTGGAAGCTTTTTGAGATTTCTAAGTATCCTATTTGATTCTGAATGGTTTCACAAGCAACTCCAAGAAATATATGCCTCTGTTAAGATATATCCGTTTCAGGTACGTTTGAGATATGTTCGATATATGATAACGAAAGGTATGTATATACGCAATTCAATATATGCGAGATATATATTAGTACTTGGAAATGAAATGTGATATAAGTGCAAATGAGCTTGATTAAATAAGTTACATGAGCAATATGAAAATTTGATTGTGTTTTGCCATGAAATATATGAGTGAATTGAATTATATTTGATTCATGAGTTGAATTTATTTGTATATGGCTTACTTAGCTCTTTATAGCTTACTTTATGTATGTTTGCATTGTTTTATAGATATCAAAGCTACTGGGAGCTCAGGGATCGTCAAGGATAATCACCACACTATCAAACTTGATTTTGGTACCTTTTGAAAGTATAAATGTTAAGTATGGCATGTATAGTCTAGATAGTATGTGATATTATTTTGATTTGTATATATGTTATGCCATGTGATATGGCTAACTAATGGATGTGTTTATGTTTGAGTTTGGTATATGATTTGTGAGGTAACTTTAGTAAGTCTAAGTGCATATATGGCCTAATGTGAAATGGTCATTTTGGTATGAACCATATGGTGATTTTGATGAGCTTTGATATGTAACAACCCAGTTTAACCCTAGTCAGAATAGTGGTTTCGAGACCATATATCTGAATCAAAAAATATTTTAATATTACTTTCCGTACTTATAATATG
Source organism: Gossypium stocksii (assembly GCA_020496765.1). NCBI lineage: Eukaryota > Viridiplantae > Streptophyta > Magnoliopsida > Malvales > Malvaceae > Gossypium > Gossypium stocksii. The sequence continues at coordinate 44,037,258 of CM035628.1, read as the reverse complement.
TGAATTTATATCTGTGAAATTTTCGTAAACTAATTTGTCCGTTTGTGTGCTTAATTTGATAAAAAGACTAAACTGTAGAAAATGCAAAATTGTCCTTCTATTTGATTAATGGCCGAATTGACATGTCTTTATAAAAGAGAGGTCCCTTTTTTATAAATGGACCATTAGTTATATGAGTGGTCATAAATGACCCTGTTTTTATGTGTTTTATAAGTTTAATTAATAAGATTAATATTGCTATTTAGTTATTAAAGTTATTATTAATAAAACAAAAACAATTTGATGGCCATTATCATGTTCTTCCACCAAATAAGAAAGAAAAGGAAAGGGTTTATGCATTGTTTCATTCGGCCATGGTTAAACAAAATTCAAGTATGTAATTTGATTCATTTTTTATGATTTCTACGTTTTTGTGATCGTTGCTTCCTGTTCTTTAAAGCCCATATCTCAATTTCAAAATTTGATGTTGATTTTGAGTTATGCCATTGTTTATTTTGTGAGCTTTGTGAAGTTAATTGATGAAAAATGAAAGATATGTGATAGATAAATATGTTTTCTATTTGAATTTTTGATGAAATTGAGTATTTGGGCTAAATTATGAAAAATGAAAAATTGAGTACTAAATTGGGAAATAAAAATGTTGTATGGGCTTAGGTGAAAGCCAGAAAGATACGGCCAAGCTATGGTCTTAACAAATTTTGTGTATTTTGTGATTTTGTGAAATAGGGACTAAAATGTCAAAATGTGCAAATGTGAGGGCTAACTTGCAAAATGCCCTAAATTTGTGTTTGTGGATTGATTTGAATAAATGCGAGACTGAATGAGTTAAATTTGAATATGCTTAGATCAAGAACCAAAGAAAACAGAACTAGCTCAAGGGAAAGTCAAAAATTGTTGAATAGCCGTTTTCATCCGTCTGAATCCGAACGAGGTAAGTCGATATACAAATAAATGCGTTAAATTGAGTTATATTTGTTTATATGTAAATGAATTGTGATATATGGCTATTTGAGCTGAATACATGAAATCTGAGAAAGTTTTGATAATGTGACGACGTCCGGAAAGCCCCGTGCGAACCTAGGAATAGTTAGGATACATATGTCATGACATAGGATCCAATCTGTGTTTTCGTGTAAGACCACGTTTGGGACATTGGCATCGATTTGTGATTTACGTGTAAGACCATGTTTAGGACATTGGCATCGTATTTGATTTCGTGTACGACCCTGTCTGGGATAGAGGCATCAATATTTGATTACATGTAAGACCACGTCTGGGACGTTGGCATTGTATTAGCTTTTCGAGCTATTCGCATATCCTATTTGATTCCCTACGGTTCAATGGGAAATTCTGATATTTGAATGAGCATACGAATAAGCATCCAATTATGGTACGTATGAAACAAATGCTTTGTTTGAAATCGAAGGGTATGATATTGTTATTTGTGAACTTATGACATATGTAAGAGTACTTGAGAATGAGATTTGTTAAAAGCAAGAGATAGAAGATCATCTGAAATATATGAGAAATGTGATCCTATAATTATGTTTTGCCATGAGATTACTTGATTAAAATGAGCTATGATTGTGTTATTTGATCAATTTATTTGTATATGGCTCACCAAGCTCTTTGTAGCTTATTTTGTGTGTGTTTGCGTTGTTTTATAGATATCGAAGCTACCGGGAGCTCAGGGATCGTCAAAGATCATCACCACACTATCGAACTTGATTTTGGTACCTTTTGAATGTATATATGTTAAGTATGGCATGTATAGTCTAGATAGGATGTGATATAATTTTGAGTTGTATATATGTTATGTAACACCCCAGACCTGGCCCAGACGCTATAGCCCGATCTCGTGTGTCACATGGAAGTTATGTTCGAAGTTGGACTTATCAATAAAAAGTTTCTTCCCATTTTAAAATCCTGTTTAGATTTTGGTCATAGAACGAAACCTAATTAAAACCATTTTTGTGAGTTGAAAAAGTATTAGTAGAAATGGTTGCCATATTCGTTGATTTCAATTACTTGAAAGCTCTTAGTCTTGTTTTTGAAAACCTTACATGTGAGTTTTCTTGAAACCATTTATTATTAGTTTTGAAAACCCGATTAACTACTTTAACGATTTGAATAATAAAACAACTCAAATACGGAAGTTAAAATAAAAACCCCATAATGGCCTTATTACATAAATAATACCCAAATTGAAATTAAATAAAACCAAAAATCCGAAAGCAAAAGACATGTGGCACCACGAGTCCCTCGTAGCTCCAAATCATCTAAGGCTGGGGCTTACCTGCACATTTAAAATAAAAAGGGTGAGTTTGCAAAAACTTAGTGTGCAACTCCCTGACAGAATAGGCCGGGCCGAAGCCCTATATAGAAACAGATCAGTTTGGGCCTTAGCCCTATACAGATACAGAGTGGGTCCAAGCCAATTACAGAATCAGAATAGTGTACATGCATGAATGCCCAACCCAGTCCAACCATCACACCACCCGTACCAACCCATCACACCATGTGGGGAATAACTCAACCCACCCAGCCTGTACACTAATACGCTGCCATGCTGCTAATAACAGATATCGTGGTAGAGCCACCAAAACAAAATATATGGCAAAGCCACTATAGAGAATTATGTGGCAGAGCCAGTATTACAAAGCTACCACCAACATCATACCCAACCCCATGCAGATCATCATGTCATAAATATTTATATCATGCATGCAGATCAACAAACATAGTTTCAGTCATACATATGTCAGACAGCCTATCTCTAGGGGTATAAGGGTCATTTAGCAGTCAAGGGCAAAATGGTAATTTCACCCCTTAGGGGTATTTTGGTCATTTTACTAAGTTTCTGAGTCACGACAGCTAATACGACCTCCTAACCGGTCTAACGTCGCTCCAAGCAACTCAGATAGTCTATACGATTAAAATAATGTATATGGGCCCAAAACCCCTATTGGGCCCAGGTGGGTCCACACGCTCTTGTGGCCCACTCAGTCTTGTCTTACGCACAGTACTACAAACCTTATCATCCAACATACTAACGATCACTTACCAAGTAATTTACCCATATGGGCTCGTAGGCCCATTGGGCCCATTTTGACCCATCGAGGCCCATAACGGCCTAAGTGCACAAAATTTCGCACAATAGCCTTCACAGTTTATTGCCCATGATTTGTGGGTTCGATTTAGCCTACAAGCATTCGCACACCCGTAAGGCCTCGAATGCTGACGTTTCGACATTTGGCTTTTTAGCTTTAGCCGATCTACGCTACAGAGGGGTGTGGTTACACACCTTTTTCCAAAACCGTTTCCAACACTTCACAAGCCTCTAACCTACAATCATTCCAACATCAAGTTAATTTTCTACTTAATAGTATTCACGTACGTAATACCCGAACAATAATACTATACACCTTGATGGTGAGAAAACGACTTGCTCCTTTCTCGGCTATCCATTAACGCAATCTCACCCCTAAACGACTCGCTGCATACAACCAACCCTTATTAAAATCAGGACTTAATATTATAAGTGACTTAAACCTACAAAAATATGCTACCAAAGTAAACTGATGCCTTACCTCAACCAATGAACAAGGCTTGAGTAGCAGAATGCCCTGACGCTAATCACCTCTCGAAAACACCTATGGATCCAATCGGTACAGACTTAAGGATTAAGAGTGGGCATTTGGTTCTCAAAAGAAGATGAGTTGATCGGGTTTACCACATAATGCAATAGGAAAAGAAAGAGTTACCTACCTCGATATTTTCCTTACGTAAGAGATCCTTGCCACTAATACAGTTCGGCCAAACAGGAGAGAAAAGAAAGACACTCAAGAGTGAGACAGAGGTTCGGCTATAGAGGATTCAATCGATAGAACGATAGAGGGGGGAAAAGGGTTCGTAGTATTCAGCCAATGTAGAGTAGTCAATCAAAGAGAAAGAAGTAGGTTAGGCTAGAGGGAATGATGAGACAGAATAAGGAAAAGAAAAGTGAAAAAGGGAATGGAGAGGGAAGAAAAATGGTGGCATCGGCTAAGATGTGAGAAGAACCAGAAGAAAGAAGTTTGACAAGATTCGACTAGAGAAGGGATTAGAGAAAAGAATGCTAAATTGACCAAAGTGAATGGGAAGTAGAAGATTTCTAAAGAGGATTCGGAAAAAATAGAAATAGGTAAGGTTTTCAATCACCACTTCAAGAAAAGACCTGAATGGTCAATAAGCATAAACAACCGAAGTCCAAAAAGAAAACACTTAAGGACTCTATACCAATTCGGTACCACCTACAAAACACAAAAGAAACAAAAGCCAAACCCTTAAAGTTGATACAAAAAAATTCGGCACCTACCCACCAAAAGCCAAAAAATGCACCTAAACAAACCCCTAGCCGAATATGCAACTCCCCCTACCCCAATCGGCTACAGTTTCTCTCAATCTCAACTTCTTGAAAAACTCCATGATAATCTCCACATATTTCTCTCCTTGCTCTCCTTCAACATCCCATTTCCAATTCAAATTTCAACCATCAAACGAAGTCAAATTCTCATCTTTTACCAAGTCTCCAGCCAACTCAAGTGTTTGAAATCCTTTCCACCTCTTGCCGGTAGGAAAAATAACTCATTATGCTTGCAAGGGAATTTGAACCCCAGTTCTCCTTCCCATGCCTATGGCGCCACTTGCAACTCCACCAAACGCACTTTTTGCATCATGAAACGACCACATTTACATATAAACCCTACATGCCAAAGTCCAGATTCACTTAAGACAATAATTGAAAATTTTGTCAAGGGTCCAACTTGAACCCTAGCTTCCTAAGAACCCTCAAACGTAATCAAACCATCAAGCCAACATGCCAAACATGCAATTTATTAAAACATGCACAAATTACTACCCCCTAAATTTTGGGGCGTTACAATATGCCATATGATATGGCTAGGTTTTGGTTGAATTTGTGGTTTGTTTTGGTATGTGATAAGTAAGGCAAATTTGACATGTTTTATGATGCTTATATGGCCTAATGTGAAATGGTCATTTTGGTATGAACTATATGGTGATTTTGGTAAGCTTTGATAAGAGATGGAATGTGGTATTTAATGAGTTATGTTTCATAAGATTTGGTATGAATTTGGCTTATGTTTTGGTATGAATTAGTAAGGAAATTGATTATGAGTTTGGATGAAGATTAGATGGCATAAATTTTGTGTATTTTGGTTGTGAATTGTTTGAGAAATGATGATATAAAATGTGTTGATTTTGGCTTGTAGGAATGACCCAATAAGGGTGGCAATTTTGGCTTTTCGAATGGCCTATTTTTGTCCACACGTGCAAACACACGGGCGTGTGTCTTGGCTGTGTGTGACACACGGTCATAGTACACGGTCGTGTGTCCCCTAAAGTACCATTTCGAATTAAGTTAGTATACCCTACAGGTTTGACACGGCCTAGGCACATGGGCATGTCTAGTGGCCATGGTTGGCACACGGGCTGGTACATGGGCGTGTGATCGGTCGTGTGACCCAAGTCAGTAACCTCTCTAAATTTCACATGGCCTGGCACACGAGTGTGTCCTCAACCGTGTGGTGCAAGTTAGAATGTATGCCCTGTTTTGCCACGGCTTAGACACAAGGGCGTGTCTAAGGCTGTATGAGGAACACGGCCTGACCACACGAGCGTGTGACCTCTGTAGCTGTGAAAAATGTTTAAGTTTCAAAAAATTTTGTATGAGCTCCGTTTAGTCCCGACCCCTTTCTAATGCATGTTTATGGTCTCGTAGACTTTCTAAAAGGACTCAATGTGTATGTTTGACTATGACATGTGGATGAAAATTGTTATGTTCGTGAATGTTTTGAATTGTCTGGTAATACTCCTAACCCTAGTCCGGTGACGTATACAGGTTAGGGGTGTTACACAGCTACTAAAGCAGATGTTGAAAGGAAACTGAATAAGGTATCAAATCTCCATCGTAGCAATGATGAACCTGTTTAGAGTAGAATGCTTATTTTCGTTGTTGATTAATTATTGAAAAATCCTTAAGATCCTGGTGATATATAAGATTTGCATTTTGCATTTCAATGTAACAATTTTGAACATCATTTTTCAGTGAAAGGAACAAAGTTGGTATTTACTGTTTGTTGTTTATGATTGGTAGAAAAAGTTTCAATTGAATTTTATTTAAATTGTCATAATAAATTGAATTTCAACACATTATTTATAAGAATAATTTCATGTGGAGCGCTACAGTCGATATTACTATATAAACAAAAAATAAAGGTACACGATGAAGAAAAATCACCGGAACTACAAATTATGAGGAATATCAAATGTGAAACATGAAATGGTTGATATCCCACTTCAAATAGCCAAGCCTAGAGTGTTTTACATGACTTTTTCCCATTAACCTTAATTTCTAATCAATCCATCATCAATTAGAAATTAGTTACTAGAGTATCTACACATATTTAACTTATATTTTATTTAATAAAAAAATCCAATAAACCATAAACAAATCAGACCACTTTTAATTTAGGCTAATCTTTTATGATAGTAATTAATAACATGTAATTACTATTATTATATGTGTGATGTCCATAGTTTTCAAAAAGTTCCCACTTGGACCACATATATATATATTAATTACTCTATAATTACATGTCATTATATAACCTTATGAGCTCAACACTTTACTATCATATCCAAATGTATTCCAAACAATCTCATCCACTAATTATGTTAACATTGAATCAAGACAACTTTCGTTACATATATCGTAATTATATCCATCCCTGATCACGTATATTAACATAACCAAATGACATAGATCAAGTATGGATGTGTAGCATGGAAATTACATGCAATGGGAACCAAACATGCCTATTTGTAATTGGCCCTCCTTAACTTTAGTGAGATCGAACCTTACTAAAATCAGAGTGTGAAAAAATCAGATAAACTTTATTTCTACAAAAAAAAAAAACCTTAAATTGAAATAACAAAAAAAATTTCTATAATAGAAAAGTAATTAAAATTACAAACTCCCACTAAAACTAAATATCCTACAATGACATTAACCAATATGAAGTCCTTTAGTAAGTGGGTCTGCAATCATGAAGTTTTTCCTAATAAGCTTTATAGGGACTTAACCACTCTGAACTTTAATTTAACAACTAGGAATTTAAAGTCAATGTGCTTTGACTTTGATGTGCTCTTGTTATTATTGGAATAAAGAACTACCAATTATTGTCACGATTTACACCATAGTGGCAATATTTTGCATCAATGTTCCATCAAAATTGGAGTCTGTATACTTGATGAACCCTAACTTATCAGACCTTTGATATATGATCATGTAAACTTTTGTTCTCTAAAGATGTCTCATAACCCTCTTGGTTGGTATCCAATGGTCTATACCAGGGTTGGTTAAATATTTGCCTAACATCCTAACAATGTATGCAATATTTGGACGTGTACATACTTGAGCATACATTAGACTCCCAAGGTTTGTACTAATGCATAGGGAATCTTTTTCATTTCTTGAATTTCAAGGTTACTTTTAGAGCATTGAGTAAGATTAAATTTGTCTTCTTTAGCAATTGGGGTGTCACCTATTTACAACCTTACATGTCAAACCTTTTGAATACTTTATGCATATAGCTATTTCGTGACATTCCAAGAATACCCCAAGATTGATCTCGATATATTTGAATTCCTAAAACAAAAGAGGCATCCCAAGATCTGTTATCTCAAAATGCTTAGATAAAAACCTCTTGGTTTCGTGCAATAAACTATATCATTAACGACAAGAAAAATGTCATCAACATATATAACCAAGAATATATGCTTGCTCCCATTGAATTTGTGATACAAACAATCAACAATATTCATATCAAAATCGAAAGAGATAATTACTTGATGAAACCTGTGGTACCATTGATGAGAAGCTTGTTTGAGCCTATATATGAATTTTGTTAATTTGCAAACTGTATTCTTTAGATCTCCCAACTCAAAGTTTTTTTATTGTATCATATAAATTGTTTCTTCAATGTCGCCATTGAAAAACTCAATCTTAACATCCATATGATGTAACTCAAGATCAAGATAAGCAATAATAAGCGTCATGATTGTCTTAAACGAGTCTTTCGCTGAAACAGGAGAGAAAGTCTCTATAAAATCAATGACCACTTTCTAAGTATATCCTTTAGATACAAGATGCGTCTTATACCTCTCTACATTACCATTTGCATCCTTCTTGGTTTTAAAGATCCATTTACAACCAATTGATTTTGCACCTTTAGGTAATGGGGTAAGTTCCCATACTTTATTATCTTGTATAGATTAATACTCTTCTTGCATGGCCTCAATCCACTATGAGAATCATAACTTTTCATTGCCTAAAAAAAGTTGATTGGATTATCTTCTATCATTCCATTATCATCTTTATACTCTAGGAGAAATACAACATAATAGTAAAAAATAACATTTCTCCTTTCTCTCATAGCCATCCTTAATGACACTTATTCTTAAGGTTGTTGAGTGTGTTTTTCTAGAATAATTACCTTATCTTAAAGAAAGAGTTGTTTAACATTGTCTCGTTGAGGTTCTAGATTCACTTCTTGATAAATGATAGGTATGAGAACCTAAACATCATCAAAAGTGATAGCTGAAACTAAGTTAGAATCTAATTCCTCCTCAAAAGCAATGTTTCTAACCTTATTTCTCCCTCCAAGTCCAACATCTTCCAAAAATATTGCAATTCCTGTCTAAAAAATACTCCTATTTGTGGGATTATAAAACCTATAACCCCTAGATCGCTCATAATAACCAATAAAGTAGTTGCTCACTGTTTTGGAGTCTATTTTTTTTATGTGGCCTATAAGGCCTTGCATTAGCTGGACATCCCCAAATGTGAAAGTGCTGTAGACTAGGCTTTCGACCTATCCAAAGCTCATAAGGTGTTTTTGCAGCTGCTTTAGTGAGCACTCTATTCAGAATGTAAACTATTGTGTTTAGAGGAATTGGTTAAATAAGCACTTTTAGACTTATCATGTTTCAACATTTCTTCCTCTTGTACAATGAGAAATGAGCTCATTTAGAGTCTAGTTTTTTTTTTTTTTTAATAATTGTAACTAATTTTAATTTGGTTAAATTATACATGAAGCAAAACCAAAACTGTAAGAACAAGCAATTTCTTAGAAAGCTCAATCTTAAGTGCCTTAAGTCTTAAAGCAACATGGAACATCTACATAATGTACTCTCTCACGTTTCCTTGACCCTTACACTTCATAAACATCAAAGAAGCCAGAAGTGATGTCATCTAAATCTTATTGTTTTTGGTAAAATGTTTCTCAATTTCGTTAAGGAAACCCTTGGCCTGATTAATCTCTTCAAATTCTGTGGCTCTAAAGGCTTTTGGAATGTTGTGTTTGTGTTCATGATCATTAGACTCATGTGGTTTGAATGATCCCATCTCTCAGAATCCTTTTTAGCATTAGGAGTGCTTGCTGCAGTGAGAGGTGCATGTTGTTCTTCCCTTAGTGCAAAGTCTATATCCATACAAACCAAGCTGTAACACCCCAAACCCGGCCCAGACGTTATGGCCAGATCTGATGTGCTACATCACAGTGCCTTTCAGAAAATCAGAAATTTGCGAACCAAAACTTAACGTCAATTTAAAACCCCTTTGTGATTTTATGGAAAACTTTAAGGAATTAAGTTCTTTACTATTATTGAATCATCTTGTCAAAACATTTTCCGTATTAGATGCCATTGATATGCTAAACTGATTTAAATCGTGGAACCTTTTAAAACCTTGACGTTTGGAACGCATGTTTTCAAAAAAAACATTATTAATTTTAGAAAATCCATTTTCTTCTGATTAGTAGTTTTAAAATAAATAATCAAAAGCCTAAATATAGATTAAGTCCCATAACTTATTACAAAAATAAAACCCAAAACGTAACTTAAAGTATAAATAAAACCAAAGATAATCTAAATGTAGATGTGTGGCCACCTCCGAGCCCCTCGTAACACCAAATTACCTATGGCTGGGGATTAGCTGCACAGTTAAAAGAAAGGGTGAGTTTACAAAAACTTAGTCTGTAATCCCCTATCAGTCAATTAGTATATAACATGCAGAAACAATCTGGGCCTGAGCCTTATTCAAAAATAGTATAGGGTGAACCTTAGCCCAATACAGTATTAGTGTGGGCCTTAGCCAATATAGTAACAGTACAGTGTAGAAATGCATTAGTGTAACCCACCCCAATCCAGCCAACACACCACTCCGTACCACCAACACACCATGTGGGGATAAAATCAACCTACCTAGCCAACACACCAATATTGCAACTGTGCTGCCATTAATAGTATATGTTGCCAAGCCACCGGTATCAATATATGTGGCAAAGCCACCAGTAACAGTATATGTGGTAAAGCCACCAGTACAGTATACTTCCTCCAAACAGAATCCCAACCCATGTAGTATGTCATGTCATAAATGATACATATGTGCAGCATGTCATGCACAGTAACAGTCACATTTACATCCTAAACGTAGTCAACCTGCCTCTAGGGGTATGACGGTCATCTTTATCTATTAGGGGTAAAATAGTCATTTTACCCCTTTAAGGGTATTTTGGTAATTTTACCAGTTTTGGGATCTTGGTATGCACATCAACCTCTTAGAGGGTCTACAGTCACCTAGAGCATCTTTTGTAACTCAAACGGTCATAACAGTATTAATGAGGTCGAGGCCCATTGTCGGCCCAAGTGGGCTCACACGCTCGTATGGCTTATTTGGCCCAACGTGGCCCATAACGGTCTAAGCCCACGAGAACACTCATGGTGGCCTATGGCCATGTTTCATGGGCTTGCATTACCACACGTGCGCTCACACGCTCGTGTGGCGTCAACGCCCAGCCTTTTGGCTTTTCGGCTTTTTTCGTTCTACAGATAAAGTGGGGTGTTTACACAACAGTTTTACAAAACTAGCTAAGATCCATGATCTCTGAACCTATAATCAATCAAGGTACACGTATCAACTTTGCAACCAAGAGAATTACTGACCAGTTATCCCCAAATTGACAATTATTACTCACCCTGGTTGAGAAATATCACTTATTCCTCTACGATAGTTGGTTAGAACCGACCACCCTTCCTTGTTGTTAACTACGATAAAAGAATAATCTATCAGTTACGACTACCTAACCCAAAGGTTGTTATGCACGAATCTAAAAGGCACACCCCTAGATTAGGGAATAAGTATTCGGCCACAATACAACAAAATCCCATCTATCCCTAGTCGAACCAAATAATTAATCCAGGATTACCTTTGATCGAAATCGACAAAGAGGTTCCGAAAGCTTTAGTACTCTAATGAATCCTTCGAACACCAAATGATTAGAACCATCACCACCGAAACTTGAACAAAGAGAGAGAGAGAGGTAGAAAGAATCAACTATGAAAGAGACCAAAAAGTGAAGAATGGTGAGGAAGAAAAGAAGCAGAGTTCGGCCAAGACAAAGAAGATTATTAAGAGGAGAAGAATGGTAAATGAAGGGAGAAAGAAAGAAAAGTATAGTTGACTTTGGTTATGAGAGAAGAGGAACCAATGTTCGGCTAAATGAAGAATTGAGATTGAGGGGAGAGAGAGGTAAGGTTCAGTCTTAAAGACAGAAGGTAAGGAAAAAAGCCCAAAAGCAATTTGGTCACAAAGGTAAAGCACAAAATTGTAATAGAAGAGCAAAAGGAAAATTCGGCACTCAGGAAAAATCGAAACTAATTGTCACAACACCAAAACTCAAAATTGGCACCAAGAATAATACCCTAAAATGCTCTCAAATCACCGAAATGCACACACCCCACCAAATCCAAAACTAAGTGTTTCCCCTTAGCAAAATTCGGTACTAAGAACATCCCACTTTCAGCAAACCACTGCCACTTACCTACTCCTTGATCCCTTCCTCAATTCTCTCCACAACTTCCTCCCCGAATCCCATCCACAAATCACTCAACAACCCCTTATCCATACCCCCTTTTCTCTCCATAACCCATTCAACTCTCTTTCTTAGCAGAATTTTAGTCCAACTCTACCTCTCACACAAAATGGAAATAAAATAAATATACCTTGCATGACAGAGGCTCGAACTTAAGCTCCCATAACAGCTACAACACTCCACCACCACTGGACCATAAGCTCTTTTTGTGTCACAATTTCACCCAATATTTAAAAAGTTACCCACTACAGCCCATTTCCTTTTAACTAAGAAAAACAAAATTTTTGCCAAAGAAAAGGCTCGAACCCAGAGTTTCTCAAAGACTCCCCACCACTCCTAAACCACTCAAACAGTCTCTTATTCAAGTCAAGACACATAAAATCAAAACCTAGATATTTTTGGGGCATTGCACAAGCATTATAAGTAAGTGCCTTTTCCATTCCTTCAAAATTAGTCTCATTAAACATAGATATAGAATTTATATTAGCAAATATTGTGGCAGTAGAAGATGAGCTAGCTGAATATAGAACAAAATAGATAAAAATAAGTTTACATCAAAAATAAATTCAAAATAGTGGCTAATCTCATCTCAAGATACCAAACACAATACTAATATCAAGTTTTGGACAATAATATTAATAGTAAGTGGTATTTTTGTTGTAACAATTAGACATTGACAATAAATTATGTCAAACAATGAATCACTCTTTGAATTAATTTATTACTCGCATAAAGTACCTTATAATTGCCACATATTTATCACAACAGATGCCATCGAAATTCTGCCAAATATTAACTTACCTTTAGGTCAATTAATGAATGCATGAATCACAAAAACATCTAATCATTTTGATATTTTAAATAAACTAATTTACGTAAAAAAAGGTCACTTTGGTCACATTTTGTTTCAACTAATCTATTTAGAATTTTAGACATCCTTAATGAAATCTCAAAGCCAAAAATTGAATTTATTTGTTTCAAAATATTTTAGATTTAAACCAAAATAATTTGAATAAAGGTAAGCCTCATCTCAAGATATCATACGCTCTATTAATATGTCATCTTTGGTGTAACGCCCCTATCCCATAAACGTCGCCAGAATAGATAAGGGGCGTTACCGGATTTGTAACTCAGATCAGATCAGTAAAATTTTGAACACAACATTCATCAATATAGTTCTGTAACTAAACATCAAAGCATACTTTATAGATTCGTGTAATGATACATACAATCATTTGGGGATCAAATTAGAAACATGAGCAAGATAGGGAAAACTTTGAGAAAGTTTTCAAGTTAGGGACACACGGCTGTGTCCCTAACCCATGTACTTCAACACGGTCGTGCCCCACCAGACACGCCCATACACTTAGTCCATGGGCAACACTACCAAACCCCACATGGTCACTAGACATGCCCGTGTGTCCAGTCCGTGCCCAACACTGTCAAATACCACACGGCTACTAGACATGCACGTGTGTCTAGGCCGTGTGCAAGACTGCCTAAAATATATTAGGTGCAGGGTTTACACAGCTGAGTCACACGCTCGTGTGCTCAGATCGTGTGGCACAATGTAGGCTTGGTTTAAGTCATTTTGCCACCCAAATGGGTCATCCCTACAACCATCACATAACCACAACATTCCAATCTCAATTTGCAACCAAAAGAATCATTAAATAATCATGTACCATATATGCACCATTCCATACCAAATTATTTATCAACTCAAAAGCTAATATGACAATCAAATGCATTATAACACCTCACAATTTAACACATAGGAACACCTCATAATTTTCATTCAAAATAGGTTAAACATATACAAAACAAGCCACATCTCATAGCTTGAATAAGTGCCCAAAACATACCACATTCATTATCAAATCCAACCATAAACATTCACTTAACAACTAGCCTATACATGCCATGACCATCTCGTTTACAAAGATTCAAGAGTACCAAAAACTTGATGGATAGTGTGATGACAATCTCCGACTCGTCCGAAAATCAAGCTAGCTTCCGAATCTATAAAACAAGGGATAAATAAACAGAGTAAGCTCTAAAAGCTTAGTAAGCCCGTATAACTTTAGAATTTTAACATACCGAATCATTAGAAATAAGCCTACCATAATTACCAACCCAAGTCATATGCTCATATTGCCTATTTAACAAGTCCACATATGTTGGCCCTTGTAACCTTATGAATCATTCATTCTCCAAGTAAAACATTCACATATCACAAGCATAAATCAAATACTTATGACATATAATTCATGTAGTTCATATCATATAGTTCATATAAATCTTATAACTCATGTAACTTATAGTTCATATACTCTTTGATCATCATGTAACATGTATCAATAATTGCCCATTGAACCTTTAAGAACATCAAAGGATACTCGGGTGATACACACACAGTGTATATACGTATAACCTATAATCCGTCAATGCATCATATATGCTCTTTCGAGCCTGAAACGGTAAGCCCGAAGGCTGAACATGTGATCCCGAAGGATGAACGATAAGCCCATAAGCTAAACGGTAAGTCTGAAGACTGAACATATAATCCCAAAGGATGAACATATAGCTCATGAGTTGTGGTGAGTTTACAACAAATGCAGGAGCTCAAACCACCCTGTAGCCCTAGTGACATGTCACTTGTATCCTACGACTTCTATGGTTCGAATAGGACTCGGTAACCAAATCGTTCCTATAACCTTTCTATAATTCCATACCAATTCACATTTATTCAATAGGCAAATCTCATTCTATAATAGTTTACACCTTCATATGGTTTCTATACAACTATTATAAACGTAATACGAATTGAATTCTAATTATACGAACTTACCTCGATTTCCCGATATCTACTCGTCTACCTTTCGTTTTCCCCGATCAAGTTTCCGGATTTGATTATCTTTATCTATATTAATACAAATTCAGCTATTTAATCACCAACACATTCAATTTAATACAAAAACATGTATTTTGGCCTATTTACAAATTAGCCCCTATACTTTCAACACTTTACAATTTAGTCATTTAAACACAAAATAGCAAATTACTCAATAAGACCCTCAAATTATCAAAGCCGACTATTCATATACCTCATTTAAACGCATATATTTCATTTATTCACAATTCCAACCACAAAAGTTCTACCTTTTTTAATTTAAATCCTTAAAACTCATTTCATAAAAAATCACTTTGTAAAACTTGTATATTTCCAAATAACCTTCAATAATTCCTCAAAAATCATCAAAATAATCATGTATTCATCAATGGAACTTTTCAAAAACACCACCAATTTCAGAAATTGAGGTACGGGTCAGCTAGTATAATAAGCAACGGTCTCAAAAACATAAAAATCATTAAAAATCGAAGCTAAAACATACCTTATTAAGGATCAAAGTAGCCGAATATCAAGGAAGTTCAACACCCTTCATTTCCTTATAACTTTCGGTGGAAGAACAAATGAAATAAAGTGAAATTTTGTTTTATTTTAATTTAAACATATGAATAACTAAATGACCATTTTAACCTTTAAATAAAACCATTTAAAAACAATAATAATATGGATATAGATGTCCACTTCCATTGACAATGGTAAAATAACCATTTAAGGGCTCCCATTTTTAAAGCCATGATCAAATGAGTCATTTATGAAATAGAACTCTATTTATCACTTTATGCGATTTAGTCCTTTTTATCGAATTAGCCAATCAATCGATAAAATTTTTATACGAAACTTTCACACCATATATCTATCATACTGTAAAATATAATAAAATAATAAAATTAATATTTCGACTCAGTTAAGTGGTCTCGAAACCACTCGTTCCGACTAGGGTCTAAAAGGGGCTGTTACATTTGGACAAAATATTAACTTGTATGTGATATCTTGGTGTAGTAATCAGACACTCATATACAAAACCAAATAATTGTCACATGTTTATTACCACAGTTGTACATGTAATTTTGTTAAATATTAACCTTCTTTTGGGTTGATCAATAGTAACGTAACCTTTTATGTTTTAAAACAAAATAATTTCAATAATAGAGGTCACTTTGGAAATTTATTATTTTAATTAAGTTATCTTAAAATATATATTAACATACTAATATTCAAATTTAAAATTTTCATAACAATTAAATGTCGAAACAAAAAATTTCAATTGCATTACATTTCTCAAAATAACTCAAAATAAGGCTATCTAAATAGCACAATAAAAAACCAAAAACTTTAATATTTTATTGATTAATCCTTAATAAAAAAACATATGCATCAAAATTTAAACCCATTAAATTAAATATCTTAAAAATAAAATCATAAGAGTTAGCATATCTCACAATTTATTCGGTAAACCATATCATAATTTGACCAAATATTTGGAATCATAAAATGTCAAAACCAAATATTATAGAATCAAATTTAAAAAAAAAACATAAAAAAAATTAAACATGTATTATGTTGACATGAGTTTACACCGACGTATCCATAAAATTGAATATATAACTATTAAAAAATTAACAATTTTAACGAATATTCATCAGAACTTAATTTCACCTACTAAATTATAGAAAATATCTTATTGATTGATGATTAAATTTATTAGCTTAAATACCCATTTTTTCTTAAGCATGTAAACTCTGATATAAATATCAATGAATTAATGTTGTTTCTATGGTCAAGCCGAAAACAATTAAAACCTTAAAAGGACTCAGGCCAAAAACAATTAAAACCTGAACAATAACATTTTTACAAGAAAAAAAATAGCAAACAAAACGAAATTAAATTTTATTTCAAAATTGCGCGCATGCTACATATGAAGCCCACATTTTTTTTTTTAAATTTTATTATGCACCAGAAAGAGAACAACCATGAAGGGCAAGAAAGATGTGATCAAAATAATCATTCAAAGATTGTTGAAAATTTATGCTATCGATGTAGTATGAATGGGCATTGCTCACGTACTTGTCATACATCTGAGAATTTGGTGAAACTTTATCAACTATTCATTAAAAAGAAGGAAAAGAATATAGAAACAAATTTTATATCCTAAAATGATACTAAGACTGACCATGCCTACAAAGGTGATAAATTTCATGATCTTAATAATATAACTCTAGAAATAGTTGGAGAATGGACTATGGTTCATAAAAAGCCCAACAAAGGGAAAACAACAAAATCCAATCAAGGATTTGTCAATACATCAAAACAAGTACCATTTTATGCTAATCAAAGATTTTATGTTCCATATCTAATGGTAAGACAACCAATTGGAACTCAGTTATCATTCACACCAACAACGGTGAGTTAATTTAACTAGTCCCAAGATCCAAATTGAGCATTTCAATCCAGTTATGTTGAAATTATTAAAAGAGTAGAAAATTTGTTGAAACAACAACAAATTCCAGAAATAAAAGATTTTTATAATCGAGGATTACCCTTAGAATATTATAATTTTATTAATGAAATATGGAAAACCATATTTCTGAACAAAGAGCAAATTTTAGAAGAGCTCTTACCAATTTCTAACAATTTTTAGTTGAAAAAACAATTAAAGATAGTGAACCCATAATTTATTATTAAAATCTATTTTATATAGAGATTGGAAAGAATTAGAAATAGATTATATGTATATTAAGGAGATAAATAATCTTCTTGATATATTTCAGTATTTTATTAACAAAGGAACAAACAGTCCTATTATGAATAAAATGTTTAGAATATGTTTATTTAATAAAGCCATAAAAATTTTACCAACAGATATTTTTACAAAAATAAATAGAGCTATTTGCAAACAGCAAGCTGAAGTTCAAAAAGCTTTTTCAGAATATTTTTTACAATATTATGTTTTTACAAATGATTTGGATGAAAAATTCCGTACAATTGATCATGAACCATTTGAAATAAGCAGTATTGAATGAGGTTTTGTTAAAGAAATAACAGTTCAAAATTTTTCCTTTCATTTATTAAAAGACTTTCTAGCAATTAATAAATCTATATGTACTACGTATTATTTATGAAGATGATTATTATTACTATTTTCATCTTGAAATTAATAGTCTCATTGGTATAGTTAAAAAAGAAAGATTTTATCATCCATATTAAATTTGGATTCTTCATAAAATGATTGGAGAACCCAAACTTTCTGCAGCCCAAGAAGATTTATCAAATAAAACTCACTTAATAATATATTTACAATAAAACTAGCTCCCTAGATTAGGTCCGATAGTATTGGAATCTATTTAATAAATATATTTTGAAATCCATCAAATATGAGCAATGATTAATAGTTGTAATCTTAACCATGTAAAGATTTAGTGAAAATCTTACACAAAATTAAGAATGCTGCTAACCATGTTATATATTGAAATTTTAGTCACGATATTTAAAAAATGACATTGATTGTGTAAACTTGGGTGGGAGGGGGGGGGGAGGAGGAGATCCACCTTAATGAGTTGATCATTTCGATGCAATGAACTTGAAAAAGAAAAAGACAAAGGTTTGATGGTTATAGGGATGTGAATGTCATTTTACCCTTTTCTTTTTCTATAGATAGGAGGGCAGCTTAATTACATGAATAGATTTATGTTATGGAAAAAGTATATTATTTGTTTTCGGGACAATGAATTGAAATAAAAGGAAAAGGACAAAAGTTTTATAGTTACAACGCTATAAATTAACATAGTTAGAACTTTTAATGAACTCATAACCTTGGTTAATTAATAAAATCTTATTGACTTGGCTCAAGCCAAATAATTTTAAGCTCCTTGACTTTTATTTTATGCTATAAACCTGTGTATAAATATGTGTGTATGGAACCCTGCATGAAGCACAACACAAGCAAATAAAAAGTCAGACTCAGTATATAGCTGAAATTTGTATAAACCAACTACAAATGGCTACTATTGTTACCACTACTATCACAAATGCTGCTGGCGACAATCTAGTATTGCGTTTGTCGAACTACGGGACTGCCGCGGGAACGATCAAGAATACAGAAACAGCAAATTTTCCGCTGGCTCTGCCAGCCATTTATTTGAACGGAGCTCTTGTGTATGAAGTCGGTCATAGCCTCAGGTGGATCATTTTTTGGACCACTGATAATCAGGTAAATATTAATCTCAGTTTCTAATTAATTATTTCCCATGGTATGCCATCAGACTGACTTCACTTTTTTCACATGGTAATTATATTAAAAATTAACTATTTTTTTTAATTATAGCATATATGATAATCAATTCATTTATCAATTGTAGGTCTCTTCTAAGATGTTCAAAATTAGTGACTCCATTGACTGGAAACAAGTTACGAACAATCTTAAATCCAATCAAAGGAGCGAAGATAAGATTACTTATGCCGGTTATGAATACACCGCATGGGCAAGTATTGCACCAAATTCTAGCGGTCAAGCAAACACCGCCAATATCTCCGCCAGTCCCGTGCCTAAATAATCTAGCTTTGCTTTGATTAATCGCTATCTATCGTATCTAGGCAATCTATGTGTGGTGGTGAGGCTGTCCAATCAAAATAAAATAGTTTGCACTTCTACTATTTTCTTTTATATTATGTAATACTATATTTAAATAAATTTGACAGCCAGCAATAAAAGATTGCCACGTGTGCTTAGTTTGTTTCCTTTTTCGTTGGTGATAAAATCATTATTTCTATGATTGATAATGTCGAAACTATTTTTTATTTGAAAACAACGGGAGTCGACTTTAAAAATGAAAATGGAGTTGCCACCAATCCTTTTTGTTTAGGTGTGATAGGATCACCTTGTAAGATATTTTGTTTTAATAAAACATTAATTTTGGCCTACGAAATTAAAGAAAATGGGTTCAGGAGTCGATTACATACGAGGAAGGATTAGCATCCTCGTAACGCCCAAAATTGGTACCTAATTGATTAATTAATATCTTAATGTTGAAAATTTGAAAAGATTTTAAAATACGATCCCTTTTAAAAAAAATGTTTGCATAACTCGAATTGGATTTTGAGGTTCTCTTATTCCAAAGTGCTAAAATATCACACCCAGTACGTTAGGATACGACATTTTAAACCCTCGAAACCAAGATCGTCTCTTGATTTTCAAAGTTCATCCATTGGAATTTAAAAGGATAGGTCAAACAAAAAATCAAAAGCCAGCACGTTAGGGCACGATTTCTCGAATTTCCAAACACAGAATTTTGTCTTTATTTTTTATTTTAAAATTATAAAATTGAAATACAAAAGGATATTTGGCTAATTTGGGTTTAATGAGATAATCAAAACCCCGTAAGTTAGGGTATGATCTCTCAAATTCCCAAAACGCGAAACATTGCCTAATTTTGAGAAGAGAGCGATTATAAAATCAACATGATATGCATTTATTCGGTTTGTTTGGAGTAAAAAAATGAAACAATCAATACCGGGCAAAAGTTGGAATTTCTATTATGATGCAATAATAGGAAATAAAAGCATATCTGCAAGCATGGAACAATAACACATGGATAAAATATTATACAAACGAATAACCATAATATGAAAATACAAAGGAATGAATTAGGGTATTTACAATGGTAATAATCTCACACCATACATTATTCAAATACTAACATTAATATATGTGAAAGAAATATTGTGTGATGTACTCTTATATTTGACACTTTTTGCTTGCTAATTCCTTTGTCTTGTGAACTTTTCACTACTTAATTGGTTGCATTTGATTTATTTCTTGTGTAGTGAACCCAATACTGGAAATGGCAACAAACGGACATAATCTGTAGTTCTTTTCCTTTCTTTTTATTTTGCTATGGCTGGAGACGTGGGCACGACGTTGGGCACGACGCGGATCTGACGTGGCAAATCAGAAGTCAACGCGGGGAATATTCTGGAAACAACTCAGCTTGATCTGTTGACATGATTTAAGGGATTTTGGATTTCATTTTCATAATTTTAGGATATTATCTTTTTAATTTGATTAGTCTCCTTGTTGTTTTGGGAATTTGAAGCCTATAAATACCCACCTTTGGGTAAGGCTAAGGATCATCTCTTGTTTTTAGTTCTTGTTGCTACTTTGTTTTCATTTTCAATAAAGTTTTCTTCTTTTGTTTTATTTCTGCTTTATTTTATTTTATTTTATGCTTTTACATTATCAAAACATGTTAAGCGTGATAATCAATATCATGCTTGGCTAATGTTTCTCAAGCTAAGAGCTAGTACGAATCAATTCCACGCGTGAGAATTGAATATTGCTTAAATCCCTTTGGGATACATTTTCGTCCTTCTGCTTAGATAGTTTGGCAATCGGCCTTACTAAAACTTTTAAACGTTTTTCAAATCAAAAGGGATCCGTTGGTCTGGAATCGTTTAATTATACAGTTAGGAGGAAGGATCGGCCTGTGGCATTTCGACTTCCTATGAACACTCTTGGCGGCGGTCTGCTAAGGAAAGAATAGATGGGAAATGATTCTTGGTGAGACAACTTTCGAGTCGGGCTTTTTCTGTTATAAAACTAAGTATTTAACGGTGATAGACGTGGCTGATTTACTTAAGAATCAAATTTCGAAGATAGACTTGGAAAGATCGGTTACATTAGAGAAAAGCAAGTTACGATGGGTTGGGCCTTGTAGATTGGAACCGACATGAATCCCAGAGCAAAAATCTATTTTCGATGATCGTGGGAATTGACGAAACTAGCTCGAGGCGATTCTTATACTCGTGATTATTCAACTTAATATTTCACCTTCTTTATTTTACTGCTTCTATTTTAATACATCTTTCTTTGCAATTTTACATGTTTATTTTATTTCATTGTTACTTCTCTATTCACGCCAACCCTCTTTTTTACTCTCTCTTTTAGCTCTTGGGTCGGGAACAAGAAATTTAATCAAGAATTCCATTAAACTCCCTATGGATTGACCCTCTTCCACTATTCTACCTTTTTTATTTTATTTTTGAAGAGGTTTATTTTATTTTGATAGGCAAAACGACGCTTGTCAAAATTGGCTCCGCTGCTGGGGAGTTTTATTTTCGACAATTATTGATTATTTTCTTTGATTTTTATGACCAGGAGAAACCCAGGGACTCTAGTTCAATATAACCCAGAAATTGAAGCAAGCGCTCGTAGAAACCACGGTTAAACACTTCGACGAAAAAAGCAGCAAGAGCAAAGAGAACGACAATCCAATCTGGAGTCCACTTCTGCGACGCCACCACGTGAACTGGAACCAACTCCCAATGAAAGACCATCTCCCAACGCCACTACTCCAATCATAAACCCCACATTTGAACCAGAGCCAATGGCAAACCAAACCATTAGAGAGCTTGTCGTCGCCCCCGCCGTACAACAACCGCTCTATATTACCTTTCCTCAAGGCACAACCCCTTTTCAACTCAAAACGGGGTTAATTCATCTCCTCCTTACATTCAACGGTCTCCCTAGCGAAAGTCCACATAAACATCTCGCCGAATTCCACATGGTGTGCAGTAGCATGAAGCCGCAAGGAGTCCCGGAAGACCAAATCAAACTAAGGGCAAACTAAGGGCATTTCCTTTTTCCTTAGCCAGAATGGCTAAGGAATGGTTATTTTACCTTCGTCCTAACTCAATAACCACATGGGCTGTGTAAGTACTAAATTTTGTCTGGCTCGATTTCGTGTTTAATTTTCAAAATTAAAAAAATAAAAAATTTGAAAAATAAAAAAATAAAAATTACATTTCAACCCCTAAAATTTCCTTAAATTGCATTTTGACCTCTAAACTTTCTTAAATTACATTCTGACCCTTAAAATTTCCTTAAATTATATTTTAACCCTTAAACTTTCCCTAAATTACATTTTGACCCTGACAATTTCTTGAAATTACACTTCGACCCCAGATGTTTTACTGCGTTTACGATTTAGTCCTTCTGACAGATTACACGATTTGGGGCACCCACTCCCCGGATTTTTCAGCCACCAGCCCAGGGCATGGCCTCCCTCTTCCCTAGCCACCTAATACCTGCAAAAAACAGCCATAAAAGGGGTTCTTACCCCTAAAAAAAGAAGAGGAGAGAACCCCCAAAAAAAGAGAACCCTAAAAAATAAAAGAGAGAAAGAGGAAAAAGAAAAAGAAGAGAGAAAAGAGAAAAAGAAGAAAAGAAGAGGGAGAGGAGAGCGTCGCACCACCGACGGAAGAAGCGACGGAGGCGCCTATAGTAGTGGGAGAAGAAGAATAAAGAGAAGAAGAAGAAGAAAGAAAAGAAGAAGAAAGAAAAAAGAAGAGAGGAAAAAGAAGAAAGAAGAAAAAAATGAAAGATAAAAATAAAAATTAATCTTCTTTTTTTTAAATAGTCAGGACGACCCGATCCGACTCGCGGCGACTCGACCCGGCAGCAACCCACCAGCAGGCCCAAACAAAAAAAAAAAGAAAAAGAAAAAGAAAAGAGAAGAAAAAGGAGCAGCACAACAAAGGCCCAATAAAAAAAAAGGAAAAGGAGAGAAGCCCAACAAGGACCCATTCTCAACAGCCCATAACTTTGGGCTTTTGGTATATATTCTTAGCTTTTTTTTTTATTATCCACTTTGAATTTAATATATATATATTTGGACTACATTTTATTTTAATATTATTAATTTTATTTTAATATTTTTTATTTTAATTATTTATTATTTATTATTATTTTAGAAACATTTTATTTATAATATTTCATATATTTAATTAATCTCAATAAATAAGGCAATGCATCGATTTAACATTAAGTCACTGATTTCATCGCTATGTTGGGTGACTATCATTGGCTCGTGTTAAAAATGGGGCGCCCTTCTAAAAATTGAAAATTTTAAAAATTCTCGTGTTTTGAAATAAGATATTTATTTTTGTAATTATTGGTAAATGATGAAATTTTATTTTTAAAATGTAGATGATGATACGTAATGTGTCAAAATTCTAGTGTTGTAAAATTTTCGTGTTTCCAAAAATTTTTGCATTTTTTTAAAATAAATTCGTGTTTCAAAAATTTTCATATTTTCAAAAAATTTTCATATTTTTAAAAAAATTATCGTGTTTTAATTTTGTTGTGTTTTCAAAAAAAATTCGAGTTTCAAAATTTTCGTGTTTTCAAAAATTCTCGTGTTTCAATCGGATCATGATTAAATATTAAATTGAACTCGTATTTTTGAAAATTAAGACAACGCGCGCTTAACGAGATACCAATTTTGGGCGTCGCGAGGGTGCTAATACCTTCTCGTGCGTAACTGACTCCCGAACCATATTTTTCTCTGGAATTTTGATGTAGACTTAAACTCGGCCTTTTTTTAAATAAAAAATAATAAATTTTCTTTTAAAAAGATGATTTATTAGGTGTCCGATCACACCTAGGAAAAATGATCGGTGGCGACTCCCCTTTTTTAGAAAATCAAAACTTGGTTTTCAAATTTTCAATAATAGCCTCAATTAGCTCCCAACCAAATTTTACGTCGCTACAGGCTGAACTATCTCGTGTTTTCCTTGATAGGTATTTTCCAACGGCAAAGGTGAGCGAGCTTAGGCGAAGCATTTTGGGAATCCAGCAAACGAGCGATGATTCTCTTTACGACTACTAGGAGAGGTTCAAAAAGTTATGCGCAAGTTGCCCACAGCGTGGCCTATCCGAGCAGACCATCCTTCAGTATCTCTACGAAGAGATGCTTCCGATGGAGAAAAAGATGGTGGATACTGCAAGTGGTGGCGCACTCGTCAATATGACTCCAGAAAATGCGAGAACTTTAATCTCTACTATGGCCACAAACTCGCAATAGTTTGGCTCTTCAAGTGAACCTAGCCGACGGGTTCACGAAGTAAGTACCGTTTCTTTGGAAAATAAAATAGACCAGTTGACTGATATTGTCAACTCTCTTGTTACAGGTAAGATGGGAGCCGCGAAGGTTTGTGGAATTTGCATGATGCCAAACCACCCAACCGATTCATGTCCAATGCTACAAGATGAGTCAGGGGCCCAAGTCAATGCCATAAATAATTTCCCAGGACCTCCTCAAAGGCCATACAATCCCTACGGTAACACTTTCAATCTCGGTTGGAGAGATCACCCAAATATGAGCTATGGAAAGAAAAACCAAAATTACCAACCGAGACCACCTCCCTTTCCAAATCAATCGCTACAAAAAACCTGTCTAAGACCATTGTTGAAAAGTTGGCTATTTCACAACAGAAATTCCAAACCCAAACACAATCCCATCTCCAAGAAATTGACAAACAAATAAGCCAACTAGCCCAAACTGTTGGTTGCCTAGAGTCTCAAGGACGATTGCCCTCTCAAACCGAAACAAATTCGAAGGAAAATGTGAGCGCAATTACTTTATGAAGTGGTGCCATAATTTCACCAGAGCTAACAAAAGAGCCTGAGAAAACTAGCAAAGACAAAGAAGACATTTCTTTGAAGAGTCAAGTAGAAAAATCCTCGCTTACCTTAGGTAAAGTCATTCCTAGTCCTTCTTTTTCTACTTACGAGACTCCTCGTCCCTTTCCAGGAAGGCTTGCAAGGCGTGACAAAAAGGGAGAGGAGAAGGAAATTTTGGATATATTCAAAAAAGTCAAAATCAATATTCCACTCCTTGATGTCATTCGGAAGGTGCCAAAATATGAGAAGTTTTTGATGGACTTATGCACAAATCGGAGGTGGTTGTCCGGTAATGAAAGAGTTAACCTCAGCGAGAATATTTCAGCCATTTTTCACAGACGCCTACTACCAAAATATAAGGACCAAGGGATGTTTGCAATTCTGTGCAAAATTGGAAAATTAGGAATAAAAAGGGCGATGTGTGATCTAGGTGCATCTATTAATGTCATGCCGCTAAGCGTCTACAACAAAATTTCAACTGAACCATTAAAGGAGACGTGAGTGACAATTCAATTAGCTGATCGGTAAGTTATCTACCCCAAAGAGATACTAGAAAATGTGTTGGTAAAGGTAAACGATCTCATTTTCCATACTGATTTTTACATTTTGACATGGAAATGACCGAAGCAACAATGGATCAGAAATCTTGCTTGGGCGCCCTTTCTTGTCAATAGCGCATATAAAAATCGATGTCCATAACGACATCTTAACCATGGAATTTGATGGGGAAGTGGTTAAATTCGATGTGTACAAAGCTATGAAGTATCCTAATTCCATCGCAAGTTTAAATTTTGTTGACATTATAGATCCGTTAGCCGATAATTTTATCGAAACTGATTTGTTTTATGATTTCTGTAGGGAATAGGAGGATCTCGATGATGAAAGCGAAATCATTTCAACTCTTTCCTCCATTTCTGATTTTTGATTAATTCCATGTCAATCTAAACCCCTTTCCTCAATTTTGCAGGCACCACAACTGGAATTGAAGCAACATCCATCGCATCTCAAATACGAATTTTTGGGCGATAATCGAACCTTGCCAATTATCATTTCAAGTGAATTATCATAGCAGGAAGATGAAGAATTGATTGCTGTTTTGCGCACTTATAAAAAGGCAATTGGATGGACATTAGCTGATATCCAAGGCTTAAGTCCATCCACTTGCATGCATAAAATTAAAATAGAGGAGAACGCAAAACCAACAAGAGAAGGCCAGCGACGTTTAAACCCACCAATGATGGAGGTTGTGAAGGAGGAGATTCAAAAGTTGCTAGATGCTGACATTATCTACCCCATTTCCGATAACAAATGGGTAAGTTCGGTCCATGTTGTGCCAAAGAAGATTGGAATCACAGTGGTCGAAAATGCCGAAGGAGAAATGATTCTGAAGAGAGTACAGAATGGTTGGAAAATGTGTATTGATAATAGGAAACTCAACTCACAAACCAGTAAGGACCATTTTCCTTTACCATTTATCGATCAAATGATCGAAAGACTTGCCGAAAAATCACATTATTGCTGTCTTGATGGATTTTCTGGATTTTTTCAGGTTCCGGTAGCACCTGAAGACCAAGAAAAAACAACATTCACTTGCCCTTTTGGAACTTTCGCCTATAGGAGAATGCCTTTCGGTCTTTGCAATGCTCCGGCCACATTCCAACGATGCATGTTAAGCATTTTCTCTGATCACATCGAACGAGGAATAAAGGTATTTATGGATGATTTTACTATTTACGGTAATTCATTCTCTCAATGCCTTTCCAATCTTTCTTATGTTCTTAATAGATGCAATGAATTTAAATTGGTTTTAAACTACGAGAAATGCCATTTCATGGTAAGTAAAGGATTGGTATTCGATCATGTGGTTTCGGCCCAAGGAATACCGTTGATGAGGGAAAGGTTGATGTAATTCGCTCACTTCCATACTCCACTTCGGTGAGGGAAATTTGTAGTTTTCTTGGCCATGCAAGTTTTTATTGACGATTCATAAAAGACTTCTCTAAGTTGGCGCAACCTCTTTGCCAATTGCTACAAAAGGATGTGAATTTTGTTTTGGATCAATGTTGCAAAGATTCATTCGATGAGCTTAAGGGAAGGCTTATATCCGCACCAGTTGTACAACCACCAGATTGGACTTTGCCATTTGAGATTATGTGTGACGCATCCAACCTTAGCGTGGGAGCCATTCTCGGCCAAATGAGTAAAGAAGGACCACACGTTATAGCCTATGCCTCCAGGACTCTCGACTCGGCTCAGCGCAACTACTCGACAATGGAAAAAGAGCTATTTACTGTCATTTTTGCATTAGAAAAATTTTGTTCTTATTTATTAGGAACTAAATTTTTTTTTCTGATCATGCAGCGCTAAAATACTTGATGAACAAAAAAGAAGCAAAGCCGAGGTTGATACGATGGATTCTCTTACTACAGGAGTTCGATCTTGAAATTAAGGATAAAAAAGGAAGAAAAACTCAGTGGCTGACCACTTAAGTCATTTGCCTACTTCACTGATCGAACCTCCCCTACGAGAATAATTTTCGAACAAAACCTTGATGGAAGCACACACATCACTCCCATTGTTTGCCGATTTGGCAAATTTCCTAGCTACAGGTAAATTTCTGAACAATTTATCTCGATCCGATATCAAACGAATAAAAAAAAAGTCTCGATACTACATCTGGACGATCCATATTTATGGAAAAATTGCTCAGATCAAATCATCCGACGATGCGTAAGTAACAGCGAGGTAAAATCCATACTTGAGTTTTGTCATTCCTACGCTTGCGGTGGACATTTTGGCCCTAAACGTACCACACAAAAAATTCTTGAGTGCAGATTTTATTGGCCAACCTTGTTTAAAGACACTTACAACTTTTGCAAAGCATGTGACAAGTGCCAAAGAGTCGAAAATCTAAGCTGAAGGAGTGAGATGCTGTTAAATCCTATACACATCTGTAAAATTTTTGATGTGTTGGGGCTTGATTATATGGGGCCATTTACCTCATCATTTGGAAATTTATACATTATTTTGGCCGTTGATTACGTTTCGAAATGGGTAGAGGCGAAAGCCACTCGAGAAAATGATGTGAAAACCATAACTAATTTTTTGCATGATTTTATTTTCTCCAAATTTGGAACTCTGAGAGTGATCATTTGCGATAGAGGAACACATTTTGTTAACCGACTCGTCGAAGCTTTGATGAAGAAATATGGCGTGACCCAGTGGATAGCGGCAGCTTATCATCCACAAACCAACGAACAAGCAGAGGTTTCAAATCAAGAAATCAAGTCAATCCTAGAGAAGACCGTTAAACCAAACCGAAAGGATTGGAGCTTGAAGTTAGTTGATGCATTGTGGGCATATCACATGACCTACAAAGAACCTATTGAGATGTCACCTTACCGACTTATTTTCGACAAACCTTGCCACTTACCTGTCAAACTCGAGCATAGGGCGTTTTGGGCGATGAAAGAATGTAATATGGAGAAACGCTGTTGGCGAAGCACGAAAACTTCATATCCAAGAGCTTGAGGAGATTTGCCGAAATGCTTACGATAGCGCACAACATTATAAAGAGCAAACAAAAGCATTTTATGACAAGCGCATTTCATTTAAATCTTTTTCTGTTGGGCAGAAACTTCTCCTATTTAACTCAAAATTAAAAATTTTTGCAAGAAAACTTAAGTCCAAATAGAGTGGACCATTTACCGTGATTAATGTTTTTCCTCATGGAGCCGTGGAAATTGTGGATAGCTCGGGTGCATGATTTAAAGTTAATGGACAACGGCTAAAACCTCTCTTCGAGAGCATACCAATCAGACTGATTGAAGAAATTGGTTAGATGACATTAATTTCACCTTGCTTGTCATATTTGTTTGATGATATGTTTGTTTGAATTGATTAGAAGAACAACTACTTTGCCGTTGCTTGCCGCTAAGCATGTTATGATTATTTTAGTTCAGAAAGATACTTGAATTCTAGCATGCTTGATAATCGAATGATATGAGTAAGTCCAATTTGACAACCTTTGCAATTTGTCTTGATGTTGTTAGTTGAATTCCTCACCTAGCTTAATTAATTAGCCCATTTTGTGAGAACTTGAGCCTTTAGCATGTATGACTATATTTTTTATGCCCTTTTTCTTGCCTGAGAGTGTCAATTTAGACATTGGAATCTAGAACTTGTGGCTTGTATGCATTTTGAGATTACATTGGAATTTGATGCATTAACATGATTTAGGCATTAGGATTCACCCTTTTGTTTTGTCAAAGGTGAAAGAGAGGGATAAATGAAAAGGCTCGAGTTTAAAATCTTGGTGAAAAAAAAGAACATGGGATTAGGCTTCAACTTGGTTCACTAGGGAAAAAGAAAGGTTAGGCCTTTTAGTGAGGTAAAAAAAAAAGGATAGAGAAAAAAAAGGGCAGAAAAAAAGACAAAAAAAGAAAAAAAGAAAAAAAAAGAACAGTTTGATGATTTGTTCATTGTAGCTACCTTTGTTAAGTTTGCTTATTCTTGTTGTCTATGTTTTCTAAGGTTGTGGACACGATTTAGTTACTTGTTGGGAAACTCTTGTCTTGATTTTCTTTAGCCTCATTTTAGCCTTATTCCCCACCTTTACCTAAGCCCTATTACACCCTTTATTAAAAGTCGTAATGATTTTTGCATCTCATTTTTTTTAAGTAGTGGAGAATTGATCTTGCCACAAGCCTATGGAGACCCTTATTCAAATTTTGACTTTGAGTGAATTTGCTTTCTACACCTGAAACACTTTGAGTGATTTGAGTGCATCTTGGTAAGAATTAAGCTTAGGTTAGAATTTGATTGATAATTGATAGACAATGGTAAGATTGAATGATTGTTCTTGTTTGCACCTATTCGTTTTAATTCATGCTTTATTCATGTCATTTTTTGTGCACTTAAACTCTCATAACTTTGCTTAGACTTGCAATGGTTTAGGAGAAAGATGATTAAGCTTTTGATTAATTTATTTCAAACATACTTGAGGGCAAGTATGAGACAAGTGAAGGGGAATTTGATGTACTCTTATATTTGACACTTTTTGCTTGCTAATTCATTTGTCTTGTGAATTTTCACTACTTAATTAGTTGCATTTGATTTATTTCTTGTGTAGTGAACCCAATACTGGAAATGGCAACAAAAGGACGTAATCTGCAGTTTTTTTCTTTCTTTTCAGTTTCATAATTTTAGGATATTATCTTTTTAATTTGATTAGTTTCCTTGCTGTTTTGGGAATTTGAAGCCTATAAATACCCACCTTTGGGTAAGGCTAAGGATCATCTCTTGTTTTTAGCTCTTGTTGCTACTTTGTTTTCATTTTCAATAAAGTTTTCTTCTTTTGTTTTATTTCTGCTTTATTTTATTTTATTTTATGCTTTTACATTATCAAAACATGTTAAGCGTGATAATCAATATCATGCTTGGCTAATGTTTCTCAAGCTAAGAGCTAGTACGAATCAATTCCACGCATGAGAATTGAATATTGCTTAAATTCCTTCGGGATACATTTTCGTGCTTCTGCTTAGATAGTTTGGCAATCAGCCTTACTAAAACTTTTAAATTTTTTTCAAATCAAACGGGATCCGTTGGTCTAGAATCGTTTAATTATACAGTTGGGAGAAAGGATCGGCCTGTGGCATTTCGTGTAACGCCCTAATTTTTAGGATTTTTCAGGATTTTTGCAATTTTGGTGAAATTTTGAAAGTTTGTTGTTAAAATATGGAATTTATGTTTTAAGTGTGTTAGTGGGCCTCTGGAAAGCCCAAGCCTAAGATAAAACCCGGCAAAAATATCAAATTTTGGATTTAAAGTGAAGGGGACTTGGTTAAATGGGTTTTTAAGAAAAAGTGAGTAAAATAAGACACAATGAAGCCTTTGGTAAAGTGGCAAGGTGGCGCCACTTAGTTGCTAAAAAAATGGCATATGGATGTGTGTGCAAGGGCCAGAGTTCAAGTCACAAAGTAAGCAGTGTGTGTTTTTAATTTTTGTGCATGTGTTAGTGATGTGATGGATGTAAAGTAGAACTTTGCTGAAGGGAGTTTGAATTGCTCATGAGATTAGATCAAGGTAGATAAGGGGGAGAAATTATAGGAATTTGAATGGGAGCATGTGGTGGCCGAACAAGGGACTTTTAAGGGAGCATAATCGGTTTTGGCCTATTGGTTTTGGGGGCACAATCGGTTAGGGGTTGTTTCGGGTGCTAGCCAAACACTTTTAGGGTCTTTCTTCAGGTTTTAATTCAGCAATGTGGGTGAGTCTGTGTGCCAATTGGGTATAGAACCCTAGGGGTTTGTTTTCCTTTGTTCCTCACATTGATTTAGAAGTCGAAGCTGTAAGTATCCATCCCTTGTGTCTACTTGGCCATAGTCAACCGCTCCTCTCTTCTTTGATCCTCATTCTTTTCTCCTTTCCCCTCTTTCTTTCTCTCATCTCTTATCTCTTTCATTTTTCACAAAGCCGAAACCTTACACCTTAGGTTTCTTTGCTGATTTCTCTCCTCTAGCCGAATCTATACTCCCTATTCCTTCTATCTTTTCTTCTTTTCTTCATCTTCTTTATTGGCTCCCTTAAATCCCATTTAGCCGATTGTTCCAAAACAAAAACCTGAATCTTTTTCTTTAGCCAAACTCCACTTAGCCAAATACTCTTAAAAGCTGAAATCTCGAAAGGTTTTAGGTTGTGCCAATTTCTCCTTGGTTGAATACCCCTATTCTTTTCTTCTCTTTGAGCCGAATATCTCAGCTCCTATAACCTTTTTCAACACCTTTTCCTTTTTCTTTACAAAACTTATATTTTCTTTCTTCATCATTATACCAAAAGCCGAATCTCCACATTCATAAGTGATTCGAGAATTGAACCCTTAAATCTATTAGATTCATTCTCTGCTTGTGTCTTGAGGCTAGATCTGCATTAGATCTGAGATAGAAAAGGGTTGGAAGCACTCTGGTTTAGTGAATCTTCAGTAAGTGCTCATATCATCCTCTCTAATCGTTATTTCAGGATTTAAGAAAAGCTGAAAACCCCTATATGCATGGGGTGGCTGTCGACTAAGACTAAAAGGGTTTATTGGTGTTATTTGATTTGTTTTGCGCTAGTGTGGACTAAAGGCTACCGATCAAGGGCTTGGACAATTAGAACAACTAGATCTAGTCACTATTTCGGCAAAGGTAAGTGTTTGAGGGCCATGAAGGGTGTTGGCCGAATAGGTATGTGGGTGGTATAAGTTATTCAGTTAGATCTATAGTGACATGTGGTTTGTATGATTGTAGGAAAATCGTGTGGGAGATCTCGCTATAGTAATCGCAAATCAGGTGTGTAAATGAACACCCTCTAGTAGACTAAATCGACAAAAGCCAAAAAGCCGAAATGCCGAAATTTCGGCATTTCGTGGGCTTGCGAGCATGCGAGCACTTGTGGGTTGGAAGCTATAGGATCTGTAACTGAAATCGGTAAAGTTGGTGAGTGCATGATTTCGTGCACTTCGATAAATTTGGGCCTCGATAGGCTGAATTTGGGCCCAATGGGCTTACGGGCCCATATGGGTAAAATTAAGCGATAAGCGTTTTCTGGTATACTGTAGGTTAAAACTGTTAAAACTAGTACACCGATCATAAAATTTGGGCTAAATGGGCTAGAATAGCTAATTGACACTGTAGGGCCCATTTAGGGTTTTAGGGCCCGATAGCTCTAATGTTGATAAATGGGCTAGATATACTGTTAGGATGAAAATTGGATTGTTAATAATTGAAATATGCATAAAACCCTAAAAATTGGTATAATTACTGAAATAGCCCTTAAGGGTGTGAAATTACTATTTTACCCTAGGTGCAAAATGACCGATATACCCCTAGGGCTAAATTTGACTGAAATACATGTTTTACTGTTTCTGTTCACTGTATGCCATGACATGTTTAAACTGTTGCATGGGACTGGGTTTATTGATGGAGGAAGTGCTAAGTGGCTTTGCCACGTTTATTGAAAGTGGCTTTGCCACGTTTACTGAAAGTGGCTTTGCCACGTTTACTAAAAGTGGCTTTGCCACGGTTACTGAAAGGGGCTTTGCCTCGTATTACTGTTAGTGGCTTGGCCACGTTATCTGAGCAGCTATGTTACAACTGTGGAGTGTAGGGCTAGGTGGGTTGAGTTATTCCCCACATGGTGTGTAGGGCTGGTATGGGTGAAGTGTAGCGGATGGGCATAGGATGGGCTTTGCATACATGCATGTTATCTGTTCTGTTACTGTAATGGGCCTATGGGCCGTACTGTTATCTGGAAAGGGCTAAGGCCTAGTTAAACTGTTTCTGAATAGGGCTAATGCCTAGTAACTAAATACTGAATAGGGCTTCGGCCCAGTCATTACTAAGACTGGATAGGGCTTAGGCCTAGTGGGCTTGAGCTGATTTGGGCTCCGGATGGGCTTTCTTTACACACTGAGTTCCCAAACTCACCCCCTTTTCTTCCATCCATGCAAGTGAGCCCTAGATTGGTGGACTTAGAGCTGGAAGGATTCAGAATGGTTATGTAGACAGCATTACTGGTTTTTAATTAAGTTATTTATTTTTTTATTTATTTATAATTATTTTGATTCAGGTTTTGGGTTTGTAATAAGGCCGCTTTAATTATTTTATTTTGGGTTTTCAATTCTTTAATTATACTTTATTTTCAATGATTTGAATAAGGCTGCGCGAGTTTTCTTAAAATTAATCAAACGTTTACAAATTCAATCACACATATCAAACGGGTAACAAAAGTTAAATCTTATAATAGGAATACCCCTAAAATTTGGTAGTGGATAGGGCGTTCACAACTATTGATTTTCTCTTTAAACTTCAATAATGGTTTTGTAAAACTCACCCTAATCGC
Organism: Gossypium stocksii; assembly: GCA_020496765.1. NCBI lineage: Eukaryota > Viridiplantae > Streptophyta > Magnoliopsida > Malvales > Malvaceae > Gossypium > Gossypium stocksii. The sequence goes on along the minus strand of CM035628.1, from coordinate 44,003,015 downwards.
AATAACTAAGAAACATGGTTAATCCATCTTTGATGTGACACACCAGACTTGGGCATAACTTCTGGGCCGGGTTTGGGGTGTTACATTTAGTGGTATCAGAGCCTGGTTGCAACAACTCAGTTGTGGATCAGGCCTAAAGAGTTATCAAAAAAATTTAAATCAAGGCCTAAGAAGGGTATTTTGAAAATGGTTTTGGAAATTTCTTAAGGAAAACCCTTTTCAAACTCGTTTTCTTCAAGGAATACATGTCTTAAGGTTTTATTCTCAAAAGTTAAAGTTTTCTCGGCTTTTTGAAATCTGGTATCTGAAGAAGTGGCACATTAAATCCCCGGCACCAAGTCTGTAAGTGTTCTTCTCTTATACTATACTGTACTAAGACATTACTGTAGATAGAACTGAGACCCTACTATGATACTGTAGATAGGGTAGTACTGAAACTGTAGAGACTGAGACCGTAGGGAAATTAAACCCTAGAAGACAAAGACTGTAGCTAGGCTACGAGTTCGCAAAAACAAACTCTACAACTCTATCTGTACATAAGACATTTTGTAATAAACAACTAAATTATTAAACTAATATCATAAAATTCGTAATAAGATAAGACGATATGAGTACGAGGGCTACTCGTGGACGAGGCTGTGGACACGACCGAGGTAGTGTGCAAGCTGGGTCTTTGTCTTCCAGACATATGCCAGCTGAGGAGGTGCGAGCTCCGCTCGCTACTGAGACTAGATCATAGGATCGGGCTACAAGGGACGACGCTCTGTCCCAAGCAATGTTAAGGGTTTTAGAGAGGGTCGCTGGGGCAAGCACCGGAACTGTGAATAGGGGATCCATTTCTGAGCGACTTCGGGCTAACGGAGCGGAGGTCTTCAGGGGCATATCTGGAGTAGCCCCAAATGTGGCTGAGTATTGGCTGGAAGCTACGGAACAGATTATGGATGACCTGGATTGCTCAGTGGAGCAAAAGCTGAAAGGAGGGGTGTCTCTGTTGCGAGACGAGGCGTATCAGTGGTGGATCACCGGGACAGAGAGTACTCTAGCTGAGCGGGTAACCTTGAAATTGTTTAAGACGTCTTTCAAGGGAAAGTTTTATAGTTACAACTCTATAAATTAAGATAGTTAGAACTTTTGATGAAGTCATAACCTTGGTTAATTAATAAAATCTTATTGAAATAATTTTAAGCTCCTTGACTTGATTATTTTATGCTATAAACCTGTGTATAAATATGTGTGTATAAAACCCTGCATGAAGCACAACACAAGCAAATAAAAAGTCAGACTCAGTATATAGCTAAAATTTGTATAAACCAACTACAAATGGCTTCTATTGTTACCACTACTATCACAAATGGTGTTGGCGACAATCTAGTATTGCATTTGTCGAACTACGGGACTGCCGCGGGAACGATCAAGAGTACAAAAACAGCAAATTTTTCACTGGCTGTGCAAGCCATGTATTTGAACGGAGCTCTTGTGTATAAAGTCGGTCATAGCCTCAGGTGGATCATTTTTTGGACCACTGATAATCAGGTAAATATTAATCTCAGTTTCTAATTAATTATTTCCCATAGTATGCCATCAGGCTGACTTTACTTTTTTCACATGGCAATTATATTAAAAATTAACTTTTTTTTTGTTTAAAAATTATAGCATATATGATAATCAATTCATATATCAATTGTAGGTCTCTTCTAAGATGTTCAAAATTAGTAACACCATTGACTGGAAACAAGTTACAAACAATCTTCAATCCAATCAAAGGAGCGAAGATAAGATTACTTATGCTGGTTATGAATACACCGCAGGGGCAAGTATTGCACCAAATTCTAGCAGTCAAGCAAACACCGCCAATATCTCTACCAGTCCCGTGCCTAAATAATCTAGCTTTGCTTTAATTAATTGCTATCTATCATATCTAGGCAATCTATGTGTGGTGGTGAGGCTGTCCAAACAAAATAAAATAGTTTGCACTTCTACTATTTTGTTTTATATTATGTAATACTATAATTAAATAAATTTGACAGCCAGCAATAAAAGATTACAATGTGTGCTTAGTTTGTTTCCTTTTTCGTTGGTAATAAAATCATTATTTCTATGATTGATAATGTCGAAACCATTTTTTATTTGAAAACAACGGGAGTCGACTTTAAAAATAAAAATGGAGTTGCCACCATTCTTTTTTATTTAGGTGTGATAGAATCACCTGGTAAGATATTTTATTTTAATAAAACAACTCCAGTCTCCAATTGGATAAGTTGTTTGATTCTATAGTAAATATTGTACTAGACTAGGTGAATCTCATATCTATCGCTAGATTTGAGCTAAAAGGGCCACACGAGTATGTGGGCCCATTTGGGCCGAGAATGGGCTTTAGGCCCATTCGCATTGTTATCTCTATTTAGAATACTTTAGTTTACGAAATTACTGAAATACCCTCGACTTGTAAAATTACAAAGTATCTCCGATTTACAGAATTACCGTTTTACCCTGGATTTACAAAATTACAGAAATACCCTTGATTTACAAAATTACTGAAATGCCCTTGGTTTACAAAATTACTGAAATACCATTGGTTTACAAAATTACTGAAATACCCCCGATTTGTAAAATTATCTAATTACCCTCGATTTATAAAATTACAGAAATACCCTCATTCGTGAAATTACAAAAATACCCTCGATTTGTAAAATTACTGTTTTACCCTTAATTTGCAAAATTACTATTTTACCCCTAATTTGCAAAATTACTGTTTTACCCCTAATTTACAAAATTATCGTTTTACCCTTAATTTGCAAAATTATCGTTTTACCCTTAATTTGTAAAATTATCGTTTTACCCTTAATTTGTAAAATTACCGTTTTACTCCTGATTTGTAAAATTACCGCTTTACCCTTGATTTGCAAAATTACTGAAATACCCTTGTGGGGTAGAATTATCGAAATGCCCTTGTAGGGTAACATTACCGAAATACCTTGTAGGGTAGAATTACCGAAATACCCCTGTGGGGTAGAATTACCGAAATGCCCCTGTAGGGTAGAATTACCGAAATACACCGGTAGGGTAGAATTACCGAGATACCCCTGTGGGGTAAAATTATCATTTTGCCCCTAGGGTGTTAAATGACTGTTTTGCCCTTGTGGGCAAGTGACTGACTTGGACTGTGTGTTTGACGGATTTGATTGTGAATATATGTTGGTGATATGAATGACTTGACTGTGATTGTTTGATTTAAATATGGGCATGATATCCTGCATACATGACATGTTGCATGGGTTGGGATTTTGTTCGGAGGAAGTACTATACTGGTGACTATGCCACATTCACTGTTACTGGTGGCTATGCCACAATTACTGATACTGGTGGCTTTACCACATTTACTATTTCTGGCAGCTATGCTGCATCTGTGGTGTGTGGGCTGGGTGGGTCGAGTTATTCCCCACATGGTATGTTGGCTGGTACGGGAGGTGTGTAGCGGTTGGGTGGGTCGAGTAGTCTCCCCACATATATTGGGCTTTACATTCATCATGCATCATTCACATTCTGATTTTGATTTTGTTAATTGATACTGATACTGATTCTGATTCTGATTCTGATTCTGATACCAATACTGACTCTGATTCTGATTTTGATTCTCATTCTGATTCTAGTTCTGCTAATGTTTTCTGATTCTGTAATGGGTTAAGGCCCATCTGGTGTAGTCTGTTATAATGGGTAAGGCCCAATTGATACTGGAACTGTGGTAGGGCAAACTTTTTAATTCTTTTACATGACTGACTGTTCATATTTGTAGTAGGGGATTACACACTGAGTTTTCGTAAACTCACCCCGTTTATTAACCTTTCAGGTAATCCCCAGCCTTAGACGGATCGGAGCTGCGAGGGACTCGGAGAAGGCCACACACTGCTTATGCTTTTTGTTTTGATTATTTACTCTCAAGTACTTTACTTTGGGTTTGGTTTGTAATAAGGCCTTTTATAATTTCTGGATTATTATTTTAAGGTTTTTATTTACTTTGATTTATATCTGCTAGAGGTGAATCGCGGTTTTCTAAAATGTTAACTGTTTTCAAACACTGCGTGTTCCGTAACTAACTAAATTAAGCTTTCGCAACAAAGAAGGTTTTAAAGGTAATAATGTTTTTAAAAGGGATTAACTTTTAGTTGACCACATTTTGAAAATAAACAAACACAAGTTTTAGTTTGCAACAAGTTTCTTCAAGAAGGGTTTATTTGAAAACATGGTTTTCGAATAACACTTCCATGTGACACACCAGACTTGGTCGTAACATCTGGGCCGGGTTTGGGGTGTTACAATTCCACTGTACCTCTAGGACATAAGGTTTGTACCATCTTCAAACCCCCTCATTGCAACTCAGGGGTGTAGGATTTGAATTTTCTTCCATCATTTTGGTTTGTTACACCATTCCCTAGGTGTCATGGCCAGATGTTTATGCATGAATATAGAATTCCCTTCTCCAAGAATAATCTCCTCTAATGTTTGGTGAATATTGCATATTTGTTCATTGAAGCTTTATCACTGACACAATATCTTGTCGTTTAGTGCAATCAATATTTTTGACAAAAAATCCGAAGAGATAGTCTCAATTTAGACTTTTCCTTCTCAGATATTTCCAACCCTTAAGCTTGGTGAGTTGTAAAAAATAGTCTTGTTTTATGTTCTTGTATTATTTAAAAACTTCTAGAGTAATATGCGAAACTCCTCTTATGAAAGTTTTATTAGTCTATTAACCATTATTTCAATGCAAAATGCTTGAAAAAAATCGTAACAATGGACAGGAAGGAAATTAATTAGGAGCATAGCTTGAAACAATTAAATTAATCAAAAATAGCCAAGGCAATAAAAGGAAATTAATTGGGGGTGTATCTTGAGAAGAATAAGGTAATCAAAGATAGCAAATTCAAAATGGGTAAGATGAAAACTAGGTGCCCCAGATATCGCAGCCTGAGCTTCTCCGTACAAACTTCCTAAGGACCATTTTGAGCTTAATATGTATTTAGGGGATCCGGAGTACTTTGTCGACGCCCCAAGAGGTAGCATACTTCCTCATTGTTAATTCAAGCATAGCAAGACTACCGCATGCCCCACTTTTGATCAAAATTTGAGCTGCCCTTTTCGGGTTTTCAACTCAAAACCCATTTGGTCTCAAGACGCCCTTTGTGGGCTTTCGCCTTGGCCTCTTCTTTTTCTTTCTTCTTTCCGATTTTTTTACTTATTGATTTTTTTGATCTTTTTGAGTTTTTTATCATTTTTTTATTTTTTTATTTTTTGATTTGATTGTTTTTTGGTCTCAAGGCGCCTTTTGCGGGTTTTCACCTTGGCCTCTCCCCTTTTGATTGAATTTGAATTCACCAGATTGGGCATGTCCTTGCCATCCATCTCGGTCAATATCAATGCTCCTCCAGAGCAAGCCTTCTTTACTACATAAGGTCTTCCCAGTTTGGCATCCATTTTCCTCTGAAGTCCTTTTGTATAGGAAGGATTTTCTTTAATATCAGGTCCCTTTTATGGAATCTCTAGGATGAACCTCTTTATCGTAAGCTCGCATCATCTGACCATGACGGATAGCTTTTAACCTTTTTCTTTGAATTTGACTGATCATATTGGGATTGAATCCATTCTACCTCATCCAACTTTGGTTCTGACAAGACTCGGAGAAAAGGAATCTCGACTTCAATGGGCAAATTTGCTTCCTTTCCATAAACGAATGAGAAATATGTTGCCCTAACGAAGGTCTTGGCTGACATTCGATAAGCATAGAGGGTAAATGGTAACTTCCTTACGGCAATCTTTACAAGTCTCGATCATCTTCCACTGTCTCTTTTTGTTGTTTTTTTTTCTTTCTTCCTTTCTTTCTTTTTTTTCTTTTTGGCTGCTTTTGCTGCATTGTGATATGGCATCTGATCTTTGAACACACTGCAAACTTTTGACATTGTATAGTTGTGTTAGACATGATCCTTTCTGGCATTCTTTGTCGGCACCTGATCTTTTTTTTGGGGAATTTAATGGCTGTCGACTTTTTAACATTGGCATATGAAGCTATTTTTACCCTCTTGGTGAAGTAATTGACAACCACAAAGATGAATCGATATCAGTTAAAAGCTTTTGATGAGCTTGGCCCCATAACATCCATGCCCCGCATATAGAAAATCTATAAAAAAATGAAGGATGCACATAAGTCTTGTCTTCCTCAAATTGGCATTTACAGCATAACTAATGAAATCCCCTTCTATGGTGGACCAGCAGTACCCGAACCTCATGATTAGCCTGGCTATTGTAAAACCATTAGCATGTGTCCTTCTAAAACCCTAGTGGACCTCTTTTAGCCTTAACAATATCCACAGGTCTTAGTAGCCTAGGCATATCTTTATATGATTGTGAGAAAATATCTTTGAATTCTTCGAATAACTCAATGACGTCTCACTTTGTCTTTGTGGGGATGAAGGTTCTAATCTTTTCCTCTTTCTCTTATCCTAGGCTCATTGTCCACTGACTTTTTGTAAAGTAGGTTCTGTTTTTCATCTTGTTCTACCATCCTTAACAAATCAGGAGATAGATTACGATCTCTATCATCTTCAAAGTCCTGAGATCCCCCTAGCCACATACCTCACTCAAAAGGAGATTCTGGGTCAGTAGCAGCGTCGCTCATGTCGTTGATATCTAGGGACCTATTGTAGGTACGAAGGCAGATTTCAAAAAATAAATGAATCTAAGAATGATTTGTATGGTATGATCATGAATGAAGAATAAAAGAATATTTGAAAGAAAGTCCAAAGAATAAAAGAATCTATAAACGGAAAGAATAAAAGAATATTTGCTCAAAAAGATGCATTTTATTGAAATAAAGATTTTGGACACAAGCCTATTTCACAAAACGATTCTTATTGCCTCTTGGCTTAAAGCAACAAGCTTGTTCTAAATATTACTCTAAATTAGCTCTAAAAAATACGGGGATCTCTTCCACAGTCCCATTGTTTAGAGTACCCCCAAGTATGCAAGGGCAGATGCTTGGAAAATTCTATTTCCCGATTCCCTCTTCGTGTAACACCTCCAACCCGTATCCGTCGCCGGAATAAGGTTACGAGGTATTACCGATCAAAATATAATTTAGATCAAGTTTCCATTATTAAAAAAAATTACAACAAAATTATCATACTTCGATTTAATATCACACATACTTCTATAGTTTTATAATCAAACAAGGCCAACAGGGAAATGTGAATATTAAACGTTAAACTCATAACCAAGTGCATTTCTTTTCACAAACTTGTCAAATATGCATATCTTAATTTTTAGGACCTTTGAATAATGCTAATGTGAAATATCTTATAATCATGCAAATGTTATGCGCATACCATGTGCAAGCAAATACACATCATTCACTTCATATAATAAAATATTGCATAATAGCATTTGTTCGCCTATTTACAACATTTACATTTCATGAATAAACATTTATAATTAAATCAGCAACTCAAACAATTAAACTATTCCAGTAAACATACCAAAATGTTAAAATAATATACCATTAAAGATCAACACAAGACCATAATCATCTTTCCTTTATTCGGCTAACATAATTTACCTTTACCACCGTGGGCTTATGCTAAACACAATATACATATAAATATATATTATTTAGCATCCGCAATACTAATTAAGGCTATACACATTTCAACTCAATATATATATTCATCAATTACACCTTTACCGAAACACAAATTAAAAAAAAAAAAAAACATAACACATATATAAATATATATTTTCTTGGGATCATGTACATGCATTATCAATATCATATTATATACCACTATTTTTTATTATGGACAAGTACTAAATCACAAATCAAGTCAATTCATTATATGCATAATTAGCTATATAAACATATACGAATTTCGAGTTGGTTATAATCATCTCATAACCGAATATCATTTCTACAATCATAGTCATTTAACTAATTTATATAAATATATATTAGTAACATGAATATTCCCATATCATAATAATAAACATATTAAGACAAAGACATGTCATATTTGAACATGATCAACCAATCTGTAATGCCGACTCATGTTATTTCAAACCACTTACACAACCAAAATTACCATCACTAAATTATCAAAACTAAACTCGTTAAATATTATAGCTAAGAATTTAATTAATCAAAACTAAGCATAATGAGCAAATTCACATGTATACTATATATTAGTATAGAACACATCCTAACCAAACAAACATATTCAGCCGATTCATTCATACCACTTTCAACGTCATTATCCAACTTTAATACCCTAACTCATGTCACTGCCCAATCATTTTCGAGTTTAACCTATAAAGGTACCAAAATGGTTGATGGTGTGATGAAACTTTGCTGACAGTCTCCGAGCTCGTAGCTTGACTTCAAAATCTATAAAACAAAAACACACATATACATATAGTAAACCATTTATAGCTTAGTAAATCATAAGCAGACAGACAGCCCAAAATATCATCAATTTAATTTAAACTAAGCCAAAGCACATTATTATAAATCGTTTAGATTTAAACATATAAAATCTATATTATATATATTCATTCATATTTGTCACTTTGACCGAATGCTTATATAGCCATGTTAACATAATATCAATTAACTTCCAAAGCCAAATAATTAATATTAACCTAGTTCACATGCACATAAATACACAAACTCATGTGTCATCATATAATTTCATCTGCATTTTAGTTATGTGGCCGAATACATGTATTCATATATACGTATAATTTAAACTCATTTTAATACTATTCAAAAGTGCCGAGTACCCTTACCTAATTCGTATGTAACATTCAATTGTATTATGCATAATTTGAAATAAGTATCAAATTATCCACTTACCTCATTTTAAATAAATAACAAGTCAATTCATACCTGGCCATTTAGCTTATCTTACACAATCGAACACAATTTGTCTTTGCCCGATGAACCACTCGAAATTGGATAGGACACTTCGATATTCACACATATTATACAATGCCAACGTCCCAGACGTGGTCTTACATGTAGTCACATATCGATGCCACTGTCCCAGATAGGGTCTTACTCGTACACATATATCGAAATCACATATTGATGTCATGATCTTACTCGCACACACATATCGGGATCCCATGTCATGACATACGTATTCTAACTATTCCTAAACTTCATACGGGGCTTCCGGATGTCGTAACTCAATCAAAACGAATTCGAAATTTTGAATTCAAGCTTATTCACATTCGGCTATCATGTATAATAAATCATACTTTTCATTTTAGCATGTAACTTTAGCATTTATTTAAATTTAAGTACGTCTGTTTGCTTATGAACTTACCTCGGACGATGTAAAACGGGACGGGACGGCTAGTTGACAACTTTCATTTCCCCCCCGATCCAAATCTGTTTTCTTTGGTTATTGATCTAAACATATTCAAATTAAGCTCATTCAAATATATTTTCATTCAATTTAGTCCAAAAACACACAAATGGACAAATTACCATTTTACGCCTGGCATTTACATTTTTTTCAAATTAGTCCCTATTTCACAGAACACAAAATATACAAAATTTCAATACACCCATGTTGGCCGAAATTTCCCCATACACATACAAGTCCATATGTTTCATCAATTTCACATTTTAGTCCCTCCAACTTTTTTTATTTTTGCAATTAAGTCCTAATTACTCAAAATCATCAAAAATTCCCATACAAAATATGCTAACCCAAAACATATCTTTCATATTTCATCATCAAATAATAAAAATCACAAGCTCTCATCAATGGCATAACTTAAATATTTGTCAAAATAAAAAAATTCAAGCATGGGTTTTGTAGTACTCGAATCAATGATCTCACTTATCAAAAACCGAGCTAGACACGTACCTTAATCAAGGTTGAAAGTGCCGAACCTAGGTTTTCTTTTCCTTTTCTTCTTATTTGGTTATTTGGCTATGGAGAAAATATGAACACACTAAGACTTATTTTATGAGATAAATTATAATATATAGTTTTTAACTTGGTTTCCTATATTACCCTTTTTAAAACTAATAACTAAAGCTTATATATTAAGGAGATATTCGTCCACGTCACTTGCACGTGGTTTACTAATTCATGGTTTATTTTATATACATATAATTATATGTTTTACTATTATAACATATATATATTTACTTAGAAAACATATTTAACCTACCTAATACCATCCACTAGCATGCAAAATGGACTATTTACTTCATAAATGCTTCCACTTAAGAGGCCATTACCAATTCAGTCCTTATGATTAAAACTATCAAATTTTCCATTTATGCAATTAAGTCTTTTTGTTTAATCGGACACCCAAATGACAACATTAAGTCACGAAAATTTCACAGATATAAATTCACACAAAATAAGCACAGAAAATAATTTAAAAATATTTTTCTAACTCGGATTCGTAGTGCCAAAACCACTGTTCCGATTAGGATCTAAATTAGGTTGTTACAACTCTCCCCCTAGGGATTTTCGTCCCTGAAAATCTTACCGATAAATAGGTTCAGATAACATTCTCTCATTGCTTCCTCAAGTTCCCAAGTTGCTTTCTCAACTCCGTGCTTATGCCACAACACTTTAACTAACAAAATTTTCTTATTCCGCAATTCTTTAGTCTCATGATAAACCGTAAATTATACATATTTTTACCTTATACTTAGCCTAAATTCTGGATGAATTATCATTGAATTTGTGGAAATTGGTGCTCTTAATCCCTTTATTTCTTGTTTTATACTTAGGTGAGCATAAGGAAGAGAAAAGAGCAAGGAACGGGCCAAAAAGGGGCAAATTAAGCCTAGTTCAATAATCAACATGGCCTGGAGGTTCGCCACAAGGCCGTGCCACACGCCCGTGCCACTTTAACAGGCTCGAGCATGGCCTGGGCCCCGATACACACGGGCATGGCACACGGGCGTGTCCCTGTCGTGAGGAAGTTAAATTTCGCTCAGAAAAGGGTACTTAGGGGCTAAGAAAGGCATTTCAAAAATCTATATAAAGACCCTAGTAGGCAACTACAAGGGTGTGCTTTATTCCTGCCAAGACGGGGAGTTAAAGGAGGGAATTACTCAAAGAAAGGCTGATTGATCCATTTTAGAAGCCAGGATCTTCATCAAGATAGATGATTTTCCTTCAATCCTTTCAAGAGTTTTGGGTTTTCTTATGTTTTGCTATTTTATTTCTTTTGAGATGTTTTCTTTTATAATTATGAACTAAAACCCCAAATATCTAAAAGGGATGAAACCTAAGACAGATATTGTTATTGTTATCTGAGCTGTGTGATAAATATTTGATTTGTTCTTAATTGTGTTTTTAACTATTAAATTGATATTTCTGGGATATTGATTTAAGTCGAATGTGCCTATGTAGAGGAGCAAAAGTCCCTGCATAGGAGTAGATCCAACACAATTAAGCGGAGTTGATTGCAATCCTTGACATAGGACTACGAAAATCTACCGGATTAGAGTCAAATCTAATATGGGGAGCCATAGATCGAGTTAATGCAAGACTAGGGGTTTTAACTAGAAAGAGATTTCAATTAATCAACCTAGGATTAGTTGTTCTTATCCTCAACGGAGGTATTAACATAATTTAGGGATCTCTACGGATCAAACCAAATAAAGAAATCATCTGGTTCAGAGTTAGATAACAAGTGAAGTCTAGGTGGATTCTTCCTTAGGTATTGCCTTAATCAATCAGTTTTCCCAAAAGCAATCTCTCTCTTTACTCCTTGCCGTTTCTTTTTAGTTTAGTTTAGATTAGTTAATTTAGAAACAAAACCTCCCTATATTTTTAGGCTAGATAATAGGACGGAAGTTATTACTAGTACTCATAGTTCCTTAGATTCGATATACCGGTCTTGCCACTACTATTCGATAGGTACGCTTGCCTTTCTATCATGATATTAGTTAGTTTCCAGTGCAATCAGATTTTATTACTTTATCATCATCACTCAAGATCACGATCATCTCACGAGCCAGAATACGGATTGGTTCTTCCTCATATGTCATATCGGACTGAATCTCAATCTCGGATGGACTAATCACATGTGAAGGATCGGATCGATATATACGAAGCATCGAAACATAGAATACATTGTGGATCTTTTCTAACATAGGTGGCAACAATAGTCTGTAAGCAACTGGCCCGATATGCTCTATTACCTTATACGACCCAATGAACCTCAGACTTAATTTGCCTTTGCGACCAAATCTGAGTATCTTCTTCCACGGTGAGACTTTCAAAAAGACTTTATCTCTGATTTGAAATTCTATATCTTTACATTTCAAGTCCGCATATGATTTCTGACGGTCAGACGCTGCTTTTAGACTCTCACGGATCACTTTCACTTTCTGTTCAGTTTCTTTGATCAAGTCAACCCCGTGTATCGTAGTTTCACTGAGCTCAGTCCAATACAACGGTGTACGACACTTACGAACGTACAAAGCCTCATAAGGTGCCATTTTGATACTCGACTGAAAACAATTATTATACACAAATTCAACCAGAGATAGGTATCATTTCCACATACCTTCGAACTTGAGAATGCAACATCTTAACATATCCTCTAGTATCTGAATGATTTGCTCAGACTGACCATATGTCTACGGATGGAAAGCAATACTAAAATGTAGTTTAGTACTTAAAGCATCTTGCAGTTTCTTCCAAAACCGCGATGTGAACCTCGTATCTATATTCTAAACAATAGAAATAGGCACACCGTGTAATCTCACAATCTGAGAAATATATAATTCAGCCAATTTACTGACTTCACTTAACCAGAACTCACATTTACTGAAGTTTGCATACAATTGTTTATCTCACAAAGTCTGTAGCACCAGTCTCAAATGTTCAACATGTTCGATTTTATCACGGGAGTAGATCCGAATATCATTTATAAATACAACCACAAATCGATCTAAATAAGGCTTAAAGATCCAATTTATTAATCCATAAACATAGCAGGTGTATTAGTAAGTCTGAAAGGCATGACCAGAAACTCATAGTGTCCGTACCTCGTTTGAAAAGATGTCTTTGGTACATCAAAGTCTTTAACTCGCAACTGATAGTAGCCTGATCTCAAATCTATCTTTAAAAACACTGTAGCCCCTTTCAATTGATCAAACAAATCATCAATTCATGGCAACGGATACTTATTCTTTATAGTCACCTTATTGAGCTATCTATAATCAATACACATTCTCATAATTCCATCTTTCTTTTTCACAAACAAAACTGGTGCACTCCAAGGAGAGAAACTCGATCGCACAAAATCTCTATCTGTTAACTCTTACAACTGAGCTTTCAACTCTTTTAATTCAGTAGGTGCCATTCTATACGGAGCTATGGATATCAGAGTCATTCCAGGCATTAACTTGATACCAAACTCTACTTCTCGAATAGGTGGCAAACTTGGTAATTCTTCAAGGAACACATCTAGATACTCACACACAACTGGTACTGATTCAATATTTTTTTCGGCCACTTTACTATAGAGTACATAAGCAAGATAAGCTTCACAACCTTACTTCACATATTTCTTAGCTAACATCGAAGAAACTACTGCTGGTAACCCATTCAGATCACTAGACTCAATTCGAATAATCTCACCATTCTGGCATCGTAGATCAATAATCTTTCTCTTGCAGTTCACAGCGGCATCATTCAAAGTCAACTAGTCCATACCTAGAATTATATCGAACTCATCAAATGGCAACAACATCAGATCAACCAGAAAGCACATATCTTGAACTATCAAGGGACAACTTTTGCATACTTTATCGACCATAACACACCGGCTCAAGGGGTTTGACACTCTAATCACAAACTCAGTAGACTCAACAGGCAGAGTCTTACTAAATACTAAAGTCTTACACACATAAGAATGAGTCGAAACAGGATCAATCAATGAATTACACTAGTATCAGAAAGAGTAAATGTACTAGTAATAATATCTGGGGATGAAGCCTCCTCCCCGTGCATGAATAGCATAGGCTCTGGCAGGTGCACGAGCCTCAAATCTAACTGTTGTATCTTTAGTCCCTCTTTGACTGCCACTCGCATTACCCTCATTTTTGGGTGGTCTACCTTGAGCTGCGGTATTACCCACTCTTATATTCTGCACTGGATTTCCTTTAGCCAACTATGGGCAATCTCGAATATAATGATCCATTGATCCACATTTAAAACATACCCAATCATGCAATTTGTGACTGCCAGGATGTCTTTTACCATAGTGTTTAAACTTGGGTTGATTTGTTCTGACATTACCCACAATATCCACTAAGGTAGCTCTTGAGCTCATAGGTAGTCTATTCTGATCCTATCAGGAAGAACCCGATGTCACCTTGGAATGGCTGAAATCATCTCGAAACTTCTTTGATATCGACTGAAATGACTTACCAGGTGTTCTTTTACATACATCTCTGGCCTCAAAGTCAGTCTTTCTTTTCTTTTCCCGAGCTCTTCAGCTTTGCAGGCTCGCTCAACCAGTACTACTAACTCTTTTATCTCAAGTATGTCGACTAACAATTTAATGTCTTTATTCAACCCATCTTCAAATCTTTTACACATTATAGCCTCGGTAGAAGCACACTCTCGGGCATACCGACTGAGTCTCACAAATTTCATCTCATACTCAGTCACGATCATCCAACCCTGTTTCAGTTCCGAAAATTCTTTGTCTCTGGCTGATATATTTCTTACGAAACTTAACCTGAAAGAACTCCCAAGTCACCTGCTCTTTTGAAACCACTAATACTAGGGTATTTCACCAGTGATAGGCTGTGTCTTGAAGCAAGGATATGGCACATTTCAGGCATTCATCCGGAGTGTAGGACAACTCATCAAACACACGAACAGTATTATCAAGCCAAAGCTCAGCCTGCTCAGCATCATCATCATCAGTAGCTTTAAACTCTTCAGCCCCATGTTTTTTAATTTTATCAACAGGTGGCCTATTCAATCCTAATGGATCACTTACTTGGTGTAACGCCCCAAACCTGGCCCAGGTGTTATGGTCAAATCTAGTAGTGTCACATCAAGGGGTGACTCATACAAATCAAAGTTGTTGGATAACCATAAATCATTTGGTTAAAATACAATTTAAAATCTAATATTTTAAAAAGATAAGTTTCTTATTTTGAAATCGTGCCCCATAGGTATATTTTAGTTCAACCAACATCCAAACTATTGAAAACTTTGTGAGTTTAAAAAAAAAAACCCTTGAGTTTGTTAATTGAAAACCTTGGTTTACAAACATTTGTTAAATTCCGTTGTCTATTTGTAGCGGAAGCTTTTGTTTCAAAAACGTTTGTTTCTTAAGTTGAGTTTGAGTAAAAATATTATTTTGGCTTCACATTTGAAGAAAAATAGGTTTCAAGTTATTAGTTGAGCAATCGATACTAAAAAAAGAACCAAAACGAAACTAGAGATAAATGCCTTATTACATTGAACCCAAAAGAAAATAATTTAAAATACTGTAACGTAAATAAAGGTCTAAGTCTAAATAGCTTGCTATATGGCCATCTTCGAGTCCTCCCCAAACGTTGAACCGCCTACTGAGGATCACTTGAAAAATTTAAAAGAGTAGGGTGAGTTTATGAAAACTCAGTATGTACAACCCATAATGATTGCAAAGCATGTATCACATCAATTGGGCCAAAGCCCATTTCAACAACTGTAGCGTTAGAGCCTTAGCCAATAATAGCCTCGGTTGGGCCTAACCCCGTATCACATTAACGGTGGCCTTTGGGTTAGCCCATAATGGCCTCAGTTGGGCTTTAGCCCATATCACATAAAATAACAATATATGCAATGCACAAATGTCCCATCCAACCTTGCACTCCCCCTTCCAACCTTACACTCCTATGGGGATTAAATCGACCCACCCATCTCTACACTCTAATGTAGCACTGGTTGCAGCACTACGAATATAACAACAGAGCTATCAATCACATGTTAGGCTTAAAAAGCCATCGGTGGATCTACAGTCGTCGAGCGACCATGTGATCCTCACATATCAATCACTTCCTCCAAACATAATCCCATCCCCATGCAGCATAATACTGAATGAATGCAACTTGACATACATATGGCATACAAATCAGTCACAAATCAGGTAGGGGCATTTTAGTCATTTTCCCCTTAAGGTCATATCGGTCATTTTTCAATATGGCCTAAATACATAAGTTGGCCCGTTAACAATTCCACAATTATTCTACGTGTTTTATGTCATTTTTATTAGTTACAAATGCACTAGGGCCCAAAAGCCCAATACATAGCCTAAGTGGGCCTCACACTCTCATATGGCTCGTTAAGCCCAAATCCACCATAGGCCATGTAATCATCTGGACCATCTCGTCCTTTCTTACCAATCCATAAATTTTACTCGCGACCAGCCCACGAGCCCGTCAGGCCCATTTGGCCCATTTCGTCCGAGTTGGCCAAAAAGTGGCCCAAGCCCATGAGATCACTCATGAGGCCTCTTAGATCATATTGATCTCCTCCACACGAGCATTCGAGCACTCGCGAGGTTACCGTAGCCAAACTTTCAGCTTTTCAGCTTTTCAGCATTTTGGCTTTTCTGCATTTCAGCTTTTTGGGATCTACCGATCTATCGTGTGTGCGGTGTGTGTACACACCTTAACAGAGAGAAGCATAGCAGTTTTCTAGCATAGAACCTAAATCTGAATAAGATACCTGGTTAGCTACCCCATAAGATTTCACAAGCCTTTCTAATACTAAAATCGCATTTACAAATAATATCTACCTTGTCTGAATCGGCTTATACCCTCTAAGCCGTTTGAATATGAATCAATCACCTCCCCCTTGACTAGATCTACGTTACAGCACTCACTCTATGAGATTACAAAACATGTGATTAACCCACAGTTATTAGATCCTAGAGCCATCAAGGTGATTCGACCCTTAACCAAAAATAAGGCAGGATCACTTACCTCGATTGAAACTTGGAGTAGGTAGTTGACTAATACGAACCACTTGTCCCTTACTTACACTTCAAGCGAGCCTAAGTACCATCCAAACACTAGACAAGATGAGAAAAGGGGTTTCGATAGAGAAAAGAGTATTACCAATATTGAAAACCATTAAAAACACCACTATCACTTACTGCCACAATCGACAAGGAGAAGAGATTCCCAAAACGAGCGTTCTAGCCAATCAGTCGAAGATTTGCGTTTAAGAGAATAGAAGATGAAGAAGACTGATTGTGATTTCAACGAGGTAATAATAATGATCGTGCCTAGAAACTAACTATTATCATGATAAAAGGCAAGCGGTACCTATCGAATAGTAGTATAGCTAGTGGCAAGATCGGAATATCAAATCCAAGGAACTAAAAGTACTAGTAATGACTTTCTTCCTATTATCTAGCCTAAAAATAAAGAGGGTTTTGTTGGTAAACTAAAATTCTAGCTAACTAAAGACACGACAAAGAGTAAATTAGGAAATTACTTTGGGAAAACCGAATGATAAAGGCAATACCCAAGGAAGAATCCACCTAGACTTTACTTGTTATTTAACTCTAAACTAGATGATTTCTTCAGTTGACTTGATCTATAGAGATCCCTAAATTATGTTAATATCTCTGTCGAGAATAAGAACAATTAACCCTAGGTTGATTAATTGAAATCTCTTTCTAATTAAAACCCCCTAGTTTTGCATTAACTCGATCTATGGACCCCCATATTAGATTTGACTCTAATCCAGTAGATTTTCGTCGTCCTATGTCTAGGATTGCGATCAACTCTACTTAGTTGTGCTGGATCTACTCTTAAACAGGGACTTTTACTCCTCTGAATAAGCACATTCGACTTGAATTAATATCCTGAAATATCAACTCAAGAATTCAAAACACAATTAAGAACAAATCAAATATTTATCATATAGTTCAGATAACAATAACAAGATTTGTCTTAGGTTTCATCCCCCTTAGGTATTTGGGGATTTAGTTCATGTTTATAAAAGAATACATCTCAGAGTAAAGAAAATAACAAAACATAAAGAAAACCCAAAACCCCTGAAAGGATTGAAGGGAGATCCTTAGTTTCATTGTAGATCCTTGCTTCTGCGATGGATCAATCGGCTTTCTTTGAGTAATTCCCTGTCTTCTACTCTGAGTCTTGGCGGGGACACTATACACCCGTATAGTCGCCTCCTAGGGTCTTTATATAGAGTTTGGAGTGTCTTTCTTAGCCCCTAAGTAGCTTTTTCCACGTGAAATTGAAACTCGTTACGACAAGGACACGCCCGTGTGGCACGTCCGTGTCGCATGCCCGCGTTAATCGAGCCCAGTCCGTGTTTAAGCCTGTTAATGTAGCACGAGCATTTGGTTCACCCGTGTGAGGAACTCTAGGCCGTGTTGATCTCTTACTTTGGCCCATTTTCTCCGTTTTTTACCCGTTTCTCGTTCTTTTCACTCTCCTATGCTCACCTAAGTATAAAACATGAATTTAAAGGGTTAGGAGCATCGAATTCCACAATTTAAGGGATAATTCATCCAAAATTATGCTAAGCATGGGGTAAAAATATAATAAATTATGGTTTATCAAAGACAAGCAAAACGAATCGAGAAAGGAAAGTATCGTAATCGACTAAAGCTCCTCAATAGACAAAGTGAGACATTCAGCCAACAAGAACAGTGTATTCAGCTTTTACTCAAATGAGAAGTAGAGAAGAGATTTTAGTTTAGGTATTTTGATGAAGAAACAGATAGTGATGGCACAAAAAGGAATTTGGCAAAGAGAGAGTGGAGATAGTCGGCTTTTAGAGACTAGTGTTGAAGAAAGGAAATTTGGCAAAAATAAAATTAAGAGAAGAAAGAATCAAATGCTGAAACCAAAATAACTAAATCCCATTCGGCAACTAAAAACTCTTGCCCGAATTGCATTCCCTTATTCCCTGTTCGGCTCAAACTCCTAACCAAGTTGATTTCCCTTAATCCAAGTCCATACTAGCCCTCATCCATATCCCATCCGAAACTCTACCCCTATCCTTGAAGAGTTTCGGTCCAAGCCATT
The DNA here is from genome assembly GCA_020496765.1 of Gossypium stocksii. Taxonomy (NCBI): domain Eukaryota; kingdom Viridiplantae; phylum Streptophyta; class Magnoliopsida; order Malvales; family Malvaceae; genus Gossypium; species Gossypium stocksii. The sequence goes on along the minus strand of CM035628.1, from coordinate 43,983,913 downwards.
CACCTGCTTAGTCCAGAAACGAAAAATTTATACTCTTACTTGCAGCACCGTACCTTGAACCCACGACCTCACTACCACCATCATGCGCCTCCTCCACTTGAGCCCCTAGTCCTCTTGCGTCCAAACTCCTCCCATAATATTGAAACGGCCTATCAAGCAGCAACCAGGTTGTTCGAAGAAACCCAAAAAGTTTGCTACAACCCAGCTTCAAACCTCTGACCTTTTAGCTATGTGACACGCCTCTTGCCACTATGCTGCCTGCCTTGTTTGCGTCACTTTTCCTCCCTAATTAATTAAAAAGTCTATAGGGTAGATTTCAGGTTTATTTATAAGAAAACCAAAATAATCTTGCGAGAGCAAAGTCTCAAACCTAGGTTCCCTTAGAACCTTACAACACACCTCTGCCACTAGGCTACACCTCAACTTGTGTCACCTTTTTACCTCCAATATTTATTAAGCCTTCCTGTTGACATCCAGGTTTGTTGAGTAACAAGCAAAAATTCTGCACTCGTAGTGACTTGAACCTGGAATCCCATGCCTAATCTTAACACCCTTTTGCCACTACGCCAAGCGCTCCCTTGTGTCAGATTTCAACCAAAAATATTTATAAGGTCTAACACCAAAGTCTTCCTAAGGAAGTAAAAATTAAATTTTTTGCTAGAGCCCTGGTTTGAACCCAGGACTTCTCCAACACTCCCAACCCATCCTAAACCACCTAGCCACTAAACTAATGGGACCTACAAGGAGCTGTATCAGAATTTGTTCGATGTGCATGCAGTATCTCCATTCTACATAGAACATGTCCAACATTCGTTCCTAAAATGGTATAATACGAATGCCCAATGCGCGTACCACGTTGGAATAACGGGACATTCAATTGAAAACTGTACTATGTTTAAAAAGTTTGTCAAAAGGTTCGTTAAAATAGGAATTGTGAAGTTTGACGATTCACCAGAACCTAATTGCTTTGATAAGACAGCAAATGCGATAACTAAAGGAGGGGGCAAGAGAGTTATGATTCCTTGAAGAAGTCAAAAGCCTAAGAAGAAATAGCGGGGGATCTCAATAATGTATCCGAAGATAGAACCAAGGAATACAATTTTCCAAGCATCTACCCTTACATACTTGGGAGTGTTTTGAACAATGGGACTGTGGAAGAGATTCTTGTATTTTTAGAGCTAATTTAGAGTAATATTCAAAACACGCTTGTTGCCTTAAGCCTAGAGGCAATAAGAATCCTTTTGTAAATAGGCTTGTGTCCAAAATCTTTATTTCAATAAAATGCATCTTTTTGAGCAAATATCCTTTTATTCTTTCCATTTCATTATTCTTAGATTTCTTTTGACTTTCTTTCTTTTATTCTTCATTCATGATCATACCATATAAATAATTATCCTCAGAATCATTTATTCTTTGGAATCTAGCTTTGCGCCTATAGCAGGTCCTTAGATATCAACGACATGAGTGACGTTGCTACTAACTCAGAATCTCCTTTTGAATGAGATATGTGTCTAGGGGTATCTTAAGACTTTGAAGATGAGAGAGATTGTAACCTACCTCTTGATTTGTTAAAGATGGTAGAACAAGATGGAAGTGGATTCTACCTTACAAAAAGTTAATGGACGATAAGCCTAGGAGAAGAGAAAGAGACAAAGATCGGAGGCTGCATTACCACAAAGACAAAGTGAAACATCATGGAATTCAAAAGATGTTTTCGTGTAATCACATCAAGATAGACTTATGCTACTAAGACCTATGGATGTTGTTAAGGCCAAAAGAAGTCCATAGGGATGTTAGAAGGACACATGTTAATAGTTTTACGATAGCTAGGCTAATCATGAGGTTTGGGTATTACTGGTCCACTATGGAAGGGGATTGCATCAGTTATGCCATAAATACCGAATTTAGGGAGTCAAGACTTATGTGCTTCTTTTATTTTTTCATAAACTTTCTATACGTAGGGCATAGATGTTATGGGGCCAAGCTCATCAAAAGCTTCTAGCTAACATTAATTTATCTTTGTGGTCATCGAGTACTTCACTAAAAGGGTGAAAGTAGCATCATATGCCAATGTTACAAAGTCGACAGTTATCAAATCTAAAAAAAATAGGTGTCGACAAAGAATGCCGGAAAGGAATATGTCTAATAATGCACAACTGCACAATATCAAAAGTCTTTAGTCTATTCAAAGATTAGGTGCCATATCAGAGTACAGCAAAGGCAACCAAAAAGAGAAAAACAAAAGTACAAAAAAAAAAAAGAAAGAAAAAAATAAAAATAATAAAAATTGTGGAAGATGACCTAGACTTGTAAAGATTGGCATAAGAAGCTACCATTTACTCTCTATGCTTATAAAATGTCGGCTAGGACTTTTGCTGGGGCAACACCTTTCTCATGGGTTTATGGAATAGAAGTAGTCTTGTTCATGGAAATCAAGATTTCTTTCCTTCAAGCTTTGATTGAGTCAAGAATTGGATGAAGCAGAATGTCTCTAGTGAACCTGGCTGAAGAAAATGGTTTAGAAGTATTCATCATAGTTAAATGTACCAAAAATGGATAATGCAGACTTATGATGGAAAAGGGATCTGGTATTGAAGAAGATCCTTTCTATACAAAAGGACTTCAGAGGAAAGTGGATGCCAAACTGGGAAGAACCTTATATAGTAAAGAAGGCCTATTCTGGAGGAGAATTGATATTGACCAAAATAGATGGCAAATATCTGCCCAATCCTGTAAATTCGTATTCAGTCTAGAGATACCCAAAAGAGGAGAGGCCAAGGTGAAAACCCGTAAAGGGCCCTTTGAGACTTAAAAAAAAAAAAAGAAGAAAAAAGAAAAAAATGGAGAGGCTAAGGTGAAAACTTGCAAAGGGCGCCTTGAGACCAAAAGGGGTTTTGAGTTGAAAACCTGAAAAGGGCGGCTCAAATTTTGATCAAAAGTGGGGCATACGATAGTGTTGCTATGCCTGAATTAACAATGAGGAAGTAGGCTATATCTTGGGGCACCGACAAAGTACTCCGGATCCCTTAAACACATTGAGTTCAAAATGGTCCTCAAAAAGTTTGTACAGAGAAGCTCAGGCTGCAATATCTGGGGCACCTAGTTCTTCATCCTACTCATATTGAATTTGTCATCTTTGAATACTTTTTTTCCCTTTTCAAGATGCATTTCCAATTAATTTCCTTTTTATCTTTCCTATTTTTGATAATTTATTTAATTCAAGCTATACTCCAAATCAATTCCATTATTGTTCATTATTATGATCTTTTTCGAGCATTTTGTATTGAAATAATGATTAATGGACTAATAATACTTTCATAAAAGGAGTTTCCCACGGGCTGGTCACACAGCCATGGGAGCCCTACGGGCAGGTCACAAGGCCATGTCCTAGGTCACACAGGCATGTGCCCCTATCTTCAAGGCAAAATTTTCAAAGTTGCTGGTTTAGTCCCGAACCACTTCCAAAGCATGTATTGGGCCCCGTAAGCCCATATTAGGGACTTTTTGCTAAAATTTGGAAAGATTTGTGTTGGAATGAAAATTTTTGATTTGGTTTTTGTATAAATGATCATGTATAAGTATGGTAATGTCTCATAACCCTGTTTCGGTAACGGATACGGGTTAGGGGTGTTACAGAGCCAAACCCAACCCGCCCATATTAATTTTTATATTATTTTTTATATAATTTTAAAATATATATAAACCATCAAAAATACTAAAAACATCAAAATAAATATTTCTTAATAAATTAAAAATAAATTTTAAAAAATATGTATACTTAAATAACAATAAAATAAATGCAACTTAACAAGCAAATGCCTTTAAAATAATAACAAAATTAATAAATGTCTTTAAAATAATAACAAAATTAACAATAAAATAAGTTTTATACAATATCTAAACAATAACAACAAAATAGTAGCAACATAATTGTAAAATGGTAGCAAAATAGGGAGAAAACAATAAGAAAATAATATAAAAAAACAAATTTTTTTCTCTTTAGTGAATTCGGGCAAGAACCGGGCTAGAAATGCCTTACCCTAGGCCCTGCCCATTTTTTAAATGGGCCTTATTTTTTTGTCCAAGCCCATTTTTCAGAGAATCTCTTTCACTAATAAAAAAGATAAGAAAATAGAAACAAATGAGGAAGAGTGATTTGTTTGAAATTAGGATTGACCAATAAAAAAAATTGTAAGAGTTCTAGATGATGTAGTAGAAAAGCCTAGCCTATATACAATCAATTGCATATTTAAGGTTTAGATTGCATACCGTTAACAGAAAAATGAACATTATAATATTGTAATGTTTTAATAATTATTTTACATTCCTAATTTAATTATATAACAATTAATATATTATATGTCCTTAAGCATGTCTGTATACTATTTTATATAATATGTACTAAATATAATTATGTGACATTACAAAAAAAAATCATATCATAATATTTATTTTAATTATATAAATATTAAAAATTGTTTTAAAAAAATTACTAATTGAATTGATCAAATAAAAAAAAAAAACTCGTAAAAATCTAAAAATTTTGATGACTATTTTATGGTTCTTTTAAGTCTACAAATAGAAAAAAAAATTAAAGAGAAGCTACATGATATTTAAGAATGCTAATTGAGATACATTTTTCTATAATTTTTTAACATATTTAAATTTATTATTAATTGTTATATTTAATTTTTTTAAAAATATTTTATTCATTATTTATTAGTTTGTGTAAATTTAACCAACATTGAGGATTAGTTATAATAGTTAAAGCATAATTTTAATTGTCAAGTTGTGTGTTCAAATATTGTAGGAAGTAAAATTTTATGTATTCTATAACCAATACAGAGTTGGATATCTAAATTCGTTATCCAAGTAACATATATTAATATTAAAAGTTGGATAGTTTATGGTAATTTGTGAATATCTGACTCGCTGTCATCCCTATGAATGTATTCAATTTAAAACTCATAATTTGAATTGTTGATTGAGTCTTAGTTTAGTTGGCATCGACATTACTATTACCATAATTTTCAATTAAAAATAAGTATGATCAGGGAATAATTTTGAAATAAAATATATTAGTACTAACTATTAATCTTTGAGTTCTCACTAGATTAACTGTTCACTGAAGAGTTTCTAAAATTTGATTCATTGAAAAAATAAAAAGGAAAGGATCTAATCATCCTATATACGACAACCAAAAGGGTTCATTGCAACATAGACACTTCCATGTTTTTCATTTTTTTGACAAGGCTTCAATTAGTTGTAATTTCCTCATTAATCTCTATAAATTGAAATCAATTTATAATTCATAGTTTTTTATGTTAATATAATTTTTATTCAATTTTTAGTAATAGTTTTCCAAACTAGAAGTGACCTAAATTGGAAATAATACAGCGTAATCTATTTATTTTATGAAATTTAATCTCTATTTTTCATATTTCAAAATTCAAATCTAAATTTAACACTATTAAATTTATTATGTTAAATTCAAATTAATTATGTTCTTTTTTTTAATTACATGATTACCAATGAGTACTTTTTTTCAAAATGTCAAAATAAATAAATTTAACAAAAAAATAGTACTAATAGTTAGACTTGAATTTTTAGAATTTGAAAAAGAAAAAAACTAAATTCTAGAAAATAAAAAAAAAACAAAGAGTAAATTTTGAATTTTTGAAAAGTATAGGTATTTATAACATATTTTAATCAGGATTCATGGGAAAAGCCGTAGAGGTATCATATCACAGCACATGTCCCATGCAAGTTTATGTAACCCTTTAGCCTGTTTAAGGGTTGAGTTAGAGTCATAGGTAATTCTAAGCTTTGTATAAAAAAAAACCCCATTAGTCAAATCAAACTAGACTAAAGAAAACATGAATTACATAATATCATACATAAACTTATCTCGAACTCGATCCATAAACTCCAACCAAAATGTTTGTTAACTTAATGCCTACAGTCTAATCTCTTTTATGGTAAACAAAATGAAAAATTTTTTTTATCAATTCACAACATGTTCAACTATTACTCAACCTCAAATTAGAGATGCCATCGAGTCGCAGTTCAATTTCTTAGAGACTGAAGATTTTGAAGACTCAAACTTAAAATTTCTTCACTCCAAGAATTCCTAGGGGAAATGGGTAGACCTGCTCATGGGTTGGGCGACCTGACCCGGCCTGAAGGCCTACCTGAAATGTGGGAGGGTTTGGGAAAAATATAGGCCCGAAAAATGGGCTTGGACAAAAATAAGGCCCAAGTTACTCTAGAAGCTTCTAAATAATACAAGAACTTGAAACAGGAATATTGTTTAGAACTCACCATGCTTAGGGGTTAGAAATTTTTGAGAAAGAGAAGTCTAAATTGTGACTACCTCTTCAGATTTTCTATCAAAGATATTGATTGAATAGAAAAGATAAGACATTACGTCGGTGATAAGACCTCAACGAATAATGACCCAAGCATTAAAGGGGATCGTTTCAAAAATATGATATTCTGCATTCATGATATCATGCATACACATCTGGTCATGACACCCAAGGAATGGTGTAACAGACCAAATTGATGGAAGAAGACTCAAATCCTATACCCTCGAGTTGTAGTGGGAATGGATGGAAAAAGATTTAGATTTTATACCCTTAAGTTGCAGTGGGATGATTTGAAGATGGTACAAAATTTAAGTCCCAGAGGTACAATGGAATGGTCCCTGAGGTTACAATGGAGCAAACCAGCTAAGCAGTTTGTTTGGTTCCTCGGGTTTTCTATCAAAATACCAGCTGAACAGGACGTCAGCGTAAGACGTCATTAATAAAGCCCTGATGAACAACGAGTGATGACACCCTAAGTATTAAAAAGGGAATATTCTCATGATGTTTTTGCATTCAAAACACATCTAGTTAGGAGCATTTGATTCATTCCGGTCATAGCATCCTAATCATTAGCATAAGCATAAAACCGATTCTATAGGCCATGTCCCCTAAAGGACGGTGTAGCAATATCGGTGAATCCACAAATCTTATCTCCCTAAAGTTGCGTGGAGTAGATTAAAGTTGTAGATCTTATCTCTTTGAAGTTGCAATGGAGTAGATCGAAAATGGTGGATCTTATCCTACTGAAGTTGCAGTAGAGCAGATCGAAGCCACAAGTCTTATCTCCCTGAAGTTGTAGCGAAGGAGACTGAAGATTCACAGATCTTATGTCCCTAAGCAGTAGTAGAGCAGATCAAAGATAGCAAACCTTATCTCTTTGAAGTTGGAGAGAGCAGGTTAAAGTTACAAGTCTTATCTCCCTGAAGTTGCAGCGGAGCAGATTGAAGATAGCAAATCCTATCTCTCTAAGCAGTAGTGGAGCAGATCAAAGATAGCAAACCTTATCTCTCTGAAGTTGCAGAGAACAGGTTGAAGTTACAAATCTTATCTCCCTCTTATCTCCCTGAAGTTACCGTAGAGCAGACTGAAGATAGCAAATCTTATCTCCCTAAGCAGTAGTGGAGCAGATCGAAGATAGCAAACCTTATTCTCTGAAGTTGCAGAGAGCAGGTTAAAGTTACAAGTCTTATCTCCCTGAAGTTGCAGAGGAGCAGACTGAAGAGTGTAGATCTTATCTCCCTAAAGTTACAGTGGAGCTGATCGAAGACTGCAAATCTTATCTCCATGTATTGGTAATGGAGCAGATTTAAGCCACCAGCCTTATCTCCCTGAAGTTGCAGTGGAGCAGGTGAAATTACCAGTTCTTTTCTCCCTGAAGTTGCAATGGAGCAAGAAAATAGGCACAAACCGTATCTTCCTAAAATAGCAGTGGAGTAGATCAGAGCGACAATTCCTATGCCCCTGAAGATGTAGTGGACTGGAATGAAGCTACTTGAAGAAAAGAAGTGCCAAGAAGTCAAGATTTTGCAAGACCGGGCAAAATTGGCCCTTTTATTGTCTTTGCTCCATTCCCGTTACACGACAATGAGCAAAGAGGGGTAGCTGTAATAGGCTAATTTAGCCCGGGTCCATACAAAAAAATAATAAACCCAAAACAATAAAACAAAGTCCAAGTCCAGTCCAAAATTACAAATATATCATTTGGCCTTATCAGAATGGCCCATTACTTGAGAAGATTGAAGGTCCATCTACAAGTTTGATGCATATGGAAACATAATCTTCAAGGATATGCAATCTTAGATATGGTATGCAATCTTAGAAGATATGATATGCAATCTTAGAAGATATGATTTTGTAATCTTAGAGATTTAATTTGTAGATACCCTTTAATCTTAGCCATTGATGTAATTGATCTGTACTATTGGATTTGGGGAGGCTCAACTATAAATAGAGGCTTCTCCCTTCATTGTAAATCACTTGAGTTTTGGGAGTAATAAGAATTCTTGAGAGCATTCACTCAAAATTCTCTCTCTCTTGCATTCTTATTTTTATGGCTTGCTCTTATTTTGTTCTTCGTTCATCTTTGTTTCTTTTTGAGTTGCATTCGTTTGAGTTGGATTTTGCCGGAGGAATTTCGTTGAATACTCATATTGTGAGAGTTAGGTTGACTTAAGCATTTTTTTAACCTTTTTTATTTATCCATATAATTGTTTAATTATTAATTATTCTTTTTATTTTTATTCATTTATTTAATCCTCATATTGTTTTTTATTTTTATTTTTAATTAAATATATTTCATTTCCATACTGTTATTCAAAAGCTTTCTAGAATAGGGCAATATTCGACATTTGGGAGCTTTGGGAAAATCGTGCCCTAACTTACTGGGTTTCGATTTTTCCTATTGAGTCCGAATGCTTGAGTACCTTTTTTTTTTTAAATTAAGCACATGAATTTCAAATAAAGGTTTATTCTTGAGAATTCAAGGTGTTGCGTCCTAACTTACTGGATATGACATTTTGTTGTCTTGACGTAAAAATTTCTAAAAAAAGGGTAATATTCCGTATTTGGGAATCTGAGAGATCATACCCTAACTTACTGTGTTTTGACTTTTCTTTTCCCAAATAATTGAATATCCTTTCAACACATAAGTTTTGTGTAACACCCCTTACCCGAAACCGTCGTCGGGATCGAGTAGTGAGCGTTACCGGACTTACCGGATTACAGACTCATGATCGTAACCAAATCATTACAATTTTACTCTTATCGAAGGTTTACTATCTCCGTATTACCATTTCGGATGATTAGGATTCGAATCCTAACACGTCGGAAACCCAAAAAAGTTTTCACTTTTGAAACAATGCCACACGCCCATGTGACACACAGCACGACCGTGTGATAAGACCGTGTGGCCTTCACATCCCCATGTCCAGAGACCGTGGTCGAAACTGTCCAATTGGCCACGGCCACCCCACATGGTCGTTTGGGAGCCGTGTACCCCACACGGTTGAGACACATGGCCGTGTGTCATGCCCGTGTGGTACAATAAAATTTAAACTAAGGTGCAGGGGAGGCACGGTCCAGGGGCACACCCATGGGATCAAACCGTGTGTCACCACGGCCTATGCACACCCGTGCCATGTGCCCGTGGAACATTCTGCCAAATCCCACACGGTTGTTGTACACACCCGTGTGCCCTGCCAGGAAGGCCGTGTTAGGCTATACACGAAGCCTTGGCCTCCCTAACACACATTCGAACACATACATAATCCAACTAGCCATTTCAAGATAAGTTTCACTCAAAAAGACTTCATTAAACCATTAATAACAAAATATCATACGAGTAATGAAATTTAGGTATACAAAAACGACTATTTACAATCACAATTGCTCTATACATGCCATAATTTACTCTCAAAATGTATTCTATACCCAAAAGAAGCTTGATAGTGCGTCGCGTAGCTCTGACTTTACGATCCCAATTCAACAATCTCAAAGTCTACGGAGGAAGGGAAAGAAAGGGAGTAAGCTACAACAGCTTAGTAAGTCACATGAAATTCATAGCAATGAATCAATTCAATATATATCATTAAATTAGCACCCTAGATGATATCACATATCATTATACAAATAGCTTACTCTTTGTGCTCTTTCCACATGTCTACCATGAATATGCTTAACAATAACATTCTCAATATACCGTACCATTTTTTCAGTTCACCTGTACAATCACTTCATCACAATACGGTTAATCTAATTCCCATTGAGCAGTTTCGAAATATGAATAGATATACAGAGATAAGCACATAAGTGCTATACAGACATGGCGAAGCCATGAACTAGTTGAAACTACTAACAGTAAGGTAGCCGAAGCTACAATCAGTGCGGTAGCCGAAGCTACAATTAGTAACAGCATAGAAGTTAACCACAGGCCTGCTCACATAAGCTGACAGGTGTCTGCAACACATGCAAGACTACCTAGCACCCGGGTAGCTATAATAGTCGGAACAGTAAGCCTTAAGTGACATGCCACCCATATCTATGTCTATTCCTACTTGCTCAATTGGGATTCACGGACAATGCATAAATCGGTAATTTCAAAAGTACATACAATAATCAATCAGAATTTATAGTCGATACTATTTTCCATAAATTTAGTGATAACACTCGATATTCAACACCTCACCAAGCAATTGTCCATATATCATCATAGAAGCAATTATTTAAACAGGATTAATCAAGTTCGCTAGAATTACATATAACTTACCTGGGTTGTCAAAAAGGACTATTTCTCGAAATGAGTCGAGAGCTTTCTGTTTTCCCTTATCACGGGTTCTTTCAGACCGTTCTTGATCTAAATTAACACATATAACACAAATATCAATTATCTATTTTAATACAAACACAGTTCACATTTGGGGTAAATTTCCAAATTTACCCCTCAACTTTTCGATAATTACTAATTAGTCCCTCAGACATCAAAATTCCATTTTCTTTATTCCATGGGCTTATATAACCTATTTTCACAATTATAACACTTAAAATCCCATTATTGCAAACATTTAGGAACAATTTGTAATCTCTTCAAATTAGTCCCTATTTATGCACTTTCAATCAATTTCATCCATTAAAACATATATATAACACAATAATCACTCATTATCTACCATTAGTAGGCTAAACAAACTCATATCACAAATGGGTAAATTTCTAGACTTTAATTTTTCTTCAAATAAATGGTAGAACAATGAAATATAAGCTCTAAGGAGTCCAAAAATGCAAAAATAATTGAAAAAAGTGACCAAATTGGACTTACATGGAAGCTTGAAAATTTTTGAAACCCTTGGCCATGGAGTTAGGGATTTTCGGTTGGACATGGGGTGTTTCATGGAGAAGATGATGTTTTATTCAACTATTTTGTCTTTTACCCACTTTTGACAAAAATACCCTTAAGGCCCTTACTAAGATATTTTTCCATGTAAGGCTATTTTGGTCCATAACATTCATTAATGGTCCTATTACCACATAAAAGCTTCCCATTTCATGTGATAATTCAATCAAGTCCAATTATCAACTAATAAGCACATTTTGCACTTTTCTCGATTTAGTCCTTATCGAGTAATCAAACATTAAGACAGTAAAATTTTCACATAGTATCTTGACTCTAATATTTAATCAAACAGATATCATCAAAAATTTACATAATTAAAATTTTCTCACTTTGAATTTGTGGTTACGAAACCACTATTCTGACTAAAATTTTCTCACTTCGAATTTGTGGTTACGAAACCACTATTCTGACTAGCCCCTGATTCGAGGTGTCACAGTTTGAAAAATCAAAAGGATTGTGTATTAAAATCTTTTCAAATTTTTGACATTAGGACATTAATTAATCAATTAGGTACCGATTTTTGGCATTACGAAGGTGCTAATCCTTCCTCGTATGTAATCGACTCTCGAACCTATTTTCTCAAATTTCATAGGCTAAAATCGATGTTTTAGTAAAGCAAAACATTTTACAAGGTGAACCGATCACACCTGAATAAAAAGGATTAGTGGCGACCCCATTTTTTGTTTTTAAGTCAACTCCTGTTTTTCAAAATAAAGATGGTTTCGACACCTTCTATTCAGAGTTATCCTGTAGGGAAAGAAATAGTCATAGAAGACTATTGTCAAACAACTTGCATGCAAGGAAAATACTAAACTGGAAAATTTAAGAAAAATAAGCTGAACTCAGAATTTCTGAAGTTGCTGTATTATTCACCCACAAAATGAAATAAACGTAGGCCTATAAATAGCCTTTACACCATAACAAACTAACGTAAAAAATGTGCAACACTACTGCATAAACATAACAAAAAAATAAGAGAAATAAGGAAATAACAAATTAAGCACGTCACAGCCAAATCTAAATTTAGAAATACTAACTTTGAATCTTTCTCCCACACTCCCCCTTGATTCAAAGTTGCAGATACCAAGCTGAAGCCTAAAGTAAGCATGTTTTTCTCTAAGGAGAGACGTCGTTAGAATATCTGCCATTTGCTCATTTGTGTTGCAATATTTTAGAATAATTGACCCATCAGACTAAAGATCACGAATGAAGTGTACCCAAATATCTATATGCTTTATTCTTCCATGAAAGGATGGATTTTTGGACATGGAAATCACTACTTGATAGTCACAGTAGATTACAGTTGCTTCATTCTACTTCATATTAACATCAGCTAGGATTCTTCTTAACTATAGGCTTGACAAGCTGATGAAGTTGCAGCTATATATTCAACTTTCGATGAAGATAGAGTTGTTGTTGCTTATTTTTTGGAACTCCAGTAGATAGTAGTTGATCTAAAACCAAAGACATAACCTGACGTGCTTCTTTTATCTTCTAAACATCCAACCTAATGACTATCTGTATAACCACTCAGCTTGAACTTTGAGAGATTATCATACCACTACACAAAATCAAGAGTTTCAGGAATATACCGTAAGACTCATTTTACAGTGCCAAAGTGATGCCTTGATGGACAATGCATCAACCTAGAAATAAATCTAATAGCAAAAGGAATATCAGGTCGTGTATTGGTCAAGGAAATCAAGCCACCAACTAGCCTTCATGTTAGAGTTGTGTGACCCAAATTCTAAGAGATTGCTTGCAAGTCAAGTTAAACAAAATATATCATTTCTAGAAGATTTAGTATTTATGAGTATAATATATTTAACATTTATTAGCACAATATATTTGCCTTTGATTAGAATTAGGTTGTTCAACCTATAAATAGATGTAGTCAAAACTCCTCTTGTAATCATTCAAATTCGACATAGTGAATTTTCTTCTCCTCAACCTGTGGTTTTTTCCTGAAAGGGTTTCCATGTAAAAATCTGTGTGTTCTTTATTTTTATTTCTCTTTTCTTTACGATATATTGTCATTACCTAAATTCTATTTTCACAAATTAGTATCAGAGCTTCCAGGTTGTTCATTTTGATCACGATAATGGCATCTTTGAAGTATGAAATTTGGTTGTTGGATTGCAACACCAGATTTGCTTTGTGGTAGATTAAGATACAAGTTGTTCTTGTGCAGATGGATCTGGAGGATACCCTACTAGGGATAGATAAAATGCCTTCGACATTAGTAGATGAAGAGAAGAAGCGTAAGGATAAAAAGTCGTTAACACAATTGCATCTGTATTTGTCTAATGAAATTTTATAGGATGTGATGAAGGAGAAGATCGTCGTTGCATTATGGAAGAGGCTGGAACAAATATGAATGCTGAAAACTCTAACCAACAAGTTGCATATGAAGTAGTGTCTTTATACTCATCGTTTGGAGAAAGGTGCGTCTGTGCACAAACACTTAACAGTGTTTAAAAAAATTCTCTCAAACTTAGAGGCCATAAGGTTCAGTATGATAAGGAAGATCTAGGGTTGATTCTACTTTGTTCGTTGCCCCCGTCTTATTTAACCTTTAGAGACACGATTTTACATAGCCGCGAGTTTCTCACATTTGATGAGGTTTATAATTCTTTGACCTCTTATGATGAGATGAACATCTTGTGGTTAAACCCGACTCTAAGGGAGAGTGTCTCATTGTTTATGAGAGACAAGAATAGAATGCTGATGATGATTGTGGAAGGACATAGGAGCAAAATCCTCGCGATAAATCTAAGGGTAGATCGAAGCCTTCAAACAGAGGTAAAACTTGTAACTTCTACAAGAAGAAATGGCATCTTAAATCTGAATGATATAAGCTATAGAACAAGATCAAAAGGGAGTTTGTGAATCAAAAGGGAAAACAACCAAAAAATTCTAGTGAAGCTGATGTTGTAGAAGACTGCAGCCATGGTAAACTTCTAGTCGCTTCTGTCAACAATTTTAAAGTGAGCGAGGAGTGGATCCTTGATTCAGGTTGTGCCTTTCGTATGATTCCCAAGTGGGATTGGTTTACAACTTACAAAATAGTGTTTGAAGGTGTTGTTTTAATGGGAAATAATGTTTCACGTAAAATTACTGGTGTTGGAATGATTAAAGTTAATATGTTTCATGGAGTTGTCAAAACACTTAGTGACGTGCGATATATTCTAAAATTGAAGAGAAATTTAATTTCATTGAGTACTCTTGATTTAAAAGGGTACAAATACATAGTTGAAAGTCGGGTTTTAAAGATTTCCAAAGGTTCCCTCGTTGTTATGAAAGGGCAGAGAAAGATTGCCAAGTTATATGTTTTGCAGGGTTCTACTATTACTGGTGATGCAGCTGTCGCCTCCTCTTCCTTATCAGATGATAATATTACTAAACTTTGGCAAATACGCCTAAGGCATACGAGTGAGAATGGCATGGTAGAATTGAGCAAAAGAGGACTTCTAGATGGGTAAGGAATTTGCAAATTAAAGTTCTGTGAGCACTACATTTTTCGCAAGTGAAAGGGAGTTCAATTTACTAGAGGACTCCATAACACAAAGGGAACGTTGGAGTATATTTATTCTGACCTATGGGGGCCATCCAGAGTGCCTTCGAGAGGTGGAGCTAAGTATATGCTAATTTTTATTGATGATTTTTCCAAAAAAGGTTGGGCATTCTTCCTGAAGTAGAAAAGTGATGTGTTTTCTGCATTTAAGTCTTGGAAAACTATGATTGAAAAATAGACGGGAAAATAAATAAAATACCTCCACACAAACAATGGCTTAAAGTTCTGTTTTAATGAGTTTAATAAACTGTGCAAGTCAAAAGGGATCGTGAGACACTTGATAGTTCGTCATACTCCATAGCAAAATGGTGTTACAGAACAAATGAACAGAACGACCATGGAGAAGGTTTGATGTATGGTGTCAAATGCCAACTTACCAAAGTCATTTTGGGCCAAAGCAACCTCTACTGCATGTTTTTTGATCAACCGATCTCCATTTGTTGCCTTTGAGAAAAGGACTCCACAAAAGGTATGGTCTAGTAATCCTGTTGACTATTCTGATTTAAAGATCTTTGGGTGTCCTACGTATTCTCATGTTGATAATGGAAAATTGGAACTGAGACCCATTAAATGTGTTTTTATTGGTTATAAAGATGGTGTAAAAGGGTATAAGCTATGGTGTCCTGAAAATAGAAAAGTTGTGATTAGCAGAGATGTTGTTTTTGATGAACTTGTCATGCTACCTAACTTATCTCTTAAAGACTCTTCCAATAAAGAAAATCAAAAGCAAGTGGAGCATCAGATTAATCCAGAATCTACAACAGAGTCGACTCCTCAAGCCAGTACAAAAATTTAAAATAGAGTTGCTTCTTTACCACAATACTCTATCGCCAAAAATAGAACTAGAAGAGATGTTAAACCTCCAAAGAAGTACGTCGAGGCTGATCTAGTTGCTTATGCTTTAAATGTGGCTGAAGATATAGATGCAAACTAGGAGCCATCTAGTTATTCTAAGGTGGTTAGTTGTAAAGACTTAGAAAATTGGATGTTTGCTATGCAAGAGAAGATGGAATCACTCTACAAAAATAGAACATGAGATCTTGTGAAACTTCCTAAAGGTAAAAAGGTTGTTCATTGTAAATAAGTGTTTAAAAAGAAAGAAAGGACTCTAGGAGTTGAAGAACATAGATATAAAGCAAGGCTTGTTGCAAAGATTACAGTAAAACTCCAGGAGTGGACTTCACAGATATGTTCTCCCCAATTGTGAAGCATAGTTTGATTCGAGCTTTGCTTGGTATTGTGGCCATGTATGATTTGGAGCTTGAGCAGTTAGATGTAAAAACTACATTTTTGCATGGAAAGCTTAAGGAGGATATTTACATACAATAACTAGAGGGTTTTACAACCTTAGAAAAAGAGGACTATGATTGCTTGATGAAAAAGTCCCTTTAAGGTTTGAAACAGTCACTAAGACAGTTGTACAAGAGGTTTGATTCCTTTATGACTTCATTTTGTACATGATATTATTTCTCGTGGTGATATTGTTGTGAGCAAAATTAGTACTCATGAAAATTCTATAGATATGATGACTAAGTCGCTTCCTATAACCAAGTTTGAGCATTGCTTAGACTTGGTTGGTGTTCATTGTTGAAGTTAAACCCTTAAGGGGTTTTATGGAAGAGTTGAAAAACTTGTTTGTCGAGAATTCATGTTAAGGTGGAGATTGTTAGAGTTGTGTGACCTAAATTCTAAGAGATTGCTTGCAAGTCAAGTTAAACAAATTATATCTTCTTTCTAGAAGATTTAGTATTTATGAGTATAATATATTTAACATTTATTAGCATAATATATTTGACTTTGATTAGGATTACGCTTTTTCAACTTATAAATAGATGTAGTCGAAACTCCTCTTGTAGTAATTCGAATTCGACATAGTGAATTTTCTTTTCCTTTACCTGTGGGTTTTCCTCGAAAGGGTTTCCACATAAAAATCTATATATTATTTATTTTTATTTCTCTTTTCCTTACAATGTATTGTCATTACCGGCATTCTATTTTTACACTTCTAAAGCTCCTTGAATCTGTTGCTTCAGTACCATCATCATTTTTCAACTTTTCACTCAAATTCGTTGGTGAAGCTATAGTTTTGCATCCCAGCATGTTGAATTTTTTAAGTAACTTAGCAGCATATTTCTTTTGTGACACAAATATTCCATCTTCAACCTACTTCACCTCAATCCCAAGAAAAAAAATTGCAATACTCCAAGATCTGTCATTTCGAATTCCTTTTCCATACAAGCTTTGAATCCATTTATAAGACAAGAGGAACCCATGTAGATCATATCATCAACATAAAGGCAAATAATGAGGAAATCATAGGTTCCTTACTATTTAAAATAAAGACTGGGCTCATACTTGCCTCTTTGAAAGCGATTTTTGAAAAAGTATGCATCGATTTTGCTGTACAATGCGTTCGGGGCCTGTTTCAGTCCATAAAGAGCTTTTTGTAGCTTTTACACTTTTTCTTCTTTGCCTTTGATTGTGAATCCCTCAGGCTGAGCATTGTAAATCTCCTATTGTAATTTGCCATTCAAAAAAGCTGACTTAACATCAAACTAATACACAATCTTTTTCAAATGTGCAGTCAATGCCAAAACAATTCTAACTGTTTCAAACCGTGCAACTAGAGAGAAAGTGTCGTCAAAATCTACATCTGGCTGTTGTGAATACCCTTTTACCACCAGACGTGCTTTATGATTTAGAATGGTTCCATTTGTGTCGAATGTGGTTTTAAAGACCCATTTAACACCAATGATTTTTTTCTTTAGGAAGATCTACAAGCTCACATGTCTCATTATGTTGTATTGCTTCAATTTCTTTTTTCATTGCAATTTGCCATTCCTCTTTGTCCGCCGCTTCTTCGAAAGTTGTAGGCTCAGTGATATGCTCGCGATTAAAGTAATAAAATTTATAAAATTGATCACACCAAAAACTAACTGATATCACGATTTTAAAGGCAAGCGCACCTATCGAACAGTAGTATAGTTTAGCGGCAAGATCGAGTTATCGTACCCAAGGAAACCAAAAGTACTAATACTTACTTCCTTTCTATTATCTAGCCTAAAAATAAAAGAGGATTGGTTGAAACTAATTCTAAAACTAACTAAAAGTGCACAAAAAGTAAATTGGGGAAAACTTTAGGGAAAAGCTGATTGATATGAGCAATACTTAAGGGAGAATCCACCTAGATTTCACTTGTTATTAATTTCTTGAACTAGATGATTTCTTCACTTGACTAGATCCGTAGAGATCCCTAACTTATGTTAATCCCTCCGTCGAGGCTAATAACAACTAGGCCTAGGCTGTTAACTAAAGTTTCTTTATTAATTAACACCCTAGGTTGCATTAATTCTATCTATGGACCCCCTATTAGGTTTGACCCTAATCCGGCAGATTTATGTCGCCCTATGTCTAGGGTTGCATGCAACTCCGCTTAATTATGGTAGATCTACTCTTAAAATAGGGACTTTTGCTCCTTTGCCTAAGCACATCAGTTTCTTGAAGTAATACCTAGGATTATTAAATCAAGAATGAAGAACACATAATTAAGAACAATTCAAGTATTTATCAAATAATTCAAGAATAAATAATAACAAGATTGTCTTAGGTTTCATCCCCCTCAAGTATTTAAGGGTTTAGTTCATAACTAATAAAGAAAACATCTCAGAAGAAATAAGATAACAAAACATAAAGAACCTAAAAACCCCTAAAGGAATTTAGGGAGATCCTCTATCTTGATGTAGAACTCTAGCTTCTGGGATGAATCAATTGGCTTCCCTTGGAGTAATCCCTTGCTTTCACTCCTTGTGTTGGCAGAATTATGGCGCTCTTTCTTCAGAGAAAAGAGTATATCTTTAGAGTTGCCTCTTGGAGTCTTTATACAGAGTTTAGAATGGCT
Source organism: Gossypium stocksii (assembly GCA_020496765.1). Lineage (NCBI taxonomy): Eukaryota > Viridiplantae > Streptophyta > Magnoliopsida > Malvales > Malvaceae > Gossypium > Gossypium stocksii. The sequence goes on along the minus strand of CM035628.1, from coordinate 43,965,185 downwards.
TTGTAAGCCCCTAAGTATCCAAATCTGAGTGAAATTCCTCTTCCTTACGACAGGGACAAGCCCGTGTGCCACGCCCGTGTGCGACAACAAGAGGCTGTGTGAGAGTCTGTCGATGGAGGCACGGCCATGTGGCCTGGCCTGCTTGTCAGGGGCTGTACCGTGTGGTCTTCGTGTGGCACGACTGTGTGGTGACTCCTTGGGCCATGTCGGTTTTCCATTTTGGCCCATTTTCCTTGTTTTTGGTCCATTTTCAGTTCTTTTCTCTTCCTTATGCTCTCTTGAGTATAAGATATGAAAAAGAAAGATTAAGAGCACCAATTCTCACAAAATTAATGATAATCCACCCAGAAATTAAGCTAAACATGGGGTAAAAATATGTATAATTTTCGTTTATCAGATACCCCCACACTTAAGCCTTTGCTTGTCCTCAAGCAAAATCTCAATCCCTAATTAAGAATCATTCTTCTCAACTTACAATCTTTATTAATAATGTTTCAAATTAATCCACAAGTAATCATACAATGATAATTCAATCAAAAGAACATTAAAGACTCAATTACTCTAAGTTGAGAATTTTATCATTGAAACATAAGTTTTCTCCCTCGTCCTAAGTGATTATCTCTCCATCTTAATTTACAGAAGTTGACATCCTCATAAGGATTCACTCTATCCACACAAAGTGTTTAGGGTTCAAGATTTAAACATTCTCTAGTCAACCTGAAAAGTATTACCATAGGCTTGCAAGAAAATCAAATCTCCACCACTGTAGATTGATATGATGCATTGATCAAAAGGTCTTATAATGGTTGTAATGGGGCTTGATTAGGGGTGTTGTAACAGGCTACAAAAGAGGGTTAGAATCGAGATTGAATTGAAAAATTATCTAGCTAGAAAAATCTCTATCACTTGGAACATATTTCTCAAGCTAATTCTTATAATAACATCATTTCCGTATTGGTAGCCTTAAAATAGAAATATGCAAAAATTAATTGAACTTTTACAGATTACAATTGAATACATTTTTTTTTAAGAATAATTCAAGTTCAATAAATTGGATAAAATTTTACATTCTGGAAAAGAGAATAAAGCTAGAGGAAAATTTCAACTCAAATCTCGACAAAAATAGGGGTCAAAATAATTGAATGGAATTCAACAAAAATTGGGTGAAAGGTTAATATTAGAGGTAAGTCAAAGAAAAGGTTGCTAGGCTCAATGGGGTTCACTAGAGTTAATTTATAGAGGTAGGCTTTTATGGAGTAAGTGGGTTAAATCCTAGGTGCCTTTATCATTTCAGTGTATCAAATCAATGATGTGGTCTTGACATGTATAATCGAAGCAAGTTCTAGAATAACAAATCAATATTGACTTACTCAAAGCAATAATAAAAGTGAGCATGAAAGAATGTATGCTCAAAAGGCTCAAAATCTCACTAGAATTATGGCTTTTGATGTCAATCCTGCGAATTTCAAATCTCAAGATAATACTTAGAATTAAGGAAAATAACTTATGAAAAAATTTTGGGGTTCTCAAAAATTTCAACTTATCATGCTTGATTCCCTAATGTTTTAAAGTTTGAATAATCAAAGTACAAGCACCTATGTCTTAATTCTCAACATATCAATAAAAATCATAAATCAATCAGAATATATCCCTAATAGGAGACTGAAGATAATGCAGGTTTGAGAACAATGCAAAATGTTAGAAAAATTCAGGGATTTCAAAGAGAGTGTAAAGACTGAAGATAGATTCCCCCCCACACTTAAGATGTACATTGCCCTCAATGTACAAAGATAATATTAGTAGCAATAAAAGCAAAAGATCATAAGATAGGGAGAGGTATGAAAATCCCTGTTTTGGATGGATTAGTGAGACGGAGATTGGAAGAGTTGACAGTTGTGGCAAGGTGTTCCCTTTTTCATAGAGATTTGAGCTGTAAAGCTCCTTTGAAACTGCGAAAGTATTTATTAGTCGTGGGAAATTTGGATTAAGAGAGATTACTCATTAGGGATTAGCCGATATGAAAAATAGAAAAAGAAATAAAAGGAAAATAATAAACTAAGTTCTAAAAATACTAATATTCAAATAATGAAAAAGATGAAATGAAAGAAAATAAAAATAAACGTAAAAAGGAAAATAAAGTTAGAAGAAAAGGTAAAAATAGAGATTAGTGTTCAAAAGTTAGAATAAAGTAAAATAAAGTAAAAAATAAAGTTAAGAGGAATAGATATATCTAATCCTCATATGGATTACGTGGCAGTGGAGTGATGCGAAGGTGCTGGCATATCTGCTCTAAGGTGGTATTGATATAATCGAGGCGCCGAAAGCATTGCTGCTCAAATTGTGAAAAGCGCTCAGATAGGTCAGCGTGGGTGACTGCTGCATGAGATGGGTGGCGAGCGGGTGGTACCTCGGTAGGTTCATCCTCCTCCAGTGGTGGTGGTGGGACATCATCAGTAATGTCCTCTGGGTCCTCCCCCTCCTGGATGAGGCAGAACTGTAAGGGGGTGCCTCCTGGCCTCCACTCGATCATCCTCATATGAAGCATAGTCTGGATACCTTGAGGAGACATCTGACCGATGAGTGTATAGGAGGATGTCTGGGCTGAACTATTGAGGAGCCCGAAGTAAAGGGCCAAGCGTGTAATGTAGGGCTCCATGGATAAGACGCCTCTGCGGTGCCTCTCTGTCTGATTCTGCATGGTATGCGCTATAAAATATGCCAAGTCGATGACGTGTCCGTTAGCCATGCACCATAGGAAGTAGACGTCGTGAGTGTTGATGACGCCTATGCTCTCCCGTCTACCTGTCAAAGTGTGAGCAAGGAGAGCATGAATGTACCTCAGAGAGGGAACGAGGGCAGTCGCCTTGCTGACACTGGGGTTATATGTCTGATGCCCCAAGGCAATTTCGTTCCAACAGTCGACTGGCCTGATATGGATGCGGCGAGAAAGGTTGGGGAAGTCCTCGTCTGCCATGAATTGCTCTGTGTAGAGCCCGAGTGCTGAGCCGAACTCTAGAATGCTAAGGTGTAGCACGAGACCTCCCAAACGGAACTAGACTATCCCTGGATCATCGAATCTAGTCATCACGGTCTGCAGATGGAATGTGGAGCAGAACTCGAGGGTGAGTTCTAAGTATGTAGGCTCCACGATCTGGAAGAACTATTCCCATGGCTTGGTCATTAATAGGGCTCGGATGTCATCCACTAGGTGTATTTGCCTGAGGTCAGCCCAATCTATGCATCGACTGGTGGATATAGTGCGAGCTCGGAGTAATTGATAATGTTCCTCCTGGGAGGTTTGCGAAAAAGTGATGAATGGGTGTCGAGCCTCGGAGGTGGGCCTCAATGATGAACTTCCTAGCCCTTTTCATTTCTTTGAAACAGGGACAGCAGTTTTCTTACCGCGCAATTACATGTTACCTAGAATAGAGTTAGAATTATTAGTTCTAAAAAAATCGAAGTTAAATTGCAAACTATAGTAAAGTTAAATGTGTAAATTAGAATGACAATGTGCATAAAAATTAAAATGGGGACTAACCGAAATAGTAAATATAATCCATTCTAAGTGGTAGCAAAAACAAACAATATGGGTATGTATTTAAACTAATTTATGAGATAAATGGCAAGAAATTATACACTTAAATGGCATGCAATCCTAATATGATCTCTAATATTCTAGATTATTCATCCTAGTGTACCTAATTCCATGCTTGAATTAATATCTAGAATAAAGTAAAACTAACTAAATAGATAATAAAAATGAAATAGAAATAAAAATAAATAAAATGAGAAAAATGAGAAAATAGAACCAAGTATAGGGTGGCACGGTCGTGGGTTGAGGTCAAACGGTCGTGGGGTGGGTTTGCATGGGCATGGGTCGGCTGTGGACGAGCGTGGTGGTGGTTTTAAGGTCGGTGGCGGCATTTATGGTGGTCGAGGAGGGAGGATTTTAGGGTTTTGAGTGAAGAAGAGAATGAATAGTGGCTTCCTATTTATAGTTTTTGGGTCACACGGGCATGTCACACGCCCGTGTGACTCGGGGTTTGCCCGTCTGAATCAAAATTCAGTGGTTTTAGCGCGCCTGGTTCGAAGTACACCCGTGTTGCTATCTCACACGACCGTTTGTGATCGTGTTCGCTTTTTACACGGTCGTGTGATAAGTTCCACAGCTGTTTGCGATCGGTTTCGTTCTTCACACGGCCGTGTAGAAGGGCACACAGCCATTTCCAAATTGATAGTGTTGGCCACGATCTGGGGACACGGGCGTGGGGATTTGTGCAAGCCCGTGTCTAAGCTGTAGGGTTGCCACGGCCATGTCGCACAGCCTCAGTACACGACCGTATCTCCGCTTGAAGTGTTCACACAGCCTTGGACATGCACGTGGGCATGGCCGTGTGGTCCTAAATCTCTACATTTAAAAAAGGTTAGTTGATGCATGAAAAATACTAAAATTTGTAAAGAAAGAAAAGTTACTAAGTTAGTGCTCAGGTTGCCTCCCAAGAAGCGCTTATTTAGAGTCTAAGCTTGACTCTTCTTGGATGTATCACGGAAGGATTTCGTGGAGCTGAAGCTCCTTCCTTTTATCTTTAAAATTCTCACCTCTATAATGTTTAAGCCTATGGCCGTTTACCTTGAATGTACCGTTGTTGGGGTGAGTTACCTCAATTGTACCGTATGGAAAGACAGTTTGAACAGTGAATGGACCTGACCATCTTGACCTGAGTTTCCCAGGAAATAGTCTCAGTCTTGAGTTGTAGAGTAAGACAAGATCACCTATTTTGAACTGCTTAGGTTGTTTCAGTTGTTTGTCATGACGTCACTTCATGGCTTCCTTATATATTCGTGAGCTCTCGTATGGATTGCAACGCCATTCATTGAGTCCATTTAACTGTATTAATCTCTTCTCACCTGTAAGTTTAAAATCAAGGTTTAAAAAATTTGATAGCCCAAAATGCTTTATGTTCAAGTTCAAATGGCAAATGACAACTTTTTCCATATACAAGCTTATAACGAGATGTACCTATAGGTGTTCTAAAAGTAGTTCTATAAGCCCATAAAGTATCGTCTATTTTTCTTGACCAATCCTTTCTATTTGTTTCTATTGTTTTCTCTAGAATGCTTTTTAGCTCCCTATTTGTCACTTCGACTTGACCACTGGTTTGTGGGTGATAAGGGGTAACTGTTCTATGGTGTACTCCATACCTTTTTAAGACTTTTTCAAACTGGGCATTGCAAAAATGTGTGCCCCTATCACTAATGATTATCCTAGGTGTTCCAAATCGAGAGAAAAGTTTCTTTAAAAATTGTACTACCATTCTAGCATCATTAGTAGGTAAGGCTTGGGCTTCCACCCATTTTGACACATAATCTACAGCTACTAGGATGTACTTATTTCCAAATGAAGTAGGGAATGGACCCATGAAATTAATACTCCATACATCAAATATTTCGCATGAAAGTATATAGTTCTGAGGCATTTCATTATGATGAGAAATATTACCTGTTCGCTGACATTTATCACAATAGGTCACATACCTATTGGAATCCTTGAAAAGTGTAGGCCAGTAAAAGCCTAATTCGAGTACCTTATGAGCCGTTCTAGCTCCACTGTGATGTCCTCCTGTGGGTCTTGAATGGCAGTGATTTAAAATTTGGTATGCTTCTGTTTCAGTAACGCATCTTCGAATAACCTGATCTGCACAAATTCGAAAAAGAAAAGGATCCTCCCAAAAGTAGTTTTTCACATCAGCGAAGAATCTCTTCTTTTGCTGATAGGTCAACCCTTTTGGGGTTATGTTAGCTGTTAAATAATTTGCAAAATTAGCAAACCAAGGAACTGTTGCATGTACTAAGGATAGGAGTTGTTCTTCAGGAAACAAGTCGTTTATTTTGTCGAGGTACTTGGGTTGCGTGTTTTCTAATCTTGAAAGGTGATCTACTGCCAGGTTTTCAGCACCTTTCTTGTCCTTTATTTCTAAATCGAACTCCTGTAACAATAGAATCCATCTTATTAATCGAGGTTTTGCATCAGTTTTAGTTAAAAGGTAACGAAGAGCAGAATGGTCAGTATAAACAATGACTTTTGACAAAATCAAATAAGATCTGAATTTATCAAATGCGAAAATAACAGCTAGCAATTCTTTTTCTGTGGTAGTATAATTTGCTTGAGCGGCTGTCAAAGTTCTGCTAGCATAATAGATCAGTTGAAAGTGCTTGTCTCTTCGTTGTCCCAAAATTGCACCTACTGCAAAATCACTTGCATCGCACATTAGTTCAAAAGGTAGATTCCAATCAGGCGAAATCATAATCGAGGCATTAACTAACTTTTCTTTAAGAGCGTTAAAAGAGTCTAAACATTCTTGGTCAAAGTTGAAATGCACGTCTTTTTCTAGCAACTTTGTTAAAGGCTTAGCTATTTTAGAAAAATCTTTCATAAATCTGCGATAAAAATCGACATGTCCTAAAAAGCTTCTTATAGCCTTAACTGAATTAGGGGGAGGTAATTTTTCAATGGTTTCAATTTTTGCTTTATCTACCTCTATCACTTTACTAGAAATTTTATTTCCTAATACAATACCCTCTTGAGCCATAAAGTGGCATTTTTACCAGTTTAGCACTAAATTTGTCTCTTCACATCTTATCAAAACACGTTTTAGATTATTAAGACAAAGTTGGAAAGAATTACCGAAAACTGAAAAGTCATCCATAAATACCTCCATGATGTCTTCCACGAATTCATTGAAAATAGCTAGCATGCATCATTGAAAAGTAGCAGGAGCGTTACATAAACCAAAAGGCATTCTACGATAAGCAAACGTACCGTATGGGCATGCGAATGTCGTTTTCTCTTAATCTTCTGGAGCTATCGGGATTTGGAAGTAACCAGAGAGGCCATCTAGGAAACAATAATACATGTGACCTGATAATCTTTCCAACATCTGATCAATAAAAGGTAAGAGAAAATGATCTTTTCGAGTGGCGTCATTCAGCTTCCTATAATCAATGCAAACTCTCCATCCAGTGACTGTTCTTGTAGGTATTGACTCTTTTTTGTCATTAGACACCACAGTCATGCCTCCCTTTTTAGGAACAACCTGCACAGGACTTACCCAAGAACTGTCAGAAATAGGATAAATAATACCTGCATCTAGAAGTTTAATTACCTCAGCTTTTACGACTTCCTTCATGTTGGGGTTCAATCATCTCTGAGCTTACACCGATGGTTTACATTCATCTTCCATTAAAATTTTGTGGGTGTAAAAGGACGGATTAATTCCCTTAATATCTGAAATTTTCCAAGCTATAGCACGCTTGTGTTCCCTTAACACATGGAGTAGTTCCTCTTTTTTTGCAATGCTCAAATCTATTGCGATAATGACTGGTAAAGTTGAATCCTCCTCTAAAAAGGCATATTCTAAATGATCTGGTAGTTGCTTCAACTCTAATTTAGAAGGTTCATCAATGGAAGGTTTCTGTCTTAACTCATCATTCATTTTTATACTTTCATAACTTATGTGTCTTGTGATGATTTCATTAGAATCTAACTCCTTTCTTACTTCCTCAATTTCAGTGGTGATTTCGTCTTCTCCCCCACTTTGAACAAGACACAGTTCCAACGTGTCTGCCATAGAAAGTTCCTGAAAATTATCTTGAACAAAGTAATCCATAATATCAACAAAATAAAGGAATCATCTTGTTCTTTAGAAAATTTCATAGCATCATAGATTTTAAAAACGACTTCTTCCTCACCAACTCTGAGTACTAATTTACCATCCCTTACATCAATAACAGCTCTAGCAGTGGCTAAGAATGGACGTCCAAAAATTAAAGGTACCTCAATATCTTCATCCATATCAAGCAAAACAAAATCAATAGGGAATATAAATTTATCTACCTTTACGAGCACATCTTCTAAGATTCCCCTAGGATATTTAACAGATCTATCAGATAGTTGAATACTCATCCTAGTGGGCTTTGGTTCCCCTAGACCTAGTTACTTGAACATTTTGTAAGGCATGAGATTAATGCTAGCACCTAAATCAGCTAAGGCTTTATCAATAAGTAAACTACCCATTAAACAAGGAATAGTAAAACTCCCTGGATCTTTCAGTTTTGCCTGTAGTTTATTTTGGAGAATAGCTGAGCATTCTTCATTGAGTTCTACTGTGGCTAATTCTTCCAACTTCCTTTTATTTTCAGAAGTTCTTTAAGGAACTTAGCGTACTTCGGCATTTGTGAAATTGCTTCAACAAAAGGTAAGTTAATGTGTTCAAGAAATTTACCGAATTGAGCGTCTGTATGGTCTTTCTTCAACTTTGCCGGATATTGAATGGGCGGTTTGTATTCCTTGAGTGTTGGTGGAGTGTTTTCCTTGGATGCCTCTGCCTTGTCTCCTGAAGATTCTGGAGCAGATTTCATTTCTGGTTTAGTTATGACTTTCCCATCTCTTAGAGTAATTGCTTTGACATGTTCTCTAGGATTTGGCTCAGTATTACTTGGTAGTCCACCTTGTGGTCTTTCTGAAATTAATTTTGCAAGCTGACCGATTTGATTCTCAAGCCCTTGAATTGATGCTTGCTGGTTCTTTAGTGCCGTTTCAGTGTTTTGGAAACGGGTTTCTGATGCGGCCATAAATTTGGTGAACATCTCTTCAAGATTTGGCTTTTTCTCTTGTTGTGGTGGTGGCTGCTGAAATCCCGGAGGAGGCTGTTGTCTTTGATTTCCTTGTCCTCCCCATGAAAAATTGGGGTGATTTCTCCAACCTGCATTGTAAGTATTACTATAAGGGTTATTTTGAGGTCTAAAATTGTTACCCATATAGTTGGCTTGCTCAGTTTCCATGCTGTGTCTAGAAGACAAGTAGTCTGGATTGAACATATTTACTGGAGGTGTGTCACATTGCATCACTGGCTGTGCCTGCTAGAACCAACAAAATGATCAAACTTCTTATTTAAAAGTTCTACCTGATTAGTAAGCAAAGTGACAGCATCAATATTATAAACTCTTGCAGCTTTTGTCAGCTTTGTCCTCATGACTTGCCACTAATAGTTATTCAGTGACATCTCTTCTATAAACTCATAAGCTGCATCGGGTGTTTTATTGTTGATCGTTCCTCCTGCGGTTGCATCGATTATTTGCCTCGTTGAAGGATTCAAACCGTTGTGAAAGGTTTGAACTTGTAGCCATAAAGGTAGGCCATGATGAGGGCACCTTCTCAAAATATCTTTGTATCTCTCCCAGGCATCGTATAGTGTTTCTAAATCCATCTACACAAAAGAAGAGATATCGTTTCGTAATTTAGCTATTTTAGCTGGAGGAAAATATTTAAGTAAAAATTTTTCGATCATCTGTTCCCATGTGGTGATTGAGCCTCGTGGTAAAGAGTTTAACAACTGTTTGGCTTTATTTCTCAAAGAGAATGGAAATAGCCTTAGACGAATGGCATCATCAGAAATGCCATTAATTTTAAAGGTATCACAAAGTTCCAAAAAATTGGCTACGTGTGAATTTGGATCTTTATCCTGTAAACCATCAAACTGCACCAATTGTTGTATATCTAAATAGTGTTAGGCTTAAATTCAAAATTATTAGCAGCAATAGTAGGTCTAAGAATGCTAGTTTAGGTACCAGCCAAACTAGGTTTGGCATAATCATACATAGTGCAAGGAGCTTATTCCTGATTTGCTGGTGGCACGACTATTGCAAGAGGTGGTGGAATGTTTTGATTTGCTTACATCTCTTCTGTAGGTTCTGGCCTTTGTTCTTGATCTTGTTCTGGATAATGTAGGCTTCGTCTGATCTGTCTGCGAGTTCTGTGAATTCTTGCTTCTAAATCTTTGTCAAAAAGCAATGGTCCTACTGGGTTGTTTCTAGTCATAAACTAGAAATACCTAGAAGGAAAAAGCAAAGCAAAATAAAAATAAAACAAAATAAAATAAAAGAAAAATAAATAAACAAATAAATAAATAAATAACTAAAAATAAATAAATATAATAATGGCTAAAATAATAGAAATCGAGTTTTCTTAATATTTTAATTCCCCGGCAATGGCGCAAAAAACTTGATTTGCTCGCGATATTAAGCAATAAAATTTATAAAACTGATCACACCAAAAACTAACTGATATCACGATTTTAAAGGCAAGTGCACCTATCGAACAATAGTATAGTTTAGCGACAAGACCAAGTTATCGTACCCAAGGGAACCAAAAGTACTAATACTTCCTTTCTATTATCTAGCCTAAAAATAAAAGAGGATTGGTTGAAACTAATTCTAAAACTAACTAAAAGTGCACAAAAAGTAAATTGGGGAAAACTTTAGGGAAAAGCTGATTGATATGAGCAATACTTAAGGGAGAATCCACCTAGACTTCACTTGTTATTAATTTCTTGAACTAGATGATTTCTTCACTTGACTTGATCCGTAGAGATCCCTAACTTATGTTAATCCCTCCGTCGAGGCTAAGAACAACTAGGCCTAGGATGTTAACTAAAGTTTCTTTATTAATTAACACCCTAGGTTGCATTAACTCGATCTATGGATCCCCCTATTAGGTTTGACCCTAATCCGGCAGATTTATGTCACCCTATGTCTAGGGTTGCATGCAACTCCGCTTAATTATGGTAGATCTACTCTTAAAACAGGGACTTTTGCTCCTCTACCTAAGCACATCAGTTTCTTGAAGTAATACCTAGGATTATTAAATCAAGAATGAAGAACACATAATTAAGAACAATTCAAGTATTTATTTTCAAGAATAAATAATAACAAGATCTGTCTTAGGTTTCATCCCCCTCAAGTATTTGAGGGGTTTAGTTTATAACTAATAAAGAAAACATCTCAGAAGAAATAAGATAACAAAACATAAAGAACCCAAAAACCCCTGAAGGAATTTAGGGAGATCCTCTGTCTTGATGTAGAACTCTGGCTTCTGGGATGAATCAATCGGCTTCCCTTAGAGTAATCCCTTGCTTTCACTCCTTGTGTTGGCAGAAGTATGGCACACTTTCTTTAGAGAAAAGAGTATATCTTTAGAGTTGCCTCTTGGGGTCTTTATATAGAGTTTAGAATAGCTTTCTTAGCCCCTAAGTATCCAAATCCGAGTGAAATTGCTCTTCTTCACGATAGGGACATGCCCGTGTGCCACGCCTGTGTGCCACGATAAGAGGCCGTGTGAGAGTCTGTCGATGGAGGCACGGCCATGTGGCCTAGCCATGCTTGTCGGGGGCTGGACCGTGTGGTCTTCGTGTGGCACGACCGTGTGCCATGGCCGTGTGGTGACCCCTTGGGCCGTGTCGTTTTTCCATTTTGGCCCATTTTCCTCATTTTTGGTCCATTTTTTGTTCTTTTCTCTTCCCTATGCTCTCCTGAGTATAAGATATGAAAAAGAAAGATTAAGAGCACCAATTCTCACAAAATTAATTATAATCCACCCAGAAATTAAGCTAAACATGGGGTAAAAATATGTATAATTTATCGTTTATCACTCAGCAACAAACAAGGCCTGTGTAGATGCATAGAACTCAACCAAAGATCTAAACTTCTTTGGAGGAGTCTCATTATAAGATTAACTGCTATTATTTAGAGATGCATTTGATGAAGTTAGAGGAGATGAAAGATTTGGAGAAGCGGGTTGTAACACTTTAGTCTGTGGAGCTACATCGTCACTCGCAATTTCAAATTTGACATCGCTTGTAATTTCTTCCCCAAACTAGCTTGCATCTTCATTGAAAATCACATTCCTACTAACTATTATTTTGCCATTAATAGGACTATATAGCCTGTAAGCTTTGGACTTAGAACAATAACCAACAAAAATGTTTTTTTTTTTTATTTTTCACCAAGTTTGTTGTGTTTATGTGAATCAACTAAAGTATAAGCAACACAACCAAAAAACTTTAGATGGCTTCCGAATGTCTTTTTCTGTACCAAGCCTAATACAGAGTTTGGTTAAGGAGAACCTTTGTTGGTGACAAATTCAGCAAGTAGACTGCAGTCGCTACAGCTTCTGCGCATAATTGATTCGGAAGTCCTTTGGCTTTCAACATGCTTCTTGCCATTTTTATAAGCATCTGGTTCTTTCGTTTAGCAACACCATTCTACTCTGGAGTATATGAAGTAGTCAGCTCTCTTCTCAAGCCATGCTCATCTCAAAAATTATTAAGCTCTTGTGATACAAATTCACCGCCTCTGTCTATACGCTGTGCCTTTTTGCATCTTTCAGTTTGCTTCTCCACAAGTGCCTTGAATTTTTTTAATTTTTCAAATGTTTCTGACTTGAACTGTAAGAAGTACACCCAACTCATTCGACTACAGTCATCTATAAATAATAAAAAAGTATCTACTCCCACCAAATGATTGAGTTTTCATGGGACCAACCACATCAGCATGTACAAGATCGAGGGACTTATTGCCCTTGTAGACTTCCCCATAGGAAATGGTTTTTTACATTATTTTCGATATATGCATTCTTCACACATATCTAAAGACTCAATTCTGGGCAATCCAAAAACCATTTCCTTTTGGCATAACCATTTCAGACCTTTGACATTTAAATGCCCATACCTTAAATGCCATAATCTTGACTCACCAGTTTCTTTGACAATGAGTGCATGGTTCTCAACATCAGAAATAACAAGTAGGAATAACTTGTTTGGTGTCATGCGAACATCAATAATAGTTTGATATGATTTTTTATATTTGATCACACACAAGATATCATCGAACATGATAGAATATCTAGTAGCGATGAGTTGCCCTACACTCAATAGATTTTGTGACAGACTAGGAATGTAGTAGACATTGATGCGTCGTTGAGAGCACCAAAAATATTCTATCATTATAAAATAATGAAAAGAATAGTATAAGGGAAGTAGGGTCAAATCCTCAGGGACTAGATTTGCACAAGTTCTTGTTCCTTGAGATCCTGAACAGAGTCGTGCCCAAGAAAACCTGCATACCTAGAAAATAAAAAAATAGAATTAAAAGTTTGATTGAATTGAGACAATGTAAATTTGAAACTGGAATTGTAAAAATAAACAGAGTTGAGAAAATAAAGTTATTAATGGAGAGATTCCCTCTGGTTATCTCGATCATCCTTCAGTTCAATCCTAGGCTTTTAAGTGATCCTTCTTGAATAGAATAAGGCAATTATAATGGAAGAGGACGCCTACGACCACTAGCTCCACTTAGATTTTAGACTTACGATTTAGAGGAACCTGACTCTAGCCAATCGTCGCTTTTTTAGGACTGTCTTACACTAGATCATCACTTCTCAACGGCGACTACAATGCCATTTTGTCTCTTGGGCTCGACAACCACTGACGTAGTAAGCTATCGAACCGACTGTGCAACCTTTCGAAAACATACAAAGCAGTCGTCTTTGTAAAAGATAAAAAGCTCACTTTTAAAGCGACTTGGACGGAAGCGTTAGTCCTGTAATATGAAGAAATGATGAATATTTGTTGAGAATGGTAAGCGTGGATTCTAAGCCTCATGAACCCTCTTCGGGGAATCTCGACAACCTTTGGCTAGATAAATTTAGTGGCTTATGCTTTTTTGGAAAAATAGAATAAACTTAATAAAAACAGAATTTTATTGAATAAATGAAAAGAACAAAGGTTAGAGCTTTTTGGGAGAGGGAGTTTACAGAAAAGAAGAGTGGAATTTGTTTCACTCCATCCCCTATTTATAGTACTCAGAAGACGTAGTTTATTCTTATCTAAATTCTAAAAGATAAAAGCTAAAATTAAATCTAAATAATAATCTTAACAATAATCCTAATATAATTCAAATTTAAATAGAGTCTTGTGTTTATAAAATTTATTCTTTGAACTGTTGCTCCCAAGTCTTTTACACTTTATATTTTTGGCATTTCTTTACTACTTTGCATGCTAGCCCATTTTATCTTCAAATTCACACTTTTTGCCCTTAAATTTCCTTTTACCTTTAATTTAGTCCTTGCAAGATAAAAAACCATAAATAGCTCAAATTAGTAGGATCATACTCCAAATAAATATGTAATTAATATATAAAAATATGTCATTCTAGAGTATTATCAAATTCCCCTTACTTAGCCCATGCTTGTCCTCAAGTATTAGCAGGGCATGAAAGGCACACTGGTAAGGTGGCAAGGCTGCGTGTGATGTGCACCTAGGGCATGGGTTCGAGCCTAAGCTTAGGGAGAAAAGCTCTATTTTTTAGGCTTAAAGGGATTCTGGCACTTGGGTCAGAAGCCTTTTAAGTTGTTGTATGGGAATTTTGTCACGAAAGGAATGTTGGTCGGGTGGTAAAACAGGGAAAGAGGTGTGTTTCGGGGCTTAGGTTCAAGTTACCTCTTGCACATAGGGGGATTTATTTTTGCTGCTCACACAAGGGAGGTGCTTGAGTTGGCCATGAACTCTTTTAGATGGAAGGTGGAATCGGTCTTGAGGAGGGATTATAAGGATATGAATGAGATAGTTCTACTGGGGAAGGATTAGAGGAGTGGATTAAGGGAATTTCAAATGAAAGCCTGTTCTACTGAAAATGGAACTCTTGGGTGTCAGATTTGGTTGAGGGCAGTAGGGTGCCAAAATATTTCACTTTGGGGAACTTTTGCACTTGTATTCGGGGATAGCTCTTTAATTGGTTCTCTTTAGTATTTTGGGTAATAGTCAAATTACTTATTGAGGTCGTGGATACTTTTTCCTCTTTCGAGCGGACTTTGTTTTCTCTCATTTTTCTTCTTGTAACCATTTTCCCTCCTTTTGGCTTTCTCAATTAGCTCTCCTAAATTGAAACTTGTTCTTCAATTGTTTTCGTTCTTGCATTCCTACTCCCTTCATGTTCCTTCTCTACCCTCTTTCTTTTTGGTTCTTATCTGTTCTTCTAGTTCTTGCTAAAGCCAAACCTTGTCTTCTCTTTTTCCCCTTTGCTTTAAATCATTCTCTTCTTGGCCAATTGCACCCCCTCTCTCTTGGATATTCGGGGTTGTTTGTGGTATCCAATCATTCATCTTTCCTTTTATCCTACCTTTCTTGACCGATTGTTCTCTTTTGCCTTTCTTTGGTGTTGGAGTTTAGCCGACTGTAGCAAGGTACCCCAGCCGAATCTTTCTTCCATTCTATTTTTGCCGATTGTTAAAGATAGGTAAGGGTTCGATTGATTATGCCGTGTTAGCCTAGTTTCCTTCTGATTAAATAAAAACTGATTGTTCGATTTTTGAGTACTAATTCGGATTCTTTTGTCTATGACAGTTGCGTTGAATCTTCAAGTACCGAGGGGTAGAGAAGTTCGTTGAGGGGTTCGAGATTCTTCTTCAAAGTGAAAGAGTCGATTGTCTTTAAGGTAAGTAGTGCTAGGCCAAATGTTTTATGACCATTATTTCGGGCTCTAAGTCACTTTCTTGTGGGCTTGGAATTAATAATGGGTGTTATGCAAATCTCTGATCAGGAAGGGGTAGTCGAGGGTGGTCAGTGGTCATAGGGACTTTTGTTCAACAAGGTAATAGAGTTTGTAGTTTGGTTTAATATTAAGAAAGGTTAATAACCCTCAAAGACGTTAGGCTAAAAAGTGTTATTGGATTATAGGTTGGATATGAAAGGATCAATCTCGCTCTTCGTAAACAGGTGTGTTAATCACACTACTAAATCCTGAAGGCGTAATACCGAAATCTCAAATGCCGAAAAGCTGATGGATCGAACATTGGCCATATGGGTGCGCGAACACTCATGTGATCGGCTGAGGCCACGGATAGTGGCCCTACGTCAGAAAACGGCTATCACGAGCGGTTTCGTGAGTTGGGTTGAAATAGGCCCATTGGGCCCAATGGGCTGTGGGCTGCGAGATGGGCCTCAGGCCATATTTAAGTTTCTGAACTGTTTGGGTTACATGTGTCGCTAGACGACCATGGGCCTGCTTATGGGCCTTCACGAACTTCGGCCCACACTGGTAAATGACTGAAGTGCCCTAGGGCAAAATGATAAAATTACCCTTCTAGTGTAAAATATTTAATTTGACCTCGTATACTTATTCTGAAAAATATTTTATGCCATGAAATGTTATGTATGTCCTATGTTCTATACTATGTTGGCATGACATTGAGTATGTTGTATTGCACGAGGGTGGGTATATGTTTATGGAGGAGGTGCTCTGTTCTGGCAGCTTCGCTGTATAAATTCCGATGGCTTATAGCCTAACATATTTCTGATAGTGCCGCATCGGTACTACACTATGGAGTTTAGGGTTGGGTGGGTCAATTATATCCCCACATGGAGTGATAGGTTGGACGGAGATGGAGTGTAGAGGCTGGTTGGGTAGGATTTTGTTTGCATGATATACTGTTCTGTAATGGGCCCTAGCCCACTGACTCTGATCTGTACTGAAATAGGACTAGGCCCAGATTGATTCTTTAACACTATTATGCATAGGTATACACACTGAGTATTCACATACTCATCCATTTATTTTACTGTACAGGTAATCCCGAGGCATAGACAGTTAGGGACTTGGAGACGACCACATTTTACTTTTACGCTGCTTTTAGATTTCACTTATTTTAATTATTGTTTTTATTTTGGGTTTGTAATAAGGCTGTTATTTAATGTTTAACTAAAATGTTGGGTTTACGTAATTCATTCAAAACCTGTTAGCTTTAGGGCGCGGTTTTATCAAAAGATGTCTGTTTTCAAAACCACAGTTTCACAATAAACAAGAATATAAACAAAGCTTCCGTGACCAACATGTTTTTCGAAAGTAAACTATTTTTATAACTGGATTAATCAAGTTAGACGAGATAGTGTTTTCTTTCAAATTAAAGAGGTTTTACAACAAATTAAGGCATGATAAGTTCACAATTTTAAAACACTCAATGTGACACTTCCAGATACGGCTATAACGTCTGGGCCGGGTTTGGGGTGTTACATGCTAGACCGTATGTGGCACACTATAACACCCCTAACCCGTATTCGTCACCAAAATAGGATTATAGAGGATTACCGGACTTAAAACACATATTCACATACATTTCACATGCATTTATCACATTCAAGTAAACATTATTCACAATCATCCATAGCATCCCTATTACGAGCCTACAAGTCCTAAATCTTGCAATAGAAGTGATTCAGGACTAAACCAATAACTAAGAAGACCTTAGGGAAACTTAGAAAATTTTCCCCAAAATAGAGGAAACACGCTCGTGTGACCAGGCCATTTGTCTCACACGGCCACAAGACATGCCTATGTCATAGGCCGTGTGGACATTCAAAATGGGATTAGATGGCCGTGTCCAAGCCCGTGTCCTACCTCGTGTAAATCTCTGACTCAGGTCACATGGCCAACCACACGCCCATGTGATCAACCCGTGTAACTTACTGACTTGGGTCACACGGCCAACCACACGCCCGTGTGATCAACTCGTGCAACTCACTAACTTGGGTCACACGGCCAACCACACGCCCGTGTGATCAACCCGTGTAACTCACTGATTTGTTTTCATTAAATGCTATAGGGGACACATGCCTGTGTCACCTGACCATGTGTCATACAGGTTAAGACACATGCCTGTGTCTCTACCCGTATGGATGAAAATAGGCTAGTTTACAAGTCACATTCCTCACCCAATTTACATTTACCTAAACTGTGACAGCCCTAATTTGACCCTAGTCAGGAAGTGGTTTCGGGACCACTAAACCGAGCCGCAAAAATAATTAAATGTTAAATTTCATGTCTATTATATGTGAAATTGCATGTGTGAAATTTTGGTGTATTGATTTTGTCATTTAGATGTGAATTTTATTAAAGGGGCTTATGTGTGAAACATTGAAAATGCATGAGGTTAATTAAAAAGGGCCAAATATTTGCATGATTTAAAAGATGGGATTTGCATGTCAAATTTCCCATTTCTTAACTTAGTGGTCGGTCATGTTGATTAATGACACAAAATATATGCATTTTATATCTATTATACAATAACAAATTGGTTTATAATAGAAAATAATGATAAATAAAATAATTTTTGGGTGAAAAGAACAAAGTGGTTTTACCTTTGGTTCTTTATAGCCGAATTTGAGTAAAAGAGGAGAAAAAAACTCAAACATTCGGTCTTTGCATTGCTTGCATTCAAGGTATATTTTTATGTGTTTTATTTTGTATTCTTGTGAATTTAGCATGGCTAGAGCATTGTTTAGTTGGCCCATGTTTAGATTTTGAAAATTGTTGTGTCTTGAGTATTCGGCCATGGAAGGAAATTAAAGAAATGGTTGTGGTTTTCATGTTTTTATGAGAAATAAGGGATAGGTGATAATTGAGTTAGTAAAATGTGCATTTGTATGGATATTTTGTTAATGAAATCGGCTATTATGCTTGAGTGAGATAGTTGTCGTATATTGATGTATTAAATTGTTAAAATAGTATTTGGGGATGAATTAATGCTTCGTTGTTAAATATGTTGAGGGATAAGTTGAAATTGGATGAATAGGGATAGATGAAGCAAGTTTTGAAAGGTGATAATCAGCTATTTGTGTTAATGCACAAATTTGTTTATTATAGTTTAGATTAAGGTTTGAATAGAAGATAGAAATCGGTAAATAAATTTTGATAGATGTTAAGCTTGGAAAATTTTGGTGTTTGGCTAAAATGATCTTGTAGCATTCGGTCATGGATGAAAGGTATGATGTTTTTGTGAATAAAGTTGAAAGCTAAAATTTTTGTATTTGGGTGAACCATTGCCGAATGTACTTCAAGGTTGAAATGAATCTATCATGTGTCATTGTAATTTTGGTATAGTAAAACTTAGTTGGAAGTTCCAAGTAGATTAATCTGGTAATGCCGAATGTGTTATGTGATTTAGGTAAATGTGTGTATTCGGCCAATCTAGGTTAATTTGATGTTGAAAATGATAGTTAATTAAGCTGCTGTCAAAGGGGTAAATTATTAAAGTAACTAAAATGAATTATGTTTACATGTACAAAAGATGCTTGAAAAGAAGAAATAAGAAAATTAAATAGTACAAATGTGTTTCTGTATGTATGTATTTATTGAGAAATGATTTTTAGTTAGTTGTAATGAATTGACAAGAAGATTAAACTAGTTAAATCTTTGTTGAATTTAGCTTAAGAGCTAAACTCGGATAAAGGGACAACCAAGATTTTGAGTAGCTGATCAGTGTTTGTTCATCGACATTTCAAGTAAGTTCTTAAGTATTAAGATTGATTATATATATACGATTATAGATTAAAATAATCTATAAATGGGAAAGATGAGTTTATGTGACTAGTATGTGTAAATGACCTATGAAATTTTAAAGAACAAGAGTAAATAGAATGCATATTATTTTTAGAAATGGCTAAATGTGATAGCCGAAGGTACTTGAAATCAATACATGAAAATGGTATTTCAATTACTTATATGATAAAATTTCCAAATGTTTTATGAAATGAATTGTAGTTTAATGTTATAAAGTGCGTGAGACTACTGATATGATTAAGTATGATATGCTAAGTACATATTAATAGGATCATGACTTTATTGTGTTTAAATGTATATAGCTGAATGGCTATTATGGATTTTAGATAAATTGTGTACATATGTGATATTGCTAATGGCTGCTATGAAATGAAGGTAAAATTGAATTCGTATTTATATGTAAATGTGACATGGCCGAATGGTTCTTGTGAAATGAAATTAACTATATTGATATGTCGGATGATCAATATGAATTGTGTGAAAGTTATATATATGGTAAAGCTGAATGGCTAATGTGAAATATGTATGAGATATGCATATGTGGTAAAGCCAAATGGCTAATGTGAAATATGTATGAGATATGTATATGTGATGAGGCCGAAATGGCTAATGTTAAATGTGTGCAAGTTATATATATATATATATACATAGTGAGGTCAAATGGCTAATGAGAATGTTGAATGGCCTAATGGTTAATATAGAATGAAAGCAAATTATGTGGTTTACGAATAGGTTCAAATGAAGGCATGACCTTGTTAATGTGTTTGTGTTTAGTGAATACTAAAAGTGTACGAAGTGATATGTGATAAGTTTTGTGAATTTACTATAGTACAATATATCCGGGCTTAAAGTCCCGCAGGCTTCGTGCTGGTAATATATCCGGGATTAAAGTCCCGCAGGCTTCGTGCTGGTAATTGAATTCGGATTTTATACCTAACAGGCCAAGTGCCGATGAATTTGATAAAAGTATATGGTTACGAGATCCTACACTAAGATGACAAATTGAACGCGTATTACACATTAAGTGACTCAGGTATGTGATACTTACCTTTTGACTTAAGAATGACTCGAATTGGATTTTGATTATATTTAATTGTGAACAATGGGTCATGTGAAACTATTTTTAGAAGTATACCAATTAGGTATGAGGATAGGAAATGAGAAAATATGTTTTAAAGGTAGAAATGGTATTGTATCACAACTCAATTAGAGCGAATAAATATTGACATTGAGATCTTGAAGTATTCATGTTTATATAAATTTGAAAGTAATTGAATGATCTACTATTAATGCACACGAGAGATTATATATATATCCAGTCCTTGCGAAATTATATATATTGGAAGGCATAAGTTTTTATGCATATGTCTTCTCAGTCATTGATATTAAATGATGATATAGTACCATAAATTAACTCTATTGAGTTGAATTGATGAATGATTTTGTGATAAATGATGGTGCGAATGTATGACACCAAATTTTAAGTAAATGAAATGTCAATATATATATACATATATAAGTGAATGAGTATTAAGATCTTATATTTGATTATGACACATTCGGCCAATGTGTGAAATTATGTGCAGATATTGATCTTCCTATGAAATATAAATTCGAGGTTAATTGAAATTGTATGCTAAGTGTGCATTGTGTGTTTGTGAATATTCAACCATTTTGGATATTATCACGAAAGTATATGCGGTAGTTATGTGATGTGATTATTGAAATTATAATTAGTTATGGAGCTCTAGATTGACTTCATCGAATAAAAGAAATGAATGATAATTGATATTGGATGAAAACATTTTGTGATAGTAAACTCAAGACCAAAGAAATGTCAACTAGACTATGTGCAATTTATGAGTAAGCTTATTTAGCCAAATGAGACTTCACTTAAATATTGTATGTGAGATAAATGTGTTTAAATCAGCATAGTTATTTGTTTTACTTAAGACTTACTAAGCTTATGAAAGCTTACTCCATTTGCTTGATTCTCTGTTTTATAGATCGTGACTCTTACTTCTAGCTCGGGGATCGTCAGCATTTCGTCACACTATCTACTATTGTGATAACCATATGATTTGGACTTAGCTTATGGCATGTATAGGATAGACTATAAGTAGGATGATATTTTGACTATTGTATATAAGCCATGTGAATATGGCATCTTTTGGAAGTTTACTGTTATAAGTTTTAAATTCGATCTTTGTTTGTGTATAGCATTTATATAAATGAATGATCTTTTATTCAATAAAATGTTCAAAATTTTTCTGTTCTAATCTGTTTTCCTAATTTTCGGTAACGCCTCGTCCTATTCTGGTGACGGTTATGGGATAGGGGTGTTACATAAACCAACTCGTATCACACATAACCAATGCATATAAAAGCCTCCAATTCAGCCATAACAAAAATCAAATATATCAATTTCATTACCAATCATATAAAGCTCATAATTATACCCAAATTTTCATTCAATCATATTCCAAATTCTCTTCCATTAACTCACTTATTTGAACACTTTTTAAACAAGCATCATTTGTATCTAAAATCTTATGCATAATATGTTCCAAAATTCAACCATTTAGTCATCCAAATATCAATCCAAAACAAGCATTTCCCAAAGCAAATATACATCACATACCAAAATGACCATTTGTTCAAATATACACACACACACCAGAAAACTTATCAAAACAAACCACAACACAATAACTTATACATAACCAAAACACTTATCAAGTTAA
Organism: Gossypium stocksii; assembly: GCA_020496765.1. Classification (NCBI taxonomy): domain Eukaryota; kingdom Viridiplantae; phylum Streptophyta; class Magnoliopsida; order Malvales; family Malvaceae; genus Gossypium; species Gossypium stocksii. Next base: position 43,943,214 of record CM035628.1, on the reverse strand, counting down.
GCCAAATCACACGGCTTAAACATACCAAAACATTTAGGCTTCAGTAGCCAAAATGATTTATACGCATCAAGTAATTAACTAGTTTATACATGCCATATTACCACAATTTTTAAAGTTCAAAAGTACCAAATCATCAACTGATAGTGTGATGCAAATCTCCGATGACTTCCGAATCGAACGAGCTTCCAAATCACTATAAAACATATAAAAGAAAACAGAGTAAGCTGTAAAGCTTAGTAAGCTCATATAATACAGAATATAAACTTACCACCTATTCATGTTTAAGCAAGTAACCATAATATAATCTAACCAAATTGCCAAATGCCTAAGCATATAAAATCATCAATAGATTAGTACCACAATGTCCATATATTCATCAAGTCATCATAGATGAAATCAATAAACAATGAAGCTCATGTACTTATAACTTTTATTTCATACTTTAATTCACTATATAACATCAATTTCATATAATAACTTTTATTTCATACTATAATTCACTATATAATATCAATTTCATATAATTTACATAACATTTGTACCAATTCATTTTCATTCGTATAACTTGTAATTCATTCATATAATCGGTAACATAAATTATTCCTGTTGAACCACTTAGAATATCGATAGATATGTGGGTGGTACACTCAAAGTGTACTAATCGGTAATCCATCAATTCATGAACATATTCGCTCTTTCGAGCTATAATCGGTAAGCTCCTTTTGAGCTGCGGTGAGTCCACAACACATGTAGGATCTCAACCAAATGATAACCCTAGTGACATGTCACTTGTATCCTACGAATTCCTACAGTTCAAACAGGACTCGGTATTGCTCGATAACCATCAATTTAGGCATTTCAATATCATATATTTCAATTTCTCAATTCCCACATATTTATTCAATTCAATTAAATACATATAGAAATACTCAATCCTAATTATACGAACTTACGTCGTATAGCTCGGATAGAAACGATCGTCTATTCGTTCACTTTTCCTTTTCCCCGATCTAAGTTTGATCTTTACTTTTCTTGATCTATATTTAATCAAATTAATTTGTTCAATTTCTATTCTATTCAATTTAACACAATTTACACATTTTGGTAAAATTACAGTTTTACCCCTATTATTTTATCTTATTTACAATTTAGTCCTTATCACATAAAAATACAAATAAATGCAATTAAGTACAAAACCATGCTAGCCAAATTTTCCTTATTAGCATATCAGCCCATATTTCTTATTTATTCACACATTTAACCACAAAGTTTACACATTTCTCAAATTAATCCTTAAATAACAATTTTGTCAAAAATCACATTTTAAATGTTGTTTATATAACAACAACCATTCAAAATCTATCATCAAATATCACAATACACATAGATTCAACAGTGGCAAAACCTTAAATATTTAATAGCTTTGCAAAATAGTCCCTAGGCTAGCTAGACCTAGTTGCAACGATTCCAAAAACATAAAAATTAATAAAAACGTTACAAAAATACTCACCAATTGCATACACAAGCTTAGCCAAATATGGAGGATGAAAATGGCTTATTCTCTTTGTATTTTCGATGAGAAAACTAAGAAAGATGATAGCCTTTACTGTATTTGAACTTATTTTATCATTATTAACCAAATTACCAATTTAACCTTTATAAACATTAATTATTTCACTAATTACCAAGACATTATCATCCACTATCTAATTAATGGGCTAATTACCCTATAAGGACCTTCACTTTGAAGTTCTATTGCTATTAGACACCTTTAGCTAATAGAACATAACTTTTACGTTTTATGTGATTTAGTCCTTTTTATCAAATTAAGCACTTTAACAATAAAATTTCTTCAAGAAAATTTCACACAATCATGTTATCATACCAAAGACTTCATTTTAATAATAAAATAATTATTTCGACCTTAGATTTTTTGTTCCAAAACCACTATTCTGATTTAACTAAAAACGAGTTGTTACACACACGGTCTAGACTAATTGGGCCGTGTAGGCCACACGGGTGTGGGCCCAATTTCTAAAAATTTTTGTTTAGGCTTGATTGGATCGGTTAATCGTAATTAGCCTCCTTGTATGGTTCATACTGCTTAAATAAGACTTGAAAACAAGGTATCTGTGCATATGCTTTTGTGTTGACGTATTTAAGGTATATGTAATATATATTTGTATGATCTGATATTGATAGTTCTAATGGTATGTGTAACACCCCCAAACCCTAAATCACCGCTGGAATAGGATTATGGAGTATTATCAGACTTCTCAGATCAAACAGACATAAATTTCAAACATTTTATATTTGATATTCAAATCAATTCAAAACAATCTATCACATTCAATCCAATTCAAGTTTGTACCAAATTATGCCATTTCCATAAGCTTATCATCTTATATGAATATATGTTGTATTTAACCATTCAAAGTCATAATATAATATCATTTTACAATCATTTCCCTAAGAAACCTATACAATCGACCTAGGCACGTGTCATTCTACAAAGAACACATACTTCATCACTTACTGAGTTCGGGATCATTTGGATGCTGGACTGGAAGATTTGACTTTACTTAACCCGCGCACGGAAACAACCGTACGCTGAACATGATTATACTCAGTGGTATTACTATAATTCAAATGCTTAAAATAAAAATTATTTAATATATATATTGAACCATCCAACCATTTTTCTCTCATTAATTCACTCATGTATTAATATTTCAATTTAATAATAATAGCTACCTTAAATAGCTTTTCTTCATTTCAGTTTCCTACTCCATTTCAATAACTCATCCATTTATATACAAATTCAATCAATTTGTCAACTCATTCATTATCAATTCCATCATCAATTTGTTATTTTATAATCAATTTACACTTATTGTCTTTTAATACTCAATTCATACATTAAATCCATAAATAAGTTTCAATAACTTGTATTCAATTCAATTCACATATTATTTCACTATTTAAAATCATTTTTATTTTCACTTCACATTTTTCAACAATAATTATTTCAATTTTCTTTTCTTCACTTAGATTTTTACCTCATCTCATATTACCAACAGCTATTTCATAAACTATATCATTATCAATTTCATGAACCCATGATTCCCACATTTCATTTTCACATCTCAATTTCAATCACAATTCAACTTTCTCACATTTTCAATAGTACGATCGATCAAATTCATTTAAAGTTTCCCATTTTGGTTATTCACCATATTAATAAACCTGGACTTTGACAGATACACGAATCCCATCCCAAACACACCAGTATAGTCCAACTAAAACACACCAGAAATATCCTCCCAAACATACCAATATAGTTCATCCAAACACACCAGTACAACACATTGTGCCTAAAACGGTACATAGTACCTAATCAGTATACGACAAATAAGTGCCTGAAACGACACACAAGGTGCCTGAAATACGACACATAAAGTGCTTGATTGGCAAAGCCGAGAAATCCCGTACTCTTCCAAATCCTACGGCATGCCAACTATATCCAACTTAGCCCAACAAGTTAATAGGGTAATCAATATATTTCTCTATATATTTCCTCAATTCAATTTCAATCCATGCCATTCCAATCACAATATTTCATATTTCCATTTGATTCACATTTCAATCGATATTTCGTTCAATTTTGATAAGCAAATTCACTTCCAACATCAGTATCACATATCAATTTCCACTTTCTCAATTCAATTTTCATCTCAATTAATCACATATAATCACAATTTAATCTAATTTCATTTAATTTTGATATTAATACTCAATTCAATAATCATATTCACTTAAAATCAACTCCATTCAAAACAATAATATCATACCAAATTTCTTACCTTATTTATTTACCATGCATTTCAATTAAAACACAATAATTATTAATAATTAGATTTGAATTATAGTAATACAAACTGTAATTTCCTCGAGTTGTTCCTCGTCCACTTTTTCCTTTCCTTTCTTGATCGATGACTCTGGTACGATATTAATTACGTAATTATACAATTAAAAATCATTAATACACAATTTCTCTCTAATTATTACTTATTATACATAAGTTTTACATTAGTTTCCAATTTAATCCTTACATCAATACTAATTTTATTCTCCCAATTTAACTCCATATTCTCATTTAATTTCTTTTAATATATTAATTTAGACAATAAAATGATTCATTTCATGTAATTTGGTCATTTTTGACATTTTTAAAAAATTACCCCTAAAGTTTTACTTTTATTCAATTTAGTCTTTGGGGGTAAAACTTGCAAATTAGCCATTTTTTATGTAACCCATGCTAGCTAAATGTTCATATATTTTTCTACTCTTCCTCTCCATTCCACATCCTTAATGTATATATATAATTCTACTATTTACTTATATGTTCTTTCAAAGTTGTCTACCTGAGTCATTGTCACTAAATTATTTATATCTTGAGTTACAAAATTCAAAATTAAGATCCACTAATTTTCCCTAAACCTAGACTCACATATCTTCTTACCATAAAAATTTCAGAATTTTTTGCTTAGCCAATAAGTACAATTAATTGTTTAAAGTCACCCCTATTCTACTGTCTAACAGTTTCAACCCTTCACTAAAAATTAATTATCTCCTCGTAATGGACCCAGATGATGTTCCCGTTTGTTTATATTGAAAATAGACTTATTCATGATTTCAAACATATAAATTTAAACCCCTAATTATTTTTCACCAATTCTTGATGATTTTCCAAAGTCAGAATAGGGGAACCCGAAATCATTCTGTCCTTAATCACAAAATTTATTATATCTCATGATTTACAATTCCATTGCTTACACTGTTCCTCTAATTCGATTTCCACAATTTTTGGTGATTTTTCAAAGTTAGCCTACTGCTACTGTCCAAAACTGTTTCTTATAACTTAATTTACAATTAAATTCTTTACCCAATTCTAACTTTGAAATTCTATCAAGTTAACCCCTAATTCACCAATTAATTCAACATAAATTATATTTAAAAACCTAAGAACTTTTAAAACTTCAACTTAATTTCAACAAAACTTTATTCTAAAGCTACTAAAATATCAAATTTAAGTAAAAAGGACTTAATTGACTTACCTATTAAAGCTTCAAGCTCTCAAATCCTAGTTTCTCCTTTTCTTTTTCCTTCCTATTCTTTCTTTCCCACTTTCGGCCAAGCTTCTGTTCTTTTTCTTCTTCTTTTTTTCTTTTTCTTCATTCTTTCTTTCTATATATATATATATATATATATAAACTAAATATCTATTATAAAATTAATTACACATATACAATTGTACACATATTTTTCACTACATTTGAACATCATCAATATCATACACTTGTCATTCATCTAATTTATTTATCAAATAAAAATCTTATAAAATAATTATTTAATTAACAAATATCTTTTTAACTTAATAATAATAAATAATAAATAATAAATATCTATTTAATAATCAATATATATATGACAAATGTACATTACCATCACCCTACATTTGTCTATATTTAGTTTATTTATCATATAAATATCTCATAATGTAATTATTAATTATAAAATATCTTATTCTTAAATTATAAGAAAATACATTAGTATTTTACAATTGTTTACATATATTTATTACACATGTAATTTATTAACATCATACATTTGGCAATATCACAATTTATTTATTAACCAAATAAATCTTATAATAATTATTTAATATAAAACCATAATAATAATGTTTAATATAATTTTTAATAATAATTCTACTAATTAATTAATTAATATTAAATATCTAAGAAAATATCTTAGATTTCTTCATTCTTGCCGCCTCCCTTATTGGAATAGGCTTAATTGCCATTTTGACCCTTTATAATTTCTTTTAATCTATAATTAAACTTTCACACTTTATTCAATTAAATATTTTTTCATAATTACTTCTAATTGAGTCAAATTCACCTAGCCAGTATGTAATTAAACACACAGCTAACTTCGTAAATATTTATTAAAAATATTTACGAGTCCGATTTACCGAAACGGAGTCCTGGGAATGTACTTTTTTTAACTTTTTCGTCGGATTTAGTGATCTCAAAACACTGTTCCGACACAACTGAAATTGGGTTGTTACAGTATGTCCTAGTTTTGCTATGTTTGTATATGTATGTATAATGTACGATTATGTTAATTTTCTGTTATTGCATATCAGCATGTCCTACATGCTCACTACAGCAAAATAGGTTTTTAGCGGCATTTGGATCGAAAACACCGCAAAATGTAAAGTAATTACGACATTTTCTCATAAACGCCGCAAAAGGTAAAGCAATAACGATGTTTTTTCATAAACGCAACTAAAGGTAAAGTAATAGCAGTGTTTTTCCCATAAACGCCGCAAATATTTTTTGATAGCCATAATTTTTTCCTAAATTTTAATTTTTAACGAAAGTATCAATACAACATGGAAAAAAATGAAATAAGATCAAAAGTGGTTTGTAAGAGAAATAAAAAATAAAAAATAAAATCGGTAGTTATTCTTTACCAGATAAATTGTGTCCTTTGCCGCAAAATACTATCTCAACTACGACCCCTAGGGTTTATCTAGGGTTTTCTATTTCTACCGTTCCTCTTTTTATACTCCGCACGAGCTTGACGAGAGGCCACTGTTCTCCTTCTACCTTTGGCTCTAGTTCCTCTTCCCATTCTCATTCACGGTCTAGGTCCCGCTCGTGCTCTTATTACGGTTCAAACTCCAAGTCCAGTTCTTGCTCTTGCTCAATGTCCCACTCCACATCTACATCCCTGTCTAGCACTTGTTTTCGCTCCAGATCTTTATCCTCTTCTCTTTCTCATAGCGGTAGCTCTCAAAGTCGCAATCCTTTCTGATGTAATTGGATAGTTTTTTTTCTTCAAAATAAACACCATATAATTATCCTACTAAGATTTTCTATACGAAAATGAGGTGAGTTAAAAAGCTGCCTTCTGCCACCCAGGTTGAGCATCTAAATAGTAATACGCGAAACATATATGCTTTGTATAATCTTAATTCTTTGTTGCCTAAAGCTCTGGAACTAGATCACTCATTGTTGGCATAGTTTGTTATGAGAGTAATGATTTATTGCTCTCTTGGAAAGTGTTTGACTGCTATAATGTTACAGGATTTGACAGCATGGTAGAAGTATTTCCATGTACATTGAAAAAAATTGAACACCATTGGTCTGTAAATCAATGATGATGTGCCAGTCTTATAACAACTCGTTTTTAGCCAAATCAAAATAGTGATTTTGGGACCACGAATTCGACCTCAAAAAATTTATGTTATTATTTTAGTATTTATAGCATGAGATTATGATTGTGTAAAAATTTTGTGAAGAAACTTTATCAATTGGATGCTTAATTTGATAAAAAGGACTAAATCGCGTAAAGTGTGAAAGTTGGGTTCTATAAGCTAAAAGTGTTAAATAGCTACAGAACTTAAAAGTGAAAGTCCTTATGTGGCAAATAGCCCATTATGAGTTAGTGGATGATAGTGGAGTGGCATTTGCTGTAATTACTAATGTTTTTAAAGGTTAAAGAAGTAAATAATTAATAAAAGTTATAATAAATAAAACATAAGTCAAAATTCTTAATTTCATTCTACACTGAAAGTAGAAAAGAACGGCAGCCATGAGAGTTTTAGAGGTTCGGTCAACCTTGGTTGGTCCAATTAGATTAAGAAAAGTGGAATTCAGAGTTAGATTGGGGGAAAACTAAAGTTATCAACTAATCGACTTATTTCGTCGTTTCAACTTTGAGGTAAGTTCGTATGTAATAATTTCATTATAAATGTATATGAAATGGTTTGATATTGCATAAACTATGATTACAAGACTATGGATAATGTATGAATTGTGAAAACGACTTTATGGAAATATTCGACGATGGAATCGATAAGTGTGAAATCCCATTTGAACCTTAGGAATAGATTTAGATACTAGTGACATGTCATTAAATGATACGTTTAGTTGGCTTCGGGCCATGATATTAGCACTTCGTGTGCGTGTTATATCGATTTGGCTTCGAGCCATGTATATCGGATGATTTGGCTTTAGGCTATGGTAGAGGTACTTATTGTAAGAGACTTCTGAGTATCTAACTTCTATTCTGAATGGTTCAACGGGTAAATGAATAATGTGCTTGAGAATGAGATTAGTACGAGATGGTACAGGTATGTGCATAAACCATATTAGTTTTGAATCGAATAAATGGTAAAGAAAGTATATAATTTTGTGAATGAAATGTGAAAGGTTTATGAATCCATAATATTCATTGATATTAAATTGAGATAATGTATTTTCATCGATGCTTAAATGAGTCAACGAGAAAAGAATGATGAAACGCAAATATATGTGATGGTACAAGTTAATCAAGGTATTTGTGGCATAAATCGACAAGTAAATGAAAGTAGTGAAATTCATATGACGAGTAAGTGTAAATTTATGACATGTTATATGATATACTTTATTATTGACATATGATGGTTATTGAGTTGAAAGTAGTTTATCTTCTTTGTTCATGCATTCGTGATTGTGAATGAATTAATAAGATGTTTTCAAACAATACGAGCATTGAATCGAACACTTGCAAAGTTCTTGGCATACTATAATTTTGAATAGGTGATAGAATGGTGAAATCACATGAGTTGTATTATGATATGTGTCATGGTTTAAAATGTATTTATTTGATGAGATGAGTTTATTATCATATGATCTTACTAAGTTTTATAACTTATTTTGTTCTCTTTTTCTATATTTTATAGTGTTTCGGAGACTCACTCGGGTCGGAAGTCATTAGAGATCTCATCACACTATCTAGCTAATGATTCGGTATTTATACACTTTGTGACTTTGGTTATATGGCATGTATAGGCTTACTGGTTATATGGTGTGAATTAGTAATTTCAACTAATGAAGTATATAAAAGTTGATTGTATTTAACCATATGATTTGGCTAATTTGGTAATTGTGTTGGTATATATATTTGTGAATAAGTGGTTGATATGTTATGTGTGATTATAATTGCATTAAGTATGCTCGATGGCTTTGAAGATTGCTTTGTTTGTGAATTGGTAGTTATGTACCATATTGGTGACTTTGAGGTATGTTATATTGGTTATGAATTTTGGCATTAAAGTGAAGTTATGTGATTGTGATATGATCGTACCCAAAACTAAACTATTCTCACGATAAAGGCAAGTGCACCTATCAAACATTAGTATAGCTTATGGCAAGACCGGGATGTCAAACCCACAGGGACTAAAAGTACTAGTATTAACTTTCTTTTTATTATCTAGCCTAGAAATAAATGGAATTTGTTTTAAACTAATTAAACTAAACTAACTAATTGACTAAGAACGCGATAGAGAGTAAATTGGGGAAATTACTTTTGGAAAACTAATTGATTAAGAAAATACCCAAGGAAGAATCCACATAGACTTCACTTGTAATTTGACTCTAAACTATACAATTTATTCACTTGACTTGATCCGTAGAAATCCCTAATTTATGTTATTATCTCTCTCAAGACTAAAAACAACTAACCTTAGGTTGATTAATTGAAATCTCTTTCTAATTAAAACCCCTAGTGTTGCATTAACTCGATCTATGGATTTCCCTATTAGATCTAACAATAATCCGGATTGCAAGCAACTCCACTTATTGTGTTGAATCTACTCTTAGACAGGGACTTTTGCTCCATTGAATAAGCACATTTAACTTGAATTAATATCCTGAAATATTAACACAAGAATTAATAACACAATTAAGAACAAATCAAGTCTTTATCATATAATTTAGAAAATAATAACAAGATCCGTCTTAGGTTTCATCCCCCTTAGGTATTTAGGGGATTTAGTTCATAATTGTAAAAGAAAACATCTCAAAATTGGGAAAACAACAAAATATAAAGAAAACCCCAAAACCCCTGAAGGAAATTGAAGGGAGATCTTCAGCCTTGATGGAGATCCTTGCTTCTAAGATGTATCAATCGGCCTTCTTCGAGTAATTCCTTGCTTTCTACTATGTGTGTCTTTTGTTCGTCCCCTTAGGTGTTTTTATAGACTTTAGAATGCCCAAAATACCTAAAAATTAGCCTTTTCCTAGTAGAATTGAAACAGGGCTCGACAGGGACACACCCGTGTGAGGTTGTTCAGGTTGTGTTTGATTCTATGTGTTACACACGGGCGTGTGGTTTACCCATGTTAGAATGCCTAGGCCGTGTTAAAGTTTGATTTCAGTCCATTTTGTCCATTTTGACCCGTTTCTTGTTCTTTTCTCTTCCTCGTGCTCACCTAAGTATAAAACATGAAATTAAAGGATTAGGAGCATCAAATTCCATAAATTTAATGATAAATCATCCATAAATGTGCCAAGCATGGGATAAAAATATGTATATATTATTGTTTATCATTATGCACTTGACCATATGGGTAACCAAATTGATGAATTGATAAAGTGGCTTTGGGTATGAAATTAAATAGATATTTTAGTATGTGATGAATAATGGAATTGGAGATGATTGATTATGTTTGGTTAGGATGATATAATGATTGATTATAGGACAAGTTATATATGTGAATTCTGGCTAGTAAAGTATATTGAGTTGGTATGTGTTTGGTTAGGTAAATGGTTATGAATTGAGAAATGAAATGTTTGGAGTTGCAATGGTAGGAATTGTGCATGAAATAATGTTGTTTAGCTGTTTATTATGTGTGGAAAATGGTACTATTTGTGGTATTGTAGGTGTGTGCCAAATAGGGTGGCAAATTGGCTTGTTAATAGCCTAATTTTGTCCACACAGGCAGAGCACGCCGGCGTGTGACTCAACCGTGTGTGACACATGGCCAAGCGACACGGTTGTGTGTCCCCTGTAGCATTTAATAGAAATAAGTCAATGAGTTACACAGCCTAGACACGCGGGCATGTCTACTGGCCGTGTTAGGGACACGGCCCTAACACGGCCTAGCTACACGGATGTGTGTCCCCTGTTTTGAGAAAAATTTTCTAAGTTCCCTAAAATTTTCCTGAGTTATTGGTTTAGTCTCGAACCACTTATAAAGTATGTATAAGGCCTCGTAGGCTCTATTAACGAATAATATAATTATGTTTGCTTGATGTTTGTATGGAAATGCTTTCTGTATGAGAAATGTATTCTAAATGATGTGATTTGATCGGTAATACCTTGTAATCCTATTCCAGCGACGGATACGGGTTAGGGGTGTTGCAAGTCTAGCTGCTCCACATGTTAAATTTGGTGATAGATGCCTAGAAAATTTTTCTTGAGTTCTGAATTTGTTTTTTCATGATTAATGTGTTTGTTTGAATAATGAGGATTATTTAGCTTTGTTGTGTCTGTAGATATAACAGGGATGTTAGCATCTGTTATAAGAATCCAGATACTTGCTTCATATAAAGGGCATTATTAGATTCAAACTTGAATTTGTAGTTTGCAGGATGTAACTAACTTTGTTGAATTAATATGTTTCGAAATGTTTATATGCATGCATATTTGTTAGTGTTTGGCTGCACTTGGTATGTTAATTGCTCATCCCCTATTTTGTGGTAGTCCTATTATTCCGGTTTGATAGCATTCATTAACTTTTGGTTCTTTTTTCTCAAAACTGATATTAGCAACAACCCAACGGTTCAAATTAAACAACCTTAGGTTTGAAGAATTTATAATCGGAAGCGCAGATAGCATTTTTCAGTAGTGCAATGTAAAAACCTCAATAAAAATCTAAAAGGTAAAGTACTCTGTTTTCTTTGTCCTCTCTTTCCCATCAGCCACTGCAAGCTTTCCATCTTCACGATGGTCCGTTCCTTCGTCCAGCAACCTCCTACTAGCTCCCCTTGCTCGTCACTGCAAAACCTCACTCAATTACATTGGCTCATCTGTACCCCCGACCATTATCTACCTCCATTTTAACGTCGTTCTCTATTTTAAACTTTATTTACTTTCTCTTTTCCTCTGTCTTTCATCATCTTCATTGCTGATATGGTGGCTACCTCAGCATGAAATTGACTCTTTCCTTACTGAGATGCTACTGATAGTTGCTTCACAACTACCACCCTCCCATCTGATAATGTACCCTACAAGGTAATCTAACTTAGCAATATTTAAATATATGTTATCCTCTCAAAAGTTTTTCAATCAATATGATTATTGCATCCTAAAAATGTAAAACAAGCAAACCTTGTAGGCAGCACCATAACCCCCTTTTCCTAACTTGTTTGAAGGATTGAAGTCTTCTGTTCCATCTTTCAACTCAGCATAGCTAAATGTATTTGGTTTGGGACCAATTGCAAGAAGCAATGCAAACTCAAGTAAGGCAAGTAGTAAGTTGTAAGCTGTAGTGATAAAATGAGAAAAAAACTTTATCTAATATTTCAATATTAATTATAATGCTGACTTTGTTTACTGTACTAGAGTTGTAGATGCTTGGTACTCGATATGCTTAAGGCTATTTCATGAGCTTAAGGCTATTTCAAAAGCGGTAATCTTAAGGCTTATATACTTTCATGTTTCTGTATTTTACTATTTGAAGGGAATATAATTATTGTGTTGTGGTGTTTACGTTGAAGATAGTGAACTTGCTGATGTTGTTGTTGTTAGTGTTGGGAATAACAATGAAGTAGGCAATATGATTGCTGAGGCCATGAGTAAAGTTGGTCGAAAGGCTATAGTTACCCTTGAGGAGGGAAAAAGTGTTGAGAATAGTCTATATGTTGTTGAAGGGATGCAATTTGATCGTGGTTATATCTCACCTTACTTTGTCCCTAATGGCAGTAGAATATGAGAACTACAAGGTACATTTTATAATCATGAGATTGACATTTTTTTCTTGTAAACATTGAACTTTCCCGTATTGCATGTTGAGAATTGCATATGCATTCGGATTGCAGTTGCTGCTGGTTGATAAAAAAATTACTAATGCAAGAGATCTTATCAACATCTTGGAAGATGCCATTAGGAGCGGATACCCAACTTTAATAATTGCTGAAGACATTGAACATTGAATAAACAAGTTGTATAGATTAAAAATCTCATTAAGGTTGTCTTTCAAGTTTGGGCTAATTATGGTTACAAGGTTTTCTTAAAGGTTTACAATGTCTAACTTATGATTACTTTAATGCAGGCTGCAGAACATGATTATGAGAAGGAACAACTTAAAGAAAGGATTGCTAAATTATCTGGCGGTGTGGCAGTGATACAGGTAACCACTAGTTAGTTGAAGGGACATTCTATGTAGTTTATCCATATGGAATTTGTTTTAAGAAATTTTATATTATTTCTATCCTATTTTTGATGTGATGTTCTTTTGAAAATTTAAAGGTTGGAGCTTAAACTGAAACAGAGCTTAAAGAAAAGAAATTGAGAGTAGAAGATGCTCTTAATGCAACTAAGGTAATATATAAATCTTGAAGTTTGTCTTGATGATTGTTTTGTAACTATTGTCCTTCACTACTATATAAACTACATGTTTTGGGCTATTTATTAGGCAGCAGTTGAGGAAGGTATTGTTGTCGATGGTGGATGTACTTTGCTAAGACTTGCTTCTAAGGTGGATGCTATCAAGGATTCACTTGATAATGGTGAAGAAAAGGTAAATCATTTTGACAACTTAAAAAAATCTTAAACTTCATAATGTTTTTTGTTGAAATATTTGGCTGTAGATAAAGTTCGAAACCTTAAATATCTTGATTAACTATAGGTTGGAGCACTTTCAGCAAACCACTGCTACTTACCTACTCCTGGATCCCTTCCTCAATTCTCTCCACAACTTCCTCCCTAAAAATCCCTTCCACAAATCACTCAACAACCCCTTATGCATACCCCTTTTTCTCTCCATGACCCATTCAACTCTCTTTCTCAGCAGAGTTTTAGTCCAACTCTACCTGTCACACAACATGGAAACAAAATAAATATACCTTGCATAACAGAGGACTCAAACTCAAGCTCCCGTAACAGCTACAACACGCCACCACTACTAGACCACAAGCTCTTTTTGTGTTACGATTTCAACCAATATTTTAAAAGGTTACCCACTACAGCTCAGTTCCTTTTAACTAAGAAAAACAAAAATTTTTCCAAAGAAAAGGCTCGAACCCAGAGTTTCTCAGAGACTCCCCACCACTCCTAAACCACTCAAACAATCTCTTATTCAAATCAAGACACATAAAATCAAAACCTAGATTTTTTTAGGGCATTGCACAAGCATTAGAAGTAAGTGCCTTTTTCCATTCCTTAAAAATTAGTCTCATTAAGCGTAGATATAGAATTTATATTAGCAAATATTGTGGTAGTAGAAGATAAACTATCTGAATATAGAACAAAATAGATAAAAATAAGTTCACATCAAAAATAAATTCAAAATAGTGGCTAATTTCATCTCAAGATACCAAACACAACATTAATATCAAGTCTTTAGACAATAGTATTAATCGTAAGCGGTACTCTTGTTGTAACAATCTGACATTGACAATCAATTATGTCAAACAGTGAATCAATCTTTGAATTAATTTATTACTCGCATACAGTGCCTTATAATTGTCACATATTCATCACAACGGATGCCATTGAAATTCTGCCAAATATTAACTTACCTTTAGGTCAATTAATGAATGCATGAATCAAAAAACATCTAATCATTTTGATATTTTAAATAAACTAATTTACGCAAAAAAAGGCCACTTTGGTCACATTTTGTTTCAACTAATCTATTTAAAATATTAGACATCCTTAATTAAATCTCAAAGCCAAAAATTGAATTTAATTGTTTCAAAATATTTTAGATTTAAACCAAAATAATTTGAATAAAGGTAAGTCTCATCTCAAGATATCATACGCTTTATTAATATGTCATATTTGGACAAAATATTAACTTGTATGTGATATCTTAGTGTAGTAATCAGACAGTCATATGCAAAACCAAATAATTGTCACATGTTTATTACCACAGTTGTACATGTAATTTTGTTAAATATTAACCTTCTTTTAGGCTGATCAATAGTAACGTAACCTTTAATGTTTTAAAACAAAATAATTTCAATAACAGAGGTCACTTTGGCAGTTTATTAATTTAATTAAGTTATCTTAAAATATATATTAACATACTAATATTCAAATTTAAAATTTTCATAACAATTAAATATTAAAACAAAAATTTCCAATTACATTACATTTCTCGAAATAACTCAAAATAAGGCTATCTACATAGCGCAATAAAAAACCAAAAACTTTAATATTTTATTGATTAATCTTTAATAAAAACAAAAAACATATGCATCAAAATTTAAACCCATTAAATTAAATATCTTAAAAATAAAATCATAATAGTTAGAATATCTCACAATTTATTCGGTAAATCATATCATAATTTGACCAAATATTTGGAATCATAAAATGTCCAAACCAAATATTATAGAATCAAATTTAAAAAAAAAATAAAAAAAAATTAAACATGTATTATGTTGACATGAGTTTACACCAAAGTATCCATAAAATTGAATATATAACTA
The DNA here is from genome assembly GCA_020496765.1 of Gossypium stocksii. NCBI lineage: Eukaryota > Viridiplantae > Streptophyta > Magnoliopsida > Malvales > Malvaceae > Gossypium > Gossypium stocksii. The sequence continues at coordinate 43,927,660 of CM035628.1, read as the reverse complement.
TAAAAAAAATTAACAATTTAATGAATATCCATCAAAACTTAATTTCACCTATTAAATTATAGAAAATATCTTATTGATTGATGATTAAATTGATTAGCTTAAATACCCATTTTTTCTTAAGCATGTAAACTCTAATATAAATATCAAACCCACATTTTTACAAGAAAAAAAAGGTAGCACACGAAACAAAATTAAAGTTTTTTTCAAAATTGCGCGCATGCTACATATGAAACCCACATTTAAAAAAAAAAAATTATTAATATGTATGATACTTCTAACCACAAGGAAAAGAACAACAATGAAGGACAAGAAAGATGTGATCAAAATAATCCTTCAAAGATTGTTCAAAATTTATGCTATTGATGTGGTATGAATGGACATTGGTCACGTACTTGCCGTACATCTGAGAATTTGGTGAAACTTTATCAACTATTCATTAAAAAGAAGGGAAAGAATATGGAAACAAATTTTATATCATAAAATTATGAAATGGAAGCAAAAGATGAAAATATTCACTACGATACTAAAACTAACCATGCCTACAAAGGTGATAAATTTCATGATAATAATATAACTCTAGATATAGTTGGAGAATGAACTACGGTTCATAAAAAGCCCAGCAAAGGGAAAACAACAAATTTCAATCAAGGATTTGTCAATACATCAAAACAAGTACCATTTTATCCTAATCAAAGATTTTATGTTTCATATCCAATGGTAAGACAATCAATTGAAACTCAGTTATCATTCACACCAGCAACGGTGAGTCAATTTAACTAGTTCCAAGATCCAAATTTAGCATTTCAATCCAGTTATGCTGAAATTATTAAAAGAGCAGAAAATTTGTTGAAACAACAACAAATTCCAGAAGTAAAAGATTTTTATAATCGAGGACAACCTTTAGAATATTATAATTTTATTAGTAAGATATGAAAAACCCATATTTTTCTAACAAAGAGCAAATTTCAAAAGAGCTCTTACCAAATTCTCACAATTTTTAGTTGAAAAAACAACTAAAGATAGTGAAGCCCATAATTTATTATTAAAATCTATTTTATATAGAGATTGGAAAGAATTAGAAATAGATTATATGTATATTAAAGAGATAAATAATCTTCTTGATATATTTCAGTATTTTATTAACAAAGGAACAAACAGTCCTATTATGAATAAAATGTTTAGAATATGTTTATTTAATAAAATCAGAAAAATTTTACCAACAAATATTTTTACAAAAATAAATAAAGCTATTTGCAAACAACAAGCTCAATTTCAAAAAGCTTTTTCAGAATATTTTTTACAATCTTATGTTTTTACAAATGATTTGGATGAAAAATTCCCTACAATAAAATTTAGACTTGATCATGAACCATTTGAAAGAAGCAATATTGAATGAGATTTTGTTAAAGAAATAACAGCTCAAAATTTCTCTTTTCATTTATTAAAAGATTTTCTAGTAATTAATAAATCTATATTACTACGTATTATTTATGAAGATGATTATTATTACTATTTTCATCTTGAAATTAGTAGTCTCATTGGTATAGCTGAAAAAGAAAGATTTTATCATCGATATTAAATTTAGATTCTTCATAAAATGATTAGAGAACCCAAACTTTCTACAGCCCAAAAAGATTTATCAAATAAAACTCACTTAATAACATATTTACAATAAAACTAGCTCCCTAGATTAGGTCCGATAGTATTGGAATCTATTTAATAAATATATTTTGAAATCCATCAAATATGAGCAATGGTTAATAGTTGTAATCTTAACCATGTAAAGATTTAGTGAAAATCTTACACAAAATTAAGAATGCTGCTAACCATGTTATATATTGAAATTTTAGTCACGATATTTAAAAAATGACCTTGATTGTGTAAACTTGGGAGGGGGGGGGGGGGAGGGAGGAGGTCAACCTTAATGAGTTGATCGTTTCGATGCAATGAACTTGAAAAAAAAAAAAGACAAAGGTTTGATGGTTATAGGGATGTGAATGTCATTTTACCCTTTCCTTTTTATATAGATAGGAGGGCAGCTTAATTACATGAATAGATTTATGTTATAGAAAAAGTATATTATTTGTTTTCGGGACAATGAATTGAAATAAAAGGAAAAGGACAAAAGCTTTATAGTTACAACGCTATAAATTAACATAGTTAGAACTTTTCATGAACTCATAACCTTGGTTAATTAATAAAATCTTATTGACTTGGCTCAAGCTAAATAATTTTAAGCTCCTTGACTTGATTATTTTATGCTATAAACCTGTGTATAAATATGTGTGTATGGAACCCTGCATGAAGCACAACACAAGCAAATAAAAAGTCAGACTCAGTATATAGCTGAAATTTGTATAAACCAACTACAAATGGCTTCTATTGTTACCACTACAATCACAAATGCTGCTGGCGACAATCTGGTATTGCGTTTGTCGAACTACGCAACTGCCGCGGAAACGATCAAGAATACAGAAACAGCAAATTTTCCGCTGGCTGTGCCAGCCATGTATTTGAACGGAGCTCTTGTGTATGAAGTCGGTCATAGCCTCAGGTGGATCATTTTTTGGACCACTGATAATCAGGTAAATATTAATCTCAGTTTCTAATTAATTATTTCCCATGGTATGCGATCAGACTGACTTCACTTTTTTCACATGATAATTATATTAAAAATTAACTATATATTTTTTTTAAATTATGGCATATATGATAATCAATTCATTTATCAATTGTAGGTCTCTTCTAAGATGTTCAAAATTAGTGACTCCATTGACTGGAAACAAGTTACAAACAATCTTAAATCCAATCAAAGGAGCGAAGATAAGATTACTTATGCCGGCTATGAATACACCGCATGGGCAAGTATTGCACCAAATTCTAGTGGTCAAGCAAACACCGCCAATATCTCCGCCAGTCCCGTGCCTTAATAATCTAGCTTCGCTTTGATTAATTGCTATCTATCGTATCTAGGAAATCAATGTGTGGTGGTGAGGCTGTCCAAACAAAATAAAATAGTTTGCACTTCTACTATTTTCTTTTATATTATGTAATACTATATTTAAATAAATTTGACAGCCAGCAATAAAAGATTGCCATGTGTGCTTAGTTTGTTTCCTTTTTCGTTGGTAATAAAATCATTATTTCTATGATTGATAATGTCGAAACCATTTTTTATTTGAAAACAACGGGAGTCAACTTTAAAAATGAAAATGGAGTTGTCACAAATCCTTTTTATTTAGGTGTGATAGGATCACCTTGTAAGATATTTTGTTTTAAGAAAACATCGATTTTGGCCTACGAAATTCAAGAAAACGTGTTCTGGAGTCGATTACGTACGAGGAAGGATTAACACCCTTGTAACGCCCAAAATTAGTACCTAATTGATTAATTAATATCTTAATGTCGAAAATTTGAAAAGATTTTAAAATACAATCCCTTTTAAAAAAAATACAATCCCTTTTAACAAAAACGTTTGAATAACTCGAATTGGATGTTGAGATTCTCTTATTCCGAAGTGCTAAAATATCACACCCAGTACGTTAGGATAAGACATTTTAAACCCTCGAAATCAAGATCGTCTCTTGATTTTCAAAGTTCATGCATTGGAATTTAAAAGGATAGGTCAAACGAAAAATCGAAACCAAGCATGTTAGGGCACGATTGCTCAAAATTTCGAACGTGGAATATTGCATTTATTTTTTATTTTAAAAACATAAATTTGAAATACAAAAGGATGTTTGGCTAATTTGGGTTTAATGAGATAATCGAAACCCCGTAAGTTAGGGTACGATCTCTCAAATTCCCAAAACGCGAAACATTGCCTAATTTTTAGAAGAGAGCGATTATAAAATCAACATGATATGCATTTATTCGGTTTGTTTGGAGTAAAAAAAATGAAACAATCGATACCGAACAAAAAGTTAGAATTTCCATTACGATGCAATATTAGGAAATAAAAGCATATTTGCAAGCATGGAACAATAATGCATGGATAAAATATTATACAAACGAATAACAATAATATGAAAATACAAAGGAATGAATTAGGGTATATACAATGGTAATAATCTCACACCATACATTATTCAAATACTACCATTAATATATGTGAAAGAAATATTGTGAAAGAAAAGAAATTTGAAATCAACAATATGTAAAACAATTTAAAAATAAATTATATGTACAAAAATTTAAGGTAGATAATATATGTGAAAGTTTGAAATAAATCATACATGAAAGAAAATAAAGAATAAAAATAAATAATTGTAAAATAATAATATATGAATGAGTTAAAAAAAAAGTAAAAAGGAATTTAAAATAAGTAATATACAAAACCTCTTAAACTTAAATGATATATGAAATAGGTGATATATATAAAAATTTGAAATTGATGATATATATAAAAAAATTTAAAGTAAATAATAAAACAATTTAAAAATGGACAATGCATAAAACGAGTTTAAAAAAAACAATGTATAAAACAATTCAAAGTATAGAATATATGAGATAATTTAGAATAATACATCTAAACAATTTAAAACTATTTAATACAAATAATATGTATAATTTAAAATAAATAAAATAATTTAAAATAAATAATATATAAACAATTTACAAAATAAACAACATATGTAACAACTTTAAAAAACAAATAATATATACAGATGAGATTAAAAGCTTTAATTAGTATTGAATTGCAAAGCAATATAAAATTTGGGGCATAAATTAAAACTTTGAAAGATTAATAAGGGCTAAAATAAATGCGCTAAAAAAGTCGAGGGACCAATCGGGAAATTAATACTGGCCTTCTAAGCGCAGCGTTTAAGGGGGATTAAGACAACAGAATCCTAAAATGGCAAGGTAAATTTAGAAATAAAAAGAACGAAATTAAAATAATGAAATAAAAGAGAAGGATTAACTGCGCAAATATCCCATCAAAACCAAAACACGCGAATCCTGGCTGCGTCTAGGTCGGGTCGTCTAGTCGAGGTCAAAATGACGTTGTTTTGGCCTTTGAACCCATACCAAAAAACAACGTCGTTTGCATATATTATATAATCCATATTTTTTTTTGACACAAAACCATTTAAGCCATTTTCTTTTAAAAAAACAAAACAAAAACCCTAATCCCTCTCAAGCCATTTTTCGGCCAACCATGAAGACCATTGTTCAGCCACTGTACCGCCATTATAATCGGTGGCCAGCGGTGAAATAAATCCCCTCTTAACACCATTTAGAACCACATTTAAGGTCTAACACTTTTCAATCCAAAAAAAATCAAAAGAGAGTACTCCCTGACCCCTTTCGACTTCGATCTCGGTGAAGGAGACAAAGCTCTGACGACGCGCCCGTAGGTCGATTAAGGTGAGTATTTTCTCTTTTTATTTTTCATATGCAAAGGAAAGAAAAGAAAGACCAAAAAGAGCAATCAAAATAAAAAAAATGAAATCTAAAATCACCTTTCAATAATTCTGATTATTTTTATTGCTTTTTGTATTCGTCTCCAGGGAGCCTTTACTCTATTTTTAGTTGGCTTTTTAGAGCCAGAATAAATCAAGGAAAGAAAATAAAAAAATACAAAATTCTAATTTTTCTACTGTATTGTTGTTATGGCTGCGGTTATTTGCGTTGTTTTCATTTTGTTTCACAGTTGTGTACGGCGTGGAGAAGCCGTTCGTGGGCAACGGTGCCAGGCCCCTTCCTAGGGTTCTCAGCAGCCGAAATTGCTTGGGTCGCCTGAGCTCGTTTTGGGTATTGGGCCATTGGGTCTGGGTGTTTGACAAGCATCATTTTGCCTATCAAAATAAAATAAACCTCTTTAAAAAAATAATAATAAAGGTAGAATAGTGGAAGAGGGTTGATCCACAGGGAGTTTAATTGAATTCTTGATTAAATTTCTTGATCCCGACCTAGGAGCTGAAATAGAGAGTAAAAAAAAAGGTTAACGTGATTTGAGAAGTAACAAGGAAATAAAATAAACAAGTAAGATTGTAAAGAAAGATGTATTAAAATAGAAACAGTAAAATAAAGAAGGTGAAAGATTAAATTGAATAATCATGAGTATAAAAATTGCCTCGAGCTAGTTTCGTCAATTCCCACGATCATCGAAAATAGATTTTTGCTCCGGGATTCATGTCGATTACAGCCTACGAGGCCCAACCCATCGTAACTTGCGTTTCTCTCATGTAACCGATCTTCCCAAGTCTATCTTCGAAAGTCGATTCTTAAGTAAATCAGCCACGTCTATCACCGTTAAAATACTTAGCTTTAAAATAGGAAAAGCCCGACTCTGAAGTTGTCTCATTGAGAATCGTTTTAGATCTCGTCTTTCCTTAGAGGACCGTCGCTAAGAATGTTCATAGGAAGTCGAAATGCCACAGGCCGATCCTTCCTCCCAACCGTATAATTAAACGATTCGAGACCAACGGATCCTTTTGATTTGAAAAACGTTTAAAAGTTTTAGTAAGGCCGATTGCCAAACTATCTTAGCAGAAAGACGAAAATGTATCCCGAAGGGATTTAAGCAATATTCAATTCTCACGCGTGGAATTGATTTGTACTAGCTCTTAGCTTGAGAAAAATTAGCCAAGCATGATATTGATTATCACACTTAACATGTTTTGATAATGTAAAAGCATAAAATAAAATAAAAGAAAGCAAAAATAAAAAGAAGAAAACTTTATTGAAAATAAAATCAAAGTAGCAACAAGAACTAAAGACGAGAGATGTGTTCATTAGCCTTACCCAAAGGTGGGTATTTATAGGCTTCAAAATCCCAAAACAACAAGGAAACTAATAAAAAAAAGATAAGATAATATCCTAAAATTATGAAAATGAAATCCAAAATCCCCAAAATCACGTCAATAGATCAAATGAGTTGTTTTCAGAATATTCCCCGCGTTAACTTTTTATCTACCACGTCAAATCCGCGTCGTGCCCAGCGTCATGCCCATGACTCCAGCCATGACAGAAAAAACTGCAGATTATGTCCTTTTGTTGCCATTTCCAGTATGGGGTTCACTACACAAGAAATAAATCAAATGCAACCAATTAAGTAGTGAAAAGTTCACAAGACAAAGGAATTAGCAAGCAAAAAGGGTCAAATATAAGAGTACATCAAATTCCCCCTCACTTGTCTCATACTTGCCCTCAAGTATGTTTGAAATAAATTAATCAAAAGCTTAATCATCTTTCTCCTAAACCGTTGCAAGTCTTAAACAAAGTTATGAAAGTTCAAGTGCATAAAAATGACTCGAATAAAACATGAATCAAAACGAATAGGTGCAAGCAAGAACAATCATTCAACCTTACCATTGTCTATCAATTATCAATCAAATTCTAACCTAAGCTTAATTCTTACCAAGATGCACTCAAATCACTCAAAGTGTTTCAGGTGTAGAAAGCAAATTCACTCAAAGTCAAAATTTGAATAAGGGTCTCCATAGGCTTGTGGCAAGATCAATTCTCCACTACTTTAAAGAAATGAGATGCAAAAATCATTAGGACTTTTAATAAAGGGTGTAATGGGGCTTAGGTAAATGGTGGGGAATAAGGCTAAAATGAGGCTAAAGAAAATCAAGACAAGAGTTTCCCAACAAGTAACTAAATCGTGCCCACAACCTTAGAAAACATAGGCAACAAGAATAAGCAAACTAAACAAAGGTAGCTACAATGAACAAATCATCAAACTATTCTCTTTCTTTTCTTTTTTTTTTCGAATTTTTCTTTTTTTCTTTTTTTTCCTTTTTTTCCTTTTTTTGTCTTTTTTTGTTTTTTTTTTTTGTTTTTTTTTGTGGAACATGATCTCACAACCTTAAACTCATGCTCTTTGTCTTGTCAAGGGTGGAAGAGAGGAATAAATGAAAAGGCTCGGGTTTAAAATCTTGGTGAAAATAAAGAAAACGAGATTAGCCTTCAACTTGGATCACTAGGGGAAAAGAAAGGGTGAATCCTAATGCCTAAATCATATTAAGGCATCAAATTCCTATGTAATCTCAAAAAGCATACAAACCACAAGTTCTAGATTCCAATGTCCAAATTGACACTCTCACGCAAGAAAAAAAGCATAAAAAATATAGTCATTCATGCTAAAGGCTCAAGTTCTCACAAAATGGGCCAATTAATTAAGCTAGGTGAGGAATTCAACTAACAACATCAAGACAAATTGCAAGGGTTGTCAAATTGGACTTACTCATATCATTCGATTATCAAGCATGCTAAAATTCAAGTATCTTTATGAACTAAAATAATCATAACATGCTTAGCAGCAAGCAACGGTAAAGGAGTTATTCTTCTAATCAATTCAAACAAACATATCATCAAACAAATATGATAAGCAAGGCAAAATTAATGTAATCCTTTACCCTCCTCCTCACTTAATTGTATTGTCCCAATACAGAGAAAAATAAAGTACATTTAAGAACAAAGAAGGGTAAAGGATACTCCCCGTGATCAATGACGACTGCGGCCACGACCACAGTTGGGGCAAAGGAAGGAGAGTAGTTTCGTGATGTTCTCTTCGAGGGCCTAGAGGGTCTGAACAAACGACAAATAAAAGAATGAAAATTAAAATTGACGAAAAGTAAACAATGGGTTGCCTCCCATTTAGCGCTTTGTTTAACGTCGTTAAGCTCGACATTTTCCTGTCAGATTTTTGGCTCTTCCAACCCGATTTCTTCAATCAGTCTGATTGGTCTGCTCTCGAAGAAAGGTTTTAGCCGCTGTCCATTAACTTTAAACCGTGCACCCAAGCTATCCTCAATTTCCACGGCTCTACGAGGAAAAACATTGATCATGGTAAATGGTCCGCTCCACTTGGACTGAAGTTTTCCTGGAAAAATTTTTAATTTTGAGTTAAATAGGAGAACTTTCTGCCCAACGAAAAAAGATTTAAATGAAATGCACTTGTCATGAAATGCTTTTGTTCGCTCTTTATAATGTTGTGCGCTATCGTAAGCGTTTTGGCGAATCTCTTCAAGCTCTTGGATATGAAGTTTCCATGCTTCACCAACAGCGTTCATCTCCATATTACAGTCCTTCACCACCCAAAATGCCCTATGCTCGAGTTCGACAGGCAAGTGGCAAGGCTTGCCGAAAACAAGTCAGTAAGGTGACATCCCGATAGGTCCTTTGTAGGCCGTGCGGTATGCCCACAACGCATCAACTAACTTCAAGCTCCAATCCTTCCTGTTTGGTTTAACTGTCTTCTTTAGGATTGACTTGATTTCTCGATTTAAAACCTCTGCTTGTCCATTGGTTTGCGGATGATAAGCTGTCGCTATCCGCTGAGTCACACCATATTTTTTCATTAAAGCTTCGACGACTCGGTTAACGAAATGTGTTCCTCTGTCGCAAATGATCGCTCTCAGAGTTCCAAATCTGGAGAAAATAAAATCACGCAAAAAATTAGTTGTGGTTTTCGCATCATTTTCTCGGGTGACTTTCACCTCTACCCATTTCGAAACGTAATTAACGGCCAAAATAATGTATAAATTTCCAAATGATGAGGTAAACGACCGCATATAATCGAGCCCCCACGCATCAAAAATTTCACAGATATGTATAGGATTTAATGGCATCTTACTCCTTCGGCTTAGATTTCCGACTCTTTGGCACCTATCACATGCTTTGCAAAAGTTGTAAGTGTCTTTAAACAAGGTTGGCCAATAAAATCTACACTCAAGAATTTTGTGTGCGATACGTTTAGGGCCAAAATGTCCATTGCAAGCATAGGAATGACAAAACTCAAGTATGGATTTTACCTCGCCGTTACTTATGCATCGTCGGACGATTTGATCCAAGCAATTTTTCCATAAATATGGATCGTCCCAAATGTAGTATCGAGATTCTCTTTTTATGCGTTTGATCTCGGATCGAGATAGATTGTTCAGAAATTTACCCGTAGCTAGAAAATTTGCCAAATCGGTGAACCATGGGAATAATGCGTGTACTTCCATCAAGGTTTCGTATGGAAATTGTTCTCGTAGAGGAGTTTCGACCGGTGAAGTAGGCAAACGGCTTAGGTGGTCAGTCATTGAGTTTTCGCTTCCTTTTTTATCCTTGATTTCAAGATCGAACTCCTGCTGTAAGAGGATCCATCGTATCAACCTCATTTTTGCTTCTTTTTTGTTCATCAAGTATTTCAGCGCTGCATGATCGGAAAAAAATAAAAATTTTAGCTCCTAATAAATAAGAATGAAACTTTTCTGATGCAAAAATGACAGCAAAAGGCTCTTTTTCTGTTGTCGAGTAGTTGCGCTGAGCCGAGTCGAGAGTCCTGGAGGCATAAGCTATCACGTGTGGTCCTTCTTTACTCTTTTGGCCGAGAACAGCTCCCACACTAAGGTTGGATGCGTCACACATAATCTCAAATGGTAAAGTCAAAACAAGTGGTTGTACGATTGGTGCGGATATAAGCCTTCCCTTAAGCTCATCAAATGAATCTTTGCAAGATTGGTCAAAAACAAAATTCACATCCTTTTGTAGCAATCGGCAAAGAGGTTGCGCCAACTTAGAGAAGTCCTTTATGAACCGTCGGTAGAAACCTGCATGGCCAAGAAAACTACGAATTTCCCTCACCGAAGTGGGGTATGGAAGTGAGCGAATTACATTAACCTTTCCTTTATCAACGGTAATTCCTTGGGCCGAAACCATATGACCGAGTACCAATCCTTTACTTACCATGAAATAGCATTTCTCGTAGTTTAAAACCAATTTAAATTCAATACATCGATTAAGAGCAAAAGAAAAATTGGAAAGGCATTGAGAGAATGAATTACTGTAAATAGTAAAATATCCATAAATACCTCTATTCCTCGCTCAATGTGATCGGAGAAAATGCTTAACATGCATCATTGGAATGTGGTCAGAGCATTGCAAAGACCGAAAGGCATTCTCCTATAGGCGAAAGTTCCAAAAGGGCAAGTGAATGTTGTTTTTTCTTGGTCTTCGGGTGCCACCGGAACCTAAAAAAATCCAGAAAATCCATCAAGACAATAGTAATGTGTTTTTCCGGCAAGTCTTTCGATCATTTGATCGATAAATGGTAAAGGAAAATGGTCCTTTCGGGTTTGTGAGTTGAGTTTCCTATAATCGATACACATTCTCCAACCATTCTGCACTCTCTTCGGAATCATTTCTCCTTCAGTATTTTCGACCATTGTGATTCTAGTCTTCTTTGGCACAACATGGACCGGACTTATCCATTTGCTATCGAAAATGGGTTAGATAATGTCAGCATATAGCAACTTTTGAATCTTCTCTTTCACAACCTCCATCATCGGCGGGTTTAAACATCGCTGGCCTTCTCTCGTTGGTTTAGCGTTCTCCTCAGTTTTAATTTTATGCATGCAAGTGGATAGGCTTAAGCCTTGGATATCAGCTAATGTCCATCCAATTGCCTTTTTATAAGTGCACAAAACAGCAATCAATTCTTCCTCTTCCTACCATGATAATTCACTTGAAATGATAATTAGCAAGTTTCGGTTATCGCCCAAAAATTTGTTGTTGAGATGCAATGGAAGTTGCTTCAATTCTAGTTATAGTGCCTGCAAAATGGAGGAAAGGGGTTTAGATTGACATCAAAAATTAGAAATGGAGGAAAGAGTTGAAATGATTTCACTTTCATCGTCGAGATCCTCCTATTCCATACAAAAATCATAAAACAAATTAGTTTCGATAAAATCGTCGGCTAACTGAGCTATAATGTCAACGAAATTTAAACTTGCGATGGAATTAGGATACTTCATAGCTTTGTACACATCGAATTTAACCACTTCCCCATCAAATTCCATGGTTAAGATGCCGTTACGGACATCGATTTTTGTATGTGCTGTTGATAAGAAAGGGCGCCCAAGCAAAATTTTTGATCCGTTGTTGCTGCGGTCATTTTCCATGACAATAATGTAAAAATCAACGGGGAAAATGAGATTGTTTACCTTTACCAACACATTTTCTAGTCCCCCTTCGGGGTAGATAACTAATCGATCAGCTAATTTAACTGTTACTCGCGTCTTCTTTAATGGTTCTGTTGAGATTTTGCTGTAGACGCTTAGCGGTATGACATTAATAGATGCGCCTAGATCGCACATCGCCCTTTTTATTCTGACTTTTCTAATTTTGCACGGAATTGTGAACATCCTTTGGTCCTTGTATTTCGGTGGTAGGCGTCTTTGAAAAATAGCCAAAATATTCTCGTCGAGGTTAACTCTTTCATTGCCGGAAAACCGCCTTCGATTTGTGCATAAGTCCTTCAAAAACTTCGCATATTTTGGCACCTTTAGAATGGCATCAAGGAGTGGAATATTGATTTCCACTTTTTTGAATATATCCAAAATTTCCTTCTCCTCTTCCTTTTTGTCACGCATTGCAAGTCTTCCTGGAAAGGGAGGAGGTGTCTCGTAAGTAGAAAAAGAAGGACTAAGAATGACTTTACCTGAGGTAGGCGAGGATTTTTCTACTTGACACTTCAAAGAAGTGTCTTCTTTGTCTTTGTCAGTTTTCTTGGGCTCCTTTGTCAGCTCTGGTGAAATTACGCTACCATTTTGTAAAGTAATCACGCTCACATTTTCCCTTGGATTTGTTTCGGTTTGAGAGGGCAATTATCCTTGAGACTCTAGGCGACCAACGGTTTGGGCTAGTTGGCTTATTTGTTTGTCAATTTCTTGGAGTTGTTATTGAGTTTGGGTTTGGAATTTCTCTTGCAAAATGGCCAACTTTTCAACAATGGTCTCAAGAGAGGTTTTTTACGGTGATTAATTTGGAAAGGGAGGTGGTCTTGGTTAGTAATTTTGGTTTTTGTTTCCATAGCTCATATTTGAGTGATCTCTCCAACCGGGATTGAAAGTGTTACCGTAGGGATTGTATGGCCTTTGAGGAGGTCTTGGGAAATTATTTATGGCATTAACTTGGGCGCCCGACTCATCTTGTAGCATTGGACATGAATCGATTGGGTGGTTTGGCATCGTGCAGATTCCACAAACCTTCGTGGCTCCCATCTTACTTGTAACAAGAGAGTTGACAATATCAGTAAACTTGTCTATTTTATTTTCCAAAGAAACGGTACTTACTTCATGAACTCGTTGGCTAGGTTCATTTGAAGGGCTGAACTATAGCAAGTTTGCGGCCATAGTAGAGATTAAAGTTCTCACATTTTCTGGAGTCATATTGATGTGTGTGCCACCACTTGCAACATCCACCATCTTTTTGTCTATTAGAAGCATCCCTTCGTAGAGATACTGAAGGAGGGTTTGCTCGGATAGGCCATGCTGCGGGCAACTTGCGCATAACTTTTTGAACCACTCCCAGTAGTCGTAGAGAGATTCATCGCTCCTTTGCTGGATTCCCAAAATGCTTCGCCTAAGCTCGCTTGCCTTTGCCGCTGGAAAATACCTATCAAGGAAAACACGAGATAGTTCATCCCATGTGGTTATTGAGTTAGGCGGAAGGTAAAATAACCATTCCTTAGCCCTTCCGGGTAAGGAAAAAGGAAATGTCCTTAGTTTGATTTGGTCTTCCGAGACTCCTTGCGGCTTCATGCTACTACACACCATGTGGAATTCGGCAAGATGTTTATGTGGACTTTTGCTAAGGAGACTGTTGAATGTAGGGAGGAGATGAATTAACCACGTTTTGAGTTGAAAAGGGGTGGTGCCTTGAGGAAAGGTAATACAGAGTGGTTGTTGTATGGCGGGGGCGGCGGCAAGCTCTCTAATGGTTTGGTTCACCATTGGTTCTGGTTCAAATGTGGGATTTGTGATTGGAGTAATGGCGTTGGGAGATGGCCCTTCGTTAGGAGTCGGTTCCATTTCACGTGGTGGCGTCACAGAAGTGGATTCCAGATTGGATTGCCGTTCTCTTTGCTCTTGCTTCTTTTTTCATCGAAGCATTTAACCGTGGTTTCTACGAGCACTTGCTTCAATTTTCGGGTTATATTGAACTAGAGTCCCCGAATTTCTCCTGGTCATAAAAATCAAACAAAAATAATCAATAATTGTCAAAAATAAAACTCCCCGGCAACGGCGCCAATTTTGACATGCGTCGTTTTACCTATCAAAATAAAATAAATCTCTTCAAAAAATAATAAAAAAATGCAGAATAGTGGAAGAAGGTCGATCCACAGGGAGTTTTATGGAATTCTTGATTAAATTTCTTGATCCCAACCCAAGAACTAAAATAGATAATAAAAAAAAGGTTGACGTGATTTGAGAAGTAACAAGGAAATAAAATAAACAAGTAAGATTGTAAAGAAAGATGTATTAAAATAGAAACAGTAAAATAAAGAAGGTGAAAGATTAAATTGAATAATCACGAGTATAAAAATTGCCTTGAGCTAGTTTCTTCAATTCCCACGATCATCGAAAATAGATTTTTGCTCTGGGATTTATGTCAGTTACAATCTACGAGGCCCAACCCATCGTAACTTGCTTTTCTCTCATGTAACTGATCTTCCCAAGTCTATCTTCGAAAGTCAATTCTTAAGTAAATCGGCCACGTCTATCGCCGCTAAATTACTTAGTTTTAAAATAGGAAAAGCCCGACTCAGAAGTTGTCTCATTGAGAATCGTTTTAGATCTCGTCTTTCCTTAGCGGACCGTCGCTAAGAGTGTTCATAGGAAGTCGAAATGCCACAGGCCGATCCTTCCTACCAACCGTATAATTAAATGATTCTAGACCAACGGGTCCTTTTGATTTGAAAAACGTTTAAAAGTTTTAGTAAGGCCGATTGCCAAACTATCTGAGCAGAAAGACGAAAATATATCCCCAAGGGATTTAAGCAATATTCAATTCTCACCCGTGGAATTGATTCGTACTAGCTCTTAGCTTGAGAAAAATTAGCCAAGCATGATATTGATTATCACACTTAACATGTTTTGATAATGTAAAAGCATAAAATAAAATAAAAGAACGAAAAAATAAAAAGAAGAAAACTTTATTGAAAATGAAATCAAAGTAGCAACAAGAACTAAAGACAAGAGATATGTTCTTTAGCCTTACCCAAAGGTGGGTATTTATAGGCTTCAAAATCCCAAAACAATAAGGAAACTAATAAAGAAAAAAGATAAGATAATATCCTAAAATTATGAAAATGAAACCCAAAATCCCCCAAATCACGTCAACAGATCAAATGAGTTATTTTCAAAATATTCCCTGCGTTGACTTTTGATCTGCCACGTCAGATCTACGTCGTGCCCAGCGTCGTGCCCACGACTCCAGCCACGAAAAAAACTGTAGATAACGTCCTTTTGTTGCCATTTCTAGTATTGGGTTCACTCCACAAGAAATAAATCAAATACAACCAATTAAGTAGTGAAAAGTTCACAAGACAAAGGAATTAGCAAGCAAAAAGTGTCAAATATAAGAGTACATCAGTCTTGTATTTGGTTAGTAGTTTATTTTAGGTCTCAATTTAAATCTCGAATTTGGGTTAAATTTGGGCTTAAGGGTTTTTTTAGTTTTAATTTGGGCTTATTTAATGTTTAGGCTTATTATTTAGTTGAACTTAGTTCATGGTTTGAGGTTTGTGGCCTTGATGTTTGTAAAAGGACATTGGGCTTATAAATTTAGGCTTTCATTTATTTTTTTTGCATGGTTTATTTATTGTAAATGGTTTATGGGCTCGGGCGAAATTGGCCTATTATAGCTACCCCTCTTTGCTTATTATCGTGTAACAAGAATGAAGCAAAGACTTTAAAAGGGCCAATTTTGTCCGGTCTTGCCGAATCTTGACTTCTTGGTACTTCTTTCCTTCAAGTAGCTTTATTCTTTCCCACTGCATCTTCAGGGGTACAAGAATTGGTGCTAAAATAAAATTTCAGGGTGAAGAGATTTGTACCTTCGATCTACTCCGCTAGAACTTTAAGGAGATAAGAATTGGTAATTTCAACTTGCTTTACTGCAACTTCAGGGAGATAAGGTTGGTGGCTTAAATCTGCTTCCCTGTTACCTTGGGAAGATAAGATTCACCGTCTTTAATCTACTCCACTGGCTACTTTAGGGAGATAAGATCTACAATCTTCAGTCTGCTCCCTTGCTGTGTTAGGGGCATATGACTGGTGGCTTAAATCTATTCCCCTGCTACCTCGAGAAGATAAGATTTACCATCTTTAATCTACTCCACTTGCTACTTCAAGGAGATATGATCTTCAGTCTACTCCCTTGCTACGTTAGGAAGATAAGACTGGTGGCTTAAATTTGCTCCCCTGCTACCTCGGAAAGATAAGATTCACCATCTTTGATCTACTCCACTTGCTACTTTAGGGAGATAAGATTTGTGGATTCACCGATGTTACTACACCATCCTTTGAGGAACAGGTCCTGTAGAAACAATTTCATAGGCCTATGCTTATGCCTAGTGATTAGGATGCTATGATCAGAATGAATCAAATGCTCCTAACTATACATGTTATGAATGATATATGAATACAGAAATGTCATAAGAATGATCCCTTTTTACTGCTTAGGGTGACATCGCTCGTTGTTCATCAAAGTTCTATCACTGACGTATTACGCTGACATCTTGTTCGGCTGGTATTTTCAATAGAAAACCCGAAGAAACAATCACATTCTACTCAACAAGTTTGCCCCCACTGTAACCTCGAGGTCCATTCCACTGTACTTGTAGGACATAAGGTTTGTACCATCTTCAAACCCCCTCACTGCAACTCAGGGGTGTAGGATTTGAATTTTCTTCCATCATTTTGGTTTGTTACACCATTCCTCCTTGTTAATTCAAGCATAGCAAGACTACCGTATGCCCCACTTTTGATCAAAATTTGAGGCGCCCTTTTCGGGTTTTCAACTCAAAACCCCTTTGGTCTCAAGGCGTACTTTGCGGGTTTTCGCCTTGGCCTCTTCTTTTTCTTTCTTCTTTTTTGATTTTTTTACTTTTTGATTTTTTATTTTTTTATATTTTGATTTTTTGATTTGATTTATTTGGTCTCAAGGTGCCCTTTGCGGGTTTTCACCTTGGCCTCTCCCCTTTGATTGAATCTGAATTCACTAGATTGGCATGCCCTTGCCATCCATCTCGGTGAATATCAATGCTCCTCTAAAACAGGCTTTCTTTACTACATAAGGTCCTTCCCAGTTTGGCATCCACTTTTCTCTGAAGTCCTTTTGTATAGGAAGAATTTTCTTCAATATCAGGTCCCTTTTGTGGAATCTCTAGGATGAACCTCTTTATCATAAGCCTGTATCATCTGACCGTGACGGATAGCTTTTAACCTTTTTCTTAAAATTTGACTGATCATATTGGAATTGAATCCATTCTACCTCATCCAAATTTAGTTCTGACAAGACTCGAAGAAAAGAAATCTCGACTTCAATGGGAAAAATTGCTTCCCTTCCATAAACCAATGAGAAATATGTTGCCCCAGTGAAGGTCCTGGCCAACATTCGATAAGCATAGAGAGTAAATGGTAACTTCCTTATGCCAATCTTTACAAGTCTCGGTCATCTTCCATGATCTCTTTTTGTTGTTTTTGTTTTTTTCTTTCTTTTTTTACTTTTTTTTCTTTTTGGCTACCTTTGCTACATTGTGATATGGCGTCTGATCTTTGAACACACTGCATACTTTTGACATTGTATAGTTGTGTTAGACATGATCCTTTCTGGCATTCTTAGTCGGCACCTGATCTTTTTTTGAGAATTTAATAGCTATCGACTTTTTAACATTGGCATATGAAGCTACTTTAACCGTTTTGGTGAAGTAATCGACGACCACAAGATGAAGCGATGTCAGTTAAAAGCTTTTGATGAGCTCGACCCCATAACATCCATGCCCCACATATAGAAAATCTGTAAAGAAATGGAGGAAGCACATAAGTCTTGTCTTCCTCAATTTGGCATTTACAACATAACTGATGATTGTGCAAAAATATCTTTGAATTCTTCGAATAACTCAATGACCTCTCGCTTTGTCTTTGTGGTGATGCAGGCTCTAATCTTTGCCTCTTTCTCTTATCCTAGGCTCACTGTCCACTGACTTTCTGTAAGGTAGGATCTGTTTTTCATCTTGTTCTACCATCCTTAACAAATCAGGAGATAGGTTACGATCTCTGTCATCTTCAAAGTCCTGAGATCCCCATAGCCACATACCTCACTCAAAAGGAGATTTTGGGTCAGTAGCAGCGTCGCTCATGTTGTTGATATCTAGGGACCTATTATAGGTACGAAGGTAGATTTCAAAAAAGAAATGAATCTAAGAATGATTATTTGTATGGTATGATCATGAATGAAGAATAAAAGAGTATTTGAAAGAAAGTCCAAAGAATAAAAGAATCTATAAACAAAAAGAATAAAAGAATATTTGCTCGAAAAGATGCATTTTATTGAAATAAAGATTTTGGACACAAGCCTATTTCACAAAAGGATTCTTATTGCCTTGAGGCTTGAAGCAACAAGCGTGTTCTGAATATTACTCTAAATTAGCTCTACAAAATACAGGGATCTCTTCCATAGTCCCATTGTTTGGAGTACTCCAAAGTATGTAAGGGTAGATGCTTGGAAAATTCTATTTCCTGATTCCCTCTTCGTGTAACACCGCTAAACCGCATCCATCGCCGGAATAAGATTACGAGGTATTACCGATCAAAATATAATTCAGATCAAGTTTCCATTATTAAAAAAAATTAAAACAAAATTATCATACTTCGATTTAATATCACACATACTTCCATAGTTTTATAATCAAACAAGGCCAACAAGGAAATGTGAATATTAAACGTTAAACTCATAACCAAGTGCGTTTCTTTTCACAAACTTGTCAAATATGCATATCTTAATTTTTAGGACCTTTGAATTATGCTAATGTGAAATATCTTATAATCATGCAAATGTTATGCGCATACCATGTGCAAGCAAATACACACCATTCACTTCATATAATAAAATATTGCATAATAGCATTTGTTCGCCTATTTACAACATTTACATTTCATGAATAAACCTTTATAATTAAATCAGCAACTCAAACAATTAAACTATTCCAGTAAACATACCAAAATGTTAAAGTAATATACCATTAGAGATCAACACAAGACCATAATCATCTTTCCTTTATTCGGCTAACATAATTTACCTTTACCACCCTGGGCTTATGCTAAACACAATATACATATAAATATATAGTATTTAGCATCCGCAATACTAATTAAGGCTATACACATTTCAACTCAATATATATATTCATCAATTACACCTTTACCGAAACACAAATTAACAAAAAAAAAAAAAAACATAACACATATATAAATATATATTTTGTTGGGATCATGTACATGCATATATCAATATCATATTATATACCACTATTTTTTATTATGGACAAGTACTAAATCACAAATCAAGTCAATTCATTATACGCATAATTAGCTACATAAACATATACCGAATTTCAAGTTGGTTATAACCATCTCATAACCGAATATCATTTCTACAATCATCGTCATTTAACTAATTTATACAAATATATATTAGTAACATGAATATTCCCATATCATAATAATAAACATATAAAGACAAAGACATGTCATATTTGAACATGACCAACCAATCTGTAATGCCGACTCATGTTATTTCAAACCACTTACACAACCAAAATTACCATCACTAAATTATCAAAACTAAACTCATTCAAAATTATAGCTAAGAATTTAATTAATCAAAACTAAGCATAATGAGCAAATTCACATGTATATTATCTATTAGTATAGAACACATCCTAACCAAACAAACATATTCAGCCGATTCATTCATGCCACTTTTAATGTCATTATCCAACTTTAATACCCTAACTCATGTCACTACCCAACCATTTTCGAGTTTAACCTATAAAGGTACCAAAATAGCTGATAGTGTGATGAAACTTTGCTGACAGTCTCCGACCTTGTAGCTTGACTTCAAAATCTATAAAACAAAAACACACATATACATAGAGTAAATCATTTATAGCTTAGTAAATCATAAGCAGATAGACAGCCCAAAGTATTATCAATTTAATTTAAACTAAGCCAAAGCACATTATTATAAATCGTTTAGATTTAAACATATAAAATATATATTATATATATATTCATTCATATTTGTCACATTGACCGAATGCTTATATAGCCATATTAACATATTATCAATTAACTTCTAAAGCCAAATAATTAATATTAACCTAGTTCACTTGCACATAAATACACAAACTCATGTGTCATCATATAATTTCATCTGCATTTTAGTTATGTGGCTGAATACATGTATTCATATATACGTATAATTTAAACTCATTTTAATACTATTCAAAAGGGCCGAGTACCCTTACCTAATTCGTATGTAACATTCAATTGTATTATGCATAATTTGAAATAAGTCCCAAATTACCCACTTACCTCATTTTAAATAAATAACAAGCCAATTCATACCTGGCGATTTAGCTTATCTTACACAATCGAACACAACTTGTCTTTGCCCGATGAACCATTCAAAATTGGATAGGACACTCCGATATTCACACATATTATACAATGCCAACATCCCAGACATGGTCTTACATGTAGTCACATATCAATGCCACTGTCCCAGACAGGGTCTTACTCGTACACATATATCGAAATCACAAATCGATGTCATGGTCTTACTCGCACACACATATGGGGATCCTATGTCATGACATACGTATCCTAACTATTCCTAAATTTTAGATTGGGCTTTCGGACGTCGTAACTCAATCGAAACAAATTTGGAATTTTGAATTCAAGCTTATTCACATTCGGCTATCATGTATAATAAATCATACTTTTCATTTCAGCATGTAACTTTAGCATTTATTTAAATTTAAGTATGTCTATTTGCTTATGAACTTACCTCAGACGATGTAAAACTGGACGGGACAGCTATTCGACAACTTTCGTTTTCCCCTGATCCAAATCCGTTTTCTTTGGTTCTTGATCTAATCATATTCAAATTAGGCTCATTCAAATATATGTTCATTCAATTTAGTCCAAAAACACACAAATGGGAAAAATACCATTTTACCCATTACATTTACATTGTTTTCAAATTAGTCCCTATTGCACAAAACACAAAATATACAAAATTTCAATACACCCATGTTGGCCGAATTTTCCCCATACACATACAAGTCCATATGTTTCATCAATTTCACATTTTAGTCCTTCCAACTTTTTTATTTTTGCAATTAAGTCCTAATTACTCAAAATCATCAAAAATTCTCGTACAAAATATGCTAACCCAAAACATATCTTTCATATTTCATCATCAAATAATAAAAATCACAAGCTCTCATCAATGGCATAACTTAAAATATTCATCAAAATAAAAAATTCAAGCATGGGTTTGGTAGTACTCGAATCAGTGATCTAAAAAACGTAAAAATTATCAAAAACCGAGCTAGACACATACCTTAATCAAGTTTGAAAGTGCCGAACCTAGGTTTTCTTTTCCTTTTCTTCTTATTTGGTTATTCGGCTATAGAGAAAATATGAACACACTAAGACTTATTTTATGATATATATTATAATATATAGTTTTTAACTTGGTTTCCTATATTACCCTTTGAAAAATTAATAACTAAAGCTTATATATTAAGGAGATATTCATCCACATCACTTGCACATGGTTTACTAATTCATTGTTTATTTTATATACATATAGTTATATGTTTTACTATTACAACATATATTTATATTTAATTAGAAAACATATTAAACCTACCTAATACCGTCCACTAGCATGCAAAATGGACTATTTACTTCATAAATGCTTCCACTTAAGAAGCCATTACCAGTTCAGTCCTTATGATTAAAACTATCAACTTTTCCATTGATGCGTTTAAGTCCTTTTGTTTAATCGGACACCCAAACGGCAAAATGAAGTCGCGAAAATTTCATAGATATGAATTCACACAAAAGAAGCACAAAAAATAATTTAAAGATATCTTTCTAACTTGGATTCATGGTCCCGAAACCACCATTCTAATTAGGGTCTAAATCGGGCTGTTACAACTCTCCCCCTTAGGGATTTTCGTCCTCGAAAATCTTACCAATGAATAGGTTCAGATAACATTCTCTCATTGCTTCCTCAAGTCCCCAAGTTGATTCCTCAACTCCGTGCTTATGCCACAACACTTTAACTAACAAAATTTTCTTATTTGGCAATTCTTTAGTCTCACGAGCCAAAATACGGATTGGTTTTTCCTCATACGTCATATTGGGCTGAATCTCAATCTCAGATGTGAAGGATCGGATCGATATTTATGAAGCATCGAAACATGGAATACATTGCAGATCTTTTCTAGCTTAGGTGGCAACAATAGTCTATAAGCAACTGGCCCGATAGGCTCTATTACCTCTTACAGCCCAATGAACCTCGGACTCAATTTGCCTTTGCGACCAAATCTGAGTATCTTCTTCCATGGTTAGACTTTCAAAAAGACTTTATCCCCGATCTGAAATTCTATATCTTTACATTTCGAGTCCGCATATGATTTCTGATGGTCAGACGCTACTTTTAGACTCTCACGGATTACTTTCACTTTCTGTTTAGTTTTTCTAATCAAGTCAACCCCATGTATCTTATTTTCACTGAGCTCAGTCCAATACAATGGTGTACGACACTTGCGACCGTACAAAGCCTCATAAATTGCCATTTTGATACTCAACTGAAAACTATTATTATACGTAATTCAACCAAAGATAGGTATTGTTCCCACGTACCTTCGAACTCGAGAATGCAACATCTCAACATATCCTCTAGTATCTGAATGATTCGCTCAAATCGACCATTTGTTTTCGGATGGAAAGCAATACTAAAATGTATTTTAGTACCTAGAGCATCTTGTAGTTTCTTCCAAAATCGCGATGTGAACCTCGGATCTCTATCTGAAATAATAAAAATAGGCACACTGTGTAATCTCACAATCTGAGAAATAGATAATTTAGCTAAGTTGTTAAGTGAGTAATCTGTACGAATTGGAACAAAATGAGCCGACTTAGTCAATCTATCCAAAATAATCCATATGCATCTTTCTTGCTCGGGGTCAATGGTAGACCAAATACAAAATCCATCGTGACCCTGTCCCATTTCCATTCAGGTATTATAATCAACTGAAGTAATCCAGAAAGTATCTGATGCTCAGCTTTTACTTGTTGATAGATTAAACATTTTGAAACAAAGTTAGAAATGTCTCGTTTCATACCATGCCACTAGTAAAGGGGTATCAGATCGTTATACATCTTTGTACTACCTGGATGAATAGATAATCGACTGTTGTGAGCTTCATTCAGAATCATATGAATCAACTCTGAATTCCTCGGGACACATATCCGGTCTTTCAATCTCAAACAGTTATCAGCGTCAACTCAAAACTCTGAATCAACATTTGAATCACATTGAGCTTGTTTCACTATCAATTCAGTATCAACCTTTTGGGTATCATAAATTTGTTGGACAAATAACGGTCTTGCCTTCAATTCAGTTATCATCGAACCATCATCAGACATAGCTATATATGTATTCATTGCACGCAAAGCAAACAGTGATTTTCGGCTTAGAGTATCAGCAACAACATTAGCCTTTCCTCGGTGGTAGTTAATCACAAGTTCATAGTCTTTCAGCAACTCCAACCATCGGCGTTGTCTCAAATTCAGATCTTTCTGAGTCATCAAATATTTCAAACTTTTTTGATTAGAATAAATATGACATTTTTTACTGAACAAATAGTGATGCCAAATCTTCAGTGCAAACACAATAGTTGCCAACTCTAGGTCATGTGTCAGATAATTCCTTTCATGTGGCTTTAACTATCTCGAGGAATAAGCTATAACTCTACCCTTCTACATCAAAACACAACCCAGACCATTGAAAGATGCATCATTATAGATAACAAATTCTTTACCCGATTTTGGCTGAACCAACACTAGAGCTTCGGTCAAAAGGGCTTTTAATTGATCAAAACTTTTCTAGCACTTTTCTGACCATTCGAACTTAACATATTTCTACAATAACTTTTTCATCGGAGCTGCAATCATAGAGAAACCCTTCACGAATCATCTGTAATAACCAGCAAGTCCTCGAAAGCTTCAGACTTTAGAAACATTCTTCGGGGGTTTCATCAAGTATAGCCAAAATTTTACTCAAATCAACCCGAATACTTGAGGCTGATACGACATGACCCTGAAAACTGACTTCACTTAACTAGAACTCACATTTACTGAACTTTGCATATAATTGTTTATCTCGCAAAGTCTGTGCACCAGTCTCAAATGTTTAGCATGTTTGATTTCATCATGAGAGTAGATCAAAATATCATCTAAAAATACAACCACAAACCGATCTAGATACGGCCTAAAGATCCAGTTCATTAAATCCATAAACACAGAAGGTGTATTAGTAAGTCCAAAAAGCATGACCAAAAACTTATAGTGTCCGTACCTCGTTCGAAAAGCTGTCTTTGGTACATCAGAGTCTTTAACTCGCAACTGATAGTAGCCTGATCTCAAATCTATCTTCAAAAACATTGTAGCCTCTTTCAATTGATCAAACAAATCATCAATCTATGGTAACAGATACTTAGTCTCTATAGTCACCTTATTGAGCTATCTATAATCAATACACATTCTCATAGTTTCATCTTTCTTTTTCACAAACAAAACTGGTGCATCCCAAGGGGAGAAACTCGATCGCACAAAACCTCTATCTGTTAACTCTTACAACTGAGCTTTCAACTCTTTTAATTTAGTAAGTGCCATTCTGTATGGAGCTATGGATATCGAAGTCATCCCAGGCATTAACTCGATACCAAACTCTACTTCTCGAATAGGTGGAAAACATGGTAATTCTTCAGGGAACACATCTGGATACTCGCACATAACTGGTACTAATTCAATATTTTTTTCGGCTACTTAACTATCGAGTACATAAGCAAGATAAACTTCACAACCTTTCTTCACATATTTCTAAGCTAACATCGAAGAAACTACTACTGGTAACCCATTCAGATCATTAGACTCAATCCGAATAGTCTCACTATTCTGGCATCGTAGATCAATAATCTTTCTCTTGCAGTTCACAGTGGCATGATGCAAAGTCAACCAGTCCATGCCTAGAATTATATCGAACTCATCAAATGGCAACAACATCAGATCAGTCGGAAAGCACATATCTTGAACCATCAAGGGACAATTTTTGCACACTTTATCAACCATAACACACCGGCCCAAGGGGTTTGACACTCTAATCACAAACTCAGTAAACTCAATAGGCAGAGTCTTACTAAATACTAAAGTCTCACACACATAAGAATGAGTCGAACTAGGATCAATCAATGTAATTACACTAGTATTAGAAAGAGTGAATGTACCGGCAATAATATCTAGGGACGAAACCTCCTCCTGTGCACGAATAGCATAGGCTCTAGTATGTGCACAAGCCTTAGATCTAACTGCTGTATCTTTAGTCCCTCTCTGACTGCCACTCGGATTACCCACATTTCTGGGTGGTCTACCCCGAGCTACAAATTACCCGCTCTCATATTCTGCACTAGATTTTCTTTAGCCAACTATGGGCAATCTCGAATATAATGATCCATTGATCCACATTTAAAACAGGCTCAATCATGCAATCTACAACTGCCAGGATGTCTTTTACCATAGTGTTTACACTCGGGTTGATTTGATCTAACACTACCCATACTAGCCACTAAGGTAGCTCTTGAGCTCACAGGTAGTCTATTCTAATCCTGTCTGGAATAACCCGAAGTGACCTTGGAATGATTGAAATCATCTTGAAACTTCTTTGATGTCGACTGGAATGACTTACTAGGTGTTCTTTTACGTACATCTCTGGCCTCAAAGTCAACCTTTCTTTTCTCTTTCCCGAGCTCTTCAGCTTTGCAGGCTCACTCAACCAGTACCACGAACTCTTTTATCTCAAGTATGCCGACTAACAGTTTAATGTCTTCAGTCAACCCATCTTCGAATCTTTTACACATTATAGCCTTGGTAGAAACACACTCTCGGGCATACCGACTGAGTCTCACAAATTTCCTCTCATACTCCGTCACGGTCATCGACCTTGTTTTAGTTCTAGAAATTCTTTGCGCTTCTGATCAATAAATCTCTGGCTGATATATTTCTTACAGAACTCAGCCTGACCTGCTCTTTTGGAACCACTGATACCAGGGTATTCCACCAGTGATAGGCTGTGTCTCGAAGCAAGGATATGGCACATTTCAGACATTCATCCAGAGTGCAGGACAACTCATCAAACATACAAATAGTATTATCAAGCCAAAGCTCAGCCCGTTCAGCATCATCATCATCAGTAGCTTTAAACTATTCAGCCCCATGTTTTCTGATTTTATCAACAGGTGGCCTATTCAATCTCAACGGATCATATACTTGGTGTAACACCCCAAATACAGCCTAGGCATTATGCCTGAATTTGGCAGTGTCACATCGAGGGGTGACTCGTACAAATCAAAGTTATTGGATAACACTAAATCCTTTGGTTAAATGATAATTTAAAATCTAATATTTTAAAAGGATAAGTTTCTTATTTTGAAATCGTGCCCCATATGTATATTTTAGTTCAACCAACATCCAAACTATTGAAAACTTTGTGAGTTTTTTTTAAAAAAAAACCCCTTGAGTTTGTCAATTGAAAACCTTGGTTTGCAAACCTTTGTTAAATTCCGTTGTCTATTTATAGCAGAAGCTTTTGTTTCGAAAACATTTGTTTCTTAGGTTGGGTTTGTGTAAAAATATTATTTTGGCTTCACATTGAGGAAAAATAGGTTTCAAGTTATTAGTTGAGCAATCGATACTAAAAAAAAAAAACAACTAAAACAAAACCAGAGATAAAGGCCTTATTATATTAAACCTCCAAAAAATAATTTAAAATACTATAACGTATATAAAGGTCTAAGTCTAAACAGCTTGCTATGTGGCCACTTCTGAGTCCTCCCTAAACGTTGAACCGCGGTGAGTTTATGAAAACTCAGTGTTACAACCCACAACGATTGTAAAGCATGCATCACATTAATTGGGCCTAAGCCCATTTCAACAACGGTGGCATTAGGGGTCTTAGCCCATAATAGCCTCGGTTGGGCCTGAGCCCAATCACATTAACGGTGGCCCTTGGGCCTTAGCCCATACTGGCCTCAGTTGGGCCTGAGCCCAAACACATACAATAACAATATATGCAATGCACAAATGTCCCATCCAACCCTGCACTCCCCTTTCTAACCCTACACTCCTATGGGGATTAAAACGAACCCCCATCCCTACACTCCAATGTAGCACCGATTGCGAAACTATCAATATTACAACAGAGTTGTCAAGCACATGTTAGGCTTAAAAAGCCATCGGTGGATCCACAGTCGTCAAGCGACCATGTAATCCTCACATATCAATCACTTCCTCCAAACATAATCATATACCCATGTAGCTGATGAACGATAAATTATACATATTTTTACCTCTTGCTTAGCTTAATTTCTGGATGAATTATCATTGAATTTGCGAAAATTGGTGCTCTTAACCCTTCTATTTATACTCAGAAGAGCATAGGGAAGAGAAAAGAATGAGAAACGGGCTAAAAATAGAGAAAATGGGCCAAAGTGTGAAAACAACATGGCCCAAAGATTCACCATACGACCGTGCCACATAAAGTCCAACATGGCCCAACCTCGACAAGCACAGCCGGACCACATGGCTGTACCACCATCAACAGGCTCGACCACAGCTTCTTGTCGATCCACACGGGCGTGGCACACGGGCGTGTCCCTGTCGTGAGGAAGTGCAATTTAACTCGAATTTGGATACTTAGAGGCCAAGAAAGGCATTCCAAAGCTCTATATAAAGACCCTAGGAGGCAACTCTTAGGGTGTGCTTTTCTCTCTCAAAAGAGTGCCTTATTTCTGCCAACACAGAGAGTGGAAACAAGGGATTACTCCAAGGGAAGCTGATTGATTCATCCCAAAATTTGAATTCTACATCAGGACAGAGGATCTCCCTTCAATTCTTTCGGGGTTTTTGGGTTCTTTATGTTTTGTTACTTTTATTCTTCTGAGATGTTTTCTTTATTAATTATGAACTAAATCCCCCAAATACTTAAGGGGGATGAAACCTAAGACAGATCTTGTTATTATTTTATCTTGAGTTATATGATAACTACTTGAATTGTTCTTAATTATGTGTTCTTAATTCTTGTTTTAATAGTCCTAGGTATTAATTCAAGTATTGATGTGCTTATTCAGAGGAGCAAAAGTCCCTGTTTAATAGTAGATCTAGCATAATTAAGCGAAGTTGCATGCAACCCTAGACATAGGGCGACATAAATCTGCCGGATTAGGGTCAAACCTAATAAGGGGATCCATATATCGAGTTCATGCAAGATTAGGGGTTTTAACTAGAAAGAGATTTCAGTTAATCAACCTAGGATTAGTTGTTCTTATCCTCGACGGAGGTATTAACATAAGTTAGGGATCTCTACGGATCAAGTTAAGAGAATAAATCGTCTAGCTCAAGAATTGATAACAAGTGAAGTCTAGGTGGATTCTCCCTTGAGTATTGCCCAAATCAATCAGTTTCTCTTAAAGAGTTTTTCCCCAATTTACTTTTTATGCATTCATAGTTAGTTTTAGAATTAGTTTCATAAAAACCCCCTTTTATTTTTAGGTTAAATAATAGAAAGGAAGTAAGTACTAGTACTTTTGTTTCCCATGGGTACGATATCTCGGCCTTGCCGCTAAACTATACTACTGTTCGATAGGTGCGCTTGCCTTAAAGTCGTGATAATAGTTAGTTTTTGGTACGATCATTATTATAAATTTTATTACTTCATATCACGCATATCAAGTTGTCGGCGCCGTTGCCGGTGAACTAAAATATTAAGAAAACTCGATTTCTATTACTTTAGCCCTTACTATTTTTATTTATTCTCAGCTTTTATATTTTTATATTTTATTTATTTATTTTAATTTTCTTTGCTTTTTCCTTTCTAGGTATTTTTAGTTTATGACTAGAAGAAACCCAGGAGGACCACTGCTATTCGACGAATACTTGGAAGTGACAGTTCGCAGAACTCGTAGAGAGATCAGATGAAGCCTACATTATCCAGAACAAGAGCAAGAACAAGAACCTGAACCTACTGAAGAGATGAAAGTAAATCAAGATAATCAACCATCTCATGCAATAGCCGTCCTACCAGTGAACCAAAATGATGCTCCCCGTACTATGTATGATTATGCTAAACCTAATTTGACTGGTACTCAATCTAGTATTATTAGACCTACTATTACTGTAAATAATTTTGAATTAAAACCTAGCACTATTCAGATGATTCAGCAATTTGTGCAGTTTGATGGTTTACAGGATGAAGATCCCAATTCACATTTAGCCAACTTTTTGGAATTTTGTGATACTTTTAAAATAAATGGTGTTTCTGATGATGCCATTCGTCTCTGACTATTTCCTTTCCCCTTGAGGAATAAAGCTAAACAATGGTTAAATTCTCAACCATGAGGCTCAATCACTACATGGGAACAGATGACCAAGAAATTTTTACTTAAATATTTTCCTCTAGCTAAAACAACTAAATTAAGAAACAATATCTCTTCTTTTGTACAGATGGATTTAGAGACACTTTATGATGCCTGGGAGAGATACAAAGATCTTTTAAGAAGGTGCCCTCACCATGGGTTGCCTTTGTGGTTACAAGTTCAAACCTTTCACAATGGTTTGAATCCATCGATAAGACAAATGATCGATGCAGCCGCAGAAGGAACAATCAACAACAAAACACCCAAAGCAGCCTATGAGTTTATAGAAGAGATGTCACTGAATAACTATCAGTGGCAAGTCATGAGGACAAAGCTGACAAAAGTTGCAGGAGTTTACAATATTGATGCTGTCACCATGCTTACTAATTAGGTAGAACTTTTAAATAAAAAGTTTGATAATTTTGTTGGTTCTACACAGGCACAACCAGTGATGCAATGTGACATAACTCAAGGAAATATGCACAATCCACACTACTCTTATGGACATGGCATGTAACGCCCTGATTTTTAGAATTTTTCGGGTTTTTGTGATTTTTGGTGAAATTTTAAAATTTTGGTGTTCTGGATACTGAAATTGTGTTTAAATGTGTTAGTGGGCCTTTAGAAGGCCCAAGCCTAAGTTAAAACCTGACAAAAATATCAATTTTGGTTTTTAAGTGAAATGGGACTTGGTTAAGTGGGCCTTTAAGAAAAAGTTAGTAAATAAAGACACAAAAAGGGCCTTGGTAAAGTGGTAAGGTGGCACCACTAAGTTCCTAAAAAAGTGGCGTGTGGACTGAGTTTAAGGGCCAGAGTTCAAGTCACAAGGTAAGCGTGTTGATACTTTTATTTTTGTGTGCATGTACCGAGCATGTGATAGAGCTTAAGTGGAAATTCAGCTAGGGCTTTAGGAAGGTTGGGTCGTGGGTCTGAATGGCCATTAGGGCAAGCTTTATTTTCTTTTTATCTTGCTAAATTAGGGTTAGCCACCTAAAGCCTTCACTTTCATTCTATTCTCTTCTCAGTGTCGTAAAAAGCTGAAAACGCAAAGTTAGATCTCTTGAGTGCTGAATTCTTCCTTCTCTTCTTCTTTCTTCTTTTATTTTCTTTTCTCCTTCTTTTCTTCTATAGCCGAAACATTCCTACCATTCTATTCATCTCCTCTTTCATTCCCATCCTTTTCTAAACCTCTATAGCCGATTGCCATAAAAGCCAAAATCCCGAAAGTTGTTCTTTGTGCCGATTTCATCTATCCAAAATCCTCCTATTTTCTTCATCTCTTTTGGCCAATTTTCACATCCTCTAAACCCCAACCTCTGTTGGCAACACCACTGCAAAACCACCACACCAAATCATCTTCCTCTTCACAGTTCTAAAAGCCAAAACACCATAGTTTTTAGGGTCATAGCTGAATCTTTAAATCTTTAAGATTCAATTTCTGCTGGTGATTAGGGGCTAGATCTGCATCAGATTTGAGTAGAAGAATCGCTTTGATTAAAGAAAATCTGTGGTAAGTACTCGACATCTCAGATCTATTTGTTATTTAGGGATTTAGAAAAGTCGAAATCACTAGAGGTTTAGGGAGGCTGTCGATCAGGACTTAAAGCTTTAAGGGGTTTAACACTTGATTTATTTTGGTGTTAGTGTGTTCTAGAGGCCACTGATCAAAGGCTTAGACAAGTGGAATGACAAGATCTAGATTTAGTCACTAGTTTCGGCAAACGTAAGATCTCAAAGGCCTTAGGTGTGGATGGCCGATTATGATAAGTAAGTTTATGATGGTTGTCATGGTATTTTGGATCTAATGCGTCTAGTGATCGATTGTAGGATGCTACTGAGATAAAAGTTGGACAATTAATGGGCCTATTAGGGGTTTAGGGCCCAATGATTGTAAACTGCTAAATGGGCTCAGTAAGCTACTGAGATAAAAGTTGGACAATTAATGACTGTAAAGTGCATAAAACCCTAAAAAGTGGAATAATTACTGAATTACCCTCGTAGGTGAGAAATTACACTTTTACCCCTAGGTGCAAAAATGACTGTTATACCCCTAGGGCTGAATTTGACTGAATGTATGATTTTCTGTTTCTGTTTACTGTATGCCATATCATGATTACCTGCTGCATGGGATTTGGGGATTGTTGATGGAGGAAGTGAAAGTGGCATTGCCACGATTTTTGTTTTCTGAGAGAGGCTTTGCCTTGTGCTGATATCTGAAAAGGGCTTTGCCTATTCTGTTTTCTGAAAGAGGCCTTGCCTCGTATTTTTGTTAGTGGCTTGGCCACCTTATCTGAGTAGCAATGCTATATCTGTGGTGTGTAGCGGTTGGGCGAGTCGAGTAGCTTCTCCACAAGGTGTGTTTATGGTTGGTACAGGCGATGTGTAGCGGTCGGACTTAGGCTGGGTTTGGGCATAAATGCATAATCTCTGATCTGTTCTGAAATGGGCCTATGGGTTGAGCTGTTATCTAAAAAGGGCTAAGGCCTAGTTTACTGTATCTGAATAGGGCTTCGGCCCAATTATTACTGCAACTGGTTAGGGCTTAGGCCTAGTGGGCTTGAGCTGATTTGGGCTTTGGATGGGCTTCTTTACACGCTGAGTTTACCAAACTCACTCCTTTTCCTTCCATCCTTGCAGGTGAGCCCTAGACAGTGGACTTGGAGCTGGGAGGGATTCGGAGTTGCCACAAGGACTGCATTTCTGGTTTTAGGTTAATTAATTCACTATTTTATTTAATCGTTTCATTTTTAATTTGGGTTTGTAATAAGGCCGCTCTAATTATTTTGGGCTCTTAATTATTTATTTTTACGTTACTTTAATTATTTTGAATATAGCTGTGTGAGTTTTTCTTAAAATTAATCAAACGTTTTCAAAACCAGTCACACGATTCAATTGAGTAACAAGGTACCTTTTTATAATAAATCTCCTAATAACTGGTAGTGGATAGGACGTTCACCTAATAAACTAGGAATTTTTCTTAAGACTCTAATATCAATTTTACAAAGCTCACCCTAATACTAGTAACTAGGTAACATAGTTAGTTGTAGGTGATATGACACACCCGACTTGGCTGTAACGTCTGGGCCAAATTTGGGGTGTTACATTTAGTGGTATCAGAGCTCGGTTGTAACAACTCGGCTGTGGAATAGGGTCCAAAAAGTTTTTAGAAATTTTAAAATTTAAGCTCAACAAGGGTACTTTTAGAAAATCAAATTTTTCAAAAAATTTAGAAAAACCTTTTCAACTTCGTTTTCTTCAAGACATACATGTTTTAAAGATTGGATTTTAAAAGGATTAAGTTTTTTTGGGTTTCTGAAATTTGATAATTGAAGAAGTGGCACACTGAATCCCCAGCACCAAGTCTATAAGTATTTCTGCTTTATATACTATACTATACTGAGACAATTTTGTAGATAGTGCTGAGACCCTATTATGATACTGTAGATAAGGTAGTACTGAAACTGCAAGACTGACACTGTAGGGAAACTAAACCCTAGAAGATTGAGACTGTAGCTAGGATACGACTTCGCGAAAACAAACTCTGAAACTCTATCTGTACATAAGACATTTGTAATAAACAACTGAAATGTTAAACTAATGTCATAAAATTCGTAATCAGATAAGACATTATGTGTACAAGAGCTGCTCGTGGATGAGGCCATGGACATGGCTGAGGCAGTGTTCAAGCTGGGTCTTCGTCTTCGGAACACATGCCAGCTGGTGAGGCATGACCGCCACCGGTAGCTGAAAATGGGCCCTATGATCGAGCCGCAGGGGATGATGCCTTATCCCAAGAAATGTTAAGGGTTCTAGAAAGGGTTGCTGGAGTTAATGTTGGGCCCATGAATAGGGGATCCATTTTTGAGCGACTCCGAGCTAATAGAGCGGAGGTTTTCAGGGGCATATCTGGAGTAGCCCCAAATGTAGCTGAGTATTGGCTAGAAGCTACGGAACAGATTATGGATGACCTAGATTGCTCAGAGGAGCAAAAGTTGAAAGGATCAGTGTCTCTGCTGCGAGACGAGGCATACCAGTGGTGGATCACGATAAAGGAGGGTACCCTAGCTGAGCGGGTAACTTGGGAACTGTTTAAGACGGCTTTCAAGGGAAATTACATCGTAGCAAGCTATATGGATGCACGTAGAAAGGAATTTCTGAACCTGACACAGGGCAATAAGACTGTTGTTGAGTATGAGGCGGAGTTTCTGAGGTTGAGTCGGTATGCCAACGGGATAGTATCTACTGAGTACGAGCGTAGTGTTCGCTTTGAGGACGGTTTTAGGGATGAGCTGAGGGTGTTGATAGCTCTGCAGAGGGAGCGCGATTTTGCTGCTTTGGTAGAGAAGGCCAAGATAGCTGAGGAGGTAAAGCCAACCGAGCGACAGAATTGTGATAAGGATCGAAATCGCTTTAGGAGGGATATTGGACCATCTGATGTTGCAAACTCAAATGCTAAGAGGGCTAGAGTGGAGGAACCGGTTCGAGCAGTTCTGGTGAATACAGTTAGTCCACAAGCTTGTAAGGACTGTGGTAGAGTACATCCTAGAGAATGCTGGAAGCATACTGGAGCATGTTTCCGATGTGAGTCCAAGAAACATAAGATCAATGATTGTCCTAGGAGACCGGCTCAGACTCAAGTTGCTGAACAAGGGGCTGTTCAATCAGTGCGAGGTGGACCACAACCACCGAGAGGTCGTGGGCAAGGTAGAGGTGGCAATGGAAATGGACGTGGACGTGGAGCACCTGGCAGGGGTGCTGGTAATGCTGAGGCTCGTCAGCCAGCTTTGGTTTATGTTGCTCGTCGTCGAGAGGAGGGTGATGCACCTGACGTTATAACTGGCACGGTTTTGATCTCTAGCATGCCTTATACTACTCTGATAGATGTGGGTTTAACCCATTTATATGTCGCATGTAAGATTTCTGGGTCGTTGGGTGTGCACTCTGAGGAAACCGTGAGTGGGGTTACTGTGATTAGTCCACTGGGTCACTCGGTTAGGGTAGATAAACTCTTTAGGGAGGTGCCGTTAGAGACTTAATGTAGGATTTTTGCTAGAGACTTAATGGAATTACCATTCAGAGAGTTCGATCTTATTTTGGAGATGGACTGGTTAACTAAGCATAAGGCGACGCTGGATTGTACGACTAAGAGAATGGTGTTGAGAAAAACCGAGGATGAGGAGGTGGTGGTTATTGGAGAGCGAAGGGACTACTTGTCCAATGTTGTTTCAACCTTAAGGGCTGAGAAACTGATTCGCAAGGGATGCGAGGCTACTTGGCTTTTCAAAGCCAAACTGAAGCTGAGGATGTGACTGTAGAGACAGTCAGAACTGTTAATGAGTTCCAAGATGTTTTTCCTGAGGAGCTTCCTAGATTACCTTCGAACCGAGAAGTCGAGTTTGGAATCGACTTGCTGCCTAGAACGGCTCCAGTGTCCATCGCGCCCTATAGGATGGTGATATCGCGTGATATGTAGTAATAAAATTTATAAAAACTGATCACACCAAAAACTAACTAATATCACGATTTTAAGGCAAGCGCACCTATCGAACAGTAGTATAGTTTAGCGGCAAGATTGAGTTATCGTACCCAAGGGAACTAAAAGTACTAGTACTCACTTCCTTTCTATTATCTAACCTAAAAGTAAAAGAGGTTTGTATGAAACTAATTCTAAAACTAAGCTAAGAATGCACAAAAAGTAAATTGGAAAAAAAAAACTCTCGGGAAAGCTAATTGATATGGGCAATACACAAGGGAGAATCCACTTAGACTTCACTTGTTATTAACTTCTTGAACTAGATGATTTCTTCACTTGACTTGATCCGTAGAGATCCTTAACCTGTGTTAATACCTCCATTGAGGATAAGAACAACTAATCCTAGGTTGTTTAACTAAGGTTTCTTCCTAGTTAACAGCCCTAGGTTGCATTAATTCGATCTATGGATCCCCCTATTAGGTTTGACCCTAATCCGGTAGATTTATGTCGCCCTATGTCTAGGTTGCATGCAACTCCGCTTAATTATGGTAGATCTACTCTTAAAACAGGGACTTTTGCTCCTTTGCCTAAGCACATTAGTTTCTTGACTTAATACCTAGGATTATTAAACCAAGAATTAAGAACATATAATTAAGAACAATTCAAGTATTTATCATATAATTCAAGAATAAATAATAACAAGATCTGTCTTAGGTTTCATCCCCCTCAAGTATTTGAGGGGTTTAGTTCATAATTAATAAAAAAACATCTGAGAAGAAATAAGATAACAAAACATAAATAACCCAAAAACCCCTGAAGGAATTTAGGGAGATCCTCTGTCTTGATGTAGAATTTTGGCTTCTGGGATGAATCAATCGGCTTCCCTTGGAGTAATTCCTTACTTTCACTCCTTGCGTTGGTAGAAATATGGTGCTCCTTTTGGGAGAAAAGAGTTCACCCTTAGAGTTGCCTCGTAAGGTCTTTATATAGAGCTTTGGGATGCCTTTCTTAGCTTCTAAGTGTCCAAATCCGAGTGAAATTGCACTTTCTCACGACAGGGCCACGCCTGTGTGGTTTCGACAAAAGGCCATGTGGGCCTGTTGAGGGTGGCACGGTCGTGTGGACTGGCCATGCTTGTCGGGGCTGGGCCGTGTCGGACCTCATGTGGCACGGCCATGTGCCATGGTCGTGTGGTGATTCATTGGGCCGTGTCGTTTTCACACTTTGGCCCATTTTCTTCGTTTTCGGTCCATTTTTTATTCTTTTCTCATCACTATGCTCTCCTAAGTATACAACATGAATAGAAGGGTTAAGAGCACCAATTCTTACAAAATTAATAATAATTCATCCAGAAATTAGGCTAAACATGAGGTAAAAATATGTATAATTTATCGTTTATCAAATACCCCCACACTTAAGCCTTTGCTTGTCCTCAAGAAAAATCCCAATCCCTAATTAAGAATCATTCCTCTCAACTTACAATATTTATCAATAATGTTTCAAACTAATTCACTAGCAGTCATACAATGAAGATTCAATCAGAAGAACATTAAAGATTCAATAACTTTAAGTTGAGAATTCTATCATCGAAACATAAGTTTCCTCCCTTCTTCAAAGTAATTATCTCTCAATTGAACTCAACAGGATTTGACATCCTCATTAAAGATTCACTCTATCCACTCAAAGTGTTTAGGGTTCAAGGATTAAGTACTCTCTAGTCAACCTGAAAAGTTATTACCATAGCCTTGCTAGAAAATCAGATCTCCACCACTGTAGATTGATATGATACATCGATCAAAAGGTCTTTCAATGGTTGTAATGGGGCTTGGTTAGGGGTGTTGTCACAAGCTGAAAAAGAAAGTTAGAATCGATATTGAATTGAAAAGTTATCTAGCTAGAAAAATCTCTATCACTGGAACATATTCTAGAGCTAATGATAACATCATTTCCGCCTTGGTAGCCTTAAAATAGAAATATGCAAAAACTATTTGAACTATTACAGATTACAACTGAATTAATACATATTTTTTTTTTAAGAACAATTCAAGTACAATACAATAAATTGAATATTTACAACTTTATAATCTGGAAAAGAGAATAAAGCTAGATGAAAATTTCAACTCAAATCTCGATAAAAACAGGGGTCAAAATAATTGAATAGAATTCAACAAAAAATGGGTGAAAGGTTTATATTAGAGGTAAGTCAAAGAAAAGGTTGTTAGGCTCAATGGGGTTCACTAGGGGTTAATTTATGGAGGTAGGCTTTTGTGGAGTAAGTGGGTTAAATCCTAGGTGCCTTTATCATCTCAGTATATCAAATCAATGATGTGGTCTCAACATGTATAATTGAAGCAAGTTCTAGAATAACAAATTAGTGTTGACTCACTCAAAGCAATAATAAAAGTAAGCACGAAAGAATGTATGCTTAAAAGGCTCAAAATCTCACCAGAATTATGGCTTTTGATGTCAATCCTACGAATTTCAAATCTCAAGATGATACGTAAAATTAGGGAAAACAACTTATGAAAAAAATGGGATTCTCAAAAATTTCAACTTATCATGCTTGATTCCCTAATGTTTTAAAGTTTGAATAATCAAAGTACAAGCACCTATGTCTTAATTCTTAACATATTAATAGAAATTATAAATCAATCAAAATTCATTCCTAAGAGGAGACTGAAGATAATGCAGATTTGAGAACAACGCAACAAATTAGAAGAAAATCCAGGGATTTCAAGGAAAATTTAATGACTGAAAGGAAGTTCCCCCCCCACACTTAAGATGTACATTGCCCTCAATATACAAAGATAACATTAGTAGCAATAGAAGCATAAGATCATAAGATAGGGAAAGACATAAAAATCCCTGAATTTTGGATGAACTTGTGAGACGGATATTAGAATTGGAAGAGCCGGCAGTTGTGGCAAGGTGTTCTCATTTCCATATGGATTTGAGCTGTAGAGCTCCTTTGAAACTGCGAATGTATTTATTAGTCGTGGGGAATTTGGATCAAGAGAGATTACTTGTTAGGGGTTGACTGATATGAAAAAGAAATAAATAAATAAATAGATAATAATAAAATAAAATAAAGTTCTAAAAATACTAATATTCAAATAATGAAAAAGATAAAATGAAATAAAATAAAAGCAAAAAGAAAAAGAAAAATAAAGTTAGAAGAAAAGAAAAGGTAAAAATAGGGATCAGTGTTTAAGTAAAAATTAAGATAAAAATAAAGTTAAGATGAATAGAAATCTCTAATCCTCAGGTGGATCACGCGATGGTGGTGGTGAAGTGATGTGAAGGCGCTGGCATATCTGCTATAGTGTGGCATCGATGTGGTCGAAGCGCTGAAGCATTACTGCTCAAATCAGGATAGGCGCTCAGATATGTCAGCATAGGTGGCTGCGCATGAGATGGGCGGCGAGGGGGGGTGGCTCGGTAGGTGCATCCTCCTCCGGTGGTGGGACATCATCAGGAATGTCCTCTGGATCCTCGGCCTCCTGGATTAGGCGGTACTGAAAAGGGTCTCCGCCTGGCCTCCGCTAGATCATCCTCATATGGTGCATAATTTGGATACCCTAAGGGGACATCTGGCTGATGAGTGTGTAGGAGGATGTCGGGGTCGCTGTGTTGAGGAGCTCGAAGTGACGGGCCAAGCGTGTAATGTATGGGCCCATGGATATGACGCCCCTACGATGACGCTCGGTCTAGTGCTGTATGGCATGTCCGATAAAGTAGGCGAGGTCGATGGGGTGCGTGTTTGCCATGCTCCATAAAAAATAAGCGTCATGGGGGTTGACGACGCCTGTGCTCTCCCGTCTACCTATCAAAGTATGTGCGAGAAGAGCGTGAAGGTACCTCAATAACGGGGGAAGGGCGGTCAACTTTGTGCTACTGGGGTCGTAGGAGGGATAGCCTGGGGCGATGTTGCACCAACAATCTACGGGTTTGAGGTGGATGCGACGGGGAAGTGTAGGAAAGTCTTCTTCCTCCATGAACTGCTCTGTGTAGAGGCCGAGAGCTAAGCCAAGCTTTGGTATGCTAAGGTGGCGTACACGACCTCTTAAGCGAAACTGGACTGTGCCGGGATCATCGAACTGGCTCATGACGGTCTGAAGATGAAAGGTGGAGTAGAACTCTAGAGTGAGTTCAAGGTACGTAGGCTCGATAATTTGGAAGAACTACTTGAATCATCCTAGTGTAACTAATTCCATGCTTGAGTCAATTCTAAATCTAAACATAATCATGATATAAAAATAAATAAAATAGATTAGTAAAAATTAGAGGAAAAGATGAGAAAATAGAACCAAATGAGAGAGGTGCACGGTTGTGGGAGTGGATTGAACAATCGTGGGGCACTTTGCACGGGCGTGGGATAGCCCTATGAGAGCGTGGTGGTGTTTTGAGGATCGGTGGCGCGTTTATGGTGGTTGAGAGAGAAAAATTTTTGGGTTTGAGTGAGGGAGAGATTGAATAGTGTCCCCTATTTATAGTTTTTGGGTCACACAGGCATGGCGCACGCCCGTGTGCCTTGGGTTTTGCCCGTGTGATTCAAAATTCAGTGGTTTTGGCGTGCCTAGTTCAAAGTACACGCCCGTGTTGGCCATCTCGCACGGCCGTTTGCGTTCTCGTTCTCTTTTCACATGGTCGTGTGATAGGTCACACGGCTATTTGCGATGAGGTTTTCGTTATTCACACAGTCATGTAGGTAGTTACATGGCCGTGTCTAAATCAAAAGTGTTGGCCACAGTCTGGGGACACGGGCATGTGGCTTTGTGTAAGCCCGTGTCTAAGTTGAAAGGTTGCCACGGCCATGTCGCACGGCCGTGTCGATTTGTCGGTAGCTCGTGCTTTTGGGAAAATTGTGCTCTGTTTACACATGGCCTGGGTGCACGATCGTGTCTCTACTTTAAGTGTTCACACGGCCTTGGACACGCCCGTGGGCATGGCCGTGTGGTCCTAAAATTCTGCATTTAAAAAGGGTTAGTTGATGCATAAAAAAAATACTAAAATTAAAATTAAAAAGAAAAATTACTAAGTTAGTGCTCGGGTTGCCTCCCGATAAGCGCTTATTTAGAGTCTAAGCTCGACTCTACCTGGATGTATCACAAAGGGATTTCGTGGAGCTGAAGCCCCTCCCTGTTATCTTTAAAATTCCCACCTCTATAGTGTTTAAGTCTATGGCCGTTTACCTTAAATGTATCATGGTTAGGGTGAGTTACCTCAATTGTGTCGTATGGAAAGACAATTTGAACAGTGAATGGACTTGACTACCTTGACTTGAGTTTTCCAGGAAATAGTTTCAGCCTTGAGTTGTAGAGTAAGACAAGATCACATGTTTTGAATTGCTTAGGTCGTTTCAGTTGTTTGTCATGACGTCGCTTCATGGCTTCCTTATATAGTCATGAGCTCTCGTAGGCATTGCAACGCCATTCATCTAGCTCATTTAACTGCATTAATCTTTTCTCACCTACAAGATTAAAATCAAGGTTTAAAAATTTAATAGCCCATAATGCTTTATGTTCAAGTCCAAATGGCAGATGACAACTTCTTCTGTAGACAAGTTTATAGGGAGATGTACCTATGGGTGTTTTAAAAGTAGTTCTATAGGCCCATAAAGCATCGTCTATATTTCTTGACCAATCTTTTCTATTTGTTTCTATTGTTTTCTCTAAGATGCGCTTTAGTTCCCTATTTGTCACTTCGACTTGGCCACTGGTTTGTGGATGATAAGGGGTAGCTGTTCTATGGTGTACTCCATACCTTTTTTAAAACATTTTCAAATTGGGCATTGCAAAAATGGGTGCCCCTATCACTAATAATTATCCTAGGTGTTCCAAATCAAGAAAAAAGTTTCTTCAAAAATCGTACTACCATTCTAGCATCATTAGTGGGTAAGGCTTGAGCTTCCACCCATTTTGACATATAATCTACTGCTACTATGATGTATTTATTCCCAAATGAAGTAGGGAATGGACCCATGAAATCAATACCCCATACATCAAATATTTCGCATGAAAGTATATAGCTTTGAGGCATTTTATTATGTTGAGAAATATTACCTGTTCTCTGGCATTTATCACAAGAGGTCACATACCTGTTGGCATCCCTAAAAAGTGTAGGCCAGTAAAAGCCTGATTCGAGTACCTTATCAGTAATTCTAGCTCCACTGTGATGTCCTCCTGTGGGTCCTGAATGACAGTGATTTAAAATCTAGTATAATTCTGTTTTAGCAACGCATCTTCAAATAATCTGATCTGCACAAATTCGAAAAAGAAAAGGATCCTCCCAAAAGTAGTTTTTCACATTAGCAAAGAATCGCTTCTTTTGCTGATGGGTCAGCCCTTTTGGGGTTATGTTAACTGCAAAATAATTTGCAAAATCAGCAAACCAAGGAACTGCTGCATCTGCTAAGGCTAGGAGTTATTCTTCAGGAAACAAGTCATTTATTTTATCGAGGTACTTGGATTGTTTGTTTTCTAGTCTTGAAAGGTGATCTACTACCAACTTTTCAGCTCCTTTCTTGTCCTTTATTTAAAAATCGAATTCCTGTAACAATAGAATCCATCTTATTAATCGAGGTTTTGCATCAGTTTTAGTTAAAAGGTAGCGAAGAGCAGAATAGTCCGTATAAACAATGACTTTTGACAAAATCAAATAAGATCTAAATTTGTCAAATGCAAAAATAATGGCTAGCAATTCTTTCTGTGGTAGTATAATTTGCTTGAGTGGTTGTCAAAGTTTCGCTAGCATAATAAATCGGTTGAAAGTGCTTGTTTCTTCGCTGTCCCAAAACTGCACCTACTGCAAAATCACTTGCATCTTACATTAGTTCAAAAGGTAGATTCCAATAAGGTGAAATCATAATCAGGGCATTGACTAACTTTTCCTTAAGAGTGTTAAAAGATTCTAAACATTCTTGGTCAAAGTTAAAAAGCACGTCTCTTTCTAGTAATTTTGTTAAAGGCTTAGCTATTTTAGAAAAATCTTTACTAAATCTACGATAAAAACCGGCATGTCCTAAAAAGCTTCTTTAGCCTTAACTGAATTAGGGGGAGGTAATTTTTCAATGGTTTCAATTTTTGCTTTATCTACCTCTATTACATTATTAGAAATTTTATGTCCTAATACAATACCCTCTTGAACCATAAAGTGGCATTTTTCCCAATTTAGCACTAAATTTGTCTCTTCACATCTTATCAAAACACATTTTAAATTATTAAGACAAAGTTGGAAAGAATTACCGAAAACTAAAAAATCACTCATAAATACCTCTATGATGTCTTCCACGAATTCGTTGAAGATAGCTAGCATGCATTGCTGAAAAGTAGCAGGAGCGTTACATAAACCAAAAGGCATTTTACGATAAGCAAACGTACCATATGGACATGTGAATGTGTTTTCTCCTAATCTTATGGAGCTATCGGGATTTGGAAGTAACTAGAGAGGCCATCTAGGAAACAATAATACATGTGACCTGATAATCTTTCCAACATCTGATCAATAAAAGGTAAGGGAAAATGATCTTTTCGAGTTGCATCATTCAACTTTCTATAGTCAATGCAAACTCTCCATCCAGTGACTGTTCTTGTAGGTATTGACTCTTTTTTGTCATTAGACATCACGGTCATGCCTCCCTTTTTAGGAACAACCTGCACAGGACTTACCCAAGAACTGTCAGAAATAGGATAAATAATGCCTGCATCTAGAAGTTTAATTACCTCGGCTTTTACGACTTCCTTCATGTTAGGATTCAATCGTCTCTAAGCTTGCACTGATGGTTTATATTCGTCTTCCATTAAAATTTTGTGGGTGCAAAAAGAAGGATTAATTCCCTTAATATATGAAATTTTCCAAGCTATAGCCTGCTTGTGCTTCCTTAACACATGGAGTAGTTCTTCTTTCTCTGCAATGCTCAAATTTGATGCGATAATAACTGGTAAAGTTGAATCTTCCCCTAAAAAGGCGTATTCTAAATGATCTGGCAGTTGCTTTAACTCTAATTTAGGGGGTTCATTAATGGAAGGTTTCTGTCTCAACTTATCATTCATCTTTATATTTTCATAACTTATGTGTCTCGTGATAATTTCGTTAGAATCTAATTCCTTTCTTACTTCCTCAATTTTAGTGGTGGCTTCATCTTCCCCCCACCTTGAACAAGACACAGTTCCAACGTGTCTGTGAGAGAAAGTTCTTGAAAATTATCTTGAACAAAGTAATAAATAATATTAACAAAATAATAGGAATCATCTTGTTCTTTAGAAAATCTCATGGTATCATAGATTTTAAAAATGACTTCTTCCTCACCAACTCTAAGTACTAATTTACCAACCCCTACATCGATAACAGCTCTAGCAGTGGCTAAGAATGGACTTCCCAAAATTACCTTAATATCCTCATCCATGTCAAGCACAACAAAATCAACAGGGAATATAAATTTATCTACCTTTACTAGCACATCTTTGATGATTCCCCTAGGATATTTAATAGATCTATCAGCTAGTTGAATACTCATCCTAGTGGGCTTTGGTTCCCCTAGACCTAGTTGCTTGAACATTTTGTAAGGCATTAGATTAATGCTAGCACCTAAATCAGCTAAGGCTTTATCAATAATTAAACTACCAATTAAATAAGGAATAGTAAAACTCCCTGGATCTTTCAGTTTTGTCGGCAGTTTATTTTGGAGAATAGCTGAGCATTCCTCGTTGAGTTCCACTGTGGCTAATTCTTCCAACTTCCTTTTATTTGTCAGAAGTTCTTTAAGGAACTTCGCGTACTTCGGCATCTACGAAATTGCTTCAACAAAATGTAAGTTAATGTGTAATTGTTTAAAAAGTTCAAGAAATTTACCGAATTGAGCATCTGTACGGTCTTTCTTCAACTTTTCCAGATATGAAATAGGTGGTTTATATTCCTTGAGTGTTGGTAGAGTGTTTTCCTTGGTTTCCTCTACATTGTCTCCTGGAGATTCTTGAACAGACTTCTTTTCTGGTTCAGCTAGCACTTTCCCATCTCTTAAAGTAATTGCTTTGACATGTTCTCTGGGATTTGGCTCAGTGTTACTTGGTAGTCCACCTTGTGGTCTCTCTGAAATTAATTTCGCAAGTTGACCGATTTGATTCTCAAGCCCTTGAATTGATGCTTGTTGGTTTTTTAATGCTGTTTCAGTGTTTTGAAAATGGGTTTCTGATGCGGCCATAAATTTGGTGAATAGC
Source organism: Gossypium stocksii (assembly GCA_020496765.1). NCBI lineage: Eukaryota > Viridiplantae > Streptophyta > Magnoliopsida > Malvales > Malvaceae > Gossypium > Gossypium stocksii. Next base: position 43,883,421 of record CM035628.1, on the reverse strand, counting down.
TCTTCAAGATTCAACTTTTTCTCTTATTGTGGTGGTGGCTGCTAAAATCCTGGAGGAGGCTGTTGTCTTTGATTTCCTTGTCCTCCCCATGAAAAATTGGGGTGATTTCTGCAACCTGCACTGGAAGTATTACTATAAGGGTTATTTTGAGGTCTAGAATTGTTACCCATATAGTTGGCTTGCTCAGTTTCTATGCTGTGTCCATAAGATGAGTAGTCTGGATTGAACATATTTCCTAAGGTTGCGTCGCACTACATCACTGGCTGTGCCTACATAGAATCAACAAAATTATCAAACTTTTTATTTAAAAGTTCTACTTGGTTAGTAAGCATAGTGACAGCATCAATATTATAAACTCCGGCAGCTTTCGTCAGTTTTGTCCTCATGACCTGCCACTGATAGTTATTCAGTGACATCTCTTCAATAAATTGATAAGCTGCTTCTGGTGTTTTGTTGTTGATTGTTCCTCCTGCGGCTGCATCAATCATCTGTCTCGTCGATGGGTTCAAATTGTTGTGAAAGGTTTGAACTTGTAGCCACAAAGGTAATCCATGATAAGGGTACCTTCTCAAAAGATCTTTTTATCTCTCCTAGGCATCGTAAAGTGTTTCTAAATCCATCTGCACAAAAGAAGAGATATCATTTCGTAATTTAGCTGTTTTAGCTGGAGGAAAATATATAAGTAAAAATTTTTCAGTCATCTGTTCCCATGTAGTGATTGAGCCTCTTGGTAAAGAATTTAACCATTATTTGGCTTTATTTTTCAAAGAGAATGGGAATAGCCTTATATGAATGGCATCATCAAAAATGCCATTAATTTTAAAAATATCACAAAGTTCCAAAAAATTGGCTATGTGTGAATTTGGATCTTCATCCTGTAAACTATCAAACTGCACAAATTATTGTATCATCTGAATAGTGTTATGTTTTAATTCAAAATTATTAGCAGTAATGGCAGGTCTAATAATGCTAGTTTGAGTACCAACCAAACTAGGTTTAGCATAATCATACATAGTGCGAGGAGCTTCATCTTGATTCACTAGTTGCGCGGCTATTGCGGGAGGTGGTGGAATGTTTTGGTTTGCTTCCATCTCTTCTATAGGTTCTGGCCCTTGTTCTTGTCCTTGTTCTAGATAATGTAGGCTTCTTCTGATCTCTCTATGAGTTCTGCGAACTGTCGCTTCTAAATCTTCGTCAAAAAGCAATAGTCCTGCTGGGTTGTTTCTAGTCATAAACTAGAAATACCTAGAAGGAAAAAGCAAAGAAAATTAAAATAGAATAAAAAATAAAAATAAATAAAAGCCGAAAATAAATAAATATAGTAATGGCTAAAGTAATAGAAATCGAGTTTTTGTAATATTTTAGTTCCACGGCAACGGCGCCAAAAACTTGATATCGCGTGATATGTAGTAATAAAATTTATAAAAACTAATCACACCAAAACTAACTAATGTCACGATTTTAAGGCAAGCGCACCTATCGAACAGTAGTATAGTTTAGAGGCAAGACCGAGTTATCATACCCAAGGGAACTAAAAGTACTAGTACTCACTTCCTTTCTATTATCTAACCTAAAAGTAAAAAAGGTTTGTATGAACTAATTCTAAAACTAAGCTAAGAATGCAGAAAAAGTAAGTTGGAAAAGAAACTCTCAGGAAAGCTAATTGATATGGGCAATACTCAAGGGAGAATCCACCAAGACTTCACTTGTTATTAACTTCTTGAACTAGACGATTTCTTCACTTGACTTGATCCGTAGAGATCCCTATCCTATGTTAATACCTCCGTCGAGGATAAGAACAACTAATCCTAGGTTGTTTAACTAAGGTTTCTTTCTAGTTAATAGCCCGAGGTTGCATTAATTCGATCTATGGATCCTCCTATTAGGTTTGACCCTAATCCGGCAGATTTATGTCGCCCTATGTCTAGGGTTGCATGTAACTCCGCCTAATTATGGTAGATCTACTCTTAAAACAGGGACTTTTGCTCTTCTGCCTAAGCACATCAGTTTCTTGACTTAATACGTAGGATTATTAAACCAAGAATTAAGAAGACATAATTAAGAACAATTCAAGTATTTATCATATAATTCAAGAACGAATAATAATAAGATCTATCTTAGTTTCATCCCCCTTAAGTATTTGAGGGCTTTAGTTCATAATTAATAAAGAAAACATCTCAGAAGAAATAAGATAACAAAACATAAATAACCCAAAAACCCCTGAAGGAATTTAGGGAGATCTTTTGTCTTGATGTAGAATTCTGGCTTCTGGGATGAATCAATCGGCTTCCTTTGGAGTAATTCCTTGCTTTCACTCCTTATGTTGGCAGAAATATGGCACTCCTTTTGGGAGAAAAGAGTACACCCTTAGAGTTGCCTCCTAGGGTCTTTATATAGAGCTTTGGGATGCCTTTCTTAGCCTCTAAGTATCCAAATCCGAGTGAAATTACACTTTCTCACGACAGGGACAGGCCCGTGTGCCACGCTCGTGTGGTTTCGACAAAAGGTCGTGTGGGCCTATTGAGGGTGGCACGGTCGTGTGGACTGGCCGTGCTTGTCGAGGCTGGGCCGTGCTTCATGAGACCGAGTGTGTCTCCATGGGGAGCACCAGTGCTACTTGTGAAAAAGAAGGATAGGGCGATGCGTATGTGCATTGACTATCGCCAGTTGAACAAGCTGACGATAAAGAACAAGTACCCACTGCCCAGAATCGACGATCTGTTTGATCAACTTAAAGGAGCTTCAGTATTTTCCAAGATCGATCTTCGATCTGGATACCATCAATTATGGGTAAAGGAGGTGGATATTCACAAGACAGCATTCAAAACTCGATATGGTCATTACAAGTTTCTGGTTATGCCATTTGGACTGACGAATGCACTTGCAGCTTTCATGGATCTGTTCCAACCTTACTTGGAGTGATTCGTAGTTGTCTTTATCGACGATATTTTGGTGTATTCGAAAACTGAGGAGAAGCATGATTAGCATCTTCGTATTGTGCTGCAACTACTGAGGGAAAAACAACTCTATGCAAAGTTCAGTAAGTGTGAATTTTGGCTTCGAGAGGTGACTTTTCTGGGTCACGTTGTTTCTACTAAGGGGATTAAGGTAGATCCTCGAAAAATTGAGGCAGTTTTAGAGTGGAAGCCACTGAGGCCAGTATCAGAAATTCAGAGTTTTTTGGGCCTGGCAAGTTACTATAGAAAATTTGTAGAGGGATTTTCTCTGATTGCCACACCGCTAACTAAACTGTTAAGGAAAGGAGCAGTGTTTGTTTGGACTGAGAAACAACAAGAAGCTTTTGACAAGCTGAAAAAGGTATTGACTGAGGCGCCAGTGTTGATTCAGCCAGAGTCTGGAAAGGATTTCACTGTGCATAGTGATGCGTCGCATGTGGGCCTAGGCTGTGTACTAATGCAAGAGGGTAAAGTAGTTGCTTATGCTTCGCGACAGCTGAAGCCTCATGAAGCGAAATGCCCTACGCATGATCTAGAATTGGCAGCAGTGATCTTTGCGTTGAAAATCTGGAGACACTATCTATATGGGGAAAGGTGTATTATATACACAGATAATAAAAGTCTCAAGTATCTGTTAACTCAAAAGGAGTTGAACCTTAGGCAACGAAGATGGATAGAGTTGCTTAAGGACTGTGATTGTTCGATTGAGTACCACCCAGGTAAGACGAATGTGGTGGCTGATGCGCTAAGCCGAAGGGCAGTAGCTGAGTTGAGAGCGATGTTTGCTCGATTAAGTCTTTATGATGATGATAGTTTGTTGGCGGAGTTGTAAGTTAAACCAACTTGGACTAGGCAGATTAAGGAGAAACAGTTAAAGGATGATTCGTTGGTTCCTTAGTTTCAACAAGTTGAGGATGATGAAAATTCAGATTTTGGATTAAATACTGATGGAGTTCTCTACTTCCGTGGAAGAGTTTGCATCCTGAAGGACTCTGATTTGAGGCAAATGATTCTGAAAGAGGCTCATGGTAGACCTTGTGCCATGCAACCTGGAGGGAATAAGTTGTATCGAGACTTGCGAAAGGTGTACTGGTGGCCTGGACGTAAGCGAGAAGTGACTGAATTTGTGAGGAAATGTCTGATGTGCCAACAAGTTAAGGCTGAGCACCAACTACCTTCTGGACTGTTACAACCAGTAAAAATTCCACTCTGGAAGTGGGAGAGAGTTACTATGGATTTCGTGAGTGGGCTACCTTTGACACCCTCCAAGAGAGATTCTGTGTGGGTGATTATGGATAGGTTAACGAAATCTGCCCATTTCATACCTGTCTAAACTGATTACTCACTGCAAAAGTTGCCCAAGTTGTATGTGGCGGAGATAGTACGACTGCATGGGGTACCAGTGTCAATTATTTCTGATTGAGACCCTAGGTTTACATCTCAATTCTGGCAAAAGTTGCATGAGGCGTTGGGTACACGATTAGACTTTAGCACTGCTTTTCACCTTTAGACGGATGGATAGTCGGAAAGGGTAGTTTAGGTTCTAGAGGATATGTTAAGAGGTTGTGTTATCGACTTTCATGGTAGTTGGGATAACTATTTGTCGTTGGCGGAATTTGCGTACAATAACAGTTATCAAGCGAGCATTCAGATGGCTCCATATGAAGCACTGTATGGGCGAAGGTGTCGTACGCCTACATGTTGGACAGAGTTGGGAGAGAGACAAGTTCTTGGACCAGAATTAGTACCAAACAATGAAAGTAAAGTTATGTTGATCAGAGATCGGTTAAAAGAGGCCTCTGATAGGAAGAAGTCGTATGCGGATCTAAAACATAAGGAAATCGAGTTCGCCATTGGGGACATGGTATTCTTGAAGGTTTCGTCCTGGAAGAAGATCTTGAGGTTTGGCAAGAAAGGCAAGTTGAGTCTGCATTTTATTGGGCCTTATTGGGTTCTTAAACAGATAGGGCCAGCGGCGTATCAGTTAGAGTTGCCATTGGAGTTGGACCGTATTCATGATGTCTTCCATGTGTCCATGCTAATACGGTATCGATCAGATCCTTCACATGTGGTACCAGTGGAGGAGATTGAAGTACAGACCAATTTAACTTTTAATGAGGAGCCTGTGCAAATTCTGGGTCGAGAAGTCAAAGTTTTAAGGAAGAAGTCAGTTCCGTTGGTGAAAGTACTTTGGCGCAGCCATGGCAGAGAAGAGGCTACTTGGGAGCCAGAAGAGACGATACGTCAGCAATACCCTCAACTATTTGGATCAGGTAAATTTCGAGGCTGAAATATCTTTAAAGGGGTAGAGTTGTAACGCACTGATTTTCGGGATTTTTCGGGTTTTTGTGATTTTTGGTAAAAATTTGAAATTTTGGTATTCTGGATACTAAAATTGTGTTTAAATGTGTTAGTGGGCCTTTAGAAGGCCCAAGCCGAAGTTAAAACCAGGCAGAAATATCAATTTTGGTTTTTAAGTGAAAGGGGACTTGGTTAAGTGGGCCTTTAAGAAAAAGTTAAGAGTTCAAGTCACAAGGTAAGCGTGTTGATACTTTTATTTTTGTGTGCATGTGCCGGGCATGTGATAGAGCTTAAGTGGAAATTCGGCTAGGGCTTTAGGAAGGTTGGGCCATGGGTCTGAATGGCCATTAGGGCAAGCTTTATTTTCTTTTTGTCTTGCCGAATTAGGGTTAGCCACCTAGAGCCTTCACTTTCATTCTATTCTCTTCTTAGTGTCGCAAAAAAGCCAAAAACGCAAAGTTAGATCTCCTGAGTGTCGAATTCTTCCTTCTCTTCTCCTCTCTTCTTCTATTTTCTTTTCTCCTTCTTTTCTTCTCTAGCCAAAACATTCCTACCATTCTACTCATCTCCTTTTTTATTCCCATCCTTTTCTAAACCTCTATAGCCGATTGCCATAAAAGCCAAAATCCCAAAAGTTGTTCCTTGTGCCGATTACTTCTAGCCAAAATCCTCCTATTTTCTTCATCTCTTTTGGCTGATTTTCATATCCTCTAAACCCTAACCCCTGTCGGTAACACCACTGCAAAACCACCACACCAAATCATCTTCCTCTCTACAGTTCTAAAAGCCGAAAACACCATAGATTTTAGGGTCATAGCCGAATCTTTAGATCTCTAAGATTCAATTTCTACTGGTGATTAGGGGCTAGATCTGCATTAGATCTGAGTAGAAGAATCGCTTTGATTAAGGAAAATCTATGGTAAGTACTCGACACCTCAGATCTATTTGTTATTTTGGGATTTAGAAAAGCTGAAATCCCTAGAGGTTTAGGGAGGCTGTCGATCAGGACTTAAAGCTTTAAGGGGTTTAACACTTGATTTATTTTGGTGTTAGTGTGTTCTAGAGGCGACTGATCAAAAGCTTGGACAAGTGGAATGACTAGATCTAGATCTAGTCACTAGTTTCGGCAAACGTAAGATCTCAATGGCCTTAGGTGTGGATGGCCGATTATGGTAAGTAAGTTTATGATGGTTGTCATGGTATTTTGGATCTGATGAGTCTAGTGATCGATTGTAGGATGCTCGGTGGGAGATCTTGGTGGTATTCGTCGCAAATCAGGTGTGTATCGAACACCCTTCTGTAGTCTAAACCGGTAAAAGCTGAAAAGTCGAAATGCCGAAATTCCGGCATTTCGTGGGCTTGTGAGCGTGCAAATGCTCATGGGTTAGTTGGAAATCATTGGATCTGTATTCGCAAGTGGTAAAATGGTTGAGTGTGCAATTTCGTGCACTTCGGTAATTTTGGGCCTCAATGGGCTGAAATTGGGCCCAATGGGCTTACGGCCCATATGGGTAAAAGTAAGCAGTAAGCGTATTCTGATAAACTGTAGGTCAAATCTGTTACACTAGACTTAGAATTTGGCGAAACGGGCTTAAAATGACAAATTGACACTGTAGGGCCCATTAGGGGTTTAGGGCCCAATGACTGTAAACTGCTAAATAGGCTGAGTAAGCTACTGAGATAAAAGTTGGACGATTAAAGACTGTAAAGTGCATAAAACCCTAAAAAGTGGAATAATTACTGAATTACCCTTGTAGATGAGAAATTACAATTTTACCCCTATGTCGAAACCATTTTCTTATGGGGTTTTGGAAAAACGGGGTGGTTCGACTTTAAAAAACTAAAACGGGAGTCGCCACCAATCTTTTTAGGTGCGATTGGACCACCTTTTTAAAATATCAATTTTGTTTTAAAATCATTAGTTTTGGTCTACGAAATAAAGAAAACGGGTTCGGGAGTCGGTTACGTACGAGGAAGGGTTAGCACCCTCGTAACGCCCAAAAATTGGTACCTAATTGATTATCAAATGTCTTTAATGTCAAAAATTTTAAAAAAATTTAAGATACAATCCTCTTTAGAATATTTTTAATTTTAAAAATTAGAGTTTACTTGTATCAAACGGATCAAAATATCACATCCATTAAGTTAGGATGCAATATTTTTAAGACATTCGAGTCAAGCTAGCCTTTTGAAAATCTCTATCTTGAAAACGACAAAACGCCGTATCCAGTAAGTTAGGACACAACGCTTTGAAATTCAAAAACAATTGCTCGTATTTTGAAAACCTTAAAAACTCAGAAGGGGTGTTTGACTATTTGAACTCAACGAGAAAAGCTGCAACCCAGTAAGTTAGGGCACTACTTTTCTCGAAGCTCCCAAACATCAAACATTGCCTTTAGAATTTTAGAAAACTTTTGCGTGATTTTTGTAGAAATGAGTTTCTTTGTTTATAACAATAATTCATGCAGAAATATACATTTTAAGGTAAATATCAAAAATAATAAATTACAACATAAGTAAATAAAGAACAACATGGAATATAATATACACTTAATATGAGGGTTATGCTAAAAGATAAATAAAATGTTAGCAAATAGCAATTCATGATAAGCTAAAAATATAAAAAATTGGGATATAAAAAATTTATGATAACAAAAATGACAAAATGATACTTGGAAACAAATAGTAATTTTTAAAACATCAAATCAATATTATGATAAAAATATATTAAAAAAATATACATATATATAAAATAATTAATGTTTCCTAGATAAATAAATAAAAACTTAGGGTTTAAAAAGATAAATATATTAAAATACAATTTTATAAAAATATAATGTACCTATTTAAAAAAGAACAAAAATAATAAATCAATCTAAATCATGATAAAATATACAAATTTTGAAATAAACAGAATTGATCATATATACAATATGTTAGCAAAATAACTTTGTATAAAAATTTATTTAAAAATATGTAATATATAACAATTTTAAAAGAGGATAGTAAAACTTTACATTATTAAGTAAAAAATATATATAATTTAAAAAATAGGTAGTAGATAATATATGTATAAAATAATTTCATAAAAGAAACTTAGGATTATATAATATATAATATATTTTTTTAAAAATATCCAAAAACAGAAAATTAATAACAAATATATAAAAACCTTTAAAACAAAATATGTGTAAAGTATTAAAATAAATCAATAAAATCAGGTTAAAATAAAAGGATTTAATTTGAATTTTAAATAAATTTGTGGGGTAATTTTAAAAGAAAGAATAAAAACTGCCCTTAGGCTCTAATTGAAACACGCATAAATGAGCAATGTAACACCCCAAACCCGGCCTAGACGTTATGGCCAAGTCTGGTGTGCCACATTGAAGTGTTTTTTTTTTTAAAACCATGTTTTCATTGAAAACCCTTCTTAATGTTTAGAAAAACTTTTACCGTTAATCCTGTTTAAAACCTTAGCTTGTGTTTATTTGGCAAAAACGTAATCAAAATATTGTTTAACCACTTTGTAAAATTTTTTATGGAAAATTGTGAAAACTTGTAAACCATTGTAGTTGCGGAAAACATGTTATTTTAAAAACAGTTTAAAGTGAATGAATACTGCGCACCAGGGAGGATTCAAGAGAAGAGGAGGTGAGTCAATTAGACTGCTTAAGTACCAAGCTCTTCCAAGATCCAATCCTAGACATGCACACACCCATTGCCACACTTTAAGTATTTATTATATTTGTGAAAACGTTTGCGGAAGCTTTGCTATGTTATCGTGATATTTTGAAAACAAGTAACCTTTATAAAAACACGCCTTAGAGGTAACTGAATTCAAAACGATTTAAACGACATCATAATTTAGCTAAAAACAAGTTAATTAAGTAAAGAATTAATAACCCAAAATAAAAAGAATTAAAGAGGCCTTTTACAACCCAAAACCAAGAATAAATAATTAAGATTAAATTTGAAATAATTAACTTAATTAAAAACCATCAGTCCAGTCCGTGTGGCCACTCTGAATCCCTCCCAGCTCCAAGTCCATCAACTAAGGCTCACCTGCAAGGTTAAAGAAAGGGGGTGAGTTTGGAAACTCAGTGTGCAACAAGTCCCCTTTCGGAGCCTAAACAAATATCAGCATACTGGGCCTAAGCTCTAATTCGGTCTCAACATAAACTGGGCCGAAGCCTTTTTATTAATCGGTTACTGGGCCGAAGCCTTTTAATTAAGCATATATTGGGCCGAAGCCTTTCATAAATCATGTCACTAGGTTACTGGGCCGAAGCCTTTACTATAAATCACATGGCCCGTAGGCCCATTTCAATATCATATTTGAACAACAATGTATGTATGCATGCCCATTTGGGGAGACTACTCAACCCACCATCCGCTACTCTCCACCCGTACCAACCAAGCTCTCCATGTGGGGAATAAATCAACCCACCCAACCAAACTCTCCACTGGCAGCATAGCTGCTTTATCATATAACTGGAGGCCTAGCCTCTTTTAATAACTGGGGCAGAAGCCCTTTCGGTAAACTGGGGCAAAAGCCCTTTCGGTAAACTGGGGCAAAGCCCTTTAACACTTCCTCCTTTCATATAACCCAACCCATGCATATAATGAATAAAACATGGCATCTCATATACATTTCATAGCATATCATGCGCATATCATGTGCATATCATGTCATATTATGTAAAACAACAGTATGATAGTCATCATAAACATATTACAACCCTAGGGGTATAATAGTCATTTTTACCTAGGGGTAAAATAGTCATTTTCATGTTACAAGGATATTTACGTAATTTTATCAACTGTTAGGGTTTTCCAAGCTTAGTCGACAATTCCGAGTGTTTAAAACAGTAATTTAGTTCATTTTAGCAATATCGAGTAATTGGGCCCTAAACCCCTAATGGGCCCAACGAGTACCGTTTTAGCCCACTAAGTCCACTTAACCTAAATATTACTATAGTTCTATCCGTGTTACTCATGCAATTATCCCAATTCCATTTTTAGCAATTTTTATTCCAAATGGGCCTGTAGGCCCATTGGGCCTAATTTCCCCCATCGAGGTCCAACTTACCAACATGCTCAAAATCGCATTCTCACCTATTCCATAGGTTTCGTTAACTGAGCCCATCGTATTCTAACCAATCCACTGATTATCACATTTTCACAAGTTAAAGGATGCCGGGATTCGGCATTTCGGCTTTTCAGCAGATATTAATCTAAGCTACTACGGGGGTATGTTACACACCTGTTTACAACGAACGATGACGAGATCTCCACGCGATTATCCTACAGTTCATTATTTAAATGATTAACCAAAGAAACTACGAAAACCGATGCTAAGATTCCTTACCATACTTGGCCACACCTTTAATGGCCATGAAACCTTACCTCTATCGATTTGAATCTACTAGATCTAGATCTGGTTGAATAGATTCCTTCAGTTCCTTGATAGATCACCTTCTTCGCTAAATAACACACAGTCCAAGTCAGTCACTTGCCCACAAGGGCAAAACAGTCATTTAACACCCTAGGGGCAAAATGGTAATTTTAATCTACAGGAGAATTTCAATAATTCTACCCTACAGGGGTATTTCGGTAATTCTACAAATCAAGGGTAAAATAGTAATTTTACAAACAGGGGTAAAACGATAATTTTACAAGTCAGGGGTAAAATAGTACTTTTACCAATCGGGGGTATTTTTGTAATTTTGCAAATTGAGGGTAATTCGGTAATTTTATAAATCAGGGATATTTCTGTAATTTTACAAACTAAGGGTATTTCAGTAATTTTGTAAACCAAGGATATTTCAGTAATTTTGTAAGCTAAGGGTATTTTAGTAATTTTGTAAATCGGGGGTAAAATGGTAATTCTACAAATCGGGGTACTTTGGTAATTTTATAAGTCGAGGGTATTTCAGTAATTTGGTAAACTAAAGTATTCTAAACAGAGATAACAATACGAATGGGCCTAAGGCTCATTCCCGGCCCAAATGGGCCCACACACTCGTGTGGCCCTTTTAGCCCAAATCTAGCTACTGAGATGCGATTCACCTAGTCTAGTCCAATATTTACTATACAATCAAACAACTTGTCCAAATGGGCCTGTAGGCCCATTGGCCTACATGGCCCCTTCGACCCATCGCAACCCGAAGTAGCCGTCCTACCGCTAGAGTAGTGAGAAATACACACCTGATAGGCATTTGAAGCTAATCCACCCTCTGAACGCTGCTATGCCCAGAAGGCAACAATAATCGCACCCTTGACTCTCCGGGGGGTGTTGATCAACTACGATCACCATCACTATGACCCAACGGCATACAGATCAACGAATGATCCAACGCCTAACCCCAATGAACACGCTTCAACGTGAAAGGGGTAAGCCAAGAAAGGCATGCCTACTCTCCTCATGGATCGCTCTATTTAAAACCAGCTTCTCGCCTACTCCCATGCTAGCTTCCCGATGTGGGATCCTCCATCAATCTTCAAAAAACTAAAGTATTAGCAAAATAATCAACCTTTACAAGCAAAAGGATTCGAACCATAGACCTCTCGATTAGTCATGTCAAGGCACCACCACTCGGACACAAGCTCCTTTGTGTCATAAGTTCAACGCATTTATCTTTAAAGCCCGCCTACTCGCTTCCAGATTTATTTAAAAGGAAAACCAAAATAAATTGCAAGAGCCAAGACTTGAACCCTGGACCCCCTTGCTTCCTTGTCCCTTAAGTGGTGTCACCTTGCCACTCTACCACACTCCTTTTTTGTGACCAATCTTAGCCCAATTTATATATAACCCCCTTATTGCCCAGATTTCTTTAAGAGGCAAAATCTAATAATTTTTTTCCTAGAGTTTTGGGTTGAACCAAGATTTTTCCCCCACTATAATCACTTCTAAATTTATTTAGAAACTAAATTTAAACACCAAAATAATATCATATATATTTTCAAATAAATATAATAATGATAATAATAACAATAATAACTTTATAAATATGTTTTTTTTTTCCTTATCTAATAAATAAAAATTTCAAATACAGTAATAATTTTATCTCATAATAATTATAATTTTCATAAATCAGTAAAAATAAATACAGTAAAATTTCTAATAATTTAATTTAAACATTAAATTAACAATAATAATTTTATAAATATATTTGCATCTAATAATGATAATAATAATATAATTTCATAGAAATTTAAAATATCATTAATAATAAATTTAAAAAACATCAGCTATAATAAATACAGTAAAAATTTACTAATAACAATTTAATTCAAAATTTTTTTTCTTTAAACAATAATATTAAAAGTTCTCAATTTATTCAGGTTTTCACTAATTCGAACCCAAACTCAAAAGCTAATTCTTTTAGGCCCAAATTCAGGGTGTTACAAGCAAGGACTTGGAGTGAAAATAAACTGAGTCTCAAAACGCAGCGTTCAAATAAGGATTAAATCATAACAGTGCACAAATATCGGGAAAATGCGAAAAACAAATAAAACAAGATTGAGGCTTAATTGAAAATTGGTGCTGGAAGAGAGGGATTTATCGCATAAATAACCTAAATTCTTTAAAATACGCGGACCCTGGGTCGAATTCGGGTCAACTCGCGGGTTATGGCACCACACGGTGCCGTTTTGAACATGTTTAAAACTCCTTTTTTCTGCTGTAAAATCATTTGAGAACTTTACTTTAAAACCAAAACCCTAGCGGCTCCCCTAAATCTCCTATTCGGCTGAACTCTAGGCCCATTCCTCAACCGCCCCACTACAATAGAAAACAGTGACCGGTGGTGAGCAACGAAGGCCTATTTTGGTGCCGCTTGCAACCGTTTGAGAGGGCCTAACTTTTCAATCCCAAAAATGAACAAAGAAAACGGGGCTTTAGACCTGTGCGGGCTTCGAATCTGGCGAAGGAGACGAAGCTCTGATGTCGCGACCCAAAAACGATCCAGGTGAGTCTCACTTTCCCTTTCTTTATTTGTTTTCGCCTTTTTAATTAAAATGAACTTGCAATAACTTTTAAAATAACGAAAATAAAATAAAAACTAAAACAAAAATTTAGACCAAGAAATCAAAAAGAAACCTTCAAAATCTGGTTTTTATTGCTTGTGTTTTCACTGTTTTCTCTGGTTGTATTCGTGTAAAATCGTATCCAAAAAGAATCGAATCCCCTGTTTACATTGCTTTGCTTTGTTTTTATAACCGATTACAGAAAATGAAAAAAATAAATCTGCCATATTTTCTGCTGCTATGCTACTTTTCTTTCCATTTGTGTGCAGGCAAGCGAAGATCTAGGCAATGATGGTGGTGTGAAGGCTACGGCGATGGTGGCGCGATATTGGGGCCCGTTTAGTGCTTGCGGCGCACGAGGGTTTCCAAACCCTAAGTCTTCTGACCTAGAACTTAAGGTCATTGGGCCTTTTAGGCCGTATTAGTTTGCCGGGTTGGGTGAGTCTAGGTTAGGCTATTTGGGTTAAATGTTTCGGCTCTGTTGGGTTTTAACTCAGGCATGGGTAATCGGGTAGTGGTTAGTTGGGGTTTAATTTGGTATTTGGGTAGAAGGGATTTTGGGCCTGTTGTATTTAGGTTAAGGTTTTGTAATTTGGGCTTAATTGAACTGTTTGTAAAAGGACTAAAAAAAATTGGACTTTTATTTATTTTTGTTTTTTTATTTTGCTTTATATTGGTATGTGGCCCGGTCAAATTTGGGCTATTACAGCTGCCCCTCTTTGCTCATTGCTGTGTAACAGGAATTGAGCAAAGACTTATAGAAAGACCAAATTTGATCGGTCTTATCAAATCACGGTCCTCAATCTGCTTCTTGCAAACTTATGACTGTTATGTTGATATCTTCAATCTGCTCTCTGCCGAACACAAAGATGCCAAATCTGCTTTCGATCTGTTTTCTGATAATACAAAGTTACCGAATCATCTTAGATTTGCTTCAACGTAAGCACGTGAAAGCCAAATCAGCTATGTCTTTGATTTTTTCCTTGTAAGCACAAGGATGCCAAACCATCTTGGATCTGCTTCAGTATAAACATCTGAATGCTAGATCTACTATGTGTTTGCCCTTCGTCGAATATAAAGACGCCAAACTTTGATTTGTTCTCTGACAATACAGAGATGCCAAATCATCTTAGATTTGCTTCAGCGTGACTACGTGAAAGCCAAATCAGCTATGTCTTCGATTTGTTCCTTGTAAGCACAAGGATGCCAAATAATCTTGGATCTGCTTCAGTATAAACATCTGAATGCTAGATTTTCTATGTGTCCCTCCGTCGAATATGGAGATGCCAAACTTTGATTTGTTCTCTGACAATACAGAGATGCCAAATCATCTTAGATTTGCTTCAGCGTGAGTACGTGAAAGCCAAATCAGTTATGTCTTCGATTTGTTCCTTGTAAGCACAAGGATGCCAAACCATCTTGGATCTGCTTCAGTATAAACATCTGAATGCCAGATCTACTATGTGTCTGCCCTTTGTCGAATATGGAGACACCAAACTTTGATTTGTTCTCTAACAATACAAAGATGCCAAATCATCTTAGATTTGCTTCAGCGTGAGTACGTGAAAGCCAAATCAGCTATGTCTTCGATTTGTTCCTTGTAAGCACAAGGATGCCAAACCATCTTGGATCTTGCTTCAGTATGAACATCTGAAGGTTAGATCTGCTATGCTGCGGCCTGTTACCCTACTGCTTAGGGGGTTAAGGCGCGTCGTCTTTGATAGCCTGTAGAATGTGTATGTGATTATGCCTGATGATTAGGATGCTATGATCGAAATGAGTCAAAGGCTTCTAATTAGACATGTTATGATGCAAAAATGACTCCTATTTCAAACGTCTTCATTCATTCAAGTTTCATTTTTATTTCACTCAAAGTACCAATCCTACTTTGCTCGTATGCTTTAAATCTTTTCCATCAATTTGGTCCACCGTACCATTCTCGAATGTTACGGCCCACTGGAGATGTCTTGTAAAATGATCCTCCCTTAGGATCGAACCGTTTGAATTGTCTAATCATCATTTGGACTGAAGAAGAAATTCTCTCAAGGACCTTCGATCCTTACTCAATGGGAATTCCTTAAACAATTGTCATGTTTCAGTTTCTTGTATTGTCCAGAAATTTCCAGAGTAATATGCAAAACTTCGTTTGTGAAGATATTTTAGTTCATCAATCATTATTTTAATGCAACATGTTTTATGAATAATGGACAAAAAATATTGATCTTAAGGATAATTAGAGTTTGAATGATTTATCCAAAAAAACAAAGGAAGTTAATCTAGGAATCTATCTTTGAGAAGAAAGAGAATCCAAAGATAGTAAACAGGACAAGAAATCAGATGCCCTAGATATCGCAGCTTGGGCTTCCATATACAAATTCCATGAAGACTACTTTGAGTTTAACATGTGTTTAGAAGACCCAAAGTACTTTGTTGATGCCTCGGTATGTAACATACTTCACTTCTTGTCGAATCCGGTATAACAAGGTCATTGCATGCCTTTCAAAATTTGAGCTGCCCTTTCGGGTTTTCAACTCAAAACCCCTTTGGTCTCAAGGTGCCCTTTGCGAGTTTTCACCTTGGCCTCTCCATTTTCTTTTTTTCTTTTTCTTTTTTTGAATTTAGAAGTCTCAAAGCGCCCTTTGCAGGTTTTCACCTTGGCTTCCGCGAGAAATTCATATCGACGAACCCTCTTTATCATAAGTTTGTGTCATCCATTCTTGGTACATTTGATTAAGATGAATACTTTCAAGTTAAGCTCACTAGAGATATTCAATTCTTGACTCAATCGAAGCTTGGAGGAAAAGATCTCGATTCATAAACCTATGAGAAAGGAATTGCCCCAACAGGAGTCCTGGCTATCGTTTGACAAATTCAACGATGAAGTTGTTGACATTATCCTTCAACCTGGAAAGCTGAGGTACATAAGGTGCTCTCGGAGTAGTCACCCTACCATGGCTCGATGATGTCTCTGAAGCATCCAAAAACTTTATAAATTGCCCCAATTGTAAGGCTGCCAAATGAGTGTAGCAAATAGGGGCCACAACAGATATGGCTGTAGTGCTCCTTTGATACTCGTAGGATAGAGAATGAACAAGCTTCTACAGATCATCAGCTGAAAACCCAACCTAGTCTAAGAGAATACGATAGTGGGTCAGCCTTGCGGTTCCTATCATTCTAGCATGAGCAAAAAATCATCGTTCTTCGGATGGCATACTTTGTTGTCAATAACAGTACCAGGTAGCACATTGTCTGGATGAACTTGGTATGATAGTTTTTTCTTTTGTGCAATAATAACCACAAACTTAAGGTTCCAATTCTCGTCAAGAAACTTGCAAACCTCAATAACTTGATCAAGTTCTTTATTCAAAACTTGATTGTACCGAGACTCGCTAACCCTATCCCTGAAAAGATCTGATCAGGCTTCCTCTTCCCTGAACTCGTATAGAAGTCTAAGAGAGCCTCCTTCATGATACTCTCATCCACTTTGTCAAAAACTAGTTTTGAAGAAAGAATCTATCATTTCAAGCATAGGAAATTGTGCATGCACGGATGCTCTATAGTAGGAAATCAAAGGCCACTGCCTGGAGCTGACCACCGCAGCGATTGATGGAATATCGGGCTGTTCAGGAGAGTCATGAAACACATCCATGCCCAGAATGATGGTTGGGACCTCTGAAATAACTGAAATTGAAGGTGTTTGCTCCAGCGTAAGCATAGAGAGTAAGTGGTAGCTTCTTATACCAATCTTTACCAGTCTCGGTCATCTTTCTATAATTTATTTTTTCTTTCTTTTTTCTTTTGGCAACCTTTGTTGTGATATGGTGCCTTATCTTTGAACATACTGCAAACTTTTGACATTGTGCAGTTGGATATGGTCCTTTTTTTTTGAAATTCAATGACTATTGACTTTGTAATATTGGCATATGAAGCTACCTTCACCCTCTTAATGGAATAGCTGCCGTCCACAAAGATGAGTCATTGTTAGCTTGAAGCTTTTGACGAGCTCGGGCCCATAACATATATGCCCTATAAGTCTTGACTCCTTTAAATTTGGCATTCATTGTATAACGGATGCGATCCCTTTCCATGGTGGACCAACAGTGCCCCAAAACCTCATGTTTATCCAGACAATTGTAAATCCTCCTGCACGCGTCTTTAGACCACATTTTTGAAGTCCCGTAATAGTCTCAACAAGGTCTTCTTTCGGCTCTTTGATTATGTGCGTTCCAATTTCATAACCTTTCCTTTTTCTAAGGTTGTACCCTCTTCATGGGGTAAAATCTGCTTTTCTCCTTACTTTACCATTTCCAACAAATCAGGAGATATGTTACAATCTTCATCATCTTCAAAGTACTGAGATTCCTTTAAACACGTGTCGCGCTCAAAAAAGAGGTCTGAATCTGTAATATTATCACCCACGTCATTGATATCTAGGGATCTATGATAGGCACAAAAGAATATACAAGGAATGAATGAATTCAAGAATGACTAAACATGTTATGAATGAAGAAATTTTAATGAAAATTAGAAAATCAAAGAATAAAGAATGAAGGAACATTTGCCCGAATTAATCATGAAAGATATGTTTTATTGAAACAATAATGTCTGAACACGAGCCTATTTCACAAATGAGATCTTGTTACTCCCAGGCTTTAAAATAATAAGAGTGTTTTGCAGACTACTCTGTATGATTTCTAAAGACTACAAGAAGTTCTTCCACAGTCCAGTTGTTTAAGGATTTTCTTGGTTTGTAAGGACGAATGCCTTCTAAATTTCTTTAATCAGTCCCTTATTCATGTATGGCCTTGATGGAATGATTTTCATTTCCAAACACCTCCGTCTCTAGGTAAGCTATCCCTCCTGATACAAAAGTCTGGGATATGTAAGAGAGCGTCTTCTCGTGACCCTCTTCTCTCTCTCTGTCTTTCTTTCTTTTTTTAACCTTAACCAATTAGGGTCTTTTTATGGATTTAAATGCATGTGATGTGATGCAATGCAAATGCATGAATGCAAAAGAAAAGGAGATGTTGATCATGAATTCAATTCCATTAGAATAACTTTTCTAGAAAATAGATTTCTTTACATGAAAAATAGATTACATATGCGGTCTTGCCCCACATAGTCCCAGTAAACGCTGACCTTTTCTTCATGGTCGAATCCGGTAAATTCTCCAAAAGATGCCCTCTGCTAGCTCCTTGCTGCTTGATCTGAGCCTCGATCTCTTACTCGCTTATCTCCATGATACTCATCAAATGTGCCGGCTGTTGGATAATCTTCGTTGGCTTGAATCTTTGGCAATTAAATCATGTATTCCTCCGTGGACTACCCGCTTTCTCTCATCATGTTTACTTAGACTATATTCAGACGACCGTACTATAATCCACTTTATCAAGAAATTCATTTCCTTATGACAAACTATTCTATTTAGGAATTGAATTTCGAATCAACACCTTCTTTTCTTTGATGTAATGTAAATGCAAATGCATGGATGCAAAAAGGTATCGATCTCGATTCAATTTCATTTAGAAAGAATATCTTTACATATGAATGGATTACAATTACGCCTTCGCCCTATGGCCCAAAGCTTTAACTCTCCTAAACGACAAAGCTAACTCTTGACCACGATCTGACTGTAGCTCGTATTTTGCGCTTGATGTATCAGCTTATACCTTTAGGTCCATAAATGATCTAGTACCATCTTGAACTTGAGCTATGGCTTCACCCATGAGATAATCCCTACATCCATGGACACCTCCTCCAATTTCTATGAAGTTGTTCTGATCATCTTGAAAGAAAGATTGGCGAACAAGTAGGCATTCCTGCTTCACAACATGCTGCCTTAAAATAACATCCAGCACCTTCAATGTTTCTTGAGAGCTTTCAGATTCCTGTCCATGCAAAGCATTTTGAAATGCTTACATGGGTATCTTCACAACATAGCTAATCTCCACTTTAAAGGTCTTTGAACGATACAATCTTCTTTAATCTCTTTCTTTCACGCTTGTTTGGGCTATCTCGGCCATCATGGCTTGTATTTCCATTATTTCTGATAGGTGCAACATAGTAAACTCATGCTTGTTGTTTGGTCCTATAGTAAATAAGCCTTTTACCATCATAGGCACAATTCTTTCCATCCAACTCACCTTTGTAGGTCCATGCATTCTATCAATCACTTTTCTTCCAACACTCTTACCATCGACCATCTTCATATGAAAAAGAGATGTTGTAATGTCCATCAGTACCCTTCTTGTTCACCTTGAAGTGATTGGTGAGTACATTACCTTCTACCCTTTAGTTCCTACAGCACGCCTTGCCATAGGGTGTCGAACAATCTTCCTCACATCCAATTCTACTTTGATTGGAACAACATTAGGAAGCACTAGTGGCGGAAGAGGCAAGACTTCCAACGCTGCCCCATTTCCCTTTTGCTCTTTCCTTTTTAGCTCGCTTCCTCTCCCCATGAAGTTCATCAACTTCCTTACAAAAGTTGGAATACAGTCAGCCCTTGAGTAAACTTTATCAACTTGAATCTTAGGACAACGCCACAAAACCGAATATTCCTCCACCACAGGTACCATATCGGCTTTTCCAAATGTAAAGCAACTGTATACAAGATTCCAATATTGCGTGTGTCGAAACCATTTTTTATGAGGTTTGAAAAATGGGGTTCGACTTTAAAAACTAAAACGGGAGTCGCCACCAATCTTTTTAGGTGTGATTGGATCACCTTTAAAACATTTTGTTTTAAAATCATTTGTTTTGGTTTACGAAATCAGAAAACGGGTTCGGGAGTCGGTTACGTACGAGGAAGGATTAGCACCCTCGTAACGCCCAAAAATTGGTACCTAATTGATTATCGATTGTCTTTAATGTCAGAAATTTAGAAATTTTAAGATGCAATCCTTTTTAAAATATTTTGATTTTGAAAATTAGGGTTCACTTGTATCAAACGAATCAAAATATCATATCCAGTAAGTTAGGACGCAATATTTTTAAGACATTCGAAGCTAAGCTAACCATTTTTTTTTTTGAAAATCCCTATCTTGAAACGACAAAACGCCATATCCAGTAAGTTAGGACATAACGCTTTGAAATTCTAAGACAGTTGCTCGTATTTTGAAAACTTTAAAAAAACTTAGAAGGGTGGTTGACTATTCGAACTCAACGAGAAAAGTTGCAACCCAGTATGTTAGGGCACTACCTTTCTCGTGGCTTCCAAATACCAAGCATTGCTTTTTATTTGTGAAAACATTGGAATCTCATTTTTAAATTGATGCATGAAGGAGTATATTATAAAACAAAACATATAAGACAACATGCTATAACAATAGGTAAATAAAAACATAATAATAATAACATAAATGTCATACATTAATTAACATATATACAAAAAATAAAAACATGGCAAATTTTAAATAAGTAAAATACACATAAAAAACAATATATAGATATTAAGGAGGAATAAGTAAAACATATAAACATGTAATTTAACATATATTTAAATACGTTAATAAACAAGAAATTGATGCATGATATACAATTATATACATAAACATAAAGGAAAATAATAATATAATATTAACATACAACAATCGTGAATTATATTTGATATATAAAAAAATAAAAGATTTTATGCATAAAAATAATCACAAGAGAGAATTAATTTTTAATATTGAAATAATACATAAAAATATGATCCCATAGTATAATATTTTAACAATTTTTAAAAAATAATAATAGTATAAATAACATAGATAATAAATAAAATAATTATAGTATATAATATAAAAGTAAATGGGTTTTAAAAAATACCATAATACATAGTATACAATAGGGTATATAATAAAGTAATAATTTTATAGCATAGGATATAAAAGTATGTAGGGTTTGTTTAAAATATTTAATACTAATTTAATAATAAAAATAACATTGTAAGGAATAATATATCTATGAAAATATATAATAGATAATAATAATATGAAATAATATATGTTAAAATATATATATTAATATGATAATACAAGAAATATGAAGTACTATAAAAAATATTAAAATATAATAAAAATATAAGTAAGTAATAATATAAAATTTTTTATGTTAAAATAAAATAATATATATATTTACAATTTAAAATAAATAAGTTATAAATAATTTAAAAGGGATAACGGGACTAAAATTAAACATAAATTAAAATCAGTGGTTAATTTAATAATAAAAGAAACGGATTGGGGCTTAATTAAAGTGCCCATTAGAATCTTAGGGACTCATTGGGAAATTTTTCCTTATCCCAAAACGGTACCGTTTCCCCAGTTAAGCTTTAAAAGGCCATTTAGGACTAAATTGAAACGAATACAAACTATTAGAGCCAAATTTTAATAAAAATAAAATGAGATTTCAAGCACAGAAAACTCGGAGGGATTAATTGGATAATTAAGCCATTAATCAGAAACATGCGGATCCTCTCCGGGTTTTCGGGTTAACGCGCGGACTTTAATCCCTAAAACGGCACTGTTTTGCTGCTTATTAACTAAACAGAAACGGTGTCGTTTAACACGAGACTATAAAAGGCTGTTTTAAGCCTTAAAATTCATTTGGTTACCGGGTTTCAGAAAAAAAAAAAAAGAAAAAAATCCTCTAAAGACAGAGGGGAGAGAGAAGAGAGGGGGTCCTCGGAGCTCCGTCGAGCCTCCGTCATCAGATCCCCACGCGCCCACGCGCCGTCACCAGATCCACCGCACATGGCGACTGGTGGTAAGAAAATCCCCGTTTTTTAACGGTATAAAGGTATGTCTCTTTTCCCTTCTTTGTTTTGTCTGTAAACTGAAAACTACCCGTGAAAACAAAAATAATAAAACCAAAATAGAAAGAAAAAAAAAGATCACCTTTCTGAAGACAAATGCTTTCTTTTCGTATATATATATATATATGCTTGCGAAGATTTACAACTGTTTAGTTTTTCTTTCTCTGTTTCTTTTTCTGTTTTTGCTCTCTGTTTATGGGTGTTCTCCCTAATTTTTCTTTGTGTATCGCTGTCTATCTATACTTCTTCTTTTCTCTGTATATATGTGTCCTCCTTTTTAAAATATTTAGATGGCTTTATAACCTTAAACTACTACCTATTTTGGAAAGAAATCGAAAGATTTTTTTTCCATATCCTTCCCTAGTATATTTGCTGCAATTTGCTTTGATTTTCTTTCCATATTTGCTCTCTACTGTAGTTTCCTTTTCTTGCTGCTTTCCATGTCTGCTGTTTCTTTTTCATTTTGCAGGTTAATCGTAAAGATCCCGGTGGCCCAAGATCTATCTGTACATTGATGTCGGCACAATTAGTGGTGGTGGTGCGTTGATCGAGCTACCAAATCG
Organism: Gossypium stocksii; assembly: GCA_020496765.1. Taxonomy (NCBI): domain Eukaryota; kingdom Viridiplantae; phylum Streptophyta; class Magnoliopsida; order Malvales; family Malvaceae; genus Gossypium; species Gossypium stocksii. The sequence continues at coordinate 43,860,772 of CM035628.1, read as the reverse complement.
GGGCGGTCGTGGTATCAACGAGACCAGCTGAGTCGCTGACTGGCCTTTATTGGAGGTTGAACCGTTGAGAGGCTCCTGGGGAACTAATGGGACTGAGACAGCGTATTGATGGCGTACCAACTGGCATTGATGGCCTCAATTCGGGGAATGGACAGACGCTCCCCGAATATTCGAGAAGCAGTTACGGCGCGAGGGTGTTTAGGGAACCATAGGGTTCCCTGTTCACCTAAGTCCTTTGGACCTTTTGGGCTGTTTTAAATTTGGGCTTCAGGGTACTTGGGTAGTTAGCTGTTTGGGTCATCTGGTGTATGGGTCACGGGTGTAAGTTGGTTCACTGGGTAGCAGGCTAATCTGTTTTGCTATTGGGCCCCCAATGCTTGGGCTTTGTAACCTGGACTGTTTAAAGGGACTTTTAAATAAATAAATACTTATCTATTTAAAATTTTTATTCTGTTTTAAGCCCGGTCAAATTTGGGCTGCTACAGCTGCCCCTCTTTGCTCATTTCTGTGTAACGGGAATGGAGCAAAGATTTAGAAAGACCAAATTTGACCGGTCTTCAATCTGCTTCTTGCAAACTTATGAATGTCATGTTGACATCTTCGATCTACTCTCCGCTGAACATAGAAACGTCAAATCTGCTTCTTCGATTTGTTCTTTGACAATACAAAGATGCCAAATCATCTTAGATTTGCTTTAGCATGAGTACGCGAAAGCCAAATCAGCTATGTCTTCGATTTGCTCCTTGCCAATACAGGGATGCCAAACCATCTTGGATCTACTTCAGTATAAACATCTAAATGCCAGATCTGCTATGTGTCTGCTCTCCGACCGAATATGGAAACGTCAAACTTCAATTTGCTCTCTGCCAATACAGAGATGCCAAATCATCTTAGATTTGCCTTAGCGTGAACACGCAAAAGCCAAACCGGCTATGTCTTCAATTTGCTCCTTGCCAATACAAGGACACCAAACCATCTTGAATCTACTTCAGTATAAACATCTGAATGCCAGATCTACTATGTGTCTGCCCTCCACTGAATATGGAGATGCCAAACTTTGACTTGCTCTCTGCCAATACGAAGATGCCAAATCATCTTAGATTTCCTTCAATCGTGAACATGTGAAAGCCAAATCAGTTATATCTTTGATTTGCTCCCTGCCAATATAGGGCTGCCAAACCATCTTGGATTTGCTTCAGTATAAACATCTGAATGCCAGATCTACTATGTATTTGCCCTCCACTGAATATGGAGACGCCAGACTTCGACTTGCTCTCTGCCAATATGGAGACGCCAAATCATCTTAGATTTGCTTCAATCGTGAACACGTGAAAACCAAATCAGCTATGTCTTTGATTTGCTCCCTGGCAATACAGGGATGCCAAACCATCTTGGATCTGCTTTAGTATAAACATCTGAATGCCAGATCTGCTATGTATTTGCCCTCCACCGAATATGGAGACGCCTGACTTCGATTTGCTCTCTGCCAATATAGAGACGCCAAATCATCTTAGATTTGCTTCAGCGTAAACACGCGAAAGCCAAATCAGCTATGTCTTCGATTTGCTCCTCGCCAATACAAGGACGCCAAACCATCTTGGATCTGTTTCAGTATAAGCATCTGAATGCCAGATCTGCTATGCTGCGGCTTGTTACCTTATTGTTTAGGGGGTTAAGGCGCGTCGTCTTCAATAACCTGTAGATTGTGTATGTGATTATGACCAGTGATTAGGATGCTATGATCAAAGTGAGTCAAATGTTCCTAATTAAACATGACATGATGCAAAATGTTATGAATATGACCCCTATCCTAGACGTTACCACTCATTTTATCTTTTCCAAAAGTATTATTCTTACTCAACCTGTATGCCCACACCATTCTTCAAATGCCACGATCCACTGAGGATGGCTGTAAGATATTCTTTCCTTAGAATTGAATCGTTGATTTTGTCCCTTTATCCTTTTGACTGGAAGATAGAAATTCCTCGAGTTCTTTCAACCCTTACTTATGTGAATTTCTCAAACAATTGTCCTGTTTTAATTTCTTGTATTATCTAGAAATTCCAGAGTAATGCGCAAAACTTCATTTGTGAAAGTATTTAGTTCATCTATCATTATTTCAATGAAACATACTTAAAGAACAATAGAAGATGAATAAATCTTTAAGATCAATTGGATTTGAATGAATTATCAAAAAATACAAAGGAAATTAATCTGATAGCCTATCTTTAAGAAGAAAAAGAATCTAAAAGATAGCAAACAAGCCAAAAGTTAGATGCCCTAGATATCGCCGCTTGAGCGCTTGTACATCAACTTCATGAAGACATGTGTTTAGGAGATTCAAAGTACTCTGTCGATGCCCCAGTATGCAACGCACTTCTTTCTTCGCTGAGCAAAATTACCGGATGCTTCGAAATTTGAGTCGCCCTTTCAGATTTTCAACTCAAAACCCCTTTGGCCACAAGGCGCCCTTTGCAGGTTTTCACCTTGGCCTCTCCATTTTCTCTTTCTCTTTTTTTTTTTTTACCTCAAGGCGCCCTTTGCGGGTTTTCACCTTGGATTCTCTTCTCTTTTAGACAAAGTATTTTTTAACTGAGTCTGAGTTTACTGGATTGGGTAAACATTTCCCATCCATCTCCGTTAAGATCAATGCACCACCAGAGAAAGTTTTCTTCACGACATACGGCCCCTCCCAATTTGGCATCCATTTTCCCCTAAAGTCCTTTTGAATAGGAAGGATTTTTTTCAGTACAAGGTCTTCCTCGTGGAACTCTCTTGGTCGAACCTTCTTATCATAAGCTCGCATCAATCGCTTCTGATATATTTGACCATGTCGAATGGCTCTCAGTCTCTTTTCCTCAATCAAGTTCAACTGATCATATTGAGATTGAACCCATTCAGCTTCATCCAATTTTACTTCCGCCAAGATTTGCAGATAAGGTATTTCTATTTCAATAGGTAACACCGCTTCCATCCCATAAACCAATAAGAATGGGGTTGCCCCAGTAGAGGTTCTGACAGATGTTCGATAGGCCAGGAGTGCAAACGGTAATTTCTCGTGCCAATCTCTGTAAGTCTCAGTCATTTTTCCCACTATTTTCTTGATATTCTTATTGGCAGCTTCCACTGCCCCATTCATTTTTGGGTGATAAGGAGAAGAATTGTGATGTTTGATCTTGAACTGGTCACAAACCTCTGCTATCATTTTGTTGTTCAAGTTCAATGCATTATCGGATATGATCCTCTCAGGCATTCCATACCGACAAATGATCTCCTTTTTCAAGAACCGACTCACAGCTGACTTAGTGACATTCGCATAAGAAGCGGCCTCTACCCATTTCGTGAAGTAGTCAATGACCACAAAGATAAACTGATGTCCATTCGAAGCTTTCGGTGATATGGGCCCAATGACATCCATGCCCCACATAGAAAAAGGCCATGGAGAAGTCATAACATGCAAAAGTGAAGGTGGCACATGGATTTTGTCCCCATAAATCTGACATTTATGGCATTTCTTGGCATAGTTGATACAGTCCCCTTCCATAGTAGCCCAATAGTAGCTGAACCTCATGATTTGTCTTGCCATTGTGAAACCATTTGTGTGTGTCCCACATACCCCTTCATGAACTTCTTCTAAAATTAGCTTGGCTTCTACAGCATCGACACACCTCAAAAGTACTTGGTCCTTCCTTTTCTTGTACAAAATATCCCCGTCCAAGATGTAGTCACAAGCCAACCTTCTCAAAGTTTGTTTATCATTTTCATTGGCTTGTTCAGGGTATTTACGATCTCTCACATATCGTAGTATATCTTGATACCACGGGTTATCGTCCTTTTCTTCTTCCTCAATGTTACAACATTGAGCTGGAGCTTTATAGACACTAATTTCGATTGGTCTCATCTCTTCCTCTTTGTTCGCCTTAATCATTGAGGCTAAGGTGGCCAAAGCATCTGCCATTTGGTTCTCATCTCGTGGAAGATAATTGAAAGTGATATCCTCGAACTCCTTAAGTAATCCCAAGACTATCTTTCGATAATTGAGTAACTTTGGGTACCTTGTCTCCCATTCACCCCTAAGCTGGTAGATTACCAATGCAGAGTCTCCATATACGTCCAGACCCCATCCTATAGTTGCTCGAAGTCCCATAATGCACGCTTCATACTCGGCCATATTGTTTGTACAATCAAAATCCAGCTTACATGTGAACGGATAATGATCGCCATCTGGGGATATCAAGACTGCCCCAATTCCATTTCCAACAGCATTAGATGCCCCATCAAAATTTATCTTCCAAGAAGAATTTTCGGTCGTTGCTATATACATTAACTCCTCATTTGGAAAATCAAAGTTCAATGGCTCATAATCCTCTAAAGCTCTACTTGCCAAAAAATCTGCTACCACGCTTCCTTTTATAGCCTTCTAGCTCACATAGACTATATCAAAATCTGAAAGTAATATTTGCCATCTCGTCATTCTCCCATTCAAAGCCGTCGTCTCCATCATGTATTTCAATGGATCTAACTTTGAGATGAGCCAAGTGGTATGGTATAGCATATACTGTCTTAACCTCCGGGTAGTCCAAATCACCACACAACATAACTTTTCAATCGGCGAATATCTCATCTCAGGGTCAGTAAATTTCTTACTGAGGTAATAGATTGCCCTTTCCTTTCTCCCCGACTCGTCATGCTGACCCAACACACACCCCATAGAATTACTGAACATTGATAAGTACAGTATTAACGGCCGGTCTGGGTTAGGTGGAGAAAATACTGGAGCATTCAATAAATACTGCTTGACCTTCTCAAAAGCATTTTGGCATTCCTCGTCCCAAGTACCTTGATTGTGCTTTCTGAGGAGGCGAAAGATAGGATCACATTTCTCGGTTAGCTGTGAAATGAACCGAGTGATGTAATTCAACCTTCCTAGGAATCCTTGAACTTCTTTCTGGGTTTATGGTGGAGGTAATTCTCGTATGGCTTTGACTTTGTCTGAGTCAACTTCTATTCCCTTTTCACTGACTACAAAACCCAATAGCTTCCCCAATCTAACTCCGAAGGTGCACTTTGCCGGATTGAGCTTTAATTGGAACTTCCTCAACCTCAAGAATAATCTCCTTAAAACTTCGATATGCTCTTTCTCCGTTCGAGACTTAGCGATCATATCATCAACATATACTTCGATATCCCTATGCATCATGTCATAGAATAAGTTCACCATGGCCCGCTGGTAAGTTGTCCCTGCGTTCTTTAATCCAAATGGCATTACTTTGTAGTAGAAGGTGCCCCACAAGGTTATGAAGGTAGTCTTGTCTGTGTCCTCTGGATGCATCTTTATCTGATTATATCCTGAGAAACCATCCATGAAGGAGAACAATGAATATCCCGCCGTGTTGTCCACCAAAGTGTCGATGTGTGGTAAGGGAAAGTTGTCTTTTGGGCTAGCTTTGTTCAGATCTCTGTAGTCAACACACATTCGTACCTTCCCATCTTTCTTGGGTACTAGCACAATATTAGCTACCCATTTAGAGTACTTAACTTCTTGCAAGACTCTGGCATCAAACTGCTTCTTAACCTCATCCTTTATTTTCAGAACGATATCTGGCCTCATTCGTCACAACTTCTGTTGGACTGGCTTGCAATCCTTTCTTATCGGTAGACGATGTACTACAATGTCAGTACTTAAACCGGGCATATCCTGGTATGACCATGCAAAAATATCATGGAACTCTCGAAGCAATTCAACCAAAACTTGCCTTGTGTCCTTGGCAATCAGTGTTCCAATTTTCACCTCCTTCCCCTCCTCTAGGGTTACACTCTCAATTGCCTCTTTCTCATGAGGCATAATTTGTTTCTCCTCCTGTTTTACCATTCTTAACAAATCTGGAGACACATCACATTCTAGGTCATCCTCAAAATCCCAAGATTCCTCTAAACACATGTCTTGCTTGTAAGAGAAATTAGGCGTTGCTGTATCAGTGCTCATATCATTAATATCTAAGGACCTGTGGGGGTATGAAAGAATATACAAAGAATGAATGAATTTCAGAATGATTATTTATGTGCTATGAATGAAAGAATAAGAATTGTAAAGGCTTAACAAAATATTGGTTGATAAAAAAAATGAAACAATACTCGTCGAAACTGATAATAAAGTCATGTTTTATTGAAATAATAATAGACGATCATAAGCCTATTTCACAAATGTAATCTCATTATTCCTAGGCTCTAGAATAATAGAAATGTTTTGAGAATTACTCTGAAAATTTCCTAAAGGCTACAGGAGGTTCCTCCGCAGTCCAATTGTTCAAAGAGCTTCCCGGTTCGTAAGGGCGGATGCCCATAAGGTTTCCTTGCTCCAATCCTTCATTATGTACAGCATTAATTTGATGACTTCCTTTCACAAGCAACCCTCCCGACATAAAGGTTTTGGATATTGGAGGGAATGTCATCGGTTCCCACTCCACTTCTCTTCCATCCAAGCGCGCCTTCCTTTTCTCTTGGCGCTTCTTAATTTCCTTCATCTTTTGCTTGTGGTCTGACCTAAAACCCAAACCAAAGCAGTCTTTCTTTTCAATCACCTTCGAGATTTGAATCCCACCTTGTAAATGCTTCCCTAGCCCTTTTCCTGGTAATGCTCCCTTCCCTATCACCATTTGTAGGGCCATCCTTGTAGCCCGAGACATCTTGGGCACCGGCATCTCACTCCTTTCTACAATGAAGGTTGCATTGATGATTTCTAAAGAGCAAAAAGAACCCTCAATGGCCTCTTCATCTGCTTCAACATATGGAGCCTTGCTAGTAACTGCCGCTATAATATCCTCCTCAGTATTGATGGTTATTAACCGTCCATCCTTTACTAGCTTCAATTTTTGGTGTAATGAAGAAGGCACCGCCCCTACTAAGTGTATCATTGCCTCCCCAACAAACAATTGTAGGAAGGTTTGATATCCATCACCAACAAATCAACCTCGTACGTATTCAGCTCGATTTCCAAAGGAATGTTAATTCGTCCCATAACCTTCCTTTCGGTTCCATCGAAGGCTCTCACCACATTATGACATGCCTTCATGTGCGAGCTGTCAATAGGCAATCTGCTAAAGGTGGATAACGGTAGGACATCCAAAGCTGATCCATTGTCAATAAGTATGCTAGGAAGTGTGTATCCCTTGCACCGAGTAGTGATGTGTAAGGCCCTAGTTGACCCCATGCCTCCTTGTGGGATCTCATCATCATTGAAATAGATGAAATAATCCGCACTTATATTGTTTATCAAACAGTCCAACTTATTAACAGATATGTCATGAGTGACATATGTTTCATTGAACACCTTCAACAACGCCTCTCGATGCACCTCAGAACTCAGAAGTAGGGCCAACACTGATATACGAGCTGGTTGCCTTCGCAACTGCTCGACCACACTATACTCACTGTGCTTAAGGAACTTTAGAAATTCCTTAGCCTCTTCCTCCTTTACCGGCTCCTTGACAGGCCCTTCAACCTCTTTCCTCTCCTCGACATCCTTTGTTTGTGCGGGTTCTATTCTAATGCCTCCCATATCATAATGCTTCCCATTTCGTGTATGGGAACCTTCGACTTGCACCTCCTTAGATGTGATAGCTGCACCTCCCTCCATTGGTACTATCACTCCACAGTCATAGTTCCATGGTACCTTCTTACTATCCGTATAAGGGAACGGCGTGGGCCTGCATATAATGACCTTGGGCACCATTTGTACCTCCGCTTGATTATTCCCAAGCAGGGAAATAGTAATCTTTGGTTGGTTAGTTCTTTTCTGTCCATCCTCCAGCACACAGATTTGTCTTTCACAGGAGCCACTTTCAAGAACTTGTAACTCCTTGTTGTCTATAAAGCCTTGTACTACGGCTTTGAATTCTCCACAATTCTAGATCTCATGACCCATCTCCTCATGAAACTCACAATAGTTCCCCATTCCTTCTCTACCTTTTTCGGAGGTCAGCATACCTCTCTTCACCATCTCTTCCCATATTACCTTCATAGGTGTCCTTACCTCACTCACATCCTCCTTGATTCTTTCTTCCCTAACTTCACCAATGGCATTCACTCCTTGATTACCATGATCTGGTAACGGATTTTCAGTGTTAAGGGCATTATCAAATTTCACCACCCCTATCTTGATAAGCCTCTCTACAGCCTTTTTGAACCCAATGTAGTTTTCAATTGAATGCCCCGGTACTTCCGCATGGTATTCACATTTAACATTTGCGTCATACCATTTGGGGTATGGGGGTTGCAAAGGTTTCAAGTGGAAAGGAGTGATGGCATGTGCATCATATAAGTTTTGGTATAGCTCCTGGTACGTCACAGGGATTGGCGTAAACTGCATCTTCTCTGGATTTTGTCTTGCACCGGATTCTTGCCCTCGAGAATTTTGTTGTCCAACCACAGCCGCTTTAGGTTGGCTTACCGTAATTGTCTTTGAGTTAAAACTATTTGCATTGTTCACCTCATTATCTTTTCTCCTTGGGGCCGATCTTTTAGTTGTTTCTCACTAGATTTTGCCCCCTCTTATAGCGTTTTCAATCATCTCTCCCGCCATAACTATATCTGCGAAACTCTTCGTGGTGCTTCCAATCATGTGAGTAATGAACAGAGCCTTCAGCGTGTTGATAAATAACATGGTGGTCTCCTTTTCCAACAGCGACAGCTGTACTTGCATTGCCACCTCTCTCCATGTTTGAGCGTACTGCCTAAAGTTTTCATTAGGCTTTTTCTCCATGTTTTGTAATGTGATCCTATCCGGCGTCATGTCGGTTACATGGTTGTACTGCTACATGAAAGCCTGTGCAAGATCTCTCCATGAGCTAATTTTGGAACGGCTCAACTGATTGTACCATTTGGCTACCGCTCCCATTAAGGTATCTTGGAAACAATGGATCAACAGCTGATCATTGTTCACATAACCGGTCATTCTCTTACAAAACATCGTAATGTGTGCCTCTGGGCAGGTAATCCCATTATATTTCTCAAACTCCGACATCTTAAATTTGTGAGGTAGCACCAAGTTTGGGACCAAGCTTAGGTCTTTCGCATCAATCCCGTGATGATTGCCAGTGCTTTCTAAAATCCTGAACTTTTCCTCCAACCACTTGCAGCGATCTTCCAACTATTTCGAGGATTCAGTTGCCATTCTTTCCTTCTCCAACATATCCAAGTCAGGAATGTTATCTCCTAAATTGAATCCCGACCCAGACGGGAAATTTACAGGAATTCCAGCATCAACTTGCCCCTGTTGAGGCCTTATAGTAATAGACGGCCTCCTAGGTGGTGCCTCGGTTTGTATTGGTTCATGAGATGGAGTAAAACCCGGAGGATGATCCTCACCCACCTCACCAGTGATAGCCATGGGAGCCTTTCCCTTATCAGTGGCCCTTAGCAGCTGATCCATTTCTGCCATCATATTCCTTTTAGCCTCCATCATTTGCTCCCTCATGTCATTTTATATTTTAGCTAATTGCTCTTACAGTTGGTCCTGCATGTCCTTTTGTAACTATTCAAACCTTTGATCCATATTTTTTCTTTTCGCTCAAGTTCTGTACAGATGTGTGATTTCTAGATTTTCTTCCCTAACCTATGTAGTGATTTTAACTAATTAGGATCTTCCTATAATTTTGAATGCAAATAATGCAATGGAACGCTATGTTATGCAAATGCATGAATGCGAAAAAGGCATCGATCTCGATTTAATCTCATTTAGGAAACTTTATTTAGAAAAAGAATATCTTTACATATAAATGGATTACATATATGCCTTTGCTCTAATGCCCAAAGTTCGAACTCTATCTAATAAAAGGGCTAACTCTCGACCCTTATCAGATGTTGACTCATACATCATACTCAACGCATCAGCTCGTATGGCTAAGTCTCGAACATATTCAGCAACCTCTCGAATCTGGGCTATAGCCTCCCCAATAATGTAGTCCCTATCTCTGACTTGACCTTTAACCTGATGGAGCTCTCCATTTAAACAATCTTCTCGCGCCTCGAGTTGCTCAATTCGAAGTTCACCATCATGCAATGCCAACTCCAAATCTTCAACCTTATCTTTTAGCTCCTTCAACTGAACCATAGGATCATGGTTTTGGTGCCAACAGAGTGATCTTCCAAGCTCAGTTACCTTAGTCTTCAATCCTTGATTCTCTTTCTCCAAAGCCAAATTCTGCTATCGCATCTCTTGAAACTTCCTCTCCCAATACTCGGCTCTAGATTTTTCCTCTTGAACTTCTTTTTGCCATTGTTCCTAGACTTTCTTAATCTAACTCATTTCAAAGTTCCCTATGCCTTCTTGTATTCCTCTTTCAAGTCCATCTCGGTCTTCTTCTACCTTCCTTTTTTCTTTCCTCACCCTTTCAACCTCCTTCTTTTTCCCATCGACATCTAAGCTCAAGTACATCTTCTCTTCCTCAATCTTTTCTATCTTCTTTTCAAGTTCCAAATTCTTTCTCTTAAATTCTTGCTTCATGATCTCAAGCTCCAAGGGTACCTCTCGCAAGTAGTCCTCTATTGGTCGAGCTTCATCCATCTTTGACCTAGGGACATTATCATCAATCCTTCTGCTCCTCTACTCAACAAACTCTGGGGTCGCAGCAGGGCTAATAGCCATTCCCTTCAACCGACAAGTCTTGTTCCAAGCACTAGAAATCTCACTAACCTTCCTCTTATAATCTGCCCCTCTATATACAAACTCGCTCTGGGCTAACCCATGGGTTGCTGGTACGAACTGCCTCAATCCATTTTGCCTCAACACAAGCAAAGGGGCATACCCAATGGCACCCCAAATTCCCAACAGGGGAATCCAATCAAAGTCACCGCATCGATAAAGTATCTCACCAGGCACCATCCACGATGCTCTCCACTCAACATCCTTTAACTGAAGATTCCGAAGCAATGCCATCCAATTTCCCTCCGGCACGTTCACTCTCCTAGACGAGGCCACTATGTCTTTCAATGGGGAGTAGTTCTCAAAGAAAACCCGGCATACGATATCATCAATCAACTTGAAGTGACTCTAAAACCAAGCCAACAATAACTTAGCACAGCCTATAAACCTGCCTGCACCAGCTCGCCTACATGCCCCTAAAGATCTGAACGTCTTCGCCAAAATTGCAGAAACAGAAGTAACCCTTTTGCTAAGTCTATGAAAAAGATCCGTGGTCGCCTCATCCACATATCCCAAGGCTCTAGGAAAAACCATCAACCCATACAGACTTAAGGCAAAAATATCCACTTTCTTCGTCTCAACGGGGTGTGTCAGAATCAACTCTTTCAAAGCTTCCCAAGAAATGCACTTGCACTCTCCTTTCTCCTTAATTCTGGCCGCGACCCACTGCTCGCTCATCCCCGTAATGACCATTAATTTCTTCCAAAAGGCTGGGATACAAGCAGCTCGAGAATAAATCCTATCAACCTGAAACCTAGGACACCGAAGTAAGGCAGTGTACTCCTCCACAGTAGGTACCAAGTTTACCTCTCCAAAAGTGAAACAACTATACGCCGGGTTCCAAAACTGAGTAAGGGCCCGGAACAAGTGCTCATCTACCTGAATATCAAGCAAAAAAGGTAAATCCCCATAATTATCGTAGAATAACCGCTTTGTCACATTGCCCCACTGATACTAAATCTTCTTAAGCTCTTGAAGATTATTCTGTGTGACACTAATACGAGTGTAATCGGACAACTCCAACACATATCCCATAGCTATACTATCTCCCTTTTCTAGTTGAGTTTGCTCTGACCATCTATGAACATCGATGTTGGCCTCCACTCTATCAAGAAGTCCGTTTTCCATAATAATGCTCCCTAACTTAAAAACCGACCGTGAATCGATGCCTTTTAAATGCAACATGTCATGCAAACAAAAAGAAACGAAAGAGTCAGTAATCATGTAAGATCAATAAAACTTTAAAGATAATCTATGAGGGTAATATCTAAAGTATAACAAAACTGGGCTCTTACGGTTTTTCTATATGAGTTTGGTTCTAAAGTTTGAGGTACCCAAACCAGTAGATTCCTTGATTCTAACCCATTATAGGCTCATTTAAATCAAGTTTAGTTCAGGGGAATACATTTCTCTATGGCTACACGGAGATGAAAATCTCACGAAACCATAGGTACGGATGTATCCTGAAAGTGATCCACTATCCTACACGCAGGCGAAAACCTCACGAAGGCGTAGCTTCTCACTCCCACTTAAGGGTTTGACCACAACGGTCATGCAAATACAATGCATCATAATATAATAACATATGCGATAACACAAACACATGGAATACAAAAGGATTAAATTTTAAAACTTTCTAGATTTCTGACATTAAGACAAAGGGTAATCAATTATACGGCTTGACTCTCTTATTGGTCCCCAGTGGAGTCGCCAAGCTGTCGAAACCATTTTTTATGAGGTTTGAAAAACGGGGTTCGACTTTAAAAACTAAAACGGGAGTCGCCACCAATCTTTTTAGGTGTGATTGGATCACCTTTAAAATATTTTGTTTTAAAATCATTTTTTTTGGTCTACGAAATCAGAAAACGGGTTCGGGAATCGGTTACGTATGAGGAAGGATTAGCACCCTCGTAACGCCCAAAAATTGGTACCTAATTGATTATCGATTATCTTTAATGTCAGAAATTTAGAAATTTTAAGATGCAATCCTTTTTAAAATATTTTGATTTTGAAAATTAGGGTTCACTTGTACCAAACAAATCAAAATATCATATCCAGTAAGTTAGGACGCAATATTTTTAAGACATTCGAAGCTAAGCTAACCATTTTTTTTTTTGAAAATCCCTATCTTGAAATGACAAAACGCCATATCCAGTCAGTTAGGACATAACGCTTTGAAATTCCAAGACAGTTGTTCGTATTTTGAAAACTTTAAAAAAACTTAGAAGGGTGGTTGACTATTCGAACTCAACGAGAAAAGTTGCAACCCAGTAAGTTAGGGCACTACCTTTCTCGTGGCTTCCAAATACCAAGCATTGCCTTTTATTTGTGAAAACATTGGAATCTCATTTTTAAATTGATGCATGAAGGAGTATATTATAAAACAAAACATATAAGACAACATGCTATAATAGGAGGTAAATAAAAACATAATAACAATAACATAAATGTCATACATTAATTAACATATATACAAAAAATAAAAACATGGCAAATTTTAAATAAGTAAAATACACATAAAAAACAATATATAGATATTAAGGAGGAATAAGTAAAACATATAAACATGTAATTCAACATATATTTAAATACGTTAATAAACAATAAATTGATGCATGATATACAATTATATACATAAACATAAAGGAAAATAATAATATAATATTAACATACAACAATTGTGAATTATATTTGATATATAAAAAAATAAAAGATTTTATGCATAAAAATAATCACAAGAGAGAATTAATTTTTAATAATGAAATAATACATAAAAATATGATCCCATAGTATAATATTTTAACAATTTTTAAAAAATAATAATAGTATAAATAACATAGATAATAAATAAAGTAATTATAGTATATAATATAAAAGTAAATGGGTTTTAAAAAATACCATAATACATAGTATACAATAGGGTATATAATAAAATAATAATTTTATAGCATAGGAGATAAAAGTATGTAGGGTTTGTTTAAAATATTTAATACTAATTTAATAATAAAAATAACATTGTAAGGAATAATATATCTATGAAAATATATAATAGATAATAATAATATGAAATAATATATGTTAAAATATATATATTAATATGATAATACAAGAAATATGAAGTACTATAAAAAATATTAAAATATAATAAAAATATAAGTAAGTAATAATATAAAATATTTTATGTTAAAATAAAATAATATATATATATTTACAATTTAAAATAAATAAGTTATAAATAATTTAAAAGGGATAAATGGACTAAAATTAAACATAAATTAAAATCAGTGGTTAATTTAATAATAAAAGAAACGGATTGGGACTTAATTAAAGTGCCCAGTAGAATCTTAGGGACTCATTGGGAAATTTTCCCTTATCCCAAAACGGTACCGTTTCCCCAGTTAAGCTTTAAAAGGCCATTTAGGACTAAATTGAAACGAATACAAACTATTAGGGCCAAATTTTAATAAAAATAAAATGAGATTTCAAGCACAGAACTCGGAGGGATTAATTGGATAATTAATCCATTAATCAGAAACACGCGGATCCTCCCCGGGTTTTCGGGTCAACACGCGGACTTTAATCCCTAAAACGGCACCGTTTTGCTGCTTATTAACTAAACAGAAACGGTGTCGTTTAACACAAGACTATAAAAGGCTGTTTGAAGCCTTAAAATTCATTTGGTTACCGGGTTTCAGAAAAAAAAAAGAAAAAATCCTCTGAAGACAGAGCGGAGAGAGAAGAGAGGGGGTCCTCGAAACTCCGTCGAGCCTCCATCATTAGATCCCCACGCGCCCACGCGCCGTCACCAGATCCACCGCACACGGCGACCGGTGGTAAGAAAATCCTCGTTTTTTAACGGTATAAAGGTACGTCTCTTTTCCCTTCTTTGTTTTGTCTGTAAACTGAAAACTTTCGTGAAAACAAAAACAATAAAACAAAATAGAAAGAAAAAAAAAAGATCACCTTTCTGAAGACAAATGCTTTCTTTTCGTATATATATATATGCTTGCGAAGATTTACAACTGTTTAGTTTTTTCTTTCTCTATTTCTTTTTCTATTTTTGCTCTCTGTATATGGGTGTTGTCCCTAATTTTTCTTTGTGTATCACTGTCTATCTATACTTCTTCTTTTCTCCGTGTATATGTGTCCTCCTTTTTAAAATATTTAGATGGCTTTATAACCTTAAACTACTGCCTATTTTGGAAAGAAATCGAAACATTTCTTTTCCATATCCTTCCCTAGTATATTTGCTGCAATTTGCTTTGATTTTCTTTCTATATTTGCTCTCTATTGTAGTTTTCTTTTCTTGCTGCTTTCTGTGTCTGCTGTTTCTTTTTCATTTTGCAGGTTAATCGCGAAGATCCCAGTGGCCCAAGATCTATCTGTAAATTGATGTCGGCACAATCAGTGGTGGTGGTGCGTTGATCGAGCTACCAAACCGGGGCGGTCGTGGTATCGACGAGACCAGCTGAGTCACTGACTGGCCCTAATTGGAGGTTGAACCGTCGAGAGGCTCCCGAGGCACTGATGGGACTGAGACAGCGTATTGATGGCGTACCAGCTGGCATTGATGGCCTCGATTCAGGGAATAGACAGACGCTCCCCGAATATTCGAGAAGCAGTTGCGGCGCGAAGGTGTTTAGGGAACCCTAGGGTTCCCTGTTCACCTAAGTCCTTTGGGCCTTTTGGGCTGTTTTAAATTTAGGCTACAGGGTACTTGGGTAGTTAGCTGTTTGGGTCATCTAGTGTATGGGTCACGGGTGTAAGTGGGTTCACTAGGTAGCAGGCTAATCTGTTTTGCTAATAGGCCCCCAATGCTTGGGCTTTGTAACCTGGACTGTTTAAAGGGACTTTTAAATAAATAAATACTTATCTATTTAAAATTTTTATTCTGTTTTAAAGCCGGTCAAATTTGGGCTACTACAGCGTGATGGCCCAAAAATTCTCATCTCTTTTCAAGTCAAGTAAGTACTGCAAGTCACCATAGTTGTTGTAGAACAACTGTTTGGCTTCGTTACTCCATTGATCCCATATTTCTTTTGACTCATGGTGATTATTCTGTGTGATGCTGATACGAGTGTAGTCTGACAGCTCTGACACATATCCCACAGCTAGACTATCTCCTTTTTCTAACTAAGTTTGCTCTGACCGTCTATGGACATTAACGTTGCCCTCCACTCTATCAAGAAGTCCGTTCTCCATAATAAAACTTTCTAACTTAGAAACTGATCGTGAATCGATACCTTTTAAATGCAAAATGACATGCCACAAAAAAAGGAAATAGTCAGTGTCACATGATATTAATATACTCAAAGATATCCTATAAGGGTAATAACTAAAATATAATTCTATCTAGACTGAGCTCTTACGGTCTTTCTATATGTGGTTTGGTTCTAAAGTTTAAGGTACCCAAACCTGTAGATTCCTCGATCCTCACCCATTATAGGCTCATTCGAATTGAGTTCAGTTCAGGGGGACACATTTCCCTATGGCTGCACGGAGATGAAAATCTCACGAAGGCATAGGTACAGATGTATCCCAAAAGTGATCCACTATCCTGCACGGAGGTGAAAACCTCACGAAGGTGTAGTTTCCCACTCCCACTTAAGGGTATGACCACAACGGTCATGCAAGAATGCAATGCATATCAGAATATAGCAACACATGCAATAATTCAAACACATGTAATGCAAAGAGGATTGAATTTTAAAACTTTTCAAATTTCTGACATTAAGACAAAAGGTAATCAACTATACGGCTTGACTCTCAAATATCTCCAGTGGAGTCGCCAAGCTATCGAAACGATTTTCTATGGGGTTTTGGAAAAACGGGGTGGTTCGACTTTAAAAAACTAAAACAGGAGTCGCCACCAATCTTTTTAGGTGCGATCGGACCACCTTTTTAAAATATCAATTTTGTTTTAAAATCATTAGTTTTGGTCTACGAAATAAAGAAAACGGGTTCGGGAGTCAGTTACGTATGAGGAAGGGTTAGCACCCTCGTAACGCCCAAAAATTGGTACCTAATTGATTATCAAATGTCTTTAATGTTGGAAATTTAAAAAAAAAATTTAAGATACAATCCTCTTTAGAATATTTTTAATTTTAAAAATTAGAGTTTACTTGTATCAAACGGATCAAAATATCACATCCAGTAAGTTAGGATGCAATATTTTTAAGACATTCAAAGTCAAGCTAGCCTTTTGAAAATCTGTATCTCAAAAACGACAAAACGCCATATCCAGTAAGTTAGGACACAACGCTTTGAAATTCCAAAACAATTGCTCGTATTTTGAAAACCTTAAAAACTCAGAAGGGGTGTTTGACTATTCGAACTCAACGAGAAAAGCTGCAACCCAGTAAGTTAGGGCACTACCTTTCTCGAAGCTCCCAAACATCAAGCATTGCCTTTATAATTTTAGAAAACTTTTGGGTGATTTTTGTGGAAATGAGTTTCTTTGTTTATAAAAATAATTCATGCGGAAATATGCATTTTAAGGTAAATATCAAAAATAATAAATTACAACATGTTACACTTCTCCATAATATAAGTAAATAAAGAACAACATGGAATATAATATACACTTAATATGAGGGTTATGCTAAAAGATAAATAAAATGTTAGCAAGTAGCAATTCATGATAAGCTAAAAATATAAAAAATTGGGAAATAAAAAATTTATGATAACAAAAATGACAAAATGATTCTTGGAAACAAATAGTAATTTTTAAAACATTAAATCAATATTATGATAAAAAAATATTAAAAAAATATACATATATATAAAATAATTAATGTTTCCTAGATAAATAAATAAAAACTTAGGGTTTAAAAAGATAAATATATTAAAATACAATTTTATAAAAATATAATGTACCTATTTAAAAATGAACAAAAATAATAAATCAATCTAAATCATGATAAAATATACAAATTTTGAAATAAATAGAATTGATAATATATACAATATGTTAGCAAAATAACTTTGCATAAAAATTTATTTAAAAATATGTAATATATAACAATTTTAAAATAGGATAGTAAAACTTTACATTATTAAGTAAAATATATATATATAGTTTAAAAAATAGGTAGTAGATAATATATGTATAAAATAATTTCATAAAAGAAACTTAGGATTATATAATATATAATATTTTTTTAAAAAAATATCCAAAAAAAGAAAATTAATAACAAAAATATAAAAACCTTTAAAACAAAATATGTGTAAAGTATTAAAATAAATCAATAAAATCAGGTTAAAATAAAAGGATTTAATTTGAATTTTAAATGAATTTGTGGGGTAATTTTAAAAGAAAGAATAAAAGCTGCCCTTAGGATCTAATTGAAACACGCATAAATGAGCAAGGACTTGGAGTGAAAATAAACTGAGTCTCAAAACGCAACGTTCAAATAAGGATTAAATCATAACAGTGCACAAATATTGGGAAAATGCGAAAAACAAATAAAACAAGATTGAGGCTTAATTGAGAATTGGTGCAGGAAGAGAAGGATTTATCGCATAAATTACCCAAATTCTTTAAAATACACAGACCCTGGGTCGAATTCGGGTCAACTCGCGGGTTGTGGCACCACGCGGTGCCGTTTTAAACATGTTTAAAACTCTTTTTTTTTGCTGTAAAATCATTTGAGAACTTTTCTTTAAAACCAAAACCCTAGCGCCTCCCCTAAATCTCCTATTCGGCTGAACCCTAGGCCCATTCCTCAATTGCCGCACCACCATGGAAAACAGTGACCGGTGGTGAGCAACGAAGGCCTATTTTGGTTCCGCTTGCAACCGTTTGAGAGGGCCTAACTTTTCAATCCCGAAAATGAACAAAGAAAACGAGGCTTTAGACCTGTGTGGGCTTCAAATCTGGCGAAGGAGATAAAGCTCCGATGTCGCGACCCAAAAACAATCCAGGTGAGTCTCGCTTTCCCTTTCTTTATTTGTTTTCGCCTTTTTAAATAAAATGAACTGGCAATAAATTTTAAAATAACGAAAATAAAATAAAAACTAAAACAAAAATTTAGACCAAGAAATCAAAAAGAAACCTTCAAAATTTGCTTTTTATTGCTTGTGTTTTCACTGTTTTCTCTGGTTGTATTCGTGTAAAATCGTATCCAAAAAGAATTGAATCCCCTGTTTACATTGCTTTGCTTGGTTTTTATAACCGATTACAGAAAAGGAAAAAAATAAATCTGCCATATTTTCTGCTGCTGTGCTGCTTTTCTTTCCATTTCTGTTCAGGCAAGCGAAGATCTCGGCAATGATGGCGGTGTGAAGGCTGCGGCAATGGTGGCGCGATATTGGGGCCCGTTTGGTGCTTGCAGCGCACAAGGGTTTCCGAACCCTAAGTCTTCTGACATAAAACTTAAGGTCATTGGGCCTTTTAGGCCGTATTAGTTTGCCAGGTTGGGTGAGTCTAGGTTAGGCTATTTGGGTTAAATGTTTCGGCTCTGTTGGGTTTCAACTCAGGCCTGGGTAATCAGGTAGTGGTTAGTTGGGGTTTAATTTGGTATTTGGGTAGAAGGAATTTTGGGCCTGTTGTATTTAGGTTAAGGTTTTGTAATTTGGGCTTAATTGAACTGTTTGTAAAAGGACTAAAAAAAATTGGACTTTTATTTATTTTTGTTTTTTATTTTGCTTTATATTGGTATATAGCCCGGTCAAATTTGGGCTATTACACCCTAGGTGCAAAAATGACTGTTATACCCCTAAGGCTGAATTTTACTGAATGCATGATTTGCTGTTTCTGCTTACTGTATGCCATATCATGATTATCTATTGCATGGGATTTGGGGATTGTTGATGGAGGAAGTGCAAGTGGCATTGCCACGATTTCTGTTTTCAGAGAGAAGCTTTGCCTCGTACTGATATCTGAAAAGGGTTTTGCCCATTCTGTTTTCTGAAAGAGGCCTTGCCTCGTATTTCTGTCAGTGGCTTGGCCACCTTATCTGAGCAGCAATGCTACATCTGTGGTGTGTAGTGGTTGGGTGGGTCGAGTAGCTTCCCACAAGGTGTATTTATGGTTAGTACAGGCGATCGGTTGGACTTAGGCTGGGTTTGGGCATACATGCATAATCTCTGATCTGTTCTGAAATGGGCCTATGGGCCAAACTGTTATCTAAAAAGGGCTAAGGCCCAGTTTACTGTATTTGAATAGGGCTTCAGCGCTGTTATTACTACGACAGGTTAGGGCTTAGGCCCAGTGGGTTTGAGCTGATTTGGGCTTTGGATGAGCTTCTTTACACACTGAGTTTACCAAACTCACCCCTTTTCCTTCCATCATTACAGGTGAGCCCTAGACAGTGGACTTGAAGCTGGGAGGGATTCGGAGTGGCCACAAGGACTACATTTCTGGTTTTAGGTTAATTAATTCACTATTTTATTTAATCGTTTCATTTTTAATTTGAGTTTGTAATAAGGCCACTCTAATTATTTTTGGCTTTTAATTATTTATTTTTACGTTACTTTAATTATTTTGAATATAGCTGCGCGAGTTTTTCTTAAAACTAATCAAACGTTTTCAAAACCAGTCACACGATTCAATTGAGTAACAAGGTACCTTTTTATAATAAATCTCCTAATAACTAGTAGTGGATAGGACGTTCACCTAATAAACCGGGAATTTTTCTTAAGACTCTAATATCAGTTTTGGAAAGCTCACCCTAATACTGGTAACTAGGTAACATAGTTAGTTGTAGGTGATGTGACACCCCGGACTTGGCCATAACGTCTGGGCCGAGTTTGGGGTGTTATATGGCATGGAAACCAAACAAGCCAACTATATGGGTAACAATCCTAGACCTCAAAATAATCCTTATAGTAATACTTACAATGCAGGTTGGCAGAACCACCCCATTTTTTCATGGGGAGGACAAGGAAATCAAAGACAACCGCCTCCTCTGGGATTTCAGCAGCCACCACCACAATAGGGGAAAAAGCCGAACCTTGAAGAAATGTTCACCAAATTTATGACCGTATCAGAAACCCGTTTCCAAAATACTGAAACGGCACTGAAGAACCAGTAAGCATCAATTCAAAGGCTCGAGAATCAGATTGGTCAACTTGCAAAGTTAATTTCAGAAAGACCACAAAGTGGATTACCAAGTAACACTGAGCCAAATCCTAGAGAACATGTCAAAGCAATTATTCTAAGGGATGGAACAGTACTGGCTGAACCAGAAAAGAAGCCTATTTAAGAAACCATAAAAGACAAGGTAGAGGAAGAAGAACCCAATGAGAATATCACACCAGTACTTAAAGAATATAAACTGCCTATACCATATCCGACAAAGTTAAAGAAAGACCGCACAGATGCTCAATTCGGTAAATTTCTTGAACTCTTTAAACAGTTACATATTAACTTACCTTTTGTTGAAGCAATTTTGCAGATGCCAAAGTATGCAAAGTTTCTTAAAGAACTCCTCACAAATAAAAGGAAGTTGGAAGAATTAGCCACAGTGGAACTCAACGAGGAATGCTCAGCTATTTTCCAAAATAAACTACCGGCCAAACTAAAAGATCCAGGGAGTTTTACTATTCCTTGCTTAATCGGTAGTTGAATTATTGATAAAGCCTTAGCTGATTTAGGTGCTAGTATTAATCTGATGCCCTACAAAATGTTCAAGCAACTAGGTCTAGGGGGACCAAAACCCACTAGGATGAGTATTCAATTAGCTGATAGATCTCTTAAATACCCTAGGGGAATCGTTGAAGATGTGCTAGTAAAGGTAGATAAAATTATATTCCTGGTTGATTTTGTTGTGCTTGACATGGATGAGGATATTGAGGTACCTTTAATTTTGGGACGCCCATTCTTAGCTATTGCTAGAGCGTTATAGACATTGGAGATGGTAAATTAGTGCTTAGGGTAGGTGAATAAGAAGTTGTCTTTAAAATTTATGATGCTATGAGATTTTCTAGAGAAAAAGATGATTCCTATTATTTTATTGATGTTATTGATTATTTTGTTCAAGATAATTTTCAGGAAATTTCTCTCCCAGACACGTTGGAACTATGTCTTGTTCAAGGTGGGGGGAAGATGAAGCCACTACTAAAGTTAAAGAAGTAATGAAAAAGTTAAACTCTAACGAATTTATCACAAGGCACATAGGTTATGAAAGTATTAAGATGAATGATGAACTGAGACAAAAACCCTCGATTGATGAACCCCCTAAATTGGAATTAAAGCAGTTGCCTGACCACTTAGAATATGCATTTTTGGGAGATGATTTGACATTACCAGTGATTACCGCATCAGACTTAAGTACTAAAAAGAAAAAGGAATTACTTCAAGTATTAAAAGAACACAAGAAGGCTATAGCTTGGAAGATTTCTGACATTAAAGGAATTAGTCATTCTTTTTGCACCCACAAAATTCTAATAGAAGATGAATATAAACCATCGGTGCAAGCTTAGAGACAATTGAATCCCAATATGAAGGAAGTCGTAAAAGCCAAGGTAATTAAACTTCTAGATGCAAGTATTATTTATCCTATTTCTGACAGCTCTTGGGCAAGTCCTGTGCAGGTTGTTCCTAAAAAGGGAGGCATGACCGTGGTGTCTAATGATAAAAATGAGTCAATAACTACAAGAATAGTCACTGGATGGAGAGTTTGCCTTGATTATAGAAAGCTAAATGACGTAACTCGAAAAGATCATTTTCCCTTACCTTTTATCGATCAGATGTTGGAAAGATTATCAGGTTATATGTATTACTGTTTTCTAGATGGCCTCTCTGGTTACTTCCAAATTTCAATAGCTCTAGAAGATTAGGAGAAGACAAAATTCACATGTCCATACGGTACGTTTGCTTATCATAGAATGCCTTTTGGATTGTGTAATGCTCCTACACTTTTCAGCGATGCATGCTAGCTATCTTCGATGAACTTGTGGAAGACATCATGGATGTATTTATGGATGAATTATCAATTTTCGATAATTCTTTTCAACTTTGTATTAATAATTTAAAACATGTTCTAATAAGATGTGAAGAGACAAATCTAGTGCTTAATTGGAAAAAATGTCACTTTATGGTTCAGGAAGGTATTGTATTAGGACATAAAATTTCTAGTAAAGGGATAGAGGTAGATAAAGTAAAAATTGAAACTATTGAAAAATTACCTCCCCCTAATTCGGTTAAGGCTATAAGAAGCTCTTTAGGATATGCTAGTTTTTATCGCAGATTTATTAAAGACTTCTCTAAAATAGCTAAGCCTTTGACGAAATTACTAGAAAAAGATGTGCTTTTCAACTTTGACCAAGAATGTTTAGGATCTTTTAACACTCTTAAGGAAAAGTTAGTCAATGCCTCGATTATGTTTTCACTTGATTGGAATCTGCCTTTTAAACTAATGTACAATGCGAGTGATTTTGCAATAGGTGCAGTTTTGGGACAGCGAAGAGACAAGCACTTTCAACCGATCTATTGTGCTAGCAGAACTCTGACGGCCGCACAAGCAAATTATACGACCACAGAAAAAGAATTGCTAGCTGCTATTTTTACATTTGATAAATTCAAATCTTATTTAATATTGTCAAAAGTCATCGTTTATACTGATCATTCTACTTTTCGTTATCTTCTAACTAAAACTGATGCAAAACCTCGATTGATAAGATGGATTCTATTGTTACAGGAATTCGAGTTAGAAATAAAAGATAAGAAAGGAGCTAAAAATTTAGCAGCAGATCACCTTTCAAGATTAGAAAATCCACATCCCAAGTACCTCGATAAAATAAACGACTTATTTCCTGAAGAACAACTCCTAGCCATAGCAGATGCAGCAGTTCCTTGGTTTGCTGATTTTTCAAATTATTTAGCAACTAACATAATCCCAAAAGGGTTGACCCATCAGCAAAAGAAGCGATTCTTCGCTGATGTGAAAAACTACTTTTGGGAAGATCCTTTCCTTTTTCGTATTTGTGAAGACCAAGTCATTTGAAGGGACATCTCCTTATAAACTTGTCTACGGAAAAACTTGCCATTTGCCTTTTGAACTCGAACATAAAGCATTTTAGGCTATTAAAATTTTAAATATTGATTTTAAGCTTACAGGTGAGAAATGACTAATGCAACTAAACGAGCTAGATGAATGGCGCTGTTAGGCCTACGAAAACCCTCGATTATATAAGGAAGCCACAAAGCAACACCATGACAATCGGCTAAAAAAACCTAAGCAATTCAAAACCGGTGATCTTGTTTTACTTTACAACTCAAGGCTTAAACTATTTCCTGGAAAACTGAAATCGGGATGGTCAGGACCATTCACTACTCGAACTGTCTTTCCATACGACGCAGTTGAGGTAACTCACCCAAACCACGGCACTTTCAAGGAAAACGACCATCGGCTTAAACATTACAGAGGTGAGAATTTCAAGGATAATAGGGAGGAGCTTCAGCTCTACGAACTCCTTTTGTGATACATCTAGGTAGAGTCGAGCTTGGACTCTAAATAAGCGCTTCTCGGGAGGCAACCTGAGCACTAACTTAGTAACTTTTTATTCCTTCTAATACACCGACTAACCCGTCCAAATGTAGGATTTTTTGGATCATACGGCCATGCCCACGGCCGTGCCTAAGGCCGTGTGGACATTATGAGCAGAGACACGGCCGTGCACATTGGCCGTGTACAAGCAGGGTGAAATTTTCTCTAACATACGGGCTATGACAAATCGCCACGGTCGTGTGATGTGGCCATGGCCAGTCATATCAAGTCAAACACGGGCCTCAATAAAGTGCCACGCCCGTGTCCCCAAACCGTGGCCAACACTGACAATTGAAACACCGGCTTAGACTAGACGGACACGGCCGTGCGATACAGCCGTGTGACTCAAACACGGGCATGTGACACGCTCGTGCCCCAAGACCAGGGTTGACACTGTCAATTCAGACATGAGCGTGTGACCTACTACACGACCGTGGGAGAAGCGAACATCGAACGACACGACTGTGCGACACGGTCGTGTGCCACAACACGCCCTAGGTACACGGGCGTGTGCCTCGAACTAGGTGTGCCAAAATAACTGATTTTCAAACCACATGGGTAAAACCCGAGCCACTTGGGCGTGTGCCATGCCCGTGTGACCCAAAATCTATATAAAGGGGCCACTATTCATCATCTTCATCCACTAAAACCCTAAATCCTCCCACCCAAAACCTACATCAAACCTCTCCAGCGCGGCCGCCCATCCCCAAGACATCCCCACGACAGTGCAACGCCTCCACGACCGTGCTCCACCCTCATTAACCACCCATTTGGTTCTATTTTCTTAATTTTATCTTTAATTTTTAATGCTTTTATCTATTTTTATGTCCATAATATGTTTTATTTCATTTTTGCACTAGTTTTAGGGCATGAAATTCATAGATTTAGCATGAACCATTTAAAACAATATAGAGAATTTCATGATACCATGCCACTTAGACTCACATTTGCTGGCCACTTTTTCCTATCTAAACTAACATGCATTTAGTATAAATTCATACCCATGTCTCTTAAGTTTGATATAATGTTAGGATGAATAGATTATATTATTTAGGTTAGTGAAATCCACATTTCATTTCCAAAATATTTTGTTTACATTGTCATTTAAGCATAAATACTTATTACTATCTTTAATAGTCATTGAAATTTGATTTCAATTTTTAGGACTAATGTATATCATTTTGTTTTTAGGCACTACGTCGTCATCACACGGTAAGAGAACTGTCACCCCTGCTTTAAAGAAACAGAAGGGACCCGGTGGTTCATCCTCGTCGAGACCTATAGCCGAAAGCTGACATCCGTTCATCACATTCCCATAGAACTCCCAAGAGGAGTTATTTCAGATCCTACGAGCCCGCCCTCTAAGCGCTGGCTGTTGCATTGATTGGGTCGCTTTGGAGCGAGTCCACCTAGCAGACGAAGTCTGGGCCCTGCTGATGATAGATCCATGGGAGCAGTTCTTCCAAATCATAGAGCCCACATATTTGGAACTCACTCTCGAGTTTTGCTCCACGTTCCACCCTCAGATCGTCACGAGCCGATACAATGATCCAGGGATGGTCCAGTTCTGCTTAGAAGGCCTTGTACGTCAGCTTAGTGTACTAGAGTTCGGTACAGCTTTTAGCCTCTACACCGAGTAGTTCATGGAGGAGGAGGACCTTTCTACACTATCCCGCCGCATCCATATCACACCGGTCAATTGTTGGCACGTTCTCGCCCCACGGCATCACACATATGACCCTAGTTGCACCAAGGCGACCACCCTTGCCCCATCCTTGAGGTGCCTTCACGCCCTCCTCGCACATACTTTAACTGGCAGACACTAGAGCACCGTCGTCGTAAACACACACGATGCCTACTTCTTATGGAGCGTGGCGAACGCGCACACCATCGACCTAGCTTTCTTCATCGCCATGTCATCCAGCACCAAACGGAGAGGCATCATAGGGGAGTGATATCCAATGCCCATACATCACACACTCTGCCTGCCACTTTGGGCTACTCAAGACCGTGGCCCAGACATCCTTATACACGCTGATCGGTCAGATAAGGGGTATCTAGACTATACTCCACATGAGGATGATCCAGCGTAGACCAGAGGCTGACCCCCTACAGTACTAATTACTCCAAGGGGCCGAGGATCTAGAGGACATTACTAATGATGGCCCACCACCACCACTGGAGGAGGATGCACCTACCGAGCCGCCACCACCTCGCCGACCAGTTCATACGGCAGCTTCTCACGCTGACTGAGTTGAGCACTTCACACGATTCGAGCAACAATGTTTTCAAAGATTTGATCACATTGATGCCACTTTAGCGTAGATTTGTCAACATCTTCATATCGCACCACCCTCCCCACCTCACAGACCATATGAGGATTAGAGATTTCTATTCCTCTTATCTTTATTTTTATCTTAATTTCTATTTTTACTCTAATCTCTATTTTTACCTTCTCTTTTCTTCTCCTTTATTTTCCATTTTACTTTTACTTTTATTTTTAGTTCACCTTCTCTTTTTCATTATTTGAATTCTAGTATTTTTAGAACTTAATTTGTTTTCTTTCTTTATTATTAACTATTTCATATCAGCCAGCCCCTAACAAACATGTTCTATTAATCCCAATTCCCTATGACTGATAAATACTTTCGCAGTTTCAAAGGAGCTCTACAGCTCATATACATATGGAAATGGGAAAACCCTGCGACAATTGCCGGCTCTTCCAATTCCAATTTCGGTCTCACAAATTCATCCAAAATTCAGGGAGTTTCATGCATGTCCCTATCTTATGATCTTATGCTTCTATTGCTACTAATGTATCTTTGTACATTGAGCGCAATGTATATCTTAAGTGTGGGGGGAAACTTACTTTCAGTCATTACATTCTCTTTGAAATCCCTAAAAAATTTTTAAAACTAACTTTTTACGATGTTCTCAAAATTTTGAATTCTCACTTTCACTTTCTGCATTATCTTCAATCTCCTATTAGGAATTAATTCTGATTGAATTATGATTTTTATTGATTTGTTGAGAATTAAGACATGGGTGCTTGTACTTTGATCATTTAAACTTTAAAATATTAGGGAATCAAGCATGATAAGTTGAAATTTTTGAGAATATAATTTTTTTCATAAGTTATTTTCCCTAATATTAAGTGTTATCTTGAGATTTGAAATTCACAGGATTGACATCAAAAGCCATAATTCTGGTGAACTTTTGAGCCTTTTGAGCATACATTCTTTCATGCTCACTTTTATTATTGCTTTGAGTGAGTCAATACTGATTCGTTATTCTAGAACTTGCTTCGATTATACATGTCGAGACCACATCATTAATTTGATACACCGAAATGATAAAGGCACCTAGGATTTAACCCACTTACTCCATAAAAGGTTACCTCCGTAAATTAACCCCTACTGAATCCCGTTGAGCCTAACAACCCATTTCTTTGACTCACCTTCAATATTAACCCATAACCTGTTTTTGTTGAATTCCATTCAATTATTTTGATCTCTATTTTTGTCGAGATTTGAGTTGAATGATTAGCTAGCTTTATTCTCTTTTCCAGGTTGTAAAATTGTACATATTCAATTTAAAGTATTGTACTTGAATTGTTCTAAAAAAAATGTATATACAGTTAATTCAGTTGTAATTCATAGTTAATTCAGTTGTATGTGAAAACAACACGGCCCAAAGATTCACCACATGGCTGTGGCACACGGCCGTGCCACATAAAGTCCAACACGGCCCAGCCCCGACAAACGGCTGGACCACACGGCTGTGCCACCATCAACAGGCTCGACCACGGCCTCTTGTCGATCCACACAGGTGTGGCACACGGGCGTGTCCTTGTCGTGAGGAAGTGCAATTTCACTCAAATTTGGATACTTAGAGGCTAAGAAAGGCATTCCAAAGCTCTATATAAAGACCCTAGGAGGCAACTCTTAGTTGTGCTTTTCTCCCTCAAAAGAGTGCCTTATTTCTGCTAACACAGAGAGTGGAAGCAAGGGATTACTCCAAAGGAAGCCGATTGATTCATCCCAGAAGCCGAATTCTACATCAAGACAGAGGATCTCCCTTTAATCCTTCAGGGGTTTTGGGGTTCTTTATGTTTTGTTATTTTTATTCTTCTGAGATGTTTTCTTTATTAATTATGAACTAAATCCCCCAAATACTTAAGGGGGATGAAACCTAAGATAGATCTTGTTATTATTTTATCTTGAGTTATATGATAAATACTTGAATTATTCTTAATTATGTGTTCTTAATCCTTATTTTAATTGTCCTAGGTATTAATTCAAGTATTGATGTGCTTATTCAGAGGAGCAAAAGTCCCTGTTTAAGAGTAGATCTAGCATAATTAAGCGGAGTTGCATGCAACCCTAGACATAGGGCGACATAAATCTGCCGGATTAGGGTCAAACCTAATAAGGGGATCCATAGATCAAGTTAATGCAAGACTAGGGTTTTAACTAGAAAGAGATTTCAGTTAATCAACCTAGGATTTTTTGTTCTTATCCTCGACGGAGGTATTAACATAAGTTAGGGATCTCTACGGATCAAGTCAAATGAGTAAATTGTCTAGCTCAAGAATTGATAATAAGTGAAGTCTAGGTGGATTCTCCCTTGAGTATTGCCCAAATCAATCAGTTTCTCCTAAAGAGTTTTTCCCCAATTTACTTTTTGTGTATTCATAGTTAGTTTTAAAATTAGTTTCATAAAAAACCCCTTTTATTTTTAGGTTGAATAATAGAAAGGAAGTGAGTACTAGTACTTTTGGTTCCCTTGGGTACGATATCTCAGTCTTGCCGCTAAACTATACTACTGTTCGATAGGTGCGCTTGCCTTAAAGTCGTGATAATAGTTGGTTTTTGGTACGATCATTATTATAAATTTTATTACTTCATATCACGCATATTAGTAGCATAATATCGAATGAATGCAACAAAACATACATATGGCATACGAATCAGTCACAAATCAGGTAGGGGCATTTTAGTCATTTTTCCCTTAAGGGCATATCAGTCATTTTTCAATATGGCCTAAATGGCCTGTTAATAATTCCACAATTATTCTACGCGTTTTACGTCATTTTTATAAGTTACAAATGCACTAGGGCCCAAAAGCCCAATACATAGCCTAAGTGGGGCCCACACTCTCATATGGCTCGTTAGGCCCAAATTCACCATAGGCCATGTAATCATGTTGACCGTCTCGTCCTTCCTTACCAATCCATAAATTTTACTTGAGACGAGCCCACGAGCTCGTAGGCCCATTTCAGCCCAGTTGGCCAAAACATGGCCAAGTCCATAAAATCGCTCATGAGGCCTCTTACATCGTATCGATCTCCTCCACACGAGCGTTCGAGCACTCGCGAGGTTACTGTAGATAAACTTTTAGTTTTTCAGCTTTTCAGCATTTCAGCATTTCTTCATTTCAGCTTTTTAGGATTTGTCGATCTATCGTGTGTGTGGTGTGTGTACACACCTTAATAGAGAGAAGCATAGCAGTCCTCTAGCATAGAACCTAAATTCGAATAAGATACCTGGTTAGCTACCCCATAAGATTTCACAAGCCTTTCTAATACTGAAATCGCACTTACGAATAATATCTACCTTGTCTAAATCGGCTTGTACCCTCTGAGCCGTTTGAATATGAATCGATCACCTCCCCCTTGACTACATCTTCGTTACAGCACTCAATCTATGAGATTGCAAAACATGTGATTAACCCACCCTTATTCGATCCTAGAGCCATTAAGATGATTCGGTCTTTAACAAAAAATAAGGCAGGATCACTTACCTCTATCGAAACTTGGAGTAGGTAGTCGACTAATACGAACCACTTGTCCCTTACTTACACTTCAAGCA
The DNA here is from genome assembly GCA_020496765.1 of Gossypium stocksii. NCBI lineage: Eukaryota > Viridiplantae > Streptophyta > Magnoliopsida > Malvales > Malvaceae > Gossypium > Gossypium stocksii. The sequence goes on along the minus strand of CM035628.1, from coordinate 43,830,710 downwards.
AGCCTAAGTACCATCCAAACACTAGACAAGATGAGTAAAGGGGTTTCGATAGAGAAAAGAATATTACCAATACTGAAAACCATTAAAAACACCACTATCACTTACTGCCACAATCGGCAAGGAGAAGAGATTCCTAAAACGAGCTTTCTAGTAAATTAGCTGAAGATTTGCGTTTAAGAGAATAGAAGATGAAGAAGACAAGCAAAATGAATCAAGAAAGGAAAGTATCAGAATCGACTAAAGCTCCTCAATAGACAAAGTGAGACGTTCGGCCAACAAGAACAGTGTATTCGGCTTTTACGCAGATGAGAAGCAGAGAAGAGATTTTGGTTTAGGTATTTTGATGAAGAAAGAGATAGTGATGGCATAAAAAGGAATTCGACAAAGAGAGAGTGGAGATAGTCGGCTTTTAGAGACTAGTGTTGAAGAAAGAAAATTTGGCACAAATAAAATTAAGAGAAGAAAGAAGCAAATGCTAAAACCAAAAGAACTAAATCCCATTCTGCAATTAAAAACTCTTGCCTGGATTGCATTCCCTTACTCCCCATTTGGCTCAAACTCCTCATCAAGTTGATTTCCCTTGATCCAAGTCCATACTAGCCCTCATCCATATCCCATCCGAAACTCTACCCTTATCCTTGAAGAGTTTCGGTCCAAGCCATTCACCTGCTTAGTCCAGAAACGAAAAATTTATACTCTTACTTGCAGCGCCGTACCTCGAACCCCTGACCTCACTACCACCTTCATGCACCTCCTTCACTTGCACCCCTACTCCTCTTGTGTCCAAACTCCTCCCATAATATTGAAAAGGCCTATCAACCAGCAACCAGGTTGTTCGAAGAAACCCAAAAAGTTTGCTACAACCCAGCTTCGAACCTCCGACCTCTTAGCTATGTTACATGCCTCTTGCCACTTTGCCTCCTGCCTTGTTTACGTCTCTTTTCCTCCCTAATTAATTAAAAAGTCTATAGGACAGATTCCAGGTTTATTTATAAGAAAACGAAAATAATCTTGTGAAAGCAAAGTCTCGAACCCAGGTTCCCTTAAAACCTTACAACATGCCTCTGCCACTAGACTACACCTCAACTTTATCACCTTTTTATCCCTAATATTTATTAAGTCTTCCTGCTGACATCCAGGTTTGTTAAGAACAAGCAAAAATTCTGCACTCATCGTGACTTGAACCTGGAACCCCATGCCTATTCCTAACACCCTCTTGCCACTAGGCCAAGCGCTCCATTGTGTTAGATTTCAACCAAAAATATTTATAAGGTCTAACGCCAAAGTCTTCATAAGGAAGTAAAAATTAAAATTTTTGCTAGAGCCCTGGTTCGAACCCAGGACTTCTGCAACACTCCCAACCCATCCTAAACCACCTAGCCACTAAACTAAACATGCAATTTGTGAAATTTGTTAGCACATTTAAATTATTTAAGTCGCCTTCTAACCGATCCCAAACTCAAGGCCCAATACTTCTAGGCCCAAAATTTGAGGTGTTACACTTTGGTTATAACAGGCATCTGGAATGGATTAATCGGGGGTGGAGGTTGTTGTGTAGCCAGGTTAGTCCGAATATATTGAGTAAACCATTCACTCATCTTTTGATAAAAGGCTTGTCTATCCTCACTCTCTTGATTACTCGAAGTCGGTTGACAGTCAGCCGGTACTATCCCTTGCGCAGGTGCAGGCGCTACACTCATGACATCATCAGCTACCGCTCTATCGGGATCCATTTACTATATGAAAACACATTTTCAAATGTCAGAAGTCATCACACTATCACAGTATATAATATGGAATGTATAGCTAGACTCACACGCGCTACGTTAGTCTTAGAATCGACTAAACCGTAGCTCTGATACCAATAAAATATAACACCCCTAACCTGCATCCGTCACCGGAATAAGGTTACGAGGTATTACTGATCAAAATATAATTCAGATCAAGTTTCCATTATTAAAATTAATTAAAACAAAATTATCATACTTCGATTTAATATCACACATACTTCCATAGTTTTATAATCAAACAAGGCCAACAAGAAAATGTGAATATTAAACGTTAAACTCATAACCAAGTGCATTTCTTTTCACAAACTTGTCAAATATGCATACCTTAATTTTTAGGACCTTTGAATAATGCTAATGTGAAATATCTTATAATCATGCAAATGTTATGCGCATACCATGTGCAAGCAAAAACACATCATTCACTTCATATAATAAAATATTGCATAATAGCATTTGTTCGCCTATTTACAACATTTACATTTCATGAATAAACCTTTATAAATAAACCAGCAACTCAAACAATTAATCTGTTCCAGTAAACCAACCAAAATGTTAAAATAATATACCATTAGAGATCAACACAAGACCATATTCATCTTTCCTTTATTCGGCTAACATAATTTACCTTTACCACCGTGGGCTTATGCTAAACACAATATACATACAAATATATATTATTTAGCATCCGCAATACTAATTAAGGCTATACACATTTCAACTCAATATATATATTCATCAATTACACCTTTACCGAAACACAAATTAAAAAAAACATAACACATATATAAATATATATTTTCTTGGGATCATGTACATGCATATATCAATATCATATTATATACCACTATTTTATTATGGACAAGTACTAAATCAGAAATCAAGTCAATTCATTATATGCATAATTAGCTATATAAACATATACCGAATTTCAAGTTGGTTATAACCATCTCATAACCGAATATCATTTCTACAATCATAGTCATTTAACTAATTTATATAAATATATATTAGTAACATGAATATTCCCATATCATAATAATAAACATATTAAGACAAAGACATGTCATATTTGAACATGACCACCCAATCTGTAATGCCGACTCATGTTATTTCAAACCACTTACACAACCAAAATTACCGTCACTAAATTATCAAAACTAAACTCATTAAATATTATAGCTAAGAATTTAATTAATCAAAACTAAGCAGAATGAGCAAATTCACATGTATACTATATATTAGTATAGAACACATCCTAACCAAACAAACATATTTAGCCGATTCATTCATGCCACTTGCAATGTCATTATCCAACTTTAATACCCTATAACTTATGTCACTACCCGACCATTTCCATGATATATAACATTTATCACCTCTGTCATTCATTCATAACTCATAGCATCAACATCGAAACAATTTAAACCATAATCAAACATAATCAAAAGCCTAAACTTAGAAGTAAGCCATTTTCGCATGGCTTTAATTATACATAACCAAAATTCAGCATCTCAAGCATAAATCAACCTATACATGCCATAATCCGAGTTTAACCTATAAAGATACCAAATTAATGATAGTGTGATGAAACTTTGCTGACAGTCCTCGAGCTCGTAGCTTGACTTTAAAATCTATAAAACAGAAACACACATATGTAATACCCCATTTTCGCCCGGGCCCATAGCAGTATTAAAAATTAAAATAAATGTCCCTTTTTACAAAGTCCATTTACAAACCCAGGCCTGGATTAAATAATTCACTACCCAACAGACCCACATTACACCCACATAACCCATTACAGTAGCCCATGACCCAATATAACCCATAGCCTAATTAGACCCAAACTACTAAACCTAAACCAACCCAAATTCCTAACCCAAATCTAAATAAACCCCCTAGCCCAATGACAGAATCAGCCCCACAGGGCCTGAATGTTCAACCCTCGGTAAGAAACCTTAGGGTTTCCGTGTTCTCCTTTGTGTCGCAACACCCGACACCAGGCCTATTCTCGCGCCGCAATCAGTGCGCCAATCCCACCACCGATGGACCCTCGTCATTTACCTGCGAAAAGGGAAAGTAAAAGGGGCAGTACAAGCAGTATATGTCAAGAAATCGAGCAAATAACAACATACCAAAGATTTGTATTGTAATAGTGCCTATAAAGGCCGAATACATAATGTAAAGGACTACGATTTTTACCTACGGATACTAGGCATATAGAAAAAAAATATAAATAGTTCTTTTTTGCAGAAATGTAATTTCTTTTATTATTTTCTTTTATGATTTCCTCTTTATTTTTCTTCTATTAAATACGTACGTATAAAGTTTTTTTAAAAAATACAACGAGAACAAAAAGGGGAAGAAGGTTACTATCGAATCGCCAGGAAAAGGGAAGGTTTTGACCGTCCGATTGCCACGAGCGGTGGCACATACGGTGGCTCGTGTGATGGCTCGGTGCCAAACCCTTAGCCGAAAAATCGCATGAAAAGGGAGTGTTTGAGAGCAATTTTGAGAGTTTTTTTTTTTTTAGAAACGGCCTAAATGATTTTTTTGTCTAAAACAATCACTTTTATAATAGCATGAAATGACACCGTTTTGGCTTAAATCAATAAGCTTTAAAACAGCACCGTTTAGGTGTAGGATCCGCGTGCGTACCCGACCCGACCAAAGAATCCGCGTGTTTTCTGTTAATGGGCTTATTGCCATATGGGTCCCTCCGAATTTTTTTTAAATTTGTAATTAAGTCTGATCGTATTTCTTCTATTTTAAAATTCAACCCCGAACTTTGGCTATTGTTCCAATTAGCTCCCTTGGGCCATTTCAAGGTTATATAGAAGCGGCGTCGTTTTGGGATTAGGGTTTAATTTCCCAGTGAGTCCCTTTCATTTTAACCAGCAATTCAATTAAGGCCCAAATCTAATTTTATTTTTTTAAATTTCTCCCCAAAGTTTTTTAAATTTTAAATTTAGTCTTTTTTAATTTTGGATTATCATTTATTTATTTTAATATATTGTATATTATTTACTTCATTCAAAACTTTTATAAAATTATTTTTATTATTTTTTTATATAGTTATTTCCATATATTACTTATTATATGAAATTGTTTTTATTATATATTATTTTTGTGTATTATTATTCTCATATATATTATTTATTCTGTATTAGGTATTATTTTATAATTTTTATATTATTATATGTATTGTTTTAGAATTTGCATTATTATTAAATATCATATAACATTTTTAGAATTGGTAAAAAATATGTACTATCTTATATTTTATATATTATAATATTTTTAAATAATTCCTTTTCTAAATGTAAAGTTTTTTATTAATTACTTTTTAAATATGCTTTTATTTATAAAAAAATGAATTAATTTGTCGTGTTGTATATTATTTTATGTAGCATTTAAATTGTTTAATGAAAATATATATATTTCTACATACTATATTATATTATTAGATATGTTTTTTTATGTTCTATTTATATAGTTCTTCTCTGAGTTATCTTATTTTCTTTTTTGAAAAATTTTTATGGTTTACTTTATTTCTTTTTCTATTATATTTCTTTTATCTATTTAAGCTGTGAATTTGTAGATTTCGTGCTTTAACGTAGTTTTTACAACTCATTTTTTTATGATGTAGCTGTTTTTCAAATCAATTATATTTGTATGAAATGTTAGTATGTGGTATGTAGTTTGTATTGTTTAAATTTTGATATCTTGTAATATATTACTCGCATCATTGTTTTAAAAGAATTTCAAATGAAAGTTTTTCTTTAAAATAAGGCAATACTTTTTGTATTTAGAAATTCGGGAAATAGTGCCCTAACATGCTGGGTTGCGATTTCCCGTTTGTCTAAATACCTAAAGTATCCTTCTAAATAGATTTTGTAAAATCACGAGATGATTTCAGTTACGAGAGTTTAAGAATATCGTGTCCTGTCATGCTGGATGTGATGTTTGCATTCTTTCAGAGCAAAAGAATCTCGATTTTCAACCCAAATTACTACGGTTTTAAAAAAGGATCCTATTTTTAAATCTTTTCAAAGTTTTGACATTAGGACAGAAAACTAATCAATTGGTACCAATTTTTGGGTGTTACAAGGGTGCTAATCCTTCCTCATACGTAACCGACTCTCGAACCCATTTTCTAAAAATCGTAGACCAAAATGTTTTAAAAGGTGATCCAATCACACCTAAAAAGATTGGTGGCGACTCCCGTTTTCGTTTTTTAAAAATTGTCAACCCCGTTTTTCCAAAATAAAAAAATGGTTTTGACAGCATGGCGACTCCACTGGGGACTTGTAAGAGAGTCAAGCCGAAAATTGATTATTTTCTGTCTTAATGTTAGAAATTCGGAAAAATTTTAAAATGCGATCCTTTTACATGTGTTTGCTGCATATGTTTGCTATTTTTCTTGCACACATTGCATTTGCATGACCGTTGTGGTCACACCCTTAGGTGGGAGCGAGAAGCTACGCTTTCGTGAGGTTTTCACCTCTGCATGGGCTAGTGGATTGCTTCCGAGATACATCCGTACCTATGTCTTCATGAGATTTTCATCTCCGCATGGCCATAGAGAAATGTGTCCCCCTGAACTAAACTTGGTCCCTATGAGCCTATAATGGGTGAGGATTGAGGAATCTGCTGGTTCAGGTACCTTTTTTCTTTAGAACCAAAAACACATATAGTGAACCCTAGGAGCTTACCTTAGGTAGAACTATGTTGACCCATAGTAATTACCCATATAGGTGCTTGTTTATTTTCTATTTTATTTGAATTATGTCTTATATATTTGTCATTGACCAATTTTATTTTGTTGTCATTGCATATCATTCAACATTTAAAGGTATCGATTCACGGTTTGATTTCTAAATTAGAAAGTTTTGTAATGAGGAATGTATATCTTGATAAAGTGGAGAACAATGCTACCGTCTGTACGTGGTCAGAGAAAACCCAGTTAGAGAAAGGAGATAGTGTCACTGAGGGATATATGTCAGAGTTGTGGGACTTCACTCGTATCAGTTCAACACAGGATGAGTTTCAAGAGTTGAAGGACATTTTGGCCCAATGGAATAATGAAACCAAGCAGTTGTTCTACAACAACTATGGAGACTTGCAGTATTTGCTTGACAGGAAGATAGATGAACAATTCAAAGTCAGCGTAGGAGTATTGATGGACACTTCTACCATTACAACATTTTTCTTTCATATGAAGATGGTCGCTCCGTGGATGGTAAGGGTGTTGGAAGAAAAGTGATTGACAGAATGCATGAGACCTACAAAAATGAGTTGGATGGAAAGAATTTCGCCTATGATGGTAAAAAGGTTCATTTACTATAGGACCACTACCAAACAACAAACTTGAGTTTACTGTTCTACTTTATGATGTTGTACTTATCAGAAACAATGGAAATACAAGCCCTGATGGCTTGGATAGCCCAAATGAGCGTGAAAGAAAGCGATTAAAGAAGACCGTATCATTCAAAGACCTTTAGAGATTAGCTATGCTGCGAAGATACCCATGCAGGCAATTCAAAATGCTCTGCGGGGGCATGAATCTGAAAACTCTCGAGAAGCACTAAAGGTAGGATCTCATTTTAAGGTAGCGTACTGTGGAACAGGGATGCCTACTTGTTCGCCAATCTCTCTCAGGATAATCAGAACAACTTCACAGACATTGGAGGAGGTATCCTTTGTTGTAAGGATTACCTCATGGGTGAAGTCATAGCTCAAATTCAAGAGGTAGCTGATTATTTACAGACCCTGGCGGTGCAGGCTGACACATTGAGCACCAATATGAGCTACAGTCCAATCGTGGTCAAGAGTTTTCTTTGTTAAGACTTTGGACGTTAGGGCAAAGCGTATTTGTAATCCATTTTGTGTAAAGATTTTTGTTTCTTAAACAGTATTTTCTAAAAGAAACTGAATCAGAATCGATATCTTTTTGCATTCATGCATTTGCACTACATTACATCAAAAAAAAGAAGGTGTTGATTCGAAATTTGATTCCTAAATAGAATAGTTTGTCATAAGGAAACAAATTTCTTGATAAAATGGATTATAGTACGGTCATCTAAATATAGTCTAAGAAAACACGACGAGAGAAGGCCGATAGTCCACAAAGTAATATATGATTTACTTGCCAAGAGCATGACGAGAGAAAGCCAGAAGTCTACAAAGGAATACCTGGCTTGGATTCGTCACCAAAGATTCAAGCCAACGAAGATTATTCAAGAGCTGTCACATTTTTGAAGAAGCCAATGAGTGTTTTAGAGACAAGTGAGCAATGAATAATGACCCAGATCAAGCAACAAGGAGTTAGCGAAGGCATCTTTTGGAGAATTTGCAAGATTTGACTACGAAGAAACGATCAATGTCTTTACTTGGACTATAGAGGACAAAGCTGCATATGTAATCTATTTCAACGTAAAGAAATTTATTTTCTAGAAAAGTTATTCTAATGGAATTGAATTTATAATCAACGCCTCCCTTTCTTTTGCATTCATTACATGCATCACATCGCATCACTTGTATTAGACTTTTACAAAAAGACCCTAATTAGTTAAATTTATTACAGTGAGAGTGAGAGAAGTTTAACTTGGAACCTACACATCGTTACGGTACACGTACCATGAAGAACATGGATCAGAGACTTGAGCAATTTTAGAAGGACATGCAAGACCTGTTGCAAGAGCAGTTGCAAAAAATACAGAAGAACATGTGGGAGCAAATGATGGAGGCCCAAAAAAACATGATGGCCCAAATGTCCCATTTATTGTCTAGGGCAATGCATAAGGGAAAAGGCCCTATGGCTATTACAGGAGAGGATAATAAGGATTATCCACCAGGTTTTACCCCACCCCATGGGCAAGCACAAAATGAGGCACATCCCCGAAGGCCATCTGTTACAATAAGGCCTCAACAAGGGCAGGTGGACACTGGAATGCCTATGAACATTCAGGCTGACTCAGGATCCCGTCCAGGAGACAACCCTGCCAATCCTATTACCCCTAACCTCAACATGGCTGAGAATGAAGGAATGATAATGGAATCCTCAAGGCAGTTAGAGGATCGTTGCAGATGGTTGGAAGAGAAGTTTAAGGCTTTAGAATGTGCTGATAGACACCATGGAATCGATGCAAAAGACTTGAGCTTGGTTCCAAATTTAGTGCTTCCTCACAAGTTCAAGATGCTAGAATTTGAGAAATACAATGGGACCAGTTGCCTTGAGGCTCATATCACCATGTTCTGTAGACGGATGACTGGCTATGTAAACAATGATCAACTATTGATTCATTGTTTCCAGGATAGTTTGGCTGGAGCAGCATCTAGATGGTATAATCAATTGAGTCGTACTAGGATCAGTTCTTAGAGAGACTTAGCGCAGGCCTTCATGTAGTAATATAGTCATGTGACCGACATGACACCTAATCGAATTACTTTGCAAAACATGGAAAAGAAGCCAAATAAAAGCTTCAGGTAATACGCACAAAGGTGGAGGGAGGTTGCCATGCAAGTTCAACCACTACTCTTAGAGAAGGAAACTATAATGCTCTTTATCAACACCTTGAAGGCCCCATTCCTTACCCATATGATTGGAAGTACCACAAAAAGTTTTGCTGACATAGTTATGGCGGGGGAAATGATTGAAAACGCCATAAGAGGTGTTAAGATAGAAGGGGAAACTGCTAAGAGATCAACCCCAAGGAGGAATGATAATGAGGTGAACAATGCAGTAACTGTAGGACAGTAGGGTTCGCAAAGGAATGAATCTGGTACAAGACAGAACTCTGAAAAGATCTAGTTCACACCCATTCCGGTGACATACAAGGAACTTTATCAGAAGTTATTTGATGCACACGTGGTAGCTCCCTTCTACTTAGAATCACTGCAACCTCCATATCCCAAATGGTATGATGCAAATGTTTAATGTGAGTACCATGCAGGGATAGCAGGACATTCTATAGAAAATTTTACTACCTTTAAGAAATTGGTTGAAAGATTCATCAAAATAGGCATTGTAAAGTTAGATGATAAACCTAATACGAAAAACCCGCTACCCAATTATATCGATAGTTGGGTAAACGTGGTAGGTGAAGACATGAGAAGGGTTAAAACTGACCTTGCTGAAGTAAGAATTCCTTTAAGATGGGTATGAAAGGAGATGGTAAAAAGAGGAATGATTATTTCAAAATCTGAAGGAGGTTGTGAAAAGATGAAGAACTACTGTGAGTTCCACAGTACAAAAGGGCACGAGATTCAGGAATGTGTCGAGTTTAGGGCATTACTACAAAGCCTTATGGATAATAAAGAGTTGGAATTTTATGAAGAAGGCTCAGATGGAGGAAACATATGCACGTCAGAGGAAGAGTTGACAAGTAAAAAAACCAACTATCCAAGGACCATTATTTCTCGACCAAGGAATAAAAGTTTTCTAGCCCTTGCATATTTGGAGTGTTTTGAATAATGAAACTGTGGGAGTGATCCTTGTATTTTAAGGACTAATCTAGAGTAATATTCAGAACACGCTTGTTGCCTTAAGCCTAGAGACAATAAGATTCCTTTTGTGAAATAGGCTTGTGTTTGAAATTTTTATTTCAATAAAATGCATTTTTTGAATACAATATTCTTTTATTCTTTCCATGTATAGATTCTTTTGTTCTCCAGACTTTCTTTTAGACATTTTTTCATACCAATAACAATCATTCTTTGAAACATTTATTCTTTAAAATATTCTTTTTAACCCATAATAGGTACCCAGATATCAACGACATGAGCAACGTTGCTATAGACTCAGAATCTCCTTTTTGAGTGAGATATGTGTTTTGAGGGATCTCAGAATTTTGAAGATGACAGAGGTTGCAACCTTATTTCTGGCCTTGTTAAACAGGATCCTATTTTACAAAGGATCAATGACCATTGCAAGCTTAGGGGAAGATAAAGCGGAAAAGATCAGTTATACTGCAGATGCCAAATTAAGGAAGTCAAGGTTTATGTGACGCTTCAATTTCTTCATAGATTTTTCATATGTAAGGCATGAATATTATGAGGCCAATCTCATCAAAAGCTCCTAATAACATCGAATCATCAAGAGGGTGAATGTTGCTTTATATGCCAATATTGCAAAGTCAACAGTCATCGAATTTCAAAAAAAAAACTCATGTGCCGACAAAGAATGCCAAAAATGATCATGTTCAATAATGCACGACTGTAAAATAATAAAATTTACAGTCTGTTCAAAGATTAGGCGACATATTACAGTACAACAGAGGATGCTAAAAGAAAAAGTCAAAAAAAAAAGAAAAAAGAAAAAATATATTATGGAAGGTGACCGAGACTTGTAAGGATTGACATAAGAAGCTGCCATTTACTCTCTATGCTTATCAACAACAACCAGGACTTTCGCTAGGGTAACACTTTTCCCATTAGTCTATAAGGTGGTTCAGCCCATGGACATCGAGATTCTCTTTCTCCAAACCTTGATTTAACCAGGAATTGGATAAAGTTAAAGGAAAGGGCTTGAAATTATTCCTAGTCAGAAACGAACGAAACCGATTCATGACGGAAAAGGTTCACTTAATGGAATTTCATGATAAGGACCTGATATTGAGGAAGATCTTTTCTATTCAAAAGGATTTCAAAAGGAGGTGAATGCCAAAATGAGGAAGGACCTTATGTGGTAAAGAAGGTTTTCCCTAGAGGAGCATTGATTTTGATTGAGATAAACTCCTATAAATTCATATGTTCAAAAGACGAGAGGCCAAGGTGAAAACCCGCAAAGGGCGCTTTGTGATTTTTTAAAAAAAAAAAAGGAAGAAGAACAAAAAAAGGAAAAAGAAAATGGAGAGGCCAAGACAAAAACCCGCAAAGGGCGCTTTGAGACCAAAGGGGTTTTGAGTTGAAAACCCAAAAAGGGTAGCTCAAATTTTGATCAAAATGGGGCAAATAGTAGTCTCGCTATACCTAAATTGACAATGAAGAAAAATGCTACGTTTTGGGGCATCGACAAAATACTCCGGATCCCCTAAACACATATTGAACTCAATATGGTCTTCAAGAAGTTGGTACAGCAAAGCTCAGGCTGCGATATCTGGGGCACCAAATTTTCATCTTACCCATTTTGAAGTTGCTAACATTGATTACCTTATTCTTTCCAAGACACGCCCAAATTAATTTCTTGGCTATCTTTAATTAATTACTTCAAGCTTTGCTCTTAATTAATTTCCTTCTTGTCCATTATTGTGACCTTTTTCAAGAATTTTATATTGAAATAACGATTAATTGACTGATAATATTTTCACAGAAGAAGTTTTATATATTACTCTAGAAATTTCTAGATAATACAAGAAACTGAAACAGGACATTTGTTAAAAAATTCCTATGTATAGGAGTCGGAAGAACTTGATTACTTGTTCTGTCCAAACAGTTGGACAAATTAAGCAATATCAATCCTAAGAGAGGATCGTTTCACAAACATCTCCTGCGGGTCATAACATTCGGGGAATGGTACAATGGACCAGATTGATGGAGAAGATTCAAAACATATGAGTAGAGTATGATTGATACATCGAGAAGAACGAGGTAGAAATCTCGATAAACGAATGAGTGATGACGTCCGAAATAGGGATCATTCTCATGACATTTTTGCATCATAGTATGTTTAATTAGGAATCATTTGACTCATTTTGATCATGACATCCTAATTATTTGGCATAAACATAAATCCCAGGAAATCAATTCTACAGATGGATTCCCTAGTGGATAATGTAGCAAGATTGATTAAAATTACAAATTTCAATAGATTTTATCTCCCTAAGCAGTAGTGGAGTGGATCGAAGACTCGCCTTAACCCCCTAAGCAGTAGGGTAACAGGCTAAATTTACAAATCTTATCTCCCTAAGTAGTAGCGGAGCAGATCGAAGATGATGCGCCTTAACCCCCTAAGCAGTAGGGTAACAGGCTAAATTTACAAATCTTATCTCCCTAAGTAGTTGAAGACGATGTGCCTTAACCCCCTAAGTAGTAGGGTAACAGACTAAATTTACAGATCTTATCTCCCTAAGCAGTAGCGGAGCAGATCGAAGACGATGCGCCTTAACCCCTAAGCAGTAGGGTAATAGGCTAAATTTACAGATCTTATCTCCCTAAACAGTAGCGGAGCAGATCAAAGACGATGCACCTTAACCCCTTAAGCAGTAGGGTAGCAGGCTAAAATTACAGATCTTATCTTCTTATGGAATAGTGGTGTAACACCTTAAATTTGGGCCTAGAAGTGTTGGGCTTGTGTAGCGCCCTAATTTTCGGGATTTTTCGGGTTTTTGTGATTTTTGGTGATTTTTTAAAATTTTGGTGTTCTGGATATTGGAATTGAGTTTAAATGTGTTAGTGGGCCTCTAGAAAGCGCAAGCCTAAGTTAAAAACTAGTAAAATATCAAGTTTGGATTTTAAGTGAATAGAAGACTTGGTTAAGTGGGCTTTTAAGAAAAACTTCGTAAATTATGATACAAGAAGAGCTTTGGCAAAGTGGCAAGGTGGCGCCACTAAGTTCCTAAAAAAGTGGCACCTGGGAAGGAATTAAAGGTCCAGGGTTCAAGTTGCAAGGTAAGCGTATTGTTACTTTTTAGTTTTTAGGCATGTGCCGGGTATGTGATCACTTAAATGAATTTCGGCAAGGGCCTTAAGGAGGTTGGGCCGAATGTTTTATTTGATATTAGGGTTAGGTTCTTTTCTTTTTCTGTCATGACAAATTAGGGTTAGCCACCTAAAAGCTTCCACTTTCATTTATCCTTCTCTAAGTTTTCACAAGAGCCGAAAATGTAGATTCCTTCTCCTCTGTGCCGATTTCTTCTTCCTCTTCTTCTCCTCCATTGCTTTCCTTTCCTTTTTGCTTTCTACCTCAACCGAACACCCCTATTACTCAAATCCATCTTCTTTTTCAAGTCCATGCTCCTTAAAACCACCTAGCCGATTGCCATAAAAGCCGAAATCTCGAAAACTTACTACTTGTGCCGATTTCTCCAAGCCAATTCCCCCTATTATTTTCATTCATTTTGACCGAATTTCATCTTCTCCAAACCCTTAGTACCTGTCGGCAACACTACTCCAAGATTATAACCCCAAATCACCAACTTCTTCACCAGTTAAAAGCTGAAACTGCCATAACCATAGGAGCTCATAATCGAATCTTTAGATCTCTAAGATTCGAGTTCTACTAGTATTTAGGGGATAGATCTGCATCAGATCTGAGTAAGAACATAAGGAGAAACTGTGGTAAGTACTCGTTATCCCAGATCTACATTATTTTGCGATTTAGAAAAAGCCGAAGTTCTTAAAATCTAGGGAGGCTGTCGATTGGGGCTTAGGGCTCTAAGGGTTATTAAGCAATTATTTCTTTTGGTGATTAGTGTGTTCTAGAGGTGATTGATCGAAAGCTTGGATCTTTGGAACAACTAGATCTATATCTAGTCCTCAATTTTAGCAAAGGTAAGATTTTGAGGGCCTTAGGGGCATTGGCCGAATATGGGTAAGTGAATATTGGGATTGTTTGTTGTAGATTTGTAATCTAAGAATTGTGGTAATCGATTGTAGGATATCGTAGGGGATCTCAGTAGTAGTCGTCGCAAAACAGGTGTGTATCAAACACCCTCTCATAGTTCAATTCGGCAAAAGCTGAAATATCAAAATTTCGGTATTTCGTGGGCTTGTGAGTGTGCGAATGCTCACAAGACGTTTAGAAATTGTTAGATCTGAAATCGCAAAGTGGTAAGCTAGTCGCATGTGGAATTTCGTATACTTCGGTAGTTGGGCCTCGATGGGCTACAAATGAGCCTAATGGGCTTACGGGCCCATATGGGTGAAAATGGGTAATTAAGGTGTACTGATAAACTGTAGGTTCCAAACTGCCTAAACTGATAAATTGATCTAAAAATCTGGACTAAATGGGCTTAAATAGCTAATTGACACTGTAGGGCCTATTAGGGGTTTTTAGGGCCCAATAGCTAAAATTGTTAAAACACGTTAAATAAACTGCTAATACGGAAGTTGGGATAATATTGACTGAAATGAGTATAAAACCCTAGGAAACTGATAAATTACTGAAAAACCCTTATAGGTGGAATATTACGATTTTACCCCTAGGAACAAAATGACTGTTATACCCCTAGGGCTAAGTGTGACCAAAACACATGTTTTACTGTTTCTGTTTACTACATGCCATGTCATTATTATCTGTTGCATGGGACTGGGATATTGATGGAGGGAGTACTGAAAGTGGCTTGACCACGTACTGGATGCTTTGCCTCAACTTACTGATATCTAAACAGCTATGCTGCAACTGTGGAGTGTAGGGCTGGGTGGGTTGAGTTATTCCCTACATGGTGTGTATGGCTGGTACGGGTGGAGTGTAGCGGTTGGATTTAGGCTGGGTTGGGTTTGCATACATGTTAATATCTTTTCTGTTCTGAAATGGGCCTATAGGCCATACTGTTCTCTGAAAAGGGCTAAGGCCCAGTTTATTGTATCTGGATAGGGCTTTGGCCCAGTATACTGTATCTGGATAGGGCTTCGACCCAGCGGGCTTGAGCTAACTTGGGCTCTGGATGGGCATTCTATACACACTAAGTTTTCGAAACTCACCCCCTTTCTTTCCATCTATGTAGGTGAGCCCTAGTTGGTGGACTTGGAGCTGGGAGGGATTCAGAGTGGCCACGAATATTTAAATTTCTGGTTTTCAATTATTTCATTTTACTATTTATTTAGATTATTTAATTTTGGTTTCTGGGTTCTAATAAGGCCGCTCTATTTATTTTACTTTGGGTTTTTAATTCTTTAATTCTTTAATTATTTTTAGCTTAAGTAAGACATTGTTTAAATCATTTTGAAATCGGTTAGCTCTACGGCGCGTTTTTGTAAAAGTTACTTGTTTTCAAAATATTTCGAAAATAGAGCAAAGCTTCCGCAACATACATGTTTTCATAAATATATATCTTTAATACATTTAAACTTAATTTGTTTTTCGTGGACAAGTCATAAGGTTAAAGTGTGGCAATAGATGTGTGCATGTCTAGGATTGGATCTAGGAAGAGCTTGGTACTTAAGCAGTCTAAATGACTCACCCCCTCTTCTCTTGAATCCTACCTGGTGCATAGTATCCATTCACTTTAAGCCATAACAAAGAAAGTTTGATTTTCTGATGCTTAAACTATTTTTATCATAACTCGTTTCCGCAACTACAAAGGTTTACAAGCTTTCGCAATTTTTCCATAAGGTTTTACACAAGTTTACCAGTAAAAGTTTCTAAACATTAAGAAGGGTTTTCAATGAAAACATGGTTTTCGAAAAACACTTCAATGTGACACACTAGACTTGACCGTAACGTCTAGCTCGAGTTTGGGGTGTTACAAGTGGAGTGGATCGAAGACTCGCCTTAACCCTCTAAGCAGTAGGGTAACAGGCTAAAATTACAGATCTTATCTCCTTAAGCAGCAGCGGAGCAGATCAAGGATGACTCGCCTTAACCCCCTAAGCTATAGGGTAACAGGCTAAAATTATAGATCTTATCTCCCTAAGCGGTAGTAGAGTGGATCGAAGACTCGCCTTAACCCCCTAATCAGTAGGGTAACAGGTTAAAATTACAGATCTTACCTCCCTAAGTAGTAGTGGAGCAGATCAAAGACAATGAGCTTTAATTCCCCAAGCAGTGGGGCAATAGGCTGAAGGTTGCAGATCGTAAACCACTGAGCAGGAGTGGACTAGATCAAATTTTGGTGAATCTTGTCTCTGTGTATCGACAATAGGAGCAGATTTCAGCCACTAGGCTTATCTCCGCTGAATAGGAGTGGAACAGGCTAAATTCAGCAGATCTTGCCTTCTTGAGTTGTAGTGAAGCAAATTGAAGCCGTCATCTTTATGGTCCAATACCTTTAAAGTTACAGATGGGTTGGAGGCCATTTAAAGAAGATCAAGGATCAAGAACTCAAGACTCGGCGAGCCCGGGCAAAATTGGTCCTTTTATAGTCTTTGCTCTATTCCCGTTACACGGCAATGAGTAAAGAGGGACAGCTGTAATACCCCATTTTCACCCGGGCCCATAGCAGTATTAAAAATTAAAATAAATGTCCCTTTTTACAAAGTCCATTTACAAACCCAGGCCTGAATTAAATAATTCACAACCCAACAGACCCACATTACACCCACATAACCCATTACAATAGCCCATGACCCAATACAACCCGTAGCCTAATCAGACCCAAACTACTAAACCTAAACTAACCCAAATTCCTAATCCAAATCTAAATAAACCCCCTAGCCCAATGACAGAATCAACCCAATAGGGCCCGAATGTTCAACACTCGGTCAGAAACCCTAGGGTTTCTGTGTTCTCCTTTGCGTTGCAACACCCGACACCAGACCTATTCTCGCGCCGCAATCAGTGTGTCAATCCCACCACCGATGGACCCTCGTCATTTACCTGCGAAAAAGGAAAGTAAAAGGGACAGTACAGGCAGTATATGGCAAGAAATCAAGCAAATAACGACATATCAAAGATTTGTATTGTAACAGTGCCTATAAAGGCCGAATACATAATGTAAAGGACTACAATTTTTACCTACGGATACTAGGCATACAGAAAAAAAAATATAAACAATTTTTTTTGTAGAAAGGTGATTTCTTTTATTATTTTCTTTTATTATTTCCTCTTTATTTTTCTTCTATTAAATACGTACGTATAAAGTTTTTCTTAAAAAATACAACGAGAATAAAAAGGGGAAGAAGGTTACCGTCGAATCGCCAGGAAAATGGAAGGTTTTGACCTTTCGACCGCCACGAGTGGTGGCGCGTACGGTGGCGCATGCGGTGGCTGGGCACCAGAGCCTTAGCCGGAAATCGCATGAAAAGGGAGTGTTTGAGAGCAATTTTGACAGCTTTTTTTTTAGAAACGGCTCAAAATAATTTTTTTGTGTAAAAAAATCACTTTTATAATAGCATGAAACGGCACTGTTTTGGCTTAAATCAATAAGCTTTAAAACGGCACCGTTTAGGTGTAGGATCCGCGTGCGTACCCGACCCTGCCAAAGGATCCGCGTGTTTTCTGTTAATGGGCTTATTGCCATATGGGTCCCTCCAAATTTTTTCAAATTTTTAATTAAGTCTGATCATATTTCTTCTATTTTAAAATTCAACCCCGAACTTTGGCTAGTGTTCCAATTACCTCCCTTGGGCCATTTCAAGGTTATATGAAGCGGCATCGTTTTGGGATTAGGGTTTAATTTCCCAGTGAGTTCCTCTCATTTTAACCCACAATTCAATTAAGGCCCAAATCCAATTTTATTTTTTTAAATTTCTCCCCAAAGTTTTTTAAATTTTAAATTTAGTCTTTTTTAATTTTGGATTATCATTTATTTATTTTAATATTTTGTATATTATTTACTTCATTCAAAACTTTTATAAAATTATTTTTTATTATTTTTTATATAGTTATTTCCATATATTACTTATTATATGAAATTGTTTTTATTATATATTATTTTTGTGTATTATTATTCTCATATATATTATTTATTATGTATTAGGTATTATTTTATAATTTTTATATTATTATATGTATTGTTTTAGAATTTGCATTATTATTAAATATCATATAACATTTTTAGAATTGGTAAAAAATATGTACTATCTTATATTTTATATATTATAATATTTTTAAATAATTCCTTTTCTAAATGTAAAGTTTTTTATTAATTACTTTTTGTATATTATTTTATGTAGCATTTAAATTGTTTAATGAAAATATATATATTTCTACATACTATATTATATTATTAGATATGTTTTTTTATGTTCTATTTATATAGTTCTTCTCTGAGTTATCTTATTTTCATTTTTTAAAAATTTTTATGGTTTACTTTATTTCTTTTATCTATTTAAGCTGTGAATTTGTACATTTCGTGCTTTAACATAGTTTTTACAACTCATTATTTTATGATGTAGCTGTTTTTCAAATCAATTATATTTGTATGAAATGTTAGTATGTGGTATGTAGTTTGTATTGCTTAAATTTTGATATCTTGTAATATATTACTCGCATCATTGTTTTAAAAGAATTTCAAATGAAAGTTTTTCTTTAAAATAAGGCAATATTTTTTGTATTTAGAAATTCAGGAAATAGTGCCCTAACATGCTGGGTTGTGATTTCCCGTTTGTCTAAATACCTAACGTATCCTTTTAAATAGATTTTTTAAATCACGAGATGATTTCAGTTACGAGAGTTTAAGAATATCGTGTCCTATCATGCTGGATGTGATGTTTGCTTTCTTTCGGAGCAAAAGAATCTCGATTTTCAACCCAAATTACTACGGTTTTAAAAAAGGATCCTATTTTTAAATCTTTTCAAAGTTTCGACATTAGGACAAAAAACTAATCAATTGGTACCAATTTTTGGGCGTTACAAGGATGCTAATCCTTCCTCATACGTAACCGACTCTCGAACCCGTTTTCTAAAAATCATAGACTAAAATATTTTTTAAGGTGATCCAATCACACCTAAAAAGATTGATGGCGACTCCCGTTTTCGTTTTTTAAAAATAGTCGACCCCATTTTTCCAAAATAAAAAAATGGTTTCGACAACATATACATAGAGTAAGCCATTTATAGCTTAGTAAATCATAACCAGATAAACAGCCCAAAATATCATCAATTTAATTGAAACTAAGCCAAAGCACATTATTATAAATCGTTTAGATTTAAACATATACAATCTATATTATATATATTCATTCATATTTCACACTTTGACCGAATGCTTTTATAGCCATGTTAACGTATTATGAATTAACTTCCAAAGCCAAATAATTAATATGAACCTAGTTCACATGCACATAAATACACAAACTCATGTGTCATCATATAATTTCATCTGCATTTTAGTTATGTGGCTGAATACATGTATTCATATATACATATAATTTAAACTCATTTTAATACTATTCAAAAGGGCCGATTAACCTTACCTAATTTGTATGTAACATTCAATTGTATTATGCATAATTTGAAATAACTACCAAACTACCCACTTACCTCATTTTAAATAAATAACAAGCCAATTCATACCTAGCTATTCAGCTTATCTTACACAATCAAACACAACTTGTCTTTGCCCGATGAACCATTCAAAATTGGATAGGATACTCCGATATTCACACATATTATACAATGCCAACGTCCCAGACGTGGTCTTACATGTAGTCACATATCGATGCCACTGTCCTAGACAGGGTCTTACTCGTATACATATATCGAAATCACAAATTGATGTCATGGTCTTACTCGCACACACATATCGGGATCCTATGTCATGACATACGTATCCTAACTATTCCTAAACTTCATACGGGGCTTTCGGACGTCGTAACTCGATCAAAACAAATTCAGAATTTTGAGTTCAAGCTTATTCACATCCGGCTATCATGTATAATAAATCATACTTTTCATTTCAGCATGTAAATTTAGCATTTGATTAAATTTAAGTACGTCTATTTGCTTATGAACTTACCTCGGACAAAGGAAAATTTGTCGGGACGACTAGTCGACAACTTTCGTTTTCCCCAATCCAAATCTGTTTTCTTTGGTTCTTGATCTAAAAAAATTAAAATTAAGCTCATTCAAATATATTTTCATTCAATTTAGTCCAAAAACACATAAATGGGGAAATTACCATTTTACCCCTAACATTTACATTTTTTCAAATTAGTCCCTATTGCACAAAACATAAAATATACAAAATTTCAATACACCCACGTTGGCCGAATTTTCCCCATACACATACAAGTCCATATGTTTCATCAATTTCACATTTTAGCCCCTCTAATTTTTTATTTTTGTAATTAAGTCCTAATTACCCAAAATCATCAAAAATTCCCATACAAAATATGCTAACTGAAAACATATCTTTCATATTTCATCATCAAATAACATAAATCACAAGCTCTCATCAATGGCATAACTCAAAATATTCATCAAAATAAAAAATTCAAGCATGGGTTTTGTAGTACTCGAAGCAACGATCTCAAAAAAGTAAAAATTATCAAAAATCGAGCTAGACACATGTGATTTTTCAACTAAGAGTATGTATCCCGAAAGCAGTCTGTTAGCCCATGCAAAGGTGAAAACCACACGAAGGCGTAGTTTCTCACTTCTACTTAAGAGGGGTAAAACCAAGCGGTCTTTATGTAATATGATGCGAGAGTATTCTAAGGGACTCGAACCACAACAAACACATAGAATAACACAAACAAATGCAATAAAAGGATCGTAAATTTTTAAATCAGACTTTCAATTTTCAACAAAAGGACAGAAAATAATCAATTTACGACCTGACTCTCTTTTTGTACCCAGTGGAGACGACAAGCTGTCGAAACCATTTTTTATTTGAAAAAAATGGAGTCGACTTTAAAACTGAAAATGGAGTCGCCACCAATCCTTTTTGTTTAGGTGTGATTGGATCACCTTGTAAGATATTTTGTTTTAATAAAACATCGATTTTGGTCTACGAAATTCAAGAAAACTGGTCGGGAGTCGGTTATGTATGAGGAACGATTAACACCCTCGTAACGCCCAGAATTGGTACCTAATTGATTAATTAATGTCTTAATGTCAAAATTTTGAAAATATTTTAAAATACAATCCCTTTTAAAAAAATGTTTAAATAACCCGAATTGGATGTTGAGATTCTCTTATTCCGAAGTGCTAAAATATCACACCTAGTACGTTAGGATACAACATTTTAAACCCTCGAAACCAAGATCGTCTCTTAATTTTCCAAGTTCATGCATTGGAATTTAAAAGGATAGGTTAAATGAAAAATCAAAACCCAGCACGTTAGGGCACGATTTCTCGAATTTCCAAACATGGAATATTGCCTTTATTTTTATTTTAAAAACATAATTTAGAAACCCCGTAAGTTAGGGTACGATCTCTCAATTTCCCAAAACGCGAAACATTGCCTCATTCTGAGAAGAGAGTGATTATAAAATCAACAGGATATGCATTTATTTGGTTTGTTCGGAGTAAAAAAAAAATGAAACAATCAATACTGGACAAAAGTTGGAATTTCCATACGATGCAATAACAGGAAATAAAAGCATGGAACAATAATACATTGATAAAATATTATACAAACGAATAACAATAATATGAAAATATAAAGGAATGAATTAGGGTATATACAATGGTAATAATCTCACACCATACATTATTCAAATACTAACATTAATATATGTGAAAGAATTTGGGTATATACAAAGGAATGAATTAGGGTCTATACATTATTCAATGTATATAATACATGAAATAATTTAGAATAATACATCTAAACAATTTAAAACTATTTAATACAAATAATATATATAAAATTGAAAATAAATAAAATAATTTAAAATAAATAATATATAAACAATTTACAAAATAAACAACATATGTAACAATTTTAAAAAACAAATAATATATGCAAATGAGATTAATAGATTTAAGTATTGAATTGCAAAGCAATATAAAATTTGTGGCATAAATTAAAACTGTGAAAGATTAATAAGGGCTAAAATAAATGCGCTAAAAAAGTCGAGGGACCAATGGGGAAATTAATCTTGGCTTTCTAAACGCGGCGTTTAAAGGGGATCAAAATAACAGAATCCTAAAAGGGCAAGGTAAATTTAGAAATAAAAAGAATGAAATTAAAATAATGAAATAAAACAGAAGGATTAACATTGCAAATATCCCATCAAAACAAAACACGCGGATCCTGGCTGCGTCTAGGTCGGGTTATCGGGTCAGAGGTCAAAATGACATCGTTTTGGCCTCTAAATCCATGCCACAAAACGTTGCCTTTTCCATATATTATATAATCCATATTTTTCTTGACACAAAACCATTTGAGCCATTTTCTTTAAAAAAACAAAACACAAACTCTAATCCCTCTCAAGCCATTATTCAGCCAACCATGAAGACTACTGTTCAGCCACCATACCGCCATTATAATCGGCGGCCGACGACAAAATAAATCACCTCTTAACACCATTTAGAACCACATTTAAGGCCTAACCCTTTTTGGTCCCAAAAAAAAATCGAAAGAGAGTACTCCCTGACCCCTTTTGGCTTCGATCTCGATGAAGAAGACAAAGCTCCGACGATGCGCCCGTAGGTTGATTAAGGTGAGTATTTTCTCTTTTTATTTTTCATATGAAAAAGAAAGAAAAAGAAAGACTAAAAAGAGTAATTGAAAGAAAAAAAATGAAATCCAAAATCACATTTCAATAATTCAGATTTTTTTATTGCTTTTCGTATTCGTCTCTAGGGAGCCTTTACACTATTTTTAGTTGGCTTTTTATAGCCAGAATAAACCAAGGAAAGAAAAAAAAATACAAAATTTTGATTTTTTTGCTGTATTGCTATCATGCTACGGTTATTTGTGTTGCTGTCATTCTATTTCGCAGGTGTGTATACCATGGAGAAGCCGTCCGTGGGCAGCGGTGCCATGCCCCTTGCTATGGTTCTCAGTAGACAAAATTGTTTGGGTCACCTGAGCTCATTTTGGGTATCGGGCCATTGGGTCTGGGTCTTGTATTTGGTTAGGGTAGTTTATTTTAGGTCTCAATTTATTTCTCAGATTTGGGTTAAAATTGGGCCTGAGGGGTTTCTTAGTTTTAATTCGGGCCTGTTTAATGTTTAGGATTATTATTTAGTTGAGCTTAGTTCATGGTTTGGGGCCCTGATGTTTGGAAAAAGGACACTGGAATTATAAATTTGGGTTTTTATTTATTGTTTTATTTTTTTGCATGGTTTATTTATTGTAAATGGTTTATGGGCTCGGACGAAATGGGTCTATTATAGATAAAAGAAAAAGCATATTAAAAAATATATGCATCCTCTCTAAATTTATTTTATATATGTGATAGTTCTAAAACAAAATAACTTTGATAAGCCAAATTTAAAAATAAAAAGAGTTTACCTCTCCAAACATCATGACAAGAAATGGATTCTACTCTATTTACTCTTTTTTCTCCGCCAATCTCCTTTTAAATTATACATAACTCTTCATTCTATTTAATTTAATCTAATTTAATTTGTTCTGATCATGCCATTAACAATTAAAGAGTTTGACCAACAGTGGCAATGGAGTCCATCAATTTCAAAGTTTTGCTAACAACTGAGTCTAGAAGTCAAATCTATTCATTTGTTAGAGGGGAAAACAAAACAAAACGCAATCTAGAAGTACCTTGTAATGAGGTCTTATGCTCACAAAGTCCACATCTGATATTCCCTCTAGCTTGACACCCATAGGTGCTGAGATCTTTGTGATATAAATTACTTGTGGAATCCATGTCTCTACTTGTTAGGAGACTTACCAATTGAGTACACACCACCTTTAGGTGCCAAACTAGTTTCGCACACATAGTTGCTTATACTCCACGAGGCATGCCGACTATGTTCAAAAGATTTTGACACATTAGTTTTACAATGATAAAAACAATTTATAGGCACAATCAAAACCACCTTAAATCAATTTCATGAATAAATATTACGAAGGCATGCATTTAAATTAACCGAGCAAAAAGGCATGCATTTAAATTAACCGGGCAAAAAAAATTTAGTGATTGCAAATGAAAATATCTAAGCATTCAATACTTAGAAGCAAGGAATCCTCGACGATTTTTGCCTTCCACAATTTGCTTAACTCTTTCGGTTTAAGAGAAAATTATACAATTTTATTAAAAATAATTCCAAGTTATCATTTGCATGGCGATTAGACTAGTTTTAATCTTTAAAAAAATTAATGTAACCTAATTAACAATAACAAATTTCTATCCTCAATTCGAATTTATCTAATTAATAACCATATGCTACAAATAATCGTCAACCTAACAACTCACCTTTAAATCAAAACTAAGAAGTTAATCATGCATGAATTAAAATTAAATGAATCCTGAATTAAACAATATAAATCTAAATCAAGTCACTTCCGTTTAGTACTTACTCTAACTAATTAAGCCTAACCATGAGTAATTTCAATTTTACTCAAAGAATGCATCAACTGATAAATTAATCTTGCTAGTGAAAATTAAAAGGAGTAAGGCATGTCCTAAGACAAACAATGAGTAGCTAATTTTTGATCGATACCTCCAACAATTTTGTTGGCTGATTGACAGCAAATTAAAGGCCAAACCCTTGCAGCAACATAAAGGCAAACGAATGCCATCTGAATTAGAGGAGTAAAACGGTAGCAATTACTGGTTGACGAAGAGGGGCATAGTAACAGGCGGTAATTTGACAGTAAAATTGAACGAGAAAACAGAAACAGATCTTGGAGGGGATAGGGATCCTTTGAGAAAACTTGCGGCAACAATTACTTGGAGCAAAGTAGAATCTAAATGGAGCATAGTGGCAATAGCAAATAGATGGCAAATATTTGAAGAATTTTGGTTGCTAGTACTTAAGACTATCGGTGTGATAGATTGGCAATGAAAAATTATCTAATTTGCTTGCCACAAGGAGATTACAACAGTTTGCAATAGCAACTAATCGAAGCAACAAAGCTTCTATGAAGAACATATGGTAGTGACAATGCTTTGTTAGTCAAGGCAGTCTACGCAAGGCGAGTTGGATCAACTATTGGAGAAGCAAATCGGTGACCCTTGGACAACAAGGCAAATCGAATTTGGCAGTAGCAAGTTGAGGGAATCGTGGTGGCTAATTTCATAATTGAACCCAAAGCCAATTTGGTTGTGGTAGCTATGGACGGTAATATTTGTAAGCTTGCAACAATTGGAATGGTCAGCCGAAGGAAGAATAACTAGGCTTCAAGTACTTCTACTTCTAATTGAAGTCTCGAGAACGAAGAAGACTAGTTTGACGTAATTTCCAGTTCTAATTATTAAGAAAATCAAATAACTTTAATAAAAAATAAACTCTAATTATTCTTATAACATATCCCTAATACAAATTTAATAAAAATACTAATCTAATTAAACTAAATAATAATAACAACACCAGCAACACAGAGTGACTTTATATTGTCATTGTCATTTGAAATAAAGGAAACAAATTAAATATAGGAGTAGTTACACATTAATTCTTTTTCTCAGCAATAAAATATATTTTATTATAAAATAGAAGGCACAAATCTTTCAAAAATAGTTCTTTTACACCCCTAAGAAGAAAGCGCCTACAGTTAGAAGAAAAACACATCAAGGACAGAACCAAAACACCAAAACTGTCAACATAAAACACCAGCTAACACAGTGTAGATGCAGCATCAGCCAACACAATCCACATCTTCTCACCAAAATGAACTCTCCCAAAGAGACAGCTCTCTTACAATCACCCCAACATAGGCATTTAAAATGAAACAAATTTAATAACAAAAAATGGCACCACATGTTCAAATTGAACCTTCCACCAAGGCTCTTTCAAAAGCCTACTCTTCATGGATTAACTACAAGGCCTTCAATGATAATTATATACCAATCTTTTACATCACAATACTTGCACCAGAATCTTTTTCTTTTTCCTTTTTTATCTACTCCCGGTTATTTTGGCTTGTTTCTTACTTTCTTTTCGATGCACCAATTCATCTGCCTCACCGTAGAACTTCCATTTAAGGTGATTATTCTCTTTCTTTTCTTTTTGATTCCTTGCATGCATTATCCTTCTATTCAGAGTTATCCTGTAGGGAAAGAAATAGTCACAGAAGACTATTGCCAATGTAACACCCTAGATCCAGCCCAGACGTTATGTCCGAATCCAGTGATGTCACATTGAATGGATTATTCCCAAAATGACTTTGTTTAGTTAAAATTATGTTCAGTAGGAAATTTGCTTGGTTAAAAGCTTAAGTTTATGATTTAGATGCCCAAATGCTTATAACTTGTTATATTATGATGAAAGCCCATGTTTTAAGAAGAAGTCCAAATGATTATGTTATTTAGAAAGCATGTTTAACTTTAGAAATCCATTTAAGTTTGAGAACTCGGCAGTTGTAAACAATAATAAAACCCAAATGTAAAGTCAAATCGGAGATACAAGGCCTTATTACATCCCAATGAAAAATGAAGTAATTAAAATAAAGTAATTTGAAACTATTAAAAGCTTTTAAGTAACTTGCAATGTGGCCACCTCCAAGTCCTTTCCCACGTCGAACTGTTTACTGAGGGTTATCTGAAAAATTAAATAAAAAGGGTGTGAGTTTCGAAGCTCAATGTGTACGACCCTTGGCAATCAAATCAACATACAACTTATCACATTAGTCCTAAGCCCTATCAATATCGGTGGTCTTGGGCCTTAGCCCACAATGACCTCATATCACATCAGTATCACATGAATGCAATGCTCCCATCCCAAATCCAACCCTGCACTCCATTTCCCTTCCCACCCTATACTCTTGTGGGGATATAAATATCAACCCACCCATCCCTACACTTTAGTGGTAGCACCAACAACGGCACTACTCAATCATTGCAGCAAAGCTGCTAATCATATAATAGGCTTAAAGCCACCGGTGGATCCACGGTCGTCAAGCGACTATGCGATCCTCACATATCTTCCTCCGTACCATCAAACCCACCCAAGTGCAACATACATCTCATGAATGCAACATACACATTTCCACACATTAAGCACCTAGAGGTATTTTAGTCATTTCACTACCTAGGGGTATTTTCGTAATTCTACCCTACAGGGGTATTTTTGTAATTTCTTAATAGTACGGGTTTTAGTTATGAACTTTTGGCCCATCAACAAGTCCTCGCGGCTAAGGTGAACAGACACTATGCACTAAGTAGGATTCTAGAAAAGAGGAGGTGGGCCACTAGGACCACTTAAGTACCAAGCTCTCCATAGATCTAATCCTAGACATGCATATGCCCATTGCCATACTCTAACCTTGCGAATTGTCCACAGACATGTTTGTTTAATTATTTAAGTTTTATGCTGTTTAAGAATTCATTAGCACTAGGCTTAGAGTCTATCATAATATGCTAACAAGTCTACCTGTTTCCCTAAAATCACATATGGCCCATCAAACCCAATCATGCCTATACGGCTTATTAGTCCTAGTCACAAATTTATGGCCCATCAGCCCTGATCATATTGAAATCATGCAACCATCCATACCAACTCACCATTTACTACCACATATCGACTTTTGTTGATTTGGGCCCACGAGCTCGGCAATTCCATCTAGCCCTGTCTGGCCTGGTTGGCCAAACAGTGGCTCGAGACCATGAGATCGCTCTCTTAGCCTCGGTAGTTGTATCGGTATCTCCACACGAATGTTAGCACGCTCATGTGGTTGCCGGTGCTAACCTTTCAAGTTTTCAGCTTTTCTGGATTTTGGCTTTTACCGATTTGTCGTGTGTGAAGTGTATGTACACACTTGATAAATGAGACATGTTGTGACAGTCCTAATTTGGCCCTAATTAGAAAAGTGGTTTCGAAACCACAAAACTGAGTCCGAAAAATAATTAAATGTTATATTCTATGTTTATTATATGTGAAATTGTATATGTGCAAATTTCGTGCTTTGATTCTGTCATTTGGATGTTGAATTATGAAAGAGGACTCGTTTGATAAACTTTGAAAATGTGATAGGTAAATTAGTAGTGACCGGATTTTAGGTGGTTTACCAATATGGGGTACTTGCATGTCAAATAGACCATCTTTAAATTAGTGGCCGGCCATTGCATGTCAAATAGACCATTTTAGGTGGTTTACCAATATGGGCTTGACCGTGTGATCTTCATGTGGCACGGCCGTGTGGCACTGCCATGTGGCATTTCTTTGCCCGTGTTGTTCGCACATTTTGGCTCATTTTTCATCATTTTTGGCCCGTTTTGTGTTCTTTCTTCTTCCCTATGCTCTCCTGAGTATAAGATATGAAAAGGAAGGATTAAGAGCACCAATTCTCACAAAATTGATAAGAATCCATCTAAAATATAGGTTAAACATGGGGTAAAAATATGTATAATTTAACGTTTATCAAATACCCCCACACTTAAGCCTTTGCTTGTCCTCAAGCAAAATCTCAATCCCTAAAAAGAGTTATTCTTCTCAACATACAATTTTTATCAATAATGTTTCAAATTAATCTATAGGTAATCATACAATGAATAATTCAATCAGAAGAACATTAAAGATTCAATCAATTTAAGTTGAGAATTTTGTCATTGAAAACATAAGTCTCTTCCTTCTTTCTAAGTAGTTATCTCTCCATCTTAATTAACAGGAGTTGACATCCTCACTAAAGGTTCACTCTATTCACTCAAAATGTTTAGGGTTCAAAATTTAAGCACTCTCTAGTCAACCTGAAAAGTTTTTACCATAAGCTTGCACGAAAATCAAATCTCCACCACTATAGTTTGATATGATATATCGATCAAGAGGTCTTTTCATGGTTGTAACGGGGCTTGGTTAGGGGTGTTGTCACAGGTTGCAAAAAGAAGGTTAGAATCGAGATTGAACTGAAAATTATCTAGCTAGAAAAATCTCTATTACTGGAACATATTTTCAAAGCTTAATAACATCATTTTGGTAGCCTTAAGAGAGAAATATGTAAAAACTTAAATTGAACTATTGCACATTACAACTGAATTTGACTATATATACACATGTTTTTTTTAAAGAACAATTCAAGTAATACAATAAATTGAGTAAAGATTTACATACTGGAAAAGAGAATAAAGCTTAGATAATAAATTCAACTCAATTCTCGACAAAAATAGGGATCAAAAGTAATTGAATGGAAAATTCAACAAAAATGGATTATTGGTTAATAATTAGAGGGTGAGTCAAGGAAAAGGTTGTTAGGCTCAATGGGGTTCACTAAGGTTTAGATTATGGAGGTAGGCTTTTGTGGAGTAAGTGGGTTAAATCCTAGGTGCCTTTATCATCTCGGTATATCAAGTCAATGATGTCGGCTCGACATGTATAATCAAAGCAAGTTTTAGAATAACAATTCAGTATTGACTTACTCAAAACAATAATAAAAGTGAGCACAAAAGAATGTATGCTCAAAAGGCTCAAAAGTCTCACAAAAATTATGGCTTTTGATGTCAATCCTGTGAATTTCAAATCTTAAGATAATACTTAGAATTAGGGAAGATAACTTATGCAAAAAATGGGGTTCTCAAAAATTTCAACTTATCATGCTTGATTCCCTAATGTTTTTAAAGTTTGAATAATCAAAGTACAATTGCCTATCTCTTAATTCTCAACATATTAATAAAAATCATAATTTAAGCAGAATTAATTCCTAATAGGAAACTGAAGAAAATGCAGAGAATAATGCATGAAGTTCAAATTCAGGGATTCTCATGAAAGATATACTGAATTAAAGTATGTTTCCCCCCACACATAAGATGTACATTGCCCTCAATGTACAAAGATATAAAAACAGCAATAAAAGTATAATATCATAAGATAGGGAGAGAATCGAAACTCCCTGAATTTTTGGATGAATTTTGTGAGGAAGAGTTGGCAATTGTGGCAGGGTGCTCCCTTTTTCATAGAAGTTTGAGCTGTAGAGCTCCTTTGAAACTGCGAAAGGATTTATTAGTCGTGGGATGTTAAAATGAAGAAGGGTTACTTCATTAGGAGATGGCCGAAGAAAATAAAATAAAATAAACAAAAATATATATATAAAAAAAGGAAAATTCAAATAAAGAAAAAGCTGAATTGAAAAAAATTAAAAATAAACCTAAAAAGGAAAATAAAGTTAGAAGAAAAGGTGAAAGTAAGAATCAGTGTTTAAGAGTTAGAATAAAGTAAAAATAATAAAATATAAAAGATAAAATAAAAGTAAAACAAAATAAAGATAAAAATAAAAATAAAAGAGGATTTAGTCCTCTGATGGATCTCGTGGTGGTGGGGAAGTGCCGAGGTGCTGACATATGTGTGCTAAAGTGGCGTCGATGTAATCGAGGCATTGCTCAAATCGGTTCAGGCGCTCGTGTATGTCAGCATGTGGGGCTGCTGTCTAGGTGGGTCATCTGGGGCGTGGTGGCTCGGGGGGCTCATCCTCTACTAGCGGTGGGACATCGTCAGGAATGTCCTCTGGCTCCTCACCTTCTTGGACAAGGTGAAAGTGGAAGTGTCCGCCACCTGGTCGTCGCTCTATCATCCTCATGTGTAACATGCTCTGGATGACCTGCGAGGACATCTGGCCGAGGAAAGTATAGGAGGATGTTTGGGCTGTAGTGTTGAATAGGCCGAAGTAGCAGCCTAGTCTCGTGATATAAGGGCCCATGGATATGACGCCTTTCCGGTGCCGCTCAGTCTGGTGCTGCATGGCAAGCGTGATGAAGTATGCGAGGTCGATAGCGTTGTTGTTAGCCATGCACCAGAGGAAGTAGACATCGTAAGTATTGACGATGCCTGTACTCTCTCGCCTACCTGTCAGAGTATGAGCGAGAAGAGCATGAATGTACCTCAAGGAATGAGCGATGGTGGTCGCCTTACTGACGCTGGGGTTATAAACTTACCGCCCCAGAGCGATCTTGTTCTAGTAGTCGAGGGGCCAGATGTGGATGCGATGAGAGAGGGTGGGGAAGTCCTCCTCTGCCATGAACTACTCAGTGTAAAGCCTAGGTGCTACTCCGAACTCCGGTACGCTGAGTTATCGTATGAGCCCTCCCAAATGGAATTGGACCGTCCCTGGATCGTCAAATCTGGTCATTATGGTCTGGACGTGGAATGTGGAGCAGAATTCAAGGGTGAGCTCTAGGTAAGTGGGCTCTACAATCCTGAAGAAATGGTCCCATGGGTCAGTCGCTAATAGGGCTCAGACATCGTCCACCAGGTTTACTTGCGCGAGTGCCTCCTAGTCAATACACCGGCTCATAGAGATAGTGTGTGCCCGAAGTAACTGATAGCCTTCCTCTTAGGAGTCTTGGGTGAAAGTAATGAATGGGTGGCTGCCTCAGAGGTGGGCCGCGAAGATGAACTCCCGGGTCCCTTTCATTTTTTGGAGGCAGGGACAGCAACTTTTCTGGCACGTGAAGATGACATAGTATCTGAAATAACAAAAGTGTTAGTCTTAAATATTGAAATTAAAATAAATAAATAATAAGAAGTAAAGAATAAAATATGAATGAAGAAATGGGGATTAACCTAAATAGTAGAATCTAATCATGTTAGAACCTGTAAGAAAACTAAGAATTACTGGTGTAAATATAGTGAAATTATGATAAAGATGGCATGCAAATATGTGTCCAAGTGGCAAAATAAAATGAAATCTAAATGGCAAGCAAAAATAAAATTAAGTGGCATGTAATCCTAATTGATTCTATATTATTCTAGAATATTCATCCTATATTTCCTAGTTCCATGCTTGAATCAACAATTAGATTAAAGTAAAAATAAATAAATATTTAAAGAAATGAAAAATAAATAAATATTTAAAGAAATGAAATAAAACAAAATAAATGAGAAAAATGAGAAAATAGAACCAATTATGAGTTTGCACGGTCGTGGGGGGCTGTTACACGGGCGTGTGGTGGTTATTTTCGAGTTTGATAGTGGTTTTGAGGATGGTGGCAGTGCTCACGGTGGTTGAAGGGATTTTGGGTGAAAATTTTCTAGGGTTTGAGTGAAAGGGAAGGTTAAAATGGCTCCTTATTTATACATTTTGGGTCACACGGGCATGTTACATGCCCGTGTGAGTCGTGTTTAGCCCGTGTTTTTTGAAAATCGGTCTTTATAGCATGCCTGGTTCCGATGAGCACGCCCGTATGGTTGGTTCACACAGCCGTGGGAGATCAGGTCTTCGTTACTCACACGCTCGTGGAATGGTATACACGGCCATATGCGATCGTGTTCGTGTATCACGCGGTCGTGTGATATGTGCCACGGGCGTGTGAAATTTGACAGTGTCTTCCACGGGCTAAGGACACGAGCGTGGGAATTTATGCAAGCCCGTGTTTATACTGCAGGGTTACCACGGCCTTGTCGCACGGTCGTGGGGTGGTGTTGATAGCCTGTGTGGAATTCATAAGGTCGCCACTGCCATATCGCATGGCCGTGGGGATTTATCGATGGCCCGTGTTTTTTTGGGAAAATTTTGCTACACGGTCTGGGTACACGATCGTGCTCTTGTTTTAAGTGTGCACATAGCCTAAGGCACGTCCGTATGCCTGGCCGTGTAGTCTTTAATTTCTGCATTCAAAGAGTTAGTTTATGTATGAAAAATAAAAAAATTTTAAAGAACAGAAAGTTACTAAGTTAGTGCTCGGGTTGCCTCCCAAGAAGCGTTTATTTAGAGTCTAAACTTGACTCTACCTAGATGTGTCAAGAAGGGGTGTGGTGGAGCTGAAGCTCCTCCCTGTTTTCTGCAAAATTCTCACCTCTATAATGTTTAAGCCTATGGCCATTTACCTTGAACGTACCGTGGTTAGGATGAGTTACCTCGATGGTGCCATATGGAAAGACATTTAGAACAGTGAATGTACCTGACCACCTTGACTTGAGTTTTCTAGGGAATAGTTTCAGCCTTGAGTTGTAGAGTAAGATGAGATCACCTGTTTTGAACTGCTTAGGGTCTTTCAGCCTTTTGTCATGGCGTCGCTTCATGGCTTCCTTATATAGTCACGAGTTCTCCTAAGCATTGAAGTGCCATTCATCAAGATCATTCAATTGCATTAATCTCTTCTCTCCTGCACTTTTAAAATCAAGGTTTAAAAATTTTATAGCCCAGAATGCTTTATGTTCAAGTTCAAATGGTAGATGGCAGTTTTTTCCATAATCAAGTTTATAGGGAGATGTTCCTATGGGTGTTTTAAAAGCAGTTCTATAAGCCCATAATGCATCGTCTACATTTCTTGACCAATCTTTCCTATTTGTTTCTATTGTTTTCTCTAGGATGCGTTTTAGTTCCCTATTTGTTACTTCGACTTGGCCACTGGTTTGTGGGTGATAAGGGGTGGCTGTTCTATGGTGTACTCCATACCTTTTCAAGATTTTTTTAAATTGGGTATTGCAAAAATGTGTACCCCTATCACTAATGATTATCCTAGGTGTTCCAAATCGAGAAAAAAGTCTTTTCAAGAAGCGTACTACCACCCTAGCATCATTTGTAGGTAGAGCTTGGGCTTCTACCCATTTTGACATGTAATCTACTGCTACTAGTATGTATTTATTCCCAAATGCATTAGGGAACGGACCCATGAAATCAATACCCCATACATCAAATATTTCACATCAAAATTTATCAGAAGAGGCCACATACCTGTTGGCATCTCTGAAAAGTGTAGGCCAGTAAAAGCCTGATTCGAGTACCTTATGAGCAGTTCTAGTTCCACTGTGATGTCCTCTTGTGGGTCCTGAGTGGCAGTGATTCAAAATTTGATATGCCTCTATGTCATCAACGCATCTTCGTATAACCTGATCTGCACAAATTCGGAAAAGGAAAGGATCTTCCCAAAAGTAGTTTTTCACATCAGCGAAGAATCGCTTCTTTTGCTAATGGTTTAGCCCTTTTGGGGTTATGTTAGCTGCTAAATAATTCACAAAATCAGCAAACCAAGGAAGTGTCGTATCTGCTAAGGCTAGAAGTTGTTCCTCAGGGAACAAATCGTTCATCTTGTCGAGATATTTGGGCTGTGCATTCTCTAGCCTTGAGAGGTGATCTGCTGCCAAGTTTTTGGCTCCTTTCTTGTCCTTTATTTCCAAGTCGAATTCCTGTAACAGTAGAATCCATCTTATCAATCGAGGTTTTGCATCAGTTTTAGTTAAGTGGTAGTGAAGAGCTGAATGATCAGTATAAACAATGACTTTTGACAAAATTAAATAAGATCTAAATTTGTCAGATGCAAAAATAACAGCTAGCAATTCTTTCTCTGTGGTCGTGTAATTTGCTTGAGCAGTTGTCAAGGTCCTGCTAGCATAATAGATCGGCTGGAAGTGTTTGTTCCTTCGCTGTCCCAAAACTGTACCTACTACAAAATCACTTACATCGCACATTAGTTCAAAAGGTAGATTCCAATCAAATGAAATCATAATCGGGGCGTTGACTAACTTTTTCTTAAGGTTGTTGAAAGATTCCAGACATTCTTGGTCAAAGTTGAAGGGTACGTCTTTTTCTAGTAATTTAGTTAAAGGCTTAGCTATTTTAGAAAAGTCTTTAATGAATCTTTGTTAAAAACTGGCGTGTCCTAAAAAGCTTCTTATAGCCTTAACTGAATTAGGAGGAGGTAGTTTTTCAATAGTTTCAATTTTCGCTTTATCTACCTCTATCCCTTTACTAGAAATTTTATGTCTTAAAACAATACCCTCTTGAACCATAAAGTGGCATTTTTCCCAGTTTAGCACTAAATTTGTCTCTTCACATTTGATTAAAACACGTTCTAGATTATTAAGACAGAGTTGGAAAGAAGTACCGAAAACTGAGAAATCATCCATAAATACCTCCAGGATGTCTTACATGAATTCATTGAAGATAGCTAGCATGTATCGCTGAAAAGTAGCAAGAGCGTTACATAAACCAAAAGGCATTCTGCGATAAGCAAACGTACCGTATGGGCATGTGAACGTTGTTTTCTCCTGATCTTCTGGAGCTATCAGGATCTAGAAGTAACCAGAGAGGCCATCTAGGAAACAATAATACATATGACCTGATAATCTTTCCAACATCTGATCAATAAAAGGCAATGGGAAATGATCTTTCCAAGTGGCGTCATTCAGCTCCCTGTAATCAATGCAAACTCTCCATCCTGTGACTGTTCTTGTAGGTATTAACTCTTCCTTGTCATTAGACACCACGGTCAATCCACCTTTCTTAGGAACAACCTACACAGGGCTTACCTAAGAACTGTCAGAAATAAGATAGATAATACTTGCATCTATAAGTTCAATTACCTCGGCTTTTACAACTTCTTTCATGTTGGGATTCAATCGTCTCTGGGCTTGTACTGATGGCTTGAATTCGTCCTCCATTAAAATTTTGTGGGTGTAGAAAGAAGGATTAATTCCCTTGATATCTAAAATTTTCCAAGCTATAGCACGCCTGTGTTCTCTTAACATATGGAGTAGTTCCTCTTTCTCTGCAAAGCTTAAATCTGATGTGATAATGACTGATAAAGTTGATTCTTCCCCTAAAAAGGCATATTCTAAATGATCTGGCAGTTGTTTTAGTTCTAATTTAGGGGGTTCAGTAATGGAAGGTTTCTGTCTCAATTCATCACTCATCTTTAAATTTTCATAACTTATGTGCCTAGTGATGATTTCATTAGAATCCAACTCTTTCCTTACTTCGTTAATTTTGGGGGTGGTTTCATCTTTCCCCCCGCCTTGAACAAGACACAGTTCCAACGTGTCTGTGAGAGAAAGTTCCTGGAGATTATCTTGAACAAAATAGTCAATAATATCAGCAAAATAACACGAATCATCTTGTTCTTTAGAGAATCTCATGGCATCATAAATTTTAAAGACAACTTCTTCCTCGCCAACTCTAAGTACTAATTTGCCATCCCCTACATCAATAACAGCTCTAGCAGTGGGTAAAAATGGTCGTCCCAAAATTAAAGGTACTTCAATATCCTCATCCATGTCAAGCACAACAAAATCAATAGGGAATATAAATTTATCTACCTTCACTAGCACATCTTCAATGATTCCCCTAGGATATTTAACAGATCTATAGGCTAATTGAATACTCATCCTAGTGGGCTTGGGTTCCCCGAGACCTAGTTGTTTGAACATTTTGTAAGGCATGAGATTAATGCTAGCACCTAAATCAACTAAAGCTTTATTAATAAGTAAACTACCAATCAGACAAGGGATAGTAAAACTCCCTGGATCTTTTAGTTTTGCCGGCAGTTTATTTTGGAGAATAGCTGAGCATTTCTCATTGAGTTCTACTGTGGCCAATTCTTCCAACTTCATTTTATTTGTCAGAGGTTCTTTAAGGAACTTCGCATACTTCAACATCTGTGAAATTGCTTCAACAAAAGGTAAGTTAATGTGTAATTGTTTAAAAAGTTCAAGGAACTTACCGAATTGAGCTTCTGTATGGTCTTTCTTCAATTTTGCCAGATATGGGATGCGCGGTTTGTATTCCTTGAGTGGCGGTAAAGTGTTATCCTCGGGTTTCGCTGCCTTTTCTTCTGAAAGTTCTGGGATAGTCTTTTTTTCTGGTTCGGCTAGGACCTTTCCATCTCTTAAATTAATCGCTTTGACATGTTCTCTGGGATTTGTCTCAGTGTTACTTGGTAATCCTCCTTGTGGTCTTTCTAAAATTAATTTTGCAAGTTGACCAATTTGGTTTTCAAGCCCTTGAATTGATGCTTGCTGATTTTTCAGTGCCGTTTCAGTGTTTTGAAAACGGGTTTCTAATGCGGCCATAAATTTGGTAAACATCTCTTCAAGATTCAACTTCTTCTCATGTTGCGGTGGTGGTTGCTGAAATCCCTGAGGGGGTTGTTGTCTTTGATTTCCTCGTCCTCCCCATGAAAATTTTGGGTGATTTCTCCAACCTGTATTATAAGTATTACTATAAGAGTTATTTTGAGATCTAGAATTGTTACCCATATAGTTGGCTTGTTCAGTTTCCATGCTGTGTCCATAAGATGCGAAATCTGGATTAAACGTGTTTCCTTGAGTCGCGTCGCATTGCATCACTGGTTGTGCCTGCGTAGAACTAACAAAATTATCAAACTTTTTCTTTAAAAGTTCTACTTGGTTAGTAAGCATGGCGACAACATCAATATTATAAACTCCTACGGCTTTTGTTGGCTTTGTCCTCATGACTTGCCACTGATAATTATTTAATGACATCTCTTTAATAAATTCATAAGCTGCTTCAGGTGTTTTATTATTGATCGTCCCTCCTGTGGCTGCATCGATCATTTGTCTAGTTGACGGGTTTAAACCATTGTGGAAGGTTTGAACTTGTAGCCACAAAGGGAGACCATGATGAGGGCACCTTCTCAAAAGATCTTTGTATCTCTCCCATGCATCGTATAGTGTTTCTAAATCCATCTGCACAAAAGAAGAAATATCATTTCGTAATTTGGCTGTTTTAGCTGGAGGAAAATATTTGAGTAAAAATTTTTTGATCATTTGCTTCCATGTGGTAATTGAGCCTCGTGGTAAAGAATTTAACCACTATTTGGCTTTATTTCTCAAAGAAAATGGAAATAGCCTCAATCGAATAGCATCATCAGAAACACCATTTATTTTGTAGGTATCACAAAGTTCCAAAAAATTGGCTATGCGTGAGTTTGGATCTTCGTCCTGTAAACCATCAAATTGCACCAATTGCTGTATCATCTGAATAGTGTTAGGCTTTAACTCAAAATTATTAGTAGTAATAGTAGGTCTAAGAATGCTAGTTTGGGTACCAGCCAAACTAGGTTTAGCATAATCATACATAGTGCGAGGAGCTTCTTCTTAGTTTATTGGTTCTGCTGGTAGTGCTGGAGGTTGTGGAACATTTTGATTTGCTTCCATCTCGTCTGTAGGTTCTGGCTCTTGCTCAGGTTCTTGTTTTGGATAATGTAAACTGCGTCTAATTTCTCTGTGATTTTTGCAAACTGTTGCTTGTAAATCGTAGTCAAAAAGTAGTGGTCCTGTTGGGTTGTTTCTAGTCATAAACTAAAAATATGTAAAAAGAAAAAGCAAAGAAAAACTCAAAAATTTAAAAGAAAATAAAAATAAAAATAAATAAAAACTGAAAATAAAAATAAAAGAGAAATAAATAAATATATATATATATATAAATATAGTAATGGCCAAAGTAATAGAAATCGAGTTTTCTTAATATTTCAGTTCCCCGGCAACGGCGCCAAAAACTTGATATGCGTGATATGAAGTAATAAATTTAATAAAGAACTTGATCACACCAAAACCAACTAATATCACGACGTTGAGGCAAGCGCACCTGTCGAATAGTAGTATAGCTTAGTGGCAAGACCGAGTTATCGTACCCAAGGGAACCAAAAGTACTAGTACTTACTTCCTTTCTATTATCTAGCCTAAAAATAAAAGAAGGTTGTTTAAACTAATTTTAAAACTAACTAAGAAAGTGTAAAGAGTAAATTGGGAAAACTTTTAGGGAAAAGCTGATTGATATGGACAATACTCAAGGGAGAATCCACCTAGACTTCACTTGTTATTATTTCCTTGAACTATATGATTTATTTACTTAACTTGATCCGTAGAGATCCCTAACCTATGCTAAACCCTCCATCGAGGCGTAGAGCAACTAGGCCTAAGTTGTTAATTAAAGTTGCTTTATTAATTAACTCCCTAGGTTGCATTAATTCGATCTATGGCTCCCTATATTAGGTTTGACCCTAATCCGGCAGATTTATGTTGCCCTATGTCTAGGGTTGCATGCAACTCTGCTTAATTATGGTAGATCTACTCTTATCACAGGGACTTTTGCTCCTCTGCTCTAAGCACATCTAATTCTTGAAAAAATACCTAGGATTATTAAATCAAGAATGAAGAACGCATAATTAAGAACAATTCAAGTATTTATCAAATAAATCAAGAATAAATAACAAGATCTGTCTTAAGTTTCATCCCCCTCAAGTATTTGAGAGGTTTAGTTCATAATAAAGAAGTGAAACATCAAAGAAGATATAAAACAACGAAACATAAAAGAAACTGAAAACCCCTAAAGGAATTTAGGGAGATCCTCTATGTTGCTACAGAATTCCGACTTTAGAGATGAATCAATCAGCTTTCTCCTTTGGAGTAATCCCTTACTTTTCTTCGTATCTAAAAGTATATCCAGTTGTTGCCTCATGGGGTCTTTATATAGAGCTTTTGGGGGGCCTTTCTTAGCCTCTAAGCATCCCAATTTGAATGAAATTCCCCTTCCTCACGACTAGAACACGCCCGTGTGACTTCGATAGAGGCCGTGTGATTTTATTAGTGGGGACACGGCCATGTGACCTGGCCGAAATTCTGCCTAACTATGATGTGGAGAAATTTTGTGTATTTCGGGTTTTATGCAATTAGGACTAATTTGTAAAAGTATGAAATATCATGGGGTAAAATGGTAGTTTGTCGATTTATGTGTTGTTGGATTAAATTGAATGAAATTGTGTTTAAATGAGGTTAATTTGAAATTATATAGATCAAGAACAAAAGAAATCAGACTTGGATCGGGGAAAAGCAAAAATAGTCAAATAGCCGATTTATAGCGTTCGTCGATATCTGAGGTAAGTTTTTAAGCAATTAAGTATAATTTATCTTGAATGTAACTTAGTTTAATATGCTGTTTTGAAATATATGGATTCATAAAAGAGCTAGCCGAATGTGGTTAAGCAGAGAAATATTGAAATTGAAGTTAATTCGACTAAGTTATATCATTTAAAAGTCCGTATGATCAATATGGAACATATGGAGTTTTTGTTATATGAATTGTGTACGAGACAGCTTTATAATAATGATACTCAGGCTTTGAGCCTAGCAAGCTTTATGCTGGTGAATGTAATCGGGCTTTATGCCTAGTAGGCTTATTGCCGATGAATAAAAGATCATCAAGTAAGACTTTTCACTCGGCATTGAAGAAGTTCAGAGATGATTCCAGTCGATCTAGAGAGATTACAGACTTTTCTAGACAAGATCGAGACTGACCCCCTATGTGTTCACGAGCCACTTCGATAGGAAGTGTTGGCAATGTTCGACAGAATAGAGTCGAGTGCAAACATTATGGTAAATGGGATTTTGGAAATTGTAGATTGCATAATCGGTCTTGTTTTAAATGTGGATCGATGGATGATTTTATCCGAGATTGTTCGATGTTATCCAAGCAAAACACTGTTCAGAACACGAGACCGTGTAACATGTCAGCGCGAGGCAGACCACCTAAACATTCGAGTAATGTAGGTGGCAGACATGGAGGGACGAAAAATACAGTGGT
This sequence comes from Gossypium stocksii, assembly GCA_020496765.1. NCBI lineage: Eukaryota > Viridiplantae > Streptophyta > Magnoliopsida > Malvales > Malvaceae > Gossypium > Gossypium stocksii. The sequence goes on along the minus strand of CM035628.1, from coordinate 43,790,002 downwards.
TCAATCTGAGGCTCGTGCACTTGCCAGAGCATATGCTATACGTGCTCGCGAGGATGCTTCTTCCCCAGATGTTATTACCGGTACTTTCACTCTTTAAGATACTAGTGTTATTGCATTGATTGATCCTAGTTCGACTCATTCTTATGTGTGTGAAACATTAGTATCTGGTAAGACTTTGCTTGTTGAGTCTACTGAGTTTGTAATTCGAGTATCAAACCCTCTAGGCCGGTGTGTTCTGGTTGACAAAGTGTGTAAAAATTGCCCGTTGATGATTCAAGATTCATGCTTTTCGGCCTGTTTGATGTTGTTACCTTTCGACGAGTTCGATATAATTTTGGGTATAGGCTGGTTGACTTTGCACGATGCTGTTGTTAATTACAAAAGAAAGACCATCGATTTGAAATGTCAGAACAACAAGATTATCTGGATTGAATCTAATGATCTGAATGGTTTACCAACAGTAATATCTTCGATGTTAGCTTGGAAGTATGTAAGAAAAGGTTATGAAGCTTACTTTGCTTATGTGCTTGATAGTAAAATGACTGAAAAGAAGATTAAATCTGTACCAGTGGTATGCGAGTATCTAGACGTATTTCCTGAAGAATTACAGGGTTTGCCACCTATCCGAGAGGTAGAGTTTGGTATTGAGTTAGTACTTGGGACGACTACGATTTCAATAGCTCCGTATCGGATGGCACCTACTGAATTAAAGGAGTTGAAAGCGTAGTTGCAAGAGTTAACAGATAGAGGTTTTACACGATCGTGTTTCTCTCCCTGAGGTGCACTAGTTCTATTTGTGAAAAAGAAAGGTGGAACTATGAGAATGTGTATTGATTACCGTCAGCTAAATAAGGTGACTATAAAGAATAAATATCCATTGCCAGGGATTGACGACCTGCTCGATCAATTGAAAGGGGCTTCAGTATTTTCGAAGATAGATTTGAGATCGGGTTATTATCAGTTGCGAGTCAGAGACTCTGATGTGCCAAAAATTGCTTTTCGAACAAGGTACAGACATCACGAGTTTCTAGTCAGGCAGTATTTGGATCGGTTTATGGTTGTGTTCATTGAAGATATACTGATCTACTCCCGTAACGAAACCGAACATGCCGAGCATTTGATACTTGTGTTACAGACTTTGTAAGAAAAATGGTTGTATGCAAAGTTTAGTAAATGCAAGTTTTGGTTACACGAAGTTAGCTTTCTGGGACATGTTGTTTCAACATCAGGTATTCGGGTTGACCTGAGTAAGATTTTAGCTATACTCGATTGGAAACCTTCGAGAAACGTTTCTAAAGTCAGAAGTTTTCTGGGACTTACTGGTTATTATAGACGGTTTGTGAAAGGTTTCTCTAGGATTGCAACCCCAATGACGAAGCTGCTACAAAAAGATGTTAAGTTTGAGTGATCAGAAAAGTGCCAGAAAATTTTTGATCAGTTGAAAGCCCTTTTGACCGAAGCACCGATGATAGTTCAGCCAGGATCGGGTAAAGAATTTGTTATCTATAGTGATGCATCTTTAAATGGTTTGGGCTATGTTTTGATGCAGGAAGGCAAAGTTATAGCTTATGCTTCGAGGTAGTTAAAGCCACATGAAAAGAACTATCCAACACATGACCTAGAATTGGTAGCTATTGTATTCGAGTTAAAAATATGGCGTCACTATTTGTTCGATGAAAAATGTCATGTCTATTCCAATCACAAAAGTCTGAAGTATTTGATGACTTAGAAAGATTTGAATTTGAGAGAGCACCGATGGTTAGAATTGGTAAAAGACTACGGACTTGTGATTGACTATCACCCAAGAAAGGCTAATGTTCTTGCTGATGCTTTAAGCCGAAAATCATTGTTTGCATTGTGTGCAATGAATGCACATATGGCTATGTCTGATGATGGTTTGATAATAGCTGAATTGAAAGCAAGACCGTTTTTTGTTCAACAAATATGCGATGCCCATAAGGTTGATAATGAGTTGCTAGCAAAACGAGCTCAAAGTGATTCAAAAACTGATTCATAATCTCAAGTTGATTGTGATGATTGTTTGAGATTCAGAAACTGTATATGCATTCCGAGAAATACAGAGTTGATTCAAATGATTTTGAATGAAGCTCATAATAGTCGATTATCTGTTCACCCAGTTAGTACGAAGATGTATAATGATCTGAAACAGCTCTATTGGTGGCATGGTATGAAACGAGACATTTCTGACTTTGTTTTGAAATGTTTGGTCTGTCAGCAAGTAAAAGCTGAGCATCAGGTACCTTCTAGATTGCTTTAGCCAATCATGATACCTGAATGGAAATGGGATAGAGTTATGATAGATTTTGTATTTGGTTTACCATTGACACCGAGTAAGAAAGATGCAATCTGGGTTATTATAGATAGATTGACTAAATCTGCTCACATTGTTTCAGTTCGTATAGATTACTCGCTTGATAAACTGGCTGAATTATATGTTTCTCAGATTGTGAGGTAGCATGATGTGCCTATATCTATTTTTTTGGATAGTGATCCGAGGTTTACATCGCGGTTTTGGAAGAAACTGCAAGATGCATTAGGTACGAAATTATATTTCAACATTGCTTTCCATCCGCAAACAGATGGCCAGATCGAGCGAATCATTCAGATACTTAAGGATATGTTGAGATGTTGCATTCTCGAGTTCGAAGGTACGTGGGAATGATACTTACTTTTGATTGAATTTGCATACAATAATAGCTTTCAATTGAGTATCAAAATGACACCTTATAAGGCTTTGTACTGTTGTCGTACACCATTGTACTCGATTGAGCTCAGTGAAAATAAAATACACGGGGTCGATTTGATTAGAGAAACTAAACAGAAAGTGAAATTGGTCCGTGAAAGTTTGAAAGCTGCCTCAGATCGTTAGAAATCATATACAGATTTGAAACAAAAAGATATAAAATTTAGATTGGAGATAAAGTGTTCTTGAAAGTCTCACTGTGGAAGAAAATACTTAGATTTGGTCGCAAAGGCAAATTGAGTCCGAGATTCATTGGGCCGTATGAGATTATCAAGCGAATAGGGCTAATTGCTTATAGACTATTGTTACCATCTGAGGTAGAAAAGATTCACAATGTATTCCATGTTTCGATGCTTCAACGATATAGATCCGACCCTCGCATGTGTTTAGTCCATTAGAGATTGAGATTCAGTCAGATTTAACTTACGAGGAAGAACTGATCTGTATTCTGGCTCACGAGATTAAAGAACTACGGAATAAGAAAATTCTATTAGTTAAAGTATTATGGCATAAAAATAGAGTTGAGGAAGCAACGTGGGAGCCAGAGGATACAATGAAAAAGCGTTATCCGAACCTATTCACCAGTAAGATTTTCGGGGACGAAAATCCCTAAGGGGGAGAGTTGTAACAGTCTAATTTAGATCCTAATAGGAACAGTGGTTTTAGGACCACGAATCTGAGTTAGAAAAATATTTAAATCTTATTTTTCTTGTTTATTATATATGAATTTGCATGTGTGAAAGTTTCGTATGAAAATTTGATTGTTTATGTGCTTAATTTAATAATAGGACTTAATCGCATAAAATGAAAATTTAGTGATTAATTGTAAAATGGCTGAATAGTGGCTGTTCTTTTCATATGGATGCTTTAAGTTGCAAATTGCCCATGATATATTGTTATGGACGGTAGTGGCCTTGTGTATAATGGTTTCATAAATTTAAGTTAAAAGTTAAATATGTAAAATAGTTAATAATGTTATAAAACATAAAACATAAAATAATCAAAAGCCATTGTTCATTATTTTTGCATGACCGAATATAAAAGAAAAGAAAAAGAAACAAGAGTTTCTTAGGTTTGGCCATTTTTGGAACTTGATTAATGGTAAGTTTTAGCTCAGTTTTTGATAATTTTTATGTTTCTGAGATCGTTGCTTTGAATATTATCCGACCCATGCCAGAATTTTTTATTTTGATGCATGTTTTAAGTTATGCCATTGATGAATATTTGTGTTTTATGATTTTTGCTGATGAAATATGAACGTTATATTTTGGATTAATATGTTTGTATTGGAGTTTTTGATAATTTTGAGTTTTTAGGACTAAATTGCAAAAATAAGAAATTGAATGACTAAAATGAAAAATAAATGAAATATATGGACTAGTATGAGTATATGGAAGATTTGGCCTAACTATGATGTGGAGAAATTGTAACACCCCTAACCCGTATCTGTCACCGGAATAGGGTTACGAGGCATTATCGAACCAAACATCACTTTCAAACAATTATCGTACAAGAGACAACTTCCGAACAAATTTATATACCCACATGTATAATCGTATAATTAAAATATATGACTGATCAATCAATAAACATACACTCTAAATGATATTACAATTAAATTTCCTACCTCAAAGTCTCAAATAATATACTTTAATTACAAACGAAAAGTATGCACTCAATGAAGTAATGAAATTCGAATATTTATAAAATACCAACATTTTATTCCATTATAGATTTCATATACCTATTAAACTGAACATATCATATATCAAAACTTATTAACTAATGTCATATGCAGTAATGACTAATGAAATCATAGTCAAATATATATTTTTCAAAACACATATAAATAATTAAGCATATTGATATCAAATTAAATTACATTTCAACAAGCATCATTATTCCATCACATCAAATAAATAACCAAAACTCTATTACATTATTACCACATATAAAAAATAATATACCACATGTCAAATATAACATTATATCACATAAGCATGTGTACATAACCAAGCTAATAAAATTATTTCATTATTTAATAAACAATTTATGAACATATCATTTTAGCACAATAGCAAGTGCACATATCACAACTAATAAACTATTTCATTTCATAAATTGTACTTGCATAATTTTGACTCAAACAAATCATAAAACAAAGCCTTTTTAGTCATATTATAAATAGCACACATCAACTTTATAAAATTACTCTAATCATATACTTCTCATTTATCTAATAAATATTATTTTACAACCACATATGGGCCATCACAAGAATTCATATAAATTAAAACATCAATCATGATTCACCATGCATAATTATATTATAAATATACATATGTGCATGATACATTGCAACTATTTTAATTATTACATTAACATACCAATTCAAACCTAATCATGTTTTCATTACCTAACCCGCAAAGCAATAAAAGACACAACCAAGACTAATTTCATAACCATCTATTCGGCTAGGTACATAAGAACACATATAATTAGATTTTATTTTTAAACAAGTCATAGCTTAAACATTCAACTTCAAATAATTATAACATCCACAACAAGTGATCATAACATAAAACCGCACTTAACAAAATAGATAAGCCATATTCGCATGGCTTTTACAGATACATGAGCAAAATGTATCATACAAAATATTATTCAGCCTGTAATAGGCAAATTTAGCCCGGGTCCATACAAAAAATGATAAACTCAAAAAAATAAAATAAAGTCCAAGTCCAGTCCAAAATATATAATTTGGCCCGATCGGAATGACCTATTACTTGAAAAGATTTAAGGTCCATCTACAAGCTTGACTCATATGGAAATATAATCTTCAAGGATATGCAATCTTAGATATGATATGCAATCTTAGAAGACATGATTTTGTAATCTTAGAGATTTAATTTGTAGATACCCTTTAATCTTAACCGTTGATGTGATTGATCTATACCGTTGGATTTGAGGAGGCTCAACTATAAATGGAGGCCTCTCCCTTCACTGTAAAGGACTTGAGTTTTGGGAAACAATAAGAATTCTTGAGAGCATTCACTCAAATTTCACTTTTTCTTGCGTTCTTATTTTCTGCGGTTGGTTCTTATTTTATTCTTCGTTCATCTTCGTTTTTCAACCTTTTTTATTTTGATTTAATCCCTGTTTCCTCGATTTTTTATTCTTTTTTATATTTCATTTAATTGCCATATTTCATCCAAAAGTTTTTTTTTTAAATAAGGCAATGTTTTGTGTTTAGAAATTTGGGAAATAGTGCCCTAACATGCTGGGTTTCGATTTTCTGTTTGTCTAAATAACTAAATATCCTTTTAATGAATTTTGTAAATCAAGAGATGATTTTGGTTATGAGGGTTAAAAACATCGTGTCCTAACATGCTGGATGTGATGTTTGTATTCTTTCGGAACAAAGGAATCTCGACTTTCAACTCAAATTATTCAGGTTTTAAAAAGGGATCATAATTTCAAATCTTTTCAAATTTTTGACACTGGGACAGAAAATTAATCCATTGGTATCAATTTTGGGCGTTACGAGGGTGCTAATCCTTCCTCGTACGTAACCGACTCCCAAACCCATTTTCTTGAATTTTCGTAGACCAAAATCATTATTTTAATAAATCAAAATATTTTTATTAAAATGATCAATTTCAAGGTGACCTGATCACACCTTGAAAAAAGATTGGTGGCAACTCCATTTTTATTTTCTTAAAGTCGATCCCCGTTTTTTTCCAAAACCTAAAAAAATGGTTTCGACATAGCCTATACATGCCATAAGTTAAGCTTAAAACATAAAATACCAAAACAGTGGATAGTGTGACGAGATGCTGACGATTCTTGAGCTTTTACCTTGAATTCCAAAATCTATAAAATAAAATGAGCAAATACACAGTAAGCTAACTAAGCTTAGTAAGTTTTAAGCAAAAGGATCAACTCCAATTATTACCAACTTATTTTTAAAATTTAAAACATAATACATAACCAACATATCATGAAATTTCAACACGTGATTTGCATATATTTTATGTGCTTATTCATTAATGAAACAACCATGACCGAATTAAACATATGACTACTTTAAGTGGACAGCCTGCAACTATTCAAGTCAAATTACATTAACACATGTCCTTCCACACTTTAACTCACTGATATAGGTGTCATGAAATAAGCGAACATATGCATGTATTAAAGTATAGCCACATTTCTCATTGATCTATATTCACTTTCTCATCTCAAGGCAATTCCATATACAATTATATAAGCATACATATGTATGTATTCCGCATTATCTTAATTTCATACGCATAATTTTACTTATCAAATTTATACTTGCGTCTCACACTCTTATACTTCACATATCAATATGTATTATACAAAGTCTATTTTCAGCAAGCAATACTCACTTTATTATCCAGAAAATAATCTATCGACACATAAATGATCTATTTGTTTCATATAACACATTCATTAAGATATACCAAATCATCCCAAGTTCACCTTTCATCCAATATACCAAAACAACATAGCCAATCATAAAAATTAAGTCTCAAATCCTTAGTTTATAATCATATTCACATAACTATAATCACATGACCGAATACCTTAATTCACATATGCTTTAATCTTGCCCATTGTTCAGTGATAGACAATTTCATTTACATAAATGCACTCTTTTGGCAATAGAATTTGAAACTATATAACGTACCTGAATTCGATACTAGTTAATCTAAATCACTCACCTTTTTAATTCTAATTTAACAAATTGATTCACATAGGCACTAGGCCTCTTAAGCTTAAAGCTTGATACTGTTCACCGGCTCAAAGCCTGCTAGGCATTTTGCCCAATTTTAATCACCGGCACAAGGCCTGCTAGACATAAAGTCTGTTTTAACTAAAACACTTGGATAAATCACTTCCCAATCAACTCACATTCGACGCATTCCATCTATATATCAATTTAATAAATTTCCACCTTATAATTCAATCGGTACTTTCAATAATACCATAGATACCACATTTCAACTATACAAAATTAAACACGGCACATTTAAATACCATGGCTAGAACACAATAGTTAATTTCATTATCATTCATCCTTCACTTGGTAAACATAGCACATATCTTATTCACATTATAATTTACCTTCAACTACCTCAATATACAACAAATAAGCCATTCAACATTTTAATTTATATTCGGCAATGACATGTTCATCTCCAATAATTCAATTCGGCTAATACCATCAGCCATGGATATCATAACTCAAATATCAATTCCTCAATCAGTAATCATGTATAAACCGTAACTAGTGTACATTAACATCATCTCATAATTCGGTACTAACACATATACATCTCAAACATTTCCATTCAATTCATAATTTATCTCTACTTGAAATCAAGCTCATTTAGTGACTTAAGAACTTACCTCAGATATCAACGTACTGTAAAATTGACTACTCGACTATCTTGTCCTTTCCCCAATCCAAACCTGATTGCTTTAATTCTTGAGCTTCAATATTTCAAAATAAGATCTATTCAAACTCAATTTCATTTAAATTAATACACAAATACTTAATTGGGCAATTACCCCCTTTTTTCCCCACTATTTCATACTTTTTGCACTATAGTCTCAATTTCAAAACACCCAAAATAAACAAATTCTTCTTAAATAATCCTTTTTGCCGAATGTTCCCGATGCACATAAAAGTCCCCATTTTTCATTTTTTTCATTTAGCAATTGAGTCTCTCTATTTACTAATTTAACAAATTAGTCCTCATAAATCCAAATTCATCAAAATTTCTAATATAAAATTTATAAATTTAACACAAACTTTCATTTAGCTACTTAAATCATAAATTTCTTTAAGCTCTCAACCATGGCAAGATTCGACATACACAATAATAGCAAAAATTTGAACATGGGTCTAACAATATACAAAGAAACGATCTCAAAAACGTAAAAAGTATCAAAAACCAGAAACAAAACATACCTCAATTGAGCTTAACAAAGGCCGAACATTAACTTCTTTTTCTTTTCTCTTTATTTGAGTATTCGGTTCTCCATGAACAAGGAATTGCACGTCTTTTAATTTTATTTTATGTTTTATTATAACTTACTTAATAATGGTTTTACCAAAATAACCTTGAATTAAAAATATACAAACATTATAATTTAAGGTTTCAACCGTCCACACATCCTATTATGGTATAATATCCACATAAATACCTCGTACTAAAAGAGCATAATCAATTCGGCCTTTATTAATTAAACCATCAAATTTTCATCTTTTCGCAATCAAGTCCTTTTAGCAATTCAAGTATCCAAACAACAAAATTCAAACAAGACATTTTCACACATGTAAATTCACCAAATTTAAACACAAAATAATATTTAAATATTTTTTCGACTCGAATTCGCGTATGCACATATATAATTTAATTATATTTTTACTTTTATAACCTTAATTAATAAATTATGAAATCACTTATATCATGTCCACTACCGTCCAACACATTAATATTGGACTATTTATTCCATAAAGGCTTCTACTTTAAAAGCCAAGTGCAAATTAGCCCCTTTTAGAAATAACCACTTAATTTTCACTTTACACGATTAAGTCCTTTTATTTAGTCGGACACTCAAACGACAAAATTAAATAACAAAATTTTCACCGATATAAATTCACACAAAATAAACACAGAAAATAATTTTTAAATATTTTTCTGACTCAGATTTGTGGTCCCAAAACCACCGTTCCGATTTGGGTCAAAATCAGGTTGTTACAGAAATTTTGTTTATTTCGTGTTTTACGCAATTAGGACTAATTTATAAAAGTATGAAATATTAAAGGGTAAAATGGTAATTTGTCCATTTATGTGTTGTTGGATTAAATTGAATGAAATTGTGTTTAAATGAGGTTAATTTGAAATTATATAGATCAAGAACAAAAGAAATTAGACTTGGATCAGGGAAAAGCAAAACTAATCGAATAGCCGATTTATAACATTTGTCGATATCCAAGGTAAGTTTTTAAGCAATTAAATATCATTTATCTTGAATGAAACTTAGTTTAATATGCTATTTTAAAATCTATGGATTCATAAAAGAGCTAGCCGAATGTGGTTAAGCATAGAAATACTGAAATTGAAGTTAATTCGACTGAGTTATATAATTTAAAAGTCCATATGATCAATATGGAACATATGGAGTTTTTGTTATATGAATTGTGTATGAGACAACTTTATAATAATGATACTTGGGCTTTGAGCCTAGCAAGCTTTATGCTGGTGAATGTAATCGGGCTTTGAGCCTAGCAAGCTTTATGCTGGTGAATGTAATCGGGCTTTATGCCTAGCAGGCTTATTGCCGGTGAATAAAATAAAAATTGGACTCTGAGTGATCTCGTGATTGTGATTGATCGTACCTAGAAACTAACTATTATCACGATAAAAGGCAAGCGCACCTATCGAATAGTAGTATAGTTAGTGGCAAGACCGGAATATCGAATCTAAGGAACTAAAAGTACTAGTAATGACTTTCTTCCTATTATCTAGCCTAAAAATAAAGAGTGGTTTTGTGTAAACTAATTAACTCTAATCTAAACTAAAGATGCTACAAAAATTAAATTGGGGAATTGCTTTGGGAAAACTGAATGATAAAGACAATACATAAGGAAGAATCCACCTAGACTTAACTTGTTATCTAACTCTGAATTAGATGATTTCTTCATTTGACTTGATCCGTAGAGATCCCTAAATTACGTTAATATCTCCGTCGAGAATAAGAACAACTAATCCTAGGTTGATTCATTGAAATCTCTTTCTAATTAAAACCCCTAGTCTTGTATTAAATCGATCTATGGATCCCCATATTAGATTTGACTCTAATATGACAAATTTTCGTCGTCCTAAGTATAGGATTGCGATCAACTCTGCTTAATTGTGTTGGATCTACTCTTAAACAAGGGTTTTTGCTCCTCTGCTTAAGCACATTCGACTTAAATTAATATCGCGGCAATATCAATTCAAGAATTAAAAATACAATTAAGAACAAATCGAATATTTATCATATAGTTCAGATAACAATAACAAGATTCATCTTAGGTTTCATCCCCTTAAAGTATTTGGGGGTTTAGTTCATGTTTATATAAATAAACATCTCAGAATAAAGAAAATAACAAAACATAAGACAACCCAAAACTCCTGACAGGATTGAAGGGAGATCCTCTGTCTTGATGTAGATCCTGGCTTTTGGGATGGATCAATCGGCTTTCTTTCGAGTAATTCCTTGCCTTTTACTCCCCATCTTGGCGGGAACACTGTACACCCTTTTGGTGGGCTCCTATGGTCTTTATATAGAGTTTGGAATGTATTTCTTAGCCCCTAAGTAGCCTTTTCTATGTGAAATTGAACTTCATCACGACAGGGACACGCCCGTGTGGCATGCCCGTGTGAGTCGAGTTTAGACCGTGTTCAAGCATGTTAATGTGGCACGGCCGTGTGGGTTGCCCGTGTCTGAACTCCGGGCCGTTTGTTTCCTTGCTTTAGCCCATTTTCTCCGTTTTCGGCCTGTTTCTTGTTCTTTTCACTCTCCTCTGCACTCCTAAGTATAAAACATGAAATTAAAGGATTAGGAGCATCAAATTCCACAAATTCAGTGATAATTCATCCATAAATGTGCTAAATGTGGGATAGAAATATGTATAATTTATAGTTTATCAAATAACCCCACACTTAAGTCTTTGCTTGTCCTCAAGCAAAATCTCAGCTCACAATTAAAAATCATTCTTCTCAACTTATAATCCTTATCAATAAGGTTTCAAACTAATCCACAAGTAATCATAAATTGAGAATTCAGTAGAAAGAAAATTAAAGTCTCAAACAATCTAAGTTGAGAATTTTATCACAGAAACATAGGTTTCCTCCCTCTTCTAGGTAATTACCTTTGATTCAAAATTAACAAAAGTTGACATCCTCACTAAAGATTCACTCTATCCACTTGAAGTGTTTAAGGTTCAAAAATTAAGCACTCATTAGCCAACATGAAAAGTTATTACCATAAGCTTGCAGGAAAATCAAATATCCACCACTATGTATTGACATGATGCATCGATCAAAAGTTCTTTCAAGGGTTGTTGTAACGCCCCAGACCCGGCACAGACGTTATGGCCGAATCTAGTGATTTCACATTGAAGGGACTATTTCCAAACTGACTTTGTTTAGTTAAAATTATGTTCAGTGAAAAGTTGCTTGGTTAAAAATGTAAATTTGTGACTTAGAAAATCAAAATCTTTGTAACTTGTTAAGTTATAATGAAGCCCATGTTTTAAGAAAACGTTCACATGTTAAAGTTATTTAGAAAACCACGTTTAACTTTAAAAATTTATTTAAGTTTGATGATTCGACAGTTATAACAATAATAAACCCAAATGAAAAGTCAAATCGGAGATACAAGGCCTTATTACATCCCATTGAAAAATAAAGTAATTAAAATAAAGTAATCTGAGACTATTTAAAAAAAATTCTAAGTAGCTATAGTGTGGCCACCTCCGAGTCCTCTTCCACGTCGAGCCGTCTACTAAGGGTTACCTGAAACATTAAATTAAAGGGTGTGAGTTTCGCAACTCAGTGTGTATGACCCTTGGCAGTCAAATCAGCATGCACTTATCACATTGGGCAGAAACTCTATCAATAATGGTGGTTTTGGGCCTTAGCCCATAATGACCTCAAATCACATCAGTTTCACATGAATCAATGCACCCATTCCAAATCCAACCCTGCATTCCATATCCCTTCCAACCCTGCACTTTGTGGGGATATAAATATCAACCCACCCATCCCTACACTCCAAAGGTAGCACCAACAGTGGCACTACTCAAACGTTGCAGCAAGGCTACTATTCATATAATGGGCTTAAAGCCACCGGTGGATCCACGATCGTCAAGTGACTATGCGATCCTTACATATCTTCCTCTGTACCATCAAACCCACCTAAGTGTAACATGTATTTCATGAATGAAACATACAAATTTTCCACACATTAGGCACCTAGGGGTATTTTAGTCATTTCACTACCTAGGGGTATGTTGGTAATTTTTACCCTACAAGGTTGTTTTGGTTATTCTACCCTAGAAAGGTATTTTCGTAATTCTACCCTAGAGTGGCATTTTTGTAATTCTACCATAGAGCGGCATTTTCGTAATTTCTACATTTTGGGTTTTAGTTATGAACTTTGCCCTATCAACAAGTCTTCGCGGCTAAGGTGAACGAACACTATGCACCAGGTAGGATACTAGAGAAAAGGAGGTGGGTCACTAGGACCGCTTAAGTACCAAGCTCTTCTTAGATCCAATCCTAGACATGATACATCCATTGCCACACCCTTCCACAGACATGTTGATTATTTAATTAAGTTTTATGCTATTCAGAATTCATCAGAACTAGGCCTAGAGTCCATTAAAACCCTAGCATGCATTTCTATAATCCGATAAGGCCCACTAAGCCCAGTCATGTCCATAAAGCCCATTAAGCCCAATCATACTTATGTAGCCCATTAGGTTCGATCATAATTAAATCATACAATCATCCATATCAATCCATCATTCAATTTCAGATAACAACTTTTGCCAACTTGGGCCCACAAGCTCGGCAGGCCCTTTTAGCCCAGTCTGGCCTGGGTGGCCGAACAGTGGCCTGAGACCATGAGATCACTCTCTTGGCCCCGATAATCATATCGGTGTTCCCACACGAATGTTCGTACACTCATGTGGTTGCTAGCGCCAACCTTTCGGCTTTTCAGCTTTTCGGCATTCTAGCTTTTTGGGATTTCAGCTTTTGCCGATTTGTCATGTGTGCAATGTATGTACACAATTGGTAAACGAGACGTGCTACTCTATCCTTAGCCTCAAACCTACAACCAATACCAACCTCAAATCAAGCCCACACTTAACCACAACATTTACCAAAAACCGAAGCTTTACCGTCACTTTATCGTATGCCACCAGTCCTAGTAGTCCTTCCTTAGCTACTATTCATGAATATCCTCTAGATCTGAATCAACACATATACTATCAAAACCAAGTGACTCATATTCCACACGAGTCACCCCTAAAAACCACACTTATATTCGGCTACTTACGAATCTAAAATTGAGATCAAGTACACTTACCACCTGCTAGATATCCTTACCCCGCTTGTAATCTTTGAACCCTACCCCTTGCTAATACAAGGTTGATGACAAGAAGAGGTGAGATAGCCCTCTGACTTTTACCAAAACACACTAAAGGATGGGTAACTAAGTACTTACCGAAACTAGCCTCTAATCTCGCGACCTAGATAGCTACTGAGGGAGATCGGCTTTTAAAATCTTGATTAAGGGTAGTAAATAATAGAAACAAATTTGTGATGGAGGAAAACAAAAAGAAATCGGCAAATTGGATATAGCTATTCGGCTCTTAAGAGATTAAGAATGATATTCGGCTTTTAGGGAAGGAAGAAGAAATTGGTTTGACACAAAATGAAACACCAATAAAAGAATTTCTCTTTTAATTTGGCAATATAAGAAATATTGTGGGAGGGAAAGGAGGATTCGGTCTAGGCACTCTTATTTAAAAGAAAGAAATTATGACTACTCGGGTATTTTCCAAAGGGAAAGAAACTAAAAAAATTGAGAGATTGGAAGGAATTTCCCCTAATTAAGCGACTAAAACACTCAAAAGCAACAAATGCCCTACTTGCCCATACAACACATATATATACTAAAATAAATAAATAAAATAAATAAAACTATGATAAACGCTAAATTATACATATTTTTACCTCATGTTTTGCCTATATTTTGGATGAATTATTAATGATTTAGTGAGAATTGGTGCTCTTAACCTTTTTTTTCATATCTTATACTTAGAAGAGCATAGGGAAGAGAAAAGAGCCAAAAATGGACCAAAAATGAGGAAAATAGGCTAAAAATAGCTTAACGCATGGCCCAAGGATTTATCGCATGGCCGTGGCATACGATCGTGTAACATAAAGATCACACGGTCCAACCCCGACAAGCACGGCCAGGCTACACGGCCGTGCCCCAGAAACAGAATCACACACGGCCTCTTGTCGATGCACACGGGCGTGGCACACAAGCGTGTTCTAGTCGTGAGAAAGGGGAATTTCACTCAAATTGGGATGCTTAGAGGCTAAGAAAGGCTTCCCACAAGCTCTCTATAAAAAGACCTCATGAGGCAGACGCAGATATGTATCTAGAGATATTTTTCTTCTCGTTTTTCTGCCACACTGAGGGTAAAAGCAAGGGATTACTCCAAAGAAGAAGCCGATTAATTCATCTCAGAAGCTGGAATTCTGCAGCAACATAGAGGATCTCCCTAAATTCCTGCAGGGGTTTTTGGTTTCTTTTATGTTTTGTTGTTCTATATCTTCTGAGATATTTTCCTTCTTTATTATGAACTAAACCTCTCAAATACTTGAGGGGGATGAAACCTAAGACAGATATTGTTATTTATTCTTGATTTATTTCATAAATACTTGAATTGTTCTTAATTATGCGTTCTTCATTCTTGATTTAATAATCCTAGGTATTATTTCAAGAATTAGATGTGCTTGCAGTAGAGGAGCAAAAGTCCCTGTGATAAGAGTAGATCTACCATAATTAAGCGGAGTTGCATGCAACCCTGGACATAGGGCGACATAAATCTGCCGGAATAGGGTCAAACCTAATATGGGGAGCCATAGATCAAATTAATGCAAGCTAGGGAGTTAATTAATAAGGGAACTTTAATTAACAACTTAGGCCTAGTTGCTCTTCACCTCGACGGAGGGTTTAGCATAAGTTAGGGATCTCTATGGATCAAGTCAAGTAAAGAAATCATATAGTTCAAGAAAATAATAACAAGTGAAGTCTAGGGGGATCCTCCCTTGAGTATTGTCCATATTAATTAGCTTTTCCCTAAAAGTTTTCCCAATTTACTTTTTACGCTTTCTTAGTTAAATTTAGAATTAGTTTAAACAACCCTCTTTTATTTTTAGGCTAGATAATAGAAAAGAAGTAAGTACTAGTACTTTTGGTTCCCTTGGGTACGATAACTCGGTCTTGCCACTAAGCTATACTACTGTTCGACAGGTACGCTTACTCAACGTCGTGATATTAGTTAGTTTTGGTGTGATCAAGTCTTTATAAATTTTATTACTTCATATCACGTGATATCAAACTACACTCCCCAATTGACTCAAACTTATCACCAAATTAAATTCATTCGTTATCTATACTTTTTATCCCATCCTTATCCCCATTTGAAAGTCTGCTCTCGGTAGAATTCCACAGCAAAACAAATGCTGGTCATTTCAGCGCAAAAATAAGCTCCTATTTGCGCTTGCTGATACTTGAACCCTAGTCCTCCATGACCCCCTTTCGCGCTGCTGGCCACTCCGCCGAAGCTCCTCTTGTGCTATGATTCGTTAATAACTAATTATAAGGCTTACTTGCCTAAGCCTCAGTTACTTAAAAAAACTAAAAGTAGAACTTTGCTTGGGCTGGGATTCGAACCTGTGCCCTTCCAAAACCTATAGCACGCCACTAGCCACTGCACTCTAGGCGCTCTTGTGTCATACTCTGTTCTTAACTCCCTTTTAAGACCTATTAACCCCCAACAGGTTATTCAAAAAAAAAAAAACTGCTGCCAACAAGGTTTGAACCTCCAACCTCCAACCTTGAATCACACTACACATCCCTTGCCACTACACTACCTGCCCTGTTTGTGTCAACTTTCCTCCCTATTACTTAATAAGCCTTACTACCAATCCACTACGTTATTTAAAAAAAAAAAAACCAACAATTTTTCTAGTGTCGCGACTTGAACCCAACTTCACGTCCATGCTCCTAGCATCTTTTGCCACTGGGCCAGGCGCTTCCTTGTAATATATTTTAGCCAAAAATATTTATAAAGCTTACCAAGCAGATGCTAATCCCTTTTAATGGAAAAACCAAATTTTTTGCTAACGTTCTGGTTTGAACCCCGGATATTCTAGACATCCCGAAACACTCCAAAACACTTGGCCAACATACCAAGCTTGTAATTTATTTTTTTTCCATTTAACTAAAAATCCCAAAATTCCCTGATACTTGAAGCCCATTTCTCTTAGGCCCAAAATTTGGGGCGTTACAGTTGTAATGTGGCCTTGGTTAGGGGTATGGTCACAAGCTGAAAAAGAGGGTTAGAATTGAGATCGAACTAAAAAATCATCCAACTAGAACAATCTCTATCACTGAAACATATTCCTAGAATAAAGCCTTTTTCTTTTGGATAACATCGTTTAAGAACAGAAGCTCAAAAATTACATGGAAATATGTGACACATTGAATTACAACTAAAATATACATTTTTTTTAAGAACAAATTGAATACTTTACAAACTTAACTAACCAAAAAGGGAGAACATAGCTAGATAATTATTCAACTCAAATCTCGACAAAAAATAGGGGTCAAAATAATTGAAGGGATTTCAACAAAAAATGGGTTATAGGTTAATATTGAGGGTAAATCAGTGAATGGTTTGTTAGGCTCAATGGGGTTTACTAAGGGTTAATAATGAAGGTAGGCTTTTATGGAATAAGTGGGTTAAAACCTAGGTGCCTTTATCATTTCGGTATATCAAATCAATGATGTGGTCTTGACATGTATAATCGAAGCAAGTTCTAAAATAACAGATCAATATTGACTCACTCAAAGCAGCAATGGAAGTGAGCATGAAAGGATGTAAGCTCAAAAGGCTCAAAAATCTCACCAGAATTATGGCTTTTGATGTCCATCCTGCGAATTTCAAATTTCAAGATAACACTTAAAATTGGGGAAAACAACCTAGAAAAATTTAAATTCTCAAAAATTTCAACTTATCATGCTTGATTTTTTAATGTCTTAAAGTTTGAATAATCAAAGCATAAATACCTATGTCTTAATTCTCAGCATATCAATAAAAATCATAAATCAATCAAAATTCATTCTAATAGTGACATGAGAAAGTGAATTGAGAGAAAAAGCAGAATTCAGGGATTTTTTCTGATAATAGACTAATAATCTCCCAACACTTAATATGTATAGTGCCCTCAGTGTACAATGTTAAATTTACTGACAATATAAGCATAAATCTTAAGATAGGGAGAGAAGTGAAACTCTCTGAATTTTGGATGAATTCCTTGAGAATAGTGAAAGCTGAATTGGAGAGAGGACTACTTGAAGTTCACGATTCTAGATGATTGAAGAGAATAAGCACAACTGTGTGGGGAATTCAAGTATTACTCGATAAGAAATGAGGTGTAAAATAAAAGGAAAAGGAAAAATATAAAGTAAAGAAAATGAAAATTAAAATTAGGTAATAAGGGATTAGGCCCACGGCCGTGGCGCACGCCCATGTGCCCTTGGATCGGCCTATGTGTTTCGTGGACTATTGGTGTGGCCACGGGTGGTCGGCACGGGCGTGTCACATGCCTGTGTTGATTTTTCAGTTTCACCCACGGCTTATAGGCACAGGCGTATTGGGGCACATGGCCATATAACACGGCCGTGTCTTTTGGTGTTCGCTTCTCTCACTATCGTGTTTGGGGTCACACGCCTGTGTATGAATTGATAGGTTTGGCCACGGCAGTATCGCAAGGCCGTGGCAATTTGTCAGACCCTGTGTTTTAGGGAAAATTTGGCTCTGTTTTTACACGGCAATATCGTATGGTTGTGTTTCTAACCGTGGTGTGTCCACGGCCTTAGGCACGCCCGTGTGCCTAGTCGTGTGGTTCTAGAAAATCTACGTTTCAACGAGTTAGTTATGAATTTAAGAAAATAAAAAATGTTAGTTCTTGGCTTGCCTCTCGAGAAGCGCCTATTTTAGAGTCTAAGCTCGACTGACCTTACCTGCACCTTTATGGGGGTTTGTGGAGCCTAAGCCCCTCCCTATCATTCTTAAAGTTGTCACTATAATATAGTTTGAGTTGATGACCGTTTACCTTGAAAGTGCCGTGAGTTGGATGTGTTACCTCAATTGTGCCGTGGGGAAGAACACTTTGAACTATGAATGGGCCTGACCGTCTCAATTTTAGCTTTCCAGGGAATAATTTAAGCCTTGAGTTGTAAAGCAAAATGAGATCGCCAGTTTTAAACTATTTATGTTGCTTTAGACGAGCATCATGGCATCATTTTGTGGTTTCCTTGTATATGTATGAGTTTGCATATGCATTATAACGTCATTCGTCCAATTCGTTTAACTGTATGAGTCTCTTTTCACCTGCAAGATCAGGGTCGAGGTTTAGAAATTTGATAGCCCAAAACACTTTATGTTCTAGTTCAAAGGGTAAATGACAACTTTTCCCATAAACGAGTCTATAGGGGGATGTTCCTGTGGGAGTTTTGAAGGCAGTTTTATAAACCCATAAAGTGTCATCTATTTTCATTGCCCAATCTTTTCTAGTTGATTGTACGGTTTTCTCTAATATGCGTTTTAGCTCTCTATTATCTACTTCAACTTGACCACTGGTTTGAGGGTGGTAAGGGGTAGATGTTCTATGGTACACTCCATATTTTTGTAAAACTCTCTCAAACTGAGTATTGCAGATTTGAGTTCCCTTATCACTGGTAATTGCTCTTGGTATTCCAAATCGAGAAAAAGGTTTTTTAAGGAATCTCACTACCATTCTAGCACCATTAGTAGGTAAGGCTTGGGCTTCTACCCATTTAGACACGTAATCAACTACTACTAAAATGTATTTATTTCTGAATGAACTAGGGAATGGACCCATGAAATCGATCCCCTATATATCGAATATTTCACATTCAAGCATATATGTCTGAGGCATCTCATCATGTTCAGAGATATTACCTGTTCGTTGGCATCTATCACAAGAAGTAACATACCTGCTGGAGTCTTTAAATAATGTCGGCCAATAAAATCCTGATTCGAGTATTTTATGGGCGGTCTTAGTTCCACTGTAGTGTCCTCCTATTGGTCATGAATGGCAGTGTTCCAAGATCTTGTTTGCTTCTATCGTTGTAACACATCTTTAAATGACTTGGTCTGCATAAATACGAAAAAGAAAAGGGTATTCCCAAGATTAGTTTTTCACATTAGTAAAGAATCGCTTCTTTTGCTGAGGTGCCAACACTTTTTGTGTTATGTTGCAACTAAGTAATTTGCAATGTCAGCAAACCAAGGTACCTCAGAATCAGATATGACTAGGAGCTGTTCTTTAGGAAATAAGTCGTTTATTTCATCCTCATCAAGTTCTTTGAGATATGGATTCTCAAGCCTGGAAAGGTGATCTGCTGCCAAGTTTTTAGCTCCTTTTTTTTGTCTTGTATTTCTAAATCGAATTCCTGCAACAATAAAATCCATCTTATTAGTCGAGGTTTTACGTTGGACTTAGTTAAAATGTAATGAAGAGCAAAATGATTAGTATAGAAGATGACTTTAGATAATATTAGATGTGGTCTAAATTTGTCGAACGCAAAAACCACAGCTAGCAATTCTTTTTCTATAGTAGTGCAGTTCTCCTGTGTAGCTGTAAGAGTTTTGCTAGCATAGTAGATTGGCTGAATGTAACGCCCTGATTTTCGGGTTTTGTGAATTTTAGTGAAATTTTTAAAATTTTGGTGTTCTAAAGGTTGATAATGTATGTACATGTGTTAATGGGTCTATAGAAGGTCCAAGCTTAAGTCAAAACCCGGTAAAATATTAAGTTGGATTTTCAAGTGAAAGGGGACTTGGTTAAGTGGGCTTTTAAGAAAAACCGTGTAAAAGATGTCACAAAGGGAGCCTTGGTTGAGTGGCAAGGTGGTGCCACTAAGCTCCTAAAAAAAGTGGCGCCTAAATGAATGATCAAGGACAAGGGTTCGAGTTGCAAGGTATTCGTGGAGTTCTTTTTAATTTTCAAGCATGAGCCTAACTTAGGTGAATTTCAGCAAGGGGCTTTAGAGACTTGGGCCGATTACTTTAGAGGGAATGCTAGGGTTATATTATTTTCTTTTTGTTGTCATGACAATTAGGGTTAGCCACCTTAGGGTTTTTTCCTCTCTTCTACTGTCAGAAAAGCCAAGAGTTGCCTCCCTGGAAAGTTCATAGCCGATTTCTCCTTCCCCATCTCCACCATTGTTTTTTTCATTTTTCTTCTTCCCTTTGATCTCTTCCCTAGCCGAATACCTATCTTGCATAGATCCACTCTTTCTTTTGCTTCCATTCTTCTTAAAATCAACCATAACCGATTGCTCAAAGTGCCAGAAATCCCGAAAACTGCTTCCTTTCTTGCCGATTTCTTGTAAGCCGAATCACCTCTGTTTCTTTCACCTATTGTGGCCGATTACTGCACTCCCTTTAATCACACCATTGTCGACACCATCACCCAAAAGCTACAGCCAAAACGCCATCTTCTTCTCTTATTAAAAAGCCGAAATCACCATAGTTGTAGGGAGATAGCCGAAATTACAAATCTCAGAGATAAGGTTTCTACTGAAGTTTAAGGGTCAGATTTACATCAGATCTGCATAGGAACTGAAGAGAAATCGTTGGTAAGTGTTTAATCATTCAGATCTGTTCGATATTTCATGTTTAGAAAAGCCGAAAGTCCCTAAAGTTAATGGTTGTGTCGTTTTGGATTTTTGGTAAATAAAAGGCCGTTTTCTTTGTTCTTTTGTGTGTTAGTTGGATGAAAAGGTGATCAAGCAAGGGGTTGAAGACTTTGGAACATCAGATCTAGATCTAAAAGGATCTAAATCGTCTAGGTAAGAACATTAAGGCCATTAAGGGTGTTGGCCGAATGTGTAAGTAAGGTTTTGGGTAAGTTTCCGATTCAGATTAAGTGTTGATATGGTCTAATCAGTTAAGTATTGGATTGTAGGGATTAACGCATAGGAGATCTCGTAGGAGAAACTGCAAAACAGGTGTGTGTTTCGAACACCTTTCCATGCACAAATCGGTAAAAGCCGAAAAGCCAAAATGCCGAAGTTTCGGTATTTCGAGAGCTTGCGAGCATGCGAATACTCTCAAGTTGGAAGGAAAAGGTTAGTTTTGGAATCGGCACTGTTAGACGTGTTGACCGCTAAATTTTGGGCATTTTGGTAAGTTGGGCCTCGGTGGGCCAAATATGGGCCCAATGGGCGATTTGGGCCCAGGTGAGTTAAACTGGATTTAAAGGTAATATTATGGACTGTAGATGTGAAAACAGTTAAAACAAGATAACCGAATGTGAAATCGGGACTAAATGGGCCTAATGGGCCAATCGTCGTAATAGGGCTCATTAGGGGTTTTAGGGCCTTAATGCTAAAACTAAAAAACTGAGGTAACTGAACTTCTGTATAGCTGTGTGATTAATAAATACTGTAATAAGCATGAAATCTATAACATGAGAGCAAAATTACTGAAATACCCTTAGGGTAAGAAATTACTGTTTTGTCCCTAGGTAGAAAATTACCGTTATACCCCTAGGGCTAAAATTGACTATACTGTTTGACATGACTGTTACTGTTATTGCATGCCATGATATATATCTATTGCATGGGTTGGGTTTTGATAATGGAGGAAGTGTGAGTGGCACAGCCACGTTACTGAAAAGGGGCTATGCCTCGTACTGTTTCTGAAAGGGGCTTTGCCTCGTATACTGTTTATCTGAGCAGCCATGCTGCAACTGTGGTGTGTGGGCTGGGTGGGTCGAGTTATTCCCCACATGGTGTGTTGGTTGGTACGGGTGGTGTGTAGCGGTTAGTGGGTTGAGTAGTCTCCCCAATTGGGTTTGCATTTATACTGCATTACTGTACTGTACTGTTATGGGCCTATGGGCCAATCTGTTATCTGAATAGGGCTTCAGCCCAGTATCTGTTATAGGGCCTTGGCCCAGTTTACTGCTATCTGAATAGGGCTTTGGCCCAGTATCTGACTGAGACTGGTTAGGGTTTAGGCCCAGTGGGTTTGAGCCAATTTGGGCTTTGGATGGGTTCTGCACACACTGAGTTTTCCCAAACTCACCCCTCTCTTTCGATCCTTGCAGGTGAGCCCTAGATTGTGACTTGGACCCTGGGAGGGATTCAGAGTGGCCACGAGGACTGAACTTTCTTGGTTTAACTTAAAATATTTCGTATTAGTTTTTACTTTGATATGGTTGTAATAAGGCCGCTATAACTGTTATTTGGGATTTCTTTACGGTTTTATTTCAAACTTGAACATACACTATTTTTGAAAATTAAATCAATATTTTCTTAAACAACCTGACTTTACTAAAAACTAAGAATGATGATAAGACTAAAATGAAACGATTCACAAATGAGATAGAGATTAGGTCGAATAGTAATCAAATTAGGAATTTCAAGAAAAACAAATATTACTTTTCAAAAATCTCGAACATCAGACTTAGTACATAGGACGGCGTAGCATAGTCTAGGTGATGTGGCACACCGGACATGGCCATAACGTCTGGGCCGGGTCAGGGGTGTTACATTTAGTGGTATCAGAGCCAAGTTGCAACAACTCGGCTGTGGATCGGGTCCAAAAAGGGGTTTTCAAAATTTTTAAGCTCATAAAAGGTATTTTTGGAAAACCAGATTGTTTGTAAGAATTTTTGTTTTCGAAGTGATTTCTTTTAACTTGTCTTTTCTAAAATATGTTTAAAAAAAAAAATTTTAGGTCTAAGATTTTATTGAAATCTGGTACTTCGAGAAGTGGCACACTGAATCCCCGGCACCAAGTTGTAAGTATTTTCTGCCTTAACTTCTATACTGTACTGATAATAAAACTGTAGATAGCACTGAGCCTTAGATAGAATACTATGGATGAGGTAGTATTAAGGCTGTAGCACTGAGACGGTAGGGTAAACTAAACCCTAGGGAACTGAGACAGTAATTAGATTACGTTGCGCGAGAACAACTCTGAAATTCTACCTATTCATAAGATATTCCGTAATAAAAACTGAAACATTGAGCTAATGTCATAAAACTTTGTAAATCAGATAATCGATATGAGTACAAGGGCTACTCGTGGACGAGGCCGTGGACGAGGCCGAGTTAGTGCTCAAGCTGGATCGTCGTCTTCTGAGCATAGGCCAGCAGGAGAGGCACGACCACCGGTTGAGGAAAATGGGCCGTACGATCGGGCCGCAGGGGACGACGCTCTGTCCCAGGCCATGCTGAGAGTTCTGGAAAGGGTGGCCGGAGCTAATGTTGGGCCGGTGAATAGGGGGTCCATTTCTAAGCGACTCCGGGCCAATGGAGCGGAAATTTTTAGGGGCATATCTGGAGTGGCCCCAAATGTGGCTGAGTACTGGTTGGAAGCCACAGAGTGAATTATGGACGACTTGGACTGCTCAGTGGAGCAGAAGCTGAAAGGAGCGGTATCGTTGCTGAGGGACGAGGCATATCAATGGTGGATCACCGTAAGAGAGGGTACCCCAGCTGAGAGGGTAACTTGGGAATTGTTCAAGCAGTCTTTCAAGGCGAAATATGTTGGGGCTAGTTATGTGGATGCACGAAGGAAGGAATTTCTGAACCTGACCTAGGGTAGTAAGACTGTGGCTGAATATGAGGCAGAATTTCTGCGATTAAGCCGGTATGCTAGTGGCATTGTTTCCACCGAGTATGAGCGTAGTGTTCGGTTCAAGGATGGCCTCAGAGATGAGCTGAGAGTATTGATAGCGCCGCAGAGGGAGCGCGACTTTGCTGCACTGGTGGAGAAGGCTAAGATAGCCGAGGAAGTGAAGCAAGCTGAAAGGCGGAATCGTGATAGGGATCGCAACCGTTTTAAAAGAGACTCTGGAGTATCGGGAGCTGCAAACTGGAATTTTAAGAGGGCTAGAGTAGAAGAACCAGTGCGAGCTATGCCAGTGAATGTTGTTAGACCACAGGCTTGTGGAGACTGTGGCAGAGTTCATTGAGGAGAATGCTGGAAACGCAGTGGAGCTTGTTTTCGTTGTGGGTCTAAGGACCATCAGGTTAAGGACTGCCCACAGAAGAAAGCTCAGGCTCAAGCTGTTGATCAGAGAGTTGCTCAGCCTGCGCGTGGGGGACTGCCACCGCCAAGGGGCCGTGGTCAAGGTAGAGGAGGCAATGGTAATGGACGTGATCGTGGAGCACCTGGCAGGGGTGCTGGAAATGCTGAGGCTCGTCAGCCAGCCTTAGTGTATGCTGCTCGCCGCCGCGAGGAGGGTGATGCACCTGATGTTATAACTGGTACGTTCTTAATAGATCATACACCATATACTGCTTTAATTGATGTGGGTTCGACTCATTCGTATGTTGCTTGTGAAATTTCGGGGTCGTTGGGTGTGCATTCTGAGGAGACTGTGAGTGGGGTAACTGTGATTAGTCCTTTAGGTCACTCTGTTAGGGTAGATAAACTCTTTAGAGATGTGCCTTTAGAGACTCAAGGTAGGATCTTTCTGGGAGACTTGATGGAGTTACCTTTTGGAGAATTTGACTTGATTCTGGGCATGGACTGGTTAACCAAGCACAAGGCAACGTTGGATTGCGCGGCCAAAAGAATGGTATTAAGAGCAACCGAAGGTGAGGAGGTGATGGTTATTGGTGAACGAAGGGACTACTTGTCCAATGTGGTTTCTGCCTTAAGGGCTGAAAGGTTGATGCGCAAAGGTTGTGAAGCATACTTAGCGTTTGTAAGTCAAACTGAACCCGAAGAGGTGACCGTGGAGACAGTGAGGACTGTTAATGAATTTCAAGATGTATTTCCTGAGGAGCTACCTGGACTACCTCCTAACTGAGAAGTGGAATTTGGGATTGATCTGTTGCCTGGAACAGCTCCAGTGTCCATTGCGCCTTACAGAATGGCACCAAAGGAGCTAGTGGAATTGAAAGCCCAGATTCAAGAGTTGTTAGATAGGGGCTTCATTAGACCGAGTGTGTCTCCGTGGGGAGCACCGGTGCTGTTTGTGAAAAAGAAGGACGGTACGATGCGTATGTGTATCGATTATCGCCAGTTGAACAAACTGACGATAAAGAATAAGTATCCTCTGCCAAGAATCGACGATCTATTTGACCAGCTTAAAGGAGCTTCAGTGTTTTCCAAGATCGACCTTCGATCTGGGTATCATCAGTTAAGGGTAAAAGAGGTGGATGTGCATAAGACAGCATTCAGAACTCGT
The DNA here is from genome assembly GCA_020496765.1 of Gossypium stocksii. Taxonomy (NCBI): domain Eukaryota; kingdom Viridiplantae; phylum Streptophyta; class Magnoliopsida; order Malvales; family Malvaceae; genus Gossypium; species Gossypium stocksii. Next base: position 43,764,103 of record CM035628.1, on the reverse strand, counting down.
TATGGTCACTACGAGTTCTTGGTTATGCCCTTTGGATTGACGAATGCACCAGCAGCTTTTATGGATTTAATGAACCGAGTATTTCAGCCTTACTTGGATCATTTTGTGGTCGTCTTTATTGACGATATATTGGTGTATTCAGAAACAGAGAAGAAGCATGATGAGCATCTTCGAATCGTTCTGCGGACTCTAAGAGAAAAGCAATTGTATGCGAAATTTAGTAAGTGCAAATTCTGGCTTCGAGAAGTGACTTTTCTGGGTCATGTTGTTTCTGCTAAGGGAATTAGGGTAGATCCTCGCAAGATTGAGGCAGTTCTGGATTGGAAGCCGCCAAGGACGGTGACAGAAATTCGTAGTTTTCTGGGTTTGGCAGGCTATTATAGAAGATTTGTTGAGGGATTTTCGTTAATTGCGGCACCACTGACGAAATTGTTAAGGAAGGGAGTAGCATTTGTATGGACTGAGAAACAGCAAGAAGCTTTTGAGAAGCTGAAAAAGGTGTTGACTGAGGCGCCAGTACTGATTCAGCCAGAATCTGGGAAAGACTTTACGATTTATAGTGATGCTTCGCATGTGGGATTAGGTTGTGTACTGATGCAAGAGGGTAAGGTGGTTGCCTATGCTTCGCGACAGCTTAAGCCTCACGAGGTGAATTACCCTACGCATGATTTGGAGTTGGCAGCGGTGGTATTTGCATTGAAAATCTGGAGACACTACCTTTATGGGGAAAAGTGTATTATATACACTAACCACAAAAGTCTCAAATATCTGTTAACTCAGAAGGAGTTGAACCTTAGGCAACGGAGATGGATAGAGTTGCTTAAGGACTATGACTGTTCGATTGAGTATCACCCTGGCAAGGCTAATGTTGTGGCTGATGCACTGAGCCGAAGGACTGTTACTGAGTTAAAGGCGATGTTCGCTCGTTTAAGTTTGTATGATGATGGGAGTTTGTTAGCCGAACTGCAAGTGAGACCGACTTGGACCGAGAGGATTAAAGAATTGCAGTGGAAGGATGATTCGTTGACTCCTCGATTTCAACAAGTCAAGGAGGGTAAGAGTGAGGATTTTGGACTGAATTCTGATGGAGTCCTATGCTTTCGAGGAAAAGTCTGTATTCCTAAGGATTCTGACTTAAGGAAGTTGATATTGAGTGAGGCTCATGGTGGAGCCTATGCTATGCACCCTGGAGGTAGTAAGTTGTATAGGGATTTGCGAGAAGGGTACTGGTGGCCTAGACTTAAGCGAGAGGTGACTGATTTCGTTGGGAAATGTTTGACGTGCCAGCAAGTTAAAGCTGAGCACCAACTGCCGTCTGGATTGCTGCAGCCAGTAAAGATTCCGCAGTGGAAATGGGAAAGAGTAACGATGGATTTTGTGAGTGGCTTGCCTTTGACACCTTCGAAGAAGGACTCTGTTTGGGTAGTTGTGGATAGATTGACGAAGTCTGCTCATTTTATACCAGTTAGAACTGATTACTCACTTCAGAAGTTGGCCAAGCTGTATGTAGCAGAGATAGTGCGTTTGCATGGGGTGCCAGTTTCGATAATTTCTGATCGAGATCCTAGATTTACATCTCGATTCTGGAAGAAGTTGCATGAGGCGTTAGGTACGCGATTGGACTTCAGTACTGCATTTCACCCTCAGACAGATGGTCAGTCTGAAAGGGTCATTCAAGTGTTGGAAGACATGTTAAGAGGATGTATCATTGATTTTCGTGGTAGTTGGGAAGATTATTTACCGTTGGCAGAATTTGCATACAACAACAGTTATCAAGCAAGTATTTAGATGGCTCCATATGAGGCACTTTATGGACGGAGATGTCGCACTCCTACTTGTTGGACAGAATTGGGAGAACGTAGAGTTCTTGGACCAGAGTTGGTAGCAGATACCGAAAGTAAAGTTAAGCTGATTCGAGATCGGTTAAAGGAGGCGTCTGATCGGCAGAAGTCATATGCTGACCTTAAGCGTAAGGAGATTGAGTTCGCTGTTGGGGATATGGCGTTCCTAAAGGTGTCGCTGTGGAAGAAGATCTTGAGATTTGGTAAAAAGGGCAAGCTAAGTCCGCGGTTTATTGGGCCTTATCGGATTCTTAAGCGGATTGGGCCAGTAGCCTATCAGTTGGAGTTACCACCAGAGTTGGATCGTATCCATGACGTTTTTCACGTGTCTATGCTAAGACGGTATCGATCGGACCCTTCGCATATTGTACCAGTAGAGGAGATTATAGTAAATGCCGATTTGACTTTCGAGGAGGAACCTGTGGAGATCTTAGATCGTGATGTCAAAGTCTTAAGGAGGAAGTCTGTTCCTTGGGTAAAGGTGCTATGGCGTAATCATGGTAGAGAAGAAGCTACTTGGGAGCCAGAGGAGACTATGCGTCAACAATACCCTCAGTTATTTGGATCAGGTAAATTTCGAGGCCGAAATTTCTTTAAGGAGGGTAGAGTTGTAACGCCCTGATTTTCGGGATTTTTCGGGTTTTGTGAATTTTAGTGAAATTTTTAAAATTTTGGTGTTCTAAAGGTTGATAATGTATGTACATGTGTTAATGGGTCTATAGAAGGTCCAAGCTTAAGTCAAAACCCGGTAAAATATTAAGTTGGATTTTCAAGTGAAAGGGGACTTGGTTAAGTGGGCTTTTAAGAAAAACCGTGTAAAAGATGTCACAAAGGGAGCCTTGGTTGAGTGGCAAGGTGGTGCCACTAAGCTCCTAAAAAAGTGGCGCCTAAATGAATGATCAAGGACAAGGGTTCGAGTTGCAAGGTATTCGTGGAGTTCTTTTTAATTTTCAAGCATGAGCCTAACTTAGGTGAATTTCGGCAAGGGGCTTTAGAGACTTGGGCCGATTGCTTTAGAGGGAATGCTAAGTTATATTATTTTCTTTTTGTTGTCATGACAATTAGGGTTAGCCACCTTAGGGTTTTTTCCTCTCTTCTACTGTCAAAAAAGCCAAGAGTTGCCTCCCTGGAAAGTTCATAGCCGATTTCTCCTTCCCCATCTCCACCATTGTTTTTTTCATTTTTCTTCTTCCCTTTGATCTCTTCCCTAGCCGAATACCTATCTTGCATAGATCCACTCTTTCTTTTGCTTCCATTCTTCTTAAAATCAACCATAACCGATTGCTCAAAGTGCCAGAAATCCCGAAAACTGCTTCCTTTCTTGCCGATTTCTTGTAAGCCGAATCACCTCTGTTTCTTTCACCTATTGTGGCCGATTACTACACTCCCTTTAATCACACCATTGTCGACACCATCACCCAAAAGCTACAGCCAAAACGCCATCTTCTTCTCTTATTAAAAAGCCGAAATCACCATAGTTGTAGGGAGATAGCCGAAATTACAAATCTCAGAGATAAGGTTTCTACTGACGTTTAAGGGTCAGATTTACATCAGATCTGCATAGGAACTGAAGAGAAATCGTTGGTAAGTGTTTAATCATTCAGATCTGTTCGATATTTCATGTTTGGAAAAGCCGAAAGTCCCTAAAGTTAATGGTTGTGTCGTTTTGGATTTTTGGTAAATAAAAGGCCGTTTTCTTTGTTCTTTTGTGTGTTAGTTGGATGAAAAGGTGATCAAGCAAGGGGTTGAAGACTTTGGAACATCAGATCTAGATCTAAAGGGATCTAAATCGTCAAGGTAAGAACATTAAGGCCATTAAGGGTGTTGGCCGAATGTGTAAGTAAGGTTTTGGGTAAGTTTTCGATTCAGATTAAGTGTTGATATGGTCTAATCAGTTAAGTATTGGATTGTAGGGATTAACGCATAGGAGATCTCATAGGAGAAACTGCAAAACAGGTGTGTGTTTCGAACACCTTTCCATGCACAAATCGGTAAAAGCTGAAAAGCCGAAATGCCGAAGTTTCCGTATTTCGAGAGCTTGCGAGCATGCGAATGCTCTCAAGTTGGAAGGAGAAGGTTAGTTTTGGAATCGGCACTGCTAGACGTGTTGACCGCTAAATTTTGGGCATTTTGGTAAGTTGGGCCTCGGTGGGCCAAATATGGGCCCAATGGGCGATTTGGGCCCATGTGAGTTAAACTGGATTTAAAGGTAATATTATGGACTGTAGATGTGAAAACAGTTAAAACAAGATAACCGAATGTGAAATCGGGACTAAATGGGCCTAATGGGCCAATCGTCGTAATAGGGCTCATTAGGGGTTTTAGGGCCTTAATGCTAAAACTAAAAAACTGAGGTAACTGAACTTCTGTATAGCTGTGTGATTAATAAATACTGTAATAAGCATGAAATCTATAACATGAGAGCAAAATTACTGAAATACCCTTAGGGTAAGAAATTACTGTTTTGTCCCTAGGTAGAAAATTACTGTTATACCCCTAGGGCTAAAATTGACTATACTGTTTGACATGACTGTTACTGTTATTGCATGCCATGATATATATCTATTGCATGGGTTGGGTTTTGATAATGGAGGAAGTGTGAGTGGCACAGCCACGTTACTGAAAAGGGGCTATGCCTCGTACTGTTTCTGAAAGGGGCTTTGCCTCGTATACTGTTTATCTGAGCAGCCATGCTGCGACTGTGGTGTGTGGGCTGGGTGGGTCGAGTTATTCCCCACATGGTGTGTTGGTTGGTACGGGTGGTGTGTAGCGGTTGGTGGGTTGAGTAGTCTCCCCAATTGGGTTTGCATTTATACTGCATTACTGTACTGTACTGTTATGGGCCTATGGGCCAATCTGTTATCTGAATAGGGCTTCAGCCCAGTATCTGTTATAGGGCCTTGGCCCAGTTTACTGCTATCTGAATAGGGCTTTGGCCCAGTATCTGACTGAGACTGGTTAGGGTTTAGGCCCAGTGGGTTTGAGCCAATTTGGGCTTTGGATGGGTTCTGCACACACTGAGTTTTCCCAAACTCACCCCTCTCTTTCCATCCTTGCAGGTGAGCCCTAGATTGTGACTTGGACGCTGGGAGGGATTCAGAGTGGCCACGAGGACTGAACTTTCTTGGTTTAACTTAAAATATTTCGTATTGGTTTTTACTTTGATATGGGTTGTAATAAGGCCGCTATAACTGTTATTTAGGATTTCTTTACGGTTTTATTTCAAACTTGAACATACACTGTTTTTGAAAATTAAATCAATATTTTCTTAAACAACCTGACTTTACTAAAAACTAAGAATGATGATAAGACTAAAATGAAACGATTCACAAATGAGATAGAGATTAGGTCGAATAGTAATCAAATTGGGAATTTCAAGAAAAACAAATATTACTTTTCAAAAATCTCGAACATCAGACTTAGTACATAAGACGGCGTAGCATAGTCTAGGTGATGTGGCACACCGGACATGGCCATAACGTCTGGGCCGGGTCAGGGGTGTTACACTGAAGATGCTTGTCTCTTCGCTGTCCAAGAACTGCACCTACTGCAAAATCACTTGCGTCACACATTAGCTCAAAAGGTAAATTCCAATCAGGTGCAATTATAATTAGAGCATTAGTGAGTTTCTCTTTAAGAGTATCAAATGCCTCTAAACATTCTTGATCAAAACTGAAGGGTACATCTTTTTCTAGTAATTTCGTTAATGGCTTAGTTATTTTAGAAAAGTCTTTAATGAATCTTCTATACAAACCAGCATGTCCTAAAAAACTTCTGATCGCTTTAACTGAACTAGGGGGAGGTAATTTTTCAATGGTCTCAACTTTTACTTTATCTACTTCTATCCCTTTTACTAGAAATTTTGTGTCCTAGCACAATACCTTCTCGTACCATAAAACGGCATTTTTCCCAATTGAGAACAAGATTTGTTTCCTCACATCTCATTAGAACTCATTCTAAATTTTTAAGGCAAAGATGGAAAGAGTTACCGAATACCAAGAAGTCATCCATGAATACATCCATGATATCCTTCACGAGCTCATTAAAGATTGCTAGCATGCAAGGTAGAAAAGTAGCAAGAGCATTACATAATCCAAAAGGCATTCTACAATAAGAAAACGTACTGTATGGACAAGTGAATTCATCTTCTCTTGATCTTCAAGAGCTACCGAGATTTGGAAATAGCCAGAAAGTCCATCCAAAAAATAGTAGTACATATGTATTGATAGTCTTTCAAGTGGCGTCGTTTAATTTTTTGTAATCAATATAAACTCTCCAACCTGTGACAGTTCTTATAGGAATTAATTCGTTCTTTTCATTGGAAACAACAGTCATGCCACCTTTCTTAGGAACAACCTATACAGGACTCACCCAAGTACTGTCAGAGATAGGATAATTCCAGTATCTAGAAGTTTAATTACCTCAGTTTTGACCACTTCCTTCGTTTTGAGGTTCAGTCTTTTTTGGGCTTGGACACATGGTTTATATTCATCCTCCATCAAAATTTTGTGGGTGCAAAAAGAAGGACTGATTCCTTTGATATTAGCAATTTTCTAAGCTATGGCTCTTTTATGTTTTCTTAACACTTGAATTAATTCCTCCTTCTCCTTGGGTTGCAAGTTTGAAGAAATAATGACTGGCAGTGTAGAATTGTCTCCTGAAAATGCATATTCTAAGTGTTTAGGTAATTGCTTGAGATCTAGTTTGGGAGGTTCATCAATAGAGGGTTTTTGTCTTAGTTCATATTAAACCTCAATGCCCTCGTAATCTATTTGTCTTGGGGAAGGTTCATTGGGGTTTAACTCAGTTATTACCTTTTTCATCTTAGTGGTGACTCCGTCCTCTCCCCTACCTTGAACGAGACACAGTTCCAATGCGTCTTTAAGAGTGATTTCTTGAAAAGAATCTTGAACAGAATGATCAATGGAATCAATAAAATATCAGAAATCATCCTGTTCCCTTGAAAACTACATGGCATCATAAATTTTAAACACAATTTCTTCATCACCTACCCTAAGCATAAGTTTGCCATCTCTTACATCAATAACAGCTCTGGCAGTAACTAAAAATGGTCATCCTAAGATTGAGGGTACCTCAACATCCTTATCCGTGTCTAACATAACAAAATTAATAGGGAATATAAATTTATCCACCTTAACTAATACATCTTCAATGATACCCCTAGGATATTTAATAGATCTATTAGTTAATTAAATACTCATCCTAGTGGGTATTGGTTCCCCTAGACCTAGTTGCTTGAACATTTTATAGGGCATTAAATTAATGTTGGCACCTAAATCTGTTAATGCCTTTTCAATATTTAAATTACCAATCGAACAGGGAATAGTAAAACTTCCTAGATCTTTCAATTTGGTTAGGAGTTTATTCTGGAGGATCGTTGAACACTTTTCATTAAGTTCCACTGTGGACAGTTCTTCAAACTTCCTTTTGTTTGTTAGAAGTTCTTTCAAAAATTTTGTATATGTTGGCGTCTGTGAAATAGCTTCAACAAAAGGTAAGTTATTATGCAATTGTTTAAAAAGTTCAAGAAATTTACCGAACTAAGTGTCCATGAAGTATTTCTTTAATTTTCCTGGGTATGGGATGGGTGTTTTGTATTCCTTAAGTACTGGTGAAGCGTTTTCTTTGGTTTTGGTTTCCTCAATGTTTTCCTTGTCAGGCTCTTGTAATGCCCTTTTTTCAGGTTCAGCTAGCGTTTTCCCACTCCTTAATGTAACTACTTTAACGTGCTCCTTAGGATTAGTCTCGGTACTGCTTGGTAAACCACCTTGTGGTCTTTTAGAGATTAGCTTAGGAAGCTAGCCTATTTAAGTTTTGAGTCCTTAGATGGATGCTTGCTGGTTTTTAAGTGTCGTCTCAGTGTTATGGAAATGGGTTTCTAACACGGAGATAAATTTCGTGAGCATCTCTTAAAGGTTTGGCTTTTTCTCCTACTAGTAAGGTGGTTGCTGAAATCCCAGAGGAGGTGGTGGTCTCTGATTTCCATGATTACCTTGTCCTCCCCATGAGAAATTGGGGTGGTTCCTCCAACCTGCATTGTAAGTGTTACTATAAGGGTTATTTTCAAATTTAGAATTATTACCCATATAGTTGGCTTGTCCGTTTTCCATGCCATATCCATAGATGGGGTACTCAGAATTGCTCATGTTTCCTTGAATTGAGTCACACTGCGTCACTAGATGTACCTGCGCAGAACCAACAAAATTATCAATCTTTTTATTAAGAAGTTCTACCTGATTAGAAAGCATGGTGACCGCATCAATAATAAAAACCTCAGTAGCTTTTTGTGGCTTTGTTCTCATGACTTGCCACTGATAGTTATTCAGTGACATCTCCTCTATAAACTCGTCAGCTGCTTCTGGTATTTTGTTATTGATTGTTCCACCGGAGGCTACATAGATCATCTGTCTCTTTGAGGGGTTCAAACCACTATGAAAAGTTTGAACTTGTAACCATAGAGGTATCCCATGGTGAGGGCACCTTTTCAATAAGTCCTTGTATCTCTTCCAAGCATCGTAAAATGTTTCTAAATCCATTTGGACAAAAGAAGAGATATCATTCCTTAATTTTGCCGTTTTAGTCGGTAGAAAATATTTGAGTAAAAATATTTTGGTCATTTGTTCCCATGTAGTGATAGACCCTCATGGTAAAGAATTCAACCACTGTTTAGCTTTATTCCTCAAGGAAAATGGGAATAACTAAAGACAAATGGCATCATTAGAAATGCCATTTATTTTAAATATGTCGCAGAATTCTAAAAAGTTGGCTAAATGGGCGTTAGGATCTTCATCCTGCAAACCATCAAACTGAACAAACTATTGCATCAGTTGAATAGTGTTAAGTTTCAGTTCAAAATTATTCCCAGCAATAGTAGGCCTAACAATACTAGATTCAGTACCAGCCAAATTAGGTTTAGCATAATCATACATAGTATGAGGAACAGGATTTTGCTCGACAGGATTTGCGGCTACTACAAAAGGTAGCTGATTATCTTGATTTGCCTCCATCTCTTCAGTAGATTCAGGTTCTTCTTCTTGTCCTTGTTCTGGGTATCGTAGGCTTCTTCTTATATCTCTGCGATTTCTACGAACTGTGGCTTCTAAGTCGTCATCAAAAAGCAAAGGTCCTGACGGTTTTTTCTACTAAAAAACTAGAGATACCTACCAGTGAAAAAGAAAAATTTAGTAAATAAAACCTAATATAAAAACTGAAAATAAATAAAAGTAGTAATGGCTAAAGTAATAGAAATAAAGTGTTCCTAATATTTCAGTTCCCTGACAACGGTGCCAAAAACTTGATCTCGTGATTGTGATTAAGTAACAAAATTGATCGTACCTAGAAACTAACTATTATCACGATAAAAGGCAAGCGCACCTATCGAATAGTAGTATAGTTAGTGGCAAGATCGGAATATCGAATCCAAGGAACTAAAAGTACTAGTAATGACTTTCTTCCTATTATCTAGCCTAATTATAAAGAGTGGTTTTGTGTAAACTAATTAACTCTAATCTAAACTAAGAATGCGACAAAAAGTAAATTGCGGAATTGCTTTGGGAAAACTGAATGATAAAGACAATACCTAAGGAAGAATCCACCTACACTTCACTTGTAATTTAACTCTGAACTAGACAATTTCTTCATTCGACTTGATCCGTAGAGATCTCTAAATTATGTTAATATCTCCGACGATAATAAGAACAACTAATCCTAGGTTGATTAATTGAAATCTCTTTCTAATTAAAACCCCTAGTCCTGCAGTAACTCGATCCATGGATCCCCATATTAGATTTAATTCTAATCCAGTAGATTTTCATCGTCCTATGTCTAGGATTACGATCAACTTCACTTAATTGTGTTGGATCTACTTTTAAATAGGGACTTTTACTCCTCTACCTAAGTACGTTCAACTTAAATTAATATCGCGACAATATCGATTCAAGAATTAAAAGCACAATTAAGAGCAAATCGAATATTTATCATATAGTTCAGATAACAATAACAAGATTCATATTAGGTTTCATCCCCCTAAGGTATTTGGGGGTTTAGTTCATGTTTATCAAAAGTAACATCTCAGAATAAAGAAAATAATAAAACATAAGAAAACCCAAAACTCCTGAAAGGATTGAAGAGAGATCCTCTGTCTTGATGTAGATCCTTGCTTCTGGGATGGATCAATTGGCTTTCCTTCGAGTAATTCCCTGCCTTTTACTCTCCGTCTTGGCGGGAACACTGTACACCCTTGTAGTGGCCTCCTAGAGTGTTTATATAGAGTTTGGAATGTTTTTCTTAGCCCCTAAGTAGCCTTTTTCGCGTGAAATTGAACTTCATCACGACAGGGACATGCCCGCGTGGCATGCCCATATGAGTCGAGTTTAGGCCATGTTCAAGCCTGTTAATGTGGCACGGCCATGTGGGTTGCCCGTGTGCTGAACTTTAGGCCGTGTTGTTTCCTTGCTTTAGCCCATTTTCTCTGTTTTCGGCCTGTTTCTTGTTCTTTTCACTCTCCTATGCACTCCTAAGTATAAAACATGAAATTAAAGGATTAGGAGCATCAAATTCCAGAAATTCAATGATAATTCATCCATAAATATGCTAAATGTGGGATAGGAATATGTATAATTTACAGTTTATCACTGAGTCTAGCAGACCTTGTGCCGGTGTGTGATCTAGGCTTATGCCTAACAGGTTTTGTACGGGTGATTTTTTTTCAAGCTTATGCATATAAGATTTCATGTTGATATGGAAATTAAGCAAGTAAATTGAGCTAAATGACCTTGTATATTCGGCCATATAGGTATGTACATATGTGATGTTATATTGAACTTGAATGTTTGGCCACATAGGTATATACATATATGAGGTATTATTGGATCTTGTATTTTCGGTCATATAGGTAAGTATTTATGTGATGATATATTGAACCTTATATACTTGGCCATAAGGGTAAGTATTTATGTGATGATATATTTGATCTTGCATATTTGGCCAAATGAGTGACGATGGTATATGAGGTTAAATTGGCTTTGTGAGCTTGTATAAATGTGTGATAGTATATTTGAAATTATAATAATATTTGGCTTTGAATGCTGAATAAAAACTTGCAAAATATTAACCTTATAAGTATTTGGCTAAAGTGGTAGTCATGCTAATCATGTGTGGTTTTGGATTGATTAAGTTAAAGTTTAATATATTACATTGATTAATTAAATTAGTTTATTTTGGATTTTTTTTAAGAAGTTGATAATTGCTTATGACTTACTAAGCTATAAAAGCTTACTCTGTGTATGTGTGTATCTATTTTATAGATTTTGGATTCAAGTTACGAGCTCAGGGATCGTTAGCCAAGTCTATCACACTGTCGGCTGTCCTCAATAGTTTTAATAAGCAAATTTTCAAATATATGGTATGTATAGGCTATATTATTATATTTCGGATATGTTTGAAGTGTTGTATATATTATGCCATGCGAAAATGGCTAATTTGTTATATAAGTATTTGCCATTTTGATCATGGTTTTTGTATGTGCTATGTTTAATTGTAAGTTATGCTCAAATGATGATTTCATTTGGATTGGTTGGTTCGGCAATGATACATATATATAAGTGTAAATATTGCTAGATATGTTACATACTCCACAGCAAAATGGTGTTGCAGAACAAATGAACAGAACGATCATGGAGAATGTTCGATGTATGTTGTCAAATGCCAACTTACCGAAGTCGTTTTGGGCCAAAGCAACCTCTACTGCATGTTTTTTGATTAACCGATCTCTATTCGTTGCCATTGAGAAAAAGACTCCAGAAGAGGTATGGTCTGGTAATTCTGTTGACTATTATGATTTAAAGATCTTTGGGTGTCCTACGTATGCTTATGTTGATAATGGAAAATTGGAACCAAGACCCATTAAATGTGTTTTTCTTGGTTATAAAGCTGATGTAAAAGGGTATAAGCTATGGTGTCCTGAAAATAGAAAAGTTGTGATTAGTAGTGATATTGTTTTTGAAGAAACTGTCAAGCTACCTAACTTATCTCTTAAAGACTCTTCCAATAAAGAAAATCAAAAGCAAGTAGAGCGTCAGATTAATCCAGAATCTACAACAGAGTCGACTCCTCAAGCTAGTACAAAAATTTAAAATAGAGTTGCTTCTTTACCACGATACTCTATCTCCAAAAATAGAACCAGAAGAGATATTAAACCTCTAAAGAAGTATGCTAAGGCTGATCTAGTTGCTTATGCTTTAAATGTGGCTGAAGATATAGATGCAAACTAGGAGCCATCTAATTATCTTGAGGTGGTTAGTTGTAAAGATGATCATGATCTAATGAAGTAATAAAATTGAACGTACCTAGAAACTAACTATTATCACGATAAAGGGCAAGCGCACCTATTGAATAGTAGTATAGTTAGTGGCAAGACCGGAGTATCAAATCCAAGGAACTAAAAGTACTAGTAATGACTTTCTTCCTATTATCTAGCCTAAAAATAAAAAGGGAGTTGTAAACTTGTAATGTCCCAAAATTTGGGCCTTGAAGTATTGGGCCTTGAGTTTTGGATGGTTAAAAGGCAGCTTAAATAATTCAAATGTGTGATTTTAGATTGTTTGAAGGGTACTATGAAGTCTCGGGTTCAAGTGAGGTCGCTCGGGTATTTTGTTTTGGGTTTTCTTTATTATTTGGTTTTTTTTAACGGTAGACTAGTCAATGAAGGGATTTTTTCAAACTTAATCAAATGTTTTCAAAACATGCAATACGTACCGATTGGATAACTTAACATCAATAACACAATAATGAGATCTATTAAAAAGTGAAATTTTACTTGGTAATAGCTACAGTTTTTAAAACTGAAGATGATTCCTATTTACAAGCTATTAAACACAGTTTAACTACAAACAACATAACATTTTAGTAAAAGAAGATCAAAGCTTAGTCAATTATCCACGTGACACACTAGATCTAGCCATAACGTCTGGGCTAGATTTGGAGTGTTACATTTAGTGGTATCAGAGCCTAGGTTGCAAAACTTGTCTGCGGATTGGGCTTTTAAAACTAAATTTCTGAAAGAACTGTTTCAAAAGATTTGAAGTATTTGAAATGTTTTACTGACTGTTTTCCTAAAAGTGTGGTTCACCGAGTCTCTGACGCCGAATCTGTAAGTTTTCTAAACACTTTTGTCTGTTTGGAATTGAAATACTGTGGATTCTTTAGATATTGGACTGTATTGGGATTTTGTATTTATTCTACGTGTTTGGAATTATTTGGATATGATGTTTTAAACATGAAAATTGCAATCGATCTGCTCTGATAAGCGGATATTTTGGATGTGTGACTAAGTTATTTGAATTAGAGTGCGCAGCAGAAGTGTAGTGGTGTCACTTAGGTAGTACGATTAATGGATAGTGGGAAATTTTGAGGACAAAATTTCTTTAAGGGGTGTGGAATTGTAACACCCTAAATTTTAGGCCTTGAAGTATTGGCCTTAAGTTTTGGATCGGTTAAAAGCCAGCTTAAATAATTCAAATGTGTGATTTTTGATTGTTTGGAGGGTACTATGAAGTCCCAAGTTTAAGTTAGGTCGCTCGGGTATTTTGTTTTGGGTTTTCTTTATTATTTGGTTTTTTACAATGGTAGATTAGTCAATACGGGGGTTTTTTTCAAACTTAATCAAATGTTTTCACAGCACGTAATACGTGCCGATTGGATAATTTAACATCAATAACAAAATAATAAGATCTATTAAAAAGTGAAATTTTACTAGGTAATAGCTACAGTTTTTAAAATTGAAGATGATTCCTATTTACAAGCTATTAAACATGGTTTAACTATAAATAACATATCGTTTTAGTAAAAGAAGATCAAAGCTTAGTTAATTGTCAACATGACACACCAGATCTGGCCATAACGTCTGGGCCGGGATTGGGGTGTTACAAAACTAACTAACTCTAAGCTAAACTAAGGATGCGACAAAGAGTAAATTGGGGAGTTGCTTTAGGAAAACTGAATGATAGGGATAATACCTAAGGAAGAATCCACCTGGACTTCACTTGTTATCTAACTCTGAACTAGACGATTTCTTCATTTGACTTGATCCATAGTGATCCCTAAATTACATTAATATCTCAGTCGAGAATAAGAACAACTAACCTAGGTTGATTAATTGAAATCTCTTTCTAATTAAAACCCCTAGTCTTGCATTAACTTGATCTATGGATCCCTTTGTTAGATTTGACTCTAATCCGATAGATTTTCGTCTTCCTATGTCTAGGATTACGATTAACTCCACTTAATTGTGTTGGATCTACTCTTAAATAGGGCCTTTTGCTCCTCTGCCTAAGCACATCCGACTTAATTTAATATCGCGACAATATCAATTCAAGAATTAAAAACACAATCAAGAACAAATCGGATATTTATCATATAGTTCAGATAATAATAACAAGATTTGTCTTAGCTTTCATCCCCATTAGATATTTGGGGATTTGTTTCATGTTTATAAAAGAAAACATCTCAAAAGAAAGAAAACAACATAAATAAACCCAAAAAACCCTAGGAGGAATAAAGGGCGATCTTCAATCTTGATGTAAATCCTAGCTTCTAAGATGAATCAATCGGCTTTCTTCAAATAAATTCCTTGTCTTCTACTCTGAGTATTGGCAGGGATACTGTACACTTGTAGTTGCCTCCTAGGGTTTTTACATAGAGTTTGGAATGTCTTTCGTAGCCCCTAAGTAGCCTTTTCCGCGTGCAATTGAACTTCATCATGATAGGGACACACTCGTGTGGCAATTCCATATGAGTCGAGTTGAGGCCGTGTTCAAGCCTATTAATGTGGCACGGCCATGTGGTTCACCCTTGTGACGAACTCCAAGCCCTGCTGTTTCCTTGTTTTGGCCCATTCTCCATTTTCGGCCCGTTTCTTGTTCTTTTCACTTTTCTATACTCTTTTAAGTATAAAACATGAAATTAAAGGATTAGAAGCATCAAATTCCATAAATTCAATGATAGTTCATCCATAAATGTGCTAAATTTGGGATAGAAATATGTATAATTCATAGTTTATCAAATACCCCACACTTAAGCCTTTGCTTGTCCTCAAGCAAAATGTCAACTCACAATTAAAAATCATTCTTCTCGACCTATCATCCTTATCAATAATGCTTCGAAATAATCTACAAGTAATCATACATTGAGAATTCAACTAAAAAAACATTAAAGTCTCAACCAATCTAAGTTGAGAATTTTATTATAGAAACATAGGTTTTCTCCCCTCTTCTAAGTAATTACCTTGAATTCAAAATCAACAAGAGCTGACAACCTCACTAAAGATTCACTCTATTCACTCGAAGTGCTTAGGGTTCAGAAATTAAGCACTCATTAGTCAACATGAAAAGTTATTACCATAAGCTTGCATGAAAATCAAATCTCTACCACCATGTATTGACATGATACATCGATCAAAAGGTCTTTAGAGGGTTGTAACATGGCTTTAGTTAGGGGTGTAGTCATAAGCTAAAAAAGAGGGTTAGAATCGAGATCGAACTGAAAAATCATCTAACTAGAAAAATCTCTATGACTGAAACATATTCCTAGAATAAAGCCTTTTTTTCTTTTGGATAACATCGTTTAAGAACAGAAGCTCAAAATTACATGGAAATATGCGAAACATTGAATTACTATTGAAATATACATATAGTTTTTTAAAGAACAAATCGAATTTTATAAAGTTACAAGCTGAAAAAGAGAACATAGCTAGATAATTATTCAATTCAAATCTCGACAAAAATAGGGATCAAAATAATTAGGGGGATTTTAACAAAAAATGGGTTATAGGTTAATATTGAGTGTAAGTCAATTAATGGTTTGTTAGGCTTAATAGGGTTCACTAGGGGTTAACTATGAATGTAGGCTTTTATGGAGTAAGTGGGTTAAAACCTAGGTGCCTTTATCATTTTGGTATATCAAATCAATGATGTGGTCTCGACATGTATAATCGAAGTAAGTTCTAGAATAACAGATCAATATTGACTCACTCAAAGCAACAATAAAAGTGAGCACGAAAGGATGTATGCTCAAAAGGCTCAAAGATCTCTCCAGAATTATGGCTTTTGATGTCAATCCTGCAAATTTCAAATTTCAAGATAGCACTTAAAATTGGAGAAAACAACCTAGAAAAATTTTAAATTCTCAAAAAATTCAACCTATCATGCTTGATTCTCTAATGTCTTAAAGTTTGAATAATCAAAGCATAAATACCTATGTCTTAATCCTCAACATATTAATAAAAATCATAAATCGATCAGAATTCATTCTAATTGTTAAGGCCAAGATTCATGGATTTGAGAACAATGCAAAAAGTTAGTGGCAAAAATTTTCATGGGTTCAAGGATAATGTAAAAAGTGAAAGTGAATCCCTCCTACACTTAAGATGCACATTGCCCTCAATGTACAAAGATAAAGTTAGTGAAAATAGAAACATGAAATCATAGTATAGGGGGAGAAGTGAAACTCGCTAAAAATTAGATGGTATTCTTGAGTTGGAACTGTGGAAGCTTGTAGGAACGAGTGTCGATCCACAATCTCTGTGCCAGAAGTGTATTATCATGGTGGCTATGATCGTGGTCGAGTAGGACCCAGCAGTTGTGGCAAGGTTTTCCCATTCGAGTTGGATTTGAGCTTTTAGGCTCTTTGAAACTACAATAGCATTAATAAAATTTTAAGGAATTAAGATTAGCACAATGTACTCGTTAGGAAATAGCCGATATAAAATGTTTAAAATAAAATAAGTGAAGCTCTTAAAATACTGAAATTCAAATAATGAAAAAGATAAAGTTCAAGTAAAATAAAAGAAGAAATAAAAATAAAAAGGAAAATAAAGAAAAAGATAAGAGGACTTGAGAGTCTTAATCCTCAGATGGTTCGTGAGGTGGGGGCGGTGGTGAGATGTGAAGATGCTGACAAATCTGGTAGAGAGTAGCATCAATGTGATCAAGGTACTGAAACACTGTTGCTCGAATCGTGTGAAGAGCTCAGAGATGTCAGAATCTGAAGTTGTCGCATGAACTGGATGACAAATTGGTGGTGGCTCAGTCAGTGGCTGCTCGTAGGGTGGAGGGACATCATCAAGAATATCCTCTGGGTCCTCTTGCTCGGTAGACTGAGATAGGCGATATTGAGGAGGATCAATCCCGCGTCAGTGCTCGATCATCCTCATATGAAGAATGCTTTGGATGCCCTAAGGGGACATTTGGCTGATGAGAGTATAGGAGGATGTTTGGGCCGCTGTGTTGAGGAGGTCGAAGTGGCAGGCCAGGCTAGTCACATATGGACCCATCGAGATCACACCTCTACGATGCCGCTCTGTTTGATGTTGAATGGCATGGGCGATAAAGTAAGCGAGGTTGAGCACGTGCCCGTGCGTCATGCTCCACAAGAAATATGTGTCGTGGGTGTTAACGACGCCAGTGCTCTCTTGTCTGCACGTCAAAGTATGTGCAAGCAGGGCATGAAGGTACCTCAGTCATGGTGCGAGAGCTGTCGCCTTGGAGCGACTAGGGTCATATGTGGCCGGAGCAGGGACCAGGGCTTGCTAGCACTTGGATGGAGAAAAATAGGTGTGGCGGTAAAGCTCAGAGAGGTCTTCCTCTTCCAAAAATTGCTTAGTATATAGACCCAGTGATGTACTGAACTCAGGTACACTAAGTTGTCAGACTAGGCCCTTGAGGCAGAACTAGACCATCCTTGGATCGTCGTATCTGGACATGACTGTCTGGAGGTGGAATGTGGAGCAATGCTCTAAAGTAAGCTTGAGGTATGTGGGCTTGATGATCTGGAAGAATTGGTCCCACAGGTCTGTTGTTAACAAAGCCCGAACTACGTCTGCCAATTGGACACGTTCTAATGTGGCCCAATCAATGCACCTCCCCACTCTAAAGGGTCTCGCTCTGAGAATTTGAAATAGTTCCTCTTAGGAACTTTGTGAGAACTGGAGGAAGGGGTGTCTAATATCTGTGGTGGCTCTGGATGAGGTACCCCCAGGCCTCTTTTGCTTTTTGGAAGCGGGGATGGCAGCTTGCTTCCTTCACGAGGATGACATTGTTCCTGAAACAATATTTTTTATCAATTTAATGAAAATAGGAAGAATGGACATATACTATGAATAATCATAAGTTGCTAAACTAACTAACAAACTAAGCTAATGAAGACTACTAAGTATTCAATGTAAAAGGTAAGTTCAAAACAACTAAATTCGGAGTTTGGGTTATCCTAAACATAGATTTTAATCAAGACAATGGAGATAGCAATAACTATAGTAATATATACTAAGAAGCAATCACTTAAGATAGCTAAAAATGGCAGCCAAAGAATAGTTCAAATGGCATGATAAGTATTCCTAAATCAATCATGCAAAATGTATAAGTATCATATAAGTAATAAACTACATGAATCAATGAAAGTGAAATAGGAATTAAAAAATAAAAAATAAGATTAATGATTAAGAAAAAAGGGAGAAAGCGAAACCGAAAAAGGGAGATGTTAGGGAGGAGCACGGCCGTGAAGGTGCTACACGAGCGTGGTGGTGCTGGTTGGGTCGATGGTGGCGCAAAGAATGGCTAGTAGGAGTGGTGATGGAAGAGGGATTAGGGTTTGAGTGGAGGAGAAGATGAATAGTGAGGGGTTTATATAGAAATTAGGGCACATGGTGTGACAGCCCTAATTTGGCCCTAATCGGGAAAGTGGTTTTGTAACCATTAAACCAAGTCAGAAAATTTTTAAAATGTTATATTCTATGTTTATTATATGTGAAACTTCATGTGTGAAAATATCGTGTTTTGATTTTGTCATTTGGATGTGGAATTATTAAAAAGAACTTGTTTGAGAAACCTTGAAAATGTGATAGGTAAAATTGTAATGGCCGAATAGTATGTGGTTAACATTATGGAGGACTTGCATGTCAAATAGCCCATCTTTAATATAGTGGACGGCAATGATGATGAATAATGGATAATATATGTCTTTTACATTAGTGATATAAAATTTAATTGTTTTATATTAAGAAAAGATGAATTAAAATAAGAAAAAAGCTGATAAAAACAAATTTGGATGCTCATTCTTTCTCGCCTTGCCGAAACCACAAAGTAAAAGAGGAAAAGAAAATTTGTAAGAAGTTCGGCCATCCATGTAACTTGATTGAGGTATGTTTGATATTATTCTTTGAAAGCCTTGTATATTTTAAGTTGTTGGTTAGAATTCTACCTAGCCCATGGTTCAAATTTTGCTAATTGATGGAGGTTATGTGATGATACAATCGACCATGGAAGTTTTGTGTTTCATGGAAGGAGTGTTGATGTTTTTAAATAGAAATGGTAGAAAGATGAGGTTTGAGCTTGTAAAATGTTGGAAACAAATGCTAAAATTTTTAGTATATGTATGTGTGTTTGCCGAACATGGACCTAAAGTGATGAAAATGAGCATTCGGCTATGGATGTCTTAGTGATGGTAGCATTCAACCTTGATTTGTAAAATATTATAATTTGAGTGTTTAAATGCCTTGATGAATAAATGTTGTTAAATGAGTTTTAAGCTTGTTAAATTTTGATTAATGGGATTTTAAAGACAAATGGTATTCGGTCAAAGAAGGTTGATATGAAGTTTTGATAGATTTGAGAAGTGAATGGCCGAATGAACTTATATGAATGCATGGTTTAGTTTGATCGATGTAGGATAGAAATCATGTTACCTTGTGTTGAATGTAGTCTTGTATAAGTGAATTTTTGATATGCTAAGTTAATTAAAGGGGAAGTACCGAATGTACTAATGTGTTAAAGAGTTTTGCAAATATTTATTTAATGGATATTTGGTCTAATTACATATGTACAATTTATTAAATTGTAAATTTTGTAATTGTCCTAAGGGTTATATGTGCATTCCGCTATGTGGTATATATGTATTAAGGTAAGCTAACTATTTGATATGTGATAAACACATATATATGATGTTAGTTGAATTTGTGAATAATGGAGAAGTATATTCAGCCATAAGTTAAGAGTAATCATATG
The DNA here is from genome assembly GCA_020496765.1 of Gossypium stocksii. Lineage (NCBI taxonomy): Eukaryota > Viridiplantae > Streptophyta > Magnoliopsida > Malvales > Malvaceae > Gossypium > Gossypium stocksii. The sequence goes on along the minus strand of CM035628.1, from coordinate 43,744,188 downwards.
GTATTAATATTTAATACATGAGTATATATATAAACAAATGTTTAAATAATCGGCTGTAAGCATTGATAATGTGATTTTAATTGTGAATGATACTTTGGTATAAATATATGTATATTTGGCTACTTGATAAGTATAAGTATGAAATATTAAGGTTAATTCAAGAATATATATATATATATATATATGAGTTTATGCATATTCGGTTAATTATTGATATTATGGCTTTGGGAATTTGAGATGGATTGAGATGAAGTGCCGAATATGTGTTTGTGTTTAATTAAAAGTGTTGCCGTATATATGTGTTTCTCTGAGAAATTAGCATTATTGTTTATAATGAGTTGGTGAGGTAATTAAACTAGTTTAAAATTTGTTTAATTTAGCTCAAGAGCAAAGAGAGCCAATTTCGGATAGGGGAAAAGCTAAACTAACTGAGTAGCCGATCTGTAGTTGTTCGACGACGATTGAAGTAAGTTTTAAGTATTTAAACATAAGTTCTTGTGAATATGCCATGATATGTCATGAAAGATTCAGTATCCTTTATACGAATATACATATGTACATGCATATTGCCGAATGATATGCATGATAGTAGAATAAGGTAATTCTTATGTTATATTGCCGAATGTTATGATAAGAAATGATAATGTGATAGATAGTATGTGATTATATTTGAATGAAGCCAAACTGACTAATGTGGTCACCATGTGCGAAATGCATAAATACATGAAGTGCATGTGCTTATGATTTTGTGAAATTCATACTCGAATGGTTATTCGGGCATTGACCCAGCAAGCTTAAAGCTAGTGATTATTATCGGGCTTTGAGCCTAGCAGGCGTAATGCCGGTGAAATAATATCGGCCTTTAGCTTAGTAGGCGTAATGCCGGTGAAGAAATTTCGGACTTAAAAGTCTAGCAGGCTTATAGCCGGTGATGAAATCAAGATATTACCTAGCAGGCAAATTTGCCGGTGAACTAATAAAAGTTAAGTGCCATAAGACTATGTGCTAATACGATATGCGGATTTGTTACATAAATTAAGTTATCCAGGTATGTATAACCTATCTATGTACCTGAGAGTTTAATGAATTAGATGTTCAATGTGAAATGAACATATGCGAAATGGTTTATGATTATGTTCATGAACATTCGGTTCAAGTGAAATTATTCATGGATGCATATTATTTATGTATGTGGTTACAAATATAGAAGGAATGTTTTAAATGTGGAAATGGTATTATACTCTAGTTCATTTTGGTTGAATTAAAGTTAGCATTGAGATATTAAAGTGTTCATGATTATAAGAATTTGAAGCTAATCGAATGACTTGCTATAAGTACATATAAGTGATTATGTATATTCGGCCTTTGTGGAATTATATACATGGAGATATATGTTTTGTTCATATGTGATTACAATCATTGAAATTATAAGTGGACATGGTTTCTCGAATTAACTCTGTTAAATTGAATCAAGGAATGACATTGTGCCATTTAATTTTGTGATTATGTGATTTTGCATTTTTTTTTAAAGAAATGGTATGTATATGAAAATGTGTACAATGTGGCTATGTGAATTCGGCTAAATGAGTATACTTTTAGGTTATGATATAAGTGAATAATGTGTATAAATAAGTTCAATTGTTTAATTACTTAAGACTTACTAAGCTTAATTGCTTACTGTGAATATTTTTGTTCTTCTCTATTTTATAGATCTTGGTTGAAAGCTACGAGCTCGGGGATTCAAGTTCAAAGTCATCCACATTATCGTCTCTATTTTGGTACTTTTAAAAGTCTATGTTTCGAAATATGGCATGTATAGGCTTAACTTCCTTTTGAAACAAGTTATATTTTGGCTATGTATATATTAAAGCCATGCGAAAATGGCTTATTCATTTTGTTTAGTAAAGTTACAAAGTTAAATTAATGTTTGTGAAATGTTTTGGTTATGATGGCATATTCGGTTATGGTATATATATATATACATATATGCATATTTAGTGATTGTAAAATTATTCAATTATCAAGTGTGATAAGTGGTTCTTTTGTCTTGTAATTCTTGTATGATATTGTAGGTTACCATTGTGCCTAAACTTAAAAGAAAACTTGATTCGTTAATGCTTATATTATTGTTAAATGTATAAGTTAGGTTGAATTGAATGTCCGGAGGTTGTGTTTCATTAGGTAACACCTAGTAACCTTATTCCGGCGACGGATGAGGGTTATAGGGTGTTACACATGGGCGTGTCACACTCCCATGTGAATCATTTTTAGCCCGTGTGGTTCAAATTTTAAGGGTTTTGACGCGCCTGAGTCGTGGCCCACGCCTGTGTTCTTTGGGCTTGTTAGGGCACACGGCTGTGTCGCACGACCGTGTCATTCGATGTTCGCTTCTCCCATGCTTGTGTATTAGATCACACGCCTGTGTGTGAATTGATAGGTTCGACCACGCTCTGGGGACACGGGCGTCTCGAACGCCCGTGTCGATTCGTCAGGATTGGCCATGGCCATATCTCACGGCCGTGGCTATTTGTCGAATGTTGTGTCTTGCCCATGGTGTGCCCACGACCTTAGGCACGCCCGTGAGCATGGCTGTGTGGCTTGAAAAACCTGCATTCAGGAAGTTAGTTGATGAATTAGAGTTTGAGAGCTTAAATAAAAGAAATTTACAATGTTAGTGCTCGGGTTACCTCCCAAGAAGCTCTTGTTTATAGTCTAAGCTCGACTTTTCTCAAGCTTATTCGGTCACGGTGGTTTGAGGAGTTCAAACTCCTCTCTCCTGTTATCAATTTTAATATCAAAATAAGGCTTAGATCGAGTATAGTTTACCTTAAAAGTGCCAAATGTCTTATGTGTTATCTCGATTGTACCATAGGGAAAGATTTTTATTACCGTGAAGGGAGGTGTGTCACCTGTAAGAAACTTTGCATTTGAAATTCAAGGATCATCCTCCTCTAATAAAACTTTATCCCTACCTTAAATTGATTTTGTTTATCTGTGGGCTTATCATGATGGTGCTCTGTTTCGATGTGAACCCCTCACAGCACCAATTTGCCTATGGTTGGGGATTATCTACACAGTTAAAAGAAAGGGTGAGTTTACGAAAACTCAGTGTGTAATCCCCTATTAGTCAATCAGTATATAGCATGCAGAAATAGTCTGGGCCTGAGCCTTATTCAGAAACAATACAGTGTGGACCTTAGCCCGATACAGTATTAATGTGGGCCTTAGCCCAATACAGTAACAGTACAGTGTAGAAATGCATTAGTGTAACCCACCCCAATCCAGCCAACACACTACTTCATACCACCAACACACCATGTGGGATAAAATCAACCCACCCAGTGAACACACCAATATTGTAGCTGTGCTACCAGTAATAGTATATGTGGCCAAGCCACGAGTAACAGTATATGTGGCAAAACCACCAGTAACAGTATATGTGGCGAAGCCACCATTAACAGTATATGTGGCAAAGCCACTAGTACAATATACTTCCTCCAAACAGAATCCAACCCATGCAGTATGTCATGTCTTAAATGATACATATGTGTAGCATGTCATGCTTAGTAACAATCACATTTATATCCTAAATACAGTCAACCTACCTCTACGGGTATGACGGTCATTTTTATCTATTAGGGGTAAAATAGTCATTTTACCCCTTTAAGGGTATTTTGGTAACTTTATCGATTTTGGGATCTTAGTACACACATCAACCTCTTACAGGGTCTACAGTCACCTAGGGCGTCTTCTGTAACTCAAATGTTCATAATAGTATTAATGAGCTTGAGGCCAATTGTCGGCCCAAGTGGGCCCACACGCTCGTATAGCCCGTTTGGCCCAGCGTGGCCCGTAACGGTCTAAGCCCACGAGAATGCTCATGGTGGCCTATGCTCATGTTTCGTGGGCTCGCATTACCACACGTGTACTCACACGTTCGTGTGGCGTCAATGCCCAGCCTTTCGGCTTTTTAGCTTTTTCCGTTCTACAGATAAAGTAGGGTGTTTACACACCTGTTTTGCAAAAACTAGCTAAGATCCACGCTCTCTGAACCTATAATCAATCAAGGTACACATATCAGCTTTGCAATCAATAGAATTAATAACCAATTATCCCCAAATCGACAACTATTACTCACCCTGATTGAGAAATACTGCTTATTCCTCTACGATAGTTGGCTAGAACCGACCACCCTTCCTTGTCGATTAATTGTGATAAAAGAATAATCTATCAATTACGACTGCCTAACCTAAAGGTTGATATGCATGAATCCAAAAGGCACACCTCTAGATTAGGGAACAAGTATTCGGCCACAATACAACAAAATCCCATCTATCCCCAGTCTAACCAAATAATTAAGAACAGGATTACTTTTGTTCGAAATTGACCAAGAGGTTTTGAAAGCTTTAGTACTCTAACGAACCCTTCGAACACCGAATGATTAGAACCACCACCACCAAAGCTTGAACAAAGAGAAAGAGAGAGGAAGAAAGAATCAACTATAAAGGAGACCGAAAAGTAAAGAATGGTGAGGAAGAAAAGAAGCAAAGTTCAGCCAAGACAAAGAAGGATATTGAGAGGAGAAGAATAGTAAATTAAGGGAGAAAGAAAGAAAAGTATAGTCAACTTTGGTTATAAGAGAAGAGGAACCAAGGTTCAGCTAAATGAAGAATTGAGATTGAGGGGAGAGAGAGGTAAGGTTCGATCTTAAAGACAGAAGGTTAGGAAAAATGCCCAAAAGCAATTTGGTCACAAAGGTAAAGCACGAAATCGTAAGAGATGAGTAAAAGGAAAATTCGGCACTCAGGAAAAACTAAAACTAGTTGTCAGAACACCAAAACTCGAAATTGGCACAAAGAATAATACCCCAAAATGCTCTCAAATCACCGATATGCTCACACCCCACCAAAGCCGAAACTAAGTGTTTCCCCTTAGCAAAATTCAGCACTAAGAACATCCCACTTTCAACAAACTACTGCCACTTGATCCCTTTCTCAATTCTCTCCACAACTTCCTCCCTGAATCCCTTCTACAAATCACTCAATAACCCCTTATCCACACCCTCTTTTCTCTCCATGACCCATTCAACTCTCTTTTTCAGCAGAGTTTTAGTCCAACTCTAGCTCTCACACAACATGGAAATAAAATAAATATACCTTGCATAACAGTGGACTCAAACTCAAGCTCCCATAGCAGCTATAACACATCACCACCACTAGACCACAAGCTCTTTTTGTGTCACAATTTCACCCAATATTTTAAAAGGTTACCCACTACAACCCAATTCCTTTTAAATAAGAATAATAATATTTTTGCCAAAGAAAAGGCTCGAACCCAAAGTTTCTCAGAGACTCCCCAGTACTCCCAAACCACTCAAACAGTCTCTTATTCAAGTCAAGATACATAAAATCAAAACCTTGATTTTTTTGGGGCGTTACACAAGCATTATAAGTAAGTGCCTTTTCCATTCCTTAAAAATTAGTCTCATTAAGCATAGATATAGAATTTCTATTAGCAAATATTGTGGCAGTAAAAGATGAACTAGCTGAATATAGAACAAAATAGATAAAAATAAGTTCACATCACTAATAAATTCAAAATAGTGGCTAATCTCATCTCAAGATACCAAACACAACATTAATATCAAGTCTTTGGACAATAATATTAATAGTAAGCGGCACTCTTGTTGTAACAATCAGACATTGACAATAAATTATGTCAAACAATGAATCAATCTTTGAATTAGTTTATTGCTTGCATAAAGTACCTTATAATTGTCACATATTTATCATAACGTATGTCATTGAAATTCTGTCAAATATTAACTTACTTTTAGGTCAATTAATGAATGCATGAATCACAAAAATATCTAATCATTTTGATATTTTAAATAAACTAATTTACGCAAAAAATGTCACTTTGGTCACATTTTGTTTCAACTAATCTATTTAAAATATTAGACATCCTTAATTAAATCTCAAAGCCAAAAATTGAATTTATTTGTTTCAAAATATTTTAGATTTAAACCAAAATAATTTGAATAAAGGTAAACCTCATCTCAAGGTATCATACACTCTATTAATATGTCAGCTTTGGACAAAATATTAACTTGTAAGTGATATCGTGGTGTAGTAATCAGACAATCATATGCAAAACCAAATAATTGTCACATGTTTATTACCACAGTTGTACATGTAATTTTGTTAAATATTAACCTTCTTTTGGGCCGATCAATAGTAACGTAACCTTTAATGTTTTAAAACAAAATAATTTCAATAATAGAGGTTACTTTGGCAATTTATTATTTTAATTATCTTAAAATATATATTAACATACTAATATTCAAATTTAAAATTTTCATAACAATTAAAGGTCAAAACAAAAATTTGCAATTACATTACAGTTCTCGAAAGAACTCAAAATAAGGCTATCTAAATAGCGCAATAAAAAACCAAAAACTTTAATATTTTATTGATTAATCCTTAATAAAAACAAAAATATATGCATCAAAATTTAAGCCATTAAATTAAATATCTTTAAAATAAAATCATAATAGTTAGCATATCCCACAATTTATTCCGTAAACCATATCGTAATTTGACCAAATATTTGGAATCATAAAATGTCAAAACCAAATATTATAGAATCAAATTTAAAAAAAAAAAATTAAACATGTATTATGTTGATGAGTTTACACCAAAGTATCCATAAAATTGAATATATAACTATAAAAAAATTAACAATTTGAATGAATATCCATCCAAACTTAATTTCACCTACTAAATTATAGAAAATATCTTATTGATTGATGATTAAATTGATTAGCTTAAATACCCATTTTTTCTTAAGCATGTAAACTCTAATATAAATATCAAACCCACATTTTTACAAGAAAAAAAAAGTAGCAAACGAGACGAAATTAAATTTTATTTCAAAATTGCGCGCATGCTACATATGAAACCCACATTTTTTTTTTTAAATTTTATTGATATGTATGATACTTCTAACCACCAGAAAAAGAACAACAATGAAGGACAAGAAAGATGTGATCAAAATAATCCTTCAAAGATTGTTCAGAATTTATGCTATCGATGTGGTATGAATGGGCATTGGTCACGTACTTGTCGTACATCTTAGAATTTGGTGAAACTTTATCAACTATTCATTAAAAAGAAGGGAAATACTATGGAAACAAATTTTATATCTTAAAATTATGAAATGGAAGCAAAATATGAAAGTATTCACTACGATACTAAAACTGACCATGCCTACAAAGGTGATAAATTTCATGATATTAATAATATAACTCTACAAATAGTTGGAGAATGGACTACGGCTCATAAAAAGCCCAACAAAGGGAAAACAACAAAATCTAATCAAGGATTTGCGAATACATCAAAACAAGTACCATTTTATCCTAATCAAAGATTTTATGTTTCATATCCAATAGTAAGACAATCAATTGGAACTCAGTTACCATTCACACCAGCAACGGTGAGTCAATTTAACTAGTCCCAAGATCTAAATTCAGCATTTCAATCCAGTTATGCTGAAATTATTAAAAGAGCAGAAAATTTGTTGAAACAACAACAAATTCCAGAAGTAAAAGATTTTATAATCGAGGACAACCCTTAGAATATTATAATTTTAGTAGTGAGATATGAAAAACCCATATTTCTGAACAAAGAGCAAATTTCAGAAGAGCTCTTACCAAATTCTCACAATTTTTAGTTGAAAAAACAACTAAAGATAGTGAAGCCCATAATTTATTATTAAAATCTATTTTATATAGAGATTGGAAAGAATTAGAAATAGATTATATGTATATTAAAGAGATAAATAATCTTCTTGATATATTTCAGTATTTTATTAACAAAGGAACAAACAGTCCTATTATGAATAAAATGTTTAGAATATGTTTATTTTATAAAGTCAGAAAAATTTTAGCAACAGATATTTTTACAAAAATAAATAGAGCTATTTGCGAACAGCAAGCTCAATTTCAAAAAGCTTTTTCAAAATATTTTTTACAATCTTATGTTTTTACAAATGATTTGGATGAAAAATTTCCTACAATAAAATTTAGACTTGATCATGAACGATTTGAAATAAGCAGTATTGAATGAGGTTTTGTTAAAGAAATAATAATTCAAAATTTCTCATTTCATTTATTAAAAGATTTTCTAGTAATTAATAAATCTATATTACTACGTATTATTTATGAAGATGATTATTATGACTATTTTCATTTTGAAATTAGTAGTCTCATTGGTATAGCTGAAAAAGAAAGACTTTATCATCGATATTAAATTTAGATTCTTCATAAAATGATTAGAGAACCCAAACTTTCTACAGGCCAAGAAGATTTATCAAATAAAACTCACTTAATAACATATTTACAATAAAACTAGCTCCCTAGATTAGGTCCGATAGTATTGGAATCTATTTAATAAATATATTTTCCAATCCATCAAATATGAGCAATGATTAATAGTTGTAATCTTAACCATGTAAAGGTTAATTTAGTGAAAATCTTACACAAAATTAAGAATGCTGCTAACCATGTTATATATTGAAATTTTAGTCACGATATTTAAAAAATGACATTGATTGTGTAAACTTGGGTGGGAGTGGGGGAGGGAGGAGATCGACCTTAATGAGTTGATCGTTTCCATGCAATGAACTTGAAAAAGAAAAAGACAAAGGTTTGATGGTTATAGGGATGTGAATGTCATTTTACCCTTTTCTTTTTCTATAGATAGGAGGGCAGCTTAATTACATGAATAGATTTATGTTATAGAAAAAGTATATTATTTGTTTTCGGGACAATGAATTGAAATAAAAGGAAAAGGACAAAAGTTTTATAGTTACAACGCTATAAATTAACATAGTTAGAACTTTTGATGAAGTCATAACCTTGGTTAATTTATAAAATCTTATTGACTTGGCTCAAGCTAAATAATTTTAAGCTCCTTGACTTGATTATTTTATGCTATAAACCTGTGTATAAATATGTGTGTATGGAACCCTGCATGAAGCACAACACAAGCAAATAAAAAGTCAGACTCAGTATATAGCTGAAATTTGTATAAACCAACTACAAATGGCTTCTATTGTTACCACTACTATCACAAATGCTGCTGGCGACAATCTAATATTGCGTTTGTCGAACTACGCAACTGCCGCGGAAACGATCAAGAATACTGAAACAGCAAATTTTCCGCTGGCTGTGCCAGCCATGTATTTGAACGGAGCTCTTGTGTATGAAGTCGGTCATAGCCTCAGGTGGATCATTGTTTGGACCACTGACAATCAGGTAAATATTAATCTCAGTTTCTAATTAATTATTTCCCATGGTATGCCATCAGACTGACTTCACTTTTTGCACATGGTCATTATATTAAAAATTAACTTTTTTTTTTTTTAAATTATAGCATATATGATAATCAATTCATTTATCAATTGTAGGTCTCTTCTAAGATGTTCAAAATTAGTGACTCCATTGACTGGAAACAAGTTACAAACAATCTTAAATCCAATCAAAGGAGCGAAGATAAGATTACTTATGCCGGTTATGAATACACCGCATGGGCAAGTATTGCACCAAATTCTAGCGGTCAAGCAAACACCGCCAATATCTCTGCCAGTCCTGTGCCTAAATAATCTACCTTTGCTTTGATTAATTGCTATCTATCGTATCTAGGCAATCTATATGTGGTGGTGAGGCTGTCCAAACAAAATAAAATAGTTTGCACTTCTACTATTTTCTTTTATATTATGTAATACTATATTTAAATAAATTTGACAGCCAACAATAAAAGATCGCCATGTGTGCTTAGTTTGTTTCCTTTTTCGTTGGTGATAAAATCATTATTTCTATGATTGATAATTTCGAAACCATTTTTTATTTGAAAAAAAGGGAGTCGATTTTAAAAATGAAAATGGAGCCGCCACCAATCCTTTTTATTTAGGTGTGATAGGATCACCTTGTAAGATATTTTGTTTTAATAAAACATCGATTTTGGCCTACGAAATTCAAGAAAGCGGGTTCGGGAGTCGGTTACGTACGAGGAAGGATTAGCACCTTCGTAACACCCAAAATTGGTACCTAATTGATTAATTAATGTCTTAATGTCGAAAATTTGAAAAGATTTTAAAATATGATCCCTTTTAAAAAAATGTTTGAATAGCTCGAATTGGATGTTGAGATTCTCTTATTCCGAAGTGCTAGAATATCACACCTAGTACGTTAGGATACCAGCACGTTAGGGCACGATTTTTTGAAATATTGCCTTTATTTTTTATTTTAAAAACATAATTTTGAAATACAAAAGGATATTTTGCTAATTTGGGTTTAACGAGATAATCGAAACCTCGTAAGTTAGGTTACGATCTCTCAAATTCCTAAAACGCGAAACATTGCCTCATTATGAGAAGAGAGCGATTATAAAATCAACATGATATGCATTTATTCGATTTGTTTGGAGTAAAAAAATGAAACAATCGATACCGGACAAAAGTTGAAATTTCCATTACGATGCAATAACAGGAAATAAAAGCATAGTTGCAAGCATGGAACAATAATACATGGATAAAATATTATACAAACGAATAACAATAATATGAAAATACAAAGGAATGAATTAGGGTATATACAATGGTAATAATCTCACACCATACATTATTCAAATACTAACATTAATATATGTGAAAGAAATATTGTGAAAGAAAAGAAATTTGAAATCAACAATATGTAAAACAATTTAAAAATAAATTATATGTACAAAAATTTTAAGGTAGATAATATATGTGAAAGTTTGAAATAAATCATATATGAAAGAAAATAAAAAATAAAAATAAAATATATGTAAAATAGTAATATACGAATGAGTTTAAAAAAAGTAAGAAGGAATTTAAAAAAAGTAATATACAAAACCTCGTAAACTTAAATGATATATGACATAGATGATATATACAAAAATTTGAAATTGATGATATATACATAAAAATTTAAAGTAAATAATAAAACAATTTAGAAATGGATAATACATAAAAACGAGTTTAAAGAAAACAATGTATAAAACAATTCAAAGTATATAATATATGAAATAATTTAGAATAATACATCTAAAAAATTTAAAACTATTTAATACAAATAATATATATAAAATTTAAAATAAATAAAATAATTTAAAATAAATAATATATAAATAATTTACAAAATAAACAACATATGTAATAATTTTAAAAAACAAATAATATATACAGATGAGATTAAAAGATTTAAGTATTGAATTGCAAAGAAATATAAAATTTGGGGCATAAATTAAAACTGTGAAAGATTAATAAGGGCTAAAATTGTGACAGCCCTATTTTGACCCTAGTCGGATTGTGGTTTCGGAACCACGAAACCGAGTCAGAAAAGTATATGAATGCTATATCTTGTGTTTAAAATACGTAAATTAACATGTGTGATAAATTAATATGAGAACTTGATTATGGGTATGCCTATTTCATTGAATTGGACTTTATTGTGAAATTTAGAAAATAAGGTGGTCAAATGACATAGTGGCCGAATGTTGAGGGTTGAAATGTATGGTAGTTGCATGGCTATTAAACCATTTCTTTATATACACGGTAGTGGGAATTATTTTAAGTTATATTATAATCTTTATTTATTAATTTAAAGAGAAACATAACTCATGTTATATTATGAAAATGATTAAAATAAAGGTGAGTGGGTGGAAAAAAACAAAGTTAGCTCATTTTGCTTTTCCCATTTGCCGATTCTTAAAGAACAAATAAGGATAAGAAGCTAGGGCATTCGGTCATCTTCTAGCTGGTATTAAGGTGAGATTTTCTTGTTAATTATTTTAAATTCATTGTGAAATTTGAGTGGTTTCTAAGTTTCTTACATAGCCCACGTTGAATATTAAGTTTTGGTTAATCAAGCATTCGGACATGGATGATTGAATTAAGTTGAGTAGTGCTTTAGTGTTTTGAATTTGAAATGGTGGTAATAGGAGTTGTGAAATTGTTAATTTTGATTTATGTGTGGTTTAAAGACAATTTTGATGTTCGGTCCTTAACGAAACTTAGAGAGATTATGGAAAAATAACCGATTGTGTTGGTGAAATTTTTAATTTTCTTTGGTAAGATATTCGGCATTGGGAAATTGGGGAATAAAGTTGAATGCTAAATATTTTTGTATTGGTGTGAGCAATTGCCGATTGTAACTTAAAAGAGGTGATGAGTATAAATATGCCTTATGTGTGTGATATGTTTTGAATTTGAATTGAAGCTTGATAGTTAGTTAAAAGTGAAATTCAATAACCCTTTTGATATTCGGCCTTGAGTATAATGTAGTGGATCTTAAATTAGAAATGATAGATAAGAAAAGTTTTGAGCTTGTTATAATTTGGTAATTGTGACTTAAATGTTTATTTGATAATCGGCTAACATAGTAAAATATGGAAATGGTTGTTTAATGAGGAATGTGCATTCGGCCATGTTAGGAAATCTTGAATTGGATATAATTTTCTATGTTTTTATTTGTAAATTGAATTGGTTGGAAGTTGAGTTAATTATATATGTATATGTTTTATGTGCACATTAATTTCCTAATCTATATCATTCGGCTATAAATTATCATGGTAGAATTTTTAATATGTAAATTTGTTAATTTAAAGCTCAAGAGCATCAAGGACAAAAGTCGGATAAAGGGAAGGCAAAACTAAACGAATAGCCGTAGAATTATAGTCGTCGACAACTCCTGAGGTAAGTTTCGGTAAATTAAGTTTAGAATAAAGCTGAATATGTGTATAGATATATATATGTACTACATATGAAATATACTAAACGATCAATGCAAGTCATGGGAAGGTATATGCGAATTAAAGATGAGTTATTAGGTGATATGTATAGACACATGCTCTTGTAAATGTGTTGTGATCGAATGTGAAATTATGAAATGTACATATGCTTACATGGGAGTGTGAATGGTATGGTAGAAAGACAGAATGTGAAATGTGTATGCCTTTAGCCATGTGATGAAACTAAAGTGGTTTATGTGAAATATATGTATATATATATGCTTGAGGTGTGACTGAATGGTCCTTAGCAAAAGAGTTGGATTGTGTTAAATAAGATTATGTTTGAAAGGGGGTGTAAACTCCTTGTTAATGTGGTGATTTCATGTGAATAATAGTAGTGATTATGTTTTGTGACAAACCTGTGAAAACAACTATCGTACGATGTTATTCGGGTCTGAGACCTAGCAAGCTGTAAAGCTGGTGATAGAATATCATGAAACTAAATTTATATATGTGAGATCACATGGTATGTGTATGTGACTTATTACTAAAGGCTTATGTTCTTAAAGCACCTTGATTCATTAGGAAATAATGAATAAAAGAATGACTAGAAAGTTTGGTAATATATTTACGTACTACCTTTAAGTTCTGTGTGAAAGAAGTTTTAATGAAACGAGAGTTGATGTTTACTTAATTTTCGGCTCAAGTGAATTATTACTGACTTGATATGTATACTTCTATACGTGGTTAATGTACATTCTTCTGTTATTAAATCATTGCTATTCATTTGAAACTTACTAAGCTCTTAAGCTTACTTCGTTTGTTCTGGTATTCTGTTTTATAGTTTGCTATTGCCAGTTACGAGCTCGGGGATTCAAAGTCGAAGTCATGCACACTATCTAGGCTATTTTGGTATCTTTAATGACTTATTTTGGTAACGGCATGTATAGGTTTACTCTTTTGTTTAATCTAGTTTATTTGTAAATATTAAAACAAGCTATACAAAAATGGCTTGTGTTTTTTATTATACAAATGTTTGGTTTGAGGATTGATAAGTAATAGTTTAAATGTGATAATTTATAATATGGTAGGATGGTGATGTATTTGAAACTATCGACATGTTTTGTTTTCGGCATTTGTTGTTTAGCTTTAAGAACTCTTCTGTTAAATAATGATTTGTGTAATAATACCTCGTACTCCATTTCAGCGACGGATAAGAGTTTAGGGTGTTACATTTTTATTAGTATCAGAGCTTCGGTTTAGTCGATTCTAGGACTAACATAGCGCGTGTGAGTTTAGCTATACATGCCGAATTATGATATTATGATAGTGTGATGACTTCTGACAGCAAAAATGTGTTTTTCTTACAGAAATGGATCCCAATCCCAATTGAGTTGTAACTGATGATGTTGAGAGCGTAGCGGCTGCTCCCGTGCTAGGGACTACGCTGATCGACTCTCAGCCGAATACCAGTTGTCAAGATGATGACATGAGGCAAAATTTCTATGCTATGATGAGTGATTGGTTTACTCAATTCCTTCGAACTAATACGGCTGTTCCACAACCCCTACCCCGAATACTCCGCTTCTGACACCTGTAGCTCCTCCCGTGACCGATCCATTGAGGTCGAGTAGGCCCCCGGTGGACAAAATTAGAAAATATGGGGCTGATGAGTTTTGAGCTACAGTTAGCAATGATGCTGAGCGAGCTAAGTTCTGGCTAGACAATACTATCTGAGTATTTGATGAATTATCGTGTTCACCCGATGAGTGTTTAAAATGTGATGTGTCTTTGTTACGTGATGCTGCATATCACTGGTGGAATACTTTGATATCGGTGGTTCCGAGAGAGAAGGTTACCTGGGAATTTTTCTTGATAGAATTTCGTAAGAAGTATATCAGCTAGAGATTCATTGACCAGAAACGTAAAGAGTTTCTTGAGCTTAAACAGGGCCGAATGGCAGTAACAGAATACGAGAGAGAATTTGTACAGCTCAGCCGTTATGCTCGCGAGTGTATCTCATCTGAGGCATTATGTGTAAATGCTTCGAGGATGGATTAAATGAAGATATCAAATTACTAGTTGGTATTCTGGAAATTAAAGAGTTTGTCGTGCTTGTCGAGCAAGCGTGCAAAGCTGAAGAGCTTAGAATTGAAAAGAAGAAAGCTAAAGACGGAGCCAGAGAGTTCCGTAAGAGATCTTCGGGGAAATCTTTTCAACAGTCATCAAAGAAATTTTGAGATGAGTTGGGCAGATCTAGGGCTACATCAGGCTTTTCCAGAAGAAATCGTGACTGACCCCTTGTGAGTACGCAAGCCACTTCAGTCGCTAGTATGGGTAATGATCATCGGGACAGATCTGAGTGTTTGTATTGCGGTAAATGGCATCCGGGGAGCTGTAGACTACATGACCGCTCCTATTTTAAATGTGGGTCTGCTGATCACTTTATTAAAGATTGTCCGAAACTAGTTGAGCGTGTTACTGATCCGAGCGAGAGACCTGTTGGCACGGCAGCTCGAGGTAGACCCCTAAGGTGTGAGAGTAGTGCTGGTGGTATTCAGAGGGGGACCAGAGACACTACGGTCAGATTTGAGGCACGTACACTAGCCCGAGCATATGCTATCCGCGCCCGTGAGGAAGCTTCTTCTCCGGACGTTATTATTGGTACTTTTACTCTCTTTGACATTAATGTTATTGCTCTAATTGATCCCGGTTCAACTCAGTCTTATGTGTATGAAACTTTAGCATCCAGTAAGACTCTTCCTGTGGAGTCTACTGAGTTTGTGATTCGGGTATCCAATCCTCTGGGTCGTTGTGTTTTAGTTGATAAAGTGTGCAAGAAATGCCCCCTAATGATTCAAAATTTCTGCTTTCCGGTTGATTTGATGCTATTACCATTCGACGAATTTGATATTATTCTCGGGATGGATTGGTTGACTGTGCACGACGCTGTGGTAAATTGCAAGTGAAAGACTATTGATTTGCGTTGTTTGAATAATGAGATAATTCGGGTTGAGTCTACTGATTTAAACAGACTACTAGCAGTGATATCTTCTGTTCTGGCTCGGAAATTTATAAGAAAGGGCTGTGAAGCTTATCTAGCTTATGTACTGGATAACAAAGTGTCGGAACAAAAGCTTGAGACAGTACCTGTGGTTTGTGAATATCCGGATGTGTTCCCTGATGAGTTACCAGGATTGCCCCCTGTTAGGGAAGTTGAGTTCGGCATAGAGTTAGTTTCCGGTACAACTCCTATTTCGATCGCTTCATATCATATGGCTCCGACTGAGTTGAAAGAGTTGAAATCTCAGTTGCAGGAGTTGACAGATAAAGGTTTTGCTCGACCGAGTTTTTCGCCTTGGGGTGCACCAGCTTTGTTTGTGAAAAGGAAGATGGGACTATGAGAATGTGTATTGAGTATCGACAGCTGAACAAGGTGACAATAAAGAATAAGTATCCGTTGCCCCGAATCGACGACCTATTTGATCAGTTAAAAGGAGCTTCAGTGTTTTCAAAGATTGATCTACGATCCAGTTATTATCAGTTGAGAGTTAAAGATTCCGACGTGCTATAGACTACTTTCAGAACGAGATATGGACATTACGAGTTCTTAGTGATGCTGTTTGGGCTCACAAATGCCCCTGCGGTTTCATGCATTTGATGAATCGGGTGTTTAGACAGTATCTAGATCGATTTGTGGTGGTGTTTATCGACGACATTTTGATTTACTCTCGCGATGAGATCGAGCATACTGAGCATTTGAGACTTGTGCTTCAGACTTTACGTGATAATCAATTGTACGCGAAATTCAGTAAATGTGAGTTCTGGTTGCGCGAAGTCAGCTTTTTGGGACATGTAGTATCCGCATCGGGTATTCGAGTCGGTCCGAACAAAATTTCAGCCATTCTCGACTGGAAACCTCTGAGAAATGTTTTAGAAGTTCGGAGCTTTTTGGGACTTGCAGGTTCCTACCGACGATTCGTAAAAGGTTTTTCGATGATCGCGACATCTTTGACGAAGCTGTTGCAGAAAGACGTCAAATTCGAGTGGTCTGAAAGAAGTCAGAAAAGTTTCGATCAATTGAAAACTCTTTTAACAGAAGCTCCAGTATTGGTTCAGCCTGAATCCGGTAAAGAGTTTGTGGTTTTTAGTGATGCATCTTTGAGCGATTTGGGCTATGTTTTAATGCAAGAAGGTAGAGTTGTCGCGTATGCTTCGAGACAGTTAAAGCCTCACGAGAGAAATTATCCGACTCACGATCTCGAGTTAGCCGCTATTGTGTTCGCTTTGAAGATTTGGCGTCACTATCTATTTGGAGAGAAGTGTCATGTCTTTTCCGATCACAAAAGTCTCAAGTATTTAATGACCCAGAGAGATTTGAATTTGAGACAAAGACGGTGGCTAGAATTACTAAAAGACTACGAGCTTGTTATTAATTATCACCTGGGAAAGGCTAACATGACGCTCTTAGTCGCAAATCATTGTTTGCATTACGAGCGATGAATGTACATCTGTCTGTTGATGATGTGTTGATAGCAGAATTAAAAGCAAAACCAGTGTTGATACAGCAAATTTGTGAAGCTTAGAAAATCGACGATGAATTGGTTACTAACGAGTTTAGTGTGATTTGAGTGCGAATTCAGAGTTTTGAATTGACGATTGTGATTGTTTGAGCTTCAGAGATCAATTGTGTGTTCCGAGAAATTCAGAGTTGATTTTGATGATTTTGAATGAGGCTCATAATAGCCAAATGTTGATCCATCCGGGTAGCACAAAAATGTATAATGACCTAAAACATCAATATTGGTGGCACGGTATGAAACGAGACATCTCTGATTTTGTATCTAAATGTCTGATATGTCAGTAAGTAAAAGCGGAACATCAGGTGCCTTCGGGATTATTTCAGCTGATCCTGATACCCGAGTGGAAGTGGGATCGAGTTACGATGGACTTTGTGTCTGGTTTACCGCTAACACTAAGCAAGAAAGACTCTATTTGGGTTATTGTTAATAGATTGATGAAGTCAGCTCATTTCATCCCTGTTCGCACGGATTTTTCACTTGATAAATTAGCGGAATTGTACATCTCCCAGACTGTACGATTGCACTGAGTGCCGACCTCTATTGTTTCGGATAGAGATCCCAGATTCACTTTAGGATTCTAGAAGAAACTACATGAGGCTTTAGATACCAAATTACATTTTAGCACTGCTTTTCATCCGCAGACTGACGGCCAATCCGAACGGATTATTCAGATACTTGAGGATATGTTGAGATGTTGCATTCTCGAGTTTTGTGGATCGTGGGAAAGATATTTGCCTTTAGTTGAGTTCGCGTATAATAACAGTTTTCAATTGAGTATCCAAATGGCACCCTATGAAGCTCTCTACGGTCGTAAATGACGTACACCTTTGTTTTGGATCGAGCTTAGTGAGAATAAGATTTTAGGGGTTGATTTAATCAAAGAGGCTGAACAGAAAGTGAAAACAATTCGTAACAGTTTGAAAATAGCAGTGGATCATCAAAAATCGTATGCAGATCTGAAACGTAAAGATATTGAGTATCAGATTGGTGATAAAGTGTTTTTAAAGGTTTCACCATGGAAAAAAGTGCTCAGATTTGGCCGTAAAGGCAAGTTGAGCCTGAGATTTACCGGGCCATATGAGATTTCAGATCGAATTGGACCGGTATTATACAGATTGATTTTGCCCCCTGAGCTTGAAAAGATTCACAATGTTTTCCATGTTTCGATGCTTCGTCATTATAGATCTGATCCCTCGTATGTGATTAGCCCGTCTGAGATTGAGATTCAGCCTGATTTGAGTTATGAGGAGGAACCGATTCGTATTTTGGCTCATGAGATGAAAGAATTGTGGAATAAGAAAATATCGTTAGTTAAAGTCCTGTGGTTCAAACACGGAGTTGAGGAAGCAACTTGGGAACTCGAGGACGTAATGAAGGAACGATACCCTAATCTATTAAATGGTAAGATTTACGGGGACGAAAATCCCAAAAAGGGGGGAGAGTTGTGACAGCCCTATTTTGACCCTAGTCGGATTGTGGTTTCAGAACCACGAAACTGAGTCAGAAAAATATATGAATGCCATATCTTGTGTTTAAAATACGTAAATTAGCATGTGTGATAAATTAATATGAGAACTTGATTATGGGTATGCCTATTTCATTAAATTGGACTTTATTGTGAAATTTATAAAATAAGGTGGTCTGTATGACATAGTGGCTGAATGTTGAGGGTTGAAATGTATGGTAGTTGCATGGCTATTAAACCATTTCTTTATATACACGGTAGTGGAAATTATTTTAAGTTATATTATAATCTTTATTTATTAATTTAAAGAGAAACATAACTCATGTTATATTATGAAAATGACTAAAATAAAGGTGAGTGGGTGGAAAAAAACAAAGTTAGCTCATTTTACTTTTCCCATTTACCGATTCTTAAAGAACAAATAAGGATAAGAAGCTAGGGCATTCGGTCATCTTCTAGCTGGTATTAAGGTGAGATTTTCTTGTTAATTCTTTTAAATTCTTGTGATATTTGAATGGTTTCTAAGTTTCTTACATAGCCCACGTTGAATATTAAGTTTTGGTTAATCAAGCATTCGGACATGGATGATTGAATTAAGTTGAGTAGTGCTTTAGTGTTTTGAATTTGAAATGGTGGTAATAGGATTTGTGAAATTGTTAATTTTGATTTATGTGTGGTTTAAAGACAATTTTAATGTTCGGTCCTTAACGAAAATTAGAGAGATTATGGAAAAATAACCGATTGTTTTGGTGAAATTTTTAATGTTCTTTGGTAAGATATTCAGCATTGGGAAATTGGGGAATAAAGTTGAATGCTAAATATTTTTGTATTGGTGTGAGCAGTTGCCGATTGTAACTTAAAAGAGGTGATGAGTATAAATATGCCTTATGTGTGTGATATATTTTGAATTTGAATTAAAGCTTGATAGTTAGTTAAAAGTGAAATTCAATAACCCTTTTGATATTCGGCCTTGAGTATAATGTAGTGGATCTTAAATTAGAAATGATAGATAGGAAAAGTTTTGAGCTTGTTATAATTTGGTAATTGTGACTTAAATGTTCATTTGATAATCGGCTAACATAGTAAAATATGGAAATGGTTGTTTAATGAGGAATGTGCATTCGGCCATGTTAGGAAATCTTGAATTGGATATAATTTTCTATGTTTTTATTTGTAAATTGAATTGGTTGGAAGTTGAGTTAATTATATATGTATATGTTTTATGTGCACATTAATTTCCTAATCTATATCATTCGGCTATAAATTATCATGGTAGAATTTTTAATATGTAAATTTGTTAATTTAAAGCTCAAGAGCATCAAGGACAAAAGTCGGATAAAAGGAAGGCAAAACTAAACGAATAGCCGTAGAATTATAGTCGTCGACAACTCCTGAGGTAAGTTTCGGTAAATTAAGTATAGAATAAAGATGAATATGTGTATAGATATATATATGTACTACATATGAAATATACTAAACGATCAATGCAAGTCATGGGAAGGTATATGCGAATTAAAGATGAGTTATTAGGTGATATGTATATACACATGCTATTGTAAATGTGTTGTGATTGAATGTGAAATTATGAAATGTACATATGCTTACATGGGAGTGTGAGTGGTGTGGTAGAAAGAAAAAATGTGAAATGTGTATGCCTTTAGCCATGTGATGAAACTAAAGTGGTTTATTTGAAATGTATGTATATATATATGCTTGAGGTGTGACCGAATGGTCCTTAGCAAAAGAGTTGGATTGTGTTAAATAAGATTATGTTTGAAACGGGGTGTAAACTCCTTGTTAACGTGGTGATTTCATGTGAATAATAGAAGTAGTGATTATGTTTTGTGACAAACCTGTGAAAACAACTATCATACGATGTTATTCGGGTCTGAGACCTAGCAAGCTGTAAAGCTGGTGATAGAATCGAACTTAAAAGTTCAGCAGGCTGCAAGCCGGTGATAAAATTTCAGACATTCCAGTCCAGCAGGCTTAAATGCTGGTGATCAATTACGGACTTTTAGTCCAGCAGGCATTGAGCCGGTGACAAAAAAAATCGGGTGAAACCCAGCAGGCTAAGAGCCGGTGTTATGTAAATGAGATAAAGCCGAGATATTTGTATTTTATGGCATCCGATTTAGATCAACGGATTTAAACCGTGAAGGTACGTAATGTGACTATGTGTAGGTGCAACAAATGAATTGATGTGAAATGGAATGAGACATGTTGAGAATTGCATGTTTAAATAGGCATTTGGATAGCATGAAACTAAATTTATATATGTGAGATCACATGGTATGTGTATGTGACTTATTACTAAAGGCTTATGCTCTTAAAGCACCTTGATTTATTAGGAAATAATGAATAAAAGAATGACTAGAAAGTTTGGTAATATATTTACGTACTACCTTTAAGTTCTGTGTGAAAGAAGTTTTAATGAAACGAGAGTTGATGTTTACTTAATTTTCGGCTCAAGTGAATTATTACTGACTTGATATATATACTTCTATACGTGGTTAATGTACATTCTTCTGTTATTAAATCATTGCTATTCATTTGAAACTTACTAAGCTCTTAAGCTTACTTCGTTTTTTCTTGTATTCTATTTTATAGTTTGCTATTGCCAGTTACGAGCTTAGGGATTCAAAGTCGAAGTCATCCACACTATCTAGGCTATTTTGGTATCTTTAATGACTTATTTTGGTAACGGCGTGTATAGGTTTACTCTTTTGTTTAATCTAGTTTATTTGTAAATACTAAAACAAGCTATACGAAAATGGCTTGTGTTTTTTATTATACAAATGTTTGGTTTGAGGATTGATAAGTAATAGTTTAAATGTGATAATTTATAATATGGTAGGATGGTGATGTATTTGAAATTATCGACATGTTTTGTTTTCGGCATTTGTTGTTTAGCTTTAAGAACTCTTCTGTTAAATTATCATTTGTGTAATAATACCTCGTACTCTATTCCGGTGACGAATAAGAGTTTAGGGTGTTACAAAAATAAATGCGCTAAAAACGGCGAGGGACCAATCGAGAAATTAATCATGGCCTTCTGAACGCGGCGTTTAAAGGGGATCAAAGCAACAGAATCCTAAAAGGGCAAGGTAAATTTAGAAATAAAAAGAACGAAATTAAAATAATGAAATAAAACAGAAGGATTAATAGCGCAAATATCCTATCAAAACCAAAATACGCGGATCCTAGTTGCCTCTGGGTTGGGTCATCAGGTCAGAGCTCAAAACAATGTCGTTTTGGCCTCTGAACCCATACCACAAAACGACATCGTTTCCATATATTATATAATCCATATTTTTTTTGACACAACCATTTGAGCCATTTTCTTTAAAAAAAAAAAAAAACTCTAATCCCTCTCAAGCCATTATTCGGCCAACCATGAAGGCCATTGTTCAGCCACCATACCGCCATTATAATCGGCAACTGGTGATGAAATAAATCCCCTTTTAACACCATTTGGAACCACATTTAAGGCCTAACCCTTTTCGATCCCAAAACAAATCGAAAGAGAGTACTCCTTGACCCCTTTCGGCTTTGATCTTGGCGAAGGAGACAAAGTTGTGAGATGCGCCCGTAGGTTGATTAAGGTGAGTATTTTCTCTTTTTATTTTTCATATGCAAAATAAAGAAAAGAAAGAATAAAAAGAGAAATCGAAAGAAAAAATGAAATCCGAAATCACCTTTCAATAATTCTGGTTTTTTATTGCTTTTTGTATTTGTCTCCAGGGAGCCTTTACACTATTTTTAGTCGGTTTTTTTATAGTCGGAATATATCAAGGAAAGAAAATAAAAAAAATAGAAAATTTTGATTTTTCTGTTGTATTGCTATTATGGCTGCAGTTATTTGCGTTGCTGTCATTCTATTTCGCAGGTGTGTACGGCATGGAGAAGCCGTTCGTGGGCAGCGGTGCCAGGCCCCTTGCTAGGGTTCTCAGCAGCCGAAATTGTTTGGGTCGCCTAAGCTCGTTTTGGGTATTGGGCCATTGGGTCCAGTCTTGTATTTAGTTAGGGTAGTTTATTTTAGGTCTCAATTTCGATATTGGATTTGGGTTAAAATTGGGCTTAAGGGTTTTTTTAGTTTTAATTCGAGCCTGTTTAATGTTTAGGCTTATTATTTAGTTGAACTTAGTTCATTGTTTGGGGCCCAGATGTTTGTAAAAGGACATTGGACTTATAAATTTGGGCTTTTATTTATTGTTTTATTTTTTGCATGGTTTATATATTGTAAATGGTTTATGGGCCCGGGCAAAATAGGCCTATTATAGATAAAAGAAAAGGTATATTAAAAAATATATGCATATTCTCTAAATTTATTTTATATATGTCATAGCTCTAAAACAAAACAACTTTGATAAGCCAAATTTTAAAATAAAAAGAGTTTACCTCTCCAAACATCATGACAAGAAATGGACTCTACTTTATTTACTCTTTTTTCTCCGCCCAATCTCCTTTCAAATTATACATAACTCTTTATTCTATTTAATTTAATCTAATTTAATTTGTTCGATTAAGCCATTAACAATTAAAGAGTTTGACCGACAGTGGCAATGGAGTCCATCAATTTCAAAGTTTTACTGACAACTGAGTCTAGAAGTCAAATCTATTCCCTTGTTAAAGGGGAAAAAAACAAAAGGCAATTTAGAAGTACCTTGTAATGAGGTCTCATGCTCACAAAGTCCACATCTGATATTGCCTCTAGCTTGACACCCATAGGTGCTGAGATCTTTGCGATATAAATTACTTGTTGAATCCATGTCTCTACCTGTTAGGAGACTTACCAATTGAGTACACACCGCCTTTAGGTGCCAAACTAGTTTCGCACACATAGTTGCTTATACTCCACGGGGCATGCCGACGGGTTCAAAAGATACCGACACATTAGTTTTATAATTATAAAAACAATTTACAGGCACAATCAAAACCAACTTAAATCAATTTCATGAATTAACACTACAAAGGCATGCATTTAAATTAATCGGGCAAAAACAATTTAGTGATTGCAAACAAAAATATCTAAGCATTCAATACTTAGAAGCAAGGAATCCTCGACGATTTTCGCCTCCCACAATTCCCTTAACTCTTTTGCTTCAAGAGAAAATTATACAATTTTATTAAAAATAATTCCAAGTGATCATTTGCATGGCTATTAGACTAGTTTTAATCTTAAAAAATTAATGTAACCTAATTAACAATAACCAAATCCTTAATACGAATATCTAATTAATAACCATATGCTACAAATGATCGTTATCCTAATAACTCACCTTTAAATAAAAACTAACAAGTTAATCATGCATGGATTCAAATTAAATGAATAATGAATTAAACAATATAAATCTAAATCAAGTCACTTCTGTTTACTACTTAATCTAACTAATTAAGCCTAACCACGAGTAATTTCAATTTTACTCAAACAATGCATCAACTAATAAATTAATCTTGCTAGTGAAAGTTAAAAGGAGTAAGGCACGTCCTAGGACAAACAATGAGCAACTAATTTTTGATCGATACCTCCAACAATTTTGTTGGCTGATTGATAGCCAATTAAAGGCCAAACCCCCGCAGCAACATAAAGGCGAACGAACGCCATTTGAATTAGAGGAGTAAAATGATAACAAATTGGTTGACGAAGAGGGGTAGAGTAACAAACAGCAATTTTACGGTAGAATTGAATAAGAAAACGGCAACAGACCTTGAAGGGGATAGGGATCCTTTGAAAACACTTGTGGCAACAATTACTTGGAGCAAAGCAGCAGCTAAATGGAGCACAGCGGCAATAGCAAATAGATGTCAAAGATTTGAAGAGTTTTGGTTGCTATTACATAAGACTATCAATGCGACAGATTGGCAATGAAAAATGATCTAATTTTCTTGCCACAAGGAGATTACAACAATTTGCAATAGAAACTAATCGAAGCAACAAAGCTTCTATGAAGGACATATGGTAGCGATAATGCTTTGGTAGTCAAGGCAGTCGGTGCAAGGCGAGTTGGTTCAATGATTGGAGAAGCAAATCGGTGCCCCTTGGATAACAAGGCAAATCGAATTTGGCAGTAGCAAGTTGAGGGAATCGTGGTAGCTAATTTCATAATTGAATCCAAGGCCCATTTGGTTGTGGTAACTATGGACGGTAATATTTGTAAGCTTGCAACAATTGGAATGGTCAGCCGAAGAAAGAATAACTAGGCTTCAAGTACTTCTGCTTCTAATTGAAGTCTCGAGAACGAAGAAGACTAGTTTGACGTAATTTTCACTTCTAATTATCAATAAAATTAAATAGCTTTAATAATAAAAATAAACTCTAATTATTCTTATAACATATCCCTAATACAACTTTAATGAAAATACTAACCTAATTAAACTAAATAATAATAACAACACTAGCAACACGGAGTGACTTTATATTGTCATTTGAAATTGACAGATTACTCAAGACAGAAAAAAACTTAAAACTTTGACTTTTGAATTTTCTTGCTTTTTTCACACAAAATAATATCAAATTCTTACAAACTATTTATAAGCTATTGTCCTTAAAAAAAAAACTGAAAAATATTAAAATATAATAAAAGCCATAAACCAATGACTCTTGACCTTTCATTTTCCTATGACCTTTCATTCTCCTATGACCTTTCATTAAAAAAAAACTCCTAAATTAAACCCATTAAAACTAACATTTAAGGTTTATTAAACAAAACTCCCCCATAAACTTAAATGCTTCTACCATCCTTCATGCCGATTAATTTCTTGCAGTTGTCGAGAAGTACCATCGGTAGCGGTTTCGTGAAGATATCTGCAACTTGGTCCCGGCTTGCCACATGCACTAATTCCACACAACCTTCCTTTACTTGATCTCGGATGAAGTGAAAGCGAATATCAATGTGTTTGTTTCTCTCATGATTCACTGGGTTTTTTGCCAACTCAATTGCTGATTTATTGTCAACTCGTATCTCAGTCACACCGAGTTGCTGCTCCTCCAACTCACCCAATAATTTTCTGAGCCGCTTGTGAGAAGAGCAATCAGATTGTCTCCTTTCTTGCAACGGGAGCAAACACCTCGTCATAATCGATTCCCTCTTTTTGCTTGTATCCCTTTACAATAAGTCGCGCCTTGTATCGTTCTATCTCGCCTTGAGCATTCATCTTTCTCTTGAACACCCACTTTACACCAATAGGCTGACTTCCTTTCGGTAACTCCGTTAACTCCCATGTGTTGTTGCAATCAATTGCTTTAATCTCCTCGTCCATGGCAGTTTGCCACTTCTTGTCTCATACCGCCTCTTCAAAACTTATATTCTCAGAATCTGCCAAAAGACATACAATGTGTACCTCATTTGTTGAATCATACAAATCTTGCAAACTTCGCATTTTGGGTTGTTGTGGTTCATCTTCGTCATCGGTAGTTTCAGGATTTGTCAGTATGATTGTTGGTGTAGCAGTTGATGATCCTCCATCTTCGATGATAACCTCCATTGAGTTATTCCAATCCCACTCACTTGCTTCATTAACTCGTACATCATGACTCACCACAACCTTCTTGCTTATCGGGTCGAATAGCTTGTATCCTTTTGTCTTCTCATCATACCCAATAAAAATAAACCTTTTGCTTTTGTCTTCGAGCTTCGTTCTTCGCTGATCCAATACGTGTGCATAGGCCTTACTACCAAATACTCTGAAATGAGAAACTATTAATTTTTGTCCGCTCCATGCCTCTTGTGGTGTTTGATCATCCAACTTCGCATGTGGACTCCAATTTTGCACATAGATGGCACATTGCACGGCTTCCGCCCAAAATTCTTTCGGCATCTTCTTGCTCTTGAGCATTGACCGAACAATGTCGAGAACAGTCCGGTTCTTCCTTTCGACCACACCGTTTTGTTGGGGAGAATAAGGTGCAGTTAGGAATCGTCTTATGCCTTGCTCATCACAATACTCCATAAAAGCCGTCAAAGTATACTCGCCACCTCTATCGGATCGTATAGATTTGATATGTCTACCGGTTGCCTTTTCCACCATCACCTTGAACTTTTTGAACACTTCGAACACCTCAAATTTTTCCTTTAGAAAATAAACCCAAGTTTTTCGTGAGAAATCATCAATAAAGGAAATGAAATACCTTTTACCGCTAAAAGATTCGGGGGTAATTGGTCCACATATGTCGGTATGAATCAATTCAAGAGGTTTCTTAGCCCGATATTTTGCCTTCTTTTGAAACGAAGTTCTCGCATGCTTGCCGAGCACATATTCTTCACAAAATTTTCCCTCGTAATCCATGTCCGGTAGCCCGTACATATGGTTGCTTGCACCCGTGTCAAGGTACCACACCATGTTGTTGTTGGTGTTCACTTCGTTGTGTGCCATCAAGAGAAAACCTTCTTTCACCTCTTCATCGTCCGTGGTTAGGTTGGTTGTTTCTTTCACCTTTTTCAAGTTACGACATTCTTTCGCGAAATGTCCCACCTTGCCACAATTGTAGCACTTATCAGAGTTGCAATCCTTTGCATAGTGACCATATTTGCCACACTTGTAGCACTCGATGTTGGAATAATTCGATCGACCGCCTCTTCCATGATTGTGGCCTCTTCCACGCCAATTTTGTTGGTTTAATTGCTCCTTCTCCTCATAATTCCCTTCTTGACCGCGGCCACGCCCTCTACCTCGAAAATTTTGAGAATAGAAAACCTTTTCTTCTTTGATTGAAGCCTTAGTTTTAAGTGCTTGCTCGACTGTCTCATCTTTCTTCTTCTTACGTTGTTCATGTGCCTCGAGAGAACTGGCGAGCTCGTCGACTGTAAGCGTTGCTAGATCCTTTGACTCTTCTATGGTACATACGACATTCTCGAAACTGTCAGTTAAGGATCTCAAAATCTTCTCCACAACTCATGCATCGGTTAACGCTTCTCCATTTTGGTTGAGTTGGTTCATAACGGTTTGAACACGCGTGATGTAGTCGGAGACACCTTCCGATTCCTTCATCTTCATGCCTTCCAACTCGCCGCGAAGAGTTTGAAGGCAGACTTGTTTAACCCGGTTGGCCCCTTTGTACACCTTCGCCAAAATGTCCCACTCTTCTTTTGAAGTTGTCGCACTCGCAATCTTCTCAAAGCCTGATTCGTCAACAGCTCAGAACAACATGTACAATGCTGCCTTATCTTTCGATTACATCTCTTTCAATGCCTTGTTTTGAGCCGCCGTATATCCCGCGGTAGTTTTCGGTTCTACAAAACCTTCTTGGACCACCTCCCAACCATCTTGAGACCCAAGAAGAGCTTTCATTTGGATGCTCCAATTCTTGTAGTTCGCCTTCGTTAGTCGACGTAACGGCACATGACTGGTCACACTCTCCATAGCTCTTGATACCAAATTAACAGATTACTCAAGACAGAAAAACTTACAACTTTGCCTTTTGAATTTTCTTGCTTTTTTCACACAAAATAATATCAAATTCTTACAAACTATTTATAGGCTATTGTCCTTAAAAAAACTGGAAAATATTAAAATATAATAAAAGCCATAAACCAATGACTCTTGACCTTTCATTTTCCTATGACATTTCATTCTCCTATGACCTTTCCTTAAAAAAAACTCCTAAATTAAACCCATTAAAACTAACATTTAAGGTTTATTCAATAGAAATAAAGGAAACAGATTAAATACAAGAGTAGTTACACATTAATTCTTTTTCTCAGCAATAAAATATATTTTATTAGAAAATAGAAGGCACAAATATTTCAAAAATAGTTCGTTTACACTGCTAAGAAGAAAGCGCCTACAATTAGAATAAAAACACATCAAGGATAGAGCCAAAACATCGAAACTGTCGATATAAAACACCAGCCAACACAGTGTAGAGGCAGCATTAGCCAACACAATCCACATCTTCTCACCAAAATGAACTCTCCCAAAGAGACAGCTCTCTTACAATCACCCCAACATAGGTATCTAAAATGAAACAAATTCGATAACAGAAAATGGCACCACATATTCAAATTGAACATTCTACCAAGGCTCTTTCACAAGCCTACTCTTCATGGATTAACTACAAGGCCTTCAATTATAATTATATACCAATCTTTTACATCACAATACTTGCACAGGAATCTTTTTCTTTTTTCTTTTTTATCTACTCCAGATTATTTGGTCTTGTTTCTTACTTTCTTTTCGATGGATCAATTCATCCGCCTTACCATAGAACTTCCATTTAAGGTGATTATTCTTTTTCTTTCTTTTTGATTCCCTGTGTGCATTATCCTTCTATTCAGAGTTATCCTGTAGGGAAAGAAATAGTCACAAAAGCTATTGTCAAACAACTTGTATGCAAGGAAAATACAAAACTAGAAAATTTAAGAAAAATAAGCTGAACTCAGAATGACTAAAGTTGCTGTATTATTCACCCACAAAATGAAATAAACATAGGCCTATAAATAGCCTTTAGACCATAACAAACAAATGTAAAAATGTGCAACACTACTGCACGAACATAACAAAAAATTAGAGAAATAAGGAAATAACAAACTAAACACATCACAGCCAAATCTAAATTTAGAAATACTGACTTTGAATCATTCACTAACACTCCCCCTTGATTCAGAGTTGCAGAAACCAAGCTGAAGTCTGAAGTAAGCATGTTTTTCTCTAGGGAGAGACTTCGTTAGAATATAAGCCATTTGCTCATTTGTGTTACAATATTTTAGAATAATTGACCCATCAGACACAAGATCAGAAATGAAGTGTACCTGAATATTTATATGCTTTATTCTTCCATGAAAGGATGGATTTTTGGACATGAAAATCGCTACTTGATAGTCACAGTAGATTACAATTGCTTCTTTCTGTTTCATATTAACATCAGCTATGATTCTTCTTAACCATAGGGCTTGACAAGCTGTTGAAGTTGCAGCTGTATATTCAACTTCTGATGAAGATAGAGCTGTTGTTGCTTGTTTTTTTGAACTCCAGTAGATAGTAGTTGATCTAAAACCAAAGACAACCTAATATGCTTCTTCTATATTCCAAACATCCAACCCACTAACTATCTGTATAACCACTCAGCTTGAACTCTGAGATCTTATCATACCACAGCATAAAATCAAGAGTTTCGGTAATATACCATAAGACTCATTTTGCAACGCCAAAGTGATGCCTTGATGGAAAATGCATCAACCTGGAAATAAATCCAATAGCAAAAGGAAATATCAGGTCGTGTATTGGTCAAGTAAATCAAGCCTCCAACTAGCCTTCTTATTAGAGTTGTGTGACCCAAATTCTAAGAGATTGCTTGCAAGTCAAGTTAAACGAAATATATCTTCTTTCTAGAAGATTTAGTATTTATGAGTATAATATATTTAACATTTATTAGCATAATATATTTGATTTTGATTAGAATTAGGTTTTTTCAACCTATAAATAGATGTAGTCGAAACTCCTCTTGTAATCATTCAAATTCGACATAGTGAACTTTCTTCTCTCTACCCGTGGTTTTTTCCTAAAAGGGTTTCCACGTGAAAATCTATGTGTTCTTTATTTTTATTTCTCTTTTCTTTACGATATATTGTCATTATCGACATTCTATTTTCACAAAATGGTATCAGAGCTTCCAGGTTCATCTCGATCACGGTAATGGTATATTTGAAGTGTGAAATTTGGCTGTTAGATTGCAACACCAGATTTGCATTGTGGCAGATTAAGATACAAGTTGTTCTTGCGTAGATGGATCTGGAAGATACCCTACTAGGGATGGAAATATGCCTTTGACATTAATAGATAAAGAGAAGAAGCGTAAGGATAAAAAGTCGTTAACACAATTGCATCTGTATTTGTCTAATGAAATTTTACAGGATGTGATGAAGGAGAATATTGTCACTGCATTATGGAAGAGGCTGAAACATATATGCATGTTGAAAACTCTAACCAGAAAGTTTCATATGAAGCAGCGTCTTTATACTCATTGTTTGGAAGAAGGTGCGTCTGTGCATGAACATTTAACAGTGTTTAAAGAAATTTTCTCAAACTTGGAGGCCTTAGAGGTTTAGTATGATATGAAAGATCTAGGGTTGATTCTACTTTGTTCGTTGCCCTTGTCTTGTTTAACCTTTAGAGACACGATTTTACATAGCCATAAGTTTCTCACAATTGATGAGGTTTATGATTCTTTGACCTCGTATGATAAAATGAAGCATCTTGTGGTTAAACCTGATGATTGTGGAAGGACACAGGAATAGAATCCTCGTATGATAAGAATAGAATGCTGATGATGATTGTGGAAGGACACAGGAATAGAATCCTCGTGGTAAATCTAAGGGTAGATCGAAGTCTTCAAACAAAAGTAAAACTTGTAACTTCTGCAAGAAGAAATGGCATATTAAATCTCCTATAAGATACAGAACAAGATCAAAAGGGAGGCTACGAATCAAAAGGGAAAACAACCAGAAAATTCCAGTGAAGTTGATATTGTAGAAGATTACAGCGATGGTAAACTTCTAGTCGCTTCTGTCAACAATTTTAAAGTGAGTGAGGAGTGGATCCTTGATTCGGGCTGCACCTTCCACATGAGTCCCAAGTGATTGGTTTACAACTTACAAAATAGTGTTTGAAGGTGTTGTTTTGATGGGAAATAATGCTTTGTGTAAAATTGCAAGTGTTGGAATGATTAAAGTTAAGATGTTTGATGGAGTTGTCAGAACACTTAGTGACGTGCGACATGTTCCAGAATTGAAGAGAAATTTAATTTCGTTGAGTACTCTTGATTCAAAAGGGTACAGATACATAGCTGAAAGTGAGGTTTTGAAGTTTCCCAAAGGTTCCCTCGTTATGATGAAAGGGCAGAAAGACTATCAAGTTATATGTTTTGTAGGGTTCTACTGTTACTGGTGATGTAGTTGTCACTTCCTTTTCCTTGTCAGATGATGATATTACTAAACTTTGGCAAATGCGCCTAGGGCATATGAGTGAGAATGGCATGGTAAAATTGAGCAAAAGAGGACTTCTTGATGGGCAAGGAATTTACAAACTAAAGTTCTTTGAGCACTACGTTTTTGGGAAGCGAAAGAGAGTTCGATTTACTAGAGGAATCCATAACACGAAGAGAATGTTAGAGTATATTCATTCTGATTTGTGGAAACTATCCAGAGTGCCTTTGAGAGGTGGAGATAATTATATGCTAACTTTTATTGACAATTTTTCTAGAAAAGTTTGGGCATTCTTCCTGAAGCAGAAAATGATGTGTTTTTTGCATCAAGTCTTGGAAAACTATGATTGAAAAATAAACAGGAAAATAAATAAAATACCAGCATACAGACAATGGCTTAAAGTTTTGTTCTAATGAGTTTAATAAACTGTGCAAGTCAAAAGGGATCGTGAGACACTTGATAGTTCGTCATACTCCACAGTAAAATGATGTTGCAAAACAAATGAACAGAACGATCATGGAGAAGGTTCGATGTATGTTGTCAAATGCGAACTTACCAAAGTCATTTTGGGCCAAAGAAACCTCTACTACATGTATTTTTGATCAGCCGATCTCCATTCGTTGCCATTGAGAAAAAGACTTTACAAGAGGTACGGTCTGGTAATCCTACTAACTATTCTGATTAAAGATCTTTGGGTGTCGTGCGTATGCTCATGTTGATAATAGAAAATTAGAATCGAGATCCATTAAATGTGTTTTTCTGGGTTATAAAGTTGGTGTAAAAGGGCATAAGCTATTGTTTCCTGAAAATAGAAAATTTGTGATTAGCAAAGATGTTGTTTTTTTATGAAACTATCATGCTACCTAACTTATATCTTAAAGACTCTTCCAATAAAGAAAATCAACAGCAAGTGGAGCATCAGATTAATCCAGAATCTACAACAGAGTCGACTCCTCAAGCCAGTAGTAAAATTTAAAATAGAGTTGCTTCTTTACCATAATAATCTATCACCAAAAATAGAACTAGAAGAGAAATTAAACCTCTAAAAAAGTATGCCGAGGCTGATCTAGTTGCTTATGCTTTAAATGTGGCTGAGATATAGATACAAACTAGGAGCTATCTAATTATTCTGAGGTGGTTAGCTACGAAGACCTAGAAAATTTGATGTTTGCTATGCAAGAGGAGATGGAATCACTCCATAAAAACAAAACATGAGATCTTGAGAAACTTCCTAACGATAAAAAGATTGTTCATTGTAAATCGGTATTTAAAAAGAAAGAAAGGACTCTAGGAGTTGAAGAACCTAGATATAAAGTAAGGCTTGTTGCAAAGGGTTACAGTCAAACTCCTGGAGTGGACTTCACAGATGTGTTCTCTCTAGTTGTGAAGCATAGTTTGATTCGAGCTTTGCTGGGTATTGTGGCCATGTATGATTTGGAGCTTGAGTAGTTAGATGTAAAAACTGCATTTCATGGAGAACTTGAGGAGGATATTTACATGC
This sequence comes from Gossypium stocksii, assembly GCA_020496765.1. Taxonomy (NCBI): domain Eukaryota; kingdom Viridiplantae; phylum Streptophyta; class Magnoliopsida; order Malvales; family Malvaceae; genus Gossypium; species Gossypium stocksii. The sequence continues at coordinate 43,710,904 of CM035628.1, read as the reverse complement.
AACAACCAGAGGGTTTTACAGTCTTAGAAAAAGATGACTATGTTTGCTTGATGAAAAAGTGCCTTTAAGGTTTGAAACAGTCACCAAGATAGTGGTACAAGAGGTTTGATTCCTTTACGACTTCATTTTTTTCGTGACATTATTTCTCGTGGTGAAATTGTTGTGAACAAAATTAGTACTCATGAAAATACTGCAGATATGATGACTAAGTCACTTATTATAACCAAGTTTGAGCATTGCTTAGATTGGTTGGTGTTCATTGTTGAAGTTAAACCCTTAAGGGGTTTTATGGAAGAGGTGAAAAACTTGTTCGTTGAGAATTCATGTCAAGGTGGAGATTGTTAAAGTTGTGTGACCCAAATTCTAAAAGATTGCTTACAAGTCAAGTTAAACAAAATATATCTTCTTTCTAGAATATTTAGTATTTATGAGTATAATATATTAACATTTATTAGCATAATATATTTGACTTTGATTAGGATTAGGTTTTTTCAACCTATAAATGGATGTAGTCGAAACTCCTCTTGTAGTTATTCAAATTTGACATAGTGAATTTTCTTCTCCTTTGCCTGTGGTTTTTCCTCGAAAGGGTTTCCATGTAAAAATCTATGTGTTCTTTATTTTTCTTTTTCTTTTCCTTGCGATATATTTTCATTACCGACGTTCTATTTTTACACTTCTAAAGCTCCTTGCATCTATTGCTTTAGTACCATCATCATTTTTCAACTTTTCATTCAAATTCATAGGTGTTGTTGTAGTTTTGCATCCCAACATGTTGAATTTTTTAAGTAAATTAGTAGCGTATTTCTTTTGCGACAAGATTCCATCTTCAACCTATTTCACTTCAATCCCAAGAAAAAAATTGCAATAGTCCAAGATCTGTCATTTCGAGTTCCTTTTCCATGCAAGCTTTGAATTCATTTATAAGATAAGAGGAAGCCATGTAGATCATATCATCAACATAAAGGCAAATAATGAGGAAATCATGGCATCCTTACTATTTAAAATAAAGATTGGGCTCATACTTGCTTCTCTCAAAGCCATTTTTGAAAAACTATGCATCGATTTTACTGTACCATGCATTCGGGGCCTGTTTCAGTCCATAGAGAGCTTTTCGTACCTTCTACACTTTTTCTTCTTTGCCTTTGATTGTGAATCCCTTGGGCAAAGCATGATAAATCTCCTCTTGTAATTTGCCATTCAAAAAAGCTAACTTAACATCGAACTAATACACAATCTTTTTCAAATGTACAGTCAATGCCAAAACAATTCTAACAGTTTCAAACCGTGCAACTAGAGAGAAAGTGTCATCAAAATCTACACCTGCTGTTGTGAATACCCTTTTAGCACCAGACATGCCTTGTGCTTTAGAATGGTTCCATTTGTGTCGGATGTAGTTCTAAAGACCCATTTGACACAAATGATTTTTTTTCTTTAGGAAGATCTACAAGCTCCCATGTTTCATTATGTTGTATTGCTGCAATTTCTTTTTTCATTGCAATTTGCCATTCCTCTTTGCTCACTACTTCTTTGAAAGTTGTAGGATCAGTAACAAACAGGGCCTATGTAGATGCATAGATCTTAACCAAAGATCTAAACTTCCTTGGAGGAGTCTTATCATTAGATTAACTACTATTATTTAGAGATGCACTTGATAAAGTTAGAGGAGATCACAGATTTGGAGAAGGGGGTTGTAACAGTTTAGTCTGTGGAGCTACATCTTCACTCGCAATCTCAAATTTGACATCGCCTGCAATTTCTTCCCAAAACTAGCTTGCATCTTTATTGAAAACCACATTCCTACTAATTATTATCTTTCCATTAATAGGACTATATAACCTGTAAGCTTTCGACTCAGAACAATAACCAACAAAAATGCATTTTTTATATTTTTCATCAAGTGTGTTGCGTTTATGTGAATCATCTAAAGTATAAGCAACACAACCAAAAACCTTTAGATGGCTTACCCAAGGTCTTTTTCCGTACCAAGCCTCATATGGAGTTTGGTTAAGGACAACCTTTGTTGGTGACAAATTCAGCAAGTAGACTACAGTTGCTACAGCTTATACCCATAATTGATTCGGAAGTCCTTTGGCTTTCAACATTCTTCTTGCCATTTCTACAACCATTTGGTTCTTTCGTTCAGCAACACCATTCTGCTCTGGAGTATATTGAGCAGTCAGCTCTCTTCTTAGGCCATGTTCATCTAAAAATTATTAAGCTCTTGTGATACAAATTCACCGCCTCTGTCTATACATTGTGCCTTTTTGCATCTTCCAATTTGCTTCTCCACAAGTGCCTTGAATTTTTTGAATTTCTCAAATGTTTCTGACTTGAACTGTAAGAAGTACACCTAACTCATTCGGCTATAGTCATCTATAAATAATAAAAAAGTATCTACTCCCACCAAATGCTTGAGTTTTCATAGGACCAACCACAACAGCATGTACAAGATCGAGGCACCTTATTGCCCTTCTAGACTTCCCCACAAGAAATGGTTTTTTACATTATTTCCCAAATATGCATCCTTTACATGTATCTAAAGACTCAATTCTGGGCAATCCAAAAACCATTTCCTTTTGACCCAACCATTTCAGACCTTTGACGTTTAAATGCCCATACCTTAAATGCCATAATCTTGACTCACCAGTTTATTTGACAATTAGTGCATGGTTCTCAACATCAGAAATAACAAGTGGGAATAACTTGTTTGGTGTCATGCGAACATCAATAATAGTTTGATCTGATTTTTTAAATTTGATCACACACGAGAGATCATCAAACATGATAGAATATCCAGCAGCCATGAGTTGCCCTACACTCAATAGATTTTGTGACAGACTAGGAATGTAATAGACATTGATGCGTCGTTGGGAGCACCAAAAATATTCTATCATTATAAAATAATGAAAAGAATAGTATAAAGGAAGTAGGGTCAAATCCTCAGGGATTGGATTTGCACAAGTTCCTGTTCCTCGAGATCCCGGACAGAGTCGTGCCCAAGAAAACCTACGTACCAGGAAAATAAAAAATAAAATTAAAAGTTTTATTAAATTGAAACAATGTAAATTTGAAATTGGAATTGTAAAAATAAATAGAGTTGAGAAAAGAGAGTTTTTAATGGAGAGATTCCAGCCTCGGGTTATCTCGATCCTCTTTGGGTTCAATTCTAGGATTTTAGGTGACTCTTCTCGAATAGAATAAGCCAATTATAGTGGAAGAGGACACCTACGACCACTAGCTCCACTTAGATTATAGACTTATGATTTAGAGGAACCTGGCTCTAGCCAATCGTTGCTTTTGTGGGATTGTCTTACACTAGGTCATCACTTCTGAATGGCGAATACCACGACATTTTGTCTATTGGGCTCGACAACCATTGACATAGTAAGCTAACGAACTGACTGTGCAACCTTCCGAAAACATACAAAGTGATTGTCATTGCACAAGATAAAAAGCTCACTTTTGAAGGGACTTGGACGGAAGCGTCAGTCCTGTAATGCGAAGAAATGATGAATATTCGTTGAGAAGGCTAAGCACGGATTCTAAGCCTCATGAATCCTCTTTGGGGAATCTCGACAACCTTTAGCTCGATAAATTTAGTGGCTCATGCTTTTTGGGAAAAATTGAATAGACTTAATAAAAATGGAATTTTATTGAAGAAATGAAAGGAACAAATGTTAGAGCTTTTTGGGAGAGGGAGTTTACAGAAAAGATGAGTGAAATTTGTGTCACTCCATCCCCTATTTATAGTACTCAGAAGACCTAGTTTATTCTTATCTAAATTTTAAAAGATAAATAAAGATAAAAGTTAAAATTAAATCTAAATAATAATCTTAACAATAATCTTAATATAATTCAAATTTAAATAGAGTCGTGTTTACAAAATTTCTTCTTTAAACTGTTGCTCCCAAGTCTTTCACACTTTGTATTTTTGGCACCACTTCTTTCCTATTTCGCATGCTAGCCCATTTTATCTTCAAATTCACACTTTTTGCCCCTAAATTTTCTTTTACCTTCAATTTAGTCCCTACAAGATAAAAAACCATAAATATGTAATTAATATATAAAATATGCCATTCTAGAGTATTATCAAATTCCCCTTACTTGGCACATGTTTATCGTCAAGTATGGTTGCTATCCACTGTGAAATTTAGTTTTTACCATGAAAGAAATATCACTCCAAAGTTTTATAAAAATTAGGCATAATGCATATGGAAAATAAAGAGAACCTTTAGCTTGCTTTAAGTAAAAATGAAAAAGTATTCTAATTTAATCACACAAAAATCAAAATATGCTTGGATTATTTCATGAGAATTAGGTAATTTACTAAACTTAGCAAGACACCCTATTTGTTTATGCTCTTACTCCCCAAATTCAATTTTATTATTAATACATTTTCCTTTTTTTTTTTCTTCTTTCTTTCCTTTGCTTAAGAATATATTGAACCTTTTGACGTGAATAGAGATGATAGCCAAGCACCCCACCACGGTTACTCAACCTTGCATACTCCTAATTTATCATATTTATATATTGTTTTCTTAAGAATATATTGAACCTTTTGACGCAAAGAGAGATGACAGCCAAGCATCCCACCCCCGTTACTCAGCCTAACATACTCTTAATTCTTTTTTAATTCCGGTTAGTAGAGTTTTGCCTAACATGTCACACAACCTTTTGACGCGAAATAGGATGACAACCCACCCTACCCCGGTTACTTAGTCAGTCACGTTTTTAAGCTACACTCATAACCACAGAGATATCAAATTTTATAATCATGAAACATAATTTTAATTTTGGAGGACTAGGAAAAACAATCAAGTGTCAAAAATAAGCTTCAACAACCACCTAACAGTCATGAACATAATTTTAGCCTAATAGAAATAAAATAGTAGAGGTGAAATCAATATAGCAAAATCATAACTAACTCAGTATATAGGAAGCATGCTCGAAGATCAAATAGTGGGCAGTTTTTGGTCAAAATCTTGGGCATGAAAAAGGGCAGGATGTACTAAAAAAATTAAATATGGGTAGAAATGAGCACAATGTAGTAGCAATAGTAACAGTAATCGTAATGTAGTAGATAAAATGACAAAAATAATGAGGAATACCTCCCCCTACTTAAAACACATTAAACCTCAATGTGAAAATAACAAATAGGCGGAAGAGAAAAAAGTTTAGAAAAACTCCCCAAATATTTACTGTTGTTCGCGCAGAGCTGTAATGAGATTAGCCATCTACTTCCGAGGGTATAGAGTCATGCCTTGATGCAGTCTAATCGTTGCTCGATGGTCATGGAAGGTTGGTCTTGATTGGGTACCTTGTGCAGATTTTGATGCCTAAAGATTCATGCAGCCGTTGAAGATTAGGTACCTAGAGGGATAAAACAAAAGGAAGTAAGAGTTCCAAGAAGCAATCCTATCGAGTCGAGATAGTGGGCATCTAATGGATTGGCACGGCAAGTAATATGCAAGTTTGAAATAGAAGCGTTAGAGCCATGTAGAGAGAATAACAATTGTGTAATTAATAAGCCTAATGTTAGAGGACGCTTTGTATTTATAATATGCTCAAATTGAAGCACAGACCAATAGCCCAAATTGACCAGATGATCGGTGTACATACACCATAATAAGAATAGTTCCATCTTTGAGATGATAGCTGGTGCATCTCTCTAGCATAAGAAATTATCAGCCAAATAACGATTTATGTAACATAAGGTAGGGTTATGAAACAACAAATCATTTGATGTTTTAGGGTTATATGTGGTTTCAGCGTTGTCTGTTAATAACACAAAGGCCTCGATAGCCTTAAAGTCTGCTGGAAAAGTACACAAACTATTTTCATAATCAGTGGACATAGTATAATCCTCTGTCACAAAAGCCAATGGAATATTAAAATTAGTGAGGCACAAACTATGTGTGTGATAAACCGTAAATTATACATATTTTTACCTCATGCTTAGCCTAATTTCTGAATGAATTATCATTGAATTTGTGGAATTTGGTGCTCTTAATCCTTTTATTTCATGTTTTATACTTAGGAGAGCATAAGGAAGAGAAAAGAGTAGGGAACGGGCCAAAAAGAGGCAAATTATGCCCAGTTCAATAACCAACACAGCCTAGAGGTTCGCCACACGGCCGTGCCACTTTAATAGGCTCGAGCACAGCCTGGTAGTCGATCCACACGAGCGTGGCACACAGGTGTGTCCCTATCGTGAGGAAGTTCAATTTCACTCGAAAAAGGCTACTTAGGGGCTAAGAAAGGCATTCCAAAACTCTATATAAAGACCCTAAGAGGCAACGCCAAGGGTGTGCTTAATTCCCGCCAAGGTTGCTTTATTCTCGTTAAGGTGGGGAGTTAAAGGCTGGGAATTACTCGAAGGGAAGCCGATTGATCCATCTCAGAATCCAAGATCTACATCAAGACAGAGGATCTCCCTTCAATCCTTTCAGGAGTTTTGGGTTTTCTTACGTTTTGTTATTTTATTTCTTCTGAGATGTTTTCTTTTATAATTATGAACTAAAACCCAAAATATCTAAAGATGATGAAACCTAAGACAGATCTTGTTATTGTTATCTGAGTTGTGTGATAAATATTTGATTTGTTCTTAATTGTGTTCTTAACTCTTAAATTGATATTTCTGGGATATTGATTTAAGTCAAATGTACTTATGGAGAGGAGCAAAAGTCCCTGCATAGGAGTAGATCCAACACAATTAAGCAGAGTTGATCGCAATCCTAGACATAGGACCACGAAAATCTACCGGATTAGAGTCAAATCTAATATGGGGAGCCATAGATCGAGTTAATGCAAGACTAGGGGTTTTAACTAGAAAGAGATTTCAGTTATTCAACCTAGGATTAGTTGTTCTCATCCTCGACTGTAACACCCTGAACCCGGCCCAGACGTTATGGCCATGTCCGGTGTGCTACATCACCTAGACTATCCTACGCCGCCCTATTTACTAAGTCCGATGGTGAGTTTTGAAAAGCAATGCTTGACTTTTTTTTTGGAAATTCCCGTTTTAATAACTATTCAACTTAATCTCTAATTCATTTGTTAAGCGATTCACTTTAACCTTATTATCTTACTTAGTCTTTTGTAATAACAGGTTGGTTAAGAAAACATTTGTTTAATTTTCGAAAACAATGTGTAATTGTGGATGAAATAAAATAGTTGAAAGTCCCAAATAAAAACAGATATAGTGGCCTTATTACAACCCATAACAAAATAAAACCAATAGTAAAAGTAATTAAATTAATAAACCAATTAAAATACGAGTTCAGTCTTCGTGGCCACTCTGAATCCCTCCCAGCTACCAAGTCACGATCTAGGGCTCACCTGCAAGGATGGAAAGAGAAGGGTGAGTTTGGGAAAACTCAGTGTGTGCAGAACCCATCCAAAGCCCACATTGGCTCGAGCCCACTGGGCCTGAGCCCTAACTAGTCTTAGTCAGATACTGGGCCGAAGCCCTATTCAGATTACAGATACTGGGCCAAAGCCCTATAACAGATACTGGGTCGAAGCCCTATTCAGATAACAGTTTGGCCCCTAGGCCGATAACAGTACAGTACAGTATAACAGTATGAATGCAACCCATTTGGGGAGACTACTCAACCCACCAACTGCTACACACCACCCGTACCAACCAACACACCATGTGGGGAATAACTCGACCCATCCAGCCCATACACCACAGTCGCAGCATGGCTGCTCAGATAAACAGTATACGAGGCAAAGCCCCTTTCAGAAACAGTACGAGGCATAGCCCCTTTCAGTAACGTGGCAGTGCCACTCACACTTCCTCCAATATAAAACCCAACCCATACAACAGATACATATCATGGTATGCAGTAACGGTAACAGTCATATCAAGCAGTACAGTCGATTTTAGCCCTAGGGGTATAATGGTAATTTTATACTTAGGGGTAAATCAGTAATTTCTCGCCCTAAGGGTATTTCAGTAATTTTGTTCTCTTATTACAGTTTTTATTATTATTACAGCCTCTACTATTACAGTGGTTGTTACAGAAACTCATTTAATTCAGTTTATCAGTTTTAACACTTAGGCCCTAAAACCCCTAATGGGCTTTACCATGCCATTTTAGCCCATTAGGCCCATTTAAGCCTTAATTTCCAATCCAATATCTTGTTTTAACAGTTTTTATGCCTGTAATCCATATTATTGCCTTTAGACCTATTTTTACCCAACTGGGCCCAAATTGCCCATTGGGCCCATATTTGGCCCACCGAAGCCCAACTTACCGTAACGCCCAAAATTTCACGGTCAGCCCGCTTGACAGTGCCGATTCCAAAACAAACCTTCTCCTACCAACTTGAGAGCGTTCGCACGCTCACAAGCTCTTGAAATGCCGAAATTTTGGCATTTCGGCTTTTCGGCTTTTGCTGATTTGAGATTGAAGGGTGTTCGAAACACACACCTGTTTTGCAGTTCCACTGACGAGATCTCCTATGCGACAGTTCCTACAACCCAATATCTACTCGATTAATCAATAGATCTACGAAAACCAAAGCCACAATCCCTTACCACATTCGGCCACCCCTTTAATGGCCATGAAAACTTACCTCTGACGATTTAGGTGCACTAGATCTAGATCTGGTGATACCGATGCCTTCAACTCCTTGCTTGATCACCTTCCTCGCTAACTATCACTCAAAAAGAATAAAAATACCACTTTGAATTACTAAAAGTCCAAATCGACAATCCCCCTAACTTTAGGGACTTTCAGTTTTTCCAAAACATGAAATAATGTACAGATCTGAGGTATTAAGCACTTACCAATGATTTCTCTTCGATTCCTATGCAGATCTGATGTAAATCTGACCCTTAAACGTTAGTAGAACCCTTATCTCTGAGATTTGCAAATTCGGCTATCTCCCTAAAACTATGGTGATTTTGGTTTTTCAACTAGAGAAGAAGATGGCGATTTGGGCTATGAGTTTGAGTGATGGTGTCGACAATGATGTGGCTCAAGGGGATGTAGTAATCGGCCACAACAGGTGAAAGGAACAGGGGTAATTTGGCTTAGAAAGATTCGGCAAAAGAAAGTAGTTTTCGAGATTTCTGGCACTTTGAGCAATCGGCTATGGTTGATTTTGAGAGGGATGAAAGCAAAAGAAAGAGTGGATCTGAGTAAGAAGGGTATTCGGCTAGGGAAGAGATCAAAGAGGAAAAAGAAAAGTGAAAAAATAATGGTAGAGGTGAAGAAGAAGAAATCGGCTAGAAGCTTTCTAGGGAGGTAAGTTTCGGCTTTTCTGACAATAAAAGAGAAGATTAATTCTTAAGGTGGCTAACCCTAATTCTTATGACAGAAAATAGAAAAAGATAAAACCCTAATAATCTCTCTAAAGCAATCGGCCCAAGTCCCTAAAAGCCCTTGCTGAAATTCACTTAAGTTAGGCACATGCCCGGCACATGCTTAAAAATTAAAAAGAACACTACGCTTACCCTGTAACTCGAACCCTTGTCCTTGAATACCCACCTAGGCGCCACTTTCTTAGGAGCTTAGTGGCGCCACCTTGCCACTCTACCAAGGCTCCCTTTGTGACATATTTCCCACGGTTTTTCTTAAAGGCCCACTTAACCAAGTCCCCTTTCACTTGAAAATCCAACTTAATATTTTACTGGGTTTTAACTTAAGCTTGGGCCTTCTAAAGGCCCACTAACACATGTACATACATTTTCAACCTTCAGAACACCAAAGTTTTAAAATTTTAATAAAATTCACAAACCCCGAAAAATCTCAAAAATCAGGGCGTAACAACTCTACCCCCTTAAACAAATTTCGGCCTCGAAATTTACCTGATCCAAATAACTGAGGGTATTGTTGACGGATAGTCTCCTCTGGCTCCCAAGTAGCTTCTTCTTTACCATGATTTCGCCATAGCACCTTTACCAATGGAACAGACTTCCTCCTTAAGACTTTGACTTCACAATCTAAGATCTCCATAGGTTCCTCCTCGAAAGTCAAATCGGTATTTACTGCAATCTCCTCTACTGGTACAATATGCGAATGGTCCGACCGATACCGTCTTAGCATAGACACATGAAAAACGTCATAGATACGATCCAACTCTGGTGGCAACTCCAACTGATATGCTACTGGCCCAATCTGCTTGAGAATCCTATAAGGCCCAATAAACCATGGACTTAGCTTGCCCTTTTTACCAAATCTCAAGATCTTCTTCCACGGCGACACCTTTAGGAACACCATATCCCCAACAGCGAACTCAATCTCCTTACGCTTAAGGTCAGCATAAGACTTCTGCCGATCAGACGCCTCCTTTAACCAATCTCGAATCAGCTTAACCTTGCTTTCAGTATCTGCCACTAACTTTGGTCCAAGCACTTGGCGCTCTCCCAACTCTGTCCAACAAGTAGGAGTACGACATCTTCGCCCATAAAGTGCCTCATATGGAGCCATCTGAATACTTGCTTGATAACTGTTGTTGTATGCAAATTCCGCCAATGGTAGATAATCTTCTCAACTACCACGAAAGTCAATCACACATCCTCTCAACATGTCCTCCGACACTTGAATAACCCTCTTAGACTGACCATCTGTCTGAGGGTGAAATGCAGTACTAAAGTCCAATCGCGTACCTAATGCCTCATGCAACTTCTTCCAGAATCGAGATGTAAATCTAGGGTCTCGATCAGAAATTATCGAAACTGGCACCCCATGCAAACGCACAATTTCCGCTACATACAATTTGGCCAACTTCTACAGTGAGTAATCGGTTCTGACCGGTACAAAATGAGCAGACTTCGTCAACCTATCCACACTACCCAAACAGAGTCTTTCTTCGAAGGTGTCAATGGCAACCCACTCACAAAATCCATTGTTACTCTTTCCCATTTCCACAGCGGAATCTTCACTGGCTGCAACAATCCAGACGACAGTTGGTGCTCAGCTTTAACTTGCTGACACGTCAAACATTTCCCAACGAACTCAGTCACCTCTCGCTTAAGTCCAGGCCACCAATAAACCTCTCGTAAGTCTTTCTACAACTTATTACCTCCAGGGTGCATAGCACAAGGTCCACCATGAGCCTCACCCAAAATCAACTGCCTTAAATCAGAGTTCAACGTAAATTCTCCCACGAAAACAAAGGACCCCATCAGAATTCAGTCTAAAATCCTCACTCTCACCATTCTTGACTTGCTGAAATTGAGGAATCAACGAATCATCCTTCAACTGTAACTCTTTGATTCTCTCAGTCCAAGTCGGTCTTACTTGCAACTCTGCTAGCAAGCTCCCATCATCATACAAACTCAAACGAGCAAACATGGTCTTTAACTCAGCAACGGTCCTTTGACTCAGTGCATCAGCCACTACGTTAGCCTTGCCAGGATGGTATTCAATCAAACAGTCATAGTCCTTAAGCAACTCTATCCATCTCTATTGCCTAAGATTCAACTCCTTCTAAGTTAATAGATATTTGAGACTTTTATGGTTAGTGTATATAATACACTTTTCCCCATAAAGGTAGTGTCTCCAGATTTTCAATGCAAATACCACCGCTGCCAACTCCAAATCATGCGTAGGGTAATTCGCCTCGTGAGGCTTAAGCTGTCGCGAAGCATAAGCAACCACCTTACCCTCTTGCATCAGTACACAACCTAATCCCACATGCGAAGCATCGCTATAAACTGTAAAGTCCTTCCCAGATTCCGGCTGAATCAACACTGGCGCCTCAGTCAACACCTTTTTCAGGTTGTCAAAAGCTTCTTGCTGTCTCTCAGTCCAATTAAAGGCTACTCCCTTCCTTAACAATTTCGTTAACGGAGCCGCGATGATAGAGAACCCCTCAACAAACCTTCTATAATAGCCTGCCAAACCCAGAAAACTACAAATTTTCGACACCGCCCTAGGCGGCTTCCAATCCAGAACTACCTTAATCTTGTGAGGATCTACCCTAATTCCCTTAGCAGAAACAACATGACCCAGAAAAGTCACTTCTCGAAGCCAGAATTCGCACTTACTAAATTTTGCATACAATTACTTTTCCCTTAGAGTCTGCAGAACGATTCGAAGATGCTCATCATGCTTCTCCTCTGTTTCTGAATACACCAATATATCGTCAATAAAGACGACCACGAATCGGTCCAAGTACGGCTGGAAAACTCGATTCATTAAATCTATAAAAGCTACTGGTGCATTCGTTAATCCAAAGGGCATAACCAAGAACTCGTAGTGACTATAACGAGTTCTGAATGCTGTTTTATGCACATCCACCTCCTTTACCCTTAACTGATGGTATCCTGATCGAAGGTCGATCTTGGAAAACATAGAAGCTCCTTGAAGCTAGTCGAACAAATCGTCTATTCTCGGCAGAGGATACTTATTCTTTATTGACAGTTTGTTCAATTGACGATAATCGATGCACATACGCATCATTCCATCCTTCTTTTTTACAAACAGCACCGGTGCTCCCCATGGAGACACACTCGGTCTAATGAAGCCCCTATCTAACAACTCTTGAATCTGGGCTTTCAATTCCACTAGCTCCTTTGGTGCCATTTTGTAAGGCGCAATGGACACTGGAGCTGTTCCAGGCAACAGATCGATCCCAAATTCCACTTCTCGGTTAGGAGGTAATCCAGGTATCTCCTCAGGAAATACATCTTGAAATTCATTAACAATCCTCACTGTCTCCACTGTCACCCCTTTGGGTTCAGTTTGACTTACGAATGCTAAGTATGCTTCACAACCTTTGCGAATCAACCTTTCAGCCCTTAAGGTAGAAACCACATTGGACAAATAGTCCCTACGTTCAACAATAACCATCACCTCCTTGCCTTCGGTTGCTCTCAATACCATTCTTTTGGCCGCGCAATCCAGTGTTGCCTTGTGCTTGGTTAACTGGTCCATGTCCAGAATCAAGTCGAATTCCCCAAAAGGTAACTCCATCAAGTCTCCCAGAAAGATCCTACCTTGAGTCTCTAAAGGCACATCTCTAAAGAGTTTATCTACCCTAACAGAGTGACCTAAAGGACTAATCACAGTTACCCCACTCACAGTTTCCTCAGAATGCACACCCAACGACCCAGAAATTTCACAAGCAACATACAAATGCGTCGAACCCACATCAATTAAAGTAGTATATGGTGTATGATATATTAAGAACGTACCAGTTATAACATCAGGTGCATCACCCTCCTCGTGGCGGCGAGCAGCATACACTAAGGCTGGCTGACGAGCCTCAGCATTACCAGCACCCCTGCCAGGTGCTCCACGACTACGTCCATTACCATTGCCTCCTCTACCTTGACCACGGCCCTTTGGCGGTGGTAGTCCTCCTCGCGCAGGCTGAGCAACCCTCTGATCAACAGCTTGAGCCTGAGCTGGCTTCTGTGGGCAGTCCTTAACCTGATGATCCTTAGACCCACAATGAAAACAAGCTCCACTGCATTTCCAGCATTCTCCTCGATGAACTCTGCCACAGTCTCCACAAGCCTGTGGTCTAACAACATTCACTGGCACAGCTCACACTGGTTCTTCTACTCTAGCCCTCTTAAAATTTCGATTTGCAGCTCCTGATGTTCCAGAATCTCTTTTAAAACGGTTACGATCCCTATCGCGATTCTGCCTTTTAGCTTGCTTCACTTCCTCAGCTATCTTATCCTTCTCTACTAGTGCAGCAAAGTCGCGCTCCCTCTGCGGCGCTATCAATACTCTCAGCTCATCTCTGAGGTCATCCTTGAACCGAACACTACGCTCATACTCGGTGGAAACAATGCCACTAGCATACCGGCTTAATCGTAGAAATTCTGCCTCATATTTAGCCACAGTCTTACTACCCTGGGTCAGGTTCAGAAATTCCTTCCTTCGTGCGTCCGCATAACTAGCCCCAATATATTTAACCTTGAAAGACTGCTTGAACAATTCCCAGGTTACCCTCTCAGCTGGGGTACCCTCTCTCACGGTGATCCACCGTTGATACACCTTGTCCTTCAGCAATGATACCGCTCCTTTCAGCTTCTGCTCCACTGAGCAGTCCAAGTCATCCATAATTCGCTCTGTGGCTTCCAACCAGTACTCAGCCACATTCGGGGCCACTCCAGATATGCCCCTAAAAACTTCCGCTCCATTGGCCCAGAGTCGCTCAGAAATGGACCCCTATTCACAGGCCCGACATTAGCTCCGGCCACCCTTTCCAGAACTCTCAGCATGGCCTGGGACAAAGCGTCATCCCCTGCGGCCCGATCGTACGGCCCATTATCCTCAACCGGTGGTCGTGCCTCTCCTGTTGGCCTATGCTCAGAAGACGACGATCCAGCTTGAGCACTAACTCGGCCTCGTCCACAGCCTCGTCCACGAGCAGCTCTTGTACTCATATCGATTATCTGATTTATGAATTTTATGACATCAGTTAATGTTTCAGTTGTTTATTATAGAATATCTTATGAACAGATAAAATTTCAGAGTTGTATTCACGCGATCGTGGCCTAGCTATTGTCTCAGTTTCCTAGGGTTTAGTTTACCCTACAGTCTCAGCTTTATAGCCTTAATACTACCTCACCTATAGTATCACATCCAATGCTCAGTTCTATCTACAGTTTTATTTTCAATACAGTATAGAAGTTAAGGCAGAAAATACTTACAACTTGGTGCCGGAGATTCAGTGTGCCACTTTTCAATTTATCAGATCAAATAGTTTGAGACCTCTTTAAAAAAAATCAATGTTTCAAACAACCTGTTTTAAAAACTACAATTTGAAAGGAAAAAAAACCTTTTAAAACCAAAAATTTTCTGAAAATCTGATTTTCCAAAAATACCCTTCTGGACTCTACATATTTGAAAACCCTTTTTGGACCTAATCCACAGCCGAGTTTTTACAACCGGGCTCTAATACCACTAAATGTAACACCCCAAACCCGGCCCAGACGTTATGGCCATGTCCGGTGTGCTACATCACCTAGACTATCCTACGCCGCCCTATTTACTAAGTCCGATGGTGAGTTTTGAAAAGCAATGCTTGACTTTTTTTTGGAAATTCCTGTTTTAATAACTATTCAACTTAATCTCTAATTCATTTGTTAAGCGATTCACTTTAACCTTATTATCTTACTTAGTCTTTTGTAATAACAGGTTGGTTAAGAAAACATTTGTTTAATTTTCGAAAACAATGTGTAATTGTGGATGAAATAAAATAGTTGAAAGTCCCAAATAAAAACAGATATAGTGGCCTTATTACAACCCATAACAAAATCAAACCAATAGTAAAAGTAATTAAATTAATAAACCAATTAAAATACGAGTTCAGTCTTCGTGGCCACTCTGAATCCCTCCCAGCAACCAAGTCACGATCTAGGGCTCACCTGCAAGGATGGAAAGAGAAGGGTGAGTTTGGGAAAACTCAGTGTGTGCAGAACCCATCCAAAGCCCACATCGGCTCGAGCCCACTGGGCCTGAGCCCTAACCAGTCTCAGTCAGATACTGGACCGAAGCCCTATTCAGATTACAGATACTGGGCCAAAGCCCTATAACAGATACTGGGCCGAAGCCCTATTTAGATAATAGTTTGGCCCCTAGGCCCATAACAGTACAGTACAGTATAACAGTATCAATGCAACCCATTTGGGGAGACTACTCAACCCACCAACTGCTACACACCACCCGTACCAGCCAACACACCATGTGGGGAATAACTCGACCCACCCAGCCCACACACCACAGTCGCAGCGTGGCTGCTCAGATAAACAGTATACGAGGTAAAGCCCCTTTCAGAAACAGTACGAGGCATAGCCCCTTTCAGTAACGTGGCAGTGCCACTCACACTTCCTCCAATATAAAACCCAACCCATGCAACAGATACATATCATGGTATGCAGTAACAGTAACAGTCATATCAAGCAGTACAGTCGATTTTAGCCCTAGGGGTAAAATGGTAATTTTATACTTAGGGGTAAATCAGTAATTTCTCACCCTAAGGGTATTTCAGTAATTATGTTCTCTTATTACAGTTTTTATTATTATTACAGCCTCTACTATTACAGTGGTTGTTACAGAAACTCATTTAATTCAGTTTATCAGTTTTAGCACTTAGGCCCTAAAACCCCTAATGGGCTCTACCATGCCATTTTAGCCCATTAGGCCCATTTAAGCCTTAATTTCCAATCCAATATCTTGTGTTAATAGTTTTTATGCCTATAATCCATATTATTGCCTTTAGACCTATTTTTACCCAACTGGGCCCAAATTGCCCATTAGGCCCATATTCGGCCCGCCGAGGCCCAACTTACCGTAACGCCCAAAATTTCGCGGTCAGCCCGCTTGACAGTGCCGATTCCAAAACCAACCTTCTCCTACCAACTTGAGAGCGTTCGCACGCTCACAAGCTCTCGAAATGTCAGAATTTCGGTATTTCGGCTTTTTGGCTTTTGTCGATTTAAGCATTGAAGGGTGTTCGAAACACACACCTGTTTTGCAGTTCCACTGACGAGATCTCCTATGCAATAGTTCCTACAACCCAATATCTACTCGATTAACCAATAGTTCTATGAAAACCAAAGCCACAATCCCTTACCACATTCGGCCACACCCTTAATGGCCATGAAAACTTACCTCTAACGATTTAGGTGCACTAGATCTAGATCTGGTGATACCGATGCCTTCAACTCCTTGCTTGATCACCTTCGTCGCTAACTATCACTCAAAAAAAACAAAAATACCACTTTGAATTACTAAAAGTCCAAATCGACAATCCCCCTAACTTTATGGACTTTCAGTTTTTCCAAAACATGAAATAATATACAGATCTGAGGTATTAAGCACTTACCAACGATTTCTCTTCAATTCCTATGCAGATCTGATGTAAATCTGACCCTTAAACATTAGTAGAACCCTTATCTCTGAGATTTGCAAATTCGGCTATCTCCCTAAAACTATGGTGATTTCGGCTTTTCAACTAGAGAATAAGATGGTGATTTGGGCTATGATTTTGAGTGATGGTGTCGACAATGATGTGGCTCAAGGGGATGTAGTAATCGGCCACAACAGGTGAAAGGAACAGGGGTAATTTGGCTTAGAAAGATTCGGCAAAAGAAAACAGTTTTCGGGATTTCTGGCATTTTGAGCAATCGGCTATGGTTGATTTTGAGAGGGATGAAAGCAAAAGACAGAGTGGATCTGAGTAAGTAGGGTATTCGGCTAGGGAAGAGATCAAAGAGGAAAAAGAAAAGTGAAAAAATAATGGTAGAGGTGAAGAAGAAGAAATCGGCTAGAAGCTTTCTAGGGAGGCAAGTTTCGACTTTTCTGACAGTAAAAGAGAAGATTAATTCCTAAGGTGGCTAACCCTAATTCTTATGACAGAAAATAGAAAAAGATAAAACCCTAATAATCTCTCTAAAGCAATCGGCCCAAGTCCCTAAAAGCCCTTACCGAAATTTACTTAAGTTAGGCACATGCCCGGTACATGCTTAAAAATTAAAAAGAACACTACGCTTACCCTGTAACTCGAACCCTTGTCCTTGAATACCCACCTAGGCTCCACTTTTTTAGGAGCTTAGTGGCGCCACCTTGCCACTCTACCAAGGCTCCTTTTGTGACATATTTCCCACGATTTTTCTTAAAGGCCCACTTAACCAAGTCCCCTTTCACTTGAAAATCCAACTTAATATTTTACTGGGTTTTAACTTAAGCTTGGGCCTTCTAAAGGCCCACTAACACATGTACATACATTTTCAACCTTCAGAACACCAAAATTTTAAAATTTCACTAAAATTCACAAACCCCGAAAAATCTCGAAAATCAGGGCGTTACATCGACGGAAGTATTAACATAATTTAGGGATCTCTACGGATCAAATCAAATGAAAAAATCATCTGGTTCAGAGTTAGATAACAAGTGAAGTCTAGGTGGATTATTCCTTAGGTATTGCCTTAATCAATCAGTTTTCCCAAGAGCAATCTCTCTCTTTACTCCTTGCTATTTTTTTTCAGTTTAGTTTAGATTAGTTAATTTAGAAACAAAACCCTCTTTTATTTTTAGGCTAGATAATAGGAAAAAAGTCATTACTAGTACTCATAGTTCCTTGGATTCGATATTCCGATCTTGCCACTAACTATACTACTATTCGATAGGTTCACTTGCCTTTTTATTGTGATATTAGTTAGTTTCCAGGTACGATAAGATTTTATTACTTCATCACAATCACGAGAGACTAGTGTGGCACCAAGTTAATTAAATTTTATAATGCCAGGTGTGTCCAATGAGAATTGGTCGTGCCGTTGAAAATGGAAGGTAGAATAAAATTCCAAAACCAACTCGTAATAAGTGCAGTGAGTGATATTAAAATTTTCAACCCAACCAATATTGTGAAAATAATCTGTAATAACAGTGTCAATATGCAAAGCATTCAAAACAGATAGTGATAAACATTTGCGAGGCACTATTTGTTTATGTCATAATCGATCATACCTGTCCTGATTAATAGCATTATCAAACATTAAATTAACATTTATATGGCATTCAGGTGGCAAAATATTTACTCGAGACCAGTGGATTCTACCGTGGGTAGGTAACGAGCATTGGTCGTCCTGACTTCTTAAGGCATGGGAGCGTGTGGGCCATTTGTGACTGTCAGCGTCGAATTCAAAGGTGGAACTGGTGAACACTACTATTGGTTGGGCCAAAGGGGTGGGGCCATCGACGAGGTCGGTGTCATGAGAAATCGGGAGCAGAACATGGTGCTAGCGACGGTCCGCATGGAGCGAGCGGTGTAGACAACGATAGAGGTAGGGTAAGTGCAAGTGGTTCGCGAGGAGGAGAGCAAGATTATGCGGCAACGTCGCGTGTAGGCGATGGAGATGGGGAAGGTGTGGCGCACGGAGAAGAAGAGGTAGGTGAGCGGATGAGTCACACAGAGGAGAGGGAGATGGGGATGACACATCGTTGACCAAATTGACGCTTTAGGGTGCCAAAATTTTTGCTTCGGCGGCTATTCATAGTGAAGGAAGGTTTGGCAATGGCTCGGCTTTTGGTCATCTATGGTATTAGAAAAATCGGTGGTGGGGATGAAGAAGAAGGTGCGACGGCTGGTGGGTTTTCTTTGGGTGAAACTGTGATGATTTTTAGGTTTTGAGGGTGTATAGGAAGAGTGCTTGGCTCGAGGATTGTTGTTTGGAGGCAGGTTTTGGGCAATCACAGAGTGATGATGCACTATTCTTGGTTGGAAGAAGGATAAGATAAGGATGTTTGTGGAAGCTTTCCAATTCTTAAATTTTTCTCCTTTTTTTCTACAGTTTACCTAGATAGAAGAAGAAAAATTAATTAGTAACAAAACAAAATAACGTGACTATAAATAATAAAATAAATAAATAAAATAAAGAAGAATGAAAAAATAAATAAACATAGAAAATTGGGTTGCCTCCCATTTAGCGCTTGTTTTACGTCGTTAGCTTAATGCCCCGAATAGTTCTATGGAGGCTCTAGTTGAATTTTTTCAACTGTGTGGGCTTGAAAATTCTTGTAAAATGGCTTCAACCATTGGCCATTGACTATGAACCGCTTTCCCGATTCTTCACTCTCTATTTCAACTGCACCATGTGTGAATAATTTGGTCACAATAAAAGGTCCTTACCATCGAAACCGATGCTTACCTAGGAACAATTTTAACATGGAGTTGTAAAGTAACACTTTTTATCCTATCGAGAAATGCTTCCGAGATATTTTCTTGTCATGGAATAATTTTGTCTTGTCCTTATAAATACGAGCATTCTCGTAGGCATCATTATGACTTTCCTCTAATTCTTGGATGTCTAATTTCCTTGCCTGGCCTGTGAGTTCTAACTCCATGTTACATTGTCGCACAACCCAGTAAGCCTTATGTTCCAATTTTACCATTAGATGGCAAGCCTTGCCAAAAATAAGTGGATATGGGGTCATGCCAATTGGCCCTTTATATGCTGTTTGATAGGCCTAAAGTGTGTCATTTAGCCAAAGACTCCAATCCTTTCGGTTAGGCTGAACTATTTTCTCAAAAATGGTCTTGATTTCTTTATTTGAGACTTTCGTTTGGTTGTTCATTTGGCGATGGCAGGCTATAGCTATACGGTGGGGAACTCTGTACTTTCACATAAGCACCTTTATGATTTTATTATAACAATGGGTTCCACAATCACTGATCAAGGCTCGTGGTGTGCCAGACCTAGAAAAATAGTTTATTTAAGAAATTCCATAACATGTTTATCATTGTCATTATGAGTAGGCTTTACTTTTATCCACCTAAAAACATAGTCTACCATAAGAATTATATACAAATTTCTAAACGAGGAAATAAATGGACCCATGAAGTCGATGCCCCACACATAAAAAATCTCACATGCATGAATTGGGGATAGAGGCATTTGATTTTGCTTAGTTATGTTACCTGTATGTTGGCATTTATCACAGGACTTACAAAAATTATATGTGTCTCAGAAAATTGTGGGCCAATATAGCCCATACTCCAACACCTTATGAGCAGTCCGTTTTGGGTGAAAGTAACCTTTACAAGCTTCTGTATGAAAAAAAGTAATGATAGAAGCTACCTCAATTTCTAGAACACACCGTCTTATTATCTGGTCTGAACAGTGTTTCCATAAGTATGGGTCATCCCAAATGTAATATCGAGCTTCCCTTCTAAGCTTGTCCCTCACGGAATGTGCTAAACAGTAGGCAATGAACCTATGGCTAGGAGATTCACCATATCTACATACCATGGAAAATACGTATTGGTAAAAATAGGCCTTCACTAGGAAACTCATCTTTTATAGGAATGTCCTCATAAGGTGTTCTTAACCTACTCAAGTGGTCAGCCACCAAGTTTTCACATCCCTTCTTGTCTTGAATTTCAATGTCGAATTCTTAGAGCAGCAAGATCCCTCGAATGAGCCTTGGTTTTGCTTCCTTCTTTGCGATCAAATACCTAAGAGCTGTATGGTTAGAAAAATAATCACTTCAGATCCCAATAAATAAGACCAAATTTTATCCAAAGCAAATACAATAGCCAAGAGTTCTTTTTCTGTGGTGGTGTACTTATTTTGTGGATTATCTAGGGTTTTTGAGGCATAGCAAATGACATAGGGCTCATTGTCTATCATTTGTCCTAACACGACCCCCAACTATGCTTACTTGCATCGCACATAATTTCAAATGGGTAATTCGAATCTAGTGTTTGTACTGTAGGAGTGGAAACCAACTTCTGTTTGAGTGTGTCAAATGCCTCCTTACATTTTTGGCCAAACTCAAATTTCTTATCTTAATGCATTAATTCACATAGTGGTTTAGCTACTTTTGAAAAATTCTTTATAAAGCGCCTGTAAAACCTGGCATGGCCAAGGAAAGCACATATTTCCCTCACAGTAGAGGGATACGAAAAATAGTTTATAATGTCAGTTTTGGCCTTATTGACCACAATTCCCTTAGTTAAAACAATATGTCCTAGAATCAAACTGTTGTCTACCATAAAATAAAACTTTTGATAATTCAAGATAAAATTAAATTCTATGAATCTACTCAAAATTATCGTGAGGTTTTTAAGGCATTCATAAAAACAGTTCCCATACACAATAAAATCATTCATAAAAACTTTGATAATGTTTTCCATATATCTAGAAAATATACTCATCATGCATCTCTAAAAGGTAGCTGGTGTATTGCAAAGTTTGAATGGCATCCTTCTATACACAAATGTGCTGAATGGGCACATAAAAGTGGTTTTTCTTGGTCCTCTGGTGCAATAGTGATTTGGAAGAAACTTGAGTATCCATCAAGACAACAAAAATGAGTTTTACCAGCTAAACGTTCAAGCATTTGATCTATAAAAGGAAGAGGGAAATGGTCATTTCTGGTATAAGAATTCAACTCCCTGTAATCAATGCAGACATGCCACCAAGTTTGTACTCTGGTTGGTACCAAGTCACCCTTAGCGTTTTTCTTTACTTTCATGCCCTTTTTTTAAGTATGACCTGCACTAGACTTACCCATTTGCTATAAAAAATGTGGTAAATTATGTTAGTATCCAGTAGCTTAATTATTTATCTTTTTACAACATCCATTATATTTGGGTTCAATCATCTTTGCGCCTCTCGCTTTGGTTTCGTGTTTTCCTCCAAGTAAATCTTGTGTGTGCACGTCAAAGGGCTTATCCCTTTTAAGTCAGCAATGGTCCAGCCAATCACCTCCTTATGGTTTTTTAGCACCTGTATCAAACTTTCCTCTTTGAGCTTGGAGAGTCTATTTGAGACTATGATTGATAAAGTGTTATCTTCCTCAAAAATGCATATTTAAGATGCTCAGGAAGTAGTTTCAACTCTAAATTTGGTGCTTGCGGAACAGAAGGTAGAAGTTTGGTGTCCATTAGAGACAACAATTTATTAATAGATTCAAAATCATCAAATATCATTTCAGGTTTATCTTCATAAGTCGACTCAAAATTTTCTTCGACTAATGAGTTAATTTTGTCAACACGGTTTATGTTCAAGATTTCACTTGGGTGGCTAATAGTGTCGTAAACATTAAACTTCACGATCTCCCCATCAAATTCCATCGTGAAAGTTCTACTACACACGTCAATCTTAGTGCTAGCGGTAGTAAGAAAAGGTCAGCCCAGCAAGATGTCCAAAGATCCAGATATGTTATCCTCTTCCACTTTTATCACATAAAAGTCTATAGGTAAGATAAGCCCATTGAATTTCACTAATATATCTTTGTGGACTCCTTCGGGATGCACAATAGACCTATCTGCTAACTGAATGATAACACATGTTTTCATAAAAAAAACCCCCGTTAAGTGATTCATAAATGGAAAAAGGCATTACATTTATGGAGGCCCCTAAATCACACATAGCTTTTTTAATTCCTAAGTGGCCTATTTTGCATGGTATTGCAAACATGCCCTATCTTTGCATTTTGCTGGCATCTTCTACTGTAACACTGTGGATACATTCTCACCAATGCTTACCCTTTCATTACCAGTTAATTTTCGCTTGTTAGTTTAGAGCTCTTTAAGGAACTTGGCATATCGCGAAATTTGTTTGATGGCATCCAACAATGGTATGTTGATCTCGACATTTCTGAATGTTTCAAGGATCTCCTTGTCCTCTTTACCTTTCTGATGTTGGTGCAGCCATCTTGGAAATAGAGGTTGAGTTTTAGGGAATAGAGGTTTCATTCGGAACTATTCGTCATTCTCGTGCTTTTCTTAGGCAGAACCTTGGCCGAGATTTCTGCCAGGAATTGGTACCAGTTCTCTTCCACTTCGTAAGGTCACTGCATTTGTGTTTTGTCCCGGGTTCAGTTCTATTTGTGACAGCAACTTCCTTTGAGAGTTCATTTGTAACAGCCTACTTTATACCCTAGTCGGAACGTGTGGTTTCGGGACCACTTAACCGAGTCAAAATATTATTTTTATTGCTTCAATATGTTTTACAGCATGATAGAATTACCGTGTGAACATTTCGTTTAGAAATTTTATCGTTTGACCGGTTGATTTGAGAAAAAGGATTAAATTGCGTAAAGCGATAAATTAGAGTTCTATTTTATAAATGGCTTATTTGATGATGGCTTTATAAGTGGAAGGCCTTAAATGGTTATTTTACCATTTCCTATGCTAGTGGACAATTATGTCCTTAATGAATTATTTTTAAATGGTTTATTTTTTTTAAGGTTATATTTGTCATTTGGTTAATAATATGTTATATGTTTAAAAATATCAAAATAAAACATGAAAACACCCATTTTTATCTTCTTCTTCACCGATTCCACAAAAGAAAAAGAAGGGTTTTCATGCTTTGCTTCATTCGGCCATTTGAGCTTCAATTGGAGGTTCGTTTTTGTTCCGTTTTCGATAATTTCTACATTTTTGAGATCGTTGCTTCGAATACTAGCTAACCCATACTTCAATTTCTGATTTTGAACATGTCTTTGAAAAGTGCCATTGATGAATCCTTGATATATTGATAGATTTTGATGAATTATTGTATATTATGTGAGAATATACAAGAATTTTTAAGTAGTTTTTGAAGAAAATGAGTTTTAAGGATTTATTTGTAAAAAGGTAGAATTTTTGAAGTTAAATTTGTGATAAAATGAATTATATGTGCTTGTATAAGTCCCCTACATGTTCGGCTAAGGTGAATTGAGGGATTTGTTGTGAAATTTGTCATTTTGTGATAAAAGGGCTAAATTGCAATGTGTTGAAAATATAGGGGCTAAATTGCTAATATGCCAAAATACATGTTTTGGGCTAAATTGAACAAGTTAGTGATTAAATAGCTAAATTTGTATTAATATAGATAAAGATGACGAATTCCGGAACTTGATCGGGGAAAAAGAAAAAGAGACGAGTAGATATCGGAATTTCGAGGTAAGTCCGTACAATGAAATTAATGTGTTTATGTTTATAATTGTTGTTAATGGAATATATGACATATTAGTTAATTGAATAGCCTATTTGGATGTATACATATGAAATTGAAATGAAATTGTTACAAGTGAGAAATAAATACCGAGCCCCGTTAGAACCGTAGAAGTCGATAGGAGACAAGTGACATGTCACTAGGGCTACAGGGTGGTTTGAGTTCCTGCATTTGTTGCAGACTCACCACGTGCTCATGAGCTACAGGTTTATCCTTCGGGATTATATGTTCAGCCTACGGGCTTACCGATTATCCTTCGGGATTATATGTTCAGCCTCCGGGCTTACCGTACAGGCTCGAAAGAGCATATATGACGCATTGACGGATTACAGGTTATATGTATATACACTGTGTGTGTATCACCCGAGTATCTTTCGATATTCTTATAGGTTCAACAGGCAACTACCGATACATGTTATATGAAATTTACATGGATTATATGGATACATGTTATATGAAATTTACATGGATGACATGGTACATGTTATGTGAAATACGTGTACAAGTATTTGTGCAATAATATGATACATGAATGTTGTGATGGGTACATGAATGACATTATATGTTACATGGACTAATAAGTGTATACTTGTGAAATAGGCAATTTGAGTAAATGAATTGAATTGGCAATGTTGTTGTAATTACCGCATTGATTCGGTAAGGTTTAATTTCTGTATTACGGACTTACTAAGCTTTAGAAGCTTACTCTGTTCATTTCTTTCACTGTCTTATAGATTTGGAAGCTAGCTCGATAATCGGACGAGTCGGAGATCGCCATCACACTATCTATCAAACTTTGGTACTTTTAAACCTTTTGTAAATGAAATGGTCATGGCATGTATAGTCTAGTACTTTTGTGAACATGATATGTTTTGGTAAATGATCAAGCTATGAAATGTGGCTTGGGTCATATGTGTTTATAATCAAGTATTAGAGTTGTCCTTTAGCTATATGTGCTTATGGAAAGATATGTGATTTTGATGAGGTTATAAACTTGCATAATTGATATGTATATATGTGTGGATGAGTGCATGGAAATGGTCATTTAGGCTTTTGAGTTGGTGTGCTTGATTTGTGAATAAATTGAGATGATTTTGGGTCCATTTTGTGCTTGAATTGGTATGTTTTAGGTTGGTAGAATGGCATGAAATGTTGTTGGTTAATGGCTAGTAGAAATGACCCATATTGGGTGGCAAATTTTGCTTAAACCGAGCCTATAACGTGCCACACGGCCAGGGAACACGGGCGTGCGCTTCCACCGTGTGTCCCCTGCACCTTGATGTTTTGGTCAGTTTTGGTACATGGCCTAGACACACGGGCGTGTCTGGTAACTTGTAGCCGTGTGAAATTTGGCAGTATAGTCACACGGTCTGCTCTGTTTTGTACACGGCGTGTCTGGCAGCCGTGTGATATTTGACAGTTTTGACCACCGAGTAAGGGCACGGGCGTGCCTATGCCGTAGGCGACACACGGCCTAACCCCATGGGCGTGTTGGACAGCCGTGTGGGATAAGTCAGATTCAACCACGGGCTGAAAGGTTTGGGCGTGTCTGGAGGGACATGGCCGTGTGTGAAGAACACGGGCAAGGGGCACGGCCGTGTGCCCCTAACTTTGAAAATTTTGCAAATTTTCTCCTATCTTTTAGCATGTTTCCAATTAGACTTCCAATAGTTATATGCATCCTTTTATGATCAATTGAGGCATGCTCTGATGATTGATGATACGTGATGAATCTTGATTAAAAAGTTTAAAATTTTTACTGCTCCGGTATATGTTACAAGTCCGGTAATGCCCCTTACCTATTCCGACGACGGTTACGGGATAGGGGTGTTACATTTGGTTGGTATCAGAGCTATGGTTTAGTCAATTCTAGGACTACCGTAGTGAGTATTAGTCTAGCTATACATGCCATGTACATGAAATGTGATAGTGTGATATCTCCTGACATCCTCTGAAAATCTGTTTTATATAGTAATGGATCCGAATCGAGCTTTAGCTGATGATGTTGAAAGTATTGCGCCAGCACCCGCTCATGGGGCTGTGCCTTGTGAATCGGGCCCTGCTGTGGCTAATCAGGAAGAAATTAAACAAGCTTTCGTCCAAATGATGTCTGGCTGGTTTAGTGAGTTTGTGCGAGCAAACCCGGCTGCTCCGCAACCTACACCCCCTCCCGTCCCACAATCTAACCCTGATAATGTACGAGTTGTGGATCCTCTGAGATTGAATAGACCTCCTGTCGATAAGATACGAAAGTACGGTGCTGAGGAATTCCGAGCTTCAGCAGGTGATGATACTGAGAGGGCTGAATTTTGGCTTGAGAACACGATCAGAGTTCTTAATGAACTGGCTTGTACTCTTGATGAGTGCCTGAGATGTGCTATTTCTTTGCTTCGGGATTCAGCATATCAATGGTGGAATACATTGACCTCGGTTGTACCACGAGAACGAGTTGATTGGGATTTCTTCCAGACTGAATTCAGAAAGAAATACATCAATCAACGATTCATCGATTAGAAAAGAAAAGAGTTTTTAGAGCTGAAACAGGGTCGAATGTCTGTAACTGAATACGAGAGAGAGTTCGTTCGACTCAGTAAATATGCTCGCGAATGTGTTTCTACCGAAGCAACAATGTGCAAAAGGTTTGAAGATGGGCTAAATGAAGAAATTCGACTATTAGTCGGGATACTTTAGCTGAGAGAGTTTGTAGTTCTCGTTGATCGGGCCTGTAAAGCCGAAGAGCTTGCTAAAGAAAAGAGAAAGGCGGATTCCGAATTTAGAGAGGCTCGAAAGAGGTTTGCGGGTAAATCGTATCAATCTGGATCCAAGAGATCAAAAGATTTTCATCCTTGTTCTGCTACTTATACGGGCATATCTATCCGAGACAAAAATGTTAAATCTTCCCATTCGAGACCACAAGCAACCTCGGTAGCTAGTACTGATAGTGTGAGAACTCCCGGACCTGAATGCAAGTATTGTAATAGGAAACATTTTGGTGAATGCCGATTGAAAAGCGGAGCTTGTTTTCGATGTGGATCGTTAGATCACTATTTACGTGATCGTCTTGAAAGATCTGTAGCTGACAAGGAACAATCGACTAAGACGCATAGTGTTGCATCGAGGGTAGAACGCCTCGGAATACTGGAAATCAAAGTGGAAATCACAGTGTGGCGAGAGATGCTAATGTGAGATCTGAGATGCGTACTCCTGCGAGAGCTTATGCAATACGTGCACGCGAGGAAGCCTCGTCGCCTGATGTTATTACCGGTACTTTTTCTCTCTATAACACTGATATTGTTGTGTTGATAGATCCTGGATCAACTCATTCATATATCTGTATGAAATTAGTGTTTGAAAAGAATTTGCATCTTGAGTCTACTGGATATGTAGTTAAAGTATCAAATCTGTTAGGAAAGTCTGTATTAGTTGATAAGATATGTAAGAAATGTCCGTTGATGACTCGAGGATATTGTTTTTCGGCTAATCTGATGCTCCTCCCTTTTGACGAATTCGATGTAATACCGGGCATGGACTGGCTAAATGGTGCATGAAGCTATTGTGAATTATCGAAGTAAGAGTATAAAATTGAAATGTCAGAATGGTGAGGTTCCTATTGTGAATTGTCGAAGTAAGAGTATAAAATTGAAATGTCAGAATGGTGAGGTTCTTTGGATTGAATCAAATGATTCAAATGAATTACCGATAGTAATTTCTGCCATGAGGGCTCAGAAGTATGTTAGAAAGGGCTCTGATGCGTATTTAGCGTATGTGATGAATTCTAGCAAGACAGAATTGAAAATTGAGTCTGTACCAGTTGTTTGTGAGTTTTCAGATGTTTTTCTGGAAGAATTACCGGGTTTACCACCGATTAGAGAAGTTGAATTCGGTATTGAATTGTTACCGGGCACTACTCCGATATCGATTGCTCCATACAGGATGGCACCGATTGAACTAAAAGAGCTGAAAGCACAATTACAAGAATTGACGGATAGAGGTTTCGCGAGACCGAGCTTCTCACCTTGGGGTGCTCCCGTATTATTTGTGAAAAAGAAAGATGGAACGATGAGAATGTGTATTGATTACCGACAGTTGAACAAGGTGACAGTGAAGAATAAATACCCTATTCCGCGGATTAATGATTTATTCGATCAGTTGAAAGGAGCTACTGTATTTTCAAAGATTGATTTGAGATCGGGATATTACCAGTTGCGAGTTAAAGATTCAGATATACTGAAAACTGCTTTCAGAACACGATACGGACATTATGAGTTTCTGGTCATGCCTTTTGGTTTAACAAATGCTCCAGCAGTGTTTATGGACTTGATGGATCGTATTTTCAGACCGTATTTAGACAAGTTCGTTGTAATATTCATTGACGACATTTTGATTTATTCGCGTGATGAGGTAGAGCATATTGAGCATTTGAGAACTGTGTTACAAATTCTGAGAGATAAGCAGTTGTTTGCCAAATTCAGCAAATGTGAATTTTGGCTTCGAGAAGTTGGATTTTTGGGTCACATTGTTTCTGCGGAAGGCATTAGAGTAGATCCGAGTAAAATATCTGCTATTATAGACTAGAAACCCTCGAGAAACATATCTGAGATTAGAAGTTTTCTGGGATTAGCGGGATATTACCGAAGATTTGTTAAAGGATTCTCGATGATTTCAGTGCCGTTGACTCGATTGTTACAAAAAGATGTGAAATTTGTGTGGACTGATAAATGTCAGTAGAGTTTCGAACAGTTGAAAGCCCTGTTAACAGAAGCTCCGGTTTTAGTTCAACCCGAATCGGGGAAAGAACTTGTTATATACAGTGATGCATCTATTATTGGACTGGGCTGTGTATTGATGCAAGACGGGAAAGTCATAGCTTATGCCTCCTGACAGTTAAAGTCGCATGAGAAGAATTACCCGACGCATGATCTGGAGTTAGCTGCTATAGTATTTGCATTAAAGATTTGGCGGCATTACTTATATGGTGAGAAATATAGAATTTTTACCGATCATAAAAGTCTGAAGTATCTAACATCACAGAAAGATTTGAATATGCGATAGCGGAGATGGCTTGAACTACTAAAAGATTATGAATTGGTAATTGATTATCATCTAGGGAAAGCTAATGTTGTAGCTGATGCGTTAAGTCGAAAGTCTCTATTTGCTTTACGAGCTCTAAATGCCCAAATGACGTTATCTGATGATGGATCTATTTTAGCTGAGTTAAAGGCTAAACCGTTGATTCTGCAGCAAATTTTTGAAGCTCAAAGGACTGATCCCAATCTGCAAGCTAAACGACTTCACTGTGAGTCTAATTCTGATTCTGACTTTTCTATAGGGAATGATGATTGTTTAGTGTTCCGAAATAGAATCTGTATACCGAAAAATAGTGAACTCATTCAGAAAGTTCTGCACGAGGCACATGATAGTCGATTTTCAGTTCATCCGGGTAGCACTAAGATGTATAATGATTTGAAACAGCAATACTGGTGGTCAGGAATGAAACGTGACATATCAGAATTCGTATCAAAATGTTTGTTCTGTCAGCAAGTTAAAGCTGAACATCAGGTACCGTCAGGTTTATTACAACCTATTATGATTCCGAAATGGAAATGGGACAGAGTCACTATGGATTTTGTATCTGGACTACCTTTGTCTCTGAAGAAGAAAAATGCAATCTGGGTTATCGTTGACAGGTTGACGAAGTCTGCATATTTTATACTGATACGTACTAATTATTCCTTGGATAAATTAGCGGAACTATATGTATCTGAAATTGTGCGAGTACATGGTATACCATTATCCATTGTGTCTGATAGAGATCCGAGGTTTACCTCGAGATTCTGGAAGAAGTTTCAAGAGGCTTTGGGAACGAAATTGAATTTCAGTACAGCATTTCATCCCCAGACTGACGGTTAGTCTGAAAGAGTTATTCAGATTCTGGAAGACATGTTATGGTGTTGTATTCTTGAATTTGAAAGCAATTAGGAGAAATACTTACCTCTGATAGAGTTTGCATACAATAACAGTTTTCAAACGAGTTTAAAGATGGCTCCATATGAAGCTTTATATGGTCGTAAATGTCGAACACTGCTATACTGGACAGAATTGAGTGAGAGAAAGTTACACGGGGTTGATCTAATCCGAGATACAGAGGAAAAAGTGAAAGTGATACGTGACAGGTTGAAAGCAGCTTCAGACAGACAGAAATCATATGCTGATTTGAAATGGAAAGAAATAGAGTTTCAAGTCAGAGACAGAGTATTTTTGAAAGTATCACCGTGGAAGAAAATTCTTCGTTTTGGCAGAAAAGGGAAGCTAAGTCCTCATTTTATCGGGCCGTATGAAATTGTGGAATGAATTGGACCTGTAGCTTACCGATTATCGTTACCGTCTGAGCTTGAAAAGATTCATAACTTATTTCACGTTTCAATGCTTCGAAGATACCGATCTGATTCGTCTCATATCATTTCTCCCATTGATTTGGAGATACAGTTTGATTTATCGTACAGTGAAGAACCGATTAAAATTCTGGCTCGAGAAATCAAAGAGTTGAGAAATAAGCGTATAGCACTCGTAAAAGTTCTTTGGTGTAAACACGGAATAGAGGAAGCTACGTGGGAACTCGAGGAAACTATGCGAAAGCAATACCCTAACCTGTTTACCGGTAAGATTTTCGGGGACGAAAATCCCTAAAGGGGGGAGAGTTGTAACAGCCTACTTTATACCCTAGTCAGAACGAGTGGTTTTGAGACCACTTAACCGAGTCAAAATATTATTTTTATTGCTTCAATATGTTTTACAGCATGATAGAATTACCGTGTGAACGTTTCGTTTAGAAATTTTATCATTTGACCGGTTGATTTGAGAAAAAGGATTAAATCGCGTAAAGCAATAAATTAGAGTTCCATTTTATAAATGGCTTATTTGATGATGGCTTTATAAGTGGAAGGCCTTAAATGGTTATTTTACCATTTCCTATGCTAGTGGACAATTATGTCCTTAATGAATTGTTTTTAAATGGTTTATTTTTTTAAGGTTATATTTGTCATTTGGTTAATAATATGTTATATGTTTAAAAATATCAAAATAAAACATGAAAACATCCATTTTTATCTTCTTCTTCATCGATTCTACAAAAGAAAAAGAAGGGTTTTCATGCTTTGCTTCATTCGGCCATTTGAGCTTCAATTGGAGGTTCGTTTTTGTTCCGTTTTCGATAATTTTTACGTTTTTGAGATTGTTGCTTCGAATACTAGCTAACCCATACTTCAATTTCTGATTTTGAACATGTCTTTGAAAAGTGCCATTGATGAATCCTTGATATATTGATAGATTTTGATGAATTATTGTATATAATGTGAGAATATACAAGAATTTTTAAGTAGTTTTTGAAGAAAATGAGTTTTAAGGATTTATTTGTAAAAAGGTAGAATTTTTGAAGTTAAATTTGTGATAAGATGAATTATATGTGCTTGTATAAGTCCCCTACATGTTCGGCTAAGGTGAATTGAGGGATTTGTTGTAAAATTTGTCATTTTGTGATAAAAGGGCTAAATTGCAATGTGTTGAAAATATAGGGGCTAAATTGCTAATATGCCAAAATACATGTTTTGGGCTAAATTGAACAAGTTAGTGATTAAATAGCTAAATTTGTATTAATATAGATAAAGACGACCAAATTTCGGAACTTGATCGGGGAAAAAGAAAAATAGACGAGTAGATATCAGAATTTCGAGGTAAGTCCATGCAATGAAATTAATGTGTTTATGTTTATAATTGTTGTTAATGGAATATATGACATATTAGTTAATTGAATAACCTATTTGGATGTATACATATGAAATTGAAATGAAATTGTTACAAGTGAGAAATAAATACCGAGCCCCGTTAGAACCGTAGAAGTCGATAGGATACAAGTGACATGTCACTAGGGCTACAGGGTGGTTTGAGTTCCTGCATTTGTTGCGGACTCACCACGTGCTCATGAGCTACAGGTTTATCCTTCGGGATTACATGTTCAGCCTACGGGCTTACCGATTATCCTTCGGGATTATATGTTCAGCCTCCGGGCTTACCGTACAGGCTCGAAAGAGCATATATGACACATTGACGGATTACAGGTTATATGTATATACACTGTGTCTGTATCACCCGAGTATCTTTCGATATTCTTATAGGTTCAACGGGCAACTATCGATACATGTTGTATGAAATTTACATGGATTATATGGATACATGTTATATGAAATTTACATGGATTATATGGATACATGTTATATGAAATTTACATGGATGACATGGTACATGTTATGTGAAATACGTGTACAAGTATTTGTGCAATAATATGATACACGAATGTTGTGATGGGTACATGAATGACATTATATGTTACATGGACTAACAAGTGTATACTTGTAAAATAGGCAATTTGAGTAAATGAATTGAATTGGCAATGTTGTTGTAATTACCGCATTGATTCGGCAAGGTTTAATTTCTGTATTATGGACTTACTAAGCTTTAGAAGCTTTCTCTGTTCATTTCTTTCACTGTCTTATAGATTTGGAAGCTAGCTCGATAATCGGACGAGTCGGAGATCGCCATCACACTATCTATCAAACTTTGGTACTTTTAAACCTTTTGTAAATGAAATGGTCATGGCATGTATAGGCTAGTACTTTTGTGAACATGATATGTTTTGGTAAATGATCAAGCTATGAAATGTGGCTTGGGTCATATGTGTTTATAATCAAGTATTAGAGTTGTCCTTTAGCTATATGTGCTTATGGAAAGATATGTGATTTTGATGAGGTTATAAACTTGCATAATTGATATGTATATATGTGTGGATGAGTGCATGGAAATGGTCATTTAGGCCTTTGAGTTGGTGTGCTTGATTTGTGAATAAATTGAGATGATTTTGGGTCCATTTTGTGCTTGAAATTGGTATGTTTTAGGTTGGTAGAATGGCATGAAATGTTGTTGGTTAATGGCTAGTAGAAATGACCCATATTGGGTGGCAAATTTGGTTTAAACCGAGCCTATAACGTGCCACATGGCCAGGGAACACGGGCGTGCGCTTCGACCGTGTGTCCCCTGCACCTTGATGTTTTGGTCAGTTTTGGTATATGTCCTAGACACACGGGCGTGTCTGGTAACTTGTAGCCGTGTGAAATTTGGCAGTATAGTCACACGGTCTGCTCTGTTTTGTACACGGGCGTGTCTGGCAGCCGTGTGATATTTGACAGTTTCGACCACGGGGTAAGGGCACGGGCGTGCCTAGGCCGTGGGCGACACACGGCCTAACCCCATGGGCGTGTTCGACAGCCGTGTGGGATAAGTCAGATTTGACCACGGGCTGAAAGGTTTGGGCGTGTCTAGAGGGACACGGCCTTGTGTGAAGAACACGGGCAAGGGGCACGGCCGTGTGCCCCTAACTTTGAAAATTTTGCAAATTTTCTCCTATCTTTTAGCATGTTTCCAATTAGACTTCCAATAGTTATATGCATCCTTTTATGATCAATTGAAGCATGCTCTGATGATTGATGATATGTGATGAATCTTGATTAAAAAGTTTAAAATTTTTACTGCTCCGGTATATGTTACAAGTCCGGTAATGCCCCTTACCTATTCCGGCGACGGTTACGGGATAGGGGTGTTACATCATTTTCTCAATTGATATGGTCAACTCTTTTATAGACGCCTTGGTTTTCTGTTGAAAATCAAGTGTAATGACCCAAAAATCACGAGCATAGGAAAAGTATGTTATCGGGCCTTCGTCTTAGTAAAACGAATTCGTAAATATTTATGAAAAATATTTATGAAGTTAGTTGTGTGTTTAATTAGGCTTTAATTAGGTAAATTTGACTTAGTTAGGAGTAATTGTGAAAAAAGACTAAATTAAAATAGGGGTAAAAGTTTAATTGTAGATGAAAAGAAAGTAAAAAGGACTAAATAGGCAAATATGCCATATTTAGAGGCGGTTTAGCATAAAAAAATCTAAGATTTTTAAGTTTAATATATATTTTTATATTATATAATAATAAAGATATTTTATATTTTATATTTTTATATTATTATAATAAATTATTATATTATATATATAACCTAAGATATAACACAAAAGAAAAAAAAGAAAGAAACACAATAGGTAGAAACGAAACAGAAAGAAAAAGAAAGGAAAGAAGGGAGAAAAGAAAGAATTAGGAAAATAGGGTTTTAAAGGTTCCAAATTGAATTGGTAAGTCAATTTAAGCCCTTTTCTTGTAATTTTTTAGTTTTTATGAACCTAGAACAAAAAACTGCTAAGTATGTGTTGAAATTTTGGAAGTTATTAGATTCTTAGACATTAATTTTGTTGAGTAAAAGTGTGAATTAGAGATTGAATTAAGAGAATTTCTAATTAGAATTGGGAGAAGGATTAAATTGTAGAATAGGTTATAAAATTTGTGTGCTAGGGACTAAATTGCAAGAAACTTGAAATTAGGTATTTATGATGAAAATTAGAGAGTGAAGTTTGAGTTTGAGTGAATATAGAGTAGAAATAAGGTATGAATTGGGGTAGAAAAATAGATCATTTTGGTTAGGGATTAAATTGAAATTAAGGTAGAAGTTAAATAGCAAATTCAAGAATTGATGTGAATAATTGTTGTATTAATAATTGTGAAATTATTTTAATTTTCGTAGCTAACATCGAACTGGAGACATAGGCTCAGAAAGGAAAGGAAAAGTTTGCAAGGAATAACTCAGGAAAATTCTAGTTTGTATTACTATAATTTGAATTATTTATTATTAAATGCTAAATTTTAATTAATGTGCATGATAAGTGAGATTTAAGGTAAGTATTGATAGTTGAGTTGAATGTGAATTGGATTGAATAGTGAATATATATGCGTAATTGAATTATATATTGATTGGAAAGTGGAAAATTATTTGAATTGAAAGCGAAATTGAAAAGTGATTTGGAAACCCTATTAACTAGTATGGCTAAGTCGGATATAGTTAGCATGACATAGGATTGGAAGAGTTCAAGGATACTTTGACCTCGAGTCAATGAGATATTAGGTGTCACTATATTACTTCGGATAGATTTGATGAGGTACTAGGTACCAACTTACTTCGGCTTGGCTGATGAGACACTGGGTGTCACTATATTGCTTCGAACTATCCAATGAGGTACTAGGTGCCATGCTGGATTGTTTGATTGGATCCGTGTATCCACCAAGGTTCGATTCATTGTAATAGGGATAAATATATGAAATTGCATATATGATACTAAACTTTGAAATGGAAATAGAATGAAATTTCTAAACTAATCTTAATGTTGCTTGTGAATGTTTAGTGAATAGATTATCAAGTTGATGTCCTGATATGTTTTAAAAATAATTGTATATAAAATTGTATTGGTTGTGATATTGGTTTGAATTGGGTACGTTTTAAGTTTGCCGGGCTAGTTAGGTGATTATAAAGGGGCTATGCAATAGCTTGATTTAGACCCTAGTTGGAATAGTGGTTTCGAGGCTACATATCCAAGTCCAAAAATATTTTAATATTATTTTCCATGCCTAAAGTATGAGAATTTATATCTGTGAAATTTCCGTGAATTAATTTTTCCGATTGTGTGTTTAATTTGCAAGAAGGACTAAATCACATAAAAGGTAAAAGTAGCATTCTATATGTTTAAGGTGTCAATTGACTTTGGCTTTTAAATGTGAGGGTCTTAAATGGTAAATGGACCATTAAAAGGTTGAGTGGTCATTAATGGCCTTGTTAAATATGGTTTATATGATTTTAAATGATGGATAAAATGGTAATTCAATAATTAATGTTTGTTTAATTAAACAAATGTATGAAATTAGTCCATTATCTATCCATTTTCCTAAAAACATAATGAAAAGGAAAGAAAGAACACAAGCTAATGTTCGACCTTGAAATTCTTTGATTAAGGTATGGTTTTTTGATCGATTTTTGATAATTTTTATGTTTTTGAGATTGTTGCTTTGTGTTCTATTAAGCCCATACCTTAGTTTGAGAAATTGATGAAGATTTTGAAATGTGCCATTGATGAAATTATGAGCTTTGTGATGTTAATTTGTGAAATATGAAATATATGTGTTAGATTAACATATTTTGTCTTTGAATTTTTGATGAATTTGAGCATTTTGGACTAAATTGCGAAAATGAAATTTTGAGGGACTAAAATATGATATAAATGAAATGTGTGGGCTTGTATAAGCTAAGTAAAAATTTGGCTAAGCTGGTATAAAAGGAAATTTTGTGAATTTTGTGATTTTGTGAATTAAGGACTAAATTGTCAATGTGAAAATATGAAAGTTAAATTGTAAAATGCCCTAAATATATGTTTTTGGATTGAATTGAATGATTTGGTGAATAAAAGAGCTAAATTTGAATGTGTTTAGATCAAGAACCAAAGAAAATGAAATTAGATCGGGGAAAGTCGAAAGTAGTTGATTAGCTGTTTTCATCCGTACGAATCCGAACGAGGTAAGTCCATGTACAAATAAATGCATTAAATTGAATTGTATTTACTATTATGATAGTTGAATTGGGTTGATTGGCTATGGTAGCCTAATATGTGAAATCCGAGATAGTTTCTGAGTATGTGACTATGTTCGAAAAGCCCCATTCGAAACTTAGGAATAGCTAGAATACATATGTCATGACATAGGACCCGATATGAGTTTTCGTGTAAGACCACGTTTGGGACGTTGGCATCGATATGAGATTTACGTGTAATGTAACACCCCAAACCCAACCTAAATGTTATGACCGAATCTGGTGGCATCACATGAGAGTGTTTTTGGAAACCATTTCGAATATCAAAATCTTGTTCAAGTTATTATCTTTCATTTATCACGGCAACTTAGAATACATTCATTAAACAAAAATATGAAATAAAGTTTAAAATGCATTTGTAGTGTCACAATTTATAAATTAATTAAGGTAGCAAGCTGAAGACTCTAAGTATAAAAAAAAAACCATCCAGAATAACAAATATTAAAATAATAGAATAATAAATAACCAGAATTAAAAATAGGAAATCCAGTAAAGTCCATCAGCGGTCACCCTCGAGCCCGCCACTACACCGATCCATCTACTGTTGGGGGTTACCTGACAGGCAAATAATATAGATGGGTGAGTTTTCACAAACTCAGTGTGTGCATCCCCACAGTAAGGCAAGCATTCAAGCATATAACAGAAACAATCATAATTTAGGCCTGAGCCCTTAACAATTACTGTGTAGGCCTCGGCCCACTCAAATCAGTATCAGATACATTCAGGCCTTAGCCCATATAGATAAGCATGCATATCAATCAGTACAGTATATGCCCACCAGCCCTGTACACCGTCTCCATCCACTCTACACACCATGTGGGGACAAAGTCGACCCACCCAGCCCTACACACCAAGTATGGGGATTAAATCGACCCATCCAACCCTACACATCTCAAGGTACCATAAAATGGCACAATAATAAAAAAAGGCAGTGAGGCTACCAATAACCGGCTAAACAGCCTTACAGTCTTCCTTCACTTTAATACCAAACCCAACCCAATGCTATGCAACATAAATATCATGGCATGCTTTAATGCAAAATAGCAGATCATACATATATGTCAGAACAAGATCATAACACATGCTATCAATAACATGCTATCTCATATATACAGTGTCATGCCACAGAATAGGGCCTAAGTAACACTTACCGACCCCTTAATAGGTCAGAGTCGACAACGGCAACCCGTGCAACCTTTCAGTACATTTCAAATTAATGGGCTCACATGCCCATGTAGGCTTCCCGTGTGGACACATGGTCAAAATTGGCCTCGCCCTATGGATGACACGGCCTGGCCCAGAATCCCACACGCCCGCATGGTTCACCCGTGTAGGCCCATACACCCGTGTGGCCCATACGGCCCAATTGGCCTAGCCCATGCCTCACAAATGGCTTAGCCATCCTTACACGTCTGTGTCTATCGTGCATGTGTGGTGTACGCATGGCCTAGCTCGTCGTCAACACACCCATGTATCACGACACTACCATATGGGTAATCCACATGCTCGTGTGGTGTCGACAGACTAGTTTTTGGCTTTTGCCGAATCATGTTTTCAGTGCGTTAAGGGTACACACCTGATTACTTTTTGATGTTAACGCTATTTCGAGCACTCCAGAACCTTCTTCTGGAAAATGACGGCTCTTTACTAAATTAGAGCGTCGTTTAGTAGTTCCCTGAGATTCGAATGTCTCCTAAACAGTAATTATCCCCCATTAATAACTTATTTGACCAAAATAACACTTAGAGTGAAAAAGTTCACTTATCAAACACACACTAGTATCGAACGAAAGGAATGGCAAGAGCACGAAATCAAAAAGGAAAAGATAGAGGGCAATAACTGGCAGCAAGCAAGAGAAGAAGTCGGCAGTAAGAAAGGGAATTTTCGGAAAAGAAAGAAACTTGAATTTTGCAAAAAGAAAGAATATTCAGATAACTACCATATTTCCCTAAATCTCTTCCACTATCAGTATTTACAACCAACTCAAACACTCACACGGCCTATCAACAAAAATAATGCCACTGCATAGACTCGAACCCAAGACCTCCCACTCAATCACAAATCATTTAGCCATCAATCCAGCAGGTCCATTCTATTATTTCCTTACACATAAATTCTTTTAAGCCTTCTGTCCAATAATCAAACTTCACTTAAATAAAAACCAAAATTTATCTCAGGCCTCTACTTGAACTTGGAACCTTCCCCAACACACCCAAAGCACATAACCATTAAAGCAGAAAATTATTTGTGCCAATTAATCACGAAACAATTTTAGAAATTCTAAAGCACAACAAATCACAAGAGTCGAAACTTTAGGGCGTTACATGTAAAACCATGTCTGGGATAGTGCCATCGTATATGATTTCGTGTAAGACCCTATCTAGGATAGTGGCATTGATATTTGTTTACATGTAAGACCACGTCTGGGACATTAGAAGCTTTCCGAGATTTCTAAGTATCCTATTTGATTTTGAATGGTTCAACGAGCAACTCCAAGAAATATATGCCTCTGTTAAGATATATCCGTTTCAGGTACGTTTGAGATATGTTTGATATATGATAACGAAAGGTATGTATATACGCAATTCAATATATGCGAGATATATATTAGTGCTTGGAAATGAAATGTGATATACGTGCAAATGAGCTTAATTAAATAAGTTACATGAGCAATATGAAAATTTGATTGTGTTTTGCCATGAAATATATGAGTGAATTGAATTATATTTGATTCATGAGTTGAATTTATTTGTATATGGCTTACTTAGCTCTTTATAGCTTACTTTCTGTGTGTTTGCATTATTTTTTAGATATCAAAGCTACTGGGAGCTCACGGATCGTCAAGGATAATCACCACACTATCAAACTTGATTTTGGTACCTTTTGAAAGTTAAATGTTAAGCATGGCATGTATAGTCTAGATAGTATGTGATATTATTTTTGATGAAATTGAGTATTTGGGCTAAATTGTGAAAAATGAAAAATTGAGTACTAAATTGTGAAATAAAAATGTTGTATGGGCTTAAGTGAAAGCCATAAAGATATGGCCAAGCTATGGTCTTAGCAAAATTAGTGTATTTTGTGAATTTGTGAAATAGGGACTAAAATGCCAAAATGTGCAAATGTGAGGGCTAACTTGCAAAATGCCCTAAATTTGTGTTTATGGATTGATTTGAATAAATGTGAGACTGAATGAGTTAAATTTGAATATGTTTAGATCAAGAACCAAAGAAAACAGAATTAGATCAGGGAAAGTCAAAAATTGTTGAATAGCCGTTTCCATCCGTCTGAATCCGAACGAGGTAAGTCAATATACAAATAAATGCATTAAATTGAGTTATATTTGTTTATATGTAAATAAATTGTGATATATGGCTATTTAATCCGAATACATGAAATCTGAGAAAGTTTTGATAATGTGACGACGTCCGAAAAGCCCCGTACGAACCTAGGAATAGTTAGGATACATATGTCATGACATAGGATCCGATATGTGTTTTCGTATAAGGCCACGTTTGGGACATTGGCATCGATTTGTGATTTACGTGTAAGACCATGTTTAGGACATTGGCATCGTTTTTGATTTCGTGTACGACCCTGTCTAGGACAAAGGCATCAATATTTGATTACATGTAAGACCACGTCTGGGACGTTGGCATTGTATGAGCTTTTTGAGCTATTCGCATATCCTATTTGATTCCGTACAGTTCAACGGGCAATTCTGAGGTTTGAATGAGTATACGACTAAGCATCCAATTCTGGTACGTATGAAACAAATGCTTTTTTTGAAATTGAAGGGTATGATATTGTTTATTTCTGAACTTATGACATATGTAAGAGTACTTGAGAATGAGATGTGTTAAATGCAAGAGATAGAAGATCATGTGAAATATATGAGAAATGTAATCCTATAATTATGTTTTGCCATGAGATTACTTGATTAAAATGAGCTATGATTGTGTTATTTGATCAATTTATTTGTATATGGCTTACTAAGCTCTTTGTAGCTTCTTTTGTGTGTGTTTGCATTATTTTATAGATATCGGAGCTACCGAGAGCTCGGGGATCGTCAAGGATCATCACCACACTATCAAACTTGATTTTGGTACCTTTTGAATGTATAAATGTTAAGTATGGCATGTATAGTCTAGATAGGATGTGATTTAATTTTGAGTTGTATATATGTTATGTAACACCCCAGACCTGGCCCAGACGCTACAGCTCGATCTCGTGTGTCACATGGAAGTTATGTTCGAAGTTGGACTTATCGATAAAAAGCTTCTTCCTATTTTAAAATCCCGTTTAGATTTTGGTCATAGAACGAAACCCAATTAAAACCATTTTCGTGAGTTGAAAAAGTATTAGTAGAAATGGTTGCCATATTCGTTGATTTCAATTACTTGAAAGCTCTTAGTCTTGTTTTTGAAAACCTTACGTGTGAGTTTTATTGAAACCATTTATTATAACTTTTGAAAACCCGATTAACTACTTTACCAATTTGAATAATAAAACAACTCAAATACGGAAGTTAAAATAAAAACCCCCATAATGGCCTTATTACATAAATAATACCCAAACTGAAATTAAATAAAACCAAAAATCTGAAAGCAAAAGACATGTGGCCACCACAAGTCCCTCGCAGCTCCAAATCATCTAAGGCTGGGGGTTACTTACACATTTAAAATAAAAAGGGTGAGTTTGCGAAAATTCAGTGTGCAAATCCCAGACAGAATAGGCCGGGCAAAAGCCCTATACAGAAACAGATCGGTTTGGGCCTTAGCCCTTTACATATACAAAGTAGGACCAAGCCA
The DNA here is from genome assembly GCA_020496765.1 of Gossypium stocksii. Lineage (NCBI taxonomy): Eukaryota > Viridiplantae > Streptophyta > Magnoliopsida > Malvales > Malvaceae > Gossypium > Gossypium stocksii. Next base: position 43,669,099 of record CM035628.1, on the reverse strand, counting down.
ATTACAGAATCAGAACAGTGTACATGCATGAATGCCCAACCCAATCCAACCATCACACCACCTGTACCAACCTATCACACCATGTGGGGAATAACTCAACCCACCCAGCTTGCACACTAATACGCAGCCATGCTGCTAATAACAGATATCGTGGTAGAGCCACCAGAAACAAAATACGTGGCAAAGCCACTATACAGAATTACCTGGCAGAGCCAGTATTACAGAGCTACCTCCAACATCATACCCAACCCCATGCAGATCATCATGTCATAAATAAATATATCATGCGTGCAGATCAACAAACATAGTTTCAGTCATACATATGTCAGACAGCCTATCTTTAGGGGTATAAAGGTCATTTAGCAGTCAAGGGCAAAATGGTAATTTCACCCCTTAGGGGTATTTTGGTCATTTTACTAAGTTTCGGAGTCACAGCACCAAATACGACCTCCTAACCGGTCTAACGTCGCTCCAAGTGACTTAGATAGTCTATACGATTAAAACAGTGTATATGGGCCCAATAGGTGGGTCCACACGCTCTTGTGGCCCATTCAGTCTTGTCTTACGCACGACACTACAAACCTTATCATCCAACACACTAACGTTCACTTACCGAGTAATTTACCCATATGGGCTCGTAGGCCATTGGGCCCATTTTGACCCATTGAGGCCCATAACGGCCCAAGTGCACGAAATTCCGCACAATAGCCTTCACAGTTTATTGCCTACAATTTGTGGGTTCTATTTAGCCTACAAGCATTCGCACACTTATAAGGCCTCGAATGCTGACGTTTCGGCATTTGGCTTTTCGGCTTTAGCCGATCTACGCTACAAAGAGGTGTGGTTACACACCTTTTCCCAAAACCGTTTCCAACAATTCACAAGCCTCCAACCTACAATTGTTTCAACATCAAGTTAATTTTCTACTTAATAGTATTCACGAACGTAATACCTGAACAATAATACTATATACCTTGATGGTGAGAAAATGAGTTGCTCCTTTCACGGCTATCCATTAATGCAATCTCACCTCTAAACCTCTCGCTGCATACAACCAACCCTTATTAAAATCAGGACTTAATATTATAAGTGACTTAAACCTACAACAATCGGCTACGAAAGTAAACTGATGCCTTACCTCAACCAAAGAATGAGGCTTGAGTAGCAGAATGCCTTGACGCTAATCACCTCTCGAAAACACCTATGGATCCAATCGGCACAGACTTAAGGATTAAGAGTGGGCATTTCGTTCTCAAAAGAAGATGAGTTGATCGGGTTTACCACATAACGAAATAGGAAAAGAAAGAGTTACCTACCTCGATATTTGTCTTACGTAAGAGATCCTTTCCACTAATATAGTTCGGCCAAACAGGAGAGAAAAGAAAGACACTCAAGAGTGAGACAGAGGTTCACCTATAGAGGATTCAATCGAAAAAACGATAGAGGGGGAAAAGGGTTAGTAGTATTCGACCAATGTAGAGTATTCGATCAAAGAGAAAGAAGTAGGTTTGGCTAGAAGGAATGATGAGACAGAATTAGGAAAAGAAAAGTGAAAAAGGGAATGGAGAGGGAAGAAAAATGGTGGCGTCGGCTAAGATGTGAGAAGAACCAGAAAAAAGAAGTTTGACAAGATTCGACTAGAGAAGGGATTAGAGAAAAGAATGCTAAATTGACCAAAGCGAATGGGAAGTAGAAGATTTCTAAAGGGGATTCGGGAAACATAGGAGTAGGTAAGGTTTTCAATCACCACTTCAAGAAAAGACCCGAATGGTCAATAAGCATAAACAACCGAAGTCCAAAAAGAAAACACTTAAGGACTCCATACTAATTCGGCACCACCTACAAAACACAAAAGAAACAAAAGCCAAACCCTTAAAGTTGATACAAAGAAAATTCGGCACCTACCCACCAAAAGCCAAAAAACGTACCTAAACAAACCCCTAGCCGAATATGCAACTCCCCCTACCCAATCAGCTATAATTTCTCTCAATCTCAACTTCTTGAAAAACTCCATGATAATCTCCACATATTTCTCTCCCTGTGTAACGCCCCTCGCCTGTATTCAATGCCGGAATAGGGTTCGAGGCGCTACCGGACTTAAACTCAACCAATAATGTAAAATTGGGTCATAAAATTTCTTTCAAAACAATTATGCTATGAACCACATCACAAAAGATAAACACATACAAACATAAGAATAATTATATAGGTCTATAACATTATTAGTCGACATAGGCCAATTTATAAGAATACATACTACCTTAACCACAAGCCAATGCCTTTGGCTAAATCATAATATTACCTACTCAACTTTACAACCCTATACATGCCATAGACTCGGAAACACTTGAATTTACTTACGCCGATATCGTAAATTCGCCAGTGTGATAATATCTCTGACGGCCCCCAACCCAAGCTAACCTAACAACCTAGGGAATATGGGAAAGAAAGAGGGAGTAAGCTTTACGCTTAGTAAGTTCATAAGAAAACAATAAACAACTCATTAACAAGATTAACCAAGTTTACAACATAATCACAAATTCACTACAAGTTGTTTTCCTAAGTAATAGTCACTAAATTATTTATATCTGGAGGTACGAAATTCCAAATCAAGTTCTATAAATTTTCCCTGAAACTAGACTCATGTACCTTTCTGCCATAAAATTTCCAGAATTTTTGACTTGGCCAAATAATACAGTTTATTTCTCAAAGTTACTCCTGATTCACTAACTAATGGTTCCGACCCTTCTGTACTAAAGTTTGATTATCTCATAGCTCAGAACTCAGATAATGTTCTCGTCTATTTCTCTTGAAAATAGACTCATTAAGGATTCTAATCATATAAATTACAACTCATAGATATTTTTGTATAATTTATAATGATTTTCTCAAATCAGAATAGGGAATTTCAGAGTCATTCTAACTCTATCTCCACCCCAATTCAAATATCTCATTATAGGGAATCATTTTGATTTCACGGTTCCTTTTATATGAAACTAGACTCATTAGGATTTAATTCCACATTTTATTCAGCCTATAACTCATCTCTCACTATTTTTAGTGTATTTTCAAAGTTACACCACTGCAGTAACCCAAAGCTGTCAAGGCTAAATTTTCTCATTTACAGTTACTGCTTACTAAATCGATACCATATCATTTCTTTAAAATACAAAATCACATAATCACAGAAATTGTATAGCACAATGTCAATCCTTGATTCTATATAACAGAGTTAATTCGAGGTACCATATTCACTTATAATTTCAATGATTATGATCACATATGAACAAAACATATACCTCCATGTGTATAATTCCATAAAGTCCAAATATACAATACCACATATACTTTCGATTCATTATAATAACTCACAAATCTAAATTTTTCTTTGTAAACAATATCTACGTAAACCAATTATCTGAAATCATAGATATGTTATTATCTATGTATTGCACGACTTGACCGAATATGCACAATCATATATTTGCACTTATATCATATCATTTCATTTCATTCGATTTCAACTAGTCACGAACACTTAAACATTTCAAAGCCAACTTTAATTCAATCAAGTCGACATAGAATATAATATCATTTCAACAATTAACTTCCATGTTCACAATCACATATACATATGTAATACTCTTCCATAAATAATTTCACAAAGGCCGAATGTTCATACATGAACATAAACGTATAATCACTTCATATGTACTACATTTCATAACGATTACCCAATCTGCATATTCTTCTTGTACATAAATAAGTTATGCATACCTGGATAAAATAATTTATTGAATGAATCCACAAGTCGTAATAACACAAGGCCTCAGAATATTATACTTTTATTATTTCACCGGCAACTAGCCTGCTAGGTAATAACCTGAATTCATCACCGGCCCAAGGTCTGCTAGACTTTATAAGTCCGATATATCTTCACCGGCATTATGCCTGCTAGGCTCGAGGCCCGATAATGTTACACCGGCATTACGCCTGCTAGGCTCGAGGCCCGATAATGTTACACCAGCATTACGCCTGCTAGGCTCGAGGCCCGATAATGTTACATTGGCATTACGCCTGCTAGGCTCAAAGCCTAATATCATTTCACCGGCATCACGCCTGCTAGGCTTGAGGCCCGATAATGTTACACCGGCATTACGCCTACTAGGCTCAAAGCCTAATATCATTTCACCGGCATCACGCCTGCTAGGCTCGAGGCCCAATAATGTTACACCGGCATTACGCCTGCTAGGCTCGAGGCCTGATAATGTTACACCGGCATTATGCCTGCTAGGCTCAAAGCCTGAATATCTCATTACAATAATCACTTCACATATTCTTTCATATGATCGTAACTTATGCTTCAATTTTACATATATAGCCATAACATATACATTTGTACAAAGGTTTTTCATCATTCGAATAAAAGACACATTTGACATATGGTACTATATTCAAATCTCATACCTCAATCACATTCGACTTCCGCACATATCTAATAATAATGTCCTATCCAACATGGTTACTTTTGGGTTTCTAATAATCACAAATAGTGATACCCCTTTTTGTCATACTTATAACATAGTACATTCATCGTAATGCTCATTTAACACATCATATTTTTATATCCAATTCAACTTAGATATACTAGCTATCTTCGGTTTATAGCATTAATCCCATCCTCATTCGGATACATAACCATCATACAAACACATTTTATATAATTTAATTGCGTGATAAAACACATACGTACTTTATTAAGAGCTAACAAAATTTTAGCTCATGTTTAACTTATATCATCGATTACTAACATTTACCTCGTCGAAGTTCACATTTAATCACTTTTGTACCAAGCCACATTCGACTACCACATGTGACTAATAATAATTTTATACACATCATGGTTTCCTATAGATATCCAATAATCACAAATCATGATATCTCTTCCAACACATATACGACATAGTTCACCCATTGTAACACTCAATTAATGCATCAAATTTCCAAATTCCAATTCAACTTAAGCATACTAGCCATAATCGGCTTATAGCCTTAAATCAATACATATTCGGCACATTAACTAAATAAAAAATTAACATTCTCTTTGCCATATTAATTTAACTCTTAGGCATATAAAAAGAATCAAGCTAAAACACTTATGAACTTACCTCTATTGTCGTCGAACGACTACGAATCAACTATCCCACAAGTTTTGCTTTCCCCTTATTCGAGTTTAGTTCTCTTTGCTCTTGAGCTTAAATAAACAAGCAAGCAAAATTTCACTACTTCAATTCACCTTATAACGAATGTCCTTTAATGTAATATAAGAAATCTTTTAATCAAAAAGCATTCAACCAAATAAAATTTAGTTATAAAACTATATAATTGAAAGCATCAATCATGTTTAACTAAACATTAAGCTATAATCGAAATCGCTTAAACATATTTATGGCCAAATATAGCAAGAAAACTAAGTAGGCTTTACTAGCCACACTTAGCTCAATTATAACATAACTTTACTTACTTATAAGCACATTCGGCAACTTGATAACTAAGTTAATATCATGGTACCATAACTCAACATTTATCATCATGTCATTAGCAAAATATGCTCATGCCAAATTTGCTGTTCTTTACTATAATATTTATAAATCTTAACCAACAACTCAATTCTTCACAATTAACATTCAAGCATCACAATTCAGCTTACAACCCAACTAAGCCATGCATTGGTATTGAGTTCATTCGGTCATTATATAAACAAATTCATCATCTAAGCATTGCTCCTAATCACATCTCAAAATTCAATAAGCTTAGAACTCATTTAATAATTAATTCCATTTCAAAGCATTAAAACATTATCAAATGTATACTCATCCTAAATGACCGAATGTAATTTAATTCTTGAATTCACGCTTAACAAAATTTATCAAATCTCAACTCAACTTATAACTACATGTATAACATTTAAATACATCCAATATCAACTCTTTATATAAAAAGACCCTAGCCAAGTATCCTTTGCTACATTTAGGCCACATAAAGCATAAATTTCACATTCATAATAATTTTCTTATTTGATAATTCACACAAACGGTAAAACCCCATTTCTAAACATCTAAAAATTCAAAACAACCACAATAAATATATATACTTATCAAGCTTCCACTTTCAATCACTTCAATATACATTAATCTTACCACTCGCTAGATACAAATTCATATTCGGCATTTATAAATCCCATTCAAACATTATTTATAACTATCATGCACAATTCTTGCAATTCACCAAAGTAGCCGATTGCCATAATTCTATTTAGCCACAACCATCCTAAATTACCAAGCTTAACCCATCTATCATCAACCCTTAATACAAAAACATCAAAACACCAACCAAGAAACACAAACATCCATGGCCGAATGCCATCTTCATCTATTTAAAAAAATTTTGCCATGGGCTAGCTTCAATACTTGATGACCACTCAAAATATACAAAGATTTGTTTCAAAGAAAGCATCAAACATACCTTAAATTAATTCATCTCCATGACTGAACCCCTTAGCAATTTCTTTTCTTTTCTTCTTTCACTAGTTACGGCAATAGGGGAAAGAAAGATGAACATACATTGTTTTTATCACCTTTTCTTATTTTAATTAATATTTATTTCACAATATAAAGCCATTAACTATTATAATACTAATATAAAATGCATATATTATTTATCAACCATCATTATGGCCGGCCACTAAATTTAAAGTGGGGAATTTGACATGCAAGTCCACATATTTTAAACCATTCAATATTTGGCCACTACAAATTAACCTATCACATTTTCAAGATTTCTCACTTAAGTCATTTTTAGTAATTCCACATTCAAATAACAAAATCAAAGCATAAAATTTTCACACATACAATTTCACATATATTAAACATAAAATATAACATTTAATTATTTTTTAGTGACTCGGTTTTGTGGTCCCGAAACCACTTCCCGATTAGGGTCAAATTAGGGCTGTTACACATTGCTCTCCTCCAACATCCCATTTCCAATTCAAATTTCAACCACCAAACCAAGTCGAATTCTCATCTTTTACCAAGTCTCCAACCAACTCAACTGTTTGAAATCCTTTCCACCTCTTGCCGGTCCCATGCAGCAAAAATAACTTATTATGCTTGCAAGAGAATTTGAACCCCAGTTCTCCTTTCCATGCCTGTGGCGTCACTTGCAACTCCACCAAATGCACTTTTTGAATCATGAAATGACCACATTTACCTATAAACCCTACATGCCAACGTCCAGATTCACTTAAGACAAAAATTGAAAATTTTGTTAAGGGTCCAACTTGAACCCTGGCTTCATAAGAACCCTCAAATGCACTCAAACCATCAAGCCAACACGCCAAACATGCAATTTGTTAAAACATGCACAAATTACTACCCCCTAAATTTTGGAGCGTTACAATATGCCATGTGATATGGCTAGGTTTTGGTTGAATTTGTGGTTTGTTTTGATATGTGATAAGTAAGGCAAATTTGGTATGCTTTATGATACTTATATGGCCTAATGTGAAATGGTCATTTTGCTATGAACTATATGGTGATTTTGGTAAGCTTTGATAAGAGATGGAATGTGGTATTTAATGAGTTATGTTTCATAAGATTTGGTATGAATTTGGCTTATGTTTTGGTATGAATTAGTAAGGAAATTGATTATGAGTTTGGATGAGGATTATATGGCATGAATTCTGTGTATTTTGGTTGTGAATTGCCTAAGAAATGATGATATAAAATATGTTGATTTTGGCTTTTCGAATAGCCTATTTTTGTCCACACGGGCAAAGACACCAGCGTGTGTCTTGGCTGTGTGTGACACACGGTCATAGTACACGGCCGTGTGTCCCCTGGGGTACCCTTTCGAATTAACTTAGTATACCTTACAGGTTTGACACAGCCTAGGGAGATGGGCATGTCTAGTGGCCGTGGTTGGCACACGGGCTGGCACATGGGCATGTGATTGGTCGTGTGACCCAAGTTAGTAACCTCTCTAAATTTCACACAGCCTGGCACACGAGTGTGTCCTCAACCATGTGGTGCAAGTTAAAATGTATGCCCTGTTTTGCCATGGCTTAGACACAAGGGCGTGTCTAAGGCCGTGTGAGGCACACGGCCTGACCACACGAGCGTGTAACCTCTGTAGCTTTGAAAAATGTTTAAGTTTCAAAAAATTTTGTATGAGCTCCATTTAGTCTCGACCCCTTTCTAATGCATGTTTAAGGTCTCGTTGACTTTCTAAAAGGACTCAATGTGTATGTTTGATTATGACATGTGGATGACAATTGTTATGTTCGTGAATGTTCTGAATTGTCTGGTAATGCTCCTAACCCTAGTCTGGTGATGTATACGGGTTAAGGGTGTTACACAGCTACTAAAACAGATGTTGAAGGGAAACTGAATAACGTATCAAATCTCTATCGTAGCAACGATGTACCTGTTTAGAGTAGAATGCTTATTTTCGTTGTTGATTAATTATTGGAAAATCCTTAAGATCCTGGTGATATATAAGATTTGCATTTTACATTTCAATGTAACAATTTTGAACATCATTTTTCAGTGAAAGGAAGAAAGTTGGTATTTACTGTTTGTTGGTTATGATTGGTAGAAAAAGTTTCAACTGAATTTTATTTAAATTGTCATAATAAATTGAATTTCAACACATTATTTATAAGAATAATTTCATGTGGAGCGCTACAATCGATATTGCTATATGACCAAAAGATAAAGGTAAACGATGAGGAAAAATCATCGGAACTACAAATTATGAGGAACATCAAATGTGAAACATGAAATGGTGGATATCCCACTTCAAATAGCCAAGCCTAGAGTGTTTTACATGACTTTTTCCCATTAACCTTAATTTCTAATCAATCCATCATCAATTAGAATTTAGTTACTAGAGTATCTACACATATTTAACTTATATTTTATTTAATAAAAAATCCAATAAACCATAAACAAATCAGACCACTTTTAATTTAGGCTAATCTTTTATGATAGTAATTAATAACATGTAATTACTATTATTATATGTGTGATGTCCATATTTTTCAACAATTTCCCACTTGGACCACATATATATATATTAATTACTCTATAATTACATGTCATTATATAACCTTATGAGCTCAACACTTTACTATCATATCCAAATGTATTCCAAACAATCTCATCCACTAATTATGTTAACATAGAATCAAGACAACTTTCATTACATATATCGTAATTATATCCATCCCTGATCACGTATATTAACATAACCAAATGACATAAATCAAGTATGGATATGTAGCACGGAAATTACGTGCAATGTGAACCAAACATTCCTATTTGTAATTGGCCCTCCTTAACTTTAGTGAGATCAGACCTTACTAAAATCAGAATATGAATAAATCAAATAAACTTTATTTCTACAAAAAAAAACCTTAAATTGAAATAACAAAAAAATTTTCTATAATAGAAAAGTAATTAAAATTACAAACTCCCACTAAAACTGAATATCCTACAATGACATTACACCAATATGAAGTCCTTTAGTAAGTGGGTCCGCAATCATGAAGTTTGTCCCAATATGCTTTATAGGGACTTAACCACTCTGAACTTTAATTTAACAACTAGGAATTTAAAGTCTATGTCCTTTGACTTTGATGTGCTCCTGTTATTATTGGAATTAAGAACTACCAATTATTGTCACGATTTACACCCTAGTGGCAAAATTTTGCATCAATATTCCATCAAAATTGGAGTTTGTATACTTGATGATCTCTAACTTATCAGACCTTTGATATATGAGCATGTAAACTTTTGTTCTCTAAAGATGTCTCATAACCCTCTTGGTTGGTATCTAATGGTCTATACTAGGGTTGGTTAAATATTTGCCTGGTCTATACTAGGGTTGGTTAAATATTTGCCTAACATCCTAACAATGTATGCAATATTTGGACGTGTACATATTTGAGCATACATTAGACTCCCAACAACTAATGCATAGGGAATCTTTTTCATTTCTTGAATTTCAAGGTTACTTTTAGAGCATTGAGTAAGATTAAATTTGTCTTCTTTAGCAATTAGGGTGTCACCTAGTTTACAACCTTACATGTCAAACCTTTTGAATACTTTATGGATATAGATATTTCGTGACATTCCAAGAATACCTCAAGATTGATCTCGATATATTTGAATTCATAAAACAAAAGAGGCATCCCCAAGATCTGTTATCTCAAAATGCTTAGATAAAAACCTCTTGGTTTTGTGCAATAAACTATATCATTAATGATAAGAAAAATGTCATCAACATATATAACCAAGAATATATGCTTACTCCCATTGAATTTGTGATACAAACAATCAACAATATTCATATCAAAATCGAAAGAGATAATTACTTGATGAAACCTGTGGTACCATTGATAGGAAGCTTGTTTGAGCCCATATATGAATTTTGTTAATTTGCAAACTATATTCTTTAGATCTCCCGACTCAAAGTTTTTTTATTGTACCATATAAATTGTTTCTTCAATGTAGCCATTGAAAAACTCAATCTTAACATCCATATGATGTAACTCAAGATCAAGATAAGCAATAATAAGCGTCATGATTGTCCTAAACGAGTCTATCGCTGAAACAGGAGAGAAAGTCTCTATAAAATCAATGACCACTTTCTAAGTATATCCTTTAGATACAAGATGCGTTTTATACCTCTCTACATTACCATTTGCATCCTTCTTGGTTTTAAAGATCCATTTACAACCAATTGATTTTGCACCTTCAGGTAATAGGGCAAGTTCCCATACTTTATTATCTTGTATAGATTTATACTTTTCTTGCATTGCCTCAATCCACTTTGAGAATCATAACTTTTCATTGCCTAAAAAAAGTTGATTGGATTATCTTCTTGATAATGACTCGCGATATTAAGTAATAAAATTTATAAAACTGATCACACCAAAACTAACTAATATCACGATATTAAAGGCAAGAGCACCTATCGAACAGTATTATAGTTTAGTGGCAAGACCAAGTTATCGTACCCAATGGAACCAAAAGTACTAATACTTACTTCCTTTCTATTATCTAGCCTAAAAATAAAATAGGATTGATTGGAACTAATTCTAAAACTAACTAAAGTGCACAAAAAGTAAATTGGGGAAAACATTAAGGAAAAGCTGATTGATATGAGCAATACTTAAGGGAGAATCCACCTAGACTTCACTTGTTATTGACTTCTTGAACTAGACGATTTATTCACTTGACTTGATCCGTAGAGATCCCTAATTTATGCTAAACCCTCCTCGAGGCGAAGAGCAACTAGGCCTAGGTTGTTAACTAAAGTTTCTTTATTAATTAACACCCTAGGTTGCATTAATTTGATCTATGGTTCCCCTATTAGGTTTGACCCTAATTCGGTAGATTTATGTCGCCCTATGTCTAGGGTTGCATGCAACTCCGCTTAATTACGGTAGACCTGCTCTTAAAATAGGGACTTTTACTTTTCTGCCTAAGCACATCAAGTTGTTGAAGTAATGCCTAGGATTATTAAATCAAGAATAAAGAACACATAATTAAGAACAATTCAAGTATTTATCATATAATTCAAGAATAAATAATAACAAGATCTGTCTTAGGTTTCATCCCCCTCAAATATTTGAGGGGTTTAGTTCATAATAAAGAAAGAAAACATCTCAGAATTATTAAGATAACAAAACATAAAGAACCCAAAAACCCCTGAAGGAATTTAGAGAGATCCTCTATCTTGATGTAGAATTCTAGCTTCTGTGATGAATCAATCGGCTTCCCTTGGAGTAATCCCTTGCTTTCACTCCTTGTGTTGGCAGAATTATGGCACTCTTTCTTGAGAGAAGAGAGTATATCTTTAGATTTGCCTCTTGGGGTATTTATATAGAGTTTAGAATGGCTTTCTTAGCCCCTAAGTATCTAAATTCGAGTGAAATTCCTCTTCCTCATGACTAGAACACGCCCGTGTGCCACACCCGTGTGATTTCAACAAGAGGCCTTGTTCGAGACTGTTTAGGTAGCACGATCGTGTGCCCTGGCAGTGCTTGTCGGGGGCTAGACTGTGTGGTCTTCGTGTGGCACGGCCATGTGCCACGGCCATGTGGTGACTCCTTGGGCCGTGTCGATTACACATTTTGGCCTATTTTCTCTGTTTTTGGTCTATTTTTCGTTCTTTTCTCTTCCCTATGCTCTCCTAAGTATAAGATATGAAAAAGAAAGATTAAGAGCACCAATTCTCACTAATTGATAATAATTCATCCAAAATAAAGGCTAAACATAAGGTAAAAATATGTATAATTTATCATTTATCAAATACCCCACACTTAAGCCTTTGCTTGTCCTTAAGCAAAATCTCAATCCCTGATAAAGAATCATTCTTCTCAACTTACAATCTTTATCAATAATGTTTCAAATTAATTCACAGGTATTCATACAATGATAATTCAATCAGAAGAACATTAAAGATTCAATCACTCTAAGCTGAGAATTTTATCATTGAAACATAAGTTTTCTCCCTTCTCCTAAGTAATTATCTCTTAATCTTAATTAATAGAAGTTGACATCCTCACTAAAGATTCACTCTATCCACTCGAAGTGTTTAGGGTTCAAAAATTAAGTACTCTCTAGTCAACCTGAAAAGTTATTACCATAGGCTTGCAAGAAAATCACATCTCCACCACTATAGATTGATATGATACATCGATCAAAAGGTCTTTCAATGGTTGTAATGGGGCTTGGTTAGGGGTGTTGTCACAGGCTGCAAAAGAGGGTTAGAATCGAGATTGAACTAAAAAATTATCTAGCTAGAAAAATCTCTATCACTGGAACATATTCTTTAGGCTAATTCTTATTATAACATCATTTCTACCTTGGTAGCCTTAAAATAGAAATATGCAAAAACCATTTGAACTATTACAGATTACAACTGAGCATACATTTTTTTTTATAATAACAATTCAAGTATTTTACATTGAAATTTTATAACTTTACAATATGGAAAAGAGAATAAAGCTAGATAATAAGTTCAACTCAAATCTCGACAAAAATAAGGATCAAAGTAATTGAATGGAATTCAACAAAAATGGGTTATAGGTTAATATTAGGAGGTAAGTCAAAGAATGGGTTGTTAGGCTCAACGGGGTTCACTAGGGGTTAATTTATGGAGGTAGGCCTTTATGGAGTAAGTGGGTTAAATCCTAAGTGCCTTTATCATCTCGGTATATCAAATCAATGATGTGGTCTCGACATGTATAATCAAAGCAAGTTCTAGAATAACAAATCAGTGTTGACTCGCTCAAAGCAATAATAAAAGTGAGCACGAAAGAATGTATGCTCAAAAGGCTCAAAAATCTCACCAAAATTATGGCTTTTAATGTCAATCCTGTGAATTTCAAATCTCAAGATAACACTTAGAATTAAGGAAGAGAACTTGTGAAAAAAAAATCAGGGTTCTCAAAAATTTCAACTTATCATGCTTGATTCCCTAATGTTTTAAAGTTTGAATAATCAAAGTACAAGCACTTATGTCTTTGTTCTTATCATATCAATAAAAATCATAAATCAATCAGAATATATCCTTAATAGGAGACTGAAGATGATGCAGTTGAGAATAATGCAAAATGTTAGAAAAGTTCAGGGATTTCAAAGATAATATAAAGATTTAAAGTAAGTTCCCCCCCCACACTTAAGATGTACATTGCCCTCAATGTACAAAGATAACATTAGTAGCAATAAAAGCATAAGATCATAAGATAGGGGGAGGTATGAAACTCCCTACTTTGGATGGATTAGTGAGGCAGAGGTGGGAAGAGTTGGCAGTTGTGGCAATGTGTTTCCTTTTTCGTAGAGATTTGAGCTGTAAAGCTCCTTTGAAACTGCAAAAGTATTTATTAGTCGTGGGGAATTCGGATCAAGAGAATTTACTCGTTAGGGGTTGACCGTTATGAAAAGAAAGAAAATAAAAGAAAACAAAATACAAAAAATATTAATATTGACATAATGAAAAGGAGAAAATGAAAGAAAAAATTAAACCTAAAAAAGAAAATAAAGTTAGAAGAAAAAGTAAAAATAAAGATTAGTGTTAAAATAAAAATAAAGATAAAAATAAGAATAAGATAAAAGATAAAAAAATAAGAAGATCTAGTCCTCGGATGGATCACGAGGTGGCGGGGTGATGCTCAGGTGCTGGCATATCTGCGCTAAGGTATATAATCGAGGTGCTGGAAGCACTGCTGCTCAAAACGATCTAGGTGCTCGGATATGTCAGCATGTGTGGCTGCCGTCTGGGTGGGTCGTCTAGGGCATGGTGGCTCAGCTGGCTCATCCTCTTCCTGTGGTGGTGGTAGGACATCATCAGCAATGTCCTCTGGGTCCTCTACCTCCTGGACAAGTCAGAACTGAATGGGGTACCTCCTGGCCTCCGCTCTATCATCCTCATGTGTAACATTGTCGCGATGCCTTGGGGAGACATCTGACCAATCAGGGTGTAGGAGGATGTCTGGGCTGAAGTGTTGAGGAGCCCAAAATACTGGGCCAAGCGTGTGATGTAGGGCCCCATGGATAGAACGCCTCTGTGGTGCCTCTCCGTCTGGTGCTGCATGGCGTATGCGTTGAAGTATGCGAGGTCAATGACATGTCCGTTCGCCATGCACCACTGGAAATAGACGTCGTGAGTGTTGGCGACGCCTGTGCTCTCTCATCTACCTGTCAAAGTGATGGCAAGAAGAGCATGAATGTACCTCAGAGATGGCACGAGGGCGGTTACCTTGCTGACACTGGGGTTATAGGTTTGACGTCCTGGGGCGATCTAATTCCAGCAATTGACGGGCCGAATATGGATGCGACGAGAAAGGGTGGGGAAGTCCTCGTCCATCATAAATTGCTCTGTGTAGAGCCCAAGTGCTGTGCCAAACTCTGGCATGCTGAGGTGTTGCACAAGTCCTCCCAGAAAAAACTGGATCGTCCCTGGATCATCAAATCTGGTCATCACCGTCTGGAGGTGGAAGGTGGAGCAGAACTCGAGGGTGAGTTCCAAGTAGGTGGGCTCTATAATCTGGAAGAACTGCTCCCATGGTTCAGTCATGAGTAGGGACCGAACGTCGTCCACTAAATGTATCTGCTCGAGGCCGGCCCAATCTATGCAGTGGCCCGTGGATATAGTACGGGCTCGGAGTAATTGATAATGCTCCTCCTACGAGGCTTGGGAAAATGTGATGAATGGGTGTCGAACCTCAGAGGTGGGCCTCGATAATGAACTCCTCGACCCCTTACGTTTTTATGAAGTGGGAACGACAGCTTTCTTACCACGTGACGATGACATAGTATATGAAAAACAACAAGCATTAGTCCTAAAAATTGAAATTAAACTAGATAGATAATAATTAAAATGTAGATTAAAATGACAATGTTCCCAAAAATAAAAATAAGAAAGAAAAAAATGAAAATTAACCTAAATACTAGAATCTAGTCATGTTGAAACTTGTAACAAAACTAAGAACTATGGGTATATATACTAATCTTATGAGAAAATGACAAACAAATATGAATTTAAATGGCAAAGGAAATGAGTTCTAAGTGGCAAGCAAAACTTGAAATTAAGTGGCATGCAATCCTAATGTGTTCTATCTAATTCTAGATTATTCATTCTAATTTTCCTAATTCCATGCTTGATTAAACATCAATAATAAAGTAAAATTACATAATTGAATAATAAAAATGAACTATAAATAAATAAAGGAGAAAAATGAGAGAATAGAACCAAATTTGATGTTGCACGGTTGTAGGTTGGTCGTGGGGTGGGTTTGCATAGGCGTGGGGCAACTGCTGTTGGGTATGGAGGCGTTTTGAGGGCTGTGGCGGTGCTTATGGTGGTTAGGGAGAGTTTGGATGAGAGAAATTTGGGGTTTTGAGTGAAGAAGGAAATGAATAGTGGCCCTTATTTATAGTTTTTGGGTCACACGGGCATGTCACACACCCGTGTGAGTCGTGTTTCACCCGTGTCTTTCAAAATCTGGAGGTTTTGGCACGCCTGGTTCATAGTACACGCCCGTGGGAATGTTGTACATGACCATGGGTGATCGGTTCCTCGTCACTCACATGGTCGTGTGATGAGATACACGGCCGTGTGCGATCATGTTCGTGCTTTACACGGTCGTATGACATGGTCCACGGTCGTGTGAAATTTGACAGTGTATTCCACGATCTGGAGACACGGGCGTGTGGAGTTGTGTGAGCCTGTGTTGATACTGCAGGGTTGCCACGGCCATGTCGTACGGCTGTGGGGTGTTGTTGGTAGCCCGTGTTGAAGTCGAAAGGTTGCCACGGCCATGTCGCATGGCTGTGGGGTGATATCAGTAGCCCTGTTTTGGGAAAATTTGTGCTCTATTTGTACACGACCTCAGTACATGACCGTGTCTCTATTTAAAGGGTTCACATGGCCTGGGACACGCCCGTGGTCATGGCCGTGTGGTCCTAAATCTCTGCATTAAAAAGGGTTAGTGTGATGCATGAAAAATACTAAAAACAAAATAGATGAAAAATTACTAAGTTAGTGCTCGGGTTGCCTCCTAAGAAGTGCTTATTTAGAGTCTAAGCTTGACTCTACTTGGATGTATCATGGAGGGATTTCGTGGAGCTGAAGCTCCTCTCTTTTATCTTTAACATTCTCACCTCTATAATGTTTAAGCCTATGACTGTTTACCTTGAACGTACCAAAGTTGGGGTGAGTTACCTCAATTGTGCCGTATGGAAAGACAGTTTGAATAGTGAATGGACCTGACCACCTTGACTTGAGTTTTCCAGGAAATAGTTTCAGCCTTGAGTTGTAGAGTAAGACAAGATCACCTGTTTTGAACTATTTAGGTTGTTTCAGTCTTTTGTCATGACGTCGCTTCATGGCTTCCTTATATAGTCGTGAGCTCTCGTAGGCATTGCAACGCCATTCATCAAGTTCATTTAACTGGATTAATTGCTTCTCACCTGCGAGCTTAAAATCAAGGTTTAAAAATTTGATAGCCTAGAATGCTTTATGTTCAAGTTCAAATGGCAAATGACAACTTTTTCCATAGACAAGCTTATAAGGAGATGTACCTATGGGTGTTTTAAAGGCAGTTCTATAAGCCCATAAAGCATTGTCTATTTTCCTTGACCAATCCTTTCTATTTGTTTCTATTGTTTTCTCTAGGATGTGTTTTAATTCCCTATTTGTTAATTCGACTTGGCCACTGGTTTGTGGGTGATAAGGGGTAGCTGTTCCATGGTGTACTCCATACCTTTTCAAGACTCTTCCAAATTGGGCATTGCAAAAATGTGCGCCTTTGTCACTGATAATTATCCTAGGTGTTCCAAATCGAGAGAAAAGTTTCTTCAAAAATCGTACTACCATTCTAGCATCATTAGTAGGTAAGGCTTGGGCTTCTACCCATTTTGACATGTAATCTACTGCTACTAGTATGTACTTATTCCCAAATGAAGTAGGAAATGGACCCATGAAATCAATACGCTATACATCAAATATTTCACATGAAAGTATATAGTTCTGAGACATTTCATTACGTTGAGAGATATTACCTGTTCGCTAACATTTATCACAATAGATCACATACCTGTTGGCATCCCTGAAAAGTGTAGGCTAATAGAAACTTGATTCGAGTACCTTATGAGCAGTTCTAGCTCCACTGTGATGTCCTCCTGTGGGTCCTGAATGGCAGTGATTTAAAATTTGGTACGCTTCTATTTTATCTACGCATCTTCGAATAACCTGATCTGCACAAATTCGAAAGAGGAAAGGATCCTCCCAAAAGTAGTTTTTCACATCAGCGAAGAATCGCTTCTTTTGCTGATGGGTTAGCACTTTTGGGGTTATGTTAGCTGCTAAATAATTTGCAAAATCAGCAAACCAAGGAACTGTTGCATCTGCTAAGGCTAGGATTTATTCTTCAGGAAACAAATCGTTTATCTTATCAAGGTTCCTAGGCTGCGTGTTTGCTAGCCTTGAAAGGTGATCTGCTGCTAAGTTTTCAGCTCCTTTCTTGTCCTTTATTTCAAATCAAATTCCTGTAACAATAGAATCCATCTTATTAATCGAGGTTTTGCATCAGTTTTAGTTAAGAGGTAACAAAGAGCAAAATGGTCAGTATAAACAATGACTTTTGAAAAAATCAAATAAGATCTGAATTTATCAAATGCAAAAATAACAGCTAGCAATTCTTTTTCTGTGGTAGTATAATTTGCTTGAGCGGCTGTCAAAGTTCTGCTAGCATAATACATTGGTTGAAAGTGCTTGTCTCTTTGTTGTCCCAAAACTACACCTACTGCAAAATCACTTGCATTGCAGATATTTTTACCTTATGTTTAGCCTTTATTTTGGATGACTTATTATCAAATTAGTGAGAATTAGTGCTCTTAATCTTTCTTTTTCATATCTTATACTCAAGAGAGCATAGGGAGGAGAAAATAACGGAAAATGGACCGAAAACAGAGAAAATGGGCCAAAATGTGTAATTGACACGGCCCAAGGGGTCACCACACGGCCGTGGCACACAGCCGTGCCACACGAAGACCACACGGTCCAGCCCCTGACAAGCATTCCTAGGGCATACGGCCGTGCCACCTAAACAGTCCCGAACACGGCCTCTTGTCAAAATCACACGGGCGTGGTACACGGGCGTGTTCTAGTCGTGAGGAGGAGGAATTTCACTCGGATTTGGATACTTAGGGGCTAAGAAAGCCATTCTAAACTCTATATAAAGACCCCAAGAGGCAACTCTAAAGATATACTCTCTTCTCTCAAGAAAGAGTGCCATAATTCTTCCAACACAAGGAGTGAAAGCAAAGGATTACTCCAAGGGAAGCTGATTGGTTCATCCCAGAAGCCAGAATTCTACATCAAGACAGAGGATCTCCCTAAATTCCTTCAGGGGTTTTTGGGTTCTTTATGTTTTGTTATCTTAATACTTCTAAGATGTTTTCTTTCTTTATTATGAACTAAACCCCTCAAATACTTGAGGGGGATGAAACCTAAGACAGATCTTGTTATTATTTGTTCTTGAATTATATGATAAATACTTGAATTGTTCTTAATTATGTGTTCTTCATTCTTGATTTAATAATCCTAGGTATTACTTCAAGAACTTGATGTGCTTAGGCAGAGGAGCAAAAGTCCCTATTTTAAGAGCAAATCTACCATAATTAAGCGGAGTTGCATGCAACCCTAGACATAGGGCGACATAAATTTGCCGGATTAGGGTCAAACCTAATATGGGGAACCATAGATCGAATTAATGCAACCTACGGTGTTAATTAATAAAGAAACTTTAGTTAACAACCTAGGCCTAGTTGCTCTTCGCCTCGAAGGAGGGTTTAGCATAAATTAGGGATCTCTACGGATCAAGTCAAGTGAATAAATCGTCTAGTTCAAGAAGTCAATAACAAGTGAAGTCTAGGTGGATTCTCCCTTAAGTATTGCTCATATCAATCAGCTTTTCCCTAAAGTTTTCCCCAATTTACTTTTTGTGCGCTTTAGTTAGTTTTAGAATTAGTTCCAATCAATCCTCTTTTATATTTAGACTAGATAATAGAAAGGAAGTAAGTATTATTACTTTTGGTTCCCCTGGGTATGATAACTCGATCTTGCCACTAAACTAGACTACTGTTCGATAGGTGCGCTTGCCTTTAATATCGTGATATTAGTTAGTTTTGGTATGATCAGTTTTATAAATTTTATTACTTAATATCGCGAGTCGTTATCAAGTTTTTGGCGCCGTTGCCGGGGAACTGAAATATTAAGAAAACTCGATTTCTATTACTTTAGCTATTATTTATTTATTTATTTATTTATTTTCAGTTTTATTTATTTATTTTTATTTTCTTTGAAATTTTTTTTTTGAATTTGCTTTGCTTTTTCTTTTTAGGTATTTTTAGTTTATGACTAGAAACAACCCAACAGGACCACTGCTTTTTGACGAAGATCTAGAAGCGACAGTTCGCAGAAATCGCAGAGAAATTAGACGCAGTTTACATTATCCAGAACAAGAACCTGAGCAAGAGCCAAAACCTACAGAAGAGATGGACGCGAATCAAAACGTTCCACCTCCAGCACTACCAGCAGAACCAGTAAACGAGGATGAAGCTCCTCGTACTATGTATGATTATGCTAAACCTAGTTTGATTGGTACCCAATCTAGCATTATTTGACCTGCTATTGCTGCTAATAACTTTGAATTAAAGCCTAACACTATTCAGATGATACAGTAATTTGTGCAGTTTGATGATTTGCAGGATGAAGATCCCAATTTGTATCTAGCAAATTTCTTGGAATTTTGTGATACCTTTAAAATAAATGGCGTTTCTGACGATGCCATTTGCTTAAGGCTATTTCCATTCTCTCTGAGAAATAAAGCCAAATAGTGGTTAAATTCTTTACCACGAGGCTCAATCACCACATGGGAGCAGATGACCGAAAATTTTTTACTTAAATATTTTCTTCCAGCTAAAACAGCTAAATTACGAAATGGTATTTCTTCCTTTGTGCAGATGGATTTAGAAACACTTTATGA
Organism: Gossypium stocksii; assembly: GCA_020496765.1. Taxonomy (NCBI): domain Eukaryota; kingdom Viridiplantae; phylum Streptophyta; class Magnoliopsida; order Malvales; family Malvaceae; genus Gossypium; species Gossypium stocksii. Next base: position 43,648,476 of record CM035628.1, on the reverse strand, counting down.
TGCCTGAGAGAGATACAAAGATCTTTTAAGAAGGTGCCCTCATCATGGTCTACCTTTGTGGCTACAAGTTCAAACCTTCCATAACGGTTTGAACCCATCAACCAGACAAATGATCGATGCAGCCGCAGGAGGAACAATCAACAACAAAACACCTGAAGCAGCTTATGAATTTATCGAAGAGATGTCACTAAATAACTATCAGTGGCAAGTCATGAGGACAAAGCTGACGTAAGCTGTAGAGTTTTTAACATTGATGCTGTTACTATGCTTAATAACCAATTAGAACTTCTAAATAAAAAGTTTGATAATTTTGTTGGTTCTACGCAGGCACAACCAGTTATGCAATGCGACGCAACTCAATGAAACACGTTCAATTCAGATTTCACATCCTATGGACATAGCATGGAAACTAAACAAGCCAACTATATTGGTAACAATTCTAGATCTCAAAATAACCTTTATAGTAATACTTACAATGCAAGTTGGAGAAATCACCCAAAATTTTCATGGGGAGGACAAGGAAATCAAAGACAACAGCCTCCTCTAGGATTTCAGTAGCCACCACCGCAACAAGAGAAGAAGCCGAATCTTGAAGAGATGTTTACCAAATTTATAGCCGCTTCAGAAACTCATTTTCAAAACACTGACACAGCACTAAAGAATCAACAAGCATCAATTCAAGGGCTTGAAAACCAAATCGGTCAACTTGCGAAATTGATTTCAAAAAGACCACAAGGTGGATTATCAAGTAACACTAGCCAAATCCCAGAGAACATGTCAAAGCGATTACTTTAAGAGATGGAAAGGTCCTAGCCGAGCTAGAAAAGAAGACTATTCCAGAACCTTCAGAAGAAAAGGCAGAGGAACCCAAGGAAAACACTCTGCCAGCACTCAAAGAATACAAACCGCCCGTCCCATATCCGGCAAGATTAAAGAATGACCGTACAGACGTTCAATTCGGTAAGTTTCTCGAACTTTTTAAACAATTACACATTAACTTACCTTTGGTTGAAGCAATTTCACAGATGCTGAAGTATGCGAAGTTCCTTAAAAAACTCCTGACAAATAAAAGAAAGTTGGAAGAATTAGCCACAGTGGAACTTAACGAGGAATGCTCAACTATTCTCCAAAATAAACTGCCGGCAAAACTGAAAGATCCAGGGAGTTTTACTATTCCTTGTTTGATTGGTAGTTTACTTATTAATAAAGCATTAGCTGATTTAGGTGCTAGCATTAATATCATGCCTTACAAAATGTTCAAGCAACTAGGTCTAGGGGAACCCAAGTCCACTAGAATGAGTATTCACTTAGCAGATAGATCTGTTAAATATCCTAGCGGAATCATTGAAGATGTGCTAGTAAAGGTAGATAAATTTATATTCCCTGTTGATTTTGTCGTGCTTGACATGGATGAGGATATTGAGGTACCTTTAATTTTGGGACATCCATTCTTAGCCACTGCTAGAGCTATTATTGATGTAGGGGATGGTAAATTAGTGCTTAGAGTTGGTGATGAAGAAGTTGTTTTCAAAATCTATGATGCCATAAGATTTTCTAAAAAACAAGATGATTCCTGTTATTTCGTTGATATTATTGATCATCTTGCTCAAGATAAATTTTAGGAACTTTCTCTCGCAGACACGTTGGAATTGTGTCTTGTTCAAGGTAGGGGGAAGATGAAGCCACCACTGAGATAGAGGAAGGAAAGAATAAGTTAGAATCTAATGAAATCATCACTAGGTACATAAGTTATGAAAATATAAAGATGAGTGATGAATTAAGATAGAAACCTTTCATTGCTGAACCCCCTAAATTAGAGTTAAAACAATTGCCAGATCATTTAAAATATGCCTTTTTAGGGGACGAATCAACTTTACCAGTTATTATCGCATCAAATCTGAGCATCTTAGAAAAAGAGGAATTACTCCATGTGTTACGAGAACATAGACATGCTATAGCTTGGAACATTTCAGATATCAAGGGAATAAATCCTTCTTCCTGCACCCATAAAATTTTAATGGAGGACGAATTCAAACCATCAGTGCAAGCCTAGAGATGATTGAATCCCAACATGAAGGAAGTTGTAAAGGCCGAGGTAATTAAACTTCTAAATGCAAGTATTATTTATCCTATTTCTAACAGTTCTTGGGTAAGCCCTATGCAGGTTGTTCCTAAGAAAGGTGGATTGACCGTGATGTCTAATGATAAGGAAGAGTTAATACCTAAAGAACAGTCACAGGATGGAGAGTTTGCATTGATTACAGGAAGCTGAATGACACCACTCGAAAAGATCATTTTCCTTTACCATTTATTGATCAGATGTTGGAAAGATTGTCAGGTCACATGTATTATTGTTTCTTAGATGACCTCTCTAGTTACTTCTAGATCCCGATAGCTCCAGAAGATCAGGAGAAAATGACATTCACATGTCCTTACGATACGTTTGCTTATCGCGGAATGCCTTTTGGTTTATGTAATGCTCCTGCTACTTTTCAACGATGCATGCTAGCTATCTTCAATGAATTCGTGGAAGACATCATGGAGGTATTTATGGATGATTTCTCAGTTTTTGGTAATTCTTTCCAACTTTGTCTTAATAATCTAAAACGTGTTTTGATAAGATGTGAAGAGACAAATTTAGTGCTAAACTGGGAAAATGCCACTTTATGGTTCAAGAGGGTATTGTTTTAGGACATAAAATTTCTAGTAAAGGGATAGAGGTAGATAAAGCAAAAATTGAAACCATTGAAAAATTACCTCCCCCTAACTTAGTTAAGGCTATACGAAACTTTTTAGGACATGCCGGTTTTTATCGCAGATTCATTAAAGATTTTTCTAAAATAGCTAAGCCTTTAACAAAGTTGCTAGAAAAAGACGTGCTTTTCAACTTTGACCAAGAATGTTTAGACTCTTTTAACACTCTTAAAGAAAAGTTAGTCAATGCCCCGATTATGATTTCACTTGATTGGAATCTACCTTTTGAACTAATGTGCGATGCAAGTGATTTTGCAGTAGGTGCAGTTTTGGGACAACGAAGAGACAAGCACTTTCAACCGATCTATTATGCTAGCAGAACTTTGACAACCGCTCAAGCAAATTATACTACCACAGGAAAAGAATTGCTACCTGTTATTTTTGCATTTGATAAATTCAGATCTTATTTGATTTTGTCAAAAGTCATTGTTTATACTGACCATTTTGCTCTTCGTTACCTCTTGGAGAAATACAACATAATAGTCAAAAATAACATTTCTTCTTTCTCTCACAGACATCCTTAATGACACTTGTTCTTAAGGTTGTTGAGTTTGTTTTTCTTAAATAATTACCTCATCTTAAAGAAAGAGTTGTTTAACATTGTCTTGTTGAGGTTCTAGATTCACTTCTTGATAAATGATAGGTATGAGAACCTAAACATCGTCAAAAGTAATAGCAGAAACTAAGGTAGAATCCAATTCCTCCTCAAAAGCAATGTTTCTAGCCTTATTTCTCCTTCCAAGTCAAACATATTCAAAAAATACTGTAGTTCCTGTTTCAAAAAATACTCCAATTTGTGGGATTATAAAACCTATAACCCCTAGATCGCTCATAATAACCAATAAAGTAGTTGCTCACTATTTTGGAGTCAAAATTTTTTTATGTTGCCTATAAGGCCTTGCATCAGCTGGACATCCCCAAATGTGAAAGTTTTGTAGACTAGGCTTTCGACCTATCCAAAGCTCATAAGGTGTTTTTGCAGCTGTTTTAGTGAGTACTCTATTCAGAATGCAAACTATTGTGTTTAAAGGAATTGGTCAAATAAGCACTTTTAGACTTATCATGTTTCAACCTTTCTTCCTCTTACCCAATGAGAAATGAGCTCATTTAGAGTCTAGTTTTTTTTTCTTTTTTGATAATTGTAACTAATTTTTATTTGGTTAAACTATACATGAAGCAAAACCAAAACCGTAAGAACAAGCAATTTCTCAGAAAGCTCAATCTTAAGCAACATGGAACATCTACATAATGTACAATCTCACGTTTCCCTAACCCTTATACTTCACAAACATCAAAGAAGCCAAAAGTGATGTCATCTAAATCTTATTATTTTTGGTAAAACATTTCTCAATTTCGTCAGGGAAACCCTTGGCCTGATTAATCTCTTCAAATTCTGTGGCTCTAAAGGCTTTTGGAATGTTGTGTTCATGATCATTAGACTCATGTGGTTTGAACGATCCCATCTCTCAAAATCCTTTTTAGCATTAGGGGTGCTTGCTGCAGTGAGAAGTGCATGTTGTTATTCCCTTAGTACAAAGTCTATATCCATACAAACCAAGCTGTAACACACTAAACCCGGCCTAGACGCTATGGCCGGATCTGACGTGATACATCACAGTGCCTTTCAAAAAATCAGAAATTTGCGAACCAAAACTGAACATCAATTTAAAACCCCTTTGTGATTTTATGGAAAACTTTAATGAATTAAGTTCTTTACTATTATCGAATCATTTTGTCAAAACATTTGCTGTATTAGATGTCATTGATATCCTAAACTGATTTAAATCGTGGAAGCTTTTAAAACCTTGACGTTTGAAATGCGTGTTTTAAAAAAATTATTAATTTTAGAAAATCCCTTTTCTTCTGATTGGCAGTTTTAAAATAAATAATCAAAAGCCTAAATATAAATTAAATCCCATAACTTATTAAAAAAATAAAACCCAAAATGTAACTAAAAGTATAAATAAAACCAAAGATAATCTAAATGCAGATGTGTGGCCACCTCCGAGCCCCTCGCAACACCAAATTGCCTATGGCTGGGGATTAGCTACACAGTTAAAAGAAATGGTGAGTTTACAAAAACTCAGTGTGTAATCCCCTATCAGTCAATCAGTATATAGCATGCAGAAATAGTCTGGGCCTGAGCCCTATTCAAAAATAGTATAGTGTGGACCTTAGCCCAATACAGTATCAGTGTGGGCCTTAGCCAATATAGTAACAGTACAGTGTAGAAATGCATTAGTGTAACCCGCCCCAATCCAGCCAACACACCACTCTGTACCACCAACACACCATGTGGGGATAAAATCAACCTACCCAGCCAACACACCAATATTGCAACTGTGCTGCCAGTAATAGTATATGTGGCCAAGTCACTGGTATCAATATATGTGGCAAAGCTACCAGTAACAGTATATGTGGCAAAGCCACCAGTAACACTATATGTGGCAAAGCCACCAGTACAGTATACTTTCTCCAAACAGAATCCCAGCCCATGTAGTATGTCATGTCATAAATGATACATATGTGCAGCATGTCATGCACAGTAACAGTCACATTTATATCCTAAATGCAGTCAACCTACCTCTAGGGGTATGACGGTCATATTTATTTATAAGGGGTAAAATAGTCATTTTACCCCTTTAAGGGTATTTTGGTAATTTTACTGGTTTTGGGATCTTGGTACACACATCAACCTCTTAGAGGGTCTACAGTCACCTAGAGTAACTCAAACGGTCAGAACAGTATTAATGAGCCCGAGGCCCATTGTTGGCCTAATTGGGCTCACATGCTCGTGTGGCCTATTTGGCCTAGCGTGGCCCATAACGGTCTAAGCCCACGAGAACACTCATAGTGGCCTATGCCCATGTTTCATGGTCTTGCATTACCACACGTGTGCTCACACGCTTGTGTGGCGTCAACACCCAGCCTTTTGGCTTTTCGGCTTTTTTCGTTCTACAGATAAAGTGGGGTGTTTACACAACAGTTTTGCAAAACTACCTAAGATCCATGATCTCTGAACCTATAATCAATCAAAGTACACGTATCAGCTTTGCAACCAATAGAATTAATAACCAGTTATCCCCAAATCGACAACTATTACTCACCCTGGTTGAGAAATATCACTTATTCCTCTACGATAGTTGGTTAGAACCAACCACTCTTCCTTGTCGTTAACTGCGATAAAAGAATAATCTATCAGTTACGACTACCTAACCCAAAGGTTGTTATGCACGAATCCAAAAGGCACACCCCTAGATTAGGGAACAAGTATTCGACCACAATACAACAAAATCCCATCTATCCCCAGTCGAACCAAATAATTAATCTAGGGTTACCTTTGATCGAAATCGACAAAGAGGTTCCGAAAGCTTTAGTACTCTAATGAACCCTCCGAACACCAAATGATTAGAACCACCACCACCGAAACTTGAACAAAGAGAGAGAGAGGCAGAAAGAATTAACTATGAAGGAGACCAAAAAGTGAAGAATGGTGAGGAAGAAAAGAAGCAGAGTTCGGCCAAGACAAAGAATGATATTGAGAGGAGAAGAATGGTAAATGAAGGGAGAAAGAAAGAAAAGTATAGTTGACTTTGGTTATGGGAGAAGAGGAACCAATGTTTGGCTAAATGAAGAATTGAGATTGAGGGGAGAGAGAGGTAAGGTTCAGTCTTAAAGACAGAAGGTAAGGAAAAATGCCCAGAACCAATTTGGTCACAAAGGTAAAGCAAAAAATCGTAATAGAATAGCAAAAGGAAAATTCGGCACTCAGGAAAAATTGAAACTAATTGTCATAACACCAAAACTCAAAATTGGCACCAAGAATAATACCCCAAAAATGCTCTCAAATCGCCAAAATGCACACACCCCACCAAAGCCGAAACTAAGTGTTTCCCCTTAGCAAAATTTGGTACTAAGAACATCCCACTTTCAGTAAACCACTGCCACTTACCTACTCCTTGATCCCTTCCTCAATTCTCTCCACAACTTCCTCCTTGAATCCCTTCCATAAATCACTCAACAACCCCTTATCCACACCCCCTTTTCTCTCTATAACCCATTCAACTCTCTTTCTCAGTAGAATTTTAGTCCAACTCTACCTCTCACACAAAATGGAAATAAAATAAATATACCTTGCATAACAGAGGCCTCAAACTCAAGCTCGCATAACAGCTACAACACGCCACCACCACTAGACCACAAGCTCTTTTTGTGTCACAATTTCACCCAATATTTTAAAAGGTTACCCACTACAACGCAGTTCCTTTTAAATAAGAAAAACAAAATTTTTGCCAAAGAAAAGGCTCGAACCCAGAGTTTCTCAAAGACTCCCCACCACTCCTAAACCACTCAAACAGTCTCTTATTCAAGTCAAGACACATAAAATCAAAACCTAGATATTTTTGGGGCGTTGCACAAGCATTATAAGTAAGTGCCTTTTCCATTCCTTAAAAATTAGTCTCATTAAGCATAGATATAGAATTTATATTAGCAAATATTATGGCAGTAGAAGATGAACTAGCTTAATATGGAACAAAATAGATAAAAATAAGTTCACATCAAAAATAAATTCAAAATAATGGCTAATCTCATCTCAAGATACCAAACACAACATTAATATCAAGTTTTGGACAATAATATTAATAGTAAGTGGTACTTTTGTTGTAACAATTAGACATTGACAATAAATCATGTCAAACAATGAATCACTATTTGAATTAATTTATTACTCGCATAAAGTACCCTATAATTGGCACATATTTATCACAACAGATGCCATTGAAATTCTGCCAAATATTAACTTATCTTTAGGTCAATTAATGAATGCATGAATCACAAAAAATCTAAACATTTTGATATTTTAAATAAGCTAATTTACACAAAAAAGGTCACTTTGGTCACATTTTGTGTCAACTAATCTATTTAGAATTTTAGACATCCTTAATTAAATCTCAAAGCCAAAAATAGAATTTATTTGTTTCAAAATATTTTAGATTTAAACCAAAATAATTTGAATAAAGGTAAGCCTCGTCTCAAGATATCATACGCTCTATTAATATGTCATCTTTGGTGTAACACCCCTATCCTGTAACCGTCGCCGGAATAGGTAAGGGGCGTTACCGGACTTGTAACTCAGATCAGATTAGTAAAATTTTGAACTTAACATTCATCAATTTAGTTCTATAACCAAACATCAAAGCATACTTTATAGATTTGTGTAATGATACATACAATCATTTGGGGATCAAATTGGAAACATGAGAAAGATATGGAAAACTTTGAGAAAGTTTTCAAGTTAGGGACACACAGCCGTGTCCCTAGCCCGTGTACTTCAACACGGTCGTGCCCCACCAGACACGCCCATACACTCAGTCCGTGGGCAACACTGCCAAACCCCACACAGTCACTAGACACGCCCGTGTGTCCAGTCCGTGCCCAACACTGTCAAATACCACACGGCTACCAGACAAGCCCGTGTGTCTAGGCCGTGTGCAAACTACCTAAAATATATTAGGTGCAGGGTTTACACGGCTGAGCCACACGCCCGTGTGCTCAGATTGTGTGGCACAATGTAGGCTTGGTTTAAGTCATTTTGCCACCCAAATGGGTCATCCCTACAACCATCACATAACCACAACATTTCAACCTCAATTTACAACCAAAAGAAGCATTAAATAATCATGTACCATATATGCACTATTCCATACCAAATCATTCCTCAACTCAAAAGCTAATATGACAATCAAATGCATCATAACACCTCACAATTTAACACATAAGAACACCTTATAATAGTCATTCAAAATAAGTTAAACATATACAAAACAAGCTACATCTCATAGCTTGAATAGGTGCCCAAAACATACCACATTCATTATCAAAGCCAACCATAAATATTCACTTAACAACTAGCCTATACATGCCATGACCATCCCGTTTACAAAGATTCAAAAGTCCCAAAAGCTTGATGGATAGTGTGATGACAATCTCCGACTCGTCCGAAAATCGAGCTAGCTTCTAAATCTATAAAACAAGGGATAAATAAACAGAGTAAGCTCTAAAAGCTTAGTAAGCCCGTATAAATTTAGAATTTTAACTTACCGAATCATTAGAAATAAGCCTACCATAATTACCAACCCAAGTCATATGCTCATATTGCCTATTTAACAAGTCCACATATGTTAGCCTTTGTAACCTCATGAATCATTCGTTCTCCAAGTAAAACATTCACATATCACAAGCATAAATCAAATACTTATGACATATAATTCATGTATTTCATATCATATAGTTCATATAAATCTTATAACTCATGTAACTTATAGTTCATATACTTTTTGATCATCATGTAACATGTATCAATAATTGCCCGTTGAACCTTTAAGAACATCGAGGGATACTCGGATGATACACACACAGTGTATATACGTATAACCTATAATCCGTCAATGCATCATATATGCTCTTTTGAGCCTGAAATGGTAAGCCCGAAGGCTGAACATGTGATCACGAAGGATGAACGTTAGGCCCGTAGGCTGAACGGTAAGTCCGAAGACTGAACATGTAATCCCGAAGGATGAACATATAGCTCATGAGCTATGGTGAGTCCGCAACAAATGCAGGAGCTCAAACCAACCTGTATCCCTAGTGACATGTCACTTGTATCCTACGACTTCTATGGCTCGAACAAGACTCGGTAACCAAACCGTTCCTATAACCTTTATACAATTCCATACCAATTCACATTTATTCAATAGGCAAATCTCATTCTATAATAGTTTACACCTTCACATGGTATCAATACAACTATTATAAATGTAATACGAATGGAATTCTGATTATATGAACTTACCTTAATTTCCCGATATCTACTCGTCTACCTTTCGTTTTCCCCGATCAAGTTCCGGGATTTCATTGTCTTTATCTATATTAATACAAATTCAGCTATTTAATCACCGACACATTCAATTTAATATAAAAACATGTATTTTGGCCTATTTACAAATTAGCCCCTATACTTTCAACATTTTACAATTTAGTCCTTTAAACAAAAAATAGAAAATTACTCAATAAGACCCTCAAATTATCAATTTTGAATATTCATATACCTCATTTAAACACATATATTTCATTTACTCACAATTTCAACCATAAAAGTTCTACCTTTTTCAATTTAAATCCTTAAAACTCATTTTCATCAAAAATCACTTTGTAAAACTTGTATATTTCCAAATAACCTTTAATAATTCCTCAAAAATCATCAAAATAACCATGTATTCATCAATGGCATTTTTCAAAAACACCACCAATTTCAGAAATTAAGGTATGGGTCAGCTAGTATAATAAGCAACGATCTCAAAAACATAAAAATCATTAAAAACCGAAGCTAAAACATACCTTAAGGATCAAAGTAGCCGAATACCAAGGAAGTTCAAAACCCTTCTTTTCCTTATAATTTTCGGTGCAAGAACAAATGAAATAAAGTGAAATTTTATTTTATTTTAATTTAAACATATGAATAACTAAATGACCATTTTAACCTTTAAATAAAACCATTTAAAAAACAATAACAATATGGATATAGATGTCCACTACCATTTAAAATGGTAAAATAGCCATTTAAGGACTCCCATTTTTAAAGCCATGATCAAATGAGTCATTTATGAAATAGAACTCCTATTTACCGCTTTATGCGATTTAGTCCTTTTTATCGAATTAGCCAATCAATCGATAAATTTTTTATACGAAACTTTCACACCATATATCTATCATACTGTAGAATATAATAAAATAATAAAATTAATATTTTGACTTGGTTAAGTAGTCCCGAAACCACTCGTTCCGACTAGGGTCTAAAAGGGGCTGTTACATTTGGACAAAATATTAACTTGTATGTGATATCTTGGTGTAGCAATCAAACACTCATATGCAAAACCAAATAATTGTCGCATGTTTATTACCATAGTTGTAGATGTAATTTTGTTAAATATTAACCTTCTTTTGGGCTGATCAATAGTAACATAACCTTTAATGTTTTAAAACAAAAGAATTTCAATAATAGAGGTCACCTTGGCAATTTATTATTTTAATTAAGTTATCTTAAAATATATATTAACATACTAATATTCAAATTTAAAATTTTCATAACAATTTAAAGGTCAAAACAAAAATTTTCAATTACATTACATTTCTCGAAATAACTCAAAATAAGGCTATCTAAATAGCACAATAAAAAACCAAAAAATTTAATATTTTATTGATTAATCCTTAATAATAAAAAAACATATGCATCAAAATTTAAACCCATTAAATTAAATATCTTAAAAATAAAATCATAATAGTTACCATATCTCACAATTTATTCGGTAAACCATGTCATAATTTGACCAAATATTTGGAATCATAAAATGTCAAAACCAAATATTATAGAATCAAATTTAAAAAAAAAAAACATAAAAAAATTAAACATGTATTATGTTGACATGAGTTTACACCAACGTATCCATAAAATTGAATATATAACTATTAAAAAATTATAACGAATATCCATCAGAACTTAATTTCAGTTACTAAATTATAGAAAATATCTTATTGATTGATGATTAAATTGATTAGCTTAAATACCCATTTTTTCTTAAGCATGTAAACTCTGATATAAATATCAATGAATTAATGTTGTTTCTATGGTCAAGCCGAAAACAATTAAAACCTTAAAAGGACTCAGGCCAAAAACAATTAAAACCTGAACAATAACATTTTGACAAGAAAAAAAAAAGTAGCAAACAAAACGAAATTAAATTTTATTTCAAAATTGCGCGCATGCTACATATGAAACCCACAATTTTTTTTAATTTTATTAATATGTATGATACTTCTAACCACCAGAAAAAGAACAACAATGAAGGACAAGAAAGATGTGATCAAAATAATCCTTCAAAGATTGTTGAAAATTTATGCTATCGATGTGGTATGAATGGGCATTGCTCACGTACTTGTCATACATCTGAGAATTTGGTGAAACTTTACCAACTATTCATTAAAAAGAAGGGAAAGAATATAGAAACAAATTTTATATCCTAAAATGATATTAAGACTGACCATGCCTACAAAGGTGATAAATTTCATGATCTTAATAATATAACTCTAGAAATAGTTGGAGAATGGACTATGATTCATAAAAAGCCCAACAAAGGGAAAACAACAAAATCCAATCAAGGATTTTTCAATACATCAAAACAAGTACCATTTTATCCTAATCAAAGATTTTATGTTCCATATCCAATTGTAAGACAACCAATTGGAACTCAGTTATCATTCACACCAACAACGGTGAGTCAATTTAACTAGTCCCAAGATCCAAATTCAGCATTTCAATCCAGTTATGTTGAAATTATTAAAAGAGTAGAAAATTTGTTGAAACAACAACAGATTTCAGAAATAAAATATTTTTATAATCAAGGATTACCCTTAGAATATTATAATTTTATTAATGAAATATGGAAAACCATATTTCTGAACAAAGAGCAAATTTTAGAAGAGCTCTTACCAATTTCTCACAATTTTTAGTTGAAAAAACAACTAAAAATAGTGAAGCCCATAATTTATTATTCAAATCTATTTTATATAGAGATTGGAAAGAATTAGAAATAGATTATATGTATATTAATGAGATAAATAATCTTCTTGATATTTTTCAGTATTTTATTAACAAAGGAACAAACAGTCCTATTATGACTAAAATGTTTAGAATATGTTTATTTAATAAAGCCAGAAAAATTTTACCAATAGATATTTTTACAAAAATAAATAGAGCTATTTGCAAACAGCAAGCTGAATTTCAAAAAGCTTTTTCAAAATATTTTTTACAATCTTATGTTTTTACAAATGATTTGGATGAAAAATTCCGTACAATTGATCATGAACCATTTGAAATAAGCTGTATTGAATAAGGTTTTGTTAAAGAAATAACAGTTCAAATTTTTCCTTTCATTTATTAAAGGATTTTCTAGCAATTAATAAATCTATATTATTACGTATTATTTATGAAGATGATTATTATTACTATTTTCAACTTGAAATTAGTAGTCTTATTGGTATAGTTGAAAAAGAAAGATTTTATCATCCATATTAAATTTGGATTCTTCATAATACGATTGGAGAACCCAAACTTTCAGCAGCCCAAGAAGATTTATCAAATAAAACTCAATAATATATTTACAATAAAACTAGCTCCCTAGATTAGGTCCGATAGTATTGGAATCTATTTAATAAATATATTTTGAAATCCATCAAATATGAGCAATGATTAATAGTTGTAATCTTAACCATGTATAGATTTAGTGAAAATCTTACACAAAATTAAGAATGCTGCTAACCATGTTATATATTGAAATTTTAGTCACGATATTTAACAAATGACACTGATTGTATAAACTTGGGTGGGAGGGGGGCAGGGAGGAATCCACCTTAATGAGTTTATCATTATTCATTTCGATGCAATGAACTTGAAAAAGAAAAAGACAAAGATTTGATGGTTATAGGGATGTGAATGTCATTTTACCCTTTTCTTTTTCTATAGATAGGAGGGCAGCTTAATTACATGAATAGATTTATGTTATAAAAAAAGTATATTATTTGTTTTCGGGACAATGAATTGAAATAAAAGGAAAAGGACAAAACTTTAATAGTTACAACGCTATAAATTAACATAGTTAGAACTTTTGATGAACTCATAACCTTGGTTAATTAATAAAATCTTATTGACTTGGCTCAAGCTAAATAATTTTAAGCTCCTTGACTTGATTATTTTATGCTATAAACCTGTGTATAAATATGTGTGTATGGAACCCTGCATGAAGCACAACACAAGCAAATAAAAAGTCAGACTCAGTATATAGCTGAAATTTGTATAAACCAACCACAAATGGCTTCTATTGTTACCACGACTATCACAAATGCTGCTGGCGACAATCTAGTATTGCGTTTATCGAACTACGCAACTGCCGCGGAAACGATCAAGAATACAGAAACAGCAAATTTTCCGCTGGCTGTGCCAGCCATGTATTTGAACGGAGCTCTTGTGTATGAAGTCGGTCATAGCCTCAGGTGGATCATTTTTTGGACCACTGATAATCAGGTAAATATTAATCTCAGTTTCTAATTAATTATTTCCCATGGTATGCCATCAGACTGACTTCACTTTTTTCACATGGTCATTATATTAAAAATTAACTATTTTTTTTTAAATTATAGCATATATGATAATCAATTCATTTATCAATTGTAGGTCTCTTCTAAGATGTTCAAAATTAGTGACTCCATTGACTGGAAACAAGTTACAAACAATCTTAAATCCAATCAAAGGAGCGAAGATAAGATTACTTATGCCGGTTATGAATACACCGCATGGGCAAGTATTGCACCAAATTCTAGCGGTCAAGCAAACACCGCCAGTATCTCTGCCAGTCCCGTGCCTAAATAATCTAGCTTTGCTTTGATTAATTGCTATCTATCGTATCTAGGCAATCTATGTGTGGGGGTGAGGCTGTCCAAACAAAATAAAATAGTTTGCACTTACTACTATTTTCTTTTATATTATGTAATACTATATTTAAATAAATTTGACAGCGAGCAATAAAAGATTGCCACGTGTGCTTAGTTTGTTTCCTTTTTCGTTGGTGATAAAATCATTACTTCTATGATTGATAATGTCGAAACCATTATTTATTTGAAAACAACGAGAGTCAACTTTAAAAATGAAAATAGAGTCGTCACCAATCCTTTTTGTTTAGGTGTGATAGGATCACCTTCTAAGATATTTTGTTTTAATAAAACATTAATTTTGGCCTACGAAATTAAAGAAAACGGGTTCGGGAGTCGATTACGTACGAGGAATGATTAGCTCCCTCATAACGCCCAAAATTGGTACCTAATTGATTAATTAATATCTTAATGTTGAAAATTTGAAAAGATTTTAAAATACGATCCCTTTTAAAAAAAATGTTTGCATAACTCGAATTGGATGTTGAGATTCTCTTATTCCAAAGTGCTAAAATATCACACCCAGTACGTTAGGATACGATATTTTAAACCCTCGAAACCAAGATCGTCTCTTGATTTTCAAAGTTCATGCATTGGAATTTAAAAGGATAGGTCAAACGAAAAATCGAAAGCCAGCACGTTAGGGCACGATTTCTTGAATTTCCAAACACGGAATATTGCCTTTATTTTTTATTTTAAAAATATAAAATTGAAATACAAAAGGATATTTGGCTAATTTGGGTTTAATGAGATAATCGAAACCCCGTAAGTTAGGGTACGATCTCTCAAATTCCCAAAACGCGAAACATTGCCTAATTTTGAGAAGAGAGCGATTATAAAATCAACATGATATGCATTTATTCGGTTTGTTTGGAGTAAAAAAATGAAACAATCGATACCGGGCAAAAGTTGGAATTTCTATTATGATGCAATAATAGGAAATAAAAGCATATCTGCAAGCATGGAACAATAATACATGGATAAAATATTATACAAACGAATAACAATAATATGAAAATACAAAGGAATGAATTAGGGTATATACAATGGTAATAATCTCACACCATACATTATTCAAATACTAACATTAATATATGTGAAAGAAATATTGTGTGATGTACTCTTATATTTGACACTTTTTGCATGCTAATTCCTTTGTCTTGTGAACTTTTCACTACTTAATTGGTTGCATTTGATTTATTTCTTGTGTAGTGAACCCAATACTAAAAATGGCAACAAAAGGACGTAATCTGCAGTTTTTTTTCTTTCTTTTTATTTTTCCATGGCTGGAGACGTGGGCACGATGCGGATCTGACGTGGCAGATTAGAAGTCAACGTGGGGAATATTCTGGAAATAACTCAGCTTGATCTGTTGACGTGATTTAGGGGATTTTGGATTTCATTTTCACAATTTTAGGATATTACCTTTTTAATTTGATTAGTTTCCTTGTTGTTTTGGGAATTTGAAGCCTATAAATACCCACCTTTGGGTAAAGCTAAGGATCATCTCTTGTTTTTAGTTCTTGTTGCTACTTTATTTTCATTTTCAATAAAGTTTTCTTCTTTTGTTTTATTTCTGCTTTTTTTTATTTTATTTTATGCTTTTGCATTATCAAAACATGTTAAGCGTGATAATCAATATCATGCTTGGCTAATGTTTCTCAAGCTAAGAGCTAGTACGAATCAATTCCACGCGTGAGAATTGAATATTACTTAAATCCCTTCGGGATATATTTTTGACCTTCTGCTTAGATAGTTTGGCAATCGACCTTACTAAAACTTTTAAACGTTTTTCAAATCAAAAGGGATCCGTTGGTCTAGAATCGTTTAATTATACAGCTGGGAGGAAGGATCAGCCTGTGGCATTTCGACTTCCTATGAACACTCTTAGCGGCGGTCTACTAAGGAAAGACAAGATGGGAAATGATTCTCGATGAGACAACTTCCGAGTCGGGCTTTTCCTGTTTTAAAACTAAGTATTTTAACGGTGATAGACGTGGCTAATTTACTTAAGAATCGACTTTCGAAGATAGACTTGGAAAGATTTGTTACATGAGAGAAAAGTAAGTCACGATGGGTTGGGCCTCGTAGATTGTAACCGACATGAATCCCGGAGCAAAAATCTATTTTTGATGATCGTGGGAATTGATGAAACTAGCTCGAAGCGATTCTTATACTCGTGATTATTCAACTTAATCTTTCACCTTATTTATTTTACTGCTTCTATTTTAATACATCTTTCTTTGCAATCTTACCTATTTATTTTATTTCCTTGTTACTTCTCTAATCACGCCAACCCTCTTTTTTACTCTTTCTTTCAGCTTCTAAGTCGGGAACAAGAAATTTAATCAAGAATTCCATTAAACTCCCTATGGATCGACCCTCTTCCATTATTCTACCTTTTTTATTTTATTTTTGAAGAGGTTTATTTTATTTTGATAGGCAAAACGACGCTTGTCAAAATTGGCTCCGTTGCCGGAGAGTTTTATTTTCGACAATTATTGATTATTTTGTTTGATTTTTATGACCAGGAGAAACCTAGGGACTCTAGTTCAATATAACCCAGAAATTGAGCATGCGCTCGTAGAAACCATGGTCAATCGCTTCGACGAAAGAAGCAGCAAGACCAAAGAGAACGAAAATCCAATCTGGAGTCCACTTCTGCGACGCCATCATGTGAACTGGAACCAACTCCCAACGAAGGACCATCTCCCAATGCCACTGCTCTAATCACAAATCCCACATTTAAACCGGAGCCAATGGCGAACCAAACCATTAGAGAGCTTGCTGTCGCCCCCCAAGTACAACAACTGCTCTGTATTACCTTTCCTCAAGGCACCACCCCTCAACTCAAAACGGGGTTAATTCATCTCCTCCCTACATTCAGCGGTCTCCCTAGCGAAAGTCCACATAAACATCTCACCGAATTCCACATGGTGTGTAGTAGCATGAAGCCGCAAGGAATCTCGGAAGACCAAATCAAACTAGGGGCATTTCCTTTTTCCTTAGCCGCAATGGCAAAGGAATGGTTATTTTACCTTCGGCCTAACTCAATAACGACATGGGCTGTGTAAGCACTAAATTTTGTCCGGCTTGATTTCGTGTTTAATTTTGAAAAATAAAAAAAAATTTAAAAATTTTGAAAAAATAAAAAATAAAAAATACATTTCGAGCCCTAAATTTTCCTTAAATTACATTTCGACCCCTAAACTTTTCTTAAATTACATTCTGACCCTTAAACTTTCCTTAAATTACATTTTAACCCTTAAACTTTCCCTAAAATTACATGTTGACCCTGATACTTTCTCCAAATTACACTTCAGCCCCAGAAGTTTTACTGCGTTTACGATTTAGTCCTTTTGACAGATTACACGATTTGGGGCACCCACTCTCCGGATTTTCCAGCCACCAGCCCAGGGCATGGCCTCCCTCCTCCCTAGCCACCTAATACTTGCAAAAAAACAGACATAAAAGGGGTTCTTACCCCTAAAAAAAAGAAGAGGAGAGAACTCTCCCCAAAAAAAGAGAACCCAAAAAATAAAGAGAGAAAGAGGAAAAAGAAAAAGAAGAGAGATGTAACACCCCAAACCCGGCCTGAACGTTATGACCAGATCTGGTGTGTCACATGAACCTATAACTCAGATTATGACCTTTTGCTTGTTATGACTTAGGTGATATTTTTATTAGAACAGCAAGGTTGTGACAAGTCATTTTGTTAAGTTTTTAGAATATCCAATCGTTGAACTCGATAAGTTTGAAAACATTTTTAGGAGTTTGGAAAAAACCCGCTCAGCCTACAACTATCAGTTTTGATAAAATGTAAATTAACCCATTAAAGAAAATAAAACCAGTTAAGAAATTTAAATAGCGACCTTATTACAATTAAAACCCAAAAATAGCAAAATAAAATACTTAAAGTAAAACGAAACCGAATTTGCAGATGCTGTGGCCACTCTGAATCTCTCACAGCTCTAAGCCCACTAAGATTGAGGGTTACCTGCAGAGATGAAATTAAGGGGTGAGTTTGATAACTCAGTGTGTAATATAATCTCAACCATAAGCCAAAACAGATCAAGCCTCAGATTCAGATTTAATTGGGCCTTGGCCCATTATAGAAATCAGGTTAAGCCCATAAGCCCATAACAGATACAGATCAGATATAATATGCAAACAGAAAGCCCAACCCAGATCCATCCATAACACCCCCGTACCAGCCTTACACCATGTGGGGAGATTACTCGACCCACCCAACTGCTACACAGCACAGAAATTTGCAGCGAGGCTGCCAGATATTGTGACGAGGTCACCAGTTACAGATATTGTGGCGAAGCCACCAGAACAGATATATATGTGGCGAGGCCACCAGAACAGATATATATGTGGCGAGGCCACCAAATTGCAGCGAGGCTGCCAGAATGCTTCCTACATCATAAACCCAAACCCCATGCGACAGACATACATGTTATAACATATAACATACAGAATCTCATGCATCAGATATACACATGTATCATGAGATATGACATACAGAAATAGAAAATCATACGTTTCATACAGAATTTACCCTAGGGGTATAAAGGTCATTTTGCACATAGGGGTAAAATGGTAATTTTCCATACTTAGGGGTATTTTAGTCCTTTTCACCGATTTTCAGGGTTTTTATGCAAGTCCAAGTAATTACTAGTCCATTAGTGTTTACAGAAGTCCTTTTAACCTTAGTTTCCAATTTTGCCCTTTTTAGCCCCAAAAACCCCTAATGGGCCTTACTAAATCCATTATCGTCTTAAGCCCGTTAAATCCAACTTTTAATGTTCAGATTGTTAATTTTAACCGGTTTATTCTCAACATACCGCCAGAATGCTTTTAATGACGATTTTACTGATATGGGCTCGAAAGCCCATTGGGCCCACCTTTGGCCCATTCAAGCCAAACTTACCGAAATGCTCGAAATTGCACCTTTTGCAATTTCGCCCTCGTCAATTCCTAGTTTGACCATAATAGAGTATTCGGCTACTCTTAGATCCTTCCAAGACTGATTTTAGGTCACTTTTGATCGGTCACTTTTGATCGGTCACTTTAGAACAGTTTTCGGTCATTACGGCCTTCGCCGTCCTGGTCTATGAGGGAGATGCGTTACACACCTGTTAGCTGTCGAAGTGTTGAAGAACCCACATACAAATAGCCTACAATTGAACACTAATGTATTAGCCTAAAACTCGATAACTAATAAAGCATAATCTTCTTACCAAAGTCGGCCAACATGGCCTAACTCTCTAAAAGCCTTTACCTTGCTGCCGAAATAAGAACTAGGTCTAAATGAATCGTAGCCTTCAACTCCTCGTTTGATCACCTTTCCTTGCTATCCAATGCACCAAAAGAATCAAACCATAGCATTAGAATTTTATAAACAAGGTTGACATGCCCCTAACGATCTAAGGGTTTCAGCTTTTCTTTATGATGTTGAAAAACGAATGTACTTAATGATTAGATCGCTTACCGATGCTTCCACTCGAAGAATATTGCTTCCACACTTCCACTTACTTAGATCTATACTAGATCTACAGTAAATCTAGCTTTAACGACACAAAAGTGGCTCTAGAGATATTCGGCTTTTGAATGGTTAGAAGGAGATGCTTTCGGCTTTTGAATAAGTGGTATGGTGTCCTTGTCGTTTCAACCAATAAAATGGGTGAGATGATTCGGCAATAAGGGAGATGACAGGCAAGAAATCGGCTTATAGAAGAAATCAAGGAAAGAAGGAGAAGTTGGTTTCAGCAAGAAGAAACAAATGGAGAGGAGAAAGCGTTTAAAGAGAAGAATAGGAGGAGAGGTATTTGATCAAAAGGGGTTCGGCAATGGGGTATAACAGGGTTCAGCAACGGGGTATAACAGGGTTCGGCAACTAGAGCAGAAAAAAAGGAAAGAGAAGAATTTGGAAGACCTAATTGCTAAGTAAAAATCGGAAAAAGAACCACAAAAATAGCCTAAAGAAATCGGCACCAAAAGAGACCCTAATGCCGATTGTGCCTTTCCTATGTTGCTTGCCGAATTTGCACCCAAGAGAGTCCCTTGGCCGGCCACTTTCATTCAAATTCAAAAGTCCTTAATTTGCTCCTTGATTCACTCCTATGACCGATTCAAATTTCACCCTAAGCAAAGTTCAACTCTGCTTCAAACTCTTACCTGTTCAAACATAAAAATTAAACACCACACATGCCCACTCTGGGACTTGAACCTTGGACCTCCAAACTCACTTAGGCGCCACTTTAATAGCTCCTAAGTGGCGTCATATTGCCACTCCACCACTGGCCAGCTTATGCCTCATTTCACACATATTTTCTTATCACACCTACATCCAAGAGACCCCTATCTCCTAAGTCGAAAATAGAAAATTTTGCCGAGTTTCTAACCAACACCTGGGCCTTCCATAGGCCCATCAACACTCCCCAAACATGCATTACACACCCAGATACCAAAGTTCAAACATTTTATCAGATGAACAACAATCTAAGTGAAACCCAAAAATTAGGGCGTTACAACTCTACCCTCCTTAAAGAAATTTCGTCCTCGAAATTTTAGCTGATCCAAACAAATAGGGGTACTGTTGACGCATTGCCTCTTCTGGTTCCCACGTAGCTTCCTCTCTGCCATGACGCCAAAGTACCTTTACTAATGGGACTGATTTTCTTCTTAGAACCTTCACGTCTCGATGTAAAATCTGTACAGGCTTTTCCTTGAAACTCAAATCAGGCTGTACTTCCACCTCTGCAACTGGTAGAATATGGGTAGGGTCAGAACGATATCGTCTTAGCATGGATACGTGAAACACATCATGAATCCTATCCAACTCCGGAGGTAATTCCAACTGATAAGCCACCGGACCTACTCGCTTAAGAACCTGATAAGGCCCAATAAACCGTGAACTTAGCTTGCCCTTCTTACCAAATCTTAATATATTATTCCAAGGTGAAACCTTCAGAAAGACCATGTCACCCACTGAGTACTCAATCTCCTTACGCTTCAAATCTGCGTAAGACTTCTGCCGATCAGATGCCTCTTTTAACCGATCCCTAATCACCTTGACCTTCTCCTCAGTCTCTGCTACCAACTCAGGTCCAAGAACTTGCCGCTCGCTCAGCTCAGTCCAACAACTAGGTGAACAACACTTACGCCCATACAGTGCCTCATAAGGTGCCATACGGATGCTAGCCTGATAACTGTTATTATACGCAAACTCTGCTAATGGAAGATAATCCTCTCAACTGCCTCGAAAGTCGATAACACACCCCCTCAACATATCTTCCAGAATCTGAATAACCCTTTTTGACTGACCATCAGTCTGAGGATGAAAAGCCGTGCTAAAGTTCAGTCGCGTTCCCAATGCCTCATGCAACTTTTGCCAGAACTGAGATGTGAATCTAGGATCTCGATCAGAAATAATAGACATTAGCACCCCATGCAGTCGCACAATCTCCGCGACATATAATTTGACTAACTTCTGAAGTGGATAATCAGTGCGTACAGGGATGAAATGAGCAGATTTAGTCAACCTATCTACAATCACCCAAATCGAGTCCTTTTTCGACGGCGTTAAGGGCAACCCACTTACAAAATCCATGGTCACCATCTCCCACTTCCAAAGTGGTACTTTCACTGGTTGCAGAAGTCCAGAAGGTAACTGATGTTCAGCTTTCACCTGCTGACAAGTCAGACATTTCCCCGCAAATTTTGTTACCTCTCGCTTCAGCCCAGGCCACCAATATAGTTCCTTTAAGTCATGGTACATCTTATTACCTCCAGGATGAATAGCACACAGTCCTTTATGAGCTTCATTCAGAATTGCTTGCCTCAAATTAGAATCCTTCGGGATGCAAACTCTACCTCGGAAACATAGAACTCCTTCACTGTTAAGTCCAAACTCAGAAGTATTCCCATCCTTAATCTACTGAAATCGAGAAACCAAAGACTCATCCCTCGACTATTTTTCCTTAATCTCATCCACCCAGGTTGGCCTTACTTGTAGTTCTGCTAATAGACTACCGTCATCATACAGACTCAATTGGGCAAACATCGCTCTCAGATCGGATACAGTTCTATGACTTAGGGCATCAGCCACCACATTAGCTTTACCTGGATGATACTCGATCGCACAATCATAGTCCTTAAGTAACTCTACCCATCTCTGTTGCCTAAGGTTCAGCTCCTTTTGAGTCAGCAAGTACTTAAGGCTTTTATGATCTATGTATATAATACACCTTTCTCCGTACAGATAATGTCTCCAAATCTTAAGTGCAAAGATTACTGCTGCCAGCTCCAGATCATGGGTAGGGTAGTTCACTTCATGAGGTTTAAGCTGTCGCGATGCATAAGCAACCACTTTACCCTCTTGCATCAACACACAGCCCAACCGAACATGTGATGCGTCACTGAACATGGTAAAATCTTTTCCAGACTCTGGTTGAATCAGTACAGATGCCTCGGTCAGAACCTTCTTTAGTTTCTCAAAAGCTTCCTGTTGTTGCTCGGTCCAAATAAATGGTACTCCTTTTCTTATGAGTTTTGTCAACGGCACTGCCATCACAAAAAATCCTTCCACGAACCTTCTATAGTACCCAGCTAAACCCAGAAAACTCTGAATTTCTGCCACTGATTTTGGTGGTTTCCATTCCAGAATTGCTTCAATCTTTCGAGGGTCCACCTTAATCCCCTCAGCAGAAACAACATGCCCCAAGAAAGTTACCTCCCTCAACCAGAACTCACACTTACTGAATTTCGCATAAAGCTCCTTTTCCCTTAACACTTGCAGCACCACACGGAGATGCTCATCATGCTTCTCCTCAGATTCAGAATAGACAAAATATCGTCGATAAATACGACTACAAAACGATCCAAGTACAACTGAAACACTCGATTCATTAGATCCATAAATGCTGCAGGTGTATTGGTCAGCCCAAATGGCATAACCGAGAACTCATAGTACCCATATCGAGTTCTGAATGCTGTCTTGTGAATATCCACCTCTTTCACCCTTAACTGATGGTATCCAGATCGAAGGTCGATTTTTGAAAATACTGAAGCTCCTCTAAGCTAGTCAAATAAGTCATCGATTCTTGGCAACGGGTACTTATTCTTAATCGTCAGTTTGTTCAACTGTCGATAATCGATGCACATTCGCATTGACCTATCTTTCTTCTTCACGAACAACACTGGTGCTCCCCACGGAGACACACTTGGCCTAATAAAGCCTCTATCCAACGGTTCTTGAATTTGAGCTTTCAGCTCAACCAACTCCTTCGGTGCCATCCTATAAGGTGCAATGGACACTGGTGCCATACCAGGCAACAAGTCGATCCCAAATTCAACCTCTCGATTCGGAGGTAAACCCGGAAGCTCTTCTGGAAAAACATCTTGAAAATCCTTAACGGTTCTAACTTTGTCCACAGTCAGTTTCTCTGTTTCTGCTTGACTTATGAATGCCAAATAAGCCTCACATCCTTTTCGAATCCATTTCTCGGCTCTTAATGCCGACACCACATTGGACAGATAATCTCTACGTTCACCTATCACTATAATTTCCTCATCCTCTACGGTCTTTAATCTCATTCGCTTAGCAGCACAATCCAGAGTAGCCCTATGCTTAACAAGCCAATCCATTCCCAAGATAAGATCAAATTCTCCGAAAGGTAGCTCCATTAAGTCTCCAGAAAAGGTTTTTCCTTGAGTTTCTATAGGCACGTCCCTATACAGTTTGTCTACCCTAACCGAATGGCCCAAAGGACTTAGTACAGATACCCCACTCACTGACTCCTCAGAGCGCACACCCAGTGACCCAGATATAGCACATGCAACATAAGAATGGGTAGATCCAACATCTATCAACGCAGTGTATGGCATACTAGAAATCAAAAACGTACCGGTTATGACGTCAGGAGCATCACCCTCCTCTCGATGACGAGCTGCATACACCAACGCTGGCTGGCGAGCCTCAGCAAAACCAGCACCCCTACCAGGTGCTCCTCGTCCTCGACCATTACAATTTCCACCTCTGCCTTGTCCACGACCCCTCGGGGCTGGTGGTCTACCCCTCACTGGTTGAGCAACCCTCTGATCCATAACTTGAGCCTGATCAGGTTTTAGGGACAATCCTTAACCCTGTGCTCCATAGATCCACATCGGAAGCAAGCTCCAGAACGTTTCCAACACTCGCCCATATGTATCTTACCACAACTCCTACAACCCTACGGTCTAACAGTATTCATTGGCACCGCTCGCACTGGTTCTGCCACTCTTGCTCTCTTAACATTCCTGCTGGCCCCACCTGATGGTCCAGAATCCCTCCGGAAGCGGTTCCTATCCTTTTCGCGATTCTGTCTTTTTATCCGTTTTACTTCTTTAGCTATCTTAGCTTTCTCAACCAAAGCAGCAAAGTTACGCTCCCTCTGCAGAGCAATCAGCACCCTCAGTTCATCCCTCAGACCATCCTCGAAGCGCACGCTATGCTTATACTCAGTAGCAACTATCTCAGAAGTATATCGGCTCAACCTCAAAAACTCAGCCTCGTACTCAGATACTGTCCTACCTCCCTAAACCAAATTCAAGAATTCCTTCCAGCGGGCGTCCACATAGCTAGCCCTAACATATTTCTCTTTAAAGGCTGTCTTAAACAGCTCCCAAGTTACCTCACCAGCTGAAGTTCCATCTCTCACTGTGAGCCACCACTGATAGGCTTCATCTCTAAGCAACGATACAACTCCCTTCAGCTTCTGCTCCACAGAGCAGTCCAGATCATCCATGATTCGCTCTATGGTCTCCAACCAATACTCGGCCACATTTGGGGCTACACCAGATACGCCCCTAAAGAATTCTGCTCTATTAGCCCGGAGTCATTCAGAGATAGATCCCCGGAATCCATTATTGGTACTTGCCCCAGCAAACCTTTCCAAAACTCGTAGCATTGCTTGTGATAGGGC
Organism: Gossypium stocksii; assembly: GCA_020496765.1. Classification (NCBI taxonomy): domain Eukaryota; kingdom Viridiplantae; phylum Streptophyta; class Magnoliopsida; order Malvales; family Malvaceae; genus Gossypium; species Gossypium stocksii. The sequence continues at coordinate 43,623,211 of CM035628.1, read as the reverse complement.
GTCATCCCCTACACCCTGATCATGCGACTCCACATCCGTTGCCGGTGGTATCGGTACATCAGCTGCCGGCGCATGACTCGAAGATGAAGATTTAGCTCGTGCACTACCTTGGCCACGTCCACGGCCCTTACCACGAGCTGCTCGCGTACTCATTTCGTATTATCTGTTTTAGAAATTTTATGAGTCAGGTTAATATTCCAGTGTTTATTACAGATGTCTTATGAATAAGTAGAATTTCAGACTTTGTTTCCTTTCGCGGACGCCTAGCTACAATCTTAGTCTACTTATCAAAGTTTCTATAGTTTCAGTAATACCCTAACTAAAGTATCATAACAGAGTCTTAGTCAGGCATATAATCAGAATTGCAGAATTATTCAGAAAGGTTTAGAAAACTTACAGGCTTGGGCCGGAGATTTGGTGTGCCACTCTTTCGAAAGATTACATAGGAAAACTTAATTTATTCTTTGAAAATAAATTATTTATGTACGAAAGGAGTTCATCAAAACAAGTTCCAATTAATTTTGAAAACACTTGTTAAAAACATGATCTTTTGAAAATCTTTATTTTGATTGTTTGAAAAGTTCCTTTTTTAGACCCGATCCATAGCCAAGTTGTTGCAACCTGGCTCTGATACCACTAAATGTAACACCCCAAACCCGGCCTGAACGTTATGACCAGATCTGGTGTGTCACATGAACCTATAACTCAAATTATGACCTTTTGTTTGTTATGACTTAGGTGATATTTTTATTAGAACAGCAAGGTTGTGAAAAGTCATTTTGTTAAGTTTTTAGAATATCCAATCATTGAACTCAATAAGTTTGAAAACATTTTTAGGAGTTTGGAAAAAACCCGCTCAGCCTACAACTATCAGTGTCGATAAAATGTAAATCAACCCATTAAAGAAAATAAAACCAGTTAAGAAATTTAAATTGCGGCCTTATTACAATTAAAACCCAAAAATAGCAAAATAAAATACTTAAAGTAAAACAAAACAGAATTTGCAGATGCTGTGGCCACTCTGAATCTCTCACAGCTCCAAGCCCACTAAGATTGAGGGTTACCTGCAGAGATGAAATTAAGGGGTGAGTTTGATAACTCAGTGTGTAACATAATCTAAACCATAAGGCAAAACAAATCAAGCCTCAAATTCAGATTTAATTGGGCCTTGGCCCATTACAGAAATCAGGTTAAGCCCATAGGCCCATAACAGATACAGATCAGATATAATATGCAAATAGAAAGCCCAACCCAGATCCATCTATAACACCCCCGTACCAGCCTTACACCATGTGGGGAGACTACTCGACCCATCCAACCGCTACACACCACAGAAATTTGCAGCGAGGCTGCCAGATATTGTGACGAGGTCACCAGTTACAGATATTGTGGCGAAGCCACCAGAACAGATATATATATGGCGAGGCCACCATAACAGATATATATGTGGCGAGGCCACCAGATTACAGCGAGGCTGCCAGAACGCTTCCTCCATCATAAACCCAAACCCCATGCGACAGACATACATGTTATGACATATAACATACAGAATCTCATGCATCAGATATACACATGTATCATGAGATATGACATACAAAAATAGAAAATCATACGTTTCATACAGAATTTACCCTAGGGGTATAAAGGTTATTTTGCACCTAGGGGTAAAATGGTAATTTTCCATACTTAGGGGTATTTTAGTCCTTTTTACTGATTTTCAGGGTTTTTATGCAAGTCCAAGTAATTACTAGTCCATTAGTGTTTACAGAAGTCCTTTTAACCTTAGTTTCCAATTTTGCCCTTTTTAGCCCCAAAAACCCCTAATGAGCCTTACTAAATCCATTATCGTCTTAAGCCCGTTAAATCCAAATTTTAATGTTCATATTGTTAATTTTAACTGGTTTATTCTCAACATACCGCCAGAATGCTTTTAATGATGATTTTACTGATATGGACTCGGAAGCCCATTGGGCCCACATTTGGCCCATTCAAGCCCAACTTACCGAAATGCTCGAAATTGCACCTTCTGCAATTTCGCCCTCGTCAATTCCTAGTTTGACCATAATAGAGTATTCGGCTACCCTTAGATCCTTCCAAGATCGATTTTCGGTCACTTTTGATCGGTCACTTTAGAACAGTTTTCGGTCATTACGGCCTTCGCCGTCCTAGTCTATGAGGGAGATGCGTTACACACCTGTTAGCTGTCGAAGTGTTGAAGAACCCACGTACAAATAGCCTACAATTGAACACTAATGTATTAGCCTAAAACTCGATAACTAATAAAGCATAATCTTCTTACCAAAGTTGGCCAACATGGCCTAACTCCCTAAAAGCCTTTACCTTGCTGCCGAAATAAGAACTAGGTCTAAATGAATCGTAGCCTTCAACTCCTCATTTGATCACCTTTCCTTGCTATCCAATGCACCAAAAGAATCAAACCATAGCATTAGAATTTTATAAATAAGGTGGACATGCCCCTAACGATCTAAGGGTTTCAGCTTTTCTTTATGATGTTGAAAAACGAATGTACTTAGTGATTAGATCGCTTACCGATGCTTCCACTCGAAGAATATTGCTTCCACGCTTCCACTAACTTAGATCTATACTAGATCTACAGTAAATCTAGCTTTAACGACACAAAAGTGGCTCTAGAGATATTCGGCTTTTGAATGGTTAGAAGGAGATGCTTTCGGCTTTTGAATAAGTGGTATGGTGTCCTTGTCGTTTCAACCAATAAAATGGGTGAGATGATTCGGCAATAAGGGAGATGACAGGTAAGATATCGGCTTATAGAAGAAATCAAGGAAAGAAGGAGAAGTTGGTTTCGGCAAGAAGAAACAAATGGAGAGGAGAAAACGTTTAAAGAGAAGAATAGGAGGAGAGGTATTTGATCAAAAAGGGTTTGGCAATGGGGTATAACAGGGTTCGGCAACTAGAGCAGAAAAGAAGGAAAAAGAAGAATTTGGAAGACCTAATTGCTAAGTAAAAATCAGAAAAAAAAACCACAAAAAGAGCCTAAAGAAATCGGCACCAAAAGAGACCCTAATACCGATTGTGCCTTACCTATGTTGCTTGCCGAATTTGCACCCAAGAGAGTCCCTTGGCCGGCCACTTTCATTCAAATTCAAAAGTCCTTAATTTGCTCCTTGATTCACTCCTATGACTGATTCAAATTTCACCCCAAGCAGAGTTCAACTCTGCTTCAAACTCTTACCTGTTCAAACACAAAAATTAAACACCACACATGCCCACTCTGGGACTTGAACCTTGGACCTCCAAGCTCACTTAGGTGCCACTTTTATAGCTCCTAAGTGGCGTCATATTGCCACTCCACCACTGGCCAGCTTATGCCTCATTTCACACATATTTTCTTATCACACCTACTTCCAAGAGACCCCTATCTCCTAAGTCGAAAATAGAAAATTTTGCCGAGTTTCTAACCAACACTTGGGCCTTCCATAGGCCCATCAACACTCCCCAAACATGCATTACACACCCAGATACCAAAGTTCAAACATTTTATCAGATGAACAACAATCTAAGAGAAACCCGAAAATTAGGGCGTTACAAGAGAAGAGAGAAGAAGAAGAAAAGAAGAGGGAGAGGAGAGCGTCGCACCACCGACGGAAGAAGTGACGGAGGCGCCTACGGCAGTGGGAGAAGAAAAAGAAAGAAGAAGAAGAAGAAAGAAGAAAGAATAAAAAAAAAAGGAAAGAAAAAATTAAAAATTAATTTTCTTTTTTTAAATAGTCGGGCCGACCCGACCCAACCCGAAACGACCTGACCCGACCCGCGACGACCCGACCTGGCAGCAACCCACCGGCCGGCCCACCAGCAAGCCCAAACCAAAAAAAAGAAAAAGAAACGAGAAGAAAAATGAGCAGCCCAATAAAGGCCTAATCAAAAAAAAAAAAAAGGAAAAAGGGAGAAGCCCAACAAGGACCCATTCTCAACAGCCAATAACTTTGGGCTTTTGGTGTATATTCTTAACTTTTTTACTATTACCCACTTTGAATTTAATATATATTTTTGGACTACATTTTATTTTAATATTATTATTTTTTTAATATTTGTTTTTATTTTTATTTTTATTTTAGAAACTTTTTATTTATAATATTTCATATATTTAATTAATCTCAATAAATAAGGCAATGCATCGATTTAACATTAAGTCGTTGATTTCATCGCTATGGTGGGTGAATATCATTGACTAGTGTTAAAAATGGGGCGCCCTTCTAAAAATTGAAAAATTTAAAAATTCTCGTGTTTTGAAATAAGATATTTATTTTTGTGATTATTGGTAAATGATCAAATTTTATTTTTAAAATGTAGATGATGATACGTAATGTGTCAAAATTCTAGTGTTGTAAAATTTTCGTGTTTCCAAAAATTTTTTCATTTTTTAAAAAAATTCAGGTTTCAAAAATTTTCGTATTTTCAAAAAATTTTTGTATTTTTGAAAAAAATTTCTCGTGTTTCAAATTTGTTGTGTTTTCAAAAAAAATTCGAGTTTCAAAATTTTTGTTTTTTCAAAACTTCTCGTGTTTCAATTGGATCATGATTAAATATTAAATCGAACTCGTACTTTTGAAAATTAAGACAACGCGCGCTTAACGAGATACCAATTTTGGGCGTCGTGTGGGTGCTAATACCTTCTTCGTGCGTAACTGACTCCCAAACCCTATTTTTCCTGGAATTTTGACGTAGACTTAAACTCGGCCTTTTTTTTAAAAAAAAAATTTCTTTTAAAAAGAGGATTTATTAGGTGCCCGATCACACCTAGGAAAAAGGATCGATGGCAATTCCCCTTTTTTATAAAATCGAAACTCAGTTTTTAAATTTTCAAGAATCACCTCAAGTAGCGCCCAACCAAATTTTACGTCCCTACGGCTGGCGACTCCACTGGGGATTACATTTTTTTGAGAGTCGAGTCTAGAATTAAACGCGTGTTGTCAAAATTTTTGAAATTCCTTGTTCAAATTAATATTTAGTCGTGATCCTTAAATTTTGTTTTTTTGAAAAGTCATGCATTTGCATCATGTTGTAAATATTTTTCTAACTTGTTTTATCTTTTTGTTTTTCAGCTCTAGGTTTTTACGGTTTTAGTTTTTAGTTTTAAAATAAAAACGAAAAGGTTTGTGAGTTTCTCCCCACACACCATGCACTTGCATTTTTGCATAACATGAGCTCTCTACCTGGGCTCCGTCCGCTTAAGTGGAAGTAAACGCTATGCCTTCGTGAAATAACTCGTCCCTCTGCACAGGCTAGTGAATACTTTCGGGTTACATATGACTTATGCTTTCGTGAGCTAACTTGTCCCTCCGCATAGGTATAATTAAATGTAATCCCTCGAATTGAACTCGTGAGCATGTGATGGGCAATGACCGAGGCTCTGTACTAATCTTAGTAGACGATAGTATGAACAATTCGAGTACCTGTCTAGAACCGAAACCGGATATAGTGAAACATACGAGCCACCTAACTAGAGCCAAGCCGAACCTTTGTCCGTTTAATAGTCACCAAAATAAGTACATGGGAGAAACGCCTCTTACCTTTTATTTCTTTTACATTTACACTTTTTATGCAAGGGAATCGGATCTGTTTAGTAATTTGGATCGGGTAGATTATCTGATGAGTATGTGGGGGTAGATTTTTATAAAGCATGATGGCGCAAATATATATATAATAAATAAATGCACGATTGAATAGCTTAATTTGTTAGATTTTTCGTAGTTTTCCTCTGTTCATATTTTTCGTGATTACTAACCAAGGTTATTTGTCTTCATTTTTATTTTTCATCATGCATCATAGGCATCTTGTTAGGAAGGTGTTGATTAGAGATTGGTTGCCAAAAACGGGTTTCTGATGGAGGAGTCAATTACGCAAGTAACTGAGAAAAATGTCGTGGTTCGAGACTAGTCTTTAAAAACCCAGAAAGCGGGACAGTTTAAAAGAAGGATGTATCTCTAATCTTCCCGAGCATGTAACTTCGAATTCTCGTCAGAATAACCTTGAAGACTTGACTTGGATCTGGAAACAGTGGGACTCAGACAGCAGGGGCATCTTCACTGAAAAGTACGGGGATATAGCTCACTTGATCACCGTCAACGTAGATGAACAGCTGATTCAAGCCATGGTTCGATTTTGGGACCTAGCTTACCAATGTTTCACTTTCAATAAGGAAGATATGACTCCGACCATAGAAGAGTTGCCGCCTTGCTTCGTGTTGACAATGTACAATTCAACAAGATATATGTGAAAGAGTCCAAACCAATGACTTTCAAGAAAAAGCTAATAAAGTTGACGGGAATGACCGATACATGGGCTGAAAAATAGATAAAGAAAAATAATGAAATTACTTGTGTTCCGTGCTTTTCTTTGCGAGGTTTAGTTCAAAACCCTCCAGATATTGTGAAGAGAGTGGATCTGTTTGCTTTGGCCATTTACGGATTAATTGTCTTCTCAAAGGTTCTTGGGCATATAGAAGTTGCGGTAGTAGATTTCTTCAAAAGGTTGAGGCAAGAAATCAACCCCGTCCCAACTATCTTGGCCGAGACTTTTAGATTTCTAAGTTGCTGTAGGAGGAAAGGAGAAGGACGTTTTATTGGATGTGCACGGTTACTTAATGTTTGGATTTTGAGCCATTTTTGGAAAGTGGAGCGCATACCTTTCCACATGTTTTCAAAAACATCCGCCCTATTAGAAGCTTACTTTGGGAAAGATTGGCCAAAGGATGTCACCGAACAGCATTGGATTTCGATTTTTTAGAATCTCTGCGCTGAGGATATAACTTGGAGAGCACCATGGATCCATCCTTCGGTTCTGTTATACAAGTGTGGAAGCCAAGATTGGGTGCCTTTACTCAGATTATGGGGAAGAGTTGGATATGCTCAGTTAATGGTTCAAAGGTAGTTTGCTTTACGACAGTTCATACCCACTACCAGAGGATTGGCACAGTCTGAGTTTCCTTTACAAGTGCGGGTTACATGAAAAGAGTCCGAGATACTACAAAGTCTTGGAAGGAAAATCACCTAAGGGAGTTAGCTCTCTATGCTGATACTATCACTAAAGATTATGACATATGGAGACAACGACGAGTGAATAGTCAACAAATCTCGCCGACAGATTACACTTTCTAGAATCCTTTCTCAGAAGAAATGCCATCCGAGCTGGAAATAGCATGACATGAATTTGAAGTGAAAAGGCCAAGCTATTACGGGATATTAGTTCTCTTCAAGAGGAAAACTACCAGCTAAAGATAGATGTTCAAAATGAAAAATCTAGCACCGTGAAAGCTCAAAAAGAAGCTGAGATCATGAGAAATTACTTAAGGGATCTTCATTTGGAAAATAAGAAATTAAGAGACACTATAAGGAATAGTGGGTTGGGCAAATCATGGGCAGAATGGAACGAAGAACTAAGCAACATCAAAGGTGGGATTATGTGACAACCCTAATTTGACCCTAGTCGGGAAGTGGTTTCGAGACCACTAAACCGAGTCGCAAAAATAATTGAATGTTAAATTTCATGTCTAATATATGTGAAATTGCATGTGTGAAATTTTGGTGTATTGCTTTTGTCATTTGGATGTGAATTTTATTAAAGGGCTTAAGTGTGAAACATTGAAAATGTGTGAGGTTAATTAAAAGGGGCCAAATAATTGCATGGTGTAAAAGGATGGTTTTACATGTCAATTTACCCTTTTATAAGTAAGTGGCCGGCCAAGGTAATTATGATGGGCATATATACATTTTATGTTATTATTATATTAGATAGTGGTGTAAATTAAATAAAAAATAAAAGTAATTAAAATAAGAAAAATTAATAAACAAAAGAAAAAGAAAGATGTTATTCATCTTGATGGAGGTTAGCTGATTTTTTTAAAGGAGAGAAAGAAGTGAACTCAAGCTAGGTTTCGGTTCTTGATTTAGCAAGATTCAACGGTAAGTTTGATGATTTTCTTGTTATTCTTGTGGATTTTTCATAGTTAATACATTGTTTAATTAAGCCCATGTTAAAATTTATAAGTTGGTTGAGGGTTGAGTAATCGGCCAAGAGGTTTTTGTGCATCTAAAAATGTTGTTTTGCTTTTAGATTTAAGTGATGAAATTTCTCCACTTGACCTTGGCATATAGAAGGAGTTTGAGCTTATTTAGATGAAAAAAAATTAATTGATGAATTACTTGTATATATGTAATGCAATTGCCGAATGTGGCATTAGCTTATATTTGAACCATTTGTGGTTTTGAGATTTGGAAATATGAACTCCTTATCTTGCTTCCACCGAAACCACATGTTGATTTTTAGTTTAAGTAAAGCATTAGTTCCGGCTATGAGTTTTTGTGCATATGAAAATGATGTGTTGAATTTGTATATATGTGATGAAGTTACTCCATTGGGCTTTGGTAAGTAGAGGAGATTTGAGTTTACTTTGATGTTAAAATTCAAAAGTTAAATTATTGGTGTTTATTGTTCACAGTGCCGAATGTGATTTTAGAAAATGATTTAAGGAAAAATGTTTGTGTGTCTTGTGTTAAAATGATATTCGGCCAAGGACCCTATGTGTTAGCAGGTTCGGCTATTAATGCTTGATGTGTCATGAATGATATGATTAAGGTTTTGATGATGGAATGGTATGTTTAAAATATTTGTATATGGTGGTACATTGGCCGAATATGAGTTTATTTGGTTAGGTAAAATTTAGCTACTATAATGAGTTAAGAGGTATGTTAATAAAGGATATATTTGGTTAATGAGCTTAGGAATGCCCTTAATGCCGAATATGAATTTAAGAGAGGACTTGAGAAATTGTGGTGCTTTTTATTTATTCATGAGAAGACTTGGAATGAATGTTGTGATATTTGATTTATTTATGAAGTGTTTTGATAACTTAAGGAAGCTTTCAGTCATGGTGCATGTTCATGATGAAATGATGATAAATGCTATGTTTGGTTACTTGGGAGGGCATTCGGCTATTGGGGTCAACTTATAAAAGCCTTATGATGAGGTTGTAATAATGTTTATATTGTAATTGAATTGGCAAATTGCCGAATGTGATTTTATTAATAGCACCTCAATTTGATTATATATATATATATATCGTTATGTATCAAAGTAATTGCATTATGATTAAACAATGACATTTCCAACGATATTGCTTGTTAATGTGCATAACTTCCGCTATGAGATTATGAGTATAAGGGTCGAATATATATATATGCTTATATTTATGAATTTTCGGTTGAAGAGTTATGTGTTAATAAGATAAAAATTTGTTTAATTTTAGCTCAAGAGCTTAAGGGGGCAAACTCGGATCGGGAAAAAAATGAAGGTAAATATAGTTGTATGATAGCAGTGAGGTAAGTTCTTAAGTGTTTGAACTTTGTTAACTTTGTATGCTTAACAGTTGAATAATTGCAATTAAGAACATGTTTGATTAAATATTTGTAATCAATGTACCGAATCCATATTGAAATGAGGCTAGAAGCTGTATATGACTAGGATACCTAGTCGAATTTGGTAAGATGCAATTGATGTGCCAAGACATGTGTTATGTAACGTTGATAAGCTTTGAACAAAGATATGGGTTTCAATTATATGTGGTTGTATTATAAGTCATGAAAGTATGAGATAACATGTAAATTCGAATAAGGTATTAAGTGATTCAGGTACGTGTTAATTATTTAGGCTTATAAAGATAAGGTTGGATCGAATTGTGGATGTGAAGTGAAAAGCATGTGAGTAAATGTTATATATATGTAATTGTATACTTATCATAAGGACCAAGACTTCATTATATTTGTGTTATAGCCAAATGTAGTTAAGTGGCATATGTATATTTATATATTTGATACGGTCGAATGATCAATGTGATTAGAATGAAAGTTGTATATTTGGTAAAGCCGAATGGCTAATGTGAAATATGTACAAGATATGTATATGTGGTGAGGCCAAAATGGCTAATGTTAAATGTGTGCAAGTTATATATATATATACACACACATATATACATAGTGAGGTCGTATAGCTAATGAGAATGTTGAATGGCCTATTGGTTAATATAGAATAAAAGCAAATTATGTGATTTATGAATAGGTTCAAATGAAGGCATCACCTTGTTAATGTGTTTGTGTTATGTAAATACAAAAAGTATATGAAGTGATTGATAATATATCCAGGCTTAAAGTCCCGCAGGCTTCGTGCTGGTGACATGTCCGGGCTTAAAGTCCCGCAGGCTTCGTGCTGGTAATATATCCGGGCTTAAAATCCCGCAGGCTTTGTGCTGGTAATATATCCGGGCTTAAAGTCTCGTAGGGTTCGTGCTGGTAATATGTCCGGGCTTAAAGTCCCGCAGGCTTCGTGCTGGTGATATGTCCGGGCTTAAAGTCCCGCAAGCTTCGTACCGGTGATATGTTCGGGCTAAAAGTGCCGCAGGCTTCGTGCCAGTGATTGAATTCGGGTTTTATACCTAGTAGGCCATGTGCCGGTGAATTTACTAAAAGTATATGGCTGCGAGATCTTACACTAAGAGGACAAATTGAACTCGTATTACACAATAAGTGACTCAGGTATGTGATACTTACCTTTTGATGTGAGAATGACTCGAAATGGATTTTGATTATATTCAATTGTGAACATCGAGTCATGTGAAACTATTCTTAGTAGTATACCAATTAGGTATGTGGTACAAAATGAGAAGGTATGTTTTAAAAGTAGAAATTGTATTGTATCACAGCTCAATTTGAGCTAATAATTATTGACATGGAGATCTTAAAGTGTTCATGTTTACATAAATTTGGAAGTAATTAAAGGACCTACTATTAGTGTACATGAGTGATTATATATATATCCAGCTCCTGCAAAATTATATGCCAAAAGATATAAGTTTTATGCATAGGTGTTTTCAGTCATTGAAATTAAATGATGATATAGTACCTTAAATTAACTCTATTGAGTTGAATTAATGAATGATTTTGTGGTATGTGATGATGCAATTGTATGACACCGAATCTTAAGTAAATGAGATGTCTATATATTTATATAAGTGAATGAGTGTTAAGATCATCTAATTGATTATGACACATACGGCCAATGTGTGAAATTATGTGCAAATATTGATTTTGCTCTAAAATATGAATTCGAGGTTAATTGAAATTGTATGCTAAGTGTGTATTGTGTGCTTGTGAATATTCGACTATTTTGGACATTATCATGAAAGTATATGTGGTAGCTATGTGATGTGATTATTGAAATTATAGTTCGTTATGGAGCTCTAGATTGACTTCATCGAATAGAAGTAATGAATGATAATTGGTATTGAATGAAAACATTTTGTAATATCAAACTCAAGGCCAAAGAAATGTCAATTAAACTATGTGCAATTTATGGTCAGGCTTATTCGGCCAAATGAGATTTTACTAAATATTGTATATGAGATAAATGTGTTTAATTTAGTATAGTTGTTTGTTTTACTTAAGACTTACTAAGCTTATGAAAGCTTACTTTGAATGTTATGTTTCTCTGTTTTATAGACCGTTGACTCTTACTACCAGCTCGGGGATCGTCAGCATTTTGTCACACTATCTACTATTGTGGTAACCATATGATTTAGACTTAGCTTATGGCATGTATAGGATAGACTATAAGTAGGATGATATTTTAACTATTGTATATAAGCCATGCGAATATGGCATCTTTTGGAAGTTTACTTTTATAAGTTTTAAATTCGATCTTTGTTTGTGTATAGCATTTTTATAAACAAATGATCTTTTATTCAATAAAATGTTCAAAATTTTATTGTTCTGATCTGATCTGTTTTTCCTAATTTCCAGAAACGCTTGGTCCTATTCCGGTGAAGGTTACGGGATAGGGGTGTTACATTTTATTGGTATCAGAGCTAAGGTTTAGCCGATTCTAGGACTAACGTAGCGCGGGTGAGTCTAGCTATACATGCCATAAAATGATAAAATGATAGTGTGATGACTTCTGACAGTTGAAATGTGTTTTTCGTATAGTAATGAATCCCGATTTCAATCGAGCCATAGCTGATGATGTTGAAAGTGTTGCGCCTGCTCCCGCGCAAGGGACAGTGTTGATTGGCTCTCAGCCGAATTCGAATAATCAAAATGATGAGATGAAACAAGCCTTTTATGCTATGATGAATGAATGGTTCTCTGAATTTGTGAGAAATAATCCGGCTACACAACCTCTTCCACCTCCGAATAATCCCCTTTTGATACCTGATGTGCCTCCTGTGACCGATCCATTGAGATCGAGTAAACCTCCGATTGATAAAATTAGAAAAAACGGAGCCAGAGAGATGGGTAAAAGAAAGAGAAAAGTTAATTACGAGACTAAAGATTCCCGCAAACTATCAATGAGAAAAACCTTTCAGTCATCTTCAAAGAGGTTCAGAGAAGATAACAGCCGACCTAAAGTTGGTGCGGATTATTCGAGACGAGATCAAGATCGACCTTTTATAAAGTCGCAAGTTGCATCAGTTGTTAGCATGAGTAATATTCGACTACAAAGAATTGAATGTAAGCACTGTGGTAAATGGCATTTGTCGAAACCATTTTTTAAAGGCGGGTTTGAAAAACGGGGTTCGACTTTTTAAAAATGAAAACGGGAGTCGCCACCAATCTTTTTAGGTGTGATTGGATCACCTTATAAAACATTTTGGTCTACGAATTTTTGAGAAAACTGGTTCGGGAGTCAGTTACGTGTGAGGAAGGGTTAGCACCCTCACAACGCCCAAAATTGGTACCAAATTGAATTGTTTTCTATCTGAATGTCAAAGTTTGAAATAATTCAAAATAAGATCCCTTTAAAATTGGAATATTTTGAGTTTAAAAACCAAGAATCCTTCGGTCCAAAAGAACACGAATATCACATCCAGCATGATAGGACACGATATTCTCAAACTTTTGTAACTGAAATCACCTCGTAATTTAGGAAATTTTATTAAAAGGATATTTGGTTATTTAGTCAAGCGAAAAATCGCAACCCAGCATGTTAGGGCACTATTTCCCGATTTTCTAAACATCAAACATTGCCTTATTTAAGAAAAGAAACTTTTCAATTAAATGAAATATATATTTTTTAAAACAAAGAGTAATATAAAAAATAATTTGATATAAAAATCGAGAATCCTTCGTTCCAAAAGAACACGAATATCACATCCAGCATGATATGACACGATATTCTCAAAGTTTCGTAATTGAAATCACCTTGTAATTTAGGAAATTTTATTAAAAGGATATTTGGTTATTTAGTCAAACGAAAAAATCGCAACCCAGCATGTTAAGGTACTATTTCCCGAATTTCTAAACAGTAAACATTGCCTTATTTAAGAAAAAAAACTTTTCAATTAAATGAAATATATATTTTTTAAAACAAAGAGTAATATAGAATTTAATAAAAAAATAATTTGATATAAAAATCGAGAATCCTTCGTTCCAAAAGAACACGAATATCACATCCAGCATGGTAGGACACGATATTCTCAAACTTTTGTAACTGAAATCACCTTGTAATTTAGGAAAATTTATTAAAAGGATATTTGGTTATTTAGTCGAACGAAAAATCGCAACCCAGCATGTTAGGGCACTATTTCCCGAATTTCTAAACACCAAACATTGCCTTATTTAAGAAAAAATACTTTTCAATTAAATGAAATATATATTTTTAAAACAAAGAGTAATATAGAATTTAAAATAATTTGATATAATACTAAAATTATAAAAAAAATAAAATATAAAAGAATTAAAAAAACAAGGAAATAGGGATTAAATCAAAATGAAAAAAGGTTGAAAAATGAAGATGAACAAAGAATAAAATAAGAACAAGTCGCAGAAAATAAGAACGTAAGAGGGAGAGAAATTTGAGAGCTCTCAAGAATTTTTATTGCTTGCCAAAACTCAAGTGTGTTTTTCAATGGGGGGGAGGCCTCTATTTATAGTTGAGCCTCCTCAAATCCAACGGTACAGATTAATTACATCAACGGTTAAGATTAAAGGGTATCTACAAATTAAATCTCTAAGATTACAAAATCATATCTTCTAAGATTGCATATCATATCTAAGATTGCAATCATATCTAAGATTGTATCATATCTAAGATTGCATATCATATCTAAGATTGCATATCATTGAAGATTTTATCTCCATATGAGTCAAGCTTGTAGATGGACCTTAAATCTTTTCAAGTAATGGGCCATTCCGATCGGGCCCAAATTATATTTGTAATCCTGGACTAGGCTTGGAATTTATTTATTTATTTTTTATTATTTTGTGGTATGGGCCCGGGAAAAAATGGGGTATTACAGCTGCCCCTCTTTGCTTATTGCTGTGTAATAGGAATAAAGCAAAGACTATCAAATGACCCATTTTGCCCGGGCTCGCTTGAGTTCTTCGATCTGCTCCCCGTCGAATACAGAGAGGCCAAATCATCTTGGATCTGCTTTGATGAAAGTCAAATCTGCTATGTCTTCGATCTGTTCCCTGTAAGCACAGGGATACCAAATCATCTTGGATCTGCTTCGCTGCTGACTCAGGAATGCCAGATCTGCTGTGTGTTTGCTCTCCACCAAATACAGATATGCCAAACTTCGACTTGCTCTCTGCCAGTACAGAGACGCCAAATCATCTTAGATTTGCTTCAACGTAAACACGCGAAAGCCAAATCAGCTATGTCTTCGATTTGCTCCTCGCCAGTACAAGAATGCCAAACCATCTTGGATCTGTTTCAGTATAAACATCTAAATGCCAGATCTGCTATGTGTCTGCCCTCCATCGAATACGGAGATGCCAGACTTTGATTTGCTCTCCGTAAGTACAGAGACGCCAAATCATCTTAGATTTGCTTCAACGTAAACACGCAAAAGCCAAATCAGCTATGTCTTCGATTTGCTCCTCGCCAGTACAAGGATGCCAAACTATCTTGGATCTGCTTCAGTATAAACATCTGAATGCCAGATCTGCTGTGTGTCTGCCCTCCGTCAAATATGGAGATGCCAGACTTCGATTTGCTCTCCGCCAGTATAGAGACGCCAAATCATCTTAGATTTGCCTCAACGTAAACACGCGAAAGCCAAATCAGCTATGTCTTCGATTTGCTCCTCGCCAGTACAAGGACGCCAAACCATCTTGGATCTGCTTCAGTATAAACATTTGAATGCCAGATCTGCTGTGTGTCTGCCCTCCGTCAAATATGGAGATGCCAGACTTCGATTTGCTCTCCGCCAGTACAGAGACACCAAATCATCTTAGATTTGCCTCAACGTAAACACGCGAAAGCCAAATCAGCTATGTCTTCGATTTCTCCTCGCCAGTACAAGGACGCCAAACCATCTTGGATCTACTCTCCATCCATTATAGAGAGATAAGATCTGCTATCTTGGATCTGCTCCCTGTCCATTACAGAGAGATAAGATCTGCTATCTTCGATCTGCTCCACGTCCATTACAGAGAGATAAGATCTATCATCTTGGATCTGCTCTCCATCCATTATAGAGATAAGATCTGCTATCTTCGATCTGCTCCCCGTCCATTACAGAGAGATAAGATCTGTCATCTTGGATCTGCTCCCTGTCCATTACAGAGAGAGAAGATCTGCTATCTTCGATCTGCTCCCCGTCCATTACAGAGAGATAAGATCTGTCATCTTGGATCTGCTCCCTGTCCATTACAGAGAGATAAGATCTGCTATTTTCGATCTGCTCCCCGTCCATTACAGAGAGATAAGATCTGTCATCTTGGATCTGCTCTCCATCCACTATAGAGAGATAAGATCTGCTATCTTTGATTTGCTCCCCATCCATTACAGAGAGATAAGATCTGTCATCTTGGATCTACTCCCCGTCCATTACAGAGAGATAAGATCTGCTATCTTCGATCTGCTCTCCGTCCAGTACAGAGAGATAAGATCCATCATCTTTGACCTACATTGCCCCTAGAGGACATAACCTGTAGAATGCGTATGTGTTTATGCCTAATGATTAGGATGCCCTGATCGAAATGAGTCAAATGCTCCTAATTAGACATGTTATAATGCAAGATGTTATGAGAATGATTTCTATTTCAGATGTCATTACTCAAAGTTTCATCGCTTGCCTTTCTCAATGTCAATCAAACTCTATTTGTATGCTTTGGATCAATTAGGTTCTATTGTACCATCCTCTGAATGTTACGACCAACTGGAGATGTTTTAAAAAGATGATCCCCTCCTAGGATCGAATCGTCTGAACTGTCCAATCACTATTTGGACTGAAGAAGAAATTCTCTCGAGGACCTCCAATCCTTACTCAATGGGAATTCCTTAAACAATTGTTATGTTTTAGTTTCTTGTATTATCTAGAAATTTCCAGGGTAATATGTAAAACTTCGTTTGTGAAAATATTTTAGTTCATCAATCATCGTTTCAATGCAACATGCTTTATGAATAATGGACAACAGATAAATTGATCTTTGAGGATAATTAGAGTTTGAAAGATTTATCAAAAAAATAGAGGTTAATCTAGGAATCTATCTTTGTGAGGAAAGAGAATTCAAAGATAGTGAACAACACAAAAAATCAGATGCCCTAGATATCGCAGCTTGGGCTTCCATATACAAATTCCATGAAGACTGCTTTGAGTTTAACATGTGTTTAGAAGACCCAAAGTACTTTGTAGATGCCCTGGTATGTAACATACTCCGCTTCTTATCGAATCAGGTATAACAAGGTCACTACATGCCTTTCAAAATTTGAGCCGCCCTTTCGGGTTTTCAACTCAAAACCCTTTTGGTCTCAAGGCGCCCTTTGCGGGTTTTCACCTTGGCCTCTCCATTTTCTTTTTTCTTTTTTTTTTCTTTTTTCTTTTTTCTTCTTTTTCTTTTTTTTTTCTTTTCCTTTTCTTTTTTTTTTATTTTTGGAATAGAAGTCTCAAAGCGCCCTTTGTGGGTTTTCACCTTGGCTTCTGTGAGAAATTCTTATGGAGGAACCCTCTTTGTCATAAGCTTGTGTCGTCCATTTGATTAGGATGAAAATTTTCCAATTAAGCTCACTGGAGGTATTCATAAACTCATAAGAAAGGGATTGCCCCAGCAGCAATCCTGGCTGTCGTTTGACAAACACATAGCTTCAATGATGTCTCTGAAGCATCCACAAACTTCATAAATTGCCCCAGTTGTAAGGCTGTCAAATGAGCGTAGTAAATAGGGGCCACGACTGATATGGCTGTGGTGCTCATTTGATACACATAAGATAGAGAATGAACCAGTTCATGTAGATCATCAGCTGAAAGCCCAACCTAGTCTAAGAGAACATGATAGTAGGTCGGCCTTGTGGTCCAGCATGAGCACAAAGGTAAAAATTATTATTCTTCGGATTGCATATTTTGTTGTCAATGACAGTACCAGGTAGTACATCGTTGGAAGATCCTTGCTGAAAAAACTTGGTATGATGGTTCTTTTGTGCAACAATAACCACAAACTTAGGGTTCCAATCCTCATCAAGGAACTTGCAAGCCTCAATAACTTGATCAAGCTCTTTGTTCAAAACTTGATTGAACTGAGACTCACTAACCTCATCCCTGAAAATAATTATCTGATCAGGCTTCCTCTTCCCTGAACTTGCATAGGAGTCTAATAAAGCTTTCTTTAGTATACCCTCATCCACTTTGTCAGAAACTGGTTTGAGAAATGAATCTATCATTTCAAGCTTTGAAGACTGTGTACGAACTGATGCCCTATAGCGGGAAATCAAAAGCCATTGCCTAAAGTAAATCAACACCGCGGTTGATGGAATACCAAGCTGCTCAGGAGAGCCATGAGACACATCCATGCCAAGAATGATGGTTGGAACCTTTGAAACAACTGAAATTGAAGGTGTTTGCTCCAGCATAAGAGCAAGTAGTAGCATTTTATGCCAATTTTTACAAAGTCTCGGTCATCTTCTATATTCTTTTGTTGATTTGTCCTATTGGCCACCTTTGATGTACCGTGATAGGGTGCCTAATCTTTGAACAGATTGCTAATCTTTGTGCAGTTGAGGATGATTTTTCGGGACCCTATTTTATTTCTCATTTTTCCTTTTTTCTTTTTCTTTTTTCTCTTTTTTCCTTTTTTGTTTTTGAATTGATGACTATTGACTTTGTAATATTGGCATATGAAGCTACTCTCTCCCTCTTAATGGAGCAGTCAACAGCCACAAAGATGATCTATTACTAGCTCGAAACTTTTGACGAACACGGGCCCATAACAGACATGCCCCATAAGTCTTGACTCCTTAAATTCGGCATTTTTGACACGATCCATTTTCAAGATGGTCCAACAGTGTCCAAACCTCATGCTTTTCCTGGTCATCATGCAGTCATCTAACATTCTAGGCTTCTTTTACCTTGACAACATTTTTTGAAATAGCCTCCACGAGGTCTCGTCTTGGCTCCTTGGCTATGTATGTTCCAATTTCACAACCTTTCCTTTTTTAAGGTTATACCTTCTTCATGGGGTAAAATCTGTTTTTCTCCTTACTTTACCATTTCCAACAAATTAGGAGATATGTTACAATCTTTATCATCTTCAAAGTATTGAGATTCCTTTAAACACATGTCGCACTCAAAAAGGAAATCTGAATCTGTAATATCGTTGCCCCTGTCATTGATATCTAGAGATCTACTATAGGCATAAAGGAATATACAAGGAATGAATTCAAGAATGACTATTTACATGTTATGAATATAATGAAAATTTAGAAAGAATTTTGAAGGTCAAAAGAATATTTATCTGTATAAAAGAATGAAAGAATATTCGCTCGTATTGATAACAAAAGTATGTTTTATTGAAACAAAAACGTCTGAACACGAGCCTATTTCACAAATGAAATCTTGTTACTCCTAGGCTTTAGAGTAACAAGAGTGTTCTGCAGATTACTCTGTATAATTTCTAAAGACTACATGAAGTTCTTCCGCAGTCTAATTGTTTAAGGACTTTCTAGGCTAGTAAGAACGGATGCCCTCTAGATTTCCTTAATCAGTCCCTTCTTCATGTGTGGCATTGATGGAATGATTTTCATTTCAAAACACCCCGTCTCCGGGTAAGCTATCCCTCCGGATAAAAAAGTCTGGGATATGTAAGGGAACGTCTTCTTTACTCAGTCGTGACCCTCTTTTCTCTTCCTTTCTCTTTTTAACCTTAACTAATTAGGGTTTTTTTATGAATTTAAATGCATGTGATGTGATGCAATGCAAAAGCATGAATGCAAAAGAAAAGGAGATGTTGATTATGAATTCAATTCCATTAGAATAACTTTTCTAGAAAACAAATTTCTTTACATGAAAATAGATTACATATGCGGTCTTGCCCTTCATAGTCTAAGTGGAAACACTGATCTTCTCTTCATGGTCGAATCCTGTAAATTCTCCAAAAGATGCCTTTTCTTGCTGCTTGATCTGAGCCTCAATCTCTTGCTCGCTTATCTCCATGATACTTATCAAAAAGTACCAGCTCTTGGATAGTCTTCGTTGGCTTGAATCTTTGGCAATTAAATCAAGTCATGTATTCCTTCGTGGACTTCCGTCTTTCTCTCGTCATGCTCTTGGATAGCTTTCGTTGGCTTGAATCTCTGGCAATTAAATCATGTGTTCCTCCGTAGACTACCAGCTTTCTCTCATCGTGTTTACTTGGACTATATTCAGACGACCACACTATAATCCACTTTATCAAGAAATTTGTTTCCTTATGAGAAACTATTCTATTTAGGAATTGAATTTTGAATCAACATCTTCTTTTCTTTGATGTAATGTAATGCATGAATGCAAAAAGGTATCGATTTTGATTCAGTTTCATTTTAGAAAACGTTATTTAAGGAACAAAAGTCTTTTCATAAAACGGATGACAAATTCGCTTTCGCTCGTAGGCCTAGAGTCTTAACCCTATCTAATAACAAAGCTAACTCTCGACCTCTATCAGACTGAAGCTCATATTAGTGCTCAATGCGTCAGCTTGTACCGCCAAAGTCTATAAATAATTGGCTACCTCTTGAATTTGAGCTATGACTTCACCCATGAGGTAATCCTTACAGCCAAGAGCACCTCCTTCAATGCCTGTGAAGTTGTTCTAATTATCTTGAAAGATTGGTGAACAAGTAGGCATTCCTGCTTCGCAGCATGCTGCCTTAAAATGATATCCAACATTCTTAGTGCTTCTTGAGAGTCTTCAGATTTCTGCCCCTGCAGAGCATTTGAATTGCGTATCTTCGTAGCATGGCTAATCTCTACTTTAAAGGTTTTTGAATGATTCGATCTTCTTTAACCTCTGTCCCTCACGTCCATCTGAACTATCCCAACCATCAGAGCTTGCACTTCCATTATTTCTAATAGGTGTAACATCCTAAAGTACAACAATAAACTCAAGCTTGTTGTTTGGTAGCTGCCTTATAGTAAATGAACCTTTCTATAGGCAAAATTCTTTCCATCCCACTCGTTTTTTTACATTTTGTCAATCATTTTCCTCCTAAAACCCGTATCATCCCTAGGGCGACCATCTTCAAATGGAAGAAGTGTCCATCAACTCCTCATGCTTACCTTGAAGTAACCTACGCCTTGTCATGGAGTGTTAAACAATCTTCTTTGCAACATTAAGTGGCGGAAGAGGCAAGGATTCGAATATCGAGTGATGGCCTGAAATAGTTACTCGTTTATTTTCATGTTAAACAAGTAAGGTAGATCATAATTCAAGTAGAATATCTGCTTAATTCTGTTATCCTAATGGGCCCAAATATCCTTCAATCCTTGAAACACATTTTGTGCCGAGCTGATGCGAGTGAAATCCCACAACTCTGATATATATCCCCTGGTGACACTATCTCCTTTCTCTAACTAGGTTTTCTCTGACCACGCACAAACGGAAGAGTTGTCATCCACTTTATTAAGACATTCATTCCTCATTACAAAACTTCCTAACTCAGAAATCGGACCTTGAATCGATACCTTTTAATGATGAATGACATGCAATGATGACAAAATAAAAAAAAATAAGTCAGTATCATATAAAAAGATGTAATAAACAAGCACATATAAAGGTAGGTACTAAAGGTCGTCACCATACTACTAGGGCAAGCACTTAAAGTTCACTATATGTAGTTCGGCACTAAAGTAAAGGGTACCCAAACCAGCAGATTCCTCAATCCTCACCCATTATAGGCTCATATGGACCAAGTTCGGTTTAGGGGGATTCATTTCCCTACGACCATACGGAGATGAAAATCTCATGAAGTCTATAGGTACAGATGTTTCCCGGAAGCAATCCACTAACTCATACGAAGGTGAAAACCTCACGAAAGCTTAGTTTCTTACTCCCACTTAAAAGGTATGACCAACGGTCATGCAAATGCAATGTGTGCGAGAAAAATAACAAACATATGTAGCAAACACATGTAAAGGGATCATATTTTAAAACTGAGTTTTCAATTTTTTGACAAAAAGACAGAAATTAATCAATTTTACGGCTTGACTCTCTTATTGATCCCTCGTGGAGTCGCCAAGCTGTCGAAACCATTTTTTAAAGGCGGGTTTGAAAAACGGGGTTCGACTTTTTAAAAATGAAAACGGGAGTCGCCACCAATCTTTTTAGGTGTGATTGGATCACCTTATAAAACATTTTGGTCTACGAATTTTTGAGAAAACGGGTTCGGGAGTCAGTTACGTGTGAGGAAGGGTTAGCACCCTCACAACGCCCAAAATTGGTACCAAATTGAATTGTTTTCTGTCTGAATGTCAAAGTTTGAAATAATTCAAAATAAGATCCCTTTAAAATTGGAATATTTTGAGTTTAAAAACCGAGAATCCTTCGTTCCAAAAGAACACGAATATCACATCCAGCATGATAGGACACGATATTCTCAAACTTTTGTAACTGAAATCACCTCGTAATTTAGGAAAATTTATTAAAAGGATATTTGGTTATTTAGTCAAGCGAAAAATCGCAACCCAGCATGTTAGGGCACTATTTCCCGATTTTCTAAACATCAAACATTGCCTTATTTAAGAAAAGAAACTTTTCAATTAAATGAAATATATATTTTTTAAAACAAAGAGTAATATAGATTTTAATAAAAAATAATTTCATATAAAAATCGAGAATCCTTCGCTCCAAAAGAACACGAATATCACATCCAGCATGATAGGACACGATATTCTCAAACTTTTGTAATTGAAATCACCTCGTAATTTAGGAAATTTTATTAAAAGGATATTTGGTTATTTAGTCAAACGAAAAAATTGCAACCCAGCATGTTAAGGCACTATTTCCCGAATTTCTAAACAGTAAACGTTGCCTTATTCAAGAAAAAAAACTTTTCAATTAAATGAAATATATATTTTTTAAAACAAAGAGTAATATAGAATTTAATAAAAAAATAATTTGATATAAAAATCGAGAATCCTTCGTTCCAAAAGAACACGAATATCACATCCAGCATGATAGGACACGATATTCTCAAACTTTTGTAACTGAAATCACCTCGTAATTTAGGAAAATTTATTAAAAGGATATTTGGTTATTTAGTCGAACGAAAAATCGCAACCCAGCATGTTAGGGCACTATTTCTCGAATTTCTAAACACCAAACATTGCCTTATTTAAGAAAAAATACTTTTCAATTAAATGAAATATATATTTTTAAAACAAAGAGTAATATAGAATTTAAAATAATTTGATATTATACTAAAATTATAAAAAAATAAAATATAAAAGAATTAAAAAAACAAGGAAATAGGGATTAAATCAAAATGAAAAAAGGTTGAAAAATGAAGATGAACAAAGAATAAAATAAGAACAAATCGCAGAAAATAAGAACGTAAGAGGGAGAGAAATTTGAGAGCTCTCAAGAATTTTTATTGCTTGCCAAAACTCAAGTGTGTTTTTCAATGAGGGGGGGAGGCCTCTATTTATAGTTAAGCCTCCTCAAAGCCAATGGTACAGATTAATTACATCAACGGTTAAGATTAAAGGGTATCTACAAATTAAATCTCTAAGATTACAAAATCATATCTTCTAAGATTGCATATCATATCTAAGATTGTATCATATCTAAGATTGCATATCATATCTAAGATTGCATATCATTGAAGATTTTATCTCCATATGAGTCAAGCTTGTAGATGGACCTTAAATCTTTTCAAGTAATGGGCCATTCCGATCGGGCCCAAATTATATTTGTAATTCTGGACTAGGCTTGGAATTTATTTATTTATTTTTTATTATTTTGTGGTATGGGCCCGGGCAAAAATGGGGTATTACAGCATTCAGGGAGCTGTAGATTGCTTGACTGCTCCTGTTCTAAATGCGGATCAGCTGATCATTTCATCAGAGATTGTCCGAGATTAGTGGAGCAGAATATTAATTCGAGTGGGAGACCTAGTAATACTACGACGCAGGTAGACCACCCAAGCATACACGTAATGTTAGTGGCAGTCAGAGAGGGACTAAAGACAAGGTTGTTCGATCTGAGGCTCGTACACCTGCCAGAGCCTATGCCATCCGTGCTCGTGAAGAGGCTACTTCTCAAGATATTATTACCGGTATTTTTACTCTTTTCAATACTGATGATATTGCTTTGATTGATTCCGGTTCAACTTATTCATATGTGCGTGAAACATTGACATCCAGTAAGACTCTATCGGTTGAGTCTATTGAGTTTATGATTTGACTGTTGAATTCTTTTGAGGCTGTTATGTGTTAAATGATATGCTGTTACCATTTGATGAGTTTGATATCATTATCGGTATGGATTGGTTAACCGAGCATGTTGCTGTAGTGAATTGCAAAAGAAAGACAATTGATTTGCGATGTTCGAATGACGTGATAATTTGAGTTGAGTCAACTGATCTGAACGGGTTACCATCAATGGTAATTTCGATGCTGGCGTATAGATATATGAAAAAGAGTTGTAAAGTTTATCTTGCGTGTGTACTAGATGATAAATTATCAGAAAGAACCCTTGAAACTTGTGCTACAGATTCTGCGTGATAAGCAGCTTTACGCGAAGTTTGATAAATGTGAGTTCTGGTTAAATGAGGATAGCTTTTGGGACCTGCATGATACTAAAGACATTTGTGAAAGACTCCTTGACGATAGTGAGATCGTTAACAAGATTACTACAAAAAGAATTGAAAATGAAACAACGGCGGTGGTTAGAATTTCTGAGTAATTATGAGCTTATCATTGATTATTTTCCTGGAATCCAAGAAAGTT
This sequence comes from Gossypium stocksii, assembly GCA_020496765.1. Taxonomy (NCBI): domain Eukaryota; kingdom Viridiplantae; phylum Streptophyta; class Magnoliopsida; order Malvales; family Malvaceae; genus Gossypium; species Gossypium stocksii. Next base: position 43,598,979 of record CM035628.1, on the reverse strand, counting down.
GATAATGATTTGGTCACCAAACAAGCTAAATGTGTTTCAAAAGAGGATTCAGAGTTTCTGATTGATGATGATTATTTGAAATTCAGAAATTGACTATGTGTTCCGTGAAAGTTTGAGAGCAGTATCAGATTGTCAGGAACCATACGCGGAAAAAATAATAATAATAATAAATATATATATTACAGAATTAAGTTGGGGATAAAGTGCTTCTAAAAGTCTCACTCTAGTGAAAGATATTCAAATTCAGCTGTGTAGTAATTTGAGCACGAGATTTGTGACAGCCCAAATTTGACCCTAGTCGGAATGTGGTTTCGGGACCATAAAACTGAGTCATAAAATTTATTAAATGTTAAAATTCTTATCTACTATGTGTGATAGTGCATATGTGAAAATTTTGGTATTTTAATTTAGTCATATCAATGTGAATTTCACTTGAATGGGCTTAGTTGTGAAACTTAGAAAATATGTTAGGTAAATGTGTGAGGACTAAATAATGGTAAAGTATAAAAGCATGGAGTTGCATGTCAAAATGCCCTATTTTATTAAAGTGGCCGGCCATGTTTATGCATAAACTATGTGTATATGTATTTTATATTGATAAAATAATAACTTAGTGAAATTTTTACCTTATTAAAGATAATAAAAAAAATAAAAGAAAGGTGAAAAGAACAAGGTTGCTTATTTTATGTTCTTCATTGCCGAAAAAAAAAAACAAATGAAGAGAGTACAAGCATTCGGTCATTTAGCATCCAATTTAAGGTATGGATTCATGATATCCTCTTGAAATTTTGGTGAATTTTAGTTGATAGTTAAGCTTATGCATGAACCCATGACTTAATTTTTAGTTTGGTGGCAAATCCTTCATTCGGACATTGTTGTAAGAATGAGGCTTTTGAGTATTGATGCTAGAATTATATTATGGAGTGTTTGAAGGAGGTATTGAGGTCAAATTCATAAGATTATATGTTAATATGCTTGAACAATGCAAATGGTGCTTTGTATGACTCATTTAGCTAAATGGAATGTTCGACTATGTCAATTAGAATAAATGAATTTGGGTTGGATGTTTAGTTGATTATATAAAATGCAAATTGAATTGTGAGTTGGTTAATTGAACTTTTATGAGGATTTTGTGATAAGTAGGAAATCGGCTCGTGTGTTTTAGTTGGAAATTGTATAGTTGCCGAATGTGATCTTGGCAAATAGTAGTATAAATTGTTAATTTGAGCTTAAAAGTGATACAAGGTCTAAATCACTAATAATTTGAGAGAAATTGAATGGATTGACCATTTGTGGATTTCTATTAGGAGATTATTATTTTTTGGTATGAAAAGAATTTTTATGTTTTATTATTTAGATGGTAAGAAGGTGACCGAATGTGAGCTTAAGCTATGAAACTAAATTGAAGCTTGATCATTAATTAAAAGTGTCATCCAATAGCCCTCTTGATATTCGGCCTTGGGTATTTGGTAATGGGTCTTTAAATATTTTGATGACTTAATTTAGAAATGGTTATTTAATGAGGAATATGTATTCGGCCATGACTTTCTTTGTGAAACTTAGAATTTGATGTTTTGAAAGTTTTGTAAGAATAGAATTTTAGTTAGGTAGATTTTTAATTCCTATAATCAATGATGGCCGAATGACCCCTTTTCTTTTTAGATGATGAGTTGTTTGTGTGTCTGCAAAATTGAGATATTTGGGGTTGACATTGTCGAATATATGTCAAATTCTGATATGTATATATATATGATTTCTAAATGTGGTTGGTGATAGTGAATGAAGAATTGTCCTTACTTTAATTCAAGAACCTTATTATTGATATGAGCTATGAATTTGGTAAAAATTCCGTGATTGAAAGTAGAGTTGATTAAGTTGTAATAAGATCAAATCTATTTTATTTTAAGCTCAAGAGCATCAAGGACAAAGGTTGGATAAGGGAAAGAAAAGAGTTGTCGAATAGTCGATCCGCAACTGTTCGGAGATACTTGAGGTAAGTTTTAAGTAATCAATGTAAATAATATATTAATATAACTCGATAAGTTATGTGAATTAGCTATTCTTGAAACCTAGTGTATTAGTCGAATAGACAAAAATTAAATGAATATAGAATAAAGTTTCAGTATATGTGATATATAAATATATATTTTCGAATGATTAATAATGTTCATAATATGAGCCAAAAATGGCTAACTTACTCAATTTAATTGTGCATGGAAATGAGGTATATGCTAAAAGAGTTTTAGAGAATGATATATGATCTCTGTGTTTCGGTTAAGTAATGGTAAATAGAATAAGTATAAATTTAGTGAGGACTATGTGTGATAGCCAAATGTCTTATGAACTAATATGTGTGAATAGTATTTTGAATACATGAGATAAGATGGAATAACCGAAAGCATCATGAGTTAAGTCGTGAATAAAATACTATGAATTTCTTGTCAATGCCGAATAGTGATTGCATTTGGCCATGAAATTTATGCTTTAAATTCTTGGATGTATTTGAATTCAATATAAGGAAATGGCATTTTAATAAATTATGTGATGAAATTACCGAATGAATTATGAGATGAATTGTGGATTAATGTTACAAAGCAAGCGAAACTACTAATGTGATTAGGAAATTGAAGAAGAGTAAATTGTAATAAATCTGTTTGGGACAGCAGCAATAGCGTGAATTTAGAAAATCACCATAAATTGTTGGAGTTGGGTTAGAGGTGGAATAAATTATGTAATTAAAGCTTGATGAGTCTAGTTTCTTATAAAAGAAACCCTGTAAGTAAAGGAATTGCCAATAATGAGATTTTTAAAGTTGTGTGAGACAGAGTCAGAATGACTCCGAAATCCCTTATTCTGTCTTTAGAAAATCATTATAAATTGTACAAAAAATTTTATAAGATAAAATTTATATGCTTAGACTCCTCAATAAGTCTAGTTTCAAATGAAATAAACAAGAACATATTTTGAATTTTTTATAATAAGAAATTTGATTTGTAGTGAAGAGTGGTCAGAATAGTCAAATAGTGAAACAGGGGAAACTTTAAGAAAAATTTGGTATTGATTGGCCAAATAAAAAATTCTGAAAATTTTATCGGTAGACGATATATGAGTCTATTTTCAGGAAAAATTAACGGCACTTCATTTGGAGTTTTGTAGCTCCAGTTACAAATAATTTAATGACTGTTGCTCAGGAAGACAGCTTGTAGTGAATTTGTGAAATTATAAGTTTATAAGTATTGAATTATTGGAGATGAACATGTCACTGCCGAATGTAAATTAAAATGTTAAATAATTATAATTTAAGAACATGATTGATTAAATATTGGTAATCAAAGTACCGAATCCATATTAAAATGAGGCTATAAGCCGTAAATGACTAGTATACCTAGTCGATTTTGATATGATGAAATTGATGTACAAGATATGTGTATGTGGTGAGGCCGAAATGGCTAATATTAAATGTGTGCAAGTTACCCGAATTGCCTTTATGAAAATGTGTGCTATCATGTTTGTATGGTGAGGCTGAACGGTTACTTAGAAATGTGATATAACTGAGTGGTTTTTAAATGGAAGCAAAGTATATGATGTATTAGCAAGTGATGATAAATGCATTATCTTATATATGTTTATGTGTATATAATGTGGCCGAATGACCAATTGTGAAAAGTGTGTATTATTAGATATTTGATGAGGCCAAAGTTAGTAAAAAGTATATAAAATAAATTATGCTGAGATTGTATCCGGGTTTAAGGACCCGCAGGCTTCGTGCTGAGATTGTATCTGGGTTTAAAGTCCCGTAGGCTTCGTACTGGTGTTATGATCGGGTTTTATACCTCTCAGGCCAAGTGCTAGTGAATTTGATAAAGTATGTGACTACAAGATCCTATGCTAAGATGATGAATGGAACTCGTATTACACATTAAGTGATTCAGGTATGTTATATATTATATATGTGAGATTGATCTGACGAGAATTAAGAATGTGTAATGAGAAGCATATGAAAACATGTGTAAATTCATATGTATATTTGTATATGTGTGCATTCAATTATGATGCAAAGTTACAAGATAGTTTTCAATATGCCAATTAACTATGAATGTTGAAAGTAAGTGTGGGTAAAAAAAAAAAAAAAAAGAAAAACGATACACTAGTGAAATTCGAAAGAATTAAAGTCAATCCAAAAACTTGTAAATACTATGTTTATATGAGTTTGAGTATAAATGGAGTAAAATGATATGTGTTTGTGCATAATCGGCCAAATAGTATTGTACTCAGGAAGTGTTATGTGATCTCAAACATTTGGTTTGTTTTTAAGTTCAATTGTTTAAATTGCTTAAGACTTACTAAGCTTATGAAAGCTTACTTTGAATGTTATGTTTTTCTGTTTATTTTTTTTTGTAGATCGTTGACTCTTACTATCGGCTCGAGGATCGTCAGCACTTCGTCACACTATCTACTATTGTGGTAATCATGTGATTTGGACTTAGCTTATGGCATGTATAGGATAGACTATAAGTAGAATGATATTTTGACTATTGCATATAAGCCATGCGAATATGGCATCTTATGGAAGTTTACTTTTATAAGTTTTAAATTCGATCTTTGTTTGTGTCTATTAGTTATATAAATAAATGATCTTTTATTTAAGAAAAGGTTCAAAATTTTACTGTTCTGATATGTTTTCAAATTTTCGGTAACGCTTCATCCTATTCTGGCGACGGTTACAGGATAGGGGTGTTACAAGATTTATCGTACAGTACGAGATTATAGAACGGATTAGGCCAGTTACATACAAGATTGATATTGCCACCCGAACTGGAAAAGATTCATAATGTTTTCATGTTTCGATGCTCTGTCGATCTAGATCCAATCCTTCACATGTGATTAGCCCGTCAGAGATTGAGATTCAGTCTAATTTGAGTTAAGAGGAGGAATCGGTTCAAATTTTGATTCACGAGGTGAAAGAAATTTGGAATAAGAAAATTTCGTTAACTAAAGTCTTCTGGCACAAGCCCAGAGTCGAGGAAGCGACTTGGGAACTTGATGAGTCAATGAAAGAACATTACCCTAACATTTTCGCTAGTAAGATTTTCGAGGACGAAAATCCCTAAAGGGGAGAGTTGTGATAGCCCTAATTTGACCCTAGTCGAAAAGTGGTTTCGAGACCACTAAACCGAGTCGCAAAAATAATTGAATGTTAAATTTCATGTCTAATATATGTGAAATTGCATGTGTGAAATTTTGGTGTATTGATTTTGTCATTTGGATGTGAATTTTATTACAGGGCTTAAGTGTGAAACATTGAAAATGTGTGAGGTTAATTAAAAGGGGCCAAATAATTACATGGTGTAAAAGAATGGTTTTGCATGTCAATTTACCCTTTTATAAGTAAGTGGCCGGCTAAGGTAATTATGATGGGCATTATATACATTTTATGTTACTATTATATTAGATAGTGGTGTAAATTAAATAAAAAAATAAAAGTAATTAAAATAAGAAAAATTAATAAACAAAAGAAAAAGAAAGAAGTTATTCATCTTGATGGAAGTTAGCCGATTTTTTAAAGGAGAGAAAGAAGTGAACTCAAGCTAGGTTTCGGTTCTTGATTTAGCAAGATTCAATGGTAAGTTTAATGTTTTTCTTGTTATTCTTGTGGAATTTTCATAGTTAATACATTGTTTAATTAAGCCCATGTTAAAATTTATAAGTTGGTTGAGGGTTGAACAATCGGCCAAGAGGTTTTTGTGCATCTGAAAATGGAGTTTTGCTTTTAGATTTAAGTGATGAAATTTCTCCACTTGACCTCGGCATATAGAAGGAGTTTGAGTTTATTTAGATGAAAAAAAAAAGTTAATTGATGAATTGCTTGTATATATGTAATGCAATTACCGAATGTGGCATTAGCTTATATTTGAACCATTTACGGTTTTGAGATTTGGAAATATGAACTCCTTATCTTGCTTCCACCGAAACCACATGTTGATTTTTAGTTTAAGTAAAGCATTAGTTTCGGCTATGAGTTTTTGTGCATATGAAAATGATGTGTTGAATTTGTATATATGTGATGAAGTTACTCCATTCGGCTTTGGTATGTAGACGAGATTTGAGTTTACTTTGATGTTAAAATTAAAAAAGTTAAATTATTAGTGTTTATTGTTCAGAGTGCCGAATGTGATTTTAGAAAATGAATTAAGGAAAAATGTTTGTGTGTCTTGTGTTAAAATGATATTCGGCCGAGGACCCTATGTGTTAGTAGGTTCGACTATTAATGCTTGATGTGTCATGAATTATATGATTAAGGTTTTGATGATGGAATGGTATGTTTAAAATATTTGTATATGGTGGTACATTGGCTGAATATGAGTTTATTTGGTTAGGTAAAATTTAGCTACTATAATGAGTTAAGAGGTATGTTAATAAAGGATATATTTGGTTAATGAGCTTAGGAATGCCCTTAATGCCGAATGTGAATTTAAAAGAGGACTTGAGAAATTGTGGTGCTTTTTATTTGTTCATGAGAAGACTTGGAATGAATGTTGTGATATTTGATTTATTTATGAAATGTTTTGATAACTTAAGGAAGCTTTCGGTCATGGTGCATGTTCATGATGAAATAATGATAAATGCTATAGTTGGTTACTTGGGATGGCATTCGGCTATTGGGGTCAACTTATAAAAGCCTTATGATGAGGTTGTAATAATGTTTATATTGTAATTGAATTGGCAAATTGCCGAATGTGATTTTATTAATAGCACCTCAATTTGATTATATATATAGATATATATATCGTTATGTATCAAAGTAATTGCATTATGATTAAACAATGACATTTCCAATGATATTGCTTGTTAATGTGCATAACTTCCACTATGAGATTATGAGTATAAGGGTCGAATATATATATGCTTATATTTATGAATTTTCGGTTGAAGAGTTAAGTGTTAATAAGATAAAAATTTGTTTAATTTTAGCTCAAGAGCTTAAGGGGGCAAACTCGGATCAGGAAAAAAATGAAGGTAGTTGAGTAGTCGATATAGCCGTACGATAGTAGCGAGGTAAGTTCTTAAGTGTTTGAACTTTATTAACTTTGTATGCTTAACAGTTGAATAATTGTAATTAAGAACATGTTTGATTAAATATTTATAATCAAAGTACTGAATCCATATTGAAATGAGGCTAGAAGCCGTATATGACTAGCATACCTAGTCGAATTTGGTAAGATGCAATTGATGTGCCAAGATATATGTTATGTAACGTTGATAACCTTTGAACAAAGATATGGGTTTCAATTATATGTGGTTGTATTATAAGTCATGAAAGTATGAGATAACATGTAAATTCGAATAAGGTATTAAGTGATTCAGGTACGTGTTAATTATTTAGGCTTATAAAGATAATGTTGGATCGAATTGTAGATGTAAAGTGAAAAGCATGTGCGTAAATGTTATATATATGTAATTGTATACTTATCATAAGGACCAAGACTTCATTATATTTGTGTTATAGCCGAATGTAGTTAAGTGGCATATGTATATTTATATATTTGATACGGTCGAATGATCAATGTGATTAGAATGAAAGTTGTATAGTTGGTAAAGCTGAATGGCTAATGTGAAATATGTACAATATATGTATATGTGGTGAGGCCAAAATGGCTAATGTTAAATGTGTGCATGTTATATATATATATATATATATATACATAGTGAGGTCGTATAGCTAATGAGAATGTTGAATGGCCTATTGGTTAATATAGAATGAAAGCAAATTATGTGATTTATGAATAGGTTCAAATGAAGGCATCACCTTGTTAATGTGTCTATGTTATGTGAATACTAAAAGAATATGAAGTGATTAGTAATATATCCGGGCTTAAAGTCCCGCAGGCTTCGTGCTAGTGATATGTCCAGGCTTCAAGTCCCGCAGGCTTCGTGCTGGTAATATATCCAGGCTTAAAGTCCCGCAGGCTTCGTGCTGGTAATATATCCGGGCTTAAAGTCCCGCAGGCTTCGTGCTGGTATTATATCCGAGCTTAAAGTCCCGCAGGCTTCGTGCTGGTGATATGTCCAGGCTTAAAGTCCCGCAAGCTTTGTGCCGGTGATATGTTCGGGCTAAAAGTCTCGCAGGCTTCGTGCCGGTGATTGAATTCGGGTTTTATACCTAACAGGCCATGTGCCGGTGAATTTACTAAAAGTATATGACTACGAGATCTTACGCTAAGAGGACAAATTGAACTCGTATTACACAATAAGTGACTCAGGTATGTGAGACTTACCTTTTGATGTGAGAATGACTCGAAATGGATTTTGATTATATTCAGTTGTGAACATCGAGTCATGTGAAACTATTCTTAGAAGTATACCAATTAGGTATGTGGTACGAAATGAGAAGGTATGTTTTAAAAGTAGAAATTGTATTGTATCACGGCTCAATTTGAGCTAATAATTATTGACATGGAGATCTTAAAGTGTTCATGTTTACATAAATTTGGAAGTAATTAAAGGACCTACTATTAGTGCACATGAGTGATTATATATATATCCAGCTCCTGCGAAATTATATGCTAGAAGATATAAGTTTTATGCAAAGGTGTTTTCAGTCATTGAAATTAAACGATGCTATAGTACCTTAAATTAACTCTATTGAGTTGAATTAATGAATGATTTTGTGGTATGTGATGATGCGATTGTATGACATCGAATCTTAAGTAAATGAGATGTCTATATATGTATATAAGTGAATGAGTGTTAAGATCATCTAATTGATTATGACACATACGGCCAATGTGTGAAATTATGTGCAAATATTGATTTTGCTCTAAAATATGAATTCGAGGTTAATTGAAATTGTATGCTAAGTGTGTATTGTGTGCTTGTGAATATTCGGCTATTTTGGACATTATCATGAAAGTATATGTGGTAGCTATGTGATGTGATTATTGAAATTATAGTTCGTTATGGAGCTCTAGATTGACTTCATCGAATAGAAGTAATGAATGATAATTGGTATTGAATGAAAACATTTTTTAATATCAAACTCAAGGCCAAAGAAATGTCAATTAAACTATGTGCAATTTATGGTCAGGCTTATTCGGCCAAATGAGATTTTACTAAATATTGTATATGAGATAAATGTGTTTAATGCAGTATAGTTGTTTGTTTTACTTAAGACTTACTAAGCTTATGAAAGCTTACTTTGAATGTTATGTTTCTCTATTTTATAGACCGCTAACTCTTAGTACCAGCTCGGGGATCATCAGCATTTCGTCACACTATCTACTATTGTGGTAACCATATGATTTGGACTTAGCTTATGGCATGTATAGGATAGACTATAAGTAGGATGATATTTTGACTATTGTATATAAGCCATGCGAATATGGCATCTTTTGGAAGTTTACTTTTATAAGTTTTAAATTCGATCTTTTTTTGTGTATAGCATTTTTATAAAGAAATGATCTTTTATTCAATAGAATGTTCAAAATTTTATTGTTCTGATCTGTTTTTCCTAATTTCCGGTAACGCCTCGTCCTATTCCGGTGACGGTTACGGGATAAGGGTGTTACAGATTGAATTCTGGAAAGGGAAAGCAAAGAAGGAAGAGGAAAAAGCTGCGCATGATATGATAGAGTTAAGGAAGAAGAATGTTGAGTACGAAAATGTGTCTGCAGAATTAATGGCTAGTCAGTCTGAACGTCAAGAGCTAAGAGGGAAAATACGAGATTTAGAAAATATGCTGCAAGCTTATCAGCAACAGTTGGATACTCTTCTAAAAGCCCTAGAAGAAAAGAATGGTCAGCATGACAGAGACACTCGCACCTACGAAAGAGCACTCCAAGTAAAGGAAATGCATTTCGGCTGTTTTTTCAATGAAATTTGCAAGGCGGCTGTACAAATTGTGCAATTATTAGATGAAGCCGAAGCTCTCAGTTGCCAATTCCCTCCAAGCCAAAGATCAAGCATGTCGGAGTTCCTAGAACGAGTGAAGAAACAAGGCAATGTGGCTAGGAAATTTGTGTAACTGTTAAATTAGAGATGGCAAAACATTTTGTAATAGACTCTTTTAATTAATGAAATGCCAAGTATGGGGCTATCTTGAAATCAACACCAAAATTCTTATGTATTTATTCATGACTAACATTCATTTTTCATTTATTCATTCATCCATTCATTGCATGTGCATATCACCCTAATCATTCACTGAGGCTAAAACCGTATAATCCACAGTTACGACACTACAAGTCTGGAATCACGCCATTCTTATAGGACGCGTCTAAGAGCTAGAATTATGGATGCCGAATTCAATGAAAGAATTGAAAGGATGGAAATGACCCAAAGAGAATTGCAAGAGCAGTTGGCTAAGTCACAACAGGAAGCAAGAGATCCGATGGTAAGATCTCGAGAGGAATCACTCGAGCAAAGGGATCAAATGGCTAAAATGGTGGAGATGATGATAGCTTTGGTTAAAGGAAAGGAACCTATGCAGAGCCCTGACATAATGGAGCCTCAGTCAAGAGTTAATAATGATCATGATTCACTCAATCCCCTAGGATTCACTCCACCTCACGCCCATGTAATGTAAAGAGGATATCCTCAAGGGGAACTTGCAGGCCTGGAGTAGAAACCTGTACCACCTGCTCATCTAGGGCAAGGTATATTCGTATCAAACCCCGGAGCTAATCTTGCTGATCCAATTGTTACAGATCTGGATGATCCGTTGGAAATAGCAAGGTTGAAAACTAATCATTATGACACTCAGGATAAGTATAGAAGCCTAGAAGAAAGGCTCAAGGCGATAGAAGGTACTGAAGTCTTCTCTGCACTGAGTGCCAAAGAGCTTAGTTTGGTACCCGATCTGGTTCTGCCTTCGAAATTTCAAGTGCCAGATTTTGAAAAATATGATGGAACGAGATGTCTAAAGGTGCATCTTATCATGTTTTGCCGGAAGATGATTGGTTACGTGAATGAAGATAAATTGCTAATACACTGTTTCTAAGACAGCTTGGTTGGATCAGCCCTTCGATGGTATAATCAACTCAGTAGAGAAAGGATCCAATCATGGAAAGACTTAGCATCAGCATTTTGTGAACAATACAAGCATGTATCCGACATGGTACCTGATCGACTAACTTTGCAGATGATGGAAAAGAAGCCGACGGAGACTTTTAGGCAATACGCGCAAAGATGAAGGGATATCTCGGCCCAAGTAGAACCCCCATTAACTAAAACTAAAATAATGGTCCTCTTCATCAACACTTTGAAAGCGCTGTTTTATGATAAGTTGGTAGGAAGCGCCACGAAAGACTTCACAGATATTGTAATATCTGAGGAACTTATAGAGAATGCCATCAAGAGTGGAATGATGGAAGGCCCCGAGAGCTCAAAAAGGGTAACACCCATAAAGAAAAAAGAGGCAGAAACCCATATGGTAGGAACCGAGAGCCACTACACTTCTAATATGTACCCAATCCAATCACGGCCTCGCTATCACCCACCTCCAAACTTCTATTTTCCTCCCCAAAGCCCTTACTATCAAGCACCTCCTCCTTACCCCGTCTACGCCACAAATAACGAAAGACCATTCGCCATGTTCCCACCAAATGCCATGCTTGCTCAAAGCCAACCCAAGAATGAAAAAAGACCGGTAAGACCCAATCTTGAAAAACCCCAATCCACGTTCCTGTGTCATACGGAGAGCTGTACCCAAAACTATTGGAAAAATAAGTAATATCCCCACATTATATAGCACCTTTGAAGCCTCCAAACCCAAAATGGTACGATCCTAATGCTAGTTGCATGTACCACACTGGAAACCAGGGGCATTCTATAGAAAATTGACTTGCCTTTAAAAGGAGGATTCAATGTCTTATTGATGTAGGCATTTATGATTTGATGGTGCTAGTAATATGGCTAGAAATTCGCTCCCTAACCATACTGAAGGGAACGTAAGCGTGGTGATAAAGGAAGACAGGTGGCAAGCCAAAAGTTGTGTTTCTGAAATAAAGACACCTTTACGGAAGGTTTGGGAGGTAATGGTTGAAAAAGGACCGTTCTGTCATCCCAACAGAATTTTCAAAGAAGGAAATACAAAAAGTCAATGTTTTTGTGATTTCCATGGTATCGAAGGGCATGACATCCAGTCTTATGAGGGATTCAGAAAATTACTTCAAGACATGATGGACAATAAGAAGGTCGAGATCTTTAACAGAGTGGAAGAGGCCGATGAATGAGAAGATGCACTTTTGATAATCAACCATTAGGTTTCCCTTATAGCACCAATTGACCATTGGTGATTTATTACGAGGTAAAAAAGGAACAAGTGACACCAAAGATGATAATTGAAGTACCATCTCCTTTCCATTACAAAGACAATAAGGAAGTACCATGGAAATATGATGTCATTATTATCAGACCCGAAGGTGAAAATTCCAAAGCTATGACTGGAAGTGTTAGTGAAGTAGGACACCTTACCTGCAGTGGGAGATGTTATTCTTCTAAGGTGGTTGAACCAATTAAGAAGACCGGTGACTCAAACCAGAAAAGAAAGGCAACGTTGCATGAGGCCGAGGTCGAGTTTGATACTCTGTCTGAACAAGAAGTTAAAAAGCCTGTGAATGAGGAGGAAGCACATGAATTCTTAAAGTTCATTAAGCACAGGGAATATAACGTCGTAGAATAATTAAACAAACAACCGACATGAATCTCGGTATTATCCCTATTATTGAATTTAGAACCACATTGGAATGCTTTGCTGAAAGTGTTAAATCAAGCTTATGTGGCAAGCAACATATCTGCTCAAAAGCTTGATAGATAGGTGAATAACCTGAATGTGGATAATTTCATGTCTTTCAGTGATGACGAAATACCGCCAAATGGTAGAGGCTCTGTAAAAGCATTGCATATCACAACCAGTTGCAAGGGTTATATAATACCGAATGTGCTCATTGACAATGGGTCTACACTTAATGTCATGCCTTTGGACACGCTTTTAGGATGCCAATTGATATGTCTTATCTAAGGCCTTGTCACTCTATAGTAAGGGCATTTGATGGGACACGACGAGAGGTCATGGGAAAGATCAAAATTCTTTTAGATGTAGGCCCAGGTACATATGATATCAAGTTCCAGGTCATGGACATCATGCCTTCGTATAATTGCCTTTTAGGGAGGCCTTGGATCCATTCTACTGGGGCAGTTCCTTCATCTCTCCATCAAAAAGTAAAGTTTGTCAAGGATAGCCACTTGATCATTATCGCAGGTGAGGAAGACATTGTCACATCTATCTATACTAATGCACCATACATTGAAGTAAGCAAGGATGCAATAGAATGTTCCTTCCGTTCCTTTGAATTTATCAATGCTACATTTATTGCTGAAGATAATAGGATTCCCACACCCAAGCTGTCAAGGAATACCAAGATGGGAATTAAGTTGACTGTGGGAAAAGGAGCCCGAGTGAAGAAAGGTTTGGGAAGATATCAACAAGGGATAGTTAGAGCACTAAAACTAGTAGACCACAAGGCTCGATACGGTTTAGGATTCAAGCTGGATATACGAAAAAGAAGAAACCTGTTGCAGAAAGATCAAGAAAGGAGGATTGCAAGAGCCTCAGGTGGGGAATTGGAATGGGAGCCCATAGCGTATCCTCCTTTGTCAAAAACATTTACATCTGCAGGAATGATGTACCCAGGGTAAGATAATTCTCAAAGCACGCTGTTATTAATTGAAAGGGGTCTTCAGAATGTCAGTATAAATGTTATTGACAAAGGAGATGATGCAATAAAAGATGTTTCAATGATACACCCTTGTCCTCCTGGATTTGTTTTGAACAATTGGACTGTTGTGGATCTTCTTGTAGTTTCTAAGTCTTCTCTAGTGTAATGCTCAATGTTAACTCTCCTTTTTTTTTTGTGCCCCTAAGTAATAGTAGGATTATTTTGTAAGAGCTTATGTTTGCTCTTTATCATTTAAATGAACATTAATGGATATGCATTTTGTCATGGTCTTTTCATTCTAATTAACTTCATAATTATTCCCTCTTCTTACAGCTTGTCCTTACATACATCTCATATCATGCCATAACATTATTCTTGTTGGTTCCAATACTTTGATGGTCCTCTATAGTTTTCTTTTCCATTCAACTTTCAGGTGCTCAGATATCAACGACATAAGCAAACTTGTTACAAGTCTTAAAATCGATTTCGAGAAAACTATATGTTTATGAGAATTCAAAGCCAAGGAAAATGCTGAAGATTATGTCTCGTCTCCTAACTTACTAAGAATGGTAGAACAAGAAGATAAATAGATTCTACCCCATCAAGAATTTGTTGAGACAGTAAACTTGGGAAATGAAGAAAAGAGGCAAGAAATGAAGATTGGGACCTCTATTTCAGATAACACGAAGCATGATTTGATCGCCTTGCTTCATGAGTACAAAGATGTATTTGCATGGTCGTGTCAGGACATGCCAAGTTTGAACGAGGATGTAGTGGTCCATAGACTCCCACTGAAACCAGAATGCAAACCTATTCAACAGCAGCTAAGACGAATGAGACCTGAAATGCTGTTAAAGATAAAAGAAGAAGTCAAGAAACAATTTGATGCTGGTTTCCTACAAGTCTCCAAATACCCAGAATGGGTAGCTAACATAGTCCCAGTACCGAAGAAAGACGGCAAGGTATGAATGTGTGTGGATTATCGTGATCTGAATCGAGCAAGTCCTAAAGATAATTTTTCCTTTCCACACATCGATGCATTGGTGGATAACACAGTAAAACATTCATTGTTTTCTTTCATGGATGGATTCTCGGGTTATAATCAAATAAAGATGGCTCCTGAGGATATGGAGAAAACTACCTTTGTAATGATATGGGGAACATTCTGCTATAAGGTGATGCTATTCGGATTAAAGAATGCTGGGGCAACATATCAGAGGGCCATGGTGATGTTGTTCCATGACATGATGCACAAAGAAATAGAAGTCTACGTCGATGATATGATTGCCAAATGAAAGAGGGAAAAAGAGCATGTTGGGAACCTCAGGAAGTTGTTCGAAAGACTAAGAAAGCTCTAGCTGAAGCTTAATCTAACCAAGTGTACGTTTGGGGCTACCTCAAGAAAATTACTAGGTTTCATTGTTAGCGAGAGAGGTATTGAGGTTGATCCAGATAAAATAAAAGCCATACAAGAACTACCACCTCTGCAGACGCAAAAAGAAGTCAAAGGATTTTTAGGAAGGATGAACTACATTGCTCGATTCATTGCTCAACTTAGTAACCAGTGTGACCCAATTTTTTGACTCCTTCGAAAACATTATCTGGGAGAATGGAATGAGGAGTGCCAAGTGGCTTTTGACAAGATAAAACAATATTTGTCTAGTCCCTCGGTGTTAGTACCACCAATTCCAGGAAGACCGTTAATATTGTATCTGACTGTGTTCAAAAATTCAATGGGTTGTGTACTGGGGCAACATGATGAGTCAGGGAAAAGAGAAAAGGCGATTTACTACCTCAGCAAAAAGTTTACAGAGTATGAGGCAAAGTATTCGTCAATTGAAAAATTATGTTGCGCTTTGGTTTGGGTAGTTCGGAGGCTCAGGCAATATATGCTGTACCATACGACATGGTAAATTTCAAAGCTGGACCCAATAAAGTACATGATGGAATCAGCTGCACTCTCAGGAAGAATGGCACGATGGCAGATCCTACTATCGGAGTACGACATCGTCTGTGTGAGCCAAAAGTCGATAAAAGGGAGTGCAATAGCTAATTTCTTAGCAATTCGAACAATGGAGGAATACGAGTCATTGAGATTTGATTTCCTAAATGAAGACTTGATGTGTATTACAGAAAAAGAATGTGAGTCATCAAAAGAGAAGTCATGGAAGATAAGCTTTGATGGTGCATCAAATGCATTGGGGTATGGGATTGGAGCAGTCTTAGTATCACCAGAAGGAAATCATTATCTACTCACTACCAGGCTGAATTTCTTCTATATCAATAACATAGCAGAATATGAGGCTTGTATCATGGGACTTCGTGTAGCTATTGAATGAAACGTCGAAATCTTAGAGGTGTATGAGGACTTAGCGTTGGTGATTTACCAAATTCGTGGATGAGAGATTTAAAATTAGTCAAATATAGCGATCTAGTGGCGAAACTGATTAAAGAATTCAAAGAAGTTACTTTTAATTACTTCCCATGAGAAGAAAACCAATTGGTGGATGCCCTGGCCACTTTGGCTTCAATGTTCAAAGCGAACAGAGAAATGGAAATAATGCCTCTCTAAATGAGCATATATGAGGTCCTTGCACATTATTGTAGCATTGAAAAAGAGACAGATGGACAGCCATGGTTCCATGATATCTTAGAATATGTCAAGAATCAAAGGTATCCTGAACAAGCAAATGAGAATGACAAAAGAACAATCAGAAGAATGGCGGTGGGATTTGTTCGTGATGGGGACATCCTGTA
The DNA here is from genome assembly GCA_020496765.1 of Gossypium stocksii. Taxonomy (NCBI): domain Eukaryota; kingdom Viridiplantae; phylum Streptophyta; class Magnoliopsida; order Malvales; family Malvaceae; genus Gossypium; species Gossypium stocksii. The sequence goes on along the minus strand of CM035628.1, from coordinate 43,582,507 downwards.
CAAAAGAGGAAAAGATCAAGTGCTTCTGAGATGCGTGGATACTGTTGAAGCTAGAAAAATACCTAAAGATGTCCATAAAGGAATTTGTGGGATGCATGCCAATGGATTCACTATGGGTAGGCAGATTATGAGACAGGTTATTACTGACTGACGATGGAAAACGACTGCATTAGTTATGCACGAAAGTGCCACAAATGTCAAATTTACGGTGATAAAATTCATGTAGCCCCTTTGCCCCTTCATGTCATGACTTCTCCGTGGCCTTTTTCTATGTGGGGCATGGATGTTATAAGGCCAATTTCCCCAAAAGCTTCTAATGGACACCGATTCATTTTTGTGGTTATAGATTACTTCACAAAATGAATAGAAGCCACTTCGTTTGCTAATGTGACGAAGACTGCAATTTGTAGGTTCTTAAAAAAGGAAATCATATGTCGATATGGTTTGCTTGAGAGAATCATTTCAGATAACGCTTTGAATCTGAACAACAAGATAATGAAGGAAGTGTGTGAGCAATTTCAAATAAAGCATCATAACTCCTCACCCTATCGCCCGAAAACAAACGAAGCTGTTAAAGCGGCCAACAAAAATATTAAGAGAATGATTGGGAAAAGGACCGAGACATATAAAAGCTGGCACGAGAAGCTACCATTTGCATTGTATGCATATCGTACATCTGTACGGACATCTATGGGAGCAACTCCTTTCTCTCTGGTCTATGGAATGGAAGTTGTGCTGCCTATCGAAGTTGAGATCCACTCTCTACGAGTCTTAATGGAGTCGAAACTAGAGCAATCAAAATAGGTTCGAGCTCGATATGACCAGCTAAATCTTATAGAAGAAAAACGCTTGAAGGCAATCTATCATGGACAGATGTACCAAAAGAGAATGATCACGGCCCATGATAAGAAGGTACGGCCAAGAGAATTTCGCGAGGGAGAACTCGTACTGAGAAAGATTTTGCCAATACAAAAAGACTTTCGAGGAAAATGGGCACCAAATTGCAAAGGACCATACGTCGTAAAGAAGGCCTTCTCGGGTGGAGCTTTGATTCTCACTGAGATGGATGGGAAGGAGTTACCTAATCCAGTGAACTCAGATGCTGTGAAGAAATATTATGCCCAAAAAAAAAAAAGAAAAAAGAGATCAAGATGAAAACCCAAAAAGGGCGTCTTGATAAACAAAAAAGATTAGGATGAAAACCCTAAGGGGCATCCTAATGAAGCAGATTTGGGCTTAAGGAGTAAGACGATTTGAACAAGGAGTCAAATAGCAAGACTACAGTATTTGAAGCATTCTCAGAAGCTCGAGATCTTCTACGCAAGAAGCCATGCTCGAAAAGATTCTTGATTAAGAAACATGGAAGAATTCATGTGTTGAATATCTAGAGCATCTGTAGCTACTGAATACGATTCCCTTTTTCTTTATGACGCTTTTAACTATTCTTGGTCAACTTTCTTTGTGTGTTACTTTTGAAATAAATATAAATGTGAGGTATCCCTTTCGTACCTACTTGCCATTTTCATGCATCTCATGTATGGTTTATTTAAATAATAAATAGTGAAATGACAGACTCTAAACAAAAAAAATGTTGAGCATTACCGGGATGAGAATTTGATAAGTACAAGAGCCTCAAAGCAAGGACAAAGTTTAATAGGGAGCGAAAAGGTGATATACAAGAAATGCAGATTACTCGTAAAGCTTGAGGACGGGTACAAAACCTAAAAAGAAAGTCAAGAATCGAAGCAATTAATGCAGATCATCACAAAAATCATAACGAAAAGGGATATATGACAAACAAGCCCAAGGCGCATGGCATAATCATATAGGCATAAAAGCATTTAAGACAAACATGTGCATATCATGATAACATCATGCATGACATATACAGGTACTCCAGTAGAGCAAGAGGTTTTGATGATAGCTGTACTGAATCAACGAAAAAAGACATCCGAGTTCCACCAGATGATATGTTTTGAAATTCTGATATTTTTAAATTTTGTTCTGTTCTTTTTTCCTTTTTTTCATTTCTGTTTTTCAAAAAAAATCAACTCATATTGCGAGAGGTGAGTTGAGCCTTGGGTCACACGCTGAGGTATTCTCAATTTCTGTTTTTTACAAATCAACTTATATTGCGAGAGGTGAGTTGAGCCTTGGGTCACACGCTGAGGTATTTTCAATTTCAGTTTTTTCAAAAAAAATCAACTCATATTGCGAGAGGTGAGTTGAGCCTCGGGTCACACGTCGAGGTATTTTTTTTATTATTTCCTTTTCAAAAAAATCAACTCATAATGCGATAGGTGAGTTAAGCCTCAGGTTACATGCCGAGGTATTTTTGAATTTCTGTTTTTCAAAAAAATCAACTCATATTGTGAGAGGTGAGTTGAGCCTCGGGTCACACGCCGAGGTATTTTTCAATTTCTATTTTTCAAAAGAATCAACTCATATTGTGAGAGGTGAGTTGAGCATCGGGTTACACGCCGAGATATTTTTCAATTTCTGTTTTTCAAAAAATCAACTCATATTGCGAGAGGTGAGTTAAGCCTCGGGTAACACACTGAGGTATTTTCAATTTCTGTTTTTCAAAAAAGTCAACTCATATTACGAGAGGTGAGTTGAGCCTCAGGTCACACGCTGAGGTATTTTCAAATTTTTGCTTTTTCAAAGATCAACTCATAATTCGAGAGGTGAGTTCAACTTTGGGTCGCATGCCGATCTATTTTCAATTTTTGTTTTTCAATAAAGAATAAAGATTGGACAATGGAACAAAATTTAGTGCTTTTAAGTCTTTGCACTATCCCTGTTTCACAGCGATGAGCAAAGAGGGGCAGCTGTAAGCACTAAATTTTGTCCGGCTCGATTTCGTGTTTAATTTTCAAAATTAAAAAGAAAAAAATTAAAAAAATTAAAAAATTGAAAAATAAAAAATAAAAATTACATTTCGACCCTAAAGTTTCCTTAAATTGTATTTCGACCCCTAAAGTTATCTTAAATTACATTCTAACCCTAAACTTTCCTTAAATTGCATTTTAACCCTTAAACTTTCCCTAAATTACATTTTGACCCTGATATTTTCTCAAAATTACACTTCAGCCCTAGAAGTTTTGCTGCGGCTACGATTTAGTCGTTCTGACAGATTACACAATTTGGGGTACCCACTCCCTGGATTTTCTAGCCACCAGCCCAGGGCATGGCCTCCCTCCTCCCTAGCCACCTAATACCTGCAAAAAACAGCCATAAAAGGGGTTCCTACCCCTAAAAAAAGAAGAGGAGAGAACTCCGCCAAAACAAATAGAACCCCAAAAAATAAAAGAGAGAAAGAGGAAAAAGAAAAAGAAGAGAGAAGAGAGAAGAAGAAGAAGAAGAAAGAAGAAGAAAGAAGAAAGAAGAAAACAAAAATTAATTTTCTTTTTTTAAATAATCGGGCCGACCCGACCCGAAACGACCCGACCCGACCCGCGGCGACCCGACCTGGCAGCAATGCACCGGCAGGCCCACCAGCAGGTCTAAACCAAAAAAAAACAAGAAAAAGAAAAGAGAAGAAAAATGAGCAACCCAACAAAGGCCCTATCAAGAAAAAAAAGGAAAAAGGGAGAAGCCCAACAAGGACCCGTTCTCAATAGCCCATAACTTTGGGCTTTTGGTATATATTTTTAACTTTTTTTTTATTATCCACTTTGAATTTAATATATATATTTGGACTACATTTTATTTTAATATTATTAATTTTTTTAATATTTATTTTTTATTTTTTATTTTTATTTTAGAAACATTTTATTTATAATATTTCATATATTTAATTAATCTCAATAAATAAGGCAGTGCATCTATTTAAGATTAAGTCGCTGATTTCATCGCTATATTGGGTGAATATCATTGGCTCGTGTTAAAAATGGGACGCCCTTCTAAAAATTGAAAAATTTAAAAAATCTTGTGTTTTGAAATAAGATATTTATTTTTGTAATTATTGGTAAATGATCAAATTTTATTTTTGAAATGTAGATGATGATACCTAATGTGTCAAAATTCTAGTGTTGTAAAATTTTCCTCTTTCCAAAATTTTTTGCATTTTTTTAAAAAAATTCGGGTTTAAAAAATTTTCATATTTTCAAAAAATTTTCGTATTTTTTAAAAAAAATTTCTCGTGTTTCAAATTTGTTGTGTTTTGAAAAAAAATTCGAGTTTCAAAATTTTCGTGTTTTCAAAAATTTTCGTGTTTTAATCGGATCATGATTAAATATGAAATTGAACTCGCATTTTTGAAAATTAAGACAACGCGCGCTTAACGAGATACCAATTTTGGGCATCGCGAGGGTGCTAACACCTTCCTCGTGCGTAACCGACTCCCGAATCCTATTTTTCTCTTAAATTTTGACGTAAACTTAAACTCGACCTTTTTTTAAATAAAAAATAATAATAAATTTTCTTTTAAAATGATGATTTATTAGGTGTCCGATCACACCTAGAAAAAATGATTGGTGGCGACTCCCATTTTTTATAAAATCGAAACTCGATTTTTAAATTTTCAATAATCGCCTCAATTAGCGCCCAACCAAATTTTACGTCACTACAGGCTGAACTATCTCGTGTTTTCCTTGAACGGTATTTTCCAGTGGTAAAGGCGAACGAGCTTAGGCGAAGCATTTTGGGAATCCAACAAAGGAGTGATGAATCTCTCTACGACTACTGGGAGAGGTTCAAAAAGTTATGCACAAGTTGCCTAGAGCATGGCCTATCCGAGCAGACCCTCCTTCAGTATCTCTACGAAGCGATGCTTCTGATGGACAAAAAGATGGTGGATGCTGCAAGTGGTGGCGCACTCGTCAATATGACGCCAGAAAATGCGAGAACTCTAATCTATACTATGGCCACAAACTCGCAACAGTTTGGCTCTTTAAGTGAACCTTGACTGATATTGTCAACTCTTTTGTTACAGGTAAGATGGGAGTCGCGAAGGTTTGTAGAATTCGCACGATGCCAAACCACCCAATCGATTCATGTCTAATGCTACAAGATGAGTCAGGCGCCCAAGTCAATGCCATAAATAATTTCCCAGGACCTCCTCAAAGGCGATACAATCCCTATGGTAACACTTTCAATCCCGGTTAGAGAGATCACCCAAATATGAGCTATGGAAAGAAAAACCAAAATTACCAACCGAGACCACCTCCCTTTCCAAATCAATCACCACAAGAGAAATTCCAAACCCAAACACAATCCCATCTCTAAGAAATTGACAAACAAATAAGCCAACTAGCCCAAACCGTTGGTCGCCTAGAGTCTTAAGGATGATTGCCCTCTCAAACCGAAACAAATCTGAGGGAAAATGTGAGCGCGATTACTTTACGAAGTGTTACCATAATTTCACCAGAGCTAACAAAGGAGCCCGAGAAAACTGGCAAAGACAAAGAAGACACTTCTTTGAAGAGTCAAGTAGAAAAATCCTCGCCTACCTTAGGTAAAGTCATTCCTAGTCCTTCTTTTTCTACTTACGAGACTCCTCCTCCCTTTCCAGGAAAGCTTCAAGGCATGACAAAAAGGAAGAGGAGAAGGAAATTTTGGATATATTCAAAAAAGTCGAAATCAATATTCCACTCCTTGATTTCATTTGGAAGATGCCAAAATATGTGAAGTTTTTGATGAACTTATGCACAAATCGGAGGTGGTTGTCCGGAAATGAAAGAGTTAACCTCAGTGAGAATATTTAGGTCGTTTTTCAAAGATGCCTACTATTAAAATACAAGGACCAAGGGATGTTCATAATTTCGTGCAAAATCAAAAAATTAGGAATAAAAAGGGCAATGTGCAATCTAGGTGCATCTATTAATGTCATGCTGCTAAGCATCTACAACAAAATTTCAACAGAACCATTAAAGGAGACGTCAGTGACGATTCAATTAGCTGATCGGTCAGTTATCTACCCTGAAGGGATACTAGAAAACGTGTTGGTAAAGGTAAATGATCTCATTTTCCCTGCTGATTTTTAGATTATTGACATGGAAAATGACCGTAGCAACAACAGATCAGAAATCTTGCTTGGGCGCCATTTCTTGTCAACAGCGCATACAAAAATCGATGTCCGTAACGGCATCTTAACCATGGAATTTGATGGGGAAGTGGTTAAATTCGATGTGTACAAAGATATGAAGTATCCTGATTCCATCGCAAGTTTAAATTTCGTTGACATTATAGATCTGTTAGCTGATGATTTTATCAAAACTGATTTATTTTATGATTTTTGTAGGGAACTGAAGGATCTCGACGATGAAAGCGAAATCATTTCAACTCTTTCCTCCATTTCTGATTTTCGATTAATTCCATGTCAATCTAAACCCCTTTCCTCAAATTTACAGATGCCACAACTAGAATTGAAGCAAGTTCCATCGCATCTCAAATACGAATTTTTGGGCGATAACCGAACCTTGCCAATTATCATTTCAAGTGAATTATCATAGCAGGAAGATGAAGAATTGATTGTTGTTTTGCGCACTTATAAAAAGGCAATTGGATGGACATTAGCTGATATCCAAGGCTTAAGTCTATCCATTTGCATGCATAAAATTAAAATAGAGGAGAACGCGAAACCAACGAGAGAAGCCCAGCGACGTTTAACCCACCAATGATGGAGGTTGTGAAGGAGGAGATTCAAAAGTTGCTAGAGGCTGACATTATCTACCCCATTTCCAATAGCAAATGGGTAAGTTCCGTCCATGTTGTGCCAAAGAAGACTGGAATCACAGTGGTCGAAAATGCCGAAGGAGAAATGATTCCGAAGAGACTACAGAATGGTTGGAGAATGTGTATTGATTATAGGAAACTCAACTCACAAACCCGAAAGGACCATTTTCCTTTACCATTTATCGATCAAATGATCAAAAGACTTGCCGAAAAATCACATTACTACTGTCTTGATGGATTTTCTGGATTTTTTCAGGTTCCGGTGGCACCCGAAGACCAAGAAAAAACAACATTCACTTGCCCTTTCGAAATTTTTGCCTATAGGAGAATGCCTTTAGGTCTTTGCAATGCTCCGGCCACATTCCAACGATGCATGTTAAGCATTTTCTTCGATCACATCGAACAAGGAATAGAGGTATTTATGGATGATTTTACTGTTTACGGTAATTCATTCTCTTAATGCCTTTCCAATCTTTCATATGTTCTTAATAGATGCATTGAATTTAAATTGGTTTTAAACTACGAGAAATGCCATTTCATGGTATGTAAAGGATTGGTACTCGGTCATGTGGTTTCGGCCCAAGGAATTGCCGTTCATAAGGGAAAGGTTGATGTAATTTGCTGACTTCCATACCCCACTTCGGTGAGGGAAATTCGTAGTTTTCTTGGCCATGCAGGTTTCTACCAACGGTTCATAAAAGACTTCTCCAAGTTAGCGCAACCTCTTTGCCGATTACTACAAAAGGATGTGAATTTTGTTTTGGATCAATCTTGCAAAGATTCGTTCGATGAGCTTAAGGGAAGGCTTATATCCACACCAATCGTACAACCACCAGATTGGACTTTACCATTTGAGATTATGTGTGACGCATCCAACCTTAGCGTGGGAGCTGTTCTCGGCCAAAGGAGTAAAAAAGGACCACACGTGATAGCCTATGCCTCCAGGACTCTCGACTCGGCTCAGCGCAACTACTTGACAACAGAAAAAGAGCTATTTGCTGTGATTTTTGCATTAGAAAAATTTCGTTCTTATTTATTAAGAACTAAAATTTTTGTTTTTTCCGATCATGCAGCGCTAAAATACTTGATGAACAAAAAAGAAGCAAACCCGAGATTCATACGATGGATTCTGTTACTGCAGGAGTTTGATTTTGAAATTAAGGATAAAAAAGGAAGCAAAAACTTAGTGGCTGACCACCTAAGCCGTTTGCCTACTTCACCGGTTGAACCTCCCCTACGAGAACAATTTTCGGACGAAACCTTGATGGAAGCACACGCATCATTCCCATTGTTCGCCGATTTGGCAAATTTCCTAGCTACGAGTAAATTTCTGAACAATCTATCTCGATCCAAGATCAAACGCTTAAAAAGAAAGTCTCGATACTACATCTGGGATGGTCCATATTTATGGAAAAATTGCTCGGATCAAATTGTCCGACGATGCGTAAGTAACAGTGAGGTAAAATTCATACTTGAGTTTTGTTATTCCTACGTTTGCAGTGGACATTTCGGCCCAAAATGTACTACACACAAAATTTTTAAGTGCTGATTTTATTGGCCAACCTTGTTTAAAGACACTTACAACTTTTGCAAAGCATGTGACAGGTGCCAAAGAGTCGGAAATCTAAGTCGAAGGAGTGAGATGCTGTTAAATCCTATACACGTCTGTGAAATTTTCGAGGTGTGGGGGCTCGATTATATAGGGCCATTTACCTCATTATTTGGAAATTTATACATTATTTTGGCCGTTGATTACGTTTCGAAATGGATAAAGGCGAAAGCCACCCGAGAAAATGATGCAAAAACCACAACTAATTTTTTGCGTGATTTTATTTTCCCCAAATTTGAAACTCCGAAAGCAATAATTTACGACAGAGGAACACATTTCGTTAACCGAGTCATCAAAGCTTTGATGAAGAAATATGGTGTGACTCAGTGGATAGCGACAGCTTATCATCCACAAACCAATGGACAAGCAAAGGTTTCAAATTGAGAAATCAAGTCAATTCTAGAGAAGATCGTTAAACCAAACCAGAAGGATTGGAGCTTGAAGTTAGTTGATGCGTTGTGGGCATATCGTACGGGCTACAAAGGACCTATCGGGATGTCACCTTATCTACTTATTTTTAGCAAACCTTGCCACTTGCCTGTCGAACTCGAGCATAGGGCATTTTGGGCGGTGAAGGAATGTAATATGGAGATAAACACTGTTGGCAAAGCACGGAAACTTCATATCCAAGAGCTTGAGGAGATTCACCAAAATGCTTATGATAGTGCACAACATTATAAAGAGCGAACAAAAGCATTTCATGACAAGTGCATTTCATTTAAATCTTTTTCTGTTGGGTAGAAAGTTCTCCTATTTAACTCAAAATTAAAAGTTTTTGCAGGAAAACTTAAGTCCAAGTGGAGCGGACCATTTACTGTGATTAATGTTTTTCCTCATAGTGCCGTGGAAATTGAGGATAGCTCGAGTGCACGGTTCAAAGTTAATGAACAGTGGCTAAAGCCTCTCTTCGAGAGCACACCAATCGGACTGATTGAAGAAATTGGTTAGATGACATTAATTTCGCCTTGCTTGTCATATTTGTTTGATGATATGTTTGTTTGAATTGATTAGAAGAATAATTCATTTGCCGTTGCTTACCGCTAAGCATGTTATGATTATTTTAGTTCATACAAATACTTGAATTCTAGCATGCTTGATAATCGAATGATATGAGTAAGTCCAATTTGACAACCCTTGCAATTTGTCTTGATGTTGCTTGTTGAATTCCTCACCTAGCTTAATTAATTAGCCCATTTTGTGAGAACTTGAGCCTTTAGCATGTATGACTATATTTTTTATGCTCTTTTTTCTTGCCTGAGAGTGTCAATTTGGACATTGGAATCTAGAACTTGTGGCTTGTATGCATTTTGATATTACATTGGAATTTGATGCATTAACATGATTTAGGCATTAGTGTAACGCCCTGATTTTCGGGATTTTTTGGGTTTTGTGAATTTTAGTGAAATTTTAAAATTTTGGTGTTCTGAAGGTTGAAAATGTATGTACATGTGTTAGTGGGCCTTTAGAAAGCCCAAGCTTAAGTTAAAACCCGGTAAAATATTAAGTTGGATTTTCAAGTGAAAGGGGACTTGGTTAAGTGGGCCTTTAAGAAAAACTGTGTAAAATATGTCACAAAGGGAGCCTTGGTAGAGTGGCAAGGTGGCGCCACTAAGCTCCTAAAAAAGTGGTGCCTAAGTGGGTATTCAAGGACAAGGATTCGAGCTGCAAGGTAAGCATAGTGTTCTTTTCAATTTTTAAGCATGTGCCGGGCATGTGACTAACTTAAATGAATTTCGGCAAGGGCTTCAGGGACTTGGGTCGATTGCTTTAAAGAGATTATTAGGGTTTCATCTTTTTCTATTTTCTATCTTAAGAATTAGGGCTAGCCACCATAGGTATAATCTTCTCTTTTACTGTCAGAAAAGCCGAAACTTGCCTCCCTAGAAAGCTTCTAGCCGATTTCTTCTTCTTCACCTCTACCATTTTTTTTTTCACTTTTCTTTTTCCTCTTTGATCTTTTCCCTAGCCGAATACCCTCCTTACTCAGATCCACTCTTTCTTTTGCTTCCATCCCACTCAAAATCAACCATAGCCGATTGCTCAAAGTGCTAGAAATCCCAAAAACTGCTTTCTTTTACCGAATCTTTCTAAGCCAAATTACCCCTGTTCCTTTCACCTGTTGTGGCCGATTACTACATCCCCTTGAGCCACATCATTGTCGACACCATCACTCAAACTCATAGCCCAAATCGCCATCTTCTTCTCTAGTTGAAAAGCCGAAATCACCATAGTTTTAGGGAGATAGCTGAATTTGCAGATCTTAGAGATAAGGGTTCTACTAATGTTTAAGGGTCAGATTTACATCAGATCTGCATAGGAATCGAAGTGAAATCATTGGTAAGTGCTTAATACCTCAGATCTGTACATTATTTCATGTTTTGGAAAAACCGAAAGTCCCTAAAGTTAGGGGGATTGATGATTTGGACCTTTAGTAATTCAAAGTGGTATTTTTATTCTTTTTGAGTGATAGTTAGTGAGGAAGGTGATCAAGCAAGGAGTTGAAGGCATCAGTATCACCAGATCTAGATCTAGTGCACCTAAATCGTCAGAGGTAAGTTTTCATGGCCATTAAGGGTGTGGCCGAATGTGGTAAGGGATTGTGGCTTTGGTTTTCGTAGATCTATTGATTAATCGATTAGATATTGGGTTGTAGGAACTATCGCATAGGAGATCTCGTCGGTGAAACTGCAAAACAGGTGTGTGTTTCGAACACCCTTCAATGCTCAAATCGGCAAAAGCTGAAAAGCCGAAATGCCGAAATTCCGGCATTTCGAGAGGTTGTGAGCGTGCGAACGCTCTCAAGTTGGTAGGAGAAGGTTGGTTTTGGAATCGGCACTGTCAGGCGGGCTGACCGCAGAATTTTGGGCGCTACGGTAAGTTGGGCCTCAGTGGGCTAAATGTGGGCCCAATGGGCAATTTGGGCCCAGTTGGGTAAAAATAGGTCTAAAGGCGATAATATGGATTATAGGCATAAAAACTGTTAAAACAAGATAATGGATTGGAAATTAAGGCTTAAATGGGCCTAATGGGCTAAAATGGCATGGTAGAGCCCATTAGGGGTTTTAGGGCCTAAAGGCTAAAACTGATAAATTGGGTTAAATGAGATTCTTTAATGACCACTAAAATAGTAAAGGCTGTAATAGTCATAAAAACTGTAATAAGAGAACAAAATTACTGAAATACCCTTAGGGTGAGAAATTATTGATTTACCCCTAAGTATAAAATTACCATTATACCCCTAGGGCTAAAATCGACTGTACTGCTTGATATGACTGTTACTGTTACTGCATACCATGATATGTATCTGTTGCATGGGTTGGGTTTTATATTGGAGGAAGTGTGAGTGGCACTGCCACGTTACTAAAAGGGGCTATGCCTCGTACTGTTTCTGAAAGGGGCTTTGCCTCGTATACTGTTTATCTGAGCAGCCATGCTACGACTGTGGTGTGTGGGTAGGGTGGGTCGAGTTATTCCCTACATGGTGTGTTGGCTGGTACGGGTGGTGTGTAGCGGTTGGTGGGTTGAGTAGTCTCCCCAAATGGGTTGCATTCATACTGTTATACTGTATTGTACTGTTATGGGCCTAGGGGCCAAACTGTTATCTGAATAGGGCTTCGGCCCAGTATCTGTTATAGGGCTTTGGACTAGTATATGTAATCCGAATAGGGCTTCGGCCCAGTATCTGACTGAGACTGGTTAGGGCTCAGGCCCAGTGGGCTCGAGCCAATGTGGGCTTTAGATGGGCTCTACACACACTGAGTTTTCCCAAACTCACCCTTCTCTTTCCATCCTTGCAGGTGAGCCCTAGATCGTGACTCGGTTGCTGGGAGTGATTCAGAGTGGCCAAGAAGACTGAACTCGTATTTTAATTGGTTTATTAATTTAATTACTTTTACTATTAGTTTTATTTTGTTATGGGTTGTAATAAGGCCACTATATCTGTTTTTATTTGGGACTTTCAACTATTTTATTTCAACCACAACTACACACCGTTTTCGAAAATTTAACAAATGTTTTCTTAACCAACCTGACAATACAAATGGCTAAGTAGGATAATAAGTTTAAAATGAATCGCTTGTCAAATGGAATAGAGAGTAAGTTGAATAATTATTAAAACGGGAATTTCCAAAAGATCAAGCATTGCCTTTCAAAACTCACCATCGGACTTAGTAAATAGGGCAGCGTAGGATAGTCTAGGTGATGTAGCACACCGGACATGGCCATAATTTCTAGGCCGGGTTTGGGGTGTTACATTTAGTGGTATCAGAGCCCGATTGTAACAATTCGACTGTGGATCAAGTCCAAAAAGGGTTTTTAAATATTTAAAGTCTAGAAGGGTATTTTTGGAAAATCAGATTTTCGAAAAATTTTTGGTTTTAAAAGGTTTTTTTTCCCCTTCAAATTGTAGTTTTTAAAACAAGTTGTTTGAAACATTGATTTTTAAAGAGGCCTCAAACTATTTGATCTGATAAATCAGAAAGTGGCACACTGAATCCCCGGCTCCAAGTTGTAAGTATTTTCTGCTTTAAATTCTATACTGTACTGAGAATAAAACTGTAGTTGGCACTGAGCCTTAGATATAATACTATAGGTGAGGTAGTATTAAGGCTATAAAACTGAGACTGTAGGGTAAACTAAATCCTAGGAAACTGAGACAGTAGCTAGGCTATGATCGCGCGAATACAACTCTGAAATTTTATCTGTTCATAAGATATTTTGTAATAAACAACTGAAACATTAACTGATGTCATAAAATTCGTAAATCAGATAATCGATATGAGTACAAGAGCTGCTCGTGGACGAGGCCGTGGACGAGGCCGAGTTAGTGCTCAAGCTGGATCGTTGTCTTCTAAGCATATGCCAGCTAGAGAGGCACGACCACCGGTTGAGGATAATGGGCCGTACGATCAGGCCGCAGGGGACGACGCTCTGTCCCAGGCCATGCTGAGGGTTCTGGAAAGGGTGGCCAGAGCCAATGTCGGGCCCATGAATAGGGGGTCCATTTCTGAGCGACTCCGGGCCAATGGAGCGGAAGTTTTTAGGGGCATATCTGGAGTGGCCCCAAATGTGGCTGAGTACTGGTTGGAAGCCACAAAGTGAATTATGGATGACTTGGACTGCTCAGTGGAGCAGAAGTTGAAAGGAGCGGTATCGTTACTGAGGGACGAGGAGTATCAATGGTGGATCACCGTGAGAGTGGGTACCCCAGCTGAGAGGGTAACCAGGGAATTTTTCAAGCAGTCTTTCAAGGCGAAATATGTTGGGGCTAGTTATGTGGACGCACGAAGAAAGGAATTTCTGAACTTGACCCAGGGTAGTAAGACTGTGGCTGAATATGAGGTAGAATTTCTGCGATTAAGCCGGTATGCTAGTGGCATTGTTTCCACCGAGTATGAGCGCAGTGTTCGGTTTGAGGATGGCCTCAGAGATGAGCTGAGAGTTTTGATAGCGCCGCAGAAGGAGCGCGACTTTGCTGCACTGGTGGAGAAGGCTAAGATAGCCGAGGAAGTGAAGCAAGCTGAAAGGCGACATCGCGATAGGGATCGCAACCGTTTTAAAAGAGATTCTAGAACATCAGGAGCTGCAAACTGAAATTTTAAGAGGGCTAAAGTAGAGGAACCAGTGCGAGCTGTGCCAGTGAATGTTGTTAGACCACAGGCTTGTGGAGACTGTGGCAAAGTTCATCGAGGAGAATGCTGGAAACGCAGTGGAGCTTGTTTTCGTTGTGGGTCTAAGGATCATCAGATTAAGGACTGCCCACAGAAGCCAGCTCAGGCTCAAGCTATTGATCAGAGGGTTGCTCAGCCTGCGCGAAGAGGACTACCACCGCCAAGGGGCCGTGGTCAAGGTAGAGGAGGCAATGGTAATGGACGTGGTCGTGGAGCACCTGGCAGAGGTGCTGGTAATGCTGAGGCTCGTCAGCTAGCCTTAGTGTATGCTGCTCGCCGCCGCGAGGAGGGTGATGCACCTGATGTTATAACTGGAACGTTCTTAATATCTCATACACCATATACTGCTTTAATTGATGTGGGTTCGACGCATTCGTATGTTACTTGTGAAATTTCTGGGTCATTGTGTGTGCATTCTGAGGAGACTATGAGTAGGGTCACAGTAGTTAGTCCTTTAGGTCACTCTGTTAAAGTAGACAAACTATTTAGAGATGTGCCTTTAGAGACTCAAGGTAGGATCTTTCTGGGAGACTTGATGGAGTTACCCTTTGGAGAATTTGATTTGATACTAAGCATGGATTGGTTAACTAAGCACAAGGCAACGCTGGACTGTGCGGCCAAGATGATGGTATTGAGGACAACCGAAGGCGAGGAGGTGATGGTTATGGGTGAACTAGGGACTATTTGTCCAATATGGTTTCTGCCTTAAGGGCTGAAAAGTTGATGTGCAAAGGTTGTGAAGCATACTTGGCGTTCGTAAGTCAAACTGAACCCGAAGGGGTGACAGTGGAGACAGTGAGGACTGTTAATGAATTTTAAGATGTATTTCCTGAGGAGCTACCTGGATTACCTCCTAACTGAGAAGTTGAATTTGAGATCGATTTGTTGCCTGGAACAGCTCCAGTGTCCATTGCGCCCTATAGAATGGCACCAAAGGAGTTAGTGGAATTGAAAGCCCAGATTCAAGAGTTTTAGATAGAGGCTTCATTAGACAGAGTGTGTCTCCGTGGGGAGCACCGGTGCTGTTTGTGAAAAAGAAAGATGGAACGATGCGTATGTGTATCAATTATCGCCAGTTGAACAAACTGACGATAAAGAATAAGTATCCTCTGCCAAGAATCGACGATCTGTTTGCCCAGCTTAAAGGAGCTTCAGTGTTTTCCAAGATTGACCTTCAATCTGGATACCATCAGTTAAGGGTGAAGGAGATGGATGTGCATAAAACAGCATTCAGAACTCGTTATGGTCACTACGAGTTCTTGGTTATGCCCTTTGGATTGACGAATGCACCAGCAGCGTTTATGGAATTAATGAACCGAGTATTTCAGCTGTACTTGGATCGTTTCGTGGTTGTCTTTATTAACGATATATTGGTGTATTCGAAAATAGAGGAGAAGCATGATGAGCATCTTCGAATCATTCTGCAGACTCTAAGAGAAAAGCAATTGTATGCAAAATTTAGTAAGTGCGAATTCTGGCTTCGAGAAGTGACTTTTCTGGGTCATGGTGTTTCTGCTAAGAGAATTAGGGTAGATCCTCGCAAGATTGAGGCAGTTCTGGATTGGAAGCCGCCAAGATCGGTGTCTAAAATTCGTAGTTTTCTGGGTTTGGCAGGCTATTATAGAAGGTTTGTTGAGGGATTTTCTCTAATTGCAGCTCTGTTAATGAAATTGTTAAGGAAGGGAGTAGCCTTTAATTGGACTGAGAGGCAGCAAGAAGTTTTTGACAACCTGAAAAAGGTGTTGACTGAGGCGCCAGTGTTGATTCAGCCAGAATCTGGGAAGGACTTTACGGTTTATAGTGATGCTTCGCTTGTGGGATTAGGTTGTGTACTGATGCAAGAGGGTAAGGTGGTTGCTTATGCTTCGCGATAGCTTAAGCCTCACGAGGCGAATTACCCTACGCATGATTTGGAGTTGGCAGAGGTGGTATTTGCATTGAAAATCTAGAGACACTACCATTGTGGGGAAAAGTTATTATATACACTGACCATAAAAGTCTCAAATATCTGTTAACTCAGAAGGAGTTGAATCTTAGGCAACGGAGATGGATAGAGTTGCTTAAGGACTATGACTGTTCGATTGAATACCATCCTAGCAAGGCTAACGTAGTGGCTGATGCACTGAGTCGAAGGACCGTTGCTAAGTTGAAGGCCATGTTTACTCGTTTGAGTTTGTATGATGATGGGAGCTTGCTAGCAGAGTTGCAAGTAAGACCGACTTGGACTGAGAGAATCAAAGAGTTACAGTTGAAGGATGATTCGTTGATTCCTCGATTTCAGCATGTCAAGAATAGTGAGAGTGAAGATTTTAGACTGAATTCTGATGGGGTTCTTTGTTTCCGTGGGAGAATTTGCGTTCCTAATGACTCTGATTTAAGGCAGTTGATTTTGGGTGAGGCTCATGGTGGACCTTGTGCTATGCACCCTGGAGGTAATAAGTTGTATAAAGACTTGCGAGAGGTTTATTGGTGGCCTGGACTTAAGCGAAAGGTGACTGAGTTTGTTGGGAAATGTTTGATGTGTCAGCAAGTTAAAGCTGAGCACCAATTGCCTTCTGGATTGTTGCAGCCAGTGAAGATTCCGCAGTGGAAATGGGAAAGAGTAACGATGGATTTTGTGAGTGGGTTGCCTTTGATACCTTCGAAGAAAGACTCTGTTTGGGTAGTCGTGGATAGGTTGACGAAGTCTGCTCATTTTGTACCGGTCAGAACCGATTACTCACTACAGAAGTTGGCCAAATTGTATGTAGCAGAAATTGTGCGTTTGCATGGGGTGCCAGTTTCGATAATTTCTGATCGAGACCTTAGATTTACATCTCGATTCTGAAAGAAGTTGCATGAGGCGTTAGGTACGCGATTGGACTTCAGTACTGCATTTCACCCTCAGACAGATGGTCAGTCTGAAAGGGTCATTCAAGTGTTGGAAGACATGTTAAGAGGATGCGTTATCGACTTTCGTGGTAGTTGGGAAGATTATTTACCGTTGGCGGAATTTGCATACAACAACAGTTATCAAGCAAGTATTCAGATGGCTCCATATGAGGCACTTTATGGGTGGAAATGTCGTACTCCTACATGTTGGACGGAGTTAGGAGAACGTCAAGTTCTTGGACCAGAGTTGATAACTGAGACCGAGAGTAAGGTTAAGTTGATTCGTGATCGGTTAAAAGAGGCGTCTGATCGGCAGAAGTCTTATGCTGACCTTAAGCGTAAAGAGATTGAGTTTGCTGTTGGAGATATGGTGTTCTTAAAAGTTTCGCTGTGGAAGAAGATATTGAGGTTTGGTAGGAAGGGCAAGTTAAGTCCGCGATTTATTGGGCCTTATCAGATTCTCAAACGGATTGGGCCAGTAGCATATCAGTTGGAGTTGTCGCTAGAGTTGAACCGTATTCATAATGTTTTTCATGTATCCATGTTAAGAAGGTATCGGTCGGATCCTTCGCATATTGTACCAGTGGAAGAGATTGCGGTGAATACTGATTTGACCTTCGAGGAGGAGCCTGTGCAAATCTTGGAGCGTGAGGTCAAAGTCTTAAGGAGGAAGTCAGTTCCACTAGTGAAGGTGCTGTGGCGTAACCATGGTAGAGAAGAAGCTACTTGGGAGCCTAAAAAGACGATGCGTCAACAATACCCACAGTTATTTGGATCAGGTAAATTTCGAGGCCGAAATTTCTTTAAGGGGGTAGAGTTGTAACGCCCTGATTTTCGGGATTTTTCGGGTTTTGTGAATTTTAGTGAAATTTTAAAATTTTGGTGTTCTGAAGGTTGAAAATGAATGTACATGTGTTAGTGGGCCTTTAAAAGGCCCAAGCTTAAGTTAAAACCCGGTAAAATATTAAGTTGGATTTTCAAGTGAAAGGGGACTTGGTTAAGTGGGCCTTTAAGAAAAACTGTGTAAAATATGTCACAAAGGGAGCCTTGGTAGAGTGGCAAGGTGGTGCCACTAAGCTCCTAAAAAAGTGGCGCATAAGTGGGTATTCAAGGATAAGGGTTCGAGCTGCAAGGTAAGCGTAGTGTTGTTTTTAATTTTTAAGCATATGTCGGGCATGTGACTAACTTAAGTGAATTTCGGCAAGGGCTTCAGGGACTTGGGCCGATTGCTTTAGAGAGATTATTAGGGTTTCATCTTTTTCTATTTTCTATCTTAAGAATTAGGGCTAGCCACCATAGGTATAATCTTCTCTTTTACTGTCAGAAAAGCCGAAACTTGCCTCCCTAGAAAGCTTCTAGTCGATTTCTTCTTCTTCACCTCTACCATTATTTTTTTTCACTTTTCTTTTTCCTCTTTGATCTCTTCCCTAGCCGAATACCCTCCTTACTCAGATCCACTCTTTCTTTTGCTTCCATCCCACTCAAAATCAACCATAGCCGATTGCTCAAAGTGTTAGAAATCCCAAAAACTGCTTTCTTTTGCCGAGTCTTTCTAAGCCAAATTACCCCTGTTCCTTTCACCTGTTGTGGCCGATTACTACATCCCATTGAGCCACATCATTGTCGACACCATCACTCAAACTCATAGCCCAAATCGCCATCTTCTTCTCTAGTTGAAAAGCCGAAATCACCATAGTTTTAGGGAGATAGCCGAATTTGCAGATCTCAGA
This sequence comes from Gossypium stocksii, assembly GCA_020496765.1. NCBI lineage: Eukaryota > Viridiplantae > Streptophyta > Magnoliopsida > Malvales > Malvaceae > Gossypium > Gossypium stocksii. The sequence goes on along the minus strand of CM035628.1, from coordinate 43,563,950 downwards.
GATAAGGGTTCTACTAACGTTTAATGGTCAGATTTACATCAGATCTGCATAGGAATCGAAGAGAAATCGTTGGTAAGTGCTTAATACCTCAGATCTGTACATTATTTCATGTTTTGGAAAAGCCGAAAGTCCCCAAAGTTAGGGGGATTGACGATTTGGACTTTTAGTAATTCAAAGTGGTATTTTTATTCTTTTTGAGTGATAGTTAGCGAGGAAGGTGATCAAGCAAGAAGTTGAAGGCATCGGTATCACCAGATCTAGATCTAGTGCACCTAAATCGTCAAAGGTAAGTTTTCATGGCCATTAAGGGTGTGGCCGAATGTGGTAAGGGATTGTGGCTTTGGTTTTCGTAGATCTATTGATTAATCGATTAGATATTGGGTTGTAGGAACTGTCGCATAGGAGATCTCATCGGTGACACTGCAAAACAGGTGTGTGTTTCGAACACCCTTCAATGCTCAAATCGGCAAAAGCCGAAAAGCTGAAATGCCGAAATTCCGGCATTTCGAGAGCTTGTGAGCGTGCGAACATTCTCAAGTTGGTAGGAGAAGGTTGGTTTTGGAAGCAGCACTGTCAGGCGGGCTGATCACGGAATTTTGGGCGCTACGGTAAGTTGGGCCTCGGTGGGCCAAATATGGGCCCAATGGGCAATTTGGGCCCAGTTGGGTAAAAATAGGTCTAAAGGCAATAATATGGATTACAGGCATAAAAACTGTTAAAACAAGATAATGGATTGGAAATTAAGGCTTAAATGGGCCTAATGGGCTAAAATGGCATGGTAGAGCCCATTAGGGGTTTTAGGGCCTAAAGGCTAAAACTAATAAATTGGGTTAAATGAGATTCTGTAACGACCACTAAAATAGTAAAGGCTGTAATAGTCATAAAAACTGTAATAAGAGAACCAAATTACTGAAATACCCTTAGGGTGAGAAATTACTGATTTACCCCTAAGTATAAAATTACCATTATACCCCTAGGGCTAAAATCGACTGTGCTGCTTGATATGACTGTTACTATTACTGCATACCATGATATGTATCTGTTGCATGGGCTGGGTTTTATATTGGAGGAAGTGTGAGTGGCACTGCCACGTTACTAAAAGGGGCTATGCCTCGTACTGTTTCTGAAAGGGGCTTTGCCTCGTATACTGTTTATCTGAGAAGCCATGCTACGACTGTGGTGTGTGGGCAGGGTGGGTTGAGTTATTCCCCACATGGTGTGCTGGCTTGTATGGGTGGTGTGTAGCGGTTGGTGGGTTGAGTAGTCTCCCCAAATGGGTTGCATTCATACTGTTATACTGTACTGTACTGTTATGGGCCTAGGGGCCAAACTGTTATCTAAATAGGGCTTCGGCCCAGTATCTGTTATAGGGCTTTGGCCCAGTATCTATAATCCGAATAGGGCTTCGGCCCAGTATCTGACTGAGACTGGTTAGGGTTCAGGCCCAGTGGGCTCGAGCTGATGTGGGCTTTGGATGGGTTCTGCACACACTGAGTTTTCCCAAACTCACCCTTCTCTTTCCATCCTTGCAGGTGAGCCCTACATCGTGACTTGGTTGCTGGGAGTGATTCAGAGTGGCCACGAAGACTGAACTCGTATTTTAATTGGTTTATTAATTTAATTACTTTTACTATTGGTTTTATTTTGTTATGGGTTGTAATAAGGCCACTATATCTGTTTTTATTTGGGACTTTCAACTATTTTATTTCAACCACAACTACACACCGTTTTCGAAAATTTAACAAATGTTTTCTTAACCAACCTGACAATACAAATGGCTAAGTAGGATAATAAGTTTAAAATGAATCACTTATCAAATGGAATAGAGATTAAGTTGAATAATTATTAAAACGGGAATTTCTAAAAGATCAAGCATTGCCTTTCAAAACTCACCATCAGACCTAGTAAATAGGGCAGCGTAGGATAGTCTAGGTGATGTAGCACACCGGACATGGCCATAACGTCTGGGCCGGGTTCGGGGTGTTACAATTAGGATTCACCTTTTTATTTTGTCAAAGGTGAAATAGAGGGATAAATGAAAAGGCTCAAGTTTAAAATCTTGGTGAAAACAAAGAACATGGGATTAGGCTTTAACTTGGTTCACTAGGGAAAAAGAAAGGGTAGGCCTTTTAGTGAGGTAAGAAAAAGGACAGAGAAAAAAAAGAGGCAAAAAAAGACAAAAAAAAGAAAAAAAGAAAAAAAAAAAGAACAGTTTGATGATTTGTTCATTGTAGCTACCTTTGTTTAGTTTGCTTATTCTTGTTGGCTATGTTTTTTAAGGTTGTTGACACGATTTAGTTACTTGTTGGGAAACTCTTATCTTGATTTTCTTTAGCCTTATTCCCCACCTTTACCTAAGCCCCATTATACCCTTTATTAAAAGTCATAATGATTTTTGCATCTCATTTTTTCAAAGTAGTGGAGAACTGATCTTGCCACAAGCCTATGGAGACCCTTATTCAAATTTTGACTTTGAGTGAATTTGCTTTCTACACCCGAAACACTTTGAGTGATTTGAGTGCATCTTGGTAAGAATTACGCTTAGGTTAGAATTTGATTGATAATTGATAGACAATGGTAAGGTTGAATCATTGTTCTTGTTTGCATCTATTCGTTTTGATTCATACTTTATTCGTGTCATTTTTTGTGCACTTGAACTCTCATAACTTTGCTTAGACTTGCAACGGTTTAGGAGAAAGATGATTAAGCTTTTGATTAATTTATTTCAAACATACTTGAGGGCAAGTATGAGACAAGTGAGGGGGAATTTGATGTACTCTTATATTTGACACTTTTTGCTTGCTAATTCCTTTGTCTTGTGAACTTTTCACTACTTAATTGGTTGTATTTGATTTATTTCTTGTGTAGTGAACCCAATATTGGAAATGGCAACAAAAGGACGTAATCTGCAGTTTTTTTCTTTCTTTTTCTTTGTTTCTTTTCATTTTCATAATTTTAGGATATTATCTTTTTAATTTGATTAGTTTCTTTGTTGTTTTGGGAATTTGAAGCCTATAAATACCCACTTTTGGGTAAGGCTAAGGATCATTTCTTGTTTTCAGTTCTTATTGCTACTTTGTTTTCATTTTCAATAAAGTTTTCTTCTTTTGTTTTATTTCTGTTTTATTTTATTTTATTTTATGCTTTTACATTATCAAAACATTTTAAGCGTGATAATCAATATCATGCTTGGCTAATGTTTTGTAACACCCTAAATTTGGGCCTAGAAGTGTTGGGCTTGTGTAACGTCCTGATTTTCGGGATTTTTTGGGATTTATGAGATTTTGGTGAAATTTTGGTGTTCTGAATATTAGAATTGTGTTTAAGTGTGTTAGTGGGCCTTTAGAAGGCCCAAGCCTAAGTTAAAACCTGGTAAAATATCAAGTTTGGAATTTTAAGTGAATAGGAGACTTGGTTAAGTGGGCTTTTAAGAAAACCTTCGTAAATTATGATACAAGAAGAGCTTTGGCAAAGTGGCAAGGTGGCGCCACTAATTTCCTAAAAAATTGGTGCCTGGGAAGGAATTAAAGGTCTAGGGTTCAAGTTGCAAAGTAAGCGTATTGTTACTTTTTAGTTTTTAGGCATGTGCCGAGCATGTGATCACTTAAATAAATTTCGGCTAGGGCCTTCGAAAGGTCAGGCCGATTGCTTTGTTAGTAATTAGGGTTAGTTTCTTTTCTTTTTCTGTCATGACAAATTAGGGTTAGCCACCTAAAAGCTTTCACTTTCATTCATCCTTTTCTAAGTTTTCACAAAAGCCGAAAACATAAATTCCTTCTCTGTTGTGCCGATTTCTTCTTCCTCTTCTTCTCCTTCATTATTTTCTTTTCCTTTTTGCTTCCTACCTCAGCCGAACACCCCTATTACTCAAATCCATCTTCTATTTCAAATCCATCCTCCATAAAACCACCATAGCCGATTGCCATAAAAGCTGAAATCTTGAAAACTTACCTCTTGTGCCGATTCCTCCAAGTCAATTCCCCCTATTATTTTCATTCCTTTTGACCGAATTTCATCTTCTCTAAACCCTTAGTACCTGTCGGAAACACTACTCCAAGATTATAACCCTAAATCACCATCTTCTTCACCAGTCAAAAAGCCGAAATTGCCATAACCATAGGAGCTCATAGCCGAATCTTTAGATCTGTAAGATTAGAGTTCTGCTAGCATTTAGGGGATAGATCTACATCAGATCTGAGTAGGAACATAAGGAGAAACTGTGGTAAGTACTCGTTATCCCAGATCTACATTATTTTATAATTTAGAAAAAGCCGAAGTTCTTAAAATCTAGGGAGGCTGTCGATTTGGGCATAGGGCTCTAAGGGTCATTAACCAATGATTTCTTTTGGTGATTAGTGTATACTAGAGGTGATTGATCAAAGGCTTGGGTCTTTGGATCAACTAGACTTAGATCTAGTCATCGGTTTTTGGCAAAGGTAAGATTTTGAAGGCTTTAGAGGTATTGGCTGAATATGGGTAAGTGAATATTGGGATTGTTTGTTGTAGATTTGCAATCTAAGAATTGTGGTAATCGATTGTAGGACATCGTGGGGGATCTCAGTAGCAATCGTCGCGAAACAGGTGTGTATCGAATCCCTTCTTTAGTCTAATTCGGTAAAAGCCGAAATGCCAAAATTCCAGTATTTTGTGGGCTTGTGAGTGTGCGAATGCTCACAAGACGTTAGAAATCGTTAGATCTAAAAATCGCAAGGTGGTAAGCTAGTCACGTGTGAAATTTCGTGCACTTCGGTAATTAGGCCTCGATGGGCTAAAAATGGGCCTAATGGGCTTACGGGCCCATATGGGTGAAAATAGGTAAATAATGTGTACTGATAGACTATAGGTTCAAAATCATTTAAACGGATAAATTGATCATAAAATTTGAACTAAATGGGCTTAATTTGTTAAATAGACACTGTAGGGCCTATTAGGGGTTTAGGGCCCAATAGCTAAAACTGATAAACTAAGTTAAATAGACTTTTGCAGTGATTGATGGATTATTAGTGATTGTAATATGCATGGAAACCCTAAAAACTGATAGAATTACTGAAATACCCTTAGAGGTGGAAAATTACTATTTTACCCCTAGAAGCAAAATGACTGTTATACCCCTAGGGCTAAGTTTGAGCAAAAAGCATGATTATACTGTTACTGTTTACTGCATGCCATGTCATTATTATCTGTTGCTTGGGACTGGGATATTGATGGAGGAAGTATTGGAAGTGGCTTGACCACGTACTGGAGGCCTTGCCTCAATTTACTGTTATTTGAGCAGCCATGCTGCAACTATGGAGTGTAGGGCTGGGTGGGTTGAGTTATTCCCCACATGGTGTGTAGGGCTGGTACGGGTGGAGTGTAGCGGATGGATTTAGGCTGGGTCGGGCTTGCATACATGATATTATCTGTTCTGTTCTGAAATGGGCCTATGGGCCATACTGTTAACTGAAAGGGCTAAGGCCCAGTTTACTGTATCTGGATAGGGCTTTGGCCCAATTACCACTGTGACTGGATAGGGCTTTGGCCCAGTGGGCTTCAGCTGACTTGGGCTCTGGATGGGCATTCTTTACACACCGAGTTTTCCAAACTCACCCCCTTTCTTTCCATCCATGCAAGTGAGCCCTAGTTGGTGGCCTTGGAGCTGGGAGGGATTCAGAGTGGCCACGAAGATTTAAATTTCTGGTTTTCAATTATTTCATTTTATTATCTATTTAGATTATTTAATTTTGGTTTCTAGGTTGTAATAAGGCCGCTCTATTTATTTTATTTTTGGTTTTTAATTCTTTAATTCTTTAATTGTTTTTAGCTTAAGTAGGACATTGTTTAAATCGTTTTGAAATCGGTTAGCTCTACGGTGCGTTTTTGTAAAAGTTACTTATTTTCAAAATATTTCGAAAACAGAGTAAAGCTTCCGCAACATAAATGTTTTGATAAATAAATATCTTAAATACATTTAAACTTAATTTGTTGTTCGTGGACAAGTCATAAGGTTAAAGTGTGGCAATGGATGTGTGCATGTCTAGGATTGGATCTAAGAAGAGCTTGGTACTTAAGCAGTCTAAATGACTCACCTCCTCTTCTCTTGAATCCTACCTGGTGCGTAGTATCCATTCACTTTAAGCCATAACAAAGAAATTCTTATTTTTCAATGCTTAAACTATTTTAATAATAACATGTTTCCGCAACTACAAAGGTTTACAAGCTTTCGCAATTTTTCCATAAGAATTTACAAAGTTGTTTCGATTATTACAATGAATCACATTTTGGAAAAAAAAATAAAGGTTTTATACAAGTTTACCGGTAAAAGTTTCTAAACATTAAGAAGGGTTTTCAATAAAAACATGGTTTTCGAAAAACACTTCAATGTGACACACTAGACTTGGCCGTAATGTTTAGGCCGAGTTTAGGGTGTTACATGTTTCTCAAGCTAAGAGCTAGTACGAATCAATTCCACGTGTGAGAATTGAATATTGCTTAAATCCCTTTGGGATACATTTTCGTCCTTCTGCTTAGATAGTTTGGCAATCGACCTTACTAAAACTTTTAAACATTTTTGAAATAAAAAAGGATCCGTTGGTTTGGAATCATTTAATTATATAGTTGGGAGAAAGGATAGGCCTATGGCATTTCGTATAACGCCCCAATTTTCGGGATTTTTCAGGATTTTTGCAATTTTGGTGAAATTTTGAAATTTTGTTGTTAAAATATGGAAATTATGTTTTAAGTGTGTTAGTGGGCCTCTAAAAGGCCCAGGCCTAAGATAAAACCCGATAAAAATATCAAATTTTGGATTTAAAGTGAAGGGGACTTGGTTAAGTGGGTTTTTAAGAAAAAGTGAGTAAAATAAGACACAAGGAAGCCTTTGATAAAGTGGCAAGGTGGCGCCACTTAGTTCCTAAAAAAGTGGCGTGTGGATGTGTGTGCAAGGGCCAGAGTTCAAGTCACGAGGTAAGCAGTGTGTGTTTTTAATTTTTGTGCATGTGTTAGTGATGTGATGGATGTTAAGTAGAACTTTGTTGAAGGGAGTTTGAATTGCTCATGAGATTAGATCAAGGTGGATAATGGGGAGAAATTATAGGAATTTGAATAGGAGCATGTGGTGGCCGAACAAGGGACTTTTGAGGGAGCATAATCGGTTTTGGCCTATTGGTTTTGGGGGCACAATTGGCTAGGGGTTCTTTACGGTGCTAGCCGAACACTTTTAGGGTCTTTCATAGGGTCTTAATTTGGCATATTGGGTGAGTATGTGTGCCAATTGGGTATATTGTTTTCTTTTGTTCCTCCTATTGATTTAGAAGCCGAAGCTGCAAGTATCCATCCCTTGTGTCGACTTGGCCATAGTCAATCTCTCCTCTCTTCTTTGATCCTCATTCTTTTCTCTTTTCGCCTCTTTCTTTCTCTTATCTCTTATCTCCTTCATTTTTAACAAAGTTGAAACCTTACACCTTAGGTTTCTTTACCGATTTCTTTCCTCTAGCCGAATCTATACTCCCTATTCCTTCTATCTTTTCTTCTTTTCTTCATCTTCTTCATTGACTCCCTAAAATTCGATTTAGCTGATTGTTCCAATACAAAAACCTGAATCTTTTCTTTAGCCAAAATCCACTCAGGCGAATACTCTTAAAAACCAAAATCCTGAAAGGTTTTAGGTTGTGCCGATTTCTCCTTGGTTAAATACCCCTATTCTTTTCTTCTCTTTTAGCCGAATATCTCAACTCCTATAATATTTGTCGACACCTTTTCCTTTTTCTTTACAAAACTTCTATTTTCTTTCTTCATCATTATACCAAAAGCCGAATCTCCACATTCATAAGTGATTCAGGAATTGAACCCTTAAATCTATTAGATTTGTTCTTTGCTTGTGTCTTGGGGCTAGATCTGCATCAGATCTGAGATAGAAAAGGGTTGGAAGCACTCTGGTTTAGTGAATCTTCAGTAAGTGCTCAGATCTCCTCTCTAATCGTTATTTCGAGATTTAAGAAAAGCCGAAAACCCCTATATGCATGGGGTGGTTGTCGATTAAGACTAAAAGGGGTTTAGTGGTGTTATTTAATTTATTTTACGCAAGTGTGGACTAAAGGCTACCAATCAAGGGCTTAGACAATTGGAACAACTAGATCTAGATCTAGTCACTATTTCGGCAAAGGTAAGTGTTTGAGGGCCATGAAGGGTGTTGGCCGAATAGGTATGTGGGGGGTATAAGTTATTCCTTTAGATCTATAGTGACATGTGGTTAGTATGATTGCAGGAAAATCGTGTGGGAGATCTTGCTATAGTAATCGCAAATCAGGTGTGTAAACGAACACCCTTTAGTAGACTAAATTGGCAAAAGCTGAAAAGTCGAAATGCCAAAATTCTGGCATTTTGTGGGCTTGCGAGTGTACGAGCGCTCGTGGGTTGGAAGCGGTAGGACCTGTAACCGAAATTGGTAACGTTGGTGAGTGTGTAGGGACTGAGACCGTAGGGAAATTAAACCCTAGAAGATTGAGACTGTAGCTAGGCTACGAGTTCGCGAAAACAAACTCTGTAACTCTATCTATATATAAGACATTTTGTAATAAACAACTAAAATATTAAACTAATGTCATTAAATTCATAATGAAATAAGACGATATGAGTACGAGGGCTGCTCGTGGACGAGGCTATGGACGCGACCGAGGTAATGTGCAAGCTGGGTCTTTGTCTTCCGGACACATGCCAGCTGAGGAGGTGCGAGCTTTGCCAGCGACTAAGACTAGATCGTATGATCAGGCTACAGGGGACGACGCTCTGTCCCAAGCAATGTTAAGGGTTTTAGAGAGGGTCGCTGGGGTGAGCACTGGAACTGTGAATAGGGGATCCATCTCTAAGCAACTCCAAGCTACTGGAGCAGAGGTCTTTAGGGGCATATCTGGAGTAGCCCAAAATGTGGTTGAGTATTGGCTGGAAGCTACGGAATGGATTATGGGCGACCTAGATTGCTCAGTGGAGCAAAAGCTAAAAGGAGCGGTGTCTCTATTGCGAGATAAGGTGCATCAGTGGTGGATCACCGTAAAAGAGAGTACTCCTGCTGAGCGGGTAACCTGGGAACTATTTAAGATGGCTTTTAAGGGAAAGTACGTCGGAGCAAGCTATGTGGATGCGCGTAGGAAAGAATTTCGGAACCTGACCCAGGGCAATAAGACAGTTTCTGAATATGAGACGAAATTTTTGAGGTTGAGTCGGTATGCCAGCGGTATAGTTGCTACTGAGTACGAGCGTAGCGTTCGTTTTAAAGATAGCCTAAGGGATGAGCTTAGGGTACTGATAGCTCCGCAGAGGGAGCGTAACTTTGCTGCGTTGGTGGAGAAGGCTAAGATAGCTGAAGAGGTGAAGCGAACTGAACGGCAGAACCGTGAGAAGGATTGAAATAGATTTAGGAGGGATTCTGGACCCTCTGGTGCTGCAAATCGGAATGTCAAGCGAGCTAGAATAGATGAACCAGCTCTAGCAGTTCCAGTGAATACAGTTAGATCACAGGCTTATGGAGACTGTGGTAGAGTGCATCTGGGAGAATGCTGGAAGCGTACTGGGGCATGTCTCCGATATGGGTCTAAGGAACATAGGATCAAAGACTGTCCTCAGAGGCCAGCTCAGACTCAAGTTGTTGAATAGTGGGTTGCACAGCCAGTGCGTGGTGGACCACAACCACCGAGAGGCCGTGGACAAGGTAGGGGTGGCAACGGAATTAGACGTGGACGTGGAGCACTTGGCAGAGGTAATGGTAATGCTGAGGCTCGCCAGCCAATATTGGTGTATGCTGCTCATCGCAGAGAGGAGGGTGATGCACTTGACGTCATAACTGGTACGTTTTTTATCTCTAACATGCCCTACACTGCTTTGATTGATGTGGGTTCAACTCATTCGTATGTTGCATGTGACATTTCTGGGTCATTGGGTATGCACTTTGAGGAAACTGTGAGTGGGGTAACTATGATAAGTCCACTCGGTTAGGGTAGACAAACTCTTTAGGGAGGTGCCTTTAGAGACTCAAGATAGGATTTTCTGTGGAGACTTAATGGAGTTACCATTCAGAGAGTTTGATCTTATCTTGGGAATGAACTGGTTAACTAAGCATAAGGCGACTCTAGATTGTATGGCTAAGAGGATGGTGTTAAGAACTACTGAGGATGAGGAGATGATATCTATTGGGGAGCGAAAGGACTACTTGTCCAATGTTGTTTCAACCTTAAGGGCTGAAAAGCTGATTCGCAAGGGTTGCGAGGCGTACTTGGCCTTTGTAAGTCAGAGAGAGACTAAGAATTTGACCGTGGAGACGGTTAGAACTATTAAGGAGTTTCAAGATGTCTTTCCTGAGGAGCTTACTAGATTACCTCTGAATCGGGAAGTCGAGTTTAGAATTGACTTACTGGTTGAAATGGCTCCAGTGTCCATCACACCCTATAGGATGGCACCGAAAGAGTTAGTGGAACTAAAAGCACAAATCCAGGAGTTGTTAGATAGAGGTTTCATTAGACTGAGTGCGTCTCCATGGGGAGCACAGTACTGTTCGTAAAGAAGAAGGATGGAACGATGCGTATGTGCATCAATTATCGCCAGTTGAACAAACTGACGATAAAGAACAAGTACCCTCTGCCTAGGATCAACGATCTGTTTGACCAGCTTAGAGGAGCTTCGGTATTTTCCAAGATTGATTTTCGATCTGGATACCATCAATTAAGGGTCAAGGAAGTGGATATTCATAAGATAGCATTCAGAACTCGGTATGGGCATTACAAGTTTCTGGCTATGCCCTTTGGGCTGACGAATGCACCTAAAGCTTTCATAGACCTGATGAATCGAGTGTTCCAACCTTACTTGGATCAATTCATTGTCGTCTTTATCGACGATATTTTGGTGTATTCGAAAACTAAGGAGAAGCATGATGAGCAGCTCTGTATTGGTCTACAAGTGTTGAGAGAGAAGCAACTCTATGCAAAATTTAGTAAGTGTGAATTTTGGTTGCGAAAGTGACTTTTCTGGGTCATTTTGTCTTTGCTGAGGGGATTAGGGTGGATCCTCAAAAAATTGAGGCAGTTTTGGATTGGAAGCTACCGAAGCCGGTATCAGAAATTTGGAGTTTTCTGGGTCTGGCAAGATATTATAGAAGATTTGTAGAAGGATTCAGAGACTCTGACTGTTGCACTGTTGATGAAACTGTTGAGGAATGGAGTAGCGTTTGTATGGACGGAGAAACAGCAAGAAGCTTTCGATAAGTTGAAGAAGGTATTGACTGAGGCACCAGTGTTGATTCAGTCAGAGTCTGGGAAGGAGTTCACCGTGTACAGTGATGCGTCACATGTGGGGCTAGGCTGTGTACTGATGCAAAAGGGTAAGGTGGTCGCTTATGCTTCACGACAGCTTAAGCCTCATAAAGCAAATTACCCTACGCATGATCTAGAGTTGGCAGTGGTGATCTTCGCGTTAAAAATCTGGAGACACTATCTGTGTGGAGAAAAGTGTATTATATACACAGACCATAAAAGTCTCAAGTATTTGTTGACTCAGAAGGAGTTGAATCTTAGGCAACGAAGATGTGTAGAGTTGCTTAAGGACTACGACTGTTTGATTGAGTATCACCCAAGCAAGGCAAATGTGGTGGCTGATGCACTGAGCCGAAGGGCTGTAGCTGAGTTGAGAGTAATGTTTGCTCGTTTGAGTCTATATGACAATGGGAGCTTGTTCACAGAGTTACAAGTGAGACCAATTTGGACTAAGTAAATTAGAGAGAAACAATTAGAGGACGAGTCATTAGTTCCTCGGTTTCAACAAGCTGAGAATTAGGAGAATTCAAATTTTGGACTGAATACTGATGGAGTTCTGTGCTTTCGTTGAAGAGTTTATATTCCGAAGGACTCTGACTTGAGGCGGTTAATTTTGAAAGAGGCTCATGGTAGACCTTGTGCCATGCATCCTGGAGGGAATAAGCTGTATCGAGACTTGCGAGAGTTGTACTGGTGGCCTGGACTTAAGCGAGAGTTGACTAAATTTGTGGGAAAATGTCTGACATGCTAGCAAGTAAAGGATGAGCATCAACTACCTTGTGGACTATTGCAGCTAGTGAAGATTCCATTTTGGAAGTGGGAGAGGGTAACCATGGATTTTGTGAGTGGGCTACCGCTGACACCCTCCAAGAAGGACTCTGTATGGGTAATTGTGGATAGGTTAATGAAATCTGCCCATTTCATACTTGTCCAAACTGATTACTCACTTTAGAAGTTGGCTAAGTTGTATGTGGCAGAGATAGTGTGACTGCATATGTAACACCCTTAATCCTTGTCTGTCGTCGGAATGGGTTACAAAGTATTACCGGACAAAACATAACTGATCAATCACATTCATACATTTATTCCTAATTAATAAGCACGGCATTCTATCACGTGATATGCGCATATTATAAATAATATACATTAATTCAATCTACACTTATACACTTGAAGCATAAGCATATACATATTCAAGTACCTCTTATTTTATCAAAGATTCATTCGACACTATTAAAGAAATAACAACTTTAAGTCATTATAACTTAAAATACTATTCGTATGGTAGTTTTAATAAACCAAAACTGAATATGCAACAAACACAAATCATATGTCTATACAATAATGCATTTACTAAAAAATCAAATTATTTATTGTTAATCATTCGATTATGAGGTAATGATCATAAATTAAACATCATAACGTAACCTATATAAGATCATATGCTGAATAAAAACTTTACTTTTAATCTAATCTTATATTGTTTCAATGATCGAATTTACTTTCAATTTGTACGCAATAGTTAAACACATTAAGACCTTTATCTTCCAAACACATATACAAATACACTTGCATTTTCAAGAACCATTATTAACTAAAACATCTATCTAAGTAAACTTCAAGATCTTATTTAATAATCAACCACCTAATTCCAAAAAACATAAATTCACACTTGGCTAATGAGTAAGCCATTTTTGCACGGCTTGAATATATACATATTCAAAATATAACTTGTTTTCAAAAGAGAGTTAAGCCTATACATGCCATCTTTCAAAATATAGACTTTTAAAAGTACTGAAACAGTGACGATAATGTGCATGACTTCAGTATTGATCCCCAAGCTCGTAACTTTCAACTGAGATCTATAAAAATGGAACAAAACACAAATATTCACAGTAAGCAATTTAACTTAGTAAGTCTTAAGTAATTTAAACAACTACACCCACTTATGCACATTAATCACATATGTATTTAATTTGTTATACCAATTCACAATTCGAGATTTCACTTTATAAATAATTTCCACTTGTAAAACCAAATATCTAGAATCACATATAACATTATCTATGTATACCACCATTTGCCTCAATATGTATATTCACATATATGCACACATAGCATATTATTTCATTTAAAAATCGAATTCATATAGTCATAAACATCTAAATACCTCAATGCCAACTTTAATTCAATCAAATCGAACTAATTTACAACACCATATTCACATTTAACTTTAATGTTCATAACCACATATATAACATATACTCTAACATACAATTTCACAGTGACCGAATGTGTATATATATATATACACATATATACACAACTACTTCACATATACTTCTCATTTCACATTAATAATTCAATCCACTTTAGTCTCATATGCATAAAGAAAATTTACATACCTGGACAACTTAATTTATTGTACGAATTCAAATACCGTAATAGCACAAAACCTCATAGTCTTAAATTTTTATTAATTTCACCGGTAATTAGCCTGCTAGGCAAATCTTGAGTTCATCACCGGCACAAAGCCTGCTAGGTAATAACCTGAGTTTATCACCAGCACCAAGCCTGCTAGACTTTCAAAGTCCGATACTCATTCACTGGCATTACACCTGCTAGGCTAGAAGCCCGAAACTAATCACCAGCTTGTAGCTTGCTAGGCCAAAGGCCCGAATAACACAGTACAATAACCAACTCATAAAATCTAACGTACTTCAACACGTATTCTTTTAAATCTTCACATACACAAGCACATAGTAGATGTTTAGCATCATTCGAACATAGCACATATCAACCGATGTATTTCATATTACAACTTGCCATTCGACCTTAACACATATCAAAGTTTCACTTTCATTGTAAAATTTGCCATTTGGCTGATCAACATTTTGAACTTTTACCTTTATTTCATTTCACTCTACATTTGGCTATATATAAGCATATAAAGAATATCAAACTCTCAAGGTATAACACAGTTCAATTACTTAAAACTTACCTCAGATGTGGTCAAACAACTACGGATCGGCTATTCAACTACTTTCGCCTTCCCCCTATCCGAATTTGGCTCTCTTCGCTCTTGAGCTTAATTAAACGAATTTAACTTATTACAACTCAATTATTCATAGCTATGATTGAATATAGCAAGAAAATTAAATAGGTCGTATTAGCTATACTTAGCTCAATTATAATATAATCTTACTTAGCTCAATTATAATATAATCTTACTCACCATTAATCACATTCGATAACTTTGACAACTAAACTAGCAAAGACCTTCTTCCCTCAAACAAAGATAATTTCTTAATTAAAAGCACACATACGTGTGATAGCTCTAATTTGACCCTAGTCGAGAAGTGGTTTCGGGACCATAAAACCGAGTCACGAAGATAATTAAATGTTATATTCTATGCCTATTATATGTGAAGTATCATGTGTGAAAATATCATGTCTTATTTTTGTCATTTGAATGTGAATTTTGCTAAATAGGACTTAAGTGAGAAACTTTGAAAATGTGATAGGATAAATTTAGAGGGCCGAATAATGCATGGTTTACAAAATATGGACTTGCATGTCAAATACCCCATTTTCTAATGTAGTGGCCGGCCATAATGATGATGATAAACAATATATGCTTTTTAAATTAGCATTATATTATTAAATGGCTTTATATTATAAAATAAAGATAAATAAAATGACTAAATGGTGAAAAGAACAAAGCTTGTTCATCTTTCATTCTTTATAGCCGAAATTAAAGAGAAAAAGAGAGGAAAAAGCTCAAGCACATTCGGTCATTTGCAGAGCATGATTTTAAGGTATGTTTCCATGTGTTTTCTTCAAATTTTTGGTGAAATTGAGCTAGTTACTAGGTCCCTTACCTAGCCCATGTTAAAATTTTGAGTTTGGTTGATATTGGTGCATTCGACCATGTTGATATCTTGTGTGAAAAGATGATATTGAGCTTGCTAATTATTAGAATTGAATGCTAAAGATTTAGTATATACGTGTGTATTTGCCGAATATTGATTTAGGGAGATGAAAATAAGCATTTGGCTTTGGGATGTTTTATGTGTTTTAAATTTGATAATTGATGATAGAAATTGATTAAGGAGTGTTTGATGGACTTGGTAATGTCAAAATATTTATGAGCTTAAGTTTATAAGTTTAATTTGTGAAATTCGTATTGGGTGTGGCCTAAATGCTTAATAGAGCATTAGGTTAAGGGGGTTTAATGTAAAGCTTTAAGTTTAATATTGGAAGAAAATGCTCAAGTGTTAATCTATGTTTATATGATTGCCAAATGACTCCAATAATGAATGAATTGTGTAATTTGTGGTTGAAATACTTGAAAGTATGAATTAGGTGATAAGTAGTAATCGGTTAGTGAGCTTAGGTATGTTCATATTGCCGAATGTGAGGTTAAATGATGAGATGAGGAATACATATACTATGTGAGTGTGTGATATGTTGGAATATGCTTAAGATTTAAAGTAATGTCATGTAAGGTTCATGATTGTTCATTTCGTTAAATTCGATTACACGTTAGTTGATAAAAATCTAAGGCTTTAACGTAAAGCCAAGTTGTTCCATAATGGCCGAATGAGCTTACAATTTATGCTTGGATGAGTTTGAAAAATGTAAGGTAGAAACGAATCTACCTTGTGCCGAATGTAGTCCTAAAATAGTAAAACTTGTTTAAATGTACTAAGTTGATTAAGTGGAAATGTCGAATGTGATTTGTGTATAATTATAACCTTGTGTATTCGGCCTATTAGGTAATGTGACCAGGATGATATTTTGGTTTAGTTCAATTGAGTTGATAACATTATTTGGTTATATATATATACATGATCATTATACTTTGACTTATGAAAAAATGCACATGGCCTTATCATAGATATAAGTATGTGATTTTTGAGAATGAAATTGTAACAAGCTTGAGTGGCCAAACAATATGCATGAATTGTTCTTTGAGATATCCGATTAGGGCTTGTGATGTGTAAAAATTTATTCTGAGATATATGTTATAACCGAATGTTTGATAAGAAATGTTAATGTGAGTATTAGTCGAATGTGACCTATAATATAGCGAATGTTGTGCTATGATCTAGTAGTTAGTGCCAAGTGTGATTAATGATAAGTTAGATGAAATTAAAGTTAGTTAAATAAGGCTATTAAGGGTTAATTAGTTCTTGTTACATTCGGCCAAAGGAATGAACAACTAAGTCATAATGAATTTCAATTTGTTTACTTAGCTCAAGAGCATAGAGAGCCACATTTGGATAAGGGAAAGGCAAAGGTGGTGGAATAGTCGATCCGTAGTTGTTCTACGACAATCAAGGTAAGTCTTAAGTGTTTAAACATAAGCATTTGTGGATATGTCATGCCATGTCATATTAGTTAAATATCTTGTATTATATATGTGTCTATATATATTTCCGAATGATAAATACATATACGAGATAGAAGAAAGTGGTTGATATATGTACATTGCCAAATGGTGAGCATGATATAGAAATGTACGGTTGTGTATTTATAATACCAAATGATAAAATAAGAAATGGAAATGTTATTGATATTATGTACTTACATTCGAAAGGTACAAAGATTACTATGATGAGTTTTGTGTGACATAGAAAGGAAAGTATGTGATTTGATATTTAAAATTGTGTAAATTGGTAAAAGTGATGAACTATTCGGGCCTATGGCTCAGCAAGCTTTTGAGCTGGTAAAAATGTTTCAGGCCATGAGCCTAGCAGGCGTAATGCCGGTGAAATGATACTCGGGCTTTGAGCCTAGCAGGCACAATGCTGGGGAAATGATATCGGGCATTGAGCCTGGCAGGCGTAATGCTGGTGAAATGAATTCAGACTTAAAAAGTCTAGCAGGCTTTAAGCCGGTGATAAAACTCGGGTCTGATACCCAGCAGGCCAAGTGCCGGTGAATTGGTATAAGTATATGGCAATGAGATCTTGTGTTAAAATGGTGAATTGAATTCGCATTATACATTTAATTATCCAAGTATGTGATACTTACCTAGTTATACGAGAATGAGTCTAATTGAATTATGGATTTGTTCGTTTGTGAATATTCAGCTCATGTGATATTATTCATGGAAGTAAAATAGTATGTATGTGACTTTGAATAAAGAAGGAATGTTCTAAATGTGAAGGTGATTATATATATATATTTTCAGCCTTGTGGAATTATGTACACTGGAACATAAGTTTGATTCATATGTGATTTAGGTCGATGACATTATATGTTGATATGGTGCCTTAAATTAACCTTATTGAGTGGTTCAATGAATGAATAATATTGGGGTATTGGATGATGTGATCATACGATTTTAAATTTTTAAGTTCATGAGATGTTAATGGAAAAAGTGCATATTGTGGTTAGGCCTATTCGGCCAAATGTTATTATTCTTAGTTCATGTATACTTGATTAATGTGTTTAATTAAGTTAAGTTGATTAATTTACTTAAGACTTACTAAGCTAATTAGCTTACTTCGAGTGTCTTTGTTACTCTATTTTTTTAGATCTCTTTTAAAGCTATGAGCTCGGGGATTCAAGCTCAAGTCATCCACACTATCGTCACTATTTGGGTACTATTGATAGCTTTTTTTGAAAAATGGCACGTATAGGTGATAAACACTAATTTATACATATTTTTACCTCATGTTTAGCCTATATTTTGGATGAATTATTATCAATTTAGTGAGAATTGGTGCTCTTAATCCTTCTTTTTCATATCTTATACTCAGGAGAGCATAGGGAAGAGAAAAGAATAGGAAATGGACCAAAAATGAGGAAAATGGGCCAAAAATGACATAACACACGGCCCAAGGAATCACCACACGGCCGTGCCACACGGTCGTGCCACATGAAGATCACATGGTCTAGCCCTCGACAAGCACGGGCAGGACACACGGTCGTGCCAAATCACACGGCCTTTGTCGAAGTCACACGGGCATGGCACACGGGCGTGTTCTAGTCATGAGAAAGAGGAATTTCACTCGAATTGAATACATGGAGGCTAAGAAAGGCTCCCCAAAGCTCTATATAAAGACCCTAGGAGGCAACTCTAAGGGGTTGCTTATTTTGCCCAAAAGGGAAGTATTCTTGGCTGCCAACATAGAGAGTGGAAGTAGGGATTACTCGCAGGGAAGCTGATTGATTCATCCCAGAAGCCGGAATTCTGCAGCAATATAGAGGATCTCCCTAAATTCTTTCAAGGGTTTTCGGGTTCTTTTATGTTTTGTTATTTTATATCTTCTGAGATGTTTTCTTTCTTTATTATGAACTAAACCCCTCAAATACTTGAGGGGGATGAAACCTAAGATAGATCTTGTTATTTATTCTTGATTTATATGATAAATACTTGAATTGTTCTTAATTATGTGTTCTTCATTCTTGATTTAATAGTCCTAGGTATTATTTCAAGAATTGGATGTGCTTAGAGCAGAGGAGCAAAAGTCCCTGTGATAAGAGTAGATCTACCATAATTAAGCAAAGTTGCATGCAACCCTAGACATAGGGCGACATAAATCTGCCGGATTAGGGTCAAACCTAATATGGGGAATCATAGATCGAATTAATGCAACCTAGGGAGTTAATTAATAAGGGAACTTTAATTAACAACTTAGGCCTAGTTGCTCTACGCCTCGACGGAGGGTTTAGCATAGATTAGGGATCTCTACGGATCAAGTCAAGTAAACAAATCATATAGTTCAAGAAAACAATAACAAGTGAAGTCTAGGTGGATTCTCCCTTAAGTATTGTCCATATCAATCAGCTTTTCCCTAAAAAGTTTTCCCAATTTACTCTTTGTGCTTTTCTTAGTTAGTTTTAGAAGTATTTTAAACAAACCCCTCTGTTATTCTTAGGCTAGATAATAGAAAGGAAGTAAGTAATAGTACTTTTGGTTCCCTTGGGTACGATAACTCGGTCTTGGCACTAGGCTATACTACAGTTCGATAGGTGCGCTTGCCTTAAACGTCGAGATATTAGTTAGTTTGGGTGTGATCAAGTTCTTTATAAATTTTATTACTTCATATCACGCGATACCAAGTTTTTGGCACCATTGCCGGGGAACCAAAACATTACGAACACTCGATTTCTATTACTTTAGCCATTAATATATTTATTTATTTTTATTTATTTATTTATTTATTTCTTTTTATTTTTATTTTTTATTTTTATTTTGATTTTTATTTTCTTCTTATTTTTTTCTAGGTTTTTCTAAGTTTATTTTTTATTTTTATTTTATTTTCGTTCCTTTTTTATTTTTCTAGGTTTTTCTAGTTTATGACTAGAAACAACCCAACAGGACCATTACTTTTTACGAAGATTTAGAAGGTACAGTTCGCAAAAATTGCAGAGAGATCAGACGAAGCCTACATTATCCAGAGCCAGAACCTGAGCATGAGCCAGAACCTACAGAAGAGATGGAAGCAAATCAAAACGTTCCACCACATCCAGCACTACCAGCAGAACCAGTAAACCAGGATGAAGCTCCTCGAACTATGTATGATTATGCTAAACCTAGTTTGATTGGTACTCAAACTAGCATTGTTAGACCTGCTATTGCTGCTAATAATTTTGAACTAAAACCTAACACTATTTAGATGATTCAGCAGTTTGTACAGTTTGATGGTTTACAGGATGAAGATCCCAACGCTCATTTAGCAAACTTTTTGGAATTGTGCGATACTTTTAAAATTAATGGCATTTCTGATGATGCTATTCGACTAAGGCTATTTCCATTCTCTCTGAGAAACAAAGCCAAACAGTGGTTAAATTCTCTACCACGAGGCTCAATCACCACATGGGAACAGATGACAGAAAAATTTTTACTTAAATATTTTCCTCCCGCTAAAACAGCTAAATTACGAAACGATATTTCTTCCTTTGTGCAGATGGATTTAGAAACACTCTACGATGCCTGGGAGAGATACGAGGATATTTTGAGAAGATGTCCTCATCATGGACTACCTTTATGGCTACAAGTTCAAACCTTCTACAACTGTTTGAATCCATCCACACGACAAATGGTTGATGCAGCTGCAGGAGGAACAATTAATAATAAAACGCCAAAAGCAGCTTAAGAATTTATTGAAGAAATGTCATTGAATAACTATCAGTGGCAAATCATGAGTACAAAGCCGACAAAAGTTGCAGGAGTTTATAATATTGATGCTGTTGCTATGCTTACTAATCAGGTGGAACTTTTAAATAAAAAGTTTGATAATTTTGTTGGTTCTACGCAGGTACAGCCAGTTATGCAATGCAACGCAACTCTAGGAAATATGTTCAATCCAAATTACTCCTCTTATGGACATGGCATGGAAACTCAGCAAGCTAACTATATGCGTAACAATTCTAGACTTCAAAATAACCCTTATAGTAATACTTATAATGCAGGTTGGCAGAGTCACCCCAGTTTTTCATGGGAAGGACAAGGAAATCAAAGACAACCGCCTCCTCTAGGATTGCAACAGCCACCATTCCAACAAGAGAAAACGCCGAACTTTGAAGAGATGGTCACAAAATTTATTGCCGTATCAGAAACACGTTTCCAAAACACTAAAACTGCATTGAGGAACCAGCAGGCATCCATTCAAGGACTTGAAACTCAAAAAGGCCAGCTTGCCAAGCTAATATCTAAAAAACCGCAAGGTGGGTTATCAAGTAACACTGAGACCAACCCCAAAGAGTAAATCCATGCTGTGAGTACAATAGATGAGGAGGCGTTAACCGGAGACAACCCAAAGCCATGCGAGGAACTGGAGGTAAGTAAAGGTCAGGTAGAGGTAAGCAAAAACAAGCCATATTTCAAAGAATACAAGCCTCATATCCCATATCCAAACGCATTAAAGAAAGACCGGTTAGACGAACAATTCGGTAAGTTTCTTAAACTCTTTAAGAAATTACGTATTAACTTACCCTTTGTTGAAGCAATTTTACAGATGCCCAATGCTGTTAAATTCTTAAAAGAGGTCTTGACAAACAAGCGGAAGCTAGACGAGAAACTTCATGTGGAACTAAATGCAGTCTGCTCAGCTGTTCTGCAGAACAAACTGCCAACCAAATTGAAGGATCTAGGGAGTTTCACTATCCCTTGTTCACTTGGTAGCTTAAAAGAAAAAAAATGCTTTAACTGATTTAGGGGCTAGTATAAATGTCATGCCTTATAAATTGTTTAAACAACTAGGTCTCGGGAACCCTAAGAAAACCAATATGAGCATTCAACTAGCTGACAAAATTATTAGGGCACCTAAGGGAATAATTGAATACGTACTTGTCTAAATTGATAAATTTATATTCCCAGTTGACTTTGTTGTTTTAGACATTGATGAGGATAGCAATATACCCTTAATTCTAGGGTGACCCTTTTTAGCAACTGCTAGAATAAAAATTGATTTAGAAACAGGTGAACTCACGTTACGAGTAGGTGATGATAAAATTACCTTACAAGCTCAAAACTTTATTAGAACTGCAGATAAGAACAAAGTTTCGAGTCCTTGTAAAAACACTTCCCTCACCACTCAATCTTCTGTGCAGGTAGAAGCGACTCAACCACAGACAAGTCCATCCAATAGAGACGAACCTGAAAGGCAAATACTTCAAATTGAGGAACTTGACGAGTGGCTGAACTATCATGAGAAACTCAAAATATGCCATACCAACCTAGAGCCTCAACAAGACAACCCTAAGGTAACAACGAATCAACTCAAAGTTGGAGATAAGGTACTTCTAGGGGAAGATGACCCTCAAATCTTGAATTCGAAAGAACATACAAGTGATATACCCTACTTCACAGTAATGAAAATCTTTCCTTATGGTACAGTAGAAATAAAACATGAGTCACTCGGCACTTTCAAGGTAAACCATACTCGACTCAAATCTTACATTAATAATAAATTTGCAAGCAGGATAGAAGAGTATCAACTCTTCAAACCACCGTGAACGAACAAGATTAAGAAAACTCAAGCTTAGACTATAAACAAGCGCTTCTCGGGAGGCAACCCGAGCACTAACTTAGTAACTTTTCTTCTAGTTTTGTTTTCAGTCTTTTTATACAGCAACTAACACCTTTGATGCAGGAAATTAGGACCACACGGCCTGGCACACGGGCGTGCCTAAGGCCGTATGACATCTTAAACAGAGACACGGTCGTGCACCCAGACTGTGTACAAACAGAGTAGAAGTTTCCCAAAAGCACGGGAGGTCGACAAATCCCCACGGCCGTGCCACATGGCCGTGGCAACCTTGCAGTATCAACACGGGCTCACACAACGCCACACGCCCGTGTCCCTAAGCCGTGGCCAACACTGTCAAATTAAACACGGCCGTGTGACTACCTACACGACCGTGCAAAAAGCAAACAAGTTCACAACGGCCGTGCAATATGGCCAACACGGGCTAACCTCGAACCACACGGGCGTGTGCCTCATTTTTATTTCAAAATTTATTTTTATGTTTAATCCTATTTTTCTCATTTTTTTATTTTATTTTTCCTTTATTAGTTTCCTTTTTATTTCAAAATTTATTTTTATGTTTAATCCTTTTAATCATTGCAGTATTAGTATTTTTAGAACTCAGTTTATTATTTCTCTGTTATTTAATTTTCTATCTTTCATATCGGCCAATCCCAAACGAGTAATCTTTATTAATTGAAAATTCCCACAACTAATTAATATTTTCGCAGTTTCAAAAAGGAGCTCTACAGCTCATATTCAAACGGAAATGGGAAAACCCTACATAATTACCGACTCTTCCTTACAATTTTATCCTAAATTCAGGAAGTTTCAATTCTCTCTATCTTATGATATTATACTTCTCTTGCTATTTATATATCCTTGTACATTGAGGGCAATGTACATCTTAAGTGTGGAGGGAGCTTACTTGAAATTTTTGCATTATCTGTGGAAATCCCTGAAATTGTACTTTACGCATTGTTCTTAACCAATTCTCAATCTCCTATTAGGAATTTATTCTAATTGATTTATGATTTCTATTGGTATATTGAGAATTAAGATACAGGTACTTGTACTTTGATTATTCAAACTTTAAAACATTAGGGAATCAAACATGATAAGTTGAAATTTTTGAGAACCCCCAATTTTTGCATAAGTCATTTTCCCTAATTTTAAGTATTATCTTGAGATTTGAAATTTACAAGATTGACATCAAAAGCCATAATTCTGGTGAGATTTTTTAGCCTTTTGAGCATACATTCTTTCGTGCTCACTTTTATTATTGCTTTGAGTGAGTCAATACTGAATTGTTATTCTAGAACTTGCTTCGATTATACATGTCGATACCACATCATTGATTTGATATACCGAAATGATAAAGGCACCTAGAATTTAACCCACTTACTCCACAAAAAGCCTACCTCCATGAATTAACCCCTAGTAAACCCCATTGAGCCTAACAACCTTTTCCTTGACTCACCCTCTGATTATTAACCAATAACCCATTTTTGTTAAATTTCATTCAATTATTTTGACCCCTATTTTTGTCGAGATTTGAGTTCAATTTTTCATCTAGCTTTATTCTCTTTCCCAGATTGTAAAGTTTTATTTAACTTATTGTATTACCATGAATTCAAAAAAAAAAAAGAAAAAAAAGAAAAAAAGAAGAAGAGAAAGAAAAAAAATGTGCACATACAGTGAAATTCAATTGTAACTTGTAATAGTTGAACGAGTTTTTTTTTACATATTTCTATTTTTAGGCTATAAAGACAGAAACGATATTATCTTAAGAATTAGCTGAGAAATATGTTCCAGTGATAGAGATTTTTCTAGCTAGATAATTTTTCAGTTCAATCTCGATTCTAACCTGCTTTTTGCAGCCTGTGACAACACCCCTAACCAAGCCCCGTTACAACCATTAAAAGACCTTTTGATCAATGTATCATATCAAACTATAGTGGTGGAGATTTGATTTTCTTGCAAGCTTATGGTAATAACTTTTCAGGATGACTAAGGAGTGCTTAAATTTTGAACCCTAAACACTTCGAGTGGATAGAGTGAACCTTTAGTGAGGATGCCAACTCCTGTTAATTAAGATGGAGAGATAACTACTTAAAAGGGAGGAAGAGACTTATGTTTTCAATGATAAAATTCTCAACTTAGAGTGATTGAGTCTTTAATGTTCTTCTGATTGAATTACTCATTGTATGACTACCTATGGATTTGTTTGAAACATTATTGATAAAGGTTGTAAGTTGAGAAGAATGATTCTTATTTAGCGATTGAGATTTTGCTTGAGGACAAGCAAAGGCTTAAGTGTGGGGGTATTTGATAAACGCTAATTTATACATATTTTTACCTCATGTTTAGCCTATATTTTGGATGAATTATTATCAATTTAGTGAGAATTGATGCTCTTAATCCTTTTTTTTCATATCTTATACTCAGGAGAGCATAGGGAAGAGAAAAGAATAGGAAATGGACTGAAAATGAGGAAAATGGGCCAAAAATGACATAACACACGGCCCAAGGAATCACCACACGGCCGTGCCACACGGCCGTGCCACACGGCCGTGCCACATGAAGATCACACGGTCTAGCCCTCGACAAGCACGGGCAGGACACACGACCGTGCCAAATCACACGGCCTTTGTCAAAGTCACACAAGTGTGGCACACGGGCGTGTTCTAATCGTGAGAAAGAGGAATTTCACTCGAATTGAGATACTTGGAGGCTAAGAAAGGCTCCCCAAAGCTCTATATAAAGACCCTAGAAGGCAACTCTAAGTGGGTGCTTATTTCCCCCAAAAGGGAAGTATTCTTGGTTGCCAACATAGAGAGTGGAAGTAGGGATTACTCGTAGGGAAGCTGATTGATTCATCCCAGAAGCCGAAATTTTGTAGCAATAAAGAGGATCTCCCTAAATTCCTTTAGGGGTTTTCGGGTTCTTTTATGTTTTGTTATTTTATATCTTCTGAGATGTTTTCTTTCTTTATTATGAACTAAACCCCTCAAATACTTGAGGGGGATGAAACCTAAGATAGATCTTGTTATTTATTCTTGATTTATATGATAAATACTTGAATTGTTCTTAATTATGTGTTCTTCATTCTTGATTTAATAGTCCTAGGTATTATTTCAAGAATTGGATGTGCTTAGAGCAGAGGAGCAAAAGTCCCTGTGATAAGAGTAGATCTACCATAATTAAGCGGAGTTGCATGCAACCCTAGACATAGGGTGACATAAATCTATCGGATTAGGGTCAAACCTAATATGGGGAACCATAGATCGAATTAATCCAACCTAGGGAGTTAATTAATAAGGGAACTTTAATTAACAACTTAGGCCTAGTTGCTCTACGCCTCGACGGAGGGTTTGGCATAGATTAGGGATCTCTACGGATCAAGTCAAGTAAACAAATCATATAGTTCAAGAAAACAATAACAAGTGAAGTCTAGGTGGATTCTCCATTAAGTATTGTCCATATCAATCAGCTTTTCCCTAAAAAGTTTTCCCAATTTACTCTTTGTGCTTTTCTTAGTTAGTTTTAGAAGTAGTTTAAACAAACCCCTCTTTTATTCTTAGGCTAGATAATAGAAAGGAAGTAAGTAATAGTACTTTTGGTTCCCTTGGGTACGATAACTCAGTCTTGCCACTAAGCTATACTACTGTTCGATAGGTGCGCTTGCCTTAAACGTCGTGATATTAGTTAGTTTGGGTGTGATCAAGTTCTTTGTAAATTTTATTACTTCATATCACGCGATTCCAATAGGCTTAACTCATTGTTTTGGTACAAGTGATATTTTGATTATGTATATATAAGAGCCATGCGAAATTGGCTTGTTCATTTTGTTAAATGTAGTTCCATGGTTTCATGTAATGATGTGTTTGATTTAATTATGTTTAGCATTTTCGGCTGATGCGTATAAATATTTTATGCTTGATATAGTTTGTCACACGTTAAGTTGTACGTTTGCTTTAAGTGAATAAACTACTTGAAAATTATTACATCTATATGTTTAGAAGATGTTCGTTAATGATTACAATATGAATTTAAGTTGCTTAAGATTTATTGTATCCGGCTATTGCTTTGTAACATGTGCATCTTTGTGTTAGACCATTTGATGATGATTCATGTTTGCATGTAGTGATTTTGGTTATACTATAAATGTTAAAATTTCTTAGTTATTTACCATCGCTTAATGAATAAAGAACTTGCGTTATTCATTTATTTCGTGAATGTCTGAAAGTTGTGGTTATAAGTAATACCTTGTAACCCTATTCCGGTGACGGATGAGCGATATAGGGTGTTACATTTTATTAGTATCAGAGCTACGGTTTAGCCGATTTTAGGACTAACTTATTGGTATTAGAGCTACGATTTAGTCAATTTTAGGACTAACGTAGCGTATGTGAGTCTAGCTATACATGCCATTATGTGTTAATACGATAGTGTGGTGACTTTTGACAACTGAAATGTGTTTTTCGTAGAGTAAATGGACCCTGATCCTGATCGAGCCCTAGCCGATGATAGTGAGAGCGTAGTGCCTGCTCCCGCTCAAGGGACAGCGCCGAATGACTCTCAGCCAAATGCGAGTAACCATGATGAGGAGGCGAGACAAGCCTTCTATGCTATGATGAGTGATTGGTTCACTCAGTTTATTCGAACTAATCCGGCTGTTCCACAACCCTCGCCCCCGAATACTCTGCTTCCAACACCTGTAGTGCCTCCTGTGACTGATCCGTTGAGATCGAGTAAGCTACCGGTTGACAAAATTAGAAAATATGGGGCTAAAGAGTTCCGAGCTACAGTTAGCGACGAAGCTGAGTGGGTTGAGTTTTGGCTCGATAATACGATCCGTGTGTTTGATGAATTATCGTGTACACCCGATGAATGCCAGAAATGTGCCGTATTTCTGTTACATGATGCTGCTTATCAGTGGTGGAATACATTAGTTTTGGTTGTTCTGAGAGAACGAGTTACTTGGGAATTCTTTCTGACAGAGTTCCGTAAAAAGTATATCAACCAAAGATTCATCGACCAGAAATGTAAAGAGTTTCTTGAGCTTAAACAAGGCCAAATGACTATTACAGAATATGAACGAGAATTTGTGAGAATCAGTAGATATGCCCGTGAATGTATCTCTTCCGAAACTATTATGTGCAAACGCTTCGAGGATGGGCTGAACGAAGACATCAAATGCTAGTGGGTATTATGGAAATTAAAGAGTTCGTAGTGCTCGTTGAGTGAGCTTGTAAAGCTGAAGAGCTCAGAATTGAGAAAAGAAAAGTTGAAGCTAGAGCTAGAGAGTTTCGTAAAAGATCTTCGGGAAAGGCACCTCAACTCATCCAAGAAATTTGAAAATGATTCGGGCCAATCTAAAAATACTTCGGGGATTTTCCAGACGAGATCGCGATCGACCCCTTGTGAGTACCCGAGCTACCTCCGTTGCTAGTGTTGGCAATGACCATTAGAATAGAGTCGAGTGCAAACATTATGGTAAATGGCATTCGGGGAGCTGCAGATTTCATGACCATTCCTGTTTCAAGTATAGGTTAGCCGATCATTTTATTCGAGATTGTCCAAAATTGGCTGAGCGGAATACTAATCCGAGCGAGGGATCAAGTAACACCGCAGCACGAGGTAGACCACCTAGGCATGTAGGTAATGTTAGTGGCAGTCAAAGAGGGACCAAAGATACTATTAGTCGATCTGAGGCTCGTGCACCTGCCAGAGTTTATGCTATACGCGCTCGTGAGGAGGTTTCTTCTCCTGATGTTATTACTGGTACTTTCACACTTTTTGATACTGATGTTATTACTTTAATTGACCACGGTTCAACCCATTCCTATGTGTGTAAAACTTTGGCATCCAACAAGACTCTTCTTGTTGAGTCTATTGAATTTGTGATTCGAGTGTCAAACCCTTTGGGCTGGTGTGTGTTAATTAATAAAGTGTGCAAGAATTGTCCCCTAATGATTTGGAATTATTGTTTCCGGGCCGATTTGATGCTATTGCCATTTGATGAGTTCGATATCATCCTCGGTATGGACTGGTTAACCGTACATGATGCTGTGGTAAATTGCAAAAGAAAATCAATTGACTTGCAGTGTTCTAGTGGTGAAATAATTCGAATGGAGTCCATGGATTTGATTGGGCTACCGGTAGTGATATCTCCGATGATGGCTCAGAAGTATGTGAGAAAAGGATGTGAAGCTTATCTGGCGTATGTTCTGGATAGTAAAGTATCAGAAAGGAAACTTGAAACTGTACCTATAATATGTGAGTATCCAGATATATTTCCCAAGGAGTTACCTAGGTTGCCACCTGTTGGAGAAGTTGAATTCGGCATAGAGTTAGTACCTGGAACAAATCCGATTTCGATAGCTCCGTATTGTATGGAACCGACCGAAATAAAAGAATTGAAATCTCAATTGCAAAAATTGACAGATAGAGGTTTTGCTCGACCGAGTTTCTCTCCCTGGGGTGCACCAGTGCTGTTTGTGAAAAAAAAGATGGAACTATGCGAATGTGTGTCGATTATCGTCAGCTTAATAAAGTCACGATAAAGAATAAATATCCGTTGCCACGAATTGACAATTTATTTGATCAGTTAAAGGGAGCTTTAGTATTTTCGAAGAGAGACTTGAGATCAGGCTATTATCAGTTGCGAGTTAGAGATTCCGATGTGCCTAAGACAGCTTTCAGAACGAGGTACGGACACTACAAGTTCTTGGTGATGCCGTTTGGGCTCACTAATGCCCCTGCGGTTTTCATGGATTTAATGAATCGGATTTTCAGACAGTATTTGGATCAGTTTGTAGTCGTGTTTATTGATGACATTCTGATTTACTTGCGTGATGAAACTGAGCATGCCGAACATTTGAGGCTTGTGCTATAGATTTTGCGTGATAAGCAGTTGTACGTGAAATTTAGTAAATGTGAGTTCTGGTTACGCGAGGTCAGTTTTCTAGGACATGTGGTGTCCGCATTAGGTATCTGGGTTGATCCGAGTAAAATATCAGCTATACTTGATTGGAAGCCTCCGAGGAATGTTTCAGAAATTCAGAGCTTTTTGGGACTTGTCGGGTATTATAGAAGGTTCGTGAAAGGCTTCTCGATGATAGCAACACCGTTGACAATGTTGCTTTAGAAAGATGTCAAATTCGAATGGTCAGAAAAGTGTCAGAAAAGTTTCGATCAGCTGAAAGCCCTTTTGACCGAAGCTCCAGTGTTAGTGCAACTGGAATCCAATAAAGAATTTGTGATCTATAGTGATGCCTCTTTGAACAGTTTGGGCTGTGTTTTGATGCAAGAAGGTAGAGTTGTTGCTTATGCCTCGAGACAGTCAAACCCTCATGAGAAAAACTATCCGACACATGATCTCGAGTTAGCTGCCATCGTCTTCGCTTTGAAAATTTGGTGTCATTACTTTTTTGGAGAGATATGCCATGTATATTCCGATCATAAAAACCTCAAATATCTAATGACTCAGAAAGACTTGAATTTGAGACAATGACAGTGGTTAGAATTATTGAAAGATTACAAACTTGTTATTGATTATCACCCAGGAAAGGCTAATGTAGTCGCAGATGCTCTAAGTCGAAAATCTATATTTTCTATCCGAGCAATGAATGTTCACCTGTCTTTGTCCGCTGATGATGTGTTGATAGCGGAATTAAAAGCAAAACCATTGTTAATACGGCAAATCAGTGAAACTCAAAAAACTGATGATGATTTGGTTGCTAAACGAGCTCAGTGTGAATCAAATGTGGATTCAGAGTTTCGTATTGATGACAATGATTGTTTGAGGTTCAGAAATCGATTGTGTGTTCCGAGAAATTCAGAGATTATTTCGATAATTTTGAATGAAGCCCATAATAGTCAAATGTCGGTTCATCTGGGCAGCACGAAAATGTACAGTGATCTAAAATGTCAATATTGGTGGCACGGTATGAAGCGAGACATTTCTGATTTTGTTTCGAAATGTTTGATATGCCAACAAGTGAAAGCCGAGCATCAGGTGCCTTTGGGATTGCTTCAGCCGATTATGATGCCTGAGTGGAAATAGGATTGCATCACGATGGATTTCGTATCTGGTTTACCATTGACATTGAGCAAGAAAGATGCAATTTGGGTCGTTGTTGATAGATTGACAAAGTCGGCTCATTTTATCCCTGTTCGTACCGATTACTCACTCGATAAGTTAGCCAAATTGTACATTTCTCAGATTGTGAGATTGCACAGTGTGCCTACTTCTATTGTGTCAGATCGAGATCCGAGATTCACCTCGCAGTTTTGGAAGAAATTACAAAATGCGTTGGGTACCAAGCTGTATTTTAGCACCGCTTTTCATCCCCAGACTGATGGTCAATCCGAGCGAATTATTCAAATACTTCAGGATATGTTGAGATGTTGCATCCTTGAGTTTAGTGGCTCGTGGGAACGATACTTGCCTTTGGTTGAATTCGCATACAATAATAGTTTTCAATCTAGTATAAAGATGGCACCTTACTAGGCTTTATACGGTTGTAAATGTCGTACACAATTGGTTTGGACCGAGCTCAGTAAGAATAAGATTTACGGAGTTGATTTGATTAAAGAGGCCGAACAAAAAGTAAAAGTGATCCGTGATAGTCTAAAAGCAGCAGTAGACCGTCAAAAATCGTATGCAGATTTAAAACGGAAAGACATTAATTATCAAGTCGGTGATAGAGTGTTCTTGAAAGTTTAACCGTGGAAAAAGGTGCTCCGATTTGGCCATAAAAGCAAATTGAGTCTGAGATTTATCGGACCGTATGAGATTTCAGAACGAATTAGACTGGTTGCCTATAGATTAAATTTGTCCTCCAAACTTGAAAAGATTCACAATGTTTTTCATGTTTCGATGCTCCGTCAGTATAGATCTGATCCCTCGCATGTGATAAATCCATCAAAAATTGAAATTTAGTCTGATTTGAGTTACGAGGAAGAACCGGTTCACATTTTAGCTCAGAAGGTAAAAGAAATGCGGAATAAGAAAATCTCGTTAGTGAAAGTGTTGTGGATCAAACATGGGGTTGAAGAAGCAACATGGGAACTCGAGGACTCAATGAGAGAACGATATCCTAACCTATTCATTGGTAAGATTTTAGGGGACAAAAATCCCTAATGAGGGGGAGAGTTGTGACAGTCCTAATTTGACCCTAGTCGAGAAGTGGTTTCAAGACAACAAAATCGAGTCACGAAGATAATTAAATGTTATATTCTATGCCTATTATATGTGAAGTATCATTTGTGAAAATATCATGTCTTAATTTTGTCATTTGAATGTGAATTTTACTAAATAGGACTTAAGTGAGAAACTTTGAAAATGTGATAGGTTAAATTTAGAGGGCCGAATAATGCATGGTTTACAAAATGGGGACTTGCATGTCAAATGCCCCATTTTCTAATGTAGTGGCCGGCCATAATGATGATGATAAACAATGTATGCTTTTTAAATTAACATTATATTATTAAATTGCTTTATATTATAAAATAAAGTTAAATAAAATGACTAAATGGTGAAAAGAACAAAGCTTGTTCATCTTTTGTTCTTTATAGCCAAAATTAAAGAGAAAAAGAGAGGAAAAAGCTCAAGCACATTCGGTCATTTGCATAGCATGATTTTAAGGTATGTTTCCATGTGTTTTCTTCAAATTTTTGGTGAAATTGAGCTAGTTACTAAGTCCCTTACCTAGCCCATGTTAAAATTTTGAGTTTGGTTGATATTGGTGCATTCAGCCATGTTGATATCTTGTGTGAAAAGATTATATTGAGCTTGCTAATTATTAGAATTGAATGCTAAAGATTTAGTATATGCGTGTGTATTTTCTGAATATTGATTTAGGGAGATGAAAATAAACATTCGACTTTGGGATGTTTTATGTGTTTTAAATTTGATAATTGATGATAGAAATTGATTAAGGAGTGTTTGATGGACTTGGTAATGTCAAAATATTTATGAGCTTAAGTTTATAAGTTTAATTTGTGAAATTCGTATTGGGTGTGGCCTAAATGCTTAATAGAACATTCGGTTAAGGGGGTTTAATGTAAAGCTTTAAGTTCAATATTGGAAGAAAATGCTCAAGTGTTAATCTATGTTTATGTGATTTCCGAATGACTCCAATAATGAATGAATTGTATAATTTGTGGTTGAAATACTTAAAAGTATGAATTAGGTGATAAGTAGTAATCGGTTAGTGAGCTTAGGTATGTTCATATTGCCGAATGTGAGGTTAAATGACGAGATGAGCAGTACATATACTATGTGAGTGTATGATATGTTGGAATATGCTTAAGATTTAAAGTAATGTCATGTAAGGTTTATGATTGTTCATTTGGTTAAATTCGATTATACGTTAGTTGATAAAAATCTAAGGCTTTAATGTAAAGCCTAGTTGTTCCATAACGGCCGAATGAGCTTACAATTTATGCTTGGATGAGTTTGAAGAATGTAAGGTAGAAACGAATCTACCTTGTGCTGAATGTAGTTCTAAAATAGTAAAACTTGTTTAAATATACTAAGTTGATTAAGTGGTAATGTCGAATATGATTTGTGTATAATTATAACCATGTGTATTCGGCCATTTAGGTAATGTGACCAAGATGGTACTATGGTTTAGTTCAATTGAGTTGATAACATTATTTGGTTATATATATACACATGATCATTATACTTTGACTTATGAAAATATGCACATGGCCTTATCATAGATAAAAGTATGTGATTTTTGAGAATGAAATTGTGACAAGCTTGAGTGGCCAAACAATATGTATGAATTGTTCTTTGAGATAGTCGATTGGGGCTTGTGATGTGTATAAATTGATTCTAAGATATATGTTCTAACCGAATGTTTGATAAGAAATGTTAATGTGAGTATTAGTCGAATGTGACCTATAATATAGTGAATGTTGTGCTATGATCTAATAGTTAGTGCCGAGTGTGATTAATGATAAGTTAAATGGAATTAAAGTTAGTTAAATAAGGCTATTAAGGCCTAATTAGTTCTTGTTACATTCGGCCAAAGGAATGAACAACTAAGTCATAATGAATTTCAATTTGTTTACTTAGCTCAAGAGCATAGAGAGCCACATTCGGATAAGGGAATGGCAAAGGTGGTGGAATAGTCGATCCGCAATTGTTCTATGACAATCAAGGTAAGTCTTAAGTGTTTAAACATAAGCATTTGTGGATATGTCATGCCATGTCATATTAGTTGAATATCTTGTATTATATATGTGTCTATATATATTTCCGAATGATAAATACATATACGAGATAGAAGAAAGTGGTTGATATGTGTACATTGCCAAATGGTGAGCATGATATAGAAATGTACGGTTTTGTATTTATAATACCAAATGATAAAATAAGAAATGGAAATGTTGTTGATATTATGTACTTACATTCGAAAGATACAAAGATTACTATGATGAGTTTTGTGTGACATAGAAAGGAAAGTATGTGATTTGATATTTGAAATTGTGTAAATTGGTAAAAGTGATGAACTATTCGGGCCTATGACTCAACAAGCTTTTGAGCTGGTGAAAATGTTTCAGGCCATGAGCCTAGCAGGCGTAATGCCGGTGAAATAATACTCGGGCTTTGAGCCTAGCAGGCGCAATGCCGGTGAAATGATATCGGGCCTTGAGCCTGGCAGGCGTAATGTTGGTGAAATGAATTCAGACTTAAAAAGTCTAGCAGGCTTTAAGCTGGTGATAAAACTCGGGTCTTATACCCAGCAGGCCAAGTGCCGGTGAATTGGTATAAGTATATGACAATGAGATCTTGTGTTAAAATGGTGAATTGAATTTGCATTATGAATTTAATTATCTAGGTATGTGATACTTACCTAGTTATACGAGAATGAGTCTAATTGAATTATGGATTTGTTCGTTTGTGAATATTCAGCTCATGTGATATTATTCATGGAAGTAAAATAGTATGTATGTGACTTTGAATAAAGAAGGAATGTTCAAAGTGTGAAGGTGATTATATATATATATATATTTTCAACCTTGTGGAACTATGTACACTGGAACATAAGTTTGATTCATATGTGATTTAGGTCGATGACATTATATGTTGATATGGTGCCTTAAATTAACCTTATTGAGTGGTTTAATGAATGAATAATATTGTGGTATTGGATGATGTGATCATATGATTTTGAATTTTTAAGTTCATGAGATGTTAATGGAAAAAGTGCATATTGTGGTTAGGCCTATTCGGTCAAATGTTATTATTCTTAGTTCATGTATACTTGATTAATGTGTTTAATTAAGTTAAGTTGATTAATTTACTTAAGACTTACTAATCTAATTAGCTTACTTCGTGTGTATTTGTTACTCTGTTTTTTTAGATCTCTTTTGAAGCTACAAGCTCGAGGATTCAAGCTCAAGTCATCCACACTATCGTTACTATTTTGGTACTATTGATAGCTTCTTTTGAAAATGGCATGTATAGGCTTAACTCATTATTTTGGTACAAGTGATATTTTGATTATGTATATATAAGAGCCATGCGAAAATGGCTTGTTCATTTTGTTAAATGTAGTTCCATGGTTTCATGTAATGATGTGTTTGATTTAATTATGTTTAGCATTTTCGATTGATGCATATAAATATTTTATGCTTTATATAGTTTCTCACTCATTAAGTTGTACGTTTGCTTTAAGTGAATAAACTACTTGAAAATTATTACATCTATATGTTTAGAAGATGTTCGTTAATGATTACAATATGAATTTAAATTGCTTAAGATTTATTGTATTCGGCTATTGCCTTGTAACATGTACATGTTTGTGTTAGACCATTTGATGATGATTCATGTTTGCATGTAGTGATTTCGGTTATGGTATAAATGTTAAAATTTCTTAGTTATTTACCATCGCTTAATGAACAAAGAACTTGCGTTATTCGTTTATCGAGTGAATGTCTAAAAGTTGTGGTTGATGAGTAATACCTTTAACCCTATTCCGGCGACGGATGAGGGATATAGGGTGTTACAATACGGCAACCTCATTTCTATCCATCTCAAATTACAATCAATTACTCAAATCATAAATCAATATCACATTCGGCACACATATATACAAAAGTTAATATTTAAACATTCTTTTCTAGTATCATGCTAAAGACGAATTTCCCATTAAGCTAATATAGGTCTTTCACTTGTTCAATTCACACATACACAACTCACATCTTTCATTTATCACATAATTCACTAAATTTAAAGCTCATTTTAACATATAACAATAAATTCCATTTTCCCTTAAACTTCTACTCCATGGCCGAATGCTACCTAGGCATCAAGCTCATATTTTTTTTTTCACCATTTTAACAAGCTCAACTCATCCTACCATCATTTCTCTTTTTTTTTTTAAACATCCAAACATCAAAAATCTTATGCACATCTACCATGGCTGAATACATATCTAACCCCAAAAATCAAAATTAACAATTAGGCTATGAACAAAACTTGGTAACTAACTCAAAAACACCAAATTTAAAGAAAACCAAGTTGAAAGCTCACCTTAATTTGGCTTGACAAGGGCCGAAACTTAGAAGTTTTTACTCTTTCTCTTTTCTTTCTTAATGACGGACCATGCAAGGATGAATGCACAAAATGGCTTCCTTTATTTTATGTTTTATCTTTTATTATAATAATAATAATATAAAAGCATATATTAAAGTCAACTACCGTCCACTTCAGTCAATAATGGGTAAATTGCCATTTAAAAGCATCCATTAACAAAGCCATTAGCAATTTGACCCTCTATACTTTTATCCATCAATTTTTCCAACTTACTCAATTAAGCCCTGTTTCTAAATCAAACGTCCAAATAACAAAATTAAGTCACAAAATTTTCACACATGATAATTCACATATAATAAACACAGAAAATATTACTTAAATATTTTTTCGACTTGGTTTCATGGTCCTGAAACCACTTTTTCAATTAGGGCCAAAATAGGGTTGTCACAACTCTCCCCCCTTAGGGATTTTCGTCCCCGAAAATCTTATCGGTGAATAGGTTAGGGTAACATTCTTTCATTGAGCCCTCAAGCTCCCAAGTTGCTTCTTCAACCCCATGTTTGAGCCACAATACTTTTACTAATGAGATTTTCTTATTCCGCAGTTCTTTTACTTCGTGAGCTAAAATGCGAACCGGTTCTACCTCATAACTCAAGTCAGACTGGATTTCAACCTCTGACGGATTAATCACATGTGAGGGATCGGATCTATATCATCTAAGCATCGAAACATGAAAAACATTGTGAATCTTTTCAAGTTCGGTTGGCAATAATAATCTATACACCACCGGCCCAATTCGTTCTGAAATATCATACGGTCCGATAAATCTTGGGCTCAATTTGCCTTTACAGCCAAATCTAAGTGCCTTTTTCTACGGTGAGACTTTTAGAAACACTTTATCTCCAATCTGATACTCTATATCTTTATGTTTCAAGTCTGCATACGATTTCTGACGATCTGATGCTGCTTTCAAACTTTCACGAATCACTTTTACTTTCTGTTCGGCCTCTTTAATCAAATCAACCCCATATATCTTATTTTCACTGAGCTCAGTCCAAAACAATGGTGTACGACATTTATGACCGTACAAAGCCTCGTAAGGTGCCATCTTGATACTCAATTGAAAACTATTATTGTATGTGAATTCAATCAAAGGCAAGTATCGTTCCCATGAGCCACTAAACTCAAGGATGCAGCATCTCAACATATCCTCAAGTATCTGAATAACTCGCTCAGACTGACCATCTGTCTGAGGATGGAAAGCGGTGCTAAAATGCAGCTTGAAATCCAATGCATCTTGCAATTTCTTCCAAAATCGCGATGTAAATCTGGGGTCTCTATCCGAAACAATAGAAGTAGGCACCCCATGCAATCTCACAATTTAAGAAACGTACAATTCAGCTAGCTTATCGAGTGAATAATCGGTACGAACTGGAATAAAATGAGCCGACTTTGTCAATCTATCAACAATAACCAAGATTGCATCTTTCTTGCTCAACGTCAACGGTAAACCAGATACGAAATCCATCATAACATGATCCCTTTTCCACTCAGGTATCATAATCGGCTGAAGCAATCCCGAAGGCACCTGATGTTCAGCTTCCACTTGTTGACATATCAAACATTTCGAAACAAAGTTAGAAATGTCTCGTTTCATACCGTGCCACCAGTACTGTTGTTTCAAATCGTTGTACATTTTCGTGCTACCCAGATGAACTGACATTCTACTGCTATGAGCTTTGTTCAAAATCATTGAAATAAGCTCCGAGTTTCTCGGACCACACAATCGATTCCTGAATCTCAAACATTCATTGGCATCAATCAGAAACTCTAAATCCTCTTTCGAAACACACTGGGTTCGTTTTGTGATCAAATCATCATCAACTTTCTGAGCTTCCCGGATTTGTTATATCAGTATTGGTTTTGCTTTTAATTCCACTACTAACACATCATCTATGGATATAGACAAATGTACATTCATTATTCGCAAAGCAAATAGTGATTTTCGACTTAGAGCATCGGCAACCACATTAGCTTTTCCCAGATGATAATCAATGACAAGCTCGTAATCTTTTAGTAATTCTAACCACCATCGTTGTCTCAAATTCAACTCTTTCTGAGTCATCAGGTATTTGAGGCTTTTATGATCGGAATAAACGTGACATTTCTCTCCGAACAAGTAGTGATGCCAAATTTTTAGAGCGAAAATAATGGCAGCTAATTCGAGATCATGAGTCGGATAGTTTTTCTCGTGAGGTTTTAACTGTCTCGAAGCATACGTAACAAGTCTACCCTCTTGCATCAAAACACAGTCTAAATCGTTCAAAGAGGCATCACTGTATACCACAAATTCTTTACCGAATTCTGGCTGAACTAGCACTAGAGCTTCGGTCAGAAGAGCTTTCAATCGATGAAAGCTTTTCTGGCATATTTTCAACCACTCAAATTTGATATCTTTCTGTAACAGCTTTGTCAATGGTGTCGCTATCATCGAGAAGCCTTTCAGAAATCGTCTGTAATACCTGGTAAGTCCTAAAAAGCTCCGAACTTCAGAAACATTCCTCGGAGGCTTCCAATCAAGTATAGCTAAAATTTTACTCGGATCAACCCAAATACCTGATGCGGATAAAACATGCCCCAGAAAAATAACCTCTCTCAACCAGAATTCACATTTGCTGAACTTCGCGTAAAGCTGCTTGTCTCGCAAAATCTATAACACCAATCTCAAGTGTTCGGCATGCTCAGTTTCATCGCGTGAATAGATCAGAATGTCATCTATAAACACGACTACAAACTGATCCAATACTATCTAAAAATCTGATTCATTAAATCCATGAAAACTATAGGGGCATTTGTGGGCCCAAGCGGCATCACCAAGAATTCGTAATGTCCATACCTCGTTCTAAAAGCAGTTTTAGGAACGTCAGAATCTCTAACTCGTAACTGATAATAACCTGATCTCAAGTCTATCTTCGAAAATACTGAAGCTCCCTTAAGCTGATTGAATAGATCATCAATTCGTGGCAACGAATATTTATTCTTTATAGTCACTTTGTTAAGTTGTCGATAGCCGATGCACATTCTCATGGTTCCATCTTTCTTTTTCACAAATAGTACTGGTGCACCCCAGGGAGAGAAACTCGGTCTAGCAAAACCTTTATCTGTCAATTCTTGCAATTGAGATTTCAATTCTTTTAATTCGGTCGGTGCCATATGATATGGAGCTATCGAAATCAGAGTCGTTCTAGGTACTAACTCTATACCAAACTCTACTTCTCGAACAGGTGGCAACTCAGGTAATTCTTCGAGAAACACATCTGGATATTCTCGAACCATGGGCACTATCCCGAGCTTTCTTTCTGATACTTTACTATCCAGAACATATGTAAGATAAGCTTCACAACCCTTATTCACATACTTCTAAGCCAACATCGACGATATCACTGCCGGTAACCTGTTCAAATCAGTAGACTCAACTCGAATTATTTCATCATTCGGACATGGCAAGTCAATTGTTTTTCTTTTGCAATTCACTATAGCATCATGCACAGTTAACCAATCCATACCGAGAATAATATCAAACTCGTCAAATGGCAATAGCATCAAATCAGCCCGGAAACAAGAATCTCGAATCATTAGGGGATAGTTCTTGCATACTTTGTCAACTAACACATACTGGCCCAGAAGGTTTGACACTCGAATCACAAACTCAGTAGATTCAACAGGTAGAGTCTTACTGGATGCCAAAGTTTCACATACATATGAATGAGTTGAACTGGGGTCAATCAAGGCAATAACATCAGTATCGAAAAGAGTGAAAGTACCAGTAATAACATCTGGAGAAGAAGCCTCCTCGCAAGCGCGTATGGCATAAGTTCTGGCAGGTGCACGAGCCTCAGATCGAACAGCCATATCTCTAGTCCCTCTCTGACTGCCACTAGCATTACCAGTATGTCTAGGTGGTCTACCTCGTGCCGCAGTCTTACTAGATCTCCCACTCGGATTAGTATTTTGCTGAGCTAGTCTCGAACAATCTCTGATAAAATGATCAGCTGATCCGCATTTAAAATAGGAACGGTCATGCAATCTACAGCTCCCTGAATGCCATTTACCACAATGCTTGCACTCCAATCTGTCCTGACGATCATTGTAACACCCTGAATTTGGGCCTAGAAGTATTGGGCCTTGGGCCTAGGTGCGGGTGTGAGATAGTTCAAAATAAAATTATTGATGTGTTGAATTCTGTTATGGAAGGTTATTATTAATGGGTTAATATGGTATTTTAGTAATCTGCGAAGGATTCATAGTGTGGGGAAAAGTCTTGGGCTAATTTCTGGGATTCCGAGATTTTTGTGATATTTGGTGTAATGTTGAAATTTTGATATATGGATGTGTAATTCGTGTTTGGAGTGTGTTATTGGGACTATAGAAGGCCTAAGTGTTGGTTAAAAACCCAGAGAATTCTTGGATTTTTGGACTTAAGGAATAGAGGACTTGGAAAAGAGGAGTTGTAAGGAATTATGTGTGTAATAAGACACAAAAAAGGAATGTGGTGTAGTGGCAAAGTAGCACTACTTAGGGGACAAGGAAGCAAAGGGTCCAAGGTTCAAGTCTTGGCTCTTGCAATTTATTTTGGTTTTTCTTTTAAATAAATCTGAAAGCAAGTAGGTGAGCTTTAAATTTAAATGTGTTGGACTTATGACACAAAGGAGCTTGTGTCCGAGTGGTGATGGCATGACAGGGTTACTAAAAG
Source organism: Gossypium stocksii (assembly GCA_020496765.1). Lineage (NCBI taxonomy): Eukaryota > Viridiplantae > Streptophyta > Magnoliopsida > Malvales > Malvaceae > Gossypium > Gossypium stocksii. The sequence goes on along the minus strand of CM035628.1, from coordinate 43,523,372 downwards.
GACTTTGGTTCGAATCCCGTTGCACGCAAAGGTTGATTATTTTGCTAATGCTTTAATTTTGGGGGGATTGATGGAGAATCCCACATCGGAAAGCTAACATGAGAGCAGGTGAGGAGCTAGCTTTAAATAGAGCAAACCAGGAGGAGAGTAGGCACAGCCTTCTTGGCTGATCCCTTTCGCTTTATGGCGTGCCCGTTTTGGTTGGGCATCGGCTAAGAGTGTTTGGAGCACGGATTAACTTCAGTCTCCTATCAGGTGTGTATTTCTCACTGCTCTAGCGGTAGGACGGCTACTTCGGGCTGCGATGGGCTGAAGAGGCCATGTGGGTCCAATGGGCCTGCGGGCCCAATTGGATAAGTTGTTTGATTGTATAGTAAGTATTGGGCTAGATTAGGTGAATCTCATATCTGTAGCTAGATTTGGGCTAAAAGGGCCACACGAGCGTGTGGGCCCATTTGGGCCGAGAATGGGCCCTAGGCCTATTTGCATTGTTATATCTGTTTAGAAATGTTTTAGTTTACAAAGTTACTAAAATACCCTTGGTTTACAAAATTACTGAAATACCTTGGTTTACAAAATTACCGAATTACCCTCGATTTGCAAAATTACAAGAAATATCCCAATTTATAAAATTATCGAATTACCCTTGATTTGTACAATGACAGAAGTACCCTCGATTTGTAAAATGACGAACATACCCTTGATTTGTAAAATTACCGTTTTACCCCTAATTTGTAAAATTACTATTTTACCCCTGATTTGTAAAAATTACTATTTTACCCTCGATTTGCAAATTTACTGAAATACCCCTGTAGGGTAAAATTACCGAGACACCCCTATGGGGTAAAATTACCGTTTTGCCCCTAGGGTGTTAAATGACTGTTTTGCCCCTCGTGGGTAAATGACTAACTTGTGTGATGATTGGGCTAGTTTGACCGTGGATATAAGTTGGTAATATGAATGACTTGACTGTGATCTATTCTTTTTTTGGGATTTGGAAAAGTTGGAATCCCTATGTGTTTAGGGAGGCTGTCGAAATAGTGCCTAAGGCTTTAAGGGGCTGTTACCAATTATTTTACTCTGTGCTTGTAGGGGTTAAAGGCTGCTGACTAAGGGCTTGGATCAGTGGAGCATTCGGATCCATATTTGGATATCAACTTCAACAAAGGTAAGGATTTAGGGCCTTGTTCATGGATGCCCGAATATGGTAAGAGTATGTTAAATTTAGTTATCATTGATTCGTGGTCTAATATTTTAGTAATCGAATGTAGGATTGACTTGGATCGGATATAGTCATCGTTCTTTGCAAGCAGGTGTGTAATGAACCTCATAGTAGCTTAGATTAATATTTGCTGAAAAGCCAAAATGCCTAAACTTCGGCATTTCGAACTTGTGGTTTTGTGAATGGTTTGAGCCGTGATACATACGATAAGATCGGTGATTGGATCGATAGAACAGGTAAGGGAACGATTTTGTGCACGATGGTAAGTTGGGCCTCGATGGGCTAAAATTGGGCCCAATGGGCTTACGGGCCCATATAGGTAAAAATGGGCAATAGACATTTCTTAATAGACTATAGGCTTAAAACTGGTTAAATTAGTAGTTAATTGTAGGATTTGGACTAAGTGGGCTTAGACGACTGAACTAGCTACATAGGGCCCATTAGGGGTTTTTAGCCCATAACTCGGTTGTACTAAAATAGGCTAAAATTGCTGTTTAAACATTTGGAATTGATGAATAAGCATGGAAAACCTTAATAATGGATAAAATTACGTAATTACCCTTAAAACATGAAAAGGTCTATTTTGCCCCTAGGTGAAAAATGTCTAATATACCCCTAGGGTTTCATTCTGAATATGATGATTGTGATATTGTTATTTTACATGCTATAACATGATATGCACATGATATGCACATGATATGCTATGACATGTATACTATATGCCATGTTTTACTCATTAAATGCATGGGTTGGGTTATTATATGATGGAGGAAGTGATAAAGGGCTTTGCCTCAGTTTACCGAAAAGGGCTTTTGCCCCAGTTATTAAAAGAGGCTTGGCCTCCAGTTATATGATAAAGCAGCTATGCTGCTAGTGGAGAGTTTGGTTGGGTGGGTTGAGTTATTCCCCACATGGAGAGCTTGGTTGGTACGCGGATGGTGGGTTGAGTAGTCTCCCCAACTGGGCTTTGCATACATACATTGACATTACATGTGATATTGAAATAGGCTTTGCACACATACATTGATATTATATGTGATGTTAAAATGGGCCTTTGGGCCATACCGTTTACAGAAAAGGCTTCGGCATAGAGATATGATTTATGAAAGGCTTCGGCCCAGTGAATTGATTTATGAAAAAGGCTAAGGCCCAGTAACCGATATTTGAAAAGGGCTTCGGCCCAGTTATATGTTGAGACTAATTTGGGGGCTTAGGCCTAGTATGCTGATATTGATTTGGGCTCTGTAAGTGGCTTGTTGCACACTGAGTTTTCCAAACTCACCTTTTCCCTTCCATCCTTGCAGGTGAGCCTTAGTTGATGGACTTGGAGCTGGGAGGGATTCAGAGTGGCCATACGGACTGGACTATTGGATTTCTAATTGAGTTACCTATTTGAATTTAGATTTAATTATTTATTTTTGGTTTTGGGTTGTAAAAGGCCTCTTTAATTATTTCTATTTCGGGTTATTAATTCTTTACTTAATTAACTTGTTTTAGCTAAATTATGATGTCGTTTAAATCGAGTTGAAAATAAATGATTTTAAGACGTGATTTTTATAAAAGTTACTTGTTTTCAAAATAACACGATAACCAAGCAAAGCTTCCGTAATTTTAAATGATCTTGTAGATAAATATTTCAAATAGTTAAAGTGTGGCAATGGTAGTGTGCATGTCTAGGAGTGGATCCAAGAAGAGCTTGGTACTTAAGCAGTCTATTCGACTCACCTCCTCTTTTCTGGAATCCTACCTGGTGCCCAGCTTCCATTCACTTTAAGTCTTAACGAAAAAGGTCAAATTTATTTGATACTTAAACCGTTTTCAAGATAACATGTTTTATAAAGGTTACAAATCTGAGTTTTTGATATTTGATCTGTCTTTAAAATAACATGTTTTTGCAAACTACAAGGGTTTATAAGCTTTCATAAAACTTTTACAAAGGTTTTAATGATGTTTGCAAAGGGATGATTATTTCAATGAATCACGTTTTGGAAAAAGACAAGCTAAGGTTTTATTCAAGTTTAACGGTAAGAGTTTTTAAAAACTTCAAGGGTTTTCACTGAAAGCACGGTTTTCGAAAAACACTTCAATGTGACACATCAGACTTGGCCGTAACGTCCAGGCCAGGTTTGGGGTGTTACAATCATTGCCAACACTTGCAACTGAGGTAGCTTGTGTACTCGCAGGAGGTCGATCGCGATCTTGTCTGGAAAAGCCCAAAGTATTCTTGAATTGGCCCGATTCATCTCAAAATTTCTTCTATGACTGTTGGAATGTTTTTCTCGAAGATCTTTTACGAAACTCTCTAGCTCCAGCTTCAACTTTTCTTTTCTCAATTCTGAGCTATTCGGCTTTACAAGCTCACTCAACAAGTACTACGAATTCTTTAATTTCCAGAATGCCTACTAATAGTTTGATATCTTCATTCAACCCATCCTTGAAGCGTTTACACATGATAGCTTCGGACGAGATACACTCACGAGCATATCTGCTGAACCTTACAATTTCTCGTTCATATTCTGTCACTGTCATTCGGCCCTACTTAAGCTCAAGAAAATCTTTGCGTTTTTGGTCGATGAATCTTTGGCTGGTATACTTTTTACGGAATTCTGTCAGAAAGAATTCCTAGGTGACCCGCTCTCTCGGTACAATCGAAACCAAGGTATTCCACCAATGATAGGCAGCATCACGTAACAAAGACACAGCGCATTTCAAACACTCGTCAGGAGTACGCGATATTTCATTAAACATGCGAATAGTATTATCAAGCCAAAACTCAGCCCGCTCGGCGTCATCGGTAATAGTAGCTCTGAACTCCTCAGCCCCGTATTTTCTAATTTTATCAACCGGAGGCTTACTCAATCTCAACAGATCAATCACAGGAGGCACTACAGGTATCGGAAGTGGATTATTCGGGGGTGGGGGTTGTGGAACAGCCGGATTAGTTCGAACATAATGAGTGAACCAATCATTCATCATAGCATAAAAGTCTTGTTTCATTGCATCATCTCGATTACTCGTATTTGGCTGAGAGTCAATCGGCGCTATCCCTTGCTCGGGAGCAGGCGCTACGCTCTCAACATCGTCAGCTACGGCTCGATCGGGATCAGGATTCATTTACTATACGAAAAACACATTTTAACTGTCAGAAGTCATCACACTATCGTATTACCATATTATGGCATGTATAACTAGACTCACACACGCTACGTTAGTCCTAGAATCGACTAAACCGTAGCTCTGATACCAATAAAATGTAACACCCTTAACCCTTGTCCATCGCCGGAATGGGTTACAAAGTATTACCAGACAAAACATAACTGATCAATCACATTTATCCATTTATTCCTAATTAATAAGCAGGGCATTCTATCACGTGATATGCGCATATTATAAATAATATACATTAATTCAATCTACACTTATACACTTGAAGCATAAGCATATACAAATTCAAGTACCTCTTATTTTATCAAAGATTCATTCGACACTATTAAAGAAATAACAACTTTAAGTCATTATAACTTAAAATACTATTCATATGATACTTTTAATAAACAAAACCAAATATGCAACACAAATTATATGTCTAAACAATAATGCATTTAGTCAAATATCAAATTATTTATTATTAATCATTCGGTTATGAGGTAATGATCATAAATTAAACATCATAACGTAACCTATATAAGATCATATGCCAAATAAAATCTTTACTTTTAATCTAATCTTATACTGTTTCAATGATTGAATTTACTTTCAATTCGTACGCAAAAGTTAAACACATTAAGACCTTTATCTTCTAAACACATATACAAATACACATGCATTTTCAAGAACCATTATTAACTAAAACATCTATCTAAGTAAACTTCAAGATCTTACTTAATAATCAACCGCCTAATTCCAATAAACATAAATTCACACTTGGCTAATATGTAAGCCATTTTCGCATGGCTTGAATATATACATATTCAAAATATAACTTGTTTTCAAAAGAGAGTTAAGCCAATACATGCCATCTTTCAAAATATAGACTTTTAAAAGTACCGAAACAGTGACGATAATGTGGATGACTTCAGTATTGGTCCCCAAGCTCGTAACTTTCAACCGATATCTATAAAAATGGAACAAAACACAAATATTCACAGTAAGCAATTTAACTTAGTAAGTCTTAAGTAATTTAAACAACTAAACCCACTTACGCACATTAATCACATATGTATTTAATTTGTTATACCCATTCACAATTCGAGATTTCACTTTATAAATAATTTCCACCTGTAAAACCAAATATCTAGAATCACATATAACATTATCTATGTATACCACCATTTGGCCGAATATGTATATTCACATAATGCACACATAACATATTATTTCATTTAAAAATCGAATTCATATAGTCATAAGCATCTAAATACCTCAATGCCAACTTTAATTCAATCAAATCGAACTAATTTACAACACCATATTCACATTTAATTTCATTGTTCATAACCACATATATAACATATACTCTAGCATACACTTTCACAATGACCGAATGTAAATATATATACATATATACACAACTACTTCACATATACTTCTCATTTCACATTAATATTTCAATCCACTTTATTCTCATATGCATAAAGAAAGTTTACATACCTGGACAACTTAATTTATTGTACGAATTCAAATACCGAAATAGCACAAAACCTCATAGTCTTAAATTTTTATTAATTTCACCGATAATTAGCCTGCTAGGCAAATCCTGAGTTCATCACCGGCACAAAGCCTGGTAGGTAATAACCTGAGTTTATCACCGGCACTAAGCCTGCTAGACTTTCAAAGTCCGATACTCATTCACTGGCATTACGCTTGCTAGGCTAGAAGCCTAAAACTAATCACCAGCTTGTAGCTTGCTAGGCCAAAGGCCCGAATAGCACAGTACAATAACCAACTCATAAAATCTAACATACATCAACACATATTCTTTTAAATTTTCACATACACATGCACATAGTAGATGTTTAGCATCATTCGAACATAGCACATATCAACCGATTTATTTCACATCACAACTTGCCATTCGGCCTTAACACATATCAAAGTTTCACTTTCATTGTAAAATTTGCCATTCGGCCGATCAACATATTGAACTCTTACCTTTATTTCATTTCACTCTATATTCGGCTATATATAAGCATATAAAGAATATCAAACTCTCAAGGTATAACACATGTTCAATTACTTAAAACTTACCTCAGATGTGGTCGAACAACTACTAATCGGCTATTTAACTACTTTTGCCTGCCCCCTATCCGAATTTGGCTCTCTTCGCTCTTGAGCTTAATTAAACAAATTTAACTTATTACAACTAAATTATTCATAGCTATGACCGAATATATGAATAAAATTAAATAGGCCGTATTAGCTACACTTAGCTCAATTATAATATAATCTTACTCACCATTAATCACATTCGACAACTTTAACAACTAAACTAGCAAAGACCTTCTTCCCTCAAACAAAGACAATTTCTTAATTAAAAGCACACGTACGACAACCTCATTTCTATCCATCTCAAATTACAATCAATTACTCAAATCATAAATCAATATCACATTCGGCACACATATATACAAAAGTTAATATTTAAACATTCTTTTCTAGTATCATGCTAAAGCCGAATTTCCCATTAAGCTAATATAGGTCTTTCACTTGTTCAATTCACACATACACAACTCACATGTTTCATTTATCACATAATTCACTAAATTTAAAGCTCATTTTAACATATAACAATAAATTCCATTTTTCCCTAAACTACTACTCCATGGCCGAATGCTACCTAGGCATCAAGCTCATATTTTTTTTCACCATTTTAACAGGCTCAACTCATCCTACCATCATTTCTCATTTTTTTTAAACATCAAAACATTAAAAATCTTATGCACATCTACCATGGCCGAATACATATCTAACCCCAAAAATCAAAATTAATAATTGGGCTATGAACATAACTTGGTAACTAACTCAAAAACACCAAATTTAAAGAAAACCAAGTTGAAAACTCACCTTAATTTGGGTTGACAATGGCCGAAATTTAGAAGTTTTTACTCTTTCAATTTTCTTTCTTAATAACCGGCCATGCAAGGATGAATGCAAAAAATGGCTTCATTTATTTTATGTTTTATCTTTTATTATAATAATAATATAAAAGCATATATTAAAGTCCACTACTGTCCACTTCATTTAATAATGGGTAAATTGCCATTTAAAAGCCTCCATTAACAAAGCCATTAGCAATTTGACCCTCTATACTTTTATCCATCAATTTTTCCAACTTACTCAATTAAGCCCTATTTCTAAATCAAACGTCCAAACAACAAAATTAAGTCATGAAATTTTCACACATGATAATTCACATATAATAAACATAGAAAATATTACTTAAATATTTTTTTGACTCGGTTTCGTGGTCCCGAAACCACTTTTCTAATTAGGGTCAAAATAGGGCTGTCACAGCATGGGGTGCCAGTTTCGATAATTTCTAATTAGGATCCTAGGTTTACATCTCGATTCTGGTAAAAGTTTTGTGAAGTGCTGGGTACACGATTGGATTTCAGTACTGCTTTTCACCCTCAGACAGATGGGTAGTCGGAAAGGGTTATTCAGGTTCTGGAGGACATGTTAAGGGGTTGTGTTATTGACTTTCGAGGTAGTTGGGAGGACTACTTGCCATTAGCGAAATTTACTTATAACAACAATTATCAGGCAAGTATTCAGATGGCTCCATATGAGGCACTTTATCGGCGAAGGTGTCGTATGCCTACGTGTTGGACAGAATTGGGAGAGCGACAAGTCTTAGACCAGAGTTAGTGGCAGATACTGAGAATAAGGTTAAGTTGATCAGAGATCGATTAAAGGAAGCATCTGATAGACAGAAACTGTATGCTGACTTGAAGCGTAAGGAAATTGAGTTCATAATGGGGGATATAGTCTTTTTGAAGGTCTCGCCTTGGAAGAAGATCCTGAGGTTTGGCAAGAAGGGCAAGTTGAGTCCACAGTTTATAGGGCCTTATCGGATTCTCAAACGGGTTAGGGCCAATAGCTTATTAATTGGAGTTACCGTCGGAGTTAGACCGTATTCATGACGTCTTTCACGTGTCCATGCTAAGACGGTATCGATCGGATCCTTCTCATGTCATACCAGTGGAGGAGCTTGAGATAAAGACTGATCTGACCTTTGAAGATGAGCCTGTGCAAATACTAGAGTGAGACGTCAAAGTGTTGAGGAGCAAGTCAGTTCCTTTGGTAAAGGTGCTTTGGCGCAACCATAGTAAATAAGCGGCTACTTGGGAGCCAGAAGAGGTGATGCGTCAACAATACCCTCACCTTTTTGGATCAGGTAAAATTTCAAGGCTGAAACTTCTTTAAGGTGGGTAGAGTTGTAACGCCCCAATTTTTGAGATTTTTCAAATTTTTTGCAATTTTGGTGAAATTTTGAAATTTTGTTGTTCAAATATGGAATTTATGTTTTAAGTGTGTTAGTGGGCCTCTAGAAGGCCCAAGCCTAAGATAAAACCCGACAAAAATATCAAAGTTTGGATTTAAAGTGAAGGGGACTTGGTTAAGTGGGTTTTTAAGAAAAAGTGAGTAAAATAATACACAAGGAAGCCTTTGGTAAAGTGGCAAGGTGGCGCCACTTAGTTCCTAAAAAAGTGGCATGTGGATGTGTGTGCAAGGGCCAGAGTTCAAGTCACAAGGTAAGCACTGTGTGTTTTTTATTTTTGTGCATGTGTTAGTGATGTGATGGATTTTAAGTAGAACTCTGTTGAAGGGAGTTTGAATTGCTCATGAGATTAAATCAAGGTGGATAAGGGGGAGAAATTATAAGAATTTGAATGGGAGCATGTGGTGGCTGAACAAGGGACTTTTAAGAGAGCATAATCGATTTTGGCCTCTTGGTTTTGGGGGCACAATCGGCTAGGGGTTGTTTAGGGTGCTAGCCGAACACTTTTAGGGTCTTTCTTGGGTCTTAATTGGGCAATATGGGTGAGTATGTGTGCCGATTGGGTGTAGAACCCTTAGGGTTTGTTTTCTTTTGTTCCTAGCATTGATTTAGAAGCCGAAGCCACAAGTATCCATCCCTTGTGTCGACTTGGCCATAGTCAATCTCTCCTCTCTTCTTTGATCCTCATTCTGTTCTCCTCTCCCCTCTTTCTTTCTCTCATCTCTTATCTCTTTCATTTTCCACAAAGTCGAAACCGTACACCTTAGGTTTCTTTGCCGATTTCTCTCCTCTAGCCGAATTTATACTCCCTATTCCTTCTATCTTTTCTTCTTTTCTTCATCTTCTTCATTGACTCCCTTAAATCCCATTTAGCCGATTGTTCCAATACAAAAACCCAAATCTTTTCTTTAGCCAAACTCTACTTAGCTGAATACTCCTAAAAGTCAAAATCCCGAAAGGTTTTAGGTTGTGTCGATTTCTCCTTGGTTGAATACCCCTATTCTTTTCTTCTCTTTTAGCCGAATATCTCAACTCCTATAACCTTTGTCAAAACCTTTTCCTTTTTCTTTACAAAACTTCTATTTTCTTTCTTCATCATTATACCAAAAGCCGAATCTCCACATTCATAAGTGATTCAGGAATTGAACCCTTAAATCTATTAGATTCATTCTCTGCTTGTGTATTAAGGCTAGATCTGCATTAGATCTGAATAGAAAAGGGTTAGAAGCACTCTGGTTTAGTGAATCTTCAGTAAGTGCTCAGATCTCCTCTCTAATCGTTATTTCGGGATTTAAGAAAAGTCAAAAACCCTTATATGCATGGGGTGGCTGTCGACTAAGACTAAAAGGGTTTAGTGGTGTTATTTGATTTGTTTTGCGCTAGTGTGGACTAAAGGCTACCGATTGAGGGCTTGGACAATTTGAACGACTAGATCTAGATCTAGTCACTATTTCGACAAAGGTAAGTGTTTGAGGGCCATGAAGGGTGTTGGCCGAATAGGTATGTAGGTGGTATAAGTTATTCAGTTAGATCTATAGTGACATATGGTTTGTATGATTGTAGGAAAATCGTGTGGGAAATCTCACTATTGTAATCGCAAATCAGGTGTGTAAACAAACACCCTCTAGTAGACTAAATCAGCAAAAGCCAAAAAGTCGAAATGCTGCAATTTCAATATTTTGTGGGCTTGCGAGCGTACGAGTGCTCGTGGGTTGGAAGAGGTAGGATCTGTAACCGAAATCAGTAAAGTCAGTGAGTGCGCGATTTCGTGCACTTTGGTAAATTTGGGCCTCGATGGGCTGAATTTGGGCCCAATGGGCTTACGGGCCCATATGGGTAAAAATAAGCGGTAAGCGTTTTGTGGTATACTGTAGGTTAAAACTGTTAAAACTAGTACACCAGTCATAAAGTTTGGGCTAAATGGGCTAGAATAGCTGATTGATACTGTAAGGCCCATTAGGGGTTTTAGGGCCCGATAGCTCTAAGGTTGATAAATAGGCTAGATATACTATTAGGATAAAAATTGGACTGTTAATTAGGATGAAAATTGGACTGTTAATAACTAAAATATGCATAAAACCCTAAAAACTGGTATAATTACTAAAATACTGTAATGTCCTGAATTAGGGCCTAATCGTAATAGTGGTTTCGTGAACACAAATCCGAGATAGAAATAATTATTTTATAATTATTTTGATGTTTGTGATATGATTGCTTGATGGTGTGAAAATTTCGTGAAGAAATTCTATGCATAAAGTGCTTAATTTGAAATTAGGGACTAAATCAAATAAGTTGCAAAACCTGCATTCTAGAAGCTTTTAGTATGAAATTGCTTTGGAATATTAATTAGGAGGTCTTAAATAGCAATTTGACCAATTTCTAAAATTTTGGACAAAAATGGGCTTGTACATGAAAAGTTTCAAAGAAAGGCATTATGGGTATTTTGGTCATTTGGTAATTAAAAGATTAAAAAAGGGAAAAAGATGGCAAAATATGTCCGTCTTCTTCACTAGCACGAAATTTCAAGGGTTCTCCATAGCTAGGGTTTGTTTCAAGCTTCCAAGCTCCATAGTAAGTGATTACAAGCCCCGTTTTTAATGATTTTTATATTTTTGTGATCCCGGTAGCTCGATAAAGCTTATGCTAGCAATAATTTAAGCTAGGGTTCATATTTGGAAAAATACCCATAGTTGAAAAGTGTTTATTTTGATGTTTTATGATAAAATATGAGGTTTCATATTATGTTAGACAACTTGTGCTACTCGGTTTTGAGTAAAAACGAGTAAAACAGCTTAATCGGTAAAAATACCTATTGTTCATAAGTGCATGTTATAGTTGGAATTTGGGGTTGATGTTAGTAAATAAATGATCAGCATGTCTTAAAACTCAAGAATTTGGGATAAAGTTTAATTTCCGAGCCTTGGGGCAAAAGTGTAAATATGCAAAAGTTTAGGGGCAAATTCATAATTTTGACAAAGTTAGGGTCAAGGACTGTTTTGATAAATGTGAGTATTTAATGAGCTAAATGTGTTATTTTAGATCAAAAGAAACGAGATTCAACTCGTGATCGAGGGAAAAATAAAGTTTACGAGGAATAGGCTTGATTATTGATATTTTTGTACCGAGGTAAGTTCATGTGTAAATAAGGTAACATATTTGTTATTTTAAGTGATTTAGTGTTATTTATATGATATGATGCTTATTATCATGAAATATTATGTCTTGTGAAATATTATTTGTTGATATACAAAGTATGTGATTAGCTTGATAAGCATGAAATGCTAGCAAGTATGGGTCCCGGCGTTCCGAGGAGGATGACCAAAAATGTGTGTTTGAGGAAAATCCCATTTGAACCTTGGGAATAGATTAGGATACAAGTGACATGTCATTAGGATGATTGAGTTCCGAACTCGTTGAGTTGAGTCTGAGTTCGTGAGATGTAACTAGGCATCCAAGCTCGTTGAGTTGAGTCCGAGTTCACTTATGGATACGAACACCCGAGCTTGTTGAGTTGATTCCGAGTTCGCTTATGGACGGGTTACATGGTAGCTTGGCTACATAAATTCCGTAGGCTATTGAGTTGTCTAGCTACGGATATGACACTTATGTATGTGAAATCTGTGTATCCAAGTTATATTCCGATGAGTTCAATGGGTAGATTTTAAATGAATAATGAGAACGTCTAAACGAAAGAGGTATGTTGGAAAGTATGGTGAAAGAGGAAGTTGGACAGGTATAAGCCTAAATCTCAAGTTGAGAACTTGGTAAGACAAGAATGTGGTAAAATAGCAAGTATTCTTGTGTCATGAACATTTTAATGATATTATGTAATTGGTGGTTTTGTTGATTTGCATAGTTATGTTACTTGTTATTTACATGTGAATTTACTAAGCATTTATGCTTACTCCCTCCTTTTCATTTATGTTAGTTTTGACAAGCCAACTTGGATATCGGGAAGGGTCGAAGGAACGTTCACACTATCCGAGGAAGAATTGGTATAATGGCTTGTGTATTTTGATGTATGGCATGTATACCATTATAATCATTTTGTGTAAATAATCTTATGATATGGCGATGGTTTGGTAAGGTAATGCTCGGAAATGATTAGCCATTGGAATGGCCAATTTTGATTATATTTGGTGTCATGTATGTTTAATTTGTTAGTCCATAAAATGCCATAGGAAGATGATCTTTATTATAAAACAGAATTTTTCAGCAACAATGATGTGAGTTTGAAAAATCACTAAAAACAATAGAAACAATATTGGGTGGTGAATAAAATATGAAATTTAAGCTTATTGTGTCTATGTTCATATGGAAGAAACAAACAAGGTAAAAGAGTTGTATTTTATGAGATATTTGGGTTTTGGTGGAACAGGGTCAGAGCAATTTCTGAATCCCCTGTTTTGAATTTAGAAATTCACTAAAACTTGTACAAAAATAATTAGGAGTCATACTATATATGTGTAGATTCCTTATTGAGTCTAGTTTTGTATAAATAAACATCATAGTCATTTGTGCTTTGTACATGGAAAAAAGGACTCGTAGTGAACATAGGTCAGAGCAGTCGAACACTGAAATAGGGGAAATTTTAACTAATAAAATGTACTAATTGGCCCAAATAAAAGTTCTAGAAAAAAAATTAAAGATAGATATATGAATCTAGTTTCAAAGAAAATTTACAGATCTTAATTTCGAGTTTGGTAACTCGAGATATGATTTTTTTAGCGACTGTGATGCAGATGGACAACTTATTACAAATGTTGAAATAAATAGTTTCAATTTGTTTAAGTGATAAATTAAGTTTAGTAACACCTCAAGCTCGATTCTGGTGACGGTTTCGGGTAAGGGGGTGTTACAAATACCCCTTAAGGTTGGGAAATTACTATTTTACCCCTAGGTGCAAAATGACCGATATACCCCTAGGGCTAAATTTGACTGAAATGCATGTTTTACTGTTTCTGTTCACTGTATGTCATGACATGTTTAAACTGTTGCATGGGTCTGGGTTTATTGATGGAGGAAGTGCTAAGTGGCTTTGCCACGTTTACTGAAAGTGGCTTTGCCACGGTTACTGAAAGGGGCTTTGCCTCGTATTACTGTTAGTGGCTTGGCCATGTTATCTGAGCAGCTATGCTGCAACTGTGGAGTGTAGGGCTGGGTGGGTTGAGTTATTCCCCACATGGTGTGTAGGGCTGGTACGGGTGGAGTGTAGCGGATGGACATAGGATGGGCTTTGCATACATGCATGTTATCTGTTCTGTTACTATAATGGGCCTATGGGCCATACTGTTATCTGGAAAGGGCTAAGGCCCAGTTAAACTGTATCTGAATAGGGCTAATGCCCAGTAAGTAAATACTGAATAGGGCTTTGGCCCAGTCATTACTGAGACTGGATAGGGCTTAGGCCCAGTGGGCTTGAGCTGATTTGGGCTCTGGATGGGCTTTCTTTACACACTGAGTTCCCAAACTCACCCCCTTTTCTTCCATCCATACAGGTGAGCCCTAGATTGGTGGACTTGGAGTTGGAAGGATTTAGAGTGGCTACATAGACAACATTGCTGGTTTTTAATTAAGTTATTTATTTTCTTATTTATTTATAATTATTTTCATTCGGGCTTTGGGTTTGTAATAAGGCCGCTTTAATTATTTTATTTTGGGTTTTCAATTCTTTAATTATACTTTATTTTCAATGATTTGAATAAAGCTGCGCGAGTTTTCTTAAAATTAATCAAATGTTTACAAATTCAATCACACATATCAAACGGGTAACAAAAGTTAAATCTTATAATAGGAATACCCCTAAAATTTGGTAGTGGATAGGGTGTTTACAACTAAACTTGGATTTTATCTTTAAACTTCAATAATGGTTTTGCAAAACTCACCCTAATCACAATAACTAGGAAACATAGTTAATCCATCATTGATGTGACACACCAGACTTGGCCGTAACTTTTAGGCCGGGTTTGGGGTGTTACATTTAGTGGTATCAGAGCCTGGTTGCAACAACTCGGCTGTGGATTGGGTCTAAAGAGTTATCGAAAAATTTTAAATCAAGGCCTAAGAATGGTATTTTGAAAATGGTTTTGGAAAATTCTTAAGGAAAACCCTTTTCAAACTCGTTTTCCTCAAGGAATACATGTCTTAAGGTTTTATTCTCAAAAGTTAAAGTTTTCTAGGCTTTTTGAAATCTAGTATCTGAAGAAGCGGCACACTGAATCCCCGACACCAAGTCTGTAAGTGTTCTTCTCTTATATTGTACTGTACTGAGACATTACTGTAGATAGAACTGAGACCCTACTATGATACTGTAGATCAGGTAGTACTAAAACTGTAGAGACTAAGACCGTAAGGAAATTAAACCCTAGAAGACTGAGACTGTAGCTAGGCTACGAGTTCGCAAAAACAAACTCTGCAACTTTATCTGTACATAAGACATTTTGTAATAAACAACTGAAATATTAAACTAATGTCATAAAATTCATAATCAGATAAGACGATATGAGTACGAGGGCTGCTCGTGGACGAGGTCGTGGACGCGGCCGAGGTAGTGTGCAAGCTGGGTCTTCGTCTTCCGGACATATACTCTGACAGCCCTATTTTGACCCTAGTCGGGAAGTGGTTTTAGAACCGCTAAACCGAGTCATAGTAAAATTTGAATAATATAATTTGTGTCAAAAATTTGTGCTCATGCTTGTGTGAAATTTTTTTATGCTTTGATTTTTGCAAATTGAATGTGTCTTGAAATAAAAAGGACTTGTGTGAGAATATTTAATTATACGTGTGGCTAATCTCAAGAGAGTAATTATAGAATGTTGTAAAATAAATGGATTTGCATGTCAAATTAGCCACTTTAATCTTAGTGGCCAGCAATGCTAATGATTAAGTCAATATTTTTGTATTGTTAATGTTAATGAATAAATTAATGGAATTTTTTTAACATATCATGGATAATTAATGGATAATTAATTAATGAACAAAGTTTCTTTTATTTGTTCTTCATGGCCGAAAATGTTAAAGAAAGGGGAAGAAGAACATTGAGCTTTCGGCACCTTGATTTCTTTCATTAGGTAAGCTTCCTTGATAATTTTAATGGATATTTGATTTGTTATAATGGTTATGTGGTTATCTATTCAAATTAATCTTTGTTTATGTATTGATATATATATATATATATGTGTTTCGGTCATGGCTACATTGTATGAGATTTTGTGTTTTATTATTAAAAAAAATGAAAATTTATGGTAGTATGCATGGGAATTAGCTAATTGATAAAAAAAATGAGACTTAGGCATATCTATGATTTTCGGCATTGTATAAACGAGCTTAGTTGCATTCGGCAACTTGTGGGAAATTGGAAATCTTGTAAAAACATATAATTCATGTTAAATTGTTAAATTTGTAAGAGTATGCCCAAAGATCAATCACGAGATGGTTGTAACAACATACTTGATTTATCATGTTTATTAATATAAGGCTTTGCCATTATTATTTCAGTTTCATTTCTGTGTGCATAAATAAACTGTTTTATAATAATGTCCTAAGAATAATATGATTATTCTTAAAAGATCCTTAGTCAAGTATTATTGTTGGCTAGGACAATAATAATGCATTGAGACTAACATGTAGTTGATTGATGATAAAGAGTTGTCATTGATATCGAGTATCAGAATCAATGCATGAATGTGTGTGTTAGAGAACAACATATTGGACCGACCCGCTATGAGTATGTTTCTTGGATTATTATGTAATTGTCACAATATTACTCATAGTGATTAATATGTATATGATCCTCATACTTGAGATCATCATCATTCCAACATCGTGAGTTGTATATTTTGATATAGTCAAACGAACACTGTAATTGGTTGTTCTATTAAGACTAATGTTGGATATACCACAATCTATGTAGAGGGATATGGTTGATCAATATAGGATAAGTCCCTCCTACATAATAGGAGTAATATCTCAGGCCACTTGATTGAGTAAGACTAGAAATGCATGGCCATGCTCAAATAAGTTGATATGAGATGTCATACTTATTTGTATATCATAGTCTACTCAAGGTATCAAGAAACATAGGATGGACTATGCAAGTGTGACTATTCCATGACTTGTGTCTATTCTAAAGATATTGGACTTAAGGATTAATGCATGAAAAGTTAATCACAAAAGGTTATGTCGAATCATGACTTCTTGTAACTTAGGTAGCAATGATGCATTGCTAGATGCCACTCATTGTTTGTAATATTAGAATAGTTCTAATATTACTGCTAATGTTACAAGAACCTATAGGGTCACACCTTTTAATTGAAATGAACGGAGTAAAACATAGTTGGTATTGTGTCTGGTTGTCGCATGAATTAAATTAATTATAGAATTAATTAAATTCGGCAATCAAATTATTGAACATACTATATGTACAAGGATGTTGTACACATAATCAAGAACATAATTTTCTAATATATGATTTTGGTTCATATATATATAAATTTAAATAAATATAGTTTACCGAAATCTTTATTATAATTAACGTAATTATAATTTTCGGTTAAACGTTATTATATTTATTTAATAACGATTATTATGATTCGGATTATTTATGGTAATAAATATTCATTATGAACATATACCAATTAACACAAAGTTTTAAATATGGCAAGGGTAAAAACCCTAAAGGGGATATACATAGGCAATCCCGAAACCATAAAAGTGAGGCCTAGCAGCCGTCAAAAGTGATACTCTCTGAAAATAGTTTCTGAGAGATTTCCGTTCATTGTCAATTGGGTGGACTACGTAGAGGCCGACATCGTTAAAGGTTGCGGCTTGGTTCGATAGTGCTTCAGGATTCCCGTTGCCTTGGCGTCGCTGTCTACTCAGATTGAAGTTTCGGTAATTTCGAAACCTTTATCACCCCGATTCGTTCCTTACACATGGATCCATGGTATGGATCGCCGGTAAAATTTATTATTCTAATTTTCCGCTGCGCCTTGGAGGCACCGGGCGATCCTACAAAATTAAGTCTTGAATTGATGTAATCAAGTGATGAATGAAAGAGTTGAGTTGTGATGGTAAGAAGTTGGAGTGTGGTACTAATGTTTACATTCGGCCATAGTTAGGGAAGTGGGAAATAGATATGTTTTTCCATGTTTTGTTAAGTAAGGGAGTTTAGTGGAGGTTTGAGCTAAATTATATGTGTTTTCATTTGGATTCAATGATAGTTTAGAAATAGCTAATGTGTGAGTAAATTTTACTCATGATTGCCGAATTTGAAATTGGGAATTTGCTAAGAAATTTGATGGGTTTCTTATTGAATTTTTATGAATTAGTTATAAGAGAAATTAAGGATGAATTTAAGTTGGTTATTTGTTCTTTGTGTGACTTATTAAGCTAGTAGGACATTCGGCTAAGTTTATTGGAACAAATGAATTGGGTTGGATGTTTAGTTAATGATATATATAGTGCAAATTGAATTGAGAGTTGTTAAAATGAAATGTTAATGTGCATTATGTGCTTGTATATGTATTTAACTAAGGAAATTTGATATGAAATTTCTATGGCCTTGAATGATGAATGGCTGAATGAACTATGGGTTATACATGGATGAATGTTAATGCTTATAAGTGTGTGTGTGGTTAGTAGATAACGGCATTCGGCATTATGGAATTAAAGTTTTAAAATGAATGCTTGTTAAGTTTTGATAATATATGGCCATAAGCGATCTTATATGGGATTTTAATGAATTAAAGTTTGCTCAAATTAGCTCAAGAGCATAGAAGGGCAACATCGGATAAGGGAAAAGCTAAAGTCACGGAATAGCCAACCCGAAATTTGTTCAAAAAGATACAAGGTAAGTTTTGAGTAGTTAAGTTTAGCGTAAAAAGTTTGAATGGCATGTTATAAGTGTATGATATATGAATCACGGTCCATTGACCTTACTTTACATAAAGTGGTTTGTGAAATAGTTGTGTATAAGGCACGTATTCGAATGATCACTAGAAAAATAAGCTATGATAATTAGATGGATATGTGATCCTTGTATGCATATAGACCGAATGTTAAATGAAAGTTATACATTATGTGCTTGCATGCGAATGAAGCAAATGAAATTCCAATGTGATAGACCTTGCAAAATGTATACCTGGTGGATAAATATGCATAAAAGTTTAGTGAATTTTATCCGGGCTAAGTCCCGTCGGCATTCGTGCTGGAATTATATCCGGGCTAAGTCCCGCAGACATTCGTGCTGGAATTATATCCGGGCTAAGTCCCACAGGCATTCATGCTGGAACTTTATCCAGGCTAAGTCCTGCAGGCATTCGTGCTGGAATTATGTGAATTATGTCTTAATAATCCCAACAAATGTGCTCACTACCTTAAGATTGTCAGGTATGTACCACATACTTGTTTGTGAATTAGATTATTTTTAAATTGTGAATACACATTTGGATAGTGATGCTCTGGCCATTGTTTAAGATTACATGAAATTTTATGACCTACTTATGATATATGAGTGTTGATTCAAGTGGAAATATGTTAAGATTGATTTTGAGTATATGAGCATATTAAGTCAAAGTGTGAAGTTACATGAATACGTGAGTATGCGTATAAGCATAAATTTAGCATTGTAATTGAATTGTATGCATTCAGCCAAGGGATGAAATTAGATGGAGGAAATGAAATTATCTATGCGATATGGATTTATGTTTAAGGGAAGTTAAAACGCCAAGTATGAAAAATGGTAGTATATGTAGTCATGTTCATATTCGGCCAAAGAGAAGATATTAAGCATTAAGATTACTATGCTATAAAATTTTAAATGATTTCATTGCTTATAAACTTGCTAAGCATAGAAATGCTTACTCTGTTGCCCTTAATTCTCTATTTTATAGATCTCGTTCGTTAGCTACGGTCTCGGGAATCACAAAGTTGATATCGTCTACACTATCTAGGCTCGTTTCGGTACATTAGTAGCTAAACTTCGACAATGGCATGTATAGGTTTGACTTTTGATTCTAAATAAGTGTCATTTTGATATTGTAAATATGTATAGCCATGCGAAAATGGCTTGCCATGTTACCATATGTATTCCGTATAGTTGATGTGAATGTGTGGATGTATTTGGTAAATGTTTTGAAAATTTTGAGTGAATTAGATATATGAATGAATCAATGCACTCATTAGTAGGAGATGACTCATGTTCGGCCATGCTTAAGATTAACTACTAAATGAATGGTGTATTAAGCTTTGTGAACATTAAGATACTCCATGACTTTTGTATATGTCTAAACCATCAAATTGTTACCATATGAATAGTAACATTTTATTTAGAAGCAATATTGGTTCTATACATATTGACTATTCATTTTCACATGCTTGAGTTTAATAAGTGTTTGAGATCTTATAAGAGTGAATGCTAATAACTTTTCATACATCTCATTTCAAAACTAGTTGTATGCAAGAGCTAGGAACCGCAAACTTAGGAGCATGACTTAGGTGAGTTGGATTTATCTGAAATTTTGTACTTGTCTTGTAATGCCTCATGACCCTCCAGCGACGGGTACGGGTTAGGGGTGTTACATTTTATTGGTATCAGTGCTACGGTTTATCGATTCTCGGACTAACGTAGCACGTGTGAGTCTAGCTATAGATGCCATTTTGTGTTCATACGATAGTGTGATGACTTTTGACAATTTAAATGTGATTTCTGTTTAGAAATGAATCCTGATCCCGATCAAGCCATAGCGGATGATGTCATGAGCGTAGCGCCTGCTCCCGCGCAAGGGTCTGCACCGAATAACTTTCAACCGAATACCAGTCATCGAGATGATAACGTGAGACAAGCTTTCTATGCAATGATGAGTGACTGGTTCACTCAATTTCTTATAACAAATCCGGCTGTTCCACAACCCCTGCCCCTGAGTACTCTATTTCCGACATATATGGCCCCTCCTGTGACTGATCCAGTGAGATCAAATAGGCCCCCGGTCGACAAGATTAGAAAGTATGGGGCTGAAGAGTTTCGGGCTACAGCTAGCAATGACGCTGAGTGGGCCGAGTTTTGGCTCGATAATACAATCCGAGTGTTCGATGAACTATCGTGTACACCCGAGGAATGTTTGAAATGTACCGTGTCTCTATTACATGACTCTACCTACTATTGGTGGAATACATTGGTTTCAGTTGTGCCGAGAGAGCGGGTCACCTGGGAGTTTTTCCAAACTGAATTCCGCAAGAAGTATATTGGCCAGAGATTCATCGATCAGAAACGGAAGGAATTTCTTGAGCTTAAACAAGGTCGGACGACAGTAACTGAATATGAGAGAGAATTCGTGCGGCTCAGTCGATATACTCGCGAGTGTATATCATCCAAAGCTATTATGTGTAAACGCTTCGAGGATGGATTAAATGAAGATATCAAATTGCTGGTTGGAATTCTGGAAATCAAAGAGTTTGTAACACCCTGAATTTGGGCCTAGAAGTATTGGGCCTTGGGCTTGGGTACGAGTGTGAGATAGTTCGAAATAAAATTATTGATGTGTTGAATTCTGTTATGGAAGGTTATTATTAATGGGTTAATGTGGTATTTTAGTGAACTGCGAAGGATTCATAGTGTGGGGAAAAGTCTTGGGCTAATTTCTGGGATTCCGGGATTTTTGTGATATTTGGTGTAATGTTGAAATCTTGATATATGGATGTGTAATTCGTGTTTGGAGTGTGTTATTGGGCCTATGGAAGGCCCAAGTGTTGGTTAAAAACCCGGGGAATTCTTGGATTTCTGGACTTAAGGAATAGAGGACTTGGACGTATTCAAATGATCACTAGAAAAATAAGCTATGATAATTAGATGGATATGTGCTCCTTGTGTGCATATAGACCGAATGTTAAATAAAAGTTATACATCATGTGCTTGCATGCGAATGAAGCAAATGAAATTCCAATGTGATAGACCTTGCGAAATGTATATCTGGTGGATAAATATGCATAAAAGTTCAGTGAATTTTATCCGGGCTAAGTCCTCCAGACATTTGTGCTGGAATTATATATGGGCTAAGTCCCGCGGGCATTCATGCTGGAACTTTATCCGGGCTAAGTCCTACAGGCATTCGTGCTGGAATTATGTGAATTATGTCTTAATAATCCCAACAAATGTGCTCACTACCTTAAGATAGTCAGGTATGTACCACATACTTGTTTGTGAATTAGATTCGTTTTAAATTGTGAATACACATTTGGATAGTGATGCTCTAGCCATTGTTTAAGATTACATGAAATTTTATGACCTACTTATGACATATGAGTGTTGATTCAAGTGGAAATATGTTAAGATTGATTTTGAGTATATGAGCATATTAAGTCAAAGTGTGAAGTTACATGAATACGTGAGTATGCGTATAAGCATAAATTTAGCATTGTAATTGAATTGTATGCATTCGGCCAAGGGATGAAATTAGATGGAGGAAATGAAATTATCTACGCGATATGAATTTATGTTTAAGGGAAGTTAAAACGCCAAGTATGAAAAATGGTAGTATATGCAGTCATGTTCATATTCGGCCAAAGAGAAGATATTAAGCATTAAGATTACAATGCTATAAATTTTTAAATGATTTCATTGCTTATAAACTTAGCTTACTCTGTTGCCCTTAATTCTCTATTTTATAGATCTCGTTCGTTAGCTATAGTCTCGGGAATCACAAAGTTGAAGTCGTCCACACTATCTAGGCTCATTTTGGTACTTTAGTAGCTAAACTTCAACAATGGCATGTATAGGGTTGACTTTTGATTCTAAATAAGTGTCATTTATAGATATATGAATGAATCAATGCACTCATTAGTAGGAGATGACTCATGTTCGGCCATGCTGAAGATTAACTACCAAATGAATAGTGTATTAAGCTTTGTAAACATTAAGATAGTCCATGACTTTTGTATATGTCTAAACCATCAAATTATTACCATATGAATAGTAACACTTTATTTAGAAGCAATATTAGTTCTATGCATATTGACTATTCATGTGCACATGCTTGAGTTCAATAAGTGTTTGAGATCTTATAAGAGTGAATGCTAATAACTTTTCATGCGTCTCATTTCAAAACTAGTTGTGTACAAGAGCTAGGAACCGCAAACTTAGGAGCATGACTTAGGTGAGTTGGATTTATCTGAAATTTTGTACTTGTCTTGTAATGCCTCATGACCCTCCGGCGACAGGTACGGGTTAGGGGTGTTACATATACCAGCTGAGGAGGTGCGAGCTCTGCCAGTGACTGAGACTAGATCGTATGATCGGGCTGCAGAGGACGGCGCTCTGTCCCAAGCAATGTTAATGGTTTTAGAGAGGGTCACTGGGGCGAGCACCGGAACTGTGAATAGGGGATCCATTTCTGAGTGACTCCAGGCTAAAAGAGCGGAGGTCTTCAGGGGCATATCTGGAGTAGCCCCAAATGTGGCTGAGTATTGGCTGGAAGCTATAGAACAGATTATGAACGACCTAGATTGCTCGATGGAGCAAAAGCTGAAAGGAGCGGTGTCTCTATTGCAAGACGAGACGTATCAGTGGTGGATCACCGTGAAGGAGAGTACTCCAGCTAAGCGGGTAACCTGAGAACTATTTAAGATGGCTTTCAAGGGAAGTTTTATAGTTACAATGCTATAAATTAACATAGTTAGAACTTTTGATGAAGTCATAACCTTGGTTAATTAATAAAATTTTATTGACTTGGCTCAAGCTAAATAATTTTAAGCTCCTTGACTTGATTATTTTATGCTATAAACCTATGTATAAATATGTGTGTATGGAACCCTGCATGAAGCACAACATAAGCAAATAAAAAGTCAGACTCAGTATATAGCTGAAATTTTTGTAAACCAACTATAAATGGCTTCTATTGTTACCACTACTATCACAAATGATGCTGGTGACAATCTAGTATTGCGTTTGTCGAACTACGCAACTGCCACAGAAACGATCAAGAATACAGAAACAGCAAATTTTTCATTGGCTGTGCCAGCCATGTATTTGAACGGAGCTCTTGTGTATGAAGTCAGTCATAGCCTCAGGTGGATCATTTTTTGGACCACTGATAATCAGGTAAATATTAATCTCAGTTTCTAATTAATTATTTCCCATGGTATGCCATCAGACTGACTTCACTTTTTTCACATGGTAATTATATTAAAAATTAACCTTTTTTTTTAATTATAGCATAAATGATAATCAATTCATTTATCAATTGTAGGTCTCTTCTAAGATGTTCAAAATTAGTGACTCCATTGACTGCAAACAAGTTACAAACAATCTTAAATCCAATCAAAGGAGTGAAGATAAGATTACTTGTGCCGGTTATGAATACACCGCATGGGTAAGTATTACACCAAATTCTAGCGATCAAGCAAACACCGCCAATATCTTCGCCAGTCCCGTGCCTAATTAATCTAGCTTTGCTTTGATTAATTGCTATCTATCGTATCTAGGCAATCTATGTGTGGTGGTGAGGCTGTCCAAACAAAATAAAATAGTTTGCACTTCTACTATTTTCTTTTATATTATGTAATACTATATTTAAATAAATTTGACAGCCAGCAATAAAAGATTGCCACGTGTGCTTAGTTTGTTTCCTTTTTCATTGGTAATAAAATCATTATTTCTATGATTGGTAATGTTGAAACCATTTTTTATTTGAAAACAACGGGAATCGACTTTAAAAATGAAAATGGAGTTGCCACCAATCCTTTTTATTTAGGTGTGATAGGATCACCTTGTAAGATATTTTGTTTTAATAAAACATCGATTTTGGGTTACGAAATTCAAGAAAACGTGTTCTGGAGTCGATTACGTACGACGAATGATTAACACCCTTGTAACGCCCAAAATTAGTACCTAATTGATTAATTAATATCTTAATGTCGAAAAGTTGAAAAGATTTTAAAATACAATCCCTTTTAAAAAAAGTTTGAATAACTCAAATTGGATGTTGAGATTCTCTTATTCCAAATTGCTAAAATATCACACCCATACGTTAGGATACGACATTTTAAACCCTCAAAACCAAGATCGTCTCTTGATTTTCAAAGTCCATGGGTTGGAATTTAAAAGGATAGCTCAAACGAAAAATCGAAACCTAACACGTTACGGCACGATTGCTCAAATTTTTGAACATGGAATATTGCATTTATTTTTTATTTTAAAAACATAAATTTGAAATACAAAAGGATGTTTGGCTAATTTGGGTTTAATGAGATAATCGAAACCCCGTAAGTTAGGGTACGATCTCTCAAATTCCAAAAATGCGAAACATTGCCTAATTTTAAGAAGAGAGCGATTATAAAATCAACATGATATGCACTTATTCGGTTTGTTTGGAGTAAAAAAAAATGAAACAATTGATACCGAACAAAAAGTTGGAATTTCCATTATGGTGCAATAACAGGAAATAAAAGCATATTTGCAAGCATGGAACAATAATACATGGATAAAATATTATACAAATGAATAACAATAATATGAAAATACAAAGGAATGAATTAGGGTATATACAATGGTAATAATCTCACACCATACATTATTCAAATACTAACATTAACATATGTGAAAGAAATGTTGTAAAAGAAAATAAATTTGAAATCAACAATATGTAAAACAATTTAAAAATAAATTATATGTACAAAAATTTTAGATAATATATGTGAAAGTTTGAAATAAAGCATACATGAAAGAAAATAGAGAATAAAAATAAATAATATGTAAAATAATAATATATGAATGAATTTAAAAAAAAAGTAAAAAGGAATTTAAAACAAGTAATATACAAAACCTCTTAAACTTAAAAAATATATGAAATAGATTATATATATAAAAATGTGAAATTGATGATATATATAAAAAAAATTTAAAGTAAATAATAAAATAATTTAAAAATGGATAATGCATAAAACGAGTTAAAAAAAAAACAATGTATAAAACAATTCAAAGTATATAATATATGAGATAATTTAGAATAATACATCTAAACAATTTAAAACTATTTAATACAAATAATATATATATAATTTAAAATAAATAATATATAAACAATTTACAAAATAAACAACATATATAACAATTTTAAAAAACAAATAATAAATACAAATAAGATTAAAAGATTTAATTAGTATTGAATTGCAAAGCAATATAAAATTCGGGGAATAAATTAAAACTATGAAAGATTAATAAGGGCTAAAATAAAAGCGCTAAAAAAGTCAAGGGACTAATCAAGAAATTAATCCTGGCCTTCTAAATGCAGCATTTGAAGGGGATCAAGACAACAGAATCCTAAAAGGGCAAGGTAAATTTAGAAATAAAAAGAACGAAATTAAAATAATGAAATAAAAGAGAAGGATTAACAGCGCAAATAAAAGAAAAATAAAAAATACAAAATTCTAATTTTTCTGCTGTATTGCTGTTATGGCTACGGTTATTTGCGTTGCTGTCATTTTGTTTCGCAGGTGTGTATGGCGTGGAGAAGCTGTTCGTGGGCAGCGGTGCAAGGCCCCTTGCTAGGGCTATCAACAGCCGAAATTGTTTGGGTCGCCTGAGCTCATTTTGGGTATTGGGCCATTGGGTCTGGGTCTTGTATTTGGTTAGTAGTTTATTTTAGGTCTCAATTTAGATCTCGAATTTGGGTTAAATTTGGGCTTAAGGGTTTTTTAGTTTTAATTCGGGCCTATTTAATGTTTAGGCTTATTATTTAGTTGAACTTAGTTCATGGTTTGAGGCCCTGATGTTTGTAAAAGGACATTAGACTTATAAATTTAGGCTTGTATTTATTTTTTATTTTTTTGCATGGTTTATTTATTGTAAATGGTTTATGGGCCTGGGCGAAATGGGCCTATTATAGCTGCCCCTCTTTGCTTATTGTCGTGTAATAAGAATTAAACAAAGACTTTAAAAGGGCCAATTTTTCCTGGTCTTGCTGAATCTTGACTTCTTGGTACTTCTTTCCTTCGAGTAGCCTCATTCTTTCCTATTGTGTCTTTAGGGGTACAAGAATTGGTGCTCAAATAAAATTTTAGGGAGAAGAAATTTGTAACTTCAATCTACTCCGCTAGAACTTTAAGGAGATAAGAATTGGTAATTTCAACTTACTTCACTGCAACTTCAGGGAGATAAAGTTGGTGGCTTAATTCTGCTTCCCAGCTACCTCGGAAAGATAAAATTTGCCATCTTTGATCTACTCCACTGGCTACTTCAGGGAGATAAGATCTACAATCTTCAGTCTGCTCCCTTGCTGCGTCAGGGACATATGACTAGTGGCTTAAATCTATTCCCCTGCTACTTCGGGAAGATAAGATTCGCCGTCTTTAATCTACTTCACTTGCTACTTCAGGGAGATATGATCTTCAGTCTGCTCCCTTGCTACATTAGGGAGATAAAACTGGTGGCTTAAATCTGCTCCCCTGCTACCTCGGGAAGATAAGATTCGCCGTCTTCGATCTACTCCACTTACTACTTTAAAGAGATAAGATCTGTAGATTCACTGATGTTGCTACACCATCCTTTGAGGAACAGATCCTATAGAATCAGTTTTATGGGCCTATGCTTATGCCTAGTGATTAGGATGCTATGATCAGAATGAATCAAATACTCCTAACTATACATGTTATGAATGATATATGAATGCAGAGATGTCATGAGAATGATCCATTTTTAATGCTTAGGGTGTCATCACTCGTTGTTCATCAAAGTTCTATCACTGATGCATTACGCTGCCATCTTGTTAGGGTGGTATTTTCGATAGAAAACCCGAAGAAACAATCACATTCTACTCAACAAATTTGCCCACACTATAACCTGGAGGTCCATTCCACTGTACCTCTAGGACATAAGGTTTGTACCATCTTCAAACCCCCTCACTACGACTCAGGGGTGTAGGATTTGAATTTTCTTCCATCATTGTGGTCTGTTACACCATTCCCTGGGTGTCATGGCCAGATGTTTATGCATGAATATAGAATTTCCTTCTCCAAGAATAATCTCCTCTTAATGTTTGGCGAATATTGCATGTTTGTTCATTGAAGCTTTATCACCGACACGATATCTTGTCATTTAGTGCAATCAATATTTTTGACAAAAAATCTGAAGAGATAGTCTCAATTTAGACTCTTCCTTCTCAGATATTTCCAACGCTTAAGCTTGGTGAGTTGTAAACAAAAGTCTTGTTTTATGTTCTTGTATTATTTAAAAACTTCTAGAGTAATATGCGAAACTCCTCTTATGAAAGTTTTATTAGTCCATTAACCATTATTTCAATGCAAAATGCTTGAAAAAAATTATAACAATGGACAAGAAGGAAATTAATTAGGAGCATAGCTCGAAACAATTAAATTAATTAAAAATAACCAAGGCAATAAAATGAAATTGATTGGGGGTGTATATTGAAAAGAATAAGGTAATCAAAGATAGCAAATTCAAAATGGGTAAGATGAAAACTAGGTGCCCTAGATATTACAGCCTGAGCTTCTCTGTACAAACTTCTTAAGGACCATTTTGAGCTTAATATGTATGCGACAGCTCGAAATAGGGCCTAATCGGAACAGTGGTTTCGTAACCACAAATCCGAGAGGAATAAGTTAAATTTTGTGAATTTTATACTGCATAGGTTTATCGATTAAGTTCTGTGAGAAAATTGTTTAGAAATTTACTATTTTTGTGATCAATTGGAAAACATGGACTAAATTGCAAATAGGGGAAATTATGAGTATTAGATGAAATAGGGACTTGATTGAATTGTGATATGAATGTAGGAGTGTTTATGTTGCAATTATACCATAAGTTAATAGGATGGACACAAAAGGGTAATTCTAGAGAAATTTTCAAGAAACATGGCTAAGGGCATTTTTGTCCAATTGATAAAAATTGTCATAAACGATGAGAAAAAAATGAAAATGTTCATCTTCTTCTCATGTTTCTACCGAATTTTCTCTCCACCATTGCTAAAGGGGTTTTGAGCTTTGTCAATCAAATTGTAAGTGTATTTCAACCCCGTTTTCAATTATTTTCGTATTTTTGAGTCCCTTGAAGCTTGAATTTCATGATTTTGCTATTTATTTGAAAAGAAATTATGGTTTGAAAATTACCCATTTTAGAGAAATGTTGTTATTTGATGAATTTTGGTAGTAATTGAGTTATTGATGTGTTATTTATGTGTTTTTACAAGTGGTTTTTGATAAAAACGTCCCTAAGGGACTAAAATAAGAAAAGAGAAAAGTTGCTCATAAATAGATGAATGTGAGTGAATTTTGGATGATTTTATTGATAAAAGAAGCTAATTGAGTTTAAAATGCAAGAAAATGAAGTAAAATCGAAATTCTGAGACTAGGGGTAAAATGGTCATTTGCCCAACAAGTCCGATTTATGAATGTGTTGGATAGAATATTGATAAATGTGTTAAATGCATTTATTTAGATCAAGAAAGAAGAGAGGGTGATCAAAATCGAGGAAAGGAAAAGATAGTAGAATAGCACGAGTTAGTCGATTTGTTATCGAGGTAAGTCATAAGTAAATTATAGCTTATCTGCATCATTGTTAATTATTTGATGATTCCGATGTGCAAATATGTGAATATGATATTGAATTAAGTAAATGTGTAATTGTGATTATTTTGATAAACCCCGGTTGGACTGTAAGAATGTTTTCGGATATGTATGACATGTCACTTGAAGGCTCTGAATCTGTCTGATTCCGTATCCCGGGTGCTGGGTGTACTAGCATGTATTGCAGTCACTTGTCAGCTTATGTGAGCAGACCCGTGGATTACGTCTGTGTATCTGTGATCTAAGGTAGCTACGGCTACATATTCTGGTAGCTTCGGCTACATACTCTGTTGGCTTACGCCATATTTCTGTGATTGGCTTCGGCCATATATCTGTGAAGCATTTTGGTGCTAACCTCTGTATATCCGTCTCTGTTCTGAATGTTCAACAAGGAAATTAACTTGATTATGTGAAGTAATTGTGCAGGTTGAGAATTAGAAATCAGTTAAATACAAAATAATTGTAAATGTCTATGTTTGGATATTTTGGTAAGATTATGCATAAGTAAGTACACTAGTATTGCACCTCTATTATGTTAGAACCAACATCTTGGTTAATTATTGTGCATTTGGCTATTGATTTGCTTATGTCTTACTAAGCTACTTGTAGCTTACTCCCCTTTTCTTTCCTTTTTCCTTTAGATTATCAAGTGAAGAGCATTTTGGAATTTGTGATCCAAGGAGGCTCGTCTCACACTATCAAGCTACCGTTGAGTTTGTTCTATGGTTTGATAATTTGAGATTGGCATGTATAGTTGGCTAGTTTTTGTATAAATGTTATTTAGTGGTTAGAATGAAAAGGATGAATATGTGTAACTCGTTTTGTAAATGAGATATGAATGTAGTCTTCGAATGTATGTCATTGGAATTGGTTAATATGAATGAAATATAGTTGTGATGATGTCTCAGGGAGGTTAAGGCTTGGAAATTAGCCGGACACGGCCTGCATGGCAGGGCACACGGGCGTGTGTCTCAGCCGTGTGGGATTTGACAGAATACTCCACGAGGTAGAGGCACGGGCGTGCCTAGGCCGTGGTCGAGCCACGAGCCAACCCCACGAGCGTGTGAAAGTACACGGCCTATTCCCACGGGCGTGTGATATAGTTTGTGGCCGTGTCAAGTAAGTTAGAATGTTCCACGGTCTTTAGACATGGGCGTGTGAGGGCCACACGGCCTTATCACATGGCCGTGCCTTGTGTCACACGGGCGTGTGACGTTATTTTAAAAGTGAAAAATTTTCCGAGCTTCTGATGCGATAGGATTCGAATCCTAACCATCCGAAGGGTTAGTGTTACCATAGAAAACCCTAGGGAAGAGTAATATTTCATTAATTTGATTGAAAAATGAATCCGAACTCCGGTAAGTCTAGTAACACCCATTACTCGATTCTGGCGATGGTTTCGGGTAAAGGGTGTTACAATGTATTTAGGGGATCCGGAGTACTTTGTCGACGCCCCAAGAGGTAGCATACTTCTTCATTGTTAATTCAAGCATAGCAAAACTACCGCATGCCCCACTTTTGATCAAAATTTGAGCCACCCTTTTTCGGGTTTTCAACTCAAAACCCTTTTGGTCTCAAGGCGCCCTTTGTGGGTTTTCACCTTGGCCTCTTCTTTTTCTTTCTTTTTTGATTTTTTTACTTATTGATTTTTTGATTTTTTAGATTTTTTTATCAATTTTTATTTTTTTATTTTTTGATTTGATTTTTATGGTCTTAAGGCACCTTTTGCGGGTTTTCACCTTGGCCTCTCCCCTTTTGATTGATCTAAATTCACCAGATTAGGCATGTCCTTACAATCCATCTCGGTCAATATCAATGCTCCTCCAGAGCAGACCTTTTTTACTACATAAGGTCCTTCCCAGTTTGGCATCCACTTTCCACTGAAGTCCTTTTGTATAGGAAGGATTTTCTTCAATATCAGGTCCCTTTTGCGGAATCTCTAGGATGAGCCTCTTTATCGTAAGCCTGCATCATCTGACCATGACGGATAGCTTTTAACCTTTTTCTTCAAATTTAACTGATCATATTGGGATTAAATCCATTTTACCTCATCCAACTTTAGTTCTGACAAGACTCGAAGAAAAGGAATCTCGACTTTAGTGGGCAAAATTGTTTCCTTTCCATAAACGAATGAGAAATATGTTGCCCCAGCAAAGGTCTTGGCCGACATTCGATAAACACAGAGGGTAAATGGTAACTTCCTTATGGTAATCTTTACAAGTCTCGATCATCTTCCACTGTCTTTTTTTGTTGTTTTTGTTTTTTTCTTTTTTTACTTTTTTTTCTTTCTGGCTGCCTTTGCTGCATTGTGATATGGCGTCTGATCTTTGAACACACTGCAAACTTTTGACATTGTATAGTTGTGTTATACATGATCCTTTCTGGCATTCTTTATTGGCACCTGATCTTTTTTTGGGGAATTTAATGGCTATCGAATTTTTAACATTGGCATATGAAGCTATTTTCACCGTCTTGGTGAAGTAATTGGCGACCACAAAGATGAATTAATGTCAGTTAAAAGCTTTTGACGAGCTTGGCCCCATAACATCCATGCCCTGCATATAGAAAATCTGTAAAGAAATGGAGGATGCACATAAGTCTTGTCTTCCTCAATTTGGCATTTACAGCATAACTAATAAAATCCCCTTCCATGATGAACCAACAGTACCCGAACCTCATGATTAGCCTGGCTATCATAAAACCATTAGCATGTGTCCTTCTAACACCCTAGTGGACCTCTTTTAGCCTTAGTAGTATCCACAGGTCTTAGTAGCCTAGGCATATCTTTATATGATTGTGCGAAAATATCTTTGAATTCTTCGAATAACTCAATGACATCTCACTTTATCTTTGGGGTGATGAAGGCTCTAATCTTTTCCTCTTTTTCTTATCCTAGGCTCACTGTCCACTAACTTTTTATAAGGTAGGCTCTGTTTTTCATCTTGTTCTACCATCCTTAACAAATCAGGAGATAGATTATGATCTCTATCATCTTCAAAGTCCTGAGATCCCTCTAGCCACATACCTCACTCAAAAGGAGATTCTGGGTCAGTAGCAGCGTCGCTCATGTCGTTGATATCTAGGGACCTATTATAGGTACGAAGGCAGATTTCAAAAAATAAATGAATCTAAGAATGATTATTTGTATGGTATGATCATGAATGAAGAATAAAAGAATATTTGAAAGGAAGTCCAAAGAATAAAAGAATCTATAAATGGAAAGAATAAAAGAATATTTGCTCAAAAAGATGCATTTTATTGAAATAAAAATTTTGGACACAAGCCTATTTCACAAAAGGATTCTTATTGCCTCTGGGCTTAAAGCAACAAGCTTGTTCTGAATATTACTCTAAATTAGCTCTAAAAAATACAGGGATCTCTTCCACAGTCCCATTG
This sequence comes from Gossypium stocksii, assembly GCA_020496765.1. Classification (NCBI taxonomy): domain Eukaryota; kingdom Viridiplantae; phylum Streptophyta; class Magnoliopsida; order Malvales; family Malvaceae; genus Gossypium; species Gossypium stocksii. The sequence continues at coordinate 43,490,679 of CM035628.1, read as the reverse complement.
TTTAGAGTACCCCCAAGTATGTAAGGGCCGATGCTTGGAAAGTTCTATTTCCCGATTCCCTCTTCGTGTAACACCTCCAACCCCTATCTATCACCGGAATAAGGTTACGAGGTATTACCGATCAAAATATAATTCAGATCAAGTTTCCATTATTAAAAAAATAATAATTCATTCTCAATGATTCAACATGACAAAGCTCTGATACCACTTGTTAGATTTATAAAATAAATCTACGAAAAAAACTTAATAAACCAGGATCTATCATGTCAAATCATCAAGAATAAAATTAAATGCGGAAGCGTACCTAAATCCATGAATTCCTTGAAGTTTTACGGGATTTTGGGGATTTGATTTTCCAAATTAGCACACAAGAAATTCAGAGAATATATGCTCTCTCTTTCCTAACGATGGGAAATTAGAAAAGATATCTTGTGTATAATTTGGGGACCATAACCTAATATTTATAACCTTGGCATATTAGTTCTAATCAAATTCTAATTAGACCATCATTAACTAGAATTTGATTAGAAGAATATCTACACATATTTGACCCATACTCTATTTATTTAATTATTAAAGCCCAATAAAATTCTAACTAAATTAGATCACTTTTAATTTGGGCTAACCTATCATAATAGTAAATAATAATATGTAATTATCCTTATTATATATGTAATGTCCATATTTTCTAACATAAACACAATATACATATAAATATATATTATTTAGCATCCGCAATACTAATTAAGGCTATACACATTTCAACTCAATATATATATTCATCAATTACACCTTTACTGAAACACAAATTAAAAAAAAAAACATAACACATACATAAATATATATTTTATTGGAATCATGTACATGCATATATCAATATCATATTATATACCACTATTTTTTATTATGGACAAGTACTAAATCACAAATCAAGTCAATTCATTATATGCGTAATTAGCTATATAAACATATACCGAATTTCAAGTTGGTTATAACCATGTCATAACTGAATATCATTTCTGCAATCATAGTCATTTAACTAATTTATATAAATATATATTAGTAACATGAATATTCCCATATCATAATAATAAACATATTAAGACAAAGACATGTCATATTTGAACATGACCAACCAATCTGTAATGCTGACTCATGTTATTTCAAACCACTTACACAACCAAAATTACCATCACTAAATTATCAAAACTAAACTCATTAAATATTATAGCTAAGAATTTAATTAATCAAAACTAAGCATAATGAGCAAATTCACCTGTATACTATATATTAGTATAGAACACATCCTAACCAAACAAACATATTCAGCCGATTCATTCATGCCACTTTCAATGTTATTATCCAACTTTAATACCCTAACTCATGTCACTACCCAACCATTTTCGAGTTTAACCTATAAAGGTACCAAAATGGTTGATAGTGTGATAAAACTTTGCTGACAGTCTCTGAGCTCGTAGCTTGACTTCAAAATCTATAAAACAAAAACACACATATACATAGAGTAAACCATTTATAGCTTAGTAAATCATAAGCAGATAGGCAGCCTAAAATATCATCAATTTAATTTAAACTAAGCCAAAGCACATTATTATAAATCGTTTAGATTTAAACATATAAAATCTATATTATATATATTCATTCATATTTGTCACTTTGACCGAATGCTTATATAGCCATGTTAACATATTATCAATTAACTTCCAAAGCCAAATAATTAATATTAACCTAGTTCACATGCACATAAATACACAAACTCATGTGTCATTAGATAATTTCATCTGCATTTTAGTTATGTGGCCGAATACATGTATTCATATATACGTACAATTTAAACTCATTTTAATACTATTCAAAAGGGCTGAGTACCCTTACCTAATTTGTATGTAACATTCAATTGTATTATGCATAATTTGAAATAAGTACCAAATTACCCACTTACCTCATTTTAAATAAATAACAAGCCAATTCATACCTGGCCATTTAGCTTATCTTACACAATCGAACACAACTTGTCTTTGCCCGCTGAACCATTTAAAATTGGATAGGACACTCCGATATTCACACATATTATACAATGCCAACGTCCCAAACGTGGTCTTACATGTAGTCACATATCGATGCCACTGTCCCAGACAGGGTCTTACTCGTACACATATATCGAAATCATAGATTGATGTCATGGTCTTACTCGCACACACATATCGGGATCCTATGTCATGACATATGTATTCTAAGTATTCCTAAACTTCATACGGGGCTTTCGGACGTCGTAACTCAAAACAAATTCGAAATTTTGAATTCAAGCTTATTCACTTTTAGCTATCATGTATAATAAATCATACTTTTCATCAGCATGCAACTTTAGCATTTATTTAAATTTAAGTACATCTATTTGCTTATGAACTTACTTTGGATGATGTAAAACGGGACGAGACGGCTAGTCGACAACTTTCGTTTTCCCCTCGATCCAAATTTGTTTTCTTTGGTTATTGATCTAAACATATTCAAATTAAGCTCATTCAAATATATTTTCATTCAATTTAATCCAAAAACACACAAATGGACAAATTACCATTTTACGCCTAACATTTACAATTTTTTCAAATTAGTCCTTATTTTACAGAACACAAAATATACAAAATTTCAATACACCCATGTTGGCCGAATTTTCCCCATACACATACAAGTCCATATGTTTCATCAATTTCACATTTTAGTCCCTTCAACTTTTTTTATTTTTTCAATTAAATCCTAATTACTCAAAATCATCAAAAATTCCCATACAAAATATGTTAACCCAAAACATATCTTTCATATTTCATCATCAAATAATAAAAATCACAAGCTCTCATCAATGGCATAACTTAAATATTCGTCAAAATAAAAAAATTCAAGCATGGGTTTTGTAGTACTCGAATCAATGATCTCAAAAACGTAAAAATTATCAAAAATCGAGCTAGACATGTACCTTAATCAAGGTTGAAAGTGCCGAACCTAGGTTTTCTTTTCTTTTTCTTCTTATTTGGTTATTCGGCTATGGAGAGAATATGAACACACTAAGACTTATTTTATGATATAAATTATAATATATAGTTTTTAACTTGGTTTCCTATATTACCCTTTTAAAAATGAATAACTAAAGCTTATATATTAAGGAGATATTCGTCCACATCACTTGCACGTGGTTTACTAATTCATGGTTCATTTTATATACATATAATTATATGTTTTACTATTATAACATATATATTTAATTAGAAAACATATTTAACCTACCTAATACTGTCCACTAGCATGCAAAATGGACTATGTACTTCATAAATGCTTCCACTTAAGAAGCCATTACCAATTCAGTCCTTATGATTAAAATTATCAAATTTTCCATTTATGCAATTAAGTCCTTTTATTTAACCGGACACCCAAATGACTAAATTAAGTCACCAAAATTTCACATATATAAATTAACACAAAATAAGCACAAAAAATAATTTAAAAATATTTTTCTAACTTGGATTCCTAGTGCCAAAACCACTGTTCCGATTAGGGTCTAAATCGAGTTGTTACAACTCTCCCACTAGGGATTTTCGTCCCTGAAAATCTTGCCGATGAATAGGTTCAGATAACGTTCTCTCGTTGCTTCCTCAAGTTCCCAAGTTGCTTTCTCAACTCCGTGCTTATGCCACAACACTTTAACTAACAAAATTTTCTTATTTCACAATTCTTTAGTCTCATGATAAACAATAAATTATACATATTTTTACCTCATACTCAGCCTAAATTCTGGATGAATTATCATTGAATTTGTGCAAATTGGTGCTCCTAATCCTTTTATTTCATGTTTTATACTTAGGTGAGCATAAGGAAGAGAAAAGAGCAAGGAATGGCCAAAAACGGGCAAATTAGGCCTATTTCAATAATCAACACGGCCTGGAGGTTTGCCACAAGGCCGTGCCATATGGCCGTGCCACTTTAACAGGCTCAAGCATGGCTTGGGCCCCGATACAAACGGGCATGGCACACGGGCCTGTCCTTGTCGTGAGGAAGTTCAATTTCACTCGGAAAAGGGTACTTAGGGGCTAGGAAAGGTATTTCAAAACTCTATATAAAGACCCTAGTAGGCAACTACAAGGGTATGTTTTATTCCTGCCAAGACAGGGAGTTAAAGGAGGGAATTACTCGAAGGAAGGCTAATTGATCCATCTCAGAAGTCAGGATCTTCATCAAGACAGAGGATCTCCCTTCAATCCTTTCAGGAGTTTCGGGTTTTCTTATGTTTTGCTATTTTATTTATTTTGAGATGTCTTCTTTTATAATTATGAACTAAAACCCTAAATATCTAAAGGGGATGAAACCTAAGATAGATCTTGTTATTGTTATCTGAGCTGTGTGATAAATATTTGATTTGTTCTTAATTGTATTTTTAACTATTAAATTGATATTTTCGGGATATTGATTTAAGTCGAATGTGCCTATGTAGAGGAGCAAAAGTCCCTGGATAGGAGTAGATCCAACACAATTAAGCGGAGTGGATTGCAATCTTAGACATAGGACGAAGAAAATTTGTCGGATTAGAGTCAAATCTAATATGGGGAGCCATAGATCGAGTTAATGCAAGACTAGGGGTTTTAACTAGAAAGAGATTTAAGCTAATCAACCTAGGATTAGTTGCTCTTATCCTCGACGGAGGTATTAACATAATTTAGGGATCTCTACGGATCGAATCAAATGAAGAAATCATCTGGTTCAGAGTTAGATAACAAGTGAAGTCTAGGTGGATTCTTCCTTAGGTATTGCCTTAATCAATCAGTTTTCCCAAAAGCAATCTCTCTCTTTACTCCTTGCCGTTTCTTTTTAGTTTAGTTTAGATTAGTTAATTTAGAAACAAAACCTCCCTTTATTTTTAGGCTAGATAATAGGAAGGAAGTTATTACTAGTACTCATAGTTCCTTGGATTCGATATTCCAGTCTTGCCACTAACTATACTACTATTCGATAGGTGCGCTTGCCTTTCTATCATGATATTAGTTAGTTTCCAAGTACGATCAGATTTTATTACTTTATCATCATCACTCGAGATCACGATCATCTCACGAGCCAGAATACGGATTGGTTCTTCCTCATATGTCATACCGGGCTGAATCTCAATCTCGGATGGACTAATCACGTGTGAAGGATCGGATCGATATCTACGAAGCATCGAAACATAGAATACATTGTGGATCTTTTCTAACATAGGTGGCAACAATAGTCTATAAGCAACTGGCCCAATATGCTCTATTACCTCATACGACCCAATGAACCTCGGACTTAATTTGCCTTTACGACCAAATCTAAGTATCTTCTTCTACGGTGAGACTTTCAAAAAGACTTTATCCCTGATCTAAAATTCTATATCGTTACATTTCAAGTCCGCAAATGATTTCTGGCAGTCAGACGCTGCTTTTAGACTCTCACGGATCATTTTCACCTTCTGTTCAATTTCTCTGATCAAGTTAACCCCGTGTATCGTATTTTCACTGAGCTCAGTCCAATACAACGGTGTACGACACTTACGACCGTACAAAGCCTCATAAGGTGCCATTTTGATACTCGATTGAAAACTATTATTATACGCAAATTCAACCAGAGATAGGTATCATTCCCATGTACCTTCAAACTCAAGAATGCAACATCTCAACATATGCTCTAGTATTTGAATGATTTGCTCAGACCGACCATATGTCTGCGGATGGAAAGCAATACTGAAATGTAGTTTAGTACTTAGAGCATCTTGCAGTTTCTTCCAAAACCGTGATGTGAACCTCGGATCTATATCTGAAATAATAGAAATAGGCACACCATGTAATCTCACAATCTGAGAAATATATAATTTAGCTAACTTGTTAAGTGAGTAATCTGTACAGATTGGAACAAAATGAGCTGACTTAGTCAATCTATCCATAATAACCCAGATTGCATCTTTCTTGCTCGGGGTCAATGGTAGACCAGATAAAAATCCATCGTGACCCTATCCCATTTCCATTTAGGTATCATAATCGGCTGAAGTAATCCAAAAGGTATTTGATGCTCAGCTTTTACTTGTTGACAGATTAAGCATTTTGAAACAAAGTTAGAAATGTCTCGTTTCATACCCTGCCACCAGTAAAGTAGTTTCAGATCGTTATACATCTTTGTACTACCTGGATGAACAGATAATCGACTGTTGTGAGCTTCATTCAAAATCATTTGAATCAACTCTGGATTCCTCGGGACACATATTTGGTCTTTGAATCTCAAACAGTCATCAGCGTCAACTTGAAACTCTGAATCAGCATTTGAATCACATTGAGCTCGTTTTGCTATCAATTCAGTATCAACCTTCTGGGCATCATAAATTTGTTAAACAAACAATGGTCTTCCCTTCAATTCAGCTATCATCAAACCATCATTAGACATAGCTATATATGCATTCATTGCACGCAAAGCAAACAATGATTTTCGGCTTAGAACATCAGCAACAACATTAGCCTTTCCTCGGTGGTAGTCAATCACAAGCTCATAGTCTTTCAGCAACTCCAACCATCGGCGCTGTCTCAAATTCAGATCTTTCTAGGTCACTAAATATTTCAAACTTTTGTGATCAGAATAAATATCACATTTTTCATCGAACAAATAGTGACACCAAATCTTTAATGCAAACACAATAGCTGCCAAATCTAGGTCATGTGTCGAATAATTCCTTTCATGTGGCCTTAACTATCTCGAGGCATAAGCTATAACTCTGCCCTCCTGCATCAAAACACAACCCAGACAATTGAAAGATGCATCGTTGTAGATAACAAATTCTTACCCGATTCTGGCTGAACCAACACTGGAGCTTCGGTCAAAATGGCTTTTAACTGATCGAAACTTTTCTAGCACTTTTCTGACCATTCAAACTTAACATCTTTCAACAATAATTTTGTCATTGGAGCTGCAATCATAGAGAAACCCTTCACAAACCATCTATAATAACCAGCAAGTCCCAAAAAGCTTTAGACTTTAGAAACATTCCTCGGGGGTTTCCAGTCAAGTATAGCCGAAATTTTACTCAGATCAACCCGAATACCCGAAGTTGATACGACATGACCTAAAAAACTGACTTCACTGAACCAGAACTCACATTTACTGAACTTTGCATACAATTGTTGATCTCGCAAAGTCTGTAGCACCAGTCTCAAATGTTCAACATGTTCGATTTCATCATGGGAGTAGATCAGAATATCATTTATAAATACAACCACAAGTCAATCTAAATACGGCTTAAAGATCCAGTTCATGAATCCATAAACATAGTAGGTGCATTAGTAAGTCCGAAAGGCATGACCAGAAACTCATAGTGTCCGTACCTTGTTCAAAATGCTGTCTTTGGTACATCAAAGTCTTTAACTCGCAACTGATAGTAGCCTAATCTCAAATCTATCTTCAAAAACACTGTAGCCCCTTTCAATTGATCAAACAGATCGTCAATCTGTGGCAAGGGATACTTATTCTTTATAGTCACCTTATTGAGCTATCTATAATCTATACACATTCTCATAATTCCATCTTTCTTTCTCACACACAAAACTGGTGCACCCCAAGGAGAGAAACTCGGTCGCACAAAACCTCTATCTGTTAACTCTTACAACTAAGCTTTCAACTATTTTAATTCAGTAGATGCCATTTTGTACGGAGCTATAGGTATCGGAGTCATCCCATGCATTAACTCGATGCCAAACTCTACTACTCGAATAGGTGGCAAACTTGGTAATTCTTCAGGGAACACATCTAGATACTCACACACAACTGGTACAAATTCAATATTTTTTAGGCCACTTTACTATCAAGTACATAAGCAAGATAAGCTTTACAACCTTTCTTCACATATTTCTTAGCTAACATCGGAGAAACTACTGCTGGTAACCCATTCAGATCACTAGACTCAATCTGAATAATCTCACCATTCTGGCATCGTAGATCAATAATCTTTCTCTTGCAGTTCACAGCGGCATCATGCAAAGTCAACTAGTCTATACCTAGAATTATATCGAACTCATCAAATGGCAACAACATCAGATCAACCAGAAAGCACATATCTTGAACTATCAAGGGACAATTTTTGCATACTTTATCAACCATAACACACCGGCCCAAGGGGTTTGACACTTTAATCACAAACTCAATAGACTCAACAGGCAGAGTCTTACTAAATACTAAAGTCTCACACACATAAAAATGAGGTGAACCAGGATCAATCAATGAATTACACTAGTATCAGAAAGAGTAAATGTGCTAATAATAATATATGGGGACGAAGCCTCCTCCCGTGCATGAATAGCGTAGGCTCTGGAAGGTGCACGAGCCTCAGATCTAACTGTTGTATCTTTAGTCCCTCTTTGACTGCCACTCGCATTACCCTCATTTCTGGGTGGTCTACCTCAAGTCGCAGTATTACCCACGCTCATATTCTGCACTGGATTTTCTTCAGCCAACTATGAGCAATCTCGAATATAATGATCTATTGATCCACATTTAAAACATGCCCAATCATGCAATCTGCAACTGCCAGGATGTCTTTTACCATAATGTTTACACTCGGGTTGATTTGTTCTGACATTATCCACACTAGCCACTAAGGTAGCTCTTGAGCTCATAGGTAGTCTATTCCGATCCCGTCTGGAAGAACCCGAAGTGGCCTTGGAATGGCTGAAATCATCTCAAAACTTATTTGATGTCGACTGGAATGACTTACCAGGTGTTCTTTTACGTACATCTCCGGCCTCAAAGTCAGCTTTTCTTTTCTTTTCCCGAGCTCTTCAGCTTTGCAGGCTCGCTCAACCAATACTACGAACTCTTTTATCTCAAGTATGTCGACTAACAATTTAATGTCTTCATTCAACCCATCTTCAAATCTTTTACACATTATAGCCTCTGTAGAAACACACTCTCGGGCATACCAACTGAGTCTCACAAATTTCATCTCATACTTAGTCACGATCATCCGACCCTATTTCAGTTTCGAAAATTCTTTGCGTATCTGATCAATAAATTTTTGGCTGATATATTTCTTATGGAACTCAGCCTGAAAGAACTCCCAAGTCACCTGCTCTTTTGAAACCACTAATACTAGGGTATTCCACCAGTGATAGGTTGTGTCTTGAAGCAAGGATATGGCACATTTCAGACATTCATCTGGAGTGCAGGACAACTCATCAAACACACGAATAGTATTATCAAGCCAAAGCTCAGCCCGCTCAGCATCATCATCATCATCAGTAGCTTTAAACTCTTTAGCCCCATGTTTTCTAATTTTATCAACAGGTGGCCTATTCAATCCCAATGGATCATTTACTTGGTGTAACACCCCAAACCTAACCCAGGCATTATGGTCGAATCTAGTAGTGTCACATCGAGGGGTGACTCGTACAAATCAAAGTTGTTGGATAACCCTAAATCATTTGGTTAAACGACAATTTAAAATCCAATATTTTAAAAAGATAAGTTTTTTATTTTGAAATCGTGCCCCATAGGTATATTTTAGTTCAACCAACATCCAAACTATTGAAAACTTTGCAAGTTTTCAAAAAAAAAAACCCTTGAGTTTGTTAATTGAAAACCTTGGTTTGCAAACCTTTGTTAAATTCCGTTGTCTATTTGTAGCGGAAGCTTTTGTTTAAAAAACGTTTGTTTCTTAATTTGAGTTTGAGTAAAAATATTATTTTGGCTTCACATTTGAAGAAAAATAAGTTTCAAGTTATTAGTTAAGCAATCGATACTAAAAAAAAAAAACAAAACAAAACCAGAGATAAAGGCCTTATTACATTGAACCCAAAAGAAAATAATTTAAAATACTGTAATGTAAATAAAGGTCTAAGTCTAAACAACTTGCTATGTGGCCATCTCCGAGTCCTCCCCAAACGTTGAACCGCTTACTGAGGATCACCTCAAAAATTTAAAAGATTGGGGTGAGTTTATGAAAACTCAGTGTGTACAACCCACAACGATTGCAAAGCATGCATCACATCAATTGGGCCTAAGCCCATTTCAACAACTGTAGCATTAGGGCCTTAGCCCATAATAGCCTCGGTTGGGCCTGAACCCATATCACATTAACGGTGGCCCTTAGGTTAGCCCATAATGGCCTCAGTTGGGCCTGAGCCCATATCACATACAGCAACAATATATGCAATGCACAAATGCCCCATCCAACCTTGCACTCCCCCTTCCAACCCTACACTCCTGTGGGGATTAAATCGACCCACCCATCCCTACACTCTAATGTAGCACTGGTTGAGCATCACCAATATTACAACAGAGCTGTCAATCACATGTTAGGCTTAAAAAGCCATCGGTGGATCCACAATCGTCAAGCGACCATGCGATACTCACATATCAATCACTTCCTCCAAACATGATCCCATCCCCATGCAGCATAATATCGAATGAATGCAACTTGACATACATATGGCATGCAAATCAGTCACAAATCAGGTAGGGGCATTTTAGTCATTTTCCCCTTAAGGGCATATCTGTCATTTTTCAATATGGCCTAAATGTATAAGTTGGCCCGTTAACAATTCCATAATTATTCTACGTGTTTTATGTCATTTTTATTAGTTACAAATGCACTAGGGCCCCCAAAAGCCCAATACGTAGCCTAAGTGGGCCTCACACTCTCATATGGCTCATTAGGCCCAAATCCACTATAGGCCATGTAATCATCTTGACCGTCTCATCCTTTCTTACCAATCCATAAATTTTACTCGAGATGGGCCCACGAGCTCGTCAGGCCCATTTGGCCCATTTCATCCGAGTTGGCCAAAAAGTGGCCCAAGTCCATGAGATTTTCAGCTTTTCAGCTTTTCACGCACTCGCGAGGTTATCGTAGCCAAACTTTTGGCTTTTCAGCTTTTCAGCATTTCGATTTTTTTGCATTTCAGCTTTTTGGGATCTGCCGATCTCTCGTGTGTGCGGTGTTTGTACACACCTTAATGGAGAGAAGCATAGCTGTTCTCTAGCATAGAACCTAAATCTGAATAAGATACCTGGTTAGCTACCCCATAAGATTTCACAAGCCTTTCAATACTGAAATCGCACTTACGAATAATATCTACCTTGTCTGAATCGGCTTATACCCTCTAAGCCGTTTGAATATGAATCGATCACCTCCCCCTTGACTAGATCTACATTACAGCATTCAATCTATGAGATTGCAAAACATGTGATTAACCCACACTTATTAGATCCTAGAGCCATCAAGGTGATTTGACCCTTAACCAAAAATAAGGCAGGATCACTTACCTCGATCGAAACTTGGAGTAGGTAGTTGACTAATACAAACCACTTGTCCCTTACTTACACTTCAAGCGAGCCTAAGTACCATCCAAACACTAGACAAAATGAGAAAAAGGGTTTCGATAGAGAAAAGAGTATTACCAATATTAAAAACCATTAAAAATACCACTATCACTTACTGGCACAATCGACAAGGAGAAGAGATTCCCAAAACGAGAGTTCTAGCCAATCAGTCAAAGATTTTCATTTAAGAGAATAAAAGATGAAGAAGACTGATCATGATTTCAATGAGGTAATAATAATGATCTTTCCTAGAAACTAACTATTATCACGATAAAAGGCAAGCGCACCCATTGAATAGTAGTATAGCTAGTGGCAAGACCAGAATATCGAATCCAAGGAACTAAAAGTACTAGTAATGACTTTCTTCCTATTATCTAGCCTAAAAATAAAGAGGGTTTTGTTGGTAAACTAAAATTCTAGCTAATTAAAGACATGACAAAGAGTAAATTGGGAAATTACTTTTGGAAAACTGAATGATAAAGGCAATACCCAAGGAAGAATCCACCTAGACTTTACTTGTTATTTAACTCTAAACTAGATGATTTCTTTATTTGACTTGATCTGTAGAGATCCCTCAATTATGTTAATATCTTCATTGAGAATAAGAACAATTAACCCTAGGTTGATTAATTGAAATCTCTTTCTAATTAAAACCCCTAGTTTTGCATTAACTCGATCTATGGACCCCCATATTAGATTTTACTCTAATCCGGCAGATTTTCGTCGTCCTATGTCTAGGATTGCGATCAACTCCGCTTAGTTGTGTTGGATCTACTATTAAACAGGGACTTTACTCCTCTGAATAAGCACATTTGACTTGAATTAATATCCTGAAATATCAACTCAAGAATTAAAAACACAATTAAGAACAAATCAAATATTTATCATATAGTTCAGATAACAATAACAAGATTCGTCTTAGGTTTCATCCCCCTCAGGTATTTGGGGATTTAGTTCATGTTTATAAAAGAATACATCTCAGAGTAAAGAAAATAACAAAATATAAAGAAAACCCAAAACCCCTAAAAGGATTGAAAGGAGATCCCCAATCTCATTGTAGATCCTTACTTCTGAGATGGATCAATCGGCTTTCTTTGAGTAATTCCATGTCTTCTACTCTGAGTCTTGGCAGAGACACTGTACACCCTTATAGTTGCCTCCTAGGGTCTTTATATAGAGTTTGGATTGTCTTTCTTAGCCCCTAAGTATCTTTTTCCACGTGAAATTGAAACTCGTTACGACAAGGACACGCTCGTGTGGCACGCCCGTGTCACACGCTTGTGTTTATCGAGCCCAGGCCGTGTTCAAGCCTATTAATGTAGCATGGGCATTTGGTTCACCTGTGTGAGGAACTCCAGGCTATGTTGATATCTTACTTTGGCCCATTTTCTCCATTTTTGGCCCATTTCTCATTCTTGTCACTCTCATATGCTCACCTAAGTATAAAACATGAATTTAAAGGGTTAAGAGCATCGAATTCCATAATTTAAGGGATAATTCATCCAAAACTATGCTAAGCATAGGGTAAAAATATATATAAATTATGGTTTATCAAAGACAAGCAAAACGAATCGAGAAAGGAAAGTATCGCAATCGACTAAAGCTCCTTAATAGACAAAGTGAGACGTTGGTCCAACAATAACAGTGTATTTAGCTTTTACGCAGATGAGAAGCAGAGAAGAGATTTTGGTTTAGGTATTTTTATGAAGAAAGAGATAGTGATGGTACAAAAAGGAATTTGGCAAAGAGAGAGTGGAGATAGTTGGCTTTTAGAGACTAGTGTTGAAGAAAGGAAATTCGGTACAAATAAAATTAAGAGAAGAAAGAAGCAAATGCTAAAACCAAAATAACTAAATCCCATTCAACAACTAAAAACTCTTGCCCGAATTGTATTCCCTTATTCGCCATTCGGCTCAAACTCTTTATCAAGTTGATTTCCCTTGATCCAAGTCCATACTAGCCCTTATCCATATCCTATCTGAAACTCTACCCTTATCCTTGAAGAGTTTCGGTCCAAGCCATTCACCTGCTTAGTCCAGAAACGAAAAATTTATACTCTTACTTGTAGCACTGTACCTTGAACCCCCGACCTTACTACCACCATCATGCGCCTCCTCCACTTGAGCCCCTAGTCCTCTTACGCCCAAACTCCTCCCATAATATTGAAACAGCCTATCAACCAATAACTAGGTTGTTCGAAGAAACCCAAAAAGTTTACTACAACCCAACTTCGAACCTTTGACCTCTTAGCTATGTTACATGCCTCTTGCCACTATGCCGCCTACCTTGTTTGCGTCACTTTTCCTCCCTAATTAATTAAAAAGTCTATAAGGTAGATTCCAGGTTTATTTATAAGAAAACCAAAATAATCTTGCGAGAGCAAAGTCTCAAACCTAGGTTCCCTTAGAACCTTACAACATGCCTCTGCCAGTAGACTACACCTCAACTTGTGTCACCTTTTTACCCCCAATATTTATTAAGCCTTCATGTTGACATTTAGGTTTGTTTAGTAACAAGCAAAAATTCTGCACTCGTCGTGACTTGAACTTGGAATCCCATGCCTAATCCTAACACCCTCTTGCCGCTAGGCCAAGCGCTCACTTGTGCCAGATTCCAACCAAAAATATTTATAAGGTCTAACGCCAAAGTCTTCCTAAGGAAGTAAAAATTAAAATTTTTGCTAGAGCCCTGGTTTGAACCTAGGACTTCTCCAACACTCCCAACCCATCCTAAACCACCTAGCCACTAAACTAAAGGGACTTACAAGGAGCTGTATTAGAATTTGTTTGATGTGCATGCAGTATCTCCGTTCTACACAGAACCTATGCAACCTTTGTTCCCAAAATGGTATAATACGATTGCCCAATACGAGTACCACGCAGGAATAATAGAACATTCAATCGAAAACTGTACTACATTTAAAAAGTTGGTCAAAAGGTTCATTAGAATGAGAATTGTGAAGTTTGACGATTCACCAGAACCTAATTGCTCTGATAAGGCAGTAAATGCGATAAATTCAGATAAAAAAGTCAAAAGCCCAAGAAGAAAAAGCAGGGGATCTCAATAATGTATCTGAAGATAGAACCAGAGAATATAATTTTCCAAGCATCTACCCTTACATACTTGGGAGTGTTTTGAACAATGGGACTATGGAAGAGATTCTTGTATTTTTAGAGCTAATTTAGAGTAATATTCAAAACACGCTTGTTGCCTTAAGCTTAGAGGCAATAAGAATCCTTTTGTAAAATAGGCTTGTGTCCAAAATCTTTATTTCAATAAAATGCATCTTTTTGAGCAAATATCCTTTTATTCTTTCCATTTCATTATTCTTAGATTTCTTTTGACTTGCTTTCTTTTATTCTTCATTCATGATCATATCATATAAATAATTATCCTCAGAATCATTTATTCTTTGGAATTTACCTTCGTGCCTACAACAGGTCCCTAGATATCAACGACATGAGTGACGTTGCTACTGACTCAGAATCTCTTTTTGAATGCGATATGTGTCTAGGGGTATCTCAAGACTTTGAAGATGACAGAGAATGTAACCTACCTTTTGATTTGTTAAGGATGGTAGAACAAGATGGAAGTGGATTCTACCTTACAAAAAGTTAATGGGCGGTAAGCCTAGGAGAAGAGAAAGAGGTAAAGATCGGAGGTTGCATAACCACAAAGACAAAGCGAAATGTTATTGAATTCAAAGATGTTTTCGCACAATCACATCAAGATAGGCCTATGCTACTAAGACCTGTGGATGCTGTTAAGGCCAAAAGAAGTCCATAGGAATGTTAGAAGTACACATGCTAATAGTTTTACGATAGCTAGGCTAGTCATGAGGTTTGGGTATTACTGGTCCACAATGGAAGGGGATTGCATCAGTTATGCCATAAATGCCAAATTTAGGGAGTCAATACTTATGTGTTTCCTTCATTTCTTCATAAACTTTCTATATGTAGGGCATAGATGTTATAGGGCTAAGCTCATCAAAAGCTTCTAGCTAACATTGATTTATCTTTGTGGTCATCGACTACTTCACTAAAAGGGTAAAAGTAGCTTCATATGCCAATGTTACAAAGTCGACTGTCATCAAATCTAAAAAAAATCAAGTGTCGACAAAGAATGCCGGAAAAGAATATGTCTAATAATGCACAACTGCACAAAATCAAAAGTCTACAGTCTATTCAAAGACCAGGTGCCATATCAGAGTACAGCAAAGGCAATTAAAAAGAGAAAAACAAAAGTACAAAAAAAAAGAAAGAAAAAAATAATAAAAATTGTGGAAGATGACCTAGACTTGTAAAGATTGGCATAAGAAGCTACCATTTACTCTCTATGCTTATAAAATGTCGGCCAGGACTTTCACTGGGGCAACACCTTTCTCATGGGTTTATGGAATAGAAGTAGTCTTGTTCATGGAAATCAAGATTTCTTTCCTTCAAGCTTTGATTCAGTTAAGAATTGGATGAAGTAGAATGTCTCCAGTGAACCTGGTTGAAGAAAATGGTTTGGAAGTATTCATCATAATTAAATGTAAAAAAAATGGATAATGTAGACTTATGACGGAAAAGGGATCTGGTATTGAAGAAGATCCTTTCTATACAAAAGGACTTCAGATGAAAGTGGATGCCAAACTGGGAAGGACCTTATGTAGTAAAGAAGGCCTATTCTGGAGGAGAATTGATATTGACCGAAATGGATGGCAAAGATCTGCCCAATTCTGTAAATTCGTATTCAGTCCAGAGATACCTAAAAGAAGAGGGGCCAAGGTGAAAACCCGTAAAGGGCCCTTTGAGCCTTTAAAAAAAAAGCAGAAAGAAGAAAAAAATGGAGAGGCCAAGGCAAAAACCTGTAAAGGGCGCCTTGAGACCAAAGAGGTTTTGAGTTGAAAACCCGAAAAGGGCGGCTCAAATTTTGATCAAAAGTGGGGCATACAGTAGTCTTGCTATGCCTGAATTAACAATGAGGAAGTAGGCTATATCTTGGGGCACCGACAAAGTACTCCGGATCCCCTAAACACATTGAGTTCAAAATGGTCCTCAAAAAGTTTGTACAGAGAAGCTCAGGCTGCAATATCTAGGGCACCTAGTTCTTCATCCTACTCATACTGAATTTGTCATCTTTGAATACTTTTTTTTCCCTTTTCAAGATGTATTTCCAATTAATTTCCTTTTTATCTTTCCTATTTTTGATAATTTATTCAATTCGAGCTATACTCCAAATCAATTCCATTCTTGTTCATTATTATGATCTTTTTCGAGCATTTTGTATTGAAATAACGATTAATGAACTAATAATACTTTCATAAAATGAGTTTCTCACAGGCTGGTCACACGGCTATGGGAGCCCCACGGGCAGGTCACAAGGCCATGTCCTAGGTCACACGGGCATGTGCCCTTATCTTCAAGGTAAAATTTTCATAGTTGGTGGTTTAGTCCCGAACCACTTCCAAGGCATGTATTGGGCCCCTTAGGCCCATATTAGGGACTTTTTGATAAAATTTGGAAAGATTTGTGTTGGAATGAAAATTTTTTATTTGATTTTTGTATAAATGATAATGTATAAGTCTGGTAATGCCTTGTAACCCTGTTCTGGTAACGGATATGGGTTAGGGGTGTTACAGAGCCCAACCCAACCCGCCCATATTAATTTTTATATTATTTTTTATATAATTTTAAAATATATAAACCATAAAAAATAATAAAAACATCAAAATAAATATTTCTCAATAAATTAAAAATAAATTTTAAAAAATATGTATACTTAAATAACAATAAAATAAATGCAACTTAACAAGCAAATACCTTTAAAATAATAACAAAATTAATAAATGTCTTTAAAATAATAACAAAATTAACAATAAAATAAGTTTTATACAATATCTAAACAATAACAACAAAATAGTAGCAACATAATAGTAAAATGGTAGCAAAATAGGGATAAAACAATAAGAAAATAATATAAAAAAATAGATTTTTTTGTCTTTAGTGAATTCGGGCCGAACCCGGGCTAGAAATGCCTTACCCTAGACCCTGCCCATTTTTTAAACAGGCCTTATTTTTTGTCCAAGCCCATTTTTCGGAGAATCCCTTTCACTAATAAAAAAGATAAGAAAATAGAAACAAAGGAGAAAGAGTAATTTATTTGAAATTAGGATTGACCAATAAAAAAAATTGTAAGAGTTCTAGATGATGTAATAGAAAAGCCTAGCCTATATACAATCAATTACATATTTAAGGTTTTGATTGCATACCGTTAACAGAAAAATGCACGTTATAATATCGTAATGTTTTAATAATTATTTTACATTCCTAATTTAATTATATAACAATTAATATATTATATGTCCTTAAGCATGTCTGTATACTATTTTATATAATACGTACTAAATATAATTATGTGACATTACAAAAAAAATCATATCATAATATTTATTTTAATTATGTAAATATTAAAAAATTGTTTTGAAAAAGTACTAATTGAATTGATCAAATATTAAAAAAAAACTCGCAAAAATCTAAAAGTTTTGATGACTATTTTATGGTTCTTTTAAGTCTACAAATAGAAAAAAAAAATTAAAGAGAAGCTACATGATATTTAAGAGTGCTAATTGAGATACATTTTTTCTATAATTTTTTAACATATTTAAATTTATTATTAATTGTTATATTTAATTTTTAAAAAATATTTTATTCATTATTTCTTAGTTTGTGTAAATTTAACCAACATTGAGGATTAGTTATAATAGTTAAAGCATAATTTTAATTGTCAAGTTGTTTGTTCAAATATTGTAGGAAGTAAAATTTATTTATTTTATAACCAATAAAGAGTTGGATATCTGAATTCGTTATCCAAATAACAGAGATTAATATTAAAAGTTGGATAGTTTATGGTAATTTGTAAATATCTGACTCGCTGTCATCCCTATGAATGTATTCAATTTAAAACTCATAATTCAAATTGTTGATTGAGTCTTAGTTTAGTTGGCATCGACATTACTATTGCCATATTCTTTTTAAATTTCAATTAAAAATAAGTATGATCAGGGAATAATTTTGAAATAAAATATATTAGTACTAACTGTTAATCTTTGAGTTCCCACTAGATTAGCTGTTCACTGAAGAGTTTCAAAAATTTGATTCATTGAAAAAATAAAAAGGAAAGGCTCTAATCATCCTATATATGACAACCAAAAGGGTTCATTACAACATAGACACTTCCATGTTTTTCATTTTTTTGACAAGGTTTCAATTAGTTGTAATTTCCTCATTAATCTCTATAAATTGAAATCAGTTTATAATTCATAATTTTTTATGTTAATATAATTTTTATTCAATTTTTAGTAATAGTTTTACAAACTAGAAGGGACCTAAATTGGAAATAATACAGCGTAATCTATTTATTATGAAATTTAATCTCTATTTTTTATATTTCAAAATTCAAATCTAACTTTAACACTACTAAATTTATTATGTTAAATTCAAATTAATTATGTTATTTTTTTTAATTACATGAATACCAATGAGTACTTTTTTCAAAATGTCAAAATAAACAAATTTAACAAAAAAATAATAGTACTAATTGTTAGACTTGAATTTTTAAAATTTGAAAAAGAAAAAAACTAAATTCTAGAAAATAAAAAAAAGACTAAATTTTGAATATTTGAAAAGTATAGGTATTTATAACATATTTTAATTAGGATTCATAGGCAAAGCCATAGAGGTATCATATCACAGCTACATGTCCCATGCAAGTTTTTGTAACCCTTTAGCCTGTTTAAGGGTTGAGTTAGAGTCATAGGTAATTCTAAGCTTTGTATAAAAAAAACCCCATTATTCAAATCAAACTAGACTAAAGAAAACATGAATTACATAATATCATACATAAACTTATCTCGAACTCGATCCATAAACTCCAACCAAAATGTTTGTTAACTTAATGCCTACAGTCTAATCTTTTTTATGGTAAACAAAACGAAATTTTTTTTTATCAATTCACAACATGTTCAGCTATTAATCAACCTCAAATTAGAGATGCCATCGAGTCCCAGTTCAATTTCTTAGAGACTGAAGATTTTGAAGACTCAAACTTAAAATTTCTTCACTCCAAGAATTCCTAGGGGAAATAGACCTGCTCATGGGTTTGGCGGCCCGACCGTGCCCGAAGGCTTGCTCAAAATGTGGGAAGGTTTGGGAAAAATATAGGCTCGAAAAATGGGCTTGGATAAAAAAATAAGGCCCAAATTACTCTTGAAGCTTCTAAATAATACAAGAACTTGAAACAGGAATATTGTTTATAACTCACCATGCTTAGGGGTTAGAAATTTTTGAGAAAGAGAAGTCTAAATTGTGACTACCTCTTCAGATTTTCTGTCAAAGATATTGATTGAACAGAAAAGACAAGACATTACATCAGGGATAAGACCTCAACGAATAATGACCCAAGCATTAAAGGGGATCGTTTTCAAAAATATGATATTCTACATTCATGATATCATGCATACACATTTGGTCATGACACCCAGGGAATGGTGTAACAGACCAAATTGATGGAAGGAGATTCAAATCCTATACCCTCGAGTTGTAGTGGGAATGGATGGAGAAAGATTCAGATTCTATACCTTTGATGTGATAGCCCAATTTTGACCCTAGTCGGGAAGCAGTTTCGGGACCGCTAAACCGAGTCATTGAAATATTTGAATATAATATTTTATGTCCCAAAATATGTGATCATGCATGGGTAAATTCGAATGCTATGATGTTTGTCAAATTGAATGTGTTTCTAAATTAAAGGACTTATGTGAGAAGAATTTATTATATGTGTGGCTAAATTCAAGAGAGTAATTATATAATGTTACAAATAAATGGACTTGCATGTCAAATTAGCCATTTTATACTTAGTGGCCGACCATACAAATGATTAAGTTAATATTTTATATTTTTTTATGATAATGATTAAATTAATGAAAATTTATACATAATATGGATAATTAAATAATAAAGAAAAGGGGGTGAAAAGAACAAAATTCTTTTCTTTGTTTTCACGGCCGAAAATGCTAAAGAAAGGGGGAAGAAGAACATGAGCTTTCGGCACTTTGATTTCCTTCATTAGCTCAAGAGCATAGAGGGGCAACATCGGATAAGGGAAAAGCTAAGGTGACGGAATAGCCGACCCATAGATACTCAGAAAGATACGAGGTCTCGTTCGTTAGATACGGTCTCGGGATTTTCAAGATCAAAGTCATCCACACTGTCAAAGCTCTTTTGGTATTTAGTAGCTAAATTTTGAATATGGCATGTATAGGCTTGACTTTTGGATTATAAATCAATATCCTTTTGATGATGTTTATAAGTATAGCCAGGCGAAAATGGCTTGCTATGTTATCCTTTTATTTGAGTATGAATTTTAAGCTTAATCATGTTAGTTGTGAATGAAGGTAAAGGCTTGTGAAATTGGTTACTAATTAATGTAGTAGTGTGCTTTTTCTTCGAGGTTCCTTTTGAAGAGTGAATATGACTAAATGAGAACTTTTGGTATTTGGTTGATGATTCAGCATTACCTATTTAATGATAAACATGGATGTTTGAAATGCTACTTTTAAAATTTGGGGTATACATTTTCGAATAGGGTATAGAGAGGTTGGTACAAGATGTATTTGATGTATGATTGAAAATTGCTTGAAACGTTTTGTGATTTGATGTACCTATTGGATGAAATGTGTATATATGCATATCCGGTTCTAATGCATAGGTTATGCATTTGGCTTAGGTTTAATAACATTACCATATGAATAGTAACTTTTATTTAACATGTATAATTGGCTAAATGTGAATTTGTCATGCATGCTCATATGTTTTAAACTAGTGAGTGCTTGAAATCATATGGAGTAGACATACATATGAACTTATACTTTTCAATTGAATTTGTTATATATTTATGCTTAGGTTATTATCCGCAAAGGTACAAATATGAATTATGCAAATAGAGTATATCTAAAATTTAGTATTTTTCTGGTAATACCTCATAATCCCTCCAGCGACGGATACGGGATTAGGTGTGTTACATTTTATTGGTATCAGAGCAACAGAGTAAGCATTTCTAAGCTTAGTAAGTTTTAAGCAATAAAATCATTTAAAAGATTAAAACATTTATTTCTCAATACTTGTCTATTTCTTCCTTTGGTCGATTGTAACCATGACTACATTTACCACCATTGTGCGTGCATGTTATTTTAACTTTCCTTAACACAATTTCATATCATACAGATAAGTTCGTTATATCAAACAAGCTTCATCATTTGGCCGAATACATCCAAATTCATTATAAGGCTAAATTATTACATAATACATGATCACAAATACTTGTTACTTCATACTTCAACTAAATATACTCCCACGCTCAGAGTAAATCATAACATATTTCCACTTGAACCAAATTTCATGTATCATATATAAGCCATATACATTCATACAACCTTAAGCAATGGCTGGAACGGTACTATCCAAATGAATAATCATAATTCAAACAGAATCAATTTCACAATATGTATACGATACGTACCTGGCTAACTTAGGGTATTGAGCACATTAGTTAAAATTATTACAACAGAAATCACGTATTTCCAGCATGAATGCCTTCGACTTAGCTCGGTTATGACACTAGCACTAAGGCCCTTCAGAACTTAGTCCGGATACAACACCGGCACGAATGCCCTTTGGGACTAAGCCCGGATATTATACCTGGCACAAATGCCCTTCGGGACTAAGCCCGGATATAACACCTGGCACGAATGCCCTTCAGGACTAAGCTCGGATATAACACTTGAATCTTTATACACATTTATAGATCAAATATACATATCAAAATTTCACATCCCAATAGAATTTTCATTGGCTCCATTCACATGCGAGCATATAATATATGTATATATATATATATATATAACTTTCATTTAACATTTGGTCTATAGGCATACAAGGACCACATATCCTCCAAATTTTTCCTAGCTTATTTTCTAAAGGTCATTCGTGCCAGGTGCTATATCCGAGCTTAGTCCCAAAGGGCATTCATGCCAGGTATAATATCCGGGCTTAGTCTCGAAGGGCATTCGTATCGGTGTTGTATCCAGACTAAGTTTTAAAGGGCCTTAGTGCTAGTGTCATAACTGGGCTAAGCCTGAAGGCATTCATGCTGGAAATACGTCATTTCTACTGAGTAGAGTATTCAGTAGCGGGGGTTGTGGAACAGCCAGATTTGTTCTTTCGAAATGGATCCCAAACCTGATCGAGCCGTAGCAGACGATGTTGTGAGCGTAACGCCTCCTCCCGCGCAAGGGACAGCGCCGAATGACTCTCACCCCAATACCAGTCATCAAGACAATGACATGAGACCAGCCTTCTACACAATGATGAGTGGTTGGTTCGCTCAATTTCTTAAAACAAATCTGGCTGTTCCACAACCCCCGCCACCAAATACTCTACTTCCAACATATGTGGCCCCTCCTGTGACCGATCCGTTGAGATCGAGTAGACCCCCGGTCTATAAAATTAGAAAATATGGGGCTGAAGAGTTTCGAGCTACACCTAGTGATGATGCTGAGCGGGCCGAGTTTTGGCTCAATAATTCAATCCGAGTGTTTGACGAACTGTCATGTACGCCCGATGAGTGTCTGAAATGCGCGGTATCTTTGTTACGCGACTCCGCCTACTACTGGTGGAGCACTTTGGTTTCTATTGTTTCGAGAGAACGGGTCACCTGGGAGTTTTTCCAAATCGAATTTCACAAGAAATACATCAGTTAGAGATTCATCGATCAGAAACGGAAGGAATTTCTTGAGCTTAAACAAGGCCGGCTATTAGTAACTGAATGCGAGAGAGAATTCGTACGGCTCAGCCGATATGCTCGCGAGTGTGTGTCATTCGAGGCTATAATGTGTAAACATTTCGAGGATGGATTAAACAAAGATATCAGATTGCTAGTGGGAATTCTGGAAATCAAAGAGTTCGTCGTACTAGTCGAGCGAGCTTGCAAGGCCGAAGAGCTCGAAAACGAAAAGAAAAAGGCTAAAGATGGAGCTAAAGAGTTCCGAAAGAGGTTTGTAGGAAAGTTTATTCAGCAATAATCCAAGAAAATTAGAGATGATTCGATCCAATCCAAAAATACATCGGGTTTTTCTAGACGTGATCATCATCGACCCTCCGTGAGTTCGCGAGCTACTTCAGTCGCCAATGTTGGCAATGAACGTCAGGATAGATCTGATTGTAAATATTGTGGTAAATGGCACCCGGGGAGCTGTAGATTTCATGATCGCTCTTATTTCAGGTGTGGATCCGCCGATCACTTTATTAAGGATTGTCCGAAATTGGATGAACGTAATACCAATCTGAATCAGAGACCGAGTGGTACGGCAGGACGATGTAGACCACCGAACCGTGGGGGAAATAATAGTGGCAGTTAGAAATGGACCCGAGACACCGCAGTCAGATCCGAGGCTTATGCACTTGCCAGAGCGTACACTATTCATGCTCGGGAGGAGGCTTCTTCTCTGGATGTTATTACTGGTACTTTCACTCTCTTTAATACTGATATTATCGCTCTGATTGATCCCGATGAGTCTACTGAGTTTGTAATTCGGGTGTCAAATCCTTTGGGTCGTTGTGTTCTGGTTGACAAAGTGTGCAAGAAATGTCCCCTAATGATTCGAGATTTCTGCTTTCCGGCCGACTTGATGCTTTTACCCTTCGATGAATTCGATATTATTCTCGGAATGGATTGGTTGACTGTACGCGATGCGGTGGTGAATTGCAAGTGAAAGACTATCGATTTGCGATGTTCGAATAATGAGGTAATTCAGATTGAATCCACTGATTTAAACGGGCTACCTACCGTAATACTTCCTTATCGGCCCAAAAATATTTGAGAAAGGGGTATGAAGCGTATTTGGCCTATGTGCTAGACAACAAAGTATCCGAAAGAGAGCTTGAGACTGTACAAGTGGTTAGTGAGTATCCAGATGTGTTTCCCGATGAATTGCCGGGATTATCGCCTGCTAGAGAAATTGAGCTCGGTATAGAGTTGGTTCTGGGTACGACCCCGGTTTCGATTGCCCCGTACCATATGGCACCTACTGAGCTAAAAGAATTGAAATCTCAACTACAAGAGTTGACAGATAGAGGATTCGCACGACCGAGCTTCTCACTCTAGGGCGCACCAGTTTTATTTGTGAAAAAGAAAGACGGGACTATGAGAATGTGTATTGACTATAGACAGTTAAATAAATCCACTATAAAGAATAAATATCCGTTGCCCCGAATCGATGACCTGTTTGATCAGCTGAAAGGAGCTTTAGTGTTTTCAAAGTTTGATTTACGATCCGGTTATTACCAATTAAGAGTTAGAGATTCCGACGTGCGAAAGACCGCTTTCAGAACGAGGTACGGACACTACGAATTTTTGGTGATGTCGTTCGGGCTCACTAATGCCCCTAGAATTTTCATGGACTTGATGAATCGGGTGTTTAGATAGTATCTGGATTGATTTGTGGTGGTATTCATCGATGACATTTTGATTTACTCTCAAGATGAGATCGAACATGTCGAGCATTTGAGACTTGTGCTCCAAACTTTACGCGATAATCAATTGTACGCGAAATTCAGTAAGTGCAAGTTCTGGTTGCGCGAGGTCAGCTTTCTGGGACATATAGTGTCTACTTCGGGTATTCGAGTTGATCCGAACAAAATTTTAGCTATTCTCGACTGGAAACCTCCGAGAAATATTTCAGAAGTTCGGAGCTTCTTGGGACTTGCCGGTTACTACCGATGATTTGTAAAAGGTTACTCGATGATTGCGTCACCGACGACAAAACTACTACAAAAAGACATCAAGTTCGAGTGGTCTGATAAGTGTCAGCAAAGTTTCGACCAGTTGAAAACTCTTTTGACAGAATCCCCAGTGTTAGTTCAGCCAGAATCCGGTAAAGAGTTCGTGGTTTATAGTGATGCATCTTTGAATGGTCTAGGCTACGTTTTGATGCAAGAAGGTCGAGTTGTCACATATGCTTCGAGGCAGTTAAAGCCTCACGAGTGAAATTATCCGACTCATGATCTTGAATTAGCTGCTATTGTTTTCGCTCTGAAGATTTGGCGTCACTATCTATTCGGTGAAAAATGCCACGTCTTTTCTGATCATAAGAGTCTCAAATATTTAATGACTCAAAGAGATTTGAATTTGAGACAAAGACGGTAGTTAGTGTTACTTAAAGACTACGAGCTTGTCATTGACTATCACCCGGGAAAAGCTAATGTAGTTGCGGACGCTCTTAGCCGAAAATCATTATTTTCCTTAAGAGCAATGAACGTGCAGTTGACCTTGTCAGCGGATGATGTGCTGATAGCTGAGTTAAAAGGAAAACCAGTGTTAATACAACAAATTTGTGAAGCTCAGAAAGTTGACAATGACTTGGTTACTAAGCGAGCTCAGTGTGATTCGAGTGTGGACACGGAATTTCGAATAGACGATAATGATTGTTTGAGATTCAAGGACCGATTTTGTCCCGAGAAATTCTAAGCTAGTTTCGATGATTCTGAATGAAGCTCATAATAGCCGAATGTCGATCCATTCGGGCAGCACAAAAATGTTTAATCACCTGAAACGACAATATTGGTGGCATGGTATGAAATGGGACATCTCTGATTTCGTATCTAAGTGTCTGATATGTCAACAAGTAAAAGCGGAACATCGGGTGCCTTCGGGATTACTTCAGTCGATCCTAATACCCGAGTGGAAGTGGGATCGAGTTACGATGGACTTTGTGTCCGGGTTGCCGTTAACGTCGAGCAAGAAAGATTCTATATGGGTTATTGTTGATGGATTAATGAAGTTAGCTCATTTCCTCCCAGTTCGTACGGACTTCTCACTTGATAAGTTAGCAGAATTGTACGTCTCTCAGATTGTAAGATTGCACGGAGTGCCGACTTCTATTATTTCAGACCGAGATCCCCAATTTACTTCGCGATTCTGGAAGAAATTGCATGAGGCATTGGGTACTAAGCTCCAGCACCGCCTTCCGTCCTCAGACTGACGGTCAGTCTGAAAGAATGATTCAAATACTCGAGAATATGTTGAGATGTTGCATTCTCGAGTTTAGCAGCTCGTGGGAGAAATAGATACAGTTGATTGAATTTGCCTACAATAATAGCTTTCAGACGAGTATCAAGATGGTGCCTTACGAGGCTCTATACAGTTGTAAATGTTGTACCCCTTTGTTCTGGACCGAACTTAGTGAGAATAAGCTATACGGGGTTGATCTAATTAAGGAAGCCGAGCAGAAAGTGAAAGTAATCCGTGATAGTCTGAAAACAACATCGGATCGTCAAAATCATATGCGGATTTGAAGCGTAAAGATATAGAATTTCAAATTAGAGAGAAAGTCTTTCTGAAGGTCTCACCGTGGAAAAAGATACTCCGATTTAGCTGTAAAGGCAAGTTGAGTCCAAGATTTATCGGACTGTATGAAATTTCAGAACGCATTGGGCCAGTTACTTATAGACTAATTTTACCCCCTGAACTTGAAAAGATTCACAACGTTTTTCATGTATCCATGCTCCGTCGTTATAGATCCGATCCCTCGCATGTGATTAATCCGTCAGAAATGGAAATTCAGACCTATTTGAGTTATGAAGAAGAACCGATTCGTATTTTAGCTCGAGAGGTGAAAGAGTTGTGAAATAAAATGGTTCCGTTGGTAAAAGTGTTGTGGCTCAAGCACGAGATTGAAGAAGCGACTTGGGGGAGAGTTGTGACAGCCTAGTTTTGACCCTAGTCGGGAAGTGGTTTCGGGACCGCTAAACCGAGTCATTGAAATATTTGAATATAATATTTTATGTCCCAAAATATGTGATCATGCATGGGTAAATTCGAATGCTATGATGTTTGTCAAATTGAATGTGTTTCTAAATTAAAGGACTTATGTGAGAAGAATTTATTATACGTGTGGCTAAATTCAAGAGAGTAATTATATAATGTTGCAAATAAATGGACTTGCATGTCAAATTAGCCATTTTATACTTAGTGGCCGGCTATGCAAATGATTAAGTTAATATTTTTTTTTATGATAATGACTAAATTAATGAAAATTTATGCATAATATGGATAATTAAAGAATAAATAAAAGGGGGTGAAAAGAACAAATTTCTTTTCTTTGTTTTCATGGCCGAAAATGCTAAAGAAAGGGGGAAGAAGAACATGAGCTTTCGGCACTTTGATTTCCTTCATTAGCTCAAGAGCATAGAGGGGCAACATCGGATAAGGGAAAAGCTAAGGTGACGGAATCGCCAACCCATAGATACTCAGAAAGATACGAGGTCTCGTTCGTTAGCTGCGGTCTTGGGATTTTTAAGATCGAAGTCATCCACACTATCAAAGCTCTTTCTGTATTTAGTAGCTAAATTTTGAATATGGCATGTATAGGCTTGACTTTTGGATTATAAATCAATATCCTTTTGATAATGTTTATAAGTATAGCCAGGCGAAAATGGCTTGCTATGTTATCCCTTTATTTGAGTATGAATTTTAAGCTTAATCATGTTGGTTGGGAATGAAGGTGAAGGCTTGTGAAATTGGTTACTAATTAATGTGGTAGTGTGCCTTTTTTTTGGGTTCCTTTTGAAGAGTGAATATGACTAAATGAGAACTTTTGGTATTTGGTTGATGATACATCATTACCTATTTAATGATAAACATGGATGTTTGAAATGCTACTTTTAAAATTTGGGCTATACATTTTTGAATAGGGTATAGAGAGGTTGGTGCAAGATGTATTTGATGTATGATTGAAAATTGCTTGAAACGTTTTGTTATTTGATATACCTATTGGATGAAATGTGTATATATGCATATCCAGTTCTAATGCATAGGTTGTGCATTTGGCTTAGGTTTAATAACATTACCATATGAATAGTAACTTTTATTTAACATGTATAATCGGCTAAATGTGAATTTGTCATGCATGCTCATATGTTTTAAACTAGTGAGTGCTTGAAATCATATGGAGTAGACATACATATGAACTTATACTTTTCAATTGAATTTGTTATATATATATATGCTTAGGTTATTATCCGCAAAGGTACAAATATGAATTATGCAAATAGAGTATATCTAAAATTTAGTATTTGTCTGGTAATGCCTCATAATCCCTTCGACGACGGATACGGGAGTCGGGGTGTTACACTTGAGTTGCAGTGGGATGATTTGAAGATGGTACAAACTTTATGTCCCAGAGGTACAATGGAATGGTCCCTGAGATTACAATGGAGCAAACCAGCTAAGCGGTATGTTTGATTCCTCGAGTTTTCTGTCAAAATACCAGCTAAACAAGATAGCGGCGTAAGACGTCATTTGATAAAGCCCAGACGAACAACGAGTGATGACACCCTAAACATTAAAAAGAGAACATTCTCATGACATTTTTTCATTCAAAACACATCTAGTTAGGAGCATTTGATTCATTCCGATCATAGCATCCTAATCATTGGCATAAGCATAAAACCGATTCTACAGGTCATGCCCCCAAGAGGATGGTGTAGTAATATCGGTGAATCCACAAATCTTATCTCACTAAAGTTGCAATGAAGTAGATTAAAGTTGTAGATCTTATCTCCTTGAAGTTGCAATAGAGTAGATCGAAAATGGTAGATCTTATCTTACTGAAGTTGCAGTAGAGCAGATCAAAGCCAAAAGTCTTATCTCCCTGAAGTTGTAGCAGAGTAGACTGAAGATTCACAGATCTTATCTCCCTAAGCAGTAGTGGACCAGATTGAAGATAGCAAACCTTATCTCTCTGAAGTTGCAGAGAGCAGGTTGAAGTTACAAGTCTTATCTCCCTGAAGTTGTAGTGGAGCAGACTAAAGATAGCAAATCTTATCTCCCTAAGCAGTAGTGGAGCAAATCAAAGATATCAAACCTTATCTCTCTGAAGTTGCAGAGAGCAGGTTGAAGTTACAAGTCTTATCTCCCTGAAGTTGCAGAGGAGCAGACTGAAGATTGTAGATCTTATCTCTCTAATGTTTCAGTGGAGCAGATCGAAGACTGCAATTCTTATCTCCATGTATTGGTAATGGAGCAGATTTAAGCCGCCACCCTTATCTCCCTGAAGTTGTAGTAGAGCAGGTGAAATTACCAGTTCTTATCTCCCTGAAGTTGCAGTGGAGCAAAAAAATAGACACGAACTGTATCTTCCTAAAATAGCAGTAGAGCAGATTAGAGCGACAATTCCTATGCCCTTGAAGATGCAATAGACTGGAATGAAGCTACTTGAAGAAAAGAAGTGCCAAGAAGTCAAGATTTTGCAAGACTGGGCAAAATTGGCCCTTTTATAGTCTTTACTCCATTCCCGTTACACGACAATGAACAAAGAGGGGCAGCTCTAATAGGCTAATTTAGCCTGGGTCCATACAAAAATAATAATAAACCCAAAACAATAAAACAAAGTCCAAGTCTAGTCCAAAATTACAAATATATCATTTGGCCCGATCGGAATGGCCTATTACTTCAGAAGATTGAAGGTCCACCTACAAGCTTGACGCATATGGAAACATAATCTTCAAGGATATGCAATCTTAGATATGATATGCAATCTTAGATATGGTATGCAATCTTAGAAGATATGATTTTGTAATCTTAGAGATTTAATTTGTAGATACCCTTTAATCTTAGCCGTTGATGTAATTGATATGTACTGTTGGATTTGGGGAGGCTCAACTATAAATAGAGGCTTCTCCCTTCATTGTAAATCACTTGAGGGAGCAATAAGAATTCCTGAAAGTATTCACTCAAAATTCTCTCTCTTGCATTCTTATTTTTTGTGGCTTGCTCTTATTTTGTTCTTCGTTCATCTTCATTTCTTTTTGAGTTGCATTCGTTTGAGTTGGATTTTGGTAGAGGAATTTCGTTGAATCCTAAAATTGTGAGAGTTAGGTTGACTTAAGCATTTTTTTAACCATTTTTATTTATCCATATAATTATTTAATTATTAATTATTCTTTTTATTTTTATTCTCTTATTTAATCATCATATTGTTTTTTTATTTTTATTTTTAAAAAAATATATTTCATTTCCATACTTACTGTTATTCAAAAGCTTTCTAGAATAGGGCAATATTCGACATTTGGGAGCTTTGGGAAAATCGTTCCATAACTTACTGGGTTTCAATTTTTCCCATTGAGTCCAAATGCTTGAGTACCTTTTCTTAAAAATAAAACACATGAATTTCAAATAAAGGTTTATTCTTGAGAATTCAAGGTGTCGCATCCTAACTTACTGGATATGACATTTTGTTGTCTTGAGGTAAAAATTTCTAAAAAAAGGGTAATATCGTGACAGCCCTATTTAGACCCTAGTCGGGAAGTGGTTTCGGAACCGCTAAACTGAGTCATAAAATTTTGAGTATAATATTCTCTGTTTAAATTATGTGATAGATTAATGTGTGAATTTTGAATGTTTGAAAACGCTATTTATATGCGAATTTGATGGTATGGACTTTTATAGGAAGAATTAATTTATAAATGGCCAAATTCAAGGGTTTTAATTGTGGATTAAAATGAAACAAAGAGGACTTGCATGTCAAGTTGACATTTTCTAATTAGTGGCCGGCCATGCTAATGATTAGGTTAATATTTGTATTTTTTTATATTGTTTTATGTTATTAAATAAAGTAAATAAAAAGGGACTTATGTGAAAACTTTGGAAATTTTGATAGGCAAATGTTGTAAGGAGCCAAATTGTGCAAGGTTGAAAAAAAATGGGGTTTGCATGGCAATTTATCCACCTTGTGTTAGTGGCCGGTCATGATTGTTTCTTTTAGTTAAAATATGTGTTTTATTTGAGTTAAAAATAATATAGTGAATAAAGAAAGAAAGGTGAAAAGAACAAGAAAAAAATTTCATCTTTATTTCTTCTAATGCCGTGAGCAAGAGAGGAGAAGAACTAAACTTTCGGTCACCCTTGATTTTGCTTGATTAAGGTAAGAATCCCATGCTTTTTCCTTTGAAATTTTGAAGTGTGATGGATGGTTAAGTATAGGACTTAGCCCATTTTGAAATTTGGATTTCCATGGTGATTTGAGGCATTCGGTTGAGAGATGAGTAGAATGAAATTGTGGTTGTTTTGTGTTTTTAATTGTAGAAATGAGAAAATAAGGTTCATGCTAGCTAAAAATGCATAAGAGTGGCGTAAGTGCTTTGAGAAATTCTTGTTAGCATAGTGGTGCTTACCGAATTTGAACTTGGGATTCTTGAACTTAGATTGTGCATCTTGTGAGATAATTATTTGAAAATTTTGAATGGGGGACATGAGATTAGTAGGTAATCAAAATAAATTTGCATTTTGAACATAGAATAAGTAAATTTGTGTGTATGGGTAAGGGTGAGATCGACCATTGACTAGATTTTTAATTGGTTTAAATAATTAAGAATGTGGTTAATCTACTTAGAAAGGTCCTTAGTGGCCGATTGTAAGTGTGAAAAGTGGTTGAGTAAAAATGTAGTGTTAATAGTTATTAGAAAGTAGCTTTGCCATGTTTGTGATAACAAGTTTAGAAACGGATAAATGTAGTCCTAGTTGCCGAATGTGAGCTAAAGACTTAGCTTAAGATGGAAGGTACTGAATAAATAATTCATAGACAATTTTGACTTTAAGTCACATGATTTTGAGTTTATTAAGTGATGGTGTGAAATTGACTTAATAGGTGAAATAGGTAAGCTTATAATAGATCATGACTCATGATTAAATCATTGGAAGTTAATATATTCGGCTCTTAATGTTTCGTTATGTATTGAGTAATGAGTTGGTAAAAAGCTTATGTAATTTACTTATACTTGGCCGAATGTGCTTTGTAAAGAAAAATATGTATGTGTCTTGTTGAAATAAAAATATAATGAGTTAGTGAGATGAATGAATAAAGTGTAATATAATTAAGCTTGCTTGATTAAGCTCAAGAGCATAGAGGGACACTTTCGGATAAGGGGAAGGCGAAGGTCGTGGAATAGCCAACCCGTATTTAGTCAGAAGGATTCGAAGTAAGTTCTCGAGTAACAAATTTTAGTTCATGACATGATGAAATCTTATTACAAATGTATGCTATATAAATTCAAAACTTAAGAACTATGTTTGAATGATGTTGTGGCAATTATAATCTATAAAATTGTTGGAAATGGCACATGAACTATGAATTTTGTTATACCATAATACGAAATTCTATCCATTGTTTATGACTAGTGATTCAAATGTGAAATGGTACTTATACATATACGTGTGTGAACGTTAAATTGAGGTTTAGATCCGAGCTTAGTCTCGAAGGGCTTTCGAGCCAGTGGTATGATCCGAGCATAGTCTCGAAGGGCTTTCGAGCCAGTGGTATGATCCGAGCTTAGTCTCGAAGGGCTTTCGAGCCAGTAATGAAACTGGACTTAGTTCTGAAGGGCTTTGAGCCAGTGTTGAAACCGGGCTTGGTTCCGAAGGGCATCTGTGTCGGTGTTATAAAATAAATGTCGAGACAGTCCTATTAAATGTGTTACCTACCGTAAGATTAGCCAGGTATGCATGTTACTTTTGTTCGAGAATTTTGCTACTTATGAATTGTGAGTTTAGAATTCGGTGGGAATGTTTTGACTATTATTAAAGGTTACTCAAACGCCTATGTCTTGATTATGACGTATTTGTTCTGGATTAGAAGAGTTTAACTATTCGGATATGGAATGTATGTCATAGGCATGAGTTTAGCTTGATACTTGGAAATGAACGTATTCGGTTATAAGCTGAATTAGTTGGATACTTAGAAAATTACCTTGTGATATGAATGATAAAAGTGTTATCATAATATTTTCCTATTTGGCCAAAGGATAAAATAAACAAGCTTAGATATTGCTATGCTATTCTTTCAAATGATTTTGTTTTGTTACTTAAAAACTTACTAAGCATATAATTGCTTACTCTGTTGCTCTTAATTTTCTGTTTTTAGATCTACTAAGCATATAATTGCTTACTCTGTTGCTCTTAATTTTCTATTTTTAGATCTCGTTCGTTAGCTACGGTATCGGGAATCTTTCTTTCGAAGTCATCTCTACTATCAAAGCCCTGTTCGGTATTTAATTAGCTAAACTTTTGTGAATGGCATGTATAGGATACAATTTGTGATTGTTAATTAAGAAACTTTTATTTTGATGTTGTAATTAAGCATAGCCATGCGAGAATGGCTTTTCAAGATGCTTTATATCTACATGTGGTCTTTAAGATGATGGTATGTATTTTGAGTTATATGCATTGCTTGAATGGGAACGTGAAAATCTAAGTGATGAAACTGTAAGGTTCGATGTTATCATTTGGTATGCTTATATATATATATGAGTGGACTGGATGTTTTTTTTAGGTAGCTAGATGTGAATTTGCAACGTGAACCTAAAGGCATAAATAGATTCGGTTTAAGCTTTTGAATTGCATGAATAGCTTTTTATCCATAAACATTTATATATGCTTGTACGAGTGATGCCTTGTTAGCTTATGTGAATGTCGGGTAATACCTCTCAACCCTTCAGCGATGTATACGGGTCTTGGGGTGTTACAAATATTTCGTATTTGGGAATTTGAGAGATCATGCCGTAACTTACTGGGTTTTAACTTTTCTTTTCCCAAATAATTGAATATCCTTTCAACACATTAGTTTTGAAAAATCAAAAGGATCGTGTATTAAAATCTTTTCAAAATTTTGACATTAGGACATTAATTAATCAATTAGGTACCATTTTTGGCATTACGAGGGTGCTAATCCTTCCTCGTATGTAATCGACTCCCGAACCTATTTTCTCAAATTTTGTAGGCTAAAATCAATGTTTTAGTAAAGCAAAATATTTTACAAGGTAAACCGATCACACCTAAATAAAAAGGATTAGTGGCAACTCCATTTTCCATTTTTAAGTCTACTCCTATTTTTCAGAATAAAGATGGTTTCGACACCTTCTATTCAGAGTTATCCTATAGGGAAAGAAATAGTCACAAAAGACTATTGTCAAACAACTTGTATGCAAGGAAAATACTAAACTGGAAAATTTAAGAAAAATAAGCTGAACTCAGAATTTTTGAAGTTGCTGTATTATTCACCTACAAAATGAAATAAACGTAGGCCTATAAATAGCCTTTACAGCATAACAAACTAACGTAAAAAATGTGTAACACTACTGCACAAATATAACAAAAGAATCAAAGAAATAAGGAAATAACAAACTAAGCACATCACAGCCAAATCTAAATTTAGAAATATTGACTTTGAATCTTTCTCCCAAACTCCCCCTTGATTCAAAGTTGCAGACACCAAGCTGAAGTCTAAAGTAAGCATGTTTTTCTCTAAGGAGAAACTTCGTTAGAATATCTGCCATTTGCTCATTTGTGTTGCAATATTTCAGAATAATTGACCCATCAGACTAAAGATCACGAATGAAGTGTACCCGAATATTTATATGCTTTATTCTTCCATGAAAGGATAGATTTTTGGACACGGAAATCACTACTTGATAGTCATAGTAGATTAAAGTTGCTTCCTTCTGCTTCCTATTAACATCAGCTAGGATTCTTCTTGACCATAGGGCTTGACAAGCTGATGAAGTTGCAGCTGTATATTCAACTTCCGATGAAGATAGAGTTGTTGTTGCTTATTTTTTGGAACTCCAGTAGATAGTAGTTGACCTAAAACCAAAGACATAACCTGACATGCTTCTTCTATCTTCCAAACATCCAACCCAATGACTATCTGTATAACCACTCAGCTTGAACTTTGAGAAATTATCATACCACTACACAAAATCAAGAGTTTCGGGAATATAGTGTAAGACTCGTTTTGCAGCGCCAAAGTGATGCCTTGATGGACAATGCATCAACCTAGAAATAAATCTAGCAGCAAAAGAAATATCAAGTCGTGTATTGGTCAAGGAAATCAAGCCACCAACTAGCCTTCATGTTAAAGTTGTGTGACCCAAATTCTAAGAGATTGCTTGCAAGTCAAGTTAAACAAAATATATCTTCTTTCTAGAAGATTTAAAATTTATGAGTATAACATATTTAACATTTATTTGCACAATATATTTGCCTTTGATTAGAATTAGGTTGTTCAACCTATAAATGGATGTAGACAAAACTCCTCTTGTAATCATTCGAATTGACATAGTGAATTTTCTTCTCCTCTTCCCGTGGTTTTTTCCCGAAAGGGTTTCCACGTAAAAATCTATGTGTTCTTTATTTTTATTTCTCTTTTCTTTGCAATATATTATCATTACCTACGTTCTATTTTCACAAATTGGTATCACAGCTTCCAGGTTGTTCATTTTGATCACGATAATGGTATCTTTGAAGTATGAAATTTGGTTGTTAGATTGCAACACCAGATTTGCGTTGTAGCAGATTAAGATACAAGTTGTTCTTGTGCAGATGGATCTGGATGATACCCTACTAGGGGTAGATAAAATGCCTTCGACATTAATAGATGAAGAGAAGAAGCATAAGGATAAAAAGTCATTAACACATTTGCATCTGCATTTATCTAATGAAATTTTGCAGGATGTGATGAAGGAGAAGATCGTCGCTGCATTATGGAAGAGGCTGGAACAAATATGATGTTGAATACTCTAACCAACAAGTTGCATATGAAGTAGTGTCTTTATACTCATTATTTGGAGGAAGATGCATCTGTGCACAAACACTTAACAGTGTTTAAAGAATTTCTCTCAAACTTGGAGGCCATGGAGGTTCAGTATGATAAGGATGACCAGGGTTGATTCTAATTTGTTCGTTGCCCCCGTCTTATTTAACCTTTAGAAACACGATTTTACATAGCCGCGAGTTTCTCACAATTGATGAGGTTTATGATTCTTTGACCTCGTATGATAAGATGAAACATCTTGTGGTTAAACCCGACTCTAAGGGAGAGTGTCTCATTGTTCGTGGGAGACAAGAATAGAATGCTGATGATGATTGTGGAAAGACATAGGAACAGAATCCTCGCGGTAAATCTAAGGGTAGATCGAAGTCTTCAAACAGAGGTAAAACTTGTAACTTCTGCAAGAAGAAATGGCATATTAAATCTGAATGCTATAAGCTACAGAACAGGATCAAAAAGGAGGCTGCGAATCAAAAGGGAAAACAACCAAAAAATTCTAGTGAAGCTGATGTTGTAGAAGACTACAGCCATGGTGAACTTCTAGTCGCTTCTGTCAACAATTTTAAAGAGAGTGAGGAGTGGATTCTTGATTCGGGTTGCACCTTCTGCATGATTCCCAAGCGAGATTGGTTTACAACTTACAAAATAGTGTTTCAAGATGTTGTTTTGATGGGAAATAATGCTTCACGTAAAATTACAAGTGTTGGAATGATTAAAGTTAAGATGTTTCATGGAGTTGTTAGAACACTTAGTGACGTACGACATATTCCAAAATTGAAGAGAAATTTAATTTCATTTAGTACTCTTGATTCAAAAGGGTACAAATACATAGCTGAAAGTCGGGTTTTGAAGATTTCCAAAGTTTCCCTCGTTGTGATGAAAGGGTAGAGAAAGATTGCCAAATTATATGTTTTGCAGGGTTTTACTATTACTTGTGATGCAGCTGTCACTTTCTCTTCCTTGTCAGATGATGATATTACTAAACTTTGGCAAATGCGCCTAGGGCATATGAGTGAGAATGGCATGGTAGAATTGAGCAAAAGAGGACTTCTAGATGGGCAAGGAATTTGCAAATTAAAGTTCTTTGAGGCTTGAGTTTTGTGGAAGCGAAAGAGAGTTCAATTTACTAGAGGAATCTATAACACGAAGGGAACGTTGGAGTATATTTATTCTGATCTATGGGGGCCATCCAGAGTGCCTTCGAGAGGTGGAGCTAATTATATGCTAACTATTATTGATGATTTTTCCAGAAAAGCTTGGGCATTCTTCCTAAAGTAGAAAAGCGATGTGTTTTCTGCATTTAAGTCTTGGAAAACTATGATTGAAAAACAGACGAGAAAACAAATAAAATACCTCCGCACAGACAATGGCTTAAAGTTCTGTTGTAATGAGTTTAATAAACTGTGCAAGTCAAAAGGGATCATGAGACACTTGATAGTTCATCATACTCTACAGCAAAATAGTGTTATAGAACAAATGAATAAAACGACTATGGAGGAGGTTTGATGTATGTTGTCAAATGCCAACTTACCAATGTTGTTTTAGGCCAAAGCAACCTCTACTGCATGTTTTTTGATCAACCGATTTCCATTTATTGCCATTGAGAAAAAGACTGCACAAAAGGTATGGTCTGGTAATCTTGTTGACTATTCTGATTTAAAGATCTTTGTGTGTCCTACGTATTCTCATGTTGATAATGGAAAATTGGAACCAAGACCCATTAAATGTGTTTTTCTTGGTTATAAAACTGGTGTAAAAAGGTATAAGCTATGGTGTCCTGAAAATAAAAAAGTTGTGATTCGCAGAGATGTTGTTTTTGATGAAACTGTCATGCTACCTAACTTATCTCTTAAAGACTCTTCCAATAAAGAAAATCAAAAGCAAGTGGAGCATCAGATTAATCCAAAATCTACAACAGAGTCGACTCCTCAAGCCAGTACAAAAATTTAAAATAGAGTTGCTTATTTACCACAATACTCTATTGCCAAAAATAGAACTAGAAGAGATGTTAAACCTCCAAAGAAGTACGTCGAGGCTGATCTAGTTGCTTATGCTTTAAATGTGGCTGAAGATATAGATGCAAACTAGGAGCCATCTAATTATTCTAAGGTGGTTAGCTGTAAAGACTTAGAAAATTGGATGTTTGCTATGCAAGATGAGATGGAATCACTCCACAAAAACAGAACATGAGATCTTGTGAAACTTCCTAAAGGTAAAAAGGTTGTTCATTGTAAATGAGTGTTTAAAAAGAAAGAAAGGACTCTAGGAGTTGAAGAACCTAGGATATAAAGTAAGGCTTGTTGCAAAGGATTACAATAAAACTCCAGGAGTGGACTTCATAGATGTGTTCTCCCCAGTTGTGAAGCATAGTTTGATTCGAGCTTTGCTTGGTATTGTGGCCATGTATGATTTAGAGCTTGAGCAATTAGATGTAAAAACTACATTTTTGCATGGAGAACTTGAGGAAGATATTTACATACAATAAATAGAGGGTTTTACAACTGTAGAAAAAGAGGACTATGATTGCTTGATGAAAAAGTCCCTTTAAGGTTTGAAACAGTCACCAAGACAGTTGTACAAGAGGTTTGATTCCTTTATGACTTCAATTTGTTTGTGATATTATTTCTCGTGGTGATATTGTTGTGAGCAAAATTAGTACTCGTGAAAATTCTACAGATATGATGACTAAGTCACTTCCTATAACCAAGTTTGAGCATTGCTTAGACTTGGTTGGTGTTCATTGTTGAAGTTAAACCCTTAAGGGGTTCTATGGAAGTGTTGAAAAACTTGTTTGTTGAGAATTCATGTCAAGGTAGAGATTGTTAGAGTTGTGTGACCTAAATTCTAAGAGATTGCTTGCAAGTCAAGTTAAACAAATTATATCTTTTTTCTAGAAGATTTAGTATTTATGAGGATAACATATTTACATTTATTAGCATAAGATATTTGAATTTGATCAGGATTATGCTTTTTCAACCTATAAATAGATGTAGTCGAAACTCCTCTTGTAGTCATTTGAATTCAACATAGTGAATTTTCTTTTCCTTTGTCCGTGGTTTTTCCTCGAAAGGGCTTCCACGTAAAAATTTGTGTGTTCTTTATTTTTATTTCTCTTTTCCTTACAATGTATTACCATTACCGACATTCTATTTTTTACACTTCTAAAGCTCCTTGCATCTGTTGCTTCAGTACCATCATCATTTTTCAACTTTTCACTCAAATTCATAGGTGTTGCTATAGTTTTGCATCCCAGCATGTTGAATTTTTTAAGTAAATTAGCAGCATATTTCTTTTGTGACACAAAGATTCCATCTTCAACCTACTTCACCTCAATCCTAAGAAAAAAAATTGCAATACTCCAAGATCTGTCATTTCGAATTCCTTTTCCATACAAGCTTTGAATTCATTTATAAGACAAGAGGAACCCATGTAGATCTATCATCAACATAAAGGCAAATAATGAGGAAATCATGGGTTCCTTACTATTTAAAATAAAGACTGGGCTCATACTTGCCTCTTTCAAAGTGATTTTTGAAAAAGTATGCATCGATTTTGCTGTACCATGCGCTCGGGGCCTATTTCAGTCCATGGAGAGCTTTTCGTAGCTTCTACACTTTTTCTTTGCCTTTGATTGTGAATCCCTTGGGCTGAGCATTGTAAATCTCCTATTGTAATTTGCCATTCAGAAAAGCTGACTTAACATCAAACTAATACACAATCATTTTCAAATGTGCAGTCAATGCCAAAACAATTCTAACTGTTTCAAACCGTGTAACTGGAGAGAAAGTGTCATCAAAATCTACACCTGGCTGTTGTGAATACCCTTTTACCACCAGACGTGCTTTATGCTTTAGAATGGTTCCATTTGCATTGAACGTGGTTCTAAAGACCCATTTAACACCAATAATATTTTTCTTTAGGAAGATCTACAAGCTCCAATGTCTCATTATGTTGTATTGCTTCAATTTCTTTTTTCTTTGCAATTTGCCATTCCTCATTGTTCACCGCTTCTTCGAAAGTTGTAGGCTCAGCAACAAACAAGGCCTGTGTAGATGCATAGAACTCAACCAAAGATCTAAACTTCTTTGGAGGAGTCTCATCATCAGATTAACTCCTATTATTTGGAGATGCAATTGATGAAGTTAGAGGAGATGAAAGATTTGGAGAAGCAGGTTGTGACACTTTAGTCTGTGGAGCTACATCTTCACTAACAATTTCAAATTTGACATCGCCTGCATTTTCTTCCCCAAACTAGCTTGATCTTCATTGAAAATCACATTCCTACTAATTATTATTTTGCCATTAATAGGACTATATAGCCTGTAAGCTTTGGACTCAGAACAATAACCAACAAAAATGCTTTTTTTTTTTTAATTTTTCATCAAGTTTGTTGTGTTTATGTGAATCAACTAAAGTATAAGCAACACAACCAAAAACCTTTAGATGGCTTACCCAATGTCTTTTTCTGTACCAAGCCTAATACGGAGTTTGGTTAAGGACAACTTTTGTTGGTGACAAATTCAGCAAGTAGACTGCAGCCGCTACAGCTTCTGCGCATAATTGATTCGGAAGTCCTTTGGCTTTCAACATGCTTCTTTCCATTTTTATAACCATCTGGTTCTTTTGTTCAGCAACACCATTCTGCTCTGGAGTATATGGAGCAGTCAGCTCTCTTGTCAAGCCATGTTCATCTCAAAAGTTATTAAGCTCTTGTGATACAAATTCACCACCTCTGTCTATACGCTATGCCTTTTTGCATCTTCCAGTTTGCTTCTCCACAAGTGCCTTGAATTTTTTTTATTTTTCAAATGTTTCTGACTTGAACTATAAGAAGTACACCCAACTTATCCGACTAGAGTCATCTATAAATAATAAAAAAGTATCTAATCCCACCAAATGATTGAGTTTTCATGGGACCAACCACATCAGCATGTACAAGATTGAGGCACCTTATTGTCCTTCTAGACTTCCCCACAGGAAATGGTTTTTTACATTATTTTCAATATATGCATCCTTCACACATATCTAACGACTCAGTTCTGGGCAATCCAAAAACCATTTCCTTTTGACACAACCATTTCAAACCTTTGACGTTTAAATGCCCATACCTTAAATGCCATAATCTTGACTCACCAGTTTCTTTGACAGTGAGCGCATTGTTCTCAACATCAGAAATAACAAGTGGGAATAACTTGTTTGGTGTCATGCGAACGTCAATAATAGTTTGATATGATTTTCTATATTTGATCACACACGAGACATCATCGAACATGATAGAGTATTTGGTAGCCATGAGTTGCCCTACACTCAATAGATTTTATGATAGACTAGGAATGTAATAGACATTGATGCGTCGTTAAGAGCACCAAAAATATTCTATCATTATAAAATAATGAAAAGAATAGTATAAGGGAAGTAGGGTCAAATCCTCAAGGACTAGATTTGCACAAGTTCCTGTTCCTCGAGATCCCGGATAGAGTCGTGCCCAAGAAAACCTGCGTACCTGGAAAATAAAAAAATAGAATTAAAAGTTTGATTGAATTGAGAAAACGTAAATTTGAAATTGGAATCATAAAAATAAATAGAGTTGAGAAAATAGAGTTTTTAATGGAGAGATTCCCTTTGGTTATCTCGTTCCTCCTTGGGTTTAATCCTAGGCTTTTAGGTGATCGTTTTTTAATAGAATAAGGCAATTATAATGGAAGAGGACGCCTACGACCACCAGCTCCACTTAGATTTTAGACTTACGATTTAGAGGAACCTAACTCTAGCTAATCGTCGCTTTTCTAGGACCGTCTTACACTAGATCATCACTTCTCAACGGCGACTACAATGCCATTTTGTCTCTTGGGCTCAACAACCACTGACATAGTAAGCTATCGAACTGACTGTGTAACCTTCCGAAAACATACAAAGCAGTTCTCTTTGTACAAGATAAAAAGTTCACTTTTGAAGCGACTTGAACAGAAGCGTCAGTCCTGTAATGCAAAGAAATGATGAATATTCGTTGAGAAGGGTAAGCATGGATTCTAAGCCTCATGAACCCTCTTCGGGGAATCTCGACAACCTTTGGCTCGATAAATTTAGTGACTTATGCTTTTTGGGAAAAATAGAATAAACTTAATAAAAATGGAATTTTATTGAATAAATGAAAGGAAGAAAGGTTAGAGCTTTTTAGGAGAGGGAGTTTACAGAAAAGACGAGTGGAATTTATGTCACTCCATCCCCTATTTATAGTACTCAGAAGACGTAGCTTATTCTTATCTAAATTCTAAAAGATAAAAGCTAAAATTAAATCTAAATAATAATCTTAACAATAATCCTAAAATAATTCAAATTTAAATAGAGTCTTGTGTTTATAAAATTTCTTCTTTGAACTGTTGCTCCCAAGTCTTTTACACTTTATATTTTTGGCAATTCTTTCCTATTTTGCATGCTAGCCCATTTTATCTTCAAAATCACACTTTTTGCCCCTAAATTTCCTTTTACCTTTAATTTAGTCCTTGCAAGATAGAAAACCATAAATAGCATTCTAGAGTATTATCAAATTCCCCTTACTTAGCCCATGCTTGTCCTTAAGTATGGTTCCTATCCACTGTGAAATTTAGTTTTTACCATGAAAGAAATATCACTCCAAAGTTTTATAAAAATTAGGCATAATGCATATGGAAAATAAAGAGAACCTTTAGCTTGCTTTAAGTAAAACTGAAAAAGTATTCCAATTTAATCACACAAAAATCAAAATCGGCTTGGATTATTTCATGAGAATTAGGTAATTTACTAAACTTACCAAGACACCCTATTTGTTTCTACTCTTAGTCCCCAAATGCAATTTTATTATTAATACATTTTCTTTTTTCATTTTTTTATTTTTTTCTTTGCTTAAGAATATATTAAACCTTTTGACGTGAATAAAGATGACAACCAAGCACCCCACCATGGTTACTCAGCCTAGCATAGTCCTAATTTATTATATATATATATATATTTCTTAAGAATATATTGAACCTTTTGACGCAAAGAGAGATGACAGCCAAGCATCCCACCCCCGTTACTCAGCCCAACATACTCCTAATTTTTTTTAATTCCGATTAGCAGAGTTTTACCTAACATGTCACACAATCTTTTGACGTGAAGTTGGATGAAAACCCTAGCACCCTAACTCGGTTATTCTGTTAGTCACGTTTTTAAGCTGCACTCATAACCACGGAGACATCAAATTTTATAATCATGAAACATAATTTTAATTTCGGAGAACTAGGAAAAACAATCAAGTGTCAAAAATAAGTTTCAACAACCACCTAACTATAACAGATTTTGACCCTAATCGGAACGGTGGTTTTGGAACCACGAATCCGAGTTAGAAAAATATTTTAAATTTATTTTTGGTGTTAGTTATGTGTGAATTGATATCCATGAAAGTTTCGTGTTTTAATTTTTCTATTTAGATGCCGAATTATTAAAAAGGGTTTAATTGCATAATTGGAAAATTTTGGTGATTTATGTGTGAGTGTCGATTTGTTAATGGTCTTTTATTATGGGGATTTAAAATGCAATTAAACCAAGGCTTATATGCATGGACACAATCGGCCATTAGTTAGTGGAAATGGCATAATTTTATAATGGCTATTTCGGTAACTTAATAAATATTATATGCATTAACTAAGTAAAACATGACTTGGGTGGGGATTCATCTCTCTCAAATCCGTAAGTAGCCAAGAAAAAGAAAAAAAAAAAGGTTTCCTTGCATTCAGCCCTTGTCAAGCTTATTAAAGGTATGTTTGAGTTAGTTTTTAGTAATTTTTTGACACATTTGAGATTGTTGATAAGTTGCCTATCTAGCCCAAGGTTTAATTTTTTGGATTTGATGAGTATTTTGTATTCGGCCATGGATGTAAGCTTGAGAAATTTTGTGTTGATATTGGAAAATAGGAAATATGTGTTAGATTTTTTTAAGTTTTGTATTATCAATTTTTCATGAAATTATTTTAATAGGGCTTATTTGTAAAAAAAAGGGTAAATGGAGGGACTAGATTTTGAAATAAGCTAAATCGAAGGACATGTTTAAGCATAGGGAACATTCGACCAAAGTATGTTAGGTTGAACTTGTGGATAATTTGTGTTTAAGGTATATTGGATTAAATTGTAAAGATGTACAATGTGAAGGGCAAATTGGTAAATTGCTCAATTTTGATGTTGAGATTAAATTGAATGAAATTTTCTTTGATTAAGCTCAATTTGAAATTGAATTAGATCAAGAACAAAAAGGATCAGGTTTGGATCGGGGGAAAGCAAAAGTAATCGAGTAGTCGAAAAATACAGTTCGTCAATATCCGAGGTAAGTTATTAAGCATATATTTTGTATCGTTTTAAACAACCATAATATCTATTTGATTATGCCAAATTGAATGGTATATATATATACATGTAGTGATGAGGGTATCGAATGTAAAAAGAAATGAGATGTACTGAGTTGTTGAC
Organism: Gossypium stocksii; assembly: GCA_020496765.1. Classification (NCBI taxonomy): domain Eukaryota; kingdom Viridiplantae; phylum Streptophyta; class Magnoliopsida; order Malvales; family Malvaceae; genus Gossypium; species Gossypium stocksii. Next base: position 43,446,119 of record CM035628.1, on the reverse strand, counting down.
TTTCGGAACTAAGTGTGCGTGTAACACCCCTATACCTGTACCCGTCGCCGGAGGGTTAAAAGGCATTACCCGACAATCATTTAAGTTGACTCAACTTCACTCGTACAAAACATGTTATCAATACTTATGGATGGCAGCTTAAAACATATCAGATATCCAAGTTTATGCTATGCGTACACATATAAACAAAACCTTACATGTATCATCCATTTAACTCAATATCGACACACACGAATCGATTCAATAGTCCTACAAAACCATTTTCTCTATTTGTGGCACTTTTTACCAAAGTTATGCCCGTTACGATTCATATGGTAAAATATGATTGTCTAGTTAATATCAACAACTTAACAACGAGACCGGTTATACATATATATACATGCCATGTAAACACACCAAACGTAAAGCAATACACGCAACTACATTCATTTTACAAAGCCACACATGCAACTAGAAATTTGTTTTGACCGAATGGCCATACTCAATCAAAGTGCACTACACGTTGCTTTCTCATTTAACCTCAATCAATGTACTAAATTTTTTTTTCAATTGAATAACACTTAATTTCATGGATAATGGCTACCTACGCAAGTCAAGACTCAAGACGGTTCTTCTCATGTATAAACATACTAAATGGTAACATTAAAAACCCAAAATTTCAGCATTCATTTTATCTAGATCCCATTCCCTGCCAAGCATACTTTTCGAAATATCAATTCTCAAAATACACCACTTCAAACATTAATAACTATTCTCAGACTTAAAATCATATAAAGATATAAAACATCTTGGAAAGCCATTTTCGCATGGCTTAACATGTTTACAAAGTCGAAGTGACATTTTTCTCAAAATCAAAAGTCTAACCTATACATGCCATTATAAAAGTGTACCACTAAAATAACAAGTTGAGGTTGAATAGTGTAGATGATTTTGACTTTAAGATCCCCGAGTCCGTAACTGCCGTACCAAAACTGTAAGACAGAGTATTTACGACAAAATCGAGTAAGCATGCTAATACTTAGTAAGTTGTGAGTAACGAAATCAATAAAAGAATAGCATAGTAATATTTAGGCTTATCAATCACTTCCCTTGCCAAATTTGAAATACAACAAAAGTACTACTCCTTTATTTCATGACATTTTATCATGTCTTTATCTCAATGCATTCAACAAAAATCAATCCACGGCAGAATATGTTCATTTCACATTTTTATATTAAGCTCATAAGTATACACATACATCCCATACACATAAAGTTAAGCTCTTATAATCAGAACTCATAAATCAAGATCAGATCGTAAGCATCCAAGGAATTTTCAATAATAGCTAAGGCATCCTCATCAGATATCAAAATCACAATCTAAATAAAGCCACATTTTCGAACAAGATTAAGTTACATACCTGGATAACGTACGGCATGTAGGTACATTGTTCGGATTATTTTAACATTTATTTCGAAAATTTCACACTCGAATTCTTACGAAGTTCCAACTCTTAGGTAACATTAGCACAGATGCCCTTCGAAATTAAGTCTGGATTTAACTCTGGCTCCAAGCCCTTCGGAACTAGGTCCGGTTTTAACTCTGGCTCAAAGCCCTTTGGAACTAGGTCCGGTTTTAACTCTGGCTCAAAGCCCTTCGAAACTAGGTCCGGTTTTAACTCTAGCTCAAAGCCCTTCGGAACTAGGTCCGGTTTTAACTCTGGCTCAAAGCCCTTCGAGACTAAGCTCGGATCATATCACATTTGAATACTAATTTCATTACTCGAATACAATCATGGCAAGTTTATCCTCATACAACATTCAATTCTCTAATTATAAACAAAAGGGCATATTGCATTTCAAATGACAACCAAACTCAATATAGCATTCGGCTTCTAATAATTTCACAGCATTATTCAAGCGTAATCTTTAAGTTTATATATATATATTATGCATACGTATTATGATTTGGTCATGTTATGAGCTAAGATTCATTACTCAGAACTTACCTCGTAAGATTCTGAATAATCACGGGTCGATTATTCCGTCACTTTGGCCTTCCCCTTATCCGAAGTTGTCCCTCGATACTCTTGAGCTTAATGTACAAAATTTCCCTCATCAAAATCCCATTATAAAGGCTCATAGCCGAGTGATCCATAAAGTTAACAATTCACACACACATACTAATTATAAACATATGACATATATTCCACTTGACTTCTTCCTACAACCACATTCGGCAAAATACATATATTTGTACAAATGCTTTAACATCTAAATTTCGACCAAATCAATACATTTATACCAAGGCCGCATACACATAAATATTTTTATGCAAAATGTACAAACGGTCACACATATAAGTATATATATATACTCATTCATTTCATCTTAAAATTAAATCACACACATCTCTTAGCCACAAAACCTATCAAGGTTCCATTTCTACTTTCCAACATTCATACGGCAAGATGGTATTTACTATCATTCTTCCATTTCATAATAACCTTTCTTTGGTATAAACATACATGGTAATGATATAACCAAAATTTATTATAATTATGCTAACATTTCTAACCTTAGCTTACGGTTTATGCTAGGCAACCATCAAGACCGAATGTCCCTTTAAGGTTACAAATGGCATTACACAAATCAAAATCATATGTCCCTATTTCGAACCTCCTCTTATCAAATAGAACACATTTGTTACACATTTCAACTCTAGGTTCACAATCGGCAATATGGACATGTCCTAGCACATTAACCGATTCCCATATTATCATGTAATCCAACTATTTGCACATTCAACTAACATAAACCTCACCCATCCTCCATTTCCTACTTAAGCATGAAAACAAGAACCATTCCAAAGTTCTTATTCATGACCGAAAGCATATATCAATACCAACTTAAAAATCCATACATGGGTTATGTTAAGAACCTAAAGATCAACCAAATATCACAAAATTACAAGAAACAACATCCAAAACATACCTTAATTTAAGCATATGCTAGCCAAATGCTTTTGTTCTTTATTTTCTTTTCTTTCCTTTGGTGAAATCGGCAAAACAAGAGAATGGTGCCTTGTTCTTTTCACCAAATTTTATTAGTATTATGACTATTTTATGAAATCATTTTATTTAACAAAATACCTTTGTTATTTCTTATTTAAAGTATGCAGAATTGGACAAAATACATGTATAATATACACTTTCTAATCATCACATCACATGGCAGGCCACTTCATGGAGAAAACGGCAAATTGACATGCAAGTCCCCATGTTTAAAGTCTTGCAAATTTTAATCACCTGAATTTGTCTATGAAGGTTTCTAAATTTCACACTTAAGTCGTTTTCCTTAATTTCACATTTAATTTGATGATTCAAACATTCAAAATTCACACAAAAATTTATCACATAAATTAGACATAAAATATTATATTCAATTATTTCTATGACTCGGTTTAGCGGTCCCGAAACCACTTTCTGACTAGGGTAAAAAAATTCGGCTGTCACAACTCTCCCCCTTTAGGGATTTTCGTCCCCAGAAATCTTACCCGAAAATAGATTTGGATATCTTTTTTTCATAGCATTCTCGGGCTCCCAAGTTGCTTCCTCTATCCCGTGCTTGAGCCATAGCACTTTTACTAACGGAACCTTTTTATTTCGCAATTCTTTAACCTCTTGAGCTAAAATACAGATAGGTTCTTTTGCATAACTCTAATCAGATTGAATTTCAACTTCTGACAGATTTATCACATGTGAAGGATCGGATCTATAGCGACGGAGCATCGATACATGGAAAACGTTGTGGATCTTTTCAAGTTCAAGGGGCAAAATCAATCTATAAGCAACTGACCCAATCCATTCTGATATCTCGTACGGTCCGATGAATCTCGGATTCAACTTGCCTTTACGGCCAAATCTGAGCACCTTTTTCCATGGTGAAACTTTCAAGAACACTTTATCACCAACTTGATACTTTATGTCTTTACGTTTTAGATCCGCGTACGATTTCTGACGATCGGATGCCATTTTGAAATTGTCGCGAATTATTTTCACTTTCTGCTCCGCTTCTCTGGCTAAATCAACCCCGAGAACCTTATTCTCACTCAGCTCGGTCTAAAACAGAGGTGTATGGCATCTTCGACCGTAAAGAGCTTCGTAGGGTGCCATCTGAATACTCGACTGGAAGCTATTATTATACGCGAATTCAACCAGGGGTAAATATTTTTCCCACGAGCCACTGAACTCGAGAATGCAACATCTCAACATGTCCTCGAGTATCTGAATAAGCCGTTCAGATTGACCATTAGTCTGCGGATGGAAAGCGGTGCTGAAATGAAGTTTAGTTCCCAATGCCTCGTGTAATTTCTTCCAGAATCGCGAAGTAAAGCGAGGATCTCGGTCTGAAACAATAGAAGTCGGCACTTCGTGCAATCGTACAACCTGGGAAACGTACAATTCCGCTAGCTTATTAAGTGCATAGTCTGTGCGAATAGGAATGAAATGAGCTGACTTCATTAATCTATCAACAATAACCCAAATGGAGTCTTTCTTGCTCGGTGTTAGAGGCAACCCCGACACAAAGTCCATCGTAACTCAGTCCCACTTCCACTCAGGTATCAAAATCAGCTGAAGCAAACCCGAAGGCACCTGATGTTCCACTTTTACTTGTTCACATATCAGACGCTTAAATACAAAATCAGAGATGTCCCGTTTCATACCGTGCCACCAATATTGACGTTTTAAGTCGTTATACATTTTTGTGCTGCCCGGACGAAGAGACATTCGGCTTTTATGAGCTTCATTCAAGATCGTCGAAATTAGCTCAGAATTTCTCGGAACACACAATCGATCCCTAAATCTCAAACAATCTTTTTCATCAATTCGAAACTCAGTATCCTCACCCGACATACATTGAGTTGGCTTAGAAATCAAGTCGTCATCGACTTTCTGAGCCTCACAAATTTGCCGTACAAACACTAGCACTGCTCTTAATTCGGCTACCAACACATCATCTACCAACATCGTTAATTTCACGTTCATAGCTCGCAAGGAAAATAGAGATTTTTAGCTAAGAGCATTTGCAACTACGTTAGCTTTTCCCGGGTGATAATCAATAATAAGCTCGTAGTCTTTAAGCAATTCTAGCCACCGCCTTTGTCTCAAATTCAAAATATCATCGATGAACACTACTACAAAACGGTCCAAAAACGGCCTAAACACCCGGTTCATCAAATCCATGAAAACCGCAGGGGCATTAGTGAGTCCAAACGGCATCACTAAGAATTCGTAGTGTCCGTATCTTGTTCTAAATATGGTCTTTGGCACGTCAGAATCTCTAACTCTCAACTGGTAATAACCGAATCGTAAATCAATTTTGGAAAACACTGAAGCTCCTTTCAACTGATCGAACAGATCGTCAATTCAGGGCAACGGATACTTATTCTTTACAGTGGCTTTATTCAGCTGTCGATAATCAATACACATTCGCATAGTCCCGTCTTTCTTTTTCACAAACAAAACTGGTGCGCCCCAGGGCGAGAAACTCGATCGCACAAAACCTCTGTCTGTCAACTCCTGTAGCTAAAATTTCAATTCTTTCAACTCAGTGGGTGCCATCCGATACGGGGCAATTGAAATCGACGTCGTACCCGGAACCGACTCTATACCGAACTTAACCTCTCTAACAGGCGGCAATCCCGGCAATTCTTCGGGAAACACGTCCGGATACTCTCTAACCACAGGCAATTTCTCAAGTTCTCGTTCGGATACTTTATCGTCTAACACATAAGCCAGATACGCTTCATACCCCTTTCTCACATATCTCTGAGCTGACATGGTCGTGATTATGGCAGGTGGCCCGTTTAGATCAGTGGACTCAATTCAAATTATTTCATTATTCGAACATCTAAAATCAATGGTTTTTCGTTTGCAATTCACAACTGCATCATGAACGGTCAGCCAATCCATTCTGAGAATGATATCAAATTCATTGAAAGGTAACAGCATCAAATCGGCCGGAAAATAGAAATCTCGAACCATTACGGGACATTTCTTACATACTTTATGAACGAGAACACAACAACCCAAAGGATTCGACACTCGAACTACAAACTCACTAGACTCAAAAAGGAAGAGTCTTACTGGAGGCTAAAGTTTCACACACATATGAATGGGCCGAACCAGGATCAATCAAGGCAACAACATCAGTGTTAAAAAGTGGGAAGGTACCGGTAATAACATCTGGAGAATAAGCCTCCTCTCGGGCATGAATGGCATACGCTCTGGCAGGTACTCAAGCCTCGGATCTGACTGCAGTGTCTCTAATCCCTCTCTGACTACCACTAGGATTTCCTCCACGCCGCAGTGGTCTACCCCGTGCAGTCGTGCCACTAGGTCTCTGACTCAGATCGGGGGTGTGTTCATCAACTTTCAAATAGTCTTTGATAAAATGATTGGTAGATCCGCATCGGAAATAGGAGCGGTCATGATGTCTACAGCTCCCCAGGTGCCATTTACCACAATGTTTACACTCAGATCTATCCCGACGCTCATTACCAACACTAGCAACAGAAGTAGCTCGCGAACTCACAGGGGGTTGATGATGATCACGTCTAGAAAAACTTGAAGTATACTTGGATCTACCCGAGTCATCTCTAATCTTTTTAGACGATTGCTGAACAGATTTTCTCGTAGATCTCTTACGAAAGTCTCTAACTCCTTCCTCGGCTTTTCTTTTCTCATTACCAAGCTCTTCAGCTTTGCAAGCTCGCTCGACTAGCATAACAAATTCTTTAATTTCCAGAATTCCCACTAGCAGTCTGATTTCTTCATTTAACCCATCCTCGAATCGCTTGCACATAATAGCCTCGGAGGATACACATTCGTGAGCATATCGGTTGAGACGCACGAATTCTCTCTCGTATTCGGTTATTAACATCTGACCTTGTTTAAGCTCAAGAAATTCATTCCGTTTCTGATCGATGAACCTCTGACTGATATATTTCTTACAGAACTCGGTTTGGAAAAAATCCCAGGTGACTCGCTCTTTTGGAACAACAGAAACTAGAGTATTCCACCAGTAGTAGGTAGCGTCGCGTAACAGAGATACCGCACATTTCAGACACTCCTCGGGTGTGTAGGACAGTTCATCAAACACTCGAATGATATTGTCAAGCCAAAACTCGGCCCGCTCAGCATCATCACTAGGAGTAGCACAGAACTCCTCAGCCCCATATTTTCTGATTTTGTCGACTGAAGGCCTACTTGATCTCACCGGATCGGTCACAGGAGGGGCCACATAGGTTGGGAGCGGGGTATTCGGGGGCGGGGGTCGTGGAACAACTGGATTCGATCTAAGAAATTGAGCGAACCAGTCGCTCATCATCGCATAAAAGGCTTGTCTCGTCTCATCTTCTCGATGACTACTATTCGGTTGAGAGTCATTCGACGCTGTCCCTTGTGCGGGAGTAGGTGCTACGCTCTCGACAACATCCGCTACGGCTCGATCAGGTTCTTGATCCATTCTATACCAAAATCACATTTCAGATGTCAGAAGTCATCTCACTATCACAATGACATATAATGGCTTGTATAGCTAGACTCGTACCTACTACGGTAGTCCGAGAATCGACTAAACCGTAGCTCTGATACCAATAAAATGTAACAGCCCTATACCCGTACCCGTCGCCGGAGGGTTAAGAGGCATTACCCGACAATCATTTAAGTTGACTCAACTTCACTCGTACAAAACATGTTATCAATACTTATGGATGGCAGCTTAAAACATATCAGATATCCAAGTTTATGCTATGCGTACACATATAAACAAAACGTTACATTATCATCCATTCAACTCAATATCGACACACACGAATTGATTCAATAGTCCTACACAACCATTTTCTCTATTTGTGGCACTTTTTACCAAAGTTATGCCCGTTACTATTCATATGGTAAAATATGATCGTTTAGTTAATATCAAAAACTTAACAACTAGACTGGTTATACATATATATACATGCCATGTAAACACACCAAACGTAAAGCAATACACGCAACTACATTCATTTTTCAAGGCCACACATGCAACTAGAAATTTGTTTTGACCGAAATGCCATACTCAATCAAAGTGCACTACATGTATTATTTAACAAAATACCTTTTTTATTTCTTATTTAAAGTATGCATAATTGGACAAAATACATGTATAATATACACTTTCTAATCATCACATCACATGGCCGACCCCTTCATGGAGAAAACGGAAAATTGACATGCAAGTCCCCATGTTTAAAGTCTTGCAAATTTTAATCACCTTAAATTGTCTATCAAGGTTTCTAAATTTCACACTTAAGTCCTTATCCCTAATTTCACATTTAATTTGATGATTCAAACATTCAAAATTCACATAAAAATTTATCACATAAATTAGGCATAAAATATTATATTCAATTATTTCTATGACTCGGTTTAGTGGTCCCGAAACCACTTTTCGACTAGGGTCAAAAAAAGACGGCTGTCACACTGCGGGTATAAATATTAATGAATTTGAGATTGGCACTAAGTGTACGAGTTTGATTGTATAACACTAAGTGTGCGAGCTTGACTATCAAGCACTAAGTGTGCGAACTTACTATATATTTTCGAATAACTATTTGCACTAAGTGTGTGACCTTATCGAGTAATTATAGATAGTGGAATGAGTATATACTTGGAGTTTTTGAGGAATAGCCGTTATGTTTATATTCGAAGTTGAGCTTGTAAGTCTTGAACCTATGTGGTGAACATATTTGAAATCAAATATAATGATTAATTGTGAAATAGATGAAATGCTATATAGGTGTATAATTTAAATAAAAACAAAATGATATGTGAAAATGCATTAAATATCATATTGAATATTATATGAAATGTTGACAAAGATTTGGCTATTTGAGGGAATGTAATGGTAAATGTGTGAATAGCTTTGTGCTAAATCATATTGATTTTCGAATAAGATGATGTTTGTATTTCGAAGATATATGTTATATTGTACAAAGAGATGAAGTGTATTATGCATATTATGTTTGATATTACATGATGATGGAATGCCATAATGTATTCGGCCTTGTATTTGAAAGTGAAGAAATGCTTTATGGTTGAGTAAATGTATATTGATTTTAGTTGCATCTTAGCATACGATTAATAAATGCCTTATAATATGATAAGCTAGTGATTATGTGATTTATTAGCATGAATTAATTAAATGGTATTTGGGATATCAAGTTAAATTTTAGAGTTTAATGGCTTGTAACTTACTAAGCTAAATTAGCTTACACTGTGTGTGGATATTTGTTTTTGAATTATAGGTTTTGGTGATCGTTACGTGCTCAGGGATCGTCAGTGAAGCTCGTAACACTATCGTCTACATTTTGGTACTTTTAAAAGTTGAATTTAAAAACTTATGGCATGTATGGGCTTGTATGTTTTGTGCTTACTTTTGGGATATGTAATTACTAAGCCATGCGAAAATGGCTAAGTTGAATATTTAAATTATGCTATCAATCATATTTTTCATAAGTACTATGTTCGAATGGTAGTGAAGTAAATTTGGTTGATCTTAGATATATATATATGGATTTAAGTGATGGGTGTGTATTTACTAAATGTTGAAAATTCAGGCATGATATGTGTTATTAATCGTGAATCTAGTTGGTATATTTTTAGTTAATGATTAACTATAAGTTTTGGGTACATTTGTGATCAATGATATAATTTTTAGTATGCCACTAAAGCGAATTTGTCTTTATGTGGGTGGATAGATATTAATTGTTGATTAATAAAGATGTAAGTTTAGTTTAAGATTAAGTATGTTCGATAATAATGTATTAATCAAGCTAGATAAATTGTTTATGTGAGTTCTAGCCGTGTATATATATATATATTTGGTATTTTGTATAGTTATAAAGGTGAGTTCGGAATTGCATAAATAGTTGATTAAAATGCTTTTTGATTGTAGTGAATTGATAACTATCATATGATTTTATGTTAATCATTTGTTTTATTAATTTGTAAGATTTAAATAATGAATTCTTTTGATTGGTTTAGATATGCCCATATGCCTATAATGATATTACATTTGATTGGAGTTTTAAATATTGATCTGTCATGCCCCGTAACCCTTTTTTAGCGACGGATGCAGGTTAGGGGTGTTACATTTTATTGGTATCAGAGCTACGGTTTAGTTAATTCTCGGACTAACGTAGCGGGAGTGTCTAGCTATACATGCCATAATTATTATTGTGATAGTGTGATGACTCCTGACAATAAAAAAATGTGGTTTTTCATATAGGAAATGGATCCTGATCCCAATCGAGCCGGTATATTCACTCTCTATGATACTAGTGTAATTACTTTGATTGATCCCAGTTCAACTCATTCTTATGTATGTGAAACATTAGTATCCAGTAAGACTTTGCCTGTTGAGTCTAGTGAGTTTGAGATTTGGGTATCGAACCCCCTCGGTTGGTGTATGTTAGTTGACAAGGTGTGTAAGAATTGCCCCCTAATGATTCGAGATTCATGTTTTCCGGCTGATTTGATGTTATTGCCATTCGACGAATTTGATATTATTCTCGGTATGGATTGGCTAACCGTACACGATGCTGTGGTGAATTATAAGCGAAAGACTATTGATTTAAGGTGGCAGAATGATGAGATTATTCGGATTGAATCTAACGATCTGAATGGGTTACCAACAGTGATTTCCTCGATGTTGTGTAACACCCCAAACCTGGCCTAGACGTTATGACTAGATCTGGTGTGTCACATGATCCTACAACTAAACTTATGATCTTTTTTGCTTGTTATGACTTAGATGATATTTTACTAAAATGGCGAGTTTGAGAGAAACCAATTTGTTAATCCTTAACTTATCCATGTTTTAAACTTGTTGCGTTTGAAAACGTTGCCAATATTTTAAAAACCCGCGCAGCCTATAACTAGCAGTTTCGATAAAGTATGGATTAAAAAGATAAACCATAAGGGAAATTAAATAGCGGCCTTATTACAATTAAAACCTAAAAATAAAATAATTCAATACTTAAAATTAAACGAAAACCGAATTTGCAGAGATTGTGGCCACTCCGAATCTCTCCCAGCTCCAAGCCCACTATGGTTGAGGGTTACCTGCAGAGATGAAATTAAAGGGGGTGAGTTTGACAACTCAGTGTATAACATAATCTCAACCATAGGCCAAAACAGATCAAGCCTCAGAATCAGATTAATTGGGCCTTGCCCATTATAGAAATCAGGTTAAGCCCATAGGCCCATAACAGATACAGATCAGAAATAGTATGCAGACAGAAACCCAACCCAAATCCATCCATAACACCCCCGTACCAACCTTACACCATGTGGGGAGACTACTCGACCCACCCAACCGCTACACACCACAGATATTTGCAGTGAGGTTGCCAGATATAATTTGCAGCGAGGCTGCCAGATATTGTGACGAGGTCACCAGATACAGATATTGTGGCGAGGCCACCAGAACAGATATATATACGTGGCGAGGCCACCAGATTGCAGCGAGGCTGCCAGATAATAATGTGACAAAGTCACCAGATTACAGCGAGGCTGCCAGAACGCTTCCTCCATCATAAACCCATAACCCATGCAACAGATATATACATACTAGCATGCAACATATAGCATCTCATGCATTAGATATGCTCACATTAAATGGTAACTCATGCAGATACATGAAATCATACATTTCATACAGAATTGACCCTAGGGGTATAATAGTCTTTTTACACCTAGGGTATTTTGGTAATTTTTCCTACCTAACGGTATTATAGTCCTTTTTCATATTTTCAGAGATATTATGCATGTTCAATTGGTTATCAGTCCATAGATATCCACAGAAGTCCATTTTAAGCTTAATTTCCACTTTTGCCCTTTTTAGCCTAAAACCCCTAATGAGCCTTACTAAGTCCATTATCATCTCAAGCCCGTTAAGCCTAGTTTTTAGGTCTAGCTTACCAACTTACGCATGTTATCATTAACCACGTCGCCAGAAAGCCTATAATAGCCACTTTATCGATTTGGGCTCGGAAGCCCATTGGGCCCATCTTGGCCTATTGTAGCCCAACTTACCGAAACGTTCAGAATTGCACCTTCTGCAATTCCTCCAGCACCAAACTCATAGTTAAGCCCAATGGAGTAAATGGTTACTCTTGACTATCAAACGAATGTGTTTTCGGTCATTTACACCAGATGTCGGTAATGTTACGCCCTTTTCGGCTTTTACCACTTTAGTCTAACAGTTGGGATTAGTTACACACCTGTTACTTGTTGAAACAATTGGCGAAACCCACGTATGAAACCTATCATTAATCACCTTAGTGTTAGTTTAATGACCAACAACCATTAAGCAAAAATCCCTTACCCGTAATCGACTATCATGACCCAAAACATTGAAATCTTACCCTTCTTTGCCGATTACAGACTAAATCCTGATGTCCAATTGCTCAGTCTCCGAAGTCCTTTGAAGCACGTCCCTTTTTCCTTCTCTAGCGCATATAAATAGAAGAAAAGGTCATAAGACCTCTTAGTCCAAACGATAGCCTTCCCCCCTTAGAGGGTTTTCGGCTTTTACTTCAAAACAAAATCTACTAGCAAGGGAGGTTCCCGAATACTTACCACTGAATTAATCGGTTCAAGAAGTGCCTCTAGATGCCCCCATTAGTCATGATCTAAGTAAAAGAAAGGAAGAGTTGAGAGTACAGAGGATTCGGCTAAGCACAATAAGGGTTTCAGCTTATGGAAAGGTTTAGAAGAAAGGAAAGAATGGGAGTGGTCGACTTGGCAAAGAACAATAGGCTGCAAAGGGTTCGGCTTCTTTTTGCAATTGTCGACAGGGGTTTAGAGAAGAGACAAGAGAGAATGATTTAGCTAAAGAAGGAGATAATGGTAGAGGTTCGTTTTATGGTATGAGGGGAGAAGAAGAAGAATGAAGAAAAGAGGTGAAAAGGGAGTGTTCTGTCAAAATGAGTGTGCGGCACAGGAGGTTTTAGGGGTGATGGAATTCGGCTCCTAAAGCAGTAAATGAAGAACAGAGTGACAAAAAAACCTATTGCTAATTGACAAAAGAAAGAGAGTCTTACTAACCTAAAGAAATTGGCTAAAAACGCCTAAAGGGAACCTTTAGGAAATCGGCATACTAAGCCCCTAATTGCCGAAATCACCAACACCAAACTCCCTAGCCGAATGGCACTTGCAGAGTCCCTAAACCGGCACCTCTTTTGAAATTCAAAAGCTCCTCAAATCCCTCCTTGATTTGCTCATTGACCGATTCAAATTCCTTCCATGTAGAGTTTAAATTTGCTTCGAATTCTTACCTGTTCAAGCTCAAAAATAAAACACCACCTTTGCAACCTCTGGAGCTTGAACCCTTGACCTCTAAACTCACTTAGGCGCCACTTTTTAAGGAGCCTAGTGGCACCTCCCTTACCACTTTACCACTACTTGTTTTGTGTCTTATTTCACAATTATTTTCTTATAACACCTATCTTTAAGAGTCCCCTATCTCCTAAGTTAAAAATACAAAATTTTACCGAGCTTCCAACCAACACATGGGCCTTCCTTAGGCCCATTACCACGCTCCAAACTTGCATTACACAACCAAATACTAGAATTTAAACATTTTATCATATAAAGAGCAATCTAAGAAAAACTCGAAAATTAGGGCGTTACAACTCTATCCTCCTTAAAGAAATTTCGTCCTCGAAATTCACCTTATTCAAACAAATGGGGATATTGCTGACGTATTGCCTCCTCTGGTTCCCAAGTGGCTTCCTCTCTGCCATGATTACGCCAAAGTACCTTTACCAATGGGACTGATTTTCTTCTTAGAACGTTTACGTCTCGATCAAGAATCTGCACAAGCTCTTCGTCGAAAGTCAAATCAGGCTGTACTTCTATTTCTGCAGCCGGTAGAATATGGGTAGGGTTAGAACAATATCGTCTTAGCATAGATACGTGAAACACATCATGGATTCTATTTAACTCTGGAGGTAATTCCAACTGATACGCCACCGGGCCTATTCGCTTAAGAACCTGATAAGGCCCAATAAACCGCAGACTTAGCTTGCCTTTCTTCCCGAATCTTAGTATCTTCTTCCAAGGCGAAACTTTCAAGAAGACCAAGTCACCTTCTGAATACTCAATCTCCTTACGCTTCAAATCCGCGTAAGACTTCTGTCGATCAGATGCCTCTTTTAACTGATCCCTTATTATCTTGACCTTCTCTTCAGTCTCTACTACCAACCCAGGTCCAAGAACTTGCCGCTCGCCCAATTCAGTCTAACAACTAGGTGAACGACACTTACGCCCATACAGTGCCTCATAAGGTGCCATACGGATACTAGCCTGATAACTGTTATTATACGCAAACTCTGCCAACGGTAAATAATCCTCCCAACTGCCTCAAAAATCGATAACACATCCCCTCAACATATCTTCCAGAATCTGAATAACCCTTTCTGACTGACCATCAGTCTGAGGATGAAAAGCCGTGCTAAAGTTCAGTCGCGTTCCCAACGCCTCATACAACTTTTGCCAGAACCGAGATGTGAATCTAGGATCTCGATTAGAGATAATAGACACTGGCACCCCATGCAGTCGCACAATCTCTGCCACATACAACTTGGCTAACTTCTGAAGTGAATAATCAGTACGTACAGGGATGAAATGAGCAGATTTAGTCAACCTGTCCACAATCACCCAAATCGAGTCCTTCTTTGACGGCGTTAAGGGCAATCCACTTACAAAATCCATGGTCACCCTTTCCCACTTCCAGAGTGGTACCTTCACTGGTTGCAGAAGTCCAGAAGGTAACTGATGTTCCGCTTTCACTTGCTGACAAGTCAGACATTTCCCCACAAATTCTGTTACCTCTCGCTTCAGCCCAGGCTATCAATACAACTCCTTTAGGTCATGATACATCTTATTACCTTCAGGATGCATAGCACACAGTCCTTGATAAGCTTCTACCATGGAAACATAGAACTCCCTCACTGTTAAGTCCAAACTCAGAAGTACTCCCATCCTTAACATGCTGAAATCGAGAGACCAGAGACTCATCCTTTGACTGCTTTTCCTTAATCTCATCCACCCAGGTCGGTCTTACTTGCAACTCTGCTAATAGACTCCCGTTATCATACAGACTCAAACGTGCAAACATCACTCGCAGATCAGATACAGTTCTACGACTTAGGGCATCAGCCACCACATTAGCTTTGCCTGGATGATACTCAATCGCACAATCATAATCCTTAAGCAACTCAATCCATCTCCGTTGTCTAAGATTCAGCTCCTTCTGGGTCAACAAGTACTTAAGACTCTTATGGTCTGTGTATATAATACACCTTTCTCCATACAGATAATGTCGCTAGATCTTAAGTACGAAGATTACTGCTGCCAACTCCAGATCATGGGTAGGGTAGTTCACTTCATGAGGTTTAAGCTGTCGCGATGCATAAGCAACCAGTTTACCCTCTTGCATCAACACACAGCCTAACCCAACATGTGATGCATCACTGTACACGGTAAAATCTTTTCCAGACTCTGGTTGAATCAGTACAGGTGCCTCGGTCAGAACCTTCTTTAGTTTCTCAAAAGCTTCTTGCTGCTACTCGGTCCAAATAAATGGCACTCCTTTCCTTACGAGTTTTGTCAATGGCGCTGCCATCACAGAAAATCCTTCTACAAACCTTCTATAGTATCCAGCTAAACCCAGAAAACTTCGAATTTCTGCCACTGACCTCGGTGGTTTCCACTCCAGAATTGCTTCAATCTTTCGAGGGTCTACCTTAATCCCCTCAGCAGATACAACATGACCCAAGAAGGTTACCTCCCTCAACCAGAACTCACACTTACTGAATTTTGCATAAAGCTCTTTTTCCCTTAACACTTGCAACACGATACGGAGATGCTCATCATGTTTCTCCTCGAATTCAGAATCAACCAGAATATCGTCGATAAAGACGACCACCAATCGATCCAAGTATGGCTGAAACACTCGATTCATCAGATCCATAAATGCTGCAGGTGCATTGGTCAGCCCAAATGGCATAACCAAGAATTCATAGTGACCATAGCGAGTTCTGAATGCTGCTTGTATATATCCCCCTCTTTTACCCTTAACTGATGGTACCCAGATCGAAGGTCAATCTTGGAGAATACTGAAGCTCCTCTAAGCTGGTCGAACAGATCATCGATTCTTGGCAACGGGTACTTATTCTTAATCGTCAGTTTGTTCAACTGCCGATAATCGATGCACATTCGTATTGACCCATCCTTCTTCTTTACAAATAGCACTGGTGCTCCCCACGAAGACACACTTGGCCTAATGAAACCTCTATCTAACAGCTCTTGAATCTGTGCTTTCAACTCTACCAACTCCTTTGATGCCATCCTATAGGGTGCAATGGACACCGATGCCGTACCAGGCAACAAGTCGATCCCAAACTCAACTTCTCGATTCAGAGGTAGCCCTAGAAGCTCTTCTAGAAACACATCTTGAAAATCGTTAACGGTTCTAACTTTGTCCATAGTTAGTTCCTCAGTTTCTGCTTGACTTATGAATGCCAAATAAGCCTCACATCCTTTTCGAATCCACTTCTCGGCTCTTAATGTCGACACCACATTTGACAAATAATCTCTACGTTCTCCTATCACCATAATTTCCTCATCTTCTACAGTCTTTAGCCTCATTCACTTTGTAGCACAATCCAAAGTAGCCCTATGCTTTACAAGCCAATCCATTCCCAAGATGAGATCAAATTCTCCGAAAGGTAGCTCCATCAAGTCTCCAAAAAAGATTTTTCCTTGAGTCTCTATAGGTACGTCTCTATACAGTTTGTCTACCCTAACCGAGTGACCCAACAGACTTAATACAGATACCCCACTCACTGTCTCCTCAGAACGCACTCCCAGCGACCCAGACATGGCACATGCAACATAAGAATGGGTAGATCCAACATTTATCAACGCAGTGTATGGCATACTAGAAATAAAAAACGTACCGGTTATGACGTCAGGAGCATCACCCTCCTCTCGGCGACGAGCTACATAAACTAGCGCTGGCTGATGAGCCTCAGCGAAACCAGTACCCCTGCCAGGTGCTCCTCGTCCTCGACCATTACCATTTCCGCCTCTACCTTGTCCACGACCCCTCGGAGCTGGTGGTCCACCCCTCACTGGTTGGACAACCCTTTGAGCCATAACTTGTCCTTGATTTGGTTCTTCGGGACAGTCCTTAATCCTATGCTCCATCGACCCACATCGAAAACAGGCGCCAGAACGTTTCTGACACTCGCCCATATGTATCTTACCACAACTCCTACAACCCTGCGGTCTGACAGCATTCATTGGCACCGCTCGCACTGGTTCTACCACTCTTGCTCTCTTAACATTTCTATTAGCCCCACCTGATGATCCAAAATCCCTCCAGAAGCGGTTTCTATCCTTTTCGCGATTCTGTCTCTTGGTACGCTTTACTTCCTCAGCTATCTTAGCTTCCTCAACCAAAGTAGCAAAGTTACGCTCTCTCTGCTGAGCAATCAGTACCCTTAGTTCATCTCTCAGACCATCCTCGAAACGCACGCTACGCTCATACTCAGTGGCAACTATCCCCGAAGCATATCGGCTCAGCCTCAGAAATTTAGACTCGTACTCAGATACTGTCCTACTTCCCTGAACCAGATTCAAGAATTCTTTCCTGCGGGCATCCACATAGCTAGCCCCAACATATTTTCCTTTAAATGCTTTCTTAAACAGCTCCCACGTTACCTCACCATCGGAAGTTCCATCTCTTACCGTGAGCCACCACTGATAAGCTTTATCTCTAAGCAACGACACGGCTCCTTTCAGCTTCTGCTCCATAGAGCAATCCAGATCGTCCATGATTCGCTCTGTGGCCTCCAGCCAATATTCAGCCACATTTGGGGCTACACCAGACACACCCCTAAAGAACTCTGCCCCATTAGCTCGGAGTCGCTTAGAAATGGATCCCCGAAATCCATTACCGGTACTTGCCCCAGCAACCCTTTCCAGAACTCGAAGCATCGCTTGCGATAGGGCGTCGTCCCCAACACCTCGATCATGGGACTCCACCTCTGTTGCCGGTGGTATCGGTATATCAGCTGCTGGCGCATGACCCAAAGATGAAGTTTCAGCTCGTGCACTACCTCGGCCACGTCCACGGCCCCTACCACGAGCTACTCGCGTACTCATTTCGCATTTTCTGTTTTAGAAATTTTATGAGTCAGATTAATATTTCAGTGTTTATTACAGATGTCTTATGAATAAGTAGCATTTCAGAGGTTATCTTCTTCCGCGGTAGCCTAGCTACAGTCTCAGTCCACCTATCAGAGTCTCTATAGTTTCAGTAATACCCTAGCTAAAGTATCATAATAGAGTCTTAGTCAGACATATAATCAAAATTTTAGAATTAATCAGAAAAGTTCAGAAAACTTACAGGCTTGAGCCGGAGATTCGGTGTGCCACTCTTCCGAAAGATTTCATAGGAAAACTTAATTTATTCTAAAAAAAAATGAATCATTTTTTGTACGAAAGAAGTTCATCAAAACTAGTTCCAAGTAATTTGAAAACAATGTAAAAACATGATTTTCTCGAAAATCTTTATTTTGATTGTTTGAAAACTTCCATTTTTAGACCCGATCCACAGCCGAGTTGTTGCAACCTGGCTCTGATACCACTAAATGTAACACCCCAAATCCAGCCTAGACGTTATGACCAGATCTGGTGTGTCACATGATCCTACAACTAAACTTATGATCTTTTTTGCTTGTTATGACTTAGATGATATTTTACTAAAACGGCGAGTTTGAGAGAAACCAATTTGTTAATCCTTAACTTATCCATGTTTTAAACTTGTTGCGTTTGAAGACATTGCCAATATTTTTAAAACCCGCGCAGCCTATAACTAGCAGTTTCGATAAAGTATGGATTAAAAAGATAAAGCATAAGGGAAATTAAATAGCGGCCTTATTACAATTAAAACCCAAAAATAAAATAATTCAATACTTAAAATTAAACGAAAATCAAATTTGCAGAGATTGTGGCCACTCCGAATCTCTCCCAGCTCCAAGCCCACTATGGTTGAGGGTTACCTGCAGAGATGAAATTAAAGGGGGGTAAGTTTGACAACTCAGTGTATAACATAATCTCAACCATAGGCCAAAACAGATCAAGCCTCAGAATCAGATTAATTGGGCCTTGCCCATTACAGAAATCAGGTTAAGCCCATAGGCCCATAACAGATACAGATTAGAAATAGTATGCAGACAGAAACCCAACCCAAATCCATCCATAACACCCCCGTACCAACCTTACACCATGTGGGGAGACTACTCGACCCACCCAACCGCTACACACCACATATATTTGCAGTGAGGCTGCCAGATATAATTTGAAGCGAGGCTGCCAGATATTGTGACGAGGTCACCAGATACAGATATTGTGGCGAGGCCACCAGAACAGATATATATACGTGGCGAGGCCACCAGATTGCAGCGAAGCTGCCAGATAATAATGTGACAAAGTCACCAGATTACAGCGAGGCTGCCAGAACGCTTCCTCCATCATAAACCCATACCCCATGCAACAGATATATACATACTAGCATGCAACATATAGCATCTCATGCATCAGATATGCTCACATTAAATGGTAACTCATGCAGATACATGAAATTTTACATTTCATACAGAATTGACCCTAGGGGTATAATAGTCTTTTTACACCTAGGGGTATTTTGGTAATTTTTCCTACCTAAGGGTATTATAGTCCTTTTTCAATTGGTTATCAATCCATAGATATCCACAGAAGTCCATTTTAAGCTTAATTTCCACTTTTGCCCTATTTAGCCTAAAACCCCTAATGGGCCTTACTAAGTCCATTATCATCTCAAGCCCGTTAAGTCTAGTTTTTAGGTCTAGCTTACCAACTTAAGCATGTTATCATTAACCACGTCGCCAGAAAGCCTATAATAGTCACTTTATCGATTTGGGCTCGGAAGCCCATTGGGCCCATCTTGGCCCATTGTAGCCCAACTTACCGAAACGTTTAGAATTACACCTTCTGCAATTCCTCCAGCACCGAACTCATAGTTAAGCCCAATGGAGTAAATGGTTACTCTCGACTATCAAACGAATGTGTTTTCGGTCATTTACACCAGATGTCGGTAACGTTACGCCCTTTTCGGCTTTTACCACTTTTGTCTAACAGTTGGGATTAGTTACACACCTGTTACTTGTTGAAACAATTGACGAAACCCACGTATGAAACCTATCATTAATCACCTTAGTGTTAGTTTAATGACCAACGACCATTAAGCAAAAATCCCTTACCCATAATCGACTATCATGACCCAAAACATTGAAATCTTACCCCTCTTTGCCGATTACAGACTAAATCCCGATGTCCAATTGCTCAGTCTCCGAAGTCCTTTGAAGCACGTCCCTTGTTCCTTCTCTAGCGCATATAAACAGAAGAAAAGGTCATAAGACCTCTTAGTCCAAACGATAGCCTTCCCCCCTTAGAGGGTTTTCGGCTTTTACTTTAAAACAAAATCTACTAGCAAGGGAGGTTCCCGAATACTTACCATTAAATTAATCGGTTCAAGAAGTGCCTCTAGATGCCCCCCTTAGTCAAGATCTAAGTAAAAGAAAGGAAGAGTTGAGAGTACAGAGGATTTGACTAAGCACAATAAGGATTTCGGCTTATGGAAAGGTTTAGAAGAAAGGAAAGAATGGGAGTGGTCAACTTGGCAAAGAAAAATCGGCTGCAAAGGGTTCGGCTTCTTTTTGCAATTGTCGACAGGGGTTTAGAGAAGAGATAATGGAGAATGATTTAGCTAAAGAAGGAGATAACGGTGGAGGTTCGTTTTATGGTATGAGGGGAGAAGAAGAAGAATGAAGAAAAGAGGTGAAAAGGGAGTGTTCGGTCAAAATGAGTGTGCGGCACAGGAGGTTTTAGGGGTGATGGAACTCAGCTCCTAAAGCAGTAAATGAAGAACAGAGTGACAAAAAAACCTATTGCTAATTGACAAAAGAAAGGGAGTTTTACTAACCTAAAGAAATCGGCTAAAAACACCTAAAGAGAACCTTTAGGAAATCGGCATACTAAGCCCCTAATTACCGAAATCACCAACACCAAACTCCCTAGCCGAATGGCACTTGCAGAGTCCCTAAACCGGCCACCTCTTTTGAAATTCAAAAGCTCCTCAAATCCCTCCTTGATTTGCTCATTGACCGATTCAAATTCCTTCCATGCAGAGTTTAACTTTGCTTCGAATTCTTACCTATTCAAGCTCAAAAATAAAACACCACCTTTGCAACCTCTGGAGCTTGAACCCTTGACCTCTAAACTCACTTAGGCACCACTTTTTAAGGAGCCTAGTGGCGCCTCCCTTACCACTTTACCACAACTTGTTTTGTGTCTTATTTCACAATTATTTTCTTATAACACCTATCTTCAAGAGTCCCCTATCTCCTAAGTCAAAAATACAAAATTTTACCGAGCTTTCAACCAACACATGGGCCTTCCTTAGGCCCATTACCACGCTCCAAACTTGCATTACACAACCAAATACTAGAATTTAAACATTTTATCAGATAAAGAGCAATCTAAGAAAAACCTAAAAATTAGGGCGTTACATGTTGGCTCAGAAGTATGTGAGAATGGGTTGTGAAGCATACCTAGCTTATGTGCTTGATAGTAAGGCAATCGAAAAGAAGATCGAATCTGTGCCTGTTGTGTGTGAGTATCTGGATGTGTTTCTTGAAGAACTGCCTGGTTTGCCCCCTATTCGGGAGGTAAAGTCTGGTATTGATTTAGTGCCAGGGACGACTCCGGTTTCAATTTCTCCGTACCAAATGGCAGCTACTGAATTAAAAGAATTGAAAGCACAGCTGCAAGAGTTGACTGATAGAGGTTTCGTAAGACCGAGTTTCTTTCCTTGGGGTGCACCAATTTTATTCATGAAAAAGAAAGATAAAACGATGAGAATGTGTATTGATTACCGACAGCTCAATAAGATGACTATAAAGATTAAATATCCGTTGCCACGCATTGATGATTTGTTCGATCAGTTAAAAGGAGCTTCAGTGTTTTCGAAAGTAGATTTGAGATCGGGTTACTATCAGTTGCAAGTTAGAGATTCTGATGTGCCTAAGACTGCTTTCTGAACGAGATACGGGCATTATGAGTTCTTAGTGATGCCTTTCGGACTTACTAACACAGTTGCTGTTTTCATGGATTTGATGAATTAGATTTTCAGATAGTATTTAGATCGGTTTATGGTTGTGTTTATTGATGATATATTAATCTACTCTCATGATGAAATCGAGCATGCTGAGCACTTGAGATTAGTATTACAGGCTTTGCGAGATAATCAGTTATATATGAAGTTTAGTAAATGTGAGTTTTAGTTACGTGAGGTTAGGTTTCTAGGGCATGTAGTTTCAACATCAAGCATTAGGGTTGATCCGAGTAAAATTTTGACTTTACTCGATTGGAAACCTCCGCGAAATGTTTCAGAGGTCTGGAGTTTTCTAGGACTTACCAGTTACTATAGGCGGTTCATTAAGGATTTCTCGATGATTGCCACTCCGATGACGAAGCTACCTCAGAAAGATGTTAGATTCGAGTGGGCAGAAAGGTGCCAAAAGAGTTTCCATCAGTTGAAAACCTTGTTGACTGAAGCTCCAGTGCTTGTTCAGCTAGAATCGGGTAAAGAGTTCATTATCTTCAGTGATGCATCCTTGAATGGTTTGGGCTATGCTTTGATGCAAGAGGGCAAAGTTGTAGCTTATGGCTCGAGACAGTTAAGGCTACATGAAAAGAACTATCCAATGCACGATCTCGAATTGGCTGCTATAGTATTTGCTTTGAAGATTTGGCGCCACTATTTGTTCGGGAAGAAATCTCATGTTTACTCCGATCATAAAAGCCTTAAATGTTTGATGACTCAAAAAGATTTGAATTTGTGATAGCCACGGTGGTTAGAGTTGCTAAAAGATTACAAACTTGTGATTGATTATCATCCAAGAAAAGCTAATGTGGTTGCTGATGCTTTAAACTGGAAATCATTGTTTGCTTTGCGTGCTATGAATGCGCATATGGTTATGTCTAACGATGGTGCGATAATAGCGTAGTTGAAAGCGAAACCATTATTTGTTCAGTAGATTTATGAAGCTCAGAAAGTGGATAATGACTTGATAGCAAAAAAGGCTCAATGTAATTCAAATGCTAAATCAGAATTTCTAGTTGATACCGATGGATGTTTACGGTTAAAAAATTGAATATGTGTATCGAAAAATCTTGAGTTGATTCAGATGATTTGTAACGAAGCTCATAATAGTAGATTGTCTATTCACCTGGTTAGCACAAAGATGTATAATGACTTGAAACAGTACTATTACTAGCATGGTATGAAAAGAGACATCTCAGACTTTGTGTCGAAATGTTTAGTATGTCAGCAAGTAAAAGCCGAGCATCAAGTACCATCAGGATTACTTCGGTCGATTATGATACCCGAGTGGAAATGGGACCGAGTAACGATGGATTTTGTATCTGGTTTACCATTAACATTGAGCAAGAAAGATGCAATCTGGGTTATCGTTGATAGATTGATGAAGTCGGCTCACTTTATTCTGGCCCGTACAGATTACCCACTCGATAAGCTAGCTGAATTGTACATTTCTTAGATTGTATGATTACACAGGGTACCTATTTTTATTGTTTCAGATAGAGATATGAGGTTTACATCGCAATTTTGGAAGAAACTGCAAGATGCATTAGGTACTAAATTCCACTTTAGCACTGCTTTCCACCCTCAAACGGATGGTCAGTCCGAACGAATCATTCAAGTACTTGAGGATATGTTGAGATGTTGTATTCTCGAGTTCAAGGGTACGTGGGAAAGATACTTGTCCGTGATCGAATTTGCGTACAATAATAGCTTTTAGTCGAGTATCAAGATGGCACCTTATGAGGCTTTGTACGGTCGTAAATGTTGTACACCTTTGTACTGGACCAAGCTCTGTGAGAACAAGATATACGAGGTTGATTTGGTTAAAGAGACTGAACAAAAAGTAAAAGTGATCTGTGAAAGTTTGAAAGCAGCATTAGATCGTCAGAGATCATATGCGGATTTGAAGCGTAAAGACATAGGATTTCAGATAGGCGACCGAGTATTTTTGAAAATCTCGTCGTGGAAGAAAATTCTTAGATTTGGTCACAGAGGCAAGTTGAGTCCGAGATTTATTAGACCGTATGATGTTGTAGAGCGGATTGGACTGGTTGCGTATATATTACTATTGCCACTGGAGCTAAAAAGGATCCACAATATTTTTCATGTTTCGATGCTCCAACGGTATAGATCCGATCCTTCTCATGTGATTAGTCCTTCAGAGATTGAGATTCAACTGGATTTAACTTATGAGGAAGAAGCAATTCGTATTCTGGCTCGTGAAGTGAAAGAGTTGCGAAATAAGAGAATCTCATTCGTGAAAGTACTATGGCTTCAGCACAGGATCGAGTAAACAACTTGTGAGCTTGAGGATTCTATGAAAGAACGTTATCCAAACCTATTCATCAGTAAGATTTCCGGGGATGAAAATCCCTAATGGGGGGAGTTGTAACAACCTGATTTTGACCTTAATCAGAACAGTGGTTTCGGGATCACGAATCCGAGTCAGAAAAATATTTTAAATTTATTTTTGGTGTTAGTTATGTGTGAATTGATATCCATGAAAGTTTTGTGTTTTAATTTTTCTATTTGGATGCCAAACTATTAAAAATGGTTTAATTGCATAATAGGAAAATTTTGATGATTTATGTGTGAGTGCCGATTTGTTAATGGTCTTTTATTATGGGGATTTAAAATGCAATTAAACCAAGGCTTATATGCATGGACACAATCGGCCATTAGTTAGTGGAAATGGCATAATTTTATAATGGCTATTTTGGTAACTTAATAAATATTATATGCATTAACAAAGTAAAACATGAATTGGGTGGGGATTTGTCTCTCTCAAATCCATAAGTAGCCAAGAAAAAGAAAAAAATAGGTTTCCTTGCATTCGGCCCTTGTCAAGCTTATTAATGGTATGTTTGAGTTAGTTTTTAGTAATTTTTTGACACATTTGAGATTGTTGATAAGTTGCCTATCTAGCTCATGGTTTAATTTTTGGATTTGATGAGTATTTTGTATTCGGCCATGGTTGTAAGCTTGAGAAACTTTGTGTTCATATTTGAAAATAGGATATATGTGTTAGATTTTATTAAGTTTTGTATTATCAATTTTTCATGAAATTATTTTAATAGGGCTTATTTGTAAAAAAAAAAATGGTAAATGGAGGGACTAGATTTCGAAATAAGCTAAATGGAAGGACATGTTTAAGCCTAGGGGACATTTGGCCTAAGTATGTTAGGTTGAAATTGTGGATAATTTGTGTTTAAGGTATTTTGGATTAAATTGTAAAGATGTACAATGTGAAGGGAAAATTGGTAAATTGCTCAATTTTGATGTTGAGATTAATTTGAATGAAATTTTCTTTGATTAATCTCAATTTGAAATTGAATTAGATCAAGAACAAAAAGGATCAGGTTTGGATCGGGGAAAGCAAAAGTAATCGAGTAGTCGAAAATTACAGTCCGTCGATATCCAAGGTAAGTTATTAAGCATATATTTTGTATCGATTTAAACAACCATAATATCTATGTAATTATGTTGAATTGAATGGTATATGTATATCCATGTAGTGATGAGAATATCTAATGTAAAAAGAAATGAGATGTCTTGAGTTGTTGACTTTCGACACTAAGTGTGCAGGTATAAATATTTATGATTTTGAGATTGGCACTCAGTGTGTGAGTTTGATTGTATAGCACTAAGTGTGCGAACTTACTATATATTTTTGAATAACTATTAGCACTAAGTGTGCGACCTTATCAAGTAATTACGGATAGTGGAATGAGTAAATACTTGGAGTTCTTGAGGAATAGTTGTTATGTTTATATTCGAAGTTGAGCTTGGTAAGTCCTGAACCTATGTGGTGAACATATTTGAAAACAAATATATATGATTAATTGTGAAATAGATGAAATGCTATATACATGTATAATTTAAATAAAAACAAAATGATATGTGAAAATGCAGTAAATATCATATTGAATATTATAATGTGTGAATAGCTTTATGCTAAATCATATTGATGTTCGAATAAGATGATGTTTGTGTTTGGAAATATATGTTATATTGCAGAGTGAGATGAAGTGTATTATGCATATTATTTTTGATATTACATGATGATGGAATGCCATAATGTATTCGACCTTGTATTTGAAAGTGAAGAAATGCTTTATGGTTGAGTAAATGTATATTGATTTTAGTTAAATCTTAGTATACGATTAATAAATGCCTTATAATATGATAAGCTAGTGATTATGTGATTTATTAGCATGAATTAATTAAATGGTATTTGGGATATCAAGTTAAATTTTAGAGTTTAATGGCTTGTAACTTACTAAGCTAAATTAGCTTACACTGTGTGTGGATATTTGTTTTTGAATTATAGGTTTTGGTGATCGTTATGTGTTCGGGGATCGTCAGTGAAGCTCATCACACTATCGTCTACATTTTGGTACTTTTAAAAGTTGAATTTAGAAAATAGGCTTGTATGTTTTGTACTTAATTTTGGGATATGTAATTATTAAGCCATGCGAAAATGGCTAAGTTGAATATTTAAATTATGCTATCAATCATATTTTTCATAGGTACTATGTTCAAATGGTAGTGAAGTAAATTTGGTTGATCTTAGATATATATTTATATATATGGATTTAAGTGATGGGTGTGTATTTACTAAATGTTAAAAATTTAGCCATGATATGTGTTATTAATCGTGAATCTAGTTGGTATATTTTTAGTTAATGATTAACTATAAGTTTTAGGCACATTTACGATCAATGATATGATATTAAGTATGCCGTTAAAGTGAATTTGTCCTTATGTGGTTAGATAGATATTAATTGTTGATTAATAAATATGTAAGTTTAGTTTAAGGTTATGTATGTTTGATAATAATGTATTAATCAAGCTAGATAAATTTTTTATGTGAGTTCTAGCCGTGTTTATATATATATATATATATATATATATTTGGTATTTTGTATAGTTATAAAGGCGAGTCCGGAATTGCATTAATAGTTGATTAAAATGCTCTTTGATTGTAGTGAATTGATAACTATCATATGATTTTGTGTTAATGGTTTGTTTTATTAATTTATAAGATTTAAGTAATGAATTATTTTGATTGGTTTAGATATGCGCATATGCCTATAATAATATTACATTTGATTGGAGTTTTAAATATTGATCTGTAATGCCCCGTAACCTTTTTTCGGCTGTGACAGCCCTAATTTGACCCTAGTCAGAGAGTGGTTTAGGAACCACCAAACCGAGTAAGAAAAATTTTAAAATTTATTACTTTGTGTGCTTATTAGAGAGGAGTAGTTATATGTGGAAGTCTTGTGCTTAAATTTTGTTAATTATATGATGAATTAATGAATAAGGGCTTAAATTGCATAAAAGACTAATTATGGGAAAGATTAGTGATTTCTGAAATTTTGATGTGAATTAAACAAGGGGGAGCTAACTTGTAATTTAGCCAAGAGAATTATTCATGGACCTATTCGGCCCTTGGTTAGTGGAAAAGAAATAAAATTACTAAGGCTAATTTTGGAAACCAACAAATTAAATCATGCATGAATAAACAAAAAGAAAAAAAATGGTTGTTTAATTCTTTGGGGGGTGCCGAATGAAAAGAAGAACAAGGGAAAAAGGA
This sequence comes from Gossypium stocksii, assembly GCA_020496765.1. Lineage (NCBI taxonomy): Eukaryota > Viridiplantae > Streptophyta > Magnoliopsida > Malvales > Malvaceae > Gossypium > Gossypium stocksii. The sequence goes on along the minus strand of CM035628.1, from coordinate 43,418,212 downwards.
AAAGCATTCGGTCATTTTGCATAGCTTGAAATTTGGTATGTTTTCATGTAATTTTCTTTATATTTCATGAATTTGAGGTTGTTGTGAAGTGCATTGCATAGCCCATGTGATAATTTTTAAAGTATTGGTTTATGGTGTAATCGACCATGGAAGTTAATGAAGGATTGAGAGATGTTTTGATTGCTTTAAATGGAAAATGGTTGTAAAGTAGCAATAAGTTAGTAAAACTTGGTTCTTGTGTATTAAATGGGTGTCGCATTCGGCTAATGTAAAAGAGAAGGTAGGATTGGTGTTTTAGATTAGAAGTGAATGTGTGAATTTTTTCCTTGCTTATGTGTTTGCCGAGTGTGCCTTTGAATGAGTACTTAAGCATTGGATGAAGAGGTTTAGGGTGATAAACTTGCCATATATATCATTAGGGAAGGGAGGTTGTCTTTATTTAAAATTAAGCGTGTCTTGGGAGAGTTAAGCTTGAATAAAAGAAAATGGGGTGATAAATGGATGTTTAAAATGTATGAATATGGGTATAATTATAATAATGTGTTTTGGAACTTAGGATGACATTCAGTTAAAGTTGTAATGTTTTGAAGTGATGAGTTTTGATGTTGTAGTTTAGGAGTTAATACCATTCGGCTATTTAGATGTAAAAATGGGATGGTAAGCTAAATGACGTGTGTAAATTTGTATGAATATACATATATATATATTCGACCAACTTAGGAAAGTGCCTAATTTGTTAATAAAATGATGATAAGCTTAAGGGAGCTAATGAGGTGTAATGAGATGTAAAAACTTGAGTTGATGATATGGAATGATGTATTTGTATTATAAATCTTAGTAGGAGTTCAAGTGAGTATATATACATATATATTAAATGGCCGTATGTGATCTAAACAATGTAAATGCATAAATTGTTGCTTTGTGTTGAAATATATATGTACATTTTGCCGAATACGAGGTTAAGGAAGAATAGATACTACTTGTTTCTAGTGGATTATGCTTTTATCGAATGGAGTACATACATGATGACTAAATGATATATTAAATTTACTTTGAATTCAAGCTCACGAGCCTAGAGGAGCGGGATCGAGTAAAGGCAAAACCAAGGTTGACGAGTAGCTGGTTGAAGTCGTTTCATCCGACAAAAGGTAAGCCTTTAAGCTATTGAATCATGATTGTCGTTGTATGCAAACGAGACTGATGAATTTGTTAAGGACGTATTGTTGTATGTTTATATATTTGCCGAGAGAACATGGAATGTTTCATGATTGTGTTATGTCGTATTGAAGTGATTTTAATAAATGAGATCGGGTATAAAATATATTGGTGACGATAGCACTAAGTATGCGCAATATTACAGCACTATGTGTGCGAGTAAGTAAGGCACTATGTGTGCAACTACGTAGATGCACTATGTGTGTGAAATCGTTAACCGAGCACTATGTGTACGATATCAGTCATGTGGCACTAAGTGTGCGAAATGATTAAGGAAGCATAATCCGCAAAGAGGCATGAAGGAGGAATGCGAAATAGTGTAATATGCATGACATTACGAAATTATGTTAGATGTATGGAATTACAAGTCGGTGATTATTAAAATTGTGATTCGATAATGAATATGATGTACTTATCTTTGAATTTTGAATTCAATTACTACCTAGTGGTGTAAATGGGGTTCGAATGGGAAATGTGACATAAGTAAGATAGTAATGATTATTTAGGGATGAAAAAGGAATGGTGTGAGTATGCTATAGTTAAGTGAAGCAAAGCGGTGAGAATGGCATGATATATATATATTTATGGCACGGCACATATATATTTACATATGACCTTGGATGTTGCTTTAACAATTGCTTTATCGTTCTAAAACCTTTATATCAAACTGATTGTTTATACTATTGCTTAAGGCTTACTGAGTTAATAGCTCATTTTCGTGTATTTATTGATCTTATTTAGATTAAGGACCCACGGGAGGCTCGGGATTACAATTTTCTTTCGAAGTCATCGCACCTATCAACTACATTTTGGTATCTTTATAAACGTTTAAAGTTCAAATACTACGGCATGTATAGACTATATTTTGGGATGTTTGACACTTTGATGTTAATTGTGTATGTATATGGTCATGCAAATATGGCTTAACCTTTATGTTTGAAAGTAGATGTGGTTGATTATGTCATAAACTCTTTTGATTAAATGGGATTTTATGATATGTAAGGTTGATGTTAATTTAGGTTTCTTGTTTTAAATTGGTTATTAATGAGGGATCATGACATATTCGGCCTTGTTGTAAATCTTGAAAATTGGGTATGACAATTTGGTTATATTATGCTTTTATATGATTGTTAGTTGGTTTACCAAATGAATAGTAACACTTTAAATTTGTGCTTACTTGGTTAGAGGCAGAAATGGTCATTTGTGTGCATGAAACTTTTGCTTAACTAGTTATGTATTGTTTTGCCTTGTCATATGAACTCAGCTTTTGGGGTGGTTATAATTATGGTGGTAGATTAAGTACTTGTTTTGTAATATATGTATATACTTACAAATACACTTAGGAAGGATATTACGCACAAGGTGACCTATGTTATTTGTGATACGATTTTAATGTTAAATGATAATCATATGACAATGAATGAAATACTATATGTTTAACTAAGGTATTGAGGATTGTGTGAAGGTCAAGAGTTGTTCGATAATACCTCTTAACCCTTCTGGCGATGGATTTTGGGTTATGGGTGTTACACCGGCAATGGATACGAGTTATGTGTGTTACACTAACAGTCATGGATATAGTTTTATCCTAATTGAAATAAAATAGTGGAGGTGAAATAAATATAGCAAAATTATAACTAACTCAGTATATAGGAAGCATGCTTGAAAATCAAATAGTGGGCAGTTTCTGGTCAAAATCTTGGGCATGAAAAAGGGTAGGATGTACTAAAAAAATTAAATGTGGGTAGAAACGAGCACAATACAGCAGCAACAGTAACAGTAATAGTAATGTAGCAGATAAAATGACAGAAATAATAAGGAATGCCTCCCCTACTTAAAACACATTGCCCTTGATGTGAAAATAACAAATAGGTGGAAGAGAAAAAAGTTTAGAAAAACTCCCCATATATTTATTGTTGTTCATGTAGAGCTGCAATGAGATGAGCCATCTACTTGCCGAGGGTATCGAGTCATGCCTTGATACGGTCCAATCATTGCTCGATGGTCATGGGAGGTTGGTCTTGATTGGGTAGCTTGTGCGGATTTTGCTGCCTAAAGATTCATGCAGCTGGTGAAGATCAGGTACTTGGAGGGAAAAAACGAAAAGAATTAAGAGTGCCAAGAAGCAATCCCATCGAGTCGAGACAACATGCATCTAATGGTTCGGCATGGCAAGCAATATGGAAGTTTGAAATAGGAGCATTAGAGCCATGTAAAGAGAATAACAATTGTGTAATTAACGAGCCTAATATTAGAGGACGCTTTGCATTTATAATATGCTCAAATTGAAGCACATACCAATAGCCCAAATTGACCAGTTGATCGATGTACATACACCATAATAAGAATAGTTCCATCTTTGGGATGGTAGTTGGCGCATCTTTCTAGCCTGAGAAATTATAAGCCAAATAATGATGTATGTAACGTAAGGCAGGGTTATGAAACCACAAATCATTTGATGTTTTAGATAATGGGAGAAGGCGATGCGACAACAATACCCTTATCTTTTATGATCAGGTAAATTTCGAGGCCGAAATTTCTTTTAAGGGGTAGAATTATAACATCCTAAAATTTGGAATTCTTTATTTTGCGTGGTTGTCATAATTGCATGGTTGGGGTGTTAGTTAAGTGAGTTTGGAGTAGTTTGGAGTGTCTGAGGGTTCTGTGAACGAACCTAGGCTTTTGGGAAAATTTTTATTGTTGGGCTTAAGTGAAGGCAGGCTCACGGACCGTAAGTCTTTTAAATAAATATGTGTGCAGCAGGGTATGACAGGCACACTGGTAAGGTGGTAAGGGGGCGTGTGATGTGCACCTAGAGCATGGGTTCGAGCCTAACTTAGGGAGAAAAGTTCTATTTTTAGGCTTAAAGGGATTTTGGCGCTTGGGTCAGAAGCCTTTTAAGTTGTTGTACGGGGATTTATCATGAAAGGAATGTTGGTCGGGTGGTAAAACAGGGAAGGAGGTGCGTTTCGGGGCTCAGGTTCAAGTTACCTCTTGCACATAGGGGGATTTATTATACAGCCCGGATTCGACCCTAGTCAGAACAGTGGCTTTGGCACCACGAATCTGAGCCAGAAAATATTCGAATATTATTTTTCTGTGTTCTAAATGCGTGAACTACGATGTGTTAAAGTTTCGTGTTTAAATTTTGAGATTTGGGTGCTGAATTACTAAAAAGAGATTAAATTGCATCAAATGAATTATATGCATATTATCATGAAAATGCTTAATTGCCATGTTTCTTTAGTATAAGGGTCTTAAAAGGCAAATAAGCCATTTGTTGAATTGATGTACGGTAGTGGGAGTAAGTATGTGATATTATATGCATTTTATAATAATGATATGAAATTTAATTTATGTCATAATAAGAAACATGAATAAAATAAAACAAAAAGGGTGAAAAAAACAAAGTGTTTACATGTTCTTCTTCTCATTGCCGAAACTAAAAGAACTAAGAAAAGAAAAAGCTCTTTGATATTCAGTCACTTGGAGATAAAAAATCTAAGGTTAGTTTCTATATATATTGATAAAGTCTTGTATTTTTTAGCTTGTTGTTATGATATATACATAGCCCATGTGTTAATTTTGGAGATTAATTATATTATGGTATTCGGCCATAGAGGGTTTTTCTTTTATTTGGTTGTTGATGATTTTAGAAAATGAGGGGTATATGTTAGATTACTAGAGATTTTCATTTAGTTTTATATGATTTGTAAACTAGAGGTGAATTTGTAAAATTCCATGAAATTTAGTTAAAAGAAGGACTAAACTATGAAATGTGCTAAACATGAGGGCTTGTATTTGATAGGGGAGTATTTGACTATAACTAGAAGCAATTAAAATGTGATTAAATTGGTATTTTGTGCAATGGGACTAAATTGTCGAATGTGACAAATAGTAGGGGTGAATTTGGAAATTTGTTTAAATATTTATATATTGGATTGAAGCACATGAAAATTTAGTTTAATTGGGTCTCATTTGAAAATTTGAAGCTCATGATGAAAAGAAATCCAATTTGGATAGGGGGAAAGCTAAATTAGTCGAGTAGTACAAAATTTCAGTGCGAGAATATCCGAGGTAAGTCATTAACTCGTTTTATGCATTAAATTTTATAAATGAATTGATATATGTGTTAGATGGAATTTTTAGATGAGTAATCCATATGTGCCGATTATGAATTTTTAGTGATAATAATAATACTTACAATGTGTCAAATGTGATTTTCGAATATGAAATGAACGGGCGAAGATGTGTTTACATTCGGTATGGAAGATTTTAGCCGATAAGTTCTTGTGTTATGTTATGTATTAAATTTTAAGATATATTTGATTTAATTGCCAAATTGAAAATTTGCAAATGGGTTCATGTTATATTCGAATGTTTTATGAGATAGTAAAATATTTTCATGGATATATTTTGAGGTTGCCGAATATGATTGATGAGAGTAGATGATATTTGTTATAGAATGTGAGTGAATGCCGAATGTGTCATGAAGTAATGTATGAATTTCTATTATGATCAAAAATGAGGTTTTGAATGTGTTTTGTAGTTGGAGGTGTAAAGATAAAGACGTGGATAGTATTTTGGTTGTTAATTGAGGGTATAAAATATATGTGTGAACCTATTTGGGCTTATTGCCTAACAGGCTTAGTGCCGGTGAACATATTCGGGCTCAGTGCCTAGCAGGCTTAGTGCCGGTGAACCTATTTAGGCTTATTGCCTACCAGGCTTTATGCTGGTGATTAATTCAGGCTTAGTGCCTGGCAGGCTAAATGCCGGTGACTTTAATTCCGAGTTTTGATAATGGGGATTCAAGTGTAATGAAAGAAGCGTTTAAGTGGAAATTTTTATGCTAAGTAATCTACCTTACATTCGGCCAAATAGGTATGTTTATGTGATTGGTTGTTAAATATTGAATGGTTATGCGATAAAGGTATGTATAAAGGTAATTTTGGTATTCAAGTTAAGTAGTTAAATTGGTGAATATAATATGTGCTTGTAATGAGTTGTTATATGCTTATAGTATGCAAAATTGAGCTGAGACATATGTACATGTGAGTCGATCAAGGGTAATAGATTTGTATATTTACTTGGTTTCAATCTAGTCAATAACATATGAATGTGAGCTATTAACTCATAAACAGATTGGATACATGCGCATAAGATAGTTCATAGTGGAGATGTATTATAAGTTGTTAAACAATAAAGCATTAATAAGTTAATGATTTTCGTATATGATATAGATTAATATATTTGTTTAGTTAATGACTTACTAAGTGTAAAAACTTACGGTTTGTTTATTTGTCCATGTTTTAGAGATTTTTGGGAAGCTAGCTAAAGGCTCGGGGGATCGACAGAAGACTCATCACACTATCTGTTGTTTCAGAATAAATATATATATGTGTTACTAAACTTAAACTTATGGCATGTATAATTTAGACTATTGAGGTTTTAATGTCTTTTGAATGTTGTGTATATAATGCCATGCGAAAATGGCTTATAAAATGACTTTGAGGTTTATAATACTTGAATTAGTAGTAATGAGTATATGTTTGTGATGAAATGTGGTCATTTTGTAACTTAAATGAATGACTTGGTCTATATCTATGTTTCATGATTAAGGGTTGATAAATAGGCTAGAATAAGCATATTTATGTATGAAGTTGAATTGACATATAAAGTAATGATTGGTATTTATAATTGTGGTTGGGTTTATGCTTATGGACATTCGGCTATTAGTGAAATTTTGACCAAAGGAATAGTAACAATCATGTTAGTTGGTTCTAAAATAGCTTGAGCTATATTAGCTATATATATATATATATATATGCGCATATGCTTGTAAATAGACTAATGGATTTTGGTTAATGATACTTATGTCATAAAGTCATGTTAGGATCAAATAATTTATGAATTTCATCTCATGATGGTCGAACAGAGATTGAACTGAATTAAATATTACATGCGTATTATATGATTTTTATCGAGATTATCATTGAGACATTGAATGTTTTAAACAAGTGTCGACAATATGTGTTTTATATCTTAAATAATTATTCATATGTATGTGGGTCGTTAAATTGTTGATTTTGGTTTTGTAATACCTTGTGACCCATTCCGGCGACGGATACGGGTATAAGGGTGTTATATTTTATTGGTATCAGAGTACGGTTTAGTCGATTCTAGGACTAACATAGCGTGTATGAGTCTAGCTATACATGCCGTAGTATGATATTGTGAGAGTGTGATGACTTCTGATGTCTGAAAATGTGTTTTTTTTATAGCAAATGGATCCTGAATGAGCTTTAGCTGATGATGTTGAGAGTGTAGCACCTACTCTAGCATAAGGGACAGCGCCTGCTGAATCTCAGCCAATCCTAGGTAATGAGGGAGAGGCAAGGAAAGCATTATTTAACATGATGACTGAGTGGTTCTCTGAATTTATACAGAATAATCCGGCTACTCAACCACCTCCGCCCCTAAATAATCCACTTCCGATCCCTGTGGTACCTCCAGCAGTCGATCCATTAAGATTGAGCAGGCCCCAGTTGATAAGATAAGAAAATACGAGGCCAAAGAGTTCAGAGCCACAGCTAGTGATGATGCTGAGCGGACCGAGTTTTGGCTCGATAATACTATTCGTGTATTTGATGAACTATCATGTACTCCTAAAGAGTGTCTGAAATGTGTCGTATCCTTGTTACGTGATGCTGCCTATCATTGGTGGAATACTTTGATTTTAGTGGTGCCAAGTGAGTGAGTTACGTGGGAGTTCTTTCAATCTGAATTCTGTAAAAAGTATATTAGCCAGAGATCCATAGATCAGAAGCGTAAGGAATTTCTCAAGCTTAAACAGGGTCGCAGGACCGTTACTGAATACGAGTAAGAATTTATCAGACTCAGCAGATATGCCCGAGAGTGTATTTTGACTGAGGGTATCATGTGGAAACGCTTTGAAGATGGGTTGAATAAGGATATTAAGTTATTGGTTGGCATTCTTTAAATTAAAGAGTTTATAGTGTTAGTCGAACAAGCTGGCAAAGCCGAAGAGCTTGGAAAGGAAAAGAGGAAAGCTGACTTCGAAGCTAGAGACTTCCGCAAAAGATCAACAAGTAAAACTTATCCGTCATTATCAAAGAAGATCAGAGAGGATTCTAGCCGATCTAAGACTACTGTGGATTTTTCTAGACGGGATCGAGACTGACCCCCTGCTAATTCTCGAGCCACATACGTTGCTAGTTTTGGGAACGTTTAACAATCTCGGTCTAAGTGTAAACATTATGGAAAATGGCATATGGGAGATTGTAGAGTGCGTGATCGTATTTGTTTCAAATGTGGATTGGTAGATCATTTCATTCGGGAGTGCCCGATAATAGTTGAGAAAAATACCATTCAGGAGACCCGACCGAGTAATATGTCATCACGAGGTAGACCACCCAGACGTGCTGATAATGTTAGTGGTAGTCAGAGAGGGACGAAAGACACTGCTGTTCGATCTGAGGCTCGTGCTCCTACCATAGCTTATGCCATCTGTGCTCGGGAAGAGGCTTCATCTCCAGACGTTATTACTAGTACATTCACTCTTTATGACACTAGTGTAATTGCTTTGACTGATCCCAGTTCGACTCATTCTTATGTGTGTGAAACATTAGTGTCCAGCAAGACTCTACCTGTTGAGTCTACTGAGTTCGTAATTCGGGTGTCGAACCCTCTGGGCCGGTATGTGTTAGCTGATAGAGCATGCAAGAAATGTCCCCTCATGATTCAAGATTCTTATTTTCGGGCCGATCTGATGCTATTGCCGTTTGACGAGTTTGATATTATTCTCAGTATGGATTGGTTAACCGTGCATGATGCTGTAGTAAATTGCAAACAAAAGATAAATGATCTACGATGTCAAAATGATAAAATTGTTTGAATTGAGTCTACTGATCTGGAAGGGTTTCCAGCAGTAATATCTTCAATATTGGCTCAGAAATATGTGTGAAAGGGTTGCGAGGCTTATCTCGCGTATGTATTGGATAGTAAGGTGTCTAGAAAGAAGCTTGAATCCGTGCCAGTAGTATGTGAGTATCGGGATGTGTTTCCTGAGGAATTGCTGGGTTTACCACCTGTTCGGGAGGTAGAGTTTGGTATTGAATTGGTGCCTGGAACAACCCCGATTTCGATAGCTCCATATCGTATGGCACCAACTGAATTAAAAGAATTGAAATCCCAGTTGTAGGAATTGACGAATAGAGATTTCGCGAGACCGAGCTTTTCTCCCTGGGGTGCACCAGTACTATTTCTGAAAAAGAAAGACAGAACAATGAGAATGTGTATTCATTATCGGTAGCTAAATAAAGTGACTATCAAGAATAAGTATCCCTTGCCGCGGATTGACGACTTGTTTGACCGGTTAAAAGGAGCATCGGTGTTTTCAAAAATAGATTTGCGATCGGGTTACTACCAGTTGCGAGTTAAAGATTCTGATATACCTAAGACAACTTTTCGAACGAGATACGGACATTATAAGTTTTTAGTGATGCCATTCGGACTCATTAATGCCCCTGCAGTCTTCATGGACTTGATGAATCAGATTTTCAGAGAGTACTTGGATCGATTTGTGGTGGTTTTTATAGATGACATCCTAATTTATTCGCGTGGTGAAATCGAGCATGCCGAACACTTGAGACTTGTGTTACAGATTTTGCGTGATAAGCAATTGTACGCAAAGTTCTGCAAGTGCGAGTTCTGGTTACGAGAAGTTAGTTTTCTAGGGCATATTGTTTTAGCAGCAGGTATTCTAGTTGATCTGAACAAAATTTCAGCCATACTTGATTGGAAGCTTCCGAGGACTGTTTCGAAAGTTCAAAGCTTTCTGGGACTTGCTGGTTACTATAGACGATTTGTAAAATGATTCTCGATGATAGCAATGCCATTAACAAGATTACTTCAAAAAGATGTCAAGTTCGAATGGTCGGAAAGGTGTCAGAAAAGTTTTGATCAGTTTAAAACTCTTTTAACCAAAGCTCTAGTGTTAGTTAAGCCAGAATCGGGTAAAGAATTTGTAATCTATAGCGATGCATCTTTGAACAGTTTGGGCTGTGTTTGGATGCAAGAGGGTAGAGTTTTTGCTTGTGCCTTAAGACAGTTAAAGCCTCACAAGAAAAGCTATCCAACACATGATATTGAGTTAGCTGCTATCGTTTTCGCTTTGAAAATTTGGCGTCACTACTTGTTCGGAGAAAAATGCCACATTTATTCTAATCACAAAAGCCTGAAATATTTAAGGACATAGAGGGATTTGAATTTGAGACAGCGACGGTGGCTTGAATTACTTAAAGATTACAAGCTTGTGATTGATTATCATCCGGGAAAGGCTAACGTGGTTGCAGATGCTTTAAGTAAAAAATAATTGTTTACCTTACGTGCGATGAATGCATATTTGGCTATATCTGATGATGGTGCATTAGTAGCTAAATTAAAATCAAAACCATTACTTGAGCAACAGATTTGTAAAGCTCAGAAAATTGATAATGAATTGGCTGCAAAATGGGCTCAATGTGATTAAAATGTTGATTCAGAGTTTCTGATTGATGTGAATGATTGTTTGAGATTCAAGAAACGATTATGTGTTCCAAGGAATTCAGAATTGCAGCAGACGATTTTGAATAAAGCTCATAATAGTAGAATGTCGGTTCACCCAGGTAGCACAAAAATGTATAACGATTTGAAACAACATTATTGGTGGCATGGTATCAAACGAGACATTTCTGACTTTGTTTCGAAATGTTTAATATGTCAACAAGTGAAAGCCGAGCATCAGGTGCCTTCGAGATTGCTTCAGCCAATTATGATACCTGAGTGGAAATGGGACCGAGTTACTATGGATTTTGTATTGGGCTTGCCATTGACATCAAGCAAAAAGGATGCAGTTTGGGTTGTTGTTTAACAGAGTCCGCTCACTTTATTCCGGTCTGTACTGATTATTTGCTTGATAAACTAGCAGAATTGTATATTTCTCAGATTGTACGATTGCACAGGATACATGTTTCCATTGTTTTGGATCGAGATTCGAGGTTTACATCACAGTTTTGGAAGAAGCTGCAAGATGCGCTAGGTACTAAGCTGTATTTTAGCACTGCTTTTCATCCTCAGACGGACGGTCAATCCGAACGAGTTATACAGATACTTGAGGATATGTTGAGATGCTACATCCTTGAGTTTAAAAGTTCGTGGGATCGATATTTGCCATTGGTTGAATTTGCGTATAATAATAGCTTTCAATCAAGTATTAAAATGGCACCTTACAAGGCTTTGTACAACCGTAGATGTTGTACCCCCTTATATTGGACTGACCTATGTGAAAATAAAACACACGGGGTTGATTTGATTAGAGAAACTGAACAAAAAGTGAAGTTGATTTGTGAAAGTTTGAAAGCAACCTCCGATTGTCAGAAATCATATGCAGACCTGAATAAGGATATAGAATTCCAAATCGGCGATAAAGTGTTCCTGAAAGTGATACCATGGAAAAAAAAATGCTTAGATTCGGTCGTAAAGGCAAGTTAAGTTCGAGATTCATTGGACCATTCGAAATTATTAAACGTATTGGTCCTATTACGTATAAATTGTTATTGCCGCCTGAATTAGAGAATATTCACAATGTTTTCCATGTTTCAATGCTCCGTCGGTACAAATCCGACCCGTCACATGTGATTAATCCGTTTGAAATTGAAATTTAGCCCAATTTAAGCTATGAAGAAGGACCAATTCGTATTTTAGCTCACGAGGTGAAAGAATTGCGAAATAAGAAAATTTCGCTGGTGAAGGTGCTTTGGCATAAACATGGGGTCGAGGAAGCCACTTGGGAATTAGAAGATTCAATGAAAGAACGTTATCCAAACCTTTTTACCGGTAAGATTTTTTAGGACGAAAATTCCTGAGGGGGGAGAGTTATGACAGCCCGGATTTGACCCTAGTCGGAACAGTGGTTTCGAGACCACAAATCTGAGTCAGAAAATATACGAATATTATTTTTCTGTGTTCTAAATGCGTGAACTACGATGTGTTAAAGTTTCGTGTTTAAATTATGAGATTTGGGTGCTAAATTACTAAAAAGGGATTAAATTGCATCAAATGAATTACATGCATATTATCATGAAAGTGCTTAAATGCCATGTTTCTTTAGTATCAGGCTCTTAAAAGGCAAATAAGCCATTTGTTGAATTGATGTACGGTAGTGGGAGTAAGTATGTGATATTATATGCATTTTATAATAATGATATGAAATTTAATTTATGTCATAATAAGAAACATGAATAAAATAAAACAAAAAGGGTGAAAAAAACAAAGTGTTTGCATGTTCTTCTCTTCATTGCCGAAACTAAAAGAACTAAGAAAAGAAAAAGCTCTTTGATATTCGGTCACTAGGAGATCAAAAATCTAAGGTTAGTTTCTATATATATTGATAAAGTCTTGTATTTTTGAGCTTGTTGTTATGATATATACATAGCCCATGTGTTAATTTTGGAGATTAATTGTATTATGGTATTCGGCCATGGAGGGTTTTTCTTTTATTTGGTTATTGATGATTTTAAAAAATGAAGGGTATATGTTAGATTACTAGAGATTTTCATTTAGTTTTATATGATTTGTAAACTAGAGGTGAATTTGTAAAAATTCATGAAATTTAGTTAAAAGAAGGACTAAATTATGAAATGTGCTAAACATGAGGGCCTGTATTTGATAGTGGAGTATTCGGCTGTAACTAGAAGCAATTAAAATGTGATTAAATTGGTATTTTGTGCAATCGGACTAAATTCCCGAATGTGACAAATAGTAGGGGTGAATTCGGCAATTTGTTTAAATATTTATATATTGGATTGAAGCACGTGAAAATTTAGTTTAATTGGGTCTCATTTGAAAATTTGAAGCTCAAGAAGAAAAGAAATCCAATTCGGTTAGGGGGAAAGCTAAATTAGTCGAGTAGTCGAAAATTTCAGTGCGAGAATATCTGAGGTAAGTCATTAACTCGTTTTATGCAATAAATTTTATAAATGAATTGATATATGTGTTAGATGGAATTTTTAGATGAGTAATCCATATGTGCCGATTATGAATTTTTAGTGATAATAATAATACTCACAATGTGTTAAATGTGATTTTCGAATATGAAATGAATGAGCGAAGATGTGTTTACATTCGGTATGGAAGATTTTAGCCGATAAGTTCTTGTGTTATGTTATGTATTAAATTTTAAGATATATTTGATTTAATTGCCAAATTGAAAATTTGCAAATGGGTTCATGTTATATTCGAATGTTGTATGAGATAGTAAAAGATTTTCATGGATATATTTTGAGGTTGCTAAATATGATTGATGAGAGTAGATGATATTTGTTGTAGAATGGGAGTGAATGCCGAATGTGTCATGAAGTAATGTATGAATTTCTATTATGACAAAAAATGAGGTTTTGAATGTGTTTTGTAGTTGGAGGTGTGAAAAAAAAGACGTGGATAGTATTTTGGTTGTTAATTGAGGGTATAAATTATATGTGTGAACCTATTTTGGGTTATTGCCTAGTAGGCTTAGTGCCAGTGAACATATTCAAGCTCAGTGCGTAGCAGGCTTAGTGCCGGTGAACCTATTCAGGCTTATTGCCTAGCAGGCTTAGTGCCGGTGATTAATTCAGGCTTAGTGCCTAGCAGGCTAAATGCCGGTGACTTTATTTCCGAGTTTTGATAATGGGGATTCAAGTGTAATGAAAGAAGCGTTTAAGTGGAAATTTTTATGCTAAGTAATCTACCTTACATTCGGCCAAATAGGTATGTTTATGTGATTGGTTGTTAAATATTGAATGGTCAAAAAGGCTAAAAAATCTCACAAGAATTATGGCTTTTGATGTCAACGCTGCGAATTTCAAATCTCAAGATAACACTTAAAATTGGGGAAAACAACCTAGAAAAAATTAAGTTCTCAAAATTTTCAACTTATCTTGCTTGATTCTCTAATGTCTCAAAGTTTGAATAATCAAAAGTAGAAGTACCTATGTCTTAATTCTTAACATATCAATAAAAATCATAAATCAATCGGAACTCATTTTAATAGGGATTGAGAATAATGCAGAGAGTGAAAGTGAGAATTCGGGATTTGAGAACAATGCAACAAGTTAGTGGCAAAAATTTTCAGGGGTTCAAGGATAATACAAAGAATGAAAGTGAGTTCCCCCCACACTTAAGATGCACATTGCCCTCAATGTACAAAGATATCATTAGTAGCAATAGAAGCATAAAATCATAAGATAGGGAGAGAAGTGAAACTCCCTGAATATTGGATGAATTCCCTGAGCTGGGTGTGAAGATTTGTAGAGAAGGGTGTTTATCCATAATTTTCGTGCCAAAAGGATATGAAGATCGGGCTCGTGGTGGCTATGGTCTTGGTGGCAAGGGTCGTGGTCGTGTAAGAACTAGCAGTCGTAGCAGGGTTTTCCCATTAGATATAGTTTTGAGCTGTAAAGCTCTTTTGAAACTGCGATAGTATTTATCAGTATTAAGGAATTTGGATTAGCACAATGTATTCGTTAGGAAATAACTAACATTAAATATTTGAAATAAAATAAACTAAGTTCTTAAAAAAATGAAATTCAAATAATGAAAAAGATAAAATAAAAGAAAAAGGAAAAATAAAAATGAAAATAAAAGAGAAGATAAGAGGACTCGTGAGTCCTAATCTTCACATGGTTCTTGAGGTGGGGATGGCGGTGCGAGACGAAGGTGCTGACAAATCTGAGATAGAGTAGCATCAATGTGATCAAGGCACTGAAAACATTGTTGCTGGAGTTGTGCGAACTGCTCAGAAGAGACATAGTCTAAAGCTGCCACATGAACTGGGCGGCGAGTAGGTGGTGGCTCCTCGTGGGATAGGGGGACATCATCAGTAATGTCTTCTGGGTCCTCATGCTCGGTGGATTGAGCTAGCTAGTACTGAGGAGGATCACTCCAATGTCGGCGTTGAATCATCCTCAAATAAAGCATACTTTGGATGCCCTACGGGGGCATCTGACTGATGAGGGTGTAAGAGGATGTCTGGGCCTCTGTGTTGAGGAAGCCAAAGTAACGGGCCAGGCAGGTCATGTACAGGCCCATCAATATTACACCCCTTTGATACCGTTTGGTTTGGTGCTGAATGGCATGGGCGATGAAGTAGGCGAGATTGAGCACGTGTGCATGCGCCATGCTCGACAAAAAGTAGGTTTCATGGGTGTTGACGACACTGGTGCTCTCGCGTCAATGTATGAGCGAGTAAGGAATGAAGGTACCTCAATGAAGGGGCGAGAGCTGTCGCCTTGGAGCGACTGGGATCGTAAGTGGCCAAAACAGGGACTAAGGCCTGCCAAAACTTGGCTGGAGAAAAATGGATGTGGCGGTGAAGCTCTGAGAGGTCTTCCTCCTTCATAAACTGCTCAGTATATAAACCAGTGCTGTACCAAAATCTGGTACCCTGAGCTGTCGAACAATGCCCCCTAGACGGAATTGGACTATCCTTGGATCGTTGTATCGAGACATGACCGTCTGAAGATGAAAAGTGGAGCAGAGCTCTAAGGTGAGCTCGAGGTAACTGGGCTTGATGATTTGGAAGAATTGGTCCCACGGGTCCGTCGTCAACAAAGCTCGTACCGTGTCTACTAGTTGGACCCATTCTAATTCGGCCTAGTCAATGCACTTTCCTACTCCGAGGGGTCTGGCCCTTAGAATTTAAAACAGTTCCTCTTAGGAACTTTGCAGAAATTGGAGGAAAGGGTGTCTGATTTTGGTTCTGGCTCTAGTGGAGGGACCACCGAGCCCCTTTCGTTTTTTGGAAGTAGGGACGGCAACTTTCTTTCCTCGTGAGGACGACATGATTCCTGAACGAAAGTTTTGAAACAATTTTAAAAAAATAGACAATATGCATATTCTTAAGTTGCTAAACTAACTAACAAAATAAGCTAATCAACACTTACTAAGTATCTAATGCAAGAGGTAATTTCAAAACAAATAAATTCGGTGTTTGAGTTATCCTAAGCATGGAACTTAACATAATGATGAAGACAATGGTTCCTATAGTGAGTTTATATCATCAATGTGTGTTAGAATCAATGGCATGAGATAGCTAAAGGTGGCAGCAAGAGAATGATTCAAGATGGCATTATTCTAAATCAATATATCATGGGTATTGCATGGATATCAAATGTAACACCCTTATCCCGTAACCGTCGCCGGAATAGGTAAGGGGCATTACCGGATTTGTAACTCATGTCAAAACAGAAAAATTTTGAAACTTTTTCTTGAAATGAATATCATTCATTTAGATAAATACTAAACACAGCCAGGGATAAAATTTAAACTTCTATAAGTAAACATTCAAAAGATGCTATTTTCGCATGGCTTATGTACATTAACTAAAATTTT
This sequence comes from Gossypium stocksii, assembly GCA_020496765.1. Classification (NCBI taxonomy): domain Eukaryota; kingdom Viridiplantae; phylum Streptophyta; class Magnoliopsida; order Malvales; family Malvaceae; genus Gossypium; species Gossypium stocksii. The sequence continues at coordinate 43,401,565 of CM035628.1, read as the reverse complement.
CTTCCGCTAATAATTAATTCTATAAATGCCATAAGATGACCCAAACATAGCAGGACCTAACAGTGGATAGTGACAGTGTGACGAGTTGCTAACGATCCCCGAGCAAAAGGCCAAAATCAATAATCTATAAAACAGAGAAACATAACAACAGAGTAAGCTTTTGTAAGCTTAGTAAGTCTTAAGCAATTTAAAACCATTGAACTCAAATATAACCAATTTGTTTATTTGATTCACATATAACATTTCATTTCATATCTATAGTTACCCTCATCGGTCAAATCAAAATGTATATCTCCCAATATCCTATAATATTTCTCCATAACCGAATACCCACATATTCATATGGCATTTTCATATATGCTTTTCATTTTACAATCATGATTTAATTCTGATGGGTCTAACATGTACAAGTATTTAACACATACCTGACCAACCAAATTAAAAGTCGATCTTACGAATTCTCATATAACCTCTTTCTAGGTATACTGCACTTTTTAGCCGAATATACACAATTACGTAATACACAATAAGCAGATAATTTTTCACTTGATAGTGATCTCTTATAAACATCGGTATATTACATATTTTCACATAACTTTTCACATTGACCAAATGCACAATAATCATAGAAACAGTCTTATTGTTTTACTCACATATGCATCACCTAAAAACCTTGTGATTTAATCCAAATCAAGCTTAAATATAAGCTCAGAATACATACCTGTCCAACCTAACGCACTGAACGTATTTATTAACAATTGTTACTGTGAAGTCATATAATCTTATGCTTTACTCGAATCATCAGCGAGACCTTTAGCTTGGATAATCCCCACGCGTAGTCATCGGGTCTTACCCGGACATAATCTCCACACGTAGTCATCGGGTCTTATCCGAAATATATTTCCAAGTTTCATGTACATTTAATCAGATGTTACAACATTCACATCGACTATCATATTTGTAATTCATTTGCCTCATCAAATATCTAATCATACACACTTTTCACAATTGGTCATTCGGCCACAATATATACACATCTCATACATATTTCACATTAGCCATTTGGCGTTACCACATATGCATGTCTCATAGATATTTCACATTAGCCATTCGACTTTACCACATATACATATCTCATACACATTTCGCATTAGCCATTTGGCTTTACCACATACACAAGCACATATATAAGATGATATTTTTATCATCACTTGCTAATACATCACATATTTTGCTTTCATTTAAATAACCACTCAGACATATTACACTTCTAAATAACCATTCGGCCTCACTATACAATAAAGATAGCACACATTTCATAAAGGCCATTCAGATAACTTACACACATTTGATATTAGCCATTTCGGCCTCACCACACATACATATCTTGTACATCAATTTCATCATAACAAAATTGACTAGGTATACTAGTCATTTACGGCTTATAGCCTCACTTTAATACGGATTCGGTACTTTGATTACAATATTTAATCGATAGTTTATAAGCAAGTCAAATAGTTTTATCAATGTTTACTACATAATCACAAATTCACTACAAGTTGTTTTCCTGAGTAATAGTCATTAAATTATTCGTAACTGGAGCTACAAAACTCCAAATGAAGTGCTGTTAATTTTCCCTGAAAATAGACTCATATATCTTTTATCCATAAAATTTTTAGAACTTTTAGTTCAGCCAATCAATACCAGATTTTTCTTAAAGTTTCCCTTGTTTCACTATTTGACTATACTGACCACTCTTCACTACGAATCAAATTCCTCATTGTAAAGAATTCAAAATATGTTCTTGTTTATTTCATTTGAAACTAGACTCATTAAGGAGTCTAAGCATATAAATTTTGTCTTATAAAATTTTTTGTAAAATTTATAATAATTTTCTAAAACTAGAACAGGGGATTTTGGAGTCATTCTGACACTGTCTCACACAACTTTAAATATCTCATTATCGGAAATTTCTTTGCTTACACAATTTCTTTTGTAAGAAACTAGACTCATTAAGCTTTAATTTCATAATTTATTCAGCCTCTAATTCAACTCCAAGAATTTATGGTGATTTTCTAAATTCACGTTACTGCTACTGTCCTAAGCAGATTTATTACAAATTTACTCTTCTGACATATCCTTTTAGCACTTCATATTATCATATCCATTTGGCAACATATCATATCAATAACTTACCTATACTTCATAATAGCCATTATGCTATATGCATAAAAATACAATAGAGTTATGATTCTTTTAATATGTACTTAACATATCATACTCAATCATATTATAGGCTTTAATACTTAAAACTTACCTCAAATATATTTGAATGGTTACGAAACGGTTACTCAATTACTTTCTCTTTCCCCCTATCCAACTTCGAACCTCCTTGCTCTTGAGCTTAAATAACACAATATGTTCGATTAATAAATCAACCAAAATGATTTATGGATTAATCATATTTATTTCCAAGCATTATCTTATAACATCCAACTTATAATCTTATTAATAACTTTCATTGGCCGAATGTTAAATAACACATTGGCATATAACATATAATCATCATGACATTCATTCAACCGAAAGGATTTTCATGTATACAAATCAATATTAAAGCTTCCATATTCGGCAATCACCCTTTTTTTTAAAAAAAAACAATATGTATCTCATTTCATATAGTTATGTCATGATTCAATTTCATACTAATTACTTTACCTCTAGTTCGCACACCAAAGCAAAAATTTACATAGCTTATCAACTTCTTATACCTGAATTGAAATATGTAACCGAATGTCTCTATAAGCACGAGTTACCAACATAAGGAATATGTATATATATACATACATATAATGCACACTTTAATATCATACTTCTATTTATTTCTCAATTTATACTATAGCTTCATGACAAATAGCTTAGTCCCATGTCAAAGTATTAAACATTTACCATATTACTAATGCCACATATGCAATTCTATTCTTGCTTATAAGCATAAAATCCCATTATGTCTATTCTATAACCATTCGGCTTTAGCAACTTAATTCACCTTTTTTTTTTTATAAAACCACATTCGGCCATCACTTGAATAGGTTAGCAAAATTTCAACTAAATTTCTATTATTTAAAAACTACATTCGGGGCTTCACTTATTCTTCCATGCTCATTTAAAACACAAGGAAAACAATTCACTCACCCAAATCTTTACATAGCCGAATGTCTTTAGACAATTTGGCCGAACCAAGCAATAAAACTTCAAAAATTAACTCACAAATTCACTTTCATACAAGTTTTAACCTTACTCTAAACTCTAAGTATTCATTCCTCAATTTAAAATCAAGCATTGCCGAATTCATAAATTCCATTAACACCCCCTACTCAACTCCCATCATAATCTTTCAAGCTCAACTCACCCATTTCCAACTTAGCCCATATTCGGCTATCAAAATACACAAATTAACAATTTAATCATCAACCTAAAAAAAAAAAAGCAAAAATTCCATGCTTAACTACACAAGCCGAATGCAAATTGCCCATATATGACACTCATGACCAAATTTAATTAGTTTAGACACATCCTTAATCACTTATTATCAAATATCATCAAAACATTAGCAATTCCATACATGAAACCATGACCGTATACTTCATGGATCAAAATCCCAAAAACTAATACATGGGTCTTGTTGTGAGCTTCAAAACCAACCAAATTTCACAAAAATCCAAAGAAAATACATGAAAACTCACCTTATTTGAAGCCTTACTAGCCGAATGCTTCATGTTAACCTTTCTCTTTTCATTTCTTAGTTTCGGCTATGGAGGCATGAGTGAGTATTCCACTTTGGTATTATCACCATTTTCTTTTTTCATCTATTATTATTATTACCTTTTTATTTTATGCACCCATTATACATGTATTCACATGGTACAAATTAAAAGCAAACAAAATGTCATGATTAGGTTAGTTGGCCAGCCACTCATAGAAAAATAGGGCATTTTTACATGCAAACCCATGTCTTCACAATATACTACTATTTTGTCCTCACACATCTACCTAACATATTTTCCAAGTTTCACAATTAAGCCATGTCAAGTGAAATTCACATTTATAACTCTAAATTAAAACACCTAGAATGTCACACATGATTTGTCACATATACTAGGCATCAAAATAGATATTAAATTATTATTATTATTATTTTTGACTCGGTTTTTGTGGTCTCGAAACCACTTCTCGACTAGGGTCAGAATAGGGCTGTTACATCAAATAAGCATTGAAAATAAAAGAATGAAACATGTATGAATGAAACAACAATAAAAATAGAACTAATTAAAAATATAAGCAAAGATTAAGAGAAAAGGGAGAAAGGGGGACCAAATGAGTGATTATAGGGGCGAAGCACGGTCGTGGTGGTGCTTGCACAGACGTGGTGGCGTGGCTTAGGTCGACAGCGGCGCTAGGGATGGCTGGTATAGGTTGTGGGTGAAAATGGTTTAGGGTGTTGGGTGAAGAAGACAATGAATAGTATTGGTTTTATATAGGATTTGTGACACGCCCGTGTGAAACGTTTTTAGCCCGTGTGGTTTGAATTTCAAGGGTTTTAGTGCGCCTTAGTCATGACATATGCCCATGTTCTTTTGGGGTGTTAGGGCACACGGCCGTGTCGCATGGCTGTGTCCTTCAATGTTCGCTTCTCCCACGCCCATGTAGGTGGTTACACGCACATGTATGGATTGGCAGGTTCGACCATGGGGTTAGGGCATAGGCGTGTCACACGCCTTTGTTGATTCAACAGGATCGACCATGGCCTTGGGGCACGGGCGTGTCGTACGCCCGTGTTGATTTATCAGGATTGGCCACGACCACCTTGTATGGTCATGTCGAAGTGTCACAGCCTGTGTGTTAGAAAATTTTTGTCCTGTTGGTGCAGGACCATATCGCACGACTATGGCTTTGCCCATAGTGTCTACATGGCCTTAGGCACGCCCGTGGGCATGGCCGTGTGGCATGAAAAACCTACATTCAGAAGGTTAGTTGATGAATTAAAGAGCTTAAACAAAAGTATTTTACTATGTCAGTGCTCAGGTTGCCTCCCGAGAAGCGCTTGTTTATAGTCTAAGCTCGACTTTCTTCAAGCTTGCACTATCATAGTGGTTTGAGGAGTTCGAACTCCTTTCTCTTGCCATTAGTTTCACTAACAAAATAAGGTTTGAGTCGAGTATAATTTATCATGAAAGTTCCAAATGTCTTGTGTGTTATCTCGACTGTACCGTAGGGGAAAATTTTCATTATTGTGAAAGAAGGAGTATCACCTGTATGAACTTTTGAATTTAAAATTCGAGGATATTCCTCCTCTAGGTAGACCTTATCCCATTTTTACCTTAGGGTCATCATGGTGATGCTCTGGTGTGATATGGCATACTTTGGGTTTCTCTTGTCGGTAGTTTAGCCACTCGTCTAATTCTTCAAGCTGTAGCATTCATTTTTCATGAGTGGTCCCCTTGGATGGATTCGTCTGTTGTTTGATCTGACCTATGTGAAGAGTGTCCTACAAAGAAGGTTGGGCGGTGAGATCGTTTTTATTATTAAGACTCGTAATAACTTCTTTATTGTCAACAGTCTTATTAGAGTTACGAGCCTGCAAAGTAATTTTGTCATCACCTACGCGAAGTGTGAGCTCGCCTGTACCTACATCAATTATGGTTTTAGCAGTTGCTAAAAAGGGTCGCCCTAAGATTAGGGGTACATTGCTATCCTCATCTATGTCTATAACAACAAAGTCAACTGGGAATATAAATTTATCAATTTTGACAAGCACAACTTCAATTATGCCCTTAGGAAATCTAATGGTTTTATCAGCCAATTGGATGCTCATCTTAGTTTGTTCAGGTTTCTCAAGACCTAGTTGCTTAAACAATTTGTATGGCATTATGTTAATACTTGCTCCTAAATTAGCTAAAGCATTTTTAACATCTAAACTACCAAGTAAAAAAGGAATTGTAAAACTCCCTGAATCTTTTAGTTTGTTGGGTAGCTTATTCTACAAAATTGCTGAGCACACTGCATTCAATTCCATATGAGATGACTCATCTAGCTTTAGTTTGTTCGTCAAGAGCTCTCGTAAAAATTTAATAGCATTTGGCATTTGTGACAGAGCTTCAATAAATGGTAAGTTAATATGTAATTTCTTTAAGAGTTTAAGGAATTTACCGAATTGCTCGTCTATGCGGTCTTTCCTTAGCTTGTTTGGATATGGGACACGAGGCTTATATTCTTTAACAAACGGTTCTTTGGGACTTGCCTAATCCTTATCGCTACTTACCGTAGTCTCCTTACTTGGCTCTTGTTTAGTTTTAGGTAACCCTTCTTCATCAATCATGTCAATGGCATGGAGTTACTCCTTAGGGTTGGTCTCTGATATACTCGCGATATTAAGTAATAAAATTTATAAAAACTGATCACACCAAAAACTAACTAACATCACGATTTTAAAGGCAAGCGCACCTATCGAACAGTAATATAGTTTAGCGACAAGACCGAGTTATCATACCCAAGGGAACCAAAAGTACTAATACTTCCTTCCTATTATCTAGCCTAAAAATAAAAGAGGATTGATTGAAACTAATTCTAAAACTAACTAAAAGTGCACAAAAAGTAAATTGGGGAAAACTTTAGGGAAAAGCTGATTGATATAAGCAATACTTAAGGGAGAATCCACCTAGACTTCACTTGTTATTAACTTCTTGAACTAGATGATGTCTTCACTTGACTTGATCCGTAGAGATCCCTAACTTATGTTAATACCTCTTTTGAGGATAAGAACAACTAGGCCTAGGCTGTTAACTAAAATTTCTTTATTAATTAACACCCTAGGTTGCATTAATTCGATCTATGGATCCCCCTATTAGGTTTGACCCTAATCCGGCAGAGTTATGTCACCTTATGTCTAGGGTTGCATACAACTCTACTTAATTATGGTAGATCTGCTCTTAAAACAGGGACTTTTGCTCCTCTGCCTAAGCACATCAAGTTCTTGAAGTAATACCTAGGATTATTAAATCAAGAATGAAGAACACATAATTAAGAACAATTTAAGTATTTATCAAATAATTCAAGAGTAAGTAATAACAAGATCTGTCTTAAGTTTCATCCCTCTCAAGTATTTGAGGGGTTTATTTTATAATAAAGAACGAAAACATCTCAGAAGTATTAAGATAACAAAACATAAAGAACCCAAAAACCCCTGAAGGAATTTAGGGAGATCCTCTATCTTGATGTAGAATTTTAGCTTCTGGGATGAATCAATCGGCTTCCCTAGGAGTAATTCCTTGCTTTCATTCATTGTGTTGGCAGAATTATGGCGCTTTTTCTTCAGAGAAAAGAGTATATCTTTAGAGTTGCGTCCTGGGGTCTTTATATAGAGTTTAGAATGGCTTTCTTAGCCCCTAAGTATCCAAATCCGAGTGAAATTCCTCTTCCTCACAACTAGAACACGCCCGTGTGCCACGCTCGTGTGATTTTGACAAGAGACCTTGTTCGGGACTATTGGGGTGGCACAGCCGTGTGCCCTGGCCGTGCTTGTCGGGGGCTGGACCGTGTGGTCTTCGTGTGGCACGGCCGTGGCACACGGCCGTGCGGTGACTTCTTGGGCCATGTCGATTTCACATTTTGGCCCATTTTATCCGTTTTTGGTCCATTTTCCATTCTTTTCTCTTCCCTATGCTCTCCTGAGTATAAGATATGAAAAAGAAAGATTAAGAGCACCAATTCTCACTAATTTGATAATAATACATCCAAAATATAGGCTAAACATGAGTTAAAAATATGTATAATTAATCGTTTATCAGTCTCGGTGTTGCTTGATAACCCACCTTGTGGTCTTTCAGAAATTAGCTTAGTGAGCTGGCCTATTTGAGTTTCGAGTCCTTGAATGAACGCTTGTTGGTTCTTATGTGCCGTCTCGGTGTTCTGGAAGCGGGTTTCTAACACGACGATAAATTTTTTGAGTATCTCCTCAAGGTTCGGCTTTTTCTTTTGCTGGTATGGTGGTTACTGAAATCCCGGAGGAGGTGGTGGTCTTTGATTTTCTTGATTGCCTTGTCCTCCCCATGAGAAATTGGGGTGATTCCTCTAGCCTGCATTGTAAGTATTACTATAAGGGTTATTTTGAGATCTAGAATTATTACCCATATAGTTGGCTTGCTCGTTTTCCATGCCATATCCATAAGTGGGATACTCAGAATTGCTCATGTTTCCTTGGATTGAGTCACATTGCATCACTGGGTGTACCTGCGTAGAACCAACTAATCGTCAATCTTTTTATTTAAGAGTTTTACCTTATTAGAAAGCATGGTGACCGCATCAACATTAAAAACCTCTGCAGCTTTTTGTGGCTTCATTCTCATGACTTGCCACTGATAATTGTTCAGCGACATTTCCTCTATAAACTAGTAAGCTGCTTCTGGCCTTTTGTTGTTGATTGTTCCACCGACGGCTGCATCGATCATTTGTCTCGTAGAAGGATTCAAACCATTGTGAAAGGTTTGCACTTGTAACCATAAGGGTAACCCATCGTGAGGGCACCTTCTCAATAAATCCTTGTATCTCTCCCAAGCATCATAAAGTGTTTCTAAATCCATCTGCACAAAAGAAGAGATACCGTTCCTTAATTTAGCCGTTTTAGCCGGCAAAAAATATTTGAGTAAAAATTTTTTGGTCATTTGTTCCCATGTAGTGATAGACCCTTGTGGTAAAGAATTTAACCACTATTTAGCTTTATTCCTCGACGAAAATGGGAATAGCCAAAGGTGAATGGCATCATCAAAAACGCCATTTATTTTAAACATGTCGCAAAATTCCAAAAAGTTGGCTAAATAAGCATTAGGATCTTTATCCTGCAAACCATCAAACTAAACAAACTGCTGTATCATCTGAATAGTGTTAGGGTTCGATTCAAAATTATTTGCAGCAATAGTAGGCCTAACAATACTAGATTCAATACTAGCCAAATTAGGTTTAGCATAATCATACATAGTACGAGGAACAGGATTTTGCTCAACAGGATTTGCAGCTACCACATGAGGTAGCTGATTATCTTGATTTGCCTCCATCTCTTCAGTAGGTTCAAGTTCTTCTTCTTGTCCTTATTCTGGATATCGCAAATCTCTCTGTGAGTTCTACGAACTGTGGCTTCTAAATCGCCATCAAACAATAATGGTCCCCTTGGGTTTCTTCTAGTCATAAACCAGTGACACCTGGAAGAGAAAAGTAAAAAGAAAATTTTAGTAAATAAAAACCTAAAATAAAAATAGAAAATAAATTGCAATAAAAGTAAAGATGGCTAAAGTAATAGGAATCGTGTGTTCCCAATATTTTAGTTCCCCGGCAACGGTGACAAAAACTTGATCTCGTTATGTGATGAAGTAATAAATTGATCGTACCTAAAAAACTAACTTTTGTCACGATAAAAGGCAAGCGCACCTATCGAGTAGTAGTATAGCAAGTGGCAAGACCTGAATATCGAATCCAAGGAACTAAAAGTACCAGTAATGACTTTCTTCCTATTATCTAGCCTAAAAATAAAGATGGTTGGTTGTAACCTATTCTAAATTAAACTAAAGAAACGACAAAAAGTAAATTGGGAAAATTACTTTGGGAAAACTGATTGATAAAGACAATACCTAAGGAAGAATCTACCTAGACTTCACTTGTTATCTCACGCTGAACTAGACGATTTCTTCATTCGACTTGATCTGTAGAGATCCCTAAATTATGTTAATATCTCCATCGAGAATAAGAATAATAAATCCTAGGTTGATTAATTGAAATCTCTTTCTAATTAAAACCCCTAGTCTTGCATTAACTCGATCTATGGATCCCCATATTAGATTTGACTCTAATTTAATAGATTTTCGTCATCCTATGTCTAGGATTACGATCAACTCTGCTTAATTGTGTTGGATCTACTCTTAAACAGGGACTTTTGCTCATCTACCTAAGCACATTCGACTTAAATCAATATCCCGGAAATATCAATTCAAGAATTAAAAACACAATTAAGAACAAGTCAAATATTTATCATATAGTTCATATAACAATAACAAGATTCATCTTAGGTTTCATTGCCCTTAGATATTTGGGGTTTTAGTTCATGTTTATAAAAAGAAACATCTCAAAATAAAGAAAATAACAAAATATAAGAAAACCCAAAACTCCTGAAAAGATTAAAGGGAGATACTCTGTCTTAATGTAGATCTTGGCTTCTAAGATAGATCAATTGGCTTTCCTTCGAATAATTCCTTGCCTCTAGCTCTCCGTCTTGGCGAGAACACTATATCCTTGGCGGGAATAATGCCCCCTTGTAGTTGCCTCCTAGGGTCTTTATATAGAGTTTGGAAAGTCTTTCTTAGCCCCTAAGTAGCTTTTTCCTCGTGAAAATGAACTTCCTCATGACAGGGACACACCCGTGTGCTACGCCTGTGTAAGTCGATGCTAGGCTATGTCCAAGCCTGTTAAAGTGGCATGGTCGTGTGGGTTGCCCGTGTGAATCGAGTCCAAGCCATGCTAAAGCCTGTTTATGTGGCACAGTCGTGTGACACACCCGTGTGGTAAACTCTAGGCTATGTTGATTCCTTGCTTTGGCCCATTTTCTCCGTTTTCGGTCCGTTTCTTCCCTAAGCTCACATGAGTATAAAACATGAAATAAAAGGTTTTGGAGCATCAAATTCCACAAATCAAGGAATAATTCATCGATAAATGTGCTAAGCATGAGGTAAAAATATGTATAATTTATGGTTTATCACTTACCATTTATTAAAGCTCTTTCGCAGATGCCAAACGCTGTTAAGTTCTTAAAAGAGCTCTTAATAAAAAAACGAAAGCTAGATGAGTCGTCTCATGTGGAGCTGAATGCAGTTTTGTCAGCCATTTTACAGAACAAACTACCTAACAAATTAAAAGATCCAGGGAGTTTTACGATTCCTTATTTAATTGGTAGCTTAGATGCTGAAAATGCTTTGGTTGATTTAGGGGCTAGTATTAATGTAATGTCTTATAAACTGTTTAAACAACTAGGACTTGGGAAACCCAAACAAACTAGGATGAGCATCCAATTGGTTGATAAAACAATTAGATTTCCTCAGGTATAATTGAATATGTGCTTGTTAAAATTGACAAATTTATATTCCCAGTTGATTTCATTGTTTTAGACATCGATGAGGATAGCAAAGTGCCATTAATTTTAGGGAAACCCTTTTTAGCAACTGCTAGGACTATCATTGATGTAGGCACAGGCAAACTCACACTTTGCGTAGGCGATGACACAATTACTCTGCAAGCTCGTAATTCTAATAGAACTTTTAATAATAAAGATGTTATTACGGGTTCTTGTAACAAGGATAATCCCACTGTTCAACCTCCTTTGCAGGATACTTTTAACGAAAGTACAATTGAGCCACATTCGAGTTCATGCTACAATAAGGGAGCAGTCCAGGAAGAGCGAATGTTACAAATTGACGAACTAGATGAGTGGCAAAACTATAACAAGAAAGAAACAAAAAAAATGCCACACCGAACCAAAGCATCACCATGATGACCCTAAGGTAAAGCAGAATCAATTTAAGGTAGGGGATAAGGTATTATTAGAGGAGGAGGATCCTCGAATCTTGAATTCAAAATTTCATATAGGTAATATACCTCCCTTTACAGTAATGAAAACCTTTCCCTATGGTACGGTCAAGATAACACAGAAAGAACATGGCACTTTCAAGGTAAATCATACTTGACTTAAACCTTATTTTGGTTCTAAAATTGATAGTAGGAGAGAGGAGTTTCAACTCCTCAAACCACTGTGACTGTGCAAGCTCAAGATAAGTCGACCTTAGACTCTAAATAAGCACTTCTTGGGAGGCAACCCGAGCACTAACATTATTGATTTCTTTAAATTTAGTCCCTAAAGCACAGATTTCTCAAAGTCACACGGCCAGGCATACGGGCGTGCCTGAGTCCGTGGCTATACCATTGATGGAAACACGACTGTACGACATGGCCATGTGAAAATAGAGGGAAATTTTTCCCAAGACATGGACTTCGACAAATTGCCATGGTTGTGCGATAGGGCCGTGGGCGAACCTGTAAATCAACACAGGTGTGCAACACGCCTATGCCAATAGGCCGTGGTTGAAACTAAGAAATTAGCACGGGCATGTGACACGCCCGTGCCTAGCACCCGTGGCAAAACCATAAGTCCAAGAAACACACAGGCTAGACCCAGGACATACGGGCGTGTGCCAAATCCCCTATCTTAAACAGCACCACCACCAGCAGATATTCATCTGCCGATAAGGACATTTGAGTCCAGTTTCTTTTATTTTTATTTTTAAGTTACCTGCATTCTTAATTTTCTTTACTTGTAAATACTTATATTTTTCACTTTATCGAGTAATACGTTAATTCTTCTCACAGTTGTGTTTTCCTCAATAGCCCAGAATCATGAACTTCAAGTAGTCCTTTCTCCAATTCAGCTTTCACTATTCTAAGGAATTCATCAAGAAAATTCAAGGAGTCTCATTTCCATCCCTCACTTATGATCTATGCTTATATTTTTACCTATTCTTGTACATTGAGGGCAATGTACATCTTAAGTGTGGGGAGGGGCACACTTTCACTTTTGCATTATTCTCAAACCCCTGAATCTTGTCTTGTCTCTCAAGTCACTTTCTCATATCACTATTAGAATGAATTCTGATTGATTTATGATTTTTATTGATATGTTTAGGATTAAGACATGGGTATTTGTGCTTTGATTATTCAAACTCTAAGACATTAGAGAATCGAGCATGATAAGTTGAAATTTTTGAGAATTTAAAATTTTTCTAGGTTATTTCCCCAAATTAAGGTATTATCTTGAAACTTGAAATTCAGAGGATCGACATCAAAAGTCACAATTCTGGTGAGATTTTTGAGCCTTTTGAGCATACATCCTTTTATGCTCACTTTTATTGTTGCTTTGAGTGAGTCAATACTGATTTGTTATATTAGAACTTGCTTCGATTATGCATGTCAAGACCACACCATTGATTTGATATATCGAGATGATAAAGGCACTTAAGTTTAACTTACTCACTCCATAAAAAGCCTACCCTCATAATTAACCATTAGTGAACCCACTTGAGCCTAACAAACCATTTATTGATTTACTCTTAATATTAACCCATAAACCTATTTTTGATTCTTTAAGAATTTCCCTCACTCTAATTTGATCCTTATTTTTGTAGAGATTTTAATTGACTAATTATCTAGTTATGTTCTCCTTTTTAGTTTGTAAGTTCATAAAATATTCAATTTGTTCTAAAAAAAATGTGTATATATATTTCAGTTGTAATTTAATGTTTCGCATATTTCTATTATGAGCTTTTGATTTTTAAACGATGTTAGTTAAAAGGCTTTATTCTAGGAATATGTTTCAGTGATAGAGATTTTTCTAGATAGATGATTTTTTGGTTCAATCTCAATTCTAACCCTCTTTTTCATCTTGTGACCACACCCCTAACCAAAGCCCCATTACAACCTTCTAAAGACCTTTTGATCGATGTGTCATCTCAATTTATAGTGGTGGAGATTTGATTTTCATGCAAGCTGGTAATAACTTTTCATGTTGACTATTAGGTGCTTAATTTCTGAACCCTAAACACTTCGAGTGGATAGAGTGAATCTTTAGTGAGGATGTCAACTCTTGTTAATTTTGAATTCAAGGTAATTACTTAGAAGAGGGGAGAATGCCTATGTTTCCGTGATAAGATTCTCAACTTAGAATGTTTGAAACTTTGATGTTCTTTTAGTTGAATTCTCGATGTATGATTACTCATGGATTGATTCGAAACATTATTGATAAGATTTATAAGTTGAAAAGAATGATTTTTAATTGTGAGTTGAGGATTTTGATTGAGGACAATCGAAGTCTTAAGTGTGGGGGCATTTGATAAACTACAATATATACATATTTTTATCCCACATTTAGCACATTTATGGATGAATTATCATCGAATTTGTGGAATTTGATGCTCCTAAACCTTTAATTTCATGTTTTATACTTAGGTGAGCATAGGAGAGTGAAAAGAATGAGAAACGGGCCAAAACGGAGAAAATGGGCCAAAGTTAGAAAACAACATGGCCTGAAGTTCATGACACAAGTAAACCACATGCCCGTGCCAAATTAGCAGGCTTGAACATAACCTGGGCTCGAATCACACGGGCGTGTCCCTGTCATGACAAATTTCAATTTCAAGGGGAAAAAGCTACTTAGGGGCTAAGAAAGGTATCCCGGAGTCTATATAAACACCCTAGGAGTAGACTTAAAGGAGAGAGCCGACACGAAGGGTAGAAGGCAGGAATTACTCGAAGAAAGCCGATTGATCCATCTCAGAAGCTAGGATCTACATCAAGACTGAATATCTCCCTTCAATCCTTTCATGAGTTTTGGGTTTTCTTTATGTTTTATTGTTTTCTTTACTTTAAGATGTATTCTTTTATAAACATGAACTAAATCCCCAAATACCTGAGGGGGATGAAACCTAAGACGGATCTTGTTATTGTTATTTGAATTATATGATAAATATTTAATTTGTTCTTAATTGTGTTTTTAATTCTTGAGTTGATATTTCAGGATATGAAGTCAATTCGAATATGCTTATTTAGAGGAGCAAAAGTCCCTATTTAAGAGTAGATCCAACACAATTAAGTGAAGTTGATCGTAATCCTAGACATAGGATGACGAAAATCTGTCGGATTAGAGTCAAATCTAATAAGGGGATCTATAGATTGAGTTAATGCAAAACTAGGGGTTTTAATTAGAAAGAGATTTCAATTAATCAACCTAGGGTTAGTTGTTCTTATTCTCGACGAAGATATTAACATAATTTGGGGATCTCTACGGATCAAGTCAAATGAAGAAATCATCTAGTTCAGAGTTAAATAACAAGTGAAGTCTTTTCCAACATCCCACTTCCAATTCAAATTTCAAGCACCAAACCAAGTTAAATTCTCATCTTTTACCAAGTCTCTAGCCAACTCAAGTGTTTGAAATCCTTTCCACCTCTTGCCGCCCCCATGCAGTAAAAATAACTCATTATGCTTGCAAGGGAATTTAAACCCCAGTTCTCCTTCCAATGCCTGTGGCATCACTTGCTACTCTACCAGAGGCACTTTTTGTGTCATGAAATGACCACATTTACCTATAAACCCTACATGCCAATTTCCAAATTCACTTAAGACAAAAATTGAAAATTTTTTCAAGGGTCCAACTTGAACCCTAGCTTCCTAAGAACCCTCAAACGCACTCAAACAATCAAGCCAACACGCCAAACATGCAATTTGTTAAAACATGCACAAATTATTACCCCCTAAATTTTGGGGCGTTACATGTTATGCCATGTGATATGGCTAGGTTTTAGTTGAATTTGTGGTTTGTTTTGGTATGTGATAAGTAAGGGGAATTTGGTATGTTTTATGATGCTTATATGGCCTAATGTGAAATAGTCATTTTGGTATGAACTGTATGGTGATTTTGGTAAGCTTTGATAAGAGATGGAATGTGGTATTTAATGAGTTATGTTTCATAAGATTTGGTATGAAATTGGCTTATGTTTTGGTATAAATTAGTAAGGAAATTGATTATGAGTTTGGATGAGGATTATATGGCGTGAATTGTGTGTATTTTGGTTGTGAATTGGCTGAGAATGATGATATAAAATGTATTGATCTTGGCTTGTAGGAATGACCCAATAAGGGTGGCAAATTTGGCTTTTCGAATGACCTATTTTTGTCCACACGGGCAGAGAAACGGACCTCTGTCTTGGCCGTGTGTGACACGCGATGATAGTACACAATCGTGTGTCCCCTGGGTACCCTTTCGAATTAAGTTAGTATACCCTATAGGTTTGACATGACCTAGGAACACGAGCATGTCTAGTGGCTATAGTTGACACATGGGCTGGCACATGGGCGTGTGATCGGCCGTGTGACCCAAGTCAATAACCTCACTAAAATTCACACGGCCTGGCACACGGATGTGTCCTCAGCCATATGGTGCAAGTTAGAATGTATGCCTTGTTTTGCCACAGCTTAGACACAAAGGCGTGTCTAAGGCCGTGTGAGGCATACACCCTGACCACACGCCATATTTCAAAATCTTCGAAGCTAAGCTTGCCTTTGGAAAATTTCTATCTTGAAACAACAAAACGCCATATCCAATAAGTTAGGACACAACGTTTTGAAATCTCAAGAATAGCTGTTTATATTTTAAAACTCAAAACATTTAGAAGGGTACTTGGATATTCGAATTCGACGAGAAAAATCGCAACCCAGTAAGTTAGGGCACTACTTTTCTCGAAAATCCTAAATGTCAAATATTGCCTTTAATTTAAAAAAAAATAATTTTTGGATAAAAACGACAATTAAATGAAATATATTTTTTAAAACAATGATTTGAGTAAAATTTAAAAAAACAATTTACTAAGAGTAATATTTTAAAAAAATATTAAAAAAATAAAATAGTTTGATATGATACTAAAATTATTAAAAAATATATAAAAAATTAAAAATTAGGGAAACATGGATTAAATCAAAATAAAAAAGGTTGAAAAACGAAGATGAACAAAGAATAAAATAAGAACAAACCGCAAAAAATAAGAACGTAAGAGGGAGAGAAATTTGAGTGAAAGCTTTCAAGAATTTTTGTTGCTTCTCAAAACTCAAGTGTGTTTTACAATGAGTGGGGGAGGCCTCTATTTATAGTTGAGCCTCTCCAAATCCAACAGTACAGATCAATTACATCAACGGCTAAGATTAAAGGTTATCTTCAAATTAAATCTCTAAGATATCAAAATCATATCTTCTAAGATTGCATACCATATCTTCTAAGATTGCATATCATATCTAAGATTTACATATCAATTCTAAGATTGCATATCCTTGAAGATTATGTTTCCATATACATCAAATTTGTAAATGGACCTTCAATCTTTTCAAGTAATGGGCCATTCTGATAGGGCCAAATGATATATTCTGGACTGGGCTTGGAATTTATTTATTTATTTATTTATTATCATTTTGTGGTATGAGCCCAGGCAAAAATGGGGTATTATAGCTGCCCCTCTTTGCTTATTGCTGTGTAACAGGAATAAAGTAAAGACTATCAAAGGACCCATTTTGCCCAGGCTCACTGAGTCTTGAATTCTTCGATCTGCTCCCCGTCGAATACAAAGACACCAAATCATCTTGGATCTGCTTTGATGAAAGTCAGATCTGTTATGTCTTTCATCTGTTCCCTGTAAGCACAGGGATGCCAAATCATCTTGGATCTACTTCGGTGTAAACACATGAAGGTCAAATCTACTATGTCTTCGATCTATTCCTCGTAAAAATAGGGATGCCAAATCATCTTGGATCTGCTTCGATGTAAACACATGAAGGTCAGATCTGCTATGTCTTTGATCTGTTCCCTGTAAGCACAGGGATGCCAAATCATCTTAGATCTGCTTCGATGTAAACATATGAAGGTCAGATCTGCTATGTCTTCGATCTGTTCCCTGTAAGCACAGGGATGCCAAATCATCCTGGATCTGCTTCGATGTAAACACATGAAGGTCAGATTTGCTATCTTCAACGTGTTTCCTGTAAGCACAGGGATGCCATGCTGATATCTTCGATCTGCTTCACTGCAAACTCAGGAATGCCAGATCTGCTTTCTTCAACCTGCTCCCTGCAAACTCAGGGACGCCATGCTGAAATCTTCAACCTGCTCCCTACAAACTCAGGGACGCCATGCTGATATCTTTGATCTGCTTCGTTTAGGAAGGCAAGATCTGCTTTCTTCAACCTGCTCCTTGCTAACTCAAGAACACCATGCTGATATCTTTGATCTGCTTCGCTGCAAACTCAGGAATGCCAGATATACTTTTTTCAACCTACTCCCTGCAAACTCAAGGACGCCATGCTGAAATCTTCAACCTGCTCCCTGCAAACTCAGGGACGCCATGCTGATATCTTCGATCTGCTTCATTTAGGAAGGTAAGATCTGCTTTCTTCAACCTGCTCCTTGCAAACTCAAGGACGTCATGCTGATATCTTCGATCTGCTTCGCTGCAAACTCAGGAATACCAGATCTGCTTTCTTCAACCTGCTCCCTGCAAACTCAGGGATGCCATGCTGAAATCCTCAACCTGCTCCCTGTAAACTCAGGGATGTCATGCTGACATCTTCGATCTATTTCGCTGCTGACTCAGGAATGCCAGATCTGTAGTTTTAGCCTATTACCCTACCACTTAAGGAGTTAAGGCAAGTCTTGGATCCATTCCACTACTACTCAAGGAGATAGGATCTATAAATTTATTTTAGCCTGTTACCCTACCACTTAGGGAGTTAAGGAAAGTCTTTGATCCACTCCACTCCTGCCAGTGGGATGAAATCTGCTATTTTAGCCTGTTACCCTACCACTTAGGGAGTTAAGGCGAGTATTCGATCCACTCCACTCCTGCCAGTGGGATGAAATCTGCTATTTTAGCATGTTACCCTACCACTTAGGGAGTTAAGGAGAGTCTCCGATCCACTCTACTCCTGCCAGTGGGATGAGATCTGCTATTTTAGCCTGTTACCCTACCACTTAGGGAGTTAAGGCGAGTCTTCGAAATCTGCCCCATTGCTGCTGCATGGAGATAAGATTTGCCGAAATTTTGATCTGTTACCCTACTGCCTAGGGGATTAAGATCTGTAATCTTAATCAATCTTTACTACATTGTCCACTGAGGAATCTATCTGTAGAATTGATTTTCCTAAATTTATGCTTATGCCAAATAATTAAGATGCCATGATCGAAATGAGTCAAATGCTTCCTAATTAAACATATTATGATGCAAAAATATTATGAGAATGATTCCTATTTCAGGTATTATCACACTCTGCTCGTATGCCTCAAATTTTCTCCGTTAATTTGGTCAATTGTACTATTTCCAAATGTCACGACCCACCGGAGATGTTTGTGAAATGATCCTCTCTTAGGATCGAATCGTTTGTATTGTCCAATCATCGTTTGGACTGAAGAAGAAATTCTCTCAAGGATCTCCGATCCTTACTCAATGGGAATTCCTTAAACAATTGTCATGTTTCAGTTTCTTGTGTTATCTAGAAACTTTTAGAGTAATATGCAAAACTTCGTTTGTGAACATATTCTAGTTCATCAACCATATTTCAATGCAACATACTTTATGAATAATGGACAACAAATAAATTGATCTTGAGGAAAATTAGAGTTCGAATGATTTATCAAAAATAAAACAAAGGAAATTAATCTAGGAATCTATCTTTGAGAAGAAAGAGAATCCAAAGATAGTAAACAGGACAAAAATCAGATGCCCTAGATATCGCAGCTTGGGCTTCCATATACAAACTCCATGAAGACTGCTTTAAGTTTAACATGTGTTTAGAAGATCCAAAGTACTTTGTTGATGCCCCGACATGTAACGTACTCCACTTTTTATCGAATCAGGCATAGCAAAATCACTGCATGCCTTTCAAAACTTGAGCTGCCCTTTCGGGTTTTCAACTTAAAACCCCTTTGGTCTCAAGGCGCCCTTTGCGAGTTTTCACCTTGGCCTCTCCATTTTATTTTTTTCTTTTTTCTTTTCTCTTTTTTTTGAAATAAAAGTCTCAAAGCGCCATTTGCGGGTTTTCACCTTGGCTTCTGTGAGAAATTCTTGTGGACGAGCCCTCTTTGTCTGCGTCATCCATTTGATTAGGATGAATATTTTCCAATTAAGCTCACTAGAAGTATTCGATTCTTGACTCCATCGAAGCTTGGAGGGAAAAAATCTCGATTCATATACCCATGAGAAAAGTGTTGCCCCAGCCAAAATTCCTGGCTGACGTTTGACAAGCATAGAGAGCGTATGGTAGCTGAAATCCAAAAAGCTCTATACAAAAAGATGGTTCAATGATTCTCAGTAGATGAAAATGGAGCTGCTAACATTATTCTTCAACCTAGGAGGCTGAGGTACAGAAACTGCTCTCGGAGTTGTCACTCCACCGTAGCTCAATGACGTCTCTGAAGCATCTTCAAACTTCATAAATTGCCCCAACTGTGAAGTTGCCCAAATGAGCATAACAAATAGGGGTCACAACAAATATGGCTGTGGTGTTCCTTTGATACACGTAGGATAGAGCATGGACTAGCTCCTGCAGATCATCGACCGAAAACCCAATCTGATCTAAGAGAACATGATAATGAGTATGCCTCGTGGTTCCTTATCATTCCAGAACAGGCACAAAGATAGAAGTCATCGTTCTTAAGATGATAGATTTTGTTGTCTATAACGGTTCCAGGCAGGACTTTGTCAGGAGATCCCCACTGAAAATCTTGGTATAATGGTTTTTCTATGCCACAATGACCATAAACTTGGGGTTCAAATTCTTGTCAAGGAAACTGATTAAGTTCTTTGTTCAAAATCTGATTGAATTGAGACTGGCTAACTCCATCCTTAACAATAATGAGCTGATCAGGCTTCCTTTTCCCTAAACTTTTATAGAAATCGAAGAGAGCTTCCTTCATGATACCCTCATCCATTTTATCAGAAACTGGTTTGAAGAGAGAATCTATCATTTCGAGCTTTAGAGACTATGTACAGCCTGATGTCTTATAGTTGAAATTCAAAGGTCATTGCTTAGAGTTAACCACCGCAGCTATTAACGGTACATCAAACTACTTAGGAGAACCAAACAATGCATCCATTCTGAGGATGGTGGTTGGAACCTTTGAAACAACTGGAATTGAAGGTGTTTGCTCCAATGTAAGCATAGAGAGTAAATGGTAGTTTCTTATGCCAATCCTTACCAGTCTCGGTCATCTTTTATTTTTTCTTCTTCTTTCTCTTTTGGCAACCTTTGTTGTACTGTGATGTGGTGCCTTATTTGAACAGACTGCAAACTTTTGACATTGTGCAGTTGGATATGATTTTTTTTTTTTTTGAAATAGATAACTATTGACTTTGTAATGTTGGCATATGAAGCTATCTCCACCCTCTTAATGGAGCAGTCAGCAACCACAAAGAAGAACCATTGTCAGACTGAAATTTTTAACGAGCATGGACCTAAAACATACGTGCCCCACAAGTTTGTGAAGAAAAGAAGGAGGCACATAAGTCTTGACTCCAATTTGGCATTTATAACTGGCGCGGTCCCCTTCCATGGTACACCAACAGTGCCCAAACCTCATGCTCGTCCTGGCCACTATGAATCCTCCTGCATGCGTCCTTCTGACATTCCTTTGGACCTCTTTTAACCTTGACAACGTCTTTGAATTCCCATAATAGCCTCTACGAGGTCTCGTTTTGGCTTCCTAGCTATGTGTGTCCCAATTTCACAACCTCTCTTTTCTTCTAAGGCTATATCTTTTACCACCTCTTCGTGGGGTAAAATTTATTCCTCTTCTTACTTTACCATTTTCAACAAATTCAGATACAAGATTACAATTTCTGTCATCTTCAAAGTACTGAGATTCTTTTAAACACATGTCGTGCTCAAAAGGAACTCTGAATCCGTAGTATCGTTGCCCCTGTTATTGATATCTAGGGACCTCAGATAGGCACAAAAGAATGTACAAGGAATAAATGAATTCAAATGTTATGAATGAAGAGTGTTGATGAAATTTAAAAAATCAAAGAATAAAGAATGAGGGAACATTTGTTCGCATTGATCATGAAAGATATGTTTTATTGAAACAACAATGTCTGAACACAAGCCTACTTCACAAATGAGATCTTGTTCCTCCTAGGCTTTAAAGTAACGAGAGTGTTCTGCATATTACTCTATATAATTTCTAAGACTACAAGAAGTTCCTCTACAGACCAATTGTTCAAGACTTTCCTGGTTCGTAAGGACGAATGCCCTCTAGATTTCCTTAATCAGTCTTTTCTTCATGTATGGCATTGATGGAATGATTTTCATTTCCAAACACCCCCGTCTTTGGGTAAGCTATCCCTCTTGATACAAAAGTCTGGGATATGTAAGAGAACATCTTCTTTTCACTCAGCCGTGACCCTCCTCTCTCTTTCTCTCTTTCTTTCTCTTTTTAACCTTAACTAATTAGGGTCTTTTTATGGATTTAAATGCATGTGATGTGATGCAATGCAAATGCATGAATGCAAAAGAAAAGGAGATGTTGATCATGAATTCAATTCAATTAGAATAACTTTTCTAGAAAACATATTTCTTTACATGAAAATAGATTACATATGCGGTCTTGCCCTTCATAGTCCCAGTAAACACTGATCTTTTCTTCATGGTCAAATCTTGTAAATTCTCCAAAAGATGCCTTTGCTAGCTCATTGCTGCTTGATCTGAGCCTCGATCTCTTGCTTGCTTATCTCCATGATACTCATCAAAAGTTCCAGCTCTTGGATAATCTTCGTTGGCTTGAATCTTTGGCAATTAAATCATGTATTCCTCCATGGACTACCAGCTTTCTCTCGTCATGTTTACTTGGACTATATTCAGACGACCGCACTATAATCCACTTTATCAAGAAATTTATTTCCTTATGACAAACTATTCTATTTAGGAATCGAATTTCGAATCAACACCTTCTTTTCTTCGATTTAATGTAAATGCAAATGCATGAATGTAAAAAGGTATCGATCTCGATTCAATTTCATTTAGAAAACTTTATTTAGAAAAAGAATATCTTTACATATGAATGGATTACAAATACACCTTCGCCCTATGGCCCAAAGCTTTAACTCTCCTAAACAACAAAGCTAACTCTTGACCACGATCTGACTGTAGCTCGTGTTTCGTGCTCAATGTATCAGCTTGTACCTTCAGGGTCCGTAAATGATCTACTACCATCTCGAATTTGAGCTATGGCTTCACTCATGAGATAATCCCTACAGCCATGGACACCTCCTCCAATGTCTGTGAAGTTGTTCTGGTTATCTTGAAAAAAAGACTAGCGAACAAGTAGGCATTCCTGTTTCATAGCATGCTGCCTTAAAATGATATCCAGCACCTTCAGTGTTTCTTGAGAGCTTTCAGATTCCTGCCCACGCAAAGCATTTTAAAATGCTTACATGGGTATCTTCTCAGCATAGCCAATCTCCACTTTAAAGGTCTTTAAATGATATGGTCTTCTTTAATCTCTTTCTTTTGCGTCCATTTGGGTAGGCCATCAAGGCTTGCATTTCCATTGTCTCTAATAGGTGCAACATAGTAAACTCATGCTTATTGTTTGGTAGTGATCCTATAGTAAATAAGCCTTTTACCATCATAGGCCTAATTTTTTCCATCCAACTCACTTTTGTAGGTCTCATGCATTCTGTCATTCACTTTTCTTTCAACACTCTTACCATTGACCATCTTCATATACAAGAGAAATTCTGTAATGGTAGAAGCGTCCATCAGTACTCTTCTTGTTCACCTTGAAGTGATTAGTGAGTACATTACCTTCTGCCCTTTAGTTCCTGCAACACGCCTTGCCATAGGGTGTCGAACAATCTTCCTCGCATCCAATTCTACTTTGATTGGAACAACATTAGGAAGCACCAGTGGCGGAAGAGGCAAGAATTCCAACGCTGCCCCATTTCCCTCTTGCTCTTTCCTTTTTACCATGCTCCCTCTCCCCATGAAGTTCATCAACTTCTTCACAAAAGTTGGCATACAGTCAGCCCTTGAGTAAACTTTATCAACTTGAATCTTAGGACAACGCCACAAAACTGAATATTCCTCCACCACGAGTACCATATCGGCATTTCCAAACGTAAAGCAACTGTATACAAGATTCCAATACTGAGTGATGGCCCGAAACAAATTCTCATATATTTTCAAGTCAAGCAAGTACTGCAAGTCCCCATAGTTGTTGTAGAACAATTGCTTGGCTTCGCTACTCCATTGATCCCATATTTCCTTTAAATCATGGTGATTATTCTGTGTGACGCTGATACAAGTGTAGTTTGACAGCTCTGACACATATCCCACAGCTAGACTATCTCCCTTTACTAACTGAGTTTGCTCTAACCATATATGGATGTTAGCGTTGCCGTATGTTTCCTATTTTTGATGTGATGTTCTTTTGAAAATTTAAAGGTTGGAGCTTAAACTGAAACAAAGCTTAAAGAAAAGAAATTGAGAGTAGAAGATGCTCTTAATGCAACTAAGGTAATATATAAATCTTGAAGTTTGTCTTGGTGATTGTTTTGTAATTTTTGTCCTTCACTACTATATAAACTACATGTTTTGGGCTATTTATTAGGTAGCAGTTGAGGAAGGTATTGTTGTCAATGGTGGATGTACTTTGCTAAGACTTGCTTCTATGGTGGATGCTATCAAGGATTCACTTGATAATGATGAAGAAAAGGTAAATCATTTTGACAACTTAAAAAAATCTTAAACTTCATAATGTTTTTTGTTGAAATATTTGGCTGTAGATAAAGTTCGAAACCTTAAATATCTTGATTAACTATAGGTTAGAGCACTTTTAGCAAACCACTGCTACTTACCTACTCCTGGATCCCTTCCTCAATTCTCTCCACAACTTCCTCCCTAAAAATACCTTCCACAAATCACTCAACAACCCCTTATGCACGCCCCCTTTTCTCTCCATGACCCATTCAACTCTCTTTCTTAGTAGAGGTTTAGTCCAACTCTACCTGTCACACAACATGGAAAAAAAATAAATATACCTTGCATAACAGAGGACTCGAACTCAAGCTCCCATAACAGCTACAACACACCACCACTACTAGACCACAAGCTCTTTTTGTGTTACAATTTCAACCAATATTTTAAAAGGTTACTCACTACAGCTCAGTTCCTTTTAAATAAGAAAAACAAAAATTTTTCCAAAGAAAAGGCTCGAACCCTGAGTTTCTCAGAGACTCCCCACCACTCCTAAACCACTCAAACAATCTCTTATTCAAGTCAAGACACATAAAATCAAAACCTAGATTTTTTTTTGGGGCATTGCACAAGCATTATAAGTAAGTGCCTTTTCCATTCCTTAAAAATTAGTCTCATTAAGCATAGATATAGAATTTATATTAGCAAATATTGTGGCAGTAGAAGATAAACTAGCTGACTATAAAACAAAATAGATAAAAATATGTTCACATCAAAAATAAATTCAAAATAATGGCTAATCTCATCTCAAGATACCAAACACAACATTAATATCAAGTCTTTGGACAATAATATTAATCGTAAGCGGTACTCTTATTGTAACAATTAGACATTGACAATAAATTATGTCAAACAATGAATCAATCTTTGAATTAATTTATTACTCGCATAAAGTACCTTATAATTGTCACATATTTATCACAATAAATGTCATTGAAATCCTGCCAAATATTAACTTACCTTTAGGTCAATTAATGAATGCATGAATCAGAAAACATCTAATCATTTTGGTATTTTAAATAAACTAATTTACGCAAAAAAAGGCCACTTTGGTCACATTTTGTTTCAACTAATCTATTTAAAATATAAGACATCCTTAATTAAATCTCAAAGCCAAAAATTGAATTTATTTATTTCAAAATATTTTAGATTTAAACCAAAATAATTTGAATAAATGTAAGTCTCATCTTAAGATATCATACGCTCTATTAATATGTCATCTTTGGACAAAATATTAACTTGTATGTGATGTCTTGGTGTAGTAATCAGACAGTCATATGCAAAACCAAATAATTGTCACATGTTCATTACCACAGTTGTACATGTAATTTTGTTAAATATTAACATTCTTTTGGGCTGATCAATTATAACACCCCTTACCCGAGACCGTCGCCAGAGTCGAGCACGAGGCGCTACCGGACTTTACATTACTCAAATGAGCATAAAAATTTACTTTTTTTAAATTTAATTTCTTTTCATTCGTTCAATACGTCCCTAAAAAGGGGTCATTGAAACCCTAAATCATGGTATTGAAATAGTTCAGGACTAAACTGAGATCAATCAAATATTACTGGTTACTTAAACGAGCCAAAATGAATTATTTCTCTATTCCTTATAAAACTGTCCAACTGTATCACGGTTACAAAAAAAATCATATCTCGAGTTACGAAACTCGAAATCAAGATCCGTAAATTTTCTCTGAATCTAGACTCATGTATCTATTTACTAAATTTTTTTCTAGGATTTTTGGTTCAGCCAATTAGTACAGTTTATTAATGTCTCCCCTATTGCATAGTTCGACTACTCTGACCTCTGTTCACTACAAATAAATTTTCTCTCTGTACAAAACTCAACTAGACATGCCGTTTGTTTCATTAAAAACTTGACTCAATATGAAATCTATGCATATAAATTATAACACCTAATTATTTATGTAAAATTTATGGTAAATTTTTAAAATCAGAATAGGGGATCACAGAGTCAGTCTAGAGCAGTCTCACTCAAGTGCAAATAACTCATAATATACTACTCTTTTGCTTACTCTGTTTCTTCGACATGAAAATAGACTCATTAAGCTTTAATTTCATGCCTCATTCACCTTTTAATTCCATTTCTACTATTTTTAGTGATTTTTAAAATTCACGTCATTGCTGCTATTTGAATCTGTTTTTAAATTACTTTCACCTTTTTCATAGTTTCCTTGTAATAGTTACCATTCAAGCATACATACTATTAAACATGTGTATGATTAGCCATTCCATTAGCTATTCACCAACAAGTATTTACACACCATTCATTGAACTTACCATATTAAAAGAAGCCAAGTCCCTATACATGCCATACACGAAATGAAACATCTAACTGTACCAAAATGATTCCTTCGATAATGTGACCGGATCTCCGACGTTCCTTTTGATTCCCTGGTGAGCTTGGCAATAACTATAAAAAGAAAGAAAATAAAGAAAGTAAGCAATAGGCTTAGTAAGTTTTCAAGCAAATAAATTACAACATTCATCATAAATGATAATTATTCAATATATCACCTAGCATCATAAGCTTTCTTTACACCTCATTTCCTACTTTCTTCCTTATTCACTTGTCTTCTTTCTTACCTGATCTGTTCAGTACTCATGAATATAACTTACCTTTCCCTTGCTGCTAAATTTTCCATAATTTAACTTGTACAATAGCCCGTTGAACTGCTCGAAAAACTAGGGATATTCAGGTTTTCCTGTCTGATAATAATCTGCCAATGCCATGTCCTTGACATGGACTTACATGAAATGTTCCTGTCTTTCCAAAGCCATATATTTGATATGGACTTACATGGATTATTCCTGTCTCCAAAGCCATATATCTGATATGGGCTTACATGGCTCATTCCTGTCCTGCCCTGTCAACCCCAAATGTCATGACATTTGTACCCCCATATTTCTAAAGTTCAATAGGACCTTTCGATACTCTTTCTTTGTCATCTCGTCTATGATTCGACTTTGAATATTTTCGTAAAATAAATGTATAAATGCTGGAAATCAACAACATTAATGTAAAATAATGAAATATTGCATTTATTTACCGTAAACTTACCTCAATACAAAATATGACTAAACTTAACAATTTAGTCCTTTACTTTCTCTTTTCCCCGATCTACTCCCGAATTTCGTTCTTCTTGATCTATAATAGCAAATTTAGCTTATTTAATACTCACATTTATCAAAATAGTCCCTGACTCCAACTTTGGCAAAATTACATTTTTGCCCCTAAACTTTTGCATATTTACACTTTTACCCCAAGGCTCGGAAATCAAACTTTATCACAAATTCTTATGTTTTAAGACATGCTGATCATTTATTTACCAACAACAACCTTAAATTCCTACTATAACTTGTACTTATGAACAATAGGTATTTTTACCGATTAAGCCATTTTACTCGTTTTTACCTAAAACCGAGTAGCACAAGTTGTCTAGCATAATTTAAAACCTCATATTCTATCATAAAACATCAAAATAAACACTTTTCACCTATGGGTATTTTTCCAAATATGAACCCTAGCTTAAATTGTAGCTAGCATAAGCTTTATCGAGCTACCGGGATTTCAAAAACGTAAAGAACATTAAAAACGGGGCTTCGAATCACTTACTATGGAGCTTGGAAGCTTGAAACAAACCCTAGCTATGGAGAACCCTTGAAATTTTGTGCTAATGAAGAAGATGGACATATTTTGCCATCTTTTTCCCTTTTTTAATCTTTTAATTACCAAATGACTAAAATACCCTTCATGCCTTTCTTTGAAAATTTTTCATGTACAAGCCCATTTTTGTCCAAAATTTTAGAAATTGGTCAAATTGCTATTTAAGACCTCTCAATTAATATTCCAAAGCAATTTCATACTAAAAGCTTCTAGAATGCAAGTTTTGCAACTTATTCAATTTAGTCCCTAATTTCAAATTAAGCATTTTATGCATAGAATTTCTTCACGAAAGCTTCACACCATCATGAAATCATATCATAAACATCAAAATAATTATACAATAATTATTTCTATCTCAGATTTGTGGTCACGAAACCACTGTTCCGTTTAGGCCCTATTTCGGGATGTTACATCAATAGTAATGTAACCTTTAATGTTTTAAAACAAAATAATTTCAATTACAGAGGTCACTTTGGCAGTTTATTATTTTAATTAAGTTTTTAATTAAGTTATCTTAAAATATATATTAACATATTAATATTCAAATTTAAAATTTTCATAACAATTAAAGGTCAAAACAAAAATTTTCAATTACATTACATTTCTCGAAATAACTCAAAATAAGGCTATCTAAATAGCGCAATAAAAAACAAAAAACTTTAATATTTTATTGATTAATCCTTAATAAAAACAAAAACATATGCATCAAAATTTAAACCCATTAAATTAAATATCTTAAAAATAAAATCATAATAGTTAGAATATCTCACAATTTATTTAGTAAATCATATCAGAATTTGACCAAATATTTGGAATCATAAAATGTCAAAACCAAATATTATAGAATCAAATTTTAAAAAAATAAAAAAATTAAACATGTATTATGTTTGTAATACCCTAATTTCGCCCGGGCCCGTTGGAAGCCCTAACAAATAAAATCATTAAAATTTATTTTAAAACAGTCCATTCAAAAGTCCTTTACAGAACCCAAATAATACAAGCCCAAATACCCCACAATACATTACTACCAGATTTAACCCACAACCCTTTACCCAAAATACCAATTAACCCGTGGCCCAAACTCTTAGCCTAAACCAGACCCAAATTACTAAGCCTATGCCTACCCAACAGCCCAACAATTGAAACAGCCCAAATGGCCTAGACACCTGAGTTGAATCAGGAAACCCTAGGGTTTTCAGAAGCCTTTGCGCCGCAAGCTTCAAGCCAGGCCAATCGTCACGCCGCAATCGAGGGCTCCTTGTCTCACGTTGCAGCCATCTATCCTCGTACCGCGCCATAATAGGTGCACGAATCAGTGTCTTAGCCACCGAATCCTTGCTGGAACCTGCAAAAAAGAAGAGAAAACAGCAAAGGAAAGAAGCAAATATGGCAAGAAATCGGGATGATTTATTTTCTATCTATGTATTTAGGCTATATAAACCCGAACTAGAACATTGTAAAGGGGAATTTTTTGGACCACGCATATACACAAAATATACACAGAAACAGATTCAAAAATATATACAAGCATTTTTTAATCAGAGAAGGTGATTTCTTGTTTTTATTTAATCTTGCTTTTTCATTTCTTTTTATTCCCATTTCATATTTCTCACCATACAAAAATACAATAGGTTATATAGAAACAGTTTTTTAAAAAAAAAACAGAGGAGGATTCAATTGGAAACAGTTTGTTTCCCTTTTGTTTTTTTTTTTTTTTGTTTTTTATGAAAAATATTATAAAAAGGAAAAAGAGGGAGTTTACCTGTGAAAGGGATGATTTTGGGCTCACCAGCCGTCGCATACGGCAGTGTAACGCCCCCAACGCCCGAAACCGTCACCGGAGTCGAGCTTGAGGTGTTACTAAACAAAATATACCAATTTAAACAACTTTACAAAATCCATTTTCATTTTCGGAATAAACTGTTTTCCGCGTCATAGTTGCTCAAAAAATCATATCTCGAGTCACGAAACTCGAAATCAAGATCCGTAAATTTTTCCCGAATATAGACTCATATATCTATCTACTAATTTTTTTCTAGAATTTTTGGCTGGGCCATTTAGTACAGTTTATTAGTTAAAGTTTCCCCTATTGCAGAACTCGACTGCACTGACCTCTACTCATTACGAACCACTTTTCTCCCTGTACAAATTTCATATGACTATGAAGTTTATTTCTATTAAAACTAGACTCAATAGGAATCTAGACATGAAAATTAATCCTCCTAATAATTTTTTTACAATTTATGGCGAATTTTCAAAGTTGGAACAGGGGATCCAGAAATTGTTCCGGCCCTGTTTTACTCAAACTCAGATATCTCATAACATATAATCCCTTCACCTATTTCGCTTCTTCCATTTGAAAGTAGACATAATAAGCTTCAATTTCATAACTAATCCATCATCAAATTTGATTTCTATGATTTTTAGTGAATTTTCAAACTCACGTCACTGCTGTTATGAAGTTCTATTTTTAAGCTACTTTCACATTTTTCCTTAATTCCATGTCATAGTTATCACTCAAGCATACATACTATGAGCCACATCACAATAGATAATAACACACAAGCATAAGAATAATCATATAGATCCATAACATGATCAGCCGACATAGGCCAATTTACAAGAATACATACTACCTTAATCACAAGCCAATGCCTTGGGCTAAATCATAATATTACGTACTCAACATTACAACCCTATACATGCCATAGACTCGGTACACTAGGATTTACTTACGACGATAGCATTAACTTGACAGTGTGATAATGTCTCTGACGGCCTCTAACCCGAGCAAACCTGGCAACCCTAGGGGATATGGGAAAGAAAAGGGGAGTAAGCTTTACGCTTAGTAAGTTCATATGAAAACAATAAGCAACTTATTAACAAGCTTTATCAATGTTTACAACAAAATCTCAATATCATCAAGAATAAAAGACTCATTCCAATTCATTAAGATAATCCATAGATGTACAATAAAGCCAATTCTATTCATATGCTCTTGTATCTTATTTTATAAGTTCACACATGTTAGTCCATATGACTCCATGTATGATCCTATATAAGAATTTAACATATAATTCATATCCATTAGCAATCGTTACCATGAAGTCTTTTAGTCCGAGACTTTACTCGCCTCGTCATCGAGACCTTTAGCTCGGGTAAACTCCATACATAGCCATCGGGTCTCTAGCCCGGACATAATCTCCGCATATAGCCTTCGGGTCTTAACCCGGACATAATCTCCGCGTATAGCCTTCGGGTCTTAACCCGGACATAATCTCCGCGTATAGCCTTCGGGTTTTTAATCCCGGATTCACATCACAGAGTCTTATGTATTCACATGTTACCACATTTCACATAGCAAAATCACATTTGTAATTCAAGTCCACTCATTCGCATATAGACATATAACATGCTCAATGACTTTGTGTCGTAAACATCATTCAAGTCTAATACATATATTCTTCTTTTACTAAACTTTTATCTCAATAAACAAACACATACATAAGCATATGTCCCCAATCTCTTTCTTTGTTTAGTTCTCTAATAGCCATTCGGCTACATAACAAACATGTAATAGGTTTCTTTCTCAATAACCTTATTATGATAAGGACAATGGGACATCATTCATTTATCATACAAGTATATCATGGCATTTAAAATTAAATACCAAATTCAATTACTCAAAACTTACTTGTTCCAATGGAATATCATATTCCATCAAATTCCCAATGCATTCCATCATCACATAATTGTTTTCAACACTTGGCGTCACTTTCCATATACAATATTTCCAATAAAGAAAATCCAATACCAACATAGCAAGATAATTTCCAAAAATATTAGTAATAACATGAATATCATGCTTATTTAATCATACGAACTTACCTCGAAGGCAATTCCGGTTAATTACTCCATTTTAGTCCATAATCTCATACTTTCCGATTTAGGCCCAAATCTCGCTTTTCTTGATCTAACATGATTAAAATTCACTCATTTAATCACTAAATTAATTAAAACAATCCAAATTTCACAATTTTAGCAAAATGACCATTTTGCCCCTAGACTTTTGCAAAATGACCATTTTGCCCCTATGCTCGAAAATTGATTTTTATTCAATTTCTTCACTTCTTAAGCCTAAATAAACCATTACAAAACCATAGAAACTCATAAATATCATTTTCACACACATTAGCACTTATTTTACAACTTTGCACAATAACCCCCTTTTAAGGCATTTTCATGCAAATTTCTTTCACAAAGGTGTTTATTAGACAAATACAACTCAAATTCTTCCATAAAAACTCAGCAAACAACACATATATGTTCATGGCAAAAGCCTAAACTCTTTATCAATTTGCAAAATAGTCCACTCTTTTGAAAGCTCATGCTTTAGGGGTTCCAAAAATGTAAAAATCATCAAGAAAAGACATTAAAATCACTTACTATCAAGGGAGATGAGTTGCTGAAATTTTCCAGCTTCTAAACCCTTATTCTTGCTGCCCATTTCGTGGAGAAGAAGAGGAAATGAAAGAGAAATAACATTTTATTTCTTTTTCTTATTTTATTACAAAATATCTTACCCAACATTTTTGACTTTTCTACTCTTCTATTCTCTTGGCCGGCCATTCATTTTTAAAGGGCCTAATTGCCTTTTAAAGACCCCCAATTTTAATTCTAAATCAATTTAACACCTTTATGCATTAATACACAACTTTTACACTTTATGCGATTTAGCCCTTTTTCGAAATTAAGCTAGAAATCTCTAAAATTAACTTATCAAAATTTTCATGCACCTTTAAAAAATATGCTATATCACAGAGAATAATATCAAAATAATTTTCTCCGGCCTCGGAATAGTGGTCTCGAAACCACTGTTCCGACTAGACCCAAAATCGGGCTATTACAGGCAGCGTGTGTGGAGGCGCGTGAGGTGGTCAACCGCCGGAGCTCTCGCCAGATTTCGGGCTAGGGGAGAGAATTAAAGGGTTTCTGAATTTGTTTTTTTTTTTAAAAAACTAACCTGAATGAGTTTTTTTGTTTAAAATTGATTTATATAGTAAGGGCAAAACGGTACCGTTTTTGCTTAAGCCCATAAGCATGAAACGACGCCGTTTCAACGCGGTGCGGGTTGACCCGACCCAGCGGACCCTAAGATCCGCGCGTTTTACCGGTAAAAGGGGTAATTTGTGTGCGCAGTCCTTCCGCTTTTAATTATTTATAACTTTTTTATTCTAATTTGGCCCTAACAATTTATCTTTGTTTTAATTTAGTCCTAAATGGTTTTTAAAGTAGTATCTTGGGAACGATGTCGTTTTGGGATTAGAGCAAATTACTCAGTGAGTCCCTCAGTTTTAGTGCGCGTTCCAAATAAGTCCGAATTCATTTTTATTAAATTAGCACCGAAATTCAATATTTTTTTAATTTTAATCCTTTCTTCAATTTATTTATTTAAAATTTATATATTATTATTTTACCATAAAAATATATTTTTTCATGTATATATGTGTATTAGTTATATATTATATTATTTATTATATATATATTTTTTACTATCCATTTATATTTTATTATTTTATTTATATTTCACAATATATTGTCATGTATAATTTTAAAATTTTTAAATTCTTATCAAATATTATATTTTTTATATGTTATTAATAAATCTTTTTATATACTATACGATATTCTAAAATTTATCACAAAATTTTGGTTTTATTTATTATTTTTAAGTTGTTGTATTATATATTGTATATTTTTATTATTTAAGAATATATATTTACCTTTTTAAAATTTTGTTTTACTATTTAAATATTGTTTTAAATATTTCTTTTAAATACTTCGTCTTTTATAATATATTTTTATCTGTTTGATTTATTTTATTCAAAATTTGTAGATTTATTTCCATATATTTAATTAGTGGAGTTTTAGTGTATTAATTTTTATCTTTTTAATTGCATGGAAATTGATTATTTATGTTTGTAATTTTCTATTATATTTGCATAAAATGATAAAGTTTGTATTATGTAGTTCATGATTATTTTGTAATGTGTTAAACACATCATCGTTTTTAAAATTTCTTATTAATCTGAAAGTGCTTTAAAAAATAAAGGCAATGCTTGATGTTCGGGAGCTTCGAGAAAGGTAGTGCCCTAACTTACTGGGTTGTAACTTTTCTCGTTGAATTCGAATAGTCAAGCACCCTTCTAAGTTTTCAAGGTTTTCAAAATGCGAGCAACTATCTTGGAATTTCAAAGTGTTGTGTCCTAACTTACTGGATATGGCATTTTGTTGTTTCGAGAAAGAGATTTTCAAAAAGGCTAGCTTAGCTTCGAATGTCTTAAAAAATATTGCGTCCTAACTTACTGGATGTAATATTTTGATTCGTTTGATACAAGTGAACCTTAATATTCAAAATCAAAATATTCTAAAGAGGATTGCATCTTAAAATTTTTAAATTGCCGACATAAAAGACGTCAAATAATCAATTAGGTACCAATTTTTGGGCGTTACGAGGGTGCTAACCCTTTCTCGTACGTAACCAACTCCCGAACCCATTTTCTCGAAATTTCATAGGCCAAAATTGATATTTTAAAAAGGTGGTCCAATTGCACCTAAAAAGATTGGTGGCGACTTCCGTTTTAGTTTTTAAAGTCGAACCCCGTTTTTCAAACTCATAAAAAATGATTTCAACAGCTTGGCGACTCCACTGGGGACCAATAAGAGAGTCAAGCCGTATAATTGATTATTCTTTGTCTTAATGTCGAAAAATTGAACATTTTTTAAAATATAATCCTCTTTCATTACATGTGTTTGAATTACTACTGCATATGTTTGTTATATTTTGGCGCGCATTGCATTTGCGTGACCGTTGTGGTCACACCCTTAAGTGGGAGTGGGAAACTACGCCTTCGTGAGGTTTTCACCTTCGTGCATGATAGTGGATCACTTTCGGGATACATCTATACCTATGTCTTCGTGAGATTTTCATCTCCGTGCAGTCATAGGGAAATGTGTCCCCTTGAACTGAACTTGATTCGAATGAGTCTATAATGGGTGAGGATCGAGGAATCTGTAGGTTCGGGTACCTCAAACTTTAGAAATGAAACCACATATAGAAAGACCGTAGGAGCTCAACCTAGATAGAATTATACCTTAGTTATTACCCTTGCAGGTTATCTTTGAGTTTATTGTTATCATGTGATACTAACTATTTCCTTTCTTTTGTTGCATATCATCTCATATTTTAAAAGGTATCGATTCACGGTCAGTTTCTAAGTTAGAGAGTTTTATTATGGAGAACAAACTTCTTGATAGAGTGGAAGGCAACGCTAACATCCATATATGGTCAGAGCAAACTCAATTAGTAAAGAGAGATAGTCTAGCTGTGGGATATGTGTCAGAGCTGTCAGACTGCACTCGTATCAGCGTCACACAGAATAATCACCATGAGTTAAAGGAAATATGAGATCAATGGAGTAGCGAAGCCAAGCAATTGTTCTACAATAACTATGGGGACTTGCAGTACTTGCTTGACTTGAAAATATATGAGAATTTGTTTGGGCCATCACTCAGTATTAGAATCTTATGTATAGTTGCTTTACGTTTTAAAAGGCCGATATGGTACTCGTGGTGGAGGAATATTCAGTTTTGTTGCATTGTCCTAAGATTCAAGTTGATAAAGTTTACTTAAGGGCTGACTGTATGCTAACTTTTGTGAGGAAGTTGATGAACTTCATGGGGAGAGGGAGCGTGCTAAAAAGGAAAGAGCAAGAGGGAAATGGGGCAGCATTGGAATTCTTGCCTCTTCCGCCACTGGTGCTTCCTAATGTTGTTCCAATCAAAGCAGAATTGGATGCGAGAAAGATTGTTCGACACCATATGGCAAGGCGTGCTGCAGGAACTAAAGGACAAAAGGTAATGTACTCACCAATCACTTCAAGGTGAACAAAAAGAGTACTGATGGACGCTTCTACCATTACAACATTTCTCTTGCATATGAAGATGGTCGATGGTAAGAGTGTTGGAAGGAAAGTGATTGACAGAATGCATGAGACCTACAAAAGTGAGTTGGATGAAAAAATTAGGCCTATGATGGTAAAAGACCTATTTACTATAGGACTGCTACCAAACAACAAGCATGAGTTTACTATGTTGCACCTATTAGAGACAATGGAAATGCAAGCCTTGATGGCCTACCCAAATGGACGCAAAAGAAAGAGATTTAAGAAGACCATATCATTTAAAGACCTTTAAAGTGGAGATTAGCTATGCTGAGAAGATACCCATGTAAGCATTTCAAAATGCTTTACGCAGACAGGAATCTGAAAGCTCTCAAGAAACACTGAAGGTGCTGGATATCATTTTAAAGCAGCATGGTGTGAAGTAGGAATGCCTACTTATTCGCCAATCTTTCTTTCAAGATAATCAGAACAACTTCACAGACATTGGAGGAGGTGTCCATGGCTATAGGGATTATCTCATGGGTGAAGCCATAGTTCAAATTTGAGATGGTAGTAGATTATTTATGGACCCTGAAGGTACAAGCTAATACATCGAGCGCGAAATACGAGCTACAGTCAAATCGTGGCCAAGAGTTAGCTTTGTCATTTAAGAGAGTTAAAGCTTTGGGCCATAGGGCGAAGGTGTAATTGTAATCCATTCATATGTAAAGATATTCTTTTTCTAAATAAAGTTTTATAAATGAAATTGAATCGAGATCGATACCTTTTTGCATCCATGCATTTGCATTTACATTACATCAAAGAAAAAAAGGTGTTGATTCAAAATTCGATTCCTAAATAGAATAGTTTGTCATAAGGAAACGAATTTCTTGATAAAGTGGATTATAGTGCGGTCGTCTGAATATAGTCCAAGTAAACATGACGAGAGAAAGCTGGTAGTCCACGGAGGAATTCATGATTTAATTGCCAAAGACTCAAGCCAACGAAGATTATCCAAGAGCCGACACTTTTGATGAGTATCATGAGATAAGCGAGTAAGAGATCAAGGCTTAGATCAAGTAGCAAGGAGCTAGCAGAGGGCATCTTTCGGAGAATTTACAGGATTCGACCATGAAGAAAAGGTTAACGTTTACTGGGACTATGTGGGGCAAGACCACATATGTAATCTATTTTCATGTAAAGAAATTTGTTTTCTAGAAAAGTTATTCTAATGGAATTGAATTCATGATCAACATCTCCTTTTCTTTTGCATTCATGCATTTGTATTGCATCACATCACATACATTTAAATCCATAAAAAGGCCCTAATTGGTTAAGGTTAAAAAGAGAAAGAAAGACAGTGAGAGAGAAGAGGGTCACGAAAAGACGCTCTCTTACATATCCCAGACTTTTGTATCAAGAGGGATAGCTTACCCAGAGACGGGGGTGTCTGGAAATGAAAATCATTCCATCAATGCCATACATGAAGAAAGGACTAATTAAGGAAATCTAGAGGGCATTCGTCCTTACAAACCAGGAAAGTCTTGAACAATTGGTCTGTAGAGGAACTTCTTATAGTCTTAGAAATTATACAGAGTAATCTGCAAAACACTCTTGTTACTTTAAAGCCTAGGAGTAACAAGATCTCATTTGTGAAGTAGGCTCGTGTTTAGACATTGTTGTTTCAATAAAACATATCTTTCATGATCAATGCGAACAAATGTTCCCTCATTCTTTATTCTTTGATTTTCTAAATTTCATCAAAGCTCTTCATTCATAACATTTGAATTCATTTATTCCTTGTACATTCTTTTGTGCCTATCTTAGATCCCTAGATGTGACATGTGTTTAGAGGAATCTTAGTACTTTGAAGATGACAGAAATTGTAACCTTGTTTCTGAATTTGTTGAAAATGGTAAAGTAAGAAGAAGTAAATTTTACCCCATGAAGAGATGGTAGAGAATTTAGCCTTAAAGGAAGGGTTGTGAAAGTGGAAACACGCATAACCAGAGAGCCAAAACAAGACCTTGTAGAGGCTATTATGGGAATTCAAAAAATGTTGTCAAGGTTAAAAGAGGTCCATTAGAATGTTAGAAGAACGTATGCGGGAGCATACATAATGACCAGGGCAAATATGAGGTTTGGGCATTACTGGTCCATCTTGGAAAGGGATCGCATCAGTTATACCATAAATGCCAAATTTAAGGAGTCAAGACTTATGGGGCATGTATGTTATGGGCCTGAGTTTCAAGCTGACAATGGTTCATTTTTGTGGTTACCGACTGCTCCATTAAGAGGGTGGAGATAGCTTCATATGCCAATATTACAAAGTCAACAGTCATCTAAGTAAAAAAAACAAAAAAATGATCATATCCAACTGCACAATGTCAAAAGTTTGCAGTCTGTTCAAAACTAAGGTGCTATGTCATAGTACAACAAAGGTTGCCAAAAGAAAAAGAAAAAGAAGGCAAAATAAATTACAGAAGATGACCGAGACTAGTAAAGATTGGCATAAGAAACTACCACTTACTCTCTATGTTTACATTGGAGCAAACACTTTCAATCCTTGTGATTTCAAGGGTTCTAACTATCATCCTTGGAATGGATGCATTATTTGGCTCTCCTGAGCAGTCTGATGTGCCGTCAATAGCTGCGGTGAATAGCTTCAAGCAATGGCCATTGATTTCCAGCTATAAGGCATCAGGCTATACACAGTCTCTGAAGCTTGAAATGATAGATTCTCTCTTCAAACCAGTTTTTGATAAAATGGATGAGGGTATCATGAAGGAAGCTCTCTTAGACTTCTATACAAGTTCAGGGAAGAGGAAGCCTGATCAGCTCATTATTGTCAAGGATGGAGTTAGCCAGTCTCAATTCAATCAGATTTTGAACAAAAAACTTAATTAGGTTCCTTGACAAGAATTGGAACTCCAAGTTTATGGTCATTGTGGCATAGAAAAACCATTATACCAAGATTTTCAGCGGGGATCTCCTGACAAAGTCCTGCCTGGAACCGTTATAGACAATAAAATCTATTATCTTAAGAACGACGACTTCTATCTTTGTGCCCATGCTGGAATGATAAGGAACCACGAGGCATACTCATTATCGTGTTCTTTTAGATCAGATTGGGTTTTCGGTCGATGATCTGCAGGAGCTAGTCCATGCTCTATCCTACGTGTATCAAAGGAACACCACAGCCATACTTGTTGTGGCCCCTATTTGTTATGCTCATTTGGCAACTTCACAGTTGGGGCAATTTATGAAGTTTGAGGGTGTTTTAGAGACATCATCGAGCCACTGTGGAGTGACAACTTTGGGAGCAATTTCTGTACCTCAACCTCCCAAGTTGAAGAATAATGTCAGCAGCTCCATTTTCATCTACTAAGAATCATTGAACCATCTTCTTGTGTAGAGCTTTTTGGATTTCAGCCATCATACTCTCTCTATGCTTGTCAAACATCAGCCAGGAATTTTGGCTTGGGCAACACTTTTCTCGTGGGTATATGAATCGAGATTTTTTCCTTCCAAGCTTCGATGGAGTCAAGGATTGAATACTTCTAGTGAGCTTAATTGGAAAATATTCATCCTAATCAAATGGATGACACAGACGAGGAGGGTTCGTCCACAAGAATTTCTCATGGAAGCCAATGTGAAAACCCGCAAAGGGCGCTTTGAGACTTCTATTTCAAAAAAAAGAAAAAAAAGAAAAAAAAAGAAAAGAAAAGAAAAGAGAAAAAAGAAAAAAGAGAAAAGAAAAAAGAGAAAAGAAAAAAGAAAATGGAGAGGCCAAGGTGAAAACCCGCAAAGGGCGCCTTGAGACCAAAGGGGTTTTGAGTTGAAAACTCGAAAGGGCAGCTCAAATTTGGAAAGGCATACAGTAACCTTGCTATACCGGATTCGACAAGAAGTGAAGTATGTTACATACCGGGGCATCAACAAAATACTTTGGGTCTTCTAAACACATGTTAAACTCAAAGCAGTCTTCATGGAATTTGTATATGGAAGCCCAAGCTACAATATCTAGGGCATCTGATTTTTTATCCTGTTTACTATCTTTGGATTCTCTTTCTTCTTAAAGATAGATTCCTAGATTAATCTCCTTTGTATTATTTTTGGTAAATCATTTGAACTCTAATTTTCCTCAAAATCAATTTATTTGTTGTCCATTATTCATAAAGCATGTTACATTGAAATAATGGTCGATGAACTAGAATATTTTCGCAAACGAAGTTTTACATATTACTCTGAAAGTTTCTAGATAACACAAGAAACTGAAACATGACAATTGTTTAAGGAATTCCCATTGAGTAAGGATCAGAGATCCTTGAGAGAATTTTTTCTTCAGTCCAAACGATAATTGGACAATACAAACGATTTGATCCTAAGAGAGGATCATTTCACAAACATCTCCAATGGGTCGTGACATTTGGAAATGGTACAATTGACCAAATTGATGGAGAAAAT
The DNA here is from genome assembly GCA_020496765.1 of Gossypium stocksii. NCBI lineage: Eukaryota > Viridiplantae > Streptophyta > Magnoliopsida > Malvales > Malvaceae > Gossypium > Gossypium stocksii. Next base: position 43,361,024 of record CM035628.1, on the reverse strand, counting down.
TTGAAGCATACGAGCAGAGTGTGATAATACCTGAAATAGGAATCATTCTCATTTTTGCATCATAATATGTTTAATTAGGGAGCATTTGACTCATTTTGATCATGGCATCTTAATTATTTGGCATAAGCATAAATTCAGGAAAATCAATTATACAGATGGATTCTTCAGTGGACAATGTAGCACAGATTGATTAAGATTACAAATCTTAACCCCTAGACAATAGGGTAACAGATCAAAATTTCGGCAAATCTTATCTCCATGCACTAGTAATGGGGCAGATTTCGAAGACTCGCCTTAACTCCCTAAGTAGTAAGGTAACAGGCTAAAATAGCAGATCTCATCCCATTGGCAGGAGTGGAATGGATCGAAGACTCGCCTTAACTCCCTAAGTGGTAGGGTAACAGGCTAAAATAGTAGATTTCATCCTACTGGCAGGAGTGAAGTGGATCGAAGACTCACCTTAACTCCCTGAGTGGTAGGGTAACAGGCTAAAATAGCAGATTACATCCCACTAGCAGGAGTGGAGTGGATCAAAGACTTGCCTTAACTCCCTAAGTGGTAGGGTAACAGGCTAAAATAAATTTACAGATCCTATCTCCCTGAGTAGTAGTGGAGTGGATCCAAGACTTGCCTTAACTCCCTAAGTGGTAGGGTAATATGCTAAAACTACAGATCTGGCATTCCTGAGTTTACAGTGAAGCAGATCGAAGATATCAGCATGGCGTCCTTGAGTTTGCAAGGAGCAGGTTGAAGAAAGCAAATCTTACCTTCCTAAACAAAGCAGATCGAAGATATCAACATGGCGTCCCTGAGTTTGCAGGGAGTAGGTTGAAGATTTCAGCATGGCGTCCCTGAGTTTCTAGGGAGCAGGTTGAAGAAAGCAGATCTGGCATTCTTGAGTTTGCAGCAAAGCAGATCAAAGATATCAGCATGGCGTCCTTGAGTTTGCAAGGAGCAGGTTGAAGAAAGCAGATCTTGCCTTCCTAAACGAAGAAGATCGAAGATATTAGCATGGCATCCCTGAGTTTGCAGGGAGCAGGTTGAGGATTTTAGCATAGCGTCCCTGAGTTTGCAGGGAGCAGGTTGAAGATTTCAGTATGGCATCCTTGAGTTTGCAAGGAGCAGGTTGAAGAAAGCAGATCTTAACTTCCTGAGTTTGCAGTGAAACAGATCAAAAATTTCAGCATGGCATCCTTGAGTTTGCAGGGAGTAGGTTGAAGATTTCAGCATAACGTCCTTGAGTTTGCAAAGAACAGGTTGAAGAAAGTAGATCTTGACTTCCTGAGTTTGCAGTGAAGCAGGTCAAAGATTTCAGCATGGCGTCCTTGAGTTTGCAAGGAGCAAGTTGAAGAAAGCAGATCTTGACTTTCTGAGTTTGCAGTGAAGCAGATCGAAAATTTCAGCATGGTGTCCCTGAGTTTGCAGGGAGCAGGTTGAAGATTTTAGCATGGCGCCCTTGAGTCTGCAAGGAGCAGGTTGAAGAAAGTAGATCTTGACTTCCTTAGTTCGCAGTGAAGCAGGTCGAAGATATCAGCATGGCGTTCCTGAGTTTGCCGGGAGCATGTTGAAGATTTCAACATGGCGTCCCTGAGTTTGCAGGAAGCAGGTTGAAGAAAGCAGATTTGGCATTCCTGAGTTTGTAGCGAAGCAGATCGAAGATATCAGCATGGCGTCCTTGAGTTTGCAATGAGCAGGTTGAAGAAAGCAGATCTTGCCTTCCTAAACGAAGCAGATCAAAGATATCAGCATGGCGTCCCTGAGTTTGCAGGAAACAGGTTGAAGATGACAGATTTGGCATCCCTATGCTTACAGGGAATAGATCGAAGACATAGCAGATCTGACATTCATGTGTTTACATTGAAACAGATCTAAGATAACAGATTTGGCATCTCGATATTAGACGGATAGCAGATCGAAGATAGCAGATATTGCCTTCCTAACTTGTAGTGAAGCAGATTAAAGCCGTCAAACAGAAGATAAAGGAAGAATTCAAGACTCGGTGAGCCCGGTCAAAATTGGGTCTTTTCTAGTCTTTGCTCTATTCCTGTTACACAGTAATGAGCACAGAGGGGCAGCTCTAATACCTTAATTTCGCCCGGGCCCGTTGGAAGCCCTTACAAATAAAATCATTAAAATTTATTTTAAAATAGTCCATTCAAAAGTCCTTTACAGAACCCAAATAATATAGGCCCAAATACCCCACAATACATTCCTACCAGATTTAACCCACAACCTTTTACCCAAAATACCAATTAACCCGTGGCCCAAACTCTTAGCCAAAACCAAACCCAAATTACTAAGCCTATGCCTACCCAACAGCCCAACAATTGAAATAGCCCAAATGGCCCAGACACCTGAGTTGAATCAGGAAACCCTAGGGTTTTCAGAAGCCTTCGTGCCGCAAGCTTCAAGCCAGGCCAATCGTCACGCCGCAATCGAGGGCTCCTTATCTCACGTTGCAGCCATCTAGCCCCGTATCGCGCCATAATCGGAGCACGAATTATCGTCTTGGCCATCGAATCCTTGCTGGAACCTACAAAAAAGAAGAGAAAACAACAAAGGAAAGAAGCAAATATGGCAAGAAATCGGGATGATTTATTTTCTATCTATGTATTTAGGCTATATAAACCCGAACTAGAACATTATAAAGGAGGGATTTTTTGGACCATGCACATACACAAAATATACACAGAAACAGATTCAAAATTATATACAAACATTTTTTAATCAGAGAAGGTGATTTCTCGTTTTTATTTAATCTTGCTTTTTCATTTCTTTTTATTCCCCTTTCATATTTCTCACCATACAAAAATACAACAGGTTATATAGAAACAATTTTTTTTAAAAAACAGAGGAGGATTCGATTGGAAACAGTTTGTTTCCCTTTTTTTTTTTGTTTTTTCTGAAAAATATTATAAAAAGGAAAAAGAGGGAGTTTACCTATGAAAAGGGATGATTTTGGGCTCACCAGCCGTCGCATACGGCAGCGTGTGTGAAGGCGCGTGAGGTGGTCGATCGCCGGAGCTCTCGCCGGATTTCGGGCTAGGGGAGCGAATTAAAGGGTTTCTGAATTTTTTTTTTAACTAACCCAAATGAGTTTTTTTATTTAAAATTGATTTATATAGTAAGGGCAAAACGGTACCGTTTTTGCTTAAGCCCATAAGCATGAAACGACGCCGTTTCAACACAGTGCGGGTCGACCCGACCCAGCGGACCCTAAGATCCGCGCGTTTTACCGATAAAAGGGGTAATTTGTGTCCGCAGTCCTTCCGCTTTTAATTATTTATAATTTTATTTTTTATTCTAATTTGGCCCTAACAATTTATCTTTGTTTCAATTTAGTCCTAAATGGTTTTTAAAGCGGTATCTTGGGAACGACGTCGTTTTGGGATTAGAGCAAATTACTCAGTGAGTCCCTCAGTTTTAGTGCGCGTTCCAAATAAGTCCGAATTCATTTTTATTAAATTAGCCCCGAAATTCAATATTTTTTTAATTTTAATCCTTTCTGTAATTTATTTATTTAAAATTTATATATTATTATTTTACCATAAAAATATATTTTTTCATGTATATATGTGTATTAGTTATATATTATATTATTTATTATATATATATTTTTTACTATCTATTTATATTTTATTATTTTATTTATATTTCAGTATATATTGTCATGTATAATTTTAAAATTTGTAAATTCTTATCAAATATTATATTTTTTATATGTTATTAATAAATCTTTTTATATACTATACGATATTTTGAAATTTATCACAAAATTTTGGTTTTATTTATTATTTTTAAGTTGTTGTATTATATATTGTCTATTTTTATTATTTAAGTATATATATTTACCTTTTTAAAATTTTGTTTTACTATTTAAATATTGTTTTAAATATTTCTTTTAAATACTTCATCTTTTATAATATATTTTTATCTGTTTGATTTATTTTATTCAAAATTTGTAGATTTATTTCCATATATTTAATTAGTGGAGTTTTAGTGTATTAATTTTATCTTTTTAATTGCATGGAAATTGATTATTTATGTTTGTAATTTTCTATTATATTTGCATAAAATGATAAAGTTTGTATTATGTAGTTCATGATTATTTTGTAATGTGTTAAACACATCATCGTTTTTAAAATTTCTTATTAATCCAAAAGTGCTTTAAAAAATAAAGGCAATGCTTGATGTTCGGGAGCTTCGAGAAAGGTAGTGCCCTAACTTACTGGGTTGCAACTTTTCTCGTTGAATTCGAATAGTCAAGCACCCTTCTAAGTTTTCAAGGTTTTCAAAATGCGAGCAACTATCTTGGAATTTCAAAGTGCTGTGTTCTAACTTGCTGGATATGGCTTTTTGTCGTTTCGAGATAGAGATTTTCAAAAAGGCTAGCTTAGCTTCGAATGTCTTAAAAAATATTGCGTCCTAACTTACTGGATGTAATATTTTGATTCGTTTGATACAAGTAAACCTTAATCTTCAAAATCAAAATATTCTAAAGAGGATTGCATCTTAAAATTTTTAAATTGCCGACATAAAAGACGTCAAATAATCAATTAGGTACCAATTTTTGGGCGTTACGAGGGTGCTAACCCTTCCTCGTACGTAACTGGCTCCCGAACCCGTTTTCTCGAAATTTCGTAGGCCAAAATTGATATTTTAAAAAGGTGGTCCAATCGCACCTAAAAAGATTGGTGGCGACTCCCGTTTTAGTTTTTAAAGTCGAACCCCGTTTTTCAAACTCATAAAAAATGGTTTCGACAATGTTGACATGAGTTTACACCAAAGTATCCATAAAATTGAATATATAACTATAAAAAAATTAACAATTTTAACGAATATCCATCAAAACTTAATCTCACCTACTAAATTATAGAAAATATCTTATTGATTGATGATTAAATTGATTAGCTTAAATACCCATTTTTTCTTAAGCATGTAAACTCTAATATAAATATCAAACCCACCTTTTTACAAGAAAAAAAATTATTAATATGTATGATACTTCTAACCACTAGAAAAAGAACAACAATGAAGGACAAGAAAGATGTGATCAAAATAATCCTTCAAAGATTGTTCAGAATTTATGCTATCGATGTGGTATGAATGGGCATTGGTCACGTACTTGTCGTACATCTGAGAATTTGGTGAAACTTTATCAACTATTCATTAAAAAGAAGGGAAAGAATATGGAAACAAAGTTTATATCTTAAAATTATGAAATGGAAGCAAAAGGTAAAAATATTCACTATGATACTAAAACTGAACATGCCTACAAAGGTGATAAATTTCATGATATTAATAACTCTAGAAATAGTTGGAGAATGAACTACGGTTCATAAAAAGCCCAGCAAAGGGAAAACAACAAAATCCAATCAAGGATTTGTCAATACATCAAAACAAGTACCATTTTATCCTAATAAAAAATTTTATGTTTCATATCCAATAGTAAGACAATCAATTGGAACTCAGTTATAATTCACACCAACAACGGTGAGTCAATTTAACTAGTCCCAAGATCCAAATTTAGCATTTCAATCCAGTTATGCTAAAATTATTAAAAGAGCAGAAAATTTGTTGAAACAACAACAAATTCTAGAAGTAAAAGATTTTTATAATCGAGGACAACCGTTAGAATATTATAATTTTATTAGTGAGATATGAAAAACCCATATTTTTTAACAAAGAGCAATTTTCAGAAGAGCTCTTACCAAATTCTCACAATTTTTAGTTGAAAAAACAACTAAAGATAGTGAATCCCATAATTTATTATTAAAATCTATTTTATATAGAGATTGGATAGAATTAGAAATAGATTATATGTATATTAAAGAGATAAATAATCTTCTTGATATATTTCAGTATTTTATTAACAAAGGAACAAACAGTCCTATTATGAATAAAATGTTTAGAATATGTTTATTTAATGAAGTCAGAAAAATTTTACCAACAGATATTTTTACAAAAATAAATAAAGCTATTTGCAAACAGCAAGCTCAATTTCAAAAAGCTTTTTCAGAATATTTTTTACAATCTTATGTTTTTACAAATGATTTGGATGAAAATTTCCCTACAATAAAATTTAGACTTGATCATGAACCATTTGAAATAAGCAGTATTGAATCAGGTTTTGTTAAAGAAATAACAGTTCAAAATTTCTCATTTCTTAAAAGATTTTCTAGTAATGAATAAGTCTATATTACTATGTATTATTTATGAAGATGATTATTATTACTATTTTCATCTTGAAATTAGTAGTCTCATTAGTATAGCTGAAAAAGAAAGATTTTATCATTGATATTAAATTTGGATTTTTCATAAAATGATTAGAGAACCCAAACTTTCTACAGCCCAAGAAGAGTTATCAAATAAAACTCACTTAATAACATTTTTACAATAAAACTAGCTCCCTAGATTAGCTTCGATAGTATTGGAATCTATTTAATAAATATATTTTGAAATCCATCAAATATGAGCAATGATTAATAGTTGTAATCTTAACCATGTAAAGATTTAGTGAAAATCTTACACAAAATTAAGAATGCTGCTAACCATGTTATATATTGAAATTTTAGTCACGATATTCAAAAAATGACATTGATTGTGTAAACTTGGGTGGGAGGGGGGGGGGAGGGAGGAGATCCACCTTAATGAGTTGATCATTTCGACGCAATGAACTTGAAAAAGAAAAAGACAAAGGTTTGATGGTTATAGGGATGTGAATGTCATTTTACCCTTTTCTTTTTCTATAGATAGGAGGGCAGCTTAATTACATGAATAGATTTATGTTATAGAAAAAGTATACTATTTGTTTTCGGGACAATGAATTGAAATAAAAGGAAAAGGACAAAAGTTTTATAGTTACAACGCTATAAATTAACATAGTTAGAACTTTTGATGAAGTCATAACCTTGGTTAATTAATAAAATCTTATTGGCTTGGCTCAAGCTAAATAATTTTCAGCTCCTTGACTTGATTATTTTATGCTATAAACCTGTGTATAAATATGTGTGTATGGAACCCTGCATGAAGCACAACACTAGCAAATAAAAAGTCAGACTCAGTATATAGCTGAAATTTGTATAAACCAACTACAAATGGCTTCTATTGTTACCACTACTATCACAAATGCTGCTGGCGACAATCTAGTATTGCGTTTGTCGAACTACGCAACTGCCGCGGAAACGATCAAGAATACAGAAACAGCAAATTTTCCGCTGGCTGTGCCAGCCATGTATTTGAACGGAGCTCTTGTGTATGAAGTCGGTCATAGCCTCAGGTGGATCATTTTTTGGACCACTGATAATCAGGTAAATATTAATCTCAGTTTCTAATTAATTATTTCCCATGGTATGCCATCAGACTGACTTCACTTTTTTCACATGGTAATTATATTAAAAATTAACTATATATTTTTTTAAAATTATAGCATATATGATAATCAATTCATTTATCAATTGTAGGTCTCTTCTAAGATGTTCAAAATTAGTGACTCCATTGACTGGAAACAAGTTACAAACAATCTTAAATCCAATCGAAGGAGCGAAGATAAGATTACTTATGCCGGTTATGAATACACCGCATGGGCAAGTATTGCACCAAATTCTAGCGGTCAAGCAAACACCGCCAATATCTCCGCCAGTCCCGTGCCTAAATAATCTAGCTTTGCTTTGATTAATCGCTATCTATCGTATCTAGGCAATCTATGTGTGGTGGTGAGGCTGTCCAAACAAAATAAAATAGTTTGCACTTCTACTATTTTCTTTTATATTATGTAATACTATATTTAAATAAATTTGACAACCAGCAATAAAAGATTGCCATGTGTGCTTAGTTTGTTTCCTTTTTCGTTGGTAATAAAATCATTATTTCTATGATTGATAATGTCAAAACCATTTTTTATTTGAAAACAACGGGAGTCGACTTTAAAAATGAAAATGGAGTTGCCACTAATCCTTTTTATTTAGGTGTGATAGGATCACCTTGTAAGATATTTTGTTTTAATAAAACATCAATTTTGGCTTACGAAATTCAAGAAAACGTGTTCTGGAATCGATTACGTACGAGGAAGGATTAACACCCTTTTAACGCCCAAAATTAGTACCTAATTGATTAATCAATATCTTAATGTCGAAAATATAAAAAGATTTTAAAATACAATCCCTTTTAAAAAAACGTTTGAATAACTAGAATTGGATGTTGAGATTCTCTTATTCCGAAGTGCTAAAATATCACACCCAGTATGTTAGGATACGACATTTTAAACCCTCGAAACCAAGATCGTCTCTTGATTTTCAAAGTTCATGCATTGGAATTTAAAAGGATAGGTCAAACGAAAAATCGAAACCTGGCACGTTAGGGCACGATTGCTCAAATTTTCGAACATAGAATATTGCATTTATTTTTTATTTTAAAAAACTTAAATTTGAAATACAAAAGGATGTTTGGCTAATTTGGGTTTAATGAGATAATCGAAACCCCGTAAGTTAGGGTACGATCTCTCAAATTCCCAAAACGCGAAACATTGCCTAATTTTTAGAAGAGAGCGTTTATAAAATCAACATGATATGCATTTATTTGGTTTGTATGAAGTAAAAAAAATGAAACAATTGATACCGAACAAAAAGTTGGAATTTCCATTACGATGCAATAACAGGAAATAAAAGCATATTTGCAAGCATGGAACAATAATACATGGATAAAATATTATACAAACGAATAACAATAATATGAAAATACAAAGGAATATGAATTTGGGTATATACAATGGTAATAATCTCACACCATACATTATTCAAATACTAACATTAATATATGTGAAAGAAATATTGTGAAAGAAAAGAAATTTGAAATCAACAATATGTAAAACAATTTAAAAATAAATTATATGTACAAAAATTTAATGTAGATAATATATGTGAAAGTTTGAAATAAATCATACATGAAAGAAAATAAAGAATAAAAATAAATAATATGTAAAATAATAATATATGAATGAGTTTTAAAAAAAAGTAAAAAGGAATTTTAAACAAGTACTATACAAAACCGCTTAAACTTAAATGATATGTGAAATAGATGATATATATAAAAATTTGAAATTGATGATATATATAAAAAAAAATTTTAAAGTAAATAATAAAACAATTAAAAAATGGACAATACATACAACGAGTTTAAAAAAAACAATGTATAAAACAATTCAAAGTATATAATATATGAGATAATTTAAAATAATACATCTAAACAATTTAAAACTATTTAATACAAATAATATATATAAAATTTAAAATAAATAAAATAATTTAAAATCAATAATATATAAACAATTTACAAAATAAACAACATATGTAACAACTTTAAAAAACAAATAATATATACAGATGAGATTAAAAGATTTAATTAGTATTGAATTGCAAAGAAATATAAAATTTGGGGCATAAATTAAAACTGTGAAAGATTAATAAGGGCTAAAATAAATGCGCTAAAAAAGTCGAGGGACCAATCGGGAAATTAATCCTGGCCTTCTAAACGCAACGTTTAAAGGGAATCAAGGCAACAGAATCCTAAAAGGGCAAGGTAAATTTAGAAATAAAAAGAACGAAATTAAAATAATGAAATAAAAGAGAGGGATTAACAGTGCAAATATCCCATCAAAACCAAAACACGCGAATCCTGGCTGCGTCTAGGTCGGGTCATCGGGTCGAGGTCAAAATGACGTCGTTTTGGCCTCTAAACCCATACCAAAAAACGATGCCGTTTCCATATATTATATAATCCATATTTTTTTGAGACAAAACCATTTCAGCCATTTTCTTTTAAAAAAACAAAACAAAAACCCTAATCCCTCTCAAGCCATTATTCGGCCAACCATGAAGACCATTGTTCAGCCACCATACCGCCATTATAATCGGTGGCCAGTGGTGAAATAAATCCCCTCTTAACACCATTTAGAACCACATTTAAGGTCTAACCCTTTTCGATCCAAAAAAATCGAAAGAGAGTACTCCCCGACCCCTTTCGACTTCGATCTCGGTGAAGGAGACAAAGCTCTGACGACACGCCTGTAGGTCGATTAAGGTGAGTATTTTCTCTTTTTATTTTTCATATGCAAAGGAAAGAAAAGAAAGACTAAAAAGAGCAATCAAAAGAAAAAAAATGAAATCTGAAATCACCTTTCAATAATTCTGATTTTTTTTTATTTCTTTTTGTATTCGTCTCCAGGGAGCCTTTACACTATTTTTAGTTGGCTTTTTATAGCCAAAATAAATAAAGGAAAGAAAATAAAAAAAATACAAATTCTAATTTTTCTATTGTATTGCTGTTATGGCTGCGGTTATTTGCGTTGTTGTCATTTTGTTTCGTAGTTGTGTACGACGTGGAGAAGCCATTCGTGAGCTGCGGTGCCAGGCCCCTTGCTAGGGTTCTCAGCAGCCGAAATTGTTTGGGTCGCCTGAGCTCGTTTTGGCTGTCGAATCCATTTTTTAACGAGGAGGTTTTAAAAAAACGGGGTCGACTTTGAAAAACGAAAACGGGAGTCGCCACCAATCTTTTTAGGTGTGATTGGATCACCTTTAAAACATTTTTTTTGTTTTAAAATCATTAGTTTTGGTCTACGAAATCAGAAAACGGGTTCGGGAGTCGGTTACGTACGAGGAACGGTTAGCACCCTCGTAACGCCCAAAAATTGGTACCTATTTGATTATCAAATGTCTTTAATGTTGGAAATTTAAAAATTTTAAAGTGTAATCCTCTTTAAAATATTTTGATTTTAAAAATTAGGGCTCACTTGTATCAAATGTATCAAAATATTACATTAATGAGTTAGGATGCGATATTTTTAAGACATTCGAGGCTAAGCTAACCATTTTTTGAAAATCCCTATCTCGAGACGACAAAACGCCATATCCAATAAGTTAGGACACAACGCTTTGAAATTTCAAGATAGTTGTTTGTATTTTGAAAACCTTAAAAACTTAGAAGGGTGCTTAACTATTCAAATTCATCGAGAAAAGTCGCAACCCAGTAAGTTAGGGCACTACCTTTCTCGAAGTTTCCAAACATCAAGCATTGCCTTTATTTTTATAAAACCTTTAAATGTTGTTTTAAATGACGTTTTAAAGTGACATTTTGTGTAGATATTCAAACAACATATATTACAAAATATTATAACACTTTATACAAAGGCAATCGTTATATATAAAAGGCAAAATAAAATAATAAAAATAATCATGCTAAGCATACAGGAATATACCTAAATAAAATAGTAAAAAGAAAGCATAATAAATGCAATGATTATATACAATATATCATAAATAAAACATTAAATAATAAATAAAAAAACTTGGTAAATATTAATTTGTAAAATATGTATTGGTAAAAATAGATGACATGCATAAAAATGGATAAATAGAATCTATATAAAATATACAATCCAATAATTTAATGTACACATGAAAGGATTAATAAATGAAATGATGCATATAATACAATATATCAATGTACGTGTATATAAAAATATGTATTTGAAAATAAATTATAAAAGTCTTAAGATGTTACATAATATATAAAATATATAACATAACAACAATACATTAACTCTAAAGTAAAAACAAATATTGTATAATAGAAAAAAATAAACTTTAAAAATATATGTATAATATAAATATCAATAATTGATAAATAGAATAAGCATATAATTTAAGAATGTGATACTTAATAATAAATTTAAAGTGTAATATATGATAAAATATATAATAATAATAATAATAATAATAATAATAATTATATAAAAAATATAAAATATACTGGTTTAGGAAAATAATATATAAAATATAAAATAAGTAAAAGAATTTATATTTATAATAAAATAATAAAAAATAAGTTTAAAATGAAATAACACATAATAAATAATTAGTAATGAAATGAGTATAAAATATTTAATAAAAAATATATAAAAGAATAATAATTATAAATAAAATAAAAATTTATTGGTTTAAAATATAATATAAAATGTATAATTAATAATAAAGTATAATATTTAATAATAATTTTAGAGTGATATTTGTATACATAATAAATAATAATATATTTATATATATATATAAAATAAGTAATTAATAATAAAATATACATATAATACAAAAAAGGATTTCAAAATAAATAATGTATAATAATAATAATAATAGTATATGAGATAAATAATATAATAAATGAAATAATTTATAATATATAATATAAAAGTATAATTTTTTTAAAATAATATAAATAAATAAATAATAAAATAAATACAAAATATAAGTTAAAATATAATATATAATAATTTAAAATTATAAATAATATAATATATAATAAAATATATAATGAAAATAAATAATAATATAATAAATACTATATAATATAATATAAACATAGAAAAGTAAAGTAATATATATGATAAATAAAATTTTATATAAATATAAATAGTATTTATAATAATATATGTATAGTTTTTTTAATAAATAAATTATATATAAATAATAAAAATAATGAAATTTAAAATACTAAAGAAAAGGCTAAAATTAAATTTAAATAAAATTATAGGACTAATTTAAAAAATAAAATTGGACCTAATTGAAACGCATGTTTAAAGGTTAGGGACTCACTGGGCAATTTGCCCTCTTCCCAAAACGGTACCGTTCCAATGTGTTTAAATGGTCAAGGGCCAAATTGAAATCAAAACAGAATAATTGGGCAAAATTAAAAGATTAAATAAACTTAATTTTAAAATATAAAAATGCAAAAGGACCAAGGGCGCAATTAGCCCCTTGGTCAAAAACACGCGGATCCCTTAATAGGCGGGTCGGGTCCATCGGGTCGAGAACCAAACGGTGTCGTTTAAGGGCTTATTGGCTTAAGCCAAAACAGCACCGTTTTACTAACATTATATAAGTAAAAAAAAGGTTTTAAAACATTTTAAACCATTCAGAGGAAAAAAAGAAAAAAAAAAAAGAAAAAAAGAAGCCGAATTCTCTCTCTGGCCAGACGATTTCCGGCCTAACTCCGGCGATGGCTCCGTCACAGGCGCCACCTACGCACCACCACACGCGGTGGCTGGAAGGTCAAAAACCCTCCTTTTTCCAGGTGCTTTGCAGGTAATCTCATTTCCTCTTTATTTAGTTGTATTTTCCGTAAATAAAACGATTTGCATGTTTAGGATTAAAAATAGAAAAAGAATGTGAAGAGAAAATAGCCCTTTTAATCACCTTTCCAAAAAACTATTGCCTTTATTCACTTGAATCTGTCTTTACAATTTGTATGCCTCCCCTTTACAATGTTTTTTCGTGTTTATATAACCTAAATACATAGATAGAAAGCAAATCATCCCGATTTCTTGCTATATTTGCTGCCCCCTGTTGTGCTTCTTTCCCGTTTTGTAGGTGAATGGCGCGAGATTGGAGGCGGAGATCATGCACTGATGGATGGGGGCTTGCGGTGCGAGGAAGGGGAATGGAACCCTAGGGTTCCAGATCTGAAACCCAATTTGGGCCATTTGGGCCTCGTTGTAGTTGGGTTTAGATATTTGGGTTAAGGTAATGGGTAAGGGTTAATTGGGCTGCTGTTGTAATTGGGTAGTAGTGTTTAGGTGTGGGTCTTTCGGGTTAGGCTACTGTTTGGGTAGGTTGGTAATTGGGCCAATTGAGTTATTGGGTGTAATTTGCATTGGGTGTTTGGGCTACGGTGTATTTTGTAATGGGTTTGTAATTTTGGGTTTAATTTTGTGTAACCGGGACTTTTATTGTACTTTTATTTTTTATTTGTTTTTTTTAATACTGCTATGGGCTTCCAACGGGCCCGGGCAAAAATGGGGTGCTACATTGGGTATTGGGCCATTGGGTCTGGGTCTTGTATTTGGTTAGTAGTTTATTTTAGGTCTCAATTTAGATCTCGAATTTGGGTTAAATTTGGGCTTAAGGGTTTTTTTAGTTTTAATTCGGGCCTATTTAATGTTTAGGCTTTTTATTTAGTTGAACTTAGTTCATGGTTTGAGGCCATGATGTTTGTAAAAGGACATTGGACTTATAAATTTAGGCTTTATTTATTGTTTTATTTTTTTGCATGGTTTATTTATTGTAAATGATTTATGGGCTCGGGCAAAATTGGCCTATTACAGCTGTCCCTCTTTGCTTATTGTCGTGTAACAAGAATGAAGCAAAGACTTTAAAAGGGCCAATTTTGCCCTGTCTTGCCGAATCTTGACTTCTTGGTACTTCTTTCCTTCGAGTAGCTTCATTCTTTCCCACTACATCTTCAGGGGTACAAGAATTGGTGCTCAAATAAAATTTTAAGGAGAAGAGATTTGTAACTTCGATCTACTCTCCTAGAACTTTAAGGAGATAAGAATTGGTAATTTTAGCCTGCTTCACTGCAACTTCAGGGAGATGAGGTTGGTGGCTTAAATCTACTTCCCTGCTACCTTGGGAAGATAAGATTCGTCATCTTTGATCTACTGCACTGGCTACTTCAGGGAGATAAGATCTACAATCTTCAGTCTGCTCCCTTGCTGTGTCAGGGGCATATGACTGGTGGCTTAAATCTATTCCCCTGCTACCTCGAGAAGATAAGATTCGCCGTCTTTAATCTACTCCATTTGCTACTTCAAGGAGATATGATCTTCAGTCTGCTCCCTTGCTACGTTAGGAAGATAAGACTAGTGGCTTAAATCTGCTCCCCTGCTACCTCGGGAAAATAAGATTCATTGTCTTCGATCTGCTCCACTTGCTACTTCAGGGAGATAAGAGTTGTGGATTCACTGATGTTGCTACACCATCCTTTGAGGAACAGGTCCTATAGAATCAGTTTTATGGGCCTATGCTTATGCCTAGCGATTAGGATGCTATGATCAGAATGAATCAAATGCTCCTAACTATACATGTTATGAATGATATATGAATACAGAGATGTCATGAGAATGATCCCTTTTTAATGCTTAGGGTGTCATCGCTCATTGTTCATCAAAGTTCTATCACTGACGTATTACACTGACATCTTGTTCGGATGGTATTTTCGATAGAAAACCCGAAGAAACAATCACATTCTACTCAACAAGTTTGCCCCCGCTGTAACCTCGAGGTCCATTCCACTGTACCTCTAGTACATAAGGTTTGTACCATCTTCAAACCCCCCTCACTGCAACTCAGGGGTATAGGATTTGAATTTTCTTCCATCATTTGGGTCTGTTACACCATTCCTCATTCTTAATTCAAGCATAGCAAGACTACCGTATGCCCCACTTTTGATCAAAATTTGAGCTGCCCTTTTCAGGTTTTCAACTCAAAACCCCTTTGGTCTCAAGGCGTACTTTGCGGGTTTTTGCCTTGGCCTCTTCTTTTTCTTTCTTATATTTTGATTTTTTTTACTTTTTATTTTTTTGATTTTTTGATTTTTTATCATTTTTATTATTTTTGATTTTTTTATATTTTGATTTTTTGATTTGATTTTTTTGGTCTCAAGGCGCCCTTTACGGGTTTTCACCTTCGCCTCTCCCCTTTTGATTGAATCTGAATTCACTAGATTGGCATGCCCTTGCCATCCATCTTGGTCAATATCAATGCTCCTCCAAAACAGGCTTTCTTTACTACATAAGGTCCATCCCAGTTTGGCATCCACTTTCCTCTGAAGTCCTTTTGTATAGGAAGGATTTTCTTCAATATCAGGTCCCTTTTTGTGGAATCTCTAAGATGAACCTCTTTATCGTAAGCCCGCATCATCTGACCGTGACGGATAGCTTTTAACATTTTTCTTCAAATTTGACTGATCATATCGGGATTGAATCCATTCTACCGCATCCAACTTTAGTTCTGACAAGACTCGAAGAAAAGAAATCTCGACTTCAATGGGCAAAATTGCTTCCCTTCCATAAACCAATGAGAAATATGTTGCCCCAGCGAAGGTCTTGGCCGACATTCGATAAGCATGGAGAGTAAATGGTAACTTCCTTATGCCAATCTTTACAAGTCTCAGTCATCTTCCACGATCTCTTTTTGTTGTTTTTGTTTTTTTCTTTCTTTATTTAACTTTTTTTTTCTTTTTGGCTACCTTTGCTACATTGTGATATGGCGTCTGATCTTTGAACACACTGCATACTTTTGACATTGTATAGTTGTGTTAGACATGATCCTTTCTGGCATTCTTTGTTGGCACCTGATCTTTTTTTGGGGAATTTAATAGCTATAGACTTTTTAACATTGGCATATGAAGCTACTTTCACCCTCTTGGTGAAGTAATCGATGACCACAAGATGAATCGATGTCAGTTAAATGCTTTTGATGAGTTCGGCCCCATAACATCCATGCACCACATATAGAAAATCTGCAAAGAAATGGAGGAAGTACATAAGTCTTGTCTTCCTCAATTTGGCATTTACAACATAACTGACGAAATCCCCTTCCAAGGTGGACCAACAGTACCCGAACCTCATGATTAGCCTGGCTATTGTAAAACCATTAGCATGTGTCCTTCTGACACCCTTGTGGACCTCTTTTAGCCTTAACAGTATCCACATGTCATAGTATCCTAGGCATATCTTTTTATGATTGTGCGAAAATATCTTTGAATTCTTCGAATAACTTAATGACGTCTCGCTTTGTATTTGTGGTGATGCAGGCTCTAATCTTGGCCCCTTTCTCTTATCCTAGGCTCACTGTCCACTGACTTTCTGTAAGGTAGGATCTGTTTTTCATCTTGTTCTACCATCCTTAACAAATCAGGAGATATGTTACGATCTTTGTCATCTTCAAAGTCATGAGATCCCCATAGCCACATACCTCACTCAAAAGGAGACTCTGGGTCAGTAACAGCGTAGCTCATGTCGTTAATATCTAGGGACCTATTGTAGGTACGAAGGCAGATTTCAAAAATAAATGAATCTAAGAATGATTATTTGTATGGTATGATCATGAATGAAGAATAAAAGAATATTTGAAAGAAAGTCCAAAGAATAAAAGAATATATAAACAGAAAGAATAAAAGAATATTTGCTCAAAAAGATGCATTTTATTGAAATAAAGATTTTGGACACAAGCCTATTTCACAAAAGTATTCTTATTGCCTTGAGGCTTAAAGCAACAAGCGTGTTCTGAATATTACTCTAAATTAGCTCTAAAAAATATAGGGATCTCTTCCACAGTCCCATTGTTTAGAGTACTCCAAAGTATGTAAGGGTAGATGCTTGGAAAATTCTATTTCCTTATTCCCTCTTCATGTAACACTGCAAACCCGCATCCGTTGCCGGAATAAGGTTACGAGGTATTACCGATCAAAATATATTTCAGATTAACTTTCCATTATTAAAAAAAATTAAAACAAAATTATCATACTTCAATTAAATATCACACATACTTCCATAGTTTTATAATCAAACAAGGCCAACAAGGAAATGTGAATATTAAACGTTAAGCTCATAACCAAGTGCGTTTCTTTTCACAAACTTGTCAAATATGCATATCTTTATTTTTAGGACCTCTGAATAATGCTAATGTGAAATATCTTATAATCATGCAAATGTTATGCGGATACCATGTGCAAGCAAATACACATCATTCACTTCATATAATAAAATATTGCATAATAGCATTTGTTCGCCTATTTAGAACATTTACATTTCATGAATAAACATTTATAATTAAATCAGCAACTCAAACAATTAAACTATTCCAGTAAACATACCAAAATGTTAAAATAATATACCGTTAGAGATCAACACAAGACCATAATCATCTTTCCTTTATTCGGCTAACATAATTTACCTTTACCACCCTGGGCTTATGCTAAACACAATATACATATAAATATATATTATTTAGCATCCGCAATACTAATTAAGGCTATACACATTTCAACTCAATATATATATTCATCAATTACACCTTTACCGAAACACAAATTAAAAAAAAAAAAAACATAACACATATATAAATATATATTTTCTTGGGATCATGTACATGCATATATCAATATCATATTATATACCACTATTTTTAATTATGGACAAGTACTAAATCACAAATGAAGTCAATTCATTATACGCATAATTAGCTATATAAACATATACCAAATTTCAAGTTGGTTATAACCATCTCATAACCAAATATCATTTCTGCAATCATCGTCATTTAACTAATTTATATAAATATATATTAGTAACATGAATATTCCCATATCATAATAATAAACATATTAAGACAAAGACATGTCATATTTGAACATGGCCAACCAATCTGTAATGCCGACTCATGTAATTTCAAACCACTTACACAACCAAAATTACCATCACTAAATTATCAAAACTAAACTCATTAAATATTATAGCTAAGAATTTAATTAATCAAAACTAAGCATAATGAGCAAATTCACATGTATACTATATGTTAGTATAGAACACATCCTACCCAAACAAACATATTCAGCCGATTCATTTATGCCACTTTCAATGCCATTATCCAACTTTAATACCCTAACTCATGTCGCTACCCAACCATTTTCGAGTTTAACCTATAAAGGTACCAAAATGGCTGATAGTGTGATGAAACTTTCCTGACAGTCTTCGAACTCGTAGCTTGACTTCAAAATCTATAAAACAAAAACACACATATACGTAGAGTAAACCATTTATAGCTTAGTAAATCATAAGCAGATAGACAACCCAAAATATTATCAATTTAATTTAAACTAAGCCAAAGCACATTATTATAAATCGTTTAGATTTAAACATATAAAATCTATATTTTATATATATATATTCATTCATATTTGTGACATTGACCGAATGCTTATATAGCCATGTTAACATATTATCAATTAACTTCTAAAGCCAAATAATTAATATTAACCTAGTTCACTTGCACATAAATACACAAACTCATGTGTCATCATATAATTTCATCTGCATTTTAGTTATGTGGCCGAATACATGTATTATATATACGTATAATTTAAACTCATTTTAATACTATTCAAAAGGGCCGAGTACCCTTACCTAATTCGTATGTAACATTCAATTGTATTATGCATAATTTGAAATAAGTACCAAATTACTCACTTACCTCATTCTAAATAAATAAAAAGTCAATTCATACCTGGCCATTTAGCTTATCTTACACAATCGAACACAACTTGTCTTTGCCCGATGAACCATTCAAAATTGGATAGGACACTCCGATATTCACACATATTATACAATGCCAACGTCCCAGACATGGTCTTACATGTAGTCACATATCAATGCCACTGTCCCAGACAAGGTCTTACTTGTACACATATAATGAAATCACAAATCGATGTCATGGTCTTACTCGCACACACATATCGGGATCCTATGTCATGACATACGTATCCTAACTATTCCTAAATTTCATATTGGGCTTTCAGACGTCATAACTCAATCGAAACGAATTCGGAATTTTGAATTCAAGCTTATTCACATTTGGCTATCATGTATAATAAATCATACTTTTCATTTCAGCATGTAACTTTAGCATTTATTTAAATTTAAGTACGTCTATTTGCTTATGAACTTACCTCGGATGATGTAAAACGGGACGGGACGGCTATTCGACAACTTTTGTTTTCCCCTGATCCAAATCTCTTTTCTTTGGTTCTTGATCTAAACATATTCAAAATAGGCTCATTCAAATATATTTTCATTAAATTTAGTCCAAAAACACACAAATGGGAAAAATACCATTTTTCCCCTGACATTTATATTTTTTTCAAATTAGTCCCTATTGCACAAAACACAAAATATACAAAATTTCAATACACCCATGTTGGCCAAATTTTCCCCATACACATACAAGTCCATATGTTTCATCAATTTCACATTTTAGTCCCTCCAACTTTTTTTATTTTTGCAATTAAGTCCTAATTACTCAAAATCATCAAAAATTCCCGTACAAAATATGCTAACCCAAAACATATCTTTCATATTTCATCATCAAATAATAAAAATCACAAGCTCTCATCAATGGCATAACTTAAAATATTCATCAAAATAAAAAATTCAAGCATGAGTTTTGTAGTACTCGAATCAATGATCTTAAAAATGTAAAAATTATCAAAAACCGAGCTAGACACATACCTTTATCAAGTTTGAAAGTGCCGAACCTAGGTTTTCTTTTCCTTTTCTTCTTATTCGGTTATTCGGCTATAGAGAAAATATGAACACACTGAGACTTATTTTATGATATAAATTATAATATATAGTTTTTAACTTGGTTTCCAATATTACCCTTTGAAAGATTAATAACTAAAGCTTATATATTAAGGAGATATTCGTCCACATCACTTGCACGTGGTTTACTAATTCATTTTTTATTTTATATGCATATAATTATATATTTTACTATTATAGCATATATTTATATTTAATTAGAAAACATATTTAACCTACCTAATACCGTCCACTAGCATGCAAAATGGACTATTTACTTTATAAATGCTTCCACTTAAGAAGCCATTACCAGCTCAATCCTTACGATTAAAATTATCAAATTTTCCATTTATGCGTTTAAGTCCTTTTGTTTAATCGGACACCCAAACGGCAAAATTAAGTCACGAAAATTTCACAGATATGAATTCACACAAAATAAGCACAGAAAAAATTTAAAGATATTTTTCTAACTCGGATTCATGGTCCCAAAACCACCATTCCGATTAAGGTCTAAATTGGGCTGTTACAACTCTCCCCCATTAGGGATTTTCGTCCTCTAAAATCTTACCGATGAATAGGTTCAGATAACGTTCTCTCATTGCTTCCTCAAGTTCCCAAGTTGCTTCCTCAACTCTGTGCTTATGCCACAACACTTTAACTAACAAAATTTTCTTATTCCGTAATTCTTTAGTCTCATGAGCCAGAATACGGATTGGTTTTTCCTCATACGTCATATTGGACTGAATCTCAATCACGAATGTGAAGGATCGGATCGATATCTATGAAGCATCGAAACATGGAATACATTGTGGATCTTTTCTAACTTAGTTGGCAACAATAGTCTGTAAGCAACTAGCATGATAGGCTCTATTACCTCTTACGGCCCAATGAACCTCGGATTCAATTTGCCTTTGCGACCAAATCTAAGTATCTTCTTCCACGGTTAGACTTTCAAAAAAACTTTATCCTCGATCTGAAATTCTATATCTTTACATTTCAAGTCCGCATATGATTTCTGACGGTCAGATGCTACTTTTAGACTCTCACGGATCACTTTCACCTTCTGTTCAGTTTCTCTAATCAAGTCAACCCCATGTATCTTATTTTCATTGAGCTCAGTCCAATACAATGGTGTATGACACTTGTGACCGTACAAAGCCTCATAAAGTGCCATTTTGATACTCGACTGAAAACTATTATTATACGCAAATTCAACCAGAAATACATATCGTTCCCACGTACCTTCGAACTCGAGAATGCAACATCTCAAAATATCCTCTAATATCTAAATGATTCGCTCGGACCGACCATCTGTCTATGGATGGAAAGTAATACTGAAATGTAGTTTAGTACCTAGAGCATCTTACAGTTTCTTCCAAAACTGCGATGTGAACCTCGGATCTCTATCCGAAATAATAGAAATAGGCACACCGTGTAATCTCACAATCTAAGAAATATATAATTAAGCTAAGTTGTTAAGTAAGTAATCTGTACAAATTGGAACAAAATGAGCCGACTTAGTCAATCTATCCACAATAACCCAGATGCATCTTTCTTGCTCGGGGTCAATGGTAGACCAAATACAAAATCCATCATGACCCTGTCCCATTTCTATTCAGGTATTATAATTGGCTGAAGTAATCCAGAAAGTATCTGATGCTCCACTTTTACTTGTTGATAGATTAAGCATTTTGAAACAAAGTTAGAAATGTCTCGTTTCATACCCTGCCACTAGTAAAGGGGTATTAGATCGTTATACATCTTTGTACTACCTGGATGAATAGATAATCGAATGTTGTGAGCTTCATTCAGAATCATCTGAATCAACTCTAAATTCTTCGAGTCACATATTCGATCTTTGAATCTCAAACAGTCATCAACGTCAACTCAAAACTCTGAATCAGCATTTGAATCACATTGAGATTGTTTTGCTATCAATTCAGTATCAACCTTCTGGGCATCATAAATTTGTTGGACAAACAACGGTCTTGCCTTTAATTCAGCTATCATCGAACCATCATCAGACATAGCTATATATGCATTCATTGCACGCAAAGTAAATAGTGATTTTCGGCTTAGAGCATCAGCAACAACATTAGCCTTTCCTCGGTGGTAGTCAATCACAAGCTCATAGTCTTTCAGCAACTCCAACCATCAGCGTTGTCTCAAATTCAGATCTTTCTGAGTCATCAAATATTTCAAACTTTTATGATCAGAATAAATATGACATTTTTCACTGAACAAATAGTATGCCAAATCTTCAGTGCAAACACAATAGCTGCCAACTCTAGGTCATGTGTTAGATAATTCCTTTCATGTGGCTTTAACTGTCCCCAGGAATAAGCTATAACTCTGCCCTCCTGCATCAAAACACAACCGAGACCATTGAAAGATGCATCATTATAGATAACAAATTCTTTACTCGATTCTGGCTGAACCAACACTAGAGTTTCGATCAAAAGGGCTTTTAACTGATCGAAACTTTTCTGGCACTTTTCCGACCATTCGAACTTAACATCTTTCTACAATAACTTTTCCATCAGAGCTGCAATCATAGAGAAATCCTTCACGAACCATCTGTAATAACCAGCAAGTCCTAGAAAGCTTCGGACTTTAGAAACATTCTTCGGGGGTTTCGTCAAGTATAGCCAAAATTTTACTCGAATCAACCCGAATACCCGAAGCTGATACGACATGACCCTGAAAACTGACTTCACTTAACCAGAACTCACATTTACTGAACTTTGCATACAATTGTTTATCTCGCAAAGTCTGTAGCACCAGTCTCAAATGTTTAGCATGTTTGATTTCATCATAGGAGTAGATCAGAATATCATCTATAAATACAACCACAGACTGATCTAGATACGGCCTAAAGATCCAGTTCATTAAATCTATAAAGACAGAAGGTGCATTAGTAAGTCCAAAAAGCATGACCAAAAACTCATAGTGTCCGTACCTTGTTCGAAAAGTTGTCTTTGGTACATCAGAGTCTTTAACTCACAACTGATAGTAGCCTGATCTCAAATCTATCTTGAAAAACATTGTAGCCCCTTTCAATTGATCAAACAGATCATCAATCCATGGTAATAGATACTTATTTTTTATAGTCACCTTATTGAGCTATCTATAAGCAATACACATTCTCGTAGTTCCATATTTCTTTTTCACAAACAAAACAGGTGCATCCCAATGGGAGAAACTCGATCACACAAAACCTCTATCTGTTAACTTTTACAACTAAACTTTCAACTCTTTTAATTTAGTAGGTCTCATTCTGTACGGAGCTATGGATATCGAAGTCATCCCAGGCATTAACTCGATACCAAACTCTACTTCTCAAATAGGTGACAAACATGGTAATTCTTCAGGGAACACATCTAGATACTCGCACACAACTGGTACTGATTTAATAATACTTTCGGCCACTTAACTATGAATACATAAGCAAGATAAACTTCACAACCTTTCTTTACATATTTCTAAGCTAACATCGAAGAAACTATTGCTGGTAACCCATTTAGATCATTAGACTCAATCCGAATAATCTTACTATTCTGGTATCGTAGATCAATAATCTTTCTCTTGCAGTTCACAGTGGCATCATGCAAAGTCAACCAGTCCATGCCTAGAATTATATCGAACTCATCAAATTGCAACAACATCAGATCAGTCGGAAAGCACATATCTTAAACCATCAAGGGATAATTTTTGCACAGTTTATGGACCATAACACACCAGCCCAAGGGGTTTGACACTCTAATCACAAACTCAGCAGACTCAATAGGCAGAGTCTTACTAAATACTAAAGTCTTACACACATAAGAATGAGTCGAACTAGGATCAATCAATGTAATTACACTAGTATCAGAAAGAGTAAATGTACCAGCAATAATATCTAGGGACGAAGCCTTCTCCCGTGCACGAATAGCGTAGGCTCTGGTATGTGCACGAGCCTCAGATCTAACTACTGTATCTTTAGTCCCTCTCTAACTGCCACTCGCATTACCCACATTTCTGGGTGGTCTACCCCGAGCTACAGTATTGCCCGCTCTCATATTCTGCACTAGATTTTCTTTAGCCAATTATGGGCAATCTCGAATATAATGATCCATTGATCCACATTTAAAACAGGCTCGATCATGCAATCTACAATTGCCAGGATGTCTTTTACCATAGTGTTTACACTCGAGTTGATTTGATCTGACATTACCCACACTAGCCACTAAGGTAGCTCTTGAGCTCATAGGTAGTCTATTCTGATCCCATCTGGAGTAACCTGAAGTGGCTTTGGAACGATTGAAATCATCTCAAAACTTCTTTGATTTCGACTAGAATGACTTACTAGGTGTTCTTTTACGTACATCTCTGGCCTTAAAATTAACCTTTTTTTTCTCTTTCCCAAGCTCTTCAGATTTGCAAGCTCGCTCAACCAGTACCACGAACTCTTTTATCTCAAGTATGCCAACTAGCAGTTTAATGTCTTCAGTCAACCCATCTTTGAATCTTTTACACATTATAGCCTCGGTAGAAACACACTCTCGGGCATACCGACTAAGTCTCACAAATTTCTTCTCATACTCCGTCACGGTCATCTGACCCTGTTTTAGTTTTAGAAATTCTTTGCGCTTCTGATCAATAAATATCTGGCTGATATATTTCTTACGAAACTCAGCCTGAAAGAACTCCCAAGT
Source organism: Gossypium stocksii (assembly GCA_020496765.1). NCBI lineage: Eukaryota > Viridiplantae > Streptophyta > Magnoliopsida > Malvales > Malvaceae > Gossypium > Gossypium stocksii. The sequence goes on along the minus strand of CM035628.1, from coordinate 43,336,145 downwards.
CACCTGCTCCTTCGGAACCACTGATACTAGGGTATTCTACCAGTGATAGGCTGTGTCTCAAAGAAAAGATATGGCACATTTCAGACATTCATCTGGAATGCAGGACAACTGATCAAAGACACAAATAGTATTATCAAGCCAAAGCTCAGCCCGCTCAACATCATCATCATCAGTAGTTTTAAACTCTTCAGCCCCATGTTTTCTAATTTTATCAACAGGTGGCCTATTCAATCTCAATGGATCACTTACTTGGTGTAACACCCTAAACACGGCCCAGGCATTATGGCTGAATCTGGCAATGTCACATCGAGGGGTGACTCATACAAATCAAAGTTGATGGATAACCCTAAATCCTTTGGTTAAACGACAATTTAAAATCCAATATTTTAAAAGGATAAGTTTTTTATTTTGAAATCGTGCCCCATAGGTATATTTTAGTTCAACCAACATCCACACTATTGAAAACTTTGTGAGTTTAAAAAAAAAAACCCTTGAGTTTGTTAATTGAAAACCTTGGTTTGCAAACCTTTTTTTCCGTTGTCTATTTATAGCAGAAGCTTTTGTTTCAAAAACATTTGTTTCTTAAGTTGAGTTTGTGTAAAAATATTATTTTGGCTTCACATTTGAAGAAAATAGGTTTCAAGTTATTAGTTAAGCAATCGATACTAAAAAGAAATAACCAAAACAAAACCAGAGATAAAGGCCTTATTATATTGAACCCAAAAAAATAATTTAAAATACTGTAACGTAAATAAAGGTCGAAGTCTAAACAGCTTGCTATGTGGCCACCTCTAAGTCCTCCTTAAACGTCGAACCGCCAACTGAGGATCACTTGAAAAATTTAAAAAAGGGGGTGAGTTTATGAAAACTCAGTGCTACAACCCACAACGATTGCAAAGCATGCATCACATCAATTAGGCCTAAGCCCATTTCAACAACGGTGGCATTAGGGTCTTAGCCCATAATAGCCTCGGTTGGGCCTGAGCCCAATCACATTAACGGTGGTCGTTGGGCCTTAGCCCATAATAGCCTTAGTTGGGCCTAAGCCCATATCACATACAATAACAATATATGCAATGCACAAATGTCCCGTCCAACCCTGCACTCCCCCTTCCAACCCTACACTCTTGTAGGGATTAAATCAACCCCCCATCCATACACTCCAATGTAGCACCGATTGCGGCACTATCAATATTACAACACAGCTGTCAAGCACATGTTAGGCTTAAAAAGACATCGATGGATCCACAGTTGTCAAGCGACCATGTGATCATCATATATCAATCACTTCCTCCAAACATAATCCCATCCCCATGTAGCATAGTATCGAATGAATGCAACAAAACATACATATGGCATACAAATCAGTCACAAATCAGGTAGGGGCATTTTAGTCATTTTCCCTTAAGGGCATATCGGTCATTTTTCAATATGGTGTAAATTCATAAGTTGGCCTGTTAACAATTCCATAATTATTCTACGTGTTTTATGTCATTTTTATTAGTTACAAATGCACTAGGGCCCAAAAGCCCAATACATAGCCTAAGTAGGGCCCACACTCTCATATGGCTTCTTAGGCCCAAATTCACCATAAGCCATGTAATTATCTTGACCATCTCATCCTTTCTTACCAATTCATAAATTTTACTCGAGACAAGCCCACGAGCTTGTCGGGCCCATTTTGGCCCAGTTGGCCAAAAAGTGGCCCAAGTCCATGAAATCGCTCATGAGGCCTCCTACATTGTATCGATCTCCTTCACACAAGCGTTCGCGCACTCGCGGGGTTACCGTAGCCAAATTTTCAGTTTTTTAGCTTTTCAGCATTTCGGCTTTTTTGCATTTCACTTTTCAAGATTTGTCGATCTATCATGTGTGCGGTGTGTGTACACACCTTAATGGAGAGAAGCATAGCAGTCCTCTAGTGTAGAACCTAAATCCGAATAAGATACCTGGTTAGCTACCCCATAAGATGTCACAAGCCTTTCTAATACTGAAATCACACTTACGAATAATATCTTCCTTGTTTGAATCGGCTTATACCCTCTAAGCCGTTTGAATATGAATTGATCACCTCCCCCTTGACTGCATCTGCGTTACAGCACTGAATCTATGAGATTGCAAAACATGTGATTAACCCACACTTATTAGATCCTAGAGCCATTAAGGTGATTCGGCCCTTAACCAAAAATAAGGCAGGATCACTTACCTCTATCGATACTTGGAGTAGGTAGTCGACTAATACAAACCACTTGTCCCTTACTTACACTTCAAGTGAGCCTAAGTACCATCCAAACACTAGACAAGATGAAAAAAGGGGTTTCGATAGAGAAAAGAATATTACCAATACTGAAAACCATTAAAAACACCACTATCACTTACTGCCACAATCGGCAAGAAGAAGAGATTCCCAAAACGAGCGTTCTAGCCAATTAGTCGAAGATTTGCATTTAAGAGAATAGAAGATGAAGAAGACGAGCAAAACAAATTGGGAAAGGAAAGTATCAGAATCGACTAAAGCTCCTCAATAGAAAAAGTGATACATTCGGCCAACAAGAACAGTGTATTCGGCTTTTACGCAGATGAGAAGCAAAGAAGAGATTTTGGTTTAGGTATTTTGATGAAGAAAGAGATAGTGATGGCATAAAAAGGAATTCGGCAAAGAGAGAGTAGAGATAGTTGGCTTTTAGAGACTAGTGTTGAAGAAAGAAAATTTGGCACAGATAAAATTAAGAGAAGAAAGAAGCAAATGCTGAAACCAAAAGAACTAAATCCCATTCGGCAACTAAAAACTCTTGCCTAGATTGCATGCCCTTACTCTCCATTCGGCTCAAACTCCTCATCAAGTTGATTTCCCTTGATCCAAGTCCATACTAGCTCACATCCATATCCCATCTGAAACTCTGCCCTTATCCTTGAAGAGTTTCGGTCCAAGCCATTCATCTGCTTAGTCCAGAAATGAAAAATTTATACTCTTACTTGCAGCGTCGTACCTCGAACCCTTGACCTTACTACCACCTTTATGCGCCTCCTCCACTTGCGCCCCTAGTCCTCTTGCATCCAAACTCCTCCCATAATATTGAAAAGGCCTATCAACTAGCAACCAAGTTGTTCGAAGAAACCCAAAAAGTTTGCTACAACCCAGCTTCGAACCTCTGACCTCTTAGCTATGTTACACGCCTCTTGCCACTTTGCCTGCTACCTTGTTTGCGTCACTTTTCCTCCCTAATTAATTAAAAAGTCTATAGTGTAGATTCCAGGTTTATTTATAAGAAAACCAAAATAATCTTGTGAAAGCAAAGTCTCGAACCGAGGTTCCCTTAAAACCTTACAACACGCCTCTGCCACTAGACTACACCTCAACTTGTGTCACCTTTTTACCCCAATATTTATTAAGCCTTCATGCTAACATCCAGGTTTGTTGAGAACAAGCAAAAATTCTGCACCCATTGTGACTTAAACCTGGAACCCCATGCCTATTCCCAACACCCTCTTACCACTAGGCCAAGCGCTCCCTTGTGTCAGATTTCAACCAAAAATATTTATAAGGTCTAACGCCAAAGTCTTCCTAAGGAAGTAAAAATTAAAATTTTTACTATAACATTGGTTCGAACCCAGTACTTCTCCAACACTCCCAACCCATCCGAAACCACCTAGCCACTAAACTAAACATGCAATTTGTGAAATTTGTTAGCACATTTAAATTATTTAAGCCACCTTCTAACCAATCCCAAACTCAAGGCCCAATACTTCTAGGCCCAAAATTTGAGGTGTTACACTTGGGTTATAGCAGGCATCTGGAATGGATTAATCAGGGGTGGAGGTTGTTGTGTAGCCAGGTTAGTCTGAATATATTGAGTAAACCAGTCATTCATCTTTTGATAAAAGGCTTGTCTAGCCTCACTCTCTTAATTACTCGAAGTCGATTGACAGTCAGCCGGCACTGTCCCTTGTACGGGTGCAGGTGCTACACTCACGACATCATCAGCTAGCACTTTGTCGGGATGCATTTACTATATGAAAACACATTTTCAAATGTCAGAAGTCATCATAGTATCACAGTATATAATATAGCATGTATAGCTAAACTCACATGCGCTACGTTAGTCCTAGAATCGATTAAACCGTAGCTTTGATACTAATAAAATGTAACACCCCTAACCTGCATCCGTCACTGGAATAAGGTTATGAGGTATTACTGATCAAAATATAATTCAGATCATGTAATGCCCTGATTTTTGGGATTTCTCAGGTTTAGTGTGATTTTGGTGAAATTATGAAAATTTTGTGTTTTGATTGTTTAATTTGTGTTTGAGCATGTTAGTGGGCCTTTAGGAGGCCCAAACTCAGGTTAAAACCTGATAAAATTAGCAAGATATGGATTTTAAGTGAAGGGGGAATTTGGTGAAGAGGGCTCTTAAGAAAAATTTTGGGAAAATTGTCACAAAAGGAGCCTTGGCATATTGGAAAGATGGCACCACTAAGCTCCTAAAAAAGTGGTGCCTAGGAGGTGGTGGAGATCCATGGTATAAGTCATAAGGTAAGCTTCAAGTACTTTTATTTTTATGTGCATGTGTGGACAATTGTTGGTGCTTAGGTAAAACTCTGCATTGGAGAGTTTGAACTGTTAAAGAGAGTAAATCAAGGAGTGAATTTAGGATATTTGAATTTGAAGAGAAAGTGGCCAGCCAAGGGACTTTTGAGGTTGCAATTTCGGCACTTAGCATTAGGCATAGCATTTTCAGCAATTGAAGGTTAGTGTGCCGATTTCTCTAGGTCAGTAAGCTCTTTTCTTTTTACCGATTTTGCTTAGCACATTAGGTTTCTTTTTGCCACTCTTTTCTTCTTTTCTAACCTAATAGCTGAACCTTACAACCCCCTAAAACCTCTATTACCGATTGTACCTCTTAGCCGAATTCACTTCTTTTCTTTCTTCTTCTTTCATTCTTCTTCTTCCTCTCTTCTCACACCTTGAACCGATCTCATTCTACTATTCTTTACTTCAAGCCGATTCCATCTCCATTGCAAATCTTGCTAAGTCGAATCCATCTATTTCTTCTTCTCTTTTCTTTAACCACTATCGACAGTCACTTGATCAAAACCCCTATCATAGCCGAATACTCTATTTGACCAAACCTATACTCTTGTTGTTTACCTTTTGATCGAAATCAATCACTCTTTCTTCTTTTAGGTTCTCTAGCTAGCCGAACCTCTTATCACCCATTACTTGTGCCAACAATTCTTTTCCCTACTTCATTGTTGCGACAAGAACATCTAGCGTGGATCTAAAACCCGAATCCTCTAGAGCCTTTCTTTGCTATTGTTTGGGGCTTGATCTAGTACAAATCTAGTTTAGTGGAAGCGGGAAGCAACATTCATCGAGTAGAGTCATCGGTAAGTGATCGGAACCTTGTGTATTATCGTTTTCTTAACATCTTAGGGGAAGCCGAAACCCCTAAGTCTCTAGGGGCTTTGTCGGTATAGTCTATTGATAACTTGGTATTGTATGTTGGGTTTATATATGTGTTAGTTAGCAAAAGAGGAGAGCCAAGGAGGAACTGAAGGCATCGATTCGAGCAGATTTGGATCTAGTGCATCTAAATCGACAAGGTGAGATTTCAGGGCCATTAGGGGTATTGGCCGATTATGGTAAGGGACTTTCTACTATGATTTTTGTAGATCTGTAATCTAATCGATAAAGTAATTGATTGTAGGAGTTATCGACTAGAGGATTTCGTTGGTGGAATCGCAAACAAGTGTGTGTATCAAACACCCTCTTCATGGTGCAAATCGGCAAAAGTCGAAATGTTGAAGTTCTAGCATTTCGTGGGCTTGTGAGCGTGTGAACGCTCACAAGTCAGTTGGATCTTGATGGATCTGTAATCATGAGTAGTAAGTTAGTTGGGTGCGCTATTTCGTGCATCTTGGTAAGTTGGGCCTCGATGGGTTGAATGTGGGCCCAATGGGCTTTCGAGCCCATATGGGTGGAAATAGGTATTAAAGGTTTTCTGATAGATTGTAGGGTCAAAACTGCTAAAACTGATGATTGAACATGAAAAATTGGACTAAATGGGCTTAAGTTGCTTGTGGACACTGTAAGGCCCATTAGGGGTTTTAGGGCCCAATAGCTAAAACTGTTAAACTAATTGAAATGGACTACTATAACAACAAATAGATTAGTAGTGATTGTAAAATACATGGAATCCCTAAAAACTGATAAAATTACTGAAATACCCTGATAGGTGGAAAATTACTGTTTTACCCCTAGGCATAAAAAGACTGTTATACCCTTAGGGCAAAATTTGACTGAAATGCATGACTGTCTAATTCTGTTACTGTATGCCATATTATATCTATCTGTTGCATGGGTTGGGTTATTGATGGAGGAAGTGTGAGTGGCATTGCCACGTTTACTGAAAGGGGCTATGCTTCGTATTACTGAAAAGGGGCTTTGCCTCGTTATACTGTTTATCTGAGCAGCCATGCTGCGACTGTGGTGTGTGGGCTGGGTGGGTTGAGTTATTCCCCACATGGTGTGTTGGCTGGTACGGGTGGTGTGTAGCGGTTGGGTGGGTCGAGTAGTCTCCCCATATGATATGGGCTTGCATTCATACTGTTATTCTGTACTGTTCTGTTTTGGGCCTATAGGCCATACTGAGACTGAATAGGGCTCCGGCCCAGATTACTGTTATCTGAATAGGGCTTTGGCCCAGTATCTGACTGAGACTGGATTGGGCTTAGGCCCAATGGACTTGAGCTGACTTGGGCTTTGGATGAGTTTCTGCACACACTAAGTTTTCCAAACTCACCCTTTTCATTTCCATCCTTGTAGGTGAGCCCTAGTTCCTGGACTTGGAGCTGGGAGGGATTCAGAGTGGCCACGAGGACTGTAGTTGGTTTATATCTTGCCTAAATTATTTCACATTTTAATTACTCGTTTTACTTTCGTTTTGGGGGTTTGTAATAAGGCCGCTATAATTATGTTTATTTGCGGGTTTATTGATTTACTTATGCATAATTTATTTCATCTACAACAACACACGTTTTTCAAAATTAAACCAACGTTTTCTAAACCAACCCTATAATGCTATCGGTTAACCAAGACATTAATAAAGAAGTAGCTCGTTTAATAAATGGATAGAACGTAGGATGACTATCAAATGAAACGGGAATTTTTACTAAATCTTAAGTATTGTTTTACAAAACTTATCACCAGACTTAGTAACTAGGTTACACGAGTTCCTTTAGGTGATGTAGCACACCAGATTTGGCCATAACGTCTGGGTCGAGTTTGGGATGTTACAGATCAAGTTTCCATTATTAAAAAAAAATTAAAACAAAACTATCATACTTCCATTTAATATCACACATACTTCCATAGTTTTATAATCATACAAGGCCAACAAGGAAATGTGAATATTAAACGTTAAACCCATAACCAAGTGCTTTTCTTTTCACAAACTTGTCAAATATGCATATCTTAATTTTTAGGAGATTTGAATAATGCTAATGTGAATTATCTTATAATCATGCAAATGTTATGTGCATACCATGTGCAAGCAAATACACATCATTCACTTCATATAATAAAATATTGCATAATAGTATTTGTTCGCCTATTTACAACATTTACATTTCATGAATAAACCTTTATAATTAAATCAGCAACTCAAACAATTAAACTATTCCAGTAAACCAACCAAAATGTTAAAACAACATACCATTAGAGATCAACACAAGACCATGTTCATCTTTCCTTTATTCGGCTAACATAATTTACCTTTACCACCGTGGGCTTATGCTAAACACAATATACAGACAAATATATATTATTTCGCATCCGCAATACTAATTAAGGCTATACACATTTCAACTCAATATATATATTCATCAATTACACCTTTACCGAAACACAAATTAAAAAAAACATAACATATATATAAATATATATTTTCTTGGGATCATGTACGTGCATATATCAATATCATATTATATACCACTATTTTATTATGGGCAAGTACTAAATCAAAAATCAAGTCAATTCATTATATGCATAATTAGCTATATAAACATATACCGAATTTCAAGTTGGTTATAATCATCTCATAACCGAATATCATTTCTACAATCATAGTCATTTAACTAATTTATATAAATATATATTAATAACATGAATATTCCCATATCATAATAATAAACATATTAAGACAAAGACATGCCATATTGGAACATGACCAACCAATCTGTAATGCCGACTCATGTTATTTCAAACCACTTACACAACCAAAATTACCGTCACTAAATTATCAAAACTAAACTCATTAAATATTATAGCTAAGAATATAATTAATCAAAACTAAGCATAATGAGCAAATTCACATGTATACTATATATTAGTATAGAACACATCCTAACCAAACAAACATATTTAGCCGATTCATTCATGCCACTTTCAATGTCATTATCCAACTTTAATAACCTATAACTCATGTCACTACCCAACCATTTCCATAATGTATAACATTTATCACCTATGTCATTCATTCATAACTCATAGCAACAACATCGAAACAATTTAACCATAATCAAACATAATCAAAAGCCTAAACTTAGAAGTAAGCCATTTTCGCATGGCTTTAATTATACATAACCAAAATTCAGCATCTCAGGCATAAATCAACCTATACATGCCATAATCCAAGTTTAAACTATAAAGATACCAAAATGGCTGATAGTGTGATGAAACTTTGCTGACAATCCCCGAGCTCGTAGCTTGACTTTAAAATCTATAAAACAAAAATATACATATACATAGAGTAAGCCATTTATAGCTTAGTAAATCATAAGCAGATAAACAACCCAAAATATCATCAATTTAATTGAAACTAAGCCAAAGCACATTATTATAAATCGTTTAGATTTAAACATATACAATCTATATTATATATATTCATTCATATTTGTCACTTTGACCGAATGCTTTTATAGCCATGTTAACATATTAAGAATTAACTTCCAAAGTCAAATAATTAATATTAACCTAGTTCACATGCACATAAATACACAAACGCATGTGTCATCATATGATTTCATCTGCATTTTAGTTATGTGGACGAATACATGTATTCATATATATATATATATATATAATTTAAACTCATTTTAATACTATTCAAAAGGGCCGATTAACCTTACCTAATTCGTATGTAACATTCAATTGTATTATGCATAATTTGAAATAAGTACCAAATTACCCACTTACCTCATTTTAAATAAATAACAAGCCAATTCATACCTGGCTATTCAGCTTATCTTACACAATCAAACACAACTTGTCTTTGCCCGATGAACCATTCAAAATTGGAGAGGACACTCCGATATTCACACATATTATATAATGCCAACGTCCCAGACGTGGTCTTACATGTAGTCACATATCGATGCCACTGTCCCAGACAGGGCTTACTCGTACACATATATCGAAATCACAAATTGATGCCATGGTCTTACTCGCACACACATATCGGGATCCTATGTCATGACATACGTATCCTAACTATTCCTAAACTCCATACGGGGCTTTCAGACACCGTAACTTGATCAAAATGAATTCGGAATTTTGAATTCAAGCTTATTCACATCTGGATATCATGTATAATAAATCATACTTTTCATTTCAGCATGTAAATATAGCATTTGATTAAATTTAAGTACGTCTATTTGCTTATGAACTTACCTCGGACAATGTAAAACCGGACAAGACGACTAGTCGACAACTTTTGTTTTCCCCAATCCAAATCCATTTTCTTTGGTTCTTGATCTAAACATATTCAAATTAAGCTCATTCACTATATATTTTCATTCAATTTAGTCCAAAAACACACAAATGGGTAAATTACCATTTTACCCCTAACATTTACATTTTTTTCAAATTAGTCCCTATTGCACAAAACAAAAAATATACAAAATTTCAATACAACCACATTGGCCGAATTTTCCCCATACACATACAATCCATATGTTTCATCAATTTCACATTTTAGTCCCTCTATTTTTTTATTTTTGCAATTAAGTCCTAATTACTCAAAATCATCAAAAATTCCCATACAAAATATGCTAACCCAAAACATATCTTTCATATTTCATCATCAAATAACATAAATCACAAGCTCTCATCAATGGCATAACTCAAAATATTCATCAAAATAAAAAAAAAAAGCATGGGTTTTGTAGTACTCGAAGCAACGATCTCAAAAACGTAAAAATTATCAAAAATCGAGCTAGACACATGCGGTTTCTCAACTAAGAGTATGTATCCCGAAAGCAGTCCGCTAGCCCATGCGGAAGTGAAAACCTCACGAAGGCGTAGTTTCTCACTTCCACTTAAGAGGGGTAAAACCAAGCGGTCTTTATGTAATATGATGTGAGAGTATTCTAAGGGACTCGAACCATAACAAACACATGGAGTAACACAAACAAATGCAATAAAAGGATCATAAATTTTTATATGGGACTTTCAATTTTCAACAAATGGACAGAAAATAATCAATTTACGGCCTGACTCTATTATTGTACCCAGTGGAGTCGCCAAGCTGTCGAAACCATTTTTTATTTGAAAAAAAGGGAGTCGACTTTAAAAATGAAAATGGAGTCGCCACCAATCCTTTTTGTTTAGGTGTGATTGGATCACCTTGTAAGATATTTTGTTTTAATAAAACATCGATTTTGGTCTACGAAATTCAAGAAAACTGGTCGGGAGTCAGTTATATATGAGGAAGGATTAGCACCCTCGTAACGCCCAAAATTGGTACCTAATTGATTAATTAATGTCGTAATGTCAAAATTTTGAAAAGATTTTAAAATACAATCCCTTTAAAAAAATGTTTGAATAACCCGAATTGGATGTTGAGATTCTCTTATTCTGAAGTGCTAAAATATCACACCTAGTACGTTAGGATACGACATTTTAAACCCTCGAAACCAAGATCGTCTCTGAATTTTCCAAGTTCATGCATTGGAATTTAAAAGGATAGGTTAAATGAAAAATCGAAACCCAGCACGTTAGGGCACGATTTCTCGAATTTCCAAACATGGAATATTGCCTTTATATTTTATTTTAAAAACATAATTTAGAAACCCCGTAAGTTAGGGTACGATCTCTCAAATTCCCAAAACGCGAAACATTGCCTCATTATGAGAAGAGAGCGATTATAAAATCAACAGGATATGCATTTATTTGGTTTGTTTGGAGTAAAAAAAAAATGAAACAATTGATACAGGACAAAAGTTGGAATTTCCATACGATGCAATAACAGGAAATAAAAGCATGGAACAATAATACATTGATAAAATATTATACAAAAGAATAACAATAATATGAAAATATAAAGGAATGAATTAGGGTCTATACATTATTCAAAGTATATAATATATGAAATAATTTAGAATAATACATCTAAACAATTTAAAACTATTTAATACAAATAATATATATAATTGAAAATAAATAAAATAATTTAAAATAAATAATATATAAACAATTTACAAAATAAACAACATATGTAACAATTTTAAAAAACAAATAATATATGCAAATGAGATTAAAAGATTTGAGTATTAAATTGCAAAGCAATATAAAATTTGTGGCATAAATTATAACTGTGAAAGATTAATAATGGCTAAAATAAATGCGCTAAAAAAGTCGAGGGACCAATCAGGAAATTAATCCTGGCTTTCTAAACGCGGCGTTTAAAGGGGGTCAAAATAACAGAATCCTAAAAGGGCAAGGTAAATTTAGAAATAAAAAGAATGAAATTAGAATAATGAAATAAAATAGAAGGATTAACATTGCAAATATCCCATCAAAACCAAAACACGCGGATCCTGGCTGCGTCTGGGTCGGATTTCGGGTCAGAGGTCAAAATGACATCGTTTTGGCCTCTGAACCCATGCCACAAAATGGTGCTGTTTCCATATATTATATAATCCATATTTTTCTTGACACAAAACCATTTGAGCCATGTTCTTTTAAAAAAACAAAACAAAAACTCTAATCCCTCTCAAGCCATTATTCAGCCAACCATGAAGACCATTGTTTAGCCACCATATCGCCATTATAATTGGCGGCCGGCGACAAAATAAATCCCCTCTTAACACCATTTAGAACCACATTTAAGGCCTAACCCTTTTTGGTCCCCAAAAAAATCGAAAGAGAGTACTCCCCGACCCCTTTTGGCTTCGATCTCGATGAAGGAGACAAAGCTCCGACGACGCGCCCGTAGGTTGATTAAGGTGAGTATTTTCTCTTTTTATTTTTCATATGAAAAAGAAAGAAAAGAAAGACTAAAAAGAGCAATTGAAAGAAAAAAATGAAATCCAAAATCACCTTTCAATAATTCGGATTTTTTTATTGCTTTTCGTATTCGTCTCCAGGGTGCCTTTACACTATTTTTAGTCTGCTTTTTATAGCTAGAATAAACCAAGGAAAGAAAAAAATACAAAATTCTAATTTTTTTTGCTGTCTTGCTATCATGCTACGGTTATTTTTGTTGCTGTCATTCTGTTTCACAGGTGTGTACATCATGGAGAAGCTGTCCATGGGCAGCGGTGCCAGGCCCCTTGCTATGGTTCTCAGTAGACAAAATTGTTTGGGTCACATGAGCTCGTTTTGGGTATTGGGCCATTGGGTCTGGGTCTTGTATTTGGTTAGGGTAGTTTATTTTAGGTCTCAATTTATTTCTCGGATTTGGGTTAAAATTGGGCTTGAGGGGTTTTTTAGTTTTAATTCGGGCCTGTTTAATGTTTAGGATTATTATTTAGTTGAGCTTAGTTCATGGTTTGGGGCACTGATGTTTGTAAAAGGACATTGGAATTATAAATTTGGGCTTTTATTTATTGTTTTATTTTTTTGCATGGTTTATTTATTGTAAATGGTTTATGGGCTCTGGCGAAATGGGCCTATTACAGATAAAAGAAAAAGCATATTAAAAAATATATGCATCCTCTCTAAATTTATTTTATATATGTGATAGTTCTAAAACAAAATAACTTTGATAAGCCAAATTTAAAAAGAAAAAGTGTTTACCTCTCCAAACATCATGACAAGAAATGGATTCTACTCTATTTACTCTTTTTTCTCTGCCCAATCTCCTTTTAAATTATACATAACTCTTCATTCTATTTAATTTAATCTAATTTAATTTGTTCTGATCAAGCCATTAACAATTAAAGAGTTTGACCAACAGTGGCAACGGAGTCCATCAATTTCAAAGTTTTGCTAACAACTGAGTCTAGAAGTCAAATCTATTCCTTTGTTAGAGGGGAAAACAAAACAAAACGCAATCTAGAAGTACCTTGTAATGAGGTCTTATGCTCACAAAGTCCACATCTGATATTCCCTCTAGCTTGACACCCATAAGTGCTGAGATCTTTGCGATATAAATTACTTGTGGAATCCATGTCTCTACTTGTTAGGAGACTTACCAATCGAGTACACACCACCTTTAGGCGCCAAACTAGTTTCGCACACATAGTTGCTTATACTCCACGGGGCATGCTGACTATGTTCAAAAGATTTTGACACATTAGTTTTACAATGATAAAAACAATTTATAGGCACAATCAAAACCAACTTAAATCAATTTCATGAATAAATATTACGAAGGCATGCATTTAAATTAACCGGGCAAAAAAAATTTAGTGATTGCAAACGAAAATATCTAAGCATTCAATACTTAGAAGCAAGGAATCCTCGACGATTTTTGCCTTCCACAATTCACTTAACTCTTTCGCTTTAAGAGAAAATTATACAATTTTATTAAAAATAATTTGAAGTTATCATTTGCATGGAGATTAAACTAGTTTTAATCTTAAAAAAATTAATGTAACCTAATTAACAATAACAAATTTCTATCCTTAATTCGAATTTATCTAATTAATAACCATATGCTACAAATAATCGTCAACCTAACAACTCACCTTTAAATCAAAACTAAGAAGTTAATCATGCACGAATTAAAATTAAATGAATCTTAAATTAAACAATATAAATCTAAATCAAGTCACTTCCGTTTAGTACTTACTCTAACTAATTAGGCCTAACCACGAGTAATTTCAATTTTACTCAAACAATGCATCAACTAATAAATTAGTCTTGCTAGTGAAAATTAAAAGGAGTAAGGCACGTCCTAAGACAAACAATGAGCAGCTAATTTTTTTATTGATACCTCCAACAATTTTGTTGGCTGATTGACAGCAAATTAAAGGCTAAACCCCCGCAGCAACATAAAGGCAAATGAACGCCATCTAAATTAGACGAGTAAAACGGTAGCAAGCTGGTTGACGAAGGCAGAGTAACAGGCGGCAATTTGACAGTAAAATTGAACGAGAAAACAGAAACAGATCTTGGAGGGGATAGGGATCCTTTCAAAAAACTTGCGGCAACAATTACTTGGAGCAAAGCAGCATCTAAATGGAGCACAGTGGCAATAGCAAATAGATGGCAAAGATTTGAAGAATTTTGGTTGCTAGTACTTGAGACTATCGGTGTGACAGATTGGCAATGAAAAAGTATCTAATTTGGTTGCCACAAGGAGATTACAACAATTTGCAATAGTAACTAATCGAAGCAACAAAGCTTCTATGAAGAACATATGGTAGTGGCAATGCTTTGGTAGTCAAGGCAGTCGGCACAAGGTGAGTTGGATCAATGATTGGAGAAGCAAATAGGTGACCCTTGGACAACAAGGCAAATCGAATTTGGCAGTAGCAAGTTGAGGGAATCGTGGTGGCTAATTTCATAATAGAATCCAAAGCAAATTTGGTTGTGGTAGCTATGGATGGTAATATTTGTAAGCTTGCAACAATTGGAATGGTCAGTCGAAGAAAGAATAACTAGGCTTCAAGAACTTCTGCTTCTAATTGAAGTCTCGAGAACAAAGAACACTAGTTTGACGTAATTTCCACTTCTAATTATTAATAAAATCAAATAACTTTAAAAAAAATCTAATTATTCTTATAACATATCCCTAATACAAATTTAATAAAAATACTAATCTAATTAAATAAATAATAATAACAACACCAGCAACACAGAGTGACTTCATATTGTCATTTGAAACAAAGGAAACAGATTAAATATAAGAGTAGTTATACATTAATTCTTTTTCTTAGTAATAAAATATATTTTATTAGAAAATAGAAGGCACAAATCTTTCAAAAATAGTTTGTTTACACCCCTAAGAAAAAGCGCCTACAGTTAGAATAAAAACACATCAAGGACAGAACCAAAACACTGAAACTGTCGACATAAAACACCAGCCAACACAATGTAGAGGCAGCATCAGCCAACACAATCCACATCTTCTCACCAAAATGAACTCTCCCAAAGCTGTCTTACAATCACCCCAACATAGGCATTTAAAATGAAACAAATTCAATAACAGAAAATGGCACCACATGTTCCAATTGAACCTTCCACCAAGGCTCTTTCACAAGCCTACTCTTCATGGATTAACTACAAGGCCTTCAATGATAATTATATACCAATCTTTTACATCACAATACTTGCACCGGAATCTTTTTCTTTTTCCTTTTTTATCTACTCCTGGTTATTTTGGCTTGTTTCTTACTTTCTTTTCGATGCACCAATTCATCCGCCTCACCATAGAACTTCCATTTAAGGTGATTATTCTCTTCCTTTTCTTTTTGATTCCCTGTGTGCATTATACTTCTATTCAGAGTTATCCTGTAGGGAAAGAAATAGTCATAGAAGACTATTGCCAATGTAACACCCCAGACCCGGCCCAGAAGTTATGATCGAATCTGACGATGTCACATTGAAGGGATTATTCCCAAAACAACTTTGTTTAGTTAAAATTATGTTCAGTAGGATATTTGATTGGTTAAAAGCTTAAGTCTATGATTTAGATACCCAAATGCTTGCAACTTGTTATATTATGATGAAAGCCCATGTTTTAAGAAAACGTCCAAATGATTAAGTTATTTAGAAAACATGTTTAACTTTAGAAATCCATTTAAGTTTGAGAACTCGGCAGTTGTAAACAATAATAAAACCCAAATGTAAAGTCAAATTGGAGATACAAGGCCTTATTACATCCCAATGAAAAATGAAGTAATTAAAATAAAGTAATTTGAAACTATTAAAAGCTTTTAAGTAACTTGCAGTGTGGCCACCTCCAAGTCCTCTCCCACGTTGAACTGTTTACTGAGGGTTATCTGAAACATTAAATAAAAAGGGTGTGAGTTTCGAAACTCAGTGTGTATGACCCTTGGCAATCAAATCAACATGCAACTTATCACATTGGGCCTAAGCCCTAACAATATCGGTGGTCTTGGGCCTTAGCCCATAATGACCTCATATCACATTAGTATCACATGAATGCAATGCTCCCATCCCAAATCCAACCCTGCACTCCATTTCCCTTCCAACCCTACACTCCTGTGGGGATATAAATATCAGCCCACCCATCCCTGCACTTTAGTAGTAGCACCAACAGCGGCACTACTCAATCATTGCTGCAAAGCTGCTAATCATATAATGGGCTTAAAGCCACCGGTGGATCCACAGTCGTCAAACGACTATGCGATCCTCACATATCTTCCTCCATACCATCAAACCCACCCAAGTGCAACATACATCTCATGAATGCAACGTACACATTTCCACACATTAAGCACCTAGGGGTATTTTAGTCATTTCACTACGTAGGGGTATTTTTGTAATTCTACCCTACAGGGGTATTTTTGTGATTTCTTAACAGTACGGGTTTTAGTTATGAACTTTTGGCCCATCAACAAGTCCTCACGGCTAAAGTGAACAGACACTATGCACCCAGTGGGATTCTAGAAAAGAGGAGGTGGGTCACTAGGACCACTTAAGTACCAAGCTCTCCCTAGATCTAATCCTAGACATGCATATGCCCATTACCACACTCTAACCTTACGACTTGTCCACAGGCATGTTTGTTTAATTAATTAAGTTTTATGTTGTTCAAAAATTCATCAGAACTAGGCCTAGAGTCCATCATAATACCCTAACAAGTCTACCTGTTTCCCTAAAATCACATATGGCCCATTAGTCCCAGTCACAAATTTATGTCCCATCAGGCCTGATCATATTCAAATCATGCAACCATCCATACCAACTCACCATTTACTACCACATATCAACTTTTTTAGATTTGGGCCCACGAGCCTGGCAGGCCTATTTAGCCCCGTCTGGCCCGGTTGGCCAAATAGTGGCCTGAGACTATGAGATCGCTCTCTTAGCCTCGGTAGTTGTATCGGTATCTCCACATGAATGTTCACACGCTCATATGGTTACCGGCGCCAACCTTTCGGCTTTTCAGGATTTTGGCTTTCACCGATTTGTCGTGTGTGAAGTGTATATACACCTGGTAAATGAAACATGTTACACTATCCTCAGCCTTGAACCTACAACCAATACCAACCTCCAATCAGTCACACACTTAACCACAATATTTACCAAAAACTAAAGCCTTACCATAATCTTACCATGTGCCACCAGTCCTAATAGCCCTTCCTTAGCTACTACTCACGAATATCCCCTAGATCTGCATCAATCTTAATCGTTAAAGACAAAATAATAGGTGACTTGTATCCACTTAAGTGATCCTTTCTCTTACTATAGACTATTCGGCTAACTTATCCCAAAATTAAGAACACTTACCCAAAAGCTGAAACGTATGGATAGTTTTTCGACAGAGACTTGTAGATCCAAGCTTGGTTCCAATTCTCTAAGATCCAATCCACCAAAATCAAAGGAATGACGACAACACGACAGTGATTCGGTCACTAAAGTATTCGGCACAAGGTTTGGGGGTGATGAAGAAATTGGCCCCAAGAACACAGGTTTCGGCTTTTGAACACAAGTGAAAAAAGAATAAGAAAGGAGATTGGCCCTTAACACAACCGGTTGTGGAAGTATCAATCTGAATCTAAGGACAGGTATAAAATCGACACTTGAAAAGAGAGAATGCTCAATCACCAAAAGGACTTTCGGCAAAGGATGATAGAGTATTCGACAATAGAAGAATTCGACAATGGAAGAAATAGCATGAGAGGGAGAAGAGAATTCGGCAACAGGGAGAAGAGGAAAAAATAATGGGAAACCAAAGAACCCCTGAAAGGAATCCAGCACCC
Source organism: Gossypium stocksii (assembly GCA_020496765.1). Taxonomy (NCBI): domain Eukaryota; kingdom Viridiplantae; phylum Streptophyta; class Magnoliopsida; order Malvales; family Malvaceae; genus Gossypium; species Gossypium stocksii. Next base: position 43,317,965 of record CM035628.1, on the reverse strand, counting down.
TTAAATAACCACAAGCCGAAACTACATTCTTCCAAAGTCCCATTCGGCACCAACACATCCACTCACCAATCTCCTAATTTTTCTCTAATATCCTTACCTTAAATTCTCTCCTGAACACTCCCTTCCAGAGTCCAGTCCAGCGCCACTACCTTCCTTTCATGGTGCGAAAATAAAGTCCCCAAATTCACCACTCTAAGCCTCGAACCTTGGATCTCTTTCCTTGATAGTGATGCCACCTATAGCTCCCTAAGTGGCGGTACCTTGCCACTGAGCCTCAAGCCCATTTGTGTCTTATTTCCCCTTAATTTATTTAAGAGGCTTAATACCTAAGACTAGGGTTTCCCTAAGGCAAAAATTAAAATTTTCCCTATGGTCTTCGCTATCCCTAAGACTTCAAATAACCCTTGTAATACCTTAAAATTAATATTCTAACAGTGCTACTTATACATGCCAACTTTAGTGCATCGAATTTAGAGTTTCAAGATTTTAGGGCGTTACAACTCTTCCCCTTAAAAGAAATTTTGGCCTCAAAATTTACCTGATTGAAACAAATGAGGGTATTGTCATTGCATTGCCTCCTCAGGTTTCCATGTAGCCTCCTCGACACTATGGTTACGCCAAAGCACCTTAACCAAAGGGACAAACTTCCTTCTTAGCACCTTAACATCTTGATCAATTATTTGAATTAGCTCCTCTTCAAAAGTTAAGTCTGGTCTAACCTCGGTCTCCTCGACTGACACGATGTGAGGAGGGCCTGAGTGATAACTCCTTAGCATTGATCATGGAACACATCGTGTATTTGACTCAGTTCGGAAGGTAATTTCATCTGATAGGCAATTGGCCCAATTCACTTCAACACCCGGTATGGCCTAATGAATCTAGGGCTTAACTTGCCCTTCCGTCCAAACCTTAACACCTTCTTCCAAGGGAAAACCTTGAGAAAAACCAAGTCTCCCACCATATACTCAATCTCTCTCCGTTTAAGGTCAGCATACGACTTCTGCCTATCCGTCGCCTCTTTCAATCGATCCCGAATCAACTTTACCTTATTCTCGGTGTCTGTTACCAACTTCAGAGCCAATACTCGCCGCTCACTCAACTCAGTCTAACAAGTCGGAGTACGACATCTTTGCCCATATAGTGCTTCATATGGTGCCATCCCTATACTTGCCTAATAACTATTATTATATGCAAATTCAGCTAACGGGAAGTAATCCTTCCAACTGCCTCAAAACTCCATTATACACCCTCTTAACATATCATCCAAAACTTGAATTACCCTCTCCGACTGACCATCAGTCTGAGGGTGAAATGTTGTACTAAAATCCAACCTCGTACCTAGTGCTTCATGCAACTTCTTCTAAAAGCGAGATGTAAAACGAGGGTCTCTATCAAATATAATAGAGACTGGCATCCCATGCAATCTCACAATCTTCGCCACATACAACCTTGCGAACTTTTGTAGTGAGTAGTCGGTGCGGACCGATATCAAATGGGCAAACTGAGTCAACCGATCCACAATCACCCACACAGAGTCTTTCTTAGTAGGTGTCAGGGGTACCCCACTAACAAAATCCATAGTAACCCGCTCCCACTTTCAAAATGGAATCTTAACTGGCTGGAGTAACACTGACAGTAGTTGATGTTTCGTTTTCACTTGCTGACATACTAAACATTTGACCACAAACTTCGTAACCTTGCATTTCAGCCCCAACCACCAATAAAGCTCTTAGAAATCCCGATACATCTTGTTACCTCCAGGGTGCATAGCGTAGGGACTACTATGCACTTCCTGCAGTATAGGCTTCCTTAGCTCATCGTCCTATGGCACACAAATTCTACCACAGAAACACAACAACCCGTTACTATTTAACCCAAAATCTGCCGCTTCCCCATTCTCAACTTGCTTGAATCGAGAACCCAGAGTTTCATCCAATGGCTGCTTAACCTTATCTGCTCAACCCATAGTGGCTTCACTTGTAACTCAGCTAACAAACTACAATCGTCGTACAAACTTAACCGAGCAAACATCGCCCTCAAGTCCAACATAGCCCTACAACTTAGGGCATCTACCACCACATTTAATTTGCTCGGGTGATATTCGATTGTGCAATCATAATCCTTTAATAGCTCAATCCATCTGCGCTGCCTCAAGTTCAACTACTTCTAAGTTAAGAGGTACTTCAGACTCTTGTGATCCGTATAGATGGTGCACTTCTCTCCATACAAGTAATGTCTCCAAATCTTAAGTGCGAATACCACTGTTGCCAACTCCAAATCGTGGGTTGGGTAATTTCCTTCGTGAGCCTTAAGCTAGCACGATGTATATGCAACCACCTTCCCTTTCTACATCAAAACACAGCCATGTGTGACGCATCACTATACACTGTAAACTCCTTCCCAGGCTCCGGCTGAATCAAAATAGGGGCCTCCATTAAAACCTTCTTAAGCTTCTCAAAGCTTTCTTGCTATTCATTCGTCCATACAAACGGCACCCCCATCCGCAACAACTTGGTCAAGGGTGCAGCAATTAGTGAGAACCCTTCAACAAACCGCCTATAGTACCCTGCCAGGCCTAGAAAACTCTGAATTTCTGACACCGTCTTAGGTGGTTTCCAATCCAAAACTGCTTCCACTTTTTGAGGATCAACTCTAATCCCCTCAGCTGAGACCACATGTCCTACGAAAGTGACTTCCCTTAGCTAGAATTCGCACATGCTAAACTTAGCATATAGTTGCTTCTCCCTTAAAATCTACAACACTATCCTTAAGTGTGCATCATGATCATCCTCAGTTCCCGAGTATACTAAGATGTCATCTATGAAAACTACTATGAACTGATCTAGATAAGGTTTAAAAACCTGGTTCATAAGATCCAAAAAAGCAACAGGTGCATTTGTTAGCCCAAAAGGTATCACCAAAAACTCGTAATGTCAATAATGAGTTCTGAAAGCTATCTTATACACGTCTGCTTCCTTAACCTTCACTTGATGGTACCCTGAACGTAAGTCAACCTTTAAGAAAACTGAGGCTACCCTAAGTTGATCAAAAAGATCATCTATCCTAAGCAGTGGGTACTTATTCTTAATGGTTAACTTGTTTAACTGCCGATAATTGATGCACATCCTCATGGACCCATCCTTCTTCTTCACGAATAATACCGGTGCTCCCCATGGAGACACACTTGGTCTAATAAACCTGCGGTCCAACAACTTATGAATCTAGGCCTTCAACTCCACCAGCTCCTTCGGTGCCATCCTATAAGGTGCGATGGACACCGGAGCCTACCGAGTAACAATTCTATTCCAAACTCCACCTCTCTATTGGGAGGTAACCCAAGCAATTCCTCCAGAAAAACATCAGGGAATTCTTTCACTGTTCTCAAATCCTTAACAGTAAAACTCTTAGGTTCCACATCACTAATATAGGCTAAATAAGCTTCATAGCGCTTCCTCACCAACTTCTTTGCCTTTAAAGCCAAAATCACATTCGACAAGTAATCACGTTGTTCCCCAATCATTACTACTTCATCACCCTCCACAGTTTTTAACACCATCCGCTTCATAGCACAATCTAGAGTTGCCCAGTGCCTCATCAACCAATCCATGCCTAAGATGAGGTTAAACTCACCAAATGGTAATTCCATCAAGTCTGCTAAGAAAGTAACTCCTTGAACTACCAATGGTACATCCCTAAACAACTTACTAACTATCACCGATTGCCCTAAAAGACTTAACATAGCCATTTCATTCGCAATGGTTTCAAACACATCCCCTAAAGTTTCAGTCCTATTGCATGCAATGTACGAATATGTTGATCCCACATTAATTAGTGCAATATAAGGTAGCTCACGAATAAGGAACATACCGGTTATCACATCAGGAGCATCTTCTTCCTCTCTATGACAGGCAGCATAAACTAAAGCTAGTTGCCTCACCTCTACCTGTCTTGTACCTCTGCCCAGTGCTCTACATCCCCGTCCTGTGCTATTGCCATCTCTAGCTTGTCCACAGCCCCTTGGTGGTTGTTGACCACCTCTCTGCAGTTGAAAATTACCTCTGCCATCGGGTTGCACCTGATATGGCCTTCTGGGGCACTCTTTAATCCTATGTTCCATAGATCTGTAGCTGAAACAAGCTCCTGTTCTCCTCCAACATTCGCCCGTATGCCCTTTTCCACACACAGCACAAGGTGGTATCTCAGTATTAGTAGCATCAACAGGGGACCCAGTTTTAACTGGCCCATTCACTCTGGCCCTCCTCGTAGGCCTCTGTCCAGCCCCCATAGCTTCCACGTTCCGTTTGTTTTTGCCTTTCTCCTTCTCTCGATTGAGGTGCTCCGTGCGCTTTACTTCTTCCACTATCTTTGCTTTCTCCATTAAGACCGCAAAGTCCCACTCCCTCTGTGGAGCTATAAGTACCCTAAGGTTGTCTCTTAAACTGTCCTCGAATCGCATGCATCTCTCATACTCTGTTGCGACTATTCCTCTAGCATAACGACTAAGGAGCCAAAACTCAGCCTCATATTTTGCTATCGACTTATCTCCCTAAGTCAGATTCAAAAACTCCTTCCTTTGGGTATCCATATAGCCCACTCCAATGTACTTCCCCTGAAATGTCGATTTGAAGAACTCCCAGGTGATCTGCTCCGGTTGGTTATGCCCCTTTCAATTTTTGTTCCACCGTGTAGTCCAGGACATCTATTATTCTCCCCGTGGCTTCCAACGAGTACTCTGCCACATTTGAGGCCACCTCAGCTACTTCTTTGAAAATTTTCGCCCAATTAGCTCGAAGTCACTCCGAGATCGACCCACGAATTCCTATACCATTATTGGGCCCAGCAACCTTTTCTAAAATCGTTAACATGGCCTGCGATACTGCATCCTCTGTAGAAGCAACCCATTCGTATGGTCCCATTTCAGCTACTGGTGAGGCCAAATCATCCTCTACTCCAACATTGGGCATATGGCCCGACGCCGACGACCCAGCCCTAACACTTCCACGGCCTCTGCCGCGACCTCTTGCACCTCTTCTAGTGATCATCGTTGCGTGCGTATTTCTGGATTAGAATTTTTATAAAATTAGTTCATAGTTCCACTATTTAAAGCATATGTCTTATGTAAGTAACAATTTAAAAGTTGTTTCGCAGTCGTAAATCCGCTACAGGCCTAAGTTTCCTACGAGCTTTAGTCTCTAAGAACCTATTGTCTAAAGTAGCGCAATATCTAACAACAGTTCAGTAATTTAAACAAGTTCAATAACAAAAAAACGTACTTGGCTTGATGTCGAGGGCTCAGTGAACCATACTTCAAGAATCCTGCAAAAACTTTTTAATCTACTAGTTTTAAAATCCAAAAATCCAAGGCCCATTTCATGGCTCGAGCTTTGCAACTGGGCTCTGATACCACTAAATGTAACACCATAGACGCGACCCAGACATTATGGTCGAATCCAGCGATGTCACATTGAAGGGATTATTCCCAAAATGACTTTGTTTGGTAAAATTATGTTCAGTAGGAAATTTGCTTTGTTAAAAGCTTAAGTTTATGATTTAGAAACTCAAATGCTTGTAACTTGTTATATTATGATGAAAGCCCATGTTTTAAGAAAACGTCCAAATGATTATGTTAATTAGAAAGCATGTTTAACTTTAGAAATCCATTTACGCTTAAGAACTCGACAGTTGTAAACAATAATAAAACCCAAATGTAAAGTCAAATCGGAGATATAAGGCCTTATTACATCCCAATGAAAAATGAAGTAATTCAAATAAAGTAATTTGAAACCATTAAAAACTTCTAAGTAACTTGCAGTGTGGCCACCTCTAAGTCCGCTCCTACGTCGAACTGTTTACTGAGGGTTACCTGAAGCATTAAATAAAAAGGCTGTGAGTTTTGACACTCAGTGTGTATGACCCTTGGAAATCAAATCAACATGCAACTTATCACATTGGGCCTAAGCCCTAACAATATCGGTGGTCTTGGTCCTTAGCCCACAATGACCTCATATCACATCAGTTTCACATGAATGCAATGCTCCCATCCTAAATCCAACCTTGTACTCTATTTCCCTTCCAACCCTACACTCCTATGAGGATATAAATATCAACCCACCCATCCTTACACTTTAGTGGTAGTACCAACAGCGGCACTATTCAATCGTTACAGCAAAGATGCTAATCATATAATGGGCTTCAAGCCATCGGTGGATCCACTGTCGTCAAGCGACTATGCAATCCTCACATATCTTCCTCCGTACCATCAAACCCACCCAAGTGTAATATACATCTCATGAATGCAACATACACATTTCCACACATTAAGCACCTAGGGGTATTTTAGTCATTTCACTACCCAGGGGTATTTTAGTAATTCTACCCTACAAGGGTATTTTTGTAATTCTACCTTACAGGGGTATTTTAGTAATTTCTTAATAGTACGGGTTTTAGTTATGAACTTTTGGCCCATCAACAAGTCTTCGCGGCTAAAGTGAACAAACACTATGCATCAGGTAGGATTCATGTAACACCCCTAACCCATACCCGTCGACGGAGGGTTTAGAGGCATTACAGAATGAACACTTAAAAGCACAAAAGAGAAATCGCAAAATGTTTAGAGCATTCTTAATCTGAATACATATGTAAACATACCAATTATCAATTGAACTTGTAATACACTTTAACTAATGTTTACCGTTCATATATAAGATTTTATACACAATTTTAACCAAAGCCCTATCTTAGCACATGGCCGAATATGCAAGTTCATATATGACTTTCAAAGGTTATCATGACTCAGGTCATATTACGATTTTGTGTAACATGCTTTAAAGAATTTCCGCCACTATCTTTTTCATCTATTCAATTGATCCTAACCAAAAATAGCCAATTAACGTTTTCGAGCAAGGACACTTAAAACATTTTCATAAGTAATACTAGATGTAATCTCAATCTCCTACTATTAGCATATACTTCCAAACTATCATTTTAATAGGTATAACACATGCGGCATTAACACCATAGGCACACTTCTTTCATGTTCATCCATACTCAACCAATAACAGGCATAATATATGTATATATATATGAACATAAGTAGTTAGGCAAGCCATTTTCGCATGGCTTTTCATATTTACAATTCAGAATGAAATTCAATTCCAAAATAAAGGTTTTAGCCAATACATGCCATTATTCAAAGGAAGTAAACTTCAAAGGTACCAAATATGTTGACGATAGAGTGAGTGACTTAGACTTGAATCCCTCGAACCGTAGCTTCAAAAGAAATCTATAAAACAGAATAAACATAACAAATAGAGTAAGCTAATGTAAGCCTAGTAAGTTTCAAGTTATCAAACTAACAAATCTTATCATTATTCAAACATTTACTTTACAACTTAATTCCTATTCATATATCCTTGAGCCGAATATATATCTAGGTGAAAGGGAAATTCCACATGTACTTTCACTTGCCACAAAAACTTATTCATTGGAATGTAATCTCATACTTTCATTAAGTAGAACGCATTAGCTGAATGGATTACAATTTCTACCTATAAATACACATATGGATATAACACTATCCACATATACATCATTCCTCGTTACTGATCATTCTTTCAAACAGATTCAATTAGGAATACATAGTACGTACCTGGCCAACCCAAAGTATTATTTGTTTCCAATCACAGTTTACCACATTACTTGAAGATATATTTTTTTCTTTTTCCATCACCGGCCTTAAGCCTGCTAGGTTTAAAAACCTGAATTCAATCACCGGCCTAAGGCCTGCTGAGCACAAAGCTCGAATATGTCACCGGCTTATAGCATGCTGGCCTGAAGGCCCGAATACAAAACACCGGTGTGAAGCCTGCTAGGCACGAAGCCTAAATGTAACACCGTCATATAGCCTGCTAGGCACGAAGCTTGAATGTAACAACGGCATATAGCCTGCTAGGCACGAAGCCTGAATGTACGATACTCCAACTCATTCTGAATTCATACACATTCAATCACATAATGTTAGCTTCCACATAGCACACTTCATTCATATCTCATTTAACACATTCGGCTATAGGTACATACATACAATTTGACCTATCTTTATATTATACATGCCTTTTTGCCACAACATATATTACGCAATATGCATTTCATTTTATATAATCGTTTCACAGTATCATATACCAAATCATACTTTAAATTTCATCTTTCTAGTACCCTTTCGGCTAAAGCACATAGAAGTGACTTATTTTCTATCGTTCTATTGTAGATAATTACATTAACTTGTATTTCTACCTTTACACATGTTCCATATCGTTCCTCACTACAACTAAATTTAAATACTTAAAACTTACCTCGTTGGTCGATAATTATCTACGAACCGACTATTCCACCACCTTTGACTTTCCTTTATTCGAGTGTGGCTCTCTTAGCTCTTGAGCTAGAATAAACAATTGGAAACTTATCAAAACTTAATTGTTCCTCCTCTTGACTGAATGCAACAAGAGCTAATTATGTATGTTATCAACTTTTATTAGCTCATCTAGTTCCTTTTAATCTTTGAGTGATTTCGCTCGGCACATACTAATAGAGCATAGCATAACTTTCATCATTACACATCACAAGCCATATTCAACTAGTACTCACACCAGCACTTAACTTAAACATACATAGACATAAAACCGAAAGCATGAGCACTACAATTAATTAGACATTATGCTATTAATGAAATCATCTCACAAAGTCATGGCCGAATACAACTTGTACCCTTACAAGGCATAACCTTATTTATATTTTCAATTACTCTCTTTACATCCTTCCTTTCTTTGTTACCTATTTATATACCACATTTCATTAAACAAATTGATTAAGTTCTAGGCAACCACTAGGTGCACACGAAATCATATTGACCGATTATCCCTTTACCATTTATTTCACATATCCAACGCTAATTAGCTCAAATTCACCTCAAAACACCACAATTGATCTAAGTCACAAACATTAAGAGTACATTCCGCAACTTGACAAGTTCTTTACTAAGCAAATTCTCCCATGATACGTACATAGACTAAATATATATGTATATACATATACATATATGTAACCAAATTATGCTTCCATCATCCATAACATGAGAACAAAACATCAAACTCTTAATGCTTGCATTTTACTATCATAACCGAAACTAATATACTACATTAAATCAAAATTTACAAATGAGTCTCGGTCAAGAACAAGATAAGAAGCTCACACCATTATTTAACACTTGTTTACAACCATTCAAGACTCCCTTAATCAACTAAGCATGAATTACAAGCTCTTGTAATTTTTTTTCTACATTTCTACCTAACTGCCGAATGCACCAAGTTCATTTAATTTAGAAACGTAACCATGGGTTCTCTACTACATGACCTTAACAACGAAATTTCATAGCCAATTCAAAGGATTCACTTCCAAGAACGTGAAAACAACATCCTATTCATACAAACCAATTCAAAACCGTGAGCTCATAGTTCTACCAAATTCGAAATTCTAACATGGGTTTGAAAGGATGCATGACAAAGAACTCAAATCCTCAATTATATTACAAAATATCAAACATTTACCTTGAATTCTAGCCTCCCAAATGACCGATTTTCCTAAAGCTTCTTCCTCTCTAAATTTTCTTTTAGTTTCAGCCAAGAATAAGTTTATGCCATCTTTTTCCTTGTTTTTCTCATTTATTTTATTTCATTTCATCTTTATTTCATTTTCCACCTATTAACTAACATGTGATTTATATTTTATAATATAAGTAACATCATGGCCGGCCACCATGAGTAAAAATGGGAAATTTGACATGCAAATCCCCATGTTTTACTCCATGCATTTTCTAACCATTATAATCGGCACCACACATTTCTTATATTTCACATCTAATTCCTTTCTAAGTAAATTTCATATCTAAATGGCAATTTCATAACACCGAAATTTCATACATGCAATATCACCAAATAAAATTATAAATTTTAACACTTAATCATTTTTACTACTCGATTTAGTGGTCCCGAAACCACTTCCCGACTACGGTCAATTTAGGGCTGTCACAATTCGAGAGAAGAGGAGGTGGGTCACTAGGACTGCTTAAGTACCAAGCTCTCCCTAGATCCAATCCTAGACATGCATATGCCCATTGCCACACTCTAACCTTGCGACTTGTCCACGGACATGTTTGTTTAATTAATTAAGTTTTATGCTGTTTAAGAATTCCTCTGAACTAGGCCTAGAGTCCATCACAATACCCTAACAAGTCTACCTGCTTCCCTAAAATCACAAATAACCCATCAAACCCAATCATACCTATATGGCCCATTAGGCCCAGTCACAAATATATGGCCCATCAGGCTCGATCATATTCAAATCATACAACCATCCATACCAACTCACCATTTACTATCACATATCAACTTTTGTCGATTTGGGCCCACGAGCTTGGCAGGCCCATTTAGCCCCATCTGGCTCGATTGGCCAAACATGGCCCGAGACCATGAGATCGCTCTCTTAGCCCCAGTAGTCGTATCGGTATCTCCAGATGAATGTTCACATGCTCGTGTTGTTGCCGATGCCAACCTTTTAGCATTTCAACTTTCTGACGTTTTGACTTTTCAGGATTCTGGCTTTTGCCGATTTGTCGACTGTGAAGTGTATGTACACACCTGGTAAGTGAGACGTGTTACACTGTCCTCAGCCTTGAATCTACAACCAATGCCAACCTCCAATCAATCACACACTTAACCACAATATTTACCAAAAACTGAAGCCTTACCATAACCTTACCATATGCCACAAGTCCTAATAACCCTTCATTAGCTACTACTCACGAATATCCCCTAGATCTGCATCAATCTTAATCGTTAAAGAGAAAATAATAGGTGACTTGTATCCACTTCAGTCACCCTTTCCCTTACTATAGACTATTTAGCCAACTTATCCCAAAATCAAGAACACTTACCCAAAAGCAGAAACGTATGGATAGCTTTTTGGTAGAGACTTGTAGATCCAAGCTTGATTCCAATTCTCCAAGATCCGATCCACCAAAAACAAAGGAATGATGACAACACGATAAAGATTCAGTCACTAGTCTATTCGGCACAAGGTTTGGGGTTGATGAAGAAATTGGGCCGAAGAACACATGTTTTTAGCTTTTGAACACTAGTTAGAAAGGAATAAGAAAGTAAATTGGCCCTTAACACAATCAGTTGTGGAAGTATCAATCTAAATCTAAGGATAGGTATAAAATCGACACCTGAAAAGAGAGAAGGCTCAATCACTAAAAAGACTTTCGGCAAAGGATGATAGAGTATTCGACAATAGAATAATTCAGTAATGAAAGATGTAACACCCCAAACCCGGCCTAGAAGTTATGACCAGATCTGGTGTGTCACATGATCCTACAACTAAACTTATGATCTTTTTTGCTTGTTATGACTTAGATGATATTTTACTAAAACGGCGAGTTTGAGAGAAACCAATTTGTTAATCCTTAACTTATCCATGTTTTAAACTTGTTGCGTTTGAAAACGTTGCCAATATTTTTAAAACCCGCGCAGCCTATAACTAGCAGTTTCGATAAAGTATGGATTAAAAAGATAAACCATAAGGGAAATTAAATAGAGGCCTTATTACAATTAAAACCCAAAAATAAAATAATTCAATACTTAACATTAAACGAAAACTGAATTTGCAGAGATTGTGGCCACTCCGAATCTCTCCCAGCTCCAAGCCCACTATGGTTGAGGGTTACCTGTAGAAATGAAATTAAAGGGGGTGAGTTTGATAACTCAGTGTATAACATAATCTCAACCATAGGCCAAAACAGATCAAGCCTCAGAATCAGATTAATTGGGCCTTGCTCATTACAGAAATCAGGTTAAGCCCATAGGCCCATAACAGATACAGATTAGAAATAATATGCAGACAGAAACCCAACCCAAATCCATCCATAACACCCCCGTACCAACCTTACACCATGTGGGGAGACTACTCGACCCACCCAACCGCTACACACCACAGATATTTGCAGCGAGGCTGCCAGATATAATTTGCAGCGAGGCTGCCAGATATTGTGACGAGGTCACCATATATAGATATTGTGGCGAGGCCACCAGAACAGATATATATACGTGGCGAGGACACCAGATTGCAGCGAGGCTGCCAGATAATAATGTGACAAAGTCACCAGATTGCAGCGAGGCTGCCAGAACGCTTCCTCCATCATAAACCCATACCCCATGCAACAGATATATACATACTAGCATGCAACATATAGCATCTCATGCATCAGATATGTTCACATTAAATGGTAACTCATGCAGATACATGAAATCATACATTTCATACAGAATTGACCCTAGGGGTATAATAGTCTTTTTACACCTAGGGGTATTTTGGTAATTTTTCCTACCTAAGGGTATTATAGTCCTTTTTCATATTTTCAGAGATTTTATGCATGTTCAATTGGTTATCAGTCCATAGATATCCACAGAAGTCCATTTTAAGCTTAATTTCCACTTTTGCCCTTTTTAGCCTAAAACCCCTAATGGGCCTTACTAAGTCCATTATCATCTCAAGCCCGTTAAGTCTAGTTTTTAGGTCTAGCTTACCAACTTAAGCATGTTATCATTAACCACGTCGCCAGAAAGCCTATAATAGTCACTTTATTGATTTGGGCTCGGAAGCCCATTGGGCCCATCTTGGCCCATTGTAGCCTAACTTACCGAAACGTTCAGAATTGCACCTTCTGCAATTCCTCTCGCACCGAACTCATAGTTAAGCCCAATGGAGTAAATGGTTACTCTCGACTATCAAACGAATGCGTTTTCGGTCATTTACACCAGATGTCGGTAACGTTACGCCCTTTTCAGCTTTTACCACTTTAGTCTAACAGTTGGGATTAGTTACACACCGTTACTTGTTGAAATAATTGGCGAAACCCACGTATGAAACCTATCATTAATCACCTTAATCTTAGTTTAATGACCAACGACCATTAAGCAAAAATCCCTTACCCATAATCGACTATCATGACCCAAAACATTGAAATCTTACCCCTCTTTGCCGATTACAGACTAAATCCCAATGTCCAATTGCTCAGTCTCCGAAGTCCTTTGAAGCACGTCCCTTTTTCCTTCTCTAGTGCATATAAACAGAAGAAAAGGTCATAAGACCTCTTAGTCCAAACGATAGCCTTCCCCCTTTAGAGGGTTTTTGGCTTTTACTTCAAAATAAAATCTACTAGTAAGGGAGGTTCCCGAATACTTACCACTGAATTAATCGGTTCAAGAAGTGCCTCTAGATGCCCCCCCTTAGTCACGATCTAAGTAAAAGAAAGGAAGAGTTGAGAGTACAGAGGATTCGGCTAAGCACAATAAGGGTTTCGGCTTATGGAAAGGTTTAGAAGAAAGGAAAGAATGGGAGTGGTCGACTTGGCAAAGAACAATCGGCTGCAAAGGGTTCGGCTTCTTTTTGCAATTGTCGACAGGGGTTTAGAGAAGAGACAAGGGAGAATGATTTAGCTAAAGAAGGAGATAATGGTGGAGGTTCGTTTTATGGTATGAGGGGAGAAGAAGAAGAATGAAGAAAAGAGGTGAAAAGGGAGTGTTCGGTCAAAATGAGTGTGCGGCATAGGAGGTTTTAGGGGTGATGGAATTCGGCTCCTAAAGCAGTAAATGAAGAACAGAGTGACAAAAAACCTATTGCTAATTGACAAAAGAAAGGGAATTTTACTAACCTAAAGAAATCGGCTAAAAACACCTAAAGAGAACCTTTAGGAAATTGGCATACTAAGCCCCTAATTGCCAAAATCACCAACACCAAACTCCCTAGCCGAATGGCACTTGTAGAGTCCCTAAACCGGCCACCTCTTTTGAAATTCAAAAGCTCCTCAAATCCCTCCTTGATTTGCTCATTGACCGATTCAAATTCCTTCCATGCAGAGTTTAACTTTGCTTCGAATTCTTACCTGTTCAAGCTCAAAAATAAAACACCACCTTTGCAACCTCTGGAGCTTGAACCCTTGACCTCTAAGCTCACTTAGGCGCCACTTTTTAAGGAGCTTAGTGGCGCCTCCCTTGCCACTTTACCAGGACTTGTTTTGTGTCTTATTTCACAATTATTTTCTTATAACACCTATCTTCAAGAGTCCCCTATCTTCTAAGTCAAAAATACAAAATTTTACCGAGCTTCCAACCAACACATGGGCCTTCCTTAGGCCCATTACAACGTTCCAAACTTGCATTACACAACCAAATACTAGAATTTAAACATTTTATCAGATAAAGAGCAATCTAAGAAAAACCTGAAAATTAGGGCGTTACAACTCTATCCTCCTTAAAGAAATTTCGTCCTCGAAATTCACCTTATCCAAACAAATGGGGATATTGCTGACGTATTGCCTCCTCTGGTTCCCAAGTGGCTTCCTCTATGCCATGATTATGCCAAAGTACCTTTACCAATGGGACTGATTTTCTTCTTAGAACCTTTACGTCTCGATCAAGAATCTGCACAGGCTCTTCCTCGAAAGTCAAATCAGGCTGTACTTCTATTTCTGCAACTGGTAGAATATGGGTAGGGTCAGAACGATATCGTCTTAGCATAGATACGTGAAACACATCATGGATTCTATTTAACTCTGGAGGTAATTCCAACTGATACGCCACCGGGCCTATTCGCTTAAGAACCCGATAAGGCCCAATAAACCGCGGACTTAGCTTGCCTTTCTTCCCGAATCTTAGTATCTTCTTCCAAGGCGAAACTTTCAAGAAGACCAAGTTACCTTCTGAATACTCAATCTCCTTACGCTTCAAATTCGCGTAAGACTTCTGTCGATCAGATGCCTCTTTTAACCGATCCCTTATTATCTTGACCTTCTCTTCAGTCTCTGCTACCAACTCAGGTCCAAGAACTTGCCGCTCGCCCAATTCAGTCCAACAACTAGGTGAACGACACTTACGCACATACAGTGCCTCATAAGGTGCCATACGAATACTAGCCTGATAACTGTTATTATACGCAAACTCTGCCAACGGTAAATAATCCTCCCAACTGCCTCGAAAATCGATAACACATCCCCTCAACATATCTTCCAAAATCTGAATAACCCTTTCTGACTGACCATCAGTCTGAGGATGAAAAGCCGTGCTAAAGTTCAGTCGCGTTCCCAATGCCTCATGCAACTTTTACCAGAACCGAGATGTGAATCTAGGATCTCGATCAGAGATAATAGACATTGGCACCCCATGCAATCGCACAATCTCTGCCACATACAACTTGGCTAACTTCTGAAGTGAATAATCAGTACGTACAGGGATGAAATGAGCAGATTTAGTCAACCTGTCCACAATCACCCAAATCGAGTCCTTCTTTGACGGCGTTAAGGGCAATCCACTTACAAAATCCATGGTCACCCTTTCCCACTTCCAGATTGGTACCTTCACTGGTTGCAAAAGTCCAGAAGGTAACTGATGTTCCGCTTTCACTTGCTGACAAGTCAGACATTTCCCTACAAATTCTGTTACCTCTCGCTTCAGCCCAGGCCACCAATACAACTCCTTTAGGTCATGATACATCTTATTACCTCCAGGATGCATAGCACACAGTCCTTTATGAGCTTCATTCAGAATTGCTTGCCTCAACTTGGAATCCTTAGGAATACAGATTCTACCATGGAAACATAGAACTCCCTCACTGTTAAGTCCAAACTCAGAAGTACTCCCATCCTTAACCTGCTGAAATCGAGAGACCAGAGACTCATCCTTTGACTACTTTTCCTTAATCTCATCCACCCATGTCGATCTTACTTGCAACTCTGCTAATAGACTCCTGTCATCATACAGACTCAAACGTGCAAACATCGCTCGCAGATCAGATACAGTTCTACGACTTAGGGCATCAGCCACCACATTAGCTTTGCCTAGATAATACTCAATCGCACAATCATAATCCTTAAGCAACTCAATCCATCTCTGTTGCCTAAGATTCAGCTCCTTCTGAGTCAACAAGTACTTAAGACTCTTATGGTCTATGTATATAATACACCTTTCTCCATACAGATAATGTCGCCAGATCTTAAGTGCGAAGATTACTGCTGCCAACTCCAGATCATGGGTAGGGTAGTTCACTTCATAAGGTTTAAGCTGTCGCGATGCATAAGCAACCACTTTACCCTCTTGCATCAACACACAGCCCAACCCAACATGTGATGCATCACTGTACACGGTAAAATCTTTTCCAGACTCTGGTTGAATCAGTACAGGTGCCTCGGTCAGAACCTTCTTTAGTTTCTCAAAAGATTCTTGCTGCTGCTCGGTCCAAATAAATGGCACTCCTTTCCTTACGAGTTTTGTCAATGGCACTGCCATCATAGAAAATCCTTCTACAAACCTTCTATAGTATCCAGCTAAACCCAGAAAACTTCGAATTTCTGCCACTGACCTCGGAGGTTTCCATTCCAGAATTGCTTCAATCTTTCGAGGGTCTACCTTAATCCCCTCAGCAGATACAACATGACCCAAGAAGGTTACCTCCCTCAACCAGAACTCACACTTACTGAATTTCGCATAAAGCTCCTTTTCCCTTAACACTTGCAGCACAATACGGAGATGCTGATCATGTTTCTCCTCAGATTCAGAATAAACCAGAATATCGTCGATAAAGACGACCACGAATCGATCCAAGTATGGCTAGAACACTCGATTCATCAGGTCTATAAATGCTGCAGGTGCATTGGTAAGCCCAAATGGCATAACCAAGAATTCATAGTGACCATAGCGAGTTCTGAATGCTGTCTTGTGTATATCCACCTCTTTTACCCTTAACTGATGGTACCCAGATCGAAGGTCAATCTTGGAGAATACTGAAGCTCCTCTAAGCTGGTCGAATAGATCATCGATTCTTGGCAACGGGTACTTATTCTTAATCGTCAGCTTGTTCAACTGCCGATAATCGATGCACATTCGCATTGACCCATCCTTCTTCTTTACGAATAGCACTGGTGCTCCCCACGGAGACACACTTGGCCTAATGAAACCTCTATCTAACAGCTCTTGAATCTGCGCTTTCAACTCCACCAACTCCTTTGGTGCCATTCTATAGGGTGCAATGGACACCGGTGCCGTACCAGGCAACAAGTCTATCCCAAACTCAACTTCTCGATTCGGAGGTAGCCTTGGAAGCTCTTCTGGAAACACATCTTGAAAATCCTTAACGGTTCTAACTTTGTCCATAGTTAGTTCCTCAGTTTCTGCTTGACTTATGAATGCCAAATAAGCCTCACATCCTTTTCAAATCCACTTCTCGGCTCTTAATGCCGACACCACATTTGACAAATAATCTCTACGTTCTCCTATCACCATAATTTCCTCATCTTCTACAGTCTTTAGCCTCATTCGCTTTGCAGCACAATCCAAAGTAGCCCTATGCTTTACAAGCCAATCCATTCCCAAGATGAGATCAAATTCTTCGAAAGGTAGATCCATCAGGTCTCCAAAAAAGATTTTTCCTTGAGTCTCTATAGGTACGTCTCTATACAGTTTGTCTACCCTAACCGAGTGACCCAACGGACTTAATACAGATACCCCACTCACTGTCTCTTCAGAACGCACTCCCAGCGACCCAAACATGGCACATGCAACATAAGAATGAGTAGATCCAACATCTATCAATGCAGTGTATGGCATACTAGAAATCAAAAAAGTACTGGTTATGACGTCAGGAGCATCACCCTCCTCTAGGCGACGAGCTGCATAAACGAGCGCTGGCTGACGAGCCTC
The DNA here is from genome assembly GCA_020496765.1 of Gossypium stocksii. Classification (NCBI taxonomy): domain Eukaryota; kingdom Viridiplantae; phylum Streptophyta; class Magnoliopsida; order Malvales; family Malvaceae; genus Gossypium; species Gossypium stocksii. Next base: position 43,300,161 of record CM035628.1, on the reverse strand, counting down.
AGCGAAACCAGCACCTCTGCCAAGTGCTCCTCGTCCTCGACCATTACTATTTCCGCCTCTACCTTGTCCACGACCCCTCGGAGCTGGCCCCTCACTGGCTGGACAACCCTTTGAGCCATAACTTGTCCTTGATCCGGTTCTTCGGGACAGTCCTTAATCCTATGCTCCATCGACCCACATCGAAAACAGGCTTCAGAATGTTTCCGACACTCGCCCATATGTATCTTACCACAACTCCTAAAACCCTGCGGTCTGACAGCATTCATTGGCACCGCTCGCACTGGTTCTACCACTCTTGCTCTCTTAACATTTCTATTAGCCCCACCTGATGATCCAGAATCCCTCCGGAAGCGGTTTCTATCCTTTTCGCGATTCTGTCTCTCGGTATGCTTTACTTCCTCAGCTATCTTAGCTTTCTCAACCAAAGCAGCAAAGTTACGTTCTCTCTGTAGAGCAATCAGTACCCTTAGTTCATCTCTCAGACCATCCTCGAAACGCACGCTACGCTCATACTCAGTGGCAACTATCCCCGAAGCATATCGGCTCAGCCTCAGAAATTCAGCCTCGTACTCAGATACTGTCCTACTTCCCTGAACCAGATTCAAGAATTCTTTCCTACGGGCGTCCACATAGCTAGCCCCAACATATTTTCCTTTAAAGGTTTTCTTAAACAGCTCCCACGTTACCTCACTATCGGAAGTTCCATCTCTTACCGTGAGCCACCACTGATAAGCTTCATCTCTAAGCAACGACATGGCTCCTTTCAGCTTCTGCTCCATAGAGCAATCCAGATCGTCCATGATTCGCTCTGTGGCCTCCACCCAATATTCAGCCACATTTGGGGTTACACCAGACACACCCCAAAAGAACTCTGCCCCATTAGCTCGGAGTCGCTCAGAAATGGATCCCCGAAATCCATTACCGGTACTTGCCCCAGCAACCCTTTCCAGAACTCGAAGCATCGCTTGCGATAGGGCGTCATCCCCAACACCTCGATCATGGGACTCCACCTCTGTTGCCGGTGGTATTGGTATATCAGCTGCTGGTGCATGACCCGAAGATGAAGTTTCAACTCGTGCACTACCTCGGCTACGTCCACGGCCCCTACCACGAGCTACTCGCGTACTCATTTCGTATTTTCTGTTTTAGAAATTTTATGAGTCAGATTAATATTTCAGTGTTTATTACAGATGTCTTATGAATAAGTAGCATTTAAGAGGTTATCTTTTTCCGCGGTAGCCTAGCTACAGTCTCAGTCCACCTATCAGAGTCTCTATAGTTTTAGTAATACCCTAGCTAAAGTATCATAATAGAGTCTTAGTCAGGCATATAATCAGAATTTCAGAATTAATCAGAAAAGTTCAGAAAACTTACAGGCTTGGGCCGGAGATTCGGTGTGCCACTCTTCCGAAAGATTTCATAAGAAAACTTAATTTATTCTAAAAAAATGAATCATTTTTTGGTACGAAAGAAGTTCATCAAAACTAGTTCCAAGTAATTTGGAAACAATGTAAAAACATGATTTTTCGAAAATCTTTATTTTGATTGTTTGAAAACTTCCATTTTTAGACCCGATCCACAGCCGAGTCGTTACAACCTGGCTTTGATACCACTAAATGTAACACCCCAAACCTGGCTTAGACGTTATGACCAGATCTGGTGTGTCACATGATCCTACAACTAAACTTATGATCTTTTTTGCTTGTTATGACTTAGATGATATTTTACTAAAACGGCGAGTTTGAGAGAAACCAATTTGTTAATCCTTAACTTATCCATGTTTTAAACTTGTTGCGTTTGAAAAAGTTGCCAATATTTTTAAAACCCGCGCAGCCTATAACTAGTAGTTTCGATAAAGTATGGATTAAAAAGATAAACCACAAGGGAAATTAAATAGCGGCCTTATTACAATTAAAACCCAAAAATAAAATAATTCAATACTTAAAATTAAATGAAAACCGAATTTGCAGAGATTGTGGCCACTCCAAATCTCTCCCAGCTCCAAGCCCACTATGGTTGAGGGTTACCTGCAGAGATGAAATTAAAGGGGGGTGAGTTTGACAACTCAGTGTATAACATAATCTCAACCATAGGCCAAAATAGATCAAGCCTCAGAATCAGATTAATTGGGCCTTGCTCATTACAGAAATCAGGTTAAGCCCATAGGCCCATAACAGATACAGATCAGAAATAATATGCAGACAGAAACCCAACCCAAATCCATCCATAACACCCCCGTACCAACCTTACACCATGTGGGGAGACTACTCGACCCACCCAACCGCTACACACCACAGATATTTGCAGCGAGGCTGCCAGATATAATTTGCAGCGAGGCTGCCAGATATTGTGACAAGGTCACCATATACAGATATTGTGGCGAGGCCACCAGAACAGATATATATACTTGGCGAGGACACCAGATTGCAGCGAGGCTGCCAGATAATAATGTGACAAAGTCACCAGATTGCAGCGAGGCTGCCAGAACGCTTCCTCCATCATAAACCCATACCCCATGCAACAGATATATACATACTAGCATGCAACATATAGCATCTCATGCATCAGATATGCTCACATTAAATGGTAACTCATGCAGATACATGAAATCATACATTTCATACAGAATTGACCCTAGGGGTATAATAGTCTTTTTACACCTAGGGGTATTTTGGTAATTTTTCCTACCTAAGGGTATTATAGTCCTTTTTCATATTTTCAGAGATTTTATGCATGTTCAATTGGTTATCAGTCCATAGATATCCACAGAAGTCCATTTTAAGCTTAATTTCCACTTTTGCCCTTTTTAGCCTAAAACCCCTAATGGGCCTTACTAAGTCCATTATCATCTCAAGCCCGTTAAGTCTAGTTTTTAGGTCTAGCTTACCAACTTAAGCATGTTATCATTAACCACGTCGCCAGAAAGCCTATAATAGTCACTTTATTGATTTGGGCTCAGAAGCCCATTGGGCCCATCTTGGCCCATTGTAGCCCAACTTACCAAAACGTTCAGAATTGCACCTTCTGCAATTCCTCTAGCACCGAACTCATAGTTAAGCCCAATGGAGTAAATGGTTACTCTCGACTATTAAACGAATGCGTTTTCGGTCATTTACACCAGATGTCGGTAACGTTACGCCCTTTTCGGCTTTTACCACTTTTGTCTAACAGTTGGGATTAGTTACACACCTGTTACTTGTTGAAACAATTGGCAAAACCCACGTATGAACCCTATCATTAATCACCTTAGTGTTAGTTTAATGACCAACGACCATTAAGCAAAAATCCCTTACCCATAATCGACTATCATGACCCAAAACATTGAAATCTTACCCATCTTTGCCGATTACAGACTAAACCCCAATGTCCAATTGCTCAGTCTCCGAAGTCCTTTGAAGCATGTCCCTTTTTCCTTCTCTAGTGCATATAAACAGAAGAAAAGGTCATAAGACCTCTTAGTCCAAATGATAGCCTTCCCCCCTTAGAGGGTTTTCGGCTTTTACTTCAAAATAAAATCTACTAGTAAGGGAGGTTCCCGAATACTTACCACTGAATTAATCGGTTCAAGAAGTGCCTCTAGATACCCCCCCTTAGTTACGATCTAAGTAAAAGAAAGGAAGAGTTGAGAGTACAGAGGATTCGGCTAAGCACAATAAGGGTTTCGGCTTATGGAAAGGTTTAGAAGAAAGGAAAGAATGGGAGTGGTCGACTTGGCAAAGAACAATCAGCTGCAAAGGGTTTGGCTTCTTTTTGCAATTGTCGATAGGGGTTTAGAGAAGAGACAAGGGAGAATGATTTAGCTAAAGAAGGAGATAACGATGGAGGTTCGTTTTATGGTATGAGGGGAGAAGAAGAAGAATGAAGAAAAGAGGTGAAAAGGGAGTGTTCGGTCAAAATGAGTGTGCGGCACAGGAGGTTTTAGGGGTGATGGAATTCGGCTCCTAAAGCAGTAAATGAAGAACAGAGTGACAAAAAACCTATTGCTAATTGACAAAAGAAAGGGAGTTTTACTAACCTAAAGATATCGGCTAAAAACACCTAAAGAGAACCTTTAGGGAATCGGCATACTAAGCCCCTAATTGCCGAAATCACCAACACCAAACTCCCTAGCCGAATGGCACTTGCAGAGTCCCTAAATCGGCCACCTCTTTTGAAATTCAAAAGCTCCTCAAATCCCTCCTTGATTTGCTCATTGACCGATTCAAATTCCTTCCATGCAGAGTTTAACTTTGCTTCGAATTCTTACCTGTTCAAGCTCAAAAATAAAACACCACCTTTGCAACCTCTGGAGCTTGAAACCTTGACCTCTAAGCTCACTTAGGCGCCATTTTTTAAGGAGCTTAGTGGCGCCTCCCTTGCCACTTTACCAGGACTTGTTTTGTGTCTTATTTCACAATTATTTTCTTATAACACCTATCTTCAAGAGTCCCCTATCTTCTAAGTAAAAAATACAAAATTTTACCGAGCTTCCAACCAACACATGGGCCTTCCTTAGGCCCATTACCACGCTCCAAACTTGTATTACACAACCAAATACTAGAATTTAAACATTTTATCAGATAAAGAGCAATCTAAGAAAAACCCAAAAATTAATGCGTTACAGAAGAAATAGCATGAGGGGGAGAAAAGAATTCAGCAACAGAGAGAAGAGGAAAAAATAATGGGAAACCAAAGAACCCCTCAAAGGAATTTGGCACCCCTAAATAACCACAAGCCAAAACTACCTTCTCCCAATGTCCCATTCGGCACCAACACATCCACTCACGAATCTCCTAATTTTTCTCTATTATCCTTACCTTAAATTCTCTCCTGAACACTCCCTTCTAGAGTCCAGTCCAATGCCACTAACTTCCTTTCATGGTGCAAAAATAAAGTCCCCAAATTCACCACTCTAAGCCTTGAACCTTGGATCTCTTTCCCTGATAATGATGCCACCTATAGCTTCCTAAGTGGCGCTACCTTGCAATGGAGCCCCATGCCCATTTGCGTCTTATTTGCCCTTAATTTGTTTAAGAGGCCGAATACCTAAGACTAGGGTTTCCCTAAGGCAAAAATTACAATTTTCCCTAAGGTCTTCCCTATCCCTAAGACTTCAAATAACCCTTGTAATACCTTAAAATTAATATTTTAATAGTGCTACTTATACATACCAACTTCAGTGTACAGAATTTAGAGTTTCAAGATTTTAGGGCATTACAGTCAGACAACTTGTATGCAAAGAAAATACTAAACTGGAAAATTTAAGAAAAATAAGCTGAACTCAGAATGAATGAAGTTGCTGTATTATTCACCCATAAAATGAAATAAACCTAGGCCTATAAATAGCCTTTACACCATAACAAAGTAACGTAAAAAATGTACAACACTACTGCACGAACATAACAAAAAATCAGAGAAATAAGGAAATAACAAACTAAGCACATCACAGCCAAATCTAAACTTAGGAATATTAACTTTAAATCTTTCTCCAACACTCCCCCTTGATTCAAAGTTGCAAACACCAAGCTGAAGTCTGAAGTAAGCATGTTTTTCTCTAGGGAGAGACTTTGTTAGAGTATCTGCCATTTGCTCATTTGTGTTGTAATATTTCAGAATAATTGACCCATCAGACACAAGATCACGAATGAAGTGTACCCGAATATCTATATGCTTTATTCTTCCATGAAATGATGGATTTTTGGACATGGAAATCACTACTTGATTGTCACGATAGATTACAGTTGCTTCTCTGCTTCATATTAACATCAGCTAGGATTCTTCTTAACCATAGGGCTTGACAAGCTGATGAAGTTGTAGCTATATATTCAACTTCCGATGAAGATAGAGCTGTTGTTGCTTGTTTTTTGGAACTCCAGTAGATAGTAGTTGATCTAAAACCAAAGACATAACCTGACTTGCTTCTTCTATCTTCCAAACATCCAACCCAATGACTATCTATATAACCACTCAACTTGAACTTTGAGATATTATCATACCACAGCACAAAACCAAGAGTTTCAGCAATATACTGTAAGACACATTTTGCAGCGCCAAAGTGATGCCTTGATGGACAATGCATCAACCTGGAAATAAATCTAACAGCAAAAGAAATATCAGGTCGTGTATTGGTCAAGTAAATCAAGCCATCAACTAGCCTTCATGTTAGAGTTGTGTGACACAAATTCTAAGAGATTGCTTGCAAGTCAAGTGAAACAAAATATATCTTCTTTTTAGAAGATTTAGTATTTATGAGTATAATATATTTAACATTTATTAGCACAATATATTTGTCTTTGATTAGAATTAGGTTGTTTAACCTATAAATAGATATAGTCGAAACTCCTCTTGTAATCATTCAAATTCGACATAGTGAATTTTTTCTCCTCTGCCCGTGGTTTTTTCCCGAAAGGATTTCCACATAAAAATCTGTGTGTTATTTATTTTTATTTCTCTTTTCTTTGCAATATATTGTCATTACCTACGTTCTATTTTCATAAATTGTTAACATAGCTTCCAGGTTGTTCATCTTGATCACGGTAATGGCGTATTTGAAGTATGAAATTTGGTTGTTGGGTTGCAGCACCAAATTTATGTTGTGGCAGATTAAGATACAAGTTGTTCTTGTGCAGATGGATCTGGAGGATACCCTGCTAGGGATAGATAAGGTGCCTTTGACATTAATAGATGAAGAAAAGAAGCGCAAGGATAAAAATGCGTTAACCCAATTGCATCTGCATTTGTCTAATAAAATTTTACAAGATGTGATGAAAGAGAAGACCGTCACTGCATTATGAAAGAGGCTGGAACAAATATGCATATTGAAAACTCTAACCAACAAGTTGCGTATGAAACAGCGTCTTTATGCTCATCGTTTGGAGGAAGGTGCGTTTGTGCATGAACACTTAATAGTTTTTAAAGAAATTCTCTCAAACTTGGAGGCCATGGAAGTTCAGTATGATAAGGAAGACCTAGGGTTGATTCCACTTTGTTCGTTGCCCTCGTCTTATTTAACCTTTAGAGACATGATTTTACATTATCGCGAGTTTCTCACAATTGATGAGGTTTATGATTCTTTGACCTCGTATGATAAGATGAAACAACTTGTGGTTAAACCCGACTCCAAGGGAGAGAGTCTCATTATTCATGGGAGACAAGAATAGAATGCTGATGATGATCGTGGAAGGACATAAAAATAGAATCCTCGCGGTAAATCTAAGGGTAGATCGAAGTCTTCAAATAGAGGTAAAACTTGTAACTTCTGCAAGAAGAAATGGTATATTAAATCTGAATGCTATAAGCTATAGAACAAGATCAAAAAGGAGGCTACGAATCAAAAGGAAAAACAACTAGTAAATTCTAGTGCAGCTGATGTTGTAGAAGACTACAGCCACGGTGAACTTCTAGTCGCTTCTGTCAACAATTTTAAAGTGAGCGAGGAGTGGATCCTTGAATTGGGTTGCACCTTCCGCATGAGTCCCAAAAGGGATTGGTTTACAACTTACAAATAGTGTTTGAAGGTGTTGTTTTGATGGGAAATAATGCTTCGCGTAAAATTGCAGGTGTTGGAATGATTAAAGTTAAGATGTTTGATGGGGTTGTGAGAACACTTAGTGATGTGCGACATGTTCCAAAATTGGAGAGAAATTTAATTTTGTTAAGTTTTCTTAATTCAAAAGGGTACAAATACACAGTTGAAAGTGTGGTTTTGAAGATTTCCAAAGGTTCCCTCATTGTGATGATAGGGCAGAGAAAGACTGCCAAGTTATATGTTTTGTAGGGTTCTACTGTTACTGGTGATGCAGTTGTCGCTTCCTCTTCCTTGTCAGATGATGTTATTACTAAACATTGGGAAATACACCTGGGGCATATGAGTGAGAATGGCATGGTAGAATTGAGGAAAATAGGACTTGTTGATGGGCAAGGAATTTGCAAACTAAAGTTCTATGAGCATTGCGTTTATGGGAAGCGAAAGAGAGTTCGATTTACTAGAAGACTCCATAACACGAAGAGAACATTGGAGTCTATTCATTCTGATCTATGGGGGCCATCTAGAGTGCCTTTGAGGGGTGAGCTAATTATATGCTAACTTTTATTGATGATTTTTCCAGAAAAGTTTGGGCATTCTTCCTGAAGTAGAAAAACGATGTGTTTTTTGCATTTAAGTCTTGGAAAATTATGATTGAAAAATAGACGGGAAAACAAATAAAATACCTCCGCACAGACAATGGCTTAAAGTTCTGTTCTAATGAGTTTAATAAACTGTGCAAGTCAAAAGGGACCGTGAGACACTTGATAGTTCATCATACTCTGCAACAGTCTGATTTAGACACTAATCAGAACGGTGGTTTTGGGACCACGAATTCAAGTAAAAGATATTTAATTATTATTTTTCTTGTTTATTATATATGAATTTGCATGTGTGAAAGTGTCATATGAAAATTTGATTGTTTATGTGCTTAATTTAATAATAGGACTTAATCGCGAAAAATGAAAATTTAGTGGTTAATTCTGAAAGGGTTTCTTAGATTCGGCCATTGTTGGAACTTGATTAAAGGTATGTTTTTGCTCGATTTTTGTTAATTTTTATGTTTTTGAGATCGTTGCTTCGAATATTATCCGACCCATGCCAGAATTTCTAATTTTGATGCATGTTTTTAGTTGATGAATATTTGTGTTTTATGATATTTGATGATGAAATATGAACAATATGTTTTGGATTAATATGTTTGTATTGGAGTTTTTGATGATTTTGGGTTATTAGGACTTATATGCAAAAATAATAAATTGAAGGACTAAAATGAAAAATAAATAAAATATATGGACTACTATGAGTATATGGTAGATTGTGCCTAACTATGATGTGGAGAAATTTTGTGTATTTCGTGTTTTATACAGTTAGGACTACTTTGTAAAAGTATGAAATATCAGGGGGTAAAATGGTAATTTGTCGATTTATGTGTTGTTGGATTAAATTGAATGAAATTGTGTTTAAATGAGGTTAATTTGAAATTATATAGATTAAGAACAAAAGAAATCGGACTTGGATCGAGGAAAAGCAAAAATAGTCAAATAGCCAATTTATAACGTTCGTCGATATCCGAGGTAAGTTTTTAAGCAATTAAATATCATTTATCTTGAATGTAACTTAGTTTAATATGCTGTTTTGAAATCTATGGATTCATAAAAGAGCTAGCCGAATGTGGTTAAGTAGAGAAATACTGAAATTGAAGTTAATTCGACTAACTTATATCATTTAAAAGTCCGTATGATCAATATGGAACATATGGAGTTTTTGTTATATGAATTGTGTATGAGATAGCTTTATAATAATAATACTCAGGCTTTAAGCCTAGCAAGCTTTATGCTGGTGAATGTAATCGGGTTTGAGCCTAGCAAGCTTTATGTTGGTGAATGTAATCGGGCTTTATGCCTAGCAGGCTTATTACTGGTGAATAAAATAGAAATCAGACTCTGAGTCAACCAGGCCTTATGTCAGTGTGTGATTCAGGCTTATGCCTAACAGGTTTTATACTGGTGATTTATTTTCAAGCTTATGCATATAAGATTTCATATTGATGTGGAAATTGAGCAAGTAAATTGAGCTAAATGACCTTGTATATTCGGCCATATAGTTATGTACATATGTGATGTTATATTGAACTTGAATGTTTGGCCACATAGGTATGTACATATATAAGGTATTATTGGATCTTGTATTTTTGGTCATATAGGTAAGTATTTATGTGATGATATATTGAACCTTGTATATTTGGCCATAAGGGTAAGTATTTATGTGATGATATATTTGATCTTGCATATTTGGCCAAATGAGTGACGATGGCATATGAGGTTAAATTGGTTTTGTGAGCTTGTATAAATGTGTGATAGTATATTTGAAATTATAATAATATTTGGCTTTGAATGTTGAATAAAAACTTGCAAAATATTAACCTTATAAGTATTCGACAAAAGTAGTAGTCATGCTAATCATGTGTGGTTTTGGATTGATTAAGTTAAAGTTTAATATATTACCTTGATTAATTAAATTAGCTTATTTTGGATTTTTCTAAGAAGTTGATAATTGTTTATGACTTACTAAGCTATAAAAGCTTACTCTGTGTATGTGTGTATCTGTTTTATAGATTTTGGATTCATGTTACGAGCTCGTGGATAGTCAACCAAGTCTATCACACTATCGACTGTCCTCGATATTTTTAATAAGCAAATTTTTGAACATGGGGTATGTATAGGCTATATTATTATATTTCGGATATGTTTGAAGTGTTGTGTATATTATGCCATGCGAAAATGGCTAATTTGATATATAAGTATTTGCCATTTTGATCATGGTTTTTGTGTGTGCTATGTTTGTTTGTAAGTTATGCTCAAATGATGATTTCATTGGTTTGGTTGGTTCGGCAATGATACATATATATAAGTGTGAATATTGCTCGATATGTTACATTTTATTGGTATTAGAGCTACGGTTTAGTCGATTCTAAGACTAACGTAGTGCGTGTCAGTCTAGCTATACATGCCATATTATATATTGCGATAGTGTGATAACTTCGGACAATTGAAAATGTGTTTTCGTATAGTAAATGGATCCTGACAGAGCTGTAGCTAATGATGTTGAGAGTGTAGCGCGTGTTCCCGCGCATGGGACAATGCCAGTTGAATCTCGGCCTATCTCGAGTAGCTAGGAGGGGGAGGCTAAACAAGCCTTCTACCAAATTGTGAATGATTGGTTTACTCAGTATATCTGGACTAATCTGGCTACACAACAATCTCCACCCCGAATAATCCATCTCTGATACCTGTGGTACCCCCGATGATTGATCCCATGACATTTAACAGGCCTCTTGTGGATAAAATCAGAAAACATTGGGCCGAAGAGTTTAAAGCTAATGATGATGATGATACTGAGTGGGCTGAGTTGTGGCTTGATAATACTATCTGTGTGCTTGACGAGCTATCTTGTAGTCCAGATGAATGTTTAAAGTGTGCCATATCTTTATTATGAGACACCGCATATCATTGGTGGAATACACTAGTATCGGTGGCTCCAAAAGAGATAGTGACTTAGGAATTCTTTCAGACTAAGTTCTGTAAAAAATACATCAGCCAGAGATTTATTAATCAGAAACACAAAGAATTTCTGTAATTGAAACAGGGTCGTATGACCGTAACCGAGTACGAGCGAAAATTTGTAAGACTCAGTCGATATGCTCGTGAATGTGTTTCAACCGAAGCTATCATGTGTAAAAGATTTAAAGATGGTTTGAATAAAGACATTAAATTGCTGGTTGGTATACTTGAAATTAAAGAGTTCGTGGTACTTGTTGAGCGAGCTTGCAAAGCCGAAGAGCTCGGGAAAGAGAAAAGAAAAGCTGATCTTTAAGCTGGGGATTCCTGAAAAAGATCATCGAGTAAGACTTTTCACTCGGCATTGAAGAAGTTTAGCGATGATTCCAGTCGATCTAGAGAGACTACAGACTTTTCTAGAGAAGATCGAGACCGACCCCCTGTGAGTTCACGAGCCAGTTCGATAGCAAGTGTTGGCAATGTTTGACAGAATAGAGCCGAGTGCAAACATTGTCATAAATGGCATTCTGGAAATTGTAGATTGCATGATCGGTCTTGTTTTAAATGTGGATCGATGGATGATTTTATCCAAGATTGTTCGATGTTATCGAGCAAAACACTATTCAGAACACGAGACCGAGTAACATGTCAGTGTGAGGCAGACCACCCAGACATTTGAGTAATGTAGGTGGCAGACATGGAGTGTTGAAAGATACAGTGGTTCAATCTGAGGCTTGTGCACCTGCCAGAGCATATGCTATACACGCTCGTGAGGATGCTTCTTCCCCAGATGTTATTACCGGTACTTTCACTCTTTAAGATACTAGTGTTATTGCATTGATTGATCCTGGTTCGACTCATTCATATGTGTATGAAACATTAGTATCCGGTAAGACTTTGCCTGTTGAGTCTACTAAGTTTGTAATTCGAGTATCAAACCCCCTAGGCCGGTGTGTTCTAGTTGATAGAGTGTGTAAAAATTGCCCGTTGATGATTCGAGATTCATGCTTTCCGGCCAGTTTGATGTTGTTACCTTTCAACGAGTTCGATATAATTTTGGGTATAGACTGGTTAACTTTGCACAATGCTGTTGTTAATTGCAAAAGAAAGACCATCGATTTGAGATGTCAGAACAACAAGATTATCTGGATTGAATCTAATGATCTGAATGGTTTACCAGCAGTAATATCTTCGATGTTAGCTAGGAAGTATGTGAGAAAAGGTTATGAAGCTTACTTTGCTTATGTGCTTGATAGTAAAATGACTGAAAAGAAGATTAAATCTATACCAGTGGTGTGCGAGTATTCGGACGTATTTCCTGAAGAATTACAGGGTTTGCCACCTATCCGAGAGGTAGAGTTTGGTATTGGGTTAGTACCGGGAACGACTCTGATTTCAATAGCTCCGTATCGGATGGCACCTACTGAATTAAAGGAGTTGAAAGAACAGTTGCAAGAGTTAACAGATAAAGGTTTTGCAAGATCATGTTTCTCTCCCTGGGGTGCGCCAGTTCTATTTGTGAAAAAGAAAGATAGAACTATGAGAATGTGTATTGATTACCGTTAGCTAAATAAGGTGACTATAAATAATAAATATCCATTGCCATGGATTGATGACCTGTTCAATCAATTGAAAGGGCTTCAGTATTTTCGAAGATAGATTTGAGATCGGGTTATTATCAGTTGCGAGTTAGAGACTCTGATGTGCTAAAAACTACTTTTCAAACGAGGTACATACATTACGAGTTTCTAGTTAAGCCGTTCGGACTTACTAATCCACCTGCTGTTTTTATGGATTTGATGAATCAGATCTTCAGGCAGTATTTGGATTGGTTTGTGGTTTTATTCATTGATGATATACTGATCTACTCCCATAATGAAACTAAACATGCCGAGCATTTGTGACTTATTGTACAGACTTTGTGAGAAAAATAGTTGTATGCAAAGTTTAGTAAATTTAAGTTTTGGTTACACGAAGTTAGCTTTTCTAGGACATGTTGTTTCAGCATCAGGCAGTCGGGTTGATCCGAGTAAGATTTTAGCTATACTCGAATGGAAACCTCTGAGAAACGCTTCTGAAGTCAGAAGTTTTCTGGGACTTGCTGGTTACTATAGACGGTTTGTGAAAGGTTTCTCTATGATTGCAACCCCGATGACGAAGCTGCTACAGAAAGATATTAAGTTTGAGTGGTCAAAAAAGTGCCAAAAAATTTTTGATCAGTTGAAAGCCCTTTTGACCGAAGGTCCAGTGTTAGTTCAGCCAGAATCGGGTAAAGAATTTGTTATCTATAGTGATGCATCTTTAAATGGTTTGGGCTATGTTTTCATGCAGGAAGGAAAAGTTATAGCTTATGCTTTGAGACAGTTAAAGCCACATGAAAAGAACTATCCAACACATGACCTAGAATTGGCAGCTATTGTATTCGCATTAAAAATATGGCGTCACTATTTGTTCGATGAAAAATGTCATGTTTATTCCAATCACAAAAGTCTGAAGTATTTGATGACTTAGAAATATTTGAATTTGAGATAGCGCTGATGGTTAGAATTGCTAAAAGAATACGAACTTGTGATTGACTATCACCCAAGAAAGGCTAATGTTGTTGCTGATGCTTTAAGCCGAAAATCATTGTTTGCAATGTGTGCAATGAATGCACATATGCCTATGTCTGATGATGGTTCGATAATAGCTGAATTGAAAGCAAGACCATTTTTTGTTCAACAAATATGCGATGCCCATAAGGTTGATAATGAGTTGCTAGCAAAACGAGCTCAAAGTGATTCAAATGCTGATTCATAATCTCAAGTTGATTGTGATGATTGTTTGAGATTCAGAAACAGTATATACGTTTCGAGAAATACAGAATTGATTCAAATGATTTTGAACGAAGCTCATAACAGTCGATTATCTATTAACCCAGGTAGTACGAAGATGTATAATGATCTGAAACAACTCTATTGGTGGCATGGTATGAAACGAGACATTTCTAACTTTGTTTTGAAATGTTTGGTCCGTCAGCAAGTAAAAGCTAAACATCAGGTACCTTCTGGATTGCTTTAGCCGATCATGATACTTGAATGGAAATGGGATAGAGTTACGATAGATTTTGTATTCGGTTTACGATTGGCACTAAGTAAGAAAGATGCAATCTGGGTTATTGTAGATAGATTGACTAAATCTGCTCGCTTTGTTTCAGTTCGTACAGATTACTTGCTTGATAAACTGGCTAAATTGTATGTTTCTCAGATTGTGAGGTAGCATGGCATGCCTATATCTATTGTTTTGGATAGGGATCTGAGGTTTACATCGCGGTTTTGGAAGAAACTACAAGATGCATTAGGTACGACATTACATTTCAGCACTACTTTCCATCCGCAAACAGATGGTCAGACTGAGTGAATCATTCAGATACTTGAGGATATGTTGAGATGTTGCATTCTCGAGTTCGAAGGCACGTGGGAACGATACCTACCTTTGATTGAATTTGCATACAATAATAGCTTTCAATCAAGTATGAAAATGTCACCTTATAAGGCTTTGTACTGTTGTAAATGTCGTACACCATTGTACTAGATTGAGCTTAGTGAAAATAAGATACACGGGGTTGGTTTGATTAGAGAAACTAAACAGAAAGTGAAAGTTGCCTCTGATCGTCAGAAATCATATGCAGATTTGAAACGAAAAGATATAGAATTTCAGATTGGAGATAAAGTGTTCTTGAAAGTCTCACTGTGGAAGAAAATACTTAGATTTGGTCGTAAAGGCAAATTGAGTCCGAGATTCATTGGGTCGTATGAGATTATCGAGCGAATAGGGCCGGTTGCTTATAGACTGTTGTTACCACCTGAGGTAGAAAAGATTCACGATGTATTCCATGTTTCGATGCGTCAACGATATAGATCGGCCCTCGCATGTGTTTAGTCCATTAGAGATTCAGATTCAGTCAGATTTAACTTACGAGGAAGAACTGATTCGTATTCTGGCTCACTAGATTAAAGAACTACGGAATAAGAAAATTCTGTTGGTTAAGTATTATGGCATAAACATAGAGTTGAAGAAGCAACGTGGGAGCCAGAAGATACAATGAAAGAGCGTTATCCGAACCTATTCACCGGTAAGGTTTTCGAGGACGAAAATCCTTAAGGGGGAGAGTTGTAACAGTCTGATTTAGACCCTAATCGGAATGGTAGTTTCAGGACCACAAATTCGATTCAGAAAAATATTTAAATATTATTTTTCTTTTTTATTATATATGAATTTGCATGTGTGAAAGTTTCGTATGAAAATTTGATTGTTTATGTGCTTAATTTAATAATAGGACTTAATCGCGTAAAATAAAAATTTAGTGGTTAATTGTGAAATGGCTGAATAGTGGCTGTTCTTTTATTATGGAAGCTTTAAGTTGCAAATTGCCCATGATATATTGTTATGGATGGTAGTGGCCTTGTGTATAATTGTTTCATAAATTTAAGTTAAAGGTTAAATATGTAAAACAATTATTAATGTTATAAGACATAAAACATAAAATAATCAAAAGGCATTGTTCATTATTTTTGCATGACCGGATATAAAAGAAAAGAAAAAGAAACAAGAGTTTCTTAGGTTTGGCCATTTTTGGAACTTGATTAAAGGTAAGTTTTAGCTCAATTTTTGATAATTTTTATGTTTCTGATATCGTTGCTTCGAATATTATCCGACCCATGCTAGAATTTTTTATTTTGATGCATGTTTTAAGTTATGCCATTAATGAATATTTGTGTTTTATGATTTTTGATGATGAAATATGAACGTTATGTTTTGGATTAATATGTTTGTATTGGAGTTTTTGATAAATTTGAGTTTTTAGGACTAAATTGCAAAAATAATAAATTGAAGGACTAAAATGAAAAATAAATGAAATATATGGACTAGTATGAGTATATGGAAGATTCGGCCTAACTATGATGTGGAGAAATTTTGTGTATTTCGTGTTTTATGCAATTAGGACTAATTTGTAAAAGTATAAAATATTAGGGGGTAAAATGGTAATTTGTCCATTTATGTGTTGTTGGATTAAATTAGATGAAATTGTGTTTAAATGAGGTTAATTTGAAATTATATAGATCAAGAACAAAAGAAATCAGACTTGGATCGAGGAAAAGCAAAAATGGTTGAATAGCCGATTTATAACGTTCGTCGATATCCGAGTTAAGTTTTTAAGCAATTAAATATCATATATCTTGAATGTAACTTAGTTTAATATGCTGTTTTAAAATCTATGGATTCATAAAAGAGCTAGCCGAATGTGGTTAAGCATAGAAATACTGAAATTGAAGTTAATTCGACTGAGTTATATCATTTAAAAGTCCGTATGATCAATATGCAACAATGGAGTTTTTGTTATATGAATTCTGTATGAGACAACTTTATAATAATGATACTCGGGCTTTGAGCCTAGCAAGCTTTATGCTGGTGAATGTAATCAGGCTTTGAGCCTAGCAAGCTTTATGCTGGTCAATGTAATCAGGCTTTATGCCTAACAGGCTTATTACCGGTAAATAAAATAAAAATTAGTCTCTGAGTGATCTCATGATTGTGATTAAGTAATAAAATTGATCGTACCTAAAAACTAACTATTATCACGATAAAAGGCAAGCGCACCTATTGAATAGTAGTATAGTTAGTGGCAAGGCCGGAATATCGAATCTAAGGAACTAAAAGTACTAGTAATGACTTTCTTCCTATTATCTCTAATCTAAACTAAAGATGCGACAAAAAGTAACTTGGGGAATTGCTTTAGGAAAACTGAATAATAAAGACAATACCTAAGGAAGAATCCACCTAGACTTCACTTGTTATCTAACTCTGAATTAGATGATTTCTTCATTCGACTTGATCTATAGAGATCCCTAAATTACGTTAATATCTCCATCGAGAATAAGAACAACTAATCCTAGGTTGATTAATTGAAATCTCTTTCTACTTAAAACCCTTAGTCTTGCATTAAATCGATCTATGGATCCCCATATTAGATTTGACTCTAATCTAACAGATTTTTGTCGTCCTAAGTATAGGATTGCGATCAACTCTGCTTAATTGTGTTGGATCTACTCTTAAACAGGGGCTTTTGCTCATCTGTCTAAGCATATTCGACTTAAATTAATATCGCGGCAATATCAATTCAAGAATTAAAAACACAATTAAGAACAAATTGAATATTTATCATATAGTTTAGATAACAATAATAAGATTCGTCTTAGGTTTCATCCCCCTCAGGTATTTGGGGGTTTAGTTCATGTTTATAAAAATAAACATCTCAGAATAAAGAAAATAACGAAACATAATAACACCCAAAACTCCTGAAAGGATTGAAGGGAGATCCTCTGTCTTGATGTAGATCCTTGCTTTTGGGATGGATCAATCGGCTTTCCTTCAAGTAATTCCCTACCTTTTACTCTCCGTCTTAGTGGGAACACTGTACACCATTGTGGTGGCCTCCTAGGTTCTTTATATAGAGTTTGGAATGTATTTCTTAGCCCTTAAGTAGCCTTTTCCGTGTGAAATTGAACTTCATCACGACAGGGACACGCCCTTGTGGCACGCCCGTGTGAGGCGAGTTTAGACTATGTTCAAGCATGTTAATGTGGCACGGCCGTGTAGGTTGTCTATGTCTGAACTCCGAGCCGTTTGTTTCCTTGCTTTGGCCTATTTTCTCTTATTTCGGCCCCTTTCTTGTTCTTTTCACTCTCCTATGCACTCCTAAGTATAAAACATGAAATTAAAGGATTAGGAGCATCAAATTCCACAAATTCAATGATAATTCATCCATAAATGTGCTAAATGTGGGATAGAAATATGTATAATTTACAGTTTATCAAATAATTCCGCACTTAAGCCTTTACTTGTCCTCAAGCAAAATCTCAGCTCACAATTAAAAATCATCCCTCTCAACTTATAATCCTTATCAATAATGTTTCAAACTAAAACCACAAGTAATCATACATTGAGAATTCATCCGAAAGAAAATTAAAGTCTCAAACAATCTAAGTTGAGAATTTTATCACAGAAACATAGGTTTCCTCCCCTCTTCTAGGTAATTACCTTTGATTCAAAATCAACAAAAGTTGACATCCTCACTAAAGATTCACTCTATCCACTTGAAGTGTTTAGGGTTCAAAAAATTAAGCACTCATTAGCCAACATGAAAAGTTATTACCATAAGCTTGCAGGAACCACTATGTATTGACATGATACATCGATCAAAAGTTCTTTCAAGGGTTGTTGTAACGCCACAGACCCGGCCTAGACGTTATGGCCAAATCCGGCAATGTCACATTGAAGGGACTATTTCCAAAATGACTTTGTTTAGTTAAAATTATGTTCAGTGAAAAGTTGCTTGGTTAAAAACGTAAATTTGTGACTTAGAAAGTCAAAATCCTTGTAACTTGTTAAGTTATAATGAAGCCCATGTTTTAAGAAAACGTTCACATGTTAAAGTTATTTAGAAAACCACGTTTAACTTTAAAAATTTATTTAAGTTTGATGATTTGACAGTTGTAACAATAATAAACCCAAATCAAAAGTCAAATTGGAGATACAAGGCCTTATTACATCCCATTGAAAAAATAAAGTAATTAAAATAAAGTAATTTGAGACTATTTAAAAAAAAATTCTAAGTAGCTATAGTGTGGCCACCTCCGAGTCCTCTACTAAGCCGAGCCATCTACTAAGGGTTACCTGAAACATTAAATTAAAGGGTGTGAGTTTCGCAACTCAGTGTGTATGACCCTTGGTAGTCAAATCAGCATGCATTTATCACATTGGGCAGAAACCCTATCAATAATGGTGGTTTTGGGCCTTAGCCCATAATGACCTCAAATCACATCAGTTTCACATGAATGCAATGCACCCATCCCAAATCCAACCTTGCACTCCATTTCCCTTCCAACCCTGCACTTTTGTGGGGATATAAATATCAACCCACCCATCCCTACACTCCAAAGGTAGTACAAACGATGGCACTACTCAAACGTTGTAGCAAGGCTGCTATTCATATAATGGGCTTAAAGTCACCGGTGGATCCACAATCGTCAAGTGACTATGTGTCCTCACATATCTTCCTCCGTACCATCAAACCCACCTAAGTGCAACATATATTTCATGAATGCAACATACAAATTTTCCACACATTAGGCACCTAGGGGTATTTTAGTCATTTCACTACCGAAGGGATTTTGGTAATTTCTACCGTACAAGGTTGTTTCAATAATTCTACCCTATGAGGGCATTTTAGTAGTTCTACCCTAGAGAGGTATTTTCGTAATTCTACCCTAGAGTGGCATTTTCGTAATTCTACCCTAGAGAGGCATTTTCATAATTTCTACATTTTGGGTTTTAGTTATGAACTTTGCCCTATCAACAAGTCCTCGCGGCTAAGGTGAATGAACATTATGCACCAGGTAGGGTACCAGAGAAGAGGAGGTGGGTCACTAGGACTACTTAAGTACTAAGCTTTTCCTAGATCCAATCCTAGACATGCATACATCCATTGCCACATCCTAACCTAGCGACTTGTCCATAGACATGTTGATTATTTAATTAAGTTTTATGCTATTCAGAATTCATTAAAACTAGGCCTAGAGCCGATTAAAACCCTAGCATGTAATTCTACAATCCAATAAGGACCACTAAGCCCAATCATGTCCATAAAGCTCATTAAGCCCAATCATGCTTATGTAGCCCATTAGGCCCGATCATAATTAAATCATACAATCATCCATATCAATCCATCATTCAATTTCATATAACAACTTTTGCCAACTTGGGCCCACAAGTTCGGCAGGCCCATTTAGCCCCGTCTGGCCCGGGTGGCCGAACAGTGGCCCGATACCATGAGATCACTTTCTTGGCCCTTAATCGTATCGGTGTTCCCACACGAATGTTCGCACATTGATGTGGTTACTAGCGCCAACCTTTCGGCTTTTTGGCTTTTCGGCATTCTAGCTTTTCGGGGTTTTAGCTTTTGCCGATTAGTCGTGTGTGCAATGTATGTACACACCTGGTAAAAGAGACGTGCTACTCTATCCTCAGCCTCAAACCTACAACCAATACCAACCTCAAATCAAGCCTACACTTAACCACAACATTTACCAAAAATCGAAGCCTTACCGTCACTTTAACGTATGCCACCAGTCCTAGTAGCCCTTCCTTAGCTACTTTCACGAATATCTTCTAGATCTGCATCAACACATATACTATCAAAACCAAGTTACTCTTATTCCACACGAGTCACCCCTAAAAACCACACTTATATTCGGCTACTTACGAATCTGAAATTAAGATCAAGTACACTTACCACCTGCTAGAGATCCTTACCCCGCTTGTAATCTTTGAACCCTACCCCTTGTTAATACAGGGTTAACGACAAAAAGAGGTTAGATAGCCCTCCGGTTTTACCAAAATGCACTAAAGGATGGTTAACTAAGTACTTACCGAAACTAGCCTCTGATCTCACGGCCTAGATAGCTACTGAGGGAGATCAGCTTTTACAATCTTGATTAAGGGTAGTAAATAACAGAAACAAATTTGTGATGGAGGAAAACAAAAAGAAATCGACAAATGGGATATAGCTATTTGACTCTTAAGAGATTAAGAATGAAATTCGGCTTTTAGGGAAAGAAGAAGAAATTGGTTTGACAAAGAATGAAACATCAATGAGAGAATTTATCTTCTAATTCGGCAATATAAGAAATATTGTGGGAGGGAAAGGAGGATTCGGTCTAGGCGCTCTTGTTTAAAACAAAGAAATTGTGAATACTCGGGTATTTGCCAAAGGGAAAGAAACTAAAAAAATTGAGAGATTGGAAGGAATTTCCCCTAATTAAGCGACTAAAACATTCAAAAGCAACAAATGCCCTACTTGCCCATACAGCATATATATATATACTAAAATAAATAAATAAAATAAATAAACCTACACTCCCCAATTGACTCAAACTTATCACCAAATTAAATACCTTCATTATCTATACTTTTTATCCCATCCTTATCCCCATTTGAAAGTCTGCTCTTGGTAGAATTCCACAGCAAAACAAATGCTGGTCATTTTAGCAGCAAAAATAAGCTCTCATTGCGCTTGCTGATGCTCGAACCCCAGTCCTCTATAACCCCCTTTCGCGCTGTTGGCCACTCCGCCGAAGCTCCTCTTGTGCTATGATTCGTTAACAACTAATTATAAGGCTTACTCGCCTAAGCCTCAGTTCCTTAAAAAAATAAGAATAGAACTTTTCTTAGGCTGGGATTCGCACCTGCACCCTCCCAAAACCTATAGCACACCACTAGCCACTGCACTCTAGGTGTTCTTATGTCATACTCTGTTCTCAACTTCCTTTAAGACCTATTAACCCTCCAACAAGTTATTCAAGAAAAACTGCTGCTAACAAGGTTCGAACCTCCAACCTCCAAGCTTCAATCATGCTACACATCCCTTGCCACTACACTACCTGCCCTGTTTGTGTCAATTTTCCTCCCCATTACTTAATAAGCTTTGCTGCCGATCCACCAGGTTATTTTAAAAATAACCAACAACAATTTTGCTAGTGTCGCGACTTGAACCCAGCTTCCCCTCCATGCTCCTAGCATCTTTTGCCACTGGGCCAGGCACTTCCTTGTGATATATTTTAGCCAAAAATATTTATAAAGCTTACCAACCAGACGCCTAATCCCTTTTAATGGAAAAACCAAAATTTTAGCTAACGTTCTGGTTAAAACCCCAGACTTTCCAGACATCCTGAAACACTCCAAAACACTTGACCGACAGACTAAGCTTGCAATTTATTTTTTTTTCCATTCAACTAAAAATCCCAAAATTCCCCAATACTCAAAGCCCATTTCTCCTGGGCCCAAAATTTGGGGCATTACAGTTGTAATGTGCCTTGGTTAGGGGTGTGGTCACAAGCTAAAAAAGATGGTTAGAATCAAGATCGAACTGAAAAATCATCTAACTAGAAAAATCTCTATCACTGAAACATATTCCTAAAATAAAGCGTTCTTCTTTTGGATAACATCGTTTCAGAACAGAAGCTAAAAAATTACATGGAAATATGTGAAACATTGAATTACAACTGAAATATACATTTTTTTAAGAACAAATCGAATACTTTACAGACTTAACTAACCAAAAAGGGAGAACATAGCTAGATAATTATTCAACTCAAATCTCGACAAATAATAGGGGTCAAAATAATTAAAGGGATTTCAACAAAAAATGGGTTATAGGTTAATATTGAGGGTAAATCAATGAATGGTTTTTTAGGCTCAATGAGGTTCACTAGGGGTTAATTATGAAGGTAGGCTTTTATGGAATAAGTGGGTTAAAACCTAGGTGCCTTTATCCTTTTAGTAAATAAAATCAATGATGTGGTCTCGACATGTATAATCGAAGCAAGTTCTAGAATAACAGATCAATATTGACTCACTCAAAGCAGCAATAAAAGTGAGCATGAAAGGATGTAAGCTCAAAAGGCTCAAAAATCTCACCAGAATTATGGCTTCTGATGTCAATCCTGCGAATTTCAAATTTCAAGATAACACTTAAAATTGGGGAAAACAACCTAGAAAAATTTAAATTCTCAAAAATTTCGACTTATCATGCTTGATTCTCTAATGTCTTAAAGTTTGAATAATCAAAGCATAAATACCTATGTCTTAATTCTCAACATATCAATAAAAATCATAAATCAATCAAAATTCATTCTAATAGTGACATGAGAAAGTGAATTGAGAGAAAAAGCAAAATTCATGGATTTTTCTGATAATAGACTAATAATCCCCCCCACTTAAGATGTATAGTGCCCTCAGTGTACAATGTTAAATTTACTGACAATATAAGCATAAATCTTAAGATAGGGAGAGAAGTGAAACTCCCTGAATTTTGGATGAATTTCTTGAGAATAGTAAAAGCTAAATTGGAGAGAGGACTACTTGAAGTTCACGATTCTGGGTGATTGAAGAGAATAAGTGTAACTGTGTGGGGAATTCAAGTATTACTCGATAAGAAATGAGGTGCAAAATAAAAGGAAAAGGAAAAATATAAAGCAAAGAAAATGAAAATTAAAATTAGATAATAAGGGATTGGGCCCATGGTCGTGGCGCACGCCTGTGTGCCTTGGATTGGCCTGTGTGTTTCATGGACTATTAGTGTGGCCACGGGTGGTCGGGACGGGCGTGTCACACGTCCGGGTTGATTTCTCAGTTTCACCCACGGCTTATTGGCACAGGCGTGTTAGGGCACATGGCCTTATAACACGGCCGTGTCTTTTAGTGTTTACTTTTCCCACAGTCGTATTTGGGGTCAGACGTCTGTGTATGAATTGACAGGTTTGGCCACGGCAGTATCACACGACCGTGGCAATTTGTCGGACCCTATGTTTTGGGGAAAATTTGGCTCTATTTTTACACGGCAATATCGTATGGCTGTGTTTCTAACTGTGGTGTGTCCATGGCCTTAGGCACGCCCATGTGCCTAGTTGTGTGGTTCTAGAAAATCTGCGTTTCAAGGAGTTAGTTATGAATTTAAGAAAATAAAAAATGTTAGTACTCGGCTTGCCTTCCGAGAAGCACTTATTTTAGAGTCTAAGCTCGACTGACCTTACCTGCACCTTTGTGGGGGTTTGTAGAGCCTAAACTCCTCCCTATCATTCTTAAAGTTGTCACCATAATATAGTTTGAGTTGATGATCGTTTACCTTGAAAGTGCCGTAAGTTGGATGTGTTACCTTAATTATGCAGTAGGGAAGAACACTTTGAACTATGAATGGGCCTGACCATCTCAATTTTAGCTTCCCAGGGAATAATTTAAGACTTGAGTTGTAAAGCAAAATGAGATCGCCAATTTTAAACTGTTTATGTTTCTTTAGATGAGCATCATGGCATTGCTTTGTGGTTTCCCTGTATAAGCGTGAGTTTTCATATGCATTATAACGCCATTCGTCCAACTCGTTTAACTGCATGAGTCTCTTTTCACCTACAAGATCAGGGTCGAGGTTTAGAAATTTGATGGCCCAAAACACTTTATGTTTTAGTTCAAAGGGTAAATGACAACTTTTCCAATAAACGAGTCTATAGAGAGATGTTCCTGTGGGAGTTTTTAAGGCAGTTCTATAAGCCCATAAAGTGTCATCTATTTTCATTGCCCAATCTTTTCTACTTGCTTGTATGGTTTTCTCTAATATGCGTTTTAGCTCTCTATTATCTACTTCAACTTGACCACTTATTTGAGGGCGGTAAGGGGTAGCTGTTCTATGGTACACTCCATAGTTCTATAAAACTCTCTCAAACTGAGTATTGTAGATATGAGTTCCCCTATCACTGGTAATTGCTCTTGGTGTTCCAAATTGAGAAAAAAGTTTTTTAAGGAATCTCACTACCATTCTAGCATCATTAATAGGTAAGGTTTGGGCTTCTACCCATTTAGACACGTAATCAACTACTACTAAAATGTATTTATTTCTAAATGAATTAGGGAATGGACCCATGAAATCGATGCCCATACGTCAATTATTTCACATTCAAGCATATATGTCTGAGGCATCTCATCATGTTTAGAGATATTACCTGTTCGTTGGCATCTGTCACAAGAAGTAACATACCTGCTGGCGTCTTTAAATAATGTGGGCCAATAAAAACCTGATTCGAGTGTTTTATGGGCGGTCTTAGTTCCACTCTAGTGTCCTCCTATTAGTCCTGAATGGCAGTGTTCCAAGATCTTGTTTGCTTCTATCGTTGTAACACATCTTTGAATGACTTAGTCTGCACAAATACGAAAAAGAAAAGGGTCTTCCCAAAAGTAGTTTTTCACATTACTAAAGAATCGCTTCTTTTGCTATGTGTCAACCCTTTTTGGGTTATGTTAGTAACTAAGTAATTTGCAATGTCAGCAAACCAAGGTACCTCAGAATCAAATATGACTAAGAGTTGTTCTTCAGGAAATGAGTCGTTTATTTCAGCCTCATCAAGTTCTTTGAGATATGGATTCTCAAGCCTGGAAAGGTGATCTGCTGCCAAGTTTTCAGCTCCTTTTTTGTCTTATATTTCCAAATCGAATTCCTGCAACAATAAAATCCATCTTATTACGTCGGACTTAGTTAAAAGGTAACGAAGAGTGGAATGATCAGTATAGAAGATGGCTTTAGACAATATTAGATATGGTTGAAATTTGTCAAACGCAAAAACCACAGCTAGCAATTCTTTTTCTATGCTAGTGTAGTTCTCTAATACTCGCGATATTAAGTAATAAAATTTATAAAAACTGATCACACCAAAAACTAACTAATATCACAATTTTAAAGGTAAGCGCACCTATCGAACAGTAGTATAGTTTAGCGGTAAGACCGAGTTATCGTACCCAAGGGAACCAAAAGTACTAATACTTACTTATTTTCTATTATCTAGCCTAAAAATAAAAGAAGGTTGTTTGAAACTAATTCTAAAACTAACTAAAAGTGCACAAAAAGTAAATTGGGGAAACTTTCGAGAAAAGCTGATTAATATGAGCAATACTTAAGGGAGAATCCACCTAGACTTCACTTGTTATTGGCTTGTTGAACTAGACGATTTCTTCACTTGACTTGATCCGTAGAGATCCCTAACCTATGTTAATACCTCTATCGAGGATAAGAACAACTAATCCTAGGTGGCTAACTAAAGTTTCTTTATTAATTAACACCCCTAGGTTGCATTAATTCGATCTATGGATCCCCTTATTAGGTTTGACCCTAATCCGTCAGATTAATGTCGCCCTATATCTAGGGTTGCATGCAGCTCCACTTAATTATGGTAGATCTACTCTTAAAACAGGGACTTTTGCTCCTCTGCCTAAGCACA
This sequence comes from Gossypium stocksii, assembly GCA_020496765.1. Lineage (NCBI taxonomy): Eukaryota > Viridiplantae > Streptophyta > Magnoliopsida > Malvales > Malvaceae > Gossypium > Gossypium stocksii. The sequence continues at coordinate 43,274,236 of CM035628.1, read as the reverse complement.
TCAGTTTCTTGAAGTAATACATAGGATTATTAAATCAAGAATGAAGAACACATAATTAAGAACAATTGAAGTATTTATCATATAAATCAAGAATAAATAATAAAAAGATTTGTCTTAGGTTTCATCCCCCTCAAGTATTTGAGAGGTTTAGTTCAAAATTAATAAAGAAAACATCTTAGAAGAAATAAGATAACAAAACATAAAGAACCCAAAAACCCCTGAAGGAATTTAGGGAGATCTTCTGTCTTGATGTAGAATTCTGGCTTCTAGGATGAATCAATCGACTTCCCTTGGAGTAATTCCTTGCTTTCACTCCTTTTGTTGGCAGAAATATGGCGCTCCTTCTTGGGAGAAAAGAGTACTCCCTTAGCAGGAAATAAGCACCCCTTTGAAGTTCCCTCCTAGGGTCTTTATATAGAGTTTAGAATTGCTTTCTTAGCCCCTAAGTATCCTTTTTCAGTAGAATTGAACTTCCTCACGGTAGGGACACGCCCGTGTGCCACGCCCGTGTGGATTGATAAGAGGCCGTGTGCGGGCCTGTTGATGGTGACACAGCCGTGTGGTCTGGCCTTGCTTGTCGGGGTTAGACTGTGTTGGACCTTGTGTGGCATGGCCGTGTGCCACGGCCATGTGGTGACTCCTTGGCCTATGTTGTTTTCACATTTTAGCCCATTTTCCTCGTTTTTGGTCTATTTTCTATTCTTTTCTCTTCCCTATGCTCTCCTCAGTATAAGATATGAAAAAGAAAGATTAAGAGCACGAATTCTCAGAAAATTGATAATAATTCATCCAAAATATAGGCTAAACATGAGGTAAAAATATGTATAATTTATCGTTTATCATTCTCCTGTGCGGTTGTTAGAGTTTTGCTAGCATAGTAGATTGGTTGAAGATGCTTGTCTCTTCGCAATCCAAGAACTACACCTACTACAAAATCACTCGCGTCACACATTAGCTCAAAAGGTAAATTCCAATCAGGTGCAATTATAATTAGAGCATTAGTGAGTTTCTCTTTGAGAGTGTCAAATGCCTCTAAACATCCTTGATTAAAACTGAATGGTACATCTTTTTCTAGTAATTTCGTTAATGGCTTAGCTATTTCAGAAAAGTCTTTAATGAATCTTCTATAAAAACCAGCATGTCCTAAAAAACTTCTGATCGCTTTAACTGAACTAGGGGGAGGTAAATTTTCAATGGTCTCAACTTTTGCTTTATCTACTTCTATCCCTTTACTAGAAATTTTGTGTCCTAGCACAATACCTTCTTGTACCATAAAATTGCATTTTTCCCAATTGAGAACAAGATTTGTTTCCTCACATCTTATTAGGACTCATTCTAAAATTTTAGGGCAAAGATGGAAAGAGTTACCGAATACCGAGAAGTCATCCATGAATACCTCTATGATATCCTGCACGGGCTCATTAAAGATTGCTAGCATGCAATGCTGAAAAGTAGTAGGAGCATTACATAATCCAAAAGGCATTCTACAATAAGAAAACGTACTGTATGGACAAGTGAATGTCATCTTCTCTTGATCTTCAGGAGCTACCGAGATTTGGAAATAGCCAGAAAGTCCACACAAAAAATAGTAGTACATATGTATTGATAGTCTTTCAAGTGGCGTCGTTCAATTTTTTGTAATCAATACAAACTCTCCAACCTGTGACAGTTCTTGTAGGACTCAATTCATTCTTTTCATTGGCAACAACAGTCATGCCACCTTTCTTAGGAACAACCTGCATAGGACTCACCTAAACACTGTCAGAGATAGGATAAATAATTCCAGCATCTAGAAGTTTAATTACCTCAGTTTTGACCAATTCCTTCATTTTGGGGTTCAGTCTTCTTTAGGCTTGCTGATAAACGCTAAATTATACATATTTTTACCCCATGTTTAACCTATATTTCAGATGAATTATTATCAATTTAGTGAGAATTGGTGCTCTTAATCCTTCTTTTTCATATCTTATACTCAGAAGAGCATAGGGAAGAGAAAAGAATAGGAAATGGACCGAAAATGAGGAAAATGGGCCAAAAATGACATAACACACGGCCCAAAGAGTCACCACACGGCCGTGCCACACGGCCGTGCCACATGAAGATCACACAGTCCAACTCTCGACAAGCACGGCCAGGCCACACGGCCTTGCCAAATCACACGGCCTTTGTCGAAGTCACACGGGCATGGCACACGGGCGTGTTCTAGTCGTGAGGAAGAGAAATTTCACTCAAATTGGGATACTTGGAGACTAAGAAAGGCTCCCCAAAGCTCTATATAAAGACCCTAGGAGGCAACTCTAGGGGTGTGCTTATTTCCCCCAAAAGGGAAGTATTCTTTGCTGCCAACATGGAGAGTGGAAGTAGGAATTACTCGCAGGGAAGCTGATTGATTCATCCTAGAAGCTAGAATTCTGCAGCAATATAGAGGATCTCCCTAAATTCCTTCAGGGGTTTTCGGGTTCTTTTATGTTTTGTTATTTATTTCTTCTGAGATGTTTTCTTTCTTTATTATGAACTAAACCCCTCAAATACTTGAGGGGGATGAAACCTAAGACAAATCTTGTTATTATTTATTCTTGAGTTATATGATAAATACTTGAGTTGTTCTTAATTATGTGTGCTTAATTCTTGTGTTAATAAACCTAGGTATTAATTCAAGAAATAGATGTGCTTAGAGTAGAGGAGTAAAAGTCCCTGTGATAAGAGTAGATCTACCATAATTAAGCGGAGTTGCATGCAACCCTAGACATAGGGCGACATAAATCTACCGGATTAGGGTCAAACCTAATATGGGGAACCATAGATTGAATTAATGCAACCTAGGGAGTTAATTAATAAAGGAACTTTAATTAACAACTTAGGCCTAGTTGCTCTACGCCTCGACGGAGGGTTTAGCATAAATTAGGGATCTCTACGGATCAAGTCAAGTGCATAAATCGTCTAGCTCAAGAACCAATAACAAGTGAAGTCTAGGTGGATTCTCCCTTAAGTATTGTCCATATCAATCAGCTTTTCCTTAAAAGTTTTCCCAATTTTACTCTTTGTGCTTTTCTTAGTTAGTTTTAGAATTAGTTTAAACAAACCCCTCTTTTATTCTTAGGCTAGATAATATAAAGGAAGTAAGTAATAGTACTTTTGGTTCCCTTGGGAACGATAACTCGCTCTTGCCACTAAGCTATACTACTGTTCGATAGGTGCGCTTGCCTTAAAGCGTCGCGATATTAGTTACTTTTGGTGTGATCAAGTTCTTTATAAATTTTATTACTTAGGTATCGCGAACGCATACATCAAGTTTTTGGCGCCGTTGCCGGGGAACTAAAATATTACGAACACTCGATTTCTATTACTTTAGCCATTAATATATTTAATTAATTATTTATTTATTTTTTTATTTTTATTTTTATTTTTTTCTTTTCTTCTTATTTTTTTCTTTTTTCTTCTTTTCTAGGTTTTTCTAAGTTTATTATTATTATTATTTTATTTTTTTATTATTTTTGTTTTTTTATTTTTCTAGGTTTTTCTTGTTTATGACTAGAAACAACCCAACATGACCATTACTTTTTGACGAAGATTTAGAAGCTATAGTTCGCAGAAATCGCAGAGAGATCAGACGAAGCCTACATTATCCAGAGCAAGAACCTGAGCACGAGCCAAAACCTACAGAAGAGATTGAAGCAAATTAAAACGTTCCACCACCTCTAGCACTACCAGCAGAACCAGTAAACCAGGATGAAGCTCTTCGAACTATGTATGATTATGCTAAACCTAGTTTGATTGGTACTCAAACTAGCATTGTTAGACCTGCTATTGCTGCTAATAATTTTGAACTAAAACCTAACACTATTCAGATGATACAGCAATTTGAGCAGTTTGATGGTTTGCAGGATGAAGATCCAAATTCACATCTAGCAAATTTCTTGGAATTTTGTGATACCTTTAAAATAAATGGCATTTCTGATGATGCCATTCGACTAAGGCTATTTCCATTCTCTTTAAGGAATAAAGCCAAACAGTGGTTAAATTCTCTACCACGAGGCTCAATCACTACATGGGAACAGATGACAGAAAAATTTTTACTTAAATATTTTCCTCCCGCTAAAACAGCTAAATTACGAAACGATATTTCTTCCTTTGTGCAGATGGATTTAGAAACACTCTACAATGCCTGGGAGAGATACAAGGATCTTTTGAGAAGATGTCCTCATCATGGACTACCTTTATGGCTACAAGTTCAAACCTTCCACAATGGTTTGAATCCATCCACGCGACAAATGGTTGATGCAGCCGCAGGAGGAACAATTAATAATAAAACGCCAGAAGCAGCTTATGAATTTATTGAAGAAATGTCATTGAATAACTACCAGTGGCAAATCATGAGGACAAAGCCGACAAAAGCTGCAGGAGTTTATAATATTGATGCTGTTACTATGCTTACTAATCAGGTAGAAGTTTTAAATAAAAAGTTTGATAATTTTTTTGGTTCTATGCAGGTACAGCCAGTTATGCAATGCGACACAACTCCAGGAAATATGTTCTATCTAGATTACTCTTCTTATGGACATGGCATGGAAACTCAGCAAGCCAACTATATGGGTAACAATTCTAGACTTCAAAATAACCCTTATAGTAATACTTATAATGCAGGTTGGCAGAGTCACCCCAGTTTTTCTTGGGGAAGATAAGGGAATCAAAGACAACAACCCCCTGAGGGATTTCAGCAGTCACCACCACAGCAAGAGAAAAAGCCCAATCTTGGAGAAATGATTACCAAATTCATGGCCATGTCAGAAAACTATTTCCAAAATACCGAAACGGCACTAAGGAACCAGCAAGCATCTATTCAAGGGCTTGAAACTCAAATAAGCCAGCTTGCTAAGCTAATCTCTGAAAGACCACAAGGTGGGTTACCAAGCAACATTAAGACTAACCCTAAGGAGCAACTCAATGCTGTGGATACGATAGATGATGAGGGGTTAACCAAAACCAACCTAAAGCCATGCAAGGAGCCTGTGATGCCGAAGTACGCAAAATTTTTAAAGGAACTCATCACAAATAAAAGAAAGTTAGAAGAATTGTCTACAGTGGAACTCAACGAGGAATGCTCAGCTATTCTCCAAAATAGACTGCCAACCAAACTGAAAGATCCAGGGAGTTTTACTATTCCTTGTTTATTTGGTAGCCTAGACACCAAAAATGCTTTAGCTAACTTAGGGGCTAGTATAAATGTCATGCCTTATAAACTGTTTAAACAACTAGGTCTTGGAAAACCTAAACAAACTAAGATGAGCATTCAACTGGCTGATAAAACTGTTAGGTCTCCTAAGGGAATAATTGAAGATGTGCTCGTCAAAATTGATAAATTTATATTCCCAATTGACTTTGTTGTTTTAGACATTGATGAGGATAGCAATATACCCTTAATTCTAGGGCGACCCTTTTTAGCAACTGCCAGAACAATAATTAATTTAGGAACAGGTGAACTTACACTACGTGTAGGTGATGACAAAGTTACTTTACAAGCTCAAAACGCAATTAGAACTGTTGAGAATAATATAGTCACGAGTCCTTGTAAAAACATTAAACTCATCACTCAACCTTCTGTGCAGGATACACTTCATACAAAGGCAACCCAATCACAGACAAGTCCATCCAAAGGAGATGCACCTGAAAAGCGAACGCTTCAGATCGAGGAACTAGATGAGTGGGTGAACTATCATGAAAAACCCAAAACATGTCACACTAACCCAGAGCATCACCAAGATAACCCTCAGGTAAAAACATGTCAAATCAATATAGGGGATAAGGTACTCTTAGGGGAAGACGACCCTCGAATCTTGAATTCAAAAGAGCATACAAGTGACGTACCCTACTTCACGGTAACGAAAATTTTCCCTTATGGTACAGTAGAAATAAAACATGAGTCGCTCGGCACTTTCAAGGTAAACCACACTCGACTCAAACATTCTTTTAATATTAATCCTGAAAACAGGCCGGAAGAGTTCCAACTCTTCAAACCACCGTGAGATACCCAGCTCGAGAAGAGTTGAGCTTAGACTATAAACAAGCGCTTCTCGGGAGGCAACCCGAGCAATAACTTAGTAACTTTTCTTTGTTTAAAATTTTTCTAGTATTTTTATGCAGCAACTAACATTTTTTATGCAGAAATTTAGGCCACACGGCCAGCCACACGGGCGTGCCTAAGGCCGTGTGACATCTTAAAACAGAGACACGGTCGTGCACCCAGACCGTGTACAAACAGAGCAGAAGTTTCCCAAAAGCACGGGAAGTCGACAAATCACCACGGCCGTGTGATATGGCCGTGGCAACTTTACGAATTCCACATGGGCTCATACAACGCCACACGCCCGTGCCCCCAAGCCGTGGCCAACACTGTCAAATCTGACACGGCCGTGTGAATACCTACACGACCATGCAGAAAAGCAAACAAGTTCACAACGGCCGTGCAATATGGCCAACACGGGCTAACCTTGAGACACACGGGCGTGTGCCTCTATTCTCCCATACGGTTCTATTTTTCTAATTTTTTATTTTTACTTTTTTCCTTTATTAGTCTCCTTTTTATTTCGAATTTTATTTTTATTATACTTAATCCTTTTAATTCATTACAGTATTAGTATTTCTAGAACTTAGTTTATTATTTTTCTGTTATTTAAATTTTGATCTTTCATATCGGCCAAGCCCTAACAAGTAATCTCTATCAATCGAAAATTCCCACGACTAATTAAAATTTTTGCAGTTTCAAAAAGGAGCTCTACAGCTCATATTCAAATGGAAATGGGAGCACCCTGCCACAATTGCCGACTCTTCCTCATAAATTCATCCTAAATTCAGGAAGTTTCAATTCTCTCCCTATCTTATGATATTATACTTCTCTTGCTATTTATGTATCTTTGTACATTGAGGGCAATGTACATCTTAAGTGTGGGGGGGAGCTTACTTTAAATTTTTACATTATCTAAAAAAAAACCCCTGAATTTTTTTTCTTTATGCTTTGTTCTCAAATAATTCTCAGTTCCCTATTAGGAATTAATTCTGATTGATTTATGATTTCTATTGAAATGTTAAGAATCAAGATATAGGTGCTTGTACTTTGATTATTCAAACTTTAAAACATTAGGGAATCAAGCATGATAAGTTGAAATTTTTGAGAACCCCCAATTTTTGCATAAGTTATTTTCCCTAATTTTAAGTATTATCTTGAGATTTGAAATTCGCAGGATTGACATCAAAAGCCATAATTCTGGTGAGATTTTTGAGCCTTTTTGAGCATACATTTTTTTCGTGCTCACTTTTATTATTGCTTTGAGTGAGTCAATACTGAATTGTTATTCTAGAACTTGCTTTGATTATACATGTCGAGACCACATCATTGATTTGATATACCGAAATGATAAAGGCACTTAGGATTTAACCCACTTACTCCACAAAAAGCCTACCTCTATAAATTAACCCCTAGTGAACCCCGTTGAGCTTGACAACCTATTCTTTGACTCACCTTCTAATTATTAACCAATAACCTATTTCTTGTTAAATCCCATTCAATTATTTTAACCCCTATTTTTGTCGAGATTTGAATAGAATTATTATCTAGCTTTATTCTCTTCTCTAGTTGCAAAATTGTAAATTTCCAAGTTATCATATTTGATGTAATAGTTCCAAAAAAAAAAAAGAAGAAAGAAAAAAAAAAGAAAAAAAGAAAAAAGAAAAAAAGAAAAAAAGAAAAAGAAAAAAATGAATACATACAGTAAAATTCGATTGTAAATTGTAAATAGTTCAATGAGTTTTTGCATTTTTCTATTTTCAGGCTACAAAAACAAAAACGATATTATCTTAAGAATTAGCCTTAGAATTATGTTTTAAAGTGATAGAGATTTTTCTAGCTAGATAATTTTTCAAGTTCAGTCTCGATTCTAACCCTCTTTTGTAGCCTGTGACAACACCCCTAACCAAGCCCCATTATAACCCTTAAAAGACCTTTTGATCGATGTATCATATCAACCTACAGTGGTGGAGATTTGATTTTCTAGCAAGCCTATGGTAATAACTTTTCAGATTGACTAGAGAGTGCTTAATTTTTGAACCCTAAACACTTCGAGTGGATAGAGTGAACCTTTAGTGAGGATGTCAACTCCTGTTAATTAAGATGGAGAGATAATTACTTAGGAGGAAGGAGAAAACTTATGTTTCAATGAAAAAATTTTCAGCTTAGAGTGATGGAATCTTTAATGTTCTTTTGATTGAATTTTCATTGTACGACTACCTGTAGATTAGTTTGAAACATTATTGATAAAGATTGTAAGTTGAGAAGAATGATTCTTTTTTAGGGATTGAGATTTTGCTTGAGGACAAGCAAAGGCTTAAGTGTGGGGGTATTTGATAAACGCTAAATTATACATATTTTTAACCCATGTTTAGCCTATATTTTAGATGAATTATTATCAATTTAGTGAGAATTGGTGCTCTTAATCCTTCTTTTTCATATCTTATACTCAGGAGAGCATAGGGAAGAGAAAAGAATAGGAAATGGACCGAAAATGAGGAAAATGGGCCAAAAATGACATAACACACGGCCCAAAGAGTCACCACACGGTCGTGCCACACGGCCATGCCACATGAAGATCACACGGTCCAACTCTCGACAAGCACGGCCAGGCCACACGGCCGTGCCAAATCACACGGCCTTTGTCGAAGTCACACGGGCATGGCACACGGGCGTATTCTAGTCGTGAGGAAGAGGAATTTCACTCAAATTGGGATACTTGGAGACTAAGAAAGGCTCCCCAAAGCTCTATATAAAGACCCTAGGAGGCAACTCTAGGGGTGTGCTTATTTCCCCCAAAAGGGAAGTATTCTTTGCTGCCAACATAGAGAGTGGAAGTAGGGATTACTCGCAGGGAAGCTGATTGATTCATCCCAGAAGCTGGAATTCTGCAGCAATATAGAGGATCTCCCTAAATTCCTTCAGGGGTTTTCGGGTTCTTTTATGTTTTGTTATTTATTTCTTCTGAGATGTTTTCTTTCTTTATTATGAACTAAACCCCTCAAATACTTGAGGGGGATGAAACCTAAGACGAATCTTGTTATTATTTATTCTTGAGTTATATGATAAATACTTGAGTTGTTCTTAATTATGTGTGCTTAATTCTTGTGTTAATAAACCTAGGTATTAATTCAAGAAATAGATGTGCTTAGAGCAGAGGAGCAAAAGTCCCTGTGATAAGAGTAGATCTACCATAATTAAGCGGAGTTGCATGCAACCCTAGACATAGGGTGACATAAATCTGCCGGATTAGGGTCAAACCTAATATGGGGAACCATAGATCGAATTAATGCAACCTAGGGAGTTAATTAATAAAGGAACTTTAATTAACAACTTAGGCCTAGTTGCTTTACGCCTCGACGAAGGGTTTAGCATAAATTAGGGATCTCTACGGATCAAGTCAAGTGAATAAATCATCTAGCTCAAGAACCAATAACAAGTGAAGTCTAGGTGGATTCTCCCTTAAGTATTGTCCATATCAATCAGCTTTTCCCTAAAAGTTTTCCCAATTTTACTCTTTGTGCTTTTCTTAGTTAGTTTTAGAATTAGTTTAAACAAACCCCTCTTTTATTCTTAGGCTAGATAATAGAAAGGAAGTAAGTAATAGTACTTTTGGTTCCCTTGGGTACGATAACTCGGTCTTGCCACTAAGCTATACTACTGTTCGATAGGTGCGCTTGCCTTAAAGCGTCGCGATATTAGTTACTTTTGGTGTGATTAAGTTCTTTATAAATTTTATTACTTAGGTATCGTGAACGCATACATCACTTGCACACATGGTTTATATTCATCCTCCATCAAAATTTTGTGGGTGCAAAAAGAAGGACTAATTCCTTTGATGTCAGCAATTTTCCAAGTTATGACTCTTTTATGTTTTCTTAACACTTGAATTAATTCCTCCTTCTTCTTGGGTTGCAAGTTTGAAGCAATAATGACTGGCACGGTAGAATTGTCTCCTGAAAATGCATATTCTAAGTGTTTGGGTAATTGTTTGAGATCTAGTTTGGGAGGTTCATCAACAGAGGGTTTTTGTCTTAGTTCATCTTTCACCTCAATGCCCTCGTAATTTATTTATCTTGGGGAAGGTTCGTTGGAGTTTAACTCAGTTATTCCCTTTTTCATCTCAATGGTGACTTCGTCCTTTCTCCTACCTTAAACGAGAAACAGTTCCAACGTGTCTTTAAGAGTGATTTCTTGAAAAGAATCTTGAACAGAATGATCAATGGAATCAATAAAATATCAGAAATCATCCTGTTCACTAGAAAACTGCATGGCATCATAAATTTTAAACACAATTTCTTCATCACCTACCCTAAGCACAAGTTTACCATCTCTTACATCAATAACAGCTCTGGCAGTAACTAAAAATGGTCGTCCTAGGATTAAAGGTACCTCAACATCCTCATCTATGTCTAACAAAACAAAATCAATAGGGAGTATAAATTTATCCACCTTAACTAATACATCTTTAATGATACCCCTAGGATATTTAACAGATCTATCAGCTAATTGAATACTCATCCTAGTGGGTTTTGGTTCCCCTAGACCTAGTTGCTTGAACATTTTATAGGGCATTAAATTAATGTTGGCACCTAAATCTGTGAATGCCTTTTCAATATTTAAATTACTAATCAAACAGGGAATAGTACAACTTCCTGGATCTTTCAATTTGGTTGGGAGTTTATTCGAGAGGATCGCTGAACACTCTTCGTTAAGTTCCACTGTGGATAGTTTTTCAAACTTCCTTTTGCTTGTTAGAAGTTCTTTCAAAAATTTTGCATATGTTGGTGTCTGTGAAATAGCTTCAACAATAGGTAAGTTAATATGCAATTGTTTCAAAAGTTCAAGAAATTTACCGAACTGAGCGTCCATGCAGTCTTTCTTTAATTTTCCTAGGTATGGGATGGGTGTTTTGTATTCCTTAAGTACTAGTGACGCATTTTCTTTGGGTTCGGTTTCCTCAATGTTTTCCTTGTCAGGCTCTTGTAATGCCCCTTTTTCAGGTTCAGCTAGCGTTTTCCCACTCCTTAATGTAACTGCTTTAACGTGCTCCTGAGGATTAGTCTCAGTGCTGCTCGGTAAACCACCTTGTGGTCTTTCAGAGATTAGCTTAGCAAGCTGGCCTATTTAAGTTTCGAGTCCTTAGATGGATGCTTGCTGGTTCTTAAGTGTCATCTCAGTGTTCTGGAAACGGGTTTCTAACACGAAGATAAATTTTGTGAGCATCTATTCAAGTTTCGGCTTTTTCTCCTACTGGTAAGATGGTTGCTGAAATCCCAGAGGAGGTGGTGGTCTCTGATTTCCATGGTTGCCTTGTCCTCCCCATGAGAAATTGGGGCGGTTCCTCCAACCTGCATTCTAAGTGTTACTATAAGGGTTTTTTTTGAGATCTAGAATTATTACCCTTATAGTTGGCTTGTTCATTTTCCATGCCATATCCATAGATGGGGTACTTAGAATTGCTCATGTTTCCTTGAATTGAGTCACATTACATCACTAGATGTACATGCGTAGAACCAACAAAATTATCAATCTTTTTATTAAGAAGTTCTACCTGATTAGAAAGCATGGTGACTGCATCAATATTGAAAACCCGACAGCTTTTTGTGGCTTTGTTCTCATGACTTGCCACTGATAGTTATTCAGTGACATCTCCTCTATAAACTCGTAAGCTGCTTCTGGTGTTTTGTTATTGATTGTTCCACCGGAGGCTGCATCGATCATCTATCTCTTTGAGGGGTTCAAACCACTGTGAAAAGTTTGAACTTGTAACCATAGAGGTATCCCATGGTGAGGGCACATTTTCAATAAGTCATTGTATCTCTCCCAAGCACCGTAAAGTGTTTCTAAATCCATCTGCACAAAAGAAAAGATATCATTCCTTAATTTTTCCGTTTCAGTCGACGGAAAATATTTGAGTAAAAATTTTTTTGTCATTTGTTCCCATATAGTGATAGACCCTCGTCGTAAAGAATTTAACCACTATTTAGCTTTATTCCTCAAGTAAAATAGGAATAACTGAAGATGAATGGCATCATTAGAAACGCTATTTATTTTAAATGTGTCACAGAATTCTAAAAAGTTGGCTAAATGGGCGTTAGGATCTTCATCCTGCAAATCATCAAACTGAACAAACTGTTGTATCATTTGAATAGTGTTAAGCTTCAGTTCAAAATTATTCCCAGCAATAGTAGCCCTAACAATACTAGATTCAGTACCAGCCAAATTAGGTTTAGCATAATCATACATAGTACGAGGAACAGGATTTTGCTTGACAGGATTTACGGCCACTACAGGAGGTAGCTGATTATCTTGATTTGCCTCCATCTCTTCAATAGATCTAGGTTCTTCTTCTTGTCATTGTTCTAGGTACCGTAGGCTTCTTCTTATATCTCTGCGATTTCTGTGAACTGTGGCTTCTAAGTCGTCGTCAAAAAGCAAACGTCCTGACTGTTTCTTTTAGTCAAAAACTAGAGATACCTGCCAGTGAAAAAGAAAAATTTAGTAAATAAAACCTAATATAAAAACTGAAAATAAATAAAAGTAGTAATGGCTAAAGTAATAGAAATAGAGTGTTCCTAATATTTCAGTTCCCTGGCAACGGTGCCAAAAGCTTGATCTCATGATTGTGATTAAGTAACAAAATTGATCGTACCTAGAAACTAACTATTATCACGATAAAAGGCAAGTGCACCTATCAAATAGTAGTTTAGTTAGTGGCAAGACCGGAATATTTGTGACAGCCCGAATTTGACCCTAGTCAGAACAGTGGTTTCGGGACCACAAATCCGAGTCGAAAAATATTCGAATATTATTTTTCTGTGTTTTGAATATGTGAACTTTGATGTGTTAAAGTTTCGTGTCTAAATTTGGAGATTTAGGTGCTTAATTACTAAAAAGGGATTAAATTGCATCAAATGAATTATATGCATACTATCATGAAAATGCTTAAATGCCATGTTTCTTTAGTATTAGAGTCTTAAATTGTGATAGTCCGTTTTAGACCCTAATCGGAACGGTGGTTTCGAGACCATGAATTCGAGTCTGAAAAATGTTTTAATATTATTTTATATGTTTAATTTGTGTAAATTTGAATGTGAGAAATTTTCGTAACTTAATTTTATCGTTTGGATGTCCGATTAAGAAAAAGGGCTTAATCGCGTAAATTGAAATTTTGATAGATAAAAGCATAGAGAGTCAATTTGTTAATGGCTTTGGAAGTTGAGACCTTTAAATGGCAATTTGACCATAACAAAAGTGAGTGGACGGTAAGGACATGTTTTATAATGGTTTCATATTATTTTATAAAGGTTAATATAGTAATTTGTAAATTATAATGTTATAATAAAACATAACATAATTAAAAGACATGCAAATGGCTTTCTTCATAACCGATTGTTAAATAGAAAAGAAAAAGAAAAATCTTGGGGTATTTGGCAACTTGCAAGCTAAAATTCAAGGTAAAATTTATGTTAGTTTGATTATTTTTTGATGTTTTTGAATTCCATATTTGATTCTATTCAAGACCCATGAGTTAATTTTTGATTTGGTGTTAGTTGGATGTTTGGTCATGAATAGAAAAGCAATGAACTTTGAGTTTGATGTTAGAAATTGAAGTATGATTGTTAGATGAATATTTTGGTGTTAAAATTCATGTGATTTTAAGCTTGTAGGCTTAATTGTGAAACTAATACCATGTGTAGCTTAAATGCCTAAATGATATTCAGCCATGGGGTCGTAGGTTAAGAAAAATTATAATTGTTGTTTATATGTTAAAAATGAGCTTAATTTTAGATAATTAAGTGATAAATGAAAGGTTTGAGTGTGTATGTATGAATATAGCAAATGATAGGCCTTTGGTATCTTCATGAAGTATTCGGCCTTAGTGTATTCATGGGAAGAAATGAAATTATTTGACAACTTGTGTTAATGGAGCAAATTGTAAGATTTTTGGTAATAAGGGATTATTGTATAAATGTCGAAACATAGTGGTATGTATTTTAAATGAGTTTAATCTATTTTATATAGCTCAAGAACAAAAGGAGCCGATTTCGGATAGGGGAAAACAAAGTTAGTCGAATAGCAGATTTGTAATCGTTCGACACCATTCGAGGTAAGTTTTAAGTAATTGAACAAGTGTTGTATCTTGACTATTTGATGTTCTTTGTATGTATGTACATAGCCGAATATATAGGTGAGATGGAAGAGAAATACATGAAACATTTTATGGTCAAATGTGAGAATGAAATGAAAGTCAGAATTCAATATGTTGTATGGCCGGATGGCAAAATTTTGTAATGGAAATGTCACTTTGTTATGTGTTAAGGCCGAATGGCAAGTTGTGAAATGAAATTAGATGTTTGTTATGTGCTATGTTCGACTGATGCTAAACATTTAAGATGTGTTTATGCTACATGGAAATTAGAAGTATATGCTTAAAAGTATATGAAACGTTGTGGTTTGGTTATCGTACTATGTTATTCGGGTCTTTAACCTAGCAGGCTTTAAGCTGGTGATTATAATCGGGCTTTAAGCCTAGCAGGCGTAATGCCGGTGAATGAATATCAGACTTAAAAGTCTAGCAGGCTTTGTGCCGGTGATGAATTCGGGTTTATACCTAGCACGCTAATTGTCGGTGAATTAAGAAAAGTTTAAGCCAATGAGACCTTGTGTTGATGTAGTAATTGAATTCGTTAAACGAATTAAGTTGCTCAGGTACGCATTAGTTAATTATCTATTTGAAAATAAAATGAATTGATTTATTGATGTGTGATGAGAAGGAATATGTGAAGTTGATATAATATATATATGTTCGGACTTATAGATGTTCATCAAAGGAATGCTAAAGTAGAGTAGTGAAATTATGTTTATAATTTGCACATGTGAATTCAATGGTATAAAACAATTTGGTTATAAGAATTGAAGTTATAATTATGATGTAAATGTGTATATTTAGCCCAGGTGAAGTTGTTTAGTGAAAGTATACGTTATTTATATATTGATTGAAAGTTTGTGGATATATGGGAATATAATGCATAATAGGATTTAGTTGTTAAAATTGTTAAATAAAAGAGATTTTATTATGAGTTAAATGTTTAAATTACTTAAGACTTACTAAGCTAATTTGCTTACTGTGAGTGTTTGTGTTTTGTTTCATTTTATAGACTCTGACTGAAAGTTACAAGCTTGAGGATCAACTCGGAAGTCATCCACACTATCATTTACTTGCGGTACTTTTAAAATATCTATAATCTAGAACTTATTGTTTGTATAAGTGTACGTATTTTGTTTGTTTTGAACTTGTATAACCTAAGCCATACGAATATCGCTTGGTAATTTCGTGGAGTTGAATTCGCTTTTTAGTTGTAATAGAATGGCAGAGCTGAGTAAAATGTGTAAGGTTTTAATGAAGCTATGAAATTGTATATATGTGTGTGAAGTGATAATTATGAAGTGATTATGATGGATAATGTATGCAAATGGATGTTTTTATCATATGCTCAGTATATGAAATGAAATAAGATATGCTTAATTTAAGTTAAAGTATTCAAATGACACGAATTTGAGGATCATATGGTGGAGCATTGAAATTATGAAGCAATTGTAATATAGTCTTGATGTTTGTTAGTTTGGTTTTAAATTTGAATAAGTAAATAAAATTAAAATAGTTGAGTTTTGAAGCATAATTCATATTTGAGATACTGTTGTTATAACATGATTGTTTTCGTTAGGCTAAAGGTTTTCTTTAATCTTGTAAAGGAGATGATATTATTATGTGCATGATTAGTAATAAATAACTATTTGGAGCTGTGTTATGTTTGGTAATACCTCGTAACCCATTCCGGCGACAGATAAGGGTTTAGGGTGTTACATTTTATTGGTATCAGAGCTATAGTTTAGTCGATTCTAGGACTAATGTAGCACGTGTGAGTATAGCTATACATGCCATAATGTGATGATACGATAGTGTGATGACTTCTGACAGTTGAAATGTGTTTTTCGTATAGTAAATGAATCCTGATCTCGGTCGAGCCGTAGCAGACGATGTCGAGAGCGTAGCGCCTGCTACTGCTCAAGGGACAGCGCCGATGGACTCTCAGCCAAATTCGAGTAATCAAGATGATGAGGCTAAACAAGCCTTCTATGCAATGATGAACGATTGGTTCACTCAATATATTCGAACTAATTCGGTAGTTCCACAACCTCTACCCCCGAATAATCCACTTTCGATACCTATGGTGCCTCTTTTGATTGATCCGTTGAGATTGAATAAGCCCCCGGTTGATAAAATTAGAAAATACGGGGTTGAGGAATTTAGAGCCACAATTAATGATGATGCTGAGCGGGCCAAGTTTTGGCTTGATAATACTATACGCGTTTTCAATGTATTATCGTGCACACCTGACGAGTGTTTGAAATGTGCTGTGTCTCTGTTACGCGATGCTGCCTATCATTGGTGGAACACTTTAGCTTTAATTGTGCCGAGAGAGCGGGTTACCTGGGAATTCTTTCTGACAGAGTTCCGTAAAAAGTATATCAGCCAAAGATTTGTCGACCAAAAGGGCAAAGAGTTTCTTGAGCTTAAACAGGGCCGAATGTCAGTTACAGAATATAAACGAGAATTTGTAAGCCTTAGTAGATATGCCCGTGAGTGCATCTCGTCTGAAGCTATCATGTGTAAATGTTTTGAGGATGGGTTAAATGAAGATGTCAAATTGTTCGTAGGCATTCTAGAAATCAAAGAGTTCGTGGTACTTGTTGAACGAGCTTGCAAAGCTGAAGATCTCAGAAAAGAGAAAAGAAAAGCTGAAGCTAGAGCTAAAGAGTTTCGTAAAAGATATTCAGGGAAAACCTTTCAACAATCATCGAAGAAATTTCGAGATGGATCGGGCCGATCCAAGACTACTTCGGGCTTTTCTAAATGAGATTGCGATCGACCTCCTATAAGTTCACGAGGTACCTCAATTGCTAGTGTTGGCAATGATCATCAGGAAAGATCCAAGTGCAAGCATTATGGTAAATGGCATTTAAGGAGCTGTAGATTGCATGATCGCTCCTATTTTAAATGTGGATCAACGGATCATTTTATCCGAGAGTGTCCGGGGTTAGCTGAGCAGAATATTGATCTGAGTGGGAGACCTAGTAATACTGCAGCACGAGGTAGGACATCTAGACATGTAGGTAATGCTAGTGGCAGTCAGAAAGGGACTAAAGATACCGCTGTTCGATCTGAGGCTCGTGCACCTGCCAGAGCTTATGCCATACGCGCTCGCGAGGAAGCTTCTTCTGCAGATGTTATTACTGGTACTTTCACTCTTTATGATACTAATGTTATTACGTTGATTGATCCTGGTTCAACTCATTCATATGTGTGTGAGACATTGGTATCCAGTAAGACTCTGCCTGTTGAGTCTATTGAGTTTGTGATTCAGGTATCAAACCCCCTGGGCCGATGTGTCTTAGTTAATAAAGTGTGCAAGAACTGTCCTCTGATGATCCAAGACTCATGTTTTTCAGCTAATTTAATGGTGCTACCATTTGACGAATTTGATATCATTTTGGGTATAGATTGGTTAACTGTACATGATGCTGTCGTGAATTGTAAATGAAAAACCATTGATTTGTGATGTCAAAATGATAAAATTATTCGAATTGAATCTACTGATCCAGAAGGATTACCGGCAGTAATATCTTCAATGATGGCTCAGAAATAAGTGTGAAAGGGTTGCGAAGCTTATCTTGCATATGTATTGGATAGTAAGGTGTCCGAAAAGAAGCTCGAAATTGTGCCAGTAGTAT
Organism: Gossypium stocksii; assembly: GCA_020496765.1. NCBI lineage: Eukaryota > Viridiplantae > Streptophyta > Magnoliopsida > Malvales > Malvaceae > Gossypium > Gossypium stocksii. The sequence goes on along the minus strand of CM035628.1, from coordinate 43,256,376 downwards.
GTGAGTATCCGGATGTGTTTCTTGAGTAATTGCCGGGTTTACCACCTGCTCGGGAGGTAGAGTTTGGTATAGAATTGGTGCCTGGAACGACCCCGATTTCAATAGCTCTGTATCGTATGGCACCGACTGAATTAAAAGAATTTAAATCTCAGTTGCATGAATTGATGGATAGAGATTTCGCTTGACCGAGTTTCTCTCCCTGGGGTGCACCAGTGTTGTTCATGAAAAAGAAGGAACTATGAGAATGTGCATTGATTATAGACAGCTTAACAAACTGACTGTGAAGAACAAATATCCATTACCGCGAATTGATGATTTATTTGATCAGCTAAAGAGAGCTTCAGTGTTTTCGAAGATAGATTTACAATCGGGTTACTATCAGTTGCGAGTTAGAGAGTCAGATGTGCCTAAGACCTCTTTCTGGACAAGGTATGGACATTATGAGTTTTTGGTGATGCTGTTTGGGCTCACTAATGCCCCTGCAGTTTTTATGGATTTAATGAATCGGGTATTCAGACAGTATTTGGATCAATTTGTAGTCGTATTTATAGATGACATTTTAATCTATTTACGCGACGAGAATGAGCATGCTGAACATTTGAGACTTGTTTTACTAATTTTGCAGAATAAACAATTGTATGCAAAGTTTAGTAAATGCGAGTTTTTGCTACATGAAGTCAGTTTTCTGGGGCATATTGTTTCAGCATCAGGTATCCGGGTTGATCTGAGCAAAATTTCAGCTATACTTGATTGGAAACCTCCGAGGAATGTTTCAGAAGTTCGGAGCTTTTTGGGACTTGCTGGTTACTACAGACGATTTGTGAAAGTTTTTTCGACGATGGCAACACCGTTGACAAAGTTACTTCAAAAAGATGTTAAGTTTAAATGGTCAGAAAGGTGTCAGAAAAGTTATGATTAGTTGAAAGCCCTTTTAACCAAAGCTCCAGTATTACTTCAGCCAGAATCGGGTAAAGAATTCGTGATTTATAGCGATGCATCTCTGAATGGACTTGGATTCGTCTTAATGCAAGAAGGCAAAGTTATAGCTTATCCCTCAAGACAGTTAAAGCCTCACGAGAAAAATTATCCGACGCACGATCTAGAGTTAGCTGCTATTGTTTTTGCCTTGAAGATTTGGCGTCACTTCTTGTTCGATGAAGGATGTCACATTTATTCCAATCATAAAAGTCTTATATACTTGATGACTCAGAAGGATTTGAATTTGAGACAACGACGATGGTTAGAGCTACTCAAAGATTATGAAATTGTGATTGATTATCATCAAGGAAAGGCTAATGTGGTTACTGATGCTTTAAGTCAAAAATCCCTGTTTGCTTTGTGTGCGATGAATGTGCATTTGGCTATATCTGATGATGGTGTATTAATAGCTGAATTAAAGGCAAAACCGTTGCTTGTGCAACAAATCTGTGAAGCTTAGAAAGTCGATGATGATTTGGTTGCCAAACGAGCGCGATATGATTCAAAAGAAAATTTAGAGTTTCTGATTGATGCCAATGATTGTCGGAGATTCAAGAATCAACTATGTGTTCCGAGAAATTCAGAGCTTATACCAGTCATTTTGAACGACGCTCATAGTAGTCGGATGTCAGTGCATCCAGATAGCACGAAAATGTACAACGATCTGAAACAACAATACTGGTGCCATGGTATGAAATGAGACATTTCTGACTTTGTTTTGAAATGTTTAATATGTCAACAAGTGAAAGCTGAACATCAGGTGCCTTGGGGATTGCTTCAGCCGATCATGATACCTGAGTGGAAATGGGATTGAGTCACGATGGATTTTGTATCTGGTTTACTGATGACACGGAGCAAGAAAGATGCAATCTAGGTTATTGTTGATAGATTGACAAAGTCAACTCATTTTATTTCAGTCCGTACAGATTTCTCACTTGATAAGCTAGCTGAATTGTACATTTCTCAGATTGTGAGATTACACGGGGTACCTACTTCTATTGTGTCGGATAGAGATTCGAGATTCACATCACGGTTTTGGAAGAAATTGCAAGATGCGTTGGGTACCCAGTTGCATTTTAGCACTGCTTTTCATCCTCAAACAGATCGTCAGTCTGAGCGAGTCATTCAGATACTTGAGGATATGTTGAGGTGTTGCATCCTTGAGTTTAGTGGCTCGTAGGAACGATACTTGTCTTTGATTGAATTCACATAAAATAATAGTTTTCAATCGTGTATCAAAATGGCACCTTATGAGGCTTTGTACGGTCATAAATGTCGACTGAGCTTAGTGAGAATAAGATATACGGGGTTGATTTGGTTAAAGAGAATGAACAAAAAGTAAAAGTGATTCGTGAAAGTTTAAAAGCAGCATCAGATCGTCAGAAATCGTATGCAGACTTGAAACGTAAAGATATAAAATACCAGATCGAAGATAAAGTGTTTCTAAAAGTTTTGCCGTGGAAAAAGGTACTCAGATTCGATCGTAAAGGCAAATTGAGCCTGAGATTTATCGAACCGTATGAGATTTCAGAACGAATTGGACCGATTGCGTACAAATTAATATTGCCACCCGAACTTGAAAAGATTCACAATGTTTTTCATGTTTCGATGCTTTGATGATATAGATCCGACCTCACACATATAATTAATCCGTCAGAGATTGAAATTCAGCCTGATTTAAGTTATGAAGAAGAACCGATTCGTATTTTAGCTCACGAGGTGAAAGAACTACGAAATAAGAAAATTTTGTTGGTAAAAGTGCTTTGGCACAAACATGGGGTCGAGGAAGCCACTTAGGAGCTAGAAGATTCGATGAAAGAACGTTATCCAAACCTCTTTACCGGTAAGATTTTCACAGACAAAAATTCCTAAAGGGGAGAGTTGTAACAGCCCGAATTTGACCCTAGTTAGAACAGTGGTTTCGGGACCACGAATCTGGAAAATATTCGAATATTATTTTTCTGTGTTTTGAATATGTGAACTTTGATGTGTTAAAGTTTCGTGTTTAAATTTTGAGATTTAGGTGCTTAATTACTAAAAAGGGATTAAATTGCATCAAATAAATTATATGCATACTATCATGAAAATGCTTAAATGCCATGTTTCTTTAGTATTAGGGTCTTAAATTGTAACAGCCTGTTTTAGACCTAATCGAAACGGTGGTTTTGGGACCACGAAACTAATTTTGAAATTTTTTTAATATTATTTTATGTGTTTAATTTGTGTGAATTTGAATGCCAGAAATTTTCGTAACTTAATTTTATCGTTTGGATGTCCGATTAAGAAAAAAGGTTTCATCGCGTAAATTGAAAATTTGAGAGATGATAAGGACTCGTGATATTAAGTAATAAAATTTATAAAACTGATCACACCAAAACTAACTAATATCACGATGTTAAAGGCAAGCGCACCTATCGAATAGTAGTATAGTTTAGTGGCAAGACCGAGTTATCGTACCCAAGGGAACCAAAAGTACTAATACTTACTTCCTTTCTATTATCTAGCCTAAAAATAAAAGAGGATTGATTGGAACTAATTCTAAAACTAACTAAAGTGCACAAAAAGTAAATTGAGGAAAAACTTTCGGGAAAACTAATTGATATGAGCAATACTCAAGGGAGAATCCACCTAGACTTCACTTGTTATTGACTTCTTGAACTATACAATTGATTACTTGCCTTGATCCGTAGAGATCCCTAACTTATGCTAAACCCTCCGTCGAGGCATAGAGCAACTAGGCCTAAGTTATTAATTAAAGTTCCTTTATTAATTAACTCTCTAGGTTGCATTAATTCGATTTATGGATCCCCATATTGGGTTTGACCCTAATTCGGCAGATTTATGTCGCCCTATGTCTAGGGTTGCATGCAACTCCACTTAATTATGGAAGATCTACTCTTATTACAGGGACTTTTGCTCCTCTACTCTAAGCACATCAATTTCTTAAAGTAATACTTAGGATTATTAAATCAAGAATGAAGAACACATAATTAAGAACAATTCAAGCAATTATCATATAACTTCAATAAATAATAGCAAGATCTATCTTAGGTTTCATCCCCCTCAAGTATTTGGGGGGTTTAGTTCATAATTAAGAAAACAAACATCTCAAAAGATAATAAATAACAAAACATAAAGAAACCAAAAACCCCTGAAGGAATTTTAGGGAGATCTTCTACCTTGATGTATGATTCTGGCTTTTGGGGTGAATCAATCGGCTTCCCTTGGAGTAATTTCTTGCTTCCACTCCTTGTGTTGGCTGAAAGATGGCGCTCCTTTTTTGAGAGAAAAGAGTATATCTTTAGAGTTGCCTCTTGGGGTCTTTATATAGAGTTTAGAATGGCTTTCTTAGCCCCTAAGTATCCAAATCCGAGTGAAATTCCTTTTCCTTACGACTAGAACACGCTTGTATGCCACGCCCGTGTACTTCGACAAGAGGCCGTATGAGATTGTGTTGATTGGGGCACGACCGTGTGGCCTGGCCGTGCTTGTCAGGGTTGGATCGTGTGGTCTTCGTGTGGCACGGTCGTGTGCCACGTTCGTGTGATGATCCTTGGGCCGTGTCAATTACACAATTTAGCCTATTTTCTCCGTTTTTAGTCCATTTTCCGTTCTTTTCTCTTCCTTATGCTCTCCTGAGTGTAAGATATGAAAAAGAAAGATTAAGAGCACCAATTTTCACTAAATTGATAATAATTCATCCAAAATAAAGGCTAAAAAATCTCACCAGAATTATGGCTTTTTTATGTCAATCCTACGAATTTCAAATCTCAAGATAATACTTAGAATTAGGGAAAAGAGCTCATGAAAAAAATTGAGGTTCTCAAAAATTTCAACTTATCATGCTTGATTCCCTAATGTTTTAAAGTTTGAATAATCAAAGTACAAGCACCTATGTCTTCATTCTTAACATGTCAATAAAAATTATAAATCAATCAGAATCAATTCCTAAATAGGAGACTGAAGACGATACAGTTGAGAACAATGTAAAATGTTAGAAAAGTTCAGGGATTTCAAAGATAATATAAAGATTTAAAGTAAGTTCCCCCCTACACTTAAGATGTACATTGCCCTCAATGTACAAAGATAACATTAGTAGCAATAAAGTATAAGATCATAAGATAAGGGGAGGTATGAAACTCCCTGCTTTGGATGGATTAGTGAGGCGGAGGTGGGAAGAGTTGGCAGTTGTGGCAAGGTGTTCCCTTTTTCGTAGAGATTTGAGCTGTAAAGCTCCGTTGAAACTGCGAAGTCTTTATTAGTCGTGGGGAATTTGGATCAAGAGAATTTACTCATTAGGGGTTGGCCGTTAGGAAAAGAAATAAAATAAAATAAAATAAACAAAATACTAAAAATAAATAATGCAAAAGGTAAAATGAGAAAATTTAAAAAGGAAAAGGAAAAGAAAGTTAAAAGAAAATGTGAAAATAAAGATCAGTGTTTAAAAGTTAGAATAAAGTAAAATAAAATAAAAATAAGATCAACAATAAAATATAAAGTTAAGAGGACTAGAGAAATCTAATTCTCTGATGGATCGCGCGGCGGTGGTGGGATGCTCAGATGCTGGCATATTTGCGCTAAGGTGGCGTCAATATAATCGAGGCGCTGGAAGCACTGCTGCTCAAAATGATCTAGGCGCTCGGATATGTCAGCATGTATGGCTGCCATCCGGGTGGGTCGTCTGGGGCATGGTAGCTCAGCTGGCTCATCCTCCTCCTGTGGTGGTGGTGGGACATCATTAGCAATGTCCTCTGGGTCCTCTCCCTCTTGGACAAGTCGGAACTGAAGGGGGTACCTCCTGGCCTCCTCTCGATATTCCTCATATGTAACATAGTCGCGATGCCTTGGGGAGATATCTGACTGATCAAGATGTAGGAGGATGTCTTGGCTAAAGTGTTGAGGAGCCTGAAGTGACGAGCCAACCGGGTGATGTAGGGCCCCATGGATAAGACGCCTCTGTGGTGCCTCTCTGTCTGATGCTGCATGGCGTGCGCTATGAAGTATGCTAAGTCGATGATGTGGCCGTTCGCCATGCACCACAGGAAGTAGACGTCGTGAGTGTTGATGACGCCGGTGCTCTCTCGTCTACCTGTAAGAGTGTGAGCAAGAAGAGCATGAGTGTACCTCAGAGATGGCACGAGGGCGTTCGCCTTGCTGACGCTTGGGTTATAGGTTTGATGGCCTGGGGCGATCTCATTCCAGCAGTCGACAAACCGAATGTGGATGCGACGAGAAAGGTGGGGAAGTCCTCGTCCGCCATGAACTGCTCGGTGTAGAGCCCAAGTGCAATGCCGAATTCTGGTACGCTGAGACGTCACACGAGGCCTCCCAACTGAAATTGGACCGTCCCTGGATCGTCAAATCAAGTCATCACCGTCTATAGGTGGAATGTGGAGCAGAACTCTAAAGTGAGTTCCAAGTATGTGGGCTCGATAATTTGGAAGAACTGCTCCCATGGCTCTGTCATCAGTAAGGCCCAGACGTCATCCACCAAATGGATTTGCTCAAGGTCGCCCCAGTCTATGTAGCGGCCCGTGGATATAGGGCGGGCTCTGAGTAGTTGATAATGTTCCTCTTGCGAGGCTTGGGCGAATGTGATGAATGGGTGTCGAACCTCGGAGGTGGGCCTAGATGAAGAACTCCTTGGCCCTTTGCGTTTCTTGGAAACAAGAACGGCAGTTTTCTGACCACGTGATGACGACATAGTATCTGAAATAAAATAACAAGTATTAGACCTAAATATTGAAAAAAGATGGATAGTAATTTCAATGGCAATGTTCCTAATATGAAATGAGGGTTAACCTGAATAGTAAAAATTAATCATTTTGGAACTTGTAACAAAATTAAGGAATATGAGTGTATATTTATACTAATCTTATGAGAAAAATGGCATGCAAATATAAATTTAAATGGCATTCAAAGATGAAGTTCTAAGTGGCAAGCGAAAAATGAAATTAAGTGGCATGCAATCCTAATGTGTTCTATCTAGATTATTCATCCTAATTTTCCTAATTCCATGCTTGATTAAACATCTAAAAATTACATAGTTAGAGAATAAAAATGAAATAGAAATAAATAAAAATAGAAAAATGAGAGAATAGAACCAAATTTGATGTTGCACAGTCGTGGGTTGGTTGTGGGGTGGGTTTGCACGGGCGTGGGGCAGCTAATTTTGGGTATGGTGGTGTTTTGAGGGCTGTGGCGGCGCTTATGGTGGTTAGGGAGAGTTTGGATGAGAGAAATTTGGGGTTTTGAGTGAAGAAGGAAATGAATAGTGGCCCTTATTTATAGTTTTTGGGTCACACAGGCATGTCACACGCCCGTATGAGTCTTGTTTCGCCCGTGTCTTTTAAAATCCGAAGGTTTTGGCGTGCCTGGTTCGCAGTGCACGCCCATGGGAATGTTGTACACGGCCGTGGGAGATCGGTTCTTCATCACTCACACGGTCATGTGATAGGATACATGGTCATGTGCGATCATGTTCATGCTTCACACGGTCGTGTGATATGTTCCACGGCCGTGTGAAATTTGACAGTGTCTTCCACGGTCTGGGGACATGGGCATGTGGAGTTGTGTGAGCCCGTGTTGATACTGCAGGGTTGCCACGGCCATGTCGTACGGCCGTGGGCTGTTGTTGGTAGCCCGTGTTGAAGTCGAAAGGTTGCCATGGCCATGTCGCACAGCCGTGGGGTGATATTAGTGGCCCGTGTTTTGGGAAAATTTGTGCTCTATTTGCACACGCCTCGTACACGACCGTGTCTCTATTTAAAGGGTGCACACGACCCGGGACATGCTCGTGGGCATGGCCGTGTGGTCCTAAATCTCTGCATTAAAAAGGGTTTGTGTGATGCATGAAAAAATACTAAAAACAAAATAGATGAAAAATTACTAAGTTAGTGCTCGGGTTGCCTCCCAAGAAGCGCTTATTTAGAGTCTAAGCTCGACTTTGCTTGGATGTATCACGGAGGGATTTTGTGGAGCCGAAGTCCCTCTTTGTTATCTTTGAAATTCTCACCTCCATAGTGTTTAAGCCTATGGCCATTTACCTTGAACGTACCATGGTTGGGGTGAGTTACCTCAATCGTGCCGTATGGAAAGACAGTTCGAACAGTGAATGGACCTGACCACCTTGACTTGAGTTTTCCAGGGAATAGTCTCAGCCTTGAGTTGTAGAGTAAGACAAGATCATCTGATTTAAACTGCTTAGGTTGTTTCAGTCGTTTATCATGACGTTGCTTTATGGCTTCCTTTTATAGTTGTGAGCTTTTGTAGGCATTGCAGCACCATTCATCTAGTTCATTTAACTGCATTAGTCTTTTCTCACTTGCAAGCTTGAAATCAAGGTTTAAAAATTTTATAGCCCAGAATGCTTTGTGTTCAAGTTCAAATGGTAGATGACAACTTTTTCCATAGACGAGTTTATAGGGAGATGTACCTATGGGTGTTTTAAAAGCAGTTCTATAAGCCCATAATGCATCGTCTATTTTTCTTAGCCAATCTTTTCTATTTGTTTCTATTATTTTCTCTAGAATACGTTCTAATTCCCTATTTGTTACTTCGACTTGACCACTAGTTTGTGGGTGATAAGGGGTAGCTGTCCTATGGTGCATTCCATACCTTTTTAGAACTTTTTCAAACTGGGCATTGCAAAAATGAGTACCCCTATCACTAATAATTATCCTAGGTGTTCAAAATCAAGAGAAAAGTTTCTTTAAAAATCGTACTACCATTCTAGCATCATTAGTAGGCAAGGCTTGGGCTTCCACCCATTTTGACATGTAATCTACTGCTACTAATATGTACTTATTCCCAAATGAAGTAGGGAATGGACCCATGAAATCAATACCCCATACATCGAATATTTCACATGAGAGTATATAGTTCTGAGGCATTTCATTATGTCGAGAGATGTTACCTGTTCGTTGACATTTATCACAAGAGATCACATACCTGTTGGCATCTCTGAAAAGTGTAGGCCAGTAAAAGCTGGGTTCGAGTACCTTTTAAGCAGTTCTAGCTCCACTGTGATGTCCTTCTGTGGGTCCTGAATGGTAATGATTTAGAATCTGGTATGCTTCTGTTTCAGTAACGCATCTCCGAATAACCTGGTCTGCACAAATTCGAAAAAGAAAAGGATCCTCCCAAAAGTAGTTATTCACATTAGCAAAGAATTGCTTCTTCTGCTGATGTGTCAACCCTTTTGGGGTTATGTTAGCTGCTAAATAATTTGCAAAATTGGCAAACCAAGGCACTGTTGTATCTGCTAAAGATAGGAGTTGTTCTTTAGGGAACAAGTCATTTATTTTATCGAGATACGTGGGCTGCATGCTTTCCAATCTTGAAAGGTGATCTGCTGCTAAATTTTTAGCTCCTTTCTTGTCCTTTATCTCTCAATCGAATTCCTGTAGCAATAGAATCCATCTTATTAGTCGAGGTTTTGCATCGGTTTTAGCTAAAATATAGCGAAGAGCAGAATGGTCAGTATAAACAATGACTTTTAACAGGATCAAATAAGATCTAAATTTATCAAATGCAAAAATAATAGCTAGCAACTCTTTTTCTATGGTAGTATAATTTGCTTGGGTAGCAGTCAGAGTTCTGCTAGCATGATAGATCGGTTAAAAGTGCTTGTCTCTCTGCTGTCCTAAAACTGCACCAACTGCAAAATCACTTGCATCGCACATTAGCTCAAAAGGTAAGTTCCAATCGGGTGAAATTATGATTGGTGCATTGATTAATTTTTTCTTTATAGTATTGAAGGATTCTAAGCATTCTTGGTCAAAATTGAAAGGCACGTCTTTTTCTAGTAATTTTGTTAAAGGCTTGGCTATTTTAGAAAAATCTTTAATAAATTTGTGATAAAAACCGGCATGTCCTAAAAAGCTTCTAATAGCCTTTACTGAATTGGGGGGAGGTAATTTTTCAATGGTTTCGATTTTTTGCTTTATCTACCTCTATCTCTTTACTAGAAATTTTATGCCCTAGTACAATACCTTATTGAACCATAAAGTGGCATTTTTCCCAGTTTAGCACTAAGTTTGTCTCTTCACATCGTATCAAAACATGTTTTAGATTATTAAGACAAAGTTGGAAAGAATTACCAAAAACTGAGAAATCATCCATAAATACCTCCATAATGTCTTCCACGAATTCATTGAAGATAGCTAGCATGCATCGCTGAAAAGTAGCAGGAGCATTACATAAACCAAAAGGCATTCTGCGATAAGCAAACGTACCGTAAGGACATGTGAATGTCATTTTCTCCTGATCTTCTGGAGCTATTGGGATCTGGAAGTAACCAGAGAGGCCGTCTAGGAAACAATAATACATGTGACCTGACAATCTTTCCAACATCTTATCAATAAACGGTAAAGGAAAATGATCTTTTCGAGTGGCGTCATTCAGCTTCCTGTAATCAATGCAAACTCTCTATCCTGTGACTGTTCTTGTAGGTATTAACTCTTTCTTGTCATTAGACATCACGGTCAATCCACCTTTCTTAAGAACAACCTGCACAGGGCTTACCCAAGAACTGTTAGAAATAGGATAAATAATACATGCATCTAGAAGTTTAATTATCTCGGCCTTTACAACTTCCTTCATGTTGGGATTCAATCATCTCTGGGCTTGCACTGATGGTTTGAATTCGTCCTCTATTAAAATTTTATGGGTGTAGAAAGAAGGATTTATTCCCTTGATATCTGAAATTTTCCAAGGTATAGCACGTCTGTGTTATCGTAACACATGGAGTAATTCCTCTTTTTCTGCAATCCTTAAATCTGATGCAATAATGACTGGTAAAGTTGATTCTTCCCCTAAAAAGGCATATTCTAAATGATCTGGCAGTTGTTTTAGTTCTAATTTAGGAGGTTCAGTAATGGAAGGTTTCTGTCTCAATTCATCACTCATCTTTACATTTTCATAACTTATGTGCCTAGTGATGATTTCATTAGAAACTAACTCCTTCCTTATCTCCTCTATCTCAGTTGTGGCTTCATCTTCCCCCCACCTTGAACAAGACACAGTTCCAACGTGTCTACGAGAGAAAGTTCCTGAAATTTATCTTGAACAAGGTGATCAATAATATCAACGAAATAACAGGAATCATCTTATTCTTTAGAAAATCTTATGGCATCATAGATTTTGAAAACAACTTCTTCATCACCAACTCTAAGCACTAATTTACCATCCCCTACATCAATAACAGCTCTAGCAATGGCTAAGAATAGACGTCCCAAAATTAAAGGTACCTCAATATCTTCATCCATGTCAAGCACGACAAATCAACAGGGAATATAAATTTATCTACCTTTACTAGCACATCTTCAATGATTCCCCTAGGATATTTAACAGATCTATCCATTAATTGAATACTCATTCTAGTGGGCTTGGGTTCCCCTAGACCTAGTTGCTTGAACATTTTGTAAGGCATGAGATTAATGCTAGCACCTAAACCAGCTAATGCTTTATTAATAAGTAAACTACCAATCAAACAGGGAATAGTAAAACTCCCTAGATCTTTCAGTTTTGCTGGCAGTTTATTTTGGAGAATAGCTGAGCATTCCTCGTTAAGTTCCACTGTGGCTAATTCTTCCAACTTTCTTTTATTTGTCAAGACTTCTTTAAGGAACTTCGTATACTTTGGCATCTATGAAATTGCTTCAACAAAAGGTAAGTTAATGTGTAATTGTTTAAAAAGTTCAAGGAACTTACCGAATTGAGCATTTGTATGGTCTTTCTTCAATTTTGCCGGATATGGGATGTGCGGTTTGTATTCCTTGAGTGGTGGTAGAGTGTTTTCCTTGGGTTCCTCTACCTTTTCTTCTGAAGGTTCTGGAATACTCTTCTTTTTTGGCTCGGCTAGGACCTTTCCATCTTTTAAAGTAATCGCTTTGACATGTTCTCTGGGATTTGGCTCAGTGTTACTTGGTAATCCACCTTGTGGTCTTTCTGAAATCAATTTCGCAAGTTGACCGATTTGGTTTTCTAGCCCTTGAAGTGACGCTTGTTGGTTTTTCAGTGCCGTTTCAGTGCTTTGAAAATGGGTTTCTGATGCGACCATAAATTTGGTGAGCATCTCTTCAAGATTCGGCTTTTTCTCTTGTTGCGGTGGTGGTTGCTGAAATCCTAGAGGGGGTTGTTGTCTTTGATTTCCTTGTCCTCCCCATGAAAAGTTTGGGTGATTTCTCCAGCCTGCATTGTAAGTGTTACTATAAGGGTTATTTTGAGATCTAGAATTGTTACCCATATAGTTGGCTTGTTCAGTTTCCACATTGTGTCTGTATGGTGAGAAATTTGGATTGAACATGTTTACTGGAGTTGCGTCACACTGCATCACTGGCTATGCCTGCGTAGAACCAACAAAATTATCAAACTTTTTATTTAAAAGTTCTACTTGGTTAGTAAGCATAGTAACAGCATCAATATTATAGACTCCTGTAGCTTTCGTCGGCTTTGTCCTCATGACTTGCCACTGATAATTATTCAATGACATCTCTTCAATAAATTCATAAGCTGCTTCAGGTGTTTTATTATTGATCGTCCCTCCTGCAGTGCATCGATCATTTGTCTCGTTGACGAATTTAAACCGTTGTGGAAGGTTTGAACTTGTAGCCACAAAGGTAGACCATGATGAGGACACCTTCTCAAACGATCTTTGTATCTCTCCCATGCATCGTAAAGTGTTTCTAAATCCATCTGCACAAAAGAAGAAATATCGTTTCGTAATTTGGCTATTTTAGCTGAGGGAAAATATTTGAGTAAAAATTTTTCGGTCATTTGTTCCCATGTAGTGATTGAGCCTCGTGGTAAGGAATTTAACCACTGTTTGGCTTTATTTCTCAAAGAGAATGGAAATAGCCTCAAGTGAATGGCATTTTCAGAAACGCCATATATTTTAAAAGTATCACAAAATTCCAAGAAATTTGCTAAATGTGAATTTGGATCTTCGTCCTGCAAACCATCAAACTACACAAACTGCTAAATCATCTGAATAGTGTTAGGTTTTAATTCAAACTTATTAGCAGCAACAGCAGGTCTAATAATGCTAGTTTGGGTACAAATCAAACTAGGTTTAGCATAATCATACATAGTACGAGGAGCTTCATCCTGGTTTACTGGTTCTGCTGATAATGCTGGAGGTGGTGGAACGTTTTGATTCGTGTCCATCTCTTCTGTAGGTTCTGGCTCTTGCTCAGGTTCTTGTTCTAGATAATGTAAACTGCATCTAATTTCTCTATGATTTCTGCGAACTGTTGCTTCTAGATCTTCGTCAAAAAGCAATGGTCCTGTTGGGTTGTTTCTAGTTATAAACTAAAAATACCTAGAAGGAAAAAGCAAAGAAAAATAGAATAAAATAAAAAAAAATAAAAGAAAAATAAAAGAAAAATAAAAATAAAAATAAAAATAAAAATAAATAAAAACTGAAAATAAATAAATATAGTAATGGCTAAAGTAATAGAAATCGAGTTTCCTTAATATTTCAATTCCCCGGCAATGGCGCCAAAAACTTGATTACGACTCTTGATATTAAGTAATAAAATTTATAAAACTGATCACACCAAAACTAACTAATATCACGATGTTAAAGGCAAGCGCACCTATCGAACAGTAGTATAGTTTAGTGGCAAGACCGAGTTATCGTACCCAAGGGAACCAAAAGTACTAATACTTACTTCCTTTCTATTATTTAGCCTAAAAATAAAAGAGGATTGATTGGAACTAATCCTAAAACTAACTAAAGTGCACAAAAAGTAAATTAAGGAAAAACTTTCGGGAAAACTGATTGATATGAGCAATACTCAAGGGAGAATCCACCTAGACTTCACTTGTTATTGACTTCTTGAACTATATAATTGATTACTTGCCTTGATCCGTAGAGATCCCTAACTTATGCTAAACCCTCTGTCAAGGCATAGAGTAACTAGGCCTAAGTTATTAATTAAAGTTCCTTTATTAATTAACTCCCTAGGTTGCATTAATTCGATTTATGGATCCCCATATTAGGTTTGACCTTAATCCGGAAAATTTATGTCGCCCTATGTCTAGGGTTGCATGCAACTCCGCTTAATTATGGTAGATCTACTCTTATTACAGGGACTTTTGCTCCTCTGCTCTAAGCACATCAATTTCTTGAAGTAATACCTAGGATTATTAAATCAAGAATAAAGAACACATAATTAAGAACAATTAAAGTAATTATCATATAACTTCAATAAATAATAGCAAGATCTGTCTTAGGTTTCATACCCCTCAAGTATTTGGGGGGTTTAGTTCATAATTAAGAAAAGAAACATCTCAGAAAATAATAAATAACAAAACATCAAGAAACCAAAAACCCCTGAAGGAATTTTAGGGAGATCTTCTGTCTTGATGTATGATTCCAGCTTCTGGGGTGAATCAATCGGCTTCCCTTGGAGTAATTCCTTGCTTCCACTCCTTGTGTTGGCTGAAAGATGGCGCTCCTTTTTTGGAAGAAAAGAGTATATCTTTAGAGTTTCCTCTTGGGGTTTTTATATAGAGTTTAGAATGGCTTTCTTAGCCCCTAAGTATCCAAATTCGAGTGAAATTCCTCTTCCTTACGACTAGAACACGCCCGTGTACCACACCCGTGTACTGCGATAAGAGGCCGTGTGAGATTTTGTCGATTAGGGCACGGCCGTGTGGCCTGGCCGTGCTTGTCGAGGTTGGACCGTGTGGTCTTCATGTGGCACGGCCGTGTGCCACGGCCGTGTGATGATCCTTGAGCCGTGTCAATTACACAACTTGGCCCATTTTCTCCGTTTTTGGTCCATTTTTCGTTCTTTTCTCTTCACTATGCTCTCATGAGTGTAAGATATGAAAAAGAAAGATTAAGAGCACCAATTCTCACTAAATTGATAATAATTCATCCAAAATAAAGGCTAAACATGAGGTAAAAATATGTATAATTTATCGTTTATCAATAGATAAAAGCATAGAGAGTCAATTTGTTAATGGCTTTGGAAGTTGAGACTTTTAAATGGCAATTTGACCATAACAAAAGTGAGTGGACGGTAAGGACATGTTTTATAATGGTTTCATATTATTTTATACAGGTTAATATAGTCATTTGTAAATTATAATGTTATAATAAAACATAACATAATTAAAAGACATGCAAATGGCTTTTTTCATAACCGATTGTTAAACAGAAAAGAAAAAGAAAAAGCTTGGGGTATTCAGCAACTTGCAAGCTAAAATTCAAGGTAAAATTTATGTTAGTTTGATTACATTTTAATGTTTTTGAATTCCTTATTTGATTCTATTCAAGACCCATGAGTTAATTTTTGATTTGGTGTTAGTTGGATGTTTGGTCATGAATAGAAAAGCAATGAACTTTGTGTTTGATGTTAGAAAATGAAGTATGATTGTTAGATGAATATTTTGGTGTTAAAATTGATGTGATTTTAAGCTTGTAGGCTTAATTGTGAAACTAATACCATATGTGGCTTAAATGCCTAAATGATATTCGGCCATGGGGTCGTAGGTTAAGAAAAATTGTAATTGTTGTTTATATGTTAAAAATGAGCTTAATTTTAGTTAATTAAGTGATAAATGAAAGGTTTGAGTGTTTATGTATGAATATAGCAAATGATAGGCCTTTGATAGCTTCATGAAGTATTCGGCCTTAGTGTATTCATGGGAAGAAATGAAATTATTTGATAATTTGTGTTAATGGAGCAAATTGTAAGATTTTTGGTAATAAGGGATTATTTTATAAATGTCGAAACATAGTGTTATGTGTTTTAAATGAGTTTAATCTATTTTATATAGCTCAAGAACAAAGGGAGCCAATTTCGGATAGGGGAAAACAAAGTTAGTCGAATAGTTGATTCGTAATCGTTCGTCACCATTCGAGGTAAGTTTTAAGTAATTGAACAAGTGTTATATCTTGAATATTTGATGTTCTTTGTATGTATGTACATAGACAAATATATTGGTGAGATGGAAGAAAAATACATCAAACGTTTTATGGTCAAATGTGAGACTAAAATGAAAGTGAGAATTTAATATGTTGTATGGCCGAATGGAAAAATTTTGTAATGGAAATGTCACTTTGTTATGTGTTAAGGCCAAATGTCAAGTTGTGAAATGAAATTAGATGTTTGTTATGTGCTATGTCTGAATTATGCTAAACTTTTAAGATGTGTTTATGCTATGTGAAAATTAGAAGTATATGCTTAAAAGTATATGAAACTTTGTGGTTTGGTTATCGTACTGTGTTATTCGGGTCTTTGACCTAGCAAACTTTAAGCTGGTGATTATAATCAGGCTTCGAGCCTAGAAGGCGTAATGTCGGTGAATGAATATCAGACTTAAAAGTCTAGCAAACTTTGTGTCGGTGATGAATTCAGGTTTATACCTAGCAAGCTAATTGCCGGTGAATTAATAAAAGTTTAAGCCAATGAGACCTTGTGTTGATGTAGTAATTGAATTCGTTAAACGAATTAAGTTTCTCAGGTACACATTAGTTAATTATCTATTTGAAAATAAAATGAATTGATTTTTTGATGTGTGATGAGAAGGAATATGTGAAGTTGATATAATATATATATGTTCGGACTTATAGATGTTCATCAAAGGAATGCTAAAGTAGAGTGGTGAAATTATGTTTATAATTTGCACATGTGAATTCAATGGTATAAAACAATTTGGTTATAAGAATTGAAGTTATAATGATGATGTAAATGTGTATATTCGGCCAAGGTGAAGTTGTTTAGTGAAAGTATATGTTATTTATATATGGATTGAAAGTTTGTAGATATATGGGAATATAATGCATAATTGGATTTAGTTGTTAAAATTATTAAATTAAAGAGATTTTATTATGAGTTAAATGTTTAAATTACTTAAGACTTACTAAGCTAATTTGCTTACTGTGAGTGTTTGTGTTTTGTTTCATTTTATAGACTCTGACTGAAAGTTCCGAGCTCGGGGATCAAATCCGAAGTCGTCCACACTATCATCTACTTGCAGTACTTTTAAAATATCTATAATCTAGAACTTATGGCATGTATAGGTGTATGTATTTTGTTTGCTTTGAACTTGTATAACCTAAGCCATGCGAATATGGCTTGGTAATTTCGTGGAGTTGAATTCGCTTTTAAGTTGTAATAGTATGGTAGACTTAGTAAAATGTGTAAGGTTTTAATGAAGCTATGAAATTGTATATATGTGTGTGAAGTGATAATTATGAAGTGATTATGATGGATGATGTATGCAAATGGATGTTTTTATCATATGCTCGGTATATGAAATGAAATAAGATATGCTTAATTTGAGTTATAGTATTCAAATGACACGAATTTGAGGATCATATGGTGGAGCATTGAAATTATGCAGCAATTGTAATATAGTCTTGATGTTTGTTAGTTTGGTTTGAAATTTGGATAAGCAAATAAAATTAATATAGTTGAGTTTTGAAGCATAATTCATATTTGAGATACTATTGTTATAACATGATTGTTTTGGTTAGGCTAAAGGTTTTCTTTAATCTGGTAAAGGAGATGATATTATTATGTGCATGATTAGTAATAAATGACTATTTGGAGCTGTGTTTTGTTTTAATACCTCGTAACCCATTCCGGCGGCGGATAATGGTTTAGGGTGTTACAATATCGAATCCAAGGAACTAAAAGTACTAGTAATGACTTTCTTCCTATTATCTAGCCTAAAAATAAAGAGTGGTTTTGTGTAAACTAATTAACCCTAATCTAAACTAAGGATGCGACAAAAAGTAAATTGGGGAATTGCTTTAGGAAAACTGAATGATAACGACAATACTTAAGGAAGAATCCACCTAGACTTCATTTGTAATCTAACTCTGAACTAGACGATTTCTTCATTCGACTTGATCTGTAGAGATCCCTAAATTATGTTAATATCTTCGTCGAGAATAAGAACAACTAATCCTAGGTTGATTAATTGAAATCTCTTTCTAATTGAAACCCCTAGTCTTGCAGTAACTCGTTCTATGGATCCCCATTTTAGATTTGACTCTAATCCGGCAGATTTTCGTCGTCCTATGTCTAGGATTGCGATCAACTCCGCTTAATTGTGTTGGATCTACTCTTAAACAGGGACTTTTGCTCCTCTACCTAAGTACATTCGACTTAAATTAATATCGCGGCAATATCAATTCAAGAATTAAAAGCACAATTAAGAACAAATCGAATATTTATCTTATAGTTCAGATAACAATAACAAGATTCATCTTAGGTTTCATCCCCCTCAGGTATTTGGGGGTTTAGTTCATGTTTATCAAAAGAAACATCTGAGAATAAAGAAAATAACAAAACATAAGAAAACCCAAAACTCCTGAAAGGATTGAAGAGAGATTTTCTATCTTGATGTAGATCCTGGCTTCTGAGATGGATCAATCGGCTTTCCTTCGAGTAATTCCCTGCCTTTTACTCTCCGTCTTGGCGGGAACACTGTACACCCTTGTGGTGGCCTCCTAGGGTCTTTATATAGAGTTTGGAATGTCTTTCTTAGCCCCTAAGTAGCCTTTTCCGCGTGACATTGAACTTCATCACGACAGGAACACGCCCGTGTGAGTCGAGTTTAGGCCATGTTCAAGCCTGTTAATGTGGCACGACCGTGTGGGTTACCCGTGTGCTGAACTTCAGGCCGTGTTGTTTCCTTGCTTTGGTCCATTTTCTCCGTTTTTGGCCCGTTTCTTGTTCTTTTCACTCTCCTATGCACTCCTAAGTATAAAACATGAAATTAAAGGATTAGGAGCAACAAATTCCACAAATTCAATGATAATTCATCCATAAATGTGCTAAATGTGGGATAAAAATATGCATAATTTGTAGTTTATCACTGAGCCTAGCAGGCCTTGTACCGGTGTGTGATCCAGGCTTATGCCTAACAGGTTTTATACTGGTGATTTATTTTCAAGCTTATGCATATAAGATTTCATATTGATGTGGAAATTGACCAAGTAAATTGAGCTAAATGACCTTGTATATTCGGCCATATAGGTGTGTACATATATTGAATTTGAATGTTTGGCCACATAGGTATGTACATATATGAGGTATTATTGGATCTTGTATTTTCGATCATATAGGTAAGTATTTATGTGATGATATATTGAACCTTATATATTTGGCCATAAAGGTAAGTATTTATGTGATGATATATTTGATCTTGCATATTTGGCCAAATGAGTGACGATGGTATATGAGGTTAAATTGGATTTGTAAGCTTGTATAAATGTGTGATAGTATATTTGAAATTATAATAATATTTGGCTTTGAATGTTGAATAAAAACTTGCAAAATATTAACCTTATAAGTATTCGGCTAAAGTGGTAGTCATGCTAATCATGTGTGGTTTTGGATTGATTAAGTTAAAGTTTAATATATTACATTGATTAATTAAATTAGTTTATTTTGGATTTTTTTTAAGAAGTTGATAATTGCTTATGACTTACTAAGCTATAAAAGCTTACTCTGTGTATGTGTGTATCTGTTTTATAGATTTTGGATTCAAGTACGAGCTCGGGGATCGTTAGCCAAGTCTATCACACTATCGACTATCCTTGATATTTTTCATAAGCAAATTTTCAAACATATGGCATGTATAGGCTATATTATTATATTTCGGATATGTTTGAAGTGTTGTATATATTATGCCATGCGAAATGGCTAATTTGATATATAAGTATTTTCCATGTTGATCATGGTTATTGTATGTGCTATGTTTATTTGTAAGTTATGCTAAAATGATGATTTCTTTGGTTTTGTTGGTTCGGCAATGATACATATATATAAGTGTGAATATTCTAGATATGTTACATACTCCACAGCAAAATGGTGTTGCAGAACAAATGAACAGAATGACCATGGAGAAGGTTCGATGTATGTTGTCAAATGCCAACTAACCAAAGTCGTTTTGGGCCAAAGCAACCTCTACTACATGTTTTTTGATCAATCGATCTCCATTCGTTGCCATTGAGAAAAAGACTCCACAAAAGGTATGGTCTGGTAATCCTGTTGCCTATTCTAATTTAAAGATCTTTGGGTGTCCTACATATGCTTATGTTGATAATGGAAAATTGGAACCGAGACCCATTAAATGTGTTTTTCTTGGTTATAAAGCTAATATAAAAGGGTATAAGCTATAGTGTCCTAAAAATAGAAAAGTTCTGATTAGTAGAGATATTGTTTTTGAAGAAACTGTCATGCTACCTAACTTATCTCTTAAAGACTCTTCCAATAAAGAAAATCAAAAGCAAGTGGAGCATCAGATTAATCCAGTATTACTATTATTATTATCATTATTAACATATATATATATACATGTGTATTTTTCATGTACATATTAGTATTTTCTACTATTATTACAAATATGTTATTTCTTTTATTATATCATTAGAATATGTTTTTTCTTTTTTCTTTATTGTAAATATTTTTGTTATTATTATTCTTATGTTCTCATATTATATTTTTCATTAGTTATATCATTATTTGCATTTGTCATTACAATCATCTTATTAGTTTTTATCGTTTTAGAAATATTTTTTTTTTGTTTTTAATTAATTTCAATAAATAAGGCAACGTACCGATTTTAACATTAAGTCTGTGATTTCGTCGCTATGTTGGGTGAATCACGTTGGCTCGTGTTAAAAACGGGACGTCCTTCTAAAAAAATAAAAAATTTAAAATTTCTCATTTCTTTCAATCGGATCACGATTAAATATTAAAATTGAACTCGTGCTTTTGAAAATTAAGACAACATGTGTTTAATAAGATACCAATTTTAGGCATCACGAGGGTGCTCATACCTTCCTCGTGCGTAACCGACTCCCAAACCCTATTTTTCTCTAGAGTTTTGACGTAGACCTAAACCCGGCCTTCTTTTAACCAAATTTTTTTTTTTGTGAAAAAGAGAATTGACTAGGTGTAACACCCTATAAACCTCATCCGTCGCTGAAATAAGGGTACAAGGTATTAACCAACTAAACAAAACCTTTAGAGGTTCATAAAAACATACCATACATAGATTCAATTGAACATCGAGTATTCATTAATGATCTACTTTAATTAGTATAACCGACTATACCAACTTATTAATTGATTCGATGAATGCAAACATATCACATTAATTTACTATATGAGCACTTATCAAATTTCAGAAGAGACTACTTACCGATAAGCATAATCGAATTTCCTAATAGCAAAGTAACAAGCCACATGAATTTCATCAAACCATACATTTAAACTTGGCAATTCAGCAAGCCATATTCGTATGGCTAGAATATTTACAAATTTCAAAATATAACTTGTATTCAAAAGAGAGTTAAGCCTATACATGCCATCTTTCAAAATATCAATTTTTAAAGGTACCAAAATAGTAGATAGTGTGATGAATTGCTAACGATCCCCGAGCTGGTGACTGGAGTCAACGATCTATAAAACAGAAAAACATAACAAACGGAGTAAGCTTTTATAAGCTTAGTAAGTTTTAAACAATGTAAACAATTAAACTCAATTATAAATCAATCATTCGAATTCTCATGTAACCTCTTTCTAGGTATATTGCCTTTTGGCCAAATATACACATCCTCATAATGCACATATAGCAGATTAATTTGACTTGAATCTAAACTCACATAAACATAGGTAAATCAGATATCTTCATTTAACTCTACACATTGACCGAATGTACCATAATCATATATATAGTCTTATTACTTACTCACATATGCACCACATTATACACTTATAATTTAATCCAAATCAAGCCTACATGTAAGTTCATGATACATACCTGTCCAACTTAACGTATTGAACGTATTCAATTGTTGTTTAACACGAGATCTCATAATCTTAGACTTTTATCAAATCGCCAACAATTAGCCTACTAGGTTCTAAATCCGAATTCATCACCGGCATAAAGCCTGCTAGACTTTAAGTCTAAACTCATTCACCGGTATTTCGCCTACTAGGCTCAAAGCCCGATATCATTTCACTGGCATTATAGCCTACTAGGTTTATAACCTGAATCACATCATATAAGGTAAGTATTTACCCGTTCAACAGATGTTTTAATCGAGTCGTTCAGGAATGTGCAAAAATTCAAATAGGACTTATACAATGCTGACATCCCGGACGCGGTCTTACATGTTATTCAATATAGATGCCACTATCCCAGACAGGGTCTTACATGAATCATAGTGATGCCAGTGTCCCAGACACGGTCTTATACACTACCTCAAATCAATGCCTTCGTCTCGAACGAGGTCTTACATGATCTCATTTCACACACTTAGTGCCCCAACAACCGATCTCGCACACATAGTGCTCGGTTAAAGAACTCGCACACACAGTGCCTCTATTCATTCGCACACATAGTGCCCATGTTCGTTCGCACACATAATGCCCAATTTCACTTATTATTACACATTGAAATGACTTAACGAAGTCTATAAAACATCACATATGTACACTTTGAACATATCATTTCATTTAACTTTGAATTCATATAGTCATGAACACTTAAACATTTTAAAGCCAACTTTAATTCAATCAATCAATATAAAATTACAGATCATACCCACATTTAAATTTCCATGTCCACAATCACATAAATAAGTCATATGCTTCCATGAATGATTTCAGAAAAAACTATAGGTTCATATATAAACATAGGCATATAATCACTTCACATACACTTCACATCAACCATCTAATTCACTTAGTTCCCATGTACACAAATAGGTTATACATACCTGAACAAACTAGTTTATTGAACGAATCCACAGGTCGTATTAACACATAGCCTCATGGCATTATACTTTTATTAATTCACTAGGTTTCAAATATCTCAATTCAAATACTTATAGTATTTACACATATCAAATTTACCTAATAGAGTTTAACCTTATTCGAATAAAACACATATAACTTAGTTCACCCATTAATATGTATTTTGGAGCACATTACATTATCATTTCATGCTTGCCATTCGGCAAAATAAGCACAACTATTATGGCATATCTATATCATACTTACCATTTGATAATTTACACATGTCAACTATATATCTTTTATTCCATATGCATGTAGCATTCGGCAATGGACATATATCATACAAAATATTTAATTATCATAATATAGCATGACATATTCACAATTACTTATGTTTAAAATACTTTAAAACTTACCTCGATTACTTTCGAACAACTACAAATCGGCTACTCAGTTACTTTAGTTTTCCCTTTCTCCATGTTTAGCTCTCTATGCTCTTGAGCTTAATTCAAAAATTTTAAACTAATTTAATCACCTCACCAACTCATTATAATCAACAAGACTAATTTCTCAATGAAACCCATGCATATACAGCATACTTGCAATTAAACATAACCACATAATCGGCACTTCATCTCAAACCATACCAATTTCCCAAAACCATAACATTAATAATTAACCAAATATACATAAATTCATATACATTTATTCTTAAATTAACTTAAATATTTCATACTTATACCTAAGTAGCCAAATATACATATGTTCATACCAAAATATCACTCACATTTAAAATAATAATATCAATGCTTAAAGCCGATTCTTTAGACATTTGTTTACATATACTCATGCATTTAATTTTAGTACTATATGATTACACTTAACCTATGGCCGAATATACTTCACCATGATTCACCAAAAATTTAACCTAACATCATATATATATGTTTTATCACATATCAAATAATGAGCTTACCTTAATACATATTTACCACTTATCCTTTATTATTTCTTCTTGTCAATCATCATTCAATTATATATATACATATTGACCTCTTTAAAATCAACTACCATATCAATTTGACTCACGTATATAACAATTAATAAGTTCAATTTCATCTTTCACTCATCACCACTTAAGACGTCAAGACTTCAATCATTAAATATACCTAGCTATCCCAAAGCCGAATTCACATACAACCTTTAGTTCTCATACAAAGTTTACACTTTAACTAATTACACATATACTAATAAACCAAATATTATTTAAACAACCATTTGAATAATTCTTTATCACAAGTCCACAATCGGCATAACCATGTTACCAATTTAATACATCAAAAATTACTTATCCAAGACTATATTCGCCCTATATGTATTTTCTTTACATCAATTCATCAACAATTTAGCACATGTACCTAATGACCAAATGCACATATCTCTTTCATTCATCCTTAACAGAATTTTATCAAGCTTTTTATCTCCATTTAACTATGTACCATTTAAAACAATCAATATTTTACACCATTCTACAAATTATAACCAATTGACGATCGCATATATATATTCATCCAAACTCAAAATTCAACATTTTACTCATGGTTTATGATAGAAACTTAACATTCATCTCAAATTCACACATACATATCAAATTAACACATATCACCAATTTCTATCATCAATTTCATGACCGAACATCCAAAACACCAAAATTCAAAAATCAAAATCATGGGTCTAGGAGGGTACAAAGCAAGAACTCAAACATCAAAATATCATCAAATCAACATGATTTTTACCTTGGATTTTTAGCTTGCAAGATGCCGAACTCCAACTTTTTTCTTTCTTTTTTCTTTGTAGTTTCGGCCAAGTAAAATGAAATGATCATAAGCTTTATTTTCATTATGATTTATTATCATAAAATTTATTCATGTTTTACCATTATAGCCTTGACACATAACAAAGAAAGTATGAAATAAACATGGCTATTACCGTCCATGTCATCAATTTTCACTTTGTTTTTATCACCATAATTTATATTAATTATTAATTCACATTTCATAATATATAATGCATATAATAATATTATAAAAGACATAGATTTCCCATCATGTAGCATCATTGCCGTCCACTATGATTATGATGGTCTATTTGATATGCAAGTCCCCCAATGTTAATCACATACTTATTCGGCCACTACAAAATTACCTATCACATTTTCAAGGTTTCTCAAACAAGTCATTTTTAACAAATTCTACATCCAAATGACAAAATCAAAACACAATATTTTCACACATGAATTTTCACAAATAATAAACATAGAATGTAGCATTTAATTATATATATATTTACTTGATTTTGTGGTCCCAAAACCACTTTTCGACTAGGGTCAAATTAGGGCAAAATTTTACGTCGCTAGAATCACGATAAAAGGCAAGTGCACCTATCGAATTGTAGTATAGTTAGTGGCAAGACTAGAGAATCCAATCCAAGGAACTAAAAGTACTAGTAATGACTTTCTTCCTATTATCTAGCCTAAAAATAAAAAGGGGGTTTGTGTAAACTTGTAATGCCCCAAATTTTGGGCCTAGAAGTATTGGGCCTTGAGTTTTGGATGGTTAAAAGGTGGCTTAAATAATTCAAATATGTGATTTTGGATTGTTTGGAGGGTACTATGAAGTCCCGAGTTCAAGTGAGGTCGCTCGGGTATTTTGTTTTGGGTTTTCTTTATTATTTGGTTTTTTTCAACGGTAGACTAGTCAATGCGGTGATTTTTCAAACTTAATCAAATGCTTTCAAAACATGCAATACGTACCGATTGGATAACTTAACATCAATAACATAATAACGAGATCTATTAAAAAGTGAAATTTTACTTGGTAATAGCTATGGTTTTTAAAACTGAAGATGATTCCTATTTACAAGCTATTAAACACGGTTTAACTACAAACAACATAACGTTTTAGTAAAAGAAGTTTAACTACAAACAACATAACGTTTTAGTAAAAGAAGATCAAAGCTTAGTCAACTATCCACGTGACACACCAAATCTAGCCATAACGTCTGGGCCAGGTTTGGAGTGTTACATTTAGTGGTATCAAAGCCTGGGTTGCAAAACTCGTCTAAGGATTGGGCTTTTAAAACTGAATTTCTAAAAGAACTGTTTCAAAAGATTTGAAGTATTTGAAATGTTTTACTGACTGCTTTCCTGAAAATGTGGTTCACCGAGTCTTTGATGCCGAATCTGTAAGTTTTCTAAATACTTTTTTCTGTTTGGAATTGAAATACTGTGGATTCTTTAGATATTGGACTGTATTGGGATTTTGTATTTATTCTGTGTGTTTGGAATAGTTTGGATGTGATGTTTTAAACATGGAAATTGTAAACGATCTGCTCTGATAGGTGGATATTTTGGATGTGTGACTAAGTTATTTGAATTAGAGTGCGTAGCAGAAGTGTAGTGGTGTGACTTGGGTAGTACGACTAATGGATAGTGGGAAATTTTGAGGACGAAATTTCTTTAAGGGGTGTAGAATTGTAACGTCCTGAATTTTGGGCCTAAAAGTATTGGGCCTTGAGTTTTGGATCGGTTAAAAGGCAGCTTAAATAATTCAAATATGTGATTTTGGATTGTTTGGAGGGTACTATGAAGTCTCGGGTTCAAGTTAGGTCGCTCGGGTATTTTGTTTTGGGTTTTCTTTATTATTTGGTTTTTTTCAACAATAGATTAGTCAATGCGGGGGTTTTTTCCAAACTTAATCAAATGTTTTCAAAGCACGAAATACGTGCTCATTGGATAACTTAACATCAATAAAAAATTAATGAGATCTATTAAAAAGTGAAATTTTACTAGGTAATAGCTACGGTTTTTAAAACTGAAGATGATTCCTATTTACAAGCTATTAAACATGGTTTAACTACAAACAACATAAAGTTTTAGTAAAAGAAGATCAAAGCTTAGTCAATTGTCCACGTGACACACCAGATCTAGCCATAACGTTTGGGCCGGGTTTAGGGTGTTACAAAACTTGCTAACTCTAAACTAAACTAAGGATGCGACAAAGAGTAAATTGGGGAATTGCTTTGGGAAAACTGAATGATAGAGACAATACCTAAGGAAGAATCCACCTAAACTTCACTTGTTACCTAACTCTGAACTAGACAATTTCTTCATTCGACTTGATCCATAGAGATCCCTAAATTACGTTAATATCTCAATCGAGAATAAGAACAACTAATCCTAGGTTGATTAATTGAAAGATCTTTCTAATTAAAACCCCTAGCCTTGCATTAACTTCATCTATGGATCCCTCTATTAGATTTGACTCTAATCCGGCATATTTTCGTCGTCCTATGCTTAGGATTGCGATCAACTCTGCTCAATTGTGTTGGATCTACTCTTAAACGAGGCCTTTTTCTCCTTTGCCTAAGCACATTTGACTTCAATTAATATCTCAGAAATATCAATTTAAGAATTAAAAACACAATTAAGAATAAATCGAATATTTAGCATATAGTTCAGATAACAATAACAATATTTGTCTTAGGTTTCATCCTCCTTAGATATTTGGGGATTTATTTCATGTTTATAAAAGAAAACATCTCAAAAGAAAGAAAACAACAAAACATAAAGAAACCCAAAAACCCTTGGGAGGAATGAAGGGCGATCTTCAGTCTTAATGCAAATCCTAGCTTCTGAGATGAATCCATCGGCTTTCTTCGAGTAAATTCCTTGTCTTCTACTTTGAATCTTGGCGGGGATACTGTACACTTGTAGTTGCCTCCTAGGGTCTTTATATAGAGTTTGGAATGTCTTTTGTAGCCCCTAAGTAGCCTTTTTTGCGTGAAATTAAACTTCATCACGATAGGGACACACCCATGCGGCACGTCCGTGTGAGTCGAGTTTATGCCGTGTTCAAGCTTGTTAATGTGGCATGGCTATGTGGTTCACCTATGTGACGAACTCTAGGCTGTGTTGTTTCCTTGTTTTGGCCCATTTTCTCCATTTTCGGCCCGTTTCTTGTTCTTTTCACTTTTCTATCTCTCCTAAGTATAAAACATGAAATTAAAGGATTAGAAGCATCAAATTCCATAAATTCAATGATAGTTCATCCATGTGCTAAATATGGGATAGAAATATGTATAATTCATAGTTTATCAAATACCCCCACACTTAAGCCTTTGCTTGTCCTAAAGAAAAATCTCAACTCACAATTAAAAATCATTCTTCTCGACCTATAATCCTTATCAATAATGCTTCGAACTAATCCACAAGTAATCATCAACTGAGAATTCAACTAAAAGAACATTAAACTCTCAACAAATCTAAGTTGAGAATTTTATTACAGAAACATAGGTTTTCTCCCCTCTTTTAAGTAATTACCTTGAATTCAAAATCAACAAGAGCTGACAACCTTACTAAAGATTCACTTTATTCACTCAAAGTGTTTAGGGTTCAGAAATTAAGCACTCATTAGTCAACATGAAAAGCTATTACCATAAGCTTGCATGAAAATCAAATCTCCACCACTATGTATTGACATGATACATCGATCAAAAGGCCTTTAGAGGGTTGTAACGTGGGTCTGGTTAGGGGCATAGTCATAAGCTGAAAAAGAGGGTTAGAATCGAGATCGAACTGAAAATCTCTATCACTGAAACATATTCCTAGAATAAAGCCTTTTTTCTTTTGGATAACATCGTTTAAGAACAGAAGCTCAAAATTACATGGAAATATGCAAAACATTGAATTACAACTGAAATATACGTACATTTTTTTAAAGAACAAATCGAATTTTATAAAGTTACAATCTGAAAAAAAGAAGAACATAGCTAGATAATTGTTTAGTTCAAATCTCGACAAAAATAGGGTTCAAAATAAGTAGGGGGATTTTAACAAAAAATGGGTTAGAGGTTAATATTGAGGGTAAGTCAATGAATGGTTTGTTAGGCTCAATGGGGTTCACTAGGGGTTAATTATGAAGGTAGGCTTTTATGGAGTAAGTGAGTTAAAACCTAGGTGCCTTTATCATTTCGGTATATCAAATCAATGATGTGGTCTCGACATGTATAATCGAAGCAAGTTCTAGAATAACAGATCAATATTGACTCACTCAAAGTAACAATAAAAGTGAGCACGAAAGGATGTATGCTCAAAAGGCTCAAAGATCTCTCCAGAATTATAGCTTTTGATGTCAATCTTGCGTATTTCAAATTTCAAGATAGCACTTAAAATTGGAGAAGACAACCTAGAATAATTTAAAATTCTCAAAAAATTCAACTTATCATGCTTGATTCTCTAATGTCTTAACGTTTGAATAATCAAAGCATAAATACCTATGTCTTAATACTCAACATATTAATAAAAATCATAAATTAATCAGAATTCATTCTAATTGTTAAGGCCAAGATTCATGGATTTGAGAACAATGCAAAAAGTTAGTGGCAAAAAATTTTCATAGTTTCGAGGATAATGTAAAAAGTGAAAGTGAATCCCCCTACACTTAAGATGTACATTGCCCTCAATGTACAAAGATAAAGTTAGAGAAAATAGAAACATGAAATCATAGTATAGGGGGAGAAGTGAAACTCCTTGAAAATTGGATGGTATTATTGAGTTAGAAGTGTGAAAGCTTGTAGGAACGGGTGTCGATCCACAATCTCTATGCCAGAAGTGTATTATCATGGTGGCTATGATCATGGCTGTATAGGACCCAGTAGTCGTGGGAGGGTTTTCCCATTAGAGTTGGATTTGAGCTTTTAGGCTCTTTGAAACTGTAATAGCATTAATAAAATTTTAGGGAATTAAGATTAGCACAATGTACTCGTTACGAAATAGCCGATATAAAATGTTTAAAATAAAATAAGTAAAGCTCTTAGAATACTGAAATTAAAATAAAGAAAAAGATAAAGTTCAAGTAAAATAAAAGGATAAATAAAAATAAAAAGGAAAATAAAGAAAAAGATAAGAGGACTCGAGAGTTCTAATCCTCAGATGGTTCGTGAGGTGGGGGCGGTGGTGAGATGTGAAGATGCTGACAAATCTGATAGAGAGTAGCATCAATGTGATCAAGGCGCTGAAAACACTATTGCTCGAATCGTGTGAAGAGCTTAGAGATGTCAGAATCTGAAGCTGCCGTATGAATTGGACGACAAATGGGCGATGGCTTAGTCGTTGGCTCCTCGTAGGGTGGAGGGACATCATCAAGAATGTCCTCTGGGTCCTCCTACTCAATGGACTGAGATAGGCGATATTGAGGAGGATCGGTCCCGCGTCGGTGCTTGGTCATCCTCATATGAAGCATGCTTTGGATGCCCTGAGGGGACATTTGGCCGATGAGAGTATAGGAGGATGTTTGGGCTGCTGTGTTGAGGAGGCCGAAGTGGCGGGCTAGGCTAGTCACATATGGGCCCATCAAGATCACACCCCTACGATGCCGCTCGATTTGATGTTGAATGGCATGGGCGATAAAGTAAGCAAGGTTGAGCATGTGCCCATACGCCATGCTCCACAAGAAATATGCGTTGTGGGTGTTAACGACGCCTGTGCTTTCTCGTCTTCATGTCAAAGTATGTGCGAGCAGGGCATGAAGGTACCTCAGTCATGGTGCGAGAGCTGTCACCTTGGAGCGAGTAGAGTCATATTTGGCCAGAGCAGGGACCAGGGCTTGCTAGCACTTGGATGGAGAAAAATGGGTGTGGCAGTGAAGCTCGGAGAGGTCTTCCTCTTCCAAAAATTGCTTAATATATAGACCTAGTGATATACTGAACTAAAATACACTAAGCTGTCGGACTAGGCCCCCGAGGCGGAACTGGACCGTCCTTGGATCGTCATATCTGGACATGACTGTCTAGAGGTGGAATGTGGAGCAATGCTCTAAAGTAAGCTCGAGGTATGTGGGCTCAATGATCTGGAAGAATTGGTCCCACGGGTCCGTTGTTAACAAAGCTCGAATTACGTCTGCCAATTAGACTCGCTCTAATGCGGCCTAATCAATGCACCTTCCACTCCAAGGGGTCTCGCTCTGAGAATTTGAAATAGTTCCTCTTGGGAACTTTGTGGGAACTGGAGGAAGGGGTGTCTAATTTTCGTGGTGGCTTTAGATGAGATACCACCGGGCCCCTTTTACTTTTTAGAAGCGGGGATGGTAGCTTTCCTCCCTCGCGAGGATGACATTGTTCCTGAAACAATATTTTGTATCAATTTAATGAAAATAGGAAGAATGGGCATATGCTATGAATAATCATAAGTTTCTAAACTAACTGACAGAATAAGCTAATGAAGACTACTAAGTATTCAATGTAAAAGGTAAATTCAAAACAACTAAATTCAGAGTTTGGTTATCCTAAACATAGATTTTAATCAAGACAATGGAGATAGCAATAACTATAGTAATATATACTAAGAAGCAATCACTTAAGATAGCTAAAAATGGCAGCCAAAGAATAGTTCAAATGGCATGATAAGTATTCCTAAATCAATCATGCAAAATGTATAAGTATCATATAAGTAACAAACTAAATGAATTAATGAAAGTGAAATAGAAATTAAAAAATCAAAAATAAGATT
This sequence comes from Gossypium stocksii, assembly GCA_020496765.1. Lineage (NCBI taxonomy): Eukaryota > Viridiplantae > Streptophyta > Magnoliopsida > Malvales > Malvaceae > Gossypium > Gossypium stocksii. The sequence goes on along the minus strand of CM035628.1, from coordinate 43,225,053 downwards.
AATGATTAAGAGAAAAGGGAGAAAGCGAAATCAAAAAAAGGGAGATGTTAGCGAAGAGCACGGTCGTGGAGGTGCTACACGGGCGTGGTGGTGCTGGTTGGGTCGGCGGCGGTGCAAAGAATGGCTGGTAGGAGCGACAGTAGGAGAGGGATTAGGGTTTTGAGTGGAGGAGAAGATGAATAGTGAGGGGTTTATATAGAAATTAGGGCACATGGGCGTGTCACACGCCCATGTGAATCATTTTTTGCCCGTTTAGTTCAAATTTTAAGGGTTTTAGCAAGCCTAAGTCATGGCCCACACCCGTGTTCTTTGGGCTTATTAGGGCACACAGCCGTGTCCTTCGATGTTTGCTACTCCCATGCTTGTGTATAAGATCACACTCCCGTGTATGAATTGGCAGGTTCGACCATGCTCTGGGGACACAGGTGTGTCGAACGCCCGTACCGATTCGTCAGGATTGGCCACGGCCATATCGCATGGCCGTGGCTATTTATCGAAAGTTGTGTCTTACCCATGGTGTGCCCACGGCCTTAGGCACACCCGTGAGCATGGTCGTGTGGCTTGAAAAACCTGTATTCAAGAAGTTAGTTGATGAATTAGAGTTTGAGAGCTTAAATAAAAGAAATTTACTACGTTAGTGCTCGGGTTGCCTCCCGAGAAGTGCTTGTTTATAGTCTAAGCTCGACTTTTCTCAAGCTTATTCAGTCACGGTGGTTTGAGGAGTTCAAACTCCTCTCTCCTGTTATCAATTTCAATATCAAAATAAGGTTTAAGTCAAGTATAGTTTACCTTAAAAGTGGCAAATGTCTTATGTGTTATCTTTACTGTACCATAGGGAAAGATTTTTATTAACGTGAAATAAGGTGTGTCACCTGTAAGAAACTTTGCATTCGAAATTCGAGGATCTTCCTCCTCTAATAATACCTTATCCCCTACCTTAAATTGATTTTGTTTATCTGTTGGCTTATCATGATCATGCTCTGTTTCGATATGAGCCCCTCGCAGCACCAAATTGCCTATGGCTGGGGATTATCTACACAGTTAACAGAAAGGGTGAGTTTACGAAAACTAAGTGTGTAATCCCCTATCAGTCAATTAGTATATAACATGCAGAAACAGTCTAGGCCTGAGCCTTATTCAGAAACAATACAGTGTGGACCTTAGCCCAATACAGTATCAATATGGGCCTTAGCCCAATACAGTAACAGTACAGTGTAGAAATGCATTAGTGTAACCCACCCCAATCCAGCCAACACACCACTTCATACCACCAACACACCATGTGGGATAAAATCAAGCCACCCAGTGAACACACCAATATTGTAGTTGTGCTACCAGTAATAGTATATGTGGCCAAGCTACTAGTAACAGTATATGTGGCGAAGCTACCATTAACAGTGTATGTGGCAAAGCCACCAGTACAGTATACTTCCTCCAAACAGAATCCCAACCCATGCAGTATGTCATGTCATAAATACATATGTGCAGCATGTCATGCTCAGTAACAATCACATTTATATCCTAAATACAGTCAACCTACCCCTACGGGTATGACGGTCATTTTTATCTATTAGGGGTAAAATAGTCATTTTACCCCTTTAAGGGTATTTTGGCAACTTTACTGATTTTGGGATCTTGGTACACACATCAACCTCTTAGAGGGTCTACAGTCACCTAGAGCGTCTTCTGTAACTCAAATGTTCATAACAGTATTAATGAGCTTGAGGCCCATTGTCGGCCCAAGTGGGCCCACACGCTCGTGTGGCCCATTTGGCCCAGCGTGGCCCATAACGGTCTAAGCCCACGAGAACGCTCATGGTGGCCTATGCCCATGTTTCGTGGGCTCGCATTACCACACATGTACTCACACGCTCGTGTGGCGTCAACTCCCAGCCTTTCGACTTTTTAGCTTTTTCCATTCTACAGATAAAGTGGGGTGTTTACACACCTGTTTTGCAAAACTAGCTAAGATCCACGCCCTCTGAACCTATAATTAATCAAGGTACATGTATCAGCTTTGCAACCACTAGAATTAATAACCAGTTATCCCCAAATCGACAACTATTACTCACCCTGGTTGAGAAATACCGCTTATTCCTCTACGATAGTTGGCTAGAACCGACCACCCTTCCTTGTCGATTAATTGCGATAAAAGAATAATCTATCAATTACGACTGCCTAACCTAAAGGTTGATATGCATGAATCCAAAAGGCACACCCCTAGATTAGGGAACAAGTATTCGGCCACAGTACAACAAAATCCCATCTATCCCCAGTCTAACCAAATAATTAAGAACAGGATTACCTTTGTTTGAAATTGACAAAGAGGTTTTGAAAGCTTTAGTACTCTAACGAACCCTTCGAACACCGAATGATTAGAACCACCACCACTGAAACTTAAACAAAGAGAAAGAGAGAGGAAGAAAGAATCAACTATGAATGAGACCAAAAAGTGAAGAATGGTGAGGAAGAAAAGAAACAGAGTTCGACTAAGACAAAGAAAGATATTGAGAGGAGAAGAATGGTAAATGAAGGGAGAAAGAAAGAAAAGTATAGTCAACTTTGGTTATAAAAGAAGAGGAACCAAGGTTTGGCTAAATGAAGAATTGAGATTGAGGAGAGAGAGAGGTAAGGTTCAGTCTTAAAGATAGAAGGTAAGGAAAAAGGCCCAAAAGTAATTTGGTCACAAAGGTAAAGCACGAAATTGCAAGAGATGAGCAAAAGGAAAATTTGGCACTCAGGAAAAACCGAAACTAGTTTTCACAACACCAAAACTCGAAATTGGCACAAAGAATAATACCCCAAAATGCTCTCCAATCGCCGATATGCTCACACCCTACCAAAGCCAAAACTAAGTGTTTCCCCTTAGCAAAATTCGGCACTAAGAACATCCCATTTTCAACAAACTATTGCCACTTACCTACTCCTTGATCCCTTTCTCAATTCTCTCCACAACTTCCTCCCTGAATCCCTTCTGCAAATCACTCAACAACCCCTTATCCACACCCTCTTTTCTCTCCATGACCCATTCAACTCTTTTTCTTAACAGAGTTTTAGTCCAACTCTACCTCTCACACAACATGGAAATAAAATAAATATACCTTGCATAACAGAGGACTCGAACTCAAGCTCCCATAGTAGCTATAATACGTCACCACCACTAGACCACAAGCTCTTTTTATGTCACAATTTCACCCAATATTTTAAAAGGTTACCCACTACAACCCAGTTCCTTTTAAATAAGAAAAATAATATTTTTGCCAAAGAAAAAGCTCGAACCCAAAGTTTCTCAAAGACTCCCCACCACTCCTAAACCACTTAAACAGTCTCTTATTCAAGTCAAGACACATAAAATTAAAACCTAGATTTTTTTGGGGTGTTACACAAGTATTATAAGTAAGTGCCTTTTCCATTCCTTAAAAATTAGTCTCATTAAGCATAGATATAGAATTTATATTAGCAAATATTGTGGCAGTAGAAGATGAACTAGCTGAATATAGAACAAAATATATAAAAATAAGTTCACATCAATAATAAATTCAAAATAGTGGCTAATCTCATCTCAAGATACCAAACACAACATTAATATCAAGTCTTTGGACAATAATATTAATAGTAAGCAGCACTCTTGTTGTAACAATCAGACATTGACAATAAATTATGTCAAACAATGAATCAATCTTTGAATTAATTTATTGCTCGCATAAAGTACCTTATAATTGTCACATATTTATCACAGCGTATGTCATTGAAATTCTATCAAATATTAACTTACCTTTAGGCAATTCATGAATGCATGAATCACAAAAATATCTAATCATTTTGATATTTTAAATAAACTAATTTATGTAAAAAATGTCACTTTGGTCACATTTTGTTTCAACTAATCTATTTAAAATATTAGACATCCTTAATTAAATCTCAAAGCCAAAAATTGAATTTATTTGTTTCAAAATATTTTAGATTTAAACCAAAATAATTTGAATAAAGGTAAACCTCATCTCAAGGTATCATACACTATTAATATGTCAGCTTTGGACAAAATATTAACTTGTAAGTGATATCCTGGTGTAGTAATCAGACAGTCATATGCAAAACCAAATAATTGTCACATGTTTATTACCACAGTTGTACATGTAATTTTGTTAAATATTAACCTTCTTTTGGGCTGATCAATAGTAACGTAACCTTTAATGCTTTAAAACAAAATAATTTCAATAACAGAGGTCACTTTGGTAATTTATTATTTTAATTAAGTTATCTTAAAATATATATTAACATACTAATATTCAAATTTAAAATTTTCATAACAATTAAAGGTCAAAGCAAAAATTTTCAATTACATTACAGTTCTCGAAAGAACTCAAAATAAGGCTATCTAAATAGCGCAATAAAAAACCAAAAACTTTAATATTTTATTGATTAATCCTTAATAAAAAAAATATATATGCATCAAAATTTTAGCCATTAAATTAAATATCTTAAAAATAAAATCATAATAGTTAGCATATCCCACAATTTATTCCGTAAACCATATCATAATTTGACCAAATATTTGGAATCATAAAATGTCAAAACTAAATATTATAGAATCAAATTTTAAAAAAATAAAAAAATTTAAACATGTATTATGCTGACATGAGTTTACACCAAAGTATCCATCAAATTGAATATATAACTATAAAAAAAATTAACAATTTTAACGAATATCCATCAAAACTTAATTTCACCTACTAAATTATAGAAAATATCTTATTAATTGATGATTAAATTGTTTAGCTTAAATACCCATTTTTTCTTAAGCATGTAAACTCTAATATAAATATCAAACCCACATTTTTACAAGAAAAAAAAAAGTAGCAAACGAAACGAAATTAAATTTTATTTCAAAATTACGTGTGTCGAAATAACGAGGAGGTTTTAAAAAACTGGGTCGACTTTGAAAAACGAAAACAGGAGTCGCCACCAATCTTTTTAGGTGTGATTGGATCAGCTTTAAAACATTTTTTTTGTTTTAAAATCATTAGTTTTGGTCTACAAAATCAGAAAACGGGTTCGGGAGCCGGTTACATATGAGGAAGGGTTAGCACCCTCGTAACGCCCAAAAATTGGTACCTAATTGATTATCAAATGTCTTTAATGTCGGAAAGTTAACAATTTTAAAGTGTAATCCTCTTTAAAATATTTTGATTTTGAAAATTAGGGCTCACTTGTATCAAATGTATCAAAATATTACATCCAATGAGTTAGGATGCGATATTTTTAAGACATTCGAGGCTAAGCTAACCATTTTTTGAAAATCCCTATCTCGAGACGACAAAACGCCATATCTAATAAGTTAGGACACAACGCTTTGAAATTTCAAGACAGTTGTTTGTATTTTGAAAACCTTAAAAACTTAGAAGGGTGCTTAACTATTCGAATTCATCGAGAAAAGTTGCAACCCAGTAAGTTAGGGCACTACCTTTCTCGAAGTTTCCAAACATCAAGCATTGCCTTTATTTTTATAAAACCTTTAAATGTTGTTTTTAAAAGACGTTTTAAAGTGACATTTTGTATGGATATTCAAACAACATATATTACAAAATATTATAACACTTTATACAAAGGCAATCATTATATATAAAAGGCAACATAAAATAATAAAAATAATCATGCTAAGCATACAAGAATATACCTAAATAAAATAGTAAAAAGAAAGCATAATAAATGCAATGATTATATACAATATATCATAAATAAAACATTAAATAATAAATAAAAAACTTGGTAAATATTAATTTGTAAAATATGTATTAGTAAAAATAGATGACATGCATAAAAATGGATAAATAGAATCTATATAAAATATACAATCCAATAATTTAATGTACACATGAAAGGATTAATAAATGAAATGATGCATATAATATAATATATCAATGTACGTGTATATAAAAATATGTATTTGAAAATAAATTATAAAAGTCTTACGATATTACATAATATATAAAATATATAACATAACAACAATACGTTAACTCTAAAGTAAAAACAAATATTGTATAATAGAAAAACATAAACTTTAAAAATATATGTATAATATAAATATAAATAATTGATAAATAGAATAAGCATATAATTTAAGAATGTGATACTTAATAATAAATTTAAAGTGTAATATATGATAAAAATATATATATAATAATAATAATTATATAAAAAATATAAAATATACTGGTTTAGGAAAATTATATATAAAATATAAAATAAGTAAAAGAAATTATATTTATAATAAAATAATAAAAAAATAAGTTTAAAATGAAATAACACATAATAAATAATTAGTAATGAAATGAGTATATAATATTTAATAATATATATATATAAAAGAATAATAATTATAAATAAAATAAAAATATATTGGTTTAAAATATAATATAAAATATATAATTAATAATAAAGTATAATATTTAATAATAATTTTAAAGTGATATTTGTATACATAATAAATAATAATATATAAAAAATATGAATTTAATAAAAAATAAGTAATTAATAATAAAATATACATATAATACAAATAAGGATTTCAAAATAAATAATGTATAATAATAATAATAGTATATGAGATAAATAATGTAATAAATGAAATAATTTATAATATATAATATAAAAGTATAAGTTTTTTTAAATAATATAAATAAATAAATAATAAAATAAATACAAAATATAAGTTAAAATATAATATATAATAATAATTTAAAATTATAAATAATATAATATATAATAAAATATGTAATGAAAATAAATAATAATATAATAAATAATATATAATAAAAATATAACATAAATACAGAAAAGTAAAGTAATATATGATAAATAAAATTTTATATAAATATAAATAGTATTTATAATAATATATGTATAGTTTTTTAAAAAATAAATAAATTATGTATAAATAATAAAAATAATAAAATTTAAAATACTAAAGAAAGGGCTAAAATTAAATTGAAAAAAAATTATAGGACTAATTTAAAAAACAAAAATAAAAATTGGACCTAATTGAAACGCGCGTTTAAGGGTTAGGGACTCACTGGGCAATTTGCCCTAATCCCAAAACAACGTCGTTCTTCAGAGTACTATTTTAAAATTACCATTGGGACTAAATTGAAACAAAGGTAAACTATTAGGGCCAGAATGAAATAAAATTGCAAAGACAGAAAACACGGAAAGACCAATTAAACAATTAGCCCACAAATCAAAACACGCGGATCCTTCCCTCAGGTAACCGGGTTAACACGCGGCTCGAAGACTTTTAAAAAGGGGGCTCAAAATGCACCATTTTGGCCCCTTATATAAGTGAAATTTAAAAAAAAAAAACATTTTAATCATTTCTAAAAAAAACAGAAACAGAGCTTTGAAAGCTCTCTCCCTTTGGCCTCTGCCCAGGGACCCGGTCACTACCTCACGCGCCTACGTGCTGCTGTACGCGGCGGTCGGAAGGTCCGAAACCCTTCTCTTTTCAGGTGTTTTCTTCTCTTTTTATATTTTAGTAGTATAAAAAAAAAAATTGTATTGAACGTATCTAAGAAAAAATAAAAACGAAAAAAATAATGAAAAGAATATCACCTCTGTATATCTCAAAATACTGGCACACTGTTCGTATTTATTTCTCTGTTTTGATTTCAAAATAATGATTTTCTATTTATTTCTCTTGTATATGTTTGGGTTTTTTCTACCAAAGAAAAGTCCCCCTATATATTTGTTTGATTCGGGCTTTTATACAGCCACTAGAAAATCGAAAATAAATATTATAAGATCCGGCTTTATTTCTTGCCATATTAGTTTCGATTCTGTGTCATTTTCTTTCCTTTATTTGCAGGTAATCACGGAGAATCTGGCGACTACGACTTGATTCCAGATCCGTGCTAGGGTGCTTGCGGCGCAAGGGCATGATGCATAGTGTTCTGTTGGCTGCAGCGCGGTCAAAGAGCTAGGGTTTCAAACCCTAGCTGAAGGATTTAAGCTTTTGGGCCTTTTGGGCCTTCGTTTGTTGGGTCTGGGTAGGTTAAATTACAAAAGGGTCTGATATGGGTTAGGATCAGTTTGGGCTAAGGGTTAATTGGTCGGTATTTGGTCTGTTTGTAAATGGGACAATCGGGTTTGGTGTTTGGGTCTGCCGGGTAGTGAACAAAAACTTGTAAAAGGACTTTTTATTGGACTTTTAAAATAAATAAATATTTATTTATTTAATTTTCTGTTTTTGGTTCTTTAAGGCCCGGTCATATTTGGGCTATTACAGCGCGCATGCTACATATGAAACCCACTTTTTTTTTTTTTAAATTTTATTAATATGTATGATACTTCTAACCACCAGAAAAAGAACAACAATGAAGGACAAGAAAGATGTGATCAAAATAATCCTTCAAAGATTGTTCAGAATTTATGCTATCAATGTGGTATGAATGGGCATTGTTCACGTACTTGTCGTACACCTGGAAATTTGGTGAAACTTTATCAACTATTCATTAAAAAGAAGAAAAAGAATATGGAAACAAATTTTATATCTTAAAATTATGAAATGGAAGCAAAAGATGAAAATATTCACTACGATACTAAACCTGACCATGCCTACAAAGGTGATAAATTTCATGATATTAATAATATAACTCTAGAAATAGTTGGAGAATGGACTACGGTTCATAAAAAGCCCAACAAAGGTAAAACAACAAAATCCAATCAACGATTTGTCAATACATCAAAACAAGTACCATTTTATCCTAATAAAAGATTTTATGTTTCGTATCCAATGGTAAGACAACCAATTAGAACTCAGTTATCATTCACACCAGCAATGGTGAGTCAATTTAACTAGTCCCAAGATCTAAATTCAGCATTTCAATCCAGTTATGCTGAAATTATTAAAAGAGCAGAAAATTTGTTGAAACCCTTAATCTAAACAAAGATTAAATTTCAGAAGAGCTCTTACCAAATTCTCACAATTTTTAGTTGAACTTTGTTGAAATTTGTTGAAATAATAAATTCCAGAAGTAAAAGATTCTTATAATCGAGGACAACCCTTAGAATATTATAATTTTATTAGTGAGATATGAAAAACCTATATTTCTAAACAAAGAGCAAATTTCAGAAGAGCTCTTACCAAATTCTCACAATTTTTAGTTGAAAAAACAACTGAAGATAGTGAAGCCCATAATTTATTATTAAAATGTATTTTATATAGAGATTGGAAAGAATTAGAAATAGATTATATGTATATTAAAGAGATAAATAATCTTATTGATATATTTCAGTATTTTATTAACAAAGGAACAAACAGTCCTATTATAAATAAAATGTTTAGAATATGTTTATTTAATAAAGTCAGAAAAATTTTACCAACAGATATTTTTACAAAAATAAATAGAGCTATTTGCAAACAGCAAGCTCAATTTCAAAAAGCTTTTTCAAAATATTTTTTACAATCTTATGTTTTTACAAATGATTTGGATGAAAAATTTCCTACAATAAAATTTAGACTTGATCATAAACCATTTAAAATAAGCAGTATTGAATGAGGTTTTGTTAAAGAAATAACAGTTCAAAATTTCTCATTTCATTCATTAAAAGATTTTCTAGTAATTAATAAATCTATATTACTACGTATTATTTATGAAGATGATTATTATTACTATTTTCATCTTGAAATTAGTAGTCTCATTGGTATAGCTGAAAAAGAAAGATTTTATCATTCATATTAAATTTGGATTCTTCATAAAATGATTAGAGAACCCAAACTTTCTATAGCCCAAGAAGATTTATCAAATAAAACTCACTTAATAACATATTTACAATAAAACTAGCTCCCTAGATTAGGTTCGATAGTATTGGAATCTATTTAATAAATATATTTTGAAATCCATCAAATATGAGCAATGATTAATAGTTGTAATCTTAACCATGTAAAGATTTAGTGAAAATCTTACACAAAATTAAGAATGCTGCTAACCATGTTATATATTGAAATTTTAGTCACGATATTTAAAAAATGACATTGATTGTGTAAACTTGGGTGGGAGGGTGAGGGGGGGGGGGAGGGAGGAGATCCACCTTAATGAGTTGATCATTTCGACGCAATGAACTTGAAAAAGAAAAAGACAAAGGTTTGATGGTTATACGGATGTGAATGTCATTTTACCCTTTTCTTTTTCTATAGATAGGAGGGCAGCTTAATTACATGAATAGATTTATGTTATAGAAAAAGTATATTATTTGTTTTCGGGACAATGAATTGAAATAAAAGGAAAAGGACAAAAGTTTTATAGTTACAACGCTATAAATTAACATAGTTAGAACTTTTGATGAAGTCATAACCTTGGTTAATTAATAAAATCTTATTGACTTGGCTCAAGCTAAATAATTTTAAGCTCCTTGACTTGATTATTTTATGCTATAAACCTGTGTATAAATATGTGTGTATGGAACCCTGCATGAAGCACAACACAAGCAAATAAAAAGTCAGACTCAGTATATAGCTGAAATTTGTATAAACCAACTACAAATGGCTTCTATTGTTACCACTACTATCACAAATGCTGCTGGCGATAATCTAGTATTGCGTTTGTCGAACTACGCAACTGCCGCGGAAACGATCAAGAATACAGAAACAGCAAATTTTCCGCTGGCTGTGCCAGCCATGTATTTGAACGGAGCTCTTGTGTATGAAGTCGGTCATAGCCTCAGGTGGATCATTTTTTGGACCACTGATAATCAGGTAAATATTAATCTCAGTTTCTAATTAATTATTTCCCATGGTATGCCATCAGACTGACTTCACTTTTTTCACATGGTAATTATATTAAAAATTAACTATATATATTTTTAAAATTATAGCATATATGATAATCAATTCATTTATCAATTGTAGGTCTCTTCTAAGATGTTCAAAATTAGTGACTCCATTGACTGGAAACAAGTTACAAACAATCTTAAATCCAATCAAAGGAGCGAAGATAAGATTACTTATGCCGGTTATGAATACACCGCATGGGCAAGTATTGCACCAAATTCTAGCGGTCAAGCAAACACCGCCAATATCTCCGCCAGTCCCGTGCCTAAATAATCTAGCTTTGCTTTGATTAATCGCTATCTATCGTATCTAGGCAATCTATGTGTGGTGGTGAGGCTGTCCAAACAAAATAAAATAGTTTGCACTTCTACTATTTTCTTTTATATTATGTAATACTATACTTAAATAAATTTGACAACCAGCAATAAAAGATTGCCATGTGTGCTTAGTTTGTTCCCTTTTTCATTGGTAATAAAATCATTATTTCTATGATTGATAATGTCGAAACTATTTTTTATTTGAAAACAACGGGAGTCGACTTTAATAATGAAAATGGAGTTGCCATCAATCCTTTTTATTTAGGTGTGATAGGATCACCTTGTAAGATATTTTGTTTTAATAAAACATCAATTTTGGCCTACGAAATTCAAGAAAACGTGTTCTAGAGTCAACTACATACGAGGAAGGATTAACACCCTTGTAACGCCCAAAATTTGTACCTAATTGATTAATCAATATCTTAATGTCGAAAATTTAAAAAGATTTTAAAATACAATCCCTTTTAAAAAAACATTTGAATAACTCGGATTGGATGTTGAGATTCTCTTATTCTGAAGTGCAAAAATATCACACTCAGTACGTTAGGATATGACATTTTAAACCCTCGAAACCAAGATCGTCTTGATTTTCAAAGTTCATGCATTGGAATTTAAAAGGATAAGTCAAACGAAAAATCGAAACCTGGCACGTTAGGGCATGATTGCTCAAATTTTCGAACATGGAATATTGCATTTATTTTTTATTTTAAAAAACTTAAATTTGAAATACAAAAGGATGTTTGGCTAATTTGGGTTGAATGAGATAATCGAAACCCCGTAAGTTAGGGTACGATCTCTCAAATTCCCAAAACGCGAAACATTGCCTAATTTTTAGAAGAGAGCGTTTATAAAATCAACATGATATGCATTTATTCGGTTTGTTTGGAGTAAAAAAAATGAAACAATTGATACCGAACAAAAAGTTAGAATTTCCATTATGATGCAATAACAGGAAATAAAAGCATATTTGCAAGCTTGGAACAATAATACATGGATAAAATATTATACAAACGAATAACAATAATATGAAAATACAAAGGAATGAATTAGGATATATACAATGGTAATAATCTCACACCATACATTATTCAAATACTAACATTAATATATGTGAAAGAAATATTGTGAAAGAAAAGAAATTTGAAATCAACAATATGTAAAACAATTTAAAAATAAATTATATGTACAAAAATTCAATGTAGATAATATATGTGAAAGTTTGAAATAAATCATACATGAAAGAAAATAAAGAATAAAAATAAATAATATGTAAAATAATAATATATGAATGAGTTAAAAAAAAAAGTAAAAAGGAATTTTAAACAAGTACTATACAAAACCTCTTAAACTTAAATGATATATGAAATACATGATATATAAAAAAATTTGAAATTGATGATATATATAAAAAAAAATTTAAAGTAAATAATAAAACAATTAAAAAATGGACAATACAAAAAACCAGTTTAAGAAAAACAATGTATAAAACAATTCAAAGTATATAATATATGAGATAATTTAAAATAATACATCTAAACAATTTAAAACTATTTAATACAAATAATATATATAAAATTTAAAATAAATAAAATAATTTAAAATAAATAATATATAAACAATTTACAAAATAAACAATATATGCAATAACTTTAAAAAACAAATAATATATACAGATGAGATTAAAAGATTTAATTAGTATTGAATTGCAAAGAAATATAAAATTTGGGGCATAAAATAAAACTGTGAAAGATTAATAAGGGCTAAAATAAATGCGGCAAAAAAGTCGAGGGACCAATCGGGAAATTAATCCTGGCCTTTTAAACGCATCGTTTAAAGGGAATCAAGACAACAGAATCCTAAAAGGGCAAGGTAAATTTAGAAATAAAAAGAACGAAATTAAAACAATGAAATAAAAGAGAAGGATTAACAGTGCAAATATCCCATCAAAACCAAAACACGCGGATCCTGGCTGCGTCTAGGTCGGGTCATCGGGTCGAGGTCAAAATGACGTCGTTTTTGCCTCTGAACCCATACCAAAAAACGATGCTGTTTCCATATATTATATAATCCATATTTTTTTGACACCAAACCATTCGAGCCATTTTCTTTTAAAAAAACAAAACAAAAACCCTAATCCCTCTCAAGCTATTATTCGGCCAACCGTGAAGACCATTGTTCAGCCATCGTACCGCCATTATAGTCAGTGGCCAGCGGTGAAATAAATCCCCTCTTAACACCATTTAGAACCACATTTAAGGTCTACCCCTTTTCGATCCAAAAAAAATCGAAAGAAAGTACTCCCCAACCCCTTTCGACTTCAATCTCGGTGAAGGAGACAAAGCTCTGACGACACGCCCGTAGGTCGATTAAGGTGAGTATTTTCTCTTTTTATTTTTCATATGCAAAGGAAAGAAAAGAAAGACTAAAAAGAGCAATCAAAAGAAAAAAAAATGAAATCTAAAATCACCTTTCAATAATTCTGATTTCTTTTATTTCTTTTTGTATTCGTTTCCAAGGAGCCTTTACACTATTTTTAGTTGGCTTTTTATAGCCAAAATAAATCAAGGAAAGAAAATAAAAAAAAAAATTCTAATTTTTCTACTGTCTTGCTGTTATGGCTACGGTTATTTGCGTTGTTGTCATTTTGTTTCGTAGTTGTGTACGACGTGGAGAAGCCATTCGTGGGCAGCGGTACTAGGCCCCTTGCTAGGGTTCTCAGCAGCTGAAATTGTTTGGGTCGCCTGAGCTCGTTTTGGGTATTGGGCCATTGGGTCTGGGTCTTGTATTTGGTTAGTAGTTTATTTTAGGTCTCAATTTAGATCTCGAATTGGGGTTAAATTTGGGCTTAAGGGTTTTTTTAGTTTTAATTCGGGCCTATTTAATGTTTAGGCTTATTATTTAGTTGAACTTAGTTCATGGTTTGAGGCCCTGATGTTCGTAAAAGGACATTGGACTTATAAATTTAGGCTTTTATTTATTGTTTTATTTTTTTGCACGGTTTATTTATTGCAAATGGTTTATGGGCTCGGGCGAAATTGGCCTATTACAGCTACCCCTCTTTGCTTATTGTTGTGTAACAAGAATGAAGCAAAGATTTTAAAAGGGCCAATTTTGCCCGGTCTTGCCGAATCTTGACTTCTTGGTACTTCTTTCCTTTGAGTAGCTTCATTCTTTCCCACTGCATCTTCAGGGGTACAAGAATTGGTGCTCAAATAAAATTTTAGGGAGAAGAGATTTGTAACTTCGATCTACTCCGCTAGAACTTTAAGGAGATAAGAATTGGTAATTTCAACCTACTTCATTGCAACTTCAGGGAGATAAGGTTGGTGGCTTAAATCTACTTCCCTGCTACCTTGGGAAGATAAGATTCGTCGTCTTTGATCTACTCCACTGGCTACTTCAAGGAGATAAGATCTACAATCTTCAGTCTGCTCCTTTGCTGTGTCAGGGGCATATGACTGGTGGCTTAAATCTATTCCCCTGCTACCTCGAGAAGATAAGATTCGCCGTCTTTAATCTACTCCATTTGCTACTTCAAGGAGATATGATCTTCAGTCTGCTCCCTTGCTACGTTAGGAAGATAAGACTGGTGGTTTAAATCTGCTCCCCTACTACCTCGGGAAGATAAGATTCATCGTCTTTGACCTGCTCCACTTGCTACTTCAGGGAGATAAGATTTGTGGATTCACCGATGTTGCTACACCATCTTTTGAGGAACAGGTCCTGTAGAATCAGTTTTATGGGCCTATGCTTATGCCTAGTGATTAGGATGCTATGATTAGAATGCATCAAATGCTCCTAACTGTACATGTTATGAATGATATATGAATACAGAGATGTCATGAAAATGATCCCTTTTTAATGCTTAGGGTGTCATCGCTCGTTGTTCGTCAAAGTTCTATCACTGACGTATTACGCTGACATCTTGTTCGGCTGGTATTCTCGATAGAAAACCTGAAGAAACAATCACATTCTACTTAACAAGTTTGCCCCCACTATAACCTCGAGGTCCATTCCACTGTACCTCTAGTACATAAGGTTTGTACCATCTTCAAACCCCCTCACTGCAACTCAGGGGTATAGGATTTGAATTTTCTTCCATCATTTGGGTCTGTTACACCATTCTTCATTCTTAATTCAAGCATAGCAAGACTACCGTATGCCCCACTTTTGATCAAAATTTAAGCCGCCCTTTTCGGGTTTTCAACTCAAAACCCCTTTGGTATCAAGGCGCACTTTGCGGGTTTTCGCCTTGGCCTCTTCTTTTTCTTTCTTATTTTTTGATTTTTTTATTTTTTAATTTTTTGATTTTTTTGATTTTTTATCATTATTTTTTATTTTTTATTTTTTTATATTTTGATTTTTTGATTTGATTTTTTTGGTCTCAAGGCACCCTTTACGGGTTTTCACCTTGGCCTCTCCCCTTTTGATTGAATCTGAATTCACTAGATTGGCATGCCCTTGCCATCCATCTCGGTCAATATCAAT
The DNA here is from genome assembly GCA_020496765.1 of Gossypium stocksii. Taxonomy (NCBI): domain Eukaryota; kingdom Viridiplantae; phylum Streptophyta; class Magnoliopsida; order Malvales; family Malvaceae; genus Gossypium; species Gossypium stocksii. Next base: position 43,209,420 of record CM035628.1, on the reverse strand, counting down.
GCTCCTCCAAAACAGGCTTTCTTTACTACATAAGGTCCTTCCCAGTTTGGCATCCACTTTCCTCTGAAGTCCTTTTGTATAGGAAGGATTTTCTTCAATATCAGGTCCCTTTTTGTTGAATCTCTAGGATGAACCTCTTTATTGTAAGCCCGCATCATCTGACCGTGACGGATAGCTTTGAACATTTTTCTTCAAATTCAACTGATCATATCGAGATTGAATCCATTCTACCTCATCCAACTTTAGTTCTAACAAGACTCGAAGAAAAGAAATCTCGACTTCAATAGGCAAAATTGCTTCCCTTCCATAAACCAATGAGAAATATGTTGCCCCAGCGAAGGTCTTGGCCAACATTCAATAAGCATGAAGAGTAAATGGTAACTTCCTTATGCCAATCTTTACAGGTCTCGGTCATCTTCCACGATCTCTTTTTGTTGTTTTTGTTTTTTTCTTTCGTTTTTTTTTTTACTTTTTTTTTCTTTTTGGCTACCTTTGCTACATTGTGATATGGCGTCTGATCTTTGAACACACTGCATACTTTTGACATTGTATAGTTGTGTTAGACATGATCCTTTCTGGCATTCTTTTTTTTGGGGAATTTAATAGCTATCGATTTTTTAACATTGGCATATGAAGCTACTTTCACCTCTTGGTGAAGTAATCGATGACTGCAAGATGAATCGATGTCAGTTAAAAGCTTTTGATGAGTTCGGCCCCATAACATCCATGCCCCACATATAGAAAATCTGTAAAGAAATGGAGGAAGCACATAAGTCTTGTCTTCCTCAATTTGGCATTTACAACATAACTGATGAAATCCCTTTCCATGGTGGACCAACAGTACCCGAACCTCATGATTAGCCTAGCTATCATAAAACCATTAGCATGTGTCCTTCTGACACCCTTGTGGACCTCTTTTAGCCTTAACAGTATCCACAGGTCATAGTAGCCTAGGCATATCTTTTTATGATTGTGCAAAAATATCTTTCAATCCTTCGAATAACTCAATGACGTCTCGCTTTGTCTTTGTGGTGATGCAGGCTTTAATCTTTGCCTCTTTCTCTTATCCTAGGCTCACTGTCCACTGACTTTCTATAAGGTAGGATCTGTTTTTCATCTTGTTCTACCATCCTTAACAAATCAGGAGATATGTTACGATCTTTGTCATCTTCAAAGTCCTGAGATCCCCATAGCCACATACCTCACTCAAAAGGAGATTCTGGGTCAGTAACAGCGTCGCTCATGTCGTTAATATCTAGGGACCTATTGTAGGTACGAAGGCAGATTTCAAAAAATAAATGAATCTAAGAATGATTATTTATATGGTATGATCATGAATAAGGAATAAAAGAATATTTGAAAGAAAGTCCAAAGAATAAAAGAATCTATAAACGGAAAGAATAAAAGAATATTTGCTCAAAAAGATGCATTTTATTGAAATAAAGATTTTGGACACAAGCCTATTTCACAAAAGTATTCTTATTGCCTTGAGGCTTAAAGCAACAAGCGTGTTCTGAATATTACTCTAAATTAGCTCTAAAAAATACAGGGATCTCTTCCACAGTCCCATTGTTTAGAGTACTCCAAAGTATGTAAGGGTAAATGCTTGGAAAATTCTATTTCCTGATTCCCTCTTCATGTAACACCACTAACCCACATCTGTTGCCGGAATAAGGTTACGTGGTATTACCGATCAAAATATAATTCAGATCAACTTTCCATTATTAAAAAAAATTAAAACAAAATTATCATACTTCAATTAAATATCACACATACTTCCATAGTTTTATAATCAAACAAGGCCAACAAGGAAATGTGAATATTAAACGTTAAACTCATAACCAAGTGCGTTTCTTTTCACAAACTTGTCAAATATGCATATCTTAATTTTTAGAACCTTTGAATAATGCTAATGTGAAATATCTTATAATCATGCAAATGTTATGCGCATACCATGTGCAAGCAAATACACATCATTCACTTCATATAATAAAATATTGCATAATGGCATTTGTTCGCCTATTTACAACATTTACATTTCATGAATAAACATTTATAATTAAATCAGCAACTCAAACAATTAAACTATTCCAGCAAACATACCAAAATGTTAAAATAATATACCATCAGAGATCAACACAAGACCATAATCATCTTTCCTTTATTCGGCTAACATAATTTACCTTTACCACCCTACGCTTATGCTAAACACAATATACATATAAATATATATTATTTAGCATCCGCAATACTAATTAAGGCTATACACATTTCAACTCAATATATATATTCATCAATTACACCTTTACCGAAACACAAATTAAAAAAAAAAAAAACATAACACATATATAAATATATATTTTATTGGGATCATGTACATGCATATATCAATATCATATTATACACCACTATAATTAGCTATATAAACATATACCAAATTTCAAGTTGGTTATAACCATCTCATAACCGAATATCATTTCTACAATCATCGTCATTTAACTAATTTATATAAATATATATTAGTAACATGAATATTCCCATATCATAATAATAAACATATTAAGACAAAGACATGTCATATTTGAACATGGCCAACCAATCAGTAATGCCGACTCTAGTAATTTCAAACCACTTACACAACCAAAATTACCATCACTAAATTATCAAAACTAAACTCATTAAATATTATAGCTAAGAATTTAATTAATCAAAACTAAGCATAATGAGCAAATTCACATGTATACTATATGTTAGTATGGAACACATCCTAACCAAACAAACATATTCAGCCGATTCATTCATGCCACTTTCAATGCCATTATCCAACTTTAATACCCTAACTCATGTCACTACCCAACCATTTTCGAGTTTAACCTATAAAGGTACCAAAATGGCTGATATCGTGATGAAACTTTACTGACAGTCTCCGAACTCGTAGCTTGACTTCAAAATCTATAAAACAAAAACACACATATACATAGAGTAAACCATTTATAGCTTAGTAAATCATAAGCAGATAGACAACCCAAAATATTATCAATTTAATTTAAACTAAGCCAAAGCACATTATTATAAATCGTTTAGATTTAAACATATAAAATCTATATTATATATATATTCATTCATATTTGTCACATTGACCGAATGCTTATATAGCCATGTTAACATATTATCAATTAACTTCTAAAGCCAAATAATTAATATTAACCTAGTTCACTTGCACATAAATACTCAAACTCATGTGTCATCATATAATTTCATCTACATTTTAGTTATGTGGCCGAACACATGTATTCATATATACGTATAATTTAAACTCATTTTAATACTATTCAAAAGGGCCGAGTACCCTTACCTAATTCGTATGTAACATTCAATTGTATTATGCATAATTTGAAATAAGTACCAAATTACCCACTTACCTCATTCTAAATAAATAACAAGCCAATTCATACCTGGCCATTTAGCTTATCTTACACAATCGAACACAACTTGTATTTGCCCGATGAACCATTCAAAATTGGATAGGACACTCTGATATTCACACATATTATACAATGCCAACGTCCCAGACATGGTCTTACATGTAGTCACATATCAATGCCACTGTCCCAGACAGGGTCTTACTTGTACTCATATAATGAAATCACAAATCGATGTTATGGTCTTACTCGCACACACATATCGGGATCCTATGTCATGACATACGTATCCTAACTATTCCTAAATTTCATATTGGGCTTTCGAACGTCGTAACTCAATTGAAACGAATTCAGAATTTTGCATTCAAGCTTATTCACATTCGGCTATCATGTATAATAAATCATACTTTTCATTTCAGCATGTAACTTTAGCATTTATTTAAATCTAAGTACGTCTATTTCTTATGAACTTACCTCGGACGATGTAAAACGGGACGGCATGGCTATTCGACAACTTTTGTTTTCCATTGATCCAAATCCGTTTTCTTTGGTTCTTGATCTAAACATATTCAAATTAGGCTCAATCAAATATATTGTCATTCAATTTAGTCCAAAAACACACAAATGGGAAAAATACCATTTTACCCTGACATTTACATTTTTTTCAAATTAGTCCCTATTGTACAAAACACAAAATATACAAAATTTCAATACACCCATGTTGGCCGAATTTTCCCCATCACATACAAGTTCATATGTTTCATCAATTTCACATTTTAGTCCCTGTAACTTTTTTATTTTTGCAATTAAGTCCTAATTACTCAAAATCATCAAAAATTCCCGTACAAAATATGCTAAACCAAAACATATCTTTCATATTTCATCATCAAATAATAAAAATCACAAGCTCTCATCAATGGCATAACTTAAAATATTCATCAAAATAAAAAATTCAAGCATGGGTTTTGTAGTACTCGAATCAATGATCTCAAAAATGTAAAAATTATCAAAAACCGAGCTAGACACATACCTTAATCAAGTTTGAAAGTGCCGAACCTAGGTTTTCTTTTCCTTTTTTTCTTATTTGGTTATTCGGCTATAGAGAAAATATGAACACACTAAGACTTATTTTATGATATAAATTATAATATATAGTTTTTAACTTGGTTTCCTATATTACCCTTTGAAACATTAATAACTAAAGCTTATATATTAAGAAGATATTCGTCCACATCACTTGCACGTGGTTTACTAATTCATTTTTTATTTTATATACATATAATTATATGTTTTACTATTATAACATATATTTATATTTAATTATAATACCATCCACTAGCACACAAAATGGACTATTTACTTCATAAAAGCTTCCACTTAAAAAGCCATTACCAGTTCAATCCTTATGATTAAAACTATCAAATTTTCCATTTATGCGTTTAAGTCCTTTTGTTTAATCGGACACGAAACGGCAAAATTAAGTCACAAAAATTTCACAGATATAAATTCACACAAAATAAGCACAGAAATTAATTTAAATATATTTTTCTAACTCGGATTCATGGTCCCGAAACCACTATTCCAATTAGGGTCTAAATTGGGCTGTTACAACTCTCCCCCGTTAGGGATTTTTGTCCTCTAAAATCTTACCGATGAATAGGTTCAAATAACGTTCTCTCATTGCTTCCTCAAGTTCCCAAGTTGCTTCCTCAACTCCGTGCTTATGCCACAACACTTTAACTAACAAAATTTTCTTATTACGTAATTCTTTAGTCTCACGAGCCAGAATACGAATTGGTTTTTCCTCATACATCATATTGGACTGAATCTCAATCAGGAATGTGAAGGATCGGATCGATATCTACGAAGCATCGAAACATGGAATACATTGTGGATCTTTTCTAACTTAGGTGGCAACAATAGTCTGTAAGCAACTGGCACGATAGGCTCTATTACCTCTTACGGCCCAATAAACCTCGGACTCAATTTGCCTTTGCGACCAATTGTAACGCCCTAATTTTTGGGTTTCTCTTAGATTGTTGTTCATCTGATAAAATGTTTGAACTTTGGTATCTGGGTGTGTAATGCATGTTTGGGGAGTGTTGATGGGCCTATGGAAGGCCCAGGTGTTGGTTAGAAACTCGGCAAAATTTTGTATTTTCGACTTAGGAGATAGGGGTCTCTTAGAAGTAGGTGTGATAAGAATATATGTGTGAAATGAGGCATAAGCTGGCCAGTGGTGGAGTGGCAATATGACGCCACTTAGGAGCTATAAAAGTGGCGCCTAAGTGAGCTTGGAGGTCCAAGGTTCAAGTCCCAGAGTGGGCATGTGTGGTGTTTAATTTTTGTGTTTGAACAGGTAAGAGTTTGAAGCAGAGTTGAACTCTGCTTAGGGTGAAATTTGAACCGGTCATAGGAGTGAATCAAGGAGCAAATTAAGGACTTTTGAATTTGAATAAAAGTGGCCGGCCAAGGGACTCTCTTGGGTGCAAATTCGGCAAGCAACATAGGTAAGGCACAATCGGCATTAGGGTCTCTTTTGGTGCCGATTTCGTTAGGCTTTTTTGTGGTTCTTTTTCTGATTTTTACTTAGCAATTAGGTCTTCCAAATTCTTCTTTTTCCTTCTTTTCTGCTCTAGTTGTCGAACCCTGTTATACCCCATTGCCGAACCCCTTTTGATCAAATACCTCTCCTCCTATTCTTCTCTTTAAACGTTTTCTCCTCTCCATTTGTTTCTTCTTGCCAAAACCAACTTCTCCTTCTTTCCTTGATTTCTTCTATAAGCCGATTTCTTGCCTGTCATCTCCCTTATTGCCGAATCATCTCACCCATTTTATTGGTTGAAACGACAAGGACACCATACCACTTATTCAAAAGCCGAAAGTATCTCCTTCTAACCATTCAAAAGCCGAATATCTCTAGAGCCACTTTTGTGTCGTTAAAGCTAGATTTACTATAGATCTAGCATAGATCTAAGTTAGTGGAAGCGTGAAAGCAATATTCTTCGATTGGAAGCATCGGTAAGCGATCTAATCACTAAGTACATTCGTTTTTCAACATCATAAAGAAAAGCCGAAACCCTTAGATCGTTAGGGGCATGTCGACCTTGTTTATAAAATTCTAATGCTATGGTTTGATTCTTTTGGTGCATTGGATAGCAAGGAAAGGTGATCAAATGAGGAGTTGTGTAACACCCTAAACCCGGCCTAGGCGTTACGACCAGATCTGGTGTGTCACACGATCCTAATACTAAGTTTACGACCCTTTTAGTCTTGTCGTGTCTTAAGTGAGGTTTGAATCAAAAGAGTAAGTTTGTTAAAACCAGTTTATTAATCCTTTAAGTTATCCATATTATTCACTCGTTGAGTTTTGAAAACATTCTTTAGATTTTGAAACCAGCGTAGCCTAAACTAGCGATTCTATAAAATGTAATTTAATCATCAAAGAAAAATTAAACCAAATAAAACTTAGATAGCGGCCTTATTACAAAATAAAACCCAAAAAAATAACTTAATAATAAAATACTTTAAACAAAATGAAAACCAGTTCTGCAGATGCTGTGGCCACTCCGAATCTCTCCTAGCTCCAAGCCCGCTATGGTTGAGGGTTACCTGCAGAGATGAAATAAGGGGTGAGTTTGACAACTCAGTGTATAACATAATCTCAACCATAGGCCAAAACATATCAAGCCTCAGAATCAGATTAATTGGGCCTTAGCCCATTACAGAAATCAGGTTAAGCCCATAGGCCCATAACAGATTCAGATCAGATATAATATGCAAACAAAAACCCAACCCAAATCCATCCATAACACCCCCGTACCAGCCTTACACCATGTGGGGAGACTACTCAACCCACCCAACCGCTACACACCACAGATATTGCAGTGAGGCTGCCAGATATAATTTGCAGCGAGGCTGCCAGATATTGTGACGAGGTCACCAGATCAGATATTGTGGCGAGGCCACCAGATTGCAGCAAGGCTGCCAGAACGCTTCCTCCATCATAAACCCATACCCCATGCAACAGATATATAAACACTAGCATGCAACATATAACATCTCATGCATCAGATATGCTCACATTAAATGGTAACTCATGCAGATACATAAAATCATACATTTCATACAGAATTGACCCTAGGGGTATAATAGTCTTTTTACACCTAGAGGTATTTTGGTAATTTTCCATATTTAAGGGTATTTTAGTCCTTTTTCATATTTTCAGAGATTTTGTGCAAATCCAATAAATTATCAGCCCTCATATAACCACAGAAGTCCATTTAAGCCAAATTTCCAGTTTTGCCCTTTTTAGCCTAAAACCCCTAATGGGCCTTACTAAGTCCATTTCGTCTCTAGCCCATTACGTCTAATTTTTAGGTTTAGTTTACCAACTTAACCATCTTTTTCTTGTTCATGTTACCAGAAAGTCTTTAACGGTCATTTTCCAACTTGAGCTCGGAAGCCCATTGGGCCCACCTTGGCCCATCGAAGCCCAACTTACCAAAACGCTCGAAATTGCACCTTCTGCAATTTCGCCACCGTCAATTTCCAATGTGACCACAATAGAGTATTCGGCTACTCTTAGATCCCTCCAAGACTGATTTTCGGTCACTTTCGATCGGTCACTTTAGCACAGTTTTCGGTTATTATGGCCTTTAACCATCCTAGTCTATGATGGAGATACGTTACACACCTGTTAATGGATGAAACAACGACGGAATCCACGTACGAAGAGCCTACAATCGAACGATAATTTTTAGTCTAATATTCTATAACCAAAGAGCCATAAACCCTTACCATAATCGGCCTACGTGGCCTAAGCATCGAAATCTTACCCCTTTTTGTCGATTGTGGACTAAATCCTACTGTCCCGCAGCGTTTAGCCTTCCGAGTCCTTAGTTGCACAGCCTCTTGATCGCACTAACATAATCAAACCAAAAGAGAACGGCCAACACGCCCTTAGTCATTAACGTTAGCCTCCCCATAAGGGGTTTCGACTTTTCATGCCCTAAATATGAATGATTAACTAGAAAGGGTACTTACCACTATGATATCAGCCCAAGAAATATCTTAGATACGAGTATAATCTTGATTCACAACTACTCCTTCTACGAACCCGCAAGAGAAAAGAGTCGGTTTGAGATTCGGCTCTCAATGAAGGTTTTCGGTTCCAAAAAGAAGAGATAAAGTTCTGATCCTCAGAATATTCGGTTCAACAAGAAACAAGAGGCTTTAAGAAATGGAAGAAGAAAAGAGAGAGTGATGGTGCGAGGATTCGGCCAAGAGGTTATGGAAAAATATTGATAAGAGAATAGGGAGAAGAGAGGTATACGGCTATTGAGAAATCGGCAAGGTGTAAGGGGTTTCGGTCAAATAAGAGAATCGGTAATAGGGTGGTTGTTAGCTTTAGAGACGATCAAAAATAAAAACAAGGTGAAAATAGGGAGATATGGGCGATAGAAAGAGGAAATAGAAGAGAAAGAACCTAAGAATTGAGGTTGAAGAGGAGAAAAGGTGAGCAATTGATTTCACAGGGAAAATACGGCACAAGGTTGTATTTTGGAAGTCCTATATTCGGCTACCAGCAAACTGAAGAGACAAAAAAGAACCCAAACACTAACCCTGACTACAATTCGGCTAAACAAAAGAAAAAGAAAGCCTAGCACCCAAAACTCCCTTATCACATTCGGCACTCTCCTCCTCAATTGCCGAAATTACAAGCACCAAGCCCCCTAGCCGAATTACACTTGCAGAGTCCCTAAATCGGCCACCTCCTTTGAAATTCAAAAGCTCCTCAACTCCCTCCTAGATTTGCTCATTGACCGATTCAAACTCCTTCCCAAGCAGAGTTCAATTCTGCTTCAAATTCTTACCTGCTCAAGCTCAAAAATAAAACACCACACTTGCAACCTCTGCAGCTTGAACCTTGGACCTCCAAGCTCATTTAGGTGCCACCTTTTAAGGAGTCTAGTGGCGTCTCCCTTGCCACTTTACCACTGATTCATTTGTGTCTTATTTCGCCCGCAATTTCTTAAGACCCTTACTTTCAATGATCCCCTATCTCCTAAGCTTAGAATTTAAAATTTTGCCGAGCTCCTAACCAACACATGGGCCTTCCATAGGCCCATTATCATACTCCAAACATGCATTACACACCCAAATACTAGCATTTCAACATTTTATCAGATAAGAACAATCTAAGAAAAACCTAAAAATTAGGGCGTTACAAGTTGAAGGCTACGATTCATTTAGACCTAGTTCTTATTTCGGCAGCTAGGTAAAGGCTTTTAGGGACTTAGGCCATGTTGGCCGACTTTGGTAAGAAGATTATGCTTTATTAGTTATTGAGGTTTATGCTAATACATTAGTGTTCAATTGTAGGCTATTTGTACGTGGGTTCTTCAACACTTCGACAGCTAACAGGTGTGTAACGCATCTCCCTCATAGACTAGGACAGCGAAGGCCGTAATGACCGAAAACTATTCTAAAGTGACCGATTAAAAGTGACCAAAAATCAGTCTTAGAAGGATCTAAGAGTAGCCGAATACTCTATTATGGTCAAACTAGGAATTAACGAGGGCGAAATTGCAGAAGGTGCAATTTTGAGCATTTCGGTAAGTTGGGCTTGAATGGGCCAAAGGTGGGCCCAATGGGCTTCTGAGCCCATATCAGTAAAATCGTCATTAAAAGCATTCTGGCGGTATGTTGAGAATAAACCGGTTAAAATTAACAATCTGAACATTAAAATTTGGATTTAACGGGCTTAAGACGATAATAGATTTAGTAAGGCCCATTAGGGGTTTTTAGGGCTAAAAAGGGCAAAATTGGAAACTAAGGTTAAAAGGACTTCTGTAAACACTAATGGACTAGTAATTATTTGGACTTGCATAAAAACCCTGAAAATCGGTAAAAAGACTAAAATACCCCTAAGTATGGAAAATTACCATTTTACCCCTAGGTGCAAAATGACCTTTATACCCCTAGGGTAAATTCTGTATGAAATGTATGATTTTCTATTTCTGTATGTCATATCTCATGATACATGTGTATATCTGATGCATGAGATTCTGTATGTTATATGTCATAACATGTATGTTTGTCGCATGGGGTTTGGGTTTATGATGGAGGAAGCGTTCTGGCAACCTCGCTGTAATCTGGTGGCCTCGCCACATATATATCTGTTCTGGTGGCCTCGCCACATATATATCTATTCTGGTGGCTTCGCCACAATATCTATAACTGGTGACCTCGTCACAATATCTGGCAGCCTCGCTGCAAATTTCTGTGGTGTGTAGCGGTTAGGTGGGTCGAGTAGTCTCCCCACATGGTGTAAGGCTGGTACGGGGGTGTTATGGATGGATCTAGGTTGGGCTTTCTGTTTGCATATTATATCTGATCTGTATTTGTTATGGGCCTATGGGCTTAACCTGATTTCTGTAATGGGCCAAGGCCCAATTAAATCTGAATCTAAGGCTTGATCTGTTTTGGCTTATGGTTGAGATTATGTTACACACTGAGTTATCAAACTCACCCCTTAATTTTATCTCTGCAGGTAACCCTCAATCTTAGTGGGCTTGGAGCTGTGAGAGATTCGGAGTGGCCACAGCATCTGCAAATTCGGTTTTGTTTTACTTTAAGTATTTTATTTTGCTATTTTTGGGTTTTAATTGTAATAAGGCCGCTATTTAAATTTCTTAATTGGTTTTATTTTCTTTAATGGGTTGATTTACATTTTATCGAAACTGATAGTTGTAGGCTGAGCGGGTTTTTTCCAAACTCCTAAAAATGTTTTCAAACTTATCGAGTTCAACGATTGGATATTCTAAAAACTTAACAAAATGACTTTTCACAACCTTGCTGTTCTAATAAAAATATCACCTAAGTCATAACAAGCAAAAGGTCATAATCTGAGTTATAGGTTCATGTGACACACCAGATCTGGTCATAACGTCCAGGCCGGGTTTGGGGTGTTACACTAAATCTGAGTATCTTCTTACACGGTTAGACTTTTAAAAAGACTTTATCCCCGATCTGAAATTCTATATCTTTACATTTTGAGTCCGCATATGATTTCTGACGATCAGATGCTACTTTTAGACTCTCACGGATCACTTTCACCTTCTGTTCAGTTTCTCTGATCAAGTCAACCCCATGTATCTTATTTTCATTGAGCTCAGTCCAATACAATGGTGTACGACACTTGCGACCGTACAAAGCCTCATAAAGTGCCATTTTGATACTCGACTGAAAACTATTATTATACGCAAATTCAACCAAAGATAGGTATCGTTCCCACGTACCTTCGAACTCGAGATTGCAACATCTCAGCATATCCTCTAGTATTTGAATGATTCGCTCGGACCGACCATCTATCTACGTATGGAAAGCAATACTAAAATGTAGTTTAGTACCTAGAGCATCTTACAGTTTCTTCCAAAACCACGATGTGAACCTCAGATCTCTATCTGAAATAATAGAAATAGGCACACCATGTAATCTCACAATCTGAGAAATATATAATTCAGCTAAGTTGTTAAGTCAGTAATCTGTACAAATTGGAACAAAATGAGCCGACTTAGTCAATCTATCCACAATAACCCAGATGCATCTTTTTTGCTCGAGGTCAACGATAGACCAAATACAAAATCCATCATGACCCTGTCCCATTTCCATTCAGGTATTATAATCGGCTGAAGTAATCCAGAAAGTATCGATGCTCAATTTTTACTTGTTGATAGATTAAGCATTTTGAAACAAAGTTAGAAATGTCTCGTTTCATACCTTGCCACTAGTAAAGGGGTATTAGATCGTTATACATCTTTGTACTACCTGGATGAATAGATAATCGACTGTTGCGAGCTTCATTCAGAATCATCTAAATCAACTCTGAATTCCTCGGGACACATATCCGGTCTTTGAATCTCAAACAGTCATCAGCGTCAACTCAAAACTCTGAATCAGCATTTGAATCACATTGAGATTGTTTTGCTATTAATTCAGTATCAACCTTCTAGGCATCATAAATTTATTAGACAAACAACGGTCTTGCCTTCAATTCAGCTATCATCGAACCATCATCAGACATAGCTATATATGCATTCATTGCACGCAAAGCAAATAGTGATTTTTGGCTTAGAGTATCAGCAACAACATTAGCCTGTCCTCGGTGGTAGTCAATCACAAGCTCATAGTCTTTCAGCAACTCCAACCATCGGCGTTGTCTCAAATTCAGATCTTTCTGAGTCATCAAATATTTCAAACTTTTATGATCAGAATAAATATGACATTTTTCACTGAACAAATAGTATGCCAAATCTTCAGTGCAAACACAATAGCTGCCAACTCTAGGTCATGTGTCAGATAATTCCTTTTATGTGGCTTTAACTGTCCTGAGGAATAAGCTATAACTCTGCCCTCCTACATCAAAACACAACCGAGACCATTGAAAGATGCATCATTGTAGATAACAAATTCTTTACCCGATTCTGGCTGAACCAACACTGGAGTTTTGATCAAAAGGGCTTTTAACTGATCGAAACTTTTCTGGCACTTTTCTGACCATTCGAACTTAACATCTTTCTACAAATAACTTTTTCATCGGAGCTGCAATCATAGAGAAATCCTTCATGAACCGTCTGTAATAACCAGCAAGTCCTAGAAAGCTTCGGACTTTAGAAATATTCTTCGGGGGTTTCGCCAAGTATAGCCAAAATTTTACTCGAATCAACCCGAATACCCGAAGTTGATACGACATGACCCTGAAAACTGACTTCACTTAACCAGAACTCACATTTACTGAACATTGCATACAATTGTTTATCTCGCAAAGCCTGTAGCACTAGTCTCAAACGTTTAATATGTTCATGTAAGAGTATGCCCAAAGATCAATCACGAGATGGTTGTGATAACATACTTGATTTATCATGTTTATTAATATAAGGCTTTGCCATTATTATTTCAGTTTCATTTCTGTGTGTATAAATAAACTGTTTTATAATAATGTCCTGAGAATAATATGATTGTTCTTAAAAGATCCTTAGTCAAGTATTATTGTTGGCTAGGACAATAATAATGCATTAAGACTAACATGCAGTTGATAGATGATAAAGAGTTGTCATTGATATGGAGTGTCAGAATCAATGCATGAATGTGTCTGTTAGAGAACAACATATTAGACTGACCCACTATGAGTATGTTTCTTGGATTATTATGTAATTGTCGCAATATTACTCATAGTGATTAATATGTATATGATCCTCATACTTGAGATCATCATCATCCCAACATTGTGAGTTGTATATTTTGATATAGTCAAACGAACACCGTAATTGGTTGTTCTATAAAGACTAATGTTGGATATACCACAATCTATGTAGAGGGATATGGTTGATCAATATAGGATAAGTCCCTCCTACATAATAGGAGTAATATCTCAGGCCACTTGATTGAGTGAGACTAGAAATGCATGGCCATGCTCAAATAAGTTGATATGAGATGTCATACTTATTTGTATATCATAGTCTACTCAAGGTATCAAGAAACATGGGATGGACTATGCAAGTGTGACTATTCCATGACTTGTGTCCATTCCAAAGATATAGGACGTAAGGATTAATGCATGAAAGGTTAATCACAAAAGGTTATGTCGAATCATGACTTCTTGTAACTTAGGTAGCAATAATGCATTGCTAGATGCCACTCATTGTTTGTAACATTAGAATCATTCTAATATTACTACTAACGTTACAAAAACCTATAGGGTCACACCCTACGATTGAAATGAACGGAGTAAAACATAGTTGGTATTGTGTCTGGTTGTCACATGAATTAAATTAATTATAGAATTAATTTAATTGCGGAATCAAGCTGTTGAACATACTATATGTACAATGATGTTGTACACATAATCAGAACATAATTTTTCTAAATATATGAATTTGGTTCATATATATAAATTTAAATAAATATAGTTTACCGAAATCTTTATTATAATTAATATAATTATAATTTTCGGTTAAATGTTATTATATTTATTTTAATGATGACTATTATGTTTGGATTAATTTTAATGAATTAATATTCGTTATAAAGATATACCAATTAATACGGAGTTATATATGGCAAGGGTAAAAAACCTAAAGAGCTAATATATATGCAATCCCGAAACTATGTTAAGTAGGTCTAGCAGCCGTCAAGCATAAAAATCTCTAAAAAATAGTTTTCTGAAATTTCTATCGTTCATTGTCAATCGGGTGGACTATATAGAGGCTGACATCAGAAAAGGTTGCGACTTGGTTCGATAGTGATTCGGTATTCATATTGCCTAGGCGTCGCTGTCTACTCAGATTGAAGTTTCGGTAATTTCGAAACCTTTATCACCCCGATTTATTCCTTACACATGGATCCATGGTTTGGATCGCCGGAACATTTTATTAATTTTATTTTTTCCGCTGCGCCTTAGAGGCACCGGTGTTCCAACAGTGGTATCAGAGCCACTTGTGTGATACGAATTCGAGTTTAAATACTTGGGTGATGCAATTGTATGAGATGCATGTTTTAATTTTATTATGATTTTCCTGTTTAAATCGTTTAAGCGAAATTTGATAACTGTTCCTTTCGATAAGTGATTAAATGTTAATCATGGTGTTATGGCCTATTCAGTTTTATGTTATTACTGTAAACATTAAGAAATCTGTTAGCAGTGATTTTTACAATTTCCAGTAAGAGTATACTGGCTAGTGGAACAAGGGTTGTTCCGATATGAAACCTCAAGGATTAAAATCCTGAAAACAAGATTCTGTTGATAAAAGTTATCAAATCGTGAGGTTTCATTTGACTGGGGTACACGGTGTTTGAAATACATAGTTATAGCCCGATGACCCATTTGATGAAAGGTTGTAATTTTATAAATACGGCCTGCGTGTCGTGCCTTACTACTATTCTTTTGTATTTCTCTTCTCATCTTACTCCCTCGTATGTAAAACGAGTTTCTGAATTTTGTAATTTGTAAAAGTTGCTGTGGACTAGACGAGAAGGAAGATGGGTGGACTAGTGTGGATCGACAGCTTATGAAATGTCTTATACCTTTAGGTTCCCTATTGGTTCTCCTATTGGCTTGGGTTGAACCACCATAGTTTATGGGCTATAACTATTGCATTTATTTATTGCTTTACTTATTCATGTATGAGATGCTATGGATGTCTAAAGCATGCAAATTTGGTAATAATAAACCCCATTAATTGCTGAGATCAATTAAAAGATTAAATGGACTAAAGTAGACCATAATTGGTGAGATGTAACACTCTAATAAAATCCCTCTATTAAAATATTAAGTCAACATGGCCTTCTAATTTATGCCCTCGTTAAGGCCTGGATCAATACTATGTAGGTTTTGCCAAAGCGAAGTACTAGTATTTATCTTGGTTAAATGCGAAGAATAAATAAGTGATATTCACTGGTTAAAAATTGGTTAATGACTTAACTATGTTACTCTAATAGGATTAGAAACCTAGAGGCAAGTAATTTGGATATATCATAAGATGATTAGAATAAGAGTTGTTCACCAAATTGTAGGAGTTACATATGATGTAATTAGCAAGTGTTGCTTACCTAAATAACCATAATCTTGAGAGTAAAGCCAAAGCTGGCTTAAGAGGAGGTGAAATATGGATCCTTGACCCACTAGAAATACTTTCAAGAAAGTCTTTTCAAAATTAATATATGAGGGTTATTAATTTTGAAATAGTGGGAAACATCATATAATAAAGTCCTTTTAATGATTGATATAAACTTGATAAATTTATTCACACGCATATTTTATTGTTGTAGATATATTATGGCTGCAAACACTAATACACTCCCATTGCGATTGGTCCTTGAGAAGGACAAATTGAATGGTTTGAACTTTCTTGACTGGTTCCGTAACTTAAGGATTGTCCTCAAACAAGAACAGAAATTATATGTCATTGAAAAATCACTTCCTAATGAACCACCTGCTAATGCCTCGAGGGCTGATAAAGATGCTTACAAGAAGCATCTCGATGATATGGTAGACGTTCGATGTCTTATGCTTGCCACTATGAATCCTGAGCTTCAAAAGCAACATGAGGATATGGTTGCTTATGATATGATCGAGCACTTGAAAGAACTATATCAAGGGCAACCAAGGCAAAAAAGGTTCGATATCTCTAAGGCCTTATTCCAATGTAAGTTGGCTGAAGGAAGCCCAGTAGGACCTTATGTCCTTAAGATGATTGGTTATATTGAAAGCCCGTCTAAGCTTGGGTTTCCATTGGGCCAAGAGTTGGCCACTGATGTTATTCTGCAATCGTTGCCGGATAGCTACAGCCAGTTTATCCTCAATTTCAATATGAATGAAATTGATAAGCTCTGCCACAATTGCTTAGTATGTTACAAACTGCTGAAGGCAACATGAAAAAGGTTGGACCGAAGCCCATACTGATGGTCCGTAACAATAAGGGCAAGGGAAAGGCCAAAGTCCCAACAAAGCCTAAGGGTAAAGGTAAGCCCAATCTTGGAAAAGGAAAGGCTGCACTGAAACCTAAAGGTGGGGTGTCTAAGGAAGGAAATTGTTTTCATTGTGGTGTGACTGGACATTGGAAGCGGAACTGCCCTGTCTATCTTGAGGAAATCAAGAAGGCCAAAGCAAGCGGAACGTCTGCTTCAGGTATTTATGTTATTGATATTAATTTATCAACTACTACTTCTTGGGTATTAGATACTGGTTGTGATTCTCATATTTGTACTTCTGTACAGGGACTACAAAGGAGTAGGACCTTGGCTAGAGGAGATATGGACCTGCGAGTTGGAAATGGAGCAAGAGTTGCTGCATTAGCTGTGGGAACATATACTCTATCTTTGCCTAGTGGACTTGGTTTAATTTTAGAGGATTCTTATTTTGTGCCCAGTTTGACTAAAAACATTATTTCAATTTCTTGTTTAGATAAAATTGGTTTTAAGATAATAATTAAGAACAATTGCTGTTCCTTTTATCTCAAGAATGTTTTCTATGGTCCAGCACAATTGGTTAATAGCCTCTATATTTTAGATCAAATGAATCCCATTTAGAACATAAATACTAAAAGATCGAAAATAAATGACTCAAATCAAACTTATCTTTGGCATTGTCGTTTGGGCCACATAAGTGAGAAGCGCATATCCAAACTCCATAAAGATGGTCTCTTGGATTCATTTGTTTTTGAACAATTTGAAGTATGTGAATCTTGCTTATTAGGAAAAATGACTAAATCTCCTTTTACTGGTAAAAGTGAGCGAGCTAGTGATTTATTGGGCTTAATACATTCTGATGTATGTGGACCAATAAATACCCAAGCCAGAGGTGGATTTTACTACTTCATTACTTTCACTGATGATTTTAGTAGATATGGATATGTTTATCTCATGCGCCATAAGTCTGAGGCCCTTGAAAAGGTCAAGGAATTCAAGAATGAAGTACAAAATCAACTAGGCAAAACTATCAAGACACTTCGATCTGATCGAGGTGGAGAGTATTTGAGCTTAGAGTTTGATGATCTTTTGAATGAATGTGGGATTATCTCACAACTTACTCCTCCTGTTACTCCTCAATGGAATAGAGTTTCTGAGAGAAGAAATCGAACTCTATTAGACATGGTTCGATCCATGATGAGTCATGCTGATCTACCGACTTCCTTTTTGGGACATGCACTTGAAACAGCTGCTTTCACACTAAATCGTGTTCCATCTAAATCGGTTCAAAAGATGCCATATGAGATGTGGACTAGGAAAGGTCCCAGTATGTCTTTTATGAAAATTTGGGGTTGTGAAGCTTATGTTAAACGTCAGACGTCTACTAAGCTTGAACCCAAATCTGAAAGGTGTATTTTTGTAGGGTATCCGAAAGAAACCAAAGGATATTATTTCTTTAATCCCACTAAGAACAAAGTGTTTGTTGCTCGGACTGGTGTCTTCCTAGAGAGAGAATTTGTTTCCAGAAAAGGAAGTGGGAGAAACATTGAACTTGAAGAAATTCGAGAATCACAGGATACCACCAAACCAGAGATTGAACAATAGCAAATTCCACAAGAAATTGAGGAACAAGTAACTGCTGTAGAAACACAACCACCGCGTAGATCTTTAAGAGAACGCCATGCACCTGAGAGATATGGATTTCTTATTACAATGCATGGTGACATTCTTCTTTTAGATCAAGATGAGCCTAGGACTTATCAAGAAGTGGTGGCAAGCCCAGACTCTGAGAAATGGCTCAAGGCCATGAGATCTGAGATGGATTCCATGTATGAAAACCAAGTATGGACTTTGGTTGACCCACCCGAAGGGGATAAACCTATAGGGTGCAAGTGGGTTTTCAAAAAGAAAACCGACATGGATGGTAATGTACGAACATACAAGGGGCGATTAGTCGCTAAAGGTTTTTATCAAATTCATGGTGTTGACTATGATGAAACTTTTTCTGCTGTAGCTATGTTTAAATCCATCAGGATCTTGCTCGCCGTAACTGCATTTCATGATTATGAAATCTGGCAGATGGATGTCAAAACTGCTTTCCTTAATGGGAAACTTGAAGAGGATGTGTGCATGACACAACCTGAAGGTTTTGTCAATCCAAAGGATGCTAGAAAGATATGTAAGTTACAAAGATCCATTTATGGATTAAAGCAAGCTTCTCGAAGTTGGAATTTTCGTTTTAATAATGCAATCAAAGAGTTTGGTTTTATCAAAAATGAAGATGAGCCATGTGTTTACAAGAAAGTTAGTGGGAGCATAATCACATTCTTGGTACTGTATGTGGATGACATACTTATCATGGGAAATGACATACCTATCTTACAGTCCATTAAGACTTGGTTAGGAAGTTGTTTTTCTATGAACGACTTGGGCGAAGCCACTTACATCTTAGGAGTCAAGATCTATAGAGATAGATCGAGACGACTACTAGGTCTAAGTAAAAGTACATACATAGACAAAGTATTGAAAAGGTTCAATATGGAATAATCTAAGAGAGGATTCCTACCTGTGAGACATGGTATTTCACTCTCGAAGGAAATGTGTCCTTCAATTCCACAAGAGAGAGAACGCATGAGTAAAATTCCATATGCTTTTGCTATTGGATCTATCATGTATGCCATGTTATGTACCCGTTCAGATGTCTCATATGCCTTAAGTATGACGAGCAGGTACCAAGTAGATTCTGGTGAAAGTCACTGGACCACAGTCAAGAATATCCTTAAGTACTTAATAAGAACTAAGCATATGTTCCTAATATACGGAGGTGAGGAAGAGTTAAGTGTAAAAGGTTACACTGATGCTAGCTTCCAAACCGACAAGGATGATTCTCAATCGCAATCAAGTTTTGTGTGTTGCCTTAATGGTGGTGCTATGAGCTGGAAGAGTTCAAAGCAAAGTACAGTAGCCAATTCTACAACAGAGGCCGAGTATATTGCAGCTAGTGAGGTAGCAAAAGAAGCGGTTTGGATCAAAAAGTTCATTACTGAATTAGGGGTTGTGCCTAGCATATCGGATGCTATAGAACTTCAATGTGATAACAATGGAGCCATCGTACAAGCTAAAGAACCCAGATCTCACCAGCGATCCAAACATATACTTAGGTGCTACCATCTTATTCGAGAGATTATCAATCGAGGGGATGTAGAGATATGTAGAGTACCTACAGATGATAACATTGCTGATCCCCTGACCAAGCCTCTGACACAGCAGAAGCATGATCGTCACACTAAGTCACTTGGTATTAGATATATGAGTGATTGGTCTTAATGCTAGTGGAAGATTGTAAGAGTATGCCCAAAGATCAATCACGAGATGGTTGTGATAACATACTTGATTTATCATGTTTATTAATATAAGGCTTTGCCATTATTATTTCAGTTTCATTTCTGTGTGCATAAATAAACTGTTTTATAATAATGTCCTGAGAATAATATGATTATTCTTAAAAGATCCTTAGTCAAGTATTATTGTTGGCTAGGACAATAATAATGCATTAAGACTAACATGTAGTTGATTGATGATAAAGAGTTGTCATTGATATGGAGTGTCAGAATCAATGCATGAATGTGTGTGTTAGAGAACAACATATTGGACTGGCCCGCTATGAGTATGTTTCTTGGATTATTATGTAACTGTCACAATATTACTCATAGTGATTAATATGTATATGATCCTCACACTTGAGATCATCATCATCCCAACATCGTGAGTTGTATATTTTGATATAGTCAAAAGAACACCGTAATTGGTTGTTCTATAAAGATTGATGTTGGATATACCACAATCTATGTAGAGGGATATGGTTGATCAATATAGGATAAGTCCCTCCTACATAATAGGAGTAATATCTCAGGCCACTTGATTGAGTGAGACTAGAAATGCATGGCTATGCTCAAATAAGTTGATATTAGATGTCATATTTATTTGTATATCATAGTCTACTCAAGGTATCAAGAAACATGGGATGGACTATGCAAGTGTGACTATTCCATGACTTGTGTCCATTCCAAAGATATAGGACTTAAGGATTAATGCATGCAAGGTTAATCACAAAAGGTTATGTCGAATCATGACTTCTTGTAACTTAGGTAGCAATGATGCATTCCTAGATGCCACTCATTGTTTGTAACATTAGAATCGTTCTAATATTACTGCTAATGTTACAAGAACCTATAGGGTCACACCCTACGATTGAAATGAACGGAGTAAAACATAGTTGGTATTGTGTCTGGTTGTCACATGAATTAAATTAATTATAGAATTAATTTAATTGTGCAATCAAACTGTTGAACATACTATATGTACAAGGATGTTGTACACATAATCAGAACATAATTTTTCTAAATATATGAATTTGGTTCATATATATAAATTTAAATAAATATATTTTACTGAAATCTTTATTATAATTAATATAATTATAATTTTCAGTTAAACATTATTATATTTATTTTAATGATGTGTTCGGATTAATTTTAATGAATTAATATTCGTTATAAAGATATACCAATTAATACGGAGTTATATATGGCAAGGGTAAAAACCCTAAAGAGCTAATATATAGGCAATCCCGAAACTACGTTAAGAAGGTCTAGCAGCCGTCAAGCATAAAAATCTCTGAAAAATAGTTTTATGAAATTTCTATCGTTCATTGTCAATCGGGTGGACTACATAGAGGCCGACATCGGAAAAGATTGTGGCTTCGTTTGATAGTGATTCAGGATTCACATTGCTTAGGCGTCGCTGTCTACTTAGATTGAAGTTTCGGTAATTTCGAAACCTTTATCACCCCGATTCGTTCCTTACACATGGATCCATGGTTTGGATCGCCGGAACATTTTATTAATTTTATTTTTTTCCGCTGCGCCTTAGAGGCACCGGTGTTCCAACAGTTCGATTTCATCATGGGAGTAGATCAGAATATCATCTATAAATACAACCACAGACTGATCTAGATATGGCCTAAAGATCCAGTTCATTAAATCTATAAACACAGAAGGTGCATTAGTAAGTCCAAAAAGCATGACCAAAAACTCATAGTGTCCGTACCTTGTTCGAAAAGCTGTCTTTGGTACATCAGAGTCTTTAACTCGCAACTGATAGTAGCCTGATCTCAAATCTATCTTGAAAAACATTGTAGCCCCTTTCAATTGATCAAACAGATCATCAATCCATAGTAATAGATACTTATTCTTTATAGTCACCTTATTGAGCTATCTATAATCAATACACATTCAAATTGTTCCATATTTCTTTTTCACAAACAAAACTGGTGCATCCCAAGAGGAGAAACTCAATCGCATCAAAACCTCTATCTATTAACTTTTACAACTAAGCTTTCAACTCTTTTAATTTAGTAGGTGTCATTCCATACGGAGCTATGGATATCGAAGTCATCCCAAGCATTATCTCGATACCAAACTCTACTTCTCAAATAGGTGGCAAACATGGTAATTCTTTAGGGAACACATCTGGATACTCACACACAACTGGTACTGATTTAATATTTCTTTCGGCCACTTAACTATGAGTACATAAGCAAGATAAACTTTACAACCTTTCTTCACATATTTCTGAGCTAACATCGAAGAAACTACTACTGGTAACCCATTCAGATCATTAAACTCAATCCGAATAATCTCACTATTCTGGTATCGTAGGTCAATAATCTTTCTCTTGCAGTTCACAGCGGCATCATGCAAAGTCAACCAGTCCATGCCTAGAATTATATCGAACTCATCAAATGGCAACAACATCAGATCAGCCGAAAAGCACATATCTTAAACCATCAAGGGACAATTTTTGCACACTTTATCGACCATAACACACCGGCCCAAGAGGTTTGACACTCTAATCAAAAACTCAATAGACTCAATTGGCAGAGTTTTACTAAATACTAAAGTCTCACACACATAAGAATGAGTCGAGCTAGGATCAATCAATGTAATTACACTAGTATCAAAAAGAGTAAATGTACCAGCAATAATATCTGGGGACGAAGCCTCCTCCCGTGCACGAATAGCGTAGGCTCTGGTATGTGCACGAGCCTCAGATCTAACTACTGTATCTTTAGTCCCTTTTTAACTGCCACTCGTATTACCCACATTTCTGGGTGGTCTACCCCGAGCTACAGTATTACCCGCTCTCATATTCTGCACTAGATTTTCTTCAGCCAACTATGGGCAATCTTGAATATAATGATCCATTGATCCACATTTAAAACAGGCTCGATCATGCAATCTACAACTGCCAGGATGTCTTTTACCATAGTGTTTACACTCGGGTTGATTTGATTTGACATTACCCACACTAGCCACTAAGGTAGCTCTTGAGCTCGTAGGTAGTCTGTTCTGATCCCATCTGGAATAACCTGAAGTGGCCTTGGAACGATTGAAATCATCTTAAAACTTCTTTGATGTCGACTGGAATGACTTACTAGGTGTTCTTTTACATACATCTCTGGCCTCAAAATCAACCTTTCTTTTCTCTTTCCCAAGCTCTTCAGATTTGCAAGCTCACTCAACCAGTACCACGAACTCTTTTATCTCAAGTATGCCAACTAACAGTTTAATGTCTTCAGTCAACCCATCTTCAAATCTTTTACACATTATAGCCTCGGTAGAAACACACTCTCGGGCATACCGGCTGAGTCTCACAAATTTCCTCTCATACTCCGTCACAGTCATCTTACCCTGTTTCAGTTCTAAAAATTCTTTGCGCTTCTAATCAATAAATATCTGGCTGATATATTTCTTATGGAACTCAGCCTGAAAGAACTCCCAAGTCACCTGCTCCTTCGGAACCACTGATACTAGGGTATTCTACCAGTGATAGGCTGTGTCTCGAAGCAAGGATATGGCACATTTCAGACATTCATCCGGAGTGCAGGACAACTCATCAAAGATACAAATAGTATTATCAAGCCAAAGCTCAACCCGCTCAACATCATCATCATCAGTAGCTTTAAACTCTTCAGCCCCATGTTTTCTGATTTTATCCATAGGTGGCCTATTCAATCTCAATGGATCACTTACTTGGTGTAACACCCCAAACACAGCCCAGGCATTATGGCTGAATCTGGCAATGTCACATCGAGGGGTGACTCGTACAAATCAAAGTTGATGGATAACCCTAAATCCTCTGGTTAAACGATAATTTAAAATCCAATATTTTAAAAGGATAAGTTTTTTATTTTAAAATCGTCCCCCATAGTTATATTTTAGTTCAACCAATATCCACACTATTGAAAACTTTGTGAGTTTTTTAAAAAAAAAAACCCTTGAGTTTGTTAATTGAAAACCTTGGTTTGCAAACCTTTATTTCTGTTGTCTATTTATAGCAGAAGCTTTTGTTTCAAAAACATTTGTTTCTTAAGTTGAGTTTGTGTAAAAATATTATTTTGGCTTCACATTTGAAGAAAAATAGGTTTCAAGTTATTAGTTGAGCAATCAATACTAAAAAAAAAAAACAACCAAAACAAAACCAGAGATAAAGGCCTTATTATATTGAACCTACAAAAAATAATTTAAAATACTGTAACGTAAATAAAGGTCTAAGTCTAAACAGCTTGCTACGTTGCCACCTCTAAGTCCTCCCTAAACGTTGAACCGCCAACTGAGTATCACCTGAAAAATTTTAAAAAGGGGGTGAGTTTATGAAAACTCAGTGTTACAACCCACAACGATTGCAAAGCATGCATCACATCAATTAGGCCTAAGCCCATTTCAACAACGGTGGCATTAGGGTCTTAGCCTATAATAGCCTCGGTTGGGCCTAAGCCCAATCACATTAACGGTGGTCGTTGGGCCCTAGCCAATAATGGCCTCAGTTGGGCTTGAGCCCATATCACATACAATAACAATATATGCAATGCACAAATGTCCCATCTAACCCTGCACTCCCCCTTCCAACCCTACACTCTTGTGGGAATTAAATCAACCCCCCATCCCTACACTCCAATGTAGCACTGATTGCGGCACTATCAATATTACAACACAGCTGTCAAGCACATGTTAGGCTTAAAAAGACATCGGTGGATCCACAGTCGTCAAGCGACCATGTGATCCTCATATATCAATCACTTCCTCCAAACATAATCCCATCCCCATGTAGCATAGTATTGAACGAATGCAACAAAACATACATATGGCATACAAATCAGTCACAAATCAGGTAGGGGCATTTTAGTTATTTTTCCCTTAAGGGCATATCGGTCATTTTTCAATATGGCCTAAATTCATAAGTTGGTCTGTTAACAATTCCACAATTATTCTACGTGTTTTATGTCATTTTTATTAGTTACAAATGCACTAGGGCCCAAAAGCCCAATACATAGCCTAAGTGGGGCCCACAGTCTCATATGGCTCCTTAGGCCCAAATTCACCATAGGCCATGTAATCATCTTGACCATCTCGTCCTTTCTTACCAATCCATAAATTTTACTCGAGATAAACCCACGAGCTTGTCGGGTCCATTTCGGCCCAGTTGGCCAAAAAGTGGCCTAAGTCCATGAAATCGCTCATGAGGCCTCCTACATCGTATCGATCTCCTTCACACAAGCGTTCGCACACTCGCGGGGTTACCGTAGCCAAACTTTCAGTTTTTCAGCTTTTCAACATTTCGGCTTTTCTGCATTTTAGCTTTTCAAGATTTGTCGATCTATCGTGTGTGCGGGGTGTGTACACACCTTAATGGAGAGAAGCATAGTAGTCCTCTAGCGTAGAACCTAAATCCGAATAAGATACCTGGTTAGCTACCCCATAAGATGTCACAAGCCTTTCTAATACTGAAATCACACTTACGAATAATATCAACCTTGTTTGAATTGGCTTATACCCTCTTAGCCGTTTGAATTTGAATCAATCACCTCCCCCTTAACTGCATCTGTGTTACAGCACTGAATCTATGAGATTGCAAAACATGTGATTAACCCACACTTATTAGATCCTAGAGCCATCAAGGTGATTCAGCCCTTAACCAAAAATAAGGCAGGATCACTTACCTCTATCGAAACTTGGAGTAGGTAGTCGACTAATACAAACCACTTGTCCCTTACTTACACTTCAAGCGAGCCTAAGTACCATCCAAACACTAGACAAGATGAGAAAATGGGTTTTGATAGAGAAAAGAATATTACCAATACTGAAAACCATTAAAAACACCACTATCACTTACTGCCACAATCGGCAAGAAGAAGAGATTCCCAAAACGAGCGTTCTAGCCAATTAGTCAAAGATTTGCATTTAAGAGAATAGAAGATAAAGAAGACGAGCAAAACGAATCGAGAAAGGAAAGTATCAGAATCGACTAAAGCTCCTCAATAGAAAAAGTGAGACATTCGGCTAACAAGAACAGTGTATTCAGCTTTTATGCAGATGAGAAGTAGAGAAGAGATTTTGGTTTAGGTATTTTGATGAAGAAAGAGATAGTGATGGCATAAAAAGGAATTCAGCAAAGAGAGAGTGGAGATAGTCGGCTTTTAGAGACTAGTGTTGAAGAAAGAAAATTTGGCATAGATAAAATTAAGAGAAGAAAAAAGCAAATGCTAAAACCAAAAGAACTAAATCCCATTCGGCAACTAAAAACTCTTGCCTAGATTGCATGCCCTTACTCCCCATTCGGCTCAAACTCCTCATCAAGTTGATTTCCCTTGATCCAAGTCCATACTAGCTCTCATCCATATTCCATCCAAAACTCTACCCTTATCCTTGAAGAGTTTCGGTCCAAGCCATTCATCTATTTAGTCCAGAAACAAAAAATTTATACTCTTACTTGCAGTGTCGTACCTCGAACCCCTGACCACACTACCACCTTCATGCGCCTCCTCCACTTGTGCCTCTAGTCCTCTTGCGTCCAAACTCCTCCCATAATATTGAAAAGGCCTATCAACCAGCAACCAAGTTGTTCAAAAAAACCCAAAAAGTTTGCTACAACCCAGCTTCGAACCTCTGACCTCTTAGCTATGTTACACGCCTCTTGCCACTTTGCCTCCTACCTTGTTTGCGTCACTTTTCCTCCCTAATTAATTAAAAAGTCTATAGGGTAGATTCCATGTTTATTTATAAGAAAACCAAAATAATCTTGTGAAAGCAAAGTCTCGAACCCAGGTTCCCTTAAAACTTTACAACACGCCTCTACCACTAGACTATACCTCAACTTGTGTCACCTTTTTACCCCCCAATATTTATTAAGCCTTCCTGTTAACATCCAGGTTTGTTGAGAACAAGCAAAAATTCTGCACCCATCGTGACTTAAACCTGGAACCCTATGCCTATTCCTAACACCCTCTTACCACTAGGCCAAGCGCTCCCTTGTGTCAGATTTCAACCAAAAATATTTACAAGTTCTAATGCCAAAGTCTTCATAAGGAAGTAAAAATTAAAATTTTTGCTAGAGCCTTGGTTCGAACCCAGTACTTCTCCAACACTCCCAACCCATCCTAAACCACCTAGCCACTAAACTAAACATGCAATTTGTGAAATTTGTTAGCACATTTAAATTATTTAAGCCACCTTCTAACCAATCCCAAACTCAAGGCCCAATACTTCTAGGCCCAAAATTTGAAGTGTTACACTTGGGTTATAGCAGGCATCTGGAATGGATTAGTCAGGGGTGGAGGTTGTTGTGTAGCCAGGTTAGTCCGAATATATTGAGTAAACCAGTCATTCATCTTTTGATAAAAGGCTTGTCTAGCCTCACTCTCTTGATTACTCGAAGTCGGTTGACAGTTAACCGGCACTATCCCTTGTGCGGGTACAGGCGCTACACTCACGATATCATCAGCTAGCGCTCTGTCGGGATCCATTTACTATATGAAAACACATTTTCAAATGTCAGAAGTCATCACACTATCACAGTATATAATATGGCATGTATAGCTAGACTTACATGCGCTACGTTAGTCCTAGAATCGACTAAACCGTAGCTCTGATACCAATAAAATGTAACACCCCTAACGTGTATCCATCGCCGAAATAAGGTTACGAGGTATTACTGATCAAAATATACTCAGATCATGTAACGCCCTAATTTTTGGGATTTCTCGGGTTTAGTGTGATTTTGGTGAAATTGTGAAAATTTTATGTTCTGATTGTTGAATTTGTGTTTAAGCATGTTAGTGGGCCTTTAGGAGGCCCAAACTCAGGTTAAAACCTGATAAAATTAGCAAGATATGGATTTTAAGTGAAGGGGGAATTTGGTGAAGAGAGCTCTTAAGAAAAACTTGGGGAAAATTGTCACAAAAGGAGCCTTGGCATAGTGGCAAGGTGGCACCACTAAGCTCCTAAAAAAGTGGCGCCAAGGAGGTGGTGGAGGTCCATGGTACGAGTCACTAGGTAAGCTTCAAGTACTTTTATTTTTATGTGCATGTGTGGACAAGTGTTGGTGCTCAGGTAAAACTCTGCATTGGAAAGTTTAAACTGTTAAAGAGAGTAAACCAAGGAGTGAATTTAGGATATTTGAATTTGAAGAGAAAGTGGCCGGCCAAGGAACTTTTGAGGTTGCAATTTTGGCACTTAGCATTAGGCATAGCATTTTCGGCAATTGAAGGTTAGTGTGCCGATTTCTCTAGGTCAGTAAGCTCTTTTCTTTTTACCGATTTTGCTTAGCACATTAGGCTTCTTTTTGCCACTCTTTTCTTCTTTTCTAACCTAATAGCTGAACCTTACAACCCCCTAAAACCTCTATTGCCGATTGTACCTCCTAGCCGAATTCACTTCTTTCCTTTCTTCTTCTTTCATTCTTCTTCTTCCTCTCTTCTCACACCTTGAGCCAATCTCATCCTACCATTCTTTGCTTCAAGCTGATTCCATCTCCATTGCAAATCTTGCTAAGCCGAATCCATCTATTTCTTCTTCTCTTTTCTTCAACCACTATCGACAATCACTTGACTGAAACCCCTATCATAGCCGAATACTCTATTTGACCAAACCTATACTCTTGTTGTTTAACTTTTGATCAAAATCAATCACTTTTTCTTCTCTTAGGTTCTCTAGCTAGCCAAACCTCTCATCATCCATTACTTGTGCCAACAATTCTTTTCCCTATTTCATTGTTGTGTCGACAAGAACATCTAGGCGTGGATCTAAAAGCAGAATCGTCTAGAGCCTTTCTTTGCTATTGTTTGGGGCTAGATCTAGTACAGATCTAGTTTAGTGGAAGCGGGAAGCAACATTCATCGAGTAGAGTCATCGGTAAGTGATCGAAACCTTGTGTATTACCGTTTTCTTAACATCTTAGGGGAAACCGAAACCCCTAAGTCTCTAGGGGCTTTGTCGGTATAGTCTATTGATAACTTGGTATTGTAGGTTGGTTTTGAATAATGCTAACGTGAAATATCTTATAATCATGCAAATGTTATGCGCATACCATGTGCACGCAAATATACATCGTTCACTTCATATAATAAAATATTGCATAATAGCATTTGTTCGCCTATTTACAACATTTACATTTCATGAATAAACCTTTATAATGAAATCAGCAACTCAAACAATTAAACTGTTCCAGTAAACCAACCAAAATGTTAAAATAATATACCATTAGAGATCAACACAAGACCATATTCATCTTTCCTTTATTCGGCTAACATAATTTACCTTTACCACCGTGGGCTTATGCTAAACACAATATACAGACAAATATATATTATTTAGCATCTGCAATACTAATTAAGGCTATACACATTTCAACTCAATGTATATATTCATCAATTACACCTTTACCGAAACACAAATTAAAAAAAACATAACACATATATAAATATATTTTTTCTTGGGATCATGTACGTGCATATATCAATATCATATTATATACCACTATTTTATTATGGACAAGTACTAAATCAGAAATCAAGTCAATTCATTATATGCATAATTAGCTATATAAACATATACCGAATTTCAAGTTGGTTATAATCATCTCATAACCGAATATCATTTCTACAATCATAGTCATTTAACTAATTTATATAAATATATATTAATAACGTGAATATTCCCATATCATAATAATAAACATATTAAGACAAAGACATGCCATATTTGAACATGACCAACCAATCTGTAATGCCGAATCATGTTATTTCAAACCACTTACACAACCAAAATTACCGTCACTAAATTATCAAAACTAAACTCATTAAATATTATAGCTAAGCATTTAATTAATCAAAACTAAGCATAATGAGCAAATTCACATGTATACTATATATTAGTATAAAACACATCCTAACCAAACAAACATATTTAGCCGATTCATTCATGCCACTTTCAATGTCATTATCCAACTTTAATACCCTATAACTCATGTCACTACCCAACCATTTCCATAATGTATAACATTTATCACCTATGTCATTCATTCATAACTCATAGCATCAACATCGAAACAATTTAACCATAATCAAACATAATCAAAAGCCTAAACTTAGAAGTAAGCCATTTTCGCATGGCTTTAATTATACATAACCAAAATTCAGCATCTCAAGCGTAAATCAACCTATACATGCCATAATCCAAGTCTAAACTATAAAGATACCAAAATGGCTGATAGTGTGATGAAACTTTGCTGACAGTCCCCGAGCTCGTAGCTTGACTTTAAAATCTATAAAACAAAAATACACATATACATAAAGTAAGCCATTTATAGCTTAGTAAATCATAAGCAGATAAACAGCCCAAAATATCATCAATTTAATTGAAACTAAGCCAAAGCACATTATTATAAATCGTTTAGATTTAAACATATACAATCTATATTATATATATTCATTCATATTTGTCACTTTGACCGAATGCTTTTATAGCCATGTTAACATATTATGAATTAACTTCCAAAGTCAAATAATTAATATTAACCTAGTTCACATGCACATAAATACACAAACGCATGTGTCACATATAATTTCATCTGCATTTTAGTTATGTGGACGAAAACATGTATTCATATATACATATAATTTAAACTCATTTTAATACTATTCAAAAAGGCCGATTGACCTTACCTAATTCGTATGTAACATTCAATTGTATTATGCATAATTTGAAATAAGTACCAAATTACCCACTTACCTCATTTTAAATAAATAACAAGCCAATTCATACCTGGCTATTCAGCTTATCTTACACAATCAAACACAACTTGTCTTTGCCCAATGAACCATTCGAAATTGGATAGGACACTCCGATATTCACACGTATTATATAATGCCAACGTCCCAGACGTGGTCTTACATGTAGTCACATATCGATGCCACTGTCCCAGACAGGGTCTTACTCATACACATATATCGAAATCACAAATTGATGCCATGGTCTTACTCGCACACACATATCGGGATCCTATGTCATGACATACGTATCCTAACTATTCCTAAACTTCATACGGGGATTTCGGACGTCGTAACTCGATCAAAATGAATTCGGAATTTTGAATTCAAGCTTATTCACATCTGGCTATCATGTATAATAAATCATACTTTTCATTTCAGCATGTAAATATAGCATTTGATTAAATTTAAATACGTCTATTTGCTTATGAACTTACCTCGGACAATATAAAACCGGACGGGACTACTAGTCGACAACTTTTGTTTTCCCCAATCCAAATCCGTTTTCTTTGGTTCTTGATCTAAACATATTCAAATTAAGCTCATTCAAATATATTTTCATTCAATTTAGTCCAAAAACACACAAATGGGCAAATTACCATTTTACCCCTAACATTTACATTTTTTTCAAATTAGTCCCTATTGCAGAAAACATAAAATATACAAAATTTCAATACACCCACATTGGCCGAATTTTCCCCATACACATACAAGTCCATATGTTTCATCAATTTAACATTTTAGTCCCTCTATTTTTTTTGTTTTTGCAATTAAGTCCTAATTACTCAAAATCATCAAAAATTCCCATACAAAATATGCTAACCCAAAACATATCTTTCATATTTCATCATCAAATAACATAAATCACAAGCTCTCATCAATGGCATAACTCAAAATATTCATCAAAATAAAAAATTCAAGCATGGGTTTTGTAGTACTCGAAGCAACGATCTCAAAAACGTAAAAATTATCAAAAATCGAGCTAGACACATGTAGTTTCTCAACTAAGATTATGTATCCCGAAAGCAATCCGCTAGCCCATGCGAAAGTGAAAACCTCACGAAGGCGTAGTTTCTCACTTCCACTTAAGAGGGGTAAAACCAAGCGGTCTTTATGTAATATGATGTGAGAGTATTCTAAGGGACTTAAACCATAACAAACACATGGAATAACACAAACAAATGCAATAAAAGGATCATAAATTTTTATATCGGACTTTCAATTTTCAACAAAAGGACAGAAAATAATCAATTTACGGCCTGGCTCTCTTATTGTACCCAGTGGAGTCGCCAAGCTGTCGAAACCATTTTTTATTTGAAAAAAAAGGAGTCGAATTTAAAAATGAAAATGGAGTCGCCACCAATCCTTTTTGTTTAGGTGTGATTCGATCACCTTGTAAGATATTTTGTTTTAATAAAACATCGATTTTGGTCTACGAAATTCAAGAAAACTGGTCGAGAGTCAGTTATATATGAGGAAGGTTAGCAACCTCGTAACGCCCAAAATTGGTACCTAATTGATTAATTAATGTCGTAATGTCAAAATTTTGAAAAGATTTTAAAATACAATCCCTTTTAAAAAAATGTTTGAATAACCCGAATTGGATGTTGAGATTCTCTTATTCCGAAGTGCTAAAATATCACACCTAGTACGTTAGGATACGACATTTTAAACCCTTGAAACTAAGATTGTCTCTAAATTTTCCAAGTCCATGCATTGGAATTTAAAAGGATAGGTTAAATGAAAAATCGAAATCCAGCACATTAGGGCACGATTTCTCGAATTTCGAAACATGGAAT
Source organism: Gossypium stocksii (assembly GCA_020496765.1). Taxonomy (NCBI): domain Eukaryota; kingdom Viridiplantae; phylum Streptophyta; class Magnoliopsida; order Malvales; family Malvaceae; genus Gossypium; species Gossypium stocksii. The sequence goes on along the minus strand of CM035628.1, from coordinate 43,176,562 downwards.
ATTGCCTTTATTTTTTATTTTAAAAACATAATTTAGAAACCCTGTAAGTTAGGGTACGATCTCTCAAATTCCCAAAACGCGAAACATTACCTCATTATGAGAAGAGAGCGATTATAAAATCAACAGGATATGCATTTATTTGGTTTGTTTGGAGTAAAAAAAAATGAAACAATCGATACCGGACAAAAGCTGGAATTTCCATACAATGCAATAACAGGAAATAAAAGCATGGAACAATAATACATTGATAAAATATTATACAAACTGTCGAAACCATTTTTTGAAAGGGTTTGAGAAAAACGAGGTCGACTTTTAAAAACTAAAACGTGAGTCGCCACCAATCTGTTTAGGTGTGATTGGATCATCTTTAAAACATTTTGTTTTAAAATCACTAGTTTTGGTCTATGAAATTAGAAAACGGGTCCGGGAGCCGGTTACATTCGAGGAAGGATTAGCACCCTCGTAACGCCCAAAAATTGGTACCTAATTGATTATCGAATGTCTTTAATGCCGGAAATTTAAAAATTTTAAGATGCAATCCTCTTTAAGATATTTTGATTTTGAAAATTAGGGTTTACTCGTGTCAAATGAATCAAAATACTACATCCAATAAGTTAGGACGCATTATTTTTAAGACATTCGAGGCTAAGTTAACCATTTTTGAAAATCCCTATCTTGAAACGACAAAACATCATATCCAGTGAGTTAGGTCATAACGCTTTGAAACTTCAAGACAGTTGCTTGTATTTTGAAAACCTTAAAACTTAGAAGGGTGTTTGACTATTCGAACTCAACGAGAAAAGTTGCAACCTAGTAAGTTAGGGCACCACTTTTCTCAAAGCTTCCAAATACCAAATATTACTTTTTTATTTTATAAAACTTTTGAATATTGTTTTAAATGACATTTTAGAATGACATTTCATATTGCATGACATAGGTATTAAAACAATATATATTGCTAAATATTATAACGTTTTATACAAGTGCAATCACTACATGTAAAAAGGCAAAATAAAATAATAAAAATAATCATGCTAAGCAAATAGGAATATAGTAAAAAGAAGACATAATAAATATAATGATTTATATAATAATATATCATAAATAAAAACATTAAACAAATAAATATATAAAACATAAGACATGGCAAATATTAATGTGGAAAACGTATATGGATATAAATAGATGACATGCATAAAAATGGATAAGTAGAATTTGCATAAAATATAAAACATACAATCCAATAACTTAATATACATACGAATGGATTAATGAATAAAGTGATGCATATAATATATTAATATACATGTATATAAAATATGTATTTGAAAACAAACTATAAAAGTCCAAGATATTATACAAAATATAAAATACATAACATAACAATAATACATTAATTCTAAAGTAAAAACAAATATTGTATAATAGAAAAAAACATAAGTTTTAAAAATATATGTATAATATAAATATAAATAATTGATAAATAGGATAAGCATATAATTAAAAAATGTAATATCTCATAATAAATTTAAAGTATAATATATAATAATATATATATATAAGAATAATAATGATATAAAAAATATAAAATATATTGTTTAGAAAAATAATATATAAAATATAAAGAATTTATATTTATAATTATATAATATATAATATAAAAGTATATAGGTTAAAAAATAATATATAATATATATAAGAAATTAATAAATATATAATACAAGTAAAAATATAATAATAATATATAAATAATAATGTAAAATAATAATAATATGGAAAAATAGTATATAATAAATAATAATAATAATAATATATGAAATAAATAATGTATAATAAAATAATTATATAATATATGATATAAAAATATGGTTAAAAATAAAATAAATGACAATACACATAAAATATAAAAATATAAAAATAATAATAAAAATACACATATAGGGTTAGATTTGAAGTTCAACAAAATTACAGGGCAAATTTAAAAAAAATAAAGTTGAATTAAGGACCTAATTAAAACGCGCATGAGGAATGAGGGACTCACTGGACAAATATGCCCTAATCCCAAAATGGCATCGTTTTAATTCTGTGTTTAAAAGGGTCAGGGACCAAATTGAAACCAAAACAAAAATAGTGGGCAAAAATTAAAAATTGCAACAAACTTAATTTAAAAGATGGAAAAGACAGAAGGACTAAAGGGATAAATATCCCATTTTCTTAAAACACGCGGACCCTTCGGGTCGGATCGGGTCGGATTCTGGGTCCTATATAAGTTAAAAAACAGTTTTAAAACGAATCATTTTAAACCTTTTAAAAAAAAACTTTGAAGAATTCTCTCAACCCCTCCTCTCTTAGCCCAGAACACGACCAGAGCTCCAGTGGCTATCCGCCGTACGCGCCACTGGTCGCAGCAGTCAGCAGGTCAAAAACCCTCCTTTTTCCAGACGTTTTGCAGGTAGCCTTCTTTCCTCTTTATTTCTTTCAAAAAACTATAGCCTTTATTCGCTTGGATATGTTTTTACAATCTATATGCATATATTGTTGTCTGTATTTGAATCGAAACAGAGATAAAAATAAAAACGAAATATCACCTTTCCAAGAATCTGAATTTTTATTACTACTTTAGTATCCGTGTGTGTAAGTATCTGGATCTAGAAAAAATCCCTCCATTACACTGTTTTTCGCTGTTTTTATAGCCCGATTACAAAAAAAGAAAAGAAATAAATCTCCTGATTTCCTCTATTTCGGGTTTCTTGCCATGTTTGCTGTTCTTTGTTTCCTTTTGCAGGTGTGTGCGAGGATCCCGGTGATGAGCGCGCGTTCCAAGCGCTGATGGTGGCGCGATATCTGGTCGAGGTTTCACGGCACGCTGATGGCGACAACAATCGGGCCACTGAATCTGCACGAGATGAAAAATCTTATCGCTCGGAGTGCCCGAAGCTTCCAGAATTTCCTTGCGGTGCTGAGTTTCCAAGGGAACCCTAGGGTTTCCAAGTATGTTAGCTGATTGGGCTTTTTGGGCCCCGAGTTGTTTGGGTCTAATGTTTAATTTGGGCTCAGGTGTAAATGGGTTTGATGGAGTAGTTGGTTAAGTGAGTCTGTTTAGTAATCGGGTTAGTTAGCTTGGGTTTGAATTAATGGGCTTGTAAATGGACTGTAAATAAGGGACATTTTATTTTTGGTTTTTATTTATTTTCTGTCTATTTATTATTTCTAGCCCGGGCAAAATATGGTTCGTACACAAACGAATAACAATAATATAAAAATATAAAGGAATGAATTAGGGTATATACAATGGTAATAATCTCACACCATACATTATTCAAATACTAATATTAATATATGTGAAAGAATTAGGGTATATACAAAGGAATGAATTAGGATCTATACATTATTCAAAGTATATAATATATGAAATAATTTAGAATAATACATCTAAACAATTTAAAACTATTTAATACAAATAATATATATAAAATTGAAAATAAATAAAATAATTTAAAATAAATAATATATAAACAATTTACAAAATAAACAACATATGTAACAATTTTAAAAAACAAATAATATATGCAAATGAGATTAAAAGATTTAAGTATTGAATTGCAAAGCAATATAAAATTTGTGGCATAAATTAAAACTGTGAAAGATTAATAAGGGCTAAAATAAATGCGCTAAAAAAGTCGAGGGACCAATCGAGACATTAATCTTGGCTTTCTAAACGCGGCGTTTAAATGGGATCGTAATAATAGAATCCTAAAAGGGAAAGGTAAATTTAGAAATAAAAAGAATGAAATTAAAATAATGAAATAAAATAGAAGGATTAACATCGCAAATATCCCATAAAAACCAAAACACGTGGATCCTGGCTGCGTCTGGGTCAGGTTATCGGGTCAGAGGTCAAAATGACATCGTTTTGGCCTCTGAACCCATGCCACAAAATGGTTCCATTTCCATATATTATATAATCCATTTTTTTCTTGACACAAAACCATTTGAGCCATGTTATTTTAAAAAAACAAAACAAAACTTTAATCCCTCTCAAGCCATTGTTCAGCCAACAATGAAGACCATTGTTCAGCCACCATACCGCCATTATAATCGGCGGCCGGCGACAAAATAAATCCCCTCTTAACACCATTTAGAACCACATTTAAGGCCTAACCCTTTTTGGTCCCAATAAAAATTTAAAGAGAGTACTCCCCGACCCCTTTTGGCTTCGATCTCGATAAAGGGGACAAAGCTCCGACGACGCGCCCGTAGGTTGGTTAAGGTGAGTATTTTCTCTTTTTATTTTTCATATGAAAAAGAAAGAACAGAAAGACTAAAAAGAGTAATTGAAAGAAAAAAATGAAATCCAAAATCACCTTTCAATAATTCAGATATTTTTATTACTTTTCGTATTCGTCTCCAGGGTGCCTTTACACTATTTTTAGTTGGCTTTTTATAGCTAGAATAAACCAAGAAAAGAAAAAAAATACAAAATTCTGATTTTTTTGTTGTATTGCTATCATGCTACGGTTATTTTTGTTGCTGTCATTCTGTTTCACAGGTGTGTACATCATGGAAAAGCTGTCCGTGGGCAGCGGTGCCAGGCCCCTTGCTATGGTTCTCAGTAGACAAAATTGTTTGGGTCACCTGAGCTCGTTTTGGGTATTGGACCATTGGGTCTGGGTCTTGTATTTGGTTAGGGTAGTTTATTTTAGGTCTCAATTTATTTCTCGGGTTTGGGTTAAAATTGGGCTTGAGGGGTTTTTTAGTTTTAATTCGGGCCTGTTTAATGTTTAGGATTATTATTTAGTTGAACTTAGTTCATGGTTTAGGGCCCTGATGTTTGTAAAAGGACATTGGAATTATAAACTTGGGCTTTTATTTATTTTTTTATTTTTCTGCATGGTTTATTTATTGTAAATGGTTTATGGGCTCTGGCGAAATGGGCCTATTACAGATAAAAGAAAAAGCATATTAAAAAGTATATGCATCCTCTCTAAATTTATTTTATATATGTGATAGTTCTAAAACAAAATAACTTTGATAAGCCAAATTTAAAAATAAAAAGTGTTTACCTCTCCAAACATCATGACAAGAAATGGATTCTACTCTATTTACTCTTTTTCTCTACCCAATCTCCTTTTAAATTATACATAACTTTTCATTCTATTTAATTTAATCTAATTTAATTTGTTCTGATCAAGCCATTAACAATTAAAGAGTTTGACCAACAGTGGCAATGCAGTCCATCAATTTCAAAGTTTTGCTAACAACTGAGTCTAAAAGTCAAATCTATTCCTTTGTTAGAGGGGAAAACAAAACAAAACACAATCTAGAAGTACCTTGTAATGAGGTCTTATGCTCACAAAGTCCACATCCAATATTCCCTCTAGCTTGACACCCATAAGTGCTGAGATCTTTGCGATATAAATTACTTGTGGAATCCATGTCTCTACTTGTTAGGAGACTTACCAATTGAGTACACACCACCTTTAGGTGCCAAACTAGTTTCGCACACATAGTTGCTTATACTCCACGGGGCATGCTGACTACATTCAAAAGATTTTGACACATTAGTTTTACAATGATAAAAACAATTTATAGGCACAATCAAAACCAACTTAAATCAATTTCATGAATAAATATTACGAAGGCTTGCATTTAAATTAATCGGGCAAAAAAATTTAGTGATTACAAACGAAAATATCTAAGCATTCAATACTTAGAAGCAAGGAATCCTCGACGATTTTTGCCTTCCACAATTCACTCAACTCCTTCGCTTTAAGAGAAAATTATACAATTTTATTAAAAATAATTCGAAGTTATCATTTGCATGGCGAATAAACTAGTTTTAATCTTAAAAAAATTAATGTAACCTAATTCACAATAACAAATTTCTATCCTTAATTCGAATTTATCTAATTAATAACCATATGCTACAAATAATTGTCAAGCTAACAACTCACCTTTAAATCAAAACTAAGAAGTTAATCATGCACGAATTAAAATTAAATGAATCTTGAATTAAACAATATAAATCTAAATCAAGTCACTTCCGTTTAGTACTTACTCTAACTAATTAAGCCTAACCACGAGTAATTTCAATTTTACTCAAACAATGCATCAACTAATAAATTAATCTTGCTAGTGAAAATTAAAAGGAGTAAGGCACGTCCTAAGACAAACAATGAGCAACTAATTTTTTATCGATACCTCCAACAATTTTGTTGGCTGATTGACAGCAAATTAAAGGCCAAACCCCCGCAGCAACATAAAAGCAAACGAATGCCATCTAAATTAGAGGAGTAAAACGGCAGCAAGCTGGTTGACGAAGAGGGGCAGAGTAACAGGCGACAATTTGATAGTAAAATTGAACGAGAAAACAGGAACAGATCTTGGAGGGGATAGGGATCCTTTGAAAAAACTTGCGGCAACAATTACTTGGAGCAAAGCAGCATCTAAATGGAGCACAGTGGCAATAGCAAATAGATGGCAAAGATTTGAAGAATTTTGGTTGCTAGTACTTGAGACTATCAGTGTGACAGATTGGCAATGAAAAATTATCTAATTTGGTTGCCACAAGGAGATTACAAAAATTTGCAATAGCAACTAATCGAAGCAACAAAGCTTCTATGAAGAACATATGGTAGTGGCAATGCTTTGGTAGTCAAGACAGTCGGCGCAAGGTGAGTTGGATCAACAATTGGAGAAGCAAATCGGTGACCCTTGGACAACAAGGCAAATCGAATTTGGCAGTAGCAAGTTGAGGGAATCGTGGTGGCTAATTTCATAATTGAATCCAAAGCAAATTTGGTTGTGGTAGCTATGAACGGTAATATTTGTAAGCTTGCAACAATTGGAATGGTCAGTCGAAGAAAGAATAACTAGGCTTCAAGTACTTCTGCTTCTAATTGAAGTCTCGAGAACGAAGAAGACTAGTTTGACGTAATTTCCACTTCTAATTATTAATAAAATCAAATAACTTAAAAAAAAAAAAACTCTAATTATTCTTATAACATATCCCTAATACAAATTTAATAAAAATACTAATCTAATTAAACTAAATAATAATAACAACACCAGCAACACAGAGTGACTTCATATTGTCATTTGAAACAAAGGAAACAGATTAAATATAGGAGTAGTTATACATTAATTCTTTTTCTCAGCAATAAAATATATTTTATTAGAAAATAGAAGGCACAAATCTTTCAAAAATAGTTTGTTTACACCCCTAAGAAGAAAGCGCCTACAGTTAGAATAAAAACACATCAAGGACAGAACCAAAACACTGAAACTGTCGACATAAAACACCAGCCAACACAGTGTAGAGGCAGCATCAGCCAACACAATCCACATCTTCTCACCAAAATGAACTCTCCCAAAGCTCTCTTATAATCACCCAAACATAGGCATTTAAAATGAAACAAATTCAATAACAGAAAATGGCACCAAATGTTGAAATTGAACCTTCCACCAAGGCTCTTTTACAAGCCTACTCTTCATGGATTAACTACAAGGCCTTCAATGATAATTATATACCAATCTTTTACATCACAATACTTGCACCGGAATCTTTTTCTTTTTCCTTTTTTATCTACTCCCGGTTATTTTGGCTTGTTTTTTACTTTCTTTTCGATGCACCAATTCATCCGCCTCACCATAGAACTTCCATTTAAGGTGATTATTCTCTTTCTTTTCTTTTTGAGTCCCTGCGTGCATTATCCTTCTATTTAGAGTTATCCTTTAGGGAAAGAAATAGTCACGAAGACTATTACCAATGTAACACCCCAGATCCGGCCCAGACGTTATGGTCGAATCTGACGATGTCACATTGAAGGGATTATTCCCAAAACGACTTTGTTAGTTAAAATTATGTTCAGTAGGATATTTGATTGGTTAAAAGCTTAAGTTTATGATTTAGATACCCAAATGCTTGTAACTTGTTATATTATGATGAAAGCCATGTTTTAAGAAAACGTCCAAATGATTAAGTTATTTAGAAAGCATGTTTAACTTTAGAAATCCATTTAAGTTTGAGAACTCGGCAGTTGTAAACAATAATAAAACCCAAATGTAAAGTCAAATTGGAGATACAAGGCCTTATTACATCCCAATGAAAAATGAAGTAATTAAAATAAAGTAATTTGAAACTATTAAAAGCTTTTAAGTAACTTGTAGTGTGGCCACCTCCAAGTCCTCTCCCACGTCGAACTGTTTACTGAGGGTTATCTGAAACATTAAATAAAAAGGGTGTGAGTTTCGAAACTCAGTGTGTATGACCCTTGGCAATCAAATCAACATGCAACTTATCACATTGGGCCTAAGCCGTAACAATATCGGTGGTCTTGGGCCTTAGCCCACAATGACCTCATATCACATCAGTATCACATGAATGCAATGCTCCTATCCCAAATCCAACCCTGCACTCCATTTCCCTTACAACCTGTAAGAGTATGCCCAAAGATCAATCACGAGATGTTGTGATAACATACTTGATTTATCATGTTTATTAATATAAGGCTTTGCCATTATTATTTCAGTTTCATTTCTGTGTGCATAAATAAACTGTTTTATAATAATGTCCTGAGAATAATATGATTATTCTTAAAAGATCCTTAGTCAAGTATTATTGTTGGCTAGGACAATAATAATGCATTAAGACTAACATGTAGTTGATTGATGATAAAGAATTGTCATTGATATGGAGTGTCAGAATCAATGCATGAATGTGTGTGTTAGAGAACAACATATTGGACTGACTCGCTATGAGTATGTTTCTTGGATTATTATGTAATTGTCATAATATTACTCATAGTGATTAATATGTATACGATCCTCATACTTGAGATCATCATCACCCCAACATCATGAGTTGTATATTTTGATATAGTCAAACGAACACCGTAATTGGTTGTTCTATAAAGACTGATGTTGGATATACCACAATCTATGTAGAGGGATATGGTTGATCAATATAGGATAAGTCCCTCCTACATAATAGGAGTAATATCTCAGGCCACTTGATTGAGTGAGACTAGAAATGCATGGCCATGCTCATATAAGTTGATATGAGATGTCATACTTATTTGTATATCATAGTCTACTCAAGGTATCAAGAAACATGGGATGGACTATGCAAGTGTGACTATTCCATGACTTGTGTCCATTCCAAAGATATAAGACTTAAGGATTAATGCATGAAAGGTTAATCACAAAAGGTTATGTCGAATCATGACTTCTTGTAACTTAGGTAGCAATGATGCATTGCTAAATGCCACTCATTGTTTGTAACATTAGAATCGTTCTAATATTACTGCTAACGTTACAAGAACATATAGGGTTACACCCTACGATTGAAAGGAACGGAGTAAAACATAGTTGGTATTGTGTCTGGTTGTCACATGAATTAAATTAATTATAGAATTAATTTAATTGTGCAATCAAACTGTTCAACATACTATATGTACAAGGATGTTGTACTCATAATCAGAACATAATTTTTCTAATATATGAACTTGGTTCATATATATAAATTTAAATAAATATAGTTTATCGAAATCTTTATTATAATTAATATAATTATAACTTTCGGTTAAATGTTATTATATTTATTTTAATAATGACTATTATGTTCGGATTAATTTTAATGAATTAATATTTGTTATAAAGATATACCAATTAATACGGAGTTATATATGGCAAGGGTAAAAACCCTAAAGAGCTAATATATAGGCAGTCCCGAAACTATGTTAAGGTGGTCTAGCAGCCGTCAAAGCAATAGAATCTCTGAAAAATAGTTTTCTGGGATATTACTGTTCATTGTCAATTGGGTAGACTACGTAGAGGCCGACATCAGTAAAGGTTACGGCTTGGCTCGATAGTGCTTTAGGATTCCTGTTGCCTAGGCGTCGCTGTCTACTCAGATTGAAGTTTTGGTAATTTCAAAACCTTTTATCACCCCGATTCGTTCCTTACACATGGATCTATGGTATGGATCGCCGGAAAAATTTTATTATGTTAATTTTCCGCTGTGCCTTAGAGGCACCAGCGTTCCTACACAACCCCACACTCCTGTGGGGATATAAATATCAGCCCACCCATCCCTACACTTTAGTAGTAGTACCAACAGCGGCACTACTCAATCATTACATCAAAGCTGCTAATCATATAATGGGCTTAAAGCCACCGGTGGATCCACAGTCGTCAAACGACTATGTGATCCTCACATATCTTCCTCTGTACCATCAAACCCACCCAAGTGCAACATACATCTCATGAATGCAACATACACATTTCCACACATTAAGCACCTAGGGGTATTTTAGTCATTTCACTACCTAGGGGTATTTTCGCACGGGTATTATTGTAATTTCTTAACAGTACGGGTTTTAGTTATGAAATTTTGGCCCATCAACAAGTCCTCACGGCTAAAGTGAACAGACACTATGCACCAAGTAGGATTCTAGAAAAGAGGAGGTGGGTCACTAGGACCACTTAAGTACCAAGCTCTCCCTAGATCTAATCCTAGACATGTATATGCCCATTGCCACACTCTAACCTTACGACTTGTCCACAGACATGTTTCTTTAATTAATTAAGTTTTATGTTGTTTAAAAATTCATCAGAACTAGGCCTAGAGTCCATCATAATACCCTAACAAGTCTACCCGTTTCCTAAAATCACATATGGCCCATCAAACCTAATCATGCCTATATGGCCCATTAGTCCCAGTCACAAATTTATGGTCCATCAGGCCCGATCATATTCAAATCATGCAACCATCCATACCAACTCACCATTTACTACCACATATCAACTTTTTTAGATTTGGGCCTACGAGCTCAGTAGGCCTATTTAGCCCCGTCTGGCTCGGTTGGCCAAACAGTGGCCCGAGACCATGAGATCGCTCTCTTGGCCTCAGTAGTTGTATCGGTATCTCCACACAAATGTTCACACGCCATGTGGTTGCCGGCGCCAACCTTTCGGCTTTTCGGGATTTTGGTTTTTACCGATTTGTCATGTGTGAAGTGTATGTACACACCTGGTAAATGAGACATGTTACACTATCCTTAGCCTTGAACCTACAACCAATACCAACCTCCAATCAGTCACACACTTAACCACAATATTTACCAAAAACTGAAGCCTTACCATAACCTTACCGTGTGCCACCAGTCCTAATAGCCCTTCCTTAGCTACTACTCACGAATATCCCCTAGATCTGCATCAATCTTAATCGTTAAAGACAAAATAATAGGTGACTTGTATCCACTTAAGTGACCCTTTCTCTTACTATAGACTATTCGGCCAACTTATCCCAAAATCAAGAACACTTACCCAAAAGTCGAAACGTATGGATAGCTTTTCGGTAGAGACTTGTAGATCCAAGCTTGGTTCCAATTCTCTAAGATCCAATCCACCAAAATTAGAGGAATGATGGCAGCACGATAGTGATTCGGTCACTAGAGTATTTGGCACAAGGTTTGGGGGTGATGAAGAAATCGACCCCAAGAACACAGGTTTCGGCTTTTGAACACAAGTGAAAAAAGAATAAGAAAGGAGATTGGCCCTTAACACAATCGGTTGTGGAAGTATCAATCTGAATCTAAGGACAGGTATAAAATCGACACTTGAAAAGAGAGAATGCTTAATCACCAAAAGGACTTTCGGCAAAGGATGATAGAGTATTCAACAATAGAAGAATTCGACAATAGAAGAAATAGCATGAAAGGGAGAAGAGAATTCGACAACAGGGAGAAGAGGAAAAAATAATGGGAAACCAAAGAACCCCTCAAAGGAATTCAGCACCCTTAAATAACCACAAGCCGAAACTATGTTCTCCCAAAGTCCCATTCGACACCAACACATCCATTCACCAATCTCCTAATTTTTCTCTAATATCTTTGCCTTAAATTCTCTCATGAACACTCCCTTCCAGAGTCCAGTCCAGCGCCACTACCTTCCTTTCATGGTGCGAAAATAAAGTCCCCAAATTCAGCACTCTAAGCCTTGAACCTTGGATCTCTTTTCTTGATAGTGATGCCATCTATAGCTCCCTAAGTGGTGGTACATTTAAATAGCCCACTTCAAATAAAGGTAAACGATGAAGAAAAATCACCGAAACTTCAAATTATGAGGAACATCAAATGTGAAACATGAAATGGTGGATATCCCCCTTTAAATAGCCAAGCCTATAGTGTTTTACATGACTTTTTCCCATTAACCTTAATTTCTAATCAATCCATCATCAATTAGAAATTAGTTACTAGAGTATCTACACATATTTAACTTATATTTTATTAATTAATAACTAAAATCCAATAAACCATAAACAAATCAGACCACTTTTAATTTAGGCTAATCTTTTATGATAGTAATTAATAACATGTAATTACTGTTATTATATATGTGATGTCTATATTTTTCAACATTTTCTGACTTGGACCACATATATATATTAATTACTCTATAATTACATGTCATTCTATAACCTTATGAGCTCAACACTTTACTATCATATCCAAATGTATTCTAAACAATCTCATCCACTAATTATACTAACATAGAATCAAGACGACTTTTGTTACATATATCATAATTATATCCATCCTTGATCACGTATATTAACATAAACAAATGACATAGATCAAGTATGGATGTGTAGCATGAAAATTACATGCAATGTGACCAAACATGCCTATTTGTAATTGGCCCTCCTTAGCCTTAGTGAGATCAAACCTTACTAAAATCAGAATGTGAATTAATCAAATAAACTTTATTTCTACAAAAAAAAAAAAAAAACCTTAAATTGAAATAACCAAAAACTTTTCTATAATAGAAAAGTAATTAAAATTACAAACTCCTACTAAAACTGAATATCCTACAATGACATTACACCAATATGAGCAGTGTGCCCTTATAAAACCTTGGGTGTAGTCCTTTAGTAAGTGGGTTTGCAATCATGAAGTTTGTCCCAATATGCTTTATAGGGACTTAACCACTCTGAACTTTAATTTAACAACCAGGAATTTAAAGTCTATGTACTTTGAATTTGATGTGCTCCTGTTATTATCAGAATAAAGAACTACAAATTATTCTCACGATTTGCACCCTAGTGGCAAAATTTTGCATCAATATTCCATCAAAATTGGAGTCTGTACACTTGATGATCTCTAACTTATCAGACCTTTGATATATGAGCATGTAAACTTTTGTTCTCTACAGATGTCTCATAACCCTCTTGGTTGGTATCCAATGGTCTATGCTAGGGTTGGTTAAATATTTGCCTAACATCCTAACAATGTATGCAATATCTGGACGCGTACATACTTGAGCATACATTAGACTCCCAACAACTAATGCATAGGGAATCCTTTTCATTTCTTGAATTTCAAGGTTACTTTTAGAGTATTGAGTAAGATTAAATTTGTCTTCTTTAGCAATAGGGGTGTCACCTAGTTTACAACCTTACATGTCAAACCTTTTGAATACTTTATGGATATAGCTATTTCGTGACAATCCAAGAATACCCCAAGATCGATCTCGATATATTTGAATTCCTAAAACAAATGAGGCATCCCTAAGATCTGTTATCTCAAAATGCTTAGATAAAAACCTCTTGGTTTCGTGCAATAAACTATATCATTAGTGACAAGCAAAATGTCATCAACATATAGAACCAAGAATATATACTTACTCCCATTAAATTTGTGATACAAACAATCAATAATATTCATATCAAAACCAAAAGAGATAATTACTTGATGAAATTTGTGGTACCATTGATGGGAAGCTTGTTTGAGTACATATATGAATTTTGTTAATTTGCAAACTATATTCTTTAGATCTCCTGACTCAAAGTTTTTTTTATTGTACCATATAAATTGTTTCTTCAATATCGCCATTGAAAAACTCAATCTTAACATCCATATGATGTAACTCAAGATCAAGATAAGCAATAATAAGCGTCATGATTGTCTTAAAAGAGTCTTTCGCTGAAACTGGAGAGAAAGTCTCTATAAAATCAATGACCTCTTTCTAAGTATATCCTTTAGATACAAGATGCGTCTTATACCTCTCTACATTATCATTTGCATCCTTTTTAGTTTTAAAGATCCATTTATAACCAATTGATTTTGCACCTTTAGGTAATGGGGTAAGTTCCTATACTGTATTATCTTGTATAGATTTATACTCTTCTTGCATGGTCTCAATCCACTTTTGAGACTCAGAACTTTTCATTGCCTGAAAAAAGTTGATTGGATTATCTTCTATCATTCCATTATCATCTTTATACTCTTGGAGAAATACAACATACCTTTCTTTCATAGACCTCCTTAATAACACTTGTTCTTTAGGTTGTTAAGTTTGTTTTTCTGGAATAATTACCTCATCTTAAAGAAAGAGCTGTTTAACATTGTCTTGTTGAGGTTCTAAATTCACTTTTTGATAAATGATAGGTATGAGAACCTAAACGTTGTCAAAAGTGATAGTGGGAACTAAGTTAGAATCCAATTCCTCCTCAAAAGCAATGTTTCTAACTTTATTTCTCCCTCCAAATCCAACATCTTCAAAAAATATTGCAGTCCCTGTCTAAAAAATACTCCTATTTATGGGATTATAAAACCTATAACCCTAGATCGCTCATAATAATCAATAAAGTAGTTGCTCAATATTTTGGAGTCTAATTTTTTTTTCATGTGGCTTATAAGGCATTGCATCAGCTAGACATCCCCAAATGTGAGATTGTTGCAGACTAGGCTTTCAACATATCCAAAGCTCATAAGGTGTTTTTGCAACTACTTTAGTGAGTACTCTATTCAGAATGTAAACTATTGTGTTTAGAGGAATTGGTCAAATAAGCACTTTTAGACTTATCATGTTTCAACCTTTCTTCCTTTTGAACAATGAGAAATGAGCTTATTTAGAGTCTAGTTTTTTTTTTTTTTGATAATTTTAACTAATTTTAATTTGGTTAAACTATACATGAAGCGAAACCAAAATCGTAAGAACAAGCAATTTCTCAGAAAGCTCAATCTTAAGTGCCTTAAGTCTTGAAGCAACATGGAACATCTCCATAATATACTCTCTCACGTTTCCCTAACCCTTATACTTCACAAACATCAAAAAAGCTAGAAGTGATGTCATCCAAACCTTATTGCTTTTACTAAAATGTTTCTCAATTTCATCAAGGAAACCCTCGGCCTGAGTAATCTCTTCAAATTTTGTAGCTCTAAAGGCTTTTGGAATGTTGTGTTCATGATCATTAGACTCATGTGGTTTGAACGATCCCATCTCTCAAAATCCTTTTTAGCATTAGGGGTGCTTGCTACAGTGAGAGGTGCATATTGTTCTTCCCTTAGTGAAAAGTCTATATCCATACAAACCCAGCTGTAACACCCCAAACTCAGCCAAGACGTTATGGCCGGATTGACATGCTACATCACAGTGCCTTCCGGAAAATCAGAAATTTGCGAACCAAAACTTAAGTCAATTTAAAACCCCTTTGTGATTTTATAGAAAACTTTAATGAATTAAGTTCTTTACTATTATCGAATCATCTTGTCAAAACGTTTGTCGTATTAGATACCATTGATATGCTAAACTGATTTAAATCTTGAAAGCTTTTAAAACCTTAATGTTTGAAAGCGTGTTTTTAAAAAAAAATGTTATTAATTTTAGAAAAACCCTTTTCTTCTGATTAGCAGTTTTAAAATAAATAATAAAAAGCCCAAATATAAATTAAATCCCATAACTTATTATAACAATAAAACCCAAAATGTAACTAAAAGTATAAATAAAACCAAAGATAATCTAAATGTAGATGTGTGGCCACCTCTGAGCCCCTCGTAGCACCAAATTGCCTATGGCTAGGGATTACCTGCACAGTTAAAAGAAAGGGTGAGTTTACATAAACTAAGTGTGTAATCCCTTATCAATCAATTCGTATAAAGCATGCAGAAATAGTCTGGGCAACCTACCCCAATCCAGCCAACACACCACTCCGCACCACCAACACACCATGTGGGGATAAAATCAACCCACCCAGCCAACACACCAATATTGCAACTGTGCTACCAGTAATAGCATATGTGGCCAAGCCACCGATGTCAATATATGTGGCAATGCTACCAGTAACAGTATATGTGGTAAAGCCACCAGAATAATATACTTCCTCCAAATAGAATCCCAACCCATGTAGTATCTCATGTCATAAATGATACATATGTGCAGCATGTCATGCACAGTAACAGTCACATTTATATCCTAAATACAGTCAACCTACCTCTAGGGGTATGACGGTCATTTTTATCTATTAAGGGTGAAACAATCATTTACCCTTTTATGGGCATTTTGGTAATTTTACCGATTTTGGGATCTTGGTACACACGTCAACTCTTAGAAGGTCTACAGTCACCTAGAGCTTCTTCTATAACTCAAACGGTTATAACAACATTAATGAGCCTGAGGCCCATTGTTGGCCCAAGTGGGCCCACATGCTCGTGTTGCCCATTTGGCCCGATAACGGTCTAAGCCCACGAGAACACTCATGGTGGCCTATGCCCATGTTTCGTAGGCTCATATTAACACACATGTGCTCGCGTGCTCATGTGGCATCAACACCCAGCCTTTCTGTTTTTCGGCTTTTTCTATTCTACAGATAAAGTTGGGTGTTTACACACTTGTTTTACAAAACCTAGCTAAGATCCATGCTCTCTGAACCTATAATCAATCAAGGTACACATATCAGCTCTGCAACCAATAGAATTAATAACCAGTTATCCCCAAATCGACAACTATTACTCACCCTGGTTAAGAAATACCGCTTATTCCTCTATGATAGTTGGCTAGAACAGACCACCCTTCCTTATATTAACTGCGATAAAAGAATAATCTATCAGTTACGACTCCCTAACCCAAAGGTTGTTATGCACGAATCCAAAAGGCACACCCCAAGATTAGGGAACAAGTATTCGGCCACAATACAACAAAATCCCATCTATCCCCAGTCGAACCAAATAATTAAGAACATGATTACCTTTGATCGAAATCGACAAAGAGGCTCTGAAAGCTTTAGTACTCTAATGAACCCTTCGAACACTGAATGATTAGAACCACCACCACTGAAACTTGAACAAAGAGAGAGAGAGGAAGAAAGAATCAAATATGAACGAGACAGAAAAGTGAAGAATGGTGAGGAAAAAAAGAAGCATAGTCCGACCAAGACAAAGAAGGATATTGAGAGGAGAAGAATGGTAAATGAAGGGAGAAAGAAAGAAAAGTACAGTTGACTTTGGTTATGAGAGAAGAGGAACCAAGGTTCTGCTAAGTGAAGACTTGAGATTGAGGGAGAGAGAGGTAAGGTTCGGTCTTAAAGACAGAAGGTAAGGAAAAATGTTCAAAAGCAATTTGGTCACAAAGGTAAAGCACGAAATCATAAGAGATGAGCAAAAGGAAAATTCGGCACTCAGGAAAATTCGAAACAAGTTGTCACAACACCAAAACTCGAAATTGGCACCAAGAATAATACCCCAAAATGCTCTCAAATCGCCGAAATGCACACACCCCACCAAAGCCAAAACTAAGTGTTTCCCCTTAGCAAAATTCGGTACTAAGAACATCCCACTTTCAGCAAACCACTACTACTTACCTACTCCTAGATCCCTTCCTCAATTCTCTCCACAACTTCCTCCCTGAATCCCTTCCACAAATCACTCAACAACCCCTTATCCACACCCTATTTTCTCTCCATGACCCATTCAACTCTCTTTCTCAGCAGAGTTTTAGTCCAACTCTACCTGTCATACAACATGGAAACAAAATAAATATACCTTGCATAATAGAGGACTCGAACTCAAGCTCCAATAATAGCTACAACACATCACCACCACTAGACCACAAGCTCTTTTTGTGTTACAATTTCAACCAATATTTTAAAAGGTTACCCACTATAGCTCAGTTCCTTTTAAATAAAAAAAAGAAATTTTGCCAAAGAAAAGGCTCGAACCCAGAGTTTTTTAGAGACTCCCCACCACTCCTAAACCACTCAAACAATCTCTGATTCAAGTCAAGACACATAAAATCAAAATCTAGATTTTTTTTGGGGCATTGCACAAGCATTATAAGTAAGTGCCTTTTTCCATTCCTTAAAAATTAGTCTCATTAAGCATAGATATAGAATTTATATTAGCAAATATTGTGGCAGTAGAAGATAAACTAGCTAAATATAGAACAAAATAGATAAAAATAAGTTCACATCAAAAATAAATTCAAAATAGTGGCTAATCTCATCTCAAGATACCAAACACAACATTAATATCAAGTCTTTGGATAATAATATTAATCGTAAGCGGTACTCTTATTGTAACAATTAGACATTGACAATAAATTATGTCAAACAATGAATCAATATTTGAATTAATTTATTACTCGCATAAAGTACCTTATAATTGTCACATATTTATCACAATAGATGCCATTGAAATTCTGTCAAATATTAACTTACCCTTAGGTCAATTAATGAATGCATGAATCAAAAAACATCTAATCATTTTGATATTTTAAATAAACTAATTTACGCAAAAAAAGGCCACTTTGGTCACATTTTGTTTCAACTAATCTATTTAAAATATTAGACATCCTTAATTAAATCTCAAAGCCAAAAATTGAATTTATTTGTTTCAAAATATTTCAGATTTAAACCAAAATAATTTGAATAAATGGAAGTCTCATCTCAAGATATCATACGCTCTATTAATATGTCATCTTTCGACAAAATATTAACTTGTATGTGATATCTTGGTGTAGTAATCAGACAATCACATGCAAAACCAAATAATTGTCACATGTTTATTACCACAGTTGTACATGTAATTTTGTTAAATATTAACCTTCTTTTTGGGCTGATCAATTGTAACACCTCTTACCCAAGACCGTCGCCGGAGTCGAGCACGAGGCGCTACCGGACTTTACATTACTCAAACGGGCATAAAAATTTGCTTTTTTTTAAATTAATTTATTTTCATTCGTTCAATACGTCCCTAAAAAGGGGTCATTGAAACCCTAAATCATGGTATTGAAATAGTTCGGGACTAAACCGAGATCAATCAAATATTACTGGTTACTTAAACGAGCCAAAATGAATTATTTCTCTATTCCTTATAAAATTGTCCAACTGTATCACGGTTACAAAAAAATCATATCTCGAGTTACGAAACTCAAAATTAAGATCCGTAAATTTTCCCTGAATTTAGACTCATGTATCTATTTACTAATTTTTTTTCTAGAATTTTTGGTTAGTACAGTTTATTAGTTAAAGTCTCCCCTGTTGCGCAGTTCGACTACTCTGACCTCTATTATGTTGTTTGTTTCATTAAAAACTTGACTCAATATGAAATCTAGGCATATAAATTATAACACCTAATTAGTTATGTACAATTTATGGTAAATTTTTAAAGTCAGAATAGGGTATCACAGAGTCAGTCTAGAGCAGTCTCACTCAAGTGCAAATAACTCATAATATACTACTCTTTTGCTTACTTGTTTCTTCTACATGAAAATAGACTCATTAAGCTTTAATTTCATACCTCATTCACCTTTTAATTCCATTTCTACTATTTTTAGTGATTTTTAAAACTCACGTCATTGCTGCTATTTGAATCTGTTTTTAAATTACTTTCACCTTTTTCATAGTTTCCTTGTGATAGTTACCATTCAAGCATACATACTATTAAACATGTGTATGATTAGCCATTCCATTAGCTATTCACCAACAAGTATTTACACACCATTCATTGAACTTATCATATCAAAAAAAGCCAAGTCCCTATACATGCCATACACGAAATGAAACATCTAACTGTACCAAAATGATTCCTTCGATAGTGTGACCGGATCTCCGACGTTCCTTTCGATTCCCGAGTGAGCTTGGCAATAACTATAAAAAGAAAGAAAATAAAAAAAGTAAGCACTAGGCTTAGTAAGTTTACAAGCAAATAAATTACAACATTCATCATAAACGATAATTATTCAATATATCACCTAGCATCATAAGCTTTCTTTACACCTCATTTCCTACTTTCTTCCTTATTCACTTGTCTTCTTTCTTACCTGATCTATTCAGTACTCATGAATATAACTTACCTTTCCCTTGCTGATAAATTTTCCATAATTTAACTTGTACAATAGCCCGTTGAACCGCTCGAAAAATTAGGGATATTCGGGTTTTCCTGTCTGATAATAATCTACCAATGCCATGTCCTTGACGTGGACTTACATGAAATGTTCCTATCTTTCCAAAGCCATATATTTGATATGAACTTACATGGATTATTCCTGTCTCCAAAGCCATATATCTGATATGGGCTTACATGGCTCATTCCTGTCCTGTCCTGTCAACCCTAAATGTCATGACATTTGTACCCCCATATTTCTAAAGTTCAACGGGACCTTTCGATACTCTTTCTTTGTCATCTTGTCTATGATTCGACTTTGAATATTTTCATAAAGTAAATGTATAAATGCTGGAAATCAACAACATTAATGTAAAATAATGAAATATTGCATTTATTTACCGTAAACTTACCCCAATACAAAATATGACTAAACTTAACAACTTAGTCCTTTACTTTCTCTTTTCCCCGATCTACTCCCGAATTTCGTTCTTCTTGATCTATAATAGCAAATTTAGCTTATTTAATACTCACATTTATCAAAATAGTCCCTGACCCCAACTTTGGCAAAATTACATTTTTGCCCCTAAACTTTTGCATATTTACACTTTTGCCCCAAGGCTCGGAAATCAAACTTTATCACAAATTCTTATGTTTTAATACATGCTGATCATTTATTTACCAACAACAACCTCAAATTCCTACTATAACTTGTACTTATGAACAATAGGTATTTTTACCGATTAAGCCCTTTTACTCGTTTTTACCTAAAACCGAGTAGCACAAGTTGTCTAGCATAATTTAAATTTTTCATAACAATTAAAGGTCAAAACAAAAATTTTCAATTACATTACATTTCTCGAAATAACTCAAAATAAGGCTATCTAAATAGCGCAATAAAAAACCAAAAACTTTAATATTTTATTGATTAATCCTTAATAAAAACAAAAACATATGCATCAAAATTTAAACCCATTAAATTAAATATCTTAAAAATAAAATCATAATAGTTAGAATATCTCACAATTTATTTGGTAAATCATATCAGAATTTGACCAAATATTTGGAATCATAAAATGTCAAAACCAAATATTATAGAATCAAATTTTAAAAAAATAGAAAAAATTAAACATGTATTATGTTGGCATGAGTTTACACCAAAGTATCCATAAAATTGAATACATAACTATAAAAAAATTAACAATTTTAACGAATATCCATCAAAACTTAATCTCACCTACTAAATTATAGAAAATATCTTATTGATTGATGATTAAATTGATTAGCTTAAATACCCATTTTTTCTTAAGCATGTAAACTCTAATATAAATATCAAACCCACCTTTTTACAAGAAAAAAAATTATTAATTTGTATGATACTTCTAACCACTAGAAAAAGAACAACAATGAAGGACAAGAAAGATGTGATCAAAATAATCCTTCAAAGATTGTTCAGAATTTATGCTATCGATGTGGTATGAATGGGCATTGGTCACGTACTTGTCGTACATCTGAGAATTTGTGAAACTTTATCAACTATTCATTAAAAAGAAGGGAAAGAATATGGAAACAAAGTTTATATCTTAAAATTATGAAATGGAAGCAAAAGGTAAAAATATTCACTACGATACTAAAACTAAACATGCCTACAAAGGTGATAAATTTCATGATATTAATAACTCTAGAAATAGTTGGAGAATGAACTACGGTTCATAAAAAGCCCAGCAAAGGGAAAACAATGAAATCCAATCAAGTATTTGTCAATACATCAAAATAAGTACCATTTTATCCTAATCAAAGATTTTATGTTTCATATCCAATGGTAAGACAATCAATTGGAACTCAGTTATAATTCACACCAACAACGGTGAGTCAATTTAACGAGTCCCAAGATCCAAATTTAGCATTTCAATCCAGTTATGCTGAAATTATTAAAAAAGCAGAAAATTTGTTGAAACAACAACAAATTCCAGAAGTAAAAGATTCTTATAATCGAGGACAACCCTTAGAATATTATAATTTTATTAGTGAGATATGAAAAACCCATATTTCTAAACAAAAAACAATTTTCAGAAGAGCTCTTACCAAATTCTCACAATTTTTAGTTGAAAAAACAACTGAAGATAGTGAAGCCCATAATTTATTATTAAAATGTATTTTATATAGAAATTGGAAAGAATTAGAAATAGATTATATGTATATTAAACAGATAAATAATCTTCTTGATATATTTCAGTATTTTATTAACAAAGGAACAAACAGTCCTATTATAAATAAAATGTTTAGAATATGTTTATTTAATAAAGTCAGGAAAATTTTACCGACAGATATTTTTACAAAAATAAATAGAGCTATTTGCAAACAGCAAGCTCAATTTCAAAAAGCTTTTTCAAAATATTTTTTACAATCTTATGTTTTTACAAATGATGTCGAAACCATTTTTTTACGGGTTTTAAAAAACGGGGTTCGACTAAAAAAATGAAAATGGGAGTCGCCACCAATCTTTTTAGGTGTGATTGGATCACCTTTAAAACATTTTGTTTTAAAATCATTAGTTTTGGTCTACGAAACATAGAAAACGGGTTCGGGAGTCGGTTACGTACGAGGAAGGGTTAGCACCCTCGTAACGCCCCAAAAATTGGTACCTGATTGATTATCAAATGTCTTTAATGTCGGAAATCTAAAAATTTTAAGATGCAATCCTCTTTAGAATATTTTGATTTTGAAAATCAAGGTTCACATGTATCAAACGAATCAAAATATCACATCCAGTAAGTTAGGATGTAATATTTTTATGACCTTCGAAGTTAAGCTAGCCTTTTTGAAAATCTCTATCTTGAAACGACAAAACACCATATCCAGTGAGTTAGGACACAATGCTTTGGAGTTCCAAGACAGTTGCTCATATTTTGAAAACCTTAAAACTTAGAAGGATGCTTGACTATTCGAACTCAACGAGAAAAGTTGCAACCCAGTAAGTTAGGGCACTACCTTTCTTGAGGCCTCCAAACATTTTAGAATGACATTTCGTATGACATAAGTATTAAAACAATATATATTACGAAATATTATAACACTTTATACAAATGCAATCACTATATATAAAAGGCAAAATAAAATAATAAAAATAATCATGCTAAGTAAATAGGAATATACCTAGATAAAATAGTAAAAAAAAAAACATAATGAATGCAATGATTATACACAATATATTATGAATAAAATATTAAATAATAAATATAAAAAAACATGGTAAATATTAACGTGTAAAATATGTGTGGGTAAAAATAGATGACATGCATAAAAATGAATAAATAGAGTCTACATAAAATATAAAATATACAATCCAATAACTTAATGTACACATGAATGGATTACTAAATGCAATGATGCATATAATACAATATATCACTATCCATGTATATAAAAATATATATTTAGAAATAAATTATAAAAGTCTAAGATATTACATAGTATATAAAATACATACCAATAATATATTAATTCTAAAGCATAGTGAACGATAATATAAAAAAAACAATATTATATAATAGAAAACATAAGTTTAAGAAAATATATATATATTATAAAAGTAAATAATTGATAATAAAATAGGCATATAATACAAATTAAAACATAATATTTAACAATAATTTTAAAGTAGTATTTATAATATATAATGTATAATAATAAAAATAACATATAAAATAATAATAATTAAAAATAAAAATATAGGTTTAGAAAAATAACATATAATAAAAAAAATATACAAAGGATTTATTAAAAATTATAACATATAAGTTAAAAATATAATTTTCGTACATAAATAATAATATAAAACAATAATAATATATACATATAATAAAATATAAAATAATATAATAATATATAATAAAGTATAATATAATAATATATAAAAAGGGATAAATAGATAGTAAATAATGTGAAAATAATAAATAATATAATATAAAACTAATATAAATATATACATGAAAATAATAAAATAATATAAAATAATTTTTTACATATATACAATAGTATTTATAGTAAAATAAATAATATATAAAATATTTTAAATAAATAAATTATAAAAAATGAAAAAAATGTAAAAGGATTAAAACTAACATTAAATAAAACTATAGGGTAAATTTAAAAAAAAAAAAGAAAAACTTAGATTCGGGCCCTGATTGAGTCAGGGATTAAAAATGAAGGACTCACTAGGTAATTAAACCCTAATCCCAAAACGGCACCGTTCCAATGTGCCCGTTTAAATAGTCTTGGGACCAAATTGAAACCAAAACAGAATAATTGGGCAAAATTAAAAGATTAAATAAACTTAATTTTAGAATATAAAAATGCTGAAGGACCAAGGGCGCAATTAGCCCCTTGGTCAAAAACACGCGGATCCCTTAATAGGTGGGTCGGGTCTATCGGGTCCTATATAACTTAAAAAATCGGTTTTAAAAACATTTTAAAACCTTTTTTTTTTAAAAAAAAACTTTGAAAAATTCTCTCAACCCCTCCTCTCTTTGCCCAGAACACGACCAGAGCTCCGGCGGTCGACCGCCACACGCGCCGCCGTGCAAGGTGGCTGTAGGCCGAAAGCCTCCGTTTTTAAGCCGTAACGCAGGTAATCTTTCTCCTCTCTGTTTTAAAAGGTTTTTTGTGCACTAAAACCCTGTATATATTTGAATCAGAATATAAAAAAAATAGAAATAATAAGACTAAACAGAGAACCACCTTTCGTCGGAATAGAAAACTGTTTTTATTACTCCTTTCATATTTTTATACACGAATCTGTTTGTATCTTTCTCTGTATATACATATATCGTGGTGTGTGTGTATCTTCTCTCTATATGTAAAATATCCCCCCTTTTACACTGTTTTTCACTGTTCTTATAGCCCGATTACAAAAAAGAAAGGAAATAAATCTCTTGATTTCCTTTGTTTCAGGTTTTTTGCCATGTTTGCTGCTCTTTGTTTCCTTTTGCAGGTGTACGCGAGGATCTCGGTGATGATCGCGCATTCAAGCGCTGATGGTGGCGCGACCGGTGGCTGTGGTGCGTCGAAAGGTCTCTGGACAACGCATTAATGGGGCCTCGATTTGGGGAGTTGAACAGATGCTCCTCGAGGCTTTCAGAAGATGCTGCGGCGCTGCAGTCTTCAGGAAACCCTAGGGTTTCCTGTTTCCCTTAAGCCATTTGGGCCTTTTGGGCTGTTTTTAGATTTGGGTTAGCTATTGGGTTAGGCCTGGGTAATAGTTAAGTTAATTTGGGCTAAGGTTGTTAATTCATTCGGGTCTGAGGGTGTAATCGGGTTTAGGCTAATAGTGGGTTACGGGTGTATATTGGGCCACGATTAATGTAATTGGTTTGGGCTAATTGGGTTGGTTCAGGTTTGAGTTTTGGATCATATGTATTTGGGCTTTTTGGTTTGTAAAAGGACTGTTTTAAAAAAAAAATTTATTTATTTTATTTGTAAGGGCTTCCAACGAGCCCGGGCGAAATTAGGGTATTACAGCTGCCCCTCTTTGCTCATTACTGTGTAACAGGAATAAAGCAAAGACTATAAAAGACCCAATTTTGCCCAGACTTGCCGAGTCTTGAGTTCTTCGATCTGCTCCCCGTCGATTATAGAGACGCCAAATCATCTTAGATATGACTCAATAAAAGTCAAATATGTTATGTCTTCGATCTGCTCCCCGTCGAATATAGAGAGATAAGATCTGCTATCTTTAATCTGTTCTCAGCCGAATACAGAGAAATAAGATCTGTCATCTTGGATCTACTCCCCGTCCATTACAGAGAGATAAGGTTCGCCATCTTGGATCTGCCCCGATGAAGGTCAGATCTGCTATGTCTTTGATCTGCTCCCCGTCGAATAAAGAGAGATAAGATCTGTCATCTTGGATCTGCTCCCTGTCCATTACAGAGAGATAAGATCTGCTATCTTTGACCTGCTCCCCGTCCATTAAAGAGAGAGAAGATCTGCCATCTTGGGTCTGTTCCCCGGCCATTACAGAGAAATAAGATCTGCTATCTTGGATCTGCTCCCCGTCCATTACAAGGAGATAAGATCTGTCATCTTGGATCTACTTTAATGTAAACACATGAAAGTCTGATCTACTATGCCTTTAATCTGCCCCCTGTCGAATACAGAGAGATAAGATCTGTCATCTTGGATCTGCTTCCTATCCATTACAGAGAGATAAGATCTGCTATCTTCGATCTGCTCTCCATCCATTACAGAGAGATAAGATCTGCCATCTTGGATCTGCTCCCCGTCCATTACAGAGAGATAAGATCTGCCATTTTAGATCTGCTCCCTGTCCATTACAAAGAGATAAGATCTGCTATCTTGGATCTGCTCTCCGTCCATTACAGAGAGATAAGATCTGCTATCTTGGATCTGCTCTCCGTCCATTACAAAGAGATAAGATCTGTTGAGTTTTGTAGTCTCAAATTTTGCTACATTGTCCCCTAGGGAATCCATCTGTAGAATTTGATTTCCTGAAATTTATGCTAATGCCAAGTAATTAAGATGCCATGATCGAAATGAGTCAAATGCTTCCTAATATAATGCAAAATGTTATGAGAATGACTCATATTTTAGGTATTATCTCAATCACTCAAGTTTCATCTTTGTTTCATTCAAAGCACCAACCCTACTTTGCTTGTACGCTTTGAATCTTCTCCATCAATTTGGTCCACTATATCATTCCTGAATGTTACGACCCACTGGAGATATCCTATCGTCCAATCACCATTTGGACTGAAGAAGAAATTTTCTTGAGAACTTTCAACCCTTATACACAGGCATTCTTCTAAACAAATGTCCTGTTTCAGTTTCTTGCATTATCTAGAGATTTCCAGAATAATATGCAAAACTTCGTCTGTGAAAATATTTTAGTTCATCAATCATTATTCCAATGCAACACACTTCATGAATAATGAAAAATGGATAAATTAATCTTAAGAATAGTCATATTTCAATAGGTAATCAATAATACAATAGGAAATCAATCTGATTGGCATATCTTTGAGAAGAAAAAGAATCCAAAGATAGCCAACAGGACAAAAATCAGATGCCCTAGATATCGCCGCTTGGGCTTCTATATACAGGCTCTATGAAAACTGCTTTGAGTTTAACATGTGTTTAGAAGAACCAAAGTACTTTGTTGATGCCCTAGTATGTAACATACTTCGTTTCTTGTTGAATCAAGTATACCAAAGTTGTTGTATGCTGTTCAAAATTTGAGCCGCCCTTTCAGGTTTTTAACTCAAAACCCCTTTGGTCTCAAGGCGCCCTTTGCGGGTTTTCACCTTGGCCTCTCCATTTCTTTTTCCTTTTCTTTCCTTTTCTTTTCTCTCTCTTTTTTTTTTTTTGACATAGAAGACTCAAAGCGCCCTTTGTGGGTTTTCACCTTGGCTTCCGCGGGTAATTCTTGTGGACGAACCCTCTTCATTTATGTCATCTAGTCTTGGTACATTTGATTAGGATGAATACTTTCAAATTAAGTTCACTGGAGGTATTCAATTCTTGACTCCATCGAAGTTTGGAGGAAAAGATCTCGATTTATAAACCTATGAGAAAGGAATTGCCCCAATTGCAGTCATGGCTGACATTATCCTTCAACCTGGAAAGCTGAGGTACATAAAGTGCCCCCAGAGTAGTTACCCCACCATGGCTCGATGATGTCTCTGAAGTATCCTCAAACTTCATAAATTGCCCCAGTTGTAAAGCTGCTGAATGAGCGTAGCAAATAGGGGCCACAACAGATATGGCTATGGTGCTCGTAGAATAGAGAATGAACAAGCTCGCAGATTATCAGCTGAAAACCCAACTTGGTCAGCATGAGCACAAAGGTAAAAATCATTGTTCTTCGGATGGCATACTTTGTTGTCAATGACAGCACTAGGTAACACATTGTCAGGAGATCCCTGCTGGAAAACTTGGTATGATGGTTTTTGTGCAACAATAGCCACAAACTTAGGGTTCCAATTCTCGTTAAGGTGCTTGCAAGCCACAATTACTTGATCAAGTCCTTTGTACATCATTTAACTGAACTGAGACTCGCTATCTCCATCCTTGGAGATAATGACCTGATCAGGCTTCCTCTTCCCTGAACTTGTATAAAAATCTAAGAGAGCTTCCCTCCTGATACCTTCATCCACTTTGTCAGAAACTGGTTTGGAGAGAATCTATCATTTCAAGCTTAGGAGATTGTACACGCACGGATGCTCTATAGTAGGAAATCAAAGGCCACTACCTGGAGCTAACCATCGCAGCGATTGATAGAATATCGGGCTGTTCAGGAGAGTCATGAAACACATCCATGCTCAGGATGAGGGTTGGGACCTCTGAAACAACTGGAATTGAAGGTGTTTGCTCCAGCATAAGCATAGAGAGTAAATAGTAGTTTCTTATGCCATTCCTTATCAGTCTTGGTCATCTTCTGTAATTTATTTTTTTCTTTTTCTTTTTTCTTTTTGCTTTTCGCAACCTTGGTTGTACTGTGATAGGGTGCCTAATCTTTGAACAGACTGCAAACTTTTGACATTGTGCAGTTGGATATGATCTTCTTTTTGAAATAGATGACTATTGACTTTGTAATATTGGCATATGAAGCTATCTCCGCCCTCTTAATAGAACAGTCGACGACCACAAAGATGAATCATTGTCGGCTTAAAACTTTTGACGAGCACGGGCCTATATCATACGTGCCCCATATATAAAGTTTGTGAAGAAAAGAATGAGGCACATAAGTCTTGACTCCTTAAATTCGGCATTTATGGTATAACTGATGTGGTCCTCTTCCATGGTGGACCAATAGTGCTTATCCTGGCCATTATAAATCTTCCTGCATGCATCCTTCTGACATTCCTTTGGATCTCTTTTAACCTTGACAACGTCTTTGAATTCCCGTAATAGTCTCCACAAGGTCTTATTTTACGTTCCAACCTTTACTTCCTCTAAGGCTAAATTCTCTACCTTCTCTTCATGGAGTAAAATTTGCTTCTACCATTTTCAACAAATTCAGAAACAAGGTTACAATTTCTGGCACCTTCAAAGTACTGAGATTCCTCTAAACACATGTCGCGCTCAGAAGGAATTTTGAATCTGTAGTATTATTGCCCCTGTCATTGATATCTAGGGATCTAAGATAGGCACAAAAGAATGTACAAAGAATGAATTCAAGAATGACTATTTACATGTTATGAATGCAATGAAAATTTAGCAAGAATTTTAAAGGTCAAAAGAATATTTATCAAGAATGAAAGAATATTTGCACGTATTGGGAACAAAAGTATGTTTTATTGAAACAAAAATGTCTGAACACGAGCCTATTTCACAAATGAGATCTTATTACTCCTAGGCTTTAGAGTAACAAGAGTATTCTGCAGATTACTCTGTATAATTTCTAATATTACAAGAAGTTCCTCTACAGACCAATTGTTCAAACATTCCCATGTTTATAAGGACGAATGCCTCACAGATTTCTTTGCTCAGAATCCAATTCCATCAATCCTCTTCTTATTATTTCCTCCCAAACCATCTTCAACAGGGTTCCTATTTCTGCAATATCCCCATCGATCCTTCTCGCAATACATTAATCAATTACATTTGCCCTCTTATCACCATGGTCCGGTAACGGGCTCTTTGTATCAGGGGTATCATCAAATTTTACAATCCCCATTTTAATGAGCTTTTCCACGGTTTTCTTGAAGCTAACGCAATTTTCTATTGAATGCCCTTGTACTCCCGCATGGTATTCACATTTAGCATTTGCGTCATACCATTTGGGATATGGGCGTTGTAGCGGCTTTGAATAAAAAGGAGTTACCACATGTGCATTGAATAAATTCTGATAGAGTTCCCCATACAACATCGGGATTGGCGTAAACTGGATCTTTTCAGCATCTTGTCTCGTATCAGATTCATTCTTTTGCAAACCTTGCTGCCCTTTAGTTACTACTCTTGGTTGACTAATCATAACTGATTTCAAGTTATAACTACACGCATTGTTCACCTCATTATCTTTTCTCCTTGGGGCCAATCTCTTGACAGCTTCCCCCTCTATCTTGCCACCTCTTCTGGCGTTTTAAATCATTTCCCCCGCCATAACTATGTCAGCAAAACTTTTTGTAGTATTCCCAACTAGATGGGTAATGATTGGAGCCTTCAAGGTGTTGATAAAGAGCATGGTGGTCTCCTTCTCCAAGAGCGATGGTTGAACCTGTATAGCAATCTCCCTCCATCTCTGTGCATACTGCCTAAAGCTCTCATTAGGCTTCTTCTCCATGTTCTGTAGCGTGATCCTATCAGGAGTCATGTCAGTCACATGATTATATTGCTGCATGAAGGCTTGTGCAAGATCTCTCCATGAACTAATTTTGGCACGGCTTAATTGATTATACCATTTAGCTGCTGCCCCAATCAAACTATCTTGGAAACAATGGATCAACAACTAATCATTGTTCACATAGCCCATCATCCTCTTGCAAAATATAGTGATATGGGCCTCAGGGCAAGTAGTCCCATTGTATTTTTCAAACTCCAGTATTTTGAACTTATGAGGGAGCACTAAATCTGGGACCAAGCTCAAATCCTTAGCATCAATTACTTGATGGATATCAGCACTTTCCAAATCCTTGAACTTTTCTTCCAACCACTTGCAGTGATCCTCTAACTTCTTTGAGGATTCATCTATCATTCCTTCCCTTTTTGTCAGGTCGAAGTTAGGGGTAATAGGATTTGTGGGATTATCTCCTGGATTTGATCCCGAGCCAATTTGGAAATTCATGGGTATCCTAGTATCAGTTTGCTCTTGCTGCGGCCTAATTGTCACAGACGACCTCCGAGGAGGTGCCTCAGTTTGTGCTTGCGCATGAGGTGGGGTAAAACCCGATGGATAATCCTCATTATCCTCTCCAGCAATGGCCATAGGGCCCTTTCTTTTATCCATTGCCCCTGCCAGTAGTTGGGCCATCTGAGCCATCATATTCTTCTGTACTTCCATAATTTGTTCTCTCATGTCGTTTTGCATCTTTGCCAACTGCTCTTGCAATTGGTCTTGCATATCCTTCTGAAATTGCTCAAACCTTTGATCCATATTTTTAGTCTTAGTGCAGATGCCGTAAGGATGTGTGATTTCCAGATTTCTTCCCTTTTATGTAGTAATTTTAACTAATTAGGGTCTTCCTATAAGTTTGAATGCATATGATGCAATGAGATGCAAATACATGTAATGCAATGCATGAATACAAAAAGGTATCGATCTCGATTCAATTTCATTTAGAAAACTTTATTTAAAAAAAAATATCTTTACATATGAATGGATTACAATTACGCCTTCACCCTATGGCCTAAAGCTTTAACTCTCCTAAACAACAAAGCTAACTCTTGACCATGATCTGACTGTAGCTCTTATTTCGTGCTCAATGTATCAGCTTGTATCTTCAGGGTCCATAAGTGATCTACTATCATCTCAAATTTGAGCTATGGCTTCACCCATGAGACAATCCCTACAGCCATGGACACCTCCTCCAATGTCTGTGAAATTGTTCTGATTATCTTAAAAGAAAGATTGGAGAACAAGTAGGCATTCGTGCTTTGCAGCATGCTGCCTTACAATGATATCCAATATCATCTTCAATGCTTCTTGAGAGTCTTCAGACTTCTGCCCCTGGCAGAGCATTTGAATTGCTTACATGGGTATCTTCTCAGCATAACTAATCTCCACTTTAAAGGTCTTTAAATGATATAGTCTTCTTTAATCTCTTTCTTTTACGTCCATTTGGGCAGGCCATCAGGGCTTGCATTTCCATTGTCTCTGATAAGTGCAACATAGTAAACTCATACTTGTTGTTTGGTAGCGGTCCTATAGTAAATAAGCCTTTTACCATCATAGGCACAATTCTTTCCATCCAACTCACTTTTGTAGGTCCCATGCATTCTGTCAATCACTTTCCTTCCAACACTCTTACCATCGACCATCTTCATATGAAAAAGAAATACTGTAGTGGTAGAAGTATCAATACTCTTCTTGTTCACCTTGAAGTTGTCGAAACCATTTTTTAAGGGGGTTTGAAAAACGGGGTTCGACTTTTAAAAATGAAAACGGGAGTCGCCACTGATCTTTTTAGGTGTGATTGGATCACCTTATAAAACATTTTGGTCTACGAATTTTTGAGAAAACGGGTTCGGGAGTCGGTTACGTGTGAGGAAGGGTTAGCACCCTCACAACGCCCAAAATTGGTACCAAATTGAATTGTTTTCTGTCTGAATGTCAAAGTTTGAAATAATTCAAAATAAGATCCCTTTAAAATTGGAATATTTTGAGTTTAAAAACCGAGAATCCTTCGTCCCAAAAGAACACGAATATCACATCTAGCATGATAGGACACGATATTCTCAAACTTTTGTAACTGAAATCACCTCGTAATTTAGGAAAATTTATTAAAAGGATATTTGGTTATTTAGTCAAGCGAAAAATCGCAACCCAGCATGTTAGGGCACTATTTCCCGATTTTCTAAACATCAAACATTGCCTTATTTAAGAAAAGAAACTTTTCAATATATATTTTTTAAAACAAAGAGTAATATAAAAAATAATTTGATATAAAAATCGAGAATCCTTCGTTCCAAAGAACACGAATATCACATCCAGCATGATAGGACACGATATTCTCAAACTTTTGTAATTGAAATCACCTCATAATTTAGGAAATTTTATTAAAAGGATATTTGGTTATTTAGTCAAACAAAAAATCGCAACCCAGCACGTTAGGGCACTATTTCCCGATTTTCTAAACATCAAACATTGCCTTATTTAAGAAAAGAAACTTTTCAATTAAATGAAATATATATTTTTTAAAACAAAGAGTAATATAGATTTTAAAAAATAATTTGATATAAAAATCGAGAATCCTTCGTTCCAAAAGAACACGAATATCACATCCAGCATGATAGGACATGATATTCTCAAACTTTTGTAACTGAAATCACCTCGTAATTTAGGAAAATTTATTAAAAGGATATTTGGTTATTTAGTCAAACGAAAAATCGCAACCCAGCATGTTAGGGCACTATTTCCCGAATTTCTAAACACCAAACATTGCCTTATTTAAGAAAAAAAACTTTCAATTAAATGAAATATATATTTTTAAAACAAAGAGTAATATAGAATTTAATAAAAAATAATTTGATATAATACTAAAATTATAAAAAAATAAAAGAATTAAAAAAACAAGGAAATAGGGATTAAATCAAAATGAAAAAAGGTTGAAAAATGAAGATGAACAAAGAATAAAATAAGAACAAATCGCAGAAAATAAGAACATAAGAGGGAGTGAAATTTGAGAGCTCTCAAGAATTTTTATTGCTTGCCAAAACTCCAGTGTGTTTTTCAATGAGGGGGGGAGGCCTCTATTTATAGTTGAGCCTCCTCAAATCCAACGGTACAGATTAATTACATCAACGGTTAAGATTAAAGGGTATCTTCAAATTAAATCTCTAAGATTACAAAATCATATCTTCTAAGATTGCATATCATATCTAAGATTGCAATCATATCTAAGATTGTATCATATCTAAGATTGCATATCATTGAAGATTTTATCTCCATATGAGTCAAGCTTGTAGATGGACCTTAAATCTTTTCAAGTAATGGGCCATTCCGATCGGGCCCAAATTATATTTGTAATTCTGGACTAGGCTTGGAATTTATTTATTTATTTTTTATCATTTTATGGTATGGGCCCGGGCAAAAATGGGGTATTACAGAAGTGATTAGTGATTACCTTCTGCCCTTTAGCATGCCTTGCCATAGAGTGTCGAACAATCTTCCTTGCATCCAATTCTACTTTGATTGGAACAACATTATGAAGCACCAGTGGCGAAAGAGGCAATACTTCCAACGTTGACCATTTCCCTCTTGCTCTTTTCCTTTTTAGCTCGCTCCCTCTCCCCATGAAGTTTATCATCTTCCTCACAAAAGTTGGCATACAGCCAGCCCTTGAGTAAACTTTATCAACTTGAATTTTAGGACAACGCTACAAAACCGAATGTTCCTCCACCACGAGTACCATATCGGCTTTTCCAAACGTAAAGCAACTGTATACAAGATTCCAATACTGAGCGATGGCCCGAAATAAATTCTCCTATATTTTCAAGTCAAGCAAGTACTACAAGTCCCCATAGTTGTTGTAGAACAATTGCTTGGCTTCACTACTCCATTGATCCCATATTTCTTTTAACTCATGGTGATTATTTTGTGCGACGCTGATACGAGTGTAGTTTGACAGCTCTGACACATATCCCACAGCTAGACTATCTCCCTTTACTAATTGAGTTTGCTATGACCATATATGGATGTTAGCGTTGCCTTCCACTCTATCAAGAAGTCTGTTCTCCATAATAAAACTTTCTAACTTAGAAACTGACCGAAAATCGATACCTTTTAAATGCAAAATGATATGCAACACAAAAATAAAATTGGTCAGTGACAAGTATATAAGACATAATTCAAGGAAATAGAAAATAAACAAGCACCCATATGGGGAATTGCTAAGGGTCAACATAATTCTACCTAAAGCGAGCTCCTAGGGTTAACTATATGAAGTTTTGGTTCTAAAGGAAAAGGGTACCTGAACCAGCAGATTCCTTGATCCTCACCCATTATAGGCTCATATGGACCGAGTTCAATTCAGGGGAATACATTTCCCTATGACTGCATGGAGATGAAGATCTCACGAAGACATAGGTACAGACGTATCCCAAAAGTGATCCACTATCCTGCACGGAGGTGAAAACCTCACGAAGGCGTAGTTTCCCACTCCCACTTAAGGGTGTGACCACAACGGTCATGCAAATGCAATGTGCGCCAAAGTATAACAAACATATGCAGTAGTAATTCAAACACATGTAATGAAAGAGGATTGTATTTCAAAATTTTTCAAATTTCTAACATTAAGACAAAAAATAATAAATTATACGGCTTGACTCTCTTATTGGTCCCCAGTGGAGTCGCCAAGCTGTCGAAACCATTTTATTTACGGGTTTTAAAAAATGGGGTGCGACTAAAAAAATGAAAACGGGAGTCGCCACCAATCTTTTTAGGTGTGATTGGATCACCTTTAAAACATTTTGTTTTAAAATCATTAGTTTTGGTCTACGAAACATAGAAAATGGGTTCGGGAGTCGGTTACGTACGAGGAAGGGTTAGCACCCTCGTAACGCCCAAAAATTGGTACCTAATTGATTATCAAATGTCTTTAATGTCGGAAATCTAAAAATTTTAAGATGCAATCATCTTTAGAATATTTTGATTTTGAAAATCAAGGTTCACTTGTATCAAACGAATCAAAATATCACATCCAGTAAGTTAGGATGTAATATTTTTATGACCTTCGAAGTTAAGCTAGCCTTTTTGAAAATCTCTATCTTGAAACGACAAAACACCATATCCAGTAAGTTAGGACACAATGCTTTGGAGTTCCAAGGTAGTTGCTCATATTTTGAAAACCTTAAAACTTAGAAGAGTGCTTGACTATTCGAACTCAACGAGAAAAGTTGCAACCCAGTAAGTTAGGGCACTACCTTTCTCGAGGCCTCCAAACATCAAGCATTGCCTTTATTTTTTAAAACTTTTCAATATTGTTTTAAATAACATTTTAGAATGACATTTCATATGACATAAGTATTAAAACAATATATATTACGAAATATTATAACACTTTATACAAATGCAATCACTATATATAAAAGGCAAAATAAAATAATAAAAATAATCATGCTAAATAAATAGGAATATACCTAGATAAAATAGTAAAAAAAAACATAATGAATGCAATGATTATACACAATATATTATGAATAAAATATTAAATAATAAATATAAAAAAATGGTAAATATTAACGTGTAAAATATGTGTGGGTAAAGATAGATGACATGCATAAAAATGAATAAATAGAGTCTACATAAAATATAAAATATACAATCCAATAACTTAATGTACACATGAATGGATTACTAAATGCAATGATGCATATAATACAATATATCACTATCCATGTATATAAAAATATATATTTGGAAATAAATTATAAAAGTCTAAGATATTACATAGTATATAAAATACATAACAATAATATATTAATTCTAAAGCATAGTGAATGATAATATAAAAAAAAAACAATATTATATAATAGAAAACATAAGTTTAAGAATATATATATATATATATATATATTATAAAAGTAAATAATTGATAATAAAATAGGCATATAATACAAATTAAAACATAATATTTAACAATAATTTTAAAGTAGTATTTATAATATATAATGTATAATAATAAAAATAACATATAAAATAATAATAATTAAAAATAAAAATATAGGTTTAGAAAAATAACGTATAATAAAAAAATATACAAAGGATTTATTAAAAATTATAATACAAAGGATTTATTAAAAATTATAACATATAAGTTAAAAATATAATTTTCGTACATAAATAATAATATAAAACAATAATAATATATACATATAATAAAATATAAAATAATATAATAATATATAATAAAGTATAATATAGTAATATATAAAAAGGGATAAATAGATAGTAAATAATGTGAAAATAATAAATAATATAATATAAAACTAATATAAATATATACATGAAAATAATAAAATAATATAAAATAATTTTTTACATATATACAATAGTATTTATAGTAAAATAAATAATATATAAAATATTTTAAATAAATAAATTATAAAAAATGAAAAAATGTAAAAGGATTAAAACTAACATTAAATAAAACTATAGGGTAAATTTAAAAAAAAAAAGAAAAATTTAGATTCGGGCCCTGATTGAGTCGGGGATTAAAAATGAAGGACTCACTGGGTAATTAAACCCTAATCCCAAAACGGCACCATTCCAATGTGCCCGTTTAAATAGTCTTGGGACCAAATTGAAACCAAAACAGAATAATTGGACAAAATTAAAAGATTAAATAAACTTAATTTTAGAATATAAAAATGCGGAAGGACCAAGGGCGCAATTAGCCCCTTGGTCAAAAACACGGGATCCCCTAATAGGCGGGTCGGGTCCATCGGGTCCTATATAACTTAAAAAATCAGTTTTAAAAACATTTTAAAACCTTATTTTTTTTAAAAAAAAAAACTTTGAAAAATTCTCTCAACCCCTCCTCTCTTTGCCCAGAACACGACTAGAGCTCCGGCGGTCGACCGCCACACGCGCTGCCGTGCAAGGTGGCCGGAGGCCGAAAGCCTCCGTTTTTAAGCCGTAACGCAGGTAATCTTTCTCCTCTCCGTTTTAAAAGGTTTTTTGTGCACTAAAACCCTGAATATATTCGAATCAGAATATAAAAAAATAGAAATAATAAGACTAAACAGAGAACCACCTTTCGTCGAAATAGAAAACTGTTTTTATTACTCCTTTCGTATTTTTGTACACGAATCTGTTTGTATCTTTCTCTGTATATACGTATATCGTGGTGTGTGTGTATCTTCTCTCTGTATGTAAAATATCCCCCCCTTTTACACTATTTTTCGCTGTTCTTATAGCCCGATTACAAAAAAGAAAGGAAATAAATCTCTTGATTTCCTCTGTTTCAGGTTTCTTGCCGTGTTTGCTGCTATTTGTTTCCTTTTGCAGGTGTACGCGAGGATCCCGGTGATGATCGCGCGTTCAAGCGCTGATGGTGGCGCGATCGGTGGCTGTGGTGCGTCGAAAGGTCTCTGGACAACGCATTAATGGGGCCTCGATTTGGGGAGTTGAACAGATGCTCCTCGAGGCTTTCAGAAGATGCTGCGGCGCTACAGTCTTCAGGAAACCCTAGGGTTTCCTGTTTCCCTTAAGCCATCTGGGCCTTTTGGGCTGTTTTTAGATTTGGGTTAGCTATTGGGTTAGGCCTGGGTAATAGTTAAGTTAATTTGGGCTAAGGGTGTTAATTCATTCGGGTCTGAGGGTGTAATCGGGTTTAGGCTAATAGTGGGTTACGGGTGTATATTGGGCCACGATTAATGTAATTGGTTTGGGCCAATTGGGTTGGTTCAGGTTTGAGTTTTGGATCATATGTATTTGGGCTTTTTGGTTTGTAAAAGGACTGTTTAAAAAAAACAATTTTATTTATTTTGTTTGTAAGGGCTTCCAACGAGCCCGGGCGAAATTAGGGTATTACAAATGATTTGGATGAAAATTTTCCTACAATAAAATTTAGACTTGATCATAAACCATTTGAAATAAGCAGTATTGAATGAGGTTTTGTTAAAGAAATAACAGTTCAAAATTTCTCATTTCATTTATTAAAAGATTTTCTAGTAATTAATAAATCTATATTACTACGTATTATTTATGAAGATGATTATTATTACTATTTTCATCTTGAAATTAGTAGTCTCATTGGTATAGCTGAAAAAGAAAGATTTTATCAATCATATTAAATTTGGATTCTTCATAAAATGATTAGAGAACCCAAACTTTCTACAGCCCAAGAAGATTTATCAAATAAAACTCACTTAATAACATATTTACAATAAAACTAGCTCCCTAAATTAGGTTCGATAGTATTGGAATCTATTTAATAAATATATTTTGAAATCCATCAAATATGAGCAATGATTAATAGTTGTAATCTTAACCATGTAAAGATTTAGTTAAAATCTTACACAAAATTAAGAATGCTGCTAACCATGTTATATATTGAAATTTTAGTCACGATATTTAAAAAATGACATTGATTGTGTAAACTTGGGTGGGAGGGTGAGGGGGGGGGGGGGAGGGAGGAGATCCACCTTAATGAGTTGATCATTTCGACGCAATGAACTTGAAAAAGAAAAAGACAAAGGTTTGATGGTTATACGGATGTGAATGTCATTTTACCCTTTTCTTTTTCTATAGATAGGAGGGCAGCTTAATTACATGAATAGATTTATGTTATAGAAAAAGTATATTATTTGTTTTCGGGACAATGAATTGAAATCAAAAGGAAAAGGACAAAAGTTTTATAGTTACAACGCTATAAATTAACATAGTTAGAACTTTTGATGAAGTCATAACCTTGGTTAATTAATAAAATCTTATTGACTTGGCTCAAGCTAAATAATTTTAAGCTCCTTGACTTGATTATTTTATGCTATAAACCTGTGTATAAATATGTGTGTATGGAACCCTGCATGAAGCACAACACAAGCAAATAAAAAGTCAGACTCAGTATATAGCTGAAATTTGTATAAACCAACTACAAATGGCTTCTATTGTTACCACTACTATCACAAATGCTGCTGGCGACAATCTAGTATTGCGTTTGTCGAACTACGCAACTGCCGCGGAAACGATCAAGAATACAGAAACAGCAAATTTTCCGCTGGCTGTGCCAGCCATGTATTTGAACGGAGCTCTTGTGTATGAAGTCGGTCATAGCCTCAGGTGGATCATTTTTTGGACCACTGATAATCAGGTAAATATTAATCTCAGTTTCTAATTAATTATTTCCCATGGTATGCCATCAGACTGACTTCACTTTTTTCACATGGTAATTATATTAAAAATTAACTATATATTTTTTTAAAATTATAGCATATATGATAATCAATTCATTTATCAATTGTAGGTCTCTTCTAAGATATTCAAAATTAGTGACTCCATTGACTGGAAACAAGTTACAAACAATCTTAAATCCAATCAAAGGAGCGAAGATAAGATTACTTATGCCGGTTATGAATACACCGCATGGGCAAGTATTGCACCAAATTCTAGCGGTCAAGCAAACACCGCCAATATCTCCGCCAGTCCAGTGCCTAAATAATCTAGCTTTGCTTTGATTAATCGCTATCTATCGTATCTAGGCAATCTATGTGTGGTGGTGAGGCTGTCCAAACAAAATAAAATAGTTTGCACTTCTACTATTTTCTTTTATATTATGTAATACTATATTTAAATAAATTTGACAACCAGCAATAAAAGATTGCCATGTGTGCTTTGTTTGTTTCCTTTTTCGTTGGTAATAAAATCATTATTTCTATGATTGATAATGTCGAAACCATTTTTTATTTGAAAACAACGGGAGTCGACTTTAAAAATGAAAATGGTGTTGCCACCAATCCTTTTTATTTAGGTGTGATAGGATCACCTTGTAAGATATTTTGTTTTAATAAAACATCAATTTTGGCCTACGAAATTCAAGAAAACGTGTTCTGGAGTCGACTACATACAAGGAAGGATTAACACCCTTGAAACGCCCAAAATTTGTACCTAATTGATTAATCAATATCTTAATGCCAAAAATTTAAAAAGATTTTAAAATACAATCCCTTTTAAAAAACGTTTGAATAACTCGAATTGGATGTTGAGATTCTCTTATTCCGAAGTGCTAAAATATCACACCCAGTACGTTAGGAAACGATATTTTAAACCCTCGAAACCAATATCGTCTCTTGATTTTCAAAGTTCATGCATTGGAATTCAAAAGGATAGGTCAAATTTTCAAACATGGAATATTGCATTTATTTTTTATTTTAAAAAACTTAAATTTGAAATACAAAAGGATGTTTGGCTAATTTGGGTTTAATGAGATAATCGAAACCCCGTAAGTTAGGGTACGATCTCTCAAATTCCCAAAACGCGAAACATTGCCTAATTTTTAGAAGAGAGCGTTTATAAAATCAACATGATATGCATTTATTCGGTTTGTTTGGAGTAAAAAAAATGAAACAATTGATACCGAACAAAAAGTTGGAATTTCCATTACGATGCAATAATAGGAAATAAAAGCATATTTGCAAGCATGGAACAATAATACATGGATAAAATATTATACAAACGAATAACAATAATATGAAAATACAAAGGAATGAATTAGGGTATATACAGTGGTAATAATCTCACAGCATACATTATTCAAATACTAACATTAATATATGTGAAAGAAATATTGTGAAAGAAAAGAAATTTGAAATCAACAATATGTAAAACAATTTAAAAATAAATTATATGTACAAAAATTTAATGTAGATAATATATGTGAAAGTTTGAAATAAATCATACATGAAAGAAAATAAAGAATAAAATAAATAATATGTAAAATAATAATATATGAATGAGTTTAAAAAAAAAAAAGTAAAAAGGAATTTTAAACAAGTACTATACAAAACCTCTTAAACTTAAATGATATACCAAATAGATGATATATATAAAAATTTGAAATTGATGATATATATAAAAAAAATTTAAAGTAAATAATAAAACAATTAAAAAATGGACAATACATAAAACGAGTTTAAAAAAACAATGTATAAAACAATTCAAAGTATATAATATATGAGATAATTTAAAATAATACATCTAAACAATTTAAAACTATTTAATACAGATAATATATATAAAATTTAAAATAAATAAAATAATTTAAAATAAATAATATATAAACAATTTACAAAATAAACAACATATGTAACAACTTTAAAAAACAAATAATATATACAGATGAGATTAAAAGATTTAATTAGTATTGAATTGCAAAGAAATATAAAATTTGGGGCATAAATTAAAACTGTGAAAGATTAATAAGGGCTAAAATAAATGCGCTAAAAAAGTCGAGGGACCAATCGGGAAATTAATCTTGGCCTTCTAAACGCAGCGTTTAAAGGGAATCAAGACAACAGAATCCTAAAAGGGCAAGGTAAATTTAGAAATAAAAAGAACGAAATTAAAATAATGAAATAAAATAGAAGGATTAACAGTGCAAATATCCCATCAAAACCAAAACACGCAGATCCTGGCTGCGTCTAGGTCGGGTCATCGGGTCGAGGTCCAAATGACGTCGTTTTGGCCTCTGAACCCATACCAAAAAACGATGCCGTTTCCATATATTATATAATCCATATTTTTTTTGAAACAAAACCATTTGAGCCATTTTCTTTAAAAAAAAAAAAAAAAAACAAAACAGAAACCCTAATCCCTCTCAAGCCATTATTTCGCCAACCATGAAGACCATTGTTCAGCCACCGTACCGCCATTATAATCAGTGGCCAGCGGTGAAATAAATCCCCTCTTAACACCATTTAGAACCACATTTAAGGTCTAACCCTTTTCGGTCCAAAAAAAATCAAAAGAGAGTACTCCGTGACCCCTTTCGACTTCGATCTTGGTGAAGGAGACAAAGCTTTGACGACACGCCCGTAGGTCGATTAAGGTGAGTATTTTCTCTTTTTATTTTTCATATGCAAAGGAAAGAAAAGAAAGACTAAAAAGAGCAATCAAAAGAAAAAAATGAAATATGAAATCACCTTTCAATAATTCTGATTTTTTTATTTCTTTTTGTATTCGTCTCCAGGGAGCCTTTCCACTATTTTTAGTTGGCTTTTTATAGCCAAAATAAATCAAGGAAAGAAAATAAAAAAAAAAATACAAATTCTAATTTTTCTACTGTATTCCTGTTATGGCTGCGGTTATTTGCATTGTTGTCATTTTGTTTCGTAGTTGTGTACGACGTGGAGAAGCCGTTCGTAGGCAGCGGTGCTAGGCCCCTTGCTAGGGTTCTCAGCAGCCGAAATTGTTTGGGTCGCCTGAGCTCGTTTTGGGTATTGGGCCATTGGGTCTGGGTCTTGTATTTGGTCAGTAGTTTATTTTAGGTCTCAATTTAGATCTCGAATTTGGGTTAAATTTGGGCTTAAGGGTTTTTTTAGTTTTAATTCGGGCCTATTTAATGTTTAGGCTTATTATTTAGTTGAACTTAGTTCATGGTTTGAGGCCCTGATGTTTGTAAAAGGACATTGGACTTATAAATTTAGGCTTTTATTTATTGTTTTATTTTTTTTTGCAGGGTTTATTTATTGTAAATGGTTTATGGGCTCGGGCGAAATTGGCCTATTACAGCTACCCCTCTTTACTTATTGTCGTGTAACAAGAATGAAGCAAAGAATTTAAAAGGGCCAATTTTGCCCGGTATTACCGAATCTTGACTTCTTG
Source organism: Gossypium stocksii (assembly GCA_020496765.1). NCBI lineage: Eukaryota > Viridiplantae > Streptophyta > Magnoliopsida > Malvales > Malvaceae > Gossypium > Gossypium stocksii. The sequence continues at coordinate 43,133,401 of CM035628.1, read as the reverse complement.
GTACTTCTTTCCTTCGAGTAGCTTCATTCTTTCCCACTACATCTTCAGGGGTACAAGAATTGGTGCTCAAATAAAATTTTAGGGAGAAGAGATTTGTAACTTCGATCTACTTCGCTAGAACTTTAAGGAGATAAGAATTGGTAATTTCAACCTGCTTCACTGCAACTTTAGGGAGATAAGGTTGGCGGCTTAAATCTACTTCCCTGCTACCTTGGGAAGATAAGATTCGTCGTCTTTGATCTACTCCACTGGCTACTTCAGGGAGATAAGATCTACAATCTTCAGTAGGCTCCCTTGCTATGTCAGGGGCATATGACTAGTGGCTTAAATCTATTCCTCTGCTACCTCGAGAAGATAAGATTCACCGCCTTTAATCTACTGTATTTGCTACTTCAATGAGATATGATCTTCAATCTGCTCCCTTGCTACGTTAGGAAGATAAGACTAGTGGCTTAAATATGCTCCCCTGCTACCTCGGGAAGATAAGATTCATCGTCTTCGATCTGCTCCACTTGCTACTTCAAGGAGATAAGATTTGTGGATTCACCGATGTTGCTACACCATCCTTTGAGGAACAGGTCCTGTAGAATCAGTTTTATGGGCCTATGCTTATGCCTAGTGATTAGGATGCTATGATCAGAATGAATCAAATGCTCCTAACTATACAAGTTATGAATGATATATGAATACATAGATGTCATGAGAATGATCCCTTTTTAATGCTTAGGGTGTCATCGCTTGTTGTTCATCAAAGTTCTAGCACTGACGTATTACACTGACATCTTGTTCGGCTGGTATTTTCGATAGAAAACCCAAAGAAACAATCACATTCTACTCAACAAGTTTGCCCCCACTATAACCTCGAAGTCTATTCCACAGTACCTCTAGTACATAAGGTTTGTACCATCTTCAAACCCCCTTACTACAACTCAGGGGTATAGGATTTGAATTTTTTTCCATCATTTGGGTCTGTTACACCATTCCTCATTCTTAATTCAAGCATAGCAATTCTACCGTATGCCCCACTTTTGATCAAAATTTGAGCCGCCCTTTTCAGGTTTTCAACTCAAAACCCTTTTGGTCTCAAGGAGCATTTTGCGGGTTTTCACCTTGGCCTCTTCAAAGCCAACCATAAACATTCACTTAACAACTAGCCTATACATGCCATGACCATCTCGTTTACAAAGATTCAAAAGTACCAAAAGCTTGATGGATAGTGTGATGACAATCTCCGACTCGTCTGAAAATCGAGCTAGCTTCTGAATCTATAAAACAAGGGATAAATAAACAGAGTAAGCTCTAAAACCTTAGTAAGCTCGTATAACTTTAGAATTTTAACTTATCGAATCATTAGAAATAAGCCTACCATAATTACCAACCCAAGTCATATACTCATATTGCCTATTTAACAAGTCCACATATGTTAGCCTTTGCAAACTCATGAATCATTCATTCTCCAAGTAAAACATTCACATATCACAAGCATAAATCAAATACTTATGACATATAATTCATGTATTTCATATCATATAGTTCATATAAATCTTATAACTCATGTAACTTATAGTTCATATACTCTTTAATCATCATGTAACATGTATCAATAATTGCCCGTTGAACCTTTAAGAACATCGAGGGATACTCGGGTGATACACGCACAGTGTATATACGTATAACCTGTAATCCGTCAATGCATCATATATGGTCTTTTGAGCCTGAAACGGTAAGCCCGAAGGCTGAACATGTGATCCCGAAGGATGAACCGTAAGCCCGTAGGCTGAACGGTAAGTCCGAAGACTGAACATGTAATCCCGAAGGATGAACATATAGCTCATGAGTTGTGGTGAGTCCGCAACAAATGCAAGAGCTCAAACCACCCTGTAGCCCTAGTGACATGTCACTTGTATCCTACGACTTCTATGGTTCGAACAAGACTCGGTAATGAAATCGTTCCTATAACCTTTATACAATTCCATACCAATTCACATTTATTCAATAGGCAAATCTCATTCTATAATAGTTTACACCTTCATATGGTATCAATACAACTATTATAAATGTAATACGAATTGAATTCTAATTATACGAACTTACCTCGATTTCCCGATATCTACTCGTCTACCTTTCGTTTTCCCCGATCAAGTTCCGGGATTTGATTGTCTTTATCTATATTAATACAAATTCAGCTACTTAATCACCAACACATTCAATTTAATATAAAAACATGTATTTTGGCCTATTTACAAATTAGCCCCTATACTTTCAACACTTTACAATTTAGTCCTTTAAACACAAAATAACAAATTACTCAATAAGACCTTCAAATTATCAAAGTTGAATATTCATATACCTCATTTAAACACATATATTTCATTTATTCACAATTCCAACCACAAAAGTTCTACCTTTTTCAATTTAAATCCTTAAAACTCATTTTCATCAAAAATCACTTTGTAAAACTTGTATATTTCCAAATAACCTTCAATAATTCCTCAAAAATCATCAAAATAACCATGTATTCATCAATGGCATTTTTTAAAAACACCACCAATTTCAGAAATTGAGGTACGGGTCAGCTAGTATAATAAGCAATGGTCTCAAAAACATAAAAATCATTAAAAACCAAAGCTAAAACATACCTTAAGGATCAAAGTAGCCGAATATCAAGGAAGTTCAAAACCCTTCTTTTCCTTATAATTTTCGGTGGAAGAACAAATGAAATAAAGTGAAATTTTATTTTATTTTAATTTAAACATATGAATAACTAAATGACCATTTTAAACTTTAAATAAAACCATTTAAAAACAATAATAATATGGATATAGATGTCCACTACCATTTAAAATGGTAAAATAACCATTTAAGGACTCCCATTTTTAAAGCCATGATCAAATGAGTCATTTATGAAATAGAACTCCTATTTATTGCTTTATGCGATTTAGTCCTTTTTATTGAATTAGCCAATCAATCGATAATTTTTTTATACAAAACTTTAACACCATATATCTATCATACTGTAAAATATAATAAAATAATAAAATTAATATTTTGACTCGGTTAAGTAGTCCCGAAACCACTTGTTCCGACTAGGGTCTAAAAGGGGCTGTTACATTTGGACAAAATATTAACTTGTATGTGATATATTGGTGTAGTAATCAAACAGTCATATGCAAAACCAAATAATTGTCACATGTTTATTACCACACTTGTACATGTAATTTTGTTAAATATTAACCTTCTTTTGGGCTAATCAATAGTAACGTAACCTTTAATGTTTTAAAACAAAATAATTTCAATAATAGAGGTCACCTTGGCAATTTATTATTTTAATTAAGTTATCTTAAAATATATATATTAACATACTAATATTCAAATTTAAAATTTTCATAACAATTAAAGGTCAAAACAAAAATTTTCAATTACATTACATTTCTCGAAATAACTCAAAATAAGGCTATCTAAATAGCACAATAAAAAACCAAAAAATTTAATATTTTATTGATTAATCCTTAATAAAAAAAATATGCATCAAAATTTAAACCCATTAAGTTAAATATCTTAAAAATAAAATCATAATAGTTAGCATATCTCACAATTTATTCGGTAAACCATATCATAATTTGACCAAATATTTGGAATCATAAAATGTCAAAACCAAATATTATAGAATCAAATTTAAAAAAAAACATAAAAAAAATTAAACATGTATTATGTTGACATGAGTTTACACCAACGTATCCATAAAATTGAATACATAACTATTAAAAAATTAACAATTTTAACGAATATCCATCAGAACTTAATTTCAGTTACTAAATTAATCTTATTGATTGATGATTAAATTGATTAGCTTAAATACCTATTTTTTCTTAAGCATGTAAACTCTAATATAAATACCAATGAATTAATGTTGTTTCTATGGTCAAGCCGAAAACAATTAAAACCTTAAAAGGACTCAGGCCAAAAACAATTAAAACCTGAACAATAACATTTTTACAAGAAAAAAAAAAGTAGCAAACAAAACAAAATTAAATTTTATTTCAAAATTGCGCGCATGCTACATATGAAATCCACATTTTTTTTAATTTTATTAATATGTATGATACTTCTAACCACCAGAAAAAGAACAACAATGAAGGACAAGAAAGATGTGATCAAAATAATCCTTCAAAGATTGTTGAAAATTTATGCTATCGATGTGGTATGAATGGGAATTGCTCACGTACTTGTCTTACATCTGAGAATTTGGTGAAACTTTATCAACTATTCATTAAAAAGAAGGGAAAGAATATAGAAACAAATTTTATATCCTAAAATGATACTAAGACTGACCATGCCTACAAAGGTAACAAATTTCATGATCTTAATAATATAACTCTAGAAATAGTTGGAGAATGGATTATGGTTCATAAAAAGCCCAACAAAGGGAAAACAACAAAATCCAATCAGGGATTTTTCAATACATCAAAACAAGTACCATTTTATCCTAATCAAAGATTTTATGTTCCATATCCAATGGTAAGACAACCAATTGGAACTCAGTTATCATTCACACCAACAACGGTGAGTCAATTTAACTAGTCCCAAGATCCAAATTCAACATTTCAATCCAGTTATGTTGAAATTATTAAAAGAGTAGAAAATTTGTTGAAACAACAACAAATTCCAGAAATAAAATATTTTTATAATCGAGGATTACCCTTAGAATATTATAATTTTATTAATGAAATATGGAAAACCATATTTCTGAACAAAGAGCAAATTGCAGAAGAGCTCTTACCAATTTCTCACAATTTTTAGTTGAAAAAACAACTAAAGATAGTGAAGCCCATAATTTATTATTCAAATCTATTTTATATAGAGATTGGAAAGAATTAGAAATAGATTAGATGTATATTAATGAGATAAATAATCTTCTTGATATATTTCAGTATTTTATTAACAAAGGAACAAACAATCCTATTATGACTAAAATGTTTAGCATATGTTTATTTAATAAAGCCAGAAAAATTTTACCAACAGATATTTTTACAAAAATAAATAGAGCTATTTGCAAACAGCAAGCTCAATTTCAAAAAGCTTTTTTAGAATATTTTTTACAATCTTATGTTTTTACAAATGATTTGGATGAAAAATTCCGTACAATTGATCATGAACCATTTGAAATAAGTAGTATTGAATGATGTTTTGTTAAAGAAATAACAGTTCAAAATTTTTCCTTTCATTTATTAAAAGATTTTCTAGCAATTAATAAATCTATATTACTACGTATTCTTTATGAAGATGATTATTATTACTATTTTCATTTTGAAATTAGTAGTTTCATTGGTATAGTTGAAAAAGAAAGATTTTATCATCCATATTAAATTTGGATTCTTCATAACATGATTGGAGAACCCAAACTTTGTGCAGCCTAAGAAGATTTATCAAATAAAACTCAATAATATATTTACAATAAAACTAGCTCCCTAGATTAGGTCCGATAGTATTGGAATCTATTTAATAAATATATTTTGAAATCCATCAAATATGAGCAATGATTAATAGTTGTAATCTTAACCATGTAAAGATTTAGTGAAAATCTTACACAAAATTAAGAATGCTGCTAACCATGTTATATATTGAAATTTTAGTCACGATATTTAAAAAATGACATTGATTGTGTAAACTTGGGTGGGAGGGTGAGGGGGGGGGGGAGGAGATCCACCTTAATGAGTTGATCATTTCGACGCAATGAACTTGAAAAAGAAAAAGACAAAGGTTTGATGGTTATACGGATGTGAATGTCATTTTACCCTTTTCTTTTTCTATAGATAGGAGGGCAGCTTAATTACATGAATAGATTTATGTTATGGAAAAAGTATATTATTTGTTTTCGGGACAATGAATTGAAATCAAAAGGAAAAGGACAAAAGTTTTATAGTTACAACGCTATAAATTAACATAGTTAGAACTTTTGATGAAGTCATAACCTTGGTTAATTAATAAAATCTTATTGACTTGGCTCAAGCTAAATAATTTTAAGCTCCTTGACTTGATTATTTTATTCTATAAACCTGTGTATAAATATGCGTGTATGGAACCCTGCATGAAGCACAACACAAGCAAATAAAAAGTCAGACTCAGTATATAGCTGAAATTTGTATAAACCAACTACAAATGGCTTCTATTGTTACCACTACTATCACAAATGCTGCTGGCGACAATCTAGTATTGCGTTTGTCGAACTACGCAACTGCCGCGGAAACGATCAAGAATACAGAAACAGCAAATTTTCCGCTGGCTGTGCCAGCCATGTATTTGAACGGAGCTCTTGTGTATGAAGTCGGTCATAGCCTCAGGTGGATCATTTTTTGGACCACTGATAATCAGGTAAATATTAATCTCAGTTTCTAATTAATTATTTCCCATGGTATGCCATCAGACTGACTTCACTTTTTTCACATGGTAATTATATAAAAAATTAACTATTTTTTTTTAATTATAGCATATATGATAATCAATTCATTTATCAATTGTAGGTCTCTTCTAAGATGTTCAAAATTAGTGACTCCATTGACTGGAAACAAGTTACAAATAATCTTAAATCCGATCAAAGGAGCGAAGATAAGATTACTTATGCCGGTTATGAATACACCGCATGGGCAAGTATTGCACCAAATTCTAGCGGTCAAGCAAACACCGCCAATATCTCCGCCAGTCCCGTGCCTAAATAATCTAGCTTTGCTTTGATTAATTGCTATCTATCGTATCTAGGCAATCTATGTGTGGTGGTGAGGCCGTCCAAACAAAATAAAATAGTTTGCACTTCTACTATTTTCTTTTATATTATGTAATACTATATTTAAATAAATTTGACAGCTAGAAATAAAAGATTGCCATGCGTGCTTAGTTTGTTTCCTTTTTCGTTGGTAATAAAATCATTATCTCTATGATTGATAATGTCAAAACCATTTTTATTTGAAAAAAACGGGAGTCGACTTTAAAAATGAAAATAAAGTCGCCACCAATGCTTTTTGTTTAGGTGTGATTGGATCACCTTGTAAGATATTTTGTTTTAATAAAACATCAATTTTGGCCTGCAAATTTAAGAAAACGGGCTTGTGAGTCGGTTACGTACGAGGAAGGATTAGCACCCTCATAACGCCCAAAATTGGTGCCTAATTGATTAATTAATGTCTTAATGTCGAAAATTTGAAAAGATTTTAAAATACGATCCCTTTTAAAAAAATGTTTGTAACACCCCCATACCCGAGACTGTTGCTGGAGTCGAGCTTCAGGCGTTAACAAACTTAATTTATCACTTTAACAATTTCAAAACATTTATTTCACCTTTCGTAATAAACTGCTCATCTGCGTCACAGTAGCTAAAAAAAAAAATCATATCTCGAGCTACAAAACTCGAAATTTAAATCCGTAAATTTTCCCTAAAACCAGACTCATATATATATTTACTAAATATTTTCCAAAATTTTTGGTTGAGCCAATTAGTACAGTTTATTAGTTAAAGTTTCCCCTGTTTCAGTGTTCGACTACTTTGACATCTATTCACTACGAATCACTTTTCTCTTTGTACAGAATTCAGATGACTATGCCGTTTATTTTTCTTAAAAGTAGACTCAATAAGGATTCTATACATATAAAGTAAAACTCCTAGTTATTATTATACAATTTTAGTGAATTTCTAAAGCCAGAGTAGGGGATTCAGAAATTGCTCTAAACCTATTCCACCGAAACTCAAATATCTTATAAAATACAAGTCATTTACCGGTTTTGTTTCTTTTATATGAAAATATACTCGATAAGCTTCAATTTCATAATTTATTCACCATCTAATCTTATTTCTACTATCTTTTGTGATTTTTCAAACTCACGTCATTGCTGCTGTATGTTACTGTTTTATAGCAAATTTCACCTTTTTTTATGAATTTCCATGGATTAGATAGCACATTAAACATAAATAACACCAAAATGATCTTGATTACCCATTCCAATGGCTAATCATTACCGAGCAATTCCTTACCACTCAATAACCATATCGTAAGATCATATACACAAAATAATTATAATGCTATACATGCCATACTCAAAATATACAAGCCACTATACCAAAATGGTCCACGGATAGTGTAAATGAGCCTCTGACCGTTCCCGATTTCCGAGCTGGCTTGTCAAAACTACAAAGAATGGAAATGAGGGAGTAAGCATAAATGCTTAGTAAATTCACATGCAAATAGCAAGTAACATAATCATGCAATCCAACATAAAACATCAATTGCATAAATATTACTAAGACATTCATGTTACAAGTGTATTTACTAATTTACCACCATTTCATCATACCAAGTTCTTAACCTGAGGGTTTAAGCTCATACCTATCAAATTTTCTCATTCACCACACTTACCAACATGTCACTTTTGTTTTAGGTATTCTCCTTATTCACTCAAGAATCACCCGTTGAACACATCGGAATATAATTCAGATACACGGATTTCATGCACATAAGTGCCATACTCGTAGCTAGACAAACTCAATAACCTGCGGAATTTATGTAGCCAAGCTATCATGTAACCGGCCCATAAGCAAACTCGGACTCAACTCAACGAGCTTGGGCGTTCGCATCCATAAGTGAACTCGGACTCAACTCAACGAGCTCGAAACTCAACTATCCTAGTGACATGTCACTTGTACCCTAATCTATTCCCAAGGTTCAAACGGGATTTTCTTCAATCGCACCTCTTTGTCGTCTTCCTCGAAATGTCAGAATCGATACTTGGTAGCATTTCATATTTATCAAATAGCTCACATAATTTGCATATTACTAAATAATAATTCACAAAGCATAATATTTCATGATAATAAACATCATATCATATAAATAACATTAAATTACTTAAAATAACAATTATGTTACCACATTTACACATGAACTTGCCTCGGTACAAAATGTTAGAAATCGAGCCTATTCCTCGTAAACTTTATTTTTCCCTCGATCGCGACTCGAATCTTGTTTCTCTTGATCTAAAATGCCAAATTAATTTATTCAATATACACATTCACCGAAACAGCTCCTAATACGGGCTTGGATAAAAATTACCATTTTACCCCTAGCTTTTCAATTATTTACAATTGAGTCTTTAAGTTTGTACAATGAGTTACATGCATTTCCCATGACATCTAGGCATAGCCGAATTTCCTAGTGTCCATAACAACCCCTATTTCACATCAAAAATCAGATTCTACCATCAATTTTACCATTTTTACAATTAAGTCCCTTTTTAGGTGTTTTCACATAAAACTACTAGGTAAAAGTTGTTAAACACACATCAAACCATCATATTCCTTCATTATTCATCAAAATACAATTATGTCACACATGGGTAAATTTTCATACATGCATCCTAGCTCAAAATATTGCTAAAAAATGATAGAACATGCTTTCTAGATTTTAAAATCGAAAAGAGCATTAAAAACATACATGAAAATCACTTACAATCAAGGCTTGAAATGTTCAAAACCCTAGCTATGGTGATAAGCAAAATTTGGCAGCCTTATGGAGAAGATGAGTCCATTTTTGTGCTATTTTTCCTTTTTTAATGACTATATTTACCATTTGACAAAAATGCCCTTAATGCCTTTCTTTGCAATTTTTCATGTACAAGCCCATTTTTGTCCAAAATTTTAGAAATTTATTAAATTGCTATTTAAGACCTCCTAATTAATATTCCAAAGCAATTTCATTCTAAAAGCTTCTAGAATGCAAGTTTTGCAACTTATTCAATTTAGTCCCTAATTTCAATTTAAGCACTTTATGAATAGAATTTCTTCACGAAATTTTCACACAATCATGCAATCCTATCATAAACCCCAAAATAATTATAAAATAATTATTTCTATTTCAAATTTGTGGTCACGAACCACTATTCTGATTAGGCCTTAACTCGGGATACTACAATGTTTGAATAACTCGAATTGGATGTTGAGATTCTCTTATTCCGAAGTGCTAAAATATCACACCCAGTACATTAAGATACAACATTTTAAACCCTCGAAACCAAGATCGTCTCTTGATTTTCAAAGTTCATGGATTGGAATTTAAAAGGATAGGTCAAAAGAAAAATCGAAACCCAGCACGTTAAGGCACGATTTCTCGAATTTCAAAACACAGAATATTGCCTTTATTTTTTATTTTAAAAACATAATTTTGAAATACAAAAGGATATTTGGCTAATTTTGGGCTTAACGAGAAAATCGAAACCCCGTAAGTTAGGGTACGATCTCTCAAATTCCCAAAACGCGAAACATTGCCTCATTCTGAAAAGAGAGCAGTTATAAAATCAACATGATATGCATTTATTCAGTTTGTTTGGAGTAAAAAAATGAAACAATCAATACCGAACAAAAGTTTGAATTTCCATTACGATGCAATAACATGAAATAAAAGCATAGTTGAAAGCATGGAACAATAATACATGGATAAAATATTATACAAACGAATAAAAATAATATGAAAATACAAAGGAATAAATTAGGGTATATACAATGGTAATAATCTCACACCATACATTATTCAAATGCTAACATTAATATATGTGAAAGAAATATTGTGAAAGAAAAGAAATTTGAAATCAACAATATGTAAAACAATTTAAAAATAAATTTGAAATCAACAATATGTAAAACAATTTAAAAAAAAAGCAATATATGTGAAAGAAATATTGTGAAAGAAAAGAAATTTGAAATCAACAATATGTAAAACAATTTAAAAATAAATTATGTGCACAAAAATTTTAAGGTAGACAATATATGTGAAAGTTTGAAATAAATCATACATGAAAGAAAATAAAAAATAAAAATAAATAATAGGTAAAATAATAATATATGAATGAGTTAAAAAAAAAAGGTAAGAAGGAATTTAAAACAAGTAATATACAAAACCTCTTAAACTTAAATGATATATGAAATAGATGATATATATAAAAATTTGAAATTGACGATATATATAAAAAATTTAAAGTAAATAATAAAACAATTTAAAAATGGATAATACATAAAACGAGTTTAAAAAAACAATGTATAAAACAATTCAAAGTATATAATATATGAAATAATTAAGAATAATACATCTAAACAATTTAAAACTATTTAATACAAATAATATATATAAAATTTAAAATAAATAAAATAATTTAAAATAAATAATATATAAACAATTTACAAAATAAACAACATATGTAACAATTTAAAAAATATATATATATACAGATGACATTAAAAGATTTAAGTATTGAATTGCAAAGCAATATAAAATTTGGGGCATAAATTAAAATTGTGAAAGATTAATAAGGGCTAAAATAAATGTGCTAAAAAAGTCGAAGGACCAATCGGGAAATTAATCCTGGCCTTCTAAACGCGGCGTTTAAAGGGGGGTCAAAACAACAGAATCCTAAAAGGGTAAGATAAATTTAGAAATAAAAAGAAAGAAATTAAAATAATGAAATAAAACAGAAGGATTAATAGCGTAAATATCCCATCAAAACCAAAACACGCGGATCCTGGCTGCGTCTGGGTTGGGTAATCGGGTCAGAGGTTAAAACAACGTCGTTTTGGCCTCTAAATCTTTACCACAAAATGGCACCGTTTCCATATATTATATAATCCATATATATATATATATTTTTGACACAAACCATTTAAGCCATTTAAAAAAAAAAACAAAAACTCTAATCCCTCTCAAGCCATTATTCAGCCAACCATGAAGACAATTGTTTAGCCACCATACCGCCATTATAATTGGCGGCCGGCTATGAAATAAATCCCCTCTTAACACCATTTAGAACCACATTTAAGGCCTAACCCTTTTGGGTCCCAAAAAAAATGAAAGAGAGTACTAGCCGACACCTTTCAGCTTCGATCTCAACGAAGGAAACAAAGCTCCGACAAGGCGCCCGTAGGTCGATTAAGGTGAGTATTTTCTCTTTTTATTTTTCATATGCAAAAGAAAGAAAAGAAAGATTAAAAAGAGCAATCGAAAGAAAAAAAAAATGAAATCCGAAATCACCTTTCAATAATTCTGATTTTTTTATTGCTTTTTGTATTCGTCTCTAGGGAGCCTTTACACTGTTTTTAGTTGAATTTTTACAGCCAGAATAAATCAAAGAAAGAAAATAAAAAAATAGAAAATTCTGATTTTTCTGCTGTATTATTGTTATGGCTACAATTATTTGTGTTGCTATCATTCTGTTTCGCAGGTGTGTATGACGTGGAGAAGTCGTTCGTGGGCAGCGGTGCCAGGCCCCTTGCTAAGGTTCTCAGCAGCCGAAATTGTTTGGGTCGCCTGATTTTGTTTTCGGTAATGGGCCATTGGGTCCGAGTCTTGTATTTGGTTAGGGTAGTTTATTTTAGGTCTCAATTTAGATCTCGGATTTGGGTTAAAAATGGGCTTAAGGGTTTTTTTAGTTTTATTTCGGGCTTGTTTAATGTTTAGGCTTACTATTTAGTTGAACTTAGTTCATGGTTTGAGGCCCTGATGTTTGTAAAAGGACATTAGACTTATAAATTTGGGCTTTTATTTATTGTTTTATTTTTTGCATGGTTTATTTATTGTAAATGGTTTATGGGCCCGGGCGAAATGGGCCTATTACAGATAAAAGAAAAAGCATATTAAAAAATATATACATCTTCTCTAAATTTATTTTATATATGTCATAGCTTTAAAACAAAACAACTTTGATAAGCCAAATTTAAAAATAAAAAGAGTTTACCTCTCCAAACATCATGACAAGAAATGGATTATACTCCATTTACTCTTTTTTCTCCGCCCAATCTCCTTTCAAATTATTCATAACTCCTCATTCTATTTAATTTAATCTAATTTAATTTGTTCTGATCAAGCCATCAACAATTAAAGAGTTTGACCGACAGTGACAATGGAGTCCATCAATTTCAAAGTTTTACTGACAACTGAGTTTAGAAGTCAAATCTATTCCTTTGTTAGAGGGGAAAAAAACAAAAGACAATTTAGAAGTACCTTGTAATGAGGTCTCATGCTCACAAAGTCCACATCTGATATTGCCTCTAGCTTGACACCCATAGGTGATGAGATCTTTGCGATATAAATTACTTGTGGAATCCATGTCTCTACCTGTTAGGAGACTTACCAATTAAGTACACACCGCCTTTAGGTGCCAAACTAGTTTCGCACACATAGTTGCTTATACTCCACGAGGCATGCCGACTATGTTCAAAAGATTCTGACACATTAGTTTTATAATGATAAAAACAATTTATAGGCACAATCAAAACCAACTTAAATCAATTTCACGAATAAATATTATGAAGACATGCATTTAAATTAACCGGGCAAAAAAATTTTAGTGATTGCAAACGAAAATATCTAAGCATTCAATATTTAGAAGCAAGGAATCCTAGACGATTTTCACCTTCCACAATTCGCTTAACTCTTTCGCTTCAAGAGAAAATTATACAATTTTATTAAAAATAATTCCAAGTTATCATTTCCATGGCGATTAGACTAGTTTTAATCTTAAAAAAATTAATGTAACCTAATTAACAATAACCAATTTCTATCCTTAATCTGAATTTATCTAATTAATAACAATATGTTACAAATAATTGTCAACCTAACAACTCACCTTTAAATCAAAACTAACAAGTTAATCATGCACGAATTCAAATTAAATGAATCCTGAATTAAACAATATAAATCTAAATCAAGTCACTTCCGTTTAGTACTTACTCTAACTAATTAATCCTAACCACGAGTAATTTCAATTTTACTCAAACAATGCATCAACTAATAAATTAATCTTGCTAGTGAAAATTAAAAGGAGTAAGGCATGTCCTAAAACACATGATGAGCAACTAATTTTTGATCGATACCTCCAACAATTTTGTTGGCTGATTGATAGCAAATTAAAGGCCAAACCCCCCAGCAACATAAAGGTGACTAGAAGAACACTCGACTTGGTACGATTATTATTATAAATTTTATTACTTCATATCACGCATATCAAGTTTTTGGCGCCGTTGCTGAGGAACTAAAATATTAAGAACACTCGATTTCTATTACTTTAGCCATTACTATTTTTATTTATTCTCAGCTTTTATATTTTATATTTTATTTATTTATTTTAATTTTCTTTGCTTTTTCCTTTCTAGGTATTTCTAGTTTATGACTAGAAGAAACCCAGGAGGACCACTACTATTCGACGAAGACTTGGAAGTGACAGTTCGCAGAACTCGTAGAGAGATCAGATGAGGCCTACATTATCCAGAACAAGAGCAAGAACAAGAACTTGAACCTACTTGGCTGGTACTCAATCTAGTATTATTAGACCTACTATTGCTGCAAATACTTTTGAATTAAAATCTAACACTATTCAGATGATTCAGCAATTTGTGCAGTTTGATGGTTTACAGGATGAAGATCCCAACTCACCCTTATCCAACTTTTTGGAACTTTGTGATCTTTTAAAATCAATGGTGTTTCTGATGATGCCATTTGCCTTCGATTATTTCCTTTTTCCTTGAGGAATAAAGCTAAACAATGGTTAAATTCTGTACCACGAGGATCAATCACTACATGGGAACATATGACCGAAAAGTTTTTACTTAAATATTTTCCTCTAATTAAAACAGCTAAATTGTGAAACGATATCTCTTCTTTTGTGAGGATGGATTTAAAGACACTTTACGATGCCTGGGAGAGATACAAAGACCCCTTGAAAAGGTGCCCTCACCATGGGTTACCTTTGTGGTTACAAGTTCAAACCTTTCACAATGGTTTGAATCCATCAACAAGGCAAATGATCGATGCAGCCGTAGGAGGAACAATCAACAACAAAACACCCAAAGCAGCTTATGAGTTTATAGAAGAGATGTCATTGAATAACTATCAGTGGCAAGTCATGAGGACAAAGCCGACAAAAGCTGCAGGAGTTTTTAATATTGATGCTGTCACTATACTTACTAATCAGGTAGAATTTTTAAATAAAAAGTTTGATACTTTTGTTGGTTTTACGCAAGCACACTCAGTGATGCAGTGTGACGCAACCCAGGGAAATATGTTCAGTTCAGATTACTCCTCTTATGGACATGGCATGGAAACTGAGCAAGCCAACTATATGGGTAACAATTCTAGACCTCAAAATAATCCTTATAGTAACACATATAATATAGGTTGGCGGAACCACCCCAATTATTCATGGGGAGGACAAGGAAATCAAAGACAACCACCTCCTCCAGGATTTCAGCAACCACCACCACAACAGGAGAAAAAGTTGAACCTTGAAGAGATGTTCACCAAATTTATGGTCGTCTCAAAAACCCAATTCCAAAATACCGAAATGGCACTAAGGAACTAGCAAGCATCCATTCATCAAATAGGCCAGCTTGCTAAGCTAATCTCTGAAAGACCGCAAGGTGGGTTACCAAGCAATACTGAGACTAACCTTAAAAAGCAACTCAATGCCGTAAATAC
Source organism: Gossypium stocksii (assembly GCA_020496765.1). Lineage (NCBI taxonomy): Eukaryota > Viridiplantae > Streptophyta > Magnoliopsida > Malvales > Malvaceae > Gossypium > Gossypium stocksii. The sequence continues at coordinate 43,117,898 of CM035628.1, read as the reverse complement.
GACAGATGATGAGGAGTTAACCAAAACCAACCCAGAGCCATGCAAGGAGCCTGTGGTAAGTAACAGAAAGAATGAGTTAAGATACAAAGATGAAATTGTCAAAGAGTGTAAACCTCGTATCCCATACCCAAATGCGTTAAAGAAAGACCGCACAGATGAGCAATTCGGTAAGTTTTATTAAACTCTTAAAGAAATTACACATTAACTTACCGTTTATTAAAGCTCTGTCACAAATGCCAAATGCCGTTAAGTTTTTAAGAGAACTATTAACAAACAAGTGGAAGCTAGATGAGAAATCTCATGAGGAGCTGAATGCAGTATGCTCAGCCATTGTACAGAATAAGCTACCCAACAAACTAAAAGATCTAGGGAGTTTTACTATTCTTTGTTTACTTGGTAGCTTAGACATCAAAAATGCTTTAGTTGATTTAGGGACTAGTATTAATATCATGCCTTATAAACTATTTAAACAACTATGTCTTGGAAAACCTAAACAAACTAAGATGAGCATTCAATTGGCTGATAAGACCATTAGAATTCCAAAGGGAATAATTGAAGATTTACTTGTCAAAGTTGATAAATTCATATTCCCAGTTGACTTTGTTGTTTTAGACATTGATGACGATAACAATGTACCCTTAATTTTAGGGCGACCCTTTTTAGCAACTGCCAGAACAATAATTGATTTAGAAATAGGTGAACTTACTCTTTGTGTAGGTGATGATAAAATTTCTTTACAGACTCGTGACTCAAATAAAAATGCTGATAAAGATATTGATACAAGTCCTTGGCTCACCATCCAACCTTCTGTGCAGGGTATACTTCACCATCCACAAACAGTTCCATCCAAGGAAGATGTCCCTAAAAGGCAAATGCTTCAGATTGAGGAACTAGACGAGTGGTTGAACTATCACGAAAAACCCAAAACATGCCAGACCAAGCCAGAGCACCACCAAGACGACCCTCAGGTAGAAACGAATCTGATCATGGTAGGTGATAAGGTTATCTTAGGAGAAGATGATCCTCGAATACTAAATTCAAAAGAACACACAAGTGACACACATTACTTCACGGTAATGAAACTTTTTCCCTATGGTGCAATCGAGATAAATCTTGAGTCGCTCGGCACTTTCAAGGTAAATCAAACCCGACTCAAACTTTATTTTAATAATGAAATAGAAAACAGGTTAGAAGAGTTCCAACTCTTCAAACCACCATAACCATACCAACATGAGCAGAGTCAAGCTTAGACTCTAAATAAGCGCTTCTCGGGAGGCAACCCGAGCACTAACCTAGTAACTTTTATTATTTTTGTCTACTAATACATCCACTAACCCTTTCGAATGCAGGATTTTAGGGCCACATGGCCACGCCCACAAGCATGCCTAAGACTGTATGGACATTCTGAGAAGAGACATGGTCGTGCACCTGGCCGTGTACAAGCAAGGTGAAATTTTTCCTCAGACACGGGTTACGACAAATCGCCACGCCCACGTCCCCAAACTATGGCCAACACTGTCAATTGAGACATGGGTTTAGACCAGAAGGATACGATCGTACGATATGACCGTGTGACTCAAACACGAGCGTCCGCCACGCCCGTCCCCCAAGACCGTGGTCGACACTGTCAATTCAGACACTGGTGTGTGACCTACTACACAGCCATGGGAGAAGCGAACATTAAAGGACACGGCTGTGCGACACAGCCGTGTGCCCCAACACGCCCTAATAACACGGGCGTAGGCCTCGAACCAGGCGTACCAAAATCCCTAAATTTCAAACCACACGGGCAAAACCCGAGTCACACGGGCATGTGACATGCCGTGTGACCCAAAAACCTTTATAAACAGGCCACTATTTATCTTCTTCCTCATCTTAAACCCTAAAACCTTCCACCCAAACCCCATACAAGACCTCCCTAGCACCGCCGTCGTCTCAACAGTGCCACCATGCCTGTGCAAAACCGTCAGATCCGTGTTCCACTCCATACCCACTCATTCGGTTCCCCTTTTCTTACTCTTTCTTTCCATTTTAATGTCTTATATCTGTTTATTTGTTTATTTTCTCATTCATTTAGATATTTTCTTTATTGTTCATTTAGCATGATCATTCTAGACTTTTCATAATACCATCCTTTGGTTGCCACTTTTACTTATCTAGAATAGTATTGATGTAGTATAAATTGACACCCATGCATCTATCATTTGATATTATGATAGGATAAGTAGAATATATTAATTAGGTTAGTAAAATCAACATTTCAATACGATACTTAATAATGTTTTGCTCAAAATTATTATTATCTATATTTTAGCTTCAACTTTTAGGTCTAATGCATATCTTTTTCCATTCCATTTTTAAGAATTAAGTCATCTTCACGGGGATAGAAAGTTGCCATCCCTACTTCAAGGAAGCGAAAGGGGCCCGGTTGTTCATCCTCTAGACCCACAGCCAAAAATTGCCACCTGTTCATCCAGTTTCCTACTGGACCTCAAGAGGAACTATTCCAGTTATTACATGCACGACCCATTAGTACAGGACGATGCATTGATAGGGTTGGCTTGGAGCAAGTCCAGTTACCTGATGCGGCTCGTGCCCTTCTATCCACCAATCCATGAGAGTGATTTTTCGATATTATCGAGCCTACATATCTTGAAATGACATTAGAACTTTGCTCGACTTTTCATTTACAGGTAGTGATGTCAAACCACGACGATCCCGACACCATTCAGTTTCGCCTAGGAGGGATAGCTTGACAGATGAGCATTCTAGAGTTCGGAGTCGCTTTGGGACTTCACACCGATGAGTTCATGGAAGAGGAGGGCTTCGGTAAAGTACCTCACAATCTCCACATATCACCTTCAGACAGTCATGAGTCAACACGATGATCCGAGAATAATTCAATTTCGTCTAGGTGGCCTCGTTCGCCAACTGAGTGTACCCGAGTTCAGTACAGCACTAGGCCTCTACACCAAATGGTTCATGGTAGAAGAAGATCTTTCCAAGCTCCACCGTCACATCCATCTATCACCATCTAAGTGTTGGGAGGCACTAGTCCCTGCAGCGGCTACATACGACCCCAGTCGCTCCAAGGCAACAACTCTCACCCCTTCTCTAAGGTATCTACACGCCTTACTTGCACACACATTAAAAGGTCAACGAGAGAGCACCAGCGTCATTACTACCCACGACGTTTACTTTTTATGGAGCATGGCACACACACATGTGATTGATCGTGCATACTTCATCACTCATGCCATCCAATATCACACAGAACGACATCGTCGGGGCGTAATCTCTATGGGCCCATACATCACACGGTTGGCCCGCCACTTCGGGCTACTCAATACCACGGCCTAGACATCCTCATACACATTGATCGGCCAGATGTCCCCTCAGGGCATCCAGACTATGCTACATATAAGGATGATCCAGCGCAGACCAGGGACTGACCCTCCACAGTACCGCCTACTCCGAGAGGCCAAGGATCTAAAGGACATTATTGATGATGTCCCACCACCACCGTCTACGCCAACCAGTTCATGCGGCAGCTTCTTACACTGACTTAGCTAAGTGCTTCACACAATTCGAGCAACAATGTTTTCAAAGATTTGATCACATTGAAGCCACTTTAGCGCAGATTTGTCAGTATCTTCACATCGCACCACCTTCCCCACCTCACAGACCATCTGAGGATTAGAGATTTCCATTCCTCTTATATTTATTTTTATCTTAATTTTTATTTTTATTCTTGATCTTTATTTTCACTTTCTCTTGAACTTTATGTTTCCTTAGAATATTTAGATTTTTCTTTATCTTTATTTTAACCTTTAGGTTTATTGAATATTTTAATCTAGTTTCCATTTTTACTTTCATATTGGTTATTCCCTAACAAGAAAATTATGCTTCATTGAAATGCCTAAACACTGATAAATCCCTTCGTAGTTTCAAAGGAGCTTTACAGCTCAAATCCAAACTCCAACGGGATAACCTTGCCAAAACTACCGGCTCTTCCAATTCCAATATCCGTCTTACAAATTCATCCAAAATTCAGGAAGTTTAATGCCTTTCCCTATCTTATGATCTTGTGCTTCGATTGCTACTAATGTATCTTTGTACATTGAGGGCAATGTACATCTTAAGTGTGGGGGGGAAACTTACTTTCAGTCATTACATTCTCTTTGAAATTCCTAAAAATTTTTAAAACTAACTTGTTGCATTGTTCTCAAAATTTCGAATTCTCACTTTCACTCTTTGCACTATCTTCAATCTCCTATTAGGAATTAATTCTGATTGATTTATGATGTTTATTGATATGTTGAGAATTAAGACATAGGTGCTTGTACTTTGATTATTCAAACTTTAAAACATTAGGGAATCAAGCATGATAAGTTGAAATTTTTAAGAATATAAATTTTTTCATAGGTTATGTTCCCTAATTTTAAGTGTTATCTTGAGATTTGAAATTCACAGGATTGACATCAAAAGCCATAATTCTGGTGAGATTTTTGAGCCTTTTGAGCATACATTCTTTCATGCTCACTTATATTGTTGCTTTGGGTGAGTCAATGCTGATTTGTTATTCTAGAACTTGCTTTGATTATACATATCGAGACCACATCATTTGATTTGATACATCGAAATGATAAAGGCACCTAGGATGTAACCCAATTACTCCATAAAAGCCTACCTCTATAAATTAACCCCTAGTGTACCCCATTGAGCCTAACAACCCATTCTTTGACTTACTTATAATATTAACCCATAACCTGTTTTTGTTGAATTCCATTCAATTACTTTGATCCCTATTTTTGTCGAGATTCGTGTTGAAGTATTATCTAGCTTTATTCTCCTTTCCAGATTGTAAAGTTGCAAATAAGCGATTTATTGTATTTGTACTTGAATTGTTCTAAAAAAAAATATGTATATTTAGTTAATTCAATTATAAGTCATATTTCAGTTATAGTTTAACATTTTTGCATATTTCTACCGAATTCAGAATGATCATAAGACTTAGCACTAGAAATATGTTCCAGTGATAGAGATTTTTCTAGCTAGATAAATTTTCAGTTCAATTTCGATTCTAACCCTTTCTTTTTCAGCTTGTGACAACACCCCTAACCAAAGCCCCATTACAACCATTGAAAGACCTTTTGATCGCTGTATCATATCAATCTATAGTGGTGGAGATTTGATTTTCTTGCAAGCCTATTGTAATAATTTTTCAGGTTGACTAAAGAGTGCTTAATTCTTGAACCCTGGACACTTTGAGTGGATAGAGTGAATCCTTAGTGAGGATGTCAATTCTTGTTGATTTTGATTGAGAGATAATTACTTAGGAGAAAGGAGAAAACCTATGTTTCAATGATAAAATTCTCAACTTAGAGTGATTGAATCTTTAATGTTCTTCTGATTAAATTTTCATTGTATGACTACTTGTGAATTAGTTTGAAACATTATTGAGAAAGATTGTGAGTTGAGAAGAATGATTCTTAATTGTGAGTTAAGATTTTGCTTGAGGACAAGCAAAGACTTAAGTGTGGGGGTATTTGATAAACGATAAATTATACATGTTTTTGCCTCATGCTTAGCTTAATTTCTAGATGAATTATCACTAAATTTATGGAAATTGGTGCTCTTAACCCTTCTATTTCATGTTTTATACTCAGGAGAGCATAAGGAAGAGAAAAGAATGAGAAACAGGCCAAAAACAGAGAAAATGGGCCAAAGTGTGAAAACAATACGGCCCGAAGATTCACCACACGACCGTGTCACACGGCCGTGCGACATAAAGTCCAACATGGCCCAGCCCCAACGAGCACGGTCGAACCACACGGCTGTGCCACCATCAATAGTCCCGACCACAGCCTGGGCCTCGATCCACACGGGCGTGGCACACGGGCGTGTCCCTGTTGAACACCCCTAACTCGTATCCGTCTCCGAAAGGGGTTTTGAGGCATTACTAGAATGACACAAAAATTTCCAAACATTCATGTATGCACATAAGTATATATATATACGAAGTCAAGCCAAAACATTTCAAGTTGCGATAAATACATAAAACATACATTTATAAATCATTATCAAAATGGCCGAATATAAGCACAAAAATTTAAATACTCATTACTCATTATACAAGACCAATTTACCAAATCACTTACTAAACTTGCCTTAATACATCTAAATTTCTAAACATATGAATTACTACTCATATGGTAAATTTCTAAAGCTTTGATCGAATGCATATAAGTTTAACATAAAGCACTATAAAAAAATCAATTACTGGATAACAAAATTTCACTTTTCATAATTTATTTAATCTACAAGTTAAACAATTTATCAAATATACTCATTAAGCTAAGGGTCGAATCCTTTCAAGAAAATAATACCTATTAACTCAATGGTCAAATAGTTAAGCTATAGCAAATTTCAATATATGAATATCACCTACTTAGAATAAGTCCACATTATTAATATACATGGTGTACGCAAGTACCAATACTTAACTCAAACTAAAATTCTATACATTAATTATTAATCACCGAATCTAGCTAATCATTACAAAGTTCATATACAAGCAAGTTATGGCCTAGCAACCGCAATTCAAACTATATACTTATAATTATTAAGTTCCTTCCTTCAAACATCAAATGCAAGCATCACAACTACATCTCTCAAGTCTAAGAAATTAAATCACCAATTCATCATTTAAATATTCATGCCATTAATTTGTGCACAATTTTAAATACTAAACCAACTTACTAAACACATCCATAATTCGATCATGTCATTCAAACAAACATAACTAAAAATTTGCAAAAGAACAAGCCATTTTTACATGGCTTTTTATATACATATACAAAAGATATAATTCAAACTGTGTCCAACCTATACATGCCATAAGTTGAGTTTTAGATTATTTAATACCGAAATAGTCATTAGTGTGACGAGATGCTGACGATTCCCGAGCTTTTAACTTGAATTCCAAAATCTATAAAATAGAATGAGCAAATACACAGTAAGCTAATTAAGCTTAGTAAGTTTTAAGAAAAGGATCAACTTCAATTATTACCAACTTATTTTTAAAATTTAAAACATAATACATAACGAACATATCATGAAATTTCAAGACGTGATTTGCATATATTTTATGTGCTTATTCTTTAATTAAACAACCATGACCGAATGATACATATAACTACTTTAGGTGGACAGCTTGCAACTATTCAAGTCAAATTACATTAACACATGTCCTTCCACACTTTAACTCATAGATATAGGTGTCATGAAATAAGCTCATATGCATGCATTAAAGTATAACCATATTTCTCATTGATCTATATTCACTTTCTCATCTCAAGGCAATTCCATATACAATTATATAAGCATATTGTAACGCCCTCTTATCCAAGACCGTCGCCGGAGTCGAGCTTGAGGTGTTACTAAACTTATTTCATCACTTTTTAAATTTTAAATCAACTGATTTAATTCTCGTAGCAAGCTGTCTTTTTGCATCATGGTTGCTTAAAAAATCATATCTCGAGTTACAAAACTCGAAATCAAGATCCGTAAATTTTCCCTAAAACTAAACTCATACATCTATCTAATAATTTTTTTCTATAATTTTTGGTCGGGCCAATTAGTACAGTTTATTAGTTAAAGTTACCCCTATTTCAGAACTCGACTGCACTGACCTCTGCTTACTACGAACCACTTTTCTCTCTGTAAAAAATTCATATGACTATGCCGTTTGTTTCTTTTAAAAAATAAGGATTCTAAACATATAAAGTACACCTCCTAATTATTTTTGTACAATTTATGATGAGTTTCCAAAGTTGGAACAGGGGATCCAGAAATTGCTCTAGCCCTATTTCACTAAAACTCAAATATCTTACAACAAATAACTCCTTTACCTATTTCGCTTCTTCCATATGAAAGTAGACACAATAAGCTTCAGTTTCATATTTAATTCATCACCTAATTTGGTTTCTACTATTTTTAGTAATTTTTCAAACTCACGTCATTGTTACTGTAATGTTCTGTTTTATGGCAATTTCATCTTTTTATGAATTTTCAAGAACTAGATAACATATTAAACTCACATGGCATCAAACATGATCTAGACTAGCCATTCCAATGACTAATCATCATCAAGCATTTTCTTAACCAAACCACAAGATTATTTACACAAAATAAGTATATTGCTGTACATGCCATACTTAAGTTTTACAAGCCCTTTTACCAAAAAGTTCTTTGGATAGTGTGAACGAGCCTTCGACCTATCCCGATTCCTGAGCTGGCTTGTCCAAAACTACAATGAATAAAAAGGAGGGAATAAGCAAAAATGCTTAGTAAGTTCATATGCAAATAACAAGTACATAACAAAGCAATTATACCAAACAACACTAGCATGGTATCACCAAGACATATATCACATTTCTAATCATCATTTATCATCTTACCACATTATTGTTGTTGTATCAAGTTTCAACCCGAGGGTCAAGTACATACCTGTCCAAAGTGTCCATTTCACAACACTTATCAAAAATGACACTTGCATCTTGAGTGTTCTTCCATTTCTCTAGAATTTTACCCATTGAACACATCGGAATATAACTCGGATACATGGATATTTTGCACATAAGTGCCACATATGTAATCAAGCGACCATGTAACCCGCCCATAAGCGAACTCGGACTCAACTCAACGAGCTCGGGCGTTCGCATCCATAAGTGAACTCAGACTCAACTCAACGAGCTCGGATGCCTAGTTACATCTCACGAACTTGATTGTTTATTGATTTCATCTACGATGACTTGATGAATATATGGACATTGTGGTACTTAGGCATTTGGCAATTTAGTTAGATTATATTATTGTTACTTTCTTAAACATGAATAGGTGGTAAGTTTATATTCTGTAATATACGAGCTTACTAAGCTTTACAGCTTACTCTGTTTTCTTTTCTATGTTTTATAGTGATTCAGAAGCTCACTCGATTCGGAAGTCATCGGAGATTTGCATCACACTATCAGTTGACAATTTGGTACTTTTGAACTTTAAAAATTATGGTAATATGGTATGTATAAGCTAGTTAATTATATGATGCGTATAAATCATTTTGGCTATTGAAGCCTAAATGTTTTGGTAAGTTTAAGCCATGTGATTTGGCTTAACTTGATAAATGTTTTGGTTATGTATAAGTTATTGTGTTGTGGTTTGTTTTGATAAGTTTGATGGTGTGTGTATATTTGAACAAATGGTCATTTTGGTATGTGATGTATAATTGCTTTGGGAAATGCTTCTTTTGGATTGATATCTGGATGACCAAATGGTTGAATTTTGGAACATATTATGCATAAGATTTTAGATACAAATGATGCTTGTTTAAAAAGTGTTCAAATAGGTTAGTTAATGGAAGTGAATTTGGAATATGATTGAATGAACATTTGGGTATAATTATGAGCTTTATATGATTGGTAATGAAACTGATATATTTGATGTTTGTTATGCCTAAATTGGAGGCTTTTATATGCATTGGTTATGTGTGATATGAGTTTGTTTAGGTAAATGTAAATTGGGTAAGGAATGTGGCTGGTAAACTAGCCTATTTTCGTCCATACGTGCAGAGACACGGACGTGTGTCTCAGCCTGTGTGACACACGGTTAGGTGACACGGGCATGTGTCCCCTGTAGCATTTAATGAAAACAAATAAGTGAGTTATACGGGTTGATTACACGGGCATGTGGTTTGCTGTGTGACCCAAGTCAGTGCATTAGACGAGTTGATCACGTGGGCGTGTGGTTGGTCGTTTGACCTAAGTCAATGAGTTCACGGGTTGATCACATAGGTGTGTGGTTGGTAGTGTGACCCAAGTCAGAGAGTTACACGGGGTGGGACACGGGCTTGGACACGGCCATGTAATACCATTTTGAATGTCCACACGGCCTATGACAAGGGCATGTCTTGTGGCTGTGTGAGATGGACGGCCTGGTCACACGGGCGTGTGTCCCTTATTTTGGGAAAATTTTTCTAAGTTTCTTTAAGGTATTCTTAGTTATCAGTTTAGTCTCGAATCACTTCTATTGCATGATCTGGGCCTTGTAGGCTCGTAATAGGGATGATATGGATGATTGTGAATAATGTTTACTTGAATGTGATAAATGTATGTGAAATATATGTGAATATGTTTTATAAGTTCGGTAATGCTCTGTAACCCTATTTTGACGACAGAAACGGGTTAGAGGTGTTATAGTGTGTCACACACGGTCTGGCATACGATCATGTGTCGCACATGGCCTACCACATGGCCAATGTAACATTCCTTACCCGTGTTTAATTCTGGAACAGGGTACGAGGCGTTACTGGATAATGGCACAACCAACCGAACATTATCAAGCCACAAACTTCGCACTAATTCAAATATTTTTTGTCTCATATAATTAAGTCCCTAAGATAGGCTTAAGAGGCCCATATTAAGCTTTGGAAGAAATACGGGACTAAACCGAGAACTTTTAAAAACTTTACGAACATTAGAAAATTTTTCTATTTTGGAGAGTCACATGCCTGTGTGGGTAGGCCGTGTGGTCACACACGCTGTACCGCCCTAGTTTTTGGGATTTTGGGGATTTTGCATGAATTTAATTTTTGCTTGTATGGGTATGTTAACTTATGTTTTGAGTGTGTTAGTGGGCCTCTAGAAGGCCTAAGTTTAAGTTAAAACTCGATAGGATTTTAAAATTTCGGACCTAAGGGAGAAAGGGCTCTAACTAAGTGGGCTTTTAAAAAAATGTTGGTAAGTTATGACACAAGTAAGCTTATGTTAAAGTGGCAAGGTGGCACCACTTATGACACAAGGAGTGGCGTGTGGAAGCTGTGCAAGAGCTAGGGTTAAACTCTCTTGGTAAGCAATGTGAGGTTTTATTTTTAATGCATGTGCAAGGCATGTGATGGATTTCAAGTGAAACTCTGTTGGGAAGAGTTTGAGGTGGTCATGGGATTGAATCAAGGAGAGATAAGTGTAGAAATTTTAGGAATTTTGAATTAGAGGTTGTAATGGCTGAATAGGGGTTTCTTGGGAAGCAAATTGGCTACGGTCCCTAGAGGTATCATTTTCGGCATTTTGGGTAGGATTGTGCCGATTTCTCCTTTTGCTTCTTTCAGGTTTTACCTTGTAGTGAACCATGGGTGCTATCTAGTTAAGGGAGAGGGGTGCCGACCATACCTTTCTTGTCACCAAGTTCTTCTCCTATATTTTATACAAGCCAAAATCCCGAAAGTGTTAAGCTCTCTTCTGCTGATTTACCAAAAGCCGAATCTCTCATTACCATTATTTCAAAAGTCGAATCAAGTATTCTCTTCCCCACTCTTCACTCTCTTCTTTTTTTCTTCCTTTCTCCACCAATTAAGACAACCTCTTTTCTTAAAGTCTCCTAGCCGATACCATAAAAGTCAAAACCCGATGCCATTATTGCCGATTTCTTCATTGGCCGAATCTCCATTCTTCTTAGACCTTAATCTTCCAAAAGCCGAAACTCACAACTCTCCTAACCTCTATCGACATCTCCTCTTCAATTCCTAAACTTCTAATCTTCTTATTCTTCCTACAAAAGACAAATCTCCATACTCTATAGTGATTCGGGGATTGAATCTTTAGATCACTCAGATCTTATTAGTGGCTAAAGGGTTTTGTTAGTTTTTCTTTTGGTTCTTTTGTGATCTAGTATGGAAAGGAGGCTGTCTATCGATGAACGTTGGAAACTAAGACTGTTGAAGCAATCTAGATCTAGATCTAGTTGTAGATCTCAGAAAAGGTAAGTGGATATCGGCTTTGGGTAAGGATGGCTGAATATGGTGATATTTGTGATATGAGTTACGTTGGTTATCATTGGATCATAGTCAAATATCATAGTGGACTGTTGTAGGTTAATCGCGTGGGGAATCTTATCGTAGTATATCACAAATCAAGTGTGTAATTGACACCCACTAGTAGACTAGATCGGCAAAAGCCGAAATGTCGAAATGTCGAAATTTTGGCATTTTGAGAGCTTGCGAGTGTGAGAGCGCTCGTGGGTCGGTTTGAATCGGTAAAATTGGTAATGACAATGGTAAGAATGGTGTGTGTGCATTTTCATGCACGTTGGTGGTTTTAGGCCTCAGAGGACTGAATTTGGACCCAATGGGCTTATGGGCCCATATGGGTGAAATCGGGTGGTAAGTATATTCTAGTGGCCTAATTGCTAAAACTATTAAAATGGGTGTAAAAATCTGATCTAGTGGGCCAAAGTAGCTAGTAGACACTGTTGGGCCCATTCGGGGTTTAGGGTCAATAATTATATTTTAATAAAATGGGCCAGATAAGTTATTTGAATGACTTTAGGGCTATTAGTAAACTGTAATGAGCATGAAACCGTAAAAATTGGCAAATTTACTGAAATACCCCTTAAGGGTGGAAAATTACTATTTTACCCCTAGGATTAAGTTGACTGATTTGCATGTTAAAATATGTTTGCTCACTGTAAGCCATTGCATAATATACTATTGCATGGGATTGGGTTTGATGGTGTAAGTGCTAAATGGCAATGCCATGTTTACTGTTAGAGGCTTTGCCTTGTTTTATGGTTTAGTGGCTCGGCCACGTTATCGGATTTAAGCAGCAAAGCTGCGACTGTAGTATGTAGGGCTGGGTGGGTTGAGTTATTCCCCACATGGTGTGTAGGGCTGGTACGGGTAGTGTGTAGGGCTGGATTGGGCTGGGCTTTGCATTCATGCATAAATACTGTTCTGTTACTGTAATGGGCCTAAGGGCCACATTAATTTCTGAATAGGGCTAAGGCCCAGTAATTACTGTTTATTGAATAGGGCTAAGGCCTAGTTATTACTGTATTTGGATGGGGCTTAGGCCTAGTTAAGATTGAGCTGATCTGGACTCTTGTTGGGTTTAGCTTACAAATTGACTTTCACAAACTCACCTCTTTCTCTTCATCCATGCAGGTGAGCCCCAACCTTAGAGGACTTAGAGCTGGAGGGATTCGGAGTGGCCACGTGAACTGCGTTTGGTTATAGTTTTCTTAAAATTATTTATTTCAGTATTTTCTTAATTTATTTTCTTTTGGGTTTGAATTTGTAATAAGGCCGCTCCTTAATGGTTTTATTTTGATTTTTAATTATAATTTGCTTAGAACTAATAGTCTAAGGCTGTGCAGGTTTTTATTTAAAATTAATCAATGCTTTCAAAACATATCATATGCAACAAATGGAAAACCTAATGACTAGTAAGATCTTTTAAAGAAACAAACCTAATAGTAAACAAGACTTTCATAAATTAATAACCTGCTTTTTCTCACAACTCTTAAAAATAATTTTGCTAAGTCACATTATAATTATTAATTAAAGAATGAGGTATAATTCATTGTCCAAGTGATACACCAGATTTGGCCATAACGTTTGGGCCGAGTCTGGGGTTTTACATTTAGTGGTATCAGAGCTAGATTACAACAACTCGGCTGTGGATTGGGTCTAAAAATTTTTTTGAAAATTAAAATAAAGGCCCAAAAGGGTATTTTGAAAATCGGTTTTGGAAATTCCTTAAGAAAACCCTTTTCAAATTTATTTTCTTCAAGGTATACTTATTTAAGGTTCTACTTTAAAAGGCAAAGTTTAGTCTTACTAAAATTTTACTAAAATTTGGTTTTCTGAAATCTGTATTCCGAATAGTGGCACACTAAATCTTCGGCACCAAGTCTGTAAGTATTTTTCCTATACTGCACTCTACTGAAATACTACTGTAGATAGTACTGAGACCCTACTAAGATCAGTAGTTAGGGTGATACTAAAACTGTAGAGACTGAGACAGTAAAAAAACTGAAAACCCTAGAAGATTGAGACTGTGGCTAGGCTATGATTCTGCGAGAACAAACTCTGAAATACTATCTGTACATAAGACATTTTAATAAATACTGAAATATTGAGCTAATTCATAAAATTTGTAATCAGAGAATACGATATGAGTAGGAGGGCAGCTCATGGATGAGGCCGTGGGCGTGGCTGACGTAGTGCGCATGCTAGGTCCTCATCTTCGAGACATATGCCAGCTGAGGAGGCTCGACTGCCGCCGGTAACTGAGAAGGGGGCCATATGATCGGGCTGCAGGGGATGATGCTTTGTTCCATTCGATGTTAAGGGTTCTGGAAAGGGTCGCTAGAGTAAGTATAGGAACTAAGAATCGAGGGTCTATTTCTAAACGACTTCGAGCTCACGGAGCTGAGATCTTTAGGGGCGTATCTAGAGTAGCCCTAATTGTGGTCGAATATTGGCTGGAGGCCATAGAGCGAATCATGGACGACTTGGATTGCTCGGTAGAGCAAAAATTGAAGGGACCAGTATCTCTACAGTGGTGGATCACTATGAGGGATAGTACCCCAACTAAGTGGGTAACTTGGAAGCTGTTTAAGATGGCCTTTAAAGGGAAGTACGTCGGGGCGAGCTATGTGGATGCCCAAAGGAAGGAATTTTTGAACCTAACCCAGGGTAATAAGTCGGTTGTAGAGTACGAGCCTGAGTTCTTAAGGTTAAGCTGGTACGCTAGTGAGATAGTCGTTACAAAGTATGAACGTAGCATACGATTTGAGGATGGCCTCAGGGATGAGCTTAGGGTGCAGATTACTCCGCGAGGGAGCGTGACTTTACTGCTCTAGTGGAAAAGGCTAAGACAGGTGAGGACGTGAAATGCACAGAGTGGCAGAATCGTGAGAAGGACCAAAATCGATTTAGGAGGGATTCTGGACCCTCGGGTGCTGTGGGCAGACATGCAAAAAGGGCTAGAGTGGACGAATAGGTTCGAGCAGTTTCGGTGAATGTGGTTAGACCACATGCTTGCGGGGATTGTGGAAGAGTGCATCTGGAAGAGTGTTGGTGTGACAACCTCAATTAGGCCCTAATCGGAGAAGTGGTTTTGGAACCACTAAACCGAGTCAGAAAATTTATTTGATGTCATGATTTATGTGTTTGATATGAGAATTAGTATGTGCTAAAAATTTGATCTTCAAAGTGACTAATTACTTAAAGAGGGCTTAATTGTTGAACTTTAAAAATCTAATAGGCAAAAATCATAGTGGCTAAATAGTACGAATTACAAAGAAATGTATTTGAATGTCAATTCACCCAATTCCACTTTAGTGGACGGTAATGATGATGTCTAAATATTATTATATGCATTGTTTTATAAGAAAATAAGTTATAATGCATTAAATAAAAGAAGGAGAAATAGAAAAATAGAAAAAAAACGTGAAAATGCCAAATTGAATGCTCATTTTCTTTCACCATTGCCGAAACTCAAAGTAAAGAGAAGGGCATTAAGTGTGGGCATTCAGCTACTCTTTGGAACAATCAAAGTGAGGTTTCATGATAATTTCTTTAGAAATTGTGAAATATAGTTGATTAATAGGTCCTTAATACAACCCATATGTGAATTTTTGGCTTTGTGGCTCATGGGCATTCGGCTATAGTTAGGAAATGTTGAAAATAGTTGAAGTTTGATGCTAAGAAATTGAATGATGATTAGTTAGACTCTATGATGGTAGAATCCATGAAATTTTAAGACCTTGAGTTAAAATTTAAAATTTGAACCATTTATGGCATGGTTTCTTGAAGTTAACATTCGGCATTGGCATAAAATGCATATAGGTTAAGCATTGGATTTGTAAAATGATTTTTTATGGTTGTGAAATTAAACTTAAAACTAGGAAATTTTGTATTGAAAATGAATGCAAGACTTTGTGAGATTCAGCCTTGTTAGTCATGTTAAGAATTGAATGTAAAATTTAGATTTGAAATGTTATTTAGTGAATATCAACATGTCAAATTTGGGAAGGAGGCAAAGGCTTGGGATAAGGTTAGCATTCGGCCATATTTATTTTAGGGAAGAAATGAATTAGTTGTGAGGGGGTAAGGGATTATATATGCGGCATAAGTGGATAATGACCAATTGTGATAAGGTAAATGTTAAATGCCTTGACAAGTGGGTTTAGGTATATGTCTTAAAGCTTTAATATTAATTTGTAGACATGGGAACCACTTCGGTTAAATGAATCATATAGTGGATATATGTTATATGCTAATATGATGTTTAAAGGTTGACTAATGTAAGTTATTAATAACACAAACATGTTTTGCTATCAAGCTCAAGAGCAAAGAGGTTCGAAGTCAGATAAGAGGAAAGAGAAAGTGGTTGAGTAGCTGTTCACAGTCATTCAGATATAAGTGAAGTAAGTCTTCGAATAATGAAACTTGTATATGAATCAATGAAATCATATTATATAAGTGTAGTTGATAAGTATTGACTGGTTGTTAATAATGAAATTAAGTATGAGGCAAACGAAATGTGTTTATGTTTCATAGCCGAATGGATATGAGAATTTAGTTGGTTATGTGTTCTTAGATTGTGGCTACTGAATTTAGAAGTGGAACGAAATTTATAGCATACTAATAAGACTTTATGTGAATAAAAATGTTTGTCGATTGTTAAGTTTATACCGGACTAAGGTCCGCAGGTTGTATGCTGGGTTTATACCTGACTAAGGTCTGCAGGCTGTATGCTGGGTTTATTCTGGACTAAGGTCCGCAGGCTGTATGCTGGGTTTATACCGGACTAAAGTCCACAGGCTGTATGCTGGGTTTATACTGGACTGAGGTCCTCAGACTACGAGTTAGAATTTCATCCGGGCAAGAACCCGGAGGCATTCATGCTGGGAAATACATAGTTTGATTGGCCATAGTAATCTAAACAAATGCTCACATTATCCTAAGAAATCCAGGTATGTATCACATGCTGGCTTGTGAATTAGATTCATTTTAATATTGAGAACATTCATATGTAATTAATGCTCGGAAAAATTTTGATTAAGAGGAAGTAAAGGTCTATGACCTAACTATTGTGTATGAATTGTGATTACTTGGAAATATATAGTAGGACACATTCGAGAAAATGAGCATGTTGGATTGAGAATGAGAAGTGATATGAGCATAAAAATCTATGTGTAAGCATAAATGTATGCATTTGATTTAGAGTTGATGTGTGATGGATGAAATGTAATTATTTCCGTGAATTGAAACTAGTGTTTTGTAAAGCTTAAGTGCCGTGCATGAGAAATAATGATAGTATATACTTAAGTTGTTAGATTCGGTCAAGGGTAGTAGTTACGTACATTGATTTCTATGTATTGAATTCAATAGAACTAATTATTTGAAACTTACTAAGCACATAAATGCTTACTCCGTGGCCTTTGATTTTGTTCGTTTTAGGTCTCGTTCGCTGCTACGGTTTCGGGAACCTCAAGCCTAAGTTGTCTGCACTATCTAAGACTAATTTGGTACTCTTAGTATCTAATCTTGATAATGGCATCTATAGACTTGATTTTGATGTTAAGTAATTATCATTTTGATTATGTAATTTACCATAGCCATGCGAAAATGGCTTTTCCAAGAATTTCTTATTATACATGTCAAGAATTTAGTTTGATAATGGCAATTTGAATGAATGTCAAAAGTAGGAAAAATTGGTTAATAATATTTATGTGTCATGCGTTTGAGACTTGTCGTTGGTAAAGCTTATAGGCCTTGAATGAGAACATAATAACTGAATGTCAAATTTTAGGAATTTAGTGTAGCCTTTCGGTAACTTCATGCGTATAGAGGTTAAATGGAGTCTATACAAATTTGCTGAATTGAATTCGATAATATGAACTTATAAGCATGAGTAGAATCTTTTTGAGTTTTAAATTTGCAATGGTAGTCATTTTTCCATGGAAGCATGTGTAATTCGATTGATGACATCTTGGCACCACTTGTCTTAAGATTTGAACATGACCATTGTTTAAGACAAACTTCTATTCGTAAGTGACGTATTGAAGAATAATGTATGAGCAAATATTTGCATTAAGATTTGTTTTGTTTAGATGTTTGCAATGTACATGGGTATTCGGCCTAATCAATAGATTATTGAAAGTGGCCAAACTCTGATAATTACCATATGGATAGTAATGGACATGTTATGTGCAAAAGATGTGGTATTGAAATTAAATGAGTGTCGTAATGCCTCTTAACCCTCCGGCGACGGGTACGGGTTTAGGGGTGTTACAGTTGGAAGCATACTGGGGCATGTTTTTGTTGTGAATCCAAGGTGCATAGAGTTAAGGATTGTCCTCAGAGGCCAGCTCAGGCACAAGCTGCTGAAAAGAGGGTTGCTCAACCAGTGCGAGGTGGACCACAACCTCCGAGAGGCCGTGGTTAAGGTAGAGGCGACAACGGGAATGGTCGTGGATGTGGAGCACAATGTAGGGGTGCTAGAAATGCTAAGGCTCGTCAGCCAGCGTTGGTGTATGCTACTTGTCGTCGAGAGGAGGGTGACACACCTAACATCATAACTGGTACGTTTTTTATTTCTAGCATGCCATACATTAGCTTGATAGATATTGGTTCTATCCATTCATATGTTGCATGTGATATATCTGGGTCGTTGGGTGTGCACTCTGAGGAAACTGTGAGTGGGGTAACTGTGATAAGTCCACTGGGTCACTTAATTAGGGTAGATAAACTCTTTAGAGATGTGCCTTTAGAGACTTAAGGTAGAATTTTCATTGCAGACTTAATGAAGCTACCATTTGGAGAATTTGATCTCATATTGGGAATGGACAAACTTGCTAAGCATAAGGCGATTCTGGTGTGACAGCCCTATTTTGACCCTAGTTCGGAAAGTGGTTTTGAGACCGCTAAATCGAGTCACAGAAATGTCTGAATAAAATATTCTATGTCCAAAATGTGTGATCATATATGTGTGATATTAAAAATGTTAAGATGTTCGTCCAATTTAGTGTGATTTTAATGATAAGGACCAATGTGATAAACTTAGAAACTTAGTTAGACAAATTAAAAGGACTAAAAGAAGGAAGGCTTAAATAAGTGGACTTGCATGTCAAATTTGCATATTTGCACATTAGTGGCCAGCCATGCAAAGCTTTTTGTGATTATTTTTGTTTTTTATAATAATAAGTAAAATGTGATTGGTTGTTAGATGTATTAGAAATTAAATAATAAAAGAAATGTTAAAAAGAAAAAGGGATTTTCATTGTTCTTCTTTCCCGAAACTAAAAGAGGAGAAGAGGGGAGAAAATAAGCTACCATTCGATGTTTGTTACTCAATTTTAAGGTAAGAAATCATGTTAGTTTGCTTAGATCTCATGAATTCATGTTGATAGTTAAGCTTATGGCATAGCCCAAGTATTGATTTTTGATTTGGTTGTGAATGATTCATTCGATCATTGATGAACTTTATGGAACTTTGTTGCTTTTGAGTTTTATGATTATGTAGTGTAATATGGAGTCTTGGGAGGTGTTTTGAGGTTAAAATTTCAAGAATTCATGAAAGCATGCTTAAATTGTATCAATTTTGCTTTGAGTGATTATTAAATTAAAAAGGGGCATTCGGCCATGAAAGTTGAAGATGATATCCGGCCATGGATGTTGTGTTTCTTCGTTGATGTTTTGACGTTTTGGTAGTAAAATTTATGATGGATGAGTTGAGCTTAAGGTTGTAAGTATAAATTGCGAAATTTGTGCATTATGGTTTAATTGTGTTAAAGACCAGTCGGCTAAGGCTATTATGCATGGAGAATTTATATTAGATTATTTTAATTTTAAGATGGTTAGAAGTTGAGTTAAAGCTTGATAAAATGTTGTTAAAAAAATGAATGTAAGAGATATGTGCATTTGGTCCTTGGGTATATCCATGATGAAATGATGTTAAATGCTTTAAATATTGTGTATATATATTTTTGTAAGTTGAATTTGAAGTTTATTAAATGGTCCTTATTATTGCCGAATGTGAAAATGGTTAAAGAAAATTGTTTAAGTGCTTAGTTAATTGAGATTCGGATAATGGTGTGTGTATAAAATATTGGAATGCTATTTTGGGTAAGTCTCTGATGGCCGAATGTGCTAAATTATATAACCTTGTGTATTCGGCCATTTAGGTAATGTGACCTAGATGACATATTAGCTGTGTAAATGAAATATGTAATACTTCCATTGGTTGTGAACATTCGGCCAAGGTGAAATTTTGTGTGAAATCTATGGAAGTGTGTATGATGAATATACATTGGGCCGAATGTGTATGTATATGTATGTTTCAGTGGGTGTAGGTAATAAAGAGATCGTATTTATATCCCTTGTCTTGATCAAGTAAAGAGGATGAGTGTTTAATGAAATTCAATTTTTGTTACTCAATTTTAAGCTCAAGAACATAGAGGAACGGCATCAGATAAGGGAAAGGCTAAGGTGACAGAATAGTCAACCCGCAACTACTTAGAAAGATACGAGGTAAGTTCTCGAGTAACTAATTTCAACTTATGACAGGATGAAGCTATAGTACACATATATGACATATGAGCTTAAATGTAAAGGTTATGCTTGAATGTCATTTTAGGAATGAAATTTTGGAGCAATTGTTGGAAAGCCAAATGTTAATATTGAATCTTATTATATCTTGATATGAAATTGTGTTCTCTGATTTCAACTAATGAACCGAATGATGTATGGTTGGTAGCATGCTGAGGTTTGCATTTTAGTATCCGGAATGTTATCAAAATGTGACATGATATGTATGCTTATATGTGTGAGTATAAATTGGAGTGTTAAGATCCGAGCTTAGTCTCGAAGGGTTTACGAGCCAGTGTTATGATCCGAGCTTAGTCTCGAAGGGCTTACGAGTCAGTGTTAAGATCTGAGCTTAGTCTTGAAGGGCTTATGAGCCAGTATTAAGATCCGAGCTTAGTCTCGAAGGGCTTACGAGCCAGTGTTAAGATCCGAGCTTGGTCTCGAAGGGCTTTTGAGCCAGTGTTAAGAACCGGGTTCGGTCCCGAAGACCATCCGTGGGGCATCATATCTGGGTTGAAACTCCGTAATTATTCGTACGAGAATTCATATACTAAAGGTTGGAAATAATTTTAAACAAATGTGCTACTTACTGTAAGATAGCCAGGTATGCATTTTACTCTTGTTGAGAATTTGATTATCTTTGAAATTGTGATTTTTAAATTCGGTAAGGATGTATAGATCATTGTTCAAAATCATTCGAATGTTTATGATCCGATTATGATGCATGAGTTTTGATTTTGGAGAGTCCAACTTCATAAATATGAGATACACGTGAATATCTATGCGATTGATATGGAAATTTGGAATGAACGTACTCGGTTATGTGTTGAGCTTAGTGGGAGACATTGATCTTTTCTTTGTGATATGAATGATATAGGTGGTATTTTAGTTATGTCCTTACTCGGCCATTGAATGAATTTAACAAATTTAGATGTTACTATGCCATCTCTTTTTAAATGATTTTTGTTACATAAGAACTTACTAAGCAAATGATTGCTTACTCCATTGCTCTTACTTTCTGTTTTGTAGATCTCTCTTGATAGCTATGGTCTCGGGAGTTCCAGGGTGGAAGTCATCCATACTATCAAAACATCTTTTGGTATTTTGTAACTTAACCTTGAAAATGGCATGTATAGACCTGACATTTTGTTGTATATCAAAGATGATTTTGAAGTTGTAATTAAGTTAGCCATGCGAGAATGGCTTACCGAATGCCTTTCATCCATATCCATGGTTTAATACGTGATTAAGTTATATGTGAATGGAAGTTCAAGTATGCATTGTGTAAAATATGCTCGAAATATATCATTATCTTGATATCTATGTTTTATGAAACATGTGAGGTTCAAATGTGATCGAAAATAATATTGAATGTAACCCTTTTGATATGCATATAAGGACTATATGAAGTTACATGAAATTGTGGGTATGGTACGTTATACGTTGTTTTGAATTTGGTAATCGGTCTAGTTGATTTCGATTTTGAGTCTTACTAAACTTTGACATTCTTCTTATCACCTGAGTAGAAATCATCTTGAATGAAATGTTTAGGGGTGATCATTGAACCGGCATATGAGTGTTAGAATATGAATGTGCTAATAACATGAATTGTTCGGGTGAGATATTGCTAAGTTAAATAAAGGTCGGGTGATGCCTCTTGACTCTCCTGCAATGGGTACGGGTCTAGGGGTGTTACATCTGGATGGTGCAGCTAAACGGATGGTGTTAAAGACCGCGGAGGATGAGGAGGTGATGGTTATAGGGGAGCGAATAGATTACTTGTCCAATGTTGTTTCGGCTTTGAGAGCTGAGAAGATGATTCGCAAGGGTTGCGAGGTGTATTTGGCATATATGAGTCAGTCAGATGCTGAGGGTGTGGCTATAGGAGAGGTTAGGACCGTCAAAGAATTTCAAGATGTCTTTCCTGAGGAGCTTCCTGGTTTCCTCCGAATTGTGAATTCAAGTTTGGAATCGACTTATTGCCCGAAACGGCTCCAGTGTCCATCGCACCTTACAAGATGGCACCAAAAGAGTTAGTAGAGTTGAAGGCGCAAATCCAAGAGTTGTTGGATAGAGGTTTTATTAGACCAAGTGTGTCTCCATAGGGAGCACCGGTACTGTTCGCGAAGAAGAAGGATGGGATGATGCGTATGTGTATCAATTATCGTCAACTGAACAAATTGATGATTAAGAACAGGTACCCTCTTCCAAGGATTGACGACCTGTTTGACCAGTGAATGGGAGCTTCGGTATTTTCCAAGATCGATCTTCGATCTGCATATCATCAGTTAATGGTCAATGAGGTGGATATCCATAAGACAGCATTCAGAACTCGGTATGGTCATTACGAGTTTCTGGTAATGCCGTTCAGATTAACGAATGCACCTACAACTTTCATGGATTTGATGAATCAGGTATTCCAACCTTATTTGGATCGACTCGTAGTCACCTTTATAGACGATATTCTGGTGTATTCAGAAACTGAGGAGAAGCATGACAAGCATCTCTGTATTGTTCTGTAAGTATTAAGGGAGGAGAAACTGTATGCAAAATTCAGCAAGTGTGAATTTTGGTTGCGAGAGGTGAGATTTTTAGGTCACGTTGTTTCTGCTGAGGGGATTAGGGTGGATCCTCGAAAAATTGAGGCAATTTTGGTATGGAAGCCACCGAGATCTGTATAAGAAATTCAGAGTTTTCTAGGTTTAGCAGGGTACTACAGAAGGTTTGTGGAATGATTTTCCTTGATTGCTGCATCGTTAAAGAAACTTTTGAGGAAAGGAGTACTGTTTGTATGTACTAAGAAACAGCAAGAGGCTTTCAAGAGGTTAAAGAAAGTTTTCACCAAGGTGACAATATTGATTCAGCCGGAGTCTGGGAAGGATTTCACTGTGTACAGTGATGCATCGCATGTTGGTTTAGGCTGTGTATTGATGCAAGAGGGTAAGGTAGTCGCTTATGCATCGCAACAGCTTAAGCCTCATGAAGCGAACTACCCTACACATGATTTGGAGTTGGTAGTAGTGATTTTTGCATTAAAGATTTGAAGACATTATTTGTATGGAGAAAATTGTATTATATGCAAAGACCATAAGAGTCTCAAGTACTTGTTGACTCAGAAAGAATTGAACCTTAGGCAACGAAGATGGATAGAGTTGCTTAAGGATTACGACTATTCGATTGAGTATCACCTAGGCAAAGTGAATGTGGTGTCTGATGCACTGAGTTGAAGAGCTGTAACTGAGTTGAGAGCAATGTTTGCTCGTCTGAGTCTATATGATGATGGTAGCTTGTTAGCGGAATTACAAGTGAGACCAACCTGGATTAAGTAGATTAAGGAAAAGCAGTTAGAGGATGAGTCACTAGTTCTTCGATTCCAGCAAGTTGAGAATGATGAGACTTCTGATTTTGGATTGAACAGTGAATGAGTTTTGTGCTTTCGAGGAAGAGTTTGTATTCCAAAAGACTTTGACTTGAGGTAGTCAACTTTGAGAGAGGCTCATGGTGGACCTTGTGCCATGCATCCAGAAAGGAATAAGTTGTATCGAGATTTACGAGAGTTGTACTGGTGGCCTGGACTTAAGCGTAAAGTAATGGAATTCGTGGGGAAATGTCTGACGTGCCAGCAAGTAAAGGCTGAGCATTAACTGCCTTCTAGACTTCTGCAACCGATAAGGATCCCACTGTGGAAGTAGGAGAGGGTAACCATGGGCTTTGTGAGTGGGCTACCTTTGACACCTACCAAGAAAGACTCAGTTTGGCTAATTGTGGATAGGTTAACCAAATCTGCTCATTTCATACTTGTCCGAACTGATTATTCACTTCAGAAGCTGGCCAAGTTGTATATCGCAGAGATAGTGTGATTTCATAGAGTGCCAATTTCGATTATTTCTGATGGAGATCCTAGGTTTACATCTCGATTCTGATAGAAGTTTCATGAGGCGTTGGGGACACGATTGGATTTCAAGCACTACTTTTCACCCCCAAACAGATGGGCAATCGAAAAGGGTAATTTACGTTCTGGAGGACATGTTGAGGGGATGTGTTAACGACTTCCGAGGTAGTTGGGAGGATTACTTGCCATTCGCGGAGTTTGTTTACAACAACAGCTATCAGGCGAGTATTCGAATGGCTCCATATGTGGCACTGTATGGACAAAGGTGTCATATGCCTACTTGTTGGACGGAGTTGGGAGAATGTCAGGTTCTTGGGCCAGAGTTGGTGGCAGATACCGAAGACAAGGTTAAACTCATTATCCCAAAGACAAGGTTAAATGAAGCATCTGATAGACAAAAATCTTATGCCGACTTAAAGCATAAGGAAATTGAGTACTCAGTAGGGGAATGGTCTTTTTAAAGGTCTCGCCTTGGAAGAAGATATTAAGGTTTGGTAAAAAGGGCAAGTTGAGTCCGCGGTTTATCGGGCCTTATCGAGTTCTGAAGCGGGTAGGTCCGGTAGCTTACCAGTTGGAATCACCGCCAGAATTAGATCGAATTCATGACATTTTTCATGTCTCCATGCTGAGACGGTATCGATCTGATCCTTCTCATGCCGTACCAGTGGAAGAAATTAAGGTGAAAACCGACTTGAATTTTGAAGAAGAACCTGTGCAAATTCTGGACCGAGATGTCAAAGTGTTAAGAAAGAAGTCAGTTCCTTTGGTAAAAGTACTTTGGTGCAATCATGGCAAAGAAGAAACTACATGGGAGCCAGAAGAGGTGATGCGTCAACAATTCCCTCACCTGTTTGAACCAAGTAAAATTTGAGGCCGAAATTTCTTTAAGTGGGTAGAATTGTAACGCCCTAGTTTTTTCAGGATTTTTGGTATTTTACGTGAATTTAATTTTTGCTTGTCTGGGTATGTTAATTTATGTTTTGCGTGTGTTAGTGGGCCTTTAGAAGGCTCAAGTTTAAGTTAAAACCTGGTAGGATTTTAAAATTTTAGACCTAATGGAGAAAGGGCTCTGACTAAGTGGGCTTTTAAAAAAATGCTGGTAAGTTATGACACAAGTAAGCTTGTGTTAAATTGGCAAGGTGGCGCCACTTGAGACACAAGGAGTGGCGTGTGGAAGCTGTGCAAGAGCTAGGGTTCAAGTCTCTTGTTAAGCAATATGAGGTTTTATTTTAATGAATGTGCAAGGCATGTGATGGACTCCAAGTGAAAGTCTGTTGGGAAGAGTTTGAGGTGGTCATGGGATTGAATCAATGAGGGATAAGTGTAGAAATTTTAGGAATTTTGAATGGGAGGTTGTGATGGCCAAATAGGGGTTTCTTGGGAAGCAAATCGGCTAGGGTCCCTAGAGGTATCATTTTCGGCATTTTGGTGCCGATTTCTCCTTTTGCTTTTTTCGAGTTTTGCCTTGTAGTGAACCATGGGTGCTATCTAGTTAAGGGAGAGGGGTGTCGACCATACCTTTCTTGTCACCAAGTTCTTCTCCTATCTTTTCTAAAAGCCAAAATCCCGAAAGAGTTAAGCTCTCTTCTACTGATTTACCAAAAGCCGAATCTCTCATTACCATTCTTTCAAAAGCTGAATCAAGTATTCTCTTCCCCTCTCTTCACTCTCTTCTCTTTTCTTCTTCTTTTCTCTACCAATTAAGATAACCTCTTTTCTCAAAGTCTCCTAGCCGATACAATAAAAGTCGAAACCCGAAGCCATTATTGCCAATTTCTTCATTTGACGAATCTCTATGCTTCTTAGACCTTAATCTTCCAAAAGCCAAAACTCACAACCCTCCTAACCTCTGTCAACATCTCCTCTCTATTCCATAAACTTCTAATCTTCTTCTTCTTCTTACAAAAGCCAAATCTCCACACTCTATAGTGATTCGGGGATTGAATCTTTAGATCACTCAGATCTACTTTCTTTTCAAGTTTTAATTAGATCTATACTAGATCTGAATTAGACTAGATCGGGGACGTTTCTTTGGCAAATAGATCTTTGGTAAGTACTCGGAATCCCTTTCCATTCATTAACTTGTGATTCAGGAAAAGCCAAAAATCTCTAACTACTTAGGGTGGCTGTCGTTTGTGGCTAAAGGGTTTTATTAGTTTTTCTTTTGGTTCTTTTATGATCTACTATGGAAAGGAGGGTGTCTATCGCAGAACGTTGGAAACTAAGACCATTAAAGCAATCTAGAATTAAATCTAGTGGTAGATCTCGGAAAAGGTTAGTGGATATCGACTTTGGGTAACGATGGCCGAATATGGTGATATTTATGATATCAGTTACATTGGTTATCGTTGGATCATAGTCTAATATCATAGTGGACTGTTGTAGGTTAATCGCGTGGGGAATCTCGTCGTAGTATATCATAAATCAGATGTGTAATCGACACCCACTAGTAGACGAGATCGACAAAAGCCAAAATGCCAAAATTTTGGCATTTCGAGAGCTTGCGAGCGTGCAAGCGCTCGTGGGTCGATTAGAATCGGTAAAATCGGTAATTGCAACGGTAAGAATGATGTGTGTGCATTTTCATGCATGTTGGTGGTTTTGGGCCTCGGAGGGCTAAATTTGGGCCCAATGGACTTACGGGCCCATATGGGTGAAAATGGGCGGTAAGTATGTTCTGGTGGCCTAATTGCTAAAACTGTTAAAATGGGTATAAAAATCGAATCTAGTGGGC
Source organism: Gossypium stocksii (assembly GCA_020496765.1). Lineage (NCBI taxonomy): Eukaryota > Viridiplantae > Streptophyta > Magnoliopsida > Malvales > Malvaceae > Gossypium > Gossypium stocksii. The sequence goes on along the minus strand of CM035628.1, from coordinate 43,090,841 downwards.
CGAAATTGCTAGTAGACATTGTTGGGCCCATTAGGGGTTTAGGGCCAATAACTCTGTTTTAATAAAATGGGCCAGATAAGTTATTTGAATGACTTTAGGACTATTAGTAAACTGTAATGAGCATGAAAACCTAGAAATTGGCAAATTTATTGAAATACCCCTTAAGGTTGGAAAATTACTGTTTTACCCCTAGGGTTAAGTTGACTGATTTGCATGTTAAAATATGTTTGCTTACTGTAAGCCATGTCCTAATATACTGTTGCATAGGATTGGGTTTGATGGAGGAAGTGCTAAGTGGAAATGCCACGTTTACTGTTAGAGGCTTTGCCTCGTTTTACTATTTAGTGGCTTGGCCACGTTATCTGATTTATGTAGCTAAGCTGCGACTGTGGTGTGTAGGGCTGGGTGGGTTGAGTTATTCCCCACATGGTGTGTAGGGCTAGTATGGGTGGTGTGTAGGGTTGGATTGGGCTGGGCTTTGCATTCATGCATAAATACTGCTCTGTTATTGTAATAGGCCTAAGGGCCACACTGATTTCTGAATAGGGCTAAGGCCCAGTAATTACTGTTTACGGAATAGGGCTAAGGCACAGTTATTACTGTATCTGGATGGGGCTTAGGCCCAGTTAAGCTTGAACTGATCTAGACTCTTGTTGGTTTAGCTTACACATTGAGTTCCACAAACTCACTCCATTCTCTTCATCCATGCAGGTGAGCCCCAACCTTAGAGGACTTGGAGCTAGAGGGATTCGGAGTGGCCACGTGAACTGCGTTTAGTTATAGTTTTCTTAAAATTATTTATTTCAGTATTTTCTTAATTTATATTCTTTTTGGTTTGAATTTGTAATAAGTCCGCTCTTTAATGGTTTTATTTTGATTTTTAATTATAATTTGCTTAGAACTAATAGTCTAAGGCTGCGCGGGTTTTTATTTAAAATTAATCAATGCTTTCAAAACATATCATACGCAACAAATGGATAACCTAATGACTAGTAAGATCTTTTAAAGAAATAAACCTGATAGTAGACAGGACTTTCATAAATTAATAACCTGCTTTTTCTCACAACTTTTAAAAATGATTTTGCTAAGTCACATTATAATTATTAATTAAAGAATGAGGTATAATTCATCGTCCAAGTGACACACCAGATTTGGCCATAACGTCTGGGCCAGGTCCGGGGTGTTACACATGCCCGTGTGGCCTGATACATGCCCGTGTCCTCCACACGTGTGACTCTCTGTTTATGACGTCATCATCCAATTAGGGTCACACGGCCAAGTCACATGCCCGTGTGCTGGACAGTGTGCTCCACATGGTTGAGACACACGGCCGTGTCTCTACCCGTGTGGCCAGGAAATTAGGTATCTTACAAGCCATTTTCTACCCTATCATGCGTGTGCTTGAGCATAAGTTCAATGACACATTCCATGATATGAAAACGTTACCAAAACTTCTATCACATGCTTAATAAATCATAACACACATTTTATTCAACTGTGAAATGCATCTTTGTAAATTTATAACATAACAAATTTATTGGCCATATTGAATGGCATTATGCAACAATAAACTTTGAATATCATAAGCCAATATTCTTACACATGAGAATTTGTACACATGACCAAGTTCCCTATACATGCCATAGCCTTAGGTATTAAAGTCATCGATACCTAAAGTGCAAGATCGATAGTGTGATAGGTTCTCTAATTGCTTCCAACCCGAGCTAACCTGAATACAATACAAACATCGAAAACAATGAAGTAAGCATTAAGCTTAGTAAGTACGTATGTAATAATAATAATAATAATAATAATAATAATAATAATAAGCAATTTATTAGCTTTCTTCTAACAAGCCTCACGGCATGATTTAAAATGATATCATCATTTTCATATAATTTTCATTATTCACCTATGTTCACTTCAAGTAGTTTACATGAGTCACAGTCACTAATTTATTTTTATCTGGAGCTACAAAACTCCAAATTAAGATCCACAAATTTTCCTGAAACTAGACTCATATATCTTCTTACCATAAAATTTACAGAATTTTTGGTTTGGCCAATTAGTACAGTTTATTCATTAAATTTTCCCCTATTTCACTACCCGACAATCCTAACCACTCTTCACTAAAATTAAATTATCTCAGCATACAGAATTTGGAAAATGTTCTTTTTTATTTCTTTTGAAATTAGAACTCATTAAGGAATTCAAGTATATAATTCATACCCCACAATTATTTTTGTACAATCTTTAATGATTTTTCAAATTTGGAACAAGGGATTTCCAGAACCGTTCTAACCCTGTCCCACTATAATTGAAATATCTCATAATATGAAACTCATTTCCTCACACCATTTCTTTTATGTGAAAATAGACTCAATGATTTTTAATTTCATATCTCATTCAGCATCTAATTCAATTTCCACCATTTTTTTTATCTTTCAAAATCGCGTAACTGCTACTACTTCCAACTGTTCGATTGAAAATTTTACTGTCCCAAGTTTTCCTTATATTACTTTCATTTATGCACACATAACACCAAGCATGTTCAATACTAGCCATTCCAATGGATAATCATCATCAATATTTACAAGTATTCATAGTAGCACATACACCATATCAACCTTACCACAATTTCAATCACATATCGAGCACATTGCTCACATTATACATATTCGTATACCTGCACCTGTCACCACAATTTTACATGAGCTTCACTTAATAATTTTCCCGTTGAGCACTTTGTAATGCTAATGGATATATGGTGGTTTTGCACACAGCCTACCAAGTCATAATTAATACTCAGTGGTTTCCGCACATAGCTCCACCCTTCATATGATCCGGCTCTCGTGTACACATGGTGTACATCTACTACCATGCATGTGACCTAGCCACTTAATCCCGTAGCTCTCATGTCCGTATGGTGTCCAACACTCGGAGCCACACATATGACCTAGATACTTAGTCCCGTAGCTCTCGTGTCCACATGGTATCCAACACTCGGGACCATATATGCAACCTAGCTACATGTACATAGCTCTCGTGTACACATGATGTACTCTCGGTATCATACATGTGACCTAGCTATTTTTAACCCGTAGCTCTTGTGTCCACATGGTATACACAGAGTATTACACATGTGACCGAGCTACTACATAGTATCTCGTAGCTCTCTTGTGCACATGATGTCCTATCCTCGAAACCACACATGTGACCTAGCTACATATCATCCGTATCTTTCGAGTTCTGAAGGTTCAACCGAGAATTCAACTTTCCCAATTTTCCCCAATCATAAATATTATACAATTACATTCCGTAATATGCATCAAAATTATTATAACACATATGAAAGAATGAATTATTTACATACGAACTTACCTTGACATGGAAACGACACGTGGATGAAATCGTAAATTTCTTTGATTTTCCTCCCATTCTAAGTGCGAACCTTGTTTTTCTGCATTATTGAGCTTGGAAAGCTTGAACAAACCCTAGCCATGGTGTAACACCCCAAACCCGGCCTGGACGTTATGGCTAGATCTGGTGTGTCACATGGACCTACATCTAAGTTTATGACCTTTTTACTAGTTGTGGCTTGAGTGAGATTTTCATTAAAACAGCGAGTTTGTGAAAAAGTCATATTGTTAAGCCTTTAGGTTATCCATGTTTTGAACTAGTTGAGTTTTGAAAACGTTCTTAAGAATTTGAAAACCCGCGCAGCCTATGACTAGCAGTTTCGATAAAGTATGAATTAACCTATTATTAAAAACGAAACTAATGATTAAATAGCGGCCTTATTACAATTAAAACCCAAAATAAAGTAATAAAATACTTAAAATGAAAAGAAAACCGAATTTGCAGATGCTGTGGCCACTCCGAATCTCTCACAGCTCCAAGCCCACTATGGTTGAGGGTTACCTGCAGAGATGAAATTAAAGGGGGTGAGTTTGATAACTCAGTGTGCAACATAATCTCAACCATAGGCCAAAACAGATCAAGCCTCAAAATCAGATTAATTGGGCCTTGGCCCATTACAGAAATCAGGTTAAGCCCATAGGCCCATAATAGATACAGATCAGATATATTATGCAAACAGAAAACCCAACCTAGATCCATCCATAACACCCCCGTACCAGCCTTACACCATGTGGGGAGACTACTCGACCCACCCAACCGCTACACACCACAGAAATTTGCAGCGAGGCTACCAGATATTGTGACGAGGTCACCAGATAAAAATATTGTGGCGAGGCCACCAGAACAGATATATATGTGGCAAGGCCACCAAAACAAATATATACGTGGCGAGGCCACCAAATTGCAGCGAGGCTGCAGAACAGATATATATGTGGCGAGGCCACCAGATTGTAGCGAGGCTGCCAGAACGCTTCCTCCATCATAAAAGCCCATACCCCATGCAACAGATGTAAACATACTATAGCATGCAACATTGATAACTCATGCAGATACATAATATTATACATTTCGTATAGAATTGGCCCTAGGGGTATAATGGTCTTTGTACACCTAGGGGTATTTTGGTAATTTTCCATATTTAAGGGTATTTCAGCCCTTTTCCATATTTTCAGAGATTTCATGCATGTTCAATTAATTATTAGTCCATAGATATCCACAGAAGTACACTTAAGCTTAATTTCCAATTTCGCTCTCTTTAGCCTAAAACCCCTAATGGGCCCTGCTGTGTCCACTAATGTCTTAAGCCCGTTAAGTCCAATTTTTAGGTTCAGAGTACCAATTTAACCATATTATTATTAACCAAGTCACCAGAAAGCCTTTAACAGTCATTTTACCGATTTGGGCTCGGAAGCCCGTTGGGCCCATCTTTGGCCCATCGAAGCTTATCTTATCGAAATGCTCGAAATTGCACCTCCTGCAATTTCGTCCTCGTCAATTCCTAGTTTGACCATATTAGAGTATTCGGCTACTCTTAAATCCTTCCAAAACTGATTTTCGGTCAATTTCGGCCTTTGCCGTTCTAGTGTATGATGGAAATACGTTACACACCTGTTTTGCGGTTCCACCAACAAAATCCTCCACGTGCTTATTCCTACAATCCATTTCCTAATTGGTTAGCCAACAGATTTTACAAAACTAATGCCAAAAATCCTTTATTGCATTCGGCCATACCCTTAATGGCCTTACAACCTTACCTTAATCGTTTTAGATCTCTTAGATCTAACTCTAAATGAATCGTAACCTTCCCCTCATTGCTGGATCGCCTTCCCTTGCTATCCAATGCACAAAAGAATCACAGCATCATATTAGAACCTTATAAGCCATGTCGACATGCCCCTAAAAGATCTAGGGGTTTCGGCTTCTCTCTTGAAGGTTTAAGTAATTAACGGAGAAAAAGTCTCGAACACTTATCAATAGCTATCTTTGGTCTAAGAGAATTCCACTTATGAACGCTGGGAAAGATGAGTGTGGCCTAATAATCGGCTTCCAAATCCTCTCTTAGGTACCCTTGTCGACAAAACCCCAAGTTGGGTGCGTGACCTGATGGTTCCTATAATGGATATTAATGAATTCGGCTTGCTAGAGAATCAAGAAGAAGAAGAAATAGATTTCGGTCAATGGGCAAAACAAAAGGGGTATGGTTTCAGTCATACAAGGTATTCGGCCATGGGGGTTTTGATCAAATGACCATTCGGTTTAGTGAGGGACTTGGGTGAGAAGATGGTCGATAGAGGCTTGAAAAAAAGAAGTAGAAGAAAGCTTTGTTTGATTCGGCTAAGAAGGAGGCAACAGGGTAGGTTTCGGTTTATGAGAGCAAGATGAGAAGAAGATGGGAATAGAAGAAGGAGAAAACAAAGTGTTTCCAGTCGAAAGTAAAATTTTCAACAGGAGGTCATTTGGGGTGTGAGATTCGGCAATTTGGTTTAGAGAGAAAAAAAATATAGAAAAGAATGACTCCTAATTTACTGGACGAAATCGACAGAAGAGGGAACCTACTCAACTAAAGAAATCGGCACCAAAAGAGACTCTAATGCCGATTGTGCCTTACCTATGCTATTGCCGAAATTACACCATGGAGAACCCCTTGGTCGGCCACTTCATTCAAATTCGAAATATCCTTGATTTCCTCCTCAACCTCTTCCTTGATTTACTCATATGACCATTTCAAACTCCCTCAACCAGAGTTCTACTCGAAGTCTACCACATACCTCTTCCATTCATAAAAATAATACACTTTAACACATACATGTGACTTGAACCTTGGACCTCCAAGCTCACTTAGACGCCACCTTTTTAGCTCCTAAGTGGCGTCATGTTACCACTCCACCACTGGCAAACTTATGCCTTATTTCACAGATATTTTCTTATAACACCTACCTCCAAGAGACCCCTATCTCCTAAGTCGAAAATACAAAATTTTGCCGAGCTTCCAACCAACACCTGTGCCTTCCATAGGCCCATTAACACTCCCCAAACATGCATTACACACCCAAATACTAGAGTTCACACATTTTATCAGATAAGGAACAATCTAAGATAAACCTAAAAAGTAGGGCGTTACACATGGAGAATATGAAAGGTTCTTCTAGATGAGGTAGAAGATGATAACATTTTAGCCTTATTTTTCCTATTTTATTCTTTTATTTGCAAAATGACTATAATGCCCTTACTTTAAAAATATCTTATCTCACTTATACCTTGTCCATCTTTGTCCAAACTAAAATATAATGGCCTAATTACCATTTAAGGACCTCCACTTTAAAAACCCATTTCCAATAAATACCTTAACTTCGAAAACTCACATTTTTCACCTATTGCAATTTAGTCCCAATTATCAAATTTGACACCTAATTGATAAAATTTCTTAACGAAAATTTCACGCAATCATTCTATCACATTATAAACTTTAAAACTTAATCGCAATAAATTTTTCTATTTTGGATTTGTGGTTTTTGAAACCACTGTTCCGTTTAGGCCCTAATTCGAGCTGTTACAACTCTTCCCCCTTTAGGGATTTTCGTCCCTAAAAATCTTACTAGGTGAAGTAGTTTCCAATTCTCATGAAACACTCTCACTAACTTTCTACAACCATAAATTGATTTACTCTTGTATGTTTCTTGTCTAATAACCTTTAAACTTTAGCACATAGTGCTAGAATTCATTATTAAAATCTGAATTACTCTCTCCGGAACACATATTCTCAGTAATCCATCGAATAAGAAATCCGCACAATTGAAATGATCATACGAATCTCTGATAAACAAACAACCACAGTCCAAATAACATCTTTCTTTTTGGAGATTATGACAATCCCGATATGAAACTTATGGTAACTCTATCTCATCATCACTCCCATTCCATTACTAACTATACTAGTCCTAAATACACTGGATTCTGGCTTACTTCCTAACAAATAGACGTCTAAACATAAACTCAAAAATTATCGCAGTACATACTCAATCACCAGAACATCTACCCATATAACTGTACATTTTATTATTCTTGGGTGAATAGACATGTTACTACTGAGCCCTACACCAAGACTTCTGCATAAGTTTTGGATTCATCAGTATGCAAATTTTATCTCGAAATAACAACAACAAGAATCATGTCTGACCTGGAATTAAATATCATAAGTAGACTCACTCTGAGCTCATTTAGATGACCATTCACTATCGCATTTTTGAGTTTCTCAATTTTGCAAAGAAAACCTCGCTTTAACATTTAATATTGCTAGAATCAGACCATCCTGAACAAGATCAATCGAATAACTAGTACTCACAAAAATAAATAAAAATTTTCCATTCAAGCATCTATAACTATAATTGCTTCCTCAAGGATAAATAAATTTTTTTTTCGAAATCTTTCATTATCTCGATCCATTGATAAAGTTTTAAACTTCAGATCTTTTTCTATAACATTAGGCACTTTTAACTATTAAGGTCAGGATGCATATGATGTTTTGCTGTCAAGCATACGATATTATCGAACTCCTAACACAGACATAAAAATGGTTGTCTTTAAATCACTAGTCAAATAGTTCTTTTTAATATGATTTTAATCGTCTGAACATACAACCCATCATTTTACATTTCAGTAATATTTATACACGGGTCATGCAAAAATACTTAACTGAAAAACATAAACCTTTTTCTCAACTTAATTTGTTTATATAACCATCCACTTACCACATTTTCCACACATCATATTCATGCTATCATTCATCCCATATAAATAAGCAACTCACTCATATAAGATCTCATCACACATTCATATCACGGCTAATATTAACCACATCGGATGGCCTTATACAAAATGTAATACCCATTAGCATAGGCTCACACAACTTAACCCATCAATCATCACAATGTCAGACTATGATGAAACCATAACCATCTGATATTCTTTTTTTTTTAATCAAATACGCCAAAATAAAATCAACATTTCCACTATATAGATCTAGCTATAAAATTGTACTAAAATTTTAAGAATACCACCCCTCTAAAAAAATGAATGCCTCGATGAGGTTTTAGGACAATTTCGGAAGGAAACATCACTTATCCACACTAAAGTCAATTATAACAGAAGCATCATAATCTTCTTGTAGGTTAAGCAAAACAATAACCAATAAGAATTAGATACTATCATCACACCAATTTTGTCGTCATTAGATTCACGTTATCTCATCCATAACCATTACTTACTTTCATACCATTTCTTTTAGTTCCCATACAAGCATATTATTTCTACTCATTCAACCATGATCATTTATTCTCATAATTTTGCATCTATGTCATATACATTGTCATCAACCATATAGATTCATCTATCTCATACACAGTAAAATCACACACTTAGTGTCCATAATTCAATAGCCATAGCTATTTCCATCTTTTACACACTCAGTGCCTCATACACTCAATACACATTCATGTAATTGATCACACAGGTTACGCATATAACATCATGTAAATGCCAAGGAAACATAAGTGCTCGTCATAGACAAACTTGTATTTCGTTTCACTTTTCCATGTTAATTTCATACATCAATTATTGAACTTTTATTATCAATTCACAATTATGTATTTTACCATCACATCCTGTCATGCACAATATTCCTTTAATAAAATCATTCATTCAAGTTCAATTTCATGTTTGCTACAAATTTATCCTTTAAATCCTCATACATTTTCACTTACCACATTTAATCCAATTTTGAGAATGTCTTAGGAAATTGGGTACTTCATTTTGCACAATGTCATATTTCAATTATGACCTTTCACATATACACACAATACACTGAAGCCATAGCCCATCTATGGTCTTATATAGAAAATCACACAGTTGCATTCTTCACATATTACCATGGTTAGCCCATGGTTTTCATTATCAATTCATCACATGTCTTAAACAAAAGTACTCGTTTCCAGCATTCTACTTAGTTTACACATTAAATTCCTTTTTCATAACTTCACAACATTTATAACATTTCACCCATTGCATAAAATAACTATAATTCATTGAAATATGACATTCAACCGAGACAATAACATGTACCCAAAATTCTCAAATTATAGTCATTTCATTTCATACATCATTGTATGCATATCATGAACTCTTATTTGTACCTTACAACATTTCAACTTATCGCAAACACATTTTCAATTATCTCAATGTCAATTTCAGCATTTTTAAAAATAGCTCGATTGGAAAGCACCTCTGTCTCAGAAAAACAATTTCAGTAATGTCAGAGATATCACAATATCATGGTTCACATATGGCATGTATAGCTAGACTTTTTACTCACACATGCTACGGTAGTCCGAGAACTGACTAAATCATAGCTCTGATACCACTAAATATAACACCCCTTACCCCATGTTCAATGCTGGAATAGGGTACAAGGCATTACCGAATAATAGCACAACCAACCGTACATTATCGTGCGATAAACTTCTATCTAATTTAAAACTTTTTCGTCTCATATCGTTAAGTCCCTAAGATAGGCCTACGAGACCCAGATTATGCTTTGGAGGAAATCCAGGACCAAACTGATAACTTTTACAAACTTTAGGAACACTAGAAAATTTTCCTATTTTGGAGAGTCACATGCCCGTGTGGGCAGGCCATGTGGTCACACACGCCCGTGTGGCCTGAGACATGCCCGTGTCCTCCACCTGTGTAACTTTCTGTTTATGACATCATCATCCAATTAGGGTAACACGGCTAAGTCACATGCCCGTGTGCTGGATCGTGTGCTCCACACGGCTGAGAGACACGGCCACGTCTCTACCCGTGTGGCCAAGAAATTGGTTATCTTCCAAGCCTTTTTCTACCCTATCATGCTCATACGTGAGCATAACTTTAATGACACATTCCATGATATGACAAGGTTACCAAAACATCTATCACATGCTTAATAATCATAACACATATTTTATTCAACCGTGAAATGCATCTTTGTAAATTTATAACATAACAAATTTATTGGCCATATTGAATGGCATTATGCAACAATAAACTTCAAATATCATAAGCCAATATTCTAGACCAACACATAACAATTCGTACACATGACCAAGTTCCCTATACATGCCATAGCCTTAAGTATTAAAGTCATCGATACCTAACGTGCAAGATCGATAGTGTAATAGGTTCTCTGGCAGCTTCCAACCCGAGGTAACCTAAATACAATACAAACACCAAAAACAATGAAGTAAGCATTAAGCTTAGTAACTAGGTATGTCATAATAATAATAAGTAATTTATTAGCTTGCTTCTAACAAGCCTTATGGCATGATTTAAAATGATATCATCATTTTCATATAATTTTCATTATTCACCTATGTTCATTTCAAGCAGTTTACCCGAGTCACAATCACTAATTTATTTTTATCTAGAGTTGCTGAACTCCAAATTAAGATCCGAGAATTTTCCCTGAAACTAGACACATATATCTTGTTAGCATAAAATTACTAGATATTTTGGTTTAGCCAATTAGTACAGTTTATTCATTAAAGTCTCCCCTGTTTTGTTACCTGACAATGCTGACCACTCTTCACTAAAATACAATTATCTCATCTTAAAGATTTCGAAACATGTTCTCATTCATTTTTTTGTTTTTTGAAATGACACTCATTAAGGAATTCAAGCATATAAATCATACCTCACAATTGTTTTTTTACAATTTTTAATGATTTTTCAAAGTTGGAATAGGCGATTTCCGGAACCATTCTGACCCTGTCTCACTATAATTTAAATATATCATAATATTATATTCATTTGCTCACACCGCTTCTTTTATACGAAAATAGACTCAATGAGATTTAATTTCATATCTTATTTAGAATCTAATTCAATTTTAACCATTTCTGGTGATTTTCAAAATCATGTAACTACTGCTGTTTCCAACTATTTTATTGAAAATTTCACTCTCCCAGGTTTTCCTTATATTACTTTCATTTTTGCACACATAACACCAAGCATGTTCAATACCAGTCATTCCAATGGATAATCATCATCAATATTTACAAGTATTCATAGTATCACATACACCATATCAACTTTACCACAATTTCAATCACATATCGAGCACATTGCTCACATTATACATATTCGTATACTAGCACTTATCACCACACTTTTACATGAGCTTCACTTAATAATTTTCCCGTTGAACACTATGGAATGCTAATGGATATATGGTGATTTCACATCATGTCCGCATGGTGTCCAACACTCAAAACCACGCATGCAACCTAGCTACTTAGCCCCGTAGCTCTCATGTCCACATGGTGTCCAAAACTCGGAACCACACATGCAACCTAGCTACATGTAACACCCCAAACCCGGCCTGGACGTTATGACCAGTTCTGGCGTGTCACATGAACCTATAGCTAAGTTTATGACCTTTGCTTGTTGTGACTTCGGTGATATTTTTATTAAAATAGCAAGTTTGCAAAAAATTATTTTGTTAAGCCTTTAGATTATCCAATCGTTGATCTCGTTAAGTTTTGAAAACATTCTTAGGATTTTGAAAAAAACCCCGCCCAACCTATAACTAGCAGTTTTGATAAAATATGATTTAAACCATTAAAGAAAAGAAACAAATAAAGAAACTAAATAGCGGTCTTATTACAATTAAACCCAAAAATAATAGCAAATTAAGATACTTAAAATAAAACGGAAAAAAACCGAACTTGTAGATGCTGTGGCCACTCCGAATCTCTCACAGCTCCAAGCCCACTATGGTTGAGGGTTACCTGCAGAGATGAAATTAAAGGGGGTGAGTTTGATAACTCAGTGTGCAACATAATCTAAACCATAGGCCAAAACAAATCAAGCCTCAGAATCAGATTAATTGGGCCTTGGCCCATTTCAGAAATCAGGTTAAGCCCAAAGGCCCATAACAGATACTGATCAGATATAATATGCAGACAGAAAGCCCAACCTAGATCCATCCATAACACCCCCGTACCAGCCTTACACCATGTGGGGAGACTACTCAACCCACCCAACCACTACACACCACAGAAATTTGCAGTGAGGCTGCCAAATATTGTGACGAGGTCACTAGATACAGATATTGTGGTGAAGCCACCAGAACAGATATATAATATGTGGCGAGGCCACCAGATTGCAGCGAGGCTGCCAGATATATTGTAACGAGGCCACCAGATTGCAGCGAGGCTGCCAGAACGCTTCCTCCATCATAAAAGCCCATGCCCCATGCAACAGATGTAATCAAACTATGGCATGCAACATACAAAATCTCATGCATCAGATATATTCTTATATTATGAGACAAGGTATACAGAAACAGACAGTCATACATTTCATACAGAGTTTGCCGTAGGGGTCTAAAGGCTATTTTGCACCTAGGGGTAAAATGGTAATTTTCTATACTTAGGGGTATTTTAGTCATTTCATCGATTTTCAGGGATTTATGCATGTCCAAGTAATTATTAGTCCATTAGTGATTACGGAAGTCCTTTTAACCTTAGTTTCCAATTTTACCCTTTTTTTAACCTTAGTTTCCAATTTTACCCTTTTTAGCCCAAAACCCCTAATGGGCCTCACTAAGTCCATTAACGTCTTAAGCCCGTTAAATCAAATTTTATGCTCAGATTACCAACTTCAACCGTATTATTATTAGCCATGTCGCTAGAAGGCCTTTAACAGACATTTTACCGATTTGGGCTCGGAAGCCCATTGGGCCCATCATTGGCCCATCGAAGCCCATCTTACCGAAATGCTCGAAATTGCACCTTCTGCAATTTCGCCACTATCAATTCCTAGTCTAACCATAATAAAGTATTCAGCTACTCTTAGATTCTTCCAAGACGGATTTTTCGGTCCCTTTCGATCAGTTTTTCGATCATTACGGCCTTTGCCGTCCTAGTCTATGATGGAGATACGTTACACACCTTTTAACAGATGAAGTGACGACGAGATCCACGTACGAAAGCCTATAGTTAATCACTAGAGTGTCAGTCTTAAAATCGACAATCATTAAACCATAAGTCCTTTACCAAAATCGGCCAACATGGCCTAAGTCCCTAAAGCCTTTACCTTTTTGTCGATTATGGACTAGATCTAAGTGCTCCACTGCGTTAGTCCTCAAAACTCCTCATTTGATCAACTTTCCTTACTATCCAATGCACACAATAATCAAACCATAGCATTAGATCAATAAAAGCCATGTCGACAACTCCCTTAAGGGTCCAAGGATTTCGGCTTCTCTTTAATATACCAATAAACGAAGGTATTCAAGGTTTCAAACACTTACCAAAACTCAGCGCGCGAACAGCCCTGATTACTTGCTTCTACTCAACGGAATCTATACTCAATCTATAGTAGCTCTAACTCTAACGAAAATCAGAGTAGCTTGAAGAGTTTCGGCTTTTGAATGTTTAAAAAGAGGTGTTTTCGGCTTCCAAATATGCGGTATGATACCCTTGCCGTTTCAATCACTAGAATGGGGAAGATGACTTGACGATAAGAGAGATGACAGCTAAGGAGTCGACTTAGCGAAGCAGTTAAGGAAAGAAGGAGAATTCAGTTTCGGCAAAATAAGAGTGTCTCGGCTCTTAATGCTGTCGACAAAAGCTTGAAGAAAAAGAGAAGGAAGAAGGTGGCTTCGGTCTTGAAGAGAAATGGGATGGTGTGACAGCCCTATTTCGACCCTAGTCGGGAAGTGGTTTCAGGACCACTAAACCGAATCACAAAAATAATTAAATACGATATCTTACGTTTAATTTGTGTGATAATTGTATGTGTGAAATTGAAATGTTTGAACTTGACTCAAAGTATGTGATTGCCGAACTAAAGGACTAAAGTGATAAGTACTATGATGTTTGTGGCTAAAATTCAAGAAGGAGGTTGTATAAGGTTTCAAATTAAAGGATTTGCATGTCAAATTAGCCTTTTTGTTTTAGTGGCCAACCGTGCATGATGAATGGGTTAGTAAATTACATTAGTTTATTGTTTATGGATAAAATTATATGAAATTATGCTAAATTGGATTTTATAATGAATAAAATAATAAAGAAAAGGGTGAAAAGAACAAAGTAAATCCATTTGTTCTTCTTTGCCGTAACTTGAAGAAAAGAAAAGGGGAAAGAAATACTCCTTGCAATCGGTTTCGGCTAAGGCAAAATTGAGGTAAGGTTGATTGTTTCCTTTGGAAATTTTAGGTGCATTTTGGTTGTTAGCTAGTATTCTACCTTGCCCATGGCTTGTATTTAGTTGAACTTGGGAGAAATTCATTCGGTTATGGTGTTTATGTTAGGAATTATGATGGTTGATTTATTTAGTGCAAATGGAGCTTTTAGTTGATAAAATGACTTGTTTGGAGGCTCTTGGGAGGAATTTAGAAATCGGGTGTGGATTATAAAGGCATGGTGAGATTGCCGAATGTAAGTGTGACTTTTAGATGAAGGGAATTATGGAATTTAATTAAATTGGAGTAAAGGTTTCATTTGTTAGTAAATTATGTGAAAAATAAGAGGAATTGATGTTGTGTGTGTATGATTAATTGGTGTAAGACTCTTGTTAATTAAGTTGGAAGTTTTGGCTTTGAGTAGCTTAGATTTTAAGTTCAAAATGTGTATGAGATACATATGTATGAGCATTCGGTTGAGCTTGTGTTAATCTTGTTGAAATAAAATGACTAAGTTTTTTTTGTGGAAGATCATGTGTGGGCAAAGGTGTTAGAAATTTTCATGATAGTCTAATTGAACCTATAAATAATATGTGTACTTGAGGGTAGGGCCGAATTATGTATCATTGTTTTGGTGTGAATTATTATTATGAGACTTTTGATTTAGTTATTGAAAGTGTTGGTTTGTTCATGTGCATTATGTACTCGCCTATGTACTACTAAGGAATAAGTTAATATGAAACTCTATGATTTGAAATGATGAAGTTGTCGAATTTGTTATGGAATTATACATGGATGATTGTGGCTGCATATGAGTATGTTTGGTTAGTAGACAATAGCATTCAGCATTATGGAATTCAATGCTTTAAATTGAGAGATGAATATACATGCATATTCATGCTTTTAACCAAATATGTGTGGGTGGCTTAGAAAGGATGATTACATTCTTTGTTTGATCTAATGACGGATACAAAAATTTATATACTCGAATTGTTTATTTTAGCTCAAGAGCTAAGAGAACCACACTCGGACAAAAGAAAGGCCAAGGTGGTGGAATAGTCAGTTCGTAAATAATTATCGACCATCGAGGTAAGTTAAGTATTAAAATCCTATCATGTGAGTTAATTTAACATAGTGTATGCGTTTGGTTACTCATGAAAATGATTCGTTTAAGCAAGTGACCTAAGACATGCGTAATGAGTAAGGGAAGAGTAATATAGCCGAAAGTCCTTTTGACCTATGAAGCCTTTAGAAAACAAATTGATATGTAATTTATTTAAATGCCTATTGACCGAATATATATAATGAAAGTGCCGTGCTATGTGATTTATGTGTGAAGTGAACGAACGAATGATAATTTGTGACTAACTTAGTGATAAGTTCATGTGGTGAATTCAAATATATGTGTATCTGTGCTATGATCCGGGTGGAATCCCGAAGGGCATATGTTCCAGAGTTTAAGCCGGGTCAAATCCTGAAGAGCCTTAGGGCTAGTGTTCAAAGTCGGGTCAAATCTCGAAGAGCCTTAGGGCTAGTGTTCAAAGCTGGGTCAAATCCTGAAGAGCCTTAGGGCTAGAGTTAAGAATTCGGCCTTAACATTTTCAACTAATGAGTTTACTGCTATAAGCTAGCCAGGTACGTGTGGTACACAAATTGTAAACTAGTTTCTGTTGAATTATGCTTACTAATGAGTACTATCGGTTCTAACAATGGTTTAGAGATGTATAAAGGTCTGTGGCTCCTTTTCTATACGTGAACTTATGATTTATGTGGGCATGTATTTAGCTGATGTTTGGCATATTCGTATAATGGTGGTAAAAATTTAGTTTTAGTTACATTCGGCTAAGGGGTAAATTAAATAAGCACTTGGAATTACTTTACTCTAGTTATTTGATTAAATTTTATTACTTAAGCTTACTAAGCACATAAATGCTACGGTCTCGGGAATCTTGCACTCGAAGTCATCTTTATTATCAAAGCCCTGTTCGGTACTTAATTAGCTAAACTTTTGCAAATGGCATGTATAGGATGCATTTTGTGCTGTTAATCAAGAAACTTTATTTTGGTGTTTGTAATTAAGCTAAGCCATGCGAAAATGGCTTTTCAAGATGTTTTACTTACATGTAGTCTTTAAGATGTTAATTTTTATTTTGAGTTATACGCACTGCTTGAATGAGAATGTGAATTTCTAATTGATGAAATTTTAGGGATAGATATGTTACTTCTAAGCATGCGTATATCTTTTTATAAGCAAATCGGAAGTTTAATCCAAGTGGTAGCTAGATATGAAATTGCAACATGAGCCTGAATTATAAATAGATTCGGTTTGAACTTTTGTTTTGCATGAGTAGATTTTATCCATGAAGCAGGGTGCTTTGAGATAGATGATGTGCGCATTGTATTATCCCTATTCGTTTAACTTAGTCATGAAATTTCGGATAATGCTTCTTCACTCTGCGGCGATGTGTACGAGTCTTGGGGTGTTACATTTTATTGGTATCAGAGCTACGGTTTAGTCTATTCTCGGACTACCGTAGTAAGTATGAGTCTAGCTATACATGCCATTTAGTGTCATATTGATAGTGAGATGACTTCTGACATCTGAAATATGATTTTTGGCATAGAATGGATCCTGAAACCGATCGAACTATAGCGGACGATGTAGAGAGTGTAGCGCCTAATCCCGCGCAAGGGACAGCGCCGCCTGACTCTCAGCTGAATGTCAGTCATCGAGATGATGACACTCGACAAGCTTTCTATACAATGATGAGTGACTAGTTCGCTCAATTTATTAGATCAAATCCGGCTATTCTGCAACCTCCGCCCCAGAATACTCCGCTTTCGACTTATATGGCCCCTTTTATGACAGATCCAGTGAGATCGGGTAAGCCCCATGTTGATAAAATTAGAAAATATGGGGCTGAAGAGTTCCGGGCTACCTCTAGCGATGATGCCGAGCGGGCCGAGTTTTGGCTCAACAATACCATTCGAGTGTTTGATGAACTGTCTTGTACACCCGAGGAGTGTCTGAAATGCGCGGTGTCTCTGTTACGTGACGCTGCCTACTACTGGTGGAATACTTTGGTTTCTGTTGTTCCGAAAGAACGGGTCACCTAGGAATTTTTCCAAACCGAGTTCCGTAAGAAATATATTAGTCAGAGATTCATCGATCAAAAACGGAAGGAATTTCTGGAACTCAAACAAGGTCAGATGTCAATAACTGAATACGAGAGAGAATTCGTGCGCCTCAGCCGATATGCTCGTGAATGTGTATCCTTCGATGCCATTATGTGTAAGCGTTTCGAAGACGGGTTAAACGAAGAAATTAGACTGCTGGTGGGAATTCTAGAAATTAAAGAATTTGTCGTGCTAGTCGAGCGAGCTTGTAAAGCTGAAGAGCTCAGAAATGAGAAAAGAAAAGCAGAGGAGGGAGCTAGAGAGCTCCGCAAAAGATCTGCGGGAAAATCTGTTCAGCAATCGTTCAAAAAGGCTAGAGATGACTCAGGCCGATCTAAAAATATATCGGGTTTTTCTAAGCATGAACATCATCGACCTCCCATGAGTTCGCGAGCTACTTCCGTCGCCAGTGTTGGAAATGAACATCGGGATAGATCTGATTGCAATTATTGTGGTAAATGGCACCCGGGGAGATGTAGGCATCATGATCGCTCTTGCTTCAGATGTGGATCTGCCGATCATTTTATCAAAGATTGTCCGAGAAATGATGAACGCACTCCTGATCCGAGTCAGAGACCTAGTGGCACGGCTTCGCGGGGTAGACCACCGCGGCGTGGAAGTAGTACTGGAGGTAGTCAGAGAGGGACTAGAGACACTGCAGTTAGATCCGAGGCTCGAGCACCCGCCAGAGCGTATGCTATCCGTGCCCGTGAGGAAGCTTCTTCTCCGGATGTTATTACTGGTACTTTCACACTCTTTAACACTGATGTTATTGCCCTGATTGATCCTGGTTCGACCCATTCATATGTGTGTGAAACTTTAGCCTCCAGTAAGACTCTTTCTGTTGAGTCTACTGAGTTCGTAATTCGAGTGTCGAACCCTTTGGGTCGTTATGTTCTAGTTGATAAAGTATGCAAGAAATGCCCCCTAATGGTTCAAGATTTCTGTTTTCCGGCTGACTTGATGCTTCTACCATTCGACGAATTTGACATTATTCTCGGAATAGACTGGTTGACCGTTCATGACGCGATAGTGAATTGCAAGCAAAAAACCATTGATTTGCGAGGTTCGAATAATAAAATAATCCGACTTGAGTCCGTTGATTTAAACGGGCAACCTGCCGTAATTACGACCATGTCAGCTCAGAGATACGTGAGAAAAGGCTATGAAGCGTATTTGGCTTATGTGTTAGATAACAAAGTTTTCGAACGAGAACTTGAGACGGTGCCTGTAGTTTGCGAGTTTTTAGATGTGTTTCCCGAAGAATTATCGGGATTGCTGCCTGTAAGAGAGGTCGAGTTCAGTATAGAGTTGATTCTGGGTACGATGCCGATTTTGATTTCCCCGTATCGTATGGCACCAACCGAGTTAAAAGAACTAAAATCTCAACTGCAAGAGTTGACAGACAGAGGCTTCGCGCGACCTAGTTTTTCACCTTGGGGTGCACCGGTTTTGTTTGTGAAAAAGAAAGATGGGACTATGAGAATGTGCATCGACTATCGACAGCTGAATAAAGCCGCTGTAAAGAATAAGTGTCTGTTGCCTCGAATTGACGACTTATTCGATCAGTTGAAAGGAGCTTCAGTGTTTTCGAAGATTGACTTGTGATCCGGCTATTATCAGTTGAGAGTTAGAGATTCCGACGTGCTGAAGACAGCATTTAGAACGAGATACGGTCCCTACGAGTTCTTAGTGATGCCGTTTGGACTCACTAATGCCCCTACGATCTTCATGGATTTGATGAATCGTGTGTTTAAGCCGTTTTTGGACCGTTTTGTGGTAGTGTTCATCGACGATATTTTGATTTACTCTCGTGATGAGGTTGAACATATAGAGCATTTGAGAATTGTACTTCAGACTTTGCGGGATAACAAATTGTATGCGAAGTTCAGCAAATGCGAATTCTGGTTGCGCGAGGTCGGTTTCTTGGGACATTTAGTGTCTGCTTCGGGTATTCGAGTCGATCCAAATAAAATTTCAGCTATTCTCAACTGGAAACCTCCTAGAAATATTTCTGAAGTTAGAAGCTTCCTAGGACTAGCCGGTTACTATCGAAGGTTTGTCAAGGGTTTCTCGATGATTGCAGTGCCTTTGACAAGACTATTACAAAAAGATGTCAAGTTCGAGTGGTCTGATATATGTCAACAAAGTTTCGACCATCTGAAAACCCTTTTGACAGAAGCTCCAGTTTTAGTTCAGCCAGAGTCCGGTAAAGAGTTTGTAGTTTATAGTGATGCATCCTTGAACGGTTTAGGCTGCGTCTTGATGTAAGAAGGTCGGGTTATTGCTTATGCTTCGAGACAGTTGAAGCCTCATGAGCGAAATTATCCGACTCATGATCTTGAATTAGCCGCTATTGTTTTCGCTTTGAAGATTTGGCGACACTATCTGTTTGGTGAGAAATGTCACATCTTCTCTGATCACAGAAGTCTCAAGTATCTGATGACTCAGAGGGATTTGAATTTGAGACAAAGGCGGTGGCTAGAATTGCTTAAAGACTACGAGCTTACTATTGATTATCACCCTGGTAAAGCGAATGTAGTCGCAGATGCTCTTAGCCGAAAATCTCTAGTTTCACTACGAGCTATGAATGTGGAACTATCTATATCGGAGGATGCCGTGTTGGTGGCCGAATTAAAGGCAGAGCCAGTGCTTATACGACAAATTTGTGAGGCTCAAAAGGTCGACGACGACTTGATAGCTAAAAGAGCTCAATGTATGTTGGGTGAGGATTCAGAATTTTAAATTGATGACAAAGATTGTTTGAGATTTAGGGATCGATTGTGTGTTTCGAAAAAGTCTGAGCTAGTTTCGATGATTTTGAATGAAGCCCATAATAGCCGAATGTCAGTTCATCCGGGTAGTACGAAAATGTATAATGATTTGAAACGACAATATTGGTGGCACGGCATGAAATGAGACATCTCTAATTTTGTATCTAAGTGCCTAGTATGTCAGCAAGTGAAAGCGGAGCATCAGGTGCCGTCGGGATTGCTTCAGCTGATTTTGATACCCGAGTGGAAGTGGGATCGTGTTACAATGGACTTTGTGTCGGGCTTACCGTTGACGCCGAGCAAGAAAGACTCCATTTGGGTTATTATGGACAGACTAACAAAAGTAGCTCATTTTATCCCGATTCGTACAGATTTTTCACTTGATAAGTTAGCAGAACTATATATCTCCCAAATTGTACGATTGCACGGAGTGCCAACCTCTATTATATCAGATCGTGATCCTCGCTTTACTTAGCGATTTTGGAAAAAATTGCACGAGGCTTTGGGAACTAAACTTCATTTTAGCACCGTTTTCCATCCGCAGACGGACAGTCAATCTGAACGGGTCATTCAAATACTCGAAGACATGTTGAGATGTTGCATTCTTGAATTTGCCGGCTCGTGGGAAAAATATTTACCCTTGGTTGAGTTCGCGTATAATAACAGCTTTCAGACGAGTATTCAGATGGCACCTTACGAAGCTCTTTACGGTCGTAAGTGCCGTACTCCTCTATTTTGGACCGAACTTAGTGAGAATAAGATTCTCGGAGTTGATTTAGTTAGAGAAGCGGAGTTGAAAGTGGAGATAATTCGTGACAGTTTGAGAATGGCATCCAATCGTCAGAAATCGTACGCGGACTTAAAGCGTAAAGACATCGAGTATCAAGTTGGTGATAAGGTGTTTCTGAAAGTTTCACCGTGGAAAAAGATACTTCGTTTTGGCCGTAAAGACAAGCTGAGTCCGAGATTCATTGGACCGTATGAGATAACAGAACGGATTGGACCGGTTGCTTATAGATTGATTTTACCTCCTGAGCTTGATAAGATTCACAATGTTTTCCATGTATCGATGCTCCATCGGTATAGATCCGATCCTTCACACACGTTAAGTCCGTCAGAAGTTGAAATTCAACCTAATTTGAGTTACGAAGAAGAACCTATTCGTATCTTGGCTCGAGAAGTTAAAGAATTGCGGAATAAAAAGGTTCCGCTAGTAAAAGTATTGTGGCTTAGGCATGGAATCGAAGAAGCGACTTGGGAGCCCGAGAATGCTATGAAAGATAGATATCCAAACCTATTTTCTGGTAAGATTTTCGGGGACGGAAATCCCTAAAGGGGGAGAGTTGTGACAGCCCTATTTCGACCCTAGTCGGGAAGTGGTTTCAGGACCACTAAACTGAATCATAAAAATAATTAAATACAATATCTTACGTTTAATTTGTGTGATAATTGTATGTGTGAAATTGAAATGTTTGAACTTGACTTAGAGTATGTGATTGCCGAACTAGAGGACTAAAGTGATAAGTACTATGATGTTTGTGGCTAAAATTCAAGAAGAAGGTTGTATAAGGTTTCAAATTAAAGGATTTGCATGTCAAATTAGCCTTTTTGTTTTAGTGGCCGACCATGCATGATGAATGGGTTAGTAAATTACATTAGTTTATTGTTTATGGATAAAATTATATGAAATTATGCTAAATTGGATTTTATAATGAATAAAATAATAAAGAAAAGGGTGAAAAGAACAAAGTAAATCCAT
The DNA here is from genome assembly GCA_020496765.1 of Gossypium stocksii. Taxonomy (NCBI): domain Eukaryota; kingdom Viridiplantae; phylum Streptophyta; class Magnoliopsida; order Malvales; family Malvaceae; genus Gossypium; species Gossypium stocksii. The sequence goes on along the minus strand of CM035628.1, from coordinate 43,068,490 downwards.
TTGTTCTTCTTTGCCGTAACTTGAAGAAAAGAAAAGGGGAAAGAAATACTCCTTGCAATCGGTTTCGGCTAAGGCAAAATTGAGGTAAGGTTGATTGTTTCCTTTGGAAATTTTAGGTGCATTTTGGTTGTTAGCTAGTATTCTACCTTGCCCATGGCTTGTATTTAGTTGAACTTGGGAGAAATTCATTCGGTTATGGTGTTTATGTTATGAATTATGATGGTTGATTTATTTAGTGCAAATGGAGCTTTTAGTTGATAAAATGACTTGTTTGGAGGCTCTTGGGAGGAATTTAGAAATCGGGTGTGGATTATAAAGGCATGGTGAGATTGCCAAATGTAAGTGTGACTTTTAGATGAAGGGAATTATGGAATTTAATTAAATTGGAGTAAAGGTTTCATTTGTTAGTAAATTATGTGAAAAATAAGAGGAATTGATGTTGTGTGTGTATGATTAATTGGTGTAAGACTCTTGTTAATTAAGTTGGAAGTTTTGGCTTTGAGTAGCTTAGATTTTAAGTTCAAAATGTGTATGAGATACATATGTATGAGCATTCGGTTGAGCTTGTGTTAATCTTGTTGAAATAAAATGACTAAGTTTTTTTTTTTGGAAGATCATGTGTGGGCAAAGGTGTTAGAAAATTTCATGATAGTCTAATTGAACCTATAAATAATATGTGTACTTGAGGGTAGGGCCGAATTATGTATCATTGTTTTGATGTGAATTATTATTATGAGACTTTTGATTTAGTTATTAAAAGTGTTGGTTTGTTAATGTGCATTATGTACTCGCCTATGTACTACTAAGGAATAAGTTAATATGAAACTCTATGATTTGAAATGATGAAGTTGCCGAATTTGTTATGGAATTATACATGGATGATTGTGGCTGCATATGAGTATGTTTGGTTAGTAGACAATAGCATTCGGCATTATGGAATTCAATGTTTTAAATTGAGAGATGAATATACATGCATATTCATGCTTTTAACCGAATATGTGTGGGGTGGCTTAGAAAGGATGATTACATTCTTTGTTTGATCTAATGACGGATACGAAAATTTATATACTCGAATTGTTTATTTTAGCTCAAGAGCTAAGAGAACCACACTCGGACAAAGGAAAGGCCAAGGTGGTGGAATAGTCGGTTCGTAAATAATTATCGGCCATCGAGGTAAGTTTAAGTATTAAAATCCTATCATGTGAGTTAATTTAACATAGTGTATGCGTTTGGTTACTCATGAAAATGATTCGTTTAAGCAAGTGACCTAAGACATACGTAATGAGGAAGGGAAGAGTAATATAGCCGAAAGTCCTTTTGACCTATGAAGCCTTTAGAAAACAAATTGATATGTAATTTATTTAAATGCCTATTGACCGAATATATATAATGAAAGTGCCGTGCTATGTGATTTATGTGTGAAGTGAACGAACGAATGATAATTTGTGACTAACTTAGTGATAAGTTCATGTGGTGAATTCAAATATATGTGTATCTGTGCTATTATCCGGGTGGAATCCCGAAGGGCATATGTGCCAGAGTTTAAGCCGGGTCAAATCCTGAAGAGCCTTAGGGCTAGTGTTCAAAGCCGAGTCAAATCCCAAAGAGCCTTAGGTCTAGTGTTCAAAGCCGGGTCCAATCCTGAAGAGCCTTAGGGCTAACGTTCAAAGCCGGGCAAAGTCCTGAAGAGCCTTAGGGCTAGAGTTAAGAATTCGGCCTTAACATTTTCAACTAATGAGTTTACTACTATAAGCTAGCCAGGTACGTGTGGTACACAAATTGTAAACTAGTTTCTGTTGAATTATGCTTACTAATGAGTACTATCGGTTCTAACAATGGTTTAGAGATGTATAAAGGTCTGTGGCTCCTTTTCTATACGTGAACTTATGATTTATGTGGGCATGTATTTAGCTGATGTTTGGCATATTCGTATAATGGTGGTAAAAATTTAGTTTTAGTTACATTCGGCTAAGGGGTAAATTAAATAAGCACTTGGAATTACTTTACTCTAGTTATTTGATTAAATTTTATTACTTAAGCTTACTAAGCACATAAATGCTTACTCTGTTACTCTTAACCTTCTGTTTTATAGATTTTGTTCGTTAGCTACGGTCTTGAGAATCTTGCACTCGAAGTCATCTCTATTATCAAACCCCTGTTCGGTACTTAATTAGCTAAACTTTTGCAAATGGCATGTATAGGATGCATTTTGTGTTGTTAATCAAGAAATTTTATTTTGGTGTTTGTAATTAAGCTAAGCCATGCGAAAATGGCTTTTCAAGATGTTTTACTTACATGTAGTCTTTAAGATGTTAATTTGTATTTTGAGTTATACGCACTGCTTGAATGAGAATATGAATTTCTAATTGATGAAATTTTAGGGATAGATATGTTACTTATAGGCATGCGTATATCTTTTTATAAGCAAATCGGAAGTTTAATCCAAGTGGTAGCTAGATATGAAATTGCAACATGAGCCTGAATTATAAATAGATTCGGTTTGAACTTTTGTTTTGCATGAGTAGATTTTATCCATGAAGCAGGGTGCTTTGAGATAGATGATGTGCGCATTGTATTATCCCTATTCTTTTAACTTAGTCATGAAATTTCAGATAATGCTCCTTGACTCTGCGGCGATGTGTACGAGTATTGGGGTGTTACAGATGGAATGGAATCAGTATGGGGTGTAAGAGCAAAGAAGAAGAATGAGAGAAGGAGAGAAACTAGGGAGTGATTTCGGCAACTAAAGAATTCGGCAATAAGGCTTAGGGTAAGGGTAGGTTGCGGCTATTAGGAGGAAAAAAGAAGGTTGAATAACAAAAAGGAAAATAAAGAAGACCCTAGTGCTATGCACAATCGGCTCAAGAACCTCTAAAAGACCCCAAATGAAATCGGCACAAAAAGAGACCCTAATGCCGATTGTGCCTTACCTATGTTGCTTGCCTAATTTACACCTTAGAGAGTCCCTTGGCCGGCCACTTCATTCAAATTTGAAATATCCTTGATTTGCTCCTCAACCTCCTCCTTGATTAACTCATATGACCATTTCAAACTCCTCCAACCAGAGTTTAACTGGAAATCTACCACTTACCTCTTCTATTCATAAAAATAAGACACCTTAATACATACCTGAGACTTGAACCCTTGACCTCCACACTCTTTTAGGCGCCACTTTTGTAGCTCCTAAGTGGCGTCATATTGCCACTCCACCACTGGCTAGCTTGTGTCTCATTTCACACACATTTACTTATAACACCTACTTTCTAAGGCCCCCTATCGCCTAAGTCAAAAATACAAAATTTTGCCGAGTTTTTAACCAACGCCTGGGCCTTCCATAGGCCCATTAACACTCCCTAAACATGCATTACACACCCAAATACCAGAGTTCCTACATTTTATTAGATGAACAACAATCTAAGAGAAACCCAAAAATTAGGGCGTTACACTACATGTACATAGCTCTCGTGTACACATGATGTACTCTCGGTATCATACATGAAACCTAGCTATTTTTAACCCGTAGCTCTCGTGTCTACATGGTATACACAGAGTATTACACATGTGACCTAGCTACCACATAGTATCTCGTAGCTCTCTTGTGTACATGATGTCCTATCCTCGAAACCACACATGTGACCCAGCTACATATCATCCATATCTTTCAATTTCCAATGGTTCAACTGAGAAGTCCACTTTCCCAAATTTCGCCAATCATAAATATTATACAATTATAGTTCATAATATGCATCAAAATTATTATAATACATATGAAAACAATGAATTATTTACATATGAACTTACCTTGACGCGAAAACAACATTGTAAATTTCTTTGATTTTCCTCCCATTCTAAATGCGAACCTCATTTTTCTTCATTATTGAGCTTGGGCAGCTTAAACAAACCCTAGTCATGGAGAATATGAATGGTTCAGCCATATGAGGTAGAAGATGATAACATTTTAGCCTTATTTTTCCCATTTTATTCTTTAATTTATAAAATGACTATAATGCCCTTACTTTAAAAATATCTTATCTCACTTATACCATGTCCGTATTTGTCCAAACTAAAATATAATGGTCTAATTACCATTTAAGGACCTCCACTTTAAAAACCCATTTCCAATAAATACCTTAGCTTATAGAACTCACATTTTTCACCTATTGCAATTTAGTCCCAATTATCAAATTGGACACCCAATCGATAAAATTTCTTAACGAAAATTTCACGCAATCATTCTATCACATTGTAAACTTTAAAACTTAATTACAATAAATTTTTCTATTTTGGATTTGTGGTTTTCAAAACCACTGCTCCATTTATGCCCTGATTCGAGCTATTATAGCCAAGCTGTGTGGCGTCAACAGACCAGTTTTTGGCATTCTGTCGTTTGCTATTGTTTTTTTGAGTTTTCTAGTACACACCTGATTTTTTTGAAATACGATGCTCTGGTGCACTCACTATAACAACCCATTTTCAGTAAAAATAGAATAGTAGTTTTGGCATCACAAATCCGAAGTTAAAATATTTATTTTATTATTTTAATAAGTTTTACAGCATGATAGAATGATCGTATAAAAATTTTGTTAAGAAATTTTACCGTTTAAATGCTTAATTCGATAAAAAGGACTAAATCGCGTAAAATGGAAAATGTGAGTTCTATAGTTTAAATGTATTAAATGACTATGAAATTAAAATGTACAAGTACTTAAAGGGTAATTAGACCATTCATAAGGTGAGTGGACTTTCATGGACATGTTCTATGTGTTTTTAAAGGTTATATTATAAGGTTATTATGGTAAAATGATAATTAAATGGAAATAAAATATAATAAACAAAAGAAATAGGCATTGCATGTTCATCTGTCAACCGATTGTGAAGAGGAAGAAGCCATTTTTAGTTAAGCAACATTTGGCCAAGGCATTTTTTGCCTATTTAGGTATGATTTTTGTTCCGTTTTTAATGATTTTTACGTTTTTGAGCTCGTTGCAGCTTAATATAGCTAGGTTGAACCTTCATTTTTGAAATCGTTATAGATTTTGAATGATGCCATTGTTGAATGCATGACTTTTTAAATGTTTAAGGATATATTTTGAATGTTGATTGAAAGATATGCAAGTTTTATAAAGTGATTTTTGATAAAAATGCGAATTAGGGATTAAATTGAGAAATGTTGAAATGTTGTGGTTAAAATGTGAAATAAAATGAAAATATGGGCTAATTATAGCATGGGAAGAATTCTGCTAGGCTTGGGTCTCTTTAAAATTGAATGAATTTCATCTTACCAAACTAGGGACTAAGCAAAAGTTGTGAAATATTAAGGGCAAATGTGTAATTTGCCAAATTTATGGATAATGGGCTTAATTGAATTGAATGTGTTAATTTGGTATATTATAAATCAAGATAACCAAATACTAAAATTAGATCGGGGTAAACGAAAAGTAGACGAGTAGACGACAATTCATCCGAGCTATACAAGGTAAGTTCGTATAATTAGAATCGAACTTTTAATTAATTGTGTTTATGTGAAATTGATGTTTGTGAATTGAATAATTGAGATTAATAAAGTTTGAGTGCTGAATTAATGTGAATTATTAATACCGAGTCCCGTTTGAATCATAGAAAGTCGTAGGATATGAGTGACATGTCACTAGGGTTGCCGTTTTGGTTAAGATCCTGCTTTTTTTGCTATCTCACCACAGCTCGTATGAGCTTACTGATATATCAGCTCTTTTGAGCTTACCGTTTCAGCTCAATAGAGCTTACTATTTATCAGCTCAGGAGAAGCTTACTAGTCATGGCTTGAAAGTGCAAAAATGATAATGAATTGACAGATTACCGATGATTACACTTAGTGTGTATCACCCGAGTATCCCTCGATATTTCCTTAGGTTCAACGAGCATTATACTGCTACCAATTATATGAGAAAGTACGAAAATGATATATGATTTATATGAAATGTACAGGTACATGAGATTGATTTCTAAATGAATTCCTTATGGTTGCTTTATTGGTTATGTGCAAATTTGAATTACTAACCTATGAATGTATCTATGTGATAGGCATTTGATCTATTTGAGTTGGATTAGATTGAGTTTAATTGCTTGTATTATGATTTATGGTAAGTTTAATTCTATATTATACAGGCTTACTAATCTATGAAGCTTACTCTATTTATTTTTCGTGTTTTTATAGATTTACGAAATCTCGCTCGATTCGGACGATGTCAGAGTTAACCATCATACTATCCAGTCGACTTTTCGATACTTTTGAAGCTCAAGGAAAATGTGTAAATATGGTGTAACACCCCAAACCCGGCCCAGACGTCACGGCCAAGTTTGGTGTGTCACATTGAAGTGTTTTTCGAAAACTATGTTTTCATTGAAAACCCTTCTTAGTGTTTAGAAACTTCTACCATTAAACTTGTATAAAACCTCAGCTTGTGTTTATTTTTCAAAACGTGGTTCACTGAAATACTCATTCCCTTTTCAAACATTGTTAATAACTCTGTAAAATTTTATGGAAAATTGTGAAAGCTTGTAAACCTTTGTAGCTAGCAGAAACATGTTATTTTTTAAAACAGTTTAAGTATTGAAAAATCAGATCTTCTTCGTTATGGCTTAAAGTGAATGGATACTATGCACCAGGTAGGATACCAGAAAAGAGGAGGTGAGTCATTTAGACTGCTTAAGTACCAAGCTCTCCCTAGATCCAATCCTAGACATGCAACACTTTAACCTTATGACTTGTCCACGAACAACAAATTAGGTTTAAGTCTATTTAGAAGATCTATTTATGAAAACGTTTACGTTGCGGAAGCTTTGCTCTATTATCGTGATATTTTGAAAACAAGTAACTTTTATAAAACGCGCCTTAGAGCTAAAAAATAAAAATGATTGAAATAAATAATTAAATAATTAACTTAATTAAACTAGAAACATCGTCCACGTGGTCACTCTGAATCCCTCTCAGCTCCAAGTCCACCAATCTAGGGCTCACCTGCATGGATGGAGGAAAAAGGGGTGAGTTTGGAAACTCAATGTGTAAGGAAAGCCCATCTAGAGCCCAAATCAGCTCAAGCCCACTGGGCCTAAGCCCTATCCAGTCTCAGTAATTACTGGGCCTTAGCCCTTTTCAGATAACAATACGGCCCATAGGCCTATTTCAGTAGCAGAACAGATATTAATTATGAATGCAAGCCCATTACATGTGGGGAGACTACTCAACCCACCCAACCGCTACACTCCACCCGTACTAGCCCTACACTCCATGTGGGGAATACCTCAACCCACCCAGCCCTACACTCCATAGTTGCAGCGTAATTGCTTAGATAACAGAAAGATGAGGCAAAGCCTCCAGTACGTTGTCAAGCCACTTTCAGAACTTCCTCCATCAATAACCCAGCCCCATGCAACAGATATTCATGATATGGCATACAGTAAACAGAAATAGTAAATCATGCATTTCAGTCAAATTTAGCCCTAGGGGTATAACGGTCATTTAGCACTTAGGGGTAAAATAGTCGTTTCGCACCTACGAGGATTTTTTTCGTAATTATACCATTTTTAGGGTTTTCATGCACATTTTAATCAGTAATAGACTAAATTTTACCTCGGTAGCTTATTTAGTCCATTTTAGTAGATTACAGTCATTGGGCCCTAAAACCCCTAATGGGCCCTACAGTGCCAATTAGCTAATTTAGCCCATCTAGTCCAAATTTTACGATTGATTTACCCATTTTAGCAGTTTTAGACCTACAATCTACCAGTACGCATTTATTGCCTATTTTTACCCATATGGGCCTGTAAGCTCGTTGGGCCCAGTTTCAGCCCATCAAGGCCTAATTTACCGAAGTGCATGAAATTGCACATTCAACTAACTTACCACTCGTGATTACGGATCCAATGATTCCCAAATGATTATGAGCATTCGCACACTCACAAGCCCAAGAAATGCCTGAATTCTGACATTTCAGCTTTTCGGCTTTTGCCAATTTGAACTACAACAGGGTGTTCGATACACACCTGATTTGCGACGACTGCTAACGAGATCTCCCACGATATCCTACAATCGATTACTAGACACATCAAATCCAAAATACAATGAAAATCTCCATAATTCTACTTACCATAATCGGCCATCACCACCAAAGGCTCTTGTGATCTTACCTTTGCTGAAACTAGTGACTAGGTCTAGATCTAGTCATTCCAAAGGTCCAAGCCTCTTATGCTCCTTGCTAGATCGCCCCTTCCACAACAAGTACATATAAAACCAATTAAAAGAACTGTCTTTACCTATCATCACATTCGACAGTCTTCCTAAAGAGTTTAGGGATTAATTTCGGCTTTTCTTAAATTCAAAGGTAACCAGTAGATCTGAGATGTCGAGTACTTACCATAGGTTTTCCTTAATCAAAGTGATTCCTCTACTCATATCTGATGCAGATCTAGCCCCTAAACACTAGCAGAATTCAAATCTTAGAGATCTAAGGATTCGGCTATGTATCCCTAAAAACTATGGTGTTTTCGGCTTTTTAAGTGGTGAAAGAAGATATGATTTGAGGCTGTGGTTGGAGGGGTGTTTTTCGACAGAGCCTAAGAGTTTGGAGAGTATGAAATTCAACTACAAGTGAGGAAAAACAAAGGAGGTTCAGCTATAGGCAAATCGGCACAGGAAGCAAGCCTTTCGAGATTTCAGATTTTAGTAGTTGATGAGTTTGAGAAGAAAAGAGTGACAATTCCGGTTTTTGAAGGGAAGAAAATGAAAGATGAGGGAGGAGGAGAGATGATTTCTACTAGATAGGAAAAGAAAAAGAAATAATGGAAGAGAGGAGAAGAGAAGGAAGAATTCGGCACTTAGGAGATCTAACTTTGCATTTTCGGCTTTTTGCAACACTGAGAAGAGAATAGAATGAAAGTGAAGGCTTTAGGTGGCTAAACCTAATTCGGCAAGACAAAAAAAAAATAAAGCTTGCCCTAATGGCCATTCAAACCAACAGCCCAATCCCCCTAAGGCCCTAGCCGAATGTTACCTAAGCTCTATCACATGTCCGGCACATGCATAAAAATAAAAGTACCATCTGCTTACCTTGCGACTTGAACTCTGGCCCTTAAACTCAGTCCACACGCCACTTTTTTAAGAACTTAGTGGCACCACCTTACCACTTTACCAAGGTCCTCTTTGTGTCTCAACTTACTAACTTTTTCTTAAAGGCCCACTTAACCAAATCCTTTTCACTTGGAAGCCAAAATTGATATTTCTGCCAGGTTTTAATTTAGGCTTGGGCCTCCTAAAGGCCCACTAACACATTTAAACACAATTTCAGTATCCAGAACACCAAAATTTCAAAATTTTCCTCAAAATCACAAAACCCAAAAAAATCCCGAAAATTAGGGCGTTACCTGGGCCGAGCCCAGGACTTTTCCCACACTATAAATCCTTTTTAATCTATTTACAAACTAAACTAAATATGAAACTAATAATAATAATTTAATTTAATAATTAATTTTTTTCTTATTAAAACATCTAAATTATTCAGGTCGTTTTCTATCCGAACCCAGCCTCAAGGCCCAATACTTCCAGGCCCAAATTCAGGGTGTTACATCTGGCATGCATAGGCTAGTGTTATTTTGATATGTTTTGAGTTATGAAATTGGCCTTATGAGATGGTTTGTAAATGGTGTAGTGGCTAGAAGTAAAATTGGCTATGTGATTTAGCTTATAATATGAGATGGTAAGACTTGTGATGTACAAAAATTGTCTTGTGCTTTGGCAAGCTTAGCGTGGTTTATATGATGGCTTTGTGGTTAATTGTTTTGGTTAGTTGTCAAAGATATGTCATGGTTGAGAAATGGTATGTTTTTGAGGCATGAATTAATTGATAAAAGGGTGAGAAAATGCATATAGAAGTTAGGTGAAATTGATGGTTATGGCTTATTGATTTGGTATGTTTTTTGTTATGAATTTAGTAGTTGAATGGATGGATTTTGAAATGCATGAAATGTATATGCAATACCATGTTTTATCTACCTAAAAATTTATTTGAAATGGTATAAATGATGTGGATTAGGTATGCATGAGTAGGGTGAGAAATGTGGCTTAATCTAAGCCTATTTTCGTGCCCCACGGCCTGAGCACACGGGCGTGTGACTCGACCGTGTGACGTCTGATGTTTAATTAAAACAAGTCAGTGAGTTACATAGCTTAGACACACGGGCGTGTCTACTGGCTGTGTGTGGCACACAGGCTGGCACATGGGTGTGTGGCTGGCCATGTGACCCAAGTCAGTAACCCCTCCAGTTTCCACACAGCCTGGCACACGGGAGTGTCCTCAGCCGTGTGGTGCAAGTCAGTATGTATGCCCTATTTCCACACGGCCAGTGACATGAGCATGTCTGTGGCCATGTAAGGCACACAACCTTTTCACATAGGCGTGTGACCTTTGTATGCATGAAAAATTTTCAAGTTTCCTAAAGTATTCAAAAGTTATCAGTTTAGTCCCGAACCTCTTCTAAGCATGTTTTAAGGTTTCGTAGGCCATTGTATGGGACAAATTGAATGTGTTTGATTGGTATATGATTGTGCATATGTGATATATGATAAATGTATGCTATAAGTTGAGATTTAATCGGTAATGTCTCGTAGCCCTATTCCGACGACGGATATGGGTTAGGGGTGTTACACTCATAGACTCCTAAACTCAGTATCCAAAGTGAACAATTAGAATCGATACATCTTAACCGAAACATTAATTTATCCATAAGCAAAATAAATGCTATCAGCTTTCATGCAAACAAAGACAACCCTCGCAAGGTGTTCGATCACTTACACGGATTGCAACGAAAAATCCTAAGGCTCACTAATTGTCAGAGGAAAATTTGTCTCACGATCTTCGTCTAAAAAATTTCCACGAACGTATTACAACGAGAACCAATTAAAACAACCTCTTTGCATGAAAAGAGATAAAAACACAAAATTTACTATAGAGAAAAGATATGTTTGTTCTTGTACTTACCAGAAATCGAAACCACAACCCAACAATCCTACCAAACACAACCAACGCTAAAAATTAGAACAACCAAAAAGAACTCGACATTGAAATTCACACCACACCAATGCATGATTTGAAGTAATAAAAGAAAGAAAACATAAAAGTTGTGAACGAGAAAGCAATTTTGATAGAAGTGAAGTAAAAAGGATACAAATTGAAACAAGGGAAAAAATGGTGAAAGTGGAAGATTTGCCATCAAATTAAAAGAAAGTGGGTAGAGAGGGACAGTTGTGAGAGAGGAATTTTAGGAGAAAACCTCTCACCACTAATTTTAAAACTTCCTAGAGTTTAAAACAAAATTAATTCCATTTGCACACAAGGGAACTCAAACACAAAATCAAAGGGTAAGCTAACGCCTTACCACTAAAGCAGCAAGCTTTTTCTATTATTAATTGAGCTAAACTAATATATAAATCAAATATTCAAAGGTAAGGGTTTTGGCAAAAATAGCAAAAATTTATGGAAAAGATTCAAATCCAAAACCTCGCACATAGCACAACACCTATCCACTAAACCAAATTAACACATTGAACATAATTTCACAATTCAATTCTTCTAACCATATTTTTAGGATGTGACATAATATATTTAGTATAAGTGAATATTATTTAATATTTTTACCAAATTTTAGACATACGAATGGTTGTACCAAATTTCCACATGAGACGTTGCTATTTTTATTCCTTTTGTTATTTTTTATAGTAATAAAAAAACTAAAATTTGTGTGGAGCAATCTCAATTAATCCATAATCTTAATTCTATTTTTTTATTTTTTTTAGGTACGCCACTTTTTCTTGGGCACGACTGTGCTCAAGATCTCGAGGAACAATAAGTTGTGCAAATCTAGTCCTTGAGGATTTGACCCTACTTCCCTTATACTATTCTTTTTTCTTTTTTGTTATTTCATAGGGATAGGTTATTTTTAGTGCTTTCAACGACACACCAAATTTTGGTATCTTTGTAGGAGACTAGTAATGTACTAATCTTGTTTCTTTCTTTCTTATGACCAGTTCTACTCCAGGAATTCTTGCATTTGATTTAGAAATAGAGAAGATTGTGAAAGCTAATCGCAAGGAAACAAAGCTACATAAAAAAAAGTCAGAGGTGGTAGGGACTTAGAGTGACCCACCATTGAAAATAGAAGCAAGCAACGAAGTTGAGTCTCAGATTCACAAAAAACCTACTGAAACACTAGAAAATGGAAGAATAAGGGTCGATCCACCAGAATAAGTGCTTAACGCTAGGGTTAACGAAAACCCAAATCTAGCACATCAACCTATGGCTCAAAGGATTCAGTAATTGGCCAAAGTTCCTACAGAACAACAGCTGTTATGCATTGCATATCCTACTATGGATACTAATTTTGAACTGAAGTCAGGATTAATCTAGTTACTACTAACTTTCTTCGAATTATAAAATGAAAATCCACATAAACATTTAAAAGAGTTTCATATGATTTATCTTAGTATGAAACCTCAGGGCGTAACTGAGGATCAAATCAAATTGCGTACTTTCTCTTTTTCCTTAGCAGATTGTACTAGGGAATGATTTTTTTATCTACCTCCTAGATCTATTACAACTTCGACTGATATTTCCTATTTCTTTCTCAATAGGTTCTTTCCAGCATCACGTGCAGCCGAATTAAGAAGGAAGATCGTTAGGACAAGGTAAAAAGATGTGGAGACTCTTTATGACTATTGGGAACGATCCAAAAAGTTGTGTGCAAGTTACCCACAACATGGGATAACAAAATGGTTTCTACTCCAATACTTCTATGAAGGTTTAAAACCAATAGAGATGAATATGGTAGATGCTGCCAATGGAGAAGCATTGGTCAACATGACTCCCCAACAGGTAAGGGACTTGATATCCATGATGGCTGCAAATACTCAATAATTTTGAGCCAATTAGAAGGGTTCTCCAACTACGTACTTCAACTTTAGGAGATAAAGTTGATCGACTTACTAATATCATGAATTCTCTTTTTGTAGTAAAAATAAGGCCAACCCGACTATGCAAAATTCGTGCAACACTTGAACATACAACAGACGTGTGTCCTAGTTTGTGTGATGATACTATGGCCTATTTGGATGTTATGAGAAATTTTCCTAGACCACCCCAATGGCAATATGACCCTAATGCTAATATCTATAACCCATGGCGAAAAGATCATCCCAACTTGACTTATGGAGCTAACCACAATAGAACCAGCCATACCAAAATCGATTTCCACAACAGCTGCGAGATTCAGGTACCTCTCTAGAAGCCATGGCCAATAAATTAGTAGCTAATATGCTCATATTCTGAAAAAGGTCCCTACGCATGTAGTGGTTGAAGAGATAGTCGAGTTGGAAAAATGCACGATAGGAATTAGGGATGGCTATCATGATTTGTTTAGATTGTGAGAGTGCATTAGGATGGTGGGCCTTTCAGATATCTATGTTTAAAGACCAATTTGTGTGTGTGTGTGATTGGTTGAACTAGAGCAGTCTTGCTTACTTGAAGTCTTTGTGGAGACGTTTCGGTGGTCCAACTTCTTTTCTATTTCAAACAGTGGTCCAGCTTCTTTTATGCTTCAAATATAATCACTTGGGTTGAGGTTCTTGGAGTACCAATTCACATGTGGAATTATATCACATCTAAGAGAATTACAGAGAGTTAGGGCTCTTTAGTTTGATTGGGTTGAAATACATGTTTTATGGAAGATTATAGTAAAATGGCTCTAGCAATCTTGTCCAAACAAGTGCAGAGAGTGGACGAGGTCATTATTCTTTAGTTTAGTGAAGAAAGTTATCATGTTAGAGTTACTGAGATCATAGGTATAGTTTCATGGAATGAACCAAAGCAACGCCATTGGGCTTTAGCGTTAGAATAGTGTCCAAAAATCGTTGCCTCTAAGTCGAATATACTAGATACAGGTAAAGTTGAAAACTCACTGGAAAAAGGTACAACAATAAAAGGTAAGAGAACAAAAATGCCTAATAAAATCAACAAGAAGAGTTGAAAATTAGAGAATGGTAGCGAATAGACTAAATTTTTTAGATGAAAGACTCTTGAATAAATTGCTGGGATGGGTAGTTCCATAAAGAACAAGAAAGAATACGAAGTTGTGATAGCTAAAACGGGCGAGAAGATACAAAATGAATCTACTAATAACAATTGCAGGAATTGGATAGGTGATAAATGATAAATTATACACATTTTTACCTCATGTTTAGCCTAATTTCTGGATGAATTATTATTAATTTTGTGAGAATTGGTGCTCTTAACCCTTTTATTTCATGTTGTATACTCAGGGGAGCATAGGGAAGAGAAAAGAACGAAAAACGGACTGAAAATGAAGAAAATGGGCCAAATTGTGAAAACGACACGGCTCAAGAAGTCACCACACGGCCGTGGCACACGATCGTGCCACACAAGGTCCAACACGGCCCAGCCCCGAAACCATGGCCAGGCTACACGGCTGTGCTACCTCAACAGGCTCGAACACGGCCCTTATCAAAACCAGACGGGCATGGCACACGGGCGTGTCCCTGTCATGAGAAAGTGTAATTTCACTCGGATTTGGATACTTAGAGGCTAAGAAAGGCATCCCAAAACTCTATATAAAGACCCTAGGAGGCAACTCTAAGGACGTACTCTTTTCTCCCAAAAAGGAGCGCCATATTTTTGCCAACACAAGGAGTGAAAGTAAGGAATTACTCCAAGGGAAGCAGATTGATTCATCCCAGAAGCCAGAATTCTATATCAAGATAGAGGATCTCCCTAAATTCCTTTAGGGGTTTTTGGGTTTTTTATGTTTTGTTATCTTATTTCTTCTGAGTTGTTTTCTTTATTAACTATGAACTAAACCTCTCAAATACTTGAGGGGGATGAAACCTAAGACAGATCTTGTTATTATTTATTCTTGAACTATATGATAAATACTTGAATTGTTCTTAATTATGTGTTCTTCATTCTTGATTTAATAATCCTAGGTATTACTTCAAGAAACTGATGTGCTTAGGCAGAGGAGCAAAAGTCCCTATTTTAAGAGTAGATCTATTGTAACACCCCTTACCCGAAACCATCACTGGGGTCGAGCACGAAGTGTTACTAGACTTGAACAACACTTTCAGAATTTACTCCCTAGAGGACACTAAGTCACATACAATTCAATTTGAATATACCCCATTAAGGGTTTTTGAACGTATAACTATTATTACAGACAATTCAGATTCGAATCCAATCAAATTGAACACTTAGAAAATTTTTCACTTTTAAATCAGAGTCACACGCCCGTGTGACAATTTGACACGACCGTGTGAGTAGACCGTGTGGTCTTCACACGCCCATGCTTGGTACCCGTGGAGCAATCTGTCAATTACACCACAGCCATCCCACACGACCATTTGGGGGCCGTGTCCACCACATGGCTGAGACACACGGCCGTGTCTCCTACCCGTGTGGTACACTAAATAACAATTTCAAGTGCAGGGGGGGCATGGTCCAAAGACATGCCCATGCCATCCATCCGTGGCACATTCTGTCAAAAGTCCCACGGCCAAGGCACATGCCCGTGTACTTTGCCATGTAGACCGTGTTAGGCTTTTTACCAAGCCTTTGCCTCCCTGAATCACAAGTAATCATATCCGCAACCAATGCAAAGAACAATATACCATAACATTTTAATATAACAAATTACCAATAACTAATCTTTATACATGCCACCATATACAAGTAAATGAGGATTAACATTTTTCCCCAAGTAGACAAGTTGATAGTGTGACGCGGCCTCCAACGATTTCCAACCCCGAGTTAAATCCTAAAAACAATAAGAGAAATGGAAAGATGGGGTAAGCTTCATAGCTTAGTAAGTTGGTATATCAGATGTAATTCAAT
Source organism: Gossypium stocksii (assembly GCA_020496765.1). Taxonomy (NCBI): domain Eukaryota; kingdom Viridiplantae; phylum Streptophyta; class Magnoliopsida; order Malvales; family Malvaceae; genus Gossypium; species Gossypium stocksii. The sequence goes on along the minus strand of CM035628.1, from coordinate 43,052,561 downwards.
TAATAAGGTTTGCCCATTCCTCAATAAGTATTTTAAGAAGGTAAATAATTATTCACTTAGTTACACTTTTTACTCAAGTTCAACTTGAGCTGTTTTTCTGAGTCAAAGTTGCTAATTTAATTATTTCGTAAGCTACAGAACTGGAAATTTAGTTCTGTAAATTTTCCTTGAAGCTAGATTCATATTTCTTCTTGCCATAAAATTTTCAGAATTTTTAAATTAGCGAATTAGTACAGTTTATTCAATAAATTTTCCCCTGTTTCACTAATCAACTTCACTAACCTTTGTTCATTACAAAATAAATATCTCATTGTATAGAATTCAGATAGCATCTCCATTTATTTCTATTAAAAGTAGACTCATCAAGGAATTTAAGCATATAAATTACACGTCATAACCACTTTTACACAATTTTTGGTGATTTTCCAAAAACTAAATAGAGGATCACGAAGTTATCCAGAACTAGTCTCACTAATGTTTAAATATTTACAATTTACACTTCTTTTACTTACTTAGTTTCTTTTATAAGAAAATAGACTCAATGAGCTTTCAATTCATATCTCATTCACTTTCTAATTCAATTTCCACCATTTTTGGTGATTTTTCAAACGTACACAACTGCAACTGTCCAATACTATTTTAATACAAATTTCACCTTTTCATGCTTTCTTAATAAAAGTTCTAATGGTAGCACTTACCTCTTATCTTTCTTACCATATCTCGATTATTTAACGAGCTTATTGCTCATCATTTACACTTATATACCTGCACTGTTCATTAGATCTCACATTCACAATTATCATGTAAATGCATCAAATATAATGTTCACTTACACATTTTAACACATGATCACTTACTTTTCACAATCAATCACTTATTCTTCATCTACATATATATGCTGATCATAAGCACACTTAATAGTATCATTCTCAGTATATAATACCATTTTCAATTCACCTGTACAACCACTATATTACAGTACAGTTAATCTAATCCCATTGAGCAATTTCGAAATATAACCAGATAAACAGAGGTTAGCACGTAAGTGCCGAACAGACACGGCGGAGCCATGAGGTAGCTAAAGCTACTAACAGAAGGGTAGCCGAAGCTACAAACAGAAGGGTAGCCAAAGCTACAAAACAGAAGGGTAGTCGGAGCTACTATTAGAAACAAAATAGAAGTTACCACGGGCCTGCTCACACAAGCTGACAGGTGTCTGCAACACATGCAAGACCACCTAGCACCCGGGTAACTATATCAGTCAGAACAGTGGGGACCTCAAGTGACATGTCACCTATATCTATGTCTATTCCTACTTGCTCAATCGGGACTTATAGACAATACATAAATTGATAGTTTCAGAGACACATACAATGATCGATCGGAATTTACAGTCAATTCAACTTTCCATATATTCAGTCACCTCATAGAGCAATTATCAATGTATCATCATAGGAGCAATTATTTAAACAGAACTAATCGAATTTGCTAGAATTTCATATGACTTACTCCTTGAGCACTTTCTATAACACTTTGCACCATAGGTATATATTTTTAAATCAATTCACCAACTTGGCGCATTAAACATTTATTCCACATAATTCAATTAATACACAAAATTTGGGCTTCAAATACAAGTTACAATAATATTGCTGTAACGCCCTAATTTTTGGGTTTTTCTTAGATTGATCCTTATCTGATAAAATGTTTAAATGTTAGTATTTGGGTGTGTAATGCATGTTTGGGGTGTGTTAATGGGCCTATGGAAGGCCCATGTGTTGGTTAGAAGCTCGGTAAAATTTTATATTTTTGACTTAGAAGATAGGGGACCATTGAAAGTAAGGGTCTTAAGAAATTGTGTGCAGAATAAGACACAAATGGATCAGTGGTAAAGTGGCAAGGGAGACGCCACTAGGCTCCTTAAAAGGTGGCACCTAAATGAGCTTAGAGGTCAAGGGTTCAAGCGCCAGAGGTGGCAAGGGTAAGTGTTTTATTTTTGAGCTTGAGCAGGTAAGAGTTTGAAGCAGAATTGAACTTTGCTTGGGAGAATTTGAATCAGTCAAGGAGGAAATCGTGGAGGATGTTGAGGAGCAAATCAAGGAACTTCGAATTTTGAAAGGAGGTAGCTGATTTTGGGACTTTGCAAGTGCAATTCGGCTAGGGGGATTAGTGCTTGCATATTCGGCAATTAAGCTCTAGTGGGGGCCAAATTCTCTTTAGTTCTCTGAGAGTTTTGTGCTGATTTCCCTTACGTTTAGTATTCTTTCTTCTCTTGCCGATCCTAGTAAGTACATTGGGCCATTCTTCTATTATCTTTTCTGTTTTTTTTAATCAATAGCCGAATCTCATATCCCAAAAGACCTCTTGCTGAAACTTCTACTTCTGTCTGGCAACACTTTTTCTTCTCCTTCCTCTATTTTCATCTTCTTCTTAGCCGATCCACTCTCCCTTGTCTCTCCTCTCTAAACCTGTCGACACCTACAAGAGAAAGAAGCCGAACTCATTGTGGCCGACTATTCCTTTTTGCTAAACCGATTACCCTCTTCTCCTACAAAGCCTTCAATTAGCCGAACCCCTATCCCTTCATCCCTTCTACCTGCCGAATCACTCTCCTTCCTCTCTCTTCTTCTTTCACTTCATAAAACCCTTTTGTTCCGTACTAAACCGAATATCCTGAGGGTCAGAACTTTATCTCTTCTCTTTGGAGCCGAAAACCTTCATTAGAGGCCGAATCTCAACCCAACTCTTTTATCTTGTGGGTTCGTAGAAGGAGTAGTTGTGAATCAAGATTACACTCGTATCTAAGATCTTTCTTGGGTCGATATCATAGTGGTAAGTACCCTTTTTCGTTAATCGTTCATATTTAGGGCATGAAAAGCCAAAACCCCTTATGGGGAGGCTAACGTTAATGACTAAGGGCTTGTTGGCCGTTTTCTTTTGGTTTGATTACGTTAGTGCGATCAAGAGGTTGTGCAACTAAGGACTTGGAAGGCTAAACGCGATTGGACTTCGGGATTTAGTCCACAATTGACAAAAAGGGGTAAGATTTCGATGCTTAGGCCACGTAGGCCGATTATGGTAAGGGTTTATGGCTCTTTGGTTATAGATTATTAGACTAAAAATTATCGTTCGATTGTAGGCTCTTCGTACGTGGATTCCGTCGTTGTTTCATCCATTAACAGGTGTGTAACGTATCTCCATCATAGACTAGGATGGCTAAAGGCCGTAATAACCGAAAACTGTGCTAAAGTGACCAATTGAAAGTGACTGAAAATCAGTCTTGGAGGGATCTAAGAGTAGCCGAATACTCTATTATGGTCACATTGGAAATTGACGGTGGCAAAATTACAGAAGGTGCAATTTCGAGCATTTTGGTAAGTTGGGCTGCGATGGGCCTAGATGGGCCCAATGGGCTTCCGAGCCCAAATTGAAAAATGATCGTTAAAGACCTTCTGGTAACTTGAGTAGTAAAAACATGGTTAAGTTGGTAAACCAAACCTAAAAATTGGGTTTAACGGGCTCGAGACGACATTGGACATAGTAAGGCCCATTAGGGGTTTTTAGGCTAAAAGGGCAAAACTGGAAATTTGGCTTAAATGGACTTCCGTGGTTATATGAGGACTGATAATTTATTGAACTTGCATAAAAATGCTAAAAATATGATAAAGGACTAAAATACCCCTGAAACTGGAAAAATTACCAAAATACCCCTAGGTGTGAAAAGACTATTATACCCCTAGGGTCAAGTCTGTATGAAATGTATAATTTTATGTATATGCATGAGTAATCTTTATTATGAATATATCTGATGCATGAGATGCTATATGTTGCATGCTAGTATGATTACATCTGTTGCATGGGGTATGGGTTTATGACGGAGGAAGCGTTCTGGCAGCCTCGCTGCAATCTGGTGACTTTGTCACATTATTATCTGGCAGCCTCGCTGCAATCTGGTGACTTTGTCACATTATATCTGGCAGCCTCACTGCAATTCTGGTGGCCTCGCCACAATATCTGTATCTGGTGACCTCGTCACAATATCTGGCAGCCTCGCTGTAAATTATATCTGGCAGCCTCGCTGCAAATATCTGTAGTGTGTAGCGGTTGGGTGGGTCGAGTAGTCTCCCCACATGGTGTAAGGCTGGTACGGGGGTGTTATGGATGGATTTGGGTTGGGTTTCTATTTGCATATTATATCTGATCTGTATCTGTTATGGGCCTATGGGCTTAGCCTGATTTCTGTAATGGGCCAAAGCCCAATTAATCTGATTCTGAGGCTTGATCTGTTTTGGCCTATGGTTGAGATTATGTTATACACTGAGTTGTCAAACTCACCCCTTATTTCATCTCTGCAGGTAACCCTCAACCATAGTGGGCTTGGAGCTGGGAGAGATTCGGAGTGGCCACAACATTTGCAAGTTCGGGTTTTCATATTATTTTTAGTAATTTTATTTTGCTATTATTTTGGGTTTTAATTGTAATAAGGCCGCTGTTTAAATTTTCTTTATGGGTTTTATTTTCTTGGATGGTTTAAATCGTATTTGGTTGAAACTGCTAGTATAGGCTGTGCGGGTTTTCAAATTCTTAAGAATGTTTTCACAACTAACAAGTTTTAAAAATTTGGACAACTTAAAAAGAGTAACAAACTGACTTTTTCACAAGCTTACCGCTTTACTGAAAATCACACTTAAATCACACAAAAGGCCGTAGACTTAGTTTTAGGTTCATGTGACACACCAGATCTAGTCATAACGTCTAGACCATGTTTGGGGTGTTACAATTGCACTATTATTATCATACCAGCTTACCTTGATTGCCGAAACGGCTAATTTTCCCACTTTAGCCCACCATTTCGTTCTTTCCCGATCTTAGTCCAAATTTCACGTTTTCATCATCTAACATATCAAATAACATTCATTTAACACATTTTATCCACACACTAATCAATTCAATTCACATATCATGTTTTGGCAAATTTTACAAATTTGCCCCTATACTTTACCATAATTACCAAATTGCCCCTACTCTCGTAAAAATGATTTTTAATCAATTTATTACTCCTCAGGCCTAAATGACCATTTCATGACCATAGCAACTCATAATTTCAACGATCTCATACATTTACAACTTGTTTTACCATTTTTGCAAAATACCCCATTTTAGGTGTATTCATGCAATTTCTTTCATAAAGGTTGTTTGTTAGGCAACTACAACTCATATTCTTCCATAAAAACTCAGCAAACAACACATATATGTTCATGGCAAAACCTTAGACTCTTAATCATTTTGCAAAATAGTCCCCTCTTTTGAAAGCTCATGCTTTGGGGGTTCCAAAAATGTAAAAATCATCAAGAAATAACGAAAGATCACTTACTTATTAGGGCTTAAAGTGGCTGAAAGTTTAAAGCTCAAAACCCCTATCCTTTGCTGCCATTTTCATGAGAAAGAAGAAGGAATGAAAGAGAATATGACACTTTTTCTTTTTACTTTATTTTATTACCAAAACTAGCCAATTAAAACACCTAACACCTAACATTGACTTTTCAACCTTCTTTTTGCCTCTTATGGCCGGCCACACACTTCCAATGGCCTAATTTCACTTTAAAGGCCCCCAATTTAAGATACAAAGCAATTTAACACCTTTAGGCATTAACACACAACTTTTACCTTTTACGCGATTTAGCCCTTTTCAAAATTGAGCTAGAAATCGCTAAAATTAACTTACCAAAATTTTCATGCACCTTTACAAATATGCTATATCACATAAAATAATATCAAAATAATTTTCTCCGGCCTCAGAATAGTGGTTTCAGAACCACTGTTCCAACTAGGCCTAAAATCGGGCTGTTACATCTACCATAATTAAGCGGAGTTGCATGCAACCCTAGACATAGGGTGACATAAATTTGCCGGATTAGGGTCAAACCTAATAGGGGGATCCATAGATCGAATTAATGCAACCTATGGGTGTTAATTAATAAAGAAACTTTAATTAACCATCTAGGATTAGTTGTTCTTATCCTCGATGGAGGTATTAACATAGGTTAGGGATCTCTACGGATCAAGTCAAGTGAAGAAATCGTCTAGTTCAAGAAGTTAATAACAAGTGAAGTCTAGGTGGATTCTCCCTTGAGTATTGCTCATATCAATTAGCTTTTCCCGAAAGTCTTTCCCCACTTTACTTTTTGTGCACTTTTAGTTAGTTTTAGAATTAGTTTCAAACAACCCTCTTTTATTTTTAGGCTAGATAATAGAAAGGAAGTAAGTATTAGTACTTTTGGTTCCCTTGGGTATGATAACTCGGTCTTACCACTAAACTATACTACTGTTCGATAGGTGCGCTTGCCTTTAAAATCGTGATATTAGTTAGTTTTTGGTGTGATCAGTTTTTATAAATTTTATTACTTAATATCGTAAGTGCCAATGGGCTGAATTAGAATGGTGGCGTCATGGAAAAAAACTTAAAGCAACTCTGAATGTAGAGCTTAAAATAGTAGGATGCATAATACTGAGCAACTGTGTAAGAGATCATAAAAGAATATTGAAGATTTCGGTTGTTTGAAAAGGATCAACTGTGACATGGGAGATGGTTTATTGCATGATGGAAATTCTCATAAGAATAGGTATGAAAAATGGTTGGTGTCCCAAATAGGATGAGTCGGGCTAACAGTGGTGTACAACTTGGAGATACTTTTGGAGATTTAATGAATGACGCTCTATTAATGGTTAAATCCAACAATTTTAAATTAATAGAAGAATTTTTTATGGTGAAAAATTCCATGAAAGTTCCAATTGAGTTAAGGAAGGATATGTTGGAAACTAATTTAAAGTCAATTTTTTTCTAAATTTAGATTTGGCTGTGTTGTGCTTAGTTTGTTATTTCCTTGTTTCTCTGATTTTTTGTTATGTTCGTGCAATAGTGTTGTACATTTTTTTACGTTAGTTTGTTATGGTGTAAAGTGTAACACCCCTATCCCGTAACCGTCGCCAGAATAGGACGTGGCATTATCGGAAATCAAAAAGCAGATCAGAACAGTAAAATTTTGAACATTCTCGTAAATAAATAAAAGATCATTTATTTATATAAATACTAAACACAACCAAAAATCAAAACTTAAAACTTATAAAAGTAAACATCCAAAAGAGGCCATATTCGCATGGCTTATATACAATGTACAAAGTCAAAATATCATTCTACTTATAGTCTATCCTATACATGCCATAAACTAAGTCCAAATCATATGGTTACCACAATAGTAGATAGTGTGACGAAATGCTGACGATCCCCGAGCTGGTAGTAAGAATTAACAATCTATAAAAAAGAAAATCATAGCATTCAAAGTAAGCTTTCATAAGCTTAGTAAGTCTTAAGTAAAACAAATAACTATGCTGAATTAAGCACATTTATCTCATATACAATATCTAAGAAATCTCATTTGGCCGAATAAGCCTACCCATAAATTACACATTATTTAATTGACATTTCTTTGGCCTTGAGTTTGATATCACAAAATGTTTTTATCCAATACCAATTACCAGTCATTCCTTCTATTCGATAAAGTCAATCTAGGGCTCCATAACGAACTATAATCTCAATAATCACATCACATAGCTACCACATATACTTTCATGATAATGTCTAAAATGGCCGAATATTCACAAGCACACAGTGCACCCTTAGCATACAAATTCATTTAACCTCAAATTCATATTTCATAAGAAAATCAATATCTGCACATAATTTCACACATTGACCGAATGTGTCATAATCAAATAGAAGATCTTAATACTCGTTCACTTATATATATATTTTGACATCTCATTTACTTAAGATTTGGTGTCATACAATCGCATCATCATATACCACAAAACCATCCATTAATTCAACTCAATAGAGTTAATTTAACGTACTATATCATCATTTACTTTCAATGACTAAAAACACATATGCATAGAACTTATGCCTTCTAGCATATAGTTTCCCAAGGGCTGGATATATATATATTCACTCATGTGCACTAAAAGTAGGTCATGTAATTACTTCCAAATTTATATAAACATGAACACTTCAAGAGCTTAATGTCAATAATTATTTGCTCAAATTGAGCTGTATACAATACCATTTCTACCTTTAAATTATACCTTCTCATTTCGAAACCACATACCTAATTGGTATACTTCTAAGAATAGTTTCACATGAATCGATGTTCACAATTGAATATAATCAGAATCCACTTCGAGTCATTCCCACATCAAAAGGTAAGTATCACATACCTGAGTCACTTATTGTGTAATACGAGTTCAATTTGTCCTCTTAGTGTAGGATCTCATAGTCATATACTTTTAGTAAATTCATCGACACATGGCCTGCTAGGTAAAAAACCTAAATTCAATCATCGGCACGAAGCCTGCGGAACTTTAAGCCCGGACACATCTCCAGCACAAAGCTTGCGGGACTTTAAGCCCGGATATATTACCAGCACGAAGCCTGCGGGACTTTAAGCCCGGATATATTACCAGCACGAAGCATGCGAGACTTTAAGCCCAAATATATTACCAGCACGAAGCCTACGGGACTTTAAGCCTGGATATATTACCAGCACGAAGCCTGCGGGACTTTAAGCCCATATATATTACCAGCACGAAGCCTGCGAAACTTTAAGCCCGGATATATTACCAGCATGAAGCCTGCGGGACTTTAAGCCCGGATAAATTACCGATCACTTCATATACTTTTATTATTCTCATAACACAAACACATTAACAAGGTGATGCCTTCATTTGAACCTATTCATAAATCACATAATTTGTTTTCACTCTATATTAACCTCTTTCTAGGCATATTGCCTTTTGGCCAAATATACACATCCTCGTAATGCACATATAGCTGATTAATTTGACTTCAATTTGAACTGACATAAACATAGGTAAATCATATATCTTCACTTAACTCCACATATTAGCCGGATGTGCCATAATCATATATATGGTCTTATTACTTACTCACATATGCATCACATTATACACTTATAATTTAATCCAAATCAAGCTTAAATGTAAGTTCATGATACATACATGTCCAACTTAACGTATAGAACGTATTCAGTTGTCGTTTAAACACGAGATCTCAAAATCTTAAACTTTTATCAAATCACCAAGTTCCAATTATCTCAATTCGAATACTTATAAACTTATAATTTCACAAATTTTAACATCAAAGATCCATCTAACACTCATATATCATTTCCTAACATCACAATTCAAAATTCACGTATGGGTTTAATCAATAGCTTATAAGCAACTCAAACAAGTTTTATCAATCATTACAACATAATCACAAATTCACTACAAGCTGTTTTCCTGAGCAACAGTCATTAAATTATTTGTAACTGGACTACGAAACTCCAAATCAAGTGCTGTTAATTTTTCCTGAAAATAGACTCATATCTATTCTATCCATAAAATTTTAAGAATTTTTGGTTTGGCCAATAAATACCAGATTTTTCTTAAAGTTTCCCTCGTTTCACTGTTTAACTGTTCTGACCACTCTTCACTACGAATCAAATTTCTCATTGTACAGAATTCAAAATATGTTCTCGTTTATTTTTTTTTTTTGAAACTAGACTCATTAAGGAGTCTAAGCATATAAATTTTATCTTATAAAATTTTTTTTTCAATTTATAATGATTTTCTAAAAACAAAACAAGGGCCCTCAAAGTCATTTTGACTCTATCCCACGCCACTTCAAATATCTCATTATCGGTAATTTCTTTGCTTACACGGTTTCTTTTATAAGAAACTAGACTCGTTAAGATTTAATTACATAATTTATTCAGCCTCTAACTCAACTCCAAAAATTTATGGTGATTTTCTAAAATCACGTTACTGCTGCTATCCCAAGTAGGTTTATTACAAATTTACTCTAAGTTTCCAACAATCTTACTTCAAGATACCTTTTTCACTAATGCATACGGTCTAATTCATTCATCACAATACTTGTTTAGTTCTCCTCATTATCATATTCATTAATTTAATCAAACTAGCCACATTTGGCTTTTGAGGGCGATTCATTACTAAAGTTGTGATAGCCCTAATTTGACCCTAGTCGGAAAGTGGTTTTGGGACTACAAAATCGAGTCACAAAAATAATTAAATGTTATATTCTATGCCTATTAATTGTGTAAATGCATGTGTGAAAATTTCATGCTTAGATTTTGTCATTTAGATGTGGAATTAATTAAAAGGACTTATGTGAGAAACTTTGAAAATGTGTTAGGTCAAATTGTAGTGACCAATTATTGCATGATTCAAAATTTAGGGATTTGCATGTCAAATCTCCCATTCTTAATGTTAGTGGCCTGCCAACCTAAGCTTCTAATAATTTTATTTTGCATTTTATGTATTTGTTGGAACATTAGGTGGATAATATGCATAAAATAATTTTTTTATTTAATAAACATATGACTTAGTGGGAGGAAAAACCAAAGTTGGTTCATCTTTTCCTCTTATTGCCGTAGCTAGAGAAAGAATGGGGAGAGGAGAAACTCAAGCATTCGGCCACTAGCCTAACTTGATTCTAAGGTTAGTTTTGATATTGATTCTATAAATTTGTGAAATTGAGATACTTGTGAGGTGGTTTACATAACCCATGTTGAAATTTTGGTGTTGTTTGAGGTAGGTGCTTTCGGCCATGGTTATTAATGAATCAGATGTGGTTATTTTGTTAATTAGAAGAGAAAGTGACGAAACCATATGTATAAGTGTTCTAAATCAGTGAAATGAGCTAAGTTGTTAATTTATGGGAAGGAATTGTGCTCAAGTAGCATACGGTCTAATTCATTCATCACAATACTTGTTTAGTTCTCCACATTATCATATTCATTAATTTAATCAAACAAGCCACATTCGGCTTTTGAGGGCGATTCATTACTAATTCGGCACTTAGACTATATGAATTCATCATTCTCGCTACTAGATTTATTTAATCTATCAGCATACTAAAGTAAAGTTCAAACACTTAAGAACTTGCCTCACTGCTATCGTATGGCTATATCGACTACTCGACCAGTTTCCCTTTGCCACTATCCGAATCTGTTCCTTTGAGTTCTTAAGCTTAGAATTAAACAAAGTTCACTTATCAAAATCTTACCATGCTTACTTATAGCGAAATGTCCCTTAAGTTTAACAAGGTACATACATAAAACATATACATATATATATAATTATCACATAAGATTTCTAAGATATCACATTATTCATGATCACAATTGTTTTAAAACGTAAACATTACTCGTTTCATTCACATAAATACCATTTGGCCAAATGTTCAAGCATAGATTAAAATTCACATCTCGTTTTCTAGCCTTTAACTAAACATTTTACATGCATATAAACTAGTACCAAAAACCTCTTTTTGACTACCAAAAGCATGATACTAAATCTATTCCCAATTGTACATTTCAAAACCCCTTTAATAACTAAATAATACATAACCATCACTTAGCTATCAGCAAGCTCATATTCGGCAAACCATTTAAGCAACTCAACCCAATTTCAAATTATATATCCATGGCACATTCGGCCTTTAGAAATTTTCCTTACAAAATCTTATTAGCTAATTCACAAACCGATTAAAACATCTACCTCATATTGTTTTACTACTCAAAAAATTTTTACATCTTTACTATCATCAACTAGCATTAATTTATCCCCAATTACTAATTTTGTAACACCCCAAACCCGGCCTAGACGCTACGGCCAAGTCTGATGTGTCACATTGAAGTATTTTTCAAAAACCATGATTTCATTGAAACCTTCTTGTTTAAAACTTGTTGCCAACTAAAACTTGCGTTTGTTTACTTTCAAAACATGGTCAACTAAAAGTTAATCCCCTTTTTTAAAAACATTCTTACCTTTAAAACCTCTTTTGTCGCGAAAGCTTAATTTAGTTTGTTGCGGAAGACGTAATGTTCGAAAATTGTTAACATTTTGGTAAACCGCGATTCACCTCTAGTAGATATAATTCAAAGTAAATAAAAACCTTAAAATAAAAATCCAAAAATTATAAAAGGCCTTATTACAAACCAAACCCAAAATAAAGTACTTGAGAGCAAATAATCAAAACAGAAACATAAGCAGTGTGTGTGGCCTTCTCCGAGTCCCTCGCAGCTCCGATCCGTCTAAGGCTGGGGATTACCTGAAAGGTTAATAAACAGGGTGAGTTTACGAAAACTTAGTGTGTAATCCTCTTACTACAAATACGAATAGTCAGTCATGTAAAAGAATTTAAAAGTTTGCCCTACCACAGTTTCAGTATTAATTGGGCCTTAGCCCATTATAAAATCAGAGACATTATCTGAACCAGAACCAGTATCAGAATCAGAATCAGAGTCAGTATCAGTATCAGTATCAAAATCAGAATCAAAATCAACAATAGAATCAGAAACAGAATTAGAGTCGGTATAAGAATCAATTAATAGAATCAAAATTAGAATCAATTAACAGAATCAGAATTAGAATCAGAATCAGAATCAATTTACAGAATCAAAAACAATTAACAGAATCAGAATCAGAATCAGTGTGCAAAGAAGCCCATCTGAAGCCCAAGTTAGCTCAACCCCTCAAGGCCTAAGCCCTAAGCAGTCACAGTAATACCTGGGCCGAAGCCCTATTCAGATAGCAGTACAACCCATAGGCCCATAACAGTAACAGTACAAATAAAATGCATGAACGTAAAGCCCAAAATATATGGGGAGACTACTCAACCCATCCAACCGCTACACACCACCCGTACCAGCCAACACACCATGTAGGGAACTACTCGACCCACCCATCCGCTACACACCACAGAATTTGCAGCGAGGCTGCCAGATATTGTGATAGAGTCACCAGATACAGATATTGTGGCGAAGCCACCAGAACAGATATATGTGGCGAAGCCACCAGAACAGATATATTTGGCGAGGCCACCAGAACAGGTATATGTGGCAAGGCCACCAGAACGCTTCCTCCATCAATACTTCCCAAATCCCATGCAACATGTCATGTATGCAGAATGTCATGCCCATATTTGAATCAAACAATCACAATCAAGTCATTCATATCACCAACATATATTCACAATCAAATCCAACAAACACACAGTCCAAGTCAGTCACTTGCCCACAAGGGCAAAACAGTCATTTAACACCCTAGGGGCAAAATGGTAATTTTACCCTACAGGAGAATTTCGGTAATTCTACCCTACAGGGGTATTTCAGTAATTCTACCCTAAAAGGGTATTTCAGTAATTCTACCCTAAAGGGGCATTCAGTAATTCTACCCTAAAGGGGCATTTTAGTAATTTCACAAATCAAGGCTAAAACAGTAATTTTACAGATCAGGGGTAAAATAGTAATTTTACAAATCAGGGGTAAAATGGTAATTTTACAAATCAGGGGTAAAATGGTAATTTTACAAATCACGGTAAAATGGTAATTTTTCAAATTAGGGGTAAAATAGTAATTTTACAAATCAAGGGTAAAATGGTAATTTTACAAATCAGGGGTAAAATGGTAATTTTACAAATCAGGGTAAAATAGTAATTTTATAAACCAGGGGTAAAATGGTAATTTTACAAATCAGGGGTAAAATGGTAATTTTACAAATCAGGGGTAAAATAGTAATTTTACAAGTCGAAGGTATTTCAATAATTCGATAAACTAAAGCATTCTAAACAGAGATAACAATGCAAATGGGCCTAGGGCCTACTCTCGGCCCAAATGGGCCCACACGCTCGTGTGGCCCTTTTAGCCCAAATTTAGCTACAGATATGCGATTCACCTAGTCTAGTCCAATATTTACTATACAATTAAACAACTAGTCCAAATGGCCCCGTAGGCCCATTGGGCCCATATGGCCCCTTGGGCCTATCACAGCTCGAAGTAGCCGTCCTACCGCTAGAGTAGTGAGGAATACACACCTGATAGGCATCTGAAGCTAATCCACCCTCTGAAGGCTACTATGCCCAGAAGCCAACAATAATCGTACCCTTGACTTTTCGGGGGTGTCGATCAACTACGGTCACCATCACTATGACCCAATGGCATACAGATCAACGAATGATCCAATGCCTAACCCCAACGAACACGCTTCAACGTGAAAGAGGTAAGCCAAGAAAGGCATCCCTACTCTCCTCATGGATTGCTCTATTTAAAGCCAGCTTCTCGCCTACTCCCATGCTAACTTCCCGATGTGGGATCCTCCATCAATCTTCAAAAACTAAAGTATTAGCAAAATAATCAACCTTTGCAAGCAAAGGGATTCGAACCATAGACCTCCCGATTAGTCATGTCAAGGTACCACCACTCGGACACAAGCTCCTTTGTGTCATAAGTTCAACGCATTTATCTTTAAAGCCTGCCTACTCGCTTCAAAATTTATTTAAAAGAAAAACCAAAATAAATTGCAGGAGCCAAGACTTGAACCTTGGACCCCCTTGCTTCCTTGTCCCTTAAGTGACGCTACTTTGCCACTACACCACACTCCTTTTTGTGTCATGCTTTCACCAAAAATATTCTTAAAGCCTACCCACTAACGTCCAAGCTCCCATAAGAGAAAAACATTAATTTTTGCTAAGGCCCAGGTTTGAACCCAGGACTTCTCCAACACTCCCAAACCTCTCACCCATCATACCAACATGTCATTCAGTGAATATGGGCCAAGGGCCCATTACATAACCCAAGTGGGGCCCACGTGCCCGCATGGCCCGCCAAGCCAAATTTTCCTACAGCCACATGTACGACACAGTCGGACCACTAATTCTCATAAGTTCTATGACAACGACCCATGTGGGCCCACAAGCCCATTAGGCCCACACGGCCCGTTCTTCCAGGCCCAATTTCGGGGCGTTACAACTCTACCCCCTTAAAGAAATTTCGTCCTCGAAATTTCCAACTATTAAACAGTCACATAGTCTAGACTACACCACTATGCTCCCGCTGCGCACTCTAATCCTAATAATACTAACACACATCCAAGAATATCTATTCAGCGAAGTGGATATATATCACATGCATACAATTTCCATGTTCAAGACATCACATCCAAATAATTCCAAACAAGCAGAATAAACACCAAATCTTAACACAGTCCAATATCTAAAGAATCCACAGCATTTCAATTCCAAAACAAACAAAAGTATTTAGAAAGCTTACGGATTCGGCGCCGGAGACTCGGTGAACCACACTTTTAGGAAAACAGTTAGTAAAACATTTCAAATAATTCAAATCTTTTAAAACAGTTCTTTTAAAAATTCAAAATTAAAAGCCCAATCCACAGCCGAGTTTTGCAACCTAGGCTCTGATACCACTAAATGTAACACCCCAAACCCGGCCTAGACACTACGGCCAAGTCTGGTGTGTCACATTGAAGTATTTTTCAAAAACCATGATTTCATTGAAACCCTTCTTGTTTAAAACTTGTTGCCAACCAAAACTTGCGTTTGTTTACTTTCAAAACATGGTCAACTAAAAGTTAATCCCCTTTTTTAAAAACATTATTACCTTTAAAACCTCTTTTGTCGCGAAAGCTTAATTTAGTTTGTTGCGGAAGACGTAATGTTCAAAAACCGTTAACATTTTGGTAAACCGCGATTCACCTCTAGTGGATATAATTCAAAGTAAATAAAAACCTTAAAATAAAAATCCAAAAATTATAAAAGGCCTTATTACAAACCAAACCCAAAATAAAGTACTTGAGAGTAAATAATCAAAACAGAAACATAAGCAGTGTGTGTGGCCTTCTCCGAGTCCCTCGCAGCTCCGATCCGTCTAAGGCTGGGATTACCTAAAAGGTTAATAAACGGGGTGAGTTTACAAAAACTCAGTGTGTAATCCCCTTACTACAAATACGAATAGTCAGTCATGTAAAAGAATTTAAAAGTTTGCCCTACCACAGTTTCAGTATTAATTGGGCCTTAGCCCATTATAAAATCAGAGATATTATCTGAACCAGAACCAGTATCAGAATCAGAATCAGAGTCAGTATCAGTATCAGTATCAAAATCAGAATCAGAATCAACAATAGGATCAGAAATAGAATCAGAGTCAGTATAAGAATCAATTAACAGAATCAAAATCAGAATCAATTAACAGAATCAGAATCAATTTACAGAATCAGAAACAATTAACAGAATCAGAATCAGAATCAGTGTGCAAAGAAGCCCATCCGAAGCCCAAGTTAGCTCAACCCCACAAGGCCTAAGCCCTAACCAGTCACAGTAATATCTGGGCCGAAGCCCTATTCAGATAACAATAAACTGGGCCTTAGCCCTTTTAAGATAACAGTACAACCCATAGGCCCATAACAGTAACCGTACAGATAAAATGCATGAATGCAAAGCCCAAAATATGTGGGGAGACTACTCAACCCATCCAACCGCTACACACCACCTGTACCAGCCAACACACCATGTGGGGAAACTACTCGACCCACCCATCCGCTACACACCACAGAATTTGCAGCGAGGCTGCTAGATATTGTGATAGAGTCACCAGATACAAATATTATGGCGAAGCCACCAGAACAGATATATGTGGCGAAGCCACCAGAACAAATATATGTGGCGAAGCCACCAGAATAGATATATGTGGCAAGGCCACCAGAATGCTTCCTCCATCAATACTTCCCAAATCCCATGCAACATGTCATGTATACAGAATGTCATACCCATATTTGAATCAAACAATCACAATCAAGTCATTCATATCACCAACATATATTCACAATCAAATCCAACAAACACACAGTCCAAGTCAGTCACTTGCCCACAAGGGAAAAACAGTCATTTAACACCCTAGGGGCAAAATGATAATTTTACCCTACAGGAGAATTTCGGTAATTTTACCCTACATGGGTATTTCAGTAATTCTACCCTAAATGGGTATTTCAGTAATTCTACCCTAAAGTGACATTCCAGTAATTTCACAAATCAAGGGTAAAACAGTAATTTTACAGATCAGGGGTAAAATAGTAATTTTACAAATCATGGGTAAAATGGTAATTTTACAAATAAGGGGTAAAATAGTAATTTTACAAAATGGTAATTTTAAAAATCAAGGGTAAAATGGTAATTTTATAAATCGGGGGTAAAATAGTAATTTTACAAATCAGGGGTAAAATAGTAATTTTACAAACCAGGGGTAAAATGGTAATTTTACAAATTAGGGCTAAAATGGTAATTTTACAAATTAGGGGTAAAATAGTAATTTTACAAGTCAAAGGTATTTCAATAATTTGATAAACTAAAGCATTCTAAACAGAGATAACAATGCAAATGGGCCTAGGGCCTACTCTCGGCCCAAATGGGCCCACACGCTCGTGTGGCCCTTTTAGCCCAAATTTAGCTACAGATATGCGATTCACCTAGTTTAGTCCAATATTTACTATACAATTAAACAACTTGTCCAAATGGCCCCGTAGGCCCATTGGGCCCACATGGCCCCTTCGGACCATCGCAGCCCGAAGTAGCCGTCCTACTGCTAGAGTAGTGAGGAATACACACCTAATAGGCATCTGAAGCTAATCCACCCTCTGAACGCTACTATGCCCAGAAGCCAACAATAATCGTACCCTTGACTTTTCGGGGGTGTCGATCAACTACGGTCACCATCACTATGACCCAATGGCATACAGATCAACGAATGATCTAATGCCTAACTCCAACGAACACGCTTCAACGTGAAAGAGGTAAGCCAAGAAAGGCATCCCTACTCTCCTCATGGATTGCTCTATTTAAAGCCAGCTTCTCGCCTACTCCTATGCTAGCTTCCCGATGTGGGATCCTCCATCAATCTTCAAAAACTAAAGTATTAGCAAAATAATCAACCTTTGCAAGCAAAGGGATTCGAACCATAGACCTCTCGATTAGTCATGTCAAGGTACCACCACTCGGACACAAGCTCCTTTGTGTCATAAGTTCAACGCATTTATCTTTAAAGCCCGCCTACTCGCTTCAAGATTTATTTAAAAGAAAAACCAAAATAAATTGCAAGAGCCAAGGCTTGAACCTTGGACCCCCTTGCTTCCTTGTCCCTTAAGTGGCACTACTTTGCCACTACACCACACTCCTTTTTGTGTCATGCTTTCACCAAAAATATTCTTAAAGCCTACCCACTAACGTCCAAGCTCCCATAAGAGAAAAACATTAATTTTTGCTAAGGCCCAGGTTTGAACCCAGGACTTCTCCAACACTCCCAAACCTCTCACCCATCACACCAACATGTCATTCAGTGAATATGGGCCAGGGGCCCATTACACAACCCAAGTAGGGCCCACGTGCCCGCATGGCCCGCCAAGCCAGATTTCCTACAGCCACATGTATGACACAGTCGGACCACTAATTCTCATAAGTCCTACGACAACGACCCGTGTGGGCCCACAAGCCCGTTGGGCCCACACGGCCTATTCTTCTAGGCCCAATTTTGGGACGTTACAAATTTAGCAATTTAATACATCAGTAATCGGCAACTACTCTCACCCAAGCATAATAGCTGATTCCCTTATCAAATTATCCATACAAGCACATTTTACTAACTCAAAGTTTATTTTAGCAAAACAAGGATTTTCAAATTCTTTTCTTAATTAGCCAACTTGACCGAATGCTACTTGAGCACAATTCCTTCCCATAAATTAACAACTTAGCTCATTTCACTAATTTAGAACACTTATACACATGGTTTCGTCACTTTCTCTTCTAATTAACAAAATAACCACATTTGATTCATTAATAACCATGGCCGGAAGCACCTACCTCAAACAACACCAAAATTTCAACATGGGTTATGTAAACCACCTCACAAGTATCTCAATTTCACAAATTTATAGAATCAATATCAAAACTAACCTTAGAATCAAGTTAGGCTAGTGGCCGAATGCTTGAGTTTCTCCTCTCCCCATCTTTCTCTAGCTACGGTAATAAGAGGAAAAGATGAACCGACTTTGGTTTTTCCTCCCACTAAGTCATATGTTTATTAAATAAAAAAATTATTTTATGCATATTATCCACCTAATGTTCCAACAAATACATAAAATACAAAATAAAATGATTATAAGCTTAGGTTGGCCGGCCACTAACATTAAGAATGGGAGATTTGACATACAAATCCCTAAATTTTGAATCATGCAATAATTGGTCACTATAATTTGACCTAACACATTTTCAAAATTTCTCACATAAGTCCTTTTAATTATTCCACATCTAAATGACAAATTCTAAGCATGAAATTTTCACACATGCATTTACACAATTAATAGGCATAGAATATAACATTTAATTATTTTTGTGACTCGATTTTGTGGTCCCAAAACCACTTTCTGACTAGGGTCAAATTAGGGCTATCACATAAAGGCTATTTATAAGCCTATGTTTATTTCATTTTGTGGGTGAATAATACAACAACTTCAATCATCTGAGTTCAACTTTTTTTTCTTAAATTTTCCAGTTTAGTATTTGCCTTACATACAAGTTGTTAGTGTTCTGTGACTATTTTTTCCCTACATTTTTGGTGTTCGAGCTAGGTTCGTTTGTAGCTAGGCGTGCAACTAATGGCAACTAATGGTAATGTCGTGAATGTGTCTCAACTATCGATTCCAACATTCAATGGAGAAAATTATGAGTTTTGGAGCATCAAGATGAAAACCTTGTTCAAGTCTCATGATCTTTAGGACTTAGTTGAGAATGGCTGTACCGAACCAGATGAAGTGGCAAGATTAAGAGAAAATAAGAAGAAGGAGCCAAATGCATTATTCTTTATCCAGCAAGTCGTTCATGAGACCGTTTTTCTAAAAATTACTCTAGCAACAAATAGAACGACAGAAGCTTGGAGGATCTGCAGACAACATTTCAAGGCTGCTCTAAGGTAATCATGATAAAACTTCAGTCACTTCGTCGAGATTTTGAAACCTTATAGATGAAAAGTGGAGAGCCGGTAAAGGATTTTTTATCCAGAGTTGCTAAAATTGTGAACAAAATGCAGCCTTATGGGGAGAATATTAATGATCAAATGATTGTTGGAAAAATTTTAAGGAGTCTTACTCCTAAGTGTGATTATATAGTGGTAGGCATTGTAGAATCCAAATACTTAGAAACATTCACATTTGATGGATTGATGGGATCATTGCAGTGTCATGAGGCAAGGCTGAACAGATCAGGAGAGAAGACCGAGGATAAGGCTTTCCATGTGAAAGGGGAGGCATTACCCTAGTAAAATGAACAAAAATGGCGAGTCAGGTTGGATCTTGTGGGAGAGGAGGTCATGGTAGAGGATGAGGTCGGGGCGATGGACACCAAAATCAAACACAACAATGGGATAACAAAAGGTTTATCCAGTACTTTTATTGTAAAAAATTTGGGCATGTGAAGGCAGATCGCTGGAAAAGACCAAAGCATGAACAAGCAAGTTACGTAGAGCAAGAAAATGATGAGATCAAATTATTCATGGCGTATCTAGATAGTGGGTGCTTGAACCACATGACTGGTGTGAAGTCATTGTTCAACGAGATTGATGAAACCTTCAAAAAAAAAAGTAACACTTGGAGATAGCAAACAGATTCATGTGGAAAGGAAGGGTAATGTGACAATCAAAAGCAGTTCCGATAATGTGAAACTTCTTTATGATGTCTGATATTACTCTAGAATGACATATTTTTATGTATTAATTACATATTTATTTTGAGTATGATCCTACTAATTTGAGCTATTTATGGTTTTTAATCTTACAAGGACTAAGTTAAAGGAAAAAGGAAATTTAAGGACAAAAAGAGTTAATTTGAAGATAAAAGCATGCGAAATAGGAAAGAAGTGGTGTCAAAAATACAAAGTATGAAAGGCTTGGGGGCAACAGTTCAAAGAAGAAATTTTATAAACACAAGACTCTATTTAAATTTTAATTATATTAGGATTATTGTTAATATTATTATTTAGATTTTATTTTAGCTTTTATCTTTATTTATCTTTTAGAATTTAGATAGGAATAAACTACGTCTTCTGAGTACTATAAATAAGGGATGGAGTGACACAAATTCCACTCATCTTTTCTATAAACTCCCTCTCCTAAAAAGCTCTAACTTTTGTTCCTTTCATTTATTCAATAAAATTCCATTTTTATTAAGTTTATTCCAATTTTCCCAAAAAGCATGAGCCACTAAATTTATCTAGCCAAAGGTTGTTGAGATTCCCCAAAGAGGGTTCCTGAGGCTTAGAATCCGTGCTTAGCCTTCTCAACGAATATTCATCATTTCTCCGCATTACGAGACTGACACTTCCGTCCAAGTCCCTTCAAAAGTGATCTTTTTATCTTGCGCAAAGACAACTGCTTTATATGTTTTGGGAAGGTTGCATAGTCGGTTCATTAGCTTACTGCGTCCGTGGTTGTCGAGCCCAAGAGACAAAATGACGTGGTATTTGCCATTGAAAAGTGATGATCTAGTGTAAGGCGATCCCACAAAAACAACAGTTGGCTAGATTCAGGTTCCTCTAAATCGTTGTCTAAAACCTAAGTGGAGTTGGTGGTTGTAGGTGTCCTCTTCCACTATAACTGGCTTATTCTGTTCGAGAAGGATCGCCTAAACGCCTAGGATTGAGCCCAAGGAGGATCAAGATAACTAGAGGCTAGAATCTCTCCATTAAAAACTTTTTTCTCAACTCTGTTTATTTTTACAATTCCAATTTCATATTTACGTTGTCTCAATTCAATCAAACTTTTAATTATATTTTTTTATTTTTCAGGTATGCAGGTTTTCTTAGGTACGACTCTGTCCAAGATCCCGAGGAATAGAAACTTGTGCAAATCTAGTCCCTGAGGATTTGACCCTACTTCCCTTATACTATTTTTTTCATTATTTTATAGGGATAGGATTTTTTTGTGCTCTAAACGACGCATCAAATTTTGGCACCATTGCTGGGGACTGGTAACGTACAAATCTTGTTTCTTTTGTTTCTTATGACCAGATCTACTCCAGGTATTCTTGAGTTTGATTCAAGGATAAAGAAAACTGTGAGAGCTAATTGCAAGGAAACGAAGCTATGTAAAAAGCAATGAGGGGTGGTAGGGACTCAGAGTAACCCACCTCCAGAGATAGAAGCACACGACAAAGTTAAGTCTAGGGTTAGCGCAAACCCTACTCAAACACTAGGAAACGAAAGCGTAGTAGTTAATCCTCCAGAAGAAGTGCTTAACACAAGAGTTAACAAAAACCTGAGTCTAGCACATCAACCTATGGCTCAAACAATCCGGCAAATGGTTGAAGCTCCTGCAGAACAACAATCATTATGCACTACGTATCTTACTATGAATACTAATTTTGAACTAAAGTCAAGGTTAATCCAATTACTACTGACTTTTCGTGGGTTGTAAAATGAAAATCCCCACAAACATCTGAAAATGTTTCGTATGGCTTGTCCTACTTAGTATGAAACCTCAAGGCGTAACTGAGGATCAGATCAAATTGTGTGCTTTCCCTTTTTCCCTAGCAAACTCTGCTAGGGAGTGGTTATTTTTTCTACCCCCTGGGTCTATTACAACTTGGACTGATCTTTCTTATTTTTTTTTGTTAATAAGTTTTTCCCAGCATCACGTGTAGCTAAGTTAAGAAGGGAGATCGTTGGGATAAGGAAAAAAGAAGTAGAGTCACTTTATGACTATTGGGAGAAATTTAAGAAGTTGTGTGCAAGTTGCCCACAACATGGTATAACGGAGCAGTCCCTACTCCAATACTTTTGCGAAGGCTAAAAATCCATAGAAATGAACATGATAGATGGTGCCAGTGGAGGGGCATTGGTCAACATGACTCCCCAACAAGCAAGGGACTTGATATCCACGATGGCTGCAAATATTCAGCAATTTAGAGCCAATCTTGAACCCACTAGAGGGGTTCACTAGCTAAGTAATTCAACCTTAGAAGATAAAGTTGATAGACTTACTATTATCGTGAATTCTCTTGCTACAGAAAAAGTAAAACCAGCTCGACCATGCAGAATTTGTGCCACACCTGAACATACAACGGAGGCATGTCCTAGTTGATATGATGATACTATGGCCCATTTAGATGCTGTAGGGAATTTTCTTGGGCCACCACAAAGGCGATATGACCCTTACACTAATACCTATAACCCAGGATGAAAAGCCATCCTAACTTGAGTTACGGGATCAACCCATGGTATAACCAACCATACCAAAATTGATTTCCACAATAGCCATAAGATTCAGGTACGTCTCTAGAAACCATGATCAATAAATTAGAAGCTAATATGCTTGATGTAACACCCCATAACCTTAAACTGTCGTCGGAACAGGGTTACGGGGCATTACCAAACCTTTGAGACAAATTTACAAATAATATACAAATAATTGTCTAACATACTATAAAACAATCATAATGTCCCTTTTATGGACCCTCCATGCCCAAAATACGTGTTAGAAGTGAATCAGGACCAATTCGAGTACTTGCGCACACACAGTCATGTGGGCTTAATATAACCTGTAGCACTCCTAACCCATATCCATTATCGGACTAGGGTGAGAAGCATTACCGGATGAATCAGAGCTTGTATAATCATTTCACAAACATAACAAATATCATTCACATATCATACTCAAACATACACATTGAGTCCCTTAAAAAGATCTACGTGACCTTAAACATGCATTATAAGAAAGTGGGACTAAACGGAACTCATACAAAATTTTTTGAAACTTAAACATTTTTCAAAGTTACAAAGGTCACACGCCCGTGTGGTCAGGTAGTGTACCGCACACAGTATTAGACACCCTCGTGTGTCTAGGCCATGGCAAAACAGCAAATACATATTGACTTGGGATACACGACCAAGGACATGCCCATGTGCCTGATCGTGTGAAAACTTGAGGGTACACTAACTTGTGCCACGCAGCCTAGC
Organism: Gossypium stocksii; assembly: GCA_020496765.1. Classification (NCBI taxonomy): domain Eukaryota; kingdom Viridiplantae; phylum Streptophyta; class Magnoliopsida; order Malvales; family Malvaceae; genus Gossypium; species Gossypium stocksii. The sequence goes on along the minus strand of CM035628.1, from coordinate 43,028,626 downwards.
ATACGCCTATGTGTGTTACGGTGTGGCCTACCCAGGCTCACTTCGAAGTGGCCCTCGAGCACCATGGCAGAGACATAAGCTTGTGTCACTGCCTGTGTGGACACAAAATAGGCCATTTACAAGGTCAATATGCCACCCAATTTTGGGTCATTCTTGCAAGTTCAAAACCAATGCATTCCATACCAAATTTTCAGCCAAATCATGCCCAAAACAACCACCAATAAAACCATATCTCAATCAACCAATTTCATACTCATTTTCCATACTAAACTATACCAAATTCACAAGCCAAAACATATCAAAACATATGATTTATAACTTATGTATACCACAATCAATCACATATCATGTAACACCACTAACCCGTATCCATCACCAGACTGGGGTTAGGAGCATTACCAGACAATTTAGAACATTCACAAACATAACAATTGTCATCCACATACCATAGTCAAACATACACATTGAGTCCCTTTAGAAGGTATATGAGACCTTGAACATGCATTAGAAAGGGGTAGGGACTAAACTAAGCTCATACAAAATTTTTCAAAACTTAAACATTTTTGAAAGCTACAGAGGTCACACGCCCCTATGGTCAGCCCGTGTGCCTTACATGGCCTTAGACACACCTGTGTGTCTAAGCCATGGCAAAACAGGGCGTACATTCTGACTTGTACCACACAGCTGAAGACACGCCCATGTGCCAGGCCGTGTGAAATTTAAGGAGGTTACTGACTTGGGTCACACAGTCAATCACACGCCCATGTGCTAGCCCGCGTGCTAACCACGGCCACTGGACATGCCCATGTGCCTAGGCCGTGTCAAACCTGTAAGGTATACTGGCTTAATTCGAAAGTGTACCCCAGGGGACACGCAACCGTGTACTATGACCGTGTGTCATACACGACCGACACACATGCACGTGTCTCTGCTTGTGTGGACAAAAATAGGCCATTCGAAAAGCCAAATTTGCCACCCTTTTCGGGTCATTCCTACAAGCCAAAAACAACACATTTTATATCATCATTTCTTAGCCAATTCACAACCAAAATACACACGATTCATGCCATATAATCCTCATCCAAACTAATAATCAATTTCCTTACTAATTCATACCAAAACATAAGCCAAATTCATACCAAATCCTTTGAAACATAACTTATGACAGCCCTATTTTGACCCTAGTCGGGAAGTGGTTTCGGGACCACAAAACTGAGTCACAAAAATCATTTAACACTATATTCTATGTCTACTATTAGTGAGAAGACATGTGTGAAAATTTCATGTTTTAATTTTATAAACTTATTGGGGAATCATGGAAAAAGGACTTATGTGATAAGAGTTTAAAATGTGCTAGGAAGAATATGGATGACCGAAATATGCATGAGTTAATAATGGAAGGTTTTGCATGTCAAATTGCCCAAATTAAAATAAGTGGCCGGCCATGCTATTGTTTTGTAAGAAATACATGAATTTTATGTTATAAAATAATAGTGAATGGTTGTATAATAATAAAATATAATATATTAAGTTAAATGGGAGATAAAAACAATGTTTTCTTGGTCATTTCTTTCTTCTTACCAAAACCATAAAAAAGAAAAGTGAAGAGAAGAAGCCATAGCTTTCGGCTTGGTCTTTGATTCAATTCAAGGTATGTTGCTTGGATTTTTCTTTGAAACTATGAAATTTGAGGTGGTAAATAGGTCCTTAGCATAGCCCACGTATTGAATTTTTTTTCAAAATAGGAGTGTTATGAACATTCGGTGATTGAATTGATTAGAAGAAATGGTAGTTGTTTTATGTTTTAAATTGTAATGGAGAAAGGTTGAGGTATAAGTGGATTAATTGTGCATATAGGAAGGTGATATGAAACTTTGGAAATTGATTAGGTGATAGAGAATACTTATATTACTGAATAGGAATTTAAAATCTTAATATGTGTGTGATTTAGTTTTAATTGATTAGAAGAGTTTTGAAATAATGCTTAATTTTAAATGTTACCTTGTATGGTGAAGTTAACCAAGAAGAGCATGCGGTTATGGTTCCTTTGTACAAAGATCTAAAGTTGGATGTTATAAGGATATAGATGTATGGGATAAGGGTCACATTCGGCCTTGAATCTATATAAATGAATCATGTTAAGTGTTTTGAGTATGAACTTGTGAGTATGGATTATAATTGAGGTATATTTTTTTTAGTAATATATATGTATATATATGTGCATACCACTTGATAAGTATTATAAGCATGGAGTTTATGAAATCTCAATGAATGGTAAAATTTGTAATCGGTTATGTGGTTATAAACATAATCTTTAAATGTTTGATGCCTTGAGTTATAAATTGATATGTGGATGATTTTTTGATGATATTCGGTGGTAGTATATTTTTTTTAAGAAGAAATAGAATGTGAAGTTATATGTATTTAGGCCAATGCCGAATGCATCCTAAATTACTTGCAAGCATAATAGTTAAAATACATTTTAATACAGAAGGAATTGAATTATTTTTATTTGGTTAATTTAAGCTCAAGATCATAAGGAGCAAAGTTCGGCCAAAGGGAAAGCAAAGGTGGTTGAGTAACTGATCGGAGTTGTTCATCTAATACAAGGTAAGTTTATAAGCAATTAAAAAATGTTTATTTTGTAGGCAAATGTCGAATGGGCAATTGATAATGATTTATTTGAAATTATACATGTAATTTGTTGGTTGGGTATGTGATGTTTCATGGAATTATTTATGTCCTTTTTAGATGTTTATAATGAATGAGACCGGGCATTGGTGTACTTGAACTAAGGCACTATGTGTGCGAAGAACTAAGGCACTATGTTTGCGAAGAACTATGGTACTATGCGTGTGAAGAATTATGGCACTATGTGTGCCAGAGAATAAGGCACTTTGTGTGAGAGTAAGTATATGCACTATTTGGGCGAAATCATTTGCCAAGTACTAAGTGTGCGATATCGGTCATATGGCATTATGTGAGTTAATTGATAGAGAAAATACAAGTTGTAAAAGAAAAGGTATGTATGATGTACGTATAGAATTTATATGATTTGTACTTACTTAGTTATGTTATATTATATGGATTCGAGAAGTGGATTATAAGGTTATGGATAATTAAGATTAAGATCCATTAAAGTATAAAATGCTTGGGAGGAAAGAAAAGAAGAAAGTGGTATTCGGCTAAGTGATGGCATAATTGAACAAAGGTTGATATAGTAAAAAAAAAAAAAGGTTAAATGGAGTGGAATTGGATTAATAGATAGAATAGCATGGTTGTAATTTAATTAGATAAATTAGACAATTGTATGTCATTTATATATACACATTTTTCCGTTTTATGACATTGGTCACTATATTTTCGATGTGTGAATTAAGGCATAGGAGTGCTTAGTAAAATTTGATAAGTATGTTTTAGGTCTACAAAGGAGATATGAGACATAAGATTTTCTTTGTAATACCAAGAATAAATTCGGTTAGTAATGGATGGATATCTTTAATTTACTAAGTCAATTGAGTTATTTCATTTAAGGATTGCTTAGGACTTACTGAGATAATAACTCACTTTGTTTATTTTGTTGTTTTAATTAGATCATCATACCGTGGCAAGCTCGGAATCGTTACGAAGTCATCGCATCTATTGATAACATTTTGGTACCTTTGTAAATATCTTTTAGCTAACACTATGGCATGTATAGAATATATTTTTGGGATGTTTGCTTTGTTATGATATTGTAAATATTTCTAAAGCCATGCGAATATGGCTAAAGGTCTATATTTGGATGTGATAATAGTTTAATTATAAGTCTTGAAGTATTGTTGAATAGAAAAATGTGTGTGCATACTTATGAAATGAATGAGGTAATGTTATGTCCAAATTAAATATTGTGTGTTTGTGAATGATCATGTCCATGTATCCGGTCAAAATGAGAAAATTTCCATATGGATAGTAAGATTTTATTGTGGTTGATGATAGCCTTTAAGCATCTAAGTTTTGCTCCTCTTCTTATGGTATGCGCATATTTGGTATGCATCTCATGGAAATAAATTTTACCAATTGTTTTTGAATAGTTTTATTTACATTAGATTTGGGACTAAGGAATTTAGAAGTAATAAAATTTCTGGTTTTCTACTTATGAGAAACGTTCAAATGTTAAGTTGAGTTCATTATGTCTTAAGACCCTACTCCAGCGATGGTCAGGGGTATTAGAGTGTTACATTTTAATTGGTTTCAGAGCTACAGTTTAGTAGATTCTAGGACTAACGTAGCGCGTGTGTGTCTAGCTATACATGCCATAATGTGAATATATGATAGTGCGATGACTTCTGACGGTTAAATTGTTGTTTTCGTTTAGTAAATGGAACCTGATCCCGAGCAAGCCATAGCGGACGACGTTGAGAGTATAGCGCCTAGTCCCGCGCAAGGGACAGCGCCGATAATTTCTCGACCATCCGCGAGTAATCAAGAGGATAGGGTTAGGCAAGCTCTCTTTTCCTTAATGAATGAGTGGTTTGCCCAGTATACTCGTACAAACCCGACTGCTCAACAAACTCCTAACTCAAATAATCCTCCCCTGGTACCTGTAATGCCTACGACCACTGATCCGATGAGATCAAGCAAACCCCCTGTTGATAAGATCAGGATGTACGGGGCCCAGGAGTTTAGAGCCACAGTTACCGATGATGCTGAGAAAGCTGAATTTTGGCTTGATAATACAATCCGTGTCTTTGATGAGCTATCTTGCACACCCGATGAGTGTTTGAAATGCGCTATATCCTTATTGCGAGATTTAGCCTATTATTGGTGGAGAACTCTGAGTTCAATTGTTCCGAAAGAACGGGTTATGTGGGATTTCTTTCAGGTGGAGTTTCGCAAGAAATATATCAGCCAGAGATTCATTGATCGAAAGCGTAAAGAATTTCTTGAACTTAAACAAGGCCGTATGACCGTAGCTGAATATGAGCGTGAGTTCGTGAGATTCAGTTGTTATGCCTGGGAATGTGTTGCTGATGAAGTTGCCATGTGTAAAAGGTTTGAAGAAGGATTGATTGAAAACTTGAAGCTGCTTGTGGGTATTCTTGAAATAAAAGAGTTCATAATACTGGTTGAACGAGCTTGCAAGGCTGAAAAGCTCAGAAAAGAGAAAAGAAAAGCTGAATCTGAAGCTAAAGATTTACGTAAGAGAACAGTGAGTAAAGTTTCTTTCTCGGCTACGAAGAAGTTTAGAGACGACAGTAATAGATTAAAGGCGACTGCGGGGATTTCTATTCGAGAGCGACCTCCAGTGGATTCTCGAGCTACCTCGATAGCTAGTGTTGGCAGCAATCGACAAGATAAACCTGAGTGTTTACAGTGTGGTAGACGACATGTGGGTGAATGCTGGGGCAAGTCTATCAACAGAGCTTGTTATAGATGTGGTTTGCGAGACCATTTCGTTCGAGATTACACAGAACCTGATGAGAAAAATAAGATGCAGAGTGCGAGATTGAGTGGTGCAACAACTAGGGGTAGGCCACTGAGAAACGTAGGAGGCAGGAGTGGTAATCAGAGAGGGAATTCTGATGCAGCAGTTCAGTCAGAGGCTCGTGCACCCGCCAGAGCCTATGCCATTCTTGCACGAGAGGAGGCATCCTCCCCTGATGTTATCACTGGTACATTCACTCTCTATGATACTAATGTGCTTGCTTTGATTGATCCTGGTTCGACTCATTCTTATGTGTGTGAAACGTTAGTATCCAGTAGGACTCTACCTGTTGAGTCTACTGAGTTTGTGATACGAGTGTCAAATCCTTTGGGCCGATATGTGTTAGTTGATAAGGTGTGTAAGAAATGTCCCTTAATAATCTGAAATTCCTATTTTCTGGCTGATTTGATGTTAATACCCTTTGATGAGTTCGACATTATTCTCGGAATGGACTGGTTAACCGTACATGACGCGGTGGTGAATTGCATGCGAAAAACAACAGATTTACGATGTTCGAATGGTGAAATGATTCAAATTGAATCTAATGATAGGAGCGGATTGCCGATGGTGATATCTTATGTGTTGGCTCGGAAATATATGAAAAAGGGCTATGAAGCTTATCTTGTATATGTACTGGATAGCAAGATATCGGAACGAAAGCTTGAAACTGTGCCTGTGGTTTGTGAGTATCCGGATGTGTTTCCTGAGGAATTACCGAGATTGCCACCTGTTAGAGAAGTTGAGTTCAGCATAAAGTTGGTTCCGGTACGACTCTGATTTCAATTACTCTGTATCGTATAGCACCGACCGAGTTGAAAGAATTGAAATCCCAATTACAAGAGTTGATCGACAGAGGCTTTGCGGGACCTAGCTTCTCACCCTGGGGTGCACCAGTCCTGTTCGTGAAGAAGAAAGACGGAACTATGCGAATATGCTTCGATTATTGTCAACTCAATAAAGTTACGATAAAGAACAAATATCCATTGTAGCGAATAGATGACTTATTTGACCAATTGAAAGAGGCTTCAGTGTTTTCGAAGATTGATTTGCGATCTGGCTATTATGAGTTGCGAGTTAGAGATCCCAACGTGCCTAAGACCGTCTTCAGAACAAGGTACGGACACTATGAGTTTTTATTGATGCCGTTTGGGCTCACTAATGCCCTCGCGATTTTCATGGATCTGATGAATCGGGTGTTCAGACAGTATTTAGATCAATTTGTGGTTGTTTTTATAGATGATATTTTAATTTATTCTCACGATGAGTCCGAGCACGCTGAACACTTGAGGCTTGTGCTTTAGATTTTGCGAGATCATCAGCTGTATGCAAAATTCAGTAGATGTGAGTTCTGGTTGCGCGAGGTCAGCTTTCTGGGACATGTTGTGTCCTCTTCGGGTATTTGAGTCGATCCGAACAAAATTTTAGCCATTCTTGACTGGAAGCCTCCAAGGAATATTTTTGAAGTTCGTAGTTTTTTTGGGACTCGCCGGATATTATCGACGATTCGTTAAAGGTTTTTCAATGATAGCAACACCGTTGACGAAATTGCTTCAGAAAGATATCAAGTTTGAGTGGTCTGAAAAGTGTAAGACAAGTTTCAACCGGCTGAAAACCCTTTTGATAGAAGCTCCAGTGTTAGTTCAGCCAGAGTCCGGTAAAGAGTTTGTAGTTTACAGTGATGCTTAATTGAATGGTTTGGGTTGCGTGTTGATGCAAGAAGGTAGAGTTGTCGCGTATGCTTCGAGACAACTAAAGCCTCATGAGAAAAACTATCCGACGCACGATCTCGAATTAGCTGCTATTGTGTTTGCTTTAAAAATTTGGCGTCATTACCTGTTTGGAGAGAAATGCCACCTTTATTCTGATCATAAAAGCTTAAAATATTTAATGACTCAGAGAGACTTGAATTTGAGACAACGACGATGGCTTGAATTACTGAAAGATTACGAACTTGTCATTGATTATCATCCAGGTAAGGCGAACGTGGTTGCCGATGCTCTCAGTCGAAAATCGCTATTTGCATTGCGGGCGATGAATGTGCACTTGTCTATGTCTGCTGATGACGTGATAATAGCAGAGCTAAAAGCAAAACCCGTGTTAATTCGACAAATTAGTGAGGCTCAGAAAACCGATGGTGAGTTGGTTGATAAACAGGCTCAGTGCGATTCGAATGTGAAATCAGAATTTCAAATCGACGACAATGACTGTTTAAGGTTCAGAGGTCGATTGTGTGTTCCGAAGAATTCAGAGATTGTTTCAAAGATTTTGAGTGAGGCTCATAGCAGCCGAATGTCTGTTCACCCAGGTAGTACAAAAATGTATAATGATCTGAAAAGTCAGTACTGGTGGCACGGTATGAAACGGGACATCTCTGATTTTGTTTCAAAGTGTTTGATATGCCAGCAAGTAAAAGTAGAACATCAGGTGCCTACGAGATTGTTACAGCCGATATTGATACCTGAGTGGAAATGGGATCGTGTCACGATGGACTTTATATCTGGTCTAACGTTGACTTCGAGCCAAAAAGATTCAATCTGGGTTATTGTTGATAGATTGACGAAATCCACTCATTTTATTCCCGTTCATACCGATTACTCACTCGATAAGTTGGCTGAGTTGTATATTTCTCAGATCATGAGATTACATGGGGTGCCCACTTTTATTATTTTGGATAGAGATCCGAGATTCACATCGCGATTTTGGAAGAAATTGCAAGAAGCATTAGGTACTAAGTTGCATTTTAGCACTGCCTTCCATCCCCAAACCGATGGTCAATCAGAGCGAATTATTCAGATACTTGAGGACATGATGAGATGTTGTATTCTTGAGTTTAGGGGCTCGTGGGAACGATACTTACCTTTGATTGAATTCTCTTACAACAATAGTTTTCAATCAAGTATCAAGATGGCACCATACGAGGCATTATACGGTCGTAAATGCCGTACACCACTGTTTTAGACTGAACTGAATGAAAATAAGATATACGGAGTTGATTTAATCAGGGAAGCGGAGGAAAAGGTGAAAGTAATTTGTGATAGTCTGAAAGCAGCATCGGATCATCAAAAATCATATACAGATATGAAACGCAAGGATATTGAATATCGGATTGGTGACAAAGTATTTCTGAAGGTCTCACCTTGGAAAAAGTTACTCCGATTTGGCCGTAAAGGTAAATTGAGTCTGAGATTCATCGGGTCGTATGAGATCTCAGAACGGGTTGGACCAGTTGCATATAGATTGATTTTGCCTCCCGAACTCGAAAGGATTCACAATGTTTTTCATGTCTCGATGCTCTGTCGATATAGATTCGACCCTTCGCATGTGATCAGCCCATTAGAAATTGAGATTCAGTCTGATTTGAGTTACGAGGAAGAACCAGTCAGTATTTTGACTCGAGAGGTGAAAGAATTGAGGAATAAGAAAATTTCGCTAGTTAAAGTATTGTGGATAAAACACAGAGTCGAAGAAGCAACTTGGGAACTTGAGGACTCGATGAGAGCACATTACCCAAATCTATTCGCCGGTAAGATTTTTCGAGGACGAAAATCCCAAAGGGGGAAAGTTGTGACAGCCTTATTTTGACCCTAGTCGGGAAGTGGTTTCGGGACCACAAAATCGAGTCACAAAAATAATTTAATGCTATATTCTATGTCTATTATTAGTGAGAAGACACGTGTGAAAATTTCATGTTTTAATTTTATAAATTGAATGTGGAATCATGGAAAAAGGACTTATGTGATAAGAGTTTAAAATGTACTAGGAAGAATAGGGATGACCGAAATATGCATGAGTTAATAATGGAAGGTTTTGCATGTCAAATTGCCCAAATTAAAATACGTGGCCGGCCATGCTATTGTTTTGTAAGAAATACATGTATTTTATGTTATAAAATAATAGTTAATGGTTGTATAATAATAAAATATAATATATTAAGTTAAATGGGAGATAAAAACAATGTTTTCTTGGTCATTTCTTTCTTCTTACCGAAACCACAAAAAAGAAAAGTGAAGGGAAGAAGCGATAGCTTTCAGCTTGGTCTTTGATTCAATTCAAGGTATGTTGCTTGGATTTTTCTTTGAAACTATGAAAGTTGAGGTGGTAAATAGGTCCTTAGCATAGCCCACGTATTGAATTTTTTTTCAAAATGGGAGTGTTATGAACATTCGGTGATTGAATTGATTAGAAGAAATGGTAGTTGTTTTATGTTTTAGATTGTAATGGAGAAAGGTTGAGGTATAAGTGGATTAATTGTGCATATAGGAAGGTGATATGAAACTTTGTAAATTGATTAGGTGATAGAGAATACTCATATTGCCGAATAGGAATTTAAAATCTTAATATGTGTGTGATTTAGTTTTAATTGATTAGAAGAGTTTTGAAATAATGCTTAATTGTAAATGTTACCTTGTATGGTGAAATTAACCAAGAAAAGCATACGATTATGGTTCCTTTGTAGAAAGATCTAAAGTTGGATGTTATAAGGATATAGATGTATGGGATAAGGGTCACATTCGGCCTTGAATCTATATAAATGAATCATGTTAAGTGTTTTGAGTATGAACTTGTGAGTAGGGATTATAATTGAGGTATATTTTTTTAGTAATATATATGTATATATATGTGCATACCACTTGATAAGTATTATGAGCATGGAGTTTATGATTCTCAATGAATGGTAAAATTTGTAATCGGTTATGTCGTTATAAACATAATCTTTAAATGTTTGATGCCTTGAGTTATAAATTGATATGTGGATGATTTTGTGATGATATTTAGTGGTAGTATATTTTTTTTAAGAAGAAATAGAATGTGAAGTTAGATGTATTTAGGCCAATGCCGAATGCATCCTAAATTACTTGCAAGCATAATAGTTAAAATACATTTTAATACAGAAGGAATTGAATTATTTTTATTTGGTTAATTTAAGCTCAAGATCATAAGGAGCAAAGTTTGGCCAAAGGGAAGGCAAAGATGGTTGAGTAGCTGATCGGAGTTGTTCATCTAATACAAGGTAAGTCTATAAGCAATTAAATAATGTTTATTTTGTAGGCAAATGTCGAATGGGCAACTGATAATAATTTATTGGAAATTATGCATGGAATTTGCTGGTCGGGTATGTGATGTTTCATGGAATTATTTATGTCCTTTTTAGATGTTTACAATGAATGAGACCGGGCATTGGTGTACTTGAACTAAGGCACTATGTGTGCAAAGAACTATGGTACTATGTGTGCGAAGAATTATGGCACTATGTGTGCGAGAGAATAAGGCACTTTGTGTGCGAGTAAGTATATGCACTATGTGTGCAAAATCATTTGCCGAGCACTAATAAGGCACTTTGTGTGCGAGTAAGTATATGCACTATGTGTGCAAAATCATTTGCCGAGCACTAAGTGTGCGATATCGGTCATATGACATTATGTCAGTTAATTGATAGAGAAAATACAAGTTGTAAAAGAAAAGGCATGTACGATGTATGTATAGAATTTATATGATTTGTACTTACTTAGTTATGTTAGATTATATGGATTCGAGAAGTGGATTATAAGGTTATGGATAATTAAGATTAAGATCCATTAAAGTATAAAATGCTTGGGAGGAAAGAAAAGAAGAAAGTGGTATTCGGCTAAGTGATGGCATAATTGAACAAAGGTTGATATAGTGAAAAAAAAAAAAAAGGTTAAATGGAGTGGAATTGGATTAATAGATAGAATAGCATGGTTGTAATTTAATTAGATAAATTGGACAATTGTATGTCATTCATATATACACATTTTTCCGTTTTATGACATTGGTCACTATATTTTCGATGTGTGAATTAAGGCATAGGAGTGCTTAGTAAAATTGGATAAGTATGTTTTAGGTCTACAAAGGAGATATGAGACATAAGATTTTCTTTGTAATACCAAGAATAAATTCGGTTAGTAATGGATGGATATCTTTAATTTACTAAGTCAATTGAGTTATTTCGTTTAAGGATTGCTTAGGACTTACTGAGATGATAACTCACTTTGTGTATTTTGTTGTTTTACTTAGATCATCGTACCGTGGCAAGCTCAGAATCGTTACGAAGTCATCGCATCTATTGATAACATTTTGGTACCTTTGTAAATATCTTTTAGCTAACACTATGGCATGTATAGAATATATTTTTGGGATGTTTGCTTTGTTATGATATTGTAAATATTTCTAAAGCCATGCGAATATGGCTAAAGGTCTATATTTGGATGTGATAATAGTTTAATTATAAGTCTTGAAGTATTGTTGAATAGAAAAATGTGTGTGCATACTTATGAAATGAATGAGGTAATGTTATGTCCAAATTAAATGTTGTGTGTTTGTGAATGATCATGTCCACGTATTCGGTCAAAATGAGAAAATTTCCATATGGATAGTAAGATTTTATTTTGGTTGATGATAGCCTTTAAGCATCTAAGTTTTGCTCCTCTTCTTATGGTATGCGCATATTTGGTATGCATCTCTTGGAAATGAATTTTACCAATTGTTTTTGAATAGTTTTATTTACATTAGATTTGGGACTAAGGAAATTAGAAGTATTAAAATTTCTGGTTTTCTACTTATGAGAAACGTTCAAATGTTGAGTTGAGTTCATTATGTCTTGAGACCCTACTCTAGCGATGGTTAGGGGTATTAGAGTGTTACATAACTCATTAAATACCACATTCCATCTCTTATCAAAGCTTACCAAAATCACCATATAGTTTATACCAAAATGACCATTTCACATTAGGCCATATAAGCATCATAAAACTTATCAAATTTGCATTACTTATCACATACCAAAACTGATGTGATATGATAATCGTACCGCAAAACTAAACTATGGTCACGATAAAGGCAGGCGCACCTATCGAACAGTAGTATAGCTTATGGCAAGACTGGAATGTCGAATCCTCAAGGACTAAAAGTACTAGTAATAGCTCTCTTTTTATTATCTAGCCTAAAAGTAAAGGGGATTTGTTTTAACTAAAATTAACTAACTAGCTAAGAATGCACAAGAGTGAATTGGGAAAATAACTTTGGGAAAATCGATAAGAAGGACAATACCCATGGAAGAATCCACCTAGACTTCACTTATTACTTGACTCTGTATTAGATGCTTTATTCACTTGACTTGATCCGTCAAATTCCCTAATTTATGTTAATATCTCTTTCAAGACTAAAAACAACTAACTCTAGGTTGATTAATTGAATTTCTTTCTAATTAAAACCCCTATTGTTGCATTAACTCGATCTATGGATTCCCTTATTAGATTTGACTCTAATTCGGTAGATTTATGTCGCCCTATCTCTAGGGTTAACATCAACTCTGCTTAATTACATTGGATCTACTCCTAAACAGGGACTTTTGCTCCACTGAATAAGCACATTCAACTTGAATTAATATCCTGAAATATTAACACAAGAATTAATGAACATAATTAAGAACAAATCAAGTATTTATCATATAATTCAAAAACTAATAAGATTCATCTTAGGTTTTATCCCCCTTAGGTATTTAAGGAGTTTAGTTCATAATTGTGAAAGAAAACATCTTAGAAATTGGAAAACAACAAAACATAAGAAAACCCAAAAACTTCAAAGAAAATTGAGGGGAGATCTTCAGACTTGATGGAGATCCTGCTTCTGAGATGACTTTGATGGCATTCCTTGAGTAATTTTCTGCTTTGTACTTTATGTGTCCCTTTTAATCCTCTTATAGGGTGTTTAAATAGACTTTGGAATGTCCAAACTACCTAAAAATTAGCCTTTTCTGAGTAGAATTGAAATAGGGCTCGACAGGGACACGGGCATATGATTTGCCCGTGTGAAGGTGCCCAGGCCGTGTGCAATACTGACTTGGTTAATCATCGACACGGCCATTACACACGGGCATGTGGCTAGCATGTGTGTCACATACAAGCATATAGTGTACCCGTGCGGAAGCTTCTAGGCCGTGTTGAATACTGATTTTGGCCCATTTTGTCTTTTTTGGCCCGTTTCTTACTCTTTTCACTTTCCAATGCTCACCTAAGTATAAAATATGAAATTAAACGATTAGGAGCATCAAATTCGTTAAAATTATAAGGAAAATCATCCAAAAATATACCAAACACAGGATAAAAATATGTTGAATTTATGGTTTATCAAAAACAAACCACAAATTCAACCAAAACCTAGCCATATCACATGGCATAACATATATACAACTCAAAATTATATCACATACTATCCTGACTATACATGCCATACTTAATATTTATACATTTAAAAGGTACCAAAATCAAGTTTGATAGTGTGGTCATGATCCTTGACGATCCCCAAGCACCCAGTAGCTTCGATATCTATGAGACAACACAGACACACACAAAGTAAGCTACAAAGAGCTTAGTAAGCCATATACGAATAAATTGATCAAAAAACATAATCATAGCTCATTTTAATCAAGTAATATCATGGAAAAACATAATTATAAGATCACATTTCTCATATATATCACATGATCTTCTATCTCTTGCATTTAATACATCTCATTCTCAAGTACTCTTACATATTTCATAAGTTCACAAATGAACAATATCATACCTTTCAATTTCAAACAAAGCATTTGTTTCATACGCAACAGAATCAGATGCTCATTCGTATACTCATTCAAATCTCAAAATTGCCCGTTGAACCATACGATATGCGGATAGCTTAGAAAGCTCATACAATGCCAACGTCCCAAACGTGCTCTTACATGTAATCAAATATTGATGCCTCTGTCTCAGGCAGGGTCTTACACGAAAACAAATGCGATGCAAATGTCCCAGACATGGTCTTACACGTAAATCACAAATCAATGCCAATGTCCCAGACTTGGTCTAACACGAAAACACATATCAGATCCTATGTCATGACAAAATGTATCCTTACTATCCCTAGGATTGTACGGGGCTTTTTGGACGTCATCGTATTATCAAAACTTTCTCAGATTTCACATATTCAGCTCAAATTGCCATATATCACAATTCATTTACATATAAACAAATATAACTCGATTTAATGCATTTATTTATATATCAACTTACCTCGTTCAGATTCGAACGGATGAAAACGACTATTCAACAATTTTTGACTTTCCCCAATCTAATTTTGTTTTGTTTGGTTCCTGATCTAAACACATTCAAATTTAACTTATTCAATCTCATATTTATTCAAATCAATCCATAAACACAAATTTAGGGCATTTTCCAAATTAGCCCTCACATTTGCACATTTTGACATTTTAGTCCCTATTTCACAAAATCACAAAAGACACAAAATTCGCTAAGACCATAGCTTGGCTGAATCTTTATGGCTTTCATCTAAGCCCAAACAACATTTTTATTTCATAATTTAGTCCTCCAAATTTTCATTTTTCACAATTTAGCCCAAATACTCAATTTCATCAAAAATTCAAATACAAAACATATTTATCTATCACATATCTTTCATTTTTCATCAATTAACTTCACAAAGCTCACAAAATCAACAATGGCATAACCCAAAATCAATATCAAATTCTAAAATTGAGATATGGGCTTTAGAGAACATGAAGCAACGATTACAAAAATGTAGAAATCATTAAAAACAGATCAAATTACATACCTTAATTTTGTTTAACCATGGCCAAATGAAACAAAGCATAAACCCTTTCTTTTTCTTTCTAGTTTCGGTGGAAGAACATGATAATGTCCATCAAATTGTTTTTTCTAATAACTTTAATAACTAAATACCAATTTTAACCTTATTAATTAAATTTATAAAACACATAAAACAATGTCATTTATGACCACTCATATAACCAATGGTCCATTTATAACATATGGACCTCTCTTTTATAAAGACACGTCAATTCGGCCATTAATCAAATAGAAGGACAATTTTGCACTTTCTACGATTTAGTCCTTTTCTCAAATTAAGCACACAAATAGACAAATTAATTCACGAAAAATTCATAGATATAAATTCACATATTATAAGTATGGAAAATAATATTAAAATATTTTTCTGACTCAGATATGTGGTCCCAAAGCCACTATTCTAACTAGGGTCAAAACTGGGTTGTTAAACTGTCCCCCTTAGGGATTTTCGTCCCCAAAAATCTTACCGTTAAATAGATTTGGATATTGCGGTCTCATAGCATCTTCAGGCTCTCATGTAGCCTCTTCTACACTGTGTCGATGCCACAATACTTTTACTAACAGAATTTTCTTGTTTCACAATTCTTTCATCTCTCGAGCTAAGATACAGATTGGTTCTTCCTCATATGACATATTAGACTGAATTTCTACCTCTGTCAGAGTAACCACATGTGAAAGGTTAGATCTGTGTTGTCCCAGCATTGATACATGAAATACGTTATGGATCTTTTCAAACTCAAGTGGCAATAACAATTTATAAGCAACTGGCCCGACATGTTCAATGATATCATACGGTCCGATGAACCTCGGAATCAATTTGCCTTTTCTACCGAATCAGAATAGTTTCTTCCACGGAGATACTTTTAGAAACACTTTTTCACCTACTTCAAATTCAATATCTTTCTATTTCAAATCTGTATATGATTTCAAACGATTGGAAGCTATTTTTAGACTATCACGGATCACCTTCACTTTCTGTCTGTTTCTTTTATCAAATCAATCCTGTAAATCTTGTTTTTACTAAGCTCAGTCCAATATAATGGTGTACGGCATTTTCTACCATATAAGGCTTCATATGGTGCCATTTTGATGCTCGATTGAAAGCTATTATTATATGCGAATTCAATAATGGAAAATACTATTCCCACGTACCTTCAAACTCAAGAATGCAACATCTCAACATATCCTTAAGTATCTGAATAATCTGCTCGGATTGACCATCTATTTGCAGGTGAAAAGCAGTACTAAATTGTAATTTCGTACCAAAACCTCTTGCAATTTCTTTTAGAATCGGCAAGTGATTCTCAGATGTCTATTTGACACAATGGACAATAGTATCCTGTGCAATCTCACAATATCAGAAATATAAATCTCAGCTAACTTTTCAAGTCAATCAATTACAACCCAGCTTGCATATTTCTTTCTCGGAGATAGGGGCAAACCTGAAATAAAATCTATCGTCACTCAATCCCATTTCCACTCGAAAATCATAATCGGTTTTAATAAACTAGAGGGCACCTGATGCTCAGCTTTAACTTGCTGACAGATCAAACATCTCGAAACATAGTCAGAGATATCCCTTTTCATTCCTGGCCACCAGTACAGCTGTTTCAAGTTATTATACATTTTTGTGCTTCGCGGATGTACAGATAATCTACTACTGTGAGCTTTACCTAAAATCATCGGAATCAACTCTGGATTTCTCGAAACACAAATTCGATCTCAAAATCTCAAACAATCATTAACATCAACTCAGAATTCAGAATCAGAATCATACTGTGTTCGTTTGGCTATCAATTCATTATCAACTTTCTAAGCTTCACAAGTCTACTAAATAAACTATGGTCTCGCTTTTAATTTAGCTAAAACAAAACCATCATTAGATATAGTTAATTGAGTATTCATTGCTCGTAATGCAAATAGTGATTTCTAACTCAAAGCATCAGCTACAACATTCGCTTTACCTGGATGATAATCAATCACAAGCTTGTAATCTTTTAACAGTTCTAACCTTATTATTTGTCACAGATTCAAATCCTTCAGAGTCATCAAGTATTTCATACTTTTATGATCAGAAAACACGTGGCATTTCTCACCAAACAAATAGTGGTGCCATATTTTCAAAGCAAATATTATCGCAACTAATTCAAGATCATGTGTCGGATAATTCTTTTCGTGCGGCTTTAACTGTCTCGAGGCATACGTTATGATTTTGCCTTTTTGCATCAAAACACAACCTAGTCCGTTTAGCGAAGCATCATTGTAAATCACATATTCCTTACCCAACTCTAGCTGCACGAGTACCGGAGCTTCGGTCAACATAGCTGTAACACCTCAAACCCGGCCCAAACGTTATGGCCAAGTCTGGTGTGTCACATGACCTACAACTAACCATATTACCTGGTTTACTAAGATTAGAGTGAGCTGTACAAAATTGATATTTAAGTCTTAAGAGAAATTCCCAGTTTATTGATGAACATCCTATTCAATTTGAATCGTGTAATGTGATTTTGAAAACACTCGATTAATTTTAAGAATAATTTGCGCAACTATATTCAAAAGAATTAAAGTAGTGTATGATTAAGTAATTTAAAACCCCAAAATAAAAATAATTAGAGCGGCCTTATTACAAACCCAAAACCATAATAAACATAATTTAAAAATAAATACGAAAATAAAATAAGTTAAAATAGAACTTAATTAAACAACTGTAGTCCATGTGGCCAATTGAATCCCTTCCAGGTCTAAGTCCACCGATCTAGGGCTCACCTGTATTGATGGAAAGAAAGGGGTGAGTTTGGAAACTCGGTGTGTAAGGAAAGCCCATCTAGAGCCTAATTTAGCTCAAGCCCACTGGGCTTAAGCCCTATCCAGTCTCAGTAATTATTGGGCCGAAGCCCTATCCAGATACAGAAAACTGGGCCTCAGCCCTTTTCAGATGACAGTACGACCCATAGGCCCATTTCAGTAGTAGAATAGATTTTAATTATGAATGCAAGCCCATTACATGTAGGGAGTCTACTCAACCTACCCAACCACTACACTCTACCCGTACCAGCTCTACACTCCATGTGGGGAATAACTCAACCTACCCAGCGCTACACTTTACAGTTGCAGCATAGCTGCTCAGATAACAAAAAGATGAGGCAAAGCCTCCAGTACGTGGTCAAGCCACTTTCAGAACTTCCTCCATCAATAACCCAGCCCCATGCAACAGATATTCATGATATGGCGTACAGTAAACAAAAACAGTAAATCATGCATTTCAGTCAAATTTAGCCCTAGGGGTATAACAGTCCTTTAGCACCTAGGGGTAAAATAGTCATTTCGCACTTACAGAGATATTTCAGTAATTATACCAATTTTTAGGGCTTTCGTGGACATTTTAATCAGTAATAGACTAACCTTTACCTCTGTAGCTTATTTAGCCCATTTTAGTAGATTAAAGTCGTTGGGCCCTAAAACCCCTAATGGGCCCTACAGTGCCAATTAGCTAATTTAGCCCATCCAGTCCAATTTTTACGATTTATTTACCCGTTTTAGCAGTTTTTTAGACCTACAGTCTACCAATACGCATTTATTGCCTATTTTTACCCATATGGGCCCGTAAGCCCGTAAGCCCGTTGGGCCCAGTTTTAGCCTATCAAGGCCTAATTTATCGAAGTGCACGAAATTGCACATTCAACAAACTTACCACTCGTGATTATGGATCCAATGATTCCCAAATGACTTATGAGCGTTCGCATGCTCACAAGCCCACGAAATGCCAAAATTTTGGCATTTCAGCTTTTGCCGAATTAAACTACAAGAGGGTGTTCGATACACACCTGATTTGCGACGACTGCTAATGAGATCTCCCAGGATATCCTACAATCAATTACTAGACACATCAGATCCAAAATACAATGACAATCTCCATAATTCTACTTACCATAATCGGCCATCACCACCTACGGCCCTTGAGATCTTACCTTTACCGAAACTAGTGACTAGATCTAGATCTAGTCATTCCAAATATCCAAGCCTTTTATGCTCCTTGCTAGATCGCCCCTTCCACTACAAGTACACATAAAACCAATTAAAAGAACTGCCTTTACCTATCATGACATTCGACGGCCTCCCTAATGAGTTTAGGGATTTTGACTTTTCTTAAATTCAAAGGTAACGAGTAGATCTGAGATGATGAGTACTTACCATAGGTTTTCCTTAATCAAGGTGATTCTTCTACTCAGATCTGATGTAGATCTAGCCCCTAAACACTAGCAGATTTTGAATCTTAGAGATCTAAGGATTCGGCTATATATCCCTAAAAACTATGGTGTTTTTGGCTTTTTAAGTGGTGAAAGAAGATATGATTTGAGACTATGGTTGGAGGGGTGTTTGTTGACAGAGCCTAAGGGTTTGAAGAGTATGAAATTCGGCTACAAGTGAGGAAAAAGAAAGGGGGTTCAGCTATAGGCAAATCGGCACAGGAAGCAACCTTTCGAGATTTCAGCTTTTAGTAGTTGATGTCTGAAGAGAATAAAATGAAAGATGAGGGAGGAGGTGAGGTGATTTCAGTTAGGGAGGAAAAGAAAAAGAAAGAATGGAAGAGAAGAGAAGAGAAGGAAGAATTTGGCACCAAGGAAAGCTTACTTGAGTTTTTTAGCTTTTTTGCGACACTAAGAAAAGAATAGAACGAAAGTGAAGGCTCTAGGTGGCTAACTCTAATTTGGTAAGCCAGTAAAGAAAATAAAGCTTGCTCTACTAGCCAATCACACCAACGGCCCAATCCCCCTAAGGCCCTAGCTGAATGCTACCTAAGCTCTATCACATGCCCAGCACATGCACAAAAATAAAAGTACCATCTGCTTACCTTGCGACTTGAACTCTAGCCCTTAAACTCAGTCCACATGCCACTTTTTTAGGAACTTAGTGGCGCCACCTTGCCACTTTACCAAGGCCCTCTTTTAGTCTTCATTTACTAACTTTTTCTTAAAGGCTCACTTAACCAAGTCCCCCTTTACTTAAAAATCAAAATTGATATTTTTGTCGGGTTTTAACTTAGGCTTAGGCCTTCTAAAGGCCCACATTTAAACACAATTTCAGCATCTAAAACACCAAAATTGCAAAACTTCACCATAAATCTCGAAAACCCAAAAAGTCCCAAAATTTAGGGCGTTACAATAACTTTCAACTGATCAAAATTGTTCTGACATTTATCAGACCATTCAAATTTCACATCCTTTTACAACAATCTCGTCAACGGAGTTGCAATCATAAAGAAGCCTTTTACAAATCGTCGATAGTATCTGGTAAGTCCCAGAAAACTACGAACTTCAAAAACATTTCTCGGAGGCTTCCAATCCAAAATAGCTGATATTTTGCTCAAATCAACCCAAATACCGGATGCTGATACAATATGGCCCAAAAAGCTAACTTCGTGTAACCAGAATTCACATTTACTGAATTTTGCAAATAGTTGTTTATCATGCAAGGTTTGAAGCACAACTCAAATGCTCAGCATGTTCACTTTCATTCCGCGAATAAATTAAAATGTTGTCAATGAACACAACAACAAATTGATCTAAATATAGTCTCAAAATTCTATTCATCAAATCCATAAAGACAAAAAGAGAATTCATTAGTCTGAAAGGCATAACTTAGAATTCATAGTGTCCGTACCTCGTTCGAAAAGCTATTTTTGGAATGTCTGAATCTTTTACTCTCAACTGATAATAACCCGATTTCAGATCTATTTTTGAAAACACAGTAGCACCTTTCAACTGATCAAACAAATCATCAATTCTTGGCAGAGGATATTTATTCTTTATAGTCACCTTGTTCAGCTAACAGTAATCAATACACATTCTCATCGTACCATCTTTCTTTTTCACAAACAGAACTAAAGCACCCCATGGTGAGAAACTCGATCTTGCAAATCCTCTATTGGTCATCTCTTGCAACTGAGATTTTAATCCTTTCAATTCAGTCAAAACCATTCTATATGGAGCTATCAAAATCTGAGTTTTTCTTGGCACTAATTCTATGCCAAACTTGACTTCTCAGATCAGAGGTAATCCCGGAAGTTCTTCAGGAGGTACATTAGGGAATTCACAGACAATAGGCATTGATTCAGTTTTCTTTTATATCACTTTCAAATCGATCACATAAGAAAGGTAGGCTTCCCAACCCTTTCTCACATATTTCAGAGCTTTCATTGCAGATGTCACAGCAAGTAACCCTTTTAAGTCACTAGATTCAATTCAGGCAATTTCATCATTCTTGCATCTCAGATCAATAACTTTCCAGTTGCAGTTTACAACAGTATCAGGCAAAGTTAGCCAATCCAAACCCAAAATTATATCAAATTCATCAAAGGGTAATAGCATCAGATTAGCCGAAAAATAGATATCTTGAAACATGAACGAATAGTTCTTGCAAACTTTGTCAACTAGGACACTGTTGCCTAAGGGGTTCGATACTCTAATTACGAATTCAGTAGACTCTACAGGCAACGTCTTACTATGTACTAAATTCATGCATATATAAGAGTGCGTATGTAACACCCCAAACCCGGCCTAAAAATTAGGCCCTAATCTGGCGTGTCACATTGAAGTGTTTTTCGAAACCATGTTCTCATTGAAACTCTTCTTGATATTTAAGAACTTGTGTAAAGACTTAGTTTGTGTTCGTTGAATTTTAAAATGTGGTTCATTGAAAAGTTAATCACCTTCACAGATGTTACTAATCTCGTTGAAAATATTTTATAGTTGCGGAAGCTAACTTGAAGTAAGGAAGTTTAAAATGTATGTTTTTGAAAACAGAAACTGGTTTGAAAACTCGTTTACGTTTAACAGATATAGAACATAATAAAATCCCAAACTTAAAAAAAAATCTAGTGAAGCCTTATTACATAAATTAAAACCCAAAATGAAATTTAAGTCATATATAAAGTCCAAACATATAAACTGCAGTTGTGTGGCCACCTCTGAGTCCCTCATAGCACCAATCCTCCTAAAGCTGGGGATTACCTGCACAGTTAGTCAGAAGGGTTAGTCTACGAAAAACTAAGTGTGTAATCCCTTTAATTAGCAAGCAATCAGTCATTCAGAATACAGTATCCGACTGGGTCAGAGCCCATCAGCAGAATCAGGTGGGCCTAGCCGATACAGAAACAGTAACTGTGACAGCCTGATTTTTGACCCTAATCGGAACAGTGGATTCGGGACCACGAATCTGAGACAGAAAATATTTTTATCTTTATATTAGGCATTTATTTTGTGTGAATTGATATCCGTAAAATTTTCGTACGTTAATTCGACTGTTTGTGTGCTTAATTTAGAAAAAGGGGCTTAATAGCATAAAATGAAAATGTGGTAGTTAATTGTGTAAAGGATCAATTGAACGTGTCTTTATATTGTGAAGTGTTTATTACTCAATTATACCATTGAAACAGGGAGTGGAAAGTATTAACCATAGCATAAAAGGGTGGTATATTTTATAATAAAGGTTATTTTGGTAAAGTTATAATTAATATAGTTATAATAAAACATAAAACATAAAAAAATGAAGCCATTTGAGCCTTGTCATTGCTGAAATAAGGAAGAAGAAAAGAAAAGATTCATAGTTGGGTATTTGGCACTTATAAATTCAATTTGAAGGTATGTTTTAGTTTGGTTTTCAATAATTTTTATGTTTTTGGATTCGTTGCTTCATATAGTATAAAACCCATGATCGTATTTTTGTATTTGATGTGTATTTCAAAGGTTACCATGGTTGAGAGCTTTGAGTAATTGATAGTTTAAATAGATGAATTGATGTTATGTTTAAATTTTAAGTTTTACTTTAGAAATTTTAATGAATTTGTAGTAATAGGATTAAAATGTTAAAATATTAGCTAAAGGGGTTAATTTCTTAAATTAATGAAATGTGAAGGATTTTAAGTAGACTTATGGTATTCAGCTAATATTTGAAATAAGAGATTACTTCCATTTAATGTAATTTGATTTTTGGGATTTAATTGTCGAATGTGACTATTAGTAGGGGTGAAATCGACAAATTGTTGAAATGTTTATATTGGATTGAATTGAATAAAAATTTAGTTTAATTGGGTCTCCTTTGAAAACTGAAGCTCAAGAAGAAAGGAAATCAAATTCGGATAGGGGAAGGCTAAATTAGATGAGTAGTCGAAATTTCTGTTCGTTGATATCCGAGGTAAGTCATTAACTTGTTTTATGTACTAAATTTTACTAATGAATTGATATAGGTGTTAAATTGAATTTTTAGAAGATTACTACATGTTTGCCGAATATGAATTCAATTGATAATAATATGCACTATGTGTTAAATGTGATTACCTATTATGAAATGAATGAACAAATATGTGTTTATATTCGATATTGATGATTTTGGTTGGAGACTTATGTTAAAATAGTATGTACTAGTATTTTAGTATTTGAACCTTGTATATTTAGTTTGGAAATGAATGGATATAAATGATTTAACAACATGAGAGTGTACCTACTTTGAGTAGTTGGGTTTGATTCAGGCTTATTGCCTAGCAGGCTTAGTGCCGGTGAACATATTCAGGCTTATTGCCTAGCAGGCTTAGTGCCAGTGAACATATTCAGGCTTATTGCCTAGCAGGCTTAGTGCTGGTATTTAATTCAGGCTTAGTGCCTAGCAGGCTGAATGCCAGTGACTTAAATTCCAAATTATGATTATGAGGATTCAAGCGTAATGAAAGAAGCGTTTGAGTGGAAATTTGAGCTAAGTAACCTACATTATATTCGGCCAAATAGGTATGTATATGTGCTCGGTTGTTTAAATATTGATTGGTTTATGCTATGAAGGCATGTATGAAGGTGATTTGGTGTTCAAAGTTAAGGAAATTATTTGGTGAATGTAACTTGCACTTGTAATGGGTAAATAATGTTAAAAGGGTGCCAGAATTGGGATATGTATAAGTAAGTGTGTATACTGGGTTAAAGTATTCGGTTTATGATGTACATGATCTCACATTGAGATAATGCTATGTGAATATAGGAAATTCCGTAAGCAACTTGTGTAATAATACTTGTTTATGATATTTTTATTTTGTTAACAAAATGTATAGGTTAGACTAGGTTAACTTTTGTATTTTGAATGATGTGTATATTTAAATTGCAATGCGAAAATGGCTGGTTATATAGTTATGTGAAATTTCAATATTATGCTATGCTAGGTTGGTTTTGTTTCGTATTATATGAAATAGAAAAGTATATATATATGTGTGTGTGTGTTTCTATTTTTGAATGGTTCGGCCCTTGGTGAATATAGGTAGTGGTGGTAGACTATATATAATTATGTAGGTGATATTTTAATGGTTAAAGTGATGAAATAAACTAAAAGTGCATTTAATAATATGGATGTGTTTATTCGGCTAGTGAAATAGTATTTGACCAAATGAATAGTGACACTATTCGAATAAAGTTAGATGGTTTATGAATTATTAGTGATTCTTGCGCATATGCTATTATATATATATGATGAGTTTTGAGTTGATATTATTTTTAGTCTAAAAACTTATTAGGTTGAATACTTCTAAGTGCATTTACAAATTGGTTTAAATGATGGAAATGAAACGGATAAGCATGTCTACTTTCGATTAAATAAGTAAAACTTAAGCAAATGAATAGTTACCTTTTTATAAGATGCACATTTGGTATAAGACTAGTCACTTATGCTTGAAAATTATTATTATAGTGATATGTTTGATATACGATATGAAATGATTTGAAATGGAATTAGGTTAATTATGTTTAGAATCTACTTGATTTAAGATATTCGTATATATATATGTGTGTGTATTGATTAAATGTTGTCTTTGGTCTCGTAATGCCTCGTAACCAATTCCGGCGACGGAGAAGAGTTAAGGGTGTTAAATTTTAATTGGTATCAGAGATACGATTTAGTCGATTTTGGGACTAATGTAGCGAGTGTGAGTCTAGCTATACATGCCATAATATGATACTGTGATAGTGTGATGATTTCTGACATTTTTAAAATGTGCTTTATATAGTAAATGGATCCCGACAGAGCAATAGCTGATGATGTTGAGAGTGTAGCGCCTACTTCCACGCAAGGGACAACGCCAGCTGAATCTCGGCTGATTTTGAACAATGAGGGAGAGGCTAAAAAAGCCTTTTTCTAAATCATGAATGAATGGTTCTCAGAATTTGTACGAAATAATCTGACTACACAACCACCTTTACCCCTAAATAATCCACTTCCGATACCTGTGGTACCTTCAACGGTCGATCCATTGAGGTTGAATAAGCCCCCAGTTGATAAAATAAGAAAATACGGGGCTGAAGAGTTCAGAGCCATAGCTAGTGATGATGCTGAGTGGGCCGAGTTCTGGCTCGATAATACTATTCGTGTATTCAACAAACTATCATGTACTCCTGACGAGTGTTTGAAATGTGCCGTGTCTCTGTTACGCGATGCTGCCTATCATTGGTGGAATACTTTGATTTCAGTGGTGCCGAGAGAGTGGGTTACGTGGGAGTTCTTTCAAACTGAATTTCGTAAAAAGTATATCAGTTAGAGATCCATAGATTAGAAGCGTAAGGAATTTCTCAAGCTTAAACAGGGTCGCAGGACTGTTACTGAATACGAGTGAGAATTTGTCAACTTAGTAGATATGCCCGAGAGTGTATTTTGATTGAAGCTATCATGTGTAAATGCTTTGAAGATGGGTTGAATGAGGATATTAAGTTGTTGGTTGGTATTCTTGAATTTAAAGAGTTTGTAGTGTTGGTTGAGCGAGCTAGTAAAGCTGAAGAGCTTAGAAAAGAAAAGAGAAAGGCTGATTTTGAAGCTAAAGACTTCCACAAAAGATCAATGAGTAAAACATATCAGACGTTGTCGAAGAAGTTCAGAGAGGATTCTAGCCGATCTAAGACTGCTGTGGACTTTTCTAGACGAGATCGAGATAGACCTCCTTCTAACTCTCGAGCCACCTTAGTTGCTAGTGTGGGAAATGTTCGGTAGTATCGGTTTGAGTGTAAACATTGTGGAAAATAGCATCCGGGAGATTGTAGAGTGCGTGATCATACTTGTTTCAAATGTGGATCGACAGATCATTTCATTCAAGAGTATCCGATGTTAGTTGAGAAAAATACCATTCAAGAGGCTCGACCGAATAATATGTCATCATGAGGTAGACCACCCAAACGTGCTGATAATGCTAGTGGTAGTCAGAGAAGAACGAAAGATACAACTATTCTATCAGAGGCTCGTGCTCCTGCCAGAGCTTATGCCATTAGTGCTCGAGAAGAAGCTTCATCTCTAGATGTTATTAATAGTACATTCACTCTTTCTAATACTAGTGTAACTGCTTTGATTGATCTCAGGTCAACTCATTCTTATGTGTGTGAAACATTAGCATTCAGTAAGACTTTGCATGTTAAGTCTACTGAGTTTGTGATTCGGGTATCAAACCCCCTGGGCCGATGTGTATTAGTTAATAAAGTGTGCAAGAACTGTCATCTAATGATTTGAGACTTATGTTTTCCAGCTGATTTGATGCTTTTGCCATTTGACGAGTTTGATATCATCTTCAGTATGGTTACACGATGCTGTGGTTAATTGCAAACGAAAGACCATTGATTTACGATGTCAAAATGATGAAATCATTTGAATTGAGTCTACTGATTTAAATGGGTTGTCGGCAGTAATATCTTCGATGTTGGCTTAGAAGTATATGCAAAAGGGTTGCGAAGCTTATTTCGCGTATGTATTGGATAGTAAAGTATCTGAAAAGAAGCTCGAAACAGTGCCAGTAGTATGTGAGTATCCGGATGTATTTCTTGAGAAATTATCGGGTTTGCCACCTATTAGGGAGGTAGAGTTTGGTATAGAATTGGTGCCTGGAACGACCCCAATTTCGATAGCTTCGTATCATATGGCACCGACTGAATTAAAATAATTGAAATCTCAACTGCAAGAGTTGACAGATAGAAGTTTTGCTCGGTCGAGTTTCTCTCCCTAGGGTGCACCAGTGTTGTTCGTCAAAAAGAAAGATGGAACTACGAGAATGTGTATCGACTATAGACAGCTTAACAAGGTGACTGTGAAGAATAAATATCCGTTACCATGAATTTATGATTTATTTGATCAGCTAAAGGGTGCTTCAGTGTTTTCGAAAATAGATTTACGACCGGGTTACTATCAGTTGCAAGTTAAAGAGTCGAATGTGACTAAGACCGCTTTCCGGACGAGGTATGGACATTACGAGTTCTTGGTGATGCCATTTGGGCTCACTAATGCCTCTACAGTTTTCATGGATTTGATGTATCAAGTATTTAGACAGTATTTGGATCGGTTTGTAGTTGTATTTATAGATGACATCCTTATCTATTCACGCAATGAAACTGAGCATGCCGAACACTTGAGACTTGTGTTATAGATTTTGCGTGATAAGCAGTTGTACGTGAAATTCAGTAAATGTGAATTCTGGTTAAGGAAGGTTAGTTTTCTGGGGCATGTTGTTTCAGCATCAAGTATTCGCGTCGATCCGAATAAAATTTCGACTATACTTGATTGGAAGCCTCCGAAGAATGTTTCGAAAGTTCGGAGCTTCTTGGGACTCACTGGGTACTATAGATGATTCATGAAAGGCTTCTCGATGATAATAACATCGTTGACAAAATTGCTACAGAAAGACATCAAATTTGAGCGGTCGGAAAGGTGTCAGAAAAGTTTTGATCAGTTGAAAGCTCTTTTGACTGAAGCTCCAGTGTTAGTTCACCCGGAATCAGGTAAAGAATTTGTAATTTATAGCGATGCATCTTTGAACGGTTTGGGCTGTGTTTTGATGCAAGAGGGTAGAGTTGTTGCTTATGCCTCGAGACAGTTAAATCCTTACGAGAAAAACTATCCGGCTCACGATCTTGAGTTAGCTGCTATCGTCTTCGCTTTGAAAATTTGGTGCCACTACTTGTTCGGAGAAGATGTCATATTTGTTATGATCACAAAAGCCTCAAATATTTGATGACACAGAGGGATTTGAATTTGAGACAGCGACGATGGCTTGAATTACTTAAAGATTATGAGCTTGTAATTGATTATCATCCGGGAAAGGCTAATGTGGTTGCTAATGCTCTAAGTCAAAAATCACTGTTTGTGTTGCGTGCTATGAACACGCAGTTGGCTATGTCTGTCAATGGTGCTTTAATAGCTGAATTAAAAGCAAAATCGGTACTCGTGCAACAAATTTGTGAAGCTCAGAAAGTTGATGATGATTTGATTGCTAAACAGGCTCAATGTAATTCAAAAGCTGATTAAGAATTTCTAATTGAAGCAAATGACTATTTGAGATTCAAGAATAGATTATGTGTTTCGAGAAATCCTGAACTTTTACAGATGATTTTGAGTGAAGCTTATAATGGTCAAGGGTCTGTTCACCCGTGTAGCATGAAAATGTATATCGATTTGAAACAACATGATTAGTGGCATGGTATGAAATAAGACATTTCTAACTTTGTTTCGAAATGCTTGGTATGCCAACAAGTAAAAGCCGAGCATCAGGTGCCTTCGGGATTACTTTAGCCGATCATGATACTTGAATGGAAATGGGACCGAGTCACGATAGACTTCGTATCAGGTTTACCGTTGACATTGTGTAAAAAGGATGCAATCTGGGTTATTGTTGATAGATTAACAAAATCCGCTCACTTTATCCCGGTCCGTACAGATTTTTTGCTCAATAAACTAGCAGAATTGTATATTTCTTAGATTGAGTGATTGTATGGGAAACCTGCTTCCATTGTTTCGGATCGAGATCGAAGGTTTACATCGCAGTTTTGGAAAAAACTGCAAGATGCATTAGGTACTAAGTTGCATTTTAGCACTGCTTTTCATACTCAGATGGACGGTCAATCCAAACGAGTTATACAAATACTTGAGGATATGTTGAGATGTTGCATCCTCGAGTTTAAAGGCTCGTGGGATCAATATTTGCCTTTGGTTGAATTTGCGTATAACAATAGCTTTCAATCAAGTATTAAAATGGCACCTTACGAGGCTTTGTACGGTCGTAAATGTCGTACACCCTTATATTGGACTGAGCTCAGTGAAAATAAGATACACGGGGTTGATTTGATTAGAGAAATTGAACAGAAAGTGAAATTGATCCGTAAAAGTTTGAAAGCAACCTTAGATCGTCAGAAATCATATGCAGACTTGAAATGTAAAGATATAGGATTCTAAATCGGTGATAAAGTGTTTTTAAAAGTGTCATCGTGGAAGAAAGTGCTTAGATTCGGTCGTAAAGGCAAGTTAAGTCCGAGATTCATTGGACCATTTGAGATTATTGAACGTATCAGACCAGTTGCATATAGATTGTTGTTGCACCTGAATTAGAGAAGATCCACAACGTTTTCCATGTTTCGATGCTTCGTCGATACAGATCCGAGCCTTCAAATGTGATTAATCCGTTTCAGATTGAAATTTAGCCTAACTTAAGCTATGAAGAAGAACCGATTCGTATTTTAGCTCATGAGGTGAAAGAATTGTGAAATAAGAATATTTTGTTGGTAAAAGTGATTTGGCACAAACATGGGATCGAGGAAGCCACTTGGGAGTTAGAAGATTTGATGAAAGAACGTTATCCAAACCCCTTTGCTGGTAAGATTTTCGAGGACAAAAATTCCTAAGGGGGGAGAGTTGTGACAGCCTAATTTTTAACCCTAATCGGAACGTTGGTTACGGGACCACGAATCTGAGACAAAAATATTTTTATCTTTATATTATGCATTTATTTTGTGTGAATTGATATCCATAAAATTTTTGTACGTTAATTCGACTGTTTGTGTGCTTAATTTAGAAAAAGGGGCTGAATAGCATAAAATGAAAATGTGGTAGTTAATTGTGTAAAGGATCAATTGAATGTGTCTTTATATTGTGAAGTGTTTATTATGCAATTATACCATTGAAATAGGAAGTGGACAGTATTAACCATAAAATAAAATGGTGGTATATTTTATAAGAAAGGTTATTTTGATAAAGTTATAATTAATATAATTATAATAAAACATAAAACATAAAAAAATGAAGCCATTTGAGCCTTGTAATTGCCGAAATAAGGAAAAAGAAAAGAAAAGATTCATAGTTGGATATTCGGTACTTATAAATTCAAATTCAAGGTATGTTTTAGCTTGGTTTTCAATAATTTTTATGTTTTTGGATTTGTTGCTTCGTATAGTATAAAACCCATGATCATATTTTTGTATTTGATGTGTATTTCAAAGGTTACCATGGTTGAGAGCTTTGAGTAATTGATAGTTTAAATAGATGAATTGATGTTATGTTTAAATTTTAAGTTTTATTTTAAAAATTTTAATGAATTTGTAGTAATAGGATTAAAATGTTAAAATATTAGCTAAAGGGGTTAATTTGTTAAATTAATGAAATGTGAAGGATTTTAAATGGACTTATGGTATTCGGCTAATATTTTATATCAGAGATTACTTCCATTTAATGTAATTTGATTTTTGGGATTTAATTGCTAAATGTGACTATTAGTAGGGGTAAAATCGGCAAATTGTTTAAATGTTTATATTGGATTGAATTGCATAAAAATGTAGTTTAATTGGGTCTCCATTAAAAATTGAAGCCCAAGAAGAAAGGAAATCAAATTTGGATAGGGGGAAAGTTAAATTAGACGGGTAGTTGAAATTTCTGTTTGTTGATATCCGAGTAAGTCATTAACTTGTTTTATGTACTAAATTTTACTAATGAATTGATATAGGTATTACATTTAATTTTTAGAAGATTACTACATGTTTGCCAAATATGAATTCAATTGATAATAATATGCACTATGTGTTAAATGTGATTACCGATTATGAAATGAATGAACAAATATGTGTTTATATTTGGTATTGATGATTTTGGTTGGAGACTTATGTTAAAATAGTATGTACTAGTATTTCAGTATATGAACCTTGTATATTTAGTTTGGAAATGAATGGATATAAATGATTTAACAACATGAGAGTATACCTACTTTGAGTAGTTGGGTTTGATTCAGGCTTATTGCCTAGTAGCTTAGTGCCGGTGAACATATTCAGGCTTATTGCCTAGCAGGCTTAGTGCTAGTGTTTAATTCAGGCTTAGTGCCTAGCAGGCTGAATGCCGGTGACTTAAATTCCAAATTATGATTATGAGGACTCAAGTGTAATGAAAGAAGCATTTGAGTGGAAATTTTAGCTAAGTAACCTATATTATATTCAGCCAAATAGGTATGTATATGTGCTTGGTTGTTTAAATATTGAGTGGTTTATGCTATGAAGGTATGTATGAAGGTGATTTGGTGTTCAAAGTTAAGTAAATTATTTGGTGAATGTAACATGCACTTGTAATGGGTAAATACTATTAAAAGGGTGTCGGAATTGGGATATGTATAAGTAAGTGTGTATATTGAGTTAAAGTATTCGATTTATGATGTAAAAGATCTCAAATTGAGATAATGCTATGTGAATATAGGAAATTCTGTATGCAACTGATGTAATAATACTTGTTTATGTTATTTTTATTTTGGTAACGAAATGTATAGGTTAGACTAGGTTAACTTTTGTATTTTGAATGATGTGTATATTTAAATTGCCATGCAAAAATGGTTGGTTATATAGTTATGTGAAATTTCAATATTATCCTATGCTAGGTTGGTTTTGTTTCATATTATATGAAATAGAAAAGTATATTATGTGTTTCTATTCTTGAATGATTCGGCTCTTGGTGAATATATGTAGTGGTGGTAGACTATATATAATTATGTAGGTGATATTTTAATGGTTAAAGTGATGTAATAAACTAAAAGTGTGTTTAGTAATATGAATGTGTTTATTCGGCTAGTGAAATAGTATTTGACCAAATGAATAGTGACACTATTTGAATAAAGTTAGATGGTTTATGAATTATTAGTGATTCTTGCGCATATGCTATTATATATATATATATATGACGAGTTTTGAGTTGATATTATTTTTAGTCTAAAAACTTATTAGGGTTGAATACTTCTAGGTGCATTTACAAATTGGTTTAAATGATGGAAATGAAATGAATAATCATGTTTGCTTTTGATTAAATAAGTAAAACTTTAGTAAATGAATAGTTACCTTTTTATAAGATGCACATTTGGTATAAGACTAGTTACTTATGCTTGAAAATTATTATTATAGTGATATGTTTGATACACGATATGAAATGATGTGAAATGGAATTTGGTTAATTATGTTTAGAATCTACTTTGTAACACCCCAGACCCGGCCCAGACGTTATGGCCATGTCCGGTGTGCTACATCACCTAGACTATGCTACGCCGTCCTACATACTAAGTCTGATGTTTGAGATTTTTGAAAAGTAATACTTGTTTTTCTTGAAATTCCCGATTTAATTATTATTCAACCTAATTCCTATCTCATTTGTTAATCGTTTCATTTTAGTCTTATTGTCCTCCTTAGTCTTCAGTAAAGTCAGGTTGGTTAATAAAATGTTTGTTTAATTTTGAAAACGGTGTAGGTTTGTGTTTGAAATAAAACGGTAGAGAAATCCCGAATAACAGTTATAGCGGCCTTATTACAACCCATATCAAAATAAAACCAATAAAAGGTAATTAAATAATAAAAAAAACCAACTATGATGAAAGTTCAGTCCTCGTGGCCACTCTGAATCCCTCCCAGCGTCCAAGTCACGATCTAGGGCTCACCTGCAAGGATGGAAAGAAAGGGTGAGTTTGGGAAAACTCAGTGTGTGCAGAACCCATCCAAAGCCCAGATTGGCTCAAGCCCACTGGGCCTAAACCCTAACCAGTCTTAGTCAGATACTGGGCCGAAGCCCTATTTAGGGAACAGTAATCTGGGCCAAGGCCCTATAACAGATACTGGGCTGAAGCCCTATTCAGATAACAGATTTGCCCATAGGCCCAGAACAGTACAGTACAGTAATACAGTATAAATGCAAACCCAATTGGGGAGACTACTCAACCCACCAACCGCTACACACCACCCGTACCAGCCAATACACCATGTGGGGAATATCTCGACCCACCCAGCCCACACACCACAGTCGCAGCATGGCTGCTCAGTTAAACAGTATACGAGGCAAAGCCCCTTTCAGAAACAGTACGAGGCATAGCCCCTTTTCAGTAACGTGGCTGTGCCACTCACACTTCCTCCATTATCAAAACCCAACCCATGCAATAGATACATATCATGGCATGCAATAACAGTAACAGTCATGTCAAACAGTACAGTCAATTTTTGCCCTAGGGGTATAACGGTAATTTTCTACCTAGGGGCAAAACAGTAATTTCTTACCCTAAGGGTATTTCAGTAATTTTGCTCTCATGTTACAGATTTTATGCTTATTACAGTATTTATTAATCACATAGTTGTCACAGAAGTCCGGTTAACTCAGTTTTTCAGTCTTAGCATTCAAGCCCTAAAACCCCTAATGAGCCCTATTACGTCGATTGGCCCATTAGGCCCATTTAGTCCCAATTTCATAATCAGTTATCTTGTTTTAACTGTTTTCACGCCTACAGTTCATAATATCACCTTTAAACCCATTTTTACTCACATGGACCCTAATCGCCCATTGGGCCCATATTTGGGTCACCAAGGCCCAACTTACCACAATGTCCAAAATTTAGCGGTCAACACGGCTAACAGTGCCGATTCCAAAACTAACCTTCTCCTACTAACTTGAGAACGTTCGCACGCTCACAAGCTCTCGAAATACCGAAACTTCGGCATTTCGGCTTTTCGGCTTTTGCCGATTTGCGCATTGAAGGGCGTTCGAAACACACACCTGTTTTGCAGTTTCTCCTACGAGATCTCCTATGCGTTAATCCCTACAATCCAATACTTAATTGATTAGACCATATTAACACTTAATTTGAATTGAAAACTTACCCAAAGCCTTACTTACACATTCGGCCAACACCTCCAATGGCCTTAATGTTCTTACCTTGCCGATTTAGATCCCTTTAGATCTAGATCTGATGTTCCAATGTCTTCAACTCCTTGTTTGATCACCTTTTTCTCTAACTAACACACAAAAAGAACAAAGAAAACACCACTTGATTTACCAAAAGTCCAAAACGACAACATCCTTAACTTTAGGGACTTTCGGCTTTTCCAAATATGAAATATTGAATAGATCTGAAGTATTAAACACTTACCAACGATTTCCCTTCAGTTCCTATGCAGATCTGATGTAAATCTGACCCTTAAACGTCAGTAGAAACCTTATCTCTGAGATTTGCAATTTTGGCTATCTCCCTACAACTATGGTGATTTCGGCTTTTCAACAAGAGAAGAGGATGGCGTTTTGGGTGTAGATTTTGGGTGATGGTGTCGACAATGGTGTGATTCAAGGGAGTGTAGTAATCGGCCACAACAGGTGAAAGGAATAGGGGTGATTCGGCTTACAAGAAATCGGCAAGAAAGGAAGCAGTTTTCGGGATTTCTGGCACTTTGAGCAATCGGTTATGGTTGATTTTAAGAGGAATGAAAGCAAAAGAAAGAGTGGATCTGTGCAAGGTGGGTATTCGGCTAGGGAAGAGATCAAAGGGGAAGAAGAAAAATGAAAAAAAACAATGGTAGAGGTGGAGAGGAAGAATTCGGCTATGAGCTTTCCATGGAGGCAACTTTTGGCTTTTCTGACAGTAGAACAGAGAAAAATTCCTAAGGTGGCTAACCCTAATTGTCATGACAGAAAAAAGAAAATGATATAACCCTAGTAGTCCCTCTAAAGCAATTGGCCCAAGTCCCTAAAGCCCCCTTGCCGAAATTCACTTAAGTTAGGCACATGCCCGGCACATGCTTAAAAATTAAAAAGAACTCTACGCTTACCTTGTAACTCGAACCCTTGTCCTTGAATATCCACTTAGGCGCCACTTTTCTAGGAGCTTAGTGGCTCCACCTTGCCACTTTACCAAGAGCTCACTTGTGACATATTTTACACGGTTTTTCTTAAAAGCCCACTTAACCAAGTCCCCTTTCACTTGAAAATCCAACTTAATATTTTACCAGGTTTTAACTTAAACTTGGGCCTTCTATAGGCCCACTAACACATGTACATACATTATCAACCTTTAGAACACCAAAATTTTAAAAATTTCACTAAAATTCACAAAACCCAAAAAATCCCGAAAATCAGGGCGTTACAACTCTACCCCCTTAAAGAAATTTCGGCCTCGAAATTTACCTGATCTAAATAACTGAGGGTATTGTTGACGCATCGCTTCCTCTGGCTCCCAAGTAGCTTCTTCTTTACCATGATTACGCCATAGCACCTTAACTAATGGAACAGACTTCCTCCTTAAGACTTTGACTTCACGATCTAAGATCTCCACAGGTTCCTCCTCGAAGGTCAAATCGGTATTCACTGCAATCTCCTCCACTGGTACAATATACGATGGGTCCGACCGATACCGTCTCAGCATAGACACATGAAAAACGTCATGAATACGATCCAACTCTGGTGGCAACTCCAACTGATAGGCTACTGGCCCAATCCGCTTGAAAATCCGATAAGGCCCAATAAACCGCGGACTTAGCTTGCCCTTTTTACCGAATCTCAAGATCTTCTTCCATGGCGACACCTTTAGGAAGACCATATCCCCAACAGCGAACTCAATCTCCTTACGCTTAAGGTCAGCATATGACTTCTGCCGATCAGATGCCTCCTTTAACCGATCTTGAATCAGCTTAACCTTACTTTCAGTATCTGCCACTATCTCTGGTCCAAGAACTTTATGTTCCCCTAACTCTGTCCAACAAGTAGGAGTACGACATCTCCACCCATAAAGTGCCTCATATGGAGCCATCTGAATGCTTGCCTGATAGCTGTTGTTGTATGCAAACTCTGCCAACGGTAAATAATCTTCCCAACTACCACGAAAGTCGATAACACATCCTCTTAACATGTCTTCCAACACTTGTATGACCCTTTCAGACTGACCATCTGTCTGAGGGTGAAATGCAGTACTAAAGTCCAAACGCGTACCCAACGCCTCGTGCAGCTTCTTCCAAAATCGAGAAGTAAATCTAGGGTCTCGATCAGAAATTATCGAAACTGGCACCCCATGCAAACACACTATCTCTGCTACATACAACTTGGCTAACTTCTGAAGTGAGTAATCAGTTCTAACCGGTATAAAATGAGCAGACTTCGTTAATCTATCCACAACTACCCAAACAGAGTCTTTCTTTGAAGGTGTCAAAGGCAATCCACTCACAAAATCCATCGTTACTCTTTCCCATTTCCACTGCGGAATCCTCACTGGCTGCAACAATCCAGAAGGTAACTGGTGTTCAGCTTTAACCTGCTGACACGTCAAACATTTCCTCACGAAATCAGTCACCTCTCGCTTAAGTCCAGGCCACCAATACACCTCTCGCAAATCCCTATACAACTTATTACTGCCAGGGTGCATCGCATAGGCTCCACCATGAGCCTCACTCAATAACAACTTCCTTAAGTCGGAGTCCTTAGGAATACAAATTCTTCCTCGAAAGCAAAGGACTCCATCAGAATTCAGTCCAAAATCATCACTCTTACCCTCCTTGACTTGCTGAAATCGAGGAGTCAACGAATCATCCTTCCATTGCAACTCTTTAATCTTCTCAGTCCAAGTCGGTCTCACTTGCAGTTCTGCTAGCAAACTCCCATCATCATACAAACTCAAACGAGCAAACATCGCCTTTCACTCAGTAACAGTTCTTCGGCTCAGTGCATCACCCACTACATTAGCTTTGCCAGGGTGATACTCAATCGAACAATCATAGTCCTTAAGCAACTCTATCCATCTCCGTTGCCTAAGGTTCAACTCTTTCTGAGTTAACAGATACTTGAGACTTTTATGGTCAGTGTATATAATACACTTTTCTCCATAAAGGTAGTGTCTCCAGATTTTCAACGCAAATATCACTGCCGCCAATTCCAAATCATGCGTAGGGTAGTTCGCCTCGTGAGGCTTAAGCTGCCGCGAAGCATAAGCAACCACCTTACCCTCTTGCATCAGTACACAACCCAATCCCACATGCGAAGCATTACTATAAACCGTAAAGTCTTTCCCAGATTCTGGCTGAATCAGTACTGGTGCCTCAGTCAACACCTTTTTCAGCTTCTCAAAAGCTTCTTGCTGTTTCTCAGTTCATACAAATGCTACTCCCTTCCTTAACAATTTCGTCAATGGTGCCGCGATTAACGAAAATCCCTCAACAAATCTTCTATAATAACCTGTTAGGCCCAGAAAACTGCGAATTTCTGAAACTGATCTTGGAGACTTCCAATCCAGAACTGCCTCAATTTTACGAGGATCTGCCCTAATCCCCTCAGCAGAAACAACATGACCTAGAAAAGTCACTTCGCGAAGCCAAAATTCGCACTTGCTAAATTTCGCATACAGTTGCCTTTCCCTCAATACTTGTAGAACGATTCGAAGATGCTTGTCATGCTTCTCCTCTGTTTTCGAATACACCAATATATCATCAATAAAGACGACCACAAAACGATCCAAGTACGGCTGAAATACTCGGTTCATTAAATCCATAAAAGCTACCGGTGCATTCGTCAATCCAAAGGGCATAACCAAAAACTCGTAGTGACCATAACGAGTTCTGAATGCGGTCTTATGCACGTCCACCTCCTTTACCCTTAACTGATGGTATCCAGATCGAAGGTCAATTTTGGAAAACACTGAAGCTCCTTTAAGCTAGTCAAACAGATCGTCAATTCTCGGTAAAGGATACTTATTCTTGATCGTTAGTTTGTTCAACTGGCGATAATCAATGCACATACGCATCGTCCCATCCTTCTTTTTCACAAACAGCACCGGTGCTCCCCACGGAGACACACTCGGTCTAATGAAACCCCTATCGAGCAACTCTTGAATCTGGGCTTTCAATTCCACTAGCTCCTTTGGTGCCATTCTGTAGGGCGCAATAGACACTGGAGTCGTTCCAGGCAACAGATCGATCCCAAATTCAACTTCGCGGTTAGGAGGTAAACCAGGAAGCTCCTCAGGAAAAACGTCTTGAAACTCATTAACAGTCCTCACTGTCTCTACTGTCACCCCTTCGGGTTCAGTTTGACTTATGAACGCCAAGTATGCTTCACAACCTTTACGCATTAATCTTTCAGCCCTTAAGACAGAGACCACATTAGACAAATAGTCCCTACGTTCACCAATAATCATCACCTCCTCACCTTCAATCGTTCTCAGAACCATCCTTTTGGCCGCGCAATCCAGCGTTGCCTTGTGCTTGGTTAACCAGTCCATACCCAAAATCAAATTGAAATCACCAAAAGGTAGCTCCATTAAATCTCCAGTAAAGATCCTACCTTGAGTCTCTAAAGGCACTTCCCTAAATAGTTTGTCTACTGTAACAGAGTGACCTAAAGGACTAACTACTGTGACACCCCTCACAGTCTCCTCAGAATGCACACCCAATAACCCAGAAATCTTACAAGCAACATATGAATGTGTTGAACCCACGTCAATCAAAGCAGTGTATGGTATACTAGATATCAAGAACGTACCAGTTATAACATCAAGGGCATCACCCTCCTCGCGGCGACGAGCAGCATACACCAAGGCTGGCTGACGAGCCTCAGCATTACCAACACCCCTTCCAGGTGCTCTACGACCACGTCCATTACCATTGCCTCCTCTACCTTGACCACGGCCCCTTGGTGGTGGCGGTCCTCCTCGCACAGGCTGAGCAATCCTCTGATCAACAGCTTGAGCCTGAGCTGGCTTCTGTGGACAGTCTTTGACTTGATGATCCTTTGACCCACAACGAAAACAAGCTCCAATGCGTTTTCAGCATTCTCCTCGATGAACTCTGCCACAGTCTCCACAAGCTTGCGGTCTAACAATATTCACTGGCACAGCTCGCACTGGTTCCTCCACTAT
The DNA here is from genome assembly GCA_020496765.1 of Gossypium stocksii. NCBI lineage: Eukaryota > Viridiplantae > Streptophyta > Magnoliopsida > Malvales > Malvaceae > Gossypium > Gossypium stocksii. The sequence continues at coordinate 42,989,541 of CM035628.1, read as the reverse complement.
TGCTTTCTTAAATTTTCTGCTCGCAGCACTAGTCGATCCAGAATCTCTCTTGAAGCGATTACGATCTCTATCGCGGTTCTGACGCTCATCTCGCTTCACTTCCTCAGCTATCTTAGCCTTCTCTACTAGTGCAGTAAAGTCACGCTCTCTCTGTGGCGCTATTAACACTCTCAGCTCATCTCTGAGGCCATCCTCAAAACGAACACTGCGTTCATATTCCGTGGAAACAATACCGCTAGCATACCGACTTAATCACAGAAATTCCGCCTCATATTCAACCACAGTCTTACTACCCTGGGTCAGGTTCAAAAATTCCTTCCTTCGTGCGTCCACATAACTAGCCCCAACATATTTCGCCTTGAAAGACTGCTTAAACAATTCCCAGGTTACTCTCTCAGCTGGGGTACCTTCTCTCACGGTGATCCACCATTGATACGCCTCGTCCCTCAGCAACGATACCGCTCCTTTCAGTTTCTGCTCCACTGAGCAATCCAAGTCATCCATAATTCGCTCTGTGGCTTCTAACCAATACTCAGCCACGTTCGGGGCCACTCCAGATATGCCCCTAAAAACTTCCGCTCCATTGGCCCGAAGTCACTCAGAAATGGACCCCCTATTCACCGGCCCAACATTAGCTCCGGCCACCCTTTCCAGAACTCTCAACATGGCCTGGGACAGAGCGTCGTCCCCTGCGGCCCGATCGTACGGCCCATTTTCCTCAACCGGTGGTCATGCCTCTCCTGTTGGCCTATGCTCAGAAGACGACGATCCAGCTTGAGCACTAACTCGGCCTCGTCCACGGCCTCGTCCACGAGTAGCCCTTGTACTCATATCGATTATCTGATTTACAAAGTTTTATGACATTAGCTCAATGTTTCAGTTTTTATTACGGAATATCTTATGAACAGGTAGAATTTCAGAGTTGTTCTCGCGCAACATAGTCTAATTACTGTCTCAGTTTCCTAGGGTTTAGTTTACCCTACCGTCTCAGTGCTACAGCCTTAATACTACCTCATCCATAGTATTCTATCTAAGGCTCAGTGCTATCTACAGTTTTATTATCAGTACAGTACAGAATTTAAGGCAGAACATACTTACAACTTGGAGCCGGGGATTCAGTGTGCCACTTTCCGGTTTAGTAGTTCAAATATTTTGAGGCCTCAAAAAACAATGTTTAAAAACTACAAGTTTGTTTAAAACCAAAAGAAAATTTTCAAAAAATTCGATTTTCCAAAGATACCCTTCTGGACTTTTAGATTTTTGAAACCCCTTTGTTTTTGGACCCGATCCACAGCCGAGTTGTTGCAACCTGGCTCTGATACCACTAAATGTAACACCCCAGACCCGGCCCAGACGTTATGGCCATGTCCGGTGTGCTACATCACTTAGACTATGCTACGCTGTCCTATATACTAAGTCTGATGTTTGAGATTTTTGAAAAGTAATACTTGTTTTTCTTGAAATTCCCGATTTAATTATTATTCAACCTAATTCCTATCTCATTTGTTAATCGTTTCATTTTAGTCTTATTGTCCTCCTTAGTCTTCAGTAAAGTCAGGTTGGTTAATAAAATGTTTGTTTAATTTTGAAAATGGTGTAGGTTTGTGTTTGAAATAAAACGGTAAAGAAATCCCGAATAACAGTTATAGCGGCCTTATTACAACCCATATCAAAATAAAACCAATAAAAGGTAATTAAATAATAAAAAAACCAATTATGATGAAAGTTCAGTCCTCGTGGCCACACTAAATCCCTCCCAGCGTCCAAGTCACAATCTAGGGCTCACCTGCAAGGATGGAAAGAAAGGGTGAGTTTGGGAAAACTCAGTGTGTGCAGAACCCATCCAAAGCCCAAATTGGCTCAAGCCCACTGGGCCTAAACCCTAACCAGTCTTAGTCAGATACTGGGCCGAAGCCCTATTTAGGGAACAGTAATCTGGGCCAAGGCCCTATAACAGATACTGGGCTGAAGCCCTATTCAGATAACAGATTGGCCCATAGGCCCAGAACAGTACAGTACAATAATACAGTATAAATGCAAACCCAATTGGGGAGACTACTCAACCCACCAACCGCTACACACCACCCGTACCAGCCAACACACCATGTGGGGAATATCTCGACCCACCCAGCCCACACACCACAGTCGCAGCATGGCTGCTCAGTTAAACAGTATACGAGGCAAAGCCCCTTTCAGAAACAGTACGAGGCATAGCCCCTTTTCAGTAACGTGGCTGTGCCACTCACACTTCCTCCATTATCAAAACCCAACCCATGCAATAGATACATATCATGGCATGCAATAACAGTAACAGTCATGTCAAACAGTACAGTCAATTTTTGCCCTAGGGGTATAACGGTAATTTTCTACCTAGGGGCAAAATAGTAATTTCTTACCCTAAGGGTATTTCAGTAATTTTGCTCTCATGTTACAGATTTTATGCTTATTACAGTATTTATTAATCACATAGTTGTCACAGAAGTCCGGTTAACTCAGTTTTTCAGTCTTAGCATTCAAGCCCTAAAACCCCTAATGAGCCCTATTACGTCGATTAGCCCATTAGGCCCATTTCGTCCCAATTTCATAATCAGTTATCTTGTTTTAACTGTTTTCACGCCTACAGTTCATAATATCACCTTTAAACCCATTTTTACTCACATGGACCCAAATCGCCCATTGGGCCCATATTTGGGTCATCAAGGCCCAACTTACCATAATGTCCAAAATTTAGCGGTCAACACGGCTAACAGTGTCGATTCCAAAACTAACCTTCTCCTACTAACTTGAGAACGTTCGCACGCTTACAAGCTCTCGAAATACCGAAACTTCGGCATTTCGGCTTTTCAACTTTTACCGATTTGCGCATTGAAGGGAGTTCGAAACACACACCTGTTTTGCAGTTTCTCCTACGAGATCTCCTATGCGTTAATCCCTACAATCCAATACTTAATTGATTAGACCATATTAACACTTAATCTGAATTGAAAACTTACCCAAAGCCTTACTTACACATTCGGCCAACACCTCCAATGGCCTTAATGTTCTTACCTTGACGATTTAGATCCCTTTAGATCTAGATCTGATGTTCCAATGTCTTCAACTCCTTGTTTGATCACCTTCTTCTCTAACTAACACACAAAAAGAACAAAGAAAACACCACTTGATTTACCAAAAGTCCAAAACGACAAAATCCTTAACTTTAGGGACTTTCGGCTTTTCCAAATATGAAATATTGAACAGATCTGAAGTATTAAACACTTACCAACGATTTCCCTTCAGTTCCTATGCAGATCTGATGTAAATCTGACCCTTAAATGTCAGTAGAAACCTTATCTCTGAGATTTGCAATTTCGGCTATCTCCCTACAACTATGGTGATTTCGGCTTTTCAACAAGAGAAGAGGATGGCGTTTTGGGTATAGATTTTGGGTGATGGTGTCGACAATGGTGTGATTCAAGGGAGTGTAGTAATCGGCCACAACAGGTGAAAGGAATAGGGGTGATTCGGCTTACAAGAAATCGGCAAGAAAGGAAGTAGTTTTCGGGATTTCTGGCACTTTGAGCAATCGGTTATGGTTGATTTTAAGAGGAATGAAAGCAAAAGAAAGAGTGGATCTGTGCAAGGTGGGTATTCGGCTAGGGAAGAGATCAAAGGGGAAGAAGAAAAATGAAAAAAAACAATGGTAGAGGTGGAGAGGAAGAATTCGGCTATGAGCTTTCCATGGAGGCAACTTTTGGCTTTTCTGACAGTAGAACAGAGAAAAATTCCTAAGGTGGCTAACCCTAATTGTCATGACAGAAAAAAGAAAATGATATAACCCTAGTAGTCCCTCTAAAGCAATCGGCCCAAGTCCCTAAAGCCCCCTTGCCGAAATTCACTTAAGTTAGGCACATGCCCGGCACATGCTTAAAAATTAAAAAGAACTCTACGCTTACCTTGTAACTCGAACCCTTGTCCTTGAATATCCACTTAGGCGCCACTTTTCTAGGAGCTTAGTGGCTCCACCTTGCCACTTTACCAAGAGCTCACTTGTGACATATTTTACACAGTTTTTCTTAAAAGCCCACTTAACCAAGTCCCCTTTCACTTGAAAATCCAACTTAAAATTTTACCGGGTTTTAACTTAAACTTGGGCCTTCTATAGGCCCACTAACACATGTACATACATTATCAACCTTTAGAACACCAAAATTTTAAAATTTTCACTAAAATTCACAAAACCCGAAAAATCCCGAAAATCAGGGCGTTACATACTTGATTTAAGAGATTCATATATATATATATGTGTATTGATTAAATGTTGTCTTTGGTCTCGTAATGCCTCGTAACCCATTCCGGCGATGGAGACTGGTTAAGGGTGTTACAGTAACAGAATCAGGTGGGCCTAAGCCCAATACAGAATCATTATCAGATGCAGATATGTAAACTGAAATCCAGCCCAATCTAACCAACTCACCACCCGTACCATCCAACACACCATGTGGGGATTAAATCGACCCTTCTAGCCAACACACCAATAACGCAACATGGCTGTAATAGCAGATTACGTGGCGGAGCCACCAGAATCAGAATTAGTGGCGAAGCTACTAATAACAAAAATATGTGGCAAAGCCACTAGTACAGAACTACTTCCATATCAGACCCCAACCCCATGTAGAATGTCATGAATGCCATGCTCGGTAATAGTCATTTCAACTAATATTAAAAGCATACCAGTCATACAATTACCGTTTAGTCAATTAAAACACAATAGTACAATCCCAGTCAAATCAGTCAAATTTATAGCCCAAGCCAATCATTTACCCACAAGGGCACAATAGTCATTTTGCACTATAACGATATTTTGGTAATTTTACAAATTGGGTGTATTTTGGTTATTTTACAAACTGGGGGTATTTTGGTAATTTTACAAATCGAGGGTATTTGAGTAATTTTACAAACTGAGGGTATTTTAGTAATTTTACAAATCAAGGGTATTTTGAAAATTTTACTAATTAGGGGTATTTCGATAATTTTATGAACTGGGGGTATTTTGGTAATTTTACAAACCAAACCTAAAGTCCATCGTCCCCTTGAGCGACTAACGTAACCAAAACTGACATAACGGTGCAGATGGGCCTAAGGCCCATTACCCAGCCCAAGTGGGCTCACACAGTCGTGTGGCCCATCAATCCCAAATTCAGTTAAGGCTATGCAAAAACCATAGCCTAAATCGAATCTTAACACATAAAATACATTTTGTCTATGTGGGCCTACAAGCCCATCGAGCCCACACGGCCCAACTTAGCCGATAGAAGCCTAGAACAACCTATACCATATGCGCGACATGACAAGCATCACTATTTCCTACCTAACAATCAGATTTACACCAATGGGCCCACAGGCCCATCGAGCCCATTTGGCCCATTTCGGCCCATTTGGCCAAAAAGCAACCCAAGTCCATGAGATCGCTCATTGGGCCTCTATTGTCACATTAGATTCCCCACACGTGCGTTCGCACGCTCGTGTGGCGACCATGGCCGAACTTTCGACTTTCTGGCTTTTCGACATTTGCCGATCTACATTCTATTCAATGAAACACGTACTTTCGGCTTTTCAGCCAGTCAACAACAGAGTGCAAAGTTACACATTTTCAGCTAAACAACTGATGATCATGAATGGCGAATCATTATTACACACACATTCAGCTTCTAAGCTGATCAATAGGAACAAGGTTTGATACACACTTTATCAGCTTATGCTAATCCACAAAAATAGGTATACGGTTACACACCTTAATTACGAAGACGAGTACTTCTCACGGCCAAAACCAACATTCATTCGAATATTCGATTAGTCTCATACCTAAACGATCATACTCACTTAATCACCAAAAACACACTCCAGCATACCTCAGCCGAAAGGAGTGTAGTTAAATACACCTAAATTGATCAACTCCGATCACACGTATCTTGATACTTAACTGCACACATAACAGATTAATAGATAGAACCCAATAAGACATAGCCTAAGATCTGTAAAGATGATGACGACTTAGATAATCACAAGAAAACACAACTTGAGTCCTTACCAATTGACCGAAAACCTTGTAAAAGTGGAGATAGTATAACGATAACAGGGTAAGGAGTATTCCGTTACACCAAATAGCAAGGTAACTAAAATGGTCAGAAAAATAAAGCAGGTAGTATTTAGCAAACAGAATAGTTAAGCATAAGGAAAAATAATGGGCTCAAGAGAATTAAAAGGAAAAGACTAAAAGCATTTGGCTATGATTGCAAGAGTAAACGCATAATATGTCAAAGGATGTGTCGAAAGAAATAATAGGGGAAGGATGGAGAAAAGCAATCGGCTAGAGAAGATCAAACAAAACAAGTGAGAAAAGAAAGGAATAGGTTTCAGCTAAAGAATAATTTAAGATTGAGAGAAGAGAGTAGCAGGGTTCGGCTAAAAGAGAATTAAGGAGAAAAGGCATAAGAGTGCAAATTTGGCAGATGAGAAGTGAAGAAGAAAAAGAGACTTTCATACAAAGAATTTGGCACTTCTTGTTTAAGTTTCGGCAATAGGAACCAAAAGCAAATTGAGAAACAACGTACAGAAAGAAAATGACCCAAATGGTCAAAACACACAAAAAAGAACAACAAAAAGCTTAAAAGAAACGTTCACAAAGAAACAACCCTATTTCTTACTACTTAAAGGAGAAATCTCATGGCTTAGAGTCCCCATTTGGCACCAAGTCGTTCTCACACCAAAATCCCTTGATTCTCTCCATAATCTCCTCCCAATATCCCTCATTCATCTACTCTAACCTCCTATTCAAACTCAATTCAAACTCTTATGACCAAATCAACCATATAGTTCCAATCCAGTTCCAACACCTCACTAGCTCAAGCAACAAAAGAAACATACTATTGCTCATACCATGACTTGAACCTCAGACCTCTTAGTTGTGCTACACGCCTCTTGCCACTAAGCCACAAGCTCCTCTTGTGATATAATTTCCCGCAATTTATTTTAAAGCCGACAAGCTAATATCCAGGTTAATTTGAAAGAACACTAAAACAAATTCCAAGAGCCAAGTAACCTTAATGACGCCACAACCACTAGACTAGACTACATGCTTCCTTGTGTAATTTTTTTAACACAATAATTTAAAAGGCCTACTTCCAAGCATCCAAGGTTTTATTCACTTAAAACAAAAATTATTGCTCAAGCCTAGGTTTGAACCCAAGACTTTTCCAACACCTCTCAGGACCCTTAACCACTTGACCAAACATTTAATTTTATCATTTCCTAGCTCACCTAAACTTTTATGAACAGATTCCTAGCCATTCCCTTGCTCATGGCCCAATACTTCTAGGCCCAAAATCAGGGCGTTACAATTCTACCCCCTTAAAGAAATTTAATCCTCGAAATTTCCAGCTAACCGAGTGGTCGTGTAACAACTACCCCTCAACGCCACTACTGCGCACGATGATCCCAACAACTCTAACACATATTTAAAACATCCACTTGTCATAGTAGATAAATTACAGTTCCTATAACCAAGTCATCACATTCAGACATTTCCAAACACACATAGAATGAATACCATATCTAAATTCAAATGTTTCAATACAGTCTAATATCTAAAGAAACCACAGTATTTTTATGTACTGCATTTCAACTTTAAACAGACAAAAGCATATAGAAACTTCTGAATTTAGTTTTTGGAGACTCAGTGTACCACACTTTTTAGAAAAGTACTTTAAAACACTTTACATCTTTGCAACCAACCTCTTGAAACACAAAATTTTGAAAACCCATTCCACAGTTGAGTTTTATAAAATGGCTCTGATACTACTTAATGTAACACCCCAAACCCGGCCTAGAAGTTAGCCCGAATCTGGCGTGTCACGTTGAAGTGTTTTTCGAAACCATGTTCTTATTGAAACCCTTCTTGATATTTAAGAACTTATGTAAAGACTTAGTTTGTGTTTATTGAATTTTAAAACGTGGTTCATTGAAAAGTTAATCACCTTCACAAATGATACTAATCTCGTTGAAAATATTTAATAGTTACGGAAGCTAATTTGAAGTAAGGAAGTTTAAAACATATGTTTTTGGAAACGAAAATTGGTTCGAAAACTCGTCTACGTCTAACAGATATAGATTGTAACAAATTCCAAAACTTAAAACAAAATCCAAAGAGGGGTTATTACATAAATTAAAACTCAAAACAGAATTTAAGTCATATATAAAGTCCAAGCATATTAACAGCAATCGAGTGGCCACTTCCGAGTCCCTCGCAGCATCGATTCTCCTAAAGCTGGGGATTACCTGCACAGTTATTCAGAAGGGTGAGTTTACGAAAAACTCAGTGTGTAATCCTTTTAATTAGTAAGCAATCAGTCATTTAGAATATAGTATTAGACTGGGCCAGAGCCCATCAGCAGAATCAGGTAGGCCTTAGCCCATACAGAAACAGTAACAGAATCAGGTGGGCTTAAGCCCAATAGTGAATCATTATCAGATGTAGATGTGCAACCAAAAATCTAGCCCAATCCAACCAACTCACCACCCGTACTTGGGATTAAATCGACCCACCCAACCAACACACCAATAACACAGCATGGTTGCAATAGCAGATTACATGGCGGAGCCACCAAAATTATAGTACGTGGCGAAGCCACTAATAACAGAAATATGTGGCAAAGCCACTACTACAAAACCACCTCCATATCAGACCCCAACCCCATGCAAAATGTTATGAATGCCATGCTCAATCATCACACGTGTATGCAAAATGGCCATGCTCGGTAACAGTCATTTTAACATATATTAAAAGCATATCAGTCATACAATCACTGTCAAGTCAGTTAAAACACAGTCATACAACCCCAGTCAAACCAGTCAAATTAATAGCCCAAGTCAGTCGTTTACCCACAAGGGCAAAACGGTCATTTTACACTTAAAGGGTATTTCAGTAATTTTACAAATTAGGGGTATTGTAACACCCCAAACCCGGTCTTGACGTTATGACCAGATCTGGTGCGTCACATGATCCTAAACTACGCTTATAACCTTTTAAAACATGTTGAGACCTAGGTGATATTTTGTACAACTAGCAAGGTGAGAAAAGTTCTTGTTAAAACTACTTTAAGTTGTCATTATTCAAGATTGTTTAAATTTTATAAACGTTATTTTGAAAACGTTATTAAGGTTTTGGAAACCCGCGCAGCCTATATCTAGCAGTTTCGATAAAGTACGAACCAAATCCTTTAGAAAGTTAAAACCCAAAAAGAAAATTTAATAGCGGCCTTATTACACATTAAAACCCAAAAATTAACATAAAAATTAAAATACTAAAACATAAATTAAAACCAGTTTTATTGCAGCCGCTGTGGCCACTCCGAATCTCTCGCAGCTCCAATCCCGCTATGGTTGAGTGTTACCTGCAGAGGTTAAATAAAAAGGGGGTGAGTTTGACAACTCAGTGTGCAACATTATCTCAACCATAGGCCAAAACAGATCAAGCCTCAGAATCAGATTAGTTGGCCTTGGCCCATTACAGAAATCAGGTTAAGCCCGTAGGCCCATAACAGATACAGATCAGATATAATATGCAAACAGAAAACCCAACCCAGATCCATCCATAACACCCCCGTACCAACCTTACACCATGTGGGGAGACTACTCGACCCACCCAACCGCTACACACCACAGATATTTGCAGCGAGGCTGCCAGATATAATTTGCAGTGAGACTGCCAGATAACATTTGCAGCGAGGCTGCCAGATATATTTGCAGCGAGGCTGCCAGATATTGTGACGAGGTCACCAGATACAGATATTGTGGCGAGGCCACCAGATTGCAGCGAGGCTGCCAGATAATAATGTGACAAAGTCACCAGATTGCAGCGAGGCTGCCAGAACGCTTCCTCCAACATAAACCCATACCCCATGCAACAGATAATCATACTAGCATGCAATATATATATCATCTCATGCATCAGATATATTCATATTAATAATTAACTCATGCAGTTACATAACATCATACATTTCATACAGAATTGACCCTAGGGGTATAATAGTCTTTTTACACCTAGGGGTATTTTGGTAATTTTGCACATTCAAGGTATTTCAGTCCTTTAACATATTTTCCTTTAATTTTATACAGGTTCAATAAATTAACAGTCCCTAAATAACCACAGAAGTCCACTTAAGCCAAATTTCTAATTTTGCCCTCTTTAGCCTAAAACCCCTAATGGGCCTTACTATGTCCAATATCGTTGATAAGTCCGTTAAGCCAAATTTTAGGTTTTAGTTTACCGACTTTACCAAGTTTTTATTATTCAAGTTACCAGAAAGTCTTTTATGAACATTTTCAAATTTGGGCTCGGAAGCCCATTGGGCCCACCTTGGCCCATTGAGGCCCAACTTACCAAATCGCTCGAAATTGCACCTTCTGCAATTTCGCCATCACCAACTCCCAATGTGACCACAACAGAGTATTCGGTCACTCTTATTCCTTTCCAAGGCTGATTTTTCGGTCACTTTTGATTGGTCACTTAGCACAGTTTCGATTATTTCGGCTTTTAGCCATCCTAGTCTATGATGGAGATACGTTACACACCTGTTAACCGTTGAAACAGTTGACGAAATCCACGAACAAAAACCTATCGTTAATCACCTTAATGTTAGTTTAATAATCTTCAACCATTAAACCAAAATCTCATTACTATAATCGGCTAACATGACTGAAGTCCCTAAAAGCCTTTACCTTTTTGTCGAAAAAATAGACTAAGTCTATGAGCCCAACCGTGCCAACCTTCAAGTCCTTGCAAAAAGTCCTCTTGCTCACCCTAACACAACACCAAAACAAGAGGCCACAATGCCTTAGTCCAAACGATAGCCTTCCCTAAAGGGGTTTCGGCTTTATACTTAAAACGTGATCATCTAACAAAGACAAGTTCCCGAATACTTACCAACCTAGCCTCGATATACAACGATTCCCCTTGCAACTACGAGAAGAGATAAAAGATGATCTAACGTTCGGCTTTGAGCACCACAGGGTATGGAGGTTTCGGTTTCTCTCTTTGAAGAAGTAAATGAGGTTTAACACAAGAAGATTCAACTAAGGAGTTATGGGAGATGTCGACAAAAGGAGAGAAAGAAGGGAGTTATGTGACTGATGATAAATCGGTAATAGAACCACAAGGTTTCGGTCAAGGGGATAATCGGCAATGAAGTGTTTGCTTTCGGCTTTTTGTGACTATCAACCAGAGAATAACGTCAGAAGAAGATATATGGATGATAGAAGAAGAAAATGGAAAAGAAGAAAATAAGAAAAGAGATTTGAGAGGGAAAGAAATGAGCAATCGGTTTAACAGAAGAAGAACGGCACAAGATGGTGTTTTGGAAGATCTATGTTCGGCAAATGAAAAGAAAAGAGGATTTGGCAATGGGGTGTATTAGGGTTCGGCTACTAGAACAAAAAGAAGAACAAAATGGCAAAACGAACCTAATATGCTATGTCAAACGAACAAAAGAAAAGGATTCACTAACCTAAGATAAAAATCGGCATAAGGACACAAGAAGACCTAAGGGAGAAATCGGCACTTCTAGCACCTAATTGCCGAAAATGTACCACAAAGAGTCCTCTTGGCCGGCCACCTTACTTCAAATTCAAAAACACCTTAATCCGCTCCTTGATTCACTCCACAATATCCTCTCATGACCGATTCAAACACTCCTCAAGTAGAGTTTTATTCTGCTTCAAATTCCTGCCTGCTCCTTGCATAAAAATAACGCCTTCCTTGCATAACCTGGGACTTGAACCTGGGCCTTCCCATTCATTTAGGCGCCACTTTTGTAGCTCCTAAGTGGCGTCACACAACCATTTTACCAGGAGCTCCCTTGTGCTTCATTTTAGCCAAATTTATTTAAGACCCCTACTTCCAAAAGTCCCCTATCTCCCTAATGAAAAATTTAAAAAATTTTCCCGAGTTTTTAACCAACACTTGGGCCTTCCATAGGCCCAATAACATTCTCAAAACACGAATTTCACAACCAAACACCAGAGTTCAAACATTTTACTAGATGAACAATAATTCAAGAAAGACCAGAATTTTAGGGCGTTACAACTCTACCCTCCTTAAAGAAATTTCGTCCTCGAAATTTACCTTATCCAAACAAATGGGGATATTGCTGACGCATTGCCTCCTCTGGTTCCCAAGTAGCTTCCTCTCTGCCATGATTATGCCAAAGTACCTTTACCAATGGGACTGATTTCCTTCTTAGGACTTTTACGTCTCGATCCAGAATCTGCACAGGCTCTTCCTCGAAAGTCAAGTCAGGCTGTACTTCCACCTCTGCAACTGGTAGAATATGGGTAGGGTCAGAACGATATCGTCTTAACATGGATACATGAAACACATCATGGATTCTGTGTAACTCTGGCGGTAATTCCAACTGATACGCCACCGGACCTACTCGCTTAAGAACCCGATAAGGCCCAATAAACCTCGGACTTAGCTTGCCCTTCTTACCAAATCTTAGTATCTTCTTCCAGGGCGAAACTTTCAGAAAAACCATATCACCTACTGAATACTCAATCTCTTTACGCTTCAAATCTGCATAAGACTTTTGTCGATCAGATGCCTCTTTCAAACGGTCCCTTATCACCTTGACCTTCTCCTCAGTCTCTGCTACCAATTCAGGTCCAAGAACTTGCCGCTCGCCCAATTCGGTCCAACAACTAGGTGAACGACACTTACGCCCATACAGTGCCTCATAAGGTGCCATACGGATACTAGCCTGAAAGCTGTTATTATACGCAAACTCTGCCAACGGTAGATAATCCTCCCAATTGCCTCGAAAGTCGATAACACAACCCCTTAACATATCTTCCAGAATCTGAATAACCCTTTCTGACTGACCATCAGTTTGAGGATGGAAAGCCGTGCTAAAGTTCAGTCGCGTTCCCAATGCCTCATGCAACTTTTGCCAGAACTGAGATGTGAATCTAGGATCTCGATCAGAAATGATAGACACTGGCACCCCATGCAGTCGCACAATCTCTGCCACATACAACTTGGCTAACCTCTGAAGCGAATAATCAGTACGTACAGGGATGAAATGAGCAGATTTAGTCAACCTGTCTACAATCACCCAAATCGAGTCCTTCTTTGATGGCGTTAAGGGCAATCCACTTACGAAATCCATGGTCACCCTTTCCCACTTCCAGAGTGGTACCTTCACTGGTTGCAGAAGTCCAGAAGGTAACTGATGCTCAGCTTTCACCTGCTGACAAGTCAGACATTTCCTCACAAATTCTGTTACTTCTCGCTTCAGTCCAGGCCACCAATACAACTCCTTTAAGTCATGATACATCTTATTACCTCCAGGGTGCATAGCACACAACCCTTTATGAGCTTCATTTAGAATTGCTTGCCTCAACTGAAAATCCTTCGGAACACAGATTCTACCACAAAAACATAGAATTCCTTCACTGTTAAGTCCAAACTCAGAAGTATTCCCATCTTTAACCTGCTAAAATCGAGAAACCAGAGACTCATCCCTCAACTGCTTTTCCTTAATCTCATCCACCCAGGTCGGTCTTACTTGCAATTCTGCTAACAAACTACCATCGTCATACAAACTCAAACGAGCAAACATAGCTCTCAGGTCAGATACAGTTCTTCGACTTAGGGCATCAGCCACCACATTAGCTTTACCTGGATGATACTCAATCGCACAATCATAATCCTTAAGCAACTCGATCCATCTCCGTTGCCTAAGATTCAGCTCCTTCTGAGTCAACAAGTACTTAAGACTTTTATGGTCTGTGTATATAATACACCTTTCTCCATACAGATAATGTCGCTAGATTTTAAGTGCGAAGATTACTGCTGCCAACTCCAGATCATGGGTAGGATAGTTTACTTCATGAGGTTTAAGCTGTCGCGATGCATAAGCAACCACTTTACCCTCTTGCATCAACACGTAGCCCAACCCAACATGCGATGCATCACTGTACACGGTAAAATCTTTTCCAGACTCTGGTTGAATCAGCACAGGTGCCTCGGTCAGAACCTTCTTTAGCTTCTCAAAAGCTTCTTGCTGCTACTGGGTCCAGACAAATGGTACGCCTTTCCTTATGAGTTTCGTTAATGGTGCTGCCATCACCGAAATCCTTCTACAAACCTTCTGTAGTATCCAGCTAAACCCAGAAAACTCCGAATTTCGGCCACAGACCTCGGTGGTTTCCATTCCAGAATCGCTTCAATCTTTCGAGGGCCCACCTTAATACCCTCAGCAGAAACAACATGCCCCAAGAACGTCACTTCCCTCAACCAGAACTCACACTTACTAAATTTCGCATAAAGCTCCTTTTCCCTTAACACTTGCAGCACAACACGGAGATGCTCATCATGTTTCTCTTCAGATTCAGAATAGACCAAAATATCGTCGATAAAGACGACCACGAATCGATCCAAGTATGGCTGGAACACTCGATTCATCAGATCCATGAAAGCTGCAGGTGCATTGGTCAGCCCAAATGGCATAACCAAGAACTCATAGTGACCATAACGAGTTCTGAATGCCGTCTTGTGAATATCCACCTCCTTCACCCTTAATTGATGGTACCCAGATCGAAGGTCAATCTTGGAAAATACTGAAGCTCCTCTAAGCTGATCGAACAGATCATCGATTCTAGGCAACGGGTACTTATTCTTGATCGTCAGCTTGTTCAACTGCCGATAATCAATGCACATCCGCACTGACCCATCTTTCTTTTTAACGAAAAGCACTGGTGCTCCCCACGGAGACACACTTGGCCTAATGAAACCTCTATCCAACAGTTCTTGAATCTGCACTTTTAACTCCACCAACTCCTTTGGTGCCATCCTGTACGGTGCAATGGACACCGGTGCCGTACCAGGCAACAAGTCGATCCCAAACTCAACCTCTCGATTCGGAGGTAAACCTGGAAGCTCCTCTGGAAAAACATCTTGAAAATCTTTAACAGTTCTAACTTGATCCACAGTTAGTTCCTCAGTTCCTACTTGACCCACGAATGCCAAATAAGCCTCACATCCTTTACGAATCCATTTCTCCGCTCTTAACGCTGACACCACATTAGACAGATACTCTCTACGTTCACCAACCACCATAACTTCCTCATCCTCTGCGGTTTTTAACCTCATCCGCTTTGCAGCACAATCCAAAGTAGCCCTATGCTTTGCAAGCCAATCCATTCCTAAGATGAGATCGAATTCTCCAAAAGGTAACTCCATCAAATCTCCAGAAAAAATCTTTCCTTGAGTCTCTATAGGCACGTCCCTATACAGTTTGTCTACCCTAACCGAGTGACCCAAAGGACTTAGTACGGTTACCCCACTCACTGTCTCCTCAGAACGCACTCCCAGCGACCCAGATATGGCACATGTAACATAAGAATGGGTAGATCCAACATCTATTAACGCAGTGAATGGCATACGAGAAATCAAGAACGTACCAGTTATGACGTCAGGAGCATCACCCTCCTCTCGGCGACGAGCGCATAAACTAGTGCTGGCTGACGAGCCTCAGCGAAACCAGCACCCCTGCCAGGTGCTTCTCGTCCTCGACCATTACCATTTTTGCCTCTACCTTGCCCACGACCCCTCGGAGCTGATGGTCCACCCCTCACTGGTTGAGCAACCCTCTGAGCCATAACCTGTCCTTGGTCCGGTTCTTCGGGACAGTCCTTAATCCTATGCTCCATCGACCCACATCGAAAACAGGCTCCAGAACGTTTCTGACACTCGCCCATATGTATCTTACCATAACTCCTACAACCCTGCGGTCTGACAGCATTCATTGGCACCGCTCGCACTGGTTCTGCCACTCTTGCCCTCTTAACATTCCTATTAGCCCCACCTGATAGTCCAGAGTCCCTCCGAAAGCGGTTTCTATCCTTTTCGCGATTCTGTCTCTCGGTACGCTTTACTTCCTCAGCTATCTTAGCTTTCTCAACCAAAGTAGCAAAGTTACGCTCCCTCTGTGGAGCGATCAGTACCCTTAGCTCATCCCTCAGACCATCCTCGAAACGTACGCTACGCTCATATTCGGTAGCAACTATCCCAGAAGCATATCGGCTCAGCCTCAGAAATTCAGCCTCGTACTCAGATACTGTCCTACTCCCCTGAACCAAATTTAAGAACTCCTTCCTACGGGCGTCCACATAGCTAGCCCCAACATATTTTCCTTTAAAGGCTTTCTTAAACAGCTCCCATGTTACCTCACCATCTGAAGTTCCATCTCTTACTGTGAGCCACCACTGATAAGCTTCATCTCTAAGCAACGACACGGCTCCTTTCAGCTTCCGCTCCATAGAGCAATCCAGATCGTCCATGATTCGCTCTGTGGCCTCTAGCCAATATTCAGCCACATTTGGGGCTACACCAGACACACCCCTAAAGAACTCTGCCCCATTAGCTCGGAGTCGCTCAGAAATAGATCCCCGAAATCCATTACCGGTACTTGCCCCAGCAACCCTTTCCAGAACTCGAAGCATCGCTTGTGATAGGGCATCGTCCCCTACACCCCTATCATGAGATTCCACCTCTGTTGCCGGTGGTATAGGCATACCAGCTGCTAGCGCATGACCCGAAGATGAAGTCTCAGCTCGTGCACTACCTCGGCCACGTCCACGGCCCCTACCACGAGCTGCTCGTGTACTCATTTCGTACTTTCTGTTTAGAAATTTTATGAGTCAGATTAATATTTCAGTGTTTATTACAGATGTCTTATGAATAAATAGAGTTTCAGAGTTTATCTTCTTTCGCGGTAGCCTAGCTACAGTCTCAGTCTACCTATCAGAGTCTCTACAGTTTCAGTAATATCATAATAAAGTCTTTAGTCAGGCATGCAATCAGAGTTTTCAGAAATAATCAGAAAAGTTTAGAGAACTTACAGGCTTGGGCCGGAGATTCGGTGTGCCACTCTTTCGAAAGATTTCATAGAAAAACTTAATAAATTTTTGTTTTCTTTGAAAATAAATCATTTATGCTTGAAAAGGAGTTCATCAAAACTAGTTCCAAATAATTTTTTGAAAAATCCTGATCTTTTGAAAATCTTCATTTTGATTATTTGAAAACCTTCATTTTTAGACTCGTTCCACAGCCGAGTTATTGCAACCTGGCTCTGATACCACTAAATGTAACACCCCAAACCCGGTCTGGACGTTATGACCAGATCTGGTGCGTCACATGATCCTAAACTACGCTTATAACCTTTTAAAACATGTTGAGACCTAGGTGATATTTTGTACAACTAGCAAGGTGAGAAAAGTTCTTGTTAAAACTACTTTAAGTTGTCATTATTCAAGATTGTTTAAATTTTATAAACGTTATTTTGAAAACGTTATTAAGGTTTTGGAAACCCGCGCAGCCTATATCTAGCAGTTTCGATAAAGTACGAACCAAATCCTTTAGAAAGTTAAAACCCAAAAAGAAAATTTAATAGCGGCCTTATTACACATTAAAACCCAAAAATTAACATAAAAATTAAAATACTAAAACATAAATGAAAACCAGTTTTATTGCAGTCGCTGTGGCCACTCCGAATCTCTCGTAGCTCCAAGCCCGCTATGGTTGAGTGTTACCTGCAGAGTTTAAATAAAAAGGGGGTGAGTTTGACAACTCAGTGTGCAACATTATCTCAACCATAGGCCAAAACAGATCAAGCCTCAGAATCAGATTAGTTGGCCTTGGCCCATTACAGAAATCAGGTTAAGCCCGTAGGCCCATAACAGATACAGATCAGATATAATATGCAAACAGAAAACCCAACCCAGATCCATCCATAACACCCTCGTACCAGCCTTACAGCATGTGGGGAGACTACTCGACCCACCCAACCGCTACACACCACAGATATTTGCAGCGAGGCTGCCAGATATAATTTACAGTGAGACTGCCAGATAACATTTGCAGGGAGGCTGCCAGATATATTTGCAGCGAGGCTGCCAGATATTGTGACGAGGTCACCAGATACAGATATTGTGGCGAGGCCACCAGATTGTAGCGAGGCTGCCAGATAATAATGTGACAAAGTCACCAGATTGCAGCGAGGCTGCCAGAACGCTTCCTCCAACATAAACCCATACCCCATGCAACAGATAATCATACTAGCATGCAATATATATATCATCTCATGCATCAGATATATTCATATTAATAATTAACTCATGCAGTTACATAACATCATACATTTCATACAGAATTGACCCTAGGGGTATAATAGTCTTTTTACACCTAGGGGTATTTTGGTAATTTTGCACATTCAAGGTATTTCAGTCCTTTAACATATTTTCCTTTAATTTTATACAGGTTCAATAAATTAACAGTCCCTAAATAACCACAGAAGTCCACTTAAGCCAAATTTCCAATTTTGCCCTCTTTAGCCTAAAACCCCTAATGGGCCTTACTATGTCCAATATCGTTGATAAGTCCGTTAAGCCAAATTTTAGGTTTTAGTTTACCGACTTTACCAAGTTTTTATTATTCAAGTTACCAGAAAGTCTTTTATGAACATTTTCAAATTTGGGCTCGGAAGCCCATTGGGCCCACCTTGGCCCATTGAGGCCCAACTTACCAAATCGCTCGAAATTGCACCTTCTGCAATTTCGCCATCACCAACTCCCAATGTGACCACAACAGAGTATTCGGTCACTCTTATTCCTTTCCAAGGCTGATTTTTCGGTCACTTTTGATTGGTCACTTAGCACAGTTTCGATTATTTCGGCTTTTAGCCATCCTAGTCTATGATGGAGATACGTTACACACCTGTTAACCGTTGAAACAATTGACGAAATCCACGAAAAAAAACCTATCGTTAATCACCTTAATGTTAGTTTAATAATCTTCAACCATTAAACCAAAATCTTATTACTATAATCGGCTAATATGACTGAAGTCCCTAAAAGCCTTTACCTTTTTGTCAAAAAAATAGACTAAGTCTATGAGCCCAACCGTGCCAACCTTCAAGTCCTTGCAAAAAGTCCTCTTGCTCACCCTAACACAACACCAAAACAAGAGGCCACAATGCCTTAGTCCAAACGATAGCCTTCTCTAAAGGGGTTTCGGCTTTATACTTAAAACGTGATCATCTAACAAAGACAAGTTCCCGAATACTTACCAACCTAGCCTCGATATATAACGATTCCCCTTGCAACTACGAGAAGAGATAAAAGATGATCTAACGTTCGGCTTTGAGCACCACAGGGTATGGAGGTTTCGGTTTCTCTCTTTGAAGAAGTAAATGAGGTTTAACACAAGAAGATTCGACTAAGGAGTTATGGGAGATGTCGACAAAAGGAGAGAAAGAAAGGAGTTATGTGACTGATGATAAATCGGCAATAGAACCACAAGGTTTCGGTCAAGGGGATAATCGGCAATGAAGTGTTTGCTTTCGGCTTTTTGTGACTATCAACCCGAGAATAATGTCAGAAGAAGATATATGGATGATAGAAGAAGAAAATGGAAAAGAAGAAAATAAGAAAAGAGATTTGAGAGGGAAAGAAATGAGCAATCGGTTTAACAGAAGAAGAACGGCACAAGATGGTGTTTTGGAAGATCTATGTTCGGCAAATGAAAAGAAAAGAGGATTTGGCAATGGGGTGTATTAGGGTTCGGCTACTAGAACAAAAAGAAGAACAAAATGGCAAAACGAACCTAATATGCTATGTCAAACGAACAAAAGAAAAGGATTCACTAACCTAAGATAAAAATCGGCATAAGGACACAAGAAGACCTAAGGGAGAAATCGGCACTTCTAGCACCTAATTGCCGAAAATGTACCACAAAGAGTCCTCTTGGCCGGCCACCTTACTTCAAATTCAAAAACACCTTAATCCGCTCCTTAATTCACTCCACAATATCCTCTCATGACCGATTCAAACACTCCTCAAGTAGAGTTTTATTCTGCTTCAAATTCTTGCCTGCTCCTTGCATAAAAATAACGCCTTCCTTGCATAACCTGGGACTTGAACCTGGGCCTTCCCATTCATTTAGGCGCCACTTTTGTAGCTCCTAAGTGGCGTCACACAACCATTTTACCAGGAGCTCCCTTGTGCTTCATTTTAGCCAAATTTATTTAAGACCCCTACTTCCAAAAGTCCCCTATCTCCCTAATGAAAAATTTAAAAAATTTTCCCGAGTTTTTAACCAACACTTGGGCCTTCCATAGGCCCAATAACATTCTTAAAACACGAATTTCACAACCAAACACCAGAGTTCAAACATTTTACTAGATGAACAATAATTCAAGAAAGACCAGAGTTTTAGGGCGTTACAGGTATTTCGGTAATTTTACATACCGGAGGTATTTCGGTAGTTTTACAAACTAGGGATATTTTCGTAATTTTACAAACTGAGGGTATTTCAGTAATTTTACAAACCAAACTGAGGGTATTTTAGTAATTTTACAAATTAAGAGTATTTCGGTAATTTTACAAACTACGGGTATTTCAGTAATTTTACAAATTGGGGTCTTAACAACCTAAATAAAAGTCAATCGTCGCCTCAAGCGACTAACGTAACCTAAACTGACATCACGGTGCAGATGGGCCTAATGTAACACCCCTAACCTGGATCCATCGCTGGAGGGGTTATGAGGCATTACCTAACAACGCATAACCTTTGAACATTCACAAGTTTACAAATGCGCTGATCTCATTACATAAAACATATGACTAATTATACATTTAAACATACTTTATAAACCGTGATACGAATACAACCCATATCCCAAACCGTGCATAATATATTTTAAAAAAATAAACACATTCAAATAAAATTGTAATCATACGAATCACACGAATCACAAGCCAATTACATTAACTCAATACACACATGCTTATGACACATCTCAACTATGCACACTTTGATCATTGATCAACCTAATACACGCCTATATCACATTTGTAAAATTCACTACTCAACATTGAGTACCAAATCACATTCGTACATACCTTCATAGCATAATATTCAAGATCCAAATATCGTTACACATATACATACCTATGTGGCTGAATATATATATAAGGTCAATTAGCTCAGTTTCACTTGAACAATCTTTCTACCTCAACTTGAAATCTTATATACATAAGCTTGAAATTAAATCACCGGCAATAAGCCTACTAGGCATAAGCCTGAATTATACACCGGCACAAGGCCTGCTAGACCCAAGGTCTAATATTTGTTCACCGGCACTAAGCCTGCTAGACACGAGGCCTGATATGTATTCACCGGCACTAAGCCTGCTAGGCACAAAGCCCGATCATGTCACCAGCACAAAGCTTGCTAGGCATAAGCCCGAAAATCATAATTATAAAGTCAAATAATAATAGTTCAATCATCGAATTATCCAAATATTCCATGTAATCTATACAACTTTCAGAGGTTCTAATACATTTGAATATAACTCAACCACATTAATTTAATAGCAAGTCACATTCGACTACTATGCAAATTAACTAATAAAATTCAAATCATAATAGTAAAACATTTTATGTTTGATATAAACAATGTTTAATTGCTTAAAGACTTACCTCGAGTATCAACGAATGGTAAATTTGACTACTCGGCTAGTTTAGCTTTTCCCCGATCTAGATCCGATTTCTTTAGTTCTTGAGCTATACAATTTCAAATGAGACCCATTCAAACTCAATTTTTATACAATTAAATCTAAAAGTATGTAAATACTCAATTTACTATTTTGCCCCACTATTTTGTACCTTTATCAATTTAGTCCAAAATTCACTAAACACAACATAAGTAAAATTTGATTACACCAAGCCTAGGCCGAATGTTACTTGTACTTATATAAGTCCTCAAATTTCATTTATTTCTCAATTTAATCCCTCTATTTACTATTTTTATAATTCAGCCCTATTTACTTAATTTTCATAAAAATTTCCAATACAAACTTAATAATCTAACACATATCTTCATTTTAACCACATCAAACAAAAATTTCACCAAGGTATTAGTAATGGGAGAACACAAAATCATCATCAAAATCAAAAATTAAAACATGGGCTTTGAAGATTTCATAGCAACGATCTCAAAAAACGTGAAAATTATCAAAAACTGAACAAAAATCTAACCTCAAATTAAGCTTCCAATTTGCCAAATGTTCAAGAGCTTTTCCTTTTGTTTTTCTTTTTATGAATCAGCAAAGATGAGTAATATGCATGTCTATTTTGTTTTATTTGATTAAAACATATAATAACACCTAAAAGACCATTATAACTATTATAATAAAATTTGTAATCTTTATAAGTAATGTGACATCCTGATTTTTGACCCTAATCAGAACGGTGGTTTCGGGACCACGAATCTAAGACAAAAAATATTTTTATCTTTATATTATGCATTTGTTTTGTGTGAATTGATATCCGTAAAATTTTTGTACGTTAATTCGATTGTTTGTGTGCTTAATTAAAAAAAAAGGGGGTTTAATAGCATAAAATGAAATTGTGGTAGTTAATTGTCTAAAGGATCAATTGAATGTGTCTTTATATTGTGAACTGTTTATTATGCAATTATACCATTGAAATAGGAAGTGGACGGTATTAACCATAGCATAAAAGGGTGGTATATTTTATAATAAAGGTTATTTTGGTAAAGTTATAATTAATATAGTTATAATAAAACATAAAACATAAAAAAATGAAGCCATTTGAGCCCTGTAATTGCCGAAATAAGGAAGAAGAAAAGAAAAGATTTTTAGTTGGGTATTCAGCACTTATAAATTCAAACTGAAGGTATGTTTTAGCTTGGTTTTCAATAATTTTTACATTTTTGGAGCCGTTGCTTTGTATAGTATAAAACCGATGATCGTATTTTTGTATTTGATGTGTATTTCGAAGGTTACCATGGTTGAGAGCTTTGAGTAATTGATAGTTTAAATAGATGAATTGATGTTATGTTCAAATTTTAAGTTTTATTTTAGAAATTTTAATGAATTTGTAGTAATAGAATTAAAATGTTAAAATATTAGCTAAAGGGGTTAATTTGTTAAATTAATGAAATATGAAGGATTTTAAGTGGACTTATGGTATTCGGCTAATATTTGATATAAGAGATTACTTCCATCTAGTGTAATTTGATTTTTGGGATTTAATTGCCGAATGTGACTATTAATAGGCGTAAAATTGGCAAATTGTTTAAATGTGTATATTGGATTGAATTGCATAAAAATTTAGTTTAATTGGGTCTCATTCGAAAATTGAAGCTCAATAAGAAAGGAAATCAAATTCGGATAGGGGGAAAGCTAAATTAGACGAGTAGTCAAAATTTCTGTTCGTTGATATCCGAGGTAAGTCATTAACTTGTTTTATGTACTAAATTTTACTAATGAATTGATATAGGTGTTAAATTGGATTTTTAGCAGATTACTACATGTTTGCCGAATATGAATTCAATTGATAATAATATGCACTATGTGTTAAATGTGATTACCGATTATGAAATGAATGAACAAATATGTGTTTATATTCGGTATTGATGATTTTGGTTGGAGACTTATGTTAAAATAGTATGTACTAGTATTTCAGTATATGAACCTTGTATATTTAGTTTGGAAATGAATGGCTATAAATGATTTAACAACATGAGAGTATACCTAATTTGAGTAGTTGGGTTTGATTCAGGCTTATTGCCTAGTAGCTTAGTGCCGGTGAACATACTCAGGCTTACTGCCTAACAGGCTTAGTACCGGTGAACATATTTAGGCTTATTGCCTAGCAAGCTTAGTGTCGGTGTTTAATTCTGGCTTAGTACCTAGCAAGCTGAATGCCGGTGACTTAAATTCCAAATTATGATTATGAGGATTCAAGCGTAATGAAAGAAGCGTTTGAGTGGAAATTTTAGCTAAGTAGCCTACATTATATTCGGCCAAATAGGTATGTATATGTTCTCGATTGTTTAAATATTGATTGGTTTATGCTATGAAGGTATGTATGAAGGTGATTTGGTGTTCAAGGTTAAGTAAATTATTTGGTGAATGTAACATGCACTTGTAATGGGTAAATAATGTTAAAAGGGTGCCGGAATTGGAGATATGTATAAGTAAGTGTGTATATTGGGTTAAAGTATTCGATTTATGATGTACATAATCTCAAATTGAGATAATGCTAAATGAATACAAGAAATTCCATATGCAACTTGTGTAATAATACTTGTTTATGATATTTTTATTTTGGTAACGAAATGTAAGGTGTTAAAAAAAAGCAGAGGATGGCTTAAATATTCGGCCCAATATGATTTGATTTCGAATCTAGTCGTTAAAATTTTGAGTAATTAGTTAATGACTTACTAAGTTGGAAACTTACTTTGGATTTTATTTTTCTATGTTTTATAGACGCTCGAAGTCAGATTAAAGCTCTAGGATCGGCAGAAATCCTATCACACAATCTTTTGTTTAGGTAGTAACTTTTTAAACTTAACCTATGGCATGTATAGGTTAGACTAGGTTAACTTTTGTATTTTGAATGATGTGTATATTTAAATTGCCATGCGAAAATGGCTGGTTATATAGTTATGTGAAATTTCAATATTATGCTATGCTAGGTTGGTTTTGTTTCGTATTATATGAAATAGAAAAGTATATATATATGTGTTTCTATTCTTGAATGATTCGGCCCTTGGTGAATATATGTAGTGGTGGTAGACTATATATAATTATGTAGGTGATATTTTAATGGTTAAAGTGATGAAATAAACTAAAAGTGCATTTAGTAATACGAATGTGTTTATTCGGCTAGTGAAATAGTATTTAACCAAATGAATAGTTACACTATTTGAATAAAGTTAGATGGTTTACAAATTATTAGTGATTCTTCCGCATATGCTATTATATATATATGGTAAGTTTTGAGTTGATATTATTTTTAGTCTAAAATCTTATTAGGGTTGAATACTTCTAAGTGCACTTACAAATTGGTTTAAATGATGGAAATGAAACGGATAAGCATGTCTACTTTCGATTAAATAAGTAAAACTTGAGCAAATAAATAGTTACCTTTTTATAAGATGCAGATTTGGTATAAGACTAGTTACTTATGCTTGAAAATTATTATTATAGTGATATGTTGAATATACGATATGAAATGATTTGGAATGAAATTAGGTTAATTATGTTTAGAATCTACTTGATTTAAGAGATTCGTAAATATATATGTGTGTATTGATTAAATGTTGTCTTTGGTCTCGTAATGCCTCGTAACCCATTTCGGTGACGGAGACAGGTTAGGGTGTTACATTTTAATTGGTATTAGAGCTACGATTTAGTCGATTCTAGGACTAACGTAGTGAGTATGAGTCTAGCTATACATGCCATAATATGATATTGTGATAGTGTGATGATTTCTGATATTTTTAAAATGTGCTTTATATAGTAAATGGATCCCGACAGAGAAATAACTGATGATGTTGAGAGTGTAGCGCCTGCTCCCGTGCAAGGGACAACGCCAGCTGAGTCTTGACCGATTTCAAACAATGAGGGAGAGGCTAAACAAGTCTTTTTCCAAATGATGAATGAATGGTTCTCAGAATTTGTGCAAAATAATCCGGCTACACAACCACATCCACCCCGAATAATCCACTTCTGATACTTGTGGTACCTTCAGCGGTCGATCCATTGAGGTTGAATAAGCCCACAGTTGATAAAATAAGAAAATACGGGGCCGAAGAGTTCAGAGCCACAGCTAGTGATGATGTTGAGCGTGCCAAGTTGTGGCTCGATAATAATATTTGTATATTCGATGAACTATCATGTACTCCTGACGAGTATCTGAAATGTGTCGTGTCTCTATTAGCGATGCTGCCTATCATTGGTGGAATACTTTGATTTTAGTGGTGCCGAGAGAGCGGGTTACGTGGGAGTTCTTTCAAACTGAATTTCGTAAAAAGTATATCAGTCAGAGATTCATAGATCAAAAGCATAAGGAATTTCTCGAGCTTAAACAGGGTTACAAAACTGTTACTAAATACGAGCGAGAATTTGTCAAGCTCAGTGGATATGCCCGGGAGTGTATTTCGACTGAAGCTATCATGTGTAAACGTTTCGAAAATGGGTTGAATGAGGATATTAAGTTGCTGGTTGGTATTCTTGAAATTAAAGAGTTTGTAGTGTTGGTTGAGCAAGCTTGTAAAACCGAAGAGCTTGGAAAAGAAAAGAGAAAGGCTGATTTTGAAGCTAAAGACTTCCACAAACGATCAACGAGTAAAACATATCAGACATCATCAAAGAAGTTCAGAGAGGATTCTAGCTGATCTAAGACTGCTATGGACTTTTCTAGACGAGATCGAGATAGACCTCCTACTAACTCGCGAGCCACATCAGTTGCTCCTACAAACTCACGAGCCACATCAGTTGCTAGTGTGGGAAATGTTCGGCAGTATCTGTTTGAGTGTAAACATTGTGGAAAATGGAATCCGGGAGATTGTAGAGTGCGTGATCGTACTTGTTTCAAATGTGGATCGGCAGATCATTTCATTCAGGAGTGTCCGATGTTAGTTGAGAAAAATACCATTTAGGAGGCTCGACTGAATAATATGTCATCACGAGGTAGACCACCCAGACATGCTGATAAAGCTAGTGGTGGTCAGAGAGGAATGAAAGATACAGCTATTCGATCAGAGGCTCGTGCTCCTGCCAGAGCTTATGCCATTCGTGCTTGGGAAGAAGCTTTATCTCTAGATGTTATTACTGGTACATTCACTCTTTACAATACTAGTGTAACTGCTTTGATTGATCTCGGGTCAACTCATTCTTATGTGTGTGAAACATTAGCATTCAGTAAGACTTTGCTTGTTGAGTCTATTGAGTTTGTGATTCGGGTATCAAACCCTCTGGGCCGATGTGTATTAGTTAATAAAGTGTGCAAGAACTATCCTCTGATGATTTGAGACTTATGTTTTCCGACTAATTTGATGCTTTTGCCATTTGACGAGTTTGATATCATCCTCGATATGGATTGGTTAACATTGCACGATGCTGTGGTGAATTACAAATGAAAGACTATTGATTTACG
This sequence comes from Gossypium stocksii, assembly GCA_020496765.1. Lineage (NCBI taxonomy): Eukaryota > Viridiplantae > Streptophyta > Magnoliopsida > Malvales > Malvaceae > Gossypium > Gossypium stocksii. The sequence goes on along the minus strand of CM035628.1, from coordinate 42,962,472 downwards.
ATGTCAAAATGATGAAATCATTCGAATTGAGTCTACTTATTTAAATGGGTTATTGGCAGTAATATTTTCGATATTGGCTCAGAAGTATATGCAAAAGGGTTGCGAAGCTTATTTCGCGTATGTACTGGATAGTAAAGTATCCAAAAGGAAGCTCGAAACTGTGCCACTAGTATGTGAGTATCCGGATGTATTTCTTGAGGAATTACCAGGTTTGCCACCTGTTCGAGAGGTAGAGTTTGGTATAGAATTAGTGCCTGGAACGACCTCGATTTCGATAGCTCCGTATCGTATGGCACCGACTGAATTAAAAGGATTGAAATCTTAGTTGCAAGAGTTGACGGATAGAGGTTTCGCTTGGCCGAGTTTCTCTCCCTGGGGTGCACTAGTATTGTTCGTGAAAAAGAAAGACGAAACTATGAGAATGTGCATCGACTATAGACAGCTTAACAAGGTGACTGTGAAGAATAAATATCCGTTACCATGAATTAATGATTTATTTGATCAGCTAAAGGGAGCTTCAGTGTTTTAGAAAATAGATTTATGATCGGGTTACTATCAGTTGCGAGTTAGAGAGACGGATGTGCCTAAGACCGCTTTCCGGATGAGATATGGACATTACGAGTTCTTGATGATGCCGTTTGGGCTCACTAATGCCCCTGCAGTTTTCATGGATTTGATGAATCAAGTATTCAGATAGCATTTGTATCAGTTTGTAGTTGTATTTATAGATGACATCCTAATCTATTCACGCAATGAAACTGAGCATGCCGAGCACTTGAGACTTATGTTATAGATATTGCGTGATAAGTAGTTGTACGCGAAATTCAGTAAATGTGAAGTCTGGTTGAGAGAGGTTAGTTTTCTAGGGCATGATGTTTCAGCATCAGGTATTCACGTCGATCCGAATAAAATTTCAGCTATACTTGATTGGAAGCCTCCAAAGAATGTTTCAGAAGTTCGAAGCTTCTTGGGACTCACTGGGTACTATAGATGATTCATGAAAGGTCTCGATGATAGCAACACTGTTGACAAAATTGCTATAGAAAGACATCAAATTTGAGTGGTCGTAAAGGTGTTAGAAAAGTTTTACTCAGTTGAAAGCTCTTTTGACCGAAGCTCTAGTGTTAGTTCAGCCGAAATCGGGTAAAGAATTTGAAATTTATAGCAATGCATCTTCGAACGGTTTGGGCTGTGTTTTGGTGCAAGAGGGTAGAGTTGTTCCTTATGCCTTGAGATAGTTAAAGCCTCAGGAGAAAAACTATCCGACTCACGATCTTGAGTTAACTACTATCGTCTTCGCTTTGACAATTTGGCGCCACTACTTGTTCGGAGAAAAATATCACGTTTATTCTGATCACAAAAGCCTCAAATATTTGATGACACAGAGGGATTTGAATTTGAGACAGCAACGGTGGCTTGAATTACTTAAAGATTATGAGCTTGTAATTGATTATCATCAGGGAAAGGCTAATATGGTTGCTGACGCTCTAAGTCGAAAATCACTGTTTGTGTTGCGTGCTATGAGCACGCATTTGGCTATATCTGTTGATGGTGCTTTAATAGCTGAATTAAAAGCAAAACTGGTACTCGTGCAACAAATTTGTGAAGCTCAGAAAGTTGATGATGATTTGATTGCTAAATGGGCTCAATGTAATTCAAAAGCTGATTCAGAATTTCTAATTGATGCAAATGACTGTTTGAGATTCAAGAATCAATTATGTGTTTCGAGAAATCCTGAACTTTTATAGATGATTTTGAGTGAAGCTCATAATGGTTGAATGTATGTTCACCCAGGTAGCACGAAAATGTATAACGATTTGAAACAGCATTATTGGTGGCATGGTATGAAACGAGACATTTCTAACTTTGTTCCAAAATGCTTGGTATGCCAAAAAGTGAAAGCCGAGCATCAGGTGCCTTCAGGATTGCTTCAGCCGATCATGATACCTGAATGGAAATGGGACCGAGTCACGATGGACTTTGTATTAGGTTTACCGTTGACATTGAGTAAAAAGGATGCAATCTGGGTTATTGTTGATAGATTAACAAAATCCACTCACTTTATCCCGGTTCATACAGATTTTTTGCTCGATAAACTAGCAGAATTGTATATTTCTCAGATTGTGCGATTGTACGGGGTACCTATTTCCAATGTTTCGGATCGATATCCAAGGTTTACATCACAGTTTTGGAAGAAACTACAAGATGCATTAGGTACTAAGTTGCATTTTAGCACTGCTTTTCATCCTCAGAGGGACGGTCAATCCGAACGAGTTATAGAGATACTTGAGGAGATGTTGAGATGCTGCATCCTCGAGTTTAAATGCTCGTGGGATCGATATTTGCCTTTGGTTGAATTTGCGTATAACAATAGCTTTTAATCAAGTATTAAAATGGCACCTTACGAGGCTTTGTACAGTCGTAAATATTGTACACCCTTATATTGGATTGAGCTCAGTGAAAATAAGATTCACGGGGTTGATTTGATTAGAGAAACTGAACAGAAAGTGAAATTGATCTGTGAAAGTTTGAAAGCAGCCTCAGATCGTCAGAAATCATATGCAGACTTGAAACGCAAAGATATAGAATTCCAAGTCTGAGATTTATTGGACCATTTGAGATTATTGAACGTATCGGACCAGTTGCGTATAGATTGTTGTTGCCACCTGAATTAGAGAAGATACACAGCGTTTTCCATGTTTCGATGCTTCGTTGATACAGATCTGACCCTTCACATGTGATTAATCCGTTTGAGATTGAAATTCAGCCTAATTTAAGCTATGAAGAAGAACCGATTCGTATTTTAGCTCACGAGGTAAAAGAATTGTGAAATAAGAAAATTTTGTTGGTAAAAGTGCTTTGGCACAAACATGGGGTCGAGGAAGCCACTTCGGAGTTAGAAGATTTGATGAAAGAACGTTATCCAAACCTCTTTACTGGTAAGATTTTTGAGGACAAAAATTCCTAAGGGGGAGAGTTGTGATAGCTCGATTTTTTACCCTAATTAGAACAGTGGTTTTGGGACCACGAATCCGAGATAGAAAATATTTTTATCTTTATATTATGCATTTATTTTGTGTGAATTGATATCCGTAAAATTTTCGTACGTTAATTCTACTGTTTGTGTGCTTAATTTAAAAAAGGGGGCTTAATAGCATAAAATGAAAATGTGGTAGTTAATTGTGTAAAGGATCAATTGAATGTGTCTTTATATTGTGAAGTGTTTATTATGCAATTATACCATTGAAATATGAAGTGGACAATATTAACCATAGCATAAAAGGGTGGTATATTTTATAATAAAGGTTATTTTGGTAAAGTTATAATTAATATAGTTATAATAAAACATAAAACATAAAAAAAAAATGAAGCCATTTGAGCCTTGTAATTGCCGAAATAAGGAAGAAAAAAAGAAGAGATTTATAGTTGGGTATTCGACACTTATAAATTCAAATTGAAGGTATGTTTTAGCTTGGTTTTCAATAAGTTTTACGTTTTTGGATTCGTTGCTTCGTATAGTATAAAACCGATGATCGTATTTTTGTATTTGATGTGTATTTCGAAGGTTACCATGGTTGAGAGCTTTGAGTAATTGATAGTTTAAATAGATGAATTGATGTTATGTTTAAATTTTAAGTTTTATTTTAGAAATTTTAATGAATTTGTAGTAATAGGATTAAAATGTTAAAATATTAGCTAAAGGGGTTAATTTGTTAAATTAATGAAATGTGAAGGATTTTAAGTGGACTTATGGTATTCGGCTAATATTTGATATAAGAGATTACTTCCATTTAATGTAATTTGATTTTTGGGATTTAATTGCCAAATGTGACTATTAGTAGGGGTGAAATCGGCAAATTGTTTAAATGTTTATATTGGATTGAATTGCATAAAAATTTAGTTTAATTGGGTCTCCTTTGCAAATTGAAGCTCAAGAAGAAAGGAAATCAAATTCGGATAGGGGGAAAGCTAAATTAGACGAGTAGTCGAAATTTCTATTCGTTGATATCCGAGGTAAGTGATTAACTTGTTTTATGTACTAAATTTTACTAATGAATTGATATAGGTGTTAAATTGAATTTTTAGAAGATTACTACATGTTTGCCGAATATGAATTCAATTAATAATAATATGCACTATGTGTTAAATATGATTACTAATTATGAAATGAATGAACAAATATGTGTTTATATTCACTATTGATGATTTTTGTTAGAGACTTATGTTAAAATAGTATGTACTAGTATTTCATTATATGAACCTTGTATATTTATTTTGGAAATGAATGGATATAAATGATTTAACAACATGAGAGTATACCTACTTTGAGTAGTTGGGTTTGATTCTGGCTTATTACCTAGCAGGCTTAGTGCCAGTGAACATGTTCAAGCTTATTGCCTAGCAGGCATAGTGCTGGTGAACATATTCAGGCTTATTGCCTAGCAGGCTTAGTACCGGTGTTTAATTCAGGCTTAGTGCCTAGCAGGCTGAATGCCGGTGACTTAAATTCCAAATTATGATTATGAGGATTCAAGCGTAATGAAAGAAGCGTTTGAGTGGAAATTTTAGCTAAGTAACCTACATTATATTCGGCCAAATAGGTATGTATATGTGCTCGGTTGTTTAAATATTGATTGGTTTATGCTATGAAGGTATGTATAAAGGTGATTTGGTGTTCAAAGTTAAGTAAATTATTTGGTGAATGTAACATGCACCTGTAATGGGTAAATAATGTTAAAAGGGTGCCGGAATTGGGATATGTATAAGTAAGTGTGTATATTGAGTTAAAGTATTCGGTTTATGATGTACATGATCTCAAATTGAGATAATGCTATGTGAATATAGGAAATTACATATGCAACTTGTGTAATAATACTTGTTTATGATATTTTTATTTTGGTAACGAAATGTAAGGTATTAAAAAAAAAGTAGAGGATGGCTTAAATATTCGGCCTAATATGATTTGATTTCAAATCTAGTTGTTAAAATTTTGAGTAATTAGTTAATGACTTACTAAGTTGGAAACTTACTTTGGATTTTATTTTTCTATGTTTTATAGACGCTCGAAGTCAGCTTCAAGCTCGGGGATCGACAGAAATCCTATCACAAAATCTTTTGTTTCAGTAGTAACTTTTGAAACTTAACCTATGGCATGTATAGGTTAGACTAGGTTAACTTTTGTATTTTGAATGATGTGTATATTTAAATTGCCATGCGAAAATGGCTGGTTATATAGTTATGTGAAATTTCAATATTATGCTATGCTAGGCTGGTTTTGTTTCGTATTATATGAAATTAGAAAAGTATATATATATGTGTTTCTATTCTTGAATGATTCGGCCCTTGGTGAATATATGTAGTGGTGGTAGACTATATATAATTATGTAAGTGATATTTTAATGGTTGAAGTGATGAAATAAACTAAAAGTGCATTTAGTAATATGAATATGTTTATTCAGCTCGTGAAATAGTATTTGACCAAATGAATACTGACACTATTTGAATAAAGTTAGATGGTTTATGAATTATTAGTGATTCTTGCGCATATGCTATTATATATATATGATGAGTTTTGAGTTGATATTATTTTTAGTCTAAAAACTTATTAGGGTTGAATACTTCTATGTGCATTTACAAATATGGAAATGAAAAGGACAAGCATGTCTACTTTCTATTAAATAAGTAAAACTTTAGTAAATGAATAGTTACCTTTTTATAAGATGCAGATTTGGTATAAGACTAGTTACTTATGCTTGAAAATTATTATTATAGTGATATGTTTGATATACGATATGAAATAATTTGAAATGAAATTAGGTTAATTATGTTTAGAATCTACTTGATTTAGAGATTCGTATATATATATATGTGTATAAATGTTGTCTTTGGTCTCGTAATGCCTCGTAACCTATTCTGGCGACGGAGACGGGTTAGCGGTGTTACAAGTAATGACTAAAATCGTCCACTCCATTTAATGTTGGTTTAATATCAACATAATTACTTTAAATTATAAAACATATACAATTCAGCCTTTATAAATTAAGCCATTAATTTTCATGTTTTTCACAATTAAATCCTTTTTCTCAATTCAGCATCTAAACGACAAAATTCGAACACAAAATTTTCACACATGTAAATTTACGTAAATTAAACACAAAAATTAATATTAAAAATATTTTTCTAACCCGAATTCATGGTTTCGAAACCACCATTTCGAATAGGGTCAAATTTGGGCTATCACACCTAAGGCCCATTACCCGGCCTAAGTGGGCCCACACACTCGTGTGGCCCATTTATCCCAAATTTAGCTAAGGCTATGCGAAAACCATAGCCCAGATCAAATCTTACCACATAACATACATTTTGTCCATGTGGGCCTACAAGCCAATCGGGCCCACACGGCCCAGCTTAGCTTACAGAAGCTCAGAACAACCTATACCATGTACGCGACATGACAAGCCTCACTATTTCCCACCTAACAGTCAGTTTTACACAAAAAACGTTGCCCAAGTCCATGAGCTAACTCATGGGGCCTCTGCTATCGCATTAGATTCTCCACACGTGCAATCACACACTCGTGTAGCGTCCATTGTCGAACTTTCGACTTTTCAGCTTTTTGACATTTGCCGATCTACATTCTATTCAGTGAAACACGTACTTTCGGCTTTTAAGCCGATCAACAACAGAGCACAAAGTTACACACTTTCTACTAAACAGTCGATAATCATGTATGGTGAATCATTATTACATACACCTTTGGCTTTTAAGCTGATCAACAGGAACAAGGTTTGATACACACTTTTTCGGCTTATGCTGATCCACAAAAATAGGGTATACGGTTACACACCTTAATCACGAATTCGAGTACTACTCACACTCAAAATCTACATTCATTCCATTATTCGATTAGTCTCATACCTAAACGATCATATTCATTTAATCGCCAAAAACACACTCCTGCATACCCCGGCTGAAAGGAGTGTAGTTAAATACATATAAATTGATCAACGCCGATCACACGTATCTTGATACTTAAACATAACAGATTAATAGATAGAACCCAGTAAGCAGTAAAGATGATACTTAAGCACGAAGGGTAATCAGCCTATACCCAACTAACAAGGTATCAAGAATACCTTAAAAGAAAGAGAAAGTTTAATTGCTCTCCCCAAACTTAGCGCTTCTTTGCACCGATGAAAAACTTGGAACCAATGAACCCACATCAAAGGGAAAGAATCATAAATCGATAACCAAGGAACTAAGAGAGGCACGACTTAGATAATCACAAGAAAGCACAACTTGAGTCCTTACCTATTGACCGGAAACCTTGTAAAAGTCAAGATTGTATAAGGATAACAGGGTAAGGAGTATTTAGCTACACCAAATAGCAAGGTAACTAAAATGGTAAGAAAAAGAAAGCAAGTAGTATTCGGCCAACACAATAGTTAAGCACAAGGAAAAATAATGGGCTCAAGAGAATTGAAAGGAAAAGACTAAAAGCATTTGGCTATGATTGCAAGAGTAAATGCACAATATGTCAAAGGAGGTGTCGAAAGAAAGAATAAGGAAAGGATGGAGAAAATCAATCGGCTGGAACAGATCAAATAAAACAAGTTAGAAAAGAAATGAATAGGTTTTGGCTAAAGAAGAATTTAAGATTGAAAGAAGAGAGTAGCACGGTTCGGCTAAAAGAGAATCAAGGAGAAAAGTCATGTAACGCCCTAATTTTCGGGTTTCTCTTAGATTGTTGTTCATCTAATAAAATGTAGGAACTCTGGTATTTGGGTGTGTAATGCATGTTTAGGGAGTGTTAATGGGCCTATGGAAGGCCCAGGTGTTGGTTAAAAACTCGGCAAAATTTTGTATTTTTGACTTAGGAGATAGGGGGCCTTGGAAAGTAGGTGTTATGAGTAAATGTGTGTGAAATGAGACACAAGCTAGCCAGTGGTAGAGTGGCAATATGACGCCACTTAGGAGCTACAAAAGTGGCACCTAAAAGAGTGTGGAGGTCAAGGGTTCAAGTCTCAGGTATGTATTAAGGTGTCTTATTTTTATGAATAGAAGAGGTAAGTGGTAGACTTCAAGTTAAACTCTGGTTAGAGGAGTTTGAAATGGTCATATGAGTTAATCAAGGAGGAGGTTGAGGAGCAAATCAAGGATATTTCAAATTTGAATGAAGTGGCCGGCCAAGGGACTCTCTAAGGTGCAAATTCGGCAAGCAACATAGGTAAGGCACAATCGGCATTAGGGTCTCTTTTTGTGTCGATTTCATTTGGGGTCTTTTAGAGGTTCTTGAGCCGATTGTGTATAGCACTAGGGTCTTTTCCTTTTTGTTATTCAACCTTCTTTTTCCTCCTAATAGCCGCAACCTACCCTTACCCTAAGCCTTATTGCCGAATTATCTAGTTGCCGAAATCACTCCCTAGTTTCTCTCCTTCTCTCGTTCTTCTTCTTTGCTCTTACACCCCATACCGATTCCATTCCATCCGATTTCTCTTCAGACCGAAGCCACCTTCCTCCTTCTCTTTTTCTTCAAGCTTTTGTTGACATCATTAAGAGCCGAGACACTCTTGTTTTGCTGAAACCAAATTCTCCTTCTTTCCATAACTGCTTCGATAAGTAGACTCCTTATCTGTCACCTCTCTTATCGTCAAGTCATCTTCCCCATTCTAGTGATTGAAATGGCAAGAGTATCATACCGCATATTTGGAAGCCGAAAACACCTCCTTTTAAACATTCAAAAGCCGAAACTCTTTAAGCCACTCTAATTGTCGTTAGAGTTAGAGCTACTATAGATTAAGTATAGATTCTGTTGAGTAGAAGCAAGTAAGCAGGGCTGTTCGCGTGCTGAGTTTTGCAAGGAAAGGTGATCAAACGAGGAGTTTTGAGGACTAACGCAATGGAGTACTTAGATCTAGTCCATAATCGACAAAAAGGTAAAGGCTTTAGGGACTTAGGCCATGTTGGCCGATTTTGGTAAAGGACTTATGGTTTAATGATTGTTGATTTTAAGACTGACACTCTAGTGATTACCTGTAGGCTTTCGTACGTGGATCTCGTCGTCACTTCATCTGTTAACAGGTGTGTAACGTATCTCCATCATAGACTAGGACGGCAAAGGCCGTAATGATCGAAAAACTGATCGAAAGGGACCTAAAAATTGGTCTTGGAAGGATCTAAGAGTAGTCGAATACTTTATTGTGGTTAGACTAGGAATTGACGGTGGCGAAATTGCAGAAGGTGCAATTTTGAGCATTTCGGTAAGATAGGCTTCGATGGGCCAATGATGGGCCCAATGGGCTTCCGAGCCCAAATCGGTAAAATGTCTGTTAAAGGCCTTCTGGTGACATGGCTAATAATAATACGGTTGAAGTTGGTAATCTGAGCATAAAATTTGATTTAACGGGCTTAAGACGTTAATCGACTTAGTGAGGCCCATTAGGGGTTTTGGGCTAAAAGGGGTAAAATTGGAAACTAAGGTTAAAAGGACTTCCGTAATCACTAATGGACTAATAATTACTTGGACATGCATAAATCCCTGAAAATCAGTGAAATGACTAAAATACCCCTAAGTATAGAAAATTACCATTTTACCCCTAGGTGCAAAATGACCTCTATACCCCTAGGGCAAACTCTGTATGAAATGTATGACTGTTTTTTTCTGTATATCTTGTCTGATAATATAAGAATATATCTGATACATGAGATTCTGTATGTTGCATGCCATAGTATGATTACATCTGTTGCATGGGGTATGGGCTTTTATGATGGAGGAAGCGTTCTGGCAGCCTCGCTGCAATCTGGTGGCCTCGCCACAATATATCTGGTAGCCTCGCTGCAATCTAGTGGCCTTGCCACATATTATATATCTGTTCTGGTGGCTTCACCACAATATCTGTATCTGGTGACCTCGTCACAATATCTGGCAGCCTCGCTGCAAATTTCTATGGTGTGTAGCGGTTGGGTGGGTTGAGTAGTCTCCCTACATGGTGTAAGGCTGGTACGGGGGTGTTATGGATGGATCTGGGTTGGGCTTTCTGTCTGCATATTATATCTGATCTGTATCTGTTTTGGGCCTTTGGGTTTAACCTGATTTCTGAAATGGGTCAAGGCCCAATTAATCTGATTCTGAGGCTTGATCTGTTTTGGCCTATGGTTGAGATTATGTTGCACACTGAGTTATCAAACTCACCCCCTTTAATTTCATCTCTGCAGGTAACCCTCAACCATAGTGGGCTTGGAGCTGTGAGAGATTCGAAGTGGCCACAGCATCTGCAAGTTCGGTTTTTTTCCGTTTTACTTTAAGTATCTTAATTTGCTATTATTTTTGGGTTTAATTGTAATAAGGCTGCTATTTAAGTTTCTTTATTTGTTTCTTTTCTTTAATGGTTTAAATCATATTTTATCAAAGCTGCTAGTTATAGGCTGCACGGGGTTTTTTTCAAAATCCTAAGAATGTTTTCAAAACTTAACGAGATTAACGATTGGATAATCTAAAGGCTTAACAAAATAATTTTTCGCAAACTTGCTGTTTTAATAAAAATATCACCGAAGTCACAACAAGAAAAGGTCATAAACTTAGCTATAGGTTCATGTGACACGCCAGAACTGGTCATAACGTCCAGGCCGGGTTTGGGGTGTTACATTTAGTGGTATCAAAGCCAGGTTGCAACAACTCGACTGTGGATTGGGTCTAAAAATGGAAGTTTTCAAACAATCAAAACAAAGATTTTTGAAAGATCATGTTTCCAACAATTGTTTTTCAAAATTAATTGAAACTCGTTTTGATGAACTCCTTTCGTACAAAAAAAAATGATTTATTTTCAAAGAATAAATTAAGTTTCCCTATGTGATTTATTTTCTAAAGAGTGGCGCACCGAATCTCCGGCCCAAGCCTGTAAGTTTTTCTAAACTTTTGTGATTAATTCTGAAATTCTGATTATATGCCTGACTAAGACTCTATTATGATACTTTAGTTAGGATATTACTGAAACTATAGAAACTCTGATAAGTATACTGAGACTATAGCTAGGTTTTCGCGAAAGGAAATGAACTCTGAAATTTTACTTATTCATAAGACATCTGTAATAAACACTGGAATATTAATCTAATTCATAAAACTTCTAAAGCAGATAATACGAAATGAGTATGTAAGCAGCTTGTGGTAGGGGCCGTGGACGTGGCCGAGGTAGTGTACGAGCTGAATCTTCATCTTCGGGTTTCTCTTAGATTGTTGTTCATCTAATAAAATGTAGGAACTCTAGTATTTGGGTGTGTAATGCATGTTTAGGGAGTGTTAATGGGCCTATGGAAGGCCCAGGCATTGGTTAAAAACTCGGCAAAATTTTGTATTTTTGACTTAGGAGATAGGGGGCCTTGGAAAGTAGGTGTTATAAGTAAATGTGTGTGAATTGAAACACAAGCTAGCCAGTGGTGGAGTGGCAATATGACGCCACTTAGGAGCTACAAAAGTGGCACCTAAAAGAGTGTAGAGGTCAAGGGTTCAAGTCTCAGGTATGTATTAAGGTGTCTTATTTTTATGAATAGAAGAGGTAAGTGGTAGACTTCAAGTTAAACTCTGGTTGGAGGAGTTTGAAATGGTCATATGAGTTAATCAAGGAGGAGGTTGAGGAGCAAATCAAGGATATTTCAAATTTGAATGAAGTGGCCAGCCAAGGGACTCTCTAAGTTGCAAATTCGGCAAGCAACATAGGTAAGGCACAATCGGCATTAGGGTATCTTTTTGTGCCAATTTCATTTGGGGTCTTTTAGAGGTTCTTGAGCCGATTGTGTATAGCACTAGGGTCTTCTTTATTTTCCTTTTTGTTATTCAACCTTCTTTTTCCTCCTAATAGCCGCAACCTACCCTTACCCTAAGCCTTATTGCCGAATTCTTTAGTTACCTAAATCACTCCCTAGTTTCTCTCCTTCTCTCGTTCTTCTTCTTTGCTCTTACACCCCATACTGATTCCATTCCATCCGATTTCTCTTCAAGACAGAAGCCACCTTCCTCCTTCTCTTTTTCTTCAAGCTTTTGTCGACAGCATTAAGAGCCGAGACACTCTTGTTTTGCCGAAACCGAATTCTCCTTCTTTCCTTAACTGCTTCGGTAAGTCAACTCATTATCTGTCACCTCTCTTACCGTCAAGTCATCTTCCCCATTCTAGTGATTGAAACGGCAAGGGTATAAATGGCAAGGGTATCATACCACATATTTGGAAGCGAAAACACCTCCTTTTAAACATTCAAAAGCCGAAACTCTTCAAGCCACTCTGATTGTCGTTAGAGTTAGAGCTACTATAGATTGAGTATAGATTCCGTTGAGTAGAAGCAAGTAAGCAGGGCTGTTCGCGCGCTGAGTTTTGCAAGGAAAGGTGATCAAACGAGGAGTTTTGAGGACTAACGCAGTGGAGCACTTAGATCTAGTCCATAATAGACAAAAAGGTAAAGGCTTTAGGGACTTAGGCCATGTTGGCCGATTTTGGTAAAGGACTTATGGTTTAATGATTGTCGATTTTAAGACTGACACTTTAGTGATTAACTGTAGGCTTTCGTACGTGGATCTTGTTGTCACTTCATCTGTTAACAGGTGTGTAACGTATCTCCATCATAGACTAGGACTGCAAAGGCCGTAATGATCGAAAAACTGATCGAAAGGGACCAAAAAATCGGTCTTGGAAGGATCTAAGAGTAGCTGAATACTTTATTGTGGTTAGACTAGGAATTGACGGTGGTGAAATTGCAGAAGGTGCAATTTCAAGTATTTAGGTAAGATGGGCTTCGATGGGCCAATGATGGGCCCAATGGGCTTCTGGGCCCAAATCGGTAAAATGTCTGTTAAAGGCCTTCTAGCGACATGGCTAATAATAATACGGTTGAAGTTGGTAATCTGAGCATAAAATTTGATTTAACGGGCTTAAGACGTTAATGGACTTAGTGAGGCCCATTAGGGGTTTTGGGCTAAAAAGGGTAAAATTGGAAACTAAGGTTAAAAGGACTTCCGTAATCACTAATGGACTAATAATTACTTGGACATGCATAAATCCCTAAAAATCAGTGAAATGACTAAAATACCCCTAAGTATAGAAAATTACCATTTTACCCCTAGGTGCAAAATGACCTTTATACCCCTAGGGCAAACTCTGTATGAAATGTATGACTGTCTGTTTCTGTATATCTTGTCTCATAATATAAGAATATATCTGATGCATGAGATTTTGTATGTTGCATGCCATAGTATGATTACATCTGTTGCATGGGGTATGGGCTTTTATGATGGAGGAAGCGTTCTGGCAGCATCGCTGCAATCTGGTGGCCTCGCCACATATTATATATCTGTTCTGGTGGCTTCGCCACAATATCTGTATCTGGTGACCTCGTCACAATATCTGGCAGCCTCACTGCAAATTTCTATGGTGTGTAGCGGTTGGGTGGGTTGAGTAGTCTCCCCACATGGTGTAAGGCTGGTACGAGGGTGTTATGGGTGGATCTGGGTTGGGCTTTCTGTCTGCATATTATATCTGATCTGTATCTGTTATGGGCCTTTGGGCTTAACCTGATTTCTGAAATGGGCCAAGGCCCAATTAATCTGATTCTGAGGCTTGATCTGTTTTGGCCTATGGTTGAGATTATGTTGCACACTGAGTTATCAAACTCACCCCCTTTAATTTCATCTCTGCAGGTAACCCTCAACCATAGTGGGCTTGGAGCTGTGAGAGATTCGGAGTGGCCACAGCATCTGCAAGTTCAGTTTTTTTTCCGTTTTACTTTAAGTATCTTAATTTGCTATTATTTTTGGGTTTAATTGTAATAAGGCCGCTATTTAAGTTTCTTTATTTGTTTCTTTTCTTTAATGGTTTAAATCATATTTTATCGAAACTGCTAGTTATAGGCTGCGCGGGGTTTTTTTCAAAATCCTAAAAATGTTTTCAAAACTTAACGAGATCAACGATTGGATAATCTAAAGGCTTAACAAAATAATTTTTCGCAAACTTGCTATTTTAATAAAAATATCACTGAAGTCACAACAAGCAAAGGTCATAAACTTAGCTATAGGTTCATGTGACATGCCAGAACTGGTCATAACGTCCAGGCCAGGTTTGGGGTATTACAAGTCACAAGAGTACTAATTCGGCAGAGGATAAGTGAAGAAGTAAAAGAGACTTTCATACACAGAATTTGGCACTTGCTGTTTAAGTTATTGCAACAGGAATCAAAAGCAATTTGATAAACAAAGTACAGAAAAAATGACCCGAATGGTCAAAACGCACTGAAAAGAACAACGAAAAGCTTAAGAGAAATGCTCACAAGGAAACAACCCTATTTCCTCCTACTCAAAGCCGAAATCTCATGGCTTAGTGTCCCCATTCGGCACCAAGTTCTTCTCACACCAAAATCCCTTAATTCTCTCCATACTCTCCTCCTAATATCCCTTCCTGATCTACTCCAACCTCCCATTCAAATTTAATTCAAACTCTTAGGACCAATTCAACTATAGAGCTCCAATCTTGTTCCAACACCTCCCCAGCTCAAGAAGCAAAATAAACATACTATTGCTCATCCCATGACTTGAACCTTAGACCTCTTAGCTGTGCCACACACCACTTGCCACTAACCAACAAGCTCCTTTTGTGACATAATTTCCCACAATTTATTTTAAAGCCTGCAAGCTAATATCCAGGTTAATTTAAAAGAAAGCCAAAACAAATTGCAAGAGCCAAGTAACCTTAATGATGCCACAACCACTAGACCACATGCTTCATTGTGTCATTTCTTTAACATAATAATTTAAAAGGTCTGCTTCCAAGCTTCTAAGGTTTTATTCATTTAAAACCAAAATTATTGCTCAAGCCAAGGTTTGAACCCAGGACGTTTCCAATACCTCTCAAGACACTTAATCACCTGAGCAGACATTTAATTGTATCATTTCCAAGCTCACCTAAACATTTATGCACAAATTCCTAAATGTTCCATTACTCAAGGCCTAATACTTCTAGGCCTAAAATTAGGGCATTACAATTCTACCCGCTAAAAGAAATTTCGCCCTCGAAATTTTCAACTAACTGGGTAGTCGTGTAACAACTACCCCTCTATGCCACCACTGCGCACTCTGATCGTAATAACTCTAACACACATTCAAAACATCCACTTGTCATAGCAGATAAATTATAGCTCCTATAACCAAGTCATCACATTCAAACATTTCCAAACACATATAGAATGAATGCCATATCTAAATTCAAATGTTTCAATAGAGTCTAATATCTAAAGAAACCACAGTATTTTTATGAACTGCATTCCAACTTTAAACAGACAAAAGCATACAGAAACTTACGGATTCGGTGCCGGAGACTTGGCATACCATACTGTTTAGAAAAGTACTTCAAAATACTTTACATCTTTGAAACCAACATCTTGAAACAAAAAATTTTGAAAACCCATTCCACAGCCAAGTTTTACAACTTGGCTCTAATACCACTAAGTGTAACACCTCAAACTCGGCCTAGAATTTAGGCCCGAATCTGGCGTGTCACATTGAAGTGTTTTTCGAAACCATGTTGTAACGCCCCAAATTTTGGCCCTAGAAAAATTAGGCCTTGAGTTTTGGATCGGTTAAAAGGCAGCTTAAATAATTCAAATGTGTGATTTTGGAGTTTTAGAGGGTACTATGAAGTCTCCGGTTCAAGTTAGGCCATAGGAAAAATTTTGATTTTTAGCCTTAATGGAACCCTGATCTCAAGTGGTACGACTCTTAAATAAATCAGGGTAAAATAAGGCACAAAAAGGAGTGTGGTGCAGTGGCAAAGTGGCACCACTTAGAGGACAAGGGAGTGACGCCGTAAAGGAAGCAAGGGGGTCTAAGGTTCAAGTCTTGGCTCTTACAATTTATTTTGGTTTTTCTTTTAAATAAATCTGGAAGCGAGTAGGCGGGCTTTAAAGTTAAATATGTTGGACTTATGACACAAAGGAGCTTGTGTCCTAGTGGTGGTGGCGTGACATGGTTATTGAGAGGACTATGGTTCGAATCCATCTGCACGCAAAGGTTGATTATTTTGCTAATGCTCTAGTTTTGGGGTATTGATGGGGAATCCCACATCGGGAAGCTAACATGAGAATAGGTGAGGAGCTGGCTTTAAATAGAGCGAACCATGAGGAGAGTAGGCATACCTTGTGGCGTGTTCATTTGGGTTAGGCGTTGGATCATTTGTTGATCTGTATGTCGTTGGGTCACGGTGGTGGTGACCATAGTTGATCGACACACCCCCCTGGGGAGTCAATGGTGTGATTATTGTTGGCTTCTAGGCATAGCAGTGTTCAGAGTGTGGATTAATACCTATTAGGTGTGTACTTCACCCTACTCTAGTTATAGAACGGCAAACGCCAGAATACCGAAATGGGCCCGTAGGCCCAATCGGGCAAATTGTATAATTGTGTAACAAGTATTGGACTGTAGGATCGCCGGTGCCTCCAAGGCGCAGCGGAAAATTAGAATAATAAATTTTACCGGCGATCCATACCATGGATCCATGTGTAAGGAACGAATCGGGGTGATAAAGGTTTCGAAATTACCGAAACTTCAATCTGAGTAGACAGCGACGCCAAGGCAACGGGAATCCTGAAGCACTATCGAACCAAGCCGCAACCTTTAATGATGTCGGCCTCTACGTAGTCCACCCAATTGACAATGAACGGAAATCTCTCAGAAAACTATTTTCAGAGAGTATCACTTTTGACGGCTGCTAGGCCTCTCTTTTATGGTTTCGGGATTGCCTATGTATATCCCCTTTAGGGTTTTTACCCTTGCCATATTTAAAACTTTGTGTTAATTGGTATATATTCATAATGAATATTTATTACCATAAATAATCCGAATCATAATAATCGTTATTAAATAAATATAATAACGTTTAACCGAAAATTATAATTACGTTAATTATAATAAAGATTTCGGTAAACTATATTTATTTAAATTTATATATATATGAACCAAAATCATATATTAGAAAATTATGTTCTTGATTATGTGTACAACATCCTTGTACATATAGTATGTTCAATAATTTGATTGCCGAATTTAATTAATTCTATAATTAATTTAATTCATGCGACAACCAGACACAATACCAACTATGTTTTACTCCGTTCATTTCAATTAAAAGGTGTGACCCTATAGGTTCTTGTAACATTAGCAGTAATATTAGAACTATTCTAATATTACAAACAATGAGTGGCATCTAGCAATGCATCATTGCTACCTAAGTTACAAGAAGTCATGATTCGACATAACCTTTTGTGATTAACTTTTCATGCATTAATCCTTAAGTCCAATATCTTTAGAATAGACACAAGTCATGGAATAGTCACACTTGCATAGTCCATCCTATGTTTCTTGATACCTTGAGTAGACTATGATATACAAATAAGTATGACATCTCATATCAACTTATTTGAGCATGGCCATGCATTTCTAGTCTCACTCAATCAAGTGGCCTGAGATATTACTCCTATTATGTAGGAGGGACTTATCCTATATTGATCAACCATATCCCTCTACATAGATTGTGGTATATCCAACATTAGTCTTAATAGAACAACCAATTACAGTGTTCGTTTGACTATATCAAAATATACAACTCACGATGTTGGAATGATGATGATCTCAAGTATGAGGATCATATACATATTAATCACTATGAGTAATATTGTGACAATTACATAATAATCCAAGAAACATACTCATAGCGGGTCGGTCCAATATGTTGTTCTCTAACACACACATTCATGCATTGATTCTGATACTCGATATCAATGACAACTCTTTATCATCAATCAACTACATGTTAGTCTCAATGCATTATTATTGTCCTAGCCAACAATAATACTTGACTAAGGATCTTTTAAGAATAATCATATTATTCTTAGGACATTATTATAAAACAGTTTATTTATGCACACAGAAATGAAACTGAAATAATAATGGCAAAGCCTTATATTAATAAACATGATAAATCAAGTATGTTGTTACAACCATCTCGTGATTGATCTTTGGGCATACTCTTACATGGACTAGATGAGGTGAATCTCATATCTGTGGCTAGTTTTGAGCTAAAGGGCCACACGAGCGTGTGGGCCCATCTAGGCTGAGAACGGGCCTTAGGCCCATTCGTAGCGTTATCTCTATTTAGAATACTTGAGTCGCTCGAGGCGACTGTAGACTTTTTGAGGGATTGATAAAATTACGGTATGCCCTTGATTTGTAAAATTACCAAACTACCCTTGATTTGTAAAATTACAAAATACCCCCGATTTGCAAAATTACTATTTTACCCCTAACTTATAAAATTACCATTTTACACCTAATTTGTAAAGTTATCGTTTTACCCCTGATTTGTGAAGTTATCGTTTTACCCCTGATTTGTAAAGTTACCATTTTACCCCTGATTTGTAAAGTTATCGTTTTACCCTTGATTTGTGAAGTTATCGTTTTACCCCTGATTTGTAAAGTTGCCATTTTACCCCTGATTTGTAAAGTTATCGTTTTACCCCTGATTTGTTAGAATTATCGTTTTACCCTCGATTTACAAAATTATAGAAATACCCCAGTTTACAAATTATAGAAATACCCTGAATTTCAAAATTACCTAAATACCCCTGATTTACAAAATTACCAAAATACCCCTGGTTTGTGAAATTACCGACTTACCCCTGGTTTGTGAAATTACCAACTTACCCTTAGTTTCTGAAATTACCGGAATACCCCTGGGTTGCAAAATTACTGAAGTAGCCCTGTAAGGTAGAATTACCGAAATACCCCTTTAGGGTAGAATTACCGAAATACCCCTATAGGGTAGAATTATCGAAATACCCTTGTAGGGTAGAATTATCGAAATACCCCTGTACGGTAGAATTACCGAAATACCCCTGTAGGGTAGAATTATCAAAATACCCTTGTAGGGTAGAATTACCAAGATACCCATGTAGGGTAAAATTACCATTTTGCCCATAGGGTGTGAAATGACTGTTTTGACCTTGTGCGCAAGTGACTGACTTGGACTGTGTGTTTGACGGATTTGACTGTGTTTGTATGACAGTGATTTAGCTGACATGACCGTGGTTGTGTGATTGATATGTTTTAATATGTGTTTAAATGACTGATACTGAACATGGTCATTCTGCATACATGTGTGATGATTGAGCATAGCATACACGACATATTAGGTTGGGACATCGATTTGGATGAAGTTTTGTGTTAGTGGCTTTGCCAGGTATTCTGATTCTGGTGGCTTCGCCACATTATCTGTTATTTGTAGCATGGCTACTTCATTGGTGAGTACGGCTGGGTGGGTCGAGTTATTCCCCACATTGTGTGTTGGGTTGGTACGAGTGGTGTGATGTCTGGACTGGGTTGGGGTTGCATTCGCATATTTTTTTGATTCTGCTATGGGCTTGGCCCACATTGTTCTGTATATGGCTAAGGCCCAGACTAATATGTTTTGTATAGGGCTTCGGCCCAGTCTATTCTGCATATCTACATTATATTGTTACTGATTCTGTTTTTGGCTTAGGCCCACTTGATTCTGATTCTGATTTTGATTCTAATTTTGATAATTTTCTGATTCTGTAATGGGCTAAGGCCCATCAGGTACTGTCTTTTATAGTGGGCTAAGGCCCAATTGATACTGGAATTATAGCAGGGTTAGGGCCCAGACTTTTAATTCTTTTGTATGGCTGACTGTTCATTTTATATGATAGGGGATTACACACTGAGTTTTCATAAAACTCACCCCGCTTAATAATTGTGCACGTAATCCCTAGCTTTAGGAGGATCGGTGCTGCGAGGGACTCGGAGAAGGCCACACATTGCTTATACTCTATCTTGATTTACTTTTAAGTACTTTATTTCGGTTTGGGTTGTAATAAGGCCTTTTAAACTTTCTAGTTTTTGCATTTGGGATTTTATTTATTGTTTTATAATTGCTAGAAGTCAGACATGGTTTTCCCGAAGCAACAACTAATTTTCAAAATATCACGTTTCCGCAACTATTTTAAATCAGGCTTTCGTAACAATTAAGGTTTTAAAGGTAATAACATTTTACAAGAGAACGTCTTTTAATAAACCACGTTTTAAAAATATGCATACGAAATTCGAGATTTTACAAAAATTTTAAATGGTAACAAATTTTAATAAGAAGGGTTTTCAATGGAAACAAGGTTTTTGAAAAACACCTCAATGTGACACGGCAGATTCAGGCCTAACTTCTAGTCCGGATTTAGGGTGTTACACATGTTCTCATGGAAAGCCTTCTTGATATTTAAGAACTTGTGTAAAGACTTAGTTTGTGTTCGTTGAATTTCAAACGTGGTTCATTGAAAAGTTAATCACCTTCACAAATGTTACTAATCTCGTTGAAAATCTTTTATAGTTGCGGAAGCTAATTTGAAGTAAGGAAGTGATATGCGTGATATGAAGTAATAAAATTTATAAAGAACTTGATCACACTAAAACTAACTAATATCACGACGTTGAGGCAAGCGCACCTGTCGAACAGTAGTATAGCTTAGTGGCAAGATCGAGTTATTATACCGAAGGGAACCAAAAGTACTAGTACTTACTTCCTTTCTATTATCTAGCCTAAAAATAAAAGAGGGTTGTTTAAACTAATTCTAAAACTAACTAAGAAAGTGTAAAGAGTAAATTGGGAAAACTTTTAGGGAAAAGCTAATAGATATGGACAATACTCAAGGGAGAATCCACCTAGACTTCACTTGTCATTTTCTTGAACTATATGATTTCTTTACTTGACTTGATCCGTAGAGATCCCTAACTTATGCTAAACCCTTCGTCGAGGCGTAGAGTAATTAGGCCTAAGTTGTTAATTAAAGTTCCCTTATTAATTAACTCCCTAGGTTGCATTAATTTGATCTATGGCTCATCATATTAGGTTTGACCCTAATCTGGTAGATTTATGTCGCCCTATGTCTAGGGTTGCATGCAACTCCGCTTAATTATGGTAGATCTACTCTTATCACAGGGACTTTTGCTCCTCTACTCTAAGCACATCTATTTCTTGAAATAATACCTAGGATTATTAAATCAAGAATGAAGAACGCATAATTAAGAACAATTCAAGTATTTATCAAATAAATCAAAAATAAATAACAAGATCTGTCTTAGGTTTCATCCCCCTCAAGTATTTGAGAGGTTTAGTTCATAATAAAGAAAAGAAACATCACAGAAGATATAAAATAACAAAACATAAAAGAAACCAAAAACCCCTGAAGGAATTTAGGGAGATCCTCTATGTTGCTGCAGAATTCCAACTTTTAAGATGAATCAATCGGCTTTCTCCTTTAGAGTAATCCCTTGCTTCTATTCGTCTCTCCAAAAAATATATCTAAGTTGTTGCCTCATGGGGTCTTTATATAGAGCTTTTGGGGGGCCTTTCTTAGCCTCTAAGCATCCCAATTTGAGTGAAATTCCCCTTCCTCATGACTAGAACACGCCCGTGTGTCACGCCCGTGTGACTTCGATAGAGGCTGTGTGATTTTATCAGTGGAGGCATGGTCGTGTGGCCTGGCCGTGCTTGTCGGGGGCTTGAACGTGTGATTTTCATGTGGCGTGCCAGTGTGGCACGGCCGTGCAGCATTTTTTTGCCCGTGTTGTTCATACATTTTGGCCCGTTTTTCATTATTTTTTGCCCGTTTTCCGTTCTTTTTTTTTTCCTATGCTCTCCTGAGTATAAGATATGAAAAGGAAGGATTAAGAGCACCAATTCTCACAAAATTGATAAGAATCCATCCAAAATATAGGTTAAACATGGGGTAACAATATCTATAATTTCACGTTTATCAAATACCCCCACACTTAAACCTTTGCTTGTCCTCAAGCAAAATCTCAATCCCTAAAAAGAATATTCTTCTCAACCTACAATTTTTATCAATAATGTTTCAAACTAATCTAAGGTAATCATACAATGAATAATTCAATCAGAAGAACATTAAAGATTCAATCACTCTAAGTTGAGAATTTTATCATTGAAAACATAAGTCTCTTCCTTCCTTCTAAGTAGTTATCTCTCCATCTTAATTAGCAAGAGTTGACATCCTCACTAAAGGTTCACTCTATCCACTCAAAGTGTTTAGGGTTCAAAATTTAAGCACTCTCTAATCAACCTGAAAAGTTATTGCCATAAGCTTGCAAGAAAATCAAATCTCCACCACTATAGTTTGATATGATATATCGATCAAGAGGTCTTTTCATGGTTGTAACGGGGCTTGGTTTTGGGGTGTTGTCACAGGCTACAAAAAGAGGGTTAGAATCGAGATTGAACTGAAAAATTATCTAGCTAGAAAAATCTCTATCACTGGAACATATTTCCAAAACTTAATAACATCATTTTGGTAGCCTTAAGAGAGAAATGTGCAAAAACTTAATTTGAACTATTACACATTACAACTGAATTTCCCTTTATATACACATGTTTTTTTTTTAAATAATTCAAGTAATATAATAAATTGAGTAAAGATTTACATACTGGAAAAGCGAATAAAGCTTAGATAATAAATTCAACTCAAATCTCGACAAAAATAGGGATCAAAAGTAATTGAATAGAAAATTCAACAAAAATGGGTTATTGGTTAATAATAAGAGGATGAGTCAAGGAAAAGGTTGTTAGGCTCAATGGGGTTCACTAGGGGTTAGATTACGGAGGTAGGCTTTTGTGGAGTAAGTGGGTTAAATCCTAGGTGCCTTTAACATCTCGGTATATCAAATCAATGATGTGGTCTCGACATGTATAATCAAAGCAAGTTCTAGAATAACAATTCAGTATTGACTCACTCAAAGCAATAATAAAAGTGAGCATGAAAGAATGTATGCTCAAAAGGCTCAAAAGTCTCACAAAAATTATGGCTTTTGATGTCCACCTTGTAAATTTCAAATCTCAAGATAATACTTAAAATTAGGGAAAATAACTTATGCAAAAATTGGGGGTTCTCAAAAATTTCAACTTATCATGCTTGATTCCTTAATGTTTTAAAGTTTGAATAATCAAGGTACAATCACTTGTATCTTAATTCTCAACATATTAATAAAGATCATAAATCAATCAGAATTAATTCCTAATAGGAGACTGAGGATGATGCTATTGAGAACAATTTCAGGGATTTCAAAGAGAATGAAATAGAATTCAAAATACTTCCCCCCTACACTTAAGATGTACATTGCCCTCAATGTACAAAGATAACATTAGTATCAATATAAGCATTAAATCATAAGGTAGGGAAGGGTATGAAACTCCCTGACATTTGGATGAATGTGTGAGACAGAGATTGGGCTCGGAAGAGGTGGCCTTTGTGGCGGGGTGTTTCCTTTTTCGTAGAGATTTGAGTTGTAAAGCTCCTTTGAAACTACGAATTAACTTATTAGTCATGAGAGGTTAAGATGAAGATAGATTACTTTGTTAGGAGAAAGCTGAAGAAAATAAAATAAACAAAATATAAAAAGATGAATATTTAAATAAAGAAAAAGTTGAAATAAAAGAAAATAAAAATAAACCTAAAAAGGGAAATAAAGTTAGAAAAACAAAGATTAGTGTTTAAAGGTTAGAGTAGGATAAAAAAATAAAAAAATAAAAGATAAAAGATAAAAGATAACAATAAGAATAAAAATAAATAAAAATAAGAATAAAAGAGGATCTAGTCCTCTAATAGATCTCGTGGTGGTGGGGCGATGCCGAGGTGCTGACATATGTGCGCTAAAGTGGCGTCAATGTAATCGAGGCGCTGCTCAAATCGGTCCAGGCACTCGTGTATGTCAGCATGTGGGGCTTCTGTCTGGGTGAGTCGTCTGGGGCATGGTGGCTCGGCGGGCTCATCCTCTACTGGCGGTGGGACATCGTTAGGAATGTCCTCTGGCTCCTCACCTTCTTGTACAAGGCGGAAGTGGAAGTGTCCGCCACCTGGTCGTCGCTCTATCATCCTCATGTGTAACATGCTCTGGATGCCTTGCGAGGACATCTGGCCGAGGAAAGTAGAGGAGGATGTTTGGGCCGTAGTGTTGAATAGGCCGAAGTAGCAGCCTAGTCTCGTGATGTAAGGGCCCATGGATATGACGCCTTTCCGGTGCCGCTCAGTCTGGTGCTGTATGGCAAGTGCGATGAAGTATGCGAGGTCGATAGCGTGGCCATTAGCCATGCACCAGAGGAAGTAGACGTCGTGAGTATTGACGACGCTTGTACTCTCTCGCCTACCTGTCAGAGTGTGAGCGAGAAGAGCATGAATGTACCTCAAGAAAGGAGCGAGGGCGGTCGCCTTGCTGACGCTGGGGTTATAAACTTGCCGCCCCGTAGCGATCTCGTTCCAGTAGTCGAGGGGCTGGATGTGGATGCAACGAGAAAGGGTGGGGAAGTCCTCCTCTGCCATGAACTGCTCAGTGTAAAGCCCAAGTGCTACTCCGAACTACGGTACGCTGAGTCGTCGTACTAGCCCTCCCAAACAGAATTGGACCGTCCCTAGATCGTCAAATCTGGTCATTACGGTCTGGAGGTGGAATGTGGAGCAGAATTCGAGGGTGAGCTCTAGGTAATTGGGCTCCACAATCTTGAACAACTGGTCCCATAGGTCAGTCGCTAACAGGGCTCGGACATCGTCCACCAGGTTTACTTGCGCGAGGGCCTCCCAGTCAATACACCGGCCCATAGAGATAGTGCGTGCCCGGAGTAGCTGATAGCATTCCTCCTGGGAATCTTGGGTGAAAGTGATGAACGGGTGGCGTGCCTCAGAGGTGGGCCGCGAAGATGAACTCCCGGGTCCCTTTTGTTTTTTGGAGGTGGGGACAGCAGATTTTCTGGCATGTGAAGATGACATAGTATCTGAAATAACAAAAGTATTAGTCCTAAATATTGAAATTAAAAATAAATAATAATAAGAAATAAGGAATAAAATGTGAATGAAGAAATGGGGATTAACCTAAATAGTAGAATCTAATCATGTTAGAACTTGTAATAAAGTAAAGAACTATAGGCATGTATATAAATCCTAACTTATTAGAAAAATGGCATGTAAATATGTATTTAAGTGGCAAATAAAAAGAAATCCAAATGGCAAGCAAAAAAAAATGAAATTAAGTGGCATGCAAAACCAATGTGTTCTATATTATTCTAGACTATTCATCCTATCTTTCCTAGTTCCATGCTTGAATCAACAATTAGACTAAAGTAAAAATAAATACTTAAAGAAATGAAATAAAACAAAAAATAAATGAGAAAAATGAGAAAATATAACCTATTATGAGTTTGCACAATCGTAGGGGGTTGTTACACAGGCGTGTGGTGGTTATTTTTGAGTTTGACGGTGGTTTTGAGGATGGTGGCGGTGCTCACGGTGGTTGAGGGGATTTTGGGTGAAAATTTCTAGGGTTTGATGAAAGGGAAGGTTAAAAATGGCCCCCTATTTATACATTTTGGGTCACACGGGCATGTCCCACGCCCGTGTGAGTCGTGTTTAGCCTGTGTTTTTCAAAAATCGGTCTTTATAGCGCGCCTGGTTCTGATGATCAGCCCCGTGTGGTTGGTTCACACGGCTGTGGGAGATCAGGTCTTCCTTACTCACATGGTCGTGTGATGGTATACACGGCCGTGTGCGATCGTGTTCGTGTTTCACATGGTCGTGTGATATGTGCCACGGGCGTGTGCAATTTGACAGTGTCTTCCACGGGCTAAGGACACGGGCGTGGGAATTTATGCAAGCCCGTGTTGATACTGTAGGGTTGCCACGGCCATGTCGCACGGCCGTGGGCTATAGTTGATAGCCTGTGTGGAATTCGTAAGGTAGCCACGGCCATATCGCACTGCTGTGGGGATATAACGATGGCCCGTGTTTTGGGAAAATTTTGCTCTGTTTGTACACAGTCTGGGTGCACGACCATGCCTCTATTTTAAGTGTGCGCATGGCCTAAGGCACGCCCATGTGCCTGGCCGTGTAGTCATAAATTTCTACATTCAAAGAGTTAGTTTATGCATGAAAAATACTAAGAAAAAATTTAAAGAAAAGAACGTTACTAAGTTAGTGCTCGGGTTGCCTCTCGAGAAGCGCTTATTTAGAGTCTAAGCTTGACTCTACCTGGATGTGTCAAGAAGAGGTGTGGTGGAGCTGAAGCTCCTCCTTGTTTTCTGCAAAATTCTCACCTCTATAATGTTTAAGCCTATGGCCATTTACCTTGAACGTACCATGGTTAGGGTGAGTTACCTCAATGGTGCCGTATGGAAAGACATTTAGAACAGTGAATGGACCTGACCACCTTGACTTGAGTTTTCCAGGGAATAGTTTCAGCCTTGAGTTGAAGAGTAAGACGAGATCACCTATTTTGAACTGCTTAGGGTCTTTTAGCCTTTTGTCATAGCGTCGCTTCATGGCTTCCTTATATAGTCGCGAGTTCTCGTAAGCATTGAAGCGCCATTTATCAAGCTCATTCAACTACATTATTCTCTTCTCTCCTACACTTTTAAAATCAAGGTTTAAAAAGTTTATAGCCCAGAATGCTTTATGTTCAAGTTCAAATGGTAGATGGCAATTTTTTCCATAAACAAGTTTATAGGGAGATGTTCCTATGGGTGTTTTAAAAGCAGTTCTATAAGCCCATAATGCATCGTCTACCTTTCTTGACCAATCTTTCCTATTTGTTTCTATTGTTTTCTCTAGAATGCATTTTAGTTCCCTATTTGTTACTTCAACTTGGCCATTGGTTTGTGGGTGGTAAGGGGTGGCTGTTCTATGGTGTACTCCATACCTTTTCTAGATTTTTTCAAATTGGGTATTGCAAAAATGTGTACCCCTATCACTAATGATTATCCTAGGTGTTCCATATCGAGAAAAAAAGTCTTTTCAAGAAGCGTACTACCACCCTAGCATCATTTGTAGGTAGAGCTTGGGCTTCTACCTATTTTGACATGTAATCTACTGCTACTAGTATGTATTTATTCCCAAATGAATTAGGGAACGGACCCATGAAATTAATACCCCATACATCAAATATTTCACATGAAAGTATATAGTTTCGAGGCATTCCATTATGCTGAGAGATATTACATGTTCGTTGGCATTTATCACAAGAGGTCACATACCTGTTGGCATCTCTGAAAAGTATAGGCCAGTAAAAGCCTGATTCGAGTACCTTATGAGTAGTTCTAGTTCCACTGTGATGTCCTCTAGTGGGTCTTGAGTGGCAGTGATTTAAAATTTGATATGCTTCTGTGTCATCAACGCATCTTCGTATAACTTGATCTGCACAAATTCAGAAAAGGAAAGGATCTTCCCAAAAGTAGTTTTTCACATCAGCGAAGAATCGCTTCTTTTGCTGATGGGTTAACCTTTTTGGGGTTATGTTAGCTGCTAAATAATTTGCAAAATCAGCAAACCAAGGAACTGTAGTATCTGCTAAGGCTAGGAGTTGTTCCTCAGGGAACAAATCGTTCATCTTGTCGAGATATTTGGGCTGTGCGTTCTCTAGTCTTGAGAGGTGATTTGCTGCCAAGTTTTCGGCTCCTTTCTTGCCTTTTATTTCCAAGTCAAATTCCTGTAACAGTAGAATCCATCTTATCAATCGAGGTGTTGCATCAGTTTTAATTAAGAGGTAGCGAATAGCTGAATGATCAGTATAAATAATGACTTTTGACAAAATTAAATAAGATCTAAATTTGTCAAATGCAAAAATAACAGCTAGCAATTCTTTCTCTGTGGTCGTGTAATTTGCTTGAGCAGTTGTCAAGGTCCTGCTAGCATAATAGATCGGCTGGAAGTGTTTGTCCCTTCGCTGTCCCAAAACTGCACCTACTGCAAAATCACTTGCATCGCACATTAGTTCAAAAGGTAGATTCCAATCAGGTGAAATCATAATCGAGGCGTTGACTAACTTTTCCTTAAGGTTGTTGAAAGATTCCAGACATTCTTGGTCAAAGTTGAAGGGTATGTATTTTTTTAGTAATTTAGTTAAAGGCTTAGCTATTTTAGAAAAGTCTTTAATGAATCTTCGATAAAAACTGGCGTGTCCTAAAAAACTTCTTATAGCCTTAACTGAATTAGGAGGAGGTAGTTTTTCAAAGTTTCAATTTTCGCTTTATCTACCTCTATCCCTTTACTAGAAATTTTATGTCCTAAAACAATACCCTCTTGAACCATAAAGTGGCATTTTTCCCAGTTTAACACTAAATTTGTCTCTTCACATCTTATCAAAACACGTTCTAGATTATTAAGACAAAGTTGGAAAGAATTACTGAAAACTGAGAAATCATCCATAAATACCTCTATGATGTCTTCCACGAATTCATTGAAGATAGCTAGCATGCATCGCTGAAAAGTAACAGGAGCGTTACATAAACCAAAAGGCATTCTGCAATAAGCAAACGTACAGTATGGGCAGGTGAACGTTGTTTTCTCCTGATCTTCTGGAGCTATCGGGATCTGGAAGTAACCAGAGAGGCCATCTTGGAAATAATAATACATATGACCCGATAATCTTTCCAACATCTGATCAATAAAAGGCAATGGGAAATATCTTTCCGAGTGGCGTCATTCAGCTTCCTGTAATCAATGCAAACTCACCATCCTGTGACTGTTCTTGTAGGTATTAACTCTTCCTTGTCATTAGACACCACGGTCAATCCACCTTTCTTAGGAACAACCTGCACAGGGCTTACCCAAGAACTGTCAGAAATAGGATAGATAATACTTGCATCTAGAAGTTTAATTACCTCGGCTTTTACAACTTCTTTCATGTTGGGATTCAATCGTATCTGGGCTTGCACTGATGGTTTGAATTCGACCTCCATTAAAATTTTGTAGGTGCAGAAAGAAGGATTAATTCCCTTGATATCTGAAATTTTCCAAGCTATAGCACGTTTGTGTTCTCTTAACACATGGAGTAGTTCCTCTTTCTCTGCAAAGCTTAAATCGGATGCGATAATGACTGGTAAATTTGATTCTTCCCCTAAAAAGGCATATTCTAAATGATCTGGCAGTTGTTTTAGTTCTAATTTAGGGGGTTCAGTAATGGAAGGTTTCTGTCTCAATTCATCACTCATCCTTAAATTTTCATAACTTATGTGCCTAGTGATGATTTCATTAGAATCCAACTCTTTCCTTACTTCGTTGATTTCGGGGGTGTTTTCATCTTTCCCCCCACCTTGAACAAGACACAGTTCAAACGTGTCTGTGAGAGAAAGTTCCTGGAAATTATCTTGAACAAAATAGTCAATAATATCAACAAAATAACACGAATCATCTTGTTCTTTAGATAATCTCATGGCATCATAGATTTTAAAGACAACTTCTTCATCACCAACTCTAAGCACTAATTTACCATCTCCTACATCAATAACAGCTCTAGCAGTGGCTAAGAATGGACGTCCTAAAATTAAAGGTACTTCAATATCCTCATCCATGTCGAGTACAACAAAATCAACAGGGAATATAAATTTATCTACCTTTACTAGCACATCTTCAATGATTCCCCTAGGATATTTAACAGATCTATCGGCTAATTGAATACTCATCCTAGTGGGCTTGGGTTCCCCGAGACCTAGTTGTTTGAACATTTTGTAAGGCATGAGATTTATGCTAACACCTAAATCAGCTAAAGCTTTATTAATAAGTAAACTACCAATCAGACAAGGGATAGTAAAACTCCCTGGATCTTTCAGTTTAGCTGGCAGTTTATTTTGGAGAATAGCTGAGCATTCCTCGTTGAGTTCTACTGTGGCTAATTCTTCCAACTTCCTTTTATTTGTCAGAAGTTCTTTAAGGAACTTCGCATACTTCGGCATCTGTGAAATTGCTTCAACAAAAGGTAAGTTAATATGTAGTTGTTTAAAAAGTTCAAGGAACTTACCAAATTGAGTGTCTGTATGGTCTTTCTTCAATTTTGATGGATATGGGATGCGCGGTTTGTATTCCTTGAGTGGCGGTGGAGTGTTATCCTTGGGTTCCGCTGCCTTTTCTTCTGAAAGTTCTGGGATAGTCTTCTTTTCTGGTTCGACTAGGACCTTTCCATCTCTTAAAGTAATCGCTTTGACATGTTCTCTGGGATTTGGCTTAGTGTTACTTGGTAATCCTCCTTGTGGTCTTTCTGAAATTAATTTTGCAAGTTGACCAATTTGGTTTTCAAGCCCTTGAATTGATGCTTGCTAATTTTTTAGTGCTGTTTTAGTGCTTTGAAAACGGGCTTCCAATGCGGCCATAAATTTGGTAAACATCTCTTCTAGATTCGGCTTCTTCTTATGTTGTGGTAGTGGTTGCTGAAATCCTTGAGGGGGTTGTTGTCATTGATTTCCTTGTCCTCCCCATGAAAAAATTGGGTGATTTCTCCAACCTGCATTATAAGTGTTACTATAAGGGTTATTTTGAGATCTAGAATTGTTACCCATATAGTTGGCTTGTTCAGTTTCTATGTTATGTCCATAAGATGCGAAATCTGGATTGAACGTGTTTCCTTGAGTCGCGTCGCATTGCATCACTGGTTGTGCTTGCGTAGAACTAACAAAATTATCAAACTTTTTATTTAAAAGTTCTACTTGGTTAGTAAGCATGGCAACAGCTTCAATATTATAAACTCTTGCAGCTTTTGTTGGCTTTGTCCTCATGACTTGCCACTGATAATTATTCAATGACATCTCTTCAATAAATTCATAAGCTACTTTAGGTGTTTTATTATTGATTGTCCCTCCTGCGGCTGCATCGATCATTTGTCTAGTTGACGGGTTTAAGCCGTTGTGGAAGGTTTGAACTTGTAGCCACAAAGGTAGACCATGATGAGGGCACCTTCTCAAAAGATCTTTATATCTCTCACATGCATCGTATAGTGTTTCTAAATCCATCTGCACAAAAGAAGAAATATCGTTTCGTAATTTGGCTGTTTTAGCTGGAGGAAAATATTTGAGTAAAAATTTTTCGGTCATCTGCACCCATGTGGTAATTAAGCCTCGTGGTAAAGAATTTAACCATTGTTTGGCTTTATTTCTCAAAGAGAATGGAAACAGCCTCAATCGAATGGTATCATCAGAAACGCCATTTATTTTGAAGGTATCACAAAGTTTCAAAAAATTGGCTATGTGTGAGTTTGGATCTTCGTCCTGTAAACCATCAAACTGCGCCAATTGCTATATCATCTGAATAGTGTTAGGCTTTAACTCAAAATTATTAGCAGCAATAGTAGGTCTAAGAATGCTAGTTTGGGTACCAGCCAAACTAGGTTTAGCATAATCATACATAGTGCGAGGAGGTTCTTCTTGGTTTATTGGTTCTGCTGGTAGTGCTGGAGGTGGTGGAACGTTTTGATTTGCTTCCATCTCATCATTAGGTTCTGGCTCTTGCTCAGGTTCTTGTTTTGGATAATGTAAACTGCGTCTAATTTCTCTGCAATTTCTGCAAACTGTTGCTTCTAGATCGTCGTCAAAAAGTAGTGGTCCTGTTGGGTTGTTTCTAGTCATAAACTAAAAATACCTAAAAAGAAAAAGTAAAGAAAAACTCAAAAATTTAAAAGAAAATAAAAATAAATAAAAAATAAAAAAATAAAAACTGAAAATAAAAATAAAAGAAGAATAAATATATATATAGTAATGGCTAAAGTAATAGAAATCGAGCTTTCGTAATATTCTAGTTCCCCAGCAACGGCGCCAAAAACTTGATATGCGTGATATGAAGTAATAAAATTTATAAAGAACTTGATCACACCAAAACTAACGAATATCACGATGTTGAGGCAAGCGCACCTGTCAAACAATAGTATAGCTTAGTGGCAAGACCGAGTTATCGTACCCAAGGAAACCAAAAGTACTAGTACTTACTTCCTTTCTATTATCTAGCCTAAACATAAAAGAGGGTTGTTTAAACTAATTCTAAAACTAACTAAGAAAGTGTAAAGAGTAAATTGGGAAAACTTTTAAGGAAAAGCTGATTGATATGGACAATACTTAACGGAGAATCCACCTAGACTTCACTTGTTATTATTTTCTTGAACTATATGATTTCTTTACTTGACTTGATCCGTAGAGATCCCTAACTTACGCTAAACCCTCCGTCGAGGCGTAGAGCAACTAGGCCTAAGTTGTTAATTAAAGTTCCCTTATTAATTAACTCCCTAGGTTGCATTAATTCGATCTATGGCTCCCCATATTAGGTTTGACCCTAATCCGGCAGATTTATGTCGCCCTATGTCTAGGGTTGCATGCAACTCCGCTTAATTATGGTAGATCTACTCTTATCACAGGGACTTTTGCTCCTCTGCTCTAAGCACATCTAATTCTTGAAATAATACCTAGGTTTATAAAATCAAGAATGAAGAACGCATAATTAAGAACAATTCAAGTATTTATCAAATAAATCAAGAATAAATAACAATATCTGACTTAGGTTTCATCCCCCTCAAGTATTTGAGGGGTTTAGTTCATAATAAAGAAGGAAAACATCTCAGAAGATATAAAATAACAAAACATAAAAGAAACCAAAAGCCCCTGAAGGAATTTAGGGAGATCCTCTATGTTGCTGCAGAATTCCGGCTTCTGAGATGAATTAATCGGCTTCTCCTTTGGAGTAATCCCTTGCTTCTACCCTCAGTGTGGCAGAAAGATGAGAGGAAAAAAATATCTAAAAACGTCTCAAAGCCTCTGCCTCATGAGGTCTTTATATAGAGAGCTTGTGGGGAGCCTTTCTTAGCCTCTAAGCATCCCAATTCGAGTGAAATCCCCCTTCCTCACGACTAGAACACACTCGTGTGCCACGCCCGTGTGACTTCGACAGAGGCCGTGTGATTTTATCGGTGGAGGCACGGCCGTGTGACTTGGCCGTGCTTGTCGGGGGCTTGACCGTGTGATCTTCATATGGCACGACTGTGTGGCACGGCCATGTGGCATTTCTTTACCCGTGTTGTTCGCAGATTTTGGCCCATTTTTCATTATTTTTGGCCCGTTTTCCGTTCTTTCTTCTTCCCTATGCTCTCCTGAGTATAAAATATAAAAAGGAAGGATTAAGAGCACCAATTCTCATAAAATTGATAAGAATCTATCCAAAATATAGGCTAAACATGAGGTAAAAATATGTATAATTTAGCGTTTATCAATATCTGAGGTAAGTTCTTAAGTCACTAAATGAGCTTGATTTCAAGTAGAGATAAAATTACGAATTGAATTGAAATGTTTGAGATGTATATGTGTTAGTACCGAATTATGAGATGATGTTAATGTACACTAGTTAGGGTTTATACATGATTACCGATTGAGGATTTGGTATTTGAGTTATGATATCCATGGCTAATGGTATTAGCGAATTGAATTATTGGAGATAAACATGTCATTGCCGAATGTAAATTAAAATGTTGAATGGTTTATTTGTTGTATATTGAGGTAGTTGAAGGTAAATTATAATGTGAATAAGATATGTGCTATGTTTACCAAGTGAAGGATGAATGATAATGAAATTAACTGTTGTGTTCTAGCTATGGTGTTTAAATGTGCCGTGTTTAATTTTGTATAGTTGAAATGTGGTATCTATGGTATTGTTGAAAGTACCGATTGAATTATGAGGTGGAAAATTTATTAAATTGATATATAGATGGAATGTCCCGAATGTGAGTTGATTGGGAAATGATTTATCCAAGTGTTTTAGTTAAAACAGACTTTACATCTAGCAAGCATTGTGCCGGTGTTGAGAATCGGGCTTAACGCCTAGCAGGCCTTGTGCCAGTGATTAAAATCGGGCTTAACGCCTAACAAGCCTTGTTCTGGTGATTTAAATCGGGCTTAACGTCTAGCAGGCCTTCTGCCGGTGATTAAAAATCAGGCAAAATGCCTAGCAGACTTTGAGCCGGTGAACAGTATCAAGCTTTAAGCTTAAGAGGCCTAATGCCTATGTGAATCAAATTGTTAAATTAGAATTAAAAAGGTGAGTGATTCAGATTAACTAGTATCAAATTCAAGTACGTTATATAGTTTCAAATTCTATTGCCAAAAGAGTGCATTTATGTAAATGAAATTGTCTATCATTGAACAATGGGCAAGATTTAAGCATATGTGAATTAAGGTATTCGGTCATGTGATTATAGTTATGCGAATATGATTATAAACTAAGGATTTGAGACTTAATTTTTATGATCGACTATGTTGCTTTGGTATATTGAATGAAAGGTGAACTTGGGATGATTTAGTATATCTTAATGAATGTGTTATATGAAACAAATAGATCAGGTATGTGTCGATAGATTATTTTCTAGATAATAAAGTGAGTATTGCTTGCTGAAAATAGACTTTGTATCATACATATTGATATGTGAAGTATAAGAGTGTGAGACGCAAGTATAAATTTGATAAGTAAAATTATGCATATGAAATTAAGATAATGCAAAATACATACATATGTATGTGTAATATCTCGAATTAGGGCCTAATCGGAATAGTGGTTTTGTGAATACAAATCCAAGATAGAAATAATTATTTGATAATTATTTTGAGGTTTATGATATGATTGTATGATTGTGTGAAAATTTCGTGAAGAAATTCCATGCATAAAGTGCTTAATTTGAAATTAGGGACTAAATCCAATAAGTTGCAAAATTTGCATTCTAGAAGTTTTTAGTATGAAGTTGCTTTGGAATATTAATTAGGAGGTCTTAAATAGCAATTTGACCAATTTCTAAGTTTATGGACAAAAATTGGACATGAATGGAATTTTTAAAAGTTTAGTAAGGAAGGGCATTTTGGTCATTTGGATATTAAATAGAATAAAATGGGAAAAATAACACAAAAATTGATCATCTTCTTCATATGTTGCTGTCGAATTTTGCTCTCCACCATAGCTAGGGTTTCAACACTTTTAAGCCTTGATTGTAAGTGATTTCCATGCCCGTTTTTAATGTTCTTTACATTTTTGAAATCCTTGTAGCTCCGTTTACCTATTTCTACCAATATTTTGAGTTAGGGTTCATATTTGGAAAAATACCCATAGGTGAAATTTGTGTATTTTGATGTTTTATGATAGAATATGAGGTTTTGGATTATGTTAGACAACTTGTGCTGCTCGGTTTTAAGTAAAAACGAGTAGAACGGCTTAATCGGTAAAAATACCAATTGTTCATAAGTGCATGTTGTAGCTGGAATTTGAGCTTGCTAATGGTAAATAAATTATCAGCATGTCCTAAAACATAAGAATTTGGAATAAAATTTAATTTTCAAGCCTTGGGGCAAAAGTGTAAATATGCAAAAATTTAGGGGTAAAGTTGTAATTTTATCAAAATTTGAATTAAGGACTATTTTGATAATGTGAGTTTTAAATGAGCTAAATGTGCTATTTTAGATCAAGAAAAATGAGATTCAAGTCGTGAACGAGGGAAAAACAAAGTAGTCGAGGAATAAGCTCGATTCCAAATATTTTGCCATAAGGTAAGTTCATGTGTAAATAATGTAACATAATTGTTATTTTTAAGTTAATTGATGTTATTTATATGATATGCTGATTTTTATCATGAAATATATGCTTTGTGGTTATTATCGAATAATATGCAAATTATGTGTACTACTTGTTAAATACAAATTGCTACCGAGTATTGGTTTTGATATTCTGTGGAAGACGGCAAGGATATGTGATCGAGGAAAATCCTGTTTGAACCTTGGGAATAGATTAGGATACAAGTGACATGTCACTAAGATGATTGAGTTTCGAACTTATAACTTTTATTTCATACTTTAATTCACTATAAAACATCAATTTCATACAATTTACATAACATTTGTACCAATTCATTTTCACTCGTATAACTTGTAATTCATTCATATAATCGATAATAGAAATTATGCCCGTTGAACTTGTAACACCCCTATACCGTAACCGTCGCTGGAATAGGTAAGGGGTATTACCAGACTTGTAACTCAGATCAGATCCGTAAAATTTTGAACTTTACAACCACAATATAGTTCTATAATCATTCACCCAATCATGCTTTAAAGCTCATATAATCATACACACACTCATTTAGGATCAAATTGAAAACATGTGAAAGATATGGAGGACATTGAGAAAATTTTTAAGTTAGTGACACACGGCCGTGTCCCTAGCCCGTGCACACCAACACGGTCGTGTCCTATTAGAACACCTGTGCATTCAAACCGTGGGCAACACTGCCAAACCACACACGGTCACTAGACACGCCCGTGTGTCCAGTCGGTGGCCAACACTGTCAAATACCACACGGCTACTAGACACGCCCGTGGGTCTAGGCCATGTGCAAGACTGCCTAAAATCTATTAGATGCAGGGGTTACATGGCTGAGTCACACGCCCGTGTGCTCTGACCGATGTGGGCTTGGTTTAAGCCATTTTGCCACCCAAATGGGTCATCCCTACAAGCATCCCATAGCCATACCACTTCATAGACAATTTGATAACCAAAAAAACCATTTCAAAACATATAATGAACCATTTCATAGCTAACCAATTCAAACATTTTTCATCATCAAAATAGCCATATTCATTCACTTAACAACTAGCCTATACATGCTATGACCATTTTAAAATACTTAGATCCAAGAGTACCAAATAGTTAGGTGGTTAGTGTGATAGCGATCTCTGACTCGTCCGAATATCGAGCTAGCTTCCGAATCTATAAAACAAGGGAAAAAAGTCAACGGAGTAAGCTTTAGAAGCTTAGTAAGCCCGTATAACATAGAATTAAACTTACCAAATCAATAAGTTAACACATAACTAATGCCAAGTCAATTCATATGCTCAAGTTGCCTATCTCACAAGCTTACACTTATTAGTACATATAATTTCATAAACCATTCATGTATAGAATATAACATTCATGTATCATAAGCATAACTTCAATAAATACAACATGTAATTCATGTAAATCAATTCATATAATCCATGTAAATCTCATATAACATGTAATACATATATCTCTAGAACGTCTTGTAACCTATATCGGTAATTGCCCGTTGAACCTTTAAGAACATCGAGGGATACTCGGGTGATACACACAGTGTATATACATATAACCTGTAATCTGTCAATACATCATGTATGCTCTTTTGAGCTTATAACGGTAAGCCCGAAGGCTGAACATGTGATCCCGAAGGATGAACGGTGAGCCCGTAGGCTGAACGGTAAGTTCGAAGACTAAACATGTAATCCCAAAGGATGAACATATAGCTCATGAGCCGTAGTGAGTCCGCAACAAATGCAGGAGCTCAAACCACCCTGTAGCCCTAGTGACATGTCATTTGTATCCTACGACTTTCTACAGTTCGAACGGGACTCGGTAACCATTTTGAACTTGTAATCTCTGGCAATTCCATGTCAATTCAGGTTCATAAAATCAATAGGCCAATTCCATTTCTATCAATTATCATACATTCACATTATGATTTAAACCACAATTAAACATTTTCAATTCAATTCTAATTATACGAACTTACCTTGGTTTAGTCGAATCTCGAGTCTATTCGTCTACCTTTCTCTTTCCCCGATCAAGTTCCGAGATTCGATTATCTTGATATATATTAATGAAAATTTAGCTATTTAATCACTAACATATTCAATTTAATCCAAAAACATATATTTTGGCATATTTACAAATTAGCCCCTATACTTTCAACTACCTTGCAATTTAGTCCTTTTAGCATAAAATAGCAAATTGCACAATAATACTCTCAATTTACCATAGCCAAATATTCATAATGCTCATACAAGTACATAGCTTTCATTTAATCACATTTCTAACCACACAAATTCTATTTTATTTTCAATTAAATCCTTAAAACTCATTTTCATCAAAAATTACTTTGTAAAACTTGTATATTTCAAAACAACTATCAATAATTCACTAAAAACTATCAAAACAACATGTATTCATCAACAGCATTTTTCAAAGACACAGTAAATTTTAGAAATTGAGGTACGGGTCGGCTAGTACATGAAGCAACGATCTCAAAAATGTAAAAATCACTAAAAACCGAAGCTAAAGCATACCTCAATTGAGCTTGGATATACCCGAACATAAGAAAGCTTTAAAACCCTGTTTTGTTTGTATAATTGGTGAAGCTGATGAAATTTAAAGCCTTTTTCATGTTTTAATTAAACATATAACATATAATAACCAAATGACAACTTTAACCTTTATAAAACCATTATAAAACCATATAAAATATGGACATGAATGTCCACTGACAATTAAACTGGTAAAATAACCATTTAAGGCCTTTCATTTAGAAAACCAAAGCCATTTAATCCCTTTACGCAATAGAACTCCTATTTATCTCTTTATGCGATTTAGTCTTTTTTACCGAATTAACTATTTAAACGATAAAATTTCTGAACGAAACTTCCACACCATAAATCTATCATGCTATAAAACATGTTAAAGCAATAAAAATAATATTTTGACTCGGTTAAGTGGTCCCGAAACCACTCGTTCTGACTAGGATCTAAAACGGGCTATTACAGAACCACTTAGAATATCGATAGATACGTGGGTGATACACTCAAAGTGTACTAATCGGTAATCCATCAATTCATGAACATATTTCCTCTTTCGAGCTATAATTGGTAAGCTCATCTTGAGCTGAGCGACAGTAAGCTCTATTGATCTGAAGAATAGTAAGCTCTTACGAGCTGAAATATTGGTAAGATAATATGAGCTGCGGTGAGTCCACAACACATGCAGGATCTCAACCAAATGGTAACCCTGGTGACATGTCACTTGTATCCTACGAATTCCTACGGTTCAAACGGGACTTGGTATTGCTCGGTACTCATGAATTTAGGCATTTCAATGTCATACATTTCAATTTCTCAATTCACACACATATATATTCAATTAAATTAAATACATATACAAATACACAATTCTAATTATATGAACTTACCTCGTATAACTCGGATGGAAACAATCATCTATTTGTTCACTTTTCCTTTTCACCTATCTAAGTCCGATCTTTGCTTCTCTTGATCTATATTTAATCAAATTAAGTTGTTCAATTTTTATCCTATTCAATTTAACACAATTTACACATTTTGGCAAACTTACACTTTTTCCCCTATTATTTTATCTTCTTTACAATTTAGTCTCTATCACATAAAAATACAAATAAATGCAATTAAGTACAAACCCATGCTAGCCAAATTTTCCTTATTAGCATATTAGCCCATATTTTTCATTTATTCACACATTTAACCATAAAGTTTACACATTTCACAAATAAATCCTTAAATAACAATTTTGTCAAAAATCACTTTTTAAATGTTGTTTATATAACTACAACCAGTGAAATTCTATCATCAAATATCAAAATACACATAGATTCAAGAATGGCAAAACCCTAAATATTTAAAAGTTTTGCGAAATAGTTTCTAGGCTAGCTAGACCAAGTTGCAACAATTTTAAAAACATAGAAATCACTAAAAACGAGACAAAAATCACTCACCAATTGCATACACAAGCTTGGACGAATATGGAGGATGAAAATGGCTTCTTCTCTTTGTATTTTCGATGGAGAAAACTATGAAAGATGATAGCCTTTACTTTATTTTAACTTATTTTATCATTATTAACCAAATTACCAATTTAACCTTTATAAACATTAATTATTTCACTAATTACCAAGACATTATCATCCACTATCTAATTAATGGGCTAATTACCCTATAAGGACCTTCACTTTAAATTTCTATAGCTATTAGACACCTTTAGCTAATAGAAAATAACTTTTACATTTTATGCAATTTAGTCCTTTTTATCAAATTAAGCACTTTAACGATAAAATTTCTTCACAAAAAATTCACACAATCATGTTATCATACCAAAGACTTCATTTTAATAATAAAATAATTATTTCAACCTCATTTTTGTGGTTCTAAAACCATTATCCTGATTTAACTAAAAATGGGCTGTGACACACACGGCCTAGACTATTGGGCCGTGTGGGCCACATGGGTGTGTATGCCCATTTTCTAAAAATTTTCGTTTAGGTCTGATTGGATATGTGAATCGTAATTAGCCTCTTTGTATGGTTCATACTGCTTAAATGAGACTTGAAAACAAGGTGTTTGTGCATATGCTTCTGTGTTGATGTATTTAAGGTATATGTAATATATATATTTGTATGATCTGATACTGATAGTTCTAATGGTATCTGTAACACCCCCTAACCCTAGACCGTCGCCAGAACTAGATTATGGAGTATTACCAGACTTCTCAGATCAAACAGACAGAAATTCAAACATTTCATATTTGATATTCAAATCAATTCAAAAGAATCTATCACATTCAATCCAATTCAAGTTTGCACCAAATTATGCCATTTCCATAAGCTTATCATCTTATATGCATATATGTTGTATTTAACCATTCAAAGTCATAATATAACATCATTTTACAATAATTTCCCAAAGAAACCTATACAACCGACCTAGGTACATACCATTCTACAAAGAACACATACTTCATCAATTATTGAGTTCCAGATCGGTTCGGATGTTAGACTGGAAGATTTGACTTTACTTAACCTGTGCACGAAAACAACTATACGCTGAGTATGTGTGAAATATATAATGTCGGTAATGACAATATATCGCAAAGAAGAGAAGAAAAAAATAAAAATAAAGAACACATAGATTTTACGTGGAAACCCTTTCGGGAAAAAACCACGGGCAAAGGAGAAGAAAATTCACTATATCAGAATTTCAATCATCACAAGAGGAATAGACTATGTCTATTTATAGGCTTGTAAAGCCATATTCTAGTAGGATTG
Source organism: Gossypium stocksii (assembly GCA_020496765.1). Classification (NCBI taxonomy): domain Eukaryota; kingdom Viridiplantae; phylum Streptophyta; class Magnoliopsida; order Malvales; family Malvaceae; genus Gossypium; species Gossypium stocksii. The sequence goes on along the minus strand of CM035628.1, from coordinate 42,921,680 downwards.
AAACACCTTATCCTAATCAATATAAAATAGATGGTGTTTAATAAGGTTTAAAAACCTTATTCTAAAATAAAATAAAAGAAGTCTAGTTCTGTTTGGATATTACTTTTATTTTATTTTCCATCATATTTTATTTCAATAAGAATTCAGGTCACTTAATTCTAACAATCTCCACTGTGACACGAATTCTCAATGAACAAGTTCTTCATCGCGAACTCTCAACAAACAAGTTCTCCACCTCTTCCATAAAACCTTGTAACACTCCTATCCCATAACCGTCGCCGTAATAGGTAAGGGGCGTTACCGGACTTGTGGCTCAAATTAGAACAATAAAATTTTGAACTTAACATTCAACAGTATAGTTATGTAACCAAACATATAAGCATTCTTTAAAGATTCGTATAATTATACATACATTCATTGGAGATCAAATTGAAACATGTGAAAGATCTAAGAAACTTTGATAAAATTTCCATGTTAGGGATACATGGTCGTGTCCCTAGCCCATGCACCTCACACGGTCGTGCCCCAAACTTACCTTAGCCGTGGGCAACACTGCCAAATAGCACACGGTCACTAGACATGCATGTGTGTCTAAATCGTGGGCAAAACTACCATATACCACATGGCTACCAGACACGCCCGTGTATCTTGGCCGTGTGCAAGGATGTTCAATATATTTTAGGTGCAGGGTTTACACGGTCGAGTCACATGCACGTGTGCTCTGACCGTGTGACACAATGCAGGCTATTGGTTTAAGCCATTTTTGCCACCCAAAAGGGTCATCCCTATAAGCCACACATAACCATCCATTTCATAGTCAATTTGGTAATCAAAACAAGCATTTCAAACATAAACCCACCAATTCATACCAATTCCTATCAATGCTCATACTTTCAACACAAACTTTACCAATTATAACACATCATATAAGGCATTCAAGATAGGTTAAACATTTCCAAAACAAGCCACATCTCATAGCTTGAGAAAGTGCTCAAAACATACCATATTCACTAGCAAGGCTAAACATAAACATTATCTTAGCAACTAGCCTATACATGCCATGACCATTTCATTTACAAGGATCCAAAAGTACCAAAATCTTGATGGATAGTGTGATCATAATCTCTGACTCTTCTGAAAATTGAGCTAGCTTCCGAATATATAAAATAGGAAAAAAATAAACAGAGTAAGCTTTAAAAGCTTAGTAAGCCCGTATAACATAGAATTTAACTTACCGAATCAATAGAAATTAGCATGCCATATTTACCAACTCAACTCACATACTCGTATTGCCTATTTAACAAGCCCACATATGTTAGTCTTTGAAACCGCATGGATCATTCATTCTCCAAGTATAACATTCACATATCACAAGCATGAAACAAATACATATGACATATAATTCAGGTAGTTCATATCATATAGTTCATATAATTCCTATAAGCCATGTAACTTATAGTTCATATACTCCTAAATCATCATGTAACATGTATCAATAACTGCCCGTTGAACCTTTAAGAACATCGAGGGATACTCGGGTGATACATACACAGTATATATACGTATAACCTATAATTCTGTCAATGCATCATATATGCTCTTTCGAGCTTGTAACGATAAGCTCGGAGGCTGAACATGTAAGCCCGAAGGATAAACGGTAAGCCTGTAGGCTGGACGGTAAGTCCGAAGACTGAACATGTAATCTAGAAGGATGAACATATAGCTCATGAGCTGTGGTGAGTCCGCAACTAATGCAAGAGCTCAAACCACCCTGTAACCCTAGTGACATGTCACTTGTATCCTACGACTTCTACAGTTCGAACGGGACTCGGTAACCTTATTGTATTTATTACTCTTATACAATTCTATATTAACTCACATATATCCAATAGGCAATTACATTCCATAATGAATTATATATTCACATAACATCAATACAACCATTTTAAACATTATACGAATTAGATTCTAATTATACGAACTTACCTCGACTTCCCGATATCTACTCGTTTATCTTCTGTTTACCCCGATCAAGTTCCGGAATTTGATGGTCTTTATCTATATTAATGAAAATTCAACTATTTAATCACCAACATTTTGAATTTAGTCCAATAGATGTATTTTGGCCTATTTACAAATTAGCCCTTATCTATTCACACTTTAACACTTTAGTCCCAATTTCACAAAATAACAAATTACACAATAGGACCCTCAATTTATCATAGCCGAATATTCAAATACCTTATACAAGCACATATCTAACCACAAAAATTCCTACCTTTTTCAATTAAATCCCTAAAACTCATTTTCATCAAAAACCACTTCGTAAAACTTGTATATATTCAAACAACCATGAATAATTCACCGTTATTCATCAAAATAAACATGTATTCATCAATGGCATATTTCAAAAACACAACCAATTTCAAAAATTGAGGTACGGGTTAGGCAGTATACAAAGCAACGGTATCAAAAACATAAAAATTATCAAAAAACCGAAGCAAAACATACCTTTAATCAAGCAAAATAGTGACCGAACCTAAAACCACAATTTCAAACTTCCTTTTCGGCTAAGAAAGATGATAGTAATGCCATATTTCATGTTTCTTTTATTTAATATAAACTAAATATGGTAATTACCAAAATAACCATAATATAAAACATGTATATTCATTTATTTTTATGGACACTACCATCCACTCATTCTATTAATGGATAAATTTCATGTTAAGGCCTTCCAATTAAAAAGCCATAGCCATATAAGCCATTTAATTAATAGAACACAAATTTATCACTTTACACGATTTAATCCTTTTTACTAAATTAACTATTTAAACGATAAAATTCCCAAACGAAACTTTCACACCATAAGTTTATCATGCTGTAAAACATATTAAAACAATAAAAATAATATTTCAACTCGGTTTAGTGGTCCCGAAACCACTCGTATAGACTAGGGTCTAAAATGTACTGTTACAATTCTCCTCCCTTTTTAGGGATTTTCGTCCCCGAAAATCTTACCGGTAAACAGGTTTGGGTATTATTTTCGTATAGCTTCCTTGAGTTCCCACGTAGCTTCTTCTATCCCTTGTTTACACCAAAGAAATTTTACAAGTTCTATACGTTTATTTCTTAATTCTTTAATTTCTCGAGCCAGAATTCTAATCGGTTCTTCAGTATACGACAAATCAGACTGTATTTCCACATCAATGGGAGAGATAACATGAGATGGATCGGATTGATATCGACGAAGCATCGATACATGAAATACATTATGAATTCTTTCAAGTTCAGACGGTAACGATAGTTTATATGCCACAGGTCCTATTCTTTCCACAACCTCATACAGCCCGATAAACCGAAGACTTAACTTTCCTTTCCGACCGAAACAGAGAATTTTCTTCCACGGTGATACTTTTAGAAATACTCTATCTCCGACTTGAAATTCTATTTCTTTCTGTTTCAAATCTGCATAGGATTTTTGTCTATCAGATGCTGCTTTCAAATTGTCATAAATCACTTTTACTTTTTCTTCTGTTTCTCGGATCAAATCAAATCTGTGTAACTTTTTCTCACTCAACTCAGTCCAGTATAACAGTGTTCGACATTTACGACCGTATAGTGCTTTGTATGGAGCCATTTTCAAACTCCCCTAAAAATTGTTATTATATGCAAACTCAATCAAGGGTAAATATTTCTTCCAACCACTTTCAAATTCAAGAATACAACATCGCAACATGTCATCCAAAGTCTATATAATTCTTTCAGACTGACCGTCGGTCTGTGGATGAAATGCTGTACTGAAATTCAATTTTGTTCCAAGAGCTTCTTACAATTTCTTCCAAAATCTTGAAGTGAATCTCAGATCTTTATCTGATATAATAGACAACAGTACACCGTGTAGTTGCACAATCTCTGATATATATACAATTCAGCTAATCTATCCAGAGAATATTTTGTACATACCGGTATAAAATGAGCAGATTTCATTAATCTATCAAGTATGACCCATATTGCATTTTTCTTCTTCGAAGTCAGGGGTAATCCTGATACAAAATCCATTGTAACTCTGTCCCATTTCCATTTCAGAATTAGAATAGGCTGTAATAAACCTGACGGTACCTGATGTTCGACCTTTATTTGTTGACAGATTAGATATTTTGATACAAACTCCGATATCTCTCGTTTCATTCCTGACCACCAATATAATTACTTCAAATTATTATACATTTTAGTGCTACCCAGGTGAATCGAAAAACGACTATCATATGCTTCACGTAAAACTTTCTGAATTAGTTCACTATCTTTCGGTATACAAATTCTATTTCGAAACATTAAACAATCATCAGCCCTGATAGAAAATTCAGAATCAGAATTTAACTCACAGTGAAGTCACTTAGCTTGCATATCATGATCATTCTTCTGAGCCTCGCAAATTTGTTGCAGAATTATCGGTTTAGCCTTTAACTCGGCTATAATAGATCTGTCATCACATAGCTTCATATGAGTATTCAAAGCCTGCAAAGCAAATAAAGATTTCTGACTTAAAGCATCAGCTACAACATTAGCTTTTCCCGGATGATAATCAATTACAAATTCGTAGTCTTTCAATAATTCGAGCCATCTACGTTGTCGCATATTTAAGTCTTTTGGTGACATCAGATATTTTAGACTTTTATGATCCGTAAAGATTTGACATTTCTCTCCATATAAATAATTCGCCAAATCTTTAAAGCGAAAACTATAGTAGCTAACTCAAGATCATGTGTCGGGTAATTCTTCTCCTGCAGTTTCAACTGCCGGGAGGCATAAGCTATAACTTTCCCGTCTTGCATCAATACACAATCTAGTCCAATTATCGATGTGTCACTATAAATCATGAACTTTTTACCCGATTCAGGCTAAATTAAAATCAGTGCTTTTGCTAATAAAGCTTTCAACTGTTTGAAACTCTGCTGACATTTATCTATCCACTCAAATTTCACATCTTTTTGGAGCATTCAAGTCACCGGTACTGCAATCATCGAAAATCCTTTTACAAATATCCCGCTAATCCTAGAAAACTTCTAATCTTAGATACATTTTTCAGTGGTTTCTAGTCTATAATTGCAGATATTTTACTCGAATCAACCCTGATGCCTTTCGCGGAAACAATGTGACCTAGAAATCCGACTTCTTAAAGCCAAAATTCACATTTACTAGATTTGGCAAATAACTGTTTATCTCTTAAAGTTTGTAACATGATTCTCAAATGTTCAGTATGCTCTATCTTATCATGTGAATCGATCAGACTGTCGTCAACAAACACAACAATAAATCGGTCTAGATACGGCTTGAAAATTTGGTTCATCAAATCCATAAACACTGTAGGTGCATTAGTTAACCTAAAAAGCATAACCAATAACTCGTAATGACCGTACCGTGTTCTGAAGGCAGTCTTTGGTATGTCTGAGTCTTTAACTCGTAACTTGTAATAACCCGATCTTAGATCGATCTTTGAAAATATAGTAGCTCCTTTTAACTGATCAAAAAAATCATCAATTCGTGAAAGAGGGTATTTATTCTTTACTGTCACTTTATTCAACTGCTGGTAATCAATACACATTCTCATTGACCCGTCTTTCTTTTTCACAAACAATACCGGAGCACCCTAAGGTGAAAAGCTCGGTCTCACGAAACCTCTATCTATTAATTCTTGTAACTATGCTTTCAACTCTTTCAATTCAGTCGGTGCCATTCTGTATGGAGTTATCGATATCGGTGTAGTACCCAGTAATAACTCAATACTAAATTCAACTTCTCTGATCGGTGGTAAACCTGGTAACTCTTCGGGAAATACATCTAGAAACTCATAAACAACTGGTACGGATTCAATCTTCAATTCCGACACTTTAGTATCTAACATATATGCTAAATACACATTACAGCCCTTTCTCGCATACTTCTGAGCTCGTATAGCAGATATTACTATCGGTACCTCATTCAAATCATTTGGCTCAATTTGAAGAATTCCACCATTCTGACATTTCAACTCTATACTCTTCTGTCTACAATTCACAACTGCCTTATGTACATTTAACCAGTCCATGCCCAGTATCACATCAAATTCATCAAATGGGAGGAGCATCATGTTGGCTGGAAAATAATATCCCCGAATTATCAATGGACAATTCTTGCATATTTTATCAACTAACACTGATTTGCCTAAGGATTCGATACTTTAACTATGAATTCTGTAGACCCAACATGTAAACACTTTCTAAACACTAATTCTATACAGATATATGAATGAGTTGATCCAAGATCTATCAACGCAACAATATTAGTGTTATAAAGAGAAACAGTACAGGTAATAAATCAGGCAACGAGGCTTCCTTGCATGTACGTATTGCATAGGCTCTACCAGAAGTGCGTGTCTCAGATCTCATATTAGCATCTCGTGAAGCATTGCGATTTCTACTCTTATTTCTGGTATTACTGGGCGGTCTACCTCTGGTTACAGTATTATTTGTTTTAGTTTACTGTTCTTTATCAGCTATAGATCTATTAGGACAATCTCGCAAATAGTGATCCAACGATCCGCATCTAAAACAAGCTCTACTCTTCAATCGACATTCACCAAAATGCTTCCAGTTACAGTGCCTACAATTAGGCCCGAGAGTTCTCACACTATCTGCACTAGCCATAGAGGTTTCTGAGGTCTCGAATGAGAAGATCTAACATTTTTTTCTCTGATGGATATGCCCATAGAAGTAGTACAATGAGGATGAAAGTCTGTTGATCTGTTAGATTCGGACTGGTACGACTTACTTGCAATTCTCTTTCTGAATTTTCTGGACTCAAAATCAACTTTCCGCTTTTCTTTAGCAAGTTCTTCGGCTTTACAAGCCAGATCAACTAGAACTACAAACTCTTTCAACTCAAGTATCCCAACTAACAGTCGAATCTCTTCATTTAATCCATCTTCAAACTGTTTACACATTATTGCTTCGGTAGAGATACATTCACAAGCATATTTATTGAGTCGCACAAACTCTCTTTCATACTCAGTCACTGACATTCGGCCCTGTTTTAGCTCTAGAAACTCTTTTCTTTTCTAGTCAATGAATCATTGACTAATGTATTTCTTTCTGAATTCTGTCTGAAAGAAGTCCCAATTAACTTGTTTTCACGAAACAACCGATATCAAAGTATTCCACCACTGGTATGTAGAATCCCGTAGCAAAGAAATGGCACATCTCAAACATTCATCAGGCGTACAAGCTAGTTTATTAAAAACCCTGATCGTATTCTCAAGCCAGAGCTCGGCCGTCTCAGCGTCGTCACTCGCTGAAGCTCTGAATTCTTCGGCCCCATATTTCTGTATCTTTTCAACCGAAGGTCTACTTAGTCTCAGAGGATCTATAACTCGTACATTTTTAGGATTAGGTTGTGGGACTTGAGGGGGTGGAGGTTGTGGAGCAACCGGGTTTGCTCGTACAAACTCATTAAACCATTCAGACATCATTTGGAAGAAAGCTTGCTTAACTTCTCCTTGATTACCCGTAGTAGGGCTCGATTCAGATGGCACAGATCCTTGAGCAGGTGTTGGCGCAATACTTTCAACATCGTCGGCTATTGCTCGATTCAAATCCATTACTATATACAATAGATTTCAGAAGATCTTAGGAGATATCACACTATCACTTTTCATGTACATGGCATGTATAGCTAGACTCGTACTTACTACAGTAGTCCTAGAATCGACTAAACTGTAGCTCTGATACCAAATAAAATGTAACACTTCTATCCCGTAACCATCGCCGGAATAGGTAAGGGGCGTTATCGGACTTGTGACTCAAATCAGAATAGTAAATTTTTGAACTTAACATTTAACACTATAGTTCTATAACCAAACATCTAAGCATGCTTTAAAGATTCGTATAATAATACATACATTTATTGGAGATCAAATTGAAACATGTGAAAGATCTAAGAAACTTTGATAAAATTTCCATGTTAGGGACACACAGTCGTTTCCCTAGCCTGTGCACCTCACACGATCATGCCCCAAACTTACCTTAGCAGTGGGCAACACTGCCAAGCAGCACACGGTCACCAGACACACCCGTGTGTCCAGACTGTGGGTAACACTGCCATATACCACACGGCTATCAGACAAGCCCGTGTGTCTTGGCCATGTGCAACGATGTTCAATATATTTTAGGTGTCGGATTTACACGGTCGAGTCACATGCTCGTGTGCTCTGACTGTGTGGCTCAATGCAGGCTTGGTCTAAGCCATTTTTGCCACCCAAAAGGGTCATCCCTACAAGCAACACATAACCATCCATTTCATAGTCAATTTGGCAATCAAAACAAGCATTTCAAACATAAACCCACCAATTCATACTAATTCCTATCAATGCTCACACTTTCAACACAAACTTTACCAATTATAACACATCATATCAGCCATTCAAGATGGGCTAATCATTTCCAAAACAAGCCACATCTGATAGCTTGAGAAAGTGCTCACAACATACCATATTCATTGGCAAGGCTAAACATAAACATTATCTTAGAAACTAGCCTATAGATGCCATGACCATTTCATTTACAAGGATCCAAAAGTACCAAAATCTTGATGGATAGTGTGACTGCAATCTCTGACTCTTCCAAAAATCGAGCTAGCTTCCAAATCTATAAAACAGGAAAAAGAATAAATAGATAAGCTTTAAAAGCTTAGTAAGCTCGTATAACATAGAATTTGACTTACCAAATCAATAGAAATAAGCATGCCATATTTACCAACTCAAGTCACATACTGGTATTGCCTATTTAACAAGCCTACATATGTTAGTCTTTGAAACCACATGAATCATTCACTCTCCAAGTATAACATTCACATATCACAAGTATGAAACAAATACATATGACATATAATTTAGGTAGTTCATATCATATAGTTCATATAATTCATATAAGCCATGTAACTTATTGTTCATATACTCCTAGATCATCATGTAACAAGTATCAATAACTACCCGTTGAACCTTTAAGAACATCAAGGGATACTCGGGTGATACACACACAGTGTATATACGTATAACCTGTAATTCCATCAATGCATCATATATGCTCTTTCGAGCCTGTAACGGTAAGCTTAGAGCCTGAACATGTAATCCCGAAGGATGAACGGTAAGCCCGTAGGCTGAACGGTAAGTTCGAAGACTGAACATGTAATCCCCAAGGATGATCATATAGCTCATGAGCTGTGGTGAGTCCGCAACTAATGCAAGAGCTCAGACCACCCTGTAACCCTAGTGACATATCACTTGTATCCTATGACTTCTACGGTTCGAACGGGACTCGGTAACCTTATCGTATTTATTACTCTTATACAATTCTATATTAACTCACATATATCTAATAGGCAATTACATTCTATAATGAATTATATATTCATATAACATCAATACAACCATTTTAAACATTATACGAATTAGATTCTAATTATACGAATTGACCTCGACTTTTTGATATCTACTCGTCTATATTCCGTTTACCCCAATCAAGTTTCAGAATTTAATGGTCTTTATCTATATTAATGAAAATTCAACTATTTAATCACCAACGTTTTTCAATTTAGTCCAAGACATGTATTTTGGCCTATTTACAAATAAGCCCTTATCTATTCACACATTAACACTTTAGTCCCAATTTCATAAAATAACAAATTACACAATAGGACCCTCAATTCATCATAGTCGAATATTCAAATACCTTAGACAAGCACATATATTTCATTTATTCACAATTCTAACCACAAAAATTCCTACCTTTTTCAATTAAATCCCTAAAACTCATTTTCATCAAAAATCACTTCGTAAAACTTGTATATATTCAAACAACCATCAATAATTCACCATTATTCATCAAAATAAACATGTATTCATCAATGGAATATTTTAAAAACACAACCAATTTCAAAAATTGAGGTACATGTCAGCTAGTATACAAAGCAACGATCTTAAAAACATAAAAATTATCAAAAACCGAAGCAAAACATACCTTTAATCAAGCAAAATAGTGACCAAACCTAAAACCACAATCTTAAACTTCCTTTCTTTTGTTATTCAGCTAAGAAAGATGATAATAATGCCATATTTCATGTTTCTTTTATTTAATATAAACTAAATATGCTAATTACCAAAATAACCATAATATAAAACATGTATATTCATTTATTTTTATGGACACTACCGTCCACTCATTCTATTAATGGATAAATTTCATGTTAAGGGCTTCCAATTAAAAAGCCATAGCCATATAAGCGATTCAATTAATAGGACACATATTTATCATTTTACGCGATTTAATCCTTTTAACCGAATTAACTATTTAAACGATAAATTTCCCAAACGAAACTTTCACACCATAAGTTTATCATACTGTAAAAGATATTAAAACAATAAAAATAATATTTCAACTCAGTTTAGTGGTCCCAAAACCACTCGTACTGACTAGGGTCTAAAGTGGGCTGTTACAAACCCCTTAAGGGTTTAACTTCAACAATGAACAGCAACTAGGTCTAAGCAATGCTTAAACTTGGTTATAGGAAGTGATTTAGCCATCATATCTGCAGGATTTTCATGAATACTAATTTTGCTCACAACAATATCACCACGAGCAATAATATCACGAACAAATTGATACCGAACATCAATGAGTTTTGTTCTCCCATGAAACATTTGATCTTTTGTAAGGAAAATGGCACTCTGACTGTCACAAAATATTGTCCTGATTTGAAGGTCTTTACAAGTCTCAGTAATCGCCATGTACTCAGCTTCAGTGGTAGACAAAGTGACTGTAATTTACAAAGTGGCTTTCCAACCTATTGCACAACCTCTAATTGTAAAGACATAACCTGTGAAAGATCTTCTTCTATCAAGGTCTCCAGCAAAATCAGCATCAACATACCCAATGACTCCATCTATAGTTCTTCCAAACTGTAATCAGTAGTACCTCGTATGTATCTTAAAATCCACTGAACTGCTTTCTAGTGTTCTTTATCGAGATTCGCCATGTATCTGCTAACTGCACTGACTATATATGATAAATCTGGACGTAAACAAGCCATAGCATATATGAGAGATCCCACTGCACTAGAGTATGGAACATGTGACATGTACCCAATCTCATCATCTGATTGTGGAGACAAAGCTGATGAAAGTCTAAAATGAGTTGCTAAAGGAGTACTAACAGGCTTAGCACTCTACATATTGAACCTGTAAAGAACTTTCTCAATGTACCCTTTCTGACTTAGGTACAATTTACTTACCTTTCTTTCTCTAAGAATTTCTATATCAAGTATCTTCTTTGCTGGTCCCAAATTTTTCATCTCAAATTCTTCACTTAGTTGGGCTTTGACTTTTCTTATCTCTCCTTTTTCTTTTGCTGCTATCAGCATGTTATCAACATAAAGGAGTAGATATACAAAAGAACCATCATTGTTTTTCTTATAGTAAACATAACTGTCAAAGCTACTTCTTTTGAAATCATGAGAAGTCATAAAGGAATCAAACCTCTTATACCACTGTCTTGGTGATTGTTTCAAACCGTAAAGGGACTTTTTCAGCAAGCAAACATAGTCCTCTTTTTCTAAGATTGTAAAAGCCTCTGGTTGTTGCATGTAAATATCCTTCTCAAGTTCTCCATGCAAAGATCCAGTTTTTACATCTAACTGCTCAAGCTCCAAATCATGCATGACTACAATACCAAGCAAAGCTCGAATCGAACTATGCTTTACAACTGGGGAGAACACATTTGTGAAGTCCACTCCTGGAATTTGATTGTAACCCTTTGCAACAAGCCTTGCTTTATATCTGGGTTCTTCAACTCCTGATGTCCCTTCTTTCTTTTTATACACCTATTTATAACGAACAACCTTTTTACCATTAGGAAGTTTCACAAGATCCCATGTTTTATTTTTGTCGAGTGATTCCATCTCTTCTTGCATAGCAAACATCCACTTTTCTGAGTCTTCACAACTAACCGCCTCAGAAAAATTAGATGGCTCTTGATTTGCATCTATATCTTCAGTCACATTTAAAGCATAAGCAACTAAATCAACCTCCATATACTTCTTTGGAGGTTTAATTTCTCTTCTAGTTTTGTTTTTGGCTATAAAGTATCGTGGTGAAGAAATAACTCTATTCTCAATTTTGGTACTGGCTTGAGAAGTCGACTCTGTTATAGATTCTGTATTAATCTAAAACTACACCTGTTTTTTGTTTTCTTTATTGGAAGAGTCTTTAAGAGATAAGTTAGGTAGCATAGCAGTTTCATCAAAAACAACATCTCTACTAATCACAACTTTTCTATTTTCAGAACACTATAACTTATACCCTTTTACACCAACTTTATAACCAAGAAAAATATATTTAATGGATCTCGGTTCCAATTTTCCATTATCAACATGAGCATACGTAGGACACCCAAAAATCTTTAAATTAGAATAGTCAATAGGGTTCCCAAACCATACCTATTGAGGAGTCTTTTTCTCAATAGCGATGGATGGAGATCGGTTGATCAAAAAACATGCAGTAGAGGCTGCTTCGGCCCAAAATGACTTTGCTAAGTTGGCATTTGACAACATACATTGAACCTTCTCTATTATCGTTCTATTCATTCGTTCTGCAATGCCATTTTGTTGTGGAGTATGACGAACTATCAAATGTCTCACAATCCCTTCTGACTTGTACAATTTATTAAACTCATCAGAACATAACTCTAAACCATTGTCTGTGTGGAGGTGTTTTATTTGTTTTCCCATCTGTTTTTCAATCATTGTTCTCCAAGACTTAAATGCAAAAAACACATCATTTTTCTACTTCAAGAAGAACGCCCAAACTTTTCTGGAAAAATCATCAATAAAAGTTAGCATATAATTAGCTCCACCTCTCGAAGGCACTCTAGATGGCCCCCACAGATCAGAATGAATATACTTTAACGTTCCCTTCATGTTATGGATTCCTCTAGTGAATCAAACTCTCTTTTGCTTCCTAAAAATGCAATGCTCACTGAACTTCATTTTGCAAATTTCTTGCCTATCAAAAAGTCCTCTTTTGCTTAATTATGCCATACCATTCTCACTCATATGCCCTAGGCGCATATGCCAAAGTTTAGTAATATCATCATCTGACAAGGAAGAGGAAGCGACAGCTACATCACCAGTAACAGTAGAACCTTGCAGAACATATAACTTGGCAGTCTTTCTTTGCCCTTTCATCACAACGAGGGAACCTTTAGAAATCTTCAAAACCCCACATTTAGCTATGTATTTGTACCCTTTTGAATCAAGAGTATTTAACAAAATTAATTTTCTCTTTAATTCTGGAACATGCCGTACGTCACTAAGTATTCTGACAACTCCATCAAACATCTTAACTTTAATCGTTCCAACACCTGCGGTTTTACACGAAGCATTATTTCCCATCAAAACAACACTTTCAGACACTATTTTGTAATTTGTAAACCATTCTCTATTGGGACTCATATGGAAGGTTCAATCTGAATCAAGGATCCACTCCTCGCTCACTTTAGAATAGATGACTGAAGCGACTAGAAGTTCACCATCGCTGTAGTATTCTACAACATCAGCTTCACCGGAATTTTCTGGTTGTTTTCCCTTTTGATTCGGGCCTCCATTTTGATATTATTCTGTAGCTTATAGCACTCAGATTTAATGTGCCCTTTCTTCTTGTAGAAGTTACAAGTTTTACCTCTGTTTGAAGACTTCGATCTACCCTTAGATTTACCACGAGGATTCTGTTCTTGTGTCCTTCCATGATCATCATCAATATTCTATTCTTGTCTCCCATGAACAATGCGACCCTCACCCTGAGAGTCGATTTTAACCAAAAGATGATTAATCTTATCATACGAGGTTAAAAAATCATAAACCTCATCAACTGTGAGAGACTCGAGGCTATATAAAATCATGTCTCTAAAGGTTGAATAAGACGGGGGCAGCGAACAAAGTAGAATCAACCCTAAATCTTCCTTATCATACTGAACCTCCATGGCCTCCAAGTTTGAGAGAATTTCTTTAAACACTGTTAAGTGTTCATGCACAGATGCACATTCCTCCAAACGATGAGCATAAAGACGTTGCTTCATATGCAGCTTGCTAGTTAGAGTTTTCGACATGCATATCTGTTCTAGCCTTTTCCATAATCTAGCGGTGGTCTTCTCCTTCATCACATCTTACAAAATTTCATTAGACAAATGCAGATGTAACTGTGTTAATGCCTTTCGATCCTTACGCTTCTTCTCTTCATCTGTTAATGTTGAAGGCATCTTATCTGTTCCTAGCAGGGCTTCCTCTAGATCCATCTACATAAGAACTGCTTGCATCTTAATCTGCCACAATGCAAATCTGGTGTTGCGATCCAACAGCAGAATTTCATACTTCAAAGACCCCATTACCGTGATCAAGATGAAAAAACCTGGAAGCCCAGATTCCAATTTGTGAAATATATAATGTCAGTAATGACAATATATCGCAAAGAAAAGAAGAAAAAATAAAAATAAAGAACACACAGATTTTATGTGGAAACCCTTTTGGGGAAAAAACCACAGGCAGAGGAGAAGATAATTCACTATGTCAGAATTCGAATCATTACAAGAGGAATAGACTATGTCTATTTATAGGCTTGTAAAGCCATATTCTAGTAGGATTGAAACACCTTGCCCTAATCAATATAAAATAGATGGAGTTTAATAAGGTTTAAAAAACCTTATTCTAAAATAAAATAAAAGAAGTCTAGTTCTATTTGGATATTACTTTTATTTTATTTTCAATCGTATTTTATTTAAATAAGAATTCGGGTCACTTAATTCTAACAGTATGATTATACTCAGTGGTATTACTATAATTCAAATGCTTAAAATAAAAATTATTTAACATATATATTGAACCATCCAACCATTTTTCTCTCATTAATTCACTCATGTATTAATATTTCAATTTAATAATAATAGCTTCCTTAAATAGCTTTTCTTCATTTCAATTTCCCATTTCATTTTAATAACTCATCCATTTATATACAAATTCAATCAGTTTATCAACTCATTCATTATCAATTCCATCATCAATTCGTTCTTTTATAATTAGTTTACACTTATAGTCTTTTAATACTCAATTCATACATTAAATCTATAAATGAATTTCAATAACTTGTATTCAATTAAATTCACATATTACTTCACTATTTCAAATCATTTTTATTTTCACTTCACATTTTTCAACAATAATTATTTCAATTTGCTTTTCTTTACTTAGATTTTTACATCATCTCATATTACCAACAACTATTTCATAAACTATATCATTATCGATTTCTTGAACCCATGATTCCCACATTTCATTTTCACCTCTCAATTTCAATCAACAATTCAACTTTCTCACATTTTCAATAGTACGATCGATCAAATTCATTTAATTTTTCCTATTTTGGTTATTCACCCTATTAACAAACCCGGACTTTGACGGATACACGGATTCCATCCCAAACACACCAGTATAGTCCAACCAAAACACAACAGAATATTCTTTGAAACACACCAGAAATATCTTCCCAAGCACACCAATATAGTCCATCCAAACACACCAGTACGGCACATTGTGCCTAAAACGGTACATAGTACCTGATCAGTATAAGACATATAAGTGCCTGAAATGACACACGAGGTGTCTGATATGACACACGAGGTGTCTGAAATACGACACATAAAATGCCTGATATACGACACATAAAGTGCCTGATCAACAAAGCCGATAAATCCCTTACTCTTCCAAATCCTATGGCATGCCAACTATATCCGACTTAGCCCGACTAGTTAATAGGGTATTCAATATATTTCCTCAATTCAATTTCAATCCATGCCATTCCAATCACAATATTTCATATTTCTATTTGATTCACATTTCAATCAATATTTCATTCAATTTTGATAAGCAAATTCACTTCCAACATCAGTATCACACATCAATTTCCACTTTCTCAATTCAATTTTCATCTCAATTACTCATATGTAATCACAATTTAATCTAATTTCATTCAATTTTGATATTAATACTCAATTCAATAATCATATTCACTTAAAATCAACTCAATTCAAAACAATAATATCATAGCAAATTTCTTACCTTATTTATTCACCATGCATTTCAATTAAAACACAATAAATATTAATAATTAGATCTGAATTATAGTAATACAAACTGTAATTTCCTCGAGTCGTTCCTCATCCACCTTTTTCCTTTCCTTTCTTGATCAATGACTCTGGTATGATATTAGTTATGTAATTATACAATTAAAAATCATTAATACACAATTTCTCTCTAATTATTACTACTTATACATAAGTTTTATATTAGTTCCTAATTTAATCATTAAATCAATAATAATTTTATTATCCCAATTTAACTCCATATTCTCATTTAATTTCTTTTAATATATTAATTTAGATAATAAAGTGACTCATTTCATGTAATTTGGTAATTTTTGACATTTCTACAAAATTACCCCTAAAGTTTTACTTTTATTCAATTTAGTCCTTGAGCGTAAAACTTACAAATTAGCCATTTTTAATGCAACCCATGCTAGCTAAATGTTCATATATTTTTCTACTCTTCCTTTCCATTCCACATGCTTAATGTATATATATAATTCTACTATTTACTTATATGTTCTTTCAAAGCTATCTACCTAAGTAATTGTCATTAAATTATTTATATCTTGAGTTACAAAATTCAAAATTAAGATGCAATAATTTTCTGTGAAACTAGACTCACATATCTTCTTTCCATAAAATTTTCAAAATTTTTTGTTTAAACAATAAGTACAGTTAATTCTTTAAATTGACCCCTATTTCGTTGTCTAATAGTTCCAACCCTTCTTCACTAAAAATTAATTATCTCCTCGTAATGGATTCGGATGATGTTCCTGTTTGTTTATATTGAAAATAGACTTATTCAGGATTTCAAAAATATAAATTTGAACCCCTAATTATTTTTATCCAATTTTTTATGATTTTCCAAATTTAGAACAGAGGAACCTGAAATTATTCTGACCTTGTCTCACAAAATTTATTATATCTCATGATTTACAATTTCATTTCTTACACTGTTTCTTCTATAAAAACTAGACTCAATAAGCTTTAGTTTCATATTTTATAATTCTCTAATTCGATTTCCACAATTTTTGATGATTTTTCAAAATTAGCCTACTACTACTATCCAAAACTATTTCTTATAACTTATTCTACAATTAAATTCTTTACCCAATTCTAACTTTGGAATTCTATCAATTTAACCCCTAATTCACCAATTAATTCAACATAAATTATATTAAAAGCCTAAGAACTTTCAAAACTTCAACTTTATTTCAACAAAGCTTTATTCTAAACCTTCTAAAATATCAAATTTAAGTAAAAAGAACTTAATTAACTTACCTATTAAAGCTTCAAGCTCTCAAATCCTAGTTTCTCCTTTTGTTTTTCTTTCCTATTCGTTCTTTCCCACTTTCGGCCAAGCTTCTGTTCTTTTTCTTCTTCTTTTTTCTTTTCTTTCTTTCTTTATATATATATATACATATATATTATATATTATAAATATATTAACTAAATATCTATTATAAAATTAATTACACATATACAATTGTACACATATTTTTCACTACATTTGTACATCATCAATATCATACACTTGTCAATCATCTAATTTATTTATCAAATAAAAATCTTATGAAATAATTATTTAATTAACAAATATCTTTTTAACTTAATAATAAATAATAAATATCTATTTAATAATCAATATATATATATATGACAAATGTACATTATCATCACCCTACATTTTTCTATATTTAATTTATTTATCATATAAATATCTCATAATGTAATTATTAATTATAAAATATGTAACACCCTACACCCCTATCCGTCGCCGGAATAGGGTATAAGGTATTACAAATCTAAATACAGCCTACCGAGGTTCATAGTTACATACTAGACATAGATTTATTTAGTTCAAAACGCGAATGTATAACACTTGCAATTTAGTTCGGACGGTACTTCATATCTCATTAAAAGAGTTTCGTAAACATATCATGCTAGTATATTTCTACCATGTGGCTACTAACAACTTGGCCGAATTAAACCTTTCATTGACCGAACTCCCTATTAGCAACTCTTTGCTCCAATCTGAAACTCTATATCTTTACATTTCAAGTCTGCATAAGATTTCTGTCGATTTGATGCTGGCTTCAAACTTTTTTGGATCACTTTCACTTTTTGTTCAGTTTCTCTAATCAAATCCACCCCTTGTATCTCATTTTCACTGAGTTCAGTCCAGTACAATGGCGTACGACATTTACGACTGTATAAAGCCTCATAAGGTGCCATTTTGATACTCGATTGTAGCTGTTATTATACGCAAATTCAATCAGAGCTAGATATCATTCCCACGTACCTTCGAACTCAAGAATGCAACATCTCAACATATCTTCAAGTATCTGAATAATTCGCTCAGACTGGCCATCTGTTTGTGGATGGAAAGTAGTACTGAAATGTAATTTTGTACCTAATGCATCTTGCAGTTTCTTCCAAAACTGCAACGTAAACCTCGGATCTCGATCCAAAATAATGGATACAGGCACACCATGTAATCTCACAATCTGAGAAACATACAATCCAGCTAGCTTATCAAGTGAGTAGTAATACGTATCGAAACGAAATGAGCTGATTTAGAAACGAAATGAGCTGATTTAGACAATCTATAAACAACAACCCATATTGCATCTTTCTTACTCGGTGTCAACAGTAAACCAGTTACAAAATCCATCGTAACTCTGTCCCACTTCCATTCTGGTATCATAATCGGCTGAAGTAACCCCAAAGGTACCTGATGCTCAACTTTTACTTGTTGACAGACTAAGCATCTTACAACAAAGTTAGAGATGTCTCGTTTTATACCATGCCACCAGTAAAGCTATTTCAAATCATTATACAACTTTGTACTACCTCGGTGAACAGATAACTGACTATTATGGGCTTCATTCAAAATCAGCTGAATCAACTCTGAATTCCTTGGGATGCATATTCGATCTCTGAATCTCAAATAGTCATCAGCATCGACTCTGAATTTTGATTTTGTGTCCATCCCACACTGAGCTCGCTTAGAAGTCAACTCATTGTCAATCTTCTGAGTGTCACATATTTGCTGAATAAATAATGGTCTTGCTTTCAATTAAGCTATCATTGAACTATCATTCGATAGGGCCATACGCACATTCATTGCTCGTAAAGCAAATAGTGATTTTTGGCTTAAAGCGTCTGCAACCACATTAGCCTTTCCTGAGTGGTAGTCAATCACAAGCTCATAGTCTTTTAATAATTCTAACCATCGATGTTGTCTTAAATTCAGATCTTTCTGAGTCATCAAGTATTTTAGGCTTCTGTGATTAGAATAGATGTGACATTTCTCACAGAATAGATAGTGGCGCCAAATTTTTAAGGCGAACACAATAGCTGCCAATTTTGGGTCATGTGTAGGATAGTTTCTTTCATGCAGCTTCAACTGTCTCGAGGCATAAGCTATCACTCTACCTTCCTACATCAGAACACAGCCCAAACCATTTAATGATGCATCATTATAGATAACAAATTCTTTACCCGACTCTGGCTGAACTAGCACTGGAGCTTCAGTCAAAAGGGCTTTCAACTGATTAAAGCTTTTCTAACACTTCTCTGACCATTCGAACTTAATATCTTTCTGCAACAGCTTTGTCATCTGGGCTGTAATCGTAGAGAAACCTTTCATGAACCATCTATAATACCCAGCAAGTCCCAGAAAGCTTCGGACTTTAGAAACACTCTTCAGAGGTTTCCAATCCAGTATAACTGAAATCTTGCTTGGATCGACCCGAATACCTGATGCTGACACCACATGGCCCAAAAAACTGACTTCATTTAACCAGAACTCACATTTACTGAATTTCGCATACAACTGCTTAGCTCGCAAGGTTTGTAACACAAGTCTTAGATGTTTAGCATGTTCCGCCTCATCATGAGAGTAGATCAAAATGTCATCGATAAATACAACCACGAACCTGTCTAGATACGGTCTGAAGATTTGATTCATCAAGTCAATGAAAATAGCAGGTGCATTAGTGAGTCCGAAAGGCATCACCAAAAACTCATAATGTCCATATTTTGTTCTAAAGGCAGTCTTTGGCAGCCTGACCTTAAATCTATCTTTGAAAATACTGTAGCCTCTTTTAATTAATCAAACAAATAATCAATTCGTGGCAACGGATACTTGTTCTTTATAGTCACCTTGTTAAGCTGCCTGTAATCGATGCACATTCTCATAGTTCCATCTTTCTTTTTCACAAACAACATAGGTGCACCCCACAGGGAGAAACTCGGTCGCGCGAAACCCCTATCTGTTAATTCTTGCAACTGAGTCTTCAATTCTTTTAATTCTGTTGGTGCCATTCTATACAGAGCTATGGATATCAGAGTCGTCCCAGGTATTAAATCAATACCAAACTCTACTTTCTGAATAGGTGGCAAACCCAGTAATTCCTCTGGAAACACATCCGGATACTCACATACGACAGGTACTAATTCAATATTTCTTTCGGCTACTTTACTGTTGAGTACATAGGCAAAATAGGCTTCATACTCTTTCCTCACATATTTTTGAGCTAGTATCAAAGAAATCACTGCTGGTAAACCACACAAATCTCTATATTCAATCTGAATAACTTCATCATTCTGGCTCCACAGATCAATAGTCTTTCTTTTACAATTCACAACAGCATCATGTAAAGTCAACTAATCAATACCCAGGATTATGTCAAATTCATCGAATAGTAACAACATCAAATCAGCGGGAAAGCATAGATCTCGAACCATTAAGGGACAATTCTTACACACTTTATCAACCATAACACAATGACCCAAGGGGTTTGACACTCTTATCTCAAACTCAGTAGACTCCACAGGTAGAGTCTTGCTGAATGCTAACGTCTCACATATATAAGAATGGGTAGAACCAAGATCAATCAATGCAATTACATTAGTATCATAAAGAGTGAATATACCAGTAATAACATCTGGGGATGAAGCCTCCTCTCGTGCTCGAATAGTATAAGCTCTGGTAGGTACACGAGCCTCTGATCTGACTGTCGTGTCTTTAGTCCCTCTCTGATTACCGCTCGTATTACCAGCATTTTTAGGTGGTCTACCACGAGCTGCAGTATTACTAGATCTTGTATTCTATGCTGGATTTTCTTCCACTAACTTTGGGCAATCTTGAATGAAATGACCTGTTGATCCACATTTAAAGCAGGCTCTATCATGTAATCTACAACTGCCAGGATGCCGTTTGCCACAATGCTCACACTCGGCTTGATTAGATCTAACGTTACCTACACTGGCTACTGAAGTAGCTCCCGAGCGAGCAGGTGGTCTACTCTGATCCTATCTAGGGTAACCTGAAGTAGCTTTAGAATGGCTAAAATCATCTCAAAACTTCTTTGATGCCGATTGGAATGACTTACCAGGTGTTCTTTTACGTGTATCTCTAGCTTCAAAATCAGCTTTTCTTTTTTCTTTCCCGAGCTTTTCAACTTTGCAGGCACGCTCTACCAGCACCACGAACTCTTTTATCTTAAGTATGCCAACTAGCAGTTTAATGTCTTCATTTAACCCATCTTCAAATCTTTTACACATTATAGCTTCAGTGGAGACACACTCTCTGTTATAACGGCTGAGTCTCACGAATTTTCGCTCGTACTCTGTCACAGTCATCCAACCTTCATTTCGCTCTAGGAACTCTTTACGTTTCTGATCAATAAATCTCTGACTGATATATTTCTTACGGAACTCAGTCTAAAAAAATTCCCAAGTCACCTGCTCTCTTGGGACCACTGATACTAGAGTATTCCACCAGTGATATGTTGTGTCTCGAAGCAACGATATGGCACATTTTAAACATTCATTTGGAGTACAGGACAATTCATCAAACACTCGAATGGTATTATCAAGCCAAACTTCAGCCCGCTCAGCATCATCATTATCAGTAGCCTTAAACTCTTCAGCTCCATGTTTTCTGATTTTATCAAGAGGCGGCCTATTCAATCTCAACGGATCACTTACTTAAGGTATAACTGGCATTTGGAATGGATTAATCAGGGGAGGAGGCTGTTGTGTAGCCGGATTAGTCCAGATATACTGAGTAAACCAGTCATTCATCATTTGATAAAAGGCATGTCTAGCCTCACTCTCTTAATTACATAAAGTTGGTCGAGAATCAGTCGGCACTGTCCCTTGCGCGGGAGCAGGCGCTACACTCTCGACATCATCAGCTATAGCTCTGTCGGGATCCATTTATTATATGAAAACACATTTCAAAAGTCAGAAGTTATCACACAATTACAGCATATAATATGGCATGTATAGCTAGACTCACACGCGCTACGTTAGTCCTAGAAACGACTAAACCGTAGCTCTGATACCAATAAAATGTAACACCCCTAACTCGAGTCCATCGCAGATTTGGGTTAAGAGGTATTACCAAACAGAAAGTTTGAACAATTTCATAAGTTCATAATCATATTCGCAAAATGTACATGTGGCGATTTAATTATTAAACATGCTTCATTAAATTAAATACAATTACAATTCGTACATCGTCATTCATTTATTATTGCTTTTTTTTTTTTATAATCACTAATACAAAGTACAAACGAATTCACAAATATGGCATACCCTCAATTTATCGCCAAAGCATTCCATGACCAGCAACTAGTGCACGCAATTCATTATAAATCCCAAAAATGTTATCTACAGTTTGTCATGCATAATATACACAACCAAACATATTGTTGACATAAATAATTCCATTACCAACCATTCATAATTATACATAAAAGCGTCACAGTTACAGGGCTGACTTTCTAATTTATTAACTCATTTTATAAGATTGAAATCACATATACATGCGGCCAAAAATGAAGTTAATTTGAAATGACTTGTTTGCACATCTTATGGATTTATACCAGGCTTATACAAAGGATAATCATGCTACTCATATGCTTATTTAAAGTTTTAATATTTAAATACTATACAAATAAATTTATGCATATTTAGCTCTAATTAAACAAATCATCTTATAACCATATGACACTTCACAGTACACGTGTTGCTTATGTAATTCACAAGGCAAATGAATTGAAGACATAATCATTTCCCCAAACAGGTTTAACCAAAATATCACACCAACCTTTAAGACATATACTCAACTATAAGACATTGATTACTTTTACATAGGTTCAGGTGTGACCCTTCATATCGTGCATTATCCTTGAAGAAATTCTCCCCCTATGACGACTTATTTGGCTAAACCAAACAGTAGTGTCTCAATCATTTTATATATGTATATTTTCTACCGAATTCATGCATGCTATGTCCAAATTCAACACCCAGCCACAGTTTAATACTTCATAACAGGATTTCTGACTATACTTAGATCACGGCATAACACCACGATGAGCTTAAAACCAAGCAAAATTAGATCGAGTTTAAGTATGGATAACGAGCCATTTTCATATGGTCTTTATGCAACCCAAGGTTCATTACTTCAAAATATTTCTTAGCCTATACATGCCATAGCTTCAGTTTAAAAATCTAAATACCGAAGCTGTGGATAGTGTAATAACTTGCCGACGATCTCCCGAGCTTGTAACTTGGTTCAAAAATCTATAAAATAGAATGAATAAACACCCAATAAGCTAATTTAGCTTAATAAGCCATGAGCAAATAGCAACTAGTTAATATAATTAATTTAATCAACTAAACCGTGTAACAATATAGGCATGTTGATATGTTTTTCTTATCTCAATTACTAAGATTCACGATTATACATTGTCATATTCAACATCATTTCGACCAAATATTAACATAATTAAAAAAAAATGTTAACCACCCAACCTTCAGACCAATTCATCAATATATGCACAACAAATATATACCTACTTACGTACTTGTAATTCAAATATATATCAAGACCTCATTTATAGATGCAAGCTTACGTGGCCGAATATACCATGGTCATACATATATATACACATAACTAAAAATAATTTCAAAAATATTTAAGTTACTAAGATGCAAAACCAAATTCACCAATAAATTTCACATGTATTTTTTTTTTTTACTTTGATCGCATATGACTTTTAATCAAGCATTAGAAATGTTAACTTACCTTAACCCGCATGAGTAATAAGATATTTCATTCCTAGCCCTTTGGCTCGTTTCACTATTCGAACACAATGCCCCTGCCCAATGAACCATTCAAAATTTGATAGGATACTTGGATACCCACATATATCGTACAACGCCAACGTCCCAGACGCGGTCTTACATGTACTCACATATCGATGCCACTATCCCAGACAGGGTCTT
The DNA here is from genome assembly GCA_020496765.1 of Gossypium stocksii. NCBI lineage: Eukaryota > Viridiplantae > Streptophyta > Magnoliopsida > Malvales > Malvaceae > Gossypium > Gossypium stocksii. The sequence goes on along the minus strand of CM035628.1, from coordinate 42,897,156 downwards.
ATTCGAACCACAAATATCGGAATCACATACCGATGCATTGGTCTTACTCGTACACATACAACAATCCTATGTCATGACATATATGTATCCTAGCTATTCCTAAGGTTCATATAGGACTTTCGGGCGTCGAAGTTCAATCGAATCAAATTCAAAAACTTTATAAATTAGTCACCTCATATTCGGCTATGGAGCATGACAAATTTTACCTATCATTCCAGCATATATATTTATCATTTAATGAAATTCTAATACGTCTATTTGCCTATGCACTTACCTCGGACGATGGAGAACGAAACGGGACGGCTAGTCGACAACTTTAGCTTTCCCCCAATCCAATTTCAATTTCTTTGGTTCTTGATCTATACATATTCAAATTAAGCTCATTCAAACATATTTTCATTCAATTTAGTCCAAAAACATATAAATAGGCAATTTAACATTTTACCCCTGACATTTATAATTTTTACGATTTAGCCCCTAATGTACAAAACTTCAAATTATACGAAATTAGTTATATATATAAGGTTAGTCGAATACTCCCTAAGCCCAAATAAGGCTATATTACTCATCAATTTCACATTTTAGTCCCTTCACATTTTTATTTTTTACAATTAAATCCTAATTACTCAAAATCATTAAAAATTCCTTTACAAGATATCTTAACCCATTCCATGTCTTCCATAATTCATCATCAAGCAAAAGAAGTCACGAATTCTCAATAATAGCACCATTCAAAATATTCATCAAAATAAAAATTAAAGCTTGGGTTTTGTAATACTCAAAGCAACGATCTCAAAAACGTAAAAATTATCAAGAACCGAGCTACAATTTACCTTGTATTAAGCTAGAGAGAAGGCCGAACTAGGTTTTCTTTTTCTTTCTTCTTGTTTGAAGGTTTCGGCTATGGAGAATGTGTTTTTTATGAGCACTAATTTTTGTTATAACATATAATATATTATATGTACAAACTTATCACTATCAATTGTTTTCCTATTTTGCCATTAATGAACTAATGGCTAACATCTATATAATATGGACATATTCATCCACTATGTTTAAGCAGAATTAGTTTAAACATGTTTTATTTTTTTTTTATTAATTAAACATGTTTTATTATAAGTTTCATTAATTCTCATGCAAGTTTAATATCGTACACTCACGTATGCATACCAAGAAAGAAAAAAATGGACTTTTTACATTTAAAGTACTCCCATTTAAGAAGCCGACTCCAATTTAGTCCTTAATATTAAAGTTAGCTAATTAAATATATGCGTTCAAGTCCTTATTACTAAATTGAACATTCAAACAACAGAATTTAATCACGAAAATTTCACAGATATCAGTTCACACAAAATAAACATAGGAAATAATTTTAAAATATTTTTTAACTCGATTTCATGGTCTCGAAACCACCATTCTAATTAGGGTCTAAATCAGACTGTTACACATCTAATGAGCCTTGGTTTTGCTTTATTCTTTGCGATCAAATACCTAAGAGCTATATGGTTAGAAAAAATAATCACTTTAGATCTCAATAAATAAGACAAAAATTTATCCAAAGCAAATACAATAGCTAAGAGTTCTTTTTCCGTGGTGGTGTACTTGTTTTGTGCATTATCTAGGGTTTTTGAGGCATAGCAAATGACATGGGGCTCATTGTCTATCCTTTGTCCTCATACGGCCCCTACACTACGCTCACTTGCATCGCACATAATTTCAAAGGGGTAAGTCCAATCTAGTGCTTGTACTATAAGAGTGGAAACCAACTTCTATTTGAGTGTGTCAAAAGCCTCCTTACATTTTAGGCCAAACTAAATTTCTTATCTTTCTGCAATCTTTGACATAGTGGTTTAGCTACTTTTGGGAAATTCTTTATGAAGCACTTGTAAAACCCTACATGGCCAAGGAAATAACATATTTCCTTCATAGTAGAGGGATATGGCAATGAATTTATAATGTCAGTTTTAGCCTTATTGACCTCAATTCCCTTAGCTGAAACTATATGTCCTAGAATCAAACCTTTTTCTACCATAAAATGACACTTTTCATAATTCAAGACAAGATTAAATTCTATGCATCTACTTAAAATTATCGTGAGGTTTTTAAGGCATTTATAAAAACAGTTCCTATACACAATAAAATCATCCATAAAAACTTCGATAATGTTTTCCACATATTTAGAAAATATGCTCATCATGCATCTCTAGAAGGTAGCTGGTGTGTTGCAAAGTCTGAATGGCATCCTTCTATACGCAAATATGCTAAATGGGCATGTAAAAGTGGTCTTTTCTTGGTCCTCTGGTGCAACAGGGATTTGGAAGAAACCTGAGTATCCATCGAGATAGTAAAAATGAGTTTTACCAACTAAATGTTCAAGCATTTGATCTACAAATGAAAGAGGGAAATGGTCTTTTCTAGTATAAGAATTCAACTTCCTGTAATCAATGCAGACATGCCACCCACTTTGCACTCTAGTTGGTACCAAGTCACCCTTTTTTTAGGCATGACCTACACTAGACTTACCCATCTACTATAAAAAATAGGGTAAATTACGTCAGTATCGAGTAGCTTAATTATTTCCTTTTTTACAACATCCATTATATTTGGGTTCAATCATCTTTGCGCCTTTCACTTTGGTTTTGTGTTTTCCTCCAAGTAAATCTTGTGTGTGCACGTCAAAGGGCTTATGCCTTTTAAGTCGACAATGGTCCAGCCATTAGCCTCCTTATGGTTTTTTAGCACCTGTATTAAACTTTCCTCTTCGAGCTTGGAGAGTCTATTTGAGACTATGATCAGTAAGGTATTATCTTCCTCGAAAATGCATATTTAAGTTGCTCGAGAAGCGGTTTCAACTCTAAAATTGGTGCCTGCAGAACAGAAGGTAGAAGTTTAGTGTTCGTTAGAGACAATAATTTATTAGCAGATTCAAAATCATCAAATATCATTTCAGGTTTATCTTCATAAGTCGACTCAAAAGTTTCTTCGACTAATGAGTCAATTTTGTCGATACGATTTATGTTCAAGATTTCACTTGGGTGGCTAATAGCGTCGTAAACATTAAACTTCACGATCTCCTCGTCAAATTCCATCGTTAAAGTTCTGATGCACACGTCAATCTTAGTGCTAACGGTAGTAAGGAAAGGTCGGCCCAACAAGATGTCCAAAGGTCTAGGAATGTTATCCTCTTCCATTTTTATCACATAAAAGTCTATAGGTAAGATAAGCCCATTGACTTTCACTAATACATCTTCATGGACTCATTCGGGATACACAATAGACCTACCTGCTAACTGAATGATAACACCTGTTTTCATCAAAAATACCCGTGTTAAGTGATTCATAAATGGAAAAAGGCATTATATTTATGGAGGCCCCTAAATCACACATAGCTTTTTTAATTCCTAAATGGCCTATTTTGCATGGTACTGCAAACATGCCCTATCTTTGCATTTTGCTGGCATCTTCCGCTGTAACACTACGGATACATTCTCACCAATGCTTACCCTTTCATTACCAGTTCATATTCACTTGTTAGTTTAGAGCTCTTTAAGGAACCTAGCATATCGTGAAATTTGTTTGATGGCATCCAACAATGGTATATTGATCTCGACATTTCTGAATGTTTCAAGGATCTCCTTGTCCTCTTTACCTTTCTAATGTTGGTGCAACCGTCCTGTAAATAGAGGTTGAATTTTAGGTAATAGAGGTTTCGTTCGGAACTATTTGTCATTCTCGTGCTTTTCTTGGGCGAAACCTTGGCCGAGATTTCTACCAGGAATTGGTTCCAGTTCTCTTCCACTTCGCAAGGTCATTACAGTTGCATTTTCTCTCAAGTTCAGTTTTATTTGTGACAACAACTTCCTTTGAGAGCTCATTTTCTCAATTGATGTGATCAACTCTCTTATAGACGCGTTGGTTTTCTGTTGAAAATCAAGTGTAATAACCCAAAAATCAAGAGCATCAGAAAAGTATGTTATCAGACCTTTGTCTTAGTAAAACAAATTCGTAAATATTTATTAAAAATATTTACGAAGTTGGTTGTGTGTTTAATTAGGCTTTAATTAGGTAAATTTGACTTAATTAGGAGTAATTGTGAAAAAGGACTAAATTGAAATAGGGGTAAAAGTTTAATTGTAGATTAAAAGAAAATAAAAAGGACTAAATAGGCAAATATGCCATATTTATAATTGAGGCAGTTTATCATAAAAAAATCTAAGATTTTTAAGTTTAATATATATTTTTATATTATATAATAATAAAGATATTTTATATTATTATATTATTATAATATATTATTATTATATTATATATATAACTTAAGATATAGTACAAAAGAAAAAAAAGAAAGAAACAGAATAGGTAGGAATGAAACAGAAAGAAAAAGAAAGGAAAGAAGGGAGAAAAGAAATAATAAGGAAAATGTGGTTTTAAAGCTTCCAAATTGAATTGGTAAGTAAATTTAAGCCCTTTTCTTGTAATTTTTGAGTTTTTATGAACCTAGAAGAAAAAACTACTAAGTATGTGTTGAAATTTTGGAAGTTATTAGATTCTTAGACATTAATTTTGTTGAGTAAAAGTGTGAATTAGAGATTGAATTAATAGAATTTCTAATTAGAATTGGGAGAAGGATTAAATTGTAGAATAGGCGATAAATTTTGTGTACTAAGGACTAAATTGCAAGAAACTCGAAATTAGGTATTTATGATAAAAATTAGAGAGTTAAGTTTGAGTTTGAGTGAATATGGAGTAGAAATAAGGTATGAATTGGGGTAGAAAAATAGATGATTTTGGTTAGGGATTAAATTGAAATTAAGTTAGAAGTTAAATAGAAAATTCAAGAATTAATGCATTTTATAAGGCATCAAATTAATGTTAGCACCTAAATCAGTCAATACTTTTTCAATATTTAAACTACAAATAAGATAGGGAATAGTAAAACTTCTCGGATCCTTCAGCTTAGTTGGTAGTTTATTTTGAAGAATACTTGAACATTCCTCGTTGAGTTCCACAGTGGATAGCTCTTCAAACTTCCTTTTATTTGTTAATAGCTCTTTCAAAAATTTTGCATATGTGGGCATCTGCAAAATAGCTTCAACAAAAGGTAAGTTAATATGCAACTATTTAAAAAGTTCAAGAAATTTATTGAATTATGCATCCATGCAATCTTTCTTCAACTTTGCTGTATATGGGATTGGTGGTTTATATTCCTTAAGTACCGGTGTTTCACTCACTTCAGGTTTTACCCCCTCGTCCTTTTCCTTATCAGATTCCTATTGTAGCTTCTTCTTAGGTTCAGCCAACACTTTCTCATTCCTTAGTGTAACTACTTTCACATGCTCTTTTGGGTTGGGTTCAGTGTTACTAGGTAAACTACCTTTGTAACAGCACGAATTAGGGGCTAAAAGGAATAGTGGTTTTGAGACCGTGAATTCGAAGTCTAAAATATTTTTTCGACTGAGTTTTGATGTTGATTTTATGTTAATAATTATGTGAAATTTTGGTGCATGAATTTTATTGTTTACATGTCCAATTTGGTAAGTTGGACTAAATTGCAATAGGTGAAAAATATGGGTTTTAATCAATAAAGGTACTTGATTGAATTGGAACTTTAAATTAGAGCTTCTTATGTGGTAATTAAACCATTTTAGCCTTGTTTGGACAAAAATGCCCAAGGAAGGAAGGAATGTCGAAAGTTTTTAATGAAGGGCATTTTGATCATTAGTTAATAGAAGAAATAAAAAGGGAAAATAAGCCAAAATTGTCCATCATTTCTTCTTCCTTGTCGAATGTAGCAAGCCCTCCATAGCTAGGGTTTTGTTGATTTCAAGCTCACAAGTAAGTGCAATAGAACCCCGTTTTTAATGTTCTTCGTATTTTTGGAATCCTCGTAAACTTCTCCTGCTATTTCTACCATTATTTTGAGCTCAGGTTTAATTTTAAAATTTTACCCATAGATGTCATCGATGTATTTTGATGTCTAATGGTGAAATATCAAAGTTTGAAGTGTGGAGAACAACTTGCACTAGGTGATTTTTCATGAAATCCCCTAAAAGGGACCAATTTGTAAAGACATTATAATGGATAGTAAAAGTATAAATTGATGAGAAATGTGGGCTGTTATGAGCATTAATAAGGTTCAGCTAGGCTTAGGTAGCCAAGAAAATCTATACATTTCAATCTACGAGCCTAGGGACTAAAGTGTAAAAATTGAGAAAGTTAGGGGCTAAATTGTAAAAATTATCATAATATGATTTTGTACTAAATTGAGTAATGTGTATATTAGACAAGTTGAATGCGTTATTATAGATCGAGAAGAACGAGGAATTGACCTTTACCGGGGCAAAGGCAATGTTTTGGACTAAATCACAAATCTGACTTATTTTGTAATCGAGGTAAGTTTATATGTAAATAAACTTGATTTAATTATGTTGAAACATTTTATTTATCATGTGGGATGAAATTGAGTATTAAATATTTATACGATTCAGATTATGAATTGTGGAAATATGGTGAGATTAAGTAGGAAAATTTACGAGTAAAATTACTCGGATAAGAATGATTGCATGAAAGAGTGGAGCTATGTGTCGAAACCGCTCGTAAATGCAAGTGGCAAAATATCATGGAGCTATGTGCTGTGACCACGAATAAAATGTATTGTATTAACATCGTAGAGCTATGTGCTGTTACTACGATAAAATACTGTATATTGTTTTAGAAATGTGGAGCTAAGTATTGTTTCCACGACTAAAGAGAATCAATTTATTAAGGTGGAGCTTTGTGCTGAAATCGCTAAGTATTAGTCAATAAACCAAAGAGTTGATGTGGAAAATTTCTAAAGGATGTCTTGTGTAGCATGTGATGTATAGATACATGGATGTATGCAAATGTATGTATGGGTGAGAAATGGTATATGAGAGCAAGGGTGTTTGTGAGTATATGCATGGATAAGAAAATTTTCATGAGGTATATATGAAGGATTGGTAAGGTTAAAAGAGTAAGTGAGATTGATAATAATTCAAGTTTTAGTAAACTAATCATGAGCTTGAATTGAAAATAAGTCATAATATCATTTATTTGCATATAGAATTACTAAGCTTTTCGAAAGCTTAATCCTTTTCTTTTCCCTTGTCATATAGTGTAGTCAAGCCAGCTCGGGATTGAAACGCGTCAGAGGATCACCCACACTATCAACATCTTTCTTTTGGTATAGTGAAATGAATTCCTTTGAACTATGGCATGTATAGGGATTTAATTGTGCTATAAGTGTCAATGTGAGTTGGCTACCACATAGGTACAAGTCTTTTGATAAGTATTTTGTAAGCCATGAAAGATGGTAAATAATGATGTTTGCTTATATCTATCCTTATGAGGTAATTTATGAAATGATTTGTGTGCATGTGTGGATGTGAGGTGGTGTATGTTGTTTAACTAGCAAATATGGTCATTTGGATGTTTAATAATGTCGTGGTGTATGGTGATGAAAATGGTGTGAGTTTGTATGTGTTTTCAGGGTGGCAATTGGCTTGGAAAATAGCCTATAATTGTCCACCCGGGTAGACCCACGAGCGTGTGTCTAGGCCATGTGTCACATGAACATGTGGATAGGCCATGTGTCCCCTCCACTTGAATGCATGAAAAATTAATTACCAGTAGTAAGCACACGGGTGAGGACACGGCCGTGTGTCTTGACCGTGTGATAGACACGGCTTAGCCTAGGGACGTGTGGCTTGGCCGTGTGACGAAGTTTTTGTGATGACGTCACAAATAGAATACCCCCAAGTTTTTGCATGGGCTCGGCCATGTGAGAACCCCTGTACGTTCGAATTGAAAATAAATTCTGCACGGGCAGTGGACATGGGCGTGTGTGACCACATGGCCTACCCATACGGGCGTGTCCCTATTTCACATAGGCGTGTGCCCAATACTTGGCCAAATTTTTCAAAAAATTTTCTGAGTTTTTGGTTTAGTTTCGGACCACTCTTAAACTATGTTTTCTGTAGGCCCATTTTAAGGGTTGTATGATACTTTGTGAATAGTTTTACATTGGAACGAAATTTTATGCCTCTGTTGTATACAATTGATTGTGTTATCGTTCGTAACGCCTCGTACTCGGTTTCGGCAATAAACCCAGGAAAGGGTTGTTATAATCTTGCTGCCTTTCCGAAACTAATTTAACAAGCTGTCCAATTTGATTTTTGAGACCATGCATTAATGCTTGCTGATTTTTCAAAGCCGTCTTAATGTTTAGAAAATGGGTCTCAGACACCGAAATAAACTTTGCTAAAATCTCTTCAACATTTGGTTTCTTCTCTTGCTGATAAGGTTGTTGTTGAAAACCTGGAGGGGGCTGTGGCCTTTGATTTCCTTGACCACCCTATGAGAAGTTTGGGTGGTTCCTCCATCCTGCATTATAGTTATTACTATAAGGATTATTTTGAGGTCTAGAATTTTTACCTATATAATTTATGTGCTCATTTTCTATGCTAGGACTGTAGGGTAAATATTCTGTATTATTCATGCCACCTCTATTTGTGTCGTATTGCATCACTAGATGTACCTGTGTAGAAACACATAAACCATCATTTTTTTATCCAAAAGTTCTACCAATTCGATAACAATGTGACCACATCTAAGTTAAAAACACCGGCTACTTTTGTTGGCTTCGTTCTCATGACTGGCCACTAATAATTATTAAGTGACATCTCCTCTATAAACTTATAGGCCATTTTCGATGCTTTATTATTTAGGGTACCACATGCTGCATTTATTAACTACCTAGTTGAGGGATTCAACCTGTTGTAGAAAGTTTGAACTTGTAGCCATAAAGGTAACCCATGGTGAGGGTATTTTCTCAATAAGTCCTTATACCTCTCCCATGCATCATATAAGGTCTCTAAGTCTATCTGTACAAATGAAGAGATATCATTCCTCAACTTAGATATCTTAGCCGGTGGGAAGTACTTCAGTAAAAACTTCTCAGTCATTCACTCCCATGTAGTGATAGAACCTCGTGGTAGAGAGTTCAACCACTGTTTAGCTTTATTCCTCAATGAGAAAGGGAACAATTGTAATCGAATGGCATCATTAGAAATGCCGTTAATCTTGAAAGTGTTGCAGAATTCTAGAAAATTAGCCAAATGAGTATTTGGATCTTTGTCTTGAAAACCATTGAACTTAACAAACTGTTGAATCATCTGAATAATGTTTGGCTTCAGTTTGAAATTGTTCACAGAAATGGCCAACCTTAGAATACTCGAATCATGGAGAGTAGTATAGTTATCGTGAGTAAGGAATATTGTATCCACAAGGACTAAAAGTACTAGTAATTACCTTTTTTCTATTATTTAGCCTATCAATTGAAATGATTGTTTTTAATCCAAAAATTAACTAAACTACTTACTAAGAACGTAACAGAGAATGAAATAAGAAAATAATCAAAGATGCCAATGAGAGAGACAATACACAGGAAAGAATCCATCTAAACTTCACTTATTATTAAGAATCTGAATTAAACGATTTATTCACTTGCCTTGATCCGTAGAAATCCCTAAATCATGTTAATGTCTCTCTCGAGAATAAGAACAACTTGATCTATGGATTCCCTTATTAAATTTGAGTCCTATCTGGTAGATTTAGGTCATCCTATTTCTAGGATTGCATGCAACTCTACTCAATTATGCTAGATCTGCTATTAAACAGGGACTTTTGCTTACTGAAATAAGCACATTAAACATGAATTAGTATCCAAAAAAATATCAACACATGAATTAAGCATACAAAATTGAGAATAAGAATCAAGTATTTATCATGTAAAAACATATATTAAATAATAAGATTTATCTTAGGTTTCATCTTCTCTAGGTATCTAGGGAATTTAGTTTATAATCTGGAATTACATCATCTTGAAGTTAGGAAACAACAAGACATAAAGAAACCTAAATAAAATTATAAAGAAATTAAATGGAGATCTTGAATCTTGAAGGAGAACTGCTTTCTAAGATGATTCTGACGGTGTTCTTCATGTCTTTTCTTTAGTCTTCTCTGTGTGTCTCTTTAGGTCCCCTTCTATTTTGTATTTGTAGACTTTAGAATGCTCAGAATCCCTAAAAATTGGCTTTTTCCATGTAAAAGAGAAAAAGGGTGCGAAATCGACACGGGTTGGCACATGGGCATGTAGCCAACCCGTGTGGAAGTCCTCAAGCCGTGCGGATCCTGAAATCAACTCTTTTTGTCTTATTTTGGCCCATTTTTCGACTAAGTATAGAAACATGAATTTAAAGGATTAGGAGCATCAAATTCACTAATTTACATAATAAATCATCCAAAAACACATTAATAATGGGATTAAAATATGTTACTTTTATAGCTTATCAATTTCTTAAGACCTAATTGTTTAAAAATATTATAGGCATGACATTAATACTAGCCCCTAAATCAGCTAAAGTATTATTCACATTTAAACTACCAATTAAACAAGGAATGGCAAAACTCCCTGGACCTTTCAATTTGTTAGGTAGTTTATTTTGTAAAATAGTTGAGCAAACTACGTTTAGCTTTATGTACGACGAATCATCTAACTTCTGTTTGCTTGTTAAAAGCTCCTTCAAAAATTTTACGAAATTAGACATCTGTGAAAGAGCTTCAATAAACGATAAGTTAATATGTAATTTTTTAATAAGTTTAATAAATTTATCGAATTATTCATTAGTGTGGTCTTTCTTCGTTGCATTTGGATATGGAACTCGAGGTTTATATTCCTTATAATTCGGTTTTTTTCATTCTGGCTCACCTCGACCTTACCTTTACTTACCACACTTTCTTGCCTCAGTTTGGGTTCAGAATCAACTAACCCTTCTTCATCTCGCATAGTAATTGCATGAAGCTGCTTTCTTGGGTTAGTTTCAGTATTGCTGAGCAAGTTACCTTGTGGTCTTTTAGAAATCAGTTTAACAAGTTGACCAATTTGATTCTTGAGTCCTTGAATTGGCGCTTGCTGATTTTTAATCGCTCCCTCAATGTTCTAAAAATAGGCTTCTAACACCGAGATAAACATCGTTAGCATCTCCTCAAGGTTCGACTTCTTCTCTTGTTGGTAAGGTGATTGTTGGAAGCCTGGTGGAGGTTGTGCTCTCTAATTTCCTTCACCACCCCAAGAGAAATTGGGATGGTTTCTCCAACTTGCATTATAAGTGCTACTATAAGGATTATTTTAAGGTCTAGAATTATTACCCATATAGTTGATTTGTTCTTTTTTTGTGCTAGGACCGTAGGGTAAATATTCTGGATTGCTCATTTCGCATGTGTTTGCATCACATTGCATCACCAAATGTACTTGTGTAGAAAGACATAAACCATCAATTTTCTTATTTAATTGTTCTACCTAATTTGATAACATGGCGACTACATCTATATTGAAAACACCGGCTGCTCTATTAGGCTTTATCCTCATGACTTGCCACTAATAATTATTCAGTGACATCTCCTTTATAAACTCATAAGCCTCTTCAGGTGTTTTATTATTCAGAGTACCACCGATAGCTGTATCAATCAATTGCCTAGTTGAGGGATTCAAACTATTGTAGAAGGTTTGAACCTGTAGCCATAATGGTAACCTATGGTGAGTGCACTGTCTCAATAAGTCCTTATACCTCTCCCATGCATATATAGGGTCTCTAAATCCATCTCCACGAAGGAAAAGATATCATTCCTTAACTTGGCCATCTTTTTCAGTTGGAAGTACATCAATAGAAATTTCTTTATCATTTGCTCCCATGTAGTGATAGAACCTCGTGGTAGGGAATTCAACCATTGTTTAGCTTTGCTCCTCAACAAAAAGGGAAATAACCATAAGCGAATGACATCGTCAGAAACACCATTTATCTTGAAAGTATCACAAACTTCCAGGAAATCAACAAAATGAGTATTTGGATCTTCGTCTTGCAAACCATCAAACTGAACAAATTATTGGATCATTAGAATGGTGTTTGGCTTTAATTCAAAATTATTTGCGGCAATGGTGGGTGACACTATACTCAATTTAGCCTCATTTAGATTAGGCTTGGCATAATTGTACATAGTACGAGGAGCAAGATTCGGATTTGCAGGATTCGCAGCAGCCACAGGAGGTAGTTGATTATTCCGATTATCAGCCATCGCCTCAGTAACAATAATAATGTCTTCTTGCTCTTCCACTATATTCTATCAATTCTGCCTAGCTTCTCTACGGTTTCTATGAGTTGTACTTTCAATTTCACTATCAAATACTAATGGTCCAATGGATTTCTTCTAGTTATAAGCTAAAGGAACCTGCCAGAAGCAAATAAAAGAAAAATTAGAAAACAAAAATTAAACAAAAAACAAAAATTCAATGTAATAAAAAATGACTAAATTAATAAAAATCGAGTGATCCTGATATTTTAGTCCCTGACAATGACACCAAAAACTTAATGTGTCATTAAACTAACTATAAATACGACAAAGGCAAGTGCACCTATCAAACAATAGTATAGTTATGGTGAGTAGGGAATATCGTATCTATGAGGACTAAAGGTACTTGATAAATGATAAATTATACATGTTTTTACCTTATGCTTAGCCCAATTTCTAGATGAATTATCATTGAATTAAATAAATTGATGCTCTTAAACCTTTAATTTCATGTTTTATACTCAGGTGAGCATAAGGAAGTAAAAAGAACAAGAAACAGGCCGAAAACGGAGAACATGAGCCAAAGTATAAAAATAACACAGCCTGGAAGATTGCCACACCATGGTCGTGCCACCTTAAGCTCGAACACGGCCCAACCCTGACTCATACGGCTCGACCATACAGCCATGCCACCTTAACAGGCCCGAGAACGGCCTGGGCCTTAATCCACAAGGGCATGGCACACGGGCATGTCCCTGTCATGAGGAAGTTCAATTTCACTCGAAAAAAGATGCTTAGAGGCTAAGAAAGGTATTCCAAAGCTCTATATAAAGACCCTAGGAGGCAACTTCAAGGGTGTGCTTATTTCCCCTCAAAAGGGTTTCTCCCACAAAAGAGTGCCTTATTTCTGCCAACACAGAGAGTAGAAACAGGGAATTACTCCAAGGGAAGCTGATTGATCCATCTCAGAAGGCGAATCCTGCCTCAAGACTAAAGATCTCTCTTTAATTACCTTCAGGGGTTTTTGAGTTCTTTATGTTTTGTTATTTTATTTCTTCTGAGATGTTTTCTTTTATAATTATGAACTAAACCCCCCAAATACTTGAGGGGATGAAACCTAAGATAGATCTTATTATTATTTTCTCTTAAATTATATGATAAATATTTGAGTTGTTCTTAGTTTTGTTTTTAACTCTTAGATTGATATTTCTGGGATATTGATTTAAGTCAAATGTGCTTATGTAGAGGAGAAAAAGTCTCTGCATAAAAGTAGATCCAACACAATTAAGCGGAGTTGATCGCAATCCTAGAGATAGGACGACAAAAATCTACTAGATTAGGGTCAAACCTAATTAAGGAATCCATAGATCGAGTTAAAGCAACACTAAGGGTTTTAATTGGAAAGAGATTTCAATTAATCAACCTAGGGTTAGTTGTTTTTAGTCTCGAGAGAGATATTAACATAAGTTAGGGATTTCTACGACTCAATTCACGTAAATAAATCGTCTAGTTCAAGAGTTGATAACAAGTGAAGTCTAGGTGGATTCTCCCTTAAGTATTGTCCAAATCAATCAGTTTTCCCAAGAGTTTCCCCCCAATTCACTTTTTGTGCATTCTTAGCTTAGACTAATAACTAGTTTAGTTTGATAAAAATCCCCTTTTTATTTCTAGGTTAAATAATAGAAAGAAAGGTAGTACTAGTACTTTTAGTTCCTTTGGGTACGATATCTCGGTCTTGCCTTAACTATACAACTGTTCGATAGGTGCGCTTGCCTTAAATCGTGATAATAATTAGTTTCTGGTGTGATCATTTATTATAAATTTTATTACTTCATATTGCGAATATCAATACTAGTAATTACTATTTAACTATTATTTAGCTGTCAAATTTGAGTGATTGCTTTTAATCTAAAATTACTAACTAATTTATCTAAGAAGGCAACAACAAATAAAATAGGAAAATAATCGAAGATACCAATGAGAGAGACAATACCCAAGAAAGAATCTAACTAGACTTCACTTATTATTTTGAATCTGAATTAAACGATTTATTCACTTGTGTCTTGATCCATAGAAATCCCTAAATTATGTTAATATCTCTATTGAGAGTAAGAACAACTGACTTTAGGTTAATTAATTGAAATCTCTTTCTAATTAACATTTACTTGATATATGGATTCCCTCATTAGATTTAACTCCAATCTGGTAGAATTATGTCGTCCTATTTTTGGGATTGCGTGCATCTCCACTCAATTATGCTAGATTTACTCTTAAACGAGGACTTTTGCTCCACTGAAATAAGCACATTAAACATGAATTAATATACTTAGATTCTTAAAACATGATATAAGCATACATGATTAAGAACAAGAATCAAGTATTTATTATGTGAATCAGAAATCAAATAATAAGATTCATCATAAGTTTTATCTTCCATAAGTATCTAGAGAATTTAGTTCATAATCCTGAATAGAAACATCTCGAAGTTAAGATAACAGTAAGACATAAAGAACCCCAAATAAACTTCTAAGGAAAATAAATGGAGATCTTCAATCTTGAAGGAGATCCACTTCTGAGATAATTCCAATGGCTTTCGTCAAGTCTTTTCCTCAGTCTTCTCTTTATGTCTGCTAAGGTCTTCTTCTAATATGTATTTATAGACTTTAGAATGCTCAGAAAGCCTAACAATTGGGTTTTTCCACGTGTTTGGGAAACCAGGTACGATATCAACACAGGCGGGAACATGGGCATTTTAACGCCCCAAAATTTTGGTTTTTGTGTTTTGTTTTGTATAAAAATTTCTGAATATGTTGTTTGCGCTTACTTGACATAAATAATTGTCTGCTATAGTGGATATGTATTCTGGGTGTGTTTGGGGAGGTTCCAAGTTCAAGCCAAGACTTGGGTTAAATTTTGGGTTTTTATTGAATAAGGCTTGATCCTTGGTAATTAGGCTTTTTAGTAAAAGTTGGTAAAAATATAGCAGAATGGACTTGCTGGTCTAATGGTTAAGTGGCAAAGGATTGTGCTTGAGGTCTTGCGTTCGAGTCAGTACATGAGCATTATATTTGTGCTGGTGCTGTGAGAGTATTTGAGTTTTAGTGAAACACTTGAGTGGCTGAATAGTTGAATGTTAGTAGGAGCAAATTGGGGAAATAAGGGGTTATCAAAATTTTGAAGGTTATTCGTTCTCTACAAATGAAATTTTGTTCATCTTCTCTCCAAAAAGGTTCTGCCATATTTCCCTTTTTTTCATCTCCTTTTTCCGCCATTGGTTACTGAATTTCAACCTTTCTTCACCTATTTTATTCCCCTAAATCTTTTTCCCTCTCTAATTCCGTGTTGTGATTGCAGTTGCGCTTTTGGTAAGTGCATTGTTAAGGTTTTGGTTATGGAAACTATAGCATCATTGTTTACTGAAATTTAATCGTGTTTAAGAGACTTCTGTAAGGTCGGGAGTACCATTTATTGAGTCTGATTTGGAATTAAGTTCGATTGACTTCAGTAAGCCGTTTGTGCGTTCTTGGGATTCTTGGTTCCAATTTGATTTTATTACGTATCAAGTGTTTAATCTAGCAATTACCAGTCTATTATAGGTGCTGGTGATTTCAGGATTGAGTAGACAGCAAAAACGAATTAGGTGTGTACCCCTAATGCACTAAAAACATAATTCGGTGAAAGTTGAAAATGAGACTGTCGACGCCACAAGGGCATGTGGACTGCCCATGTGGAGGCCGTGTGCTAGACACGGCCATGTGGTTGATGAGCTAGGCCATGCGTGCAACACACGGGTACGACAGACACGGGTGTTTAAGGCTGGCTAGGTGTGTGCGAGGCACGGGCTAGGCTAATTGGGCCGTGTAGGCCACACGGGTGTGTGGGCCTACACGGGTGAAACCACACAGGTGGTAGAACTTGGGCCAAGCCGTGTGATTCACACAGACAAGGCCAATATGGGCCGTGTACGCCACACAAGCGTGTGGGCCCGTACAAGCAGGCCACATGGGCGTGTGAGCTCATTAATCTGAATTGTTCTGAAAGGTTACACAGGTCACCCTAGTAGACTGTGACCGGTTAAAAGGGTTTGTAAGCATTACTTAGACCCTATTCTGTGATCTAAGATGTATGCTAGCATGTTATATATAGCATGTGTATTAATACTGTTCTTATTTGATCTGAGTATGATATGTAAGTCTGTTTACTATATGAAAGCATGCCATAACATGATATTATGACTGCATTGCATTGGGTTGGGATGATTATTAGAGAGAAGGAAGACTGTAAGGCTTTTAGTCATCTGATTGGAAGCGGTTTTCCTTTACTTATTATTTGTTGTTCTTCGGTACGATTTAGTGTGTAGGGTTGGATGGGTTGATTTTATCCCCATACTTGGTGTGTAGGGCTAGGTAGGTCGATTTTATCCCTACATGGTGTGTAGGGTGGTCAGAGATGGTGTGTATGGTTGGCGGGTATGTTCTGTACTAATTAGTTTGCATGTAAATCTGCATGGGCTAAGGCCAGAATGTAATTGATACTGATTTAAGTGGGCTAAGGCCTACACTAATTTTGTTAAGAGCTCAGGCTTGACTTATGACTGATTGATTGATATCTGTTACATGCATGCTTTATTGTGGGGATGTACACACTGAGTTTGTGAAAATTCACCCGTTTATTTATTTGTTAGTCAGGTTCTCCCTAGCAGTAGATGAATTGGTGCAGCGAAGGGCTCGTCGGTGACCACTGAGACGTTTGCTACAGTTTAAAACTTTAATATTTTACTATTTTTATTTTATTTTATTGGGCTATTTTATGTAATTTTGGACTTAGACAGTTTTTGGTTTTATTTTGGGATTTTAAATTGTTAATTTTATTGTTTTACAAACTGGGACACCTGAAGTGTGGGTTTAAACTAAATTTTAGATTTTTGTATGAATAAATGTTTTTCAATGCTTCCGTGATAAATAAAATATATTAATTTGAACAAGTTTTTGATACTCGAAGCGGTTTTTCGAAAACACTTTTCATGTCACGCCATCAGAGTCGACCATAACATCTAGGCCGATTTTGGGGTGTTACATTTAGTGGAATTAGAGTCCAGTTGCAAAACTCAGCTGTGGTTTTTGAGTTTCAAAATGTTTTTGAGGAATGATTTGAAACTGATTTAGAAGTGATTTTGATACTGAGTAAGTGGTACACCGAGCCTCCAGCGCCGATCTGAGTATGTTATCAAATCTCTGCTATTATATTGATTGAAAGCATGCTTAGAGATACTATTTGATCTGACTAAAAGAATATTGTTTTTATGCTTGAGACCTCTTAGGTAGGACTCTACTGAAACTATATTCTGAGACTACTTAGGTAGTACTTTATTGAAACACTCTAGATAGAGTAGACTGAAACAGTAGTGAGATGACTTTCTTGCGATAACTAATACTAAATACTCTGATAATTATACTGCATAAAACATCTGCTAATAATATACTGAAATTGTAAACTGATATGCATAAAACTTTTAGTATAGATTAATTCGATAGATACGATAAGCACATGTGGTACCCGTGGACGAGTTACTAGGGGCCGTGGTAGAGGCCGTAGAAGGGCTCGAGCTGAGTCCCTTGCTTCTGATACGATATTGGTGGTGAATGCTAGTGAGACACTGGCATCGCCTACAACTGATAGTGGGACTAGACTGTTTGATCATAAGGCTAGGGACGACGCACTATCCCAAACCATGCTTCGTATTCTGGAGAGGGTCGCTAAACCCAACACTAGATCTGGGGGCCGTGGCTCGATCGCGGAACTACTCCGGTCCAATGGGGCTGAGGTATTTAGGGGCATTGCTGGAGTTGCTCCGAGTGTGGCTAAGTATTGGATAGAGACTACAGAGCGCATCATGGATGATTTGGACTTCATCGATGAATAGAAGCTCAAGGGGCCTGTATCTCTACTTCGGGACGAGGTGTATCAGTGATGATTGACTGTTAAGGAGGGCACTCAGCCCGATCAGTTGACTTGGGGTTTTTTTTAAGACCACCTATCAGAGTAAGCATGTGGGAGCCAACTACACTGATGCTAGGTGATGTGAGTTTCTGAACCTCACACAGGGGGATCGTTTTGTGGCCGAGTATGACTCCGAATTCCTGAGACTGAGCCGTTATGTGTGGGGCATGGTGGCAACCGAGTATGAGTGCTGTGTGTAGTTTGATGATGGTCTCTGTGACGGCTTGCGTGTTCTGATAGCTCCATAGAGGGAGCAAGATTTCTCAACCTTGGTCAAAAAGACCAAGATAGTTGAGGAGGTGAAGAGCACTGAGCGTTAGAACCGTGATAGGGGAAAGCTTAAAGGGATCCATAGCCTTCTAATACTGCTGCGAGGCCTAAGAAAAAGGCTAAGACTGATGGACCCTTGAGAATTGGGCCTACTATGGTGGTTACTACTAGGATGGCTATCTGTCAGCACTGTAACAGGAGTCATCCAAGCAAATGTTAGAGAGTTACTAGAGGATGTTTGAGATGCGGGTCTACTAAGCACTGAGTTAAGAATTACCCACTGAGGGGTAATCAGACGCAAGCATCGATTGTTGAGACTGCACAGCAGCCAAGAGGGGTACAACAGCCACCTAGGGTCGAGGATATGCTAGGGCTGGTAATGGTATGGGGCGAGGTTAGAGAGCACCGGGTAGAGGTGCTAGGCCGACTGAGGCGAGACAGCCTACACTGGTCTATGCTACACGTTGTCATAAGGATGGAGATGCTCCAGACGTCATCACATGTACGTTTCTTATTTTTTAAAGTACCTTATGTTGCACTGATAAACATAGGTTCTACACATTCCTATGTTGCATGTTCTGTGTCTGATACATTGGGGATACCATATGAGAGTACTACAAGTGAGGTTTCAGTGGTGAATCCGTTAGGGTAGTCTACTAGAGTTAGTAAATTGTTTAGAGACGTTCCGTTGGAGGTCTAAGGGACTGTTTTCTCGGCTGACTTGATAGAGCTTCTGTTTGGGGAGTTCAACTTGATACTGGGCATGGACTGGTTGGTAAAACACTGTGTAAGTCTATATTGTGCTGAAAAGAGGGTTGTTTTAAGGACCGAGGAGGATAATGAGATAGTCGTGATTGGGGAATGATGGAATTATTTGACTAATGTGATATCTGCGTTGGTGGCAGAGAAGTTGGTAAGGAAAGGATGTGAGGCATTCTTAACCTACATTTGTGTTTTGAACTCTACGGATTCTTTGGTTAAGGACATCCGCACTGTGAGGGACTTTCCAAACGTGTTTCCAGAGGAACTACCAGGTATACTTCTGAGTCGGAGGTGGAGTTTGGGATTGATTTGACCCCTGGTATAGCTCCGGTGTCCATCGCCCCTTATCAAATGGCACTGAAGGAGCTTGTGGAACTTAAGGCCCAAACACAGGAACTATTGGATCTTGGGCTTATTCGTCCCAGTGTGTCCCCATAGGGAGCACCTGTTCTGTTTGTAAAGAAGAAGGATAGTACGATGAGGATGTGTATCGACTACGGTCAGTTAAATAAGTTGACAATAAAGAATAAGTACCCACTTCCAAGAATTGATGATCTTTTTTACTAGTTCAAAGGGGCATCAGTGTTCTCAAAGATTGACTTGCAATCGGGTTATCATCAGTTGATGGTAAAGGAGGCCGATGTAACACCCCTATCCCGTAACCATCGCCGGAATAGGAAGAGGCGTTACCAGAAACTAAGAATCGGATCAGGACAGAAAATTTTTTTGAACATTTTCTTGAATAAAGATCATTAATTTACTAATTACTATACACAATCAAAGTTCGAGTTTAAGACTTACATAAATAAGTTCCATAAGATGCCACATTCGCGTGACTTATATATAAAAGTCATAATATCATTTTTGTTTTTTTTTTTTTAGCCTCTATCCTATACATGCCGTAAGCTAAGTCTAATCACATGGTTTCCGTAATAGCAGATAGTGTGACGAAGCGCTGACGATCCCCGAGCTAGTAATCAGAGTCCACAATGTATAAAACACAGACACGAAACAAACAGAGTAAGCTTTCATAAGCTTAGTAAGTCTTAAGCAAAACAATAACTTTACTGAATCAAATACGATTATCTCATGTACTAAAATCTAAGTAAGATCCCATTTGATCGAATATACCTAACCAGAATTTCGCATAGTTTAATTTACATTTCTCTGGCCTTGAGTTTAATGTTTCAAAATGTTTTCATTCAATATCATTGGTCATTCATTTCTTCTATTTGATGAAGTTAATCTAAGCTTCATATTGAACTATAATTTCAATAAACGCACTACCTAGCTAGCTCATATATACTTTCACAATAATAACCAAGATGGTCAAATATTCGCATATGCATTACTTTATGTGTTTTTAATTCAATCAAATTAAAATCATATATGAGTCCTTGATACATACCTGGCTAACTTAATGTACTGAACATCTTTAATTGTTGATCATTACTAGGACTCATCGTGTTGAACCTTGTACAAATCGCATTGAACAATACCAAGAGATTTCATCGTTCGGTCAAATAGTTCAAAACTCATGCACGCGCATATAATTTAACTATTTTATCCAAATTGAGATCATATATTCTTTCGCATCTAAAAGCTTCATTGCTACTTCTAATTCAATCAATCAAACTAAAACATAATACTTGAATCACATTTAGTTTCCATATTTGGAAGCACATCGTAATGTCATAATCTATCATGAATAGGTTCATAGAGTCACTACTCGCTTAGCATAACATATAACTCTTTCAATAATCGTAATCACTTGCTCAAATGTACTCGTTTCATGCACATACATGAATATATCTATATATATATATATATAAACTTAATTCCTTAGTTCATAATCAGATCAAAACTTTCGAGTATTTCGACATGGCATGTATTAATTACAGTATAGGTACGCAAAGAACCAAACATAATCCTTATCACATATACGTAGGTTGACAGAATATAGTCCTTACCTTATATTTGCACATCTAGCCGAATTCAATTTATTCTCAATTCATAAGCCCTTTTTGGTCGAATATACCCAATTTCATATAGACATCACAGCACATACTTGTCTTTACTTAAAGCTCATACAATAAATCTAAATCAAATACTTTCTCATACTAACAACTATTGACCGAATAGATTATTCCTTTATTCGAAGATATAATAATCATTTCCACATATGTATCGTTCTTTAATACTAATAATTCACAGAATCGTTGGCCGAATGTACACGAGTACATACATGAAAACTTAGCATATACTACATTATACAAACATACCAAGACCGATTAGGTCATCCTCATTTTCGCAATATAATTATCAATCACATATACATTTTTCTTTAATGCTAATGATTCACCTTGAGGTAAACTTACAAATGAGGAGGTAATACGTACCTGAACATCTTAAATGTATAGTACTTTCTTGATGGTAGTTTACTGCGAACATTCAAAATCATAATCTTACTTAATTCACCAGCATTAAACCTGAAGAACTTTAAACCCGGATATAATACCAGCACGAGATTTACTCGATTATAGACCCGAATAATATCGTACGATAGTCAATCCACAAAGTTATCCACGTATTATTTCATATACTTTTAATATTCACATAACACAAACATATTAACAAGGTGATGCCTTCATTTGAACCTATTCATAAATCACATAATTTGTTTTCACTCTATAATAACCTCTTTCTTGGCTTATTGCCCTTTTTCCAAATATACACATCCTCATAATGCACATATAGCTGATTGATTTGACTTGAATCTGAACTCATATAAACATAGGTAAATCAGACATTTTCACTTAACTCCACATATAAGCCGAATGTAACATAATCATATAAATATCTCATACATATTTCACATTAGCCCTTCGGCTTTACCACATATACATATCTCATACACATTTTACATTAGCCATTCGGCTTTACCACATATATATATCTTGTACATCAATTTCATCATAACAAAATTGACTAGGTATACTAGTCATTTACGGCTTATAGCCTCACTTTAATACGGATTCGGTACTTTGATTACAATATTTAATCGATAGTTTATAAGCAACTCAAACAGTTTTATCAATATTTACTACTTAATCACAAATTCACTACAAGCTGTTTTCCTGAGTAACAGTCATTAAATTATTCGTAACTAGAGCCACGAAACTCCAAATGAAGTACCGTTAATTTTCCCTAAAAATAGACTCATATATCTTTTATGCATAAAATTTTCAGAATTTTTAGTTTAGCCAATCAATACCAGATTTTTCTTAAAGTTTTCCCCGTTTCACTATTTGACTATACTGACCACTCTTCACTACGAATCAAATTCCTCATTGTACAAAATTCAAAATATGTTCTTGTTTTTTTCATTCGAAACTAGACTCATTAAGGAGTCTAAGCATATAAATTTTATCTCATAAAAATTTTTGTACAATTTTTGATGATTTTCTAAAAACAAAATAGGGGATTTCGGAGTCATTCTGACACTGTCTCACACAACTTTAAATATATCTTTATAGGAAATTTTTTTGCTTATACGGTTTTTTTATAAGAAACTAGACTCAATAAGCTTCATTTTCATATTTTATTCAACTTCTAACTCACCTCCTACAATTTTTGGTGTATTTTCAAATTTACACTACTGCAGTAACTCAAATCTGTCAAGACTAATTCGACACTTAGACTATATAAATTCATCCTTCTCGCTACTAGGTTTATTTAATCTTTAAGCATACTAAAGTAAAGTTCAAACACTTAAGAACTTACCTCGGATACTGTTGAACAATTACAAAATGGCTATTCAATTATATTCGCCTTCCCGCTATCCAAAATTGATTCCTTGAGCTCGTGAGCTAAATCAACCAATTTAACAACTCAATTTACATTCGGCAATGCCATCACACACATAACAAAATTAGATTTCATTTCTTAAACCATTCACGGCAAATCACCTTCCAAGAACCTTAATTTACTTTAAGCTAAACTACTTCATGGTGTACATATACACATTCGGCTAATATAGAACAAGGTTAGCACTTAGCCGAAATAATTTCTTTAAGCATTTTAAATTTCATTCGGTCTAATCTCCATATCAACTACTAATTCACAATAAGAATCAAATCCAAAATCAGCTACTATAATATATAATTTCATTCGGACATTACACATATAATTCAAACTATTTAACAATGTTTAATAATCCAAAACTGAATACATTATGCACCAATCTTAATCTTAAATTTGGCAAATACATGTACAACTCCAACAACTTCACTTTTAAATTATAAAACTTTCATATTCAATTCTATGACAACAAATTCTTCACTAAATTCTTTCAAAATTCATTCGGCATTATACACACATACATAATCATTAACACCAATTTTCTTAATAGCAAATTCAAACCATTAACATGCTACTTAACTAGCTCAACTTACTTTTCTCATCTTTTCTCAATGAATTTTAAACAAAACATTCAATTCCTTCAATGTCCTAGCATGGCCGAATGTACTTAGCACTATATCCTTTGAAATTTTTGACATGGGTCATGAATAGAACCCTTCAAATAACTCAAAACATACAAGAATTCCAAAGAAGAAGCATAAACATACCTTAATTTAATCTTAAGATGATAACTGAATGCTTGTTTTCCTTTCTCCAATTTCCCTTTCAAATTTTGGCAAAAATGGTGAAAAGATGAACACCCCCTTTTTTTTTATTCACCCTTTATTATTTAATACATTTTTTTTATTACAAATTTCTAGCCAAATTCCAATTTAATATTATGAGAAAACATGAATTAGTGGAAGGTTTCATATCATGGCCGGCCACTAATTATTTTTGGGCAATTTGACATGCAAAGTCATGTCTTTAAACCATGCTATTAATTGGTCATCACACTTTTACCTAGCATACTTTCAAAGTTTCACAACTAAGCCCTTTTAAGTGTAATTCACATCCAATTGACTAATTCGAAGCACAGAAATTTTCACACATGGATTAACACATAAAATGGACATAGAAATGAGCATTTAGAAAATTTTTCAACTCGGTTTTGTGGTCCCGAAACCACATTTCGACTAGGGTCAAAATAGGGCTGTCACAGCCGATGTGTATAAGACGGTACTTAGGACTCAATATGGACATTACGAGTTCCTAGTTATGCCATTTGGGTTAACTTATGTGCCGGCTGCATTTATGGATCTGATGAACCTAGTGTTCCAACGATACTTGGACTAGTTCATATTAGTGTTCATCGACGACATTCTGGTTTATTCTAAGACAGAGGAAGAGCATGATGAGTATCTCAAGATTGTTCTACAGACTCTCCGGGAGAGACAACTGTTTGCGAAGCTCTCTAAGTGTGAGTTTTGGCTTCGAGAGGTGACTTTCTTGGGGCATGTGGTTTCTACTGAGAGGATTCATTTGGATCCTCGTAAGATTGAGGCTGTGTTGGATTGGAAACAACCAAATATGGTATCTAAGATTTGTAGTTTCCTAGGGTTAGCTGGATATTACCGCCGATTTGTGGAAGGGTTCTCTTTAATTGCAGCTCCGTTGACTAAACTACTACGGAAAGGAGTTCCTTTTGTTTGGACTGATACACAGCAGGAGAGCTTCGAGAAGCTTAAGACCGTTTTGACACAGGCTCTAGTTATGATATAGCCTGAGCTTGGGAAGCACTTCATGGTGTGCAGTGATATGTCACACGTGGGTTTGGGTTGTGTACTGATGCAATACAGTAAGGTTGTGGCCTATGCGTCTCGACAGCTCAAGACTCATGAGGTTAATTATCCGATGCATGACTTGGAGTTAGTTGTAGTGGTTTTTGCCCTTAAGAGTTGGAGGCATTATCTATACGGTGAGAAGTGTACCATCTACACTGATCACAAGAGCCTCAAGTATCTCCTCACTCAGAAGGAGTTAAATCTTAGGTAGCGTCGATGGGTCGAGCTGCTTAAGGATTATGACTACAGCGTTGAGTATCACCTTAATAAGGCCAATGTGGTGGCCGATGCATTGAGCCGTAGGACTGTTACTAATCTGAGAGCATTGTTCGCTCGACTGAGTCTCTATGATGATGGGAGTTTGTTGGCTGAGCTTCAGGTGAAACCGACGTGGAATGGGCAGATTAAGAATAAGTAGATGGGAGATAAATCTCTTAAGTTACGGTTTCGTCAGGTTGAGACTGGGTTTACTTCAAATTTTAGACTTAATGATGACGGGGTTTTGTGCTTCAGATTTCGCATTTGTATGCCGAATGATGAGGACTTGACACAGTCAATTCTGAGGGGAGCGCATAGTAGCCCTTATACTATGCATCCCGGTGGGAGTAAGATGTACAGAGATCTTTAAGAGTTGTACTGGTGGCCGAGGTTGAAATATGAGGTGACAATTTTGTTGCTCGTTGTTTGACTTGTCAACAGGTGAAGGCTGCATCAGTTGCCCTTGGGATTGCTACAGCCAGTTCAGATACCAATGTGGAAATGGGAGCAAGTAACGATAGAGTTCGTTAGTGGGTTACCCCTAACACCCACTAAGAAGGATTCTGAATAGGTCATCGGGTATCGATTGACCAAGACTGGTCATTTCATTCCAGTTAGGATAGACTACTCCCTCCAGAAGCTAGCTACGTTGTACATCTCTGAGATAGTGAGACTGTATAAGGTTCCTGTGTCGATCATCTCTAATAAGGATCCTCGGTTTACATCTCGATTTTGGCAGAAGCTTCACTAGCCTTTGGGCTCTCGGTTAGACTTCAGTACTGCTTTTCATCTTCAGTCAGATGGTCAGTAGGAGAAGGTGATTCAGACATTAAAGGACATGTTGAGAGGGTGCGTCATTGAGTTCCGAGGTAGTTGGAAAGAACTCTTGCCACTAGCAAAGTTTGCCTACAATAACTGTTATTAGTCCAGTATTCAGATGGCACCTTACGAGGCACTGTATGGTCGTAAGTGTCGCACTCCACTGTGCTGGATTGAGTTGGGTGAGAGATGTGTATTGGGTCCAGAGTTAGTATCAGAGACTGAGGATAAGGTTCGTATGATTCGGGAGCGTCTGAAAGCGGCTTCTAATAGACAGAAGTCTATGCTGATCTGAAGAGGAAGGACATTGAGTATTCTGCGGGGGACATGGTTTTTCTTAATGCCTCGCCATGGAAGAAGGCTCTAAGGTTTGGTCACAAGGGTAAGCTAAGTGCTCAGTTTATTGGGTCATATCAGATTCTTAGATGAGTGGGGCCAATCGCATATCAGTTGGATCTACCTCTAGAGTTAGATCGCATTCATGATGTATTTCATGTCTCTATGCTGAGAAGTTACCGCTCTGATCCCACGCACAATGTGCCAGCAGAGGATATTGAGATTACACCAAATCTAACATTCGAAGTGGAGCTGGTTCAGATTTTGGATCATGATGTAAAGGTCTTACGCAGGAAATCTATACCCTTAGTGAAGGTGCTGTGGCAGAATCATAACACTGAGGAGGCTGCTTGGAAGCTAGAGGATTTGATGCCTCAACAGTATCCTCATCTCTTCTGATCAGGTAAATTTTCGAGGATGAAATTTTCTTTAAATAGGGGTAGAGTTGTCACGCCCTAAAATTTTAGCTTTTGTGTTTTGTTGTGCATGAAAAATTTTGAATATGTTTTTGCGCTTACTTGACCTAAATAATTGTCTGCTATAGTAGATATGTGTTCTAGGTGTGTTTGCGAAGGTCCCAAGTTCAAGCCAATACTTGGGTTAAATTTTGGTTTTTATTGAATAAGGTTTGATCCTTGGTAATTAGGCTTTTAAGTAAAAGTTGGTAAAAATATAGCAGAATGGGCCTACTGGTCTAATGGTTAAGTGGCAAGGGATTGTGCTTGAGGTTTTGTGTTCGAGTCAATACATGAGCATTATTTTTGTGTTGGTGCCATGAGAGTATTTGAGTTTTAGTGAAACACTTGAGTGGTTGAATAGTTGAGTGTTAGTAGGAGCAAATTGGGGAAATAGGGGGTTATCAAAATTTTGAAGGTTATTCTTTCTCCACAACCGAAATTTTGTTCATCTTCTCTCCAAAAAGGTTCTACCATATTTCCCTTCTTGTCATCTCCTTTTTGCCGCAATTGGTTATTGAATTTCAGCCTTTCTTCACCTATTTCATTCCCCTAAATCTTTTCCCCTCTCTAATATAGTGTCATGATTGTAGTTGCACTTTTGGTAAGTGCGTTGTTAAAGTTTTGGTTATGGAAACTGTAGCATCGTTGTTTATTGAAATTTAATCGTGTTTAGGAGACGGCTGTGAGGCTGGGAGTAACACTTCTTGAGTCTAATTTAGAATTAAGTTCGATTGATTTCGGTAAGCCGTTTGTGCGTTCTTGGGGTTCTTGGTTCCAATTCAATTTTAATGCTTATCAAGTGTTTAATCTAGCAATTATTGGTCTATTATATGTGCTAGTGATCTCGGGATTGAGTAGACAGCTAAAACGAATCAGGTGTGTACCCCTAACTCACTGAAAATGCAATTCAATGAACGCCAAAAACAAGACTGTCACTGCCACACAAGCGTGTGGACTGCCCGTGTTGAGGCTGTGTGGGAGACACGACCATGTGGTCGACGAGCTAGGCCATGCGCGTGCAACACGGGCACGACGGACATAGGCGTATGAGGCTGGGTAGGTCGTGTGCGAGGCACGCGCTAGGCCAATTGGGCCGTTTAGGCCACATGGGCGTGTGGGCCCACACGAGTGAAATGACATGGGAGTGTGGGATTTAGGCCAGGCCATGTGATTCACACGGATAAGTCCAAGATGGGCCGTGTGGGTCACACGGGTGTGTGGGCCCATACGAGCAGGCCACATAGATGTGTGAGCCCATTAATCTAAATTGTTTTGAAAGGTTACACTGGTCGCCCTAGTGTACTGTGACCAATTAAAGGGGTCGGTAAGCATTATTTAGACCCTATTCTATGATCTGAGATGTATGCTAGCATGTTATACTTAGCATGTGTATTAATACTGTTCTAAGTTGATCTCAGTATGATATGCATGGTCTGTTTATTGTATCAAAGCATGCCATGACATGATATTATGACTGCATTGCATTGGGTTGGGATGATTATTGGATAGAAGGAAGACTATAAGGCTTTTAGCCGTTTGAGTGGCAGCAGTACTGCCTTTACTTATTATTTGTCGTTCTTCTGTACGATTTGGTATGTAGGGTTGGATGGGTTAATTTTATCCCCATACTTGGTGTGTAGGGTTAGGTGGGTCGATTTTATCCCCACATGGTGTGTAGGATGGTTGGAGATGGTATGCAGGTTGGTTGGCATGCTCTATACTGATTAATTTGCATGTATATATGTATGGGCTAAGGCCCAAATGTATCTGATACTGATCTAAGTGGGCTAAGGCCTACACTAATTTTGTTAAGAGCTTAGGCTTGACTTATGATTGATTGACTGATATATATTATATGCATGCTTTACTGTGGGGATGTACACACTGAGTTTACGAAAACTAACCCCTTTGTTTATTTGTCTATCAGGTACTCCCTAGCAGTAGATGGATTGACGCAGCTGCGAGCTCGTCGATGACCACTGAGATGTTTGCTACGATTTAAAACTTTAGTATTTTTACTATTTTATTTTATTTTATTGAGCTATTTTATATAATTTGGGACTTAGATGGTTTCTGGTTTTATTTTGGTATTTTAAATTAGATGCTTTTTGGTTTTATTTTTGTAACGCCCCAAAATTGGGACTGAAAGAATGGGCAATGTAGGCCTAATGGGCTTGTGGACCCCACATGGGTTGCGTAATAGGCCCTAGGCCCATGTATGCTGAGTGGCATGTTGGTATGTTGGCTAAGAGATTTTGGAGTGTTTGGGAGTGTTGGAGAAGTCCTGGGTTCAAACCGGGACCTTAGCAAAAATTTAATTTTTACTTTAGTGGAACCCTAATCTTAGGTATTAGGCCTCTTAAACAAATTAAGGGGAAATAAGACACAAAATGGGCCTGTGGCTCAGTGGCAAGGTAGTGCCACTTAGGGAGTTATAGGTGGTATCACTATCAGTTAAAGAGGTCCAAGCTTCAAGGCTTAGAGTGGTAAATTTGGGAACTTTATTTTTGCACCATGGAAGGAAGGTAGTGGCACTGGAGTGGATTCTGGAAGGGAGTGTTCAGGAGAGAAATTTAAGGTAAGGATAATGGAGAGAAAATAGGAGATTGAGGAGGGGACGTGATGGTGTCGGCTTTTGGCTATAAAAATGGAGTGCCGAATGCTCTTGAGGGGTTCTTTTGCTTTGTCGATTTCTTCCATTGCCGACTTCTCTTCTTCCTCTCATTCTATTGCTGAATAACCCACCATCTTTTTGCCGAAATTTCCATTAAGCATTGTGTTTCTTTTTCTCTCAAAAGTCAAACACCATCTTTGATCCCTTGAAAGCTTAATACAATCCTTAATCTTTTAAAAGCCGAACACCTATATCCCCTTTGTCGATTTCTTTCCTTAATTTCTTAAAAGCCGAATACCCATACCCCATTTGCCGATTTCTTTTGCTTTCCTCTATCACAAATTTGTTTTTGTTATTTACAACCCTTAAAAAAGATTTTAAAAGCCGATCGCACACTCATTAGCTATCTAGGCCGTAAGATCAAAGACTAGTTTCGGTAAGTACTTAGTTAACTATCTTTTAGTTCAATTTGGTAAAAGTTGAAGGGGCTATCTAATCTTTTTTTTGTCATTAACCCTGTATTAACAAGGGGTAGGGTTTAAAGATTTCAAGCATGGTAAGAATCTCTAGCAAGTGGTAAGTGTACTCGTTCTCAGTTTTGGTTTCGTAGGTGGCCGATTATAAGTATGGTTTATAGGGGTGACTCATATGGAATATGAGTCACTTGATGTTGATAGTATGTGTGTTGATACAGATCTCAGAATATTCAGGAATAATAGCTAAGGAGAGGCTATTAGAACTGGTGGCACACGGTAAGGTTACGGTAAGGCTTTGGGATTTAGTAAAGTTGTAGTTAAGTATGGAATTGATTTGAGGTTGGTATTGATTGTAGGTTGAGGCTGAGGATAGTGTAGTACGGATCATCAACCATGTGTGTACATACACTACACACACGACCAATCGGCCAAAGCCGAAATCCCGAAATGCTGAAATGCCGAAAAATGAAAAGGATGGTACCGGCAGTCACACGAGTGTACAAACACTCATGTAGAGATAGCAATATGATTACCGAGGCCTAGAGAATGATCTCATGGTATCGAGCCACTGTTTGGCCAACCGGGCCAGACGGTGCTAAATGGGCTTGCCGAGCTTGTGGGCCCAAGTTGGCAAAAGTTGTTATGTGAAATTGAATGATGGATTAATATGGATGATTGTATGATTTGATTATGATCGGGCTTAATAGGCTACGTAAGCATGATTGGGCTTAATGGGCTTTATGAACATGATTGGGCTTAGTAGGCCTTATGGGATTGTAGAAATGCATGCTATGGTTTTAATGGACTTTAGGCCTAGTTCTGATGAATTCTCAAATTGCATAAGCTTTAATTAAATAACCAAACATGTCTGTGGACAAGTCGCTAGGCTAGGGTGTGGCAATGAATGTGTGCATGTCTAGGATTGGATCTAGGAAGAGCTTGGTACTTAAGCGGTCCGAGTGACCCACCTCCTCTTCTCTTGAATCCTACCTGATGCATAGGGTTTGTTCACTTTAGCCGCGAGGACTTGTTGATGGGCCAGAATTCATAATTAAAACCTGTACTTTTAGGAAATTATGAGAATGCCTCTGTAGGGTAGAATTACGAAAATGCCCCTGTAGGGTAGAATTACGAAAATACCCATGGGTAGTGAAATGACTAAAATACACCTAGGTGCTTAATGTGTGATAATATGTATGTTGCATTCATGAAATGTATCTTGCAATTGGGTGGGTTTAATTATACGGAGGAAGATATGTGAGGATTGCATAGTCGCTTGACGACCGTGGATCCACTGATGGCTTTAAGCCCAATATATGAATAGCAGCTTTGCTGCAACGTTTGAGTAGTGCCGCTGTTGGTGCTACCTTTGGAGTGCAGGGCTGGATTTGGGATGGGTGCATTGCATTCATGTGAAACTGATGTGATTTGAGGTCAATATGGGCTCAGGCCCAAGACAACCGATATTGTTAGGGCTTAAGCCCAATGTGGTATTTGTATATTGGATTGATTTGATTGGCAAGGGTCGTACACACTGAGTTACGAAACTCACACCCTTTAATTTAATATGTCAGGTGACCCTCAGTAGATGGCTCGACATGGGAGAGGACTCGAGGATGGCCACACTGCAAGCTACTTAGAAGTTTGAAATTGCTTTGAATTACATTATTTCAATTACTTGTTTTTCAATGGGTTGTAAATAGGCCTTGTATCTCCGATTTGACTTTTCATTTGGGTTTATTATTGTTACAACTGTTGGATCATCAAACCTAAATAAATTTTTAAAAGCTAATCGTGGGTTTCTATGTAACCTTAACATGTGAACGTTTTCTTAAAACATGGGCTTTCATGATAACTTAACAAGTTACAAGGATTTTGATTTTCTAAGTCACAGATTTAAGTTTTTAACCAAGCAACTTTTCCACTAAACATAATTTTAACTAAACAAATTAACATGTGAACGTTTTTTTAAAACATGGGCTTTCATGATAACTTAACAAGTTACAAGGATTTTGATTTTCTAAGTCACAGATTTAAGTTTTTAACCAAGCAACTTTTCCACTAAACATAATTTTAACTAAACAAAGTCGTTTTGGAAATAATCCTTTCAATGTGACATCGCCAGATTCGGCCATAACGTCTGGGCTGGGTCTGGGGTGTTACATTTAGTGGTATTAGAGTCCGGTTGCAAAGCTCAGGCTATGAAATAGGCCTTAGATTTTGGGTTTTTAAAACAACTGGATGAAAAAGTTTTTGCAGGATTCTTGAAGTGTGGTTCACCGAGCCCTTGGCGTCGAGCCAAGTAAGTTTTCCTATTACTGAACTTGTTTAAATTACTGAACTGTATTTAGATATTAGGCTACATTAAACAATAGGTTCTTAGAAACTAGAGCCCGTAGCAAACTTAAGCTTGTAGTGGATTTACGACGGTGAAATAACTTTTAAATTGTTACTTGCATAAGACATATGCTTTAAATAGTGGAACTATGAACTAATTTCATAAAAATTCTATGCATGTGATATCTATCCGCTTTGCTGAATAGATATTTTTGGATGTCTGTTAGTATTATTATGATTAGAGTGCGCAGCGGGAGCATAGTGGTGTAGTCTAGGCTATGTGACCATTTGGTAATTGGAAATTTCGGGGATGAAATTTCTTTAAGGGGGGGTGAATTGTAACCCCTCGAAATTGGGCCTAAAAAAATGGGCCATGTGGGCCCAATGGGCTTGTGGACCCCACATGGGTTGCGTAATGGGCCCTGGGCCCATGTACGCTGAGTGGCATGTTGGTATGTTGGCTAAGAGATTTGGGAGTGTTTGGGAGTGTTGGAGAAGTCATAGGTTCAAACTTGGACCTTAGCAAAAATTTAATTTTTGCTTTAGTGGAACCCTAGTCTTACGTATTAGGCCTTTTAAACAAATTAAGGGGAAATAAGATGCAAATGGGCCTTTGGCTCAGTGGCAAGGTAGTGCCACTTAGGGACTTATAGGTGGCATCACTATCAGTTAAAGAGGTCCAAGGTTCGAGGCTTAGAGTGGTAAATTTGGGGACTTTATTTTTGCACCATAGAAGGAAGGTAGTGGTGCTGGAGTGGACTCTGGAAGGGAGTGTTCAGGAGAGAAATTTAAGGTAAGGATAATAGAGAGAAAATAGGAGATTTAGGAGGGGAGGTGATGGTGCCAAATGGGACTTTGGGGGAAGGTAGTTTTGGCTTTTGTCTATAAAAGGGGGTACCGAATGCTCTTGAAGGGTTCTTTTGCTTTGTAGAATTCTTCCATTCCCAACTTCTCTTCTCACTCTCATTCTACTGCCGAATAACCCACCATCTTTTTGCCGAAATTTCCATTAAGCATTGTGTTTCTTTTTCTCTCAAAAGTCGAATACCATCCTTGATCCCTTGAAAGCCGAATACCATTCTTAATCTTTTAAAAGCTGAATACCTATATCCCCTTTGTCGATTTCTTTCCTTAATTTCTTAAAAGCCAAATACCCATACCCCATTTACTGATTTCTTTTCCTTTCCTCTATTACAAATTTTTTTTTGTTATTTACAACCCTTAAACAAGATTTTAAAAGCCGATCGCACACTCAGTAGCTATCTAGGCCACAAGATCAAAGACTAGTTTCGATAAGTACTTAGTTAACTATCTTTTAGTGCAATTTGGTAAAAGTTGAAGGGGCTATCTAATCTTTTTCTTGTCATTAACCCTGTATTAACAAGGGGTAGGGTTCAAAGATTTCAAGCATGGTAAGGATCTCTAGCAAGCGGTAATTGTACTCGTTCTTAGTTTCAGTTTTGGAGGTGACTGATTATAAGTATGGTTTATAGGGGTGACTCATGTGGAATATGAGTCACTTGATGTTGATAGTATGTGTATTGATGCAGATCTAAGGATATTCAGGAATAATAGCTAAGGAGAGGCTATTAGAACTGGTGGCACACGATAAGGTTACGGTAAGGCTTTGGATTTAGTAAAGTTGTAGTTAAGTATGGAATTGATTCGAGGTTGGTATTGATTGTAGGTTGAGGCTGAGAATAGTGTAGTGCGGATAATCAACCAGGTGTGTACATACACTACACATACGACCAATCGGCAAAAGTCGAAATCCCGAAATGCCGAAATGCCGAAAAGCTGAAAAGCCGAAAGGATGGTGCCAACAATTACACGAGTGTGCGAACACTCGTGTAGAGATATTGATACATTTACCGAGGCCTAGAGAGTGATCTCATAGTCTCGAGCTACTATTTGGCCAACCGGGCCAGCCAGGGCTAAATGGGCCTGCAGAGCTTGTGGGCCCAAGTTGGCAAAAGTTGTTATGTGAAATTGAATGATGGATTGATATGGATGATTGTATAATTTGATTATGATCCAGCTTAGTGGGCTACGTAAGCATGATTGGGCTTAATGGGCTTTGTGAGCATGATTGGGCTTAGTGGGCCTTATGGGATTGTAGAAATGCATGCTAGGGTTTTAATGGACTTTAGGCCTAGTTCTGATGAATTCTGAAATTGCATAAGACTTAATTAAATATCCAAATATGTCTGTGGACAAGTCGCTAGGCTAGGGTATGGCAATGGATGTGTGCATGCCTAGGATTGGATCTAGGAAGAGCTTGGTACTTAAGCAGTCCGAGTGACCCACCTCCTCTTCTCTTGAATCCTACCTGGTGCATAGGGTCCGTTCACTTTAGCCGTGAGGACTTGTTGATGGGCTAGAATTTATAATTAGAACCCATACTTTTAGGAAATTATGAAAATGGCCCTATAGGGTAGAATTACGAAAATGCCCCTGGGTAGTGAAATGACTAAAATACCCCTAGGTGCTTAATGTGTGATAATATGTATGTTGCATTCATGAATTGTATGTTGCACTTGGGTGGGTTTAATTGTACGGAGGAAGATATGTGAGGATCGCATAGTCGCTTGACGACCGTGGATCCACCGGTAGCTTTAAGCCCAATATATGAATAGCAGCTTTGCTGCAACGTTTGTGTAATGCCGCTGTTGGTGCTACCTTTGGAGTGTAGGGATGGGTGGGTTGATATTTACATCCCCACAGAAGTGTAGGGTTGGAAGGGAAATGAAGTGCAGGGTTGGATTTGGGATGGGTGCATTGCATTCATGTGAAACTGATGTGCTTTGAGGTCAATGTGGGCTAAGGCCCAAGACCACCGATATTGTTAGGGCTTAGGCCGAATGTGATATTTGTATATTGAATTGATTTGATTGCCAAGGGTCGTACACACTGAGTTGCGAAACTCACACCCTTTAATTTAATGTTTCAGGTGACCCTCAGTAGACGGCTCGACGTTGGAGAGGACTCAGGGATGGCCACACAGCAAGCTACTTAGAAGTTTTAAATAGCTTTGAATTACATTATTTTAATTACTGGTGTTTCAATGGGTTGTAAATAGGCCTTGTATCTCCGATTTGACTTTTCATTTGGGTTTATCATCTTTACAACTGTTGGATCATCAAACTTAAATAAATTTTTAAAAGTTAATCGCGGGTTTCTAAGTAACCTTAACATGTGAACGTTTTCTTAAAACATGGGCTTTCACGATAACTTAACAAGTTACAAGGATTTTGATTTTCTAAGTCACAAATTTAAGTTTTTAACCAAGAAACTTTTCCACTGAACATAATTTTAACTAAACAAAGTCATTTTAGAAATAATCCCTTCAATTTGACAGCGCCGAATTCGGCCATAACGTTTGGACCGGGCCTGAGGTGTTACAATTTTGGTATTTTAAATTGTTAATTT
Source organism: Gossypium stocksii (assembly GCA_020496765.1). Taxonomy (NCBI): domain Eukaryota; kingdom Viridiplantae; phylum Streptophyta; class Magnoliopsida; order Malvales; family Malvaceae; genus Gossypium; species Gossypium stocksii. The sequence continues at coordinate 42,861,506 of CM035628.1, read as the reverse complement.
TATTGTTTTACAAACTACGACACCTGAAGTGTGGTTTTAAACTTAATTTTAAATTTTTGTATGGATGAATATTTTTCAATGCTTCCACGAGAAAGAAAGATTATTAATTTGGACAATTTTTTGATACTCGAAATGATTTTTCAAAAACACTTTTCATGTGACGCCACTAGATTTGGCCATAACATCTAGGTCTAGTTTGGGGTGTTACAGACGTGGCCAGCCCATGTGGGAATGCCCAGGCCGTGTGGAACCTGAAAGTAGCTCTATTTATCCGATTGAGGCTTGCTTTTCACTCCTTTCACTCCCAAGTGCTCTCCTAAGTATAGAAACATGAATTTAAAGGATTAGGAGCATCAAATTCACTAATTTACACAATTAATCATCCAACAACGCATTAAGAATGGGATTAAAATATGTTTATTCTATAGCTTATCAGTCTCAAACCTTATTTCTCCCTCCAAATCCAACCTCTTCAAAAAATACTACAGTTCCTGTCTCAAAAAATTCTTATTTGTGGGATCATAAAACATATAACCCTTAGATCGCTCATAATAACCAATAAAGTAAGTTTTCAGTGTTTTGGAGTCTAATTTTTTTCATTTGGTCTATAAGGCCTTGCATCAACTGGACATCCCCAAATGTGAAAGTGCTTTAGACTAGACTTTCGATCTATCCAAAGCTCGTAAGGTGTTTTTGCAGCTACTTTAGTGAATACTCTATTCAAAATGTAAACTACTATGTTTAGAGGCATAGACCAAATAAACACTTATAGACTTATCATGTTTCAACCTTTCTTCCTTTTGCATAATGAGCTCATTTAGAGTCTAGTTTTTTTTTTTTTTTTTTGACAATGGTAACTAATTTTAATTTGGTTAAACTATGCATGAAGGGAAACCAAAACCGTAAGAACAAGCAATTTTTGAGAAAACTCGGTCGTATGTGCCTTAAGTCTTGAAGCAACATGGAACATCTCCATAATGTACTCTCTTACATTTCTCTAACCCTTATACTTCACAAACATCAAAGAAGTTAAAACAGATGTCATCTCAAACTTATCATTTTTTTGTAAAACATTTCTCAATTTCGTCAAGGAAACCCTTGGCTTGAGTAATCTCTTCAGATTCCGCGGCTCTAAAGGATTTTGGAATGTTGTATTCATGATCATTAGACTCATGTGGTTTGAACGATCCCATCTCTCAAAATCCTTTTTAGCATCAAGGGTGCTTGCTGCAGTGAGAGGTGCATGTTGTTCTTCACTTAGTGGAAATTCTACATCCATACAGCCAAGCATTATAAGTAAGTACCTTTTCTACTCCTTAAAAGTTAGTCCCATTAAGCACAGATATAGAATTTATATTAGCAAATATTGTGGCAATAAAAGATGAACTAGCTGAATATAGAACAAAATAGATAAAAATAAGTTCACATCAATATTCATAAGTAAATAATAAATTCAAAATTGTGGTTAATCTCATCTCAAGATACCAAACACAACATTAATATCAAGTCATTGGACAATAATATTAATAGTAAACGGTACCCTTGTTGTAACAATCAAACATTAACAATAAATTATGTCAAACAATGACTTAATCTCTGAATTAATTTATTGCTCACAAAATGTACCTTATAATTGTCACATATTTATCACCACAGATGTCACTGAAATTCTGCAAAATATTAAGTTTGTGACAGCCCTAATTTGACCCTGGTCAGAAAGTGGTTTCGGGACCACAAAATCGAGTCACAAAAATAATTAAATACTAAATTCTATGTCTAATATATGTGAAAATGCATGTGTGAATTTTGAATGCTTTGATTTTTGTCAGTTTGAATGTGAATCTAAATAAAAAGACTTAGGTGAGAAACCTTGAAAATGTGATAGGCTAAATTGAAGTGATTAAATTTAGAAGGATATTAAATAGGTGGACTTGCATGTCAATATCACCATTTTATGATAGTGGCCGGCCATGTTGATTAGTGATTTGAAATGTATGTATTATATATATATGCTTTATAATTAATGATAATAAAATTATATAATATGTTATAATATAAAGTTTTCGGTGATAAAAACAAAGAGAATTTTGTTTGTTCTCTCCCATTTTCTTTCATTTTGCCGAAACCTTAAGAGAAACAAAGAAAATAAGCTTGTGTTATTCGGCCATTGAAGCACATGAATTCAAGGTAAATTCTTGATAATTTGACTCTATTTTTGGTGTTTTTGAGTTCCATTCTTGGTTTAGCCTTAAACCCATGTCATAATCTTTGAAATTTTGGTTGTTAGTTTGATGTTCGGCAATGGTGTTTTAAAGCTATGAAATTTACAAATTGATACTGGAAATAGGAGAATGAGTGTTAGATAGACAATTTGATGTTAAAATCCATGAGATTTTAAGATTTTAAGTTGAAATTATGAATATGAGCTTTGTGTGGCTCAATTCTTTGTAATGCACATTCGGTTATGGATATTGTGTCTTCCTTGATGTTATTTTAATTGTTTTGAGTATTGAGAAATTATAGTTGATGATTTGAGCTTGGCAAAATAAATATTTGTGACTAATTTGATTGTGGCAATCGGCTAAGTGGGGAATGATTATTAGTGAGTATAGATTGGTTAAATTTTTTTATAAGTGATTAATTTGAGCAAGTTGCATTCGGCTAGTAAAATGGTGTATGAAAGTTATGTTAAAATTTGGGATTTTGATGATTTAAGAATTTAGTTGAGCAAATTGATGTTAAATCCTGTATTTGAGAACAAGAAGTACCGTTTTGCATATTAGTGAGTTGATGAAGTGCTTTGATGTTGTAAGGTGTGAGTTAATCCTTTGAGTTATGAAATTAAGACTTGCCGTGTATGAGTAGCTTGCCAAGTGTGAATTTAGGTAATGTGAAGGTAGTATTTGCATTTTAAAATGTTGTAATGAAAGTTGAAATGTGTCCTGGTAGTTGTTATTAGAGAGATACCTTATAAATTTTATGTGTTAGTCGGTTGAAGTTAAGTTACGAGCTAACTTAGGATTAGTTGGCAAAAAGGAAAATGTATATGTGTTAAATTTGTTGTTAATAGATCCGAATAATGTATATAAATGAGTAAATGAGTTATTCGATGCTTAATAGTATGGCCGATTGGAGTTTATATATATATGAATAGATTCTTGAATTATTTTACCTCAATGCCATATGGAAAGTATTATTCTTAAGTAATTTTGTAAGTTAATTTGTCTTACCTTTAGCTCAAGAACAAAGAGGGCAAATTTTGGACCAGGGCAAATCAAGTTGGCTGAATAGCGTATCCGAAATCGTTCGACGTCCGACAAGGTAAGTTCTTAAGTGTTTGAACTTTATTAACCTTGTATGCTTAACAGTTGAATAATTGTAACTAAGAACATGTTTGATTAAATATTTGTAATCAAGTACCGAATCCATATTGAAATGAGGCTAGAAGCCGTATATGACTAGCATACCTAGTCGAATTTGGTATGACGCAATTGGTGTGCCAAGATATGTGTTATGTAACGTTGATAACCTTTGAACAAAGATATGGGTTTCAATTATATGTGGTTGTAGTATAAGTCATGAAAGTATGAGATAACATGTAAATTAGTATAAGGTATTAAGTGGTTCAGGTACGTGTTAATTATTTAGGCTTATAAAGATAATGGTGGATCAAATTATGGATGTGAAGTGAAAAGCATATTAGAAATGGTTATATATTTATGTATTCGGCCAAATTTGTAATGATGTATGTGAGTAAATGTTAATTATATGTAATTGTATACTTATCATAAGAACCAAGACTTTATTATGTTTGTGTTATAGCCGAATGTAGTTAGGTGGTATATATATATATATTCATAGTGAGGTCGTATAGCTAATGAGAATGTTGAATGGCCTATTGGTTAATATAGAATGAAAGCAAATTATGTGATTTATGAATAGGATTAACTAAAGGCATCACCTTGTTAATGTGTTTGTGTTTTGTGAATACTAAAAGTATATGAAGTGATTGGTAATATATCCGGGCTAAAAGTCCCGCAGGCTTCGTGCTGGTAATATATCCGGGCTTAAAGACCCGCAGGCTTCGTGCTGGTAATATATCCGGGCTTAAAGACCCACAGGCTTCGTGCTGGTAATATATCCGGGCTTAGAGACCCACAGGCTTTGTGCTAGTAATATATCTGGGCTTAAAGACCCGCAGGCTTCATGCTGGTAATATATTCGGGCTAAAAGTCCCGCAGGCTTCGTGCTGGTGATATATCCGGGCTTAAAGTCCCGCAGGCTTCGTGCCGGTGATATGTTCGGGCTAAAAGTCCCGCAGGCTTATTGCTGGTGATGAAATCAGGTTATTACTTAGCAGGCAAATTGCCGATGAACTATTAAAAGTGTGGTGCTATAAGGATATGTGCTAATACGATACTTGGATTTGTTCCATAAATTAAATCATTCAGGAGACCTTGCGTTAAATCGGCAATTGAATTCGTGCAATATATTAAGTTGGCCAGGTATGTGTTATATACTTTTATATGTTAGATTGATCGGAGTTGAATCATGAATGTGAAATGAGAAGCATATGTGAAAATGTCATATGTGTATGTGTGTATTCGGTCATGGTGAAAAGTTATATGAAATTGATTGGTGATATACATGTTTAAATAATATGAATGCAAAGAATGTGTGAAAGATTAAATTTGTAATAAATCTGCTTGAGATAGCAACAGTAACGTGATTTTGGAAAATCACCATAAATTGTGGGAGTTGAGTTAGAGGCTAAATAAATTATGTAATTAAAGCTTAATGAGTCTAGTTTCTTATAAAAGAAACCGTGTAAGAAAAAGAATTGCTGTTAGTGAGATATTTGAAGTGGAGTTGGACATAGTCAAAATGACTTTGAGATCCCCTGTTCTATTTTTAGAAAATAATTATAAATTGTACAATAATGGTTAAAAGATGAAATTTATATGCTTAGACTCCTTAATGAGTCTAATTTCAAATGAAATAAACGAGAACATGTTTTGAATTCTGTACAATGAGATATGTGAATATTAGTGAAGAGTGGTCAGAATAGTCAAACAGTGAAACAAGGGAAACTTCAAGAAAAATCTGGTATTTATTGGATGATTCAAAAATTCTGAAAATTTTATGGATAGAGGATATATGAGTCTATTTTCAGGGAAAATTAACGGCACTTGATTTGGAGTTTTGTAGCCCCAGTTATAAATAATTTAGTGACTGTTACTCAGAAAGACAGCTTGTAGTGAATTTGTGATTATGTTGTAAACATTAATATAACTTGATCAAATGTTATAAGGTCCATGTGAAAATGAGACGTGATTAATGATAGGTGACTATAATCAAATAAATTATACGAGAAATGTGATATGGTAACTGTGTTCATAAATATATGATTTTTGTGTATGAGAACTATATATGAACCTTAGAAGTGGATGGTGGTTATGTATCGAATGATGATATATGAAACAAGTTACCATGAATGAAAGAAACATACACAGATGAATATATGTTATATGTGTTTGATATGTGACCCTGTGGTTCCATGAATTGAACATGGAAAATATGACATGGTTTGGTTGATTATGTAATGGATATGTGCAAGTTTGGTTTATATGATTGACTTGACGGTTGTTACACGAATTTAAAATCATACTCATATGTTATTTATAAATTGAATAAGTGAAGCTACTTAATGAGGTTATATGAACTTAAGAGTACAATTAATGTATATGTGATTGAGATTATTTTTAAATTCAGTTTAGTGATATGGAATTACCATAATCATTGAAATGTTTATATGCTTAAGGCTTACTAAGCTTTCAAAGCTTATTTTGTGTGCTTTTCCTATATCTATAGGGCTTCAGATGAATTGCTCAGGCTGGAAGTCGGGGAGACATCTTCACACTATTCAATTTTCGTTTTTCTTAAATAAATGTTTTGTGTTTTGGTTATGTGGCATGTATAGGCTAGTTTCGATATAATTCATTTTGATTTGTACATATATAAGCCATGCAAAAATGGCTTGTTTATTATGTGAAGTTAGTTTTGTAATTCGATTAAATGATGGTTATACATGTTAGGTGGAATATGGTTTATGCAGCACCTTTGATTATGAACTTAAAAAAAAAAAAAGTGTTTCGTCTGGTAATACTTTGTAACCCGTTTGGCGACGAATACGGGTTATGGGGTGTTACAAAGTTACCTTTAGGCCAATTAATAAATGCATGAATCACAAAAACATATAATCATTTTGATATTTTAAATAAACTAATTTATGCAAGAAAGGTCACTTTGGTCACATTTTGTTTCAACTAACCTATTTAAAATATTAGACATCCTTAATTAAATCTCAAAGCCAAAAATTGAATTTATTTGTTTCAAAATATTTTAGATTGAAACCAAAATAATTTGAATAAAGGTAAATCTCATCTAAATATACCAGACACTCTATTAATATGTTATCTTTGGACAAAATATTAACTTGTAAGTGATAATTTGGTGTAGTAATTAGACACTCACATACAAAACCAAATAATTGTCACACGTTTATTACCACAATTGTACATGTAATTTTGTTAAATATCTGGGCCGATCAATAGTAATGTAGCTTAAGTTACATGCACGTAACCTTTAATGTTTTAAAACAAAATAATTTCAATAACAGAGGTCACTTTGGCAATTTATTATTTTAATTAAATTATTTTAAAATATATATTAGCATACTAATATTCAAAATTAGAATTTTCATAACAAATAAAGGTCAAAACCAAAATTTTCAATTACATTACAGTTCTCGAAATAATCAAAATAAGGCTATCTAAATAGCGCAATAAAAAACCGAAAACTTTAATATTTTATTGATTAATCCTTAATAAAAATAAAAACATATGCATTGAAATTTAAACCCATTAAAATAAATATTTAAAAAAAAATCATAATGGTTAGCATATCCCACAATTTATTTTGTAAACCATATCATAATTTGACCAAATATTTGGAATCATAAAATGTCAAAACCAAATATTATAGAATCAAATTTAAAAAGAAAAAATAAAAAAAATTTAAACATATATTATGTTGATATGAGTTTACACCAAAACATCCATAAAATTGAATATATAACTATAAAAAAATTTAGTAATTTTAATGAATATCCATCAAAACATAATTTCACCTACTAAATTATTGGTTGATGATTAAATTGATTAGCTTAAAAACCCACTTTTCTCTTAAGCATGTAAACTCTAATATAAATATCAACGAATGAATGTTGTTTCCATGGTCAAGTCGAAAACAATCAAAACCTGATAGAGTTAGTATTAACATGTGGTTAGTTAGTTCAAGTCAATTAGCTGAGTTGTTGTTCAGCTAAGAATCTGTTAGAAGAGCAATTAGTGATCAAATGTTCTATATATACACTAGTGAGTGTACAGAGAAGGCTAAGCATTAGAGATTCAGAATATACCATTGTAATTCATTTCTAGATCTGAGAAAATATTTCTTTTCAAGTCACAAGTCAAAATTTACCTAGTTCATAACATGGTATCAGTCGTCGTGCAATCTTGGAACCTATGGCCACCGTCAACTCTGTTGATTTCGCATCTGTCGAACATGCCTCGGCTGCCTTCACCGGAGACAGAGTTGTGAACTCATTTCCTCGCCACGAGGTTGTCAAATTAGAGGATGGCACCTACATCCAATGGCGCAAATAGGTATGACTAATCACTAATGGCTATAATCTAACTAGTTTTCTAGAAGGGACCATACCTCTTCCACTGAGGTTCGTTACATCTCAAGAAGGTGCGCTCATTCCAAATCCATTAGCATCAGTCTTCATTCAGTAGAACCACCTTTTAACATCGTGATTGCTATCCACTGTAAGCTCTTCACTCCTTTCGTCTTTTACTGATGCTCAGACGGCCTGTGACGTGTGGACCACGACCACAAATTTGTTTGCCGCTGATACGGGAGCGAAGTAGTCTTGGATCTGCCATGATCTTCACTCGATGATGAAAGGTACTCTCTCAATTAAGTCTTATGTCACACGTATTAACAATCTTTGCTCGTTGTTAGAGATCTCTAGCTCTCGTATTTCAAAAGAAGAAAAAATTGAGGTCATACTTGCCGGCCTTCCGCCTGAGTTTGAGGCAGTAGTTTCCTCTGCCTTGATCTGGCCCGGAGTCATCTCCTTTCAGAGGCTAGTCAACGCATTGGTTGAGTGTGAGACTCGTCTCACTCGTGCGGTTCTCGATATTCCTCTCCATGCAAACTTGGTTGAAGAGACACCGGTGTCTGATTTGACACAAGACGTGGCCAGATCTATCTGTGGTGGTCGTGGATCTAACCGTGGTCGTGGCCAGAGTTTTAGATCTCTACTTCAATGTCAGATCTGTAGCAAATTTGGACACGCTGCCCAGCGTTCTTACTATCACTACCACCAGGACTCTGAGGCACAGCAACCGTCGCTCCCTCCGGCGTTGTATCATGGTGGCTTGAATTTTGGTACCTCTCATGACGACAAAGGTATGCGTGCGTGGAGGCCTTCTTAGGTAAAGAATCCTAGGTATTCTTATGGTGAAAATATGGGGGAGGATGGTCAATATTGGATTATGGCTGGTTATTATGATGTTGGGTCCAATTTTGGGCCACATGGATCTCATATGCCCATTCCAAGTAGGCCATCATATTATGGTGAGCCTTATTGTGTTCCTAGGTCGTATGTTATTCCCTGGCCACCAATAAATGGGCCTTCTACAACTGGGCGTGATTTTAGGGTATCAAGTAGAGGTGGAACCAGTCTTGTTGGGCCTTCCAGTGCGTGGCCGACTGCCCCTGTTGTTCCAAATGAACCTGTGTCCAATTATGTCCATGTTGAACCGTCTCCTAGGCTTCAATGCACCTATGGACCGGTTGGTGGTGTGTTTGTACCGTGGACTACTAAACCCCGGGCTTGGGTTTACTCTGGGTCTGACCCGTGTATTGGGATGCCTCGGGTCGGTGATCTCCATGCATCTGATTATTCTGACTCGTCGGGTCTCATGTCAACACTACTCAGTTCGATTCGACCGATGCTGGCTCTGGTTCTTACGTTCTTGTTGGCACTACAACTTGGTACCTGAATTCTGAAGCCAGCCATCATGTTTGCCAGGATCCGTCAATCTTGCACAATAACACTCCATACTCAGGTACGTCTTCTTTATTAATGGGTGACGGGTCGCCTACTAAGATCTCATCGGTTAGTAACAGTGTTTTATCTTCTAAGTCTAAAATGCTGCATTTATCTAATGTTCTCTGTGTACCCCATATACAAAAAAACCTTATGTCAGTCTCACAATTCACTAATGATAATGTTGTATTTTTTGAGTTTCACTCGACGTATTGTGTTGTTAAGGACACCGTGACCCAGGAAGTTTTGCTGATGGGCAACATTCATAAGGGTCTGTATCACTTTCCCATGGAGCCTGCTTCGTCCACTGACACTCCTTTTGCTGCACATACCAACGTTCAGAATAAGGATGAAAATTTTCCTTTTGTGCATCAGTTGACCTGCCCATACACGTCTGAATAGAATGGCATAGCTGAGCGAAAACACCGGCACGTTGTTGAAATGGACTTAATGCTATTGGCTCAGGCCGGTCTCTCTATGGAGTACTAGGGTTATACTTTTTGTTGTGCCGTTCATCTTATAAATCATCTTCCCACTACGATTCTTCATGGTCAATCACTTAAAACATGGTTTTTAAAAATTGCAAACTATTTTCTAAAAAACAACGTATTTCCTAAGCTTCCGCTAAAATATATTATTTAAGGAAAATCGACTGTTTGAATAAACGTTTTGAAATAATAAAAGTAATTAAGAGATTAATGATTCAGAGATGGTTTTATCGAGATAACCCCGTTTTCAAACACCATTCGTAATTTTTAGAAACCATGTTTTAAGTAAAGCCGTCGCAAAATTAATAATCAAGTTTAAACAAGCAAACAGTTATAAAAAGTCCAGAGAGTCCCAAAAATTACAAACTCCCAAAATTAAAGCCAAAATTAAATAAAACCATAAATTGAAACAAAATAGTATAAAGATGAGTGGTCACTATCGAGTCCTCCGCTGCACCGACCTGCTTAAGTCTATGGATTACCTATAAGAACAAATAAAAAGGGATGAGTTTACATAAACTCAATGTGTAAACCAGCAGAAATAGGCAAGCAAGCATATAGATTACCAAACATCAGACAGTTACAGATTCGAGCCTAAGCCCATTTCAGATGTAGATACAAATTTGGGCATGAGCCCATTTCAGTTACAGATACAGATACAGATATGCAAATAAAAAATTAGAAATCAGAGTCTTACCTGTAACATCCTGAACTAGGGCCTAGTCGGAACAGTGGTTTCGAGGCCACAAATCTGACGAGAAAAATATTACTTTTATTATAATTTTTATGATCTACGATTTCACGAAAATATTCGTGAAAATTTCGTTCGAAAATTTCGATGTTTGGGCACTCAATTTGGTAAAAAGGACTAATTTGTAAATAGTGCAAAAGTTGAGTTCCATATGTTAGAAGTGTCTAATTCTTATGGAGTTTTAAATTGAAGGTCCTTAAAAGGAAATTAGACCATTGGATAATTTGATGGACAAAAATGGGCATGAATAGGACAAAAATTGAAAGAAAAGCCTTCAGGGTATTTTAGTCATTTAGTGTTTTAATTGAGTAAACGACAAAATAAAAGAAAAAAAATCTGCTCACTCTTCTTGCTATGGCCGAATGTTTCATGGGAGAAGCCATGGCTAGGGTTTCAAGCTTTCCAAGCTCAATAGTAAGTGATTCCTAGCCCCATTTTTAATGTTTTTCATATTTTTGAAATGCTTAAATCATAATCCACCTATTTCTACCATTATTTTGAGCTATGGTTCATGTTTAAAATTTGATCCATGCTGAATAATTGTGTATTTTGATGGATTATGGTAGATTATGCATGTTTAAGGTTAGGGAAAGGGTTTTTACCAAGTGATTTTAGACGAAAACGTTTGAAAGGACTAAATTGCAAAAGTTATAAAATTGGTCATGAGTGTGTGTTTTAATAAGAATTGTGGGCTGCTATATGCATGAAATGATTCGGATAGGCCTAAAATGCAAAGAAATTGAATAAAAGTTTATCTACGAGACTAGGGGCAAAATCATAATTTTAACAAACTTTAGGGGTAAAATTTTAAAAATGTAAAAGTGTGATTTTTGGACTAATTTGAATAAGATGATCATTAAATGAGAGTTATTTGATATGTTAGATTGGGAAAACAAGAAATTCGGACCTAGAACGAGGTTATGGGCTAAGTCGAAAAAGTTAGCCGTTTTTGCATTCGAGGTAAGTTCATGTGTAAATGTGGTAACATAATTGTTATTTTAAGTAATTCAATGTTATTTATATGATATGATGTTTATTATCATGAAATATTATGCTTTGTGAATTATTATTCAGTAATATGCAAATTATGTGAGCTACTTGATAAATATGAAATGCTATCAAGTATCGGTTCCAACATTTAGAGGAAGACGACAAAAATATGTGATTGAGGAAAATCCAGTTTGAACCTTGGGAATAGATTAGGATACAAGTGACATGTCACTAGGATAGTTGAGGTCCGAGCTCGTTGAGTTGAGTCCGAGTTCGTGAGATGTAACTAGGCATCCAAGCTCGTTGAGTTGAGTTGAGTTCACTTATGGATGCGAACATCCGAGCTCATTGAGTTGAGTCCAAGTTCGCTTATGGGCGGGTTACATGGTAGCTTGGGCTACATATCAGTGGTAGCTTTGACTACAATATATCAGTGACACTTTTGTGCATCTTTATGAGTATCCTTTAGAATTCCGCATGGTTCAACGGGTAGCAAATTGATATGATTAAGTGAAATAAAAAGTGATTATGACCATGTGTATGATGAAACAATATGTTCCTTGCTATGATGCATTTATATGTGTAAGTGTGAAAGTGAAATCTTATGAATAAGTGCAGGTACGTATGTGTATAAGTTAAGAGCAATATGCTCGTTATATGATCGAATTTAAGTAAGATAGATAAGAGGTAAGTGTTACCGTTAATGCTATATAAATGAAAGCTTGAAAGAGTGAAAATGAAATAAAACAGACTTGGACAGCAGTAGTGCGATGACTTTGAAAAATCACCAAAACTGGTAGAAATTGAGTTAGAAGTGGAATGATCTATGAAATTAAAGCTTATTGAATCTATTTTCATATAAAAGAAATAGAGAAAACAAAGGAATTCTTTGTTTTGAGATATTTATATTTTTGAAAGACTGGTTCAGATTGATTTTGTGATCCCCTATTCTGAATTGTAAAAAAAATTAAAAATTTCAAAAAAATAGTTAAGAAACATAATTTCTATGGTTGGATTCATTATTGAGTCTATTTTCAGAAGAAAGAAACGAGAACCTCATTTGAATTTGGTAGCAAAAGATAATTAAATTTTAGTGAAGAGTGGTCAGAGCTGCTGAACCGCGAAACAGGGGAGAATTCAATGAATAAACTGTATTAATTGGCCCAACCAAAAATCCTAAAATTTTTATGGTAAGATGAACTATGAGTCTAGTTTCAGGGAAATTTTGTGGAACTTAATTTTGAGTTATGTAGCTTAAGTTATAATTAATTTATCGACTGTAACTCAGAAAACAGCCTATGCTGAACATGAGTGAAAAGTGAAACCATATGGATAATGCCTCAATTTTCTTAAGAATACTCCTTAGGAAAATGGAAATGTTTTGTTAATTAAATTGCTGATTGTTATATGCCAACTACTGTAACATCCCTCTTACCCGAGACCGTCACCGGAGTCGAGCTTGAGGTGTTACTAAACTTAATCTATCACTTAAGTAACCTTAAATCATATATTCCAACTTTCGTAATATACTGTCAATCTGCGTCATAGTCGCTTAAAAATTCATATCTCGAGTTCCGAAACTCAAAATTAAAAAACATAAATTTTCCCTGAAACTAGACTCATATATCTATCTACTAATTGTTTTTCTAGAATTTTTGGTTGGGCCAATTAGTACAGTTTATTAGTTAAATTCTCCCCTGTTATGCAGTTTGACTACTCTGACCTCTGTTCACTACGAATTAGTTTTTTCTCTGTAAAAAGTTCAAATAAGCATTCCATTTATTTCATTTGAAACTAGACTCAATAAAGAATCTAGAAATATAAACTATAATGCCTAATCATTTGTGTACAATTTATGGTGAATTTTTAAAGTCAGAACAAGGGATCACAGAGTCAATCTGGAGCAGTCTCACTCAATTTCAAGTAAATCATAATTTACAATTCTTTTACTTACTCTGTTTCTTCCACATGAAAATAGACTCATTAAGATTTAAATTCATGCCTCATTTACTATTTAATTCCATTTCTATTATTTTTAGTGATTTTTCAAAGTCACGTCACTGCTACTGCTCGAATATGTTTTTAAGCCATTTTCACCTTTTCATGGTTTTCATGTGTTAATTACCATTTAGGCATACATAGTATTAAACCTATGTTTGATTAGTCATTCCAATAGCTAATCATCAAAAAGTATTTACATATCCTTCATCAAACATATCCTAAGGATATTCATACCAAAGAAGCCAAGTCCTTATACATGCCATACGCGAAATGAAATGTCTAGCTATACCAAAATGATTCTAATGATAGTGTGATCAGATCTCTGACGTTCGTTGCGATCCCCGAGTTGGCTTGGAAAGAACTATAAAAACACGAAAATAAAGAGAATAAGCACTAAGCTTAGTAAGTTTACAAGTAAATAAATCACAACATTCACCCTAATTAATAGTTAATCATAATATCATCAAGCTTCATGAGCTTTCCTTACATCTCATTTCTTACCCTCTTCCTTATTCACTTACTCTCCTTCTTACTTGATTCTTCAATAACTCGTGAATATAACTTGCCTTTCTTTTGCTGAAAATTTCCTGTAATCTAACCTGTACAATAGCCCATTGAACTACTCAGAATACTAAGGATACTTGGGGTTTTCCTGTCTGATAATAGCCTGTCAATGCCATGTTTTAAACATGGTCTTACAAATGATGCTTCCTGTCCTACCAAAGCCATATTTTTAATATGGACTTACATGGAATATTCCTGTCCTGTCTGATAACTCGAATTATCCCAAACATTCCTAAAGTTCAAACGGGACTTTCTGATACTTTTCTCTATTATCTCATCTTTGATTCAACTTGGAATATTCTCATAAAATAAATGTATATATGCTGGAAATTAACAAAAACAATGTAAAATAATGAAATATTGCATTTATTTACTGTAAACTTACCTCGATACAAAATACGGTTACACTTGACAATTTAGTCATTTACTTTTTCTTTTCCCCGATCTACTCCCGAATGTCGTTCTTCTTGATCTATAATAGCAATTTAGCTTATTTAATACTTAAATTTGTCAAAACAGCCCTTAACTCAAACTTTGGAAAAATTACGTTTTTGCCCCTAAACTTTTGCGTATTTACACTTTTGCCCCAAGGCTCGGAAATTAAACTTTATCCCAAATTCTTATGTTTTAGGACATGCTGAGCATTTATTTACCAACAACAACCTCAAATTATTACTATAACATACACTTATGAACAATAGGTATTTTAACCGATTAAGCCCTTTTACTCGTTTTTACTCAAAACCGAGTAGCACAAGTTGTCTAACATAATCTAAAACCTCATATTCTATCATAAAACATCAAAATAAACACTTTTCACCTATGGGTATTTTTCCAATTATGAACCCTAACTTAAATTATTGCTAGCATAAGCTTTATCGAGCTACCGGGATTCCAAAAACGTAAAAATCATTAATTTCCAAATGACTAAAATACCCTTAATGCCTTTCTTTAAAAATTTTCATGTACGAGCCCATTTTTGTCCAAAATTTTAGAAATTGGTTAAATTTCTATTTAAGACCTCCTAATTAATATTCCAAAGCAATTTCATACTAAAAGCTTCTAGAATGCAAGTTTTGCAACTTATTCAATTTAGTCCCTAATTTCAAATTAAGCACTTTATGCATAGAATTTCTTCATGAAATTTTCACACTATCTTGCAATCATAACATAAACCTCAAAATAATTATAAAATAATTATTTCTACCTCAGATTTGTGGTCACGAAACCACTATTTCAATTAGGCCCTATTTTGGGATGTTACACTTACTAAGCTTTAAAGCTTACACCCCCTTTATTTCTTTTAGTGTTGTCAAGTCGGCTCGGGGTTGGAGATCGTCAGAGGCGGCAACACACTATCAATTTGTCAAGATGGAGTAATAACCATTCCCATTTGTTTTTGCGTGAGTGGCATGTATTAAGATATAGTTACAGATAGCTGTATTCTTGTGAAATGGCCAAATATATTGGCTCATGTCATCAATTTGTATAAGGTCATAAAATGTGGTCCCTAGCGATTATGGATTTATAAGCCTGTTCTTGTGCATGTATTACGGAAAATGTTAAATGAGGTTAGGCATATCTCATGCCTTTAATAGTCTAGATAAGAGTAGTGAAGGATATGTTATACGTTTATGCAATGTATACAAGTGTGAAGAGTTTAAGAGCATAGTAAGGGCTTGAAAAATAGCCTAAGCGTGGTCACACAGGCAGAGACACGGCCGTTTGTCTCAGCTGTGGAGGACACGGTCTGCACAAGGGCATGTGCTACGGCCGTGTGAAAGAAACAAAATGCTTGATGTTCTTAACACGGGTGTGTCCTAAGTCACACGGGCGTGTGACACCGTTTGGGAAAATTTTCATAAGTGTTCGAAAAGTTCAGGTTTGGTTCGGATTGCACCCAATGTATCGTTTGGGCATCGTAGGCCCATAATGAGAAATTCTTGTGCATTAACGAAAAAGTTTTAAATTTTACACAAAAATTGTGTTTTGAAATCAATTGATAGAGCAAGTGTTTGTTCAATAAAACCTCGTACTCGTATCCGGCAACGGTTACGGGTGAGGGGTGTTACATTCAGGGGTATCAGAGCCATGGTTTAGTTGGTCTTCGAACTAACCTATTGAGTGTAAGAGTCCAATAATACATGCCACAAATGTGTGATAGTGTGATGTCTCCGATGCGAATGAGGACCATCATGTTTAGATAGAGGTACTCTCCAACTGAGCTATATCCGACTATTTGATAGTAGATTAATCCAAGAGTTGTTGGATTTATACAATGTCACAGTTGGTGAAAAAGTTAACCTTGGTAGATTGACATTCCCCTATCTTCTATTAGTATCCTATTCTGTTATGTCTAAGATGAAAGTTGACAATGAGTCCGTATGAAATTGTTCTTATGGTTCTTCTGGCTATTGTTCTATTTATATTTGTATGGAATATGTCTTATCTCTGTTATAATTGACATTGGAATGTATGAACAATGTTTCTTTTCCTTTTGGTTTTCTATACGAAATTGTTAGAATTCCTATCATTTCATATGAGTGATGCCCTCAGACATTAATTATGGTCTTGTGTCTCAGATTTCATCACCTCGGTCTTCTCATCATTCTTATTGCTTAAGTTATCAAATATGGCTTATTTTAAAATCGAGATCGAAGAAAGTGCGAATTATGATAGTCAAGTTCAGATAGTATATTGATTTTGTTTTCTCAGATAAAGTTACCCCATTTATGAAAGTTTGAATGGTCTAGGCATATTAGCAAAGTTGAAAGTATTATTAACTGAAGCTTTAAGTTTTGAGTTTAGTTTGAATTAAGTAAAGAATTTATGATTTTTCAATGATACTCTAGTGAATGGATTAGAATGTGTCATTGCCAAAATGTGAAGTGATGGTTCATGTTTTCGGATGGTAAATAGCACCTTAAAAAGGAATTGTTCAGATAGTGATTTAGAGATAGTTACTATTATGTCTATATTGAGAATTTGGTGATGTTGATTGTTTGACAAAGATTGTCATTTGCTCTCTAATCTCAAAAGTTGAATGTATCTAGCAGCATAGAGAAATCTGAGTTTAAGACAGTATTGATGACTTGAGCTATTGAAAGATTGTGAATAATTATTGATTAACTGGTGAGAGAGCAAGATTAGTTACTGATGTGTGTATGGAAAATCCCTGTTTACATTGTGTGAGTTGGTTATTCGATTGATCTCATTCGACGATGATTTGATTTTAGTTAAATAAAGAACTAAAATGATGTTTACTTTACAATTTTAAAGAACTCAGGAATGTGTTAATGAGAGATAAGCTAAATGAGTACAATGAGGATCGACTTTTGATTCTGAACTTTAGATTGGAATTGACTATTGTTACTATTATTCTGAGATAGACCTTATGTACTGAGGAACTTAGAGTTATTACAGAGAATTTTGCACAGAGCTTATAGTAGTATGTGGTTTATCCATTCAAAAAGAAATAAGAAGTGCATTGAATTGAAGTAAATGTTTGGTATACGGATATGAACTTGATATTCTGATTTTGTATTTAAATGTTGCTTTGTCAACAGGATTAAGTCGAATGTCAAGTGCATTCAGGGTTAATACTGTTGGTGATAATATTGAGATAATGATGAACATTACTATTATGAACTTCGTACTGGATTTTCCTCACTTTAAGAATAAGAGAAATGCTAGCTGGATCATTCCCAATCGTTTAATTGAATTCGTATAATTATTTCGGTATGTATCGATTTCCAGTTTGATAAGATTGGTTGAATTATTTGTCTATAGAATAGTGACTTCCATAAAGTGTTAATCTCTATTGATTTCGTGTATGACCTTGAGGGTTCTACAGATGTAAAACTTAGTTATATAGAGATTCAGATCGGTGACAGAATGTTGCTGAAAGTATTGTCTAGAAAAGGATTATTTAGTAATGGTTAGAAACTGTGAAGTAAGATGTCAAACCTCATTCTGATAAGATTTTCGAGGACGAAAATCCCTAAAGGGGAGAATTGTAACATCCCAAACTAGGGCCTAGTCGGAACAGTGGTTTTGAGGCCCCAAATCTGACAAGAAATATATTATTTTTATTATAATTTTTATGATATACGATTTCACGATAAAATTTCGTGAAAATTTTGTTCAAAAATTTCGACGTTTGGGCACTCAATTTGGTAAAAAGGACTAAATTGTAAATAGTGCAAAAGTTGAGTTTCATATGTTAGAAGTGTCTAATTCTTATGAAGTTTTAAATTGAAGGTCCTTAAAAGTTAATTAGACCATTGGATAATTTGGTGGACAAAAAAGGGCATGAGTAGGACAAAAATTGAAAGAAAAGCCTTAAGGGTATTTTAGTCATTTAGTGTTTTAATTGAGTAAAAGACAAAATAAAAGAAAAATATCTGCTCATTCTTCTTGCTATGGCCGAATGTTTCATGGGAGAAGCCGTGGCTAGGGTTTCAACTTTCCAAGCTCAATAGTAAGTGATTCCTAGCCCCATTTTCAATGTTTTTCATATTTTTGAAATGCTTACATCATAATCTACCTATTTCTACCATTATTTTGAGCTATGGTTCATGTTTAAAATTTGACCCATGCTGAATAATTGTGTATTTTGATGGATTATGCTAGACTATGCAGGTTTAAGGTTAGGGAAAGGGTTTTTACCGAGTGATTTTCGACGAAAACGTCTGAAAGGACTAAATTGCAAAAGTTATAAAATTGGTCATGAGTGTGTGTTTTAATGAGAATTATGGGCTGCTATATACATGAAATGATTTGGATAGGCCTAAAATGCAAAGAAATTGAATAAAAGTTTATCTACGAGACTAGAGGCAAAATCGTAATTTTAACAAACTTTAGGGGTAAAATTTTAAAAATGTAAAAGTGTGATTTTTGGACTAATTTGAATAAGGTGATCATTAAATGAGCATTATTTGATATGTTAGATCAGGAAAACAGGAAATTCAGACCTAGAATGAGGTTATGGGCTAAGTCGGAAAAGTTAGCCATTTTTGTATTCGAGGTAAGTTCATGTGTAAATATGGTAACATAATTGTTATTTTAAGTAATTCAATGTTATTTATATGATATGATGTTTATTATCATGAAATATTATGCTTTGTGAATTATTATTCAGTAATATGCAAATTATGTGAGCTACTTGATAAATATGAAATGCTATCAAGTATCGGTTCCAACCTTCCAAGGAAGATGACAAAAATATGTGATTGAGGAAAATCCCGTTTGAACCTTGGGAATAGATTAGGATACAAGTGGCATGTCACTATGATAGTTAGGTTCCGAGCTCGTTGAGTTGAGTCCGAGTTCGTGAGATGTAACTAGGCATCCGAGCTCGTTGAGTTGAGTCCGAGTTCACTTATGGATGCGAACGCCAAGGCTCGTTGAGTTGAGTCCAAGTTCACTTATTGGCGGGTTACATGGTAGCTTTGGCCACATATTAGTGGTAGCTTCGGCTACAACATATCAGTGACACTTTTGTGCATTTTTCTGAGTATCCTTTAGAATTCCACATGGTTCAACGGGTAGCAAAATGATATGATTAAGTGAAACAGAAAGTGATTATGGCCATGTGTATGATGAAACAATATGTTCCTTGCTATGATGCATTTATATGTGTAAGTGTGAAAGTGAAATCTTATGAATAAGTGCATGTACGTATGTGTATAAGTTAAGAGCAATATGCTCGTTATATGATCAAATTTAGTTAAGATCAATAGGAGGTAAGTGTTACCATTAATGCTATACCAATGAAAGCTTGAAAGAGTGAAAATGGAATAAAATAGACTTGGACAGCAATAGTGCAATGACTTTGAAAAATCACAAAAAGGGTAGAAATTGAGTTAGAAGTGGAATGAGATATGTAATTAAATCTTATTGAATCTATTTTCATATAAAAGAATCAAAGAAAACGAAGGAATTCTGTATTTTGAGATATTTATATTTTTGTAAGACTGGTTCAGATTGATTTTGTGATCTCGTGTTTTGAAATGTAAAAATCATTAATAATTTTACAAAAATAGTTAAGAAACATAATTTGTATGGATGGATTCCTTATTGAGTCTATTCTCAGAAGAAAGAAATGATAGCTCATTTGAATTCGGTACCAAAAGATAATTAAATTTTAGTGAAGAGTGGTCAGAACTGCTAAACCGCGAAATAGGGGAGACTTCAATGAATAAACTGTATTAATTTGCCTAACCAATAATTCTGAAATTTTTATGGTAAGAAGACATATGAGTCTAGTTTCAGGGAAAATATGTGGAACTTAATTTCGAGTTCTGTATCTTAAGTTATAATTAATATATCGACTGTAACTTAGAAAACAACCTAAGCTGAACATGAGTGAAAAGTGAAACCATATAGATAATGCCCCTATTTTCTTAAGAATACTCCTTAAGAAAATGGAAATGTTTTGTTAATTAAATTGCTTATTGTTATATGCCAACTTACTAACCTTTAAAGCTTACACCCCTTTATTTCTTTTAGTGTTGTCAGGTCGGCTTAGGGTTGGAGATCGTCGAAGGTGGCAACACACTATCAATTTGTCAAGATGGAGTAATAACCATTCCCATTTGCTTCTGCGTGAGTGACATGTATTAAGATACAGTTACAGATAGTTGTATTCTTGTGAAATGGCCAAATATATTGGCTCATGTCATCAATTTGTATAAGGTCATGAAATGTGGTCCTTAGCGGTTATGGATTTATAAGCCTGTTCTTGTGCATGTATTGAGGAAAATGTTAAATAAGGTTAGGCATATCTCATGTGTTTGATAGTCTAGATAAGAGTAGTGAAGGATATGTTATACGTTTATGCAATGTATATGAGTGTGAAGAGTTTAAGAGCATACTAAGGGCTTGGAAAATAGCCTAAGTGTGGTCACACAGGCAGAGACACGGCCGTATGTCTCAACTATGTGGAGGACACGGTCTGCACAAGGGCATGTGCCACGGCCGTGTGAAAGAAACAGATTGCTCGATGTTCTTAACACAGCATGTCCTAAGTCACACGGGCGTATGACACCATTTGGGAAAAAATTCATAAGTGTTCGAAAAGTTTTGGTTTGGTTCCGGATCACACCCAATGTATCGTTTGGGCCTCGTAGGCCCATAATGAGAAATTCTTGTGCATTAATGAAAAAGTTTTAAATTTTACACAAAAATTGTGTTTTAAAATCAATTGATTGAGCAAGTTTTGTTCTATAACACCTCGTAGTCGTATCCAGCAATGGTTACGGGTGAGGGGTGTTACACTACCCCCATCCTCTACACACCATCTCCAACAATTTCTACACACCATGTAGGGTTTAAAACACCCACCCAGACCTACACACCATATTGTACCAATGTGGCACATAACAAATAAAGTGCAGCCTTGTTGCCATAATGTAGGTGAAGACCGCCTTTCAAAACACTTCTTCCGTATATAACAACCCACCCCAAAAATAGATACAGAATAATCAGATATAACTAACAGTTATAGATATACAAATTAACATGCTCGACATGCTATTATTCAGAAATTATATAGGCATATAGAATAGTAATCAGTCATGCATAGTGTTATTTCATACAAACAGAGCATCAGATCATCAGTTTATAGGGTTGGATAGCCCTTACTGACCTTACGGTAAGCCCACAGTCGTTTAGGATGAGCCGTGCGACCCTAGGAAAAATCACAGAATTGTAGGCCCACATGCCTGTGTGGCTTACCCATGTTAGCCCACACTCCTAGATTGGCCTTGCCCGTGTGTATCACACTGCCTAGCCCAGAAACCCACACGCCTCTATCGACTACTTGTGTGGGCCTACATGACCGTGTGGCTCACACGGTCGCACTCTGACCATCACACGGTCGTGTCTAGTGCACGACCTCACCTTCATCGACCACACGGCCAGCCACACGACCGTATGACGTCGACAGTGGCCTTTTTTGTATTTTGCGAAACTCAGATTTTCATGTTTCGGGTACACACTTGGTATCGTTTTGATGCAAAACCACTCCCAATCCTTCCAAAGCCTAAAAGTGGAGTAAACAACACCCAAATTCAGAACACACTTACGAAACTCAGAACTAAAAATATTCCACAACAAAGTCTTACAACATCAAACAGTGAACCCAAACACTTATCATCAACAAACCAGAACCCCTAACGCTCAAATCTCTGCAAAAGCACTGACTGATTCTTGACCTTTGCCTAATCCAAAAGGACCAAAAACAACCCCCTGAGAAAACTAACCACGAACAATAAGATAGTGGCAAAACAATTACTTCTCGAACGAGTGCAATGAGAACAAAGAGGAGACAAATTGGAAAACCGAAAAGGAGAGTGAGAGGCAAGGAAAATTCAGCAGAGGAGAGGGGAAAAATAGAATGTCAAACAGATGGAAGTATTTTGGGGAATTTGAAAATAGAAAAATTAAAATAAAATAACATTTATCCCCAAATCCCTCAAATTACTCCCCACTAACCCACTAAAACACAACCACTCCAAAATTCTAAGTTCACCTAAACACTTTTAGACAACTGGAGCAAAATATAACATCCTTGTTCTTGCACAGGGATTCAAACACAGGACCTCTTACTCTCCAACTCCTGTACCACTTAAACCAACAAGCTCATTTTCATATAGATTTACAGACAATTCAATATAAGCCCGCACCTCAAGTGTAAGGCTTAGATCAGAAAATATCAAAATTTGCTAAGGGTAGGGCCTAAACTTGGAACCTCAAACACATACCTAGTGTAACACCCCTAACCCATATCGGTCACCGAAATGGGGTTACGAGGTATTACCAGACAAGACACAACTTTCATACCATCACATAATCACTTAGGTCTTATTGGACATATAAATAACATATTGTTAATTTAGAATTAAAAACTTAAATTGTTCAACACACTGAATAAAAAAATCATATCTCAAAGTTGGATCGAATCCATAACATATTTAAAATAAAAAATACACTTTCTTTAACATACCTCATAATTATATAATATATATAATTTAAAATACATACACAAAATGAGATGCTCATCATTGAAATAGTATTTGAATACCTAGTAGATAACAAACCTTATAATTCATGATTGAACACATGCACATATTAAATTAAACAATTCATATGTCAAAGCTTAAAACCAATGTCATATGCGGCATTGGTATTGATCATTATGCCCAAACATGTTGTATGCATTTACCTAAGCCGAATGCTACTATATGCATAAATCTAACTGTCCAATCATTTATTCGGTCATCATTATAACCACAAAATGCAATGAATCCTTATTAATTAAATTGAGTCTAAACTTGTAAATTCAACTTATAATAATCTAACCAAAATACTAATATCTTAAACATCATTTACCAATTGAAATCATACCAAAACTTTAATCCAAAACAAGAATCATATCCATTTATTAACTCCTCTAGCGGAACCTAATGACCAAATAATAATAATAATAAAATACGTATATACATTACTTAACAAATTTTACATATACCGAAATCAATCATACATTCAATCTTTATTTCATTATCAAATCACATTATAAAATATACATCACATCAAACATATCATTAAACACCACTTCTAATTAAACTAATATTATAATCTGTTATAATACAAAAAGTACATTATCTTCAAACATATTACGCATACCATTCACACTTATATCAACCATACCAACTAACTTCACTTAAATACTACATCCATTTACACATATATTTATGCCATATACATATATTTTGACCGAACTTCACCACCATTAACAATTTTACTGACATCAATATAGTCACATTCAAAGACTACCAAATCATATCGACACACCTTTATAAATGTCTTAGCCAAACCATCAACCATAAACAAACGTATCATGCACAACATATAAATATAACATGATTAAACACTTAAGCATAGACATCATTTATGGCCACTTTCACATGGCTTATATATTTACAACACTTTAAACATATCCAAAAGGTAGTATAGCCTGTACATGCCATAAGTTTGAAATTTAGCTTTTAAAAGTATCGAAAACAGTCGATAGTGTGATAGACTTCGCTGACAATCCCCGAGCCCGTAACTAGTCTCTAAAATCTATAAAACAAAGGCAAACATACACACACGATAAGCTATCACAGCTTAGTAAGTCATAAGCAAATAAGCTATCACAGCTTAGTAAGTCATAAGCAAATAAAAGGTTCAAAGACATTATTAACTCAATTTAACCAAACCAATTTATAGTACCATAAACACATATAAAGTCAAGATTTCACATTCTTATTCAACATATACATTTATGAATCAACTTTAACTAGGCCGAATTTTACATATGTTCATAATCAAAGCTATTATTTTCTTCCCAAGTCACAAAATCATCACATGGCCAAACATATATGCACATTCATATATAAATACACATAATTTACACTTTTATATCACATACATATACATTTGGCCGAGTATAGATTTTTTTTTAATGTACACATATACTTTCATTTGCATCATATATAATTTGTATCACATTTCAAATAACCAACTTACCTTATTTCATATAAACAATTAATTATCACATACCTGTTCACTTTAGCTTGATTACACATTCGATCATAACTTATCATTGCCCGTTGACTCATCTAAACATCATCGGGAATACATTATTTCAACTCAATATCAATAAATCTTACTACTCAATTCTTACTCATAAATTATTACTCATTTTCATACCATTTCTTCAAACTAATACACAAGTATCATCAACCACATAGGTTTCGTACATACCTGTACTTTCTCGTATTAATCTATCACATTTTTCACTGCACTTTTTATCAATACGCTAAATTATTCGGTAGTCTTTAAGTATTTAATGAACTCACACACTTAGCGCCAAATGAATAGCCAAAGCTATATAAAGCTATCACACACTTAGTGCCGAATGAATAGCCGAAGCTATAAATATATCGCACGGTTAGTGCCAAATAAATAGTCGAAGCTATAAATATATCATACACTTAGTGCCATCACTTTTAATTGAACTTGTCTCAGTCTCGCACACTTAATGCCAATTATTTAGTTATAGCAATTTGCTCTTGCACACTTAGTAGCACAAATCATGGAATCATTGTTGAGCTTATTTGTACTTCACATTTACATTTTAACTCATTTCATAAGATATAAATTTTGCTAAAATAATACTTATTGCATACGAACTTACTTCGCACATCACATATCGAAATTACATATCGATAAAATCGAATTTATAAATAATTTCCTTCAAGCTTATAATCATTCAGCAATCACATTTATATAATCATAAATTCAATTCAGCATTTAAAGTTTTCATATATTGAAATTTAACATCTATTTACTTATAAACTTACCTCGGTAAAGACGGACAAATCAGTACAACTATTCGACAACTTTTGTTTTTCCCCGATCCAAATCTGATTTCTTTGGTTCTTGATCTAAACATATTCAAATTAAACTTATTTAAACAGAAATTCATTCAATTTAGTCCAAAAACACATAAATGGGCAAAATACCATTTTGTCCCTCACATTTTACACTTTTTACAAATTAGCCCAAATTGCACAAAACAAAAAACATGCAAAATTTAAATATACCATACTTAGGCCGAATCTTCCTTATAATCATACAAGTCCATGCATTTCATTTATTTCACAATTTAATCCCTCAATTTATTAATTTTTTCAATTTAGCCCTAATTACTCAAATTCATCAAAAATTCCAATACAAAACTTATTAATTCAAAACATATCTTTCATAATTCATCGACTAACATCACAAAATTCAATTATTCATAAATGGAATAACTCAAAATATTCATCAAAATTAAAAATTAAAGCATGGGCTTTGTACATTACACTGCGACGATCTCAAAAACGTAAAAATTATAAAAATTGAAACCAAACTCACCTTGAATCAAGATTAACAATGGACGAATGTTGCTTTCTTTTTCTTTTTCTTTTCTTTAGCTAGTTTCAGTCATAAGAATAAAATATGAACACTTGTCTCTATTATTTTATGTTTTATAATATAATAACATTTTACCAATTTACAAATTTAACCTTTGTAATAATAATATAAAAGCTTATAATAAAAGTCCACTACCATCCATATTATTACTAATGGCTTAATTAGAACATAAGTGCATCATATTATAAAGACAAGTTCAATTAGGTATTCACACATTTAACTCTTAACTTTTTATTTTACACGATTAAGCCTTTTCATTAAATCAGGCTCTCAAGCGACAAAATTAAAACTCGAAAATTTCATAGATTTTAATTCACACATTCTAAACACGGAAAATAATTTTAAAATATTTTTTGACTCAGATTTGTGGTCTCAAAACCACTGTTCTGAATAGGGTATAAATCAGGCTGTTACAACTCTCCCCCTTAGGGATTTTTGTCCTCGAAAATTTTACCGGTGAATAAGTTTGCGTAACCTTCTCACATTACAATTGTTTAACCTCGCGAGCTAGAATACGGAAATGTACAACTCAACAAGCTTATCAAGAAAATAATCTATGCAAACTGGAACGTGATGAATCGATTTAGTCAGTCTATCCGCAACAACCCATATCACATCTTTCTTGCTCTTGTGACAAAAGTAACCCGATGCAAAATCTATTGTGACTCTGTCCCAGAAAGTACATGATGCTTGACTTTGACTTGCTGCTAGATTAAACATTTCGATACAAATTTAGAAATGTCTCATTTCATATCATGCTACCAGTAAAGCTGTTTCAAATCATTATTCATTATCGTACTACCTGGATGAATAGATAACCAACTGCTATGAGCTTCATTCAAAATAATTTGAATCAAGTCTGTATTTCTTGGAACACATATTCTATTTCTAAACCTTAGACAACCCTTGGCATCAACTCGTAGTTCTGAATCAGCATTCAAATCACATTGAGTCCGCTTTGCTTACTAACCATTATCGACTTTCTGAGTTTCACAAATCTGCTGAATGAATGACGGCCTTGCTTTTAACTTAGCTATAATCAAACCATCATTAGACATATCCAAATGTGCATTCATCGTAGTGGAGCAAACAAATATTTTTGGCTTAAAGCATCTGCAACAACATTAGCCTTTCCCGGATGGTAGTCAATCACAAGCTCATAATCTTTAAGCAACTCTAATCATCTTCGCTGTCTCAAATTTAGATCTTTCTGAGTCATCAAATAATTTAAGCTTTTATGATTAGAATAGACGTGACATTTCTCACCGAACAAATAATGACGCCATATTTTCAAAGCAACCACAATAGCTACCAATTCCAAGTCATGTGTCAGATAGTTTTTTTTCATGCGGCTTTAACTTTCTCAAGGCATAAGCTACAATTTTGCCTTCCTGCATCAAAACACAGTCCAAACCATTTACAGATGCATCATTAAAGATAACAAATTCTTTACCCGATTCTGGCTGTACTAGTATTGGAGCTTCGGTCAACAGAGCTTTCAAATGATCAAAACTTTTCTGGCACTTTTCTAACCACTCAAGCTTAACATCTTTTTGTGGTAGTTTCATCATCGGGGTTGTAATCATAGAAAAAACCTTTCACGAATCATCTATAATAACCAGCAAGTCCTAGAAAATTTGGACTTCAGAAACATTTCTTGGATAGGTGGCAAACCTGGTAATTCCTTAGGAAACATATCCGGATACTCATACACAACTGGTACTAATTCAATCTTCTTTTTAGTCATTTTATGGTCAAGCACATAAGCAAAGTAAGCTTGATAAACGATAAATTATACATGTTTTTACCTTATGCTTAGCCTAAATTCTGGATGAATTATCATTGAAATTATGGAAATTGGTACTCCTAATCATTTTATTTCATGTTTTATACTTAGGTGAGCATAGGGAAGTGAAAAGAATGAGAAACGGGCTGAAAACAGAGAAAATGGGCCCGATTACAAAAACAACACGGCCTGGAGGTACACCACACGGCTGTGTCACATAGGCGTGCCACCTTAAGCTGGAACACGGCCCAACCCCAACTCACCTAGAGGTACACCACACGGGCGTGGCACATAGGCATGCCCCTGTCGTGAGGTAGTTCAATTTTACTTAGAAAAAGATGTCGAAAGGCTAAGAAAGGCATTCCAAAGCTCTATATAAAGGCCCTAGGAGGCAACTTCAAGGGGGTAGTTTTCTCCTATCAAAAAGGAACTTATTTCCTGCCAACACAGAGAGTAGAAGCAAGGAATTACTCCAGCGAAAGCCGATTGATCCATCTCAAAAGCTGAATTCTTCCTCAAGACTGAATATCTCCCTTCAATTACCTCCAAGGGTTTTTGGGTTCTTTATGTTTTGTTATTTTCTTTTTTCTGAGATGCTTTCTTTTATAATCATGAACTAAATCCCCCAAATACTTGTGGGGGATGAAACCTAAGACAGATCTTGTTATTATTTTCTCTTGAATTATATGATAAATATTTGATTTGTTATTAATTGTGTTTTTAACTCTTAAATTGATATTTCTGTGATATGGGTTTAAGTCAAATGTGCTTATGTAGAGTAGCAAAAGTCCTTGTTTAAGAGTAGATCCAACATAATTAAGCGGAGTTGATCACAATCCTAGACATAGGATGACGAAAATCTACCGGATTCGAGTCAAATCTAATATGGGATCCACAGATTGAGTTAATGCAAGACTAGGGGTTTATTAGAAAGGGATTTCAATTAATCAACCTAGGGTTAGTTGTTCTTTTTCTCGAAGGAGATAGAAACATAATTTAGGGATCTCTACGGATCAATCAAATGAAGAAATCGTCTAGTTTAGAGTTAGATAACAAGTGAAGTCTAGGTGGATTCTTCCTTAGGTATTGTCTTTATCATTTAGTTTTCCCAAAGTAATTCCCCAATTTACTTTTTGCCGCATCCTTAGTTTAGATTAGATTTAATTAGTTTACACAAAACCACTCTTTATTTTTAGGCTAGATAAAAGGAAGAAAGTTATTACTAGTACTTTTAGTTCCTTCGATTTGATATTTCGATCTTGCTACTAACTATACTACTATTCGATAGGTGCGCTTGCATTTTATCATGATAATAGTTAGTTTCTAGATACGATCAATTTTATTACTTAATCAAAATCACGAGATCAACAGAGCTTTCAGCCAATCGAAACTTTTCTAACACTTATCAGACCATTCAAGCTTTATACCTTTTTGTAGCAATCTGGTCATTGGTATTGCTATCACAAAGAAATCTTTTACGAAACGTCTGTAATAACCAGCAAGTCCCAGAAAACTACGGACTTTCGAAATATTTCTCGGGGGTTTCCAATCCAAAATAGCTGAGATTTTGCTTGGATCAACCCGGATACCTGATGCAGATACAATGTGACCCAGAAAACTAACTTCGTGTAACCAGAATTCACATTTGCTGAATTTTGCATACAATTGCTTATCACAGAGTGTCTGAAGTACAATTCTTAAATGTTCAACATGTTCACTTTCATTCCTCGAGTAGATCAATATATCATCAATGTAAACAACAACAAATTGATCTAAATACAGTCTGAAAATTCTGTTCATTAGATCCATAAACACAGCAGGAGCATTCGTTAATCCAAAAGGCATAACTAAGAATTCATAATGCCCGTACCTCGTTCAGAAAGCTATTTTCGCAATGTCAAAATCTTTCACTTGCACTTGATAATAGCCTGACCTCAGGTCTATCTTCGAAAATACAGAGGCACCTTTCAATTGATCGAACAAATCATCAGTTCAGGGCAGAGGGCATTTATTCTGTACAGTTACTTTGTTGAGCTGACGGTAATCAATACACATTCTCATCATGCCATCTTTCTTTTTCAAAAACAAAACAGGAGCACCCCACAGTGAAAAACTCGGTCTAGCAAAGCCTTGATCAGCCAATTCTTGTAATTGCGTCTTTAATTCTTTCAATTCGGTCGGTGCCATTCTATACAGAGCTATTGAAATTGGAGCAATTTTTGGAACCAATTCAATACCAAACTCAACTTCTCGAATCGGAGGCAAACCCAAAAGTTCTTCAGGAAATACATCGAAAAATTCATAGACGAGAGGCACATATTCAATCTTTTTATCAAACACCTTAGAGTCAATCACATAAGCAACGTAGGCTTTAGAACCTTTTCTCACATATTTCTGAGCTTTTAATTCAAATATCACAGTTGGTAAACCATTCAATTCACTAGACTCAATTCGAACAATTTCACCATTTTTACCTCTCAAATTGATAACTTTTCGCTTGCAATTAATAACGGCATCTTGCAGAGTTAACCAGTCCATACCTAGAATTATATCAAATTCATTAAACGGCAATAACATCAAGTCAGCAGAGAAGCAGATATCTTGAAGCATTAAAGTACAATTCTTGCAAACCTTATCAACCAGGACACTTTTGCTTAAGGGGTTTGATACTCTAATTACAAATTTAGTAGACTCTATAGGCAAAGTCTTACTATATGCTAAATTCACACAGATATAAGAATGTGTTGATCCAGGATCTATCAAAGCAATCATAGAGGTATCATAAAGAGTAAAAGCACCAGTAATCACATTAGGAGACGAAGCTTCTTCACACACTCGGATAGCATAAGCTCTAGCTGGCGTTCGAGTTTCAATTCGCACAACCGTATCTTTAGTAGTTCTTTGACCCACACTAACATTTCTTGTGTTTTTGGGAGTTGTACCTCTAACGAAAGCATTACTCGATCTCAAATTTTGCACTATCCCTTGTTCAACAGATTTAGGGTAGTCTCGAACAAAATGATCCAGAGACCCACATCGAAAATAGGCTCGGTCTTTTAATCTACAACTTTTAAGATGTCTTTTGCCACAATATGCACACTCGGGTTTCTCAAATCTAACATTCTCGACACTAGCAATAGATGTAGCAGGAGTTCTAAAACTTGAACACAATTTATCACGGTCTCTGCCCGAATGTCCCATGTTAATCTTCGAATAGTTAGAATCATCTTGAAACTTCTTTGACACAGACTGAAATGATCTACCTAAAGATCTCTTCCAAACTTCTCTAGCTTCAGAATCAGCTTTCTTCGTTTCTCTATTAAGTTCTTCGACTTTACAAGCCCTTTCAACTAACACAACAAACTTATTCAGATCGAGAAATCCAACCAGAAGTTTAATGTCTTCATTCAAACCTTCGACAAATCCTTTACACATAATGGTCTCTAAAGCTACACATTCCCCTGCATACTGGCTCAATCTTATGATTTCTCGTTCGTATTCTGTAACAGATTTGCTACCTTGTTTTAGTTCAAGAAACTCTTTACGTTTCTGATCAATAAAGCGCTGACTGATATACTTCTTTCTAAATTCAGTCCGAAAGTAATCCCAGGTGATACGTTCACTCAAAACCATAAATGTCAATGTTTTCCGTCAATGGTATGCCAAATCTCGCAACAATGAAACCGCACTTTTAACACATTCTTCTGGGGTACATGACAATTCATCACGAACTCGGATCGTGGTTTCAAGTCAAAATTCAGCCCTCTCTGTATCATCATCAGTAGTAGCTCGAAACTCTTCAGCCCCATACTTTCTAATCTTGTCTATTGGAGGCCTACTCAGACGAATCTGATTAACCATAGTTGGTACAACCAGAGTTTGTTAAGGAACAATCGGGGTGGGGGTTGTTGAACAGCCGGATTTGTCTGGACATACTGAGTGAACCACTCATTCATCATTTGGAAGAAAGCTTGTTTAGCTTCTCCCTCATTGTCACTTTTAACCGGTCTAGAATCAGATATAAGGCATGTATAGCTAGACTTAAACACGCTACGTTAGTCCTAGAATCGACTAAATTGTGGCTCTGATACCAATCAAATGTAGCGCCCTATCCTGTAATTGTTGCCAGAATAGGTAAGGGGTCTTATTGGATATTCGGAACAGATCGGAACAGAATATTCACAGATTATAACAAGATTCAAACATAAAGTCCCTTTTTGGAGATCCAAAAGACCTTAAACAAGCAATAAGATAGGGTTAGGACTAAACTAAAAACATTCATAATCTTCAAAACACTTACAAAATTTTACAAATTAAGGAGGTCACACGCCTGTGTGACCAAGACGTGTACCTCACACGATTTAAGCATGCCCATGCACCCAAGTCATGTCAAAACAGAGCCAGTATACTGACTTTTTACCATGGCCACAAGACACGCCTGTGTGTCCTGGCCATGTGAGTTTTTGTGCCATTACTGGAAAATTAGCACGGCCATAAGGCACGCCCATGTACCCTAGCCGTGTGGCACTAAGCAGACTTGATATAAGTCATATTTTCCACCCATTCAGGTAAATTCACAAACATACCAAAAACTCAATTTTACCTGCACAAAACCGATCAGTTCTAGGTTTAAAACCTTCGTTCCAATGAACAAAACATTCATATACTAATCTCATGCCAAAGAATAACAAATTCATAAGTAACAATCAAGGCTAAACTCATGATGCCTAACTCTTTCCTATCACATTCAAACTTAGCATTCAATCTACAACTTCATGACAAAAATCATCTATTTTTATAAGATCATTCATCCATCATTATCAACCCAAAACTTGTACCATTTCAACATACCAAGACCCAAGCAAGTGTATAACCATAATTTAACCATATCATAAGACATTTATATACATGCAACTCAAAATCATAACCTAGCCATTCTAGACTATACATGTTATATTTAAACTTTGTACATTCAACAGGTACCAAAATCGAACTTGATAGTGTGATGATGATCCTTGACTATCCCCGAGCCCACAATAGCTATGATATCTGTAAAATAGTCGAAAGAATAAACAGAGTAAGCTACAATGAGCTTAGTAACCCAAATACAACTATATGCACTTCATAAATACAATATAATGACCATCTCACATAGATAATTAACAAACCAGATACACTCTTTTCAACACTTACTCCTTGTTCCTAAATAGCATACCTTCCATAGTCAAAATTTCAATACAAAACAGATGTACCTGAGTTAGACACATAAGGAATGCATTCATTCATTTCTTGGAATTTCTCCTCAAATCATTCAGAAATGTTACAGAGCTTATATATCTCATACAATGTCGACGTTCCCGACATGGTCTTACATGTCATTCAATATCGATGCCACTGTCACGGACAAGGTCTTACACGAAACATATATGATGCCAGTGTCCCAGACACGGTCTTACATATGATTCTCTAATCAATGCCTACGTCCTAGATGAGGTATTACATGACATCATTTTACTATTACTTAATCAGAATTGACTCGGAACTAATACATCAGGCTCTCACGGCCATCCAAACACAGTTTATAATTCATGAATATATATATATCTAACATCGACATAATGCATATTTGTATATTGACTTACCTCGTACGGATTTAGACGGATTCAAACTGACTATTCAATGATTTTGGACTTCCCTTGATCTAAGTCTGATTTTCTTTGTTCTTGATCTAAATCAATCCAAATTCAACCATTCAATCATTCATTTCATTCCATTCAATCCATGAATACAAATTTAGGGCATTTTGCATTTAGCCTTCACAGTTTCATACTTTAACAATTTAGTCCCTAACTCATGAAATGATCAAATTCACAAAGTTCTACCGTACAATGGACTAGTCAAATTTTCATGGCTTTCATAAAAGCCAACTTAACACTTTTATTTCACCTTTTAGTTCCCTTGAAACTTAATTTTCACAATTTAGCCCATATAGCTCAATTTCATCAAAATTTCATGGCAAAACATGTTTATTCAATACCTATCCATCATAACTCAACCAAATTCATCACAAAGCTTCAAATAGCATCAATGTCACTATTCATTATCTTCATCAAAAATAGAACTTGAGACATGGGCATGAAAGATTTCGAAGTAACGATCACAGAAACATAACAATCATCAAAAACGGATTAAAAACGAACCTTTAATCAAGTTAGAAGCTAGTCGAATGCATGGAAGCTCTAAAACCTTTCTTTTTCTTTGATTTCAGTGATGGTGGATGAATAATAATGTAACGCCCTGATTTTTAAGATTTTCAAGTTTTGTGAATTTTAGTGAAGTCTTAAAAATTTTGGTGTTCTGAAGGTTAGAAATGTGTTTAAATGTGATAGTGGGCCTTTAGAAGGCCCAAGCTTAAGTTAAAATCCGGTAAAATATTAAGTTTGGATTTTCAAGTGAAAGGGAACTTGGTGAAGTGGGCCTTTAAGAAAAACCAGGTAAATCATGTCACAAAGAGAGCTTTGGTAAAGTGGCAAGGTGGCGCCACTAAGTTCCTAAAAAAGTGGCACCTAAGTGGGTATTCAAGAACAAGGGTTCGAGTTGTAAGGTAAGCGTAGCGTTCTTTTTAATTTTTAGACATGTGCCGGGCATGTAACCAACTCAAGTGAGAATTGGCAAGGGCTTTAGGGGCTTGGGCTGATTATTCAAGTGTGATATTAGGGTTACATCTTTCTCTATTTTCTATCATGACAATTAGGGTTAGCCACCTTAGGAGTTATTTTTCTTTTTTCAGTCAAAAAGCCGAAACTTGCCTCTCTAAGAGCATCTAGCCGATTTCTTCATCTTCTTCTCCTCTACCATCTTTTTTTCTCTTTTCTTTTCACCCTGTTGATCTTCTCCTTAGCCGAACATCCTTTCTACTCAGATCTACTCTTTCTTTCGATTTCATCCCTTCAAAAACAACCATAGCTGATTGTCAAAAGTGTCGAAATCCTGAAATAAAACTCACCTTTGTGCCGAATTCCCTAAGCCAAGATTTCTCAACTTTCTTTCATTCTTTTGGCCAAATCTCACTCCTTCTATGCTCTAAATCCCTGTCGACAACACCTATACTAAACTCCCCATACTGAATCATCTTCTTCCTTACCATTTTAAAAGCCGAAATCACCATTAGTTTAGGGAGATAGCCTAAAATTTTAGATCTCAGATATAAGGGTTCTATTAACATTTAAGGGTCAGATTTACATTAGATCTACATAGGAATCGAAGAGAAATAGTTGGTAAGTGCTTAACACCTCAGATCTGTACATTACTTCTTGTTATGGAAATGCCGAAGTCCCTAGAGGCTTAGGGAGGTTGTCCTTTGGGCTCTAAGACTCTAAGGGGGGTTATAATAATTGATTTGTTTGGTGTTAGTGTGACTTGGAGACTGCTGACAAGGGTTGACTTATCGGTACAACCAGATCTAGGCATTAAGGAGATCGAAGTCGACAAATTAAGCGTTCTTGGCCATTAAGGGTGATGGCCGAATATCTAAGTGGGATTTTGTGAAGTTTCGATTTAGATTGAAGTATTAGTATGATCTCATCTGTTTAGGTGATTGTTGTAGGAATAAGCACGTGGAGGGTTACGGTGATAGAACTACAAATCAGGTGTGTGCTTCGAACACCTTCATTATTCAAATCGGCAAAAGCCGAAAAGCCGAAATGCCGAAGTTTCAGCATTTCAAGGGCTTGTAAGCGTGCGAATGTTCTCAAGTTGGTAGGGATAAGTTGGATTTGGAACCGGAACTGGTAGGAGAGTTTGCCGCAGAATTTTGGGTACTTTGGTAAGTTAGGCCTCGGTGGGCCAAATATGGGCCCAATGGGCTTTTGAGCCTATTTGGGATAAGAATAGGTTTAAAGGTAACAATATGGACTATAACCGTAAAAACTATTAAAACGAATAATGGATTAATGATTAGAGCATAAAAGGGCCTAGTGGGCCAATTGACATGGTAGGGCCCATTAGGGGTTCTAGGGCTTAAGAACTGAAACTGTTAAACTGGATTAACTGATTTACCGTAACGACTACTAGATTGGTAGAGGCTGTAGTAAGCATGAAAACAGAAATAAGAAAACAAAATTACTGAAATCTTCTTAGGGTGAGAAATTACTGTCTTGCCCCTAGGTGGAAAATTACCATTATACCCCTAGGGCTAGAATCAACTGTACTGTTTGACATGACTATTTCTATTACTGCATATCATGATGTATTTATGACTGATGCATGGGTTGGGTTTCTATTGGAGGAAGTGTGAGTGGCCCTGCCACGTTACTGAAAAGGGCTATGCCTCATACTATTTCTGAAAGAGGCTTTGCCTCGTATACCGTTTATCTGAGCAGCTATGCTGCGACTGTGGTGTGTGGGCTGGGTGGGTCTAGTTATTCCCCACATGGTGTGTTGGCTGGTATAGGTGGTGTGTAGTGGTTGGTGGGTTGAGTAGTCTCCCCCATTGGGTTGCATTCATACCGTTATACTGTACTGTACTGTTATGGGCCTATGGGCCAAACTGTTATCTAAATAGGGCTTCAGCCCAGTATTTGTTATCTGAATAGGGCTTCAGCCCAGTATCTGTTATCTGAATAGGGTTTTGGCCCAGTATCTGTAATCTGAATAGGGCTTCGGCCCAGTATCTAACTGAGACTGGTTAGGGCTTAGGCCTAGTGGGCTCGAGCCAATGTGGGCTTTGGATGGTTTCTGCACACACTGAGTTTTCCCAAACTCACCCTTCTCTTTCCATCCTTGCAGGTGAGCCCTAGATCCTGTCTTGGTTGCTGGGGGGATTCAGAGTGGCCACGAGAATTGAGTACGGTTTGAAAATAAGTTTTACTACTTTATATTTCTAATTATCGGTTTCTACTTTTAAATTTGTTTATGGGCTGTAATAAGGCCACTATAACTGTTTTATTTGGGATTTTCAATTGATTTACTTCGATTACAAATAACACACATGTTTTCAAAAAGTAAATGAACGTTTTCTTAACCAACCTGTTATTACAAACGACTAAGTAAGATAATAAAGCTAAAATGAATTGTTTAACAAATGGAATAGTGATTAAATTGAATAACTATTAAATCGGGAATTTCCAAACCAAGCATTGCCTTTCAAAACTCAACAACAGACTTAGTAAATAGGTGGCGTAGGATGGTTTAGGTGATGTAGCACACCAAAATGGCCATAACGTCTGGGCCAGGTTTGGGGTGTTACATTTAGTGGTATCAGAGCCTGGGTTGCAGCAACTCGACTGTGGATCGGGTCCAAAAGGGGTTTTCAAAAAAAATTTTTAAGCTCATAAAGGGTATTTTTGGAAAAAAAATCAGATTTTCTGGAAAAATTTTTGTTTTCGAAGTGATTTTTTTCAAAATGGTCTTTTCTAAAATATGTTTACAGAATTGTTTTTTTCTGAAATATCTAAAATTTTATGAATTTTCTAGAATCTGGTACTTCAAGAGATGGCACACTGAATCCCCGGTACCAAGTTGTAAGTATTTCCTGCCTTAAATTCTGTACTGTACTGAAAATAAAACTGTAGTTTGTACTGAGCCTTAGATATAATACTATAGGTAAGGTAGTATTAAGGCTATAAAACTGAGACTGTAGGGTAAACTAAACCCTAGGAAACTGAGACAGTAGCTAGCCTTAGATATTCTGTAATAAACAACTGAAACATTAACTGATGTCATAAAATTCGTACCTCAGATAATCGATATGAGTACAAGAATTGTTCGGGGACGAGGCCGTGGACGTGGTCGAGGTAGCGCTCAAGCTAGATCTTCGTCTTCTAGGCACATGCCAGCTGAGGAAGTGTGAGCTCCGCCAGCGACGGAGACTGGATCTTATGATAGGGCTGTAGGGGACGACGCTCTATCCCAAGCCATGCTGAGGGTATTAGAGAAGGTCGCTGGAGCAAGCACTGGAACTGTGGCTAGAGGGTCTATATCTGAGCGACCCGGGCTAACGGAGCTGAGATTTTTAGGGGCATATCTGGAGTAGCCCCGAATGTGGCTGAGTATTGGTTGGAAGCCACAGAATGAATAATAGACGACCTGGACTGCTCAGTGGAGCAGAAATTGAAAGGAGCGGTGTCATTGTTGCGAGACGAGGCGTATCAGTAGTGGATCACTGTGAGACAGGGTACCTCAGCTGATGGGGTAACTTGGGAATTTTTTAAGAAATCCTTCAAGGCGAAGTACGTTGGAGCTAGTTATGTGGATGCACGTAAGAAGGAGTTACTGAACCTGACCCAAGGTGGTAAGACTGTTGCTAAATACAAGGCAAAATTTCTGCGACTGAGTCGGTATGCTAGTGGTATTGTTTCCACTGAATATGAATGCAGCGTTCTTTTCGAGGATGGCCTAAGAGATGAGCTGAGAGTGTTGATTGCACCGCAGAGGGAATGCGACTTTGCTGCACTAGTGGAGAAGGCTAAGATAGTCGAAGAGGTAAAACGAACTGAGCGTCAGAACCACGATAGAGATCATAATCGTTTCAAGAGAGATTCTAGATCATTTGGTGCTGCAAACAGAAATTTCAAGAGTACTAGAGTAGAGGAACTAGTGCGAGTTGTGCCAGTGAATGTTGTTAGACCACAGGCTTATGGAGACTGTGGCAAAGTTCATGGAGGAGAATGCTGGAAACGTAGTGGAGCTTGTTTTCGTTGTGGGCCTAAGGATCATTAAGTTAAGGACTGCCCATAGAAGCCAACTCAGGCTCAAGCTATTGATCAGAGGGTTGCTCATCCTGCGCGAGGAGGACTACCACCGCTAAGGGGTCGTGGTCAAGGTAGAGGAGGCAATGGTAATGGACATGGTCGTGGAGCACCTGGCAGGGGTGCTGGTAATGCTGAGGCTTGTCAGCCAGCCTTAGTGTATGCTGTTCGCCGTCGCGATGAGGGTGATGCACCTGATGTTATAACTGGTACGTTCTTAATATCTCATACACCATATACTGCTCTAATTGATGTGGGTTCGATGCATTCGTATGTTGCTTGTGAAATTTCTAGGTCGTTGGGTGTGCATTCTAAGGAGAGTGTGAGTGGGGTCACAGTAGTTAGTCCTTTAGGTCACTCTGTTAAAGTAGACAAACTATTTAGGGAAGTGCCTTTAGAGACTCAGGGTAGGATCTTTACTGGAGATTTAATGGAGCTACCTTTTGGAGAATTCGACTTGATTTTGGGCATGGACTGGTTAACCAAGCACAAGGCAACGCTGGATTGCGCGGCCAAAGGAATGGTATTAAGAACAACCGAAGGTGAGGAGGTGATGGTTATTGGTGAACGTAAGGACTATTTGTCCAATGTGGTTTCTACCTTAGGGGCTGAAAAGTTGATGCGCAAAGGTTGTGAAGCATACTTGGCATTCGTAAGTCAAACTGAACCCGAAGGGGTGACAGTGGAGACAGTGAGGACTGTTAATGAATTTCAAGATGTGTTTCCTGAGGAGTTTCCTGGATTACCTCCTAACCGAGAAGTTGAATTTGGGATCGATCTATTGCCTGGAACAGCTCCAGTGTCCATTGCGCCTTATAGAATGGCACCAAAGGAGCTGGTGGAATTGAAAGCCCAGATTCAAGAGTTGTTAGATAGGGGCTTCATTAGACCGAGTGTGTCTCCGTGGGGAGCACCGGTGCTATTTGTGAAAAAGAAGGATGGAACGATGCGTATATGCATCGATTATCGCCAGTTGAACAAACTGACGATAAAGAATAAGTATCCTCTGCCGAGAATCGATAATCTGTTTGACCAGCTTAAAGGAGCTTCAGTGTTTTCCAAGATCGACCTTCGATCTGGATACCATTAGTTAAGAGTAAAGGAGGTGGATGTGCATAAAATAGCATTCAGAACTCGTTGTGGTCACTACGAGTTTTTGGTTATGCCCTTTGGATTGACGAATGCACTGGCAGCTCTTATGGATTTAATGAATCGAGTATTCCAGCCGTACTTGGATCGATTCGTGGTCATCTTTATTGATGATATATTGGTGTATTCAGAGACAGAAGAGAAGCATGATGAGCATCTTCGAATTGTCCTGCAAATTCTGAGAGAAAAGCAACTGTATGCGAAATTTAGTAAGTGTGAATTTTGGCTACAAGAAGTGACTTTTCTAGGGCATGTTGTTTCTGCTGAGGGAATTAGGGTGGATCCTCGCAAGATTGAGGTAGTCTTGGACTGGAAGCCGCCAAGGTCAGTATCAAAAATTCGTAGTTTTCTAGGTTTGGCAGGCTATTATAGAAGGTTTGTTGAGGGGTTTTCTCTCATCGCGGCTCCGTTAACGAAATTGTTAAGGAAGGGAGTAGCCTTTATTTGGACTGAGAGGCAGCAAGAAGCTTTTGACAAGCTGAAAAAGGTGTTAACTGAGGCACCAGTGTTGATTCAGCCAGAATCTGAGAAAGACTTTACGGTTTATAGCGATGCTTCACATGTGGGATTAGGTTGTGTATTGACGCAAGAGGGTAAGGTGGTTGCTTATGCTTTGCGAATAGCTTAAGTCTCACGAGGCGAATTACCCTACGCATGATTTGGAGTTGGTAGCGGTGGTATTTGCATTTAAAATCTGGAGACACTACCTTTATGGGGAAAAGTGTATTATATACACTGACCATAAGAGTCTCAAATATCTGTTAACTCAGAAGGAATTGAATCTTAGGCAATGGAGGTGGATAGAGTTGCTTAAGGATTATGACTGTTCGATTGAGTACCACCCGGGCAAGGCGACTGTAGTGGCTGATGCATTGAGCTGAAGGACCGTTGCTGAGTTAAAGGCGATGTTTGCTCGGTTGAGTTTGTACGATGATGGGAGCTTGCTAGCAGAACTACAAGTGAGACCATCTTGGACTTATAAAATCAAAGAGTTACAGTTGAAGGATGATTCTTTGATTCCTCGATTTTAGCAAGTTAAGAATGGTGAGAATGAGGATTTTAGACTGAATTCTGATGGGGTTCTTTGTTTCCGTGGGAGAATTTACATTCCTAAGGACTCTGATTTAAAGCAGTTGATTTTGGGAGAGACTCATGGTGGACCTTGTGCTATGCACCCTAGAGGTAATAAGTTGTATAGAGATTTGCGAGAAGCGTACTAGTGGCCTGGACTTAAGCGAGAGGTGACTGATTTTGTTGGGAAATGTCTGACGTGTCAATAAGTTAAAGCTGAGCACCAACTGCCTTCTGGATTGTTGCAGCCAGTAAAGATTCCGTAGTGGAAGTGGGAAAGAGTAACGATGGATTTTGTGAGTGGGTTTGACACCTTCGAAGAAAGACTCTGTTTGGGTAATCGTGGATAGATTGACGAAGTCTGCTCATTTTATACCGGTTAGAACCGATTATTCACTTCAGATGTTGGCCAAGCTGTATGTAGCAGAGATAGTGCGTTTGCATGGGGTGCCAGTTTCGATAATTTCTGATCGAGATCCTAGATTTACATCTCGATTCTGAAAGAAGTTGCATGAAGCGTTAGGTACGCGATTGGACTTCAGTACTGCATTTCACCCTCAGACAGATGGTCAGTCTGAGAGGGTCATTCAAGTGTTGGAAGACATGTTAAGAGGATGTGTTATCGACTTTCATGGTAGTTGGGAAGATTATTTACCGTTGGCAGAATTTGCATACAACAACAGTTATCAATCGAGTATTCAGATGGCTCCATATGAGGCACTTTACGGGCGAAGATGTCGTACTCCTACATGTTGGACGGAGTTAGAGGAACGTCAAGTTCTTGGACCAGAGTTGATAGCTGATACTGAAAGTAAGGTTAAGCTGATTTGAGATCGATTAAAGGAAGCGTCTGATCGACAGAAGTCATATGCTAACCTTAAGCGCAAGGAAATTGAATTTGCTGTTAGAGATATGGTATTTCTAAAGGTTTCACCATGGAAGAAGATCTTGAGGTTTGGTAAAAAGGGCAAGTTAAGTCCGTGATTTATTGGGCCTTATCGGATTCTCAAGCGGATTGGGCCAGTAGTATATCAGTTAGAGTTGCCAGCAGAGTTGGATCGTATTCACGATGTTTTTCACGTATCTATGTTAAGATGATATCAGTCAGATCCTTCGCATATTGTACTGATGGAGAAGATTGCAGTAAATGCTGATTTGACCTTCGAGGAGGAACCTGTGCAAATCTTAGATCGTAAAGTCAAAGTCTTGAGAAAGAAGACAGTTCCGTTGGTTAAGGTGCTGTGGCGGAACCATGGTAGAAAAGAAGCTACATGGGAGCCCGAAGAAGCGATGCGTCAACAATACCCTCAATTATTTGGATCAGGTAAATTTCGAGGCCGAAATTTCTTTAAGGGGGTAGAGTTGTAACGCCCTAATTTTCGGGATTTTCGAGTTTTGTGAATTTTAGTGAAGTCTTAAAAATTTTGGTGTTCTGAAGGTTGGAAATGTGTTTAAATGTGATAGTGGGCCTTTAAAAGGCCCAAGCTTAAGTTAAAATTTGGTAAAATATCAAGTTTGGATTTTCAAGTGAAAGGGGACTTGGTAAAGTGGGCCTTTAAGAAAAACCGGGTAAATCAGGTCACAAAGAAAGCTTTGGCAAAGTGGCAAGGTGGCGCCACTAAGTTCCTAAAAAAGTGGCGCCTAAGTGGGTATTCAAGGACAAGGGTTCGAGTTGTAAGGTAAGCGTAGTGTTCTTTTTAATTTTTACATATGTGCTGGGCATGTGACCAACTCAAGTGAGAATTCGGCAAGGGCTTTATGGGCTTGGGCCGATTGTTCAAGTGTGATATTAGGGTTACATCTTTCTCTATTTTCTGTCATGACAATTAGGGTTAGCCACCTTAGGAGTTATTTTTTGCTTTTCAGTCAAAAAGCCGAAACTTGCCTCTCTAAGAGCATCTAGCCGATTTCTTCATCTTCTTCTCCTCTACCATCGTTTTTCCTCTTTTCTTTTCACCCTGTTGATCTTCTCCTTAGCCGAACATCCTTTCTACTCATATCTACTCTTTCTTTCGATTCAAAAACAACCATAGCCGATTGTCAGAACTGCCAAAATCCCGAAATAAAACTCACATTTGGGCCGAATCCCTAAGCCAAGATTCCTTCACTTTCTTTCGTTCTTTTGGCCAAATCTCACTCCTTCTACGCTCTAAATCCCTGTCAACAACACCTATACTAAACTCCCCATACCGAATCATCTTCTTCCTTACCATTCTAAAAGCCGAAATCACCATTAGTGTAGGGAGATAGCCGAAAATATCAGATCTCAGAGATAAGGGTTCTATTAACATTTGAGGGTCAGATTTACATTAGATCTGCATAGGAATCGAAGAGAAATCGTTGGTAAGTGCTTAACACCTCAGACCTGTACATTACTTCATGTTATGGAAATGTCGAAGTCCCTAGAGGCTTAGGGAGGTTGTCGTTTGGGCTCTAAGACTCTAAAGGGGGTTATACTAATTGATTTCTTTGGTGTTAGTGTGACTTGGAGACTGCTGACAAGGGTTGACTTATCGGTACAACCAGATCTAGGCATTAAGGAGATCAAAGTCGACAAGGTAAGTGTTCTTGGCCATTAAGGGTGATGGCCAAATATCTAAGTGGGATTTTGTGAAGTTTCGATTTAGATTTAAGTATTAGTATGATCTAATCTATTTAGGTGATCGTTGTAGGAATAAGCACGTGGAGGGTTTCGACGATAGAACTACAAATCAGGTGTGTGCTTCGAACACCTTCATTGTTCAAATCGGCAAAAGCTGAAAAGCTGAAATGCCGAAGTTCCGGCATTTCGAGGGCTTGTGAGCGTGCAAACATTCTCAAGTTGGTAGGGACAAGTTGGATTTGGAACCGGCCCTGGTAGGAGAGTTTGTCGCAAAATTTTGGGTACTTTGGTAAGTTGGGCCTCGGTGGGCCGAATATGGGCCCAATGGGCTTTTGGGCCCTTTTGGGATAAGAATAGGTTTAAAGGTAGCAATATGGACTACAACCGTAAAAACTGTTAAAATGAATAATGGAATAATGGTTAGAGCATAAAAGGGCCTAGTGGGCCAATTGACATGGTAGGGCCCATTAGGGGTTCTAGGGCTAAAAAACTGAAACTGTTAAACTGGATTAACTGATTTACCGTAATGACTACTAGATTGGTAGAGGCTGTAGTAAGCATGAAAACAGAAATAAGAAAACAAAATTACTGAA
Source organism: Gossypium stocksii (assembly GCA_020496765.1). Classification (NCBI taxonomy): domain Eukaryota; kingdom Viridiplantae; phylum Streptophyta; class Magnoliopsida; order Malvales; family Malvaceae; genus Gossypium; species Gossypium stocksii. Next base: position 42,817,558 of record CM035628.1, on the reverse strand, counting down.
ATACCCTTAGGGTGAGAAATTACTGTCTTGCCCCTAGGTGGAAAATTACCATTATACCCCTCGGGCTAGAATCGACTGTACTGTTTGACATGACTACTTCTGTTACTGCATATCATGATGTTTGTATGACTGATGCATAGGTTGGGTTTGTATTGGAGGAAGTGTGAGTGGCACTGCCACGTTACTGAAAGGGGCTATGCCTCGTACTGTTTCTGAAAGAGGCTTTACCTCGTATACTGTTTATTTGAGCATCTATGCTGCGACTGTGGTGTGTGGGCTGGGTGGGTCGAGTGATTCCCCACATGGTGTGTTGGCTGGTACGGGTGGTGTGTAGCAGTTGGTGGGCTGAGTAGTCTCCCCAATTGGGTTGCATTCATACCGTTATACTGTACTGTACTGTTATGGGCCTATGGGCCAAACTGTTATCTGAATAGGGCTTCAGCCCAGTATCTGTTATCTGAATAGGGCTTCAGCCCAGTATCTGTTATCTGAATAGGGCTTTGGCCCAGTATCTGTATTTGAATAGGGCTTTGGCCCAGTATCTGACTGAGACTGGTTCGGGCTTAGGCCCAGTGGGCTCGAGCCAATGTGGGCTTTGGATGGTTTCTGCACACACTGAGTTTTCCCAAACTCACCCTTCTCTTTCCATCCTTGTAGGTGAGCCCTAGATCGTGTCTTGGTTGCTGGGAGGGATTCAGAGTGGCCACGAGAACTGAGCACGGTTTTAAAATAAGTTTTACTAGTTTATATTTCTAATTATCGGTTTTTATGGGTTGTAATAAGGCCACTATAACTGTTTTATTTGGGATTTTCAATTGCTTTACTTCGATTACAAATAACACACATGTTTCCAAAAAGTAAATGAACGTTTTCTTAACCAACCTGTTATTACAAAAGACTAAGTAAGATAATAAAGTTAAAATAAATTGTTTAACGAATGGAATAGTGATTAAATCGAATAACTATTAAACCGGGAATTTCCAAACCAAGAATTGCCTTTCAAAACTCAACAACGGACTTAGTAAATAGGTGGCGTAGGATAGTTTAGGTGATGTAGCACACCAAACATGGCGATAACGTCTGGGCCAGGTTTGGGGTGTTACAAATAAGCAATTTCATGCCTTTTGTTTTGTTTAATTCATGTTTAAAAAGCCATTTATGAATTCGCCCTTAATTAATAAGCTATTTTATCAACCATTAAAAGGCTATCTATGTTACTTTCCACTATCCATGGTCAAATTGCAACATAAGGACCTTTTATTTAATAAGCCGTAGCAATTAAACACCTTTTATGTAACACTCTAAACCCGGCCCAGACGTTACGGCCAAGTCTGGTGTGTCACATCAACGACAAATTATTCAAGCTCCTTAGTTATTACGATTAGGGTGAGTTTTGCAAAACCGTTATTAAAGTTTTAAGAGTAAATCCCAGTTTAATTGTGAACGTCCTATCCACTACTATATTTTAGGGGTATTCCTTATTATAAAATTTAACTTTTGTTACTCGTTTGATACGTGTGATTGATTTTGAAAACGTTTAATTAATTTTAAGAAAACTCGCGCAGCTTTACTCAAATCATTAAAGTATAGTTTAACTAAATAATTGAAACCCAAAATAAAATAATTAAAACGACTTTATTACAAACCCAAACCAGAATAAAAATAATTAAAATAAATAATAAAATAAATAACTTAATTGAACTAGAAATGTAGTCTATGTGGCCGCTCTGAATCCCTCCAGCCCCAAGTCCCCCAATCTAGGGCTCACCTGCATGGATAGAAGAAAAAAGGCTGAGTTTGGAAACTCAGTGTGTAAAGAAAGCCCATCCGGAGCCCAAATTAGCTCAAGCCCACTGGGCCTAAGCCCTATCCAGTCTTAGTAATAACTGGGCCGAAGCCCTATTCAGTATTAGTCAACTGGAGCTTAGCCCTTTTTAGATAACAGTACAGCCCATAGGCCCATTTTAGTAACAAAACAGATATCATGCATGTATGCAAAGCCCATAGCCCATCTTATGTCCAACCGCTACACTCCACCCGTACCAACCCTACACACCATGTGGGGAATAACTCAACCCACCCAGCCCTACACTCCACAGTTGTAGCATAGCTGCTCAGATAACGTGCCCAAGCCACTAACAGTATAATGAGGCAAAGCCTCTTTCAGTAATATGAGGCAAAGCCCTTTTTAGTAAAACGAGGCAAAGCCCCTTTCAGTAATCGTGGCGATGCCACCTGCACTTCCTCCATCAATAAACCCAGTCGCATGCAACAGATAATTATGTCATGGCATACAGTGAACAGAAACATTAAAGCATGCATTTCAGTCAAATTTAGCCCTAGGGGTATAACGGTCATTTTGCACCTAGGGGTAAAACTGTAATTTCTCACCCTTAAGGGGAATTTCAGTAATTATACCAGTTTTTAGGGTTTTATGCACATCCCAGTTATTAACAGTCCAATTTCCATCTAAGCAGTTTATTTAGCCCATTTTAACAGTTTAGAGTTATTAGGCCATAAAACCCCTAATGGGCCCTACAAAATCACTTAGCTATATTGGCCCGTTTAGCCCAAATTCTATGTCTAGATTAACAGTTTTAACATACGAGTCACCAGAACCCACTTACCGCTAGTTTTCACCCAAATGGGCCCGTAAGCCCATTGGGCCCATATTCAGCCCATTGAGGCCCAAATTTACCGGAGTGCACGAAATCACGCACTCAACAACCTTACCGATTTCGGTTACAGATCTTACCACTTTTACTCGTCCCACAAGCGCCCGATGCTCGCAAGCCCATGAAATGCCAGAATTTTAGCATTTCGACTTTTCAGCTTTTGCCGATTTAGACTACAAGAGGGTGTTCTTTTACACACCTGATTTACGACGAACGCTAACGAGATCTCCCACGGGTATCCTATAATAGGTCACTTAACAAATTAGACTTACGAATGAATAATAACTAAAGTAATCTTGCTTACCATAATCGGCTAATCACCCTTAAGCCTTACCACACTTACCTTTGTCGAAACTAGGGACTAGATCTAGATTTAATCGTTCCAATGGTACAAGCCTCCTGCGCTCATTGCTAGATCATCCCTTTCCCAAAAAATACACATAAAACAAATTAAAAGAACTAACAATACTCTTTACTATAGTTGATAGCCTCCCTAAAGCATTTAGGGACTGTCAGCTTTTCTTAAATCCAGAAATATCACATGGAAAGAAGAGATCTGAGTACTTACCGAAGATCTACTAGTCACGAATGCTCCCAATCCTATTCTAATCCAGATCTGACGTAGGTTTAACCCTCAAACACGAGTAGAGTAAGAATCTAACTATTTTAGCTTTTGGATCTATCTTAGAGTATGTCTATTCGGTTTGAGAAGTAAATGGAAGAAGAAGAAAAGTGAAGATTCGGCCAATGAAGAATTCGGCCACACTAGTTTCGATTTTAAAAGAAGAATAGGAGTAGAAGAAAAGCAAAGAGAATAGAAGGAGAATGGCAGATTCGGTTTTAAAGAAAAGAAAAGAAGAGATGAGTGAGGAGAAGAGGTTGTTTCGGTTTGAGAAGAAAAAAAGAAAAGAAGAAAAGAAAAGAGATGAAAGAAGGGAGGAGAGGGTTTTTTAAGGACAATTCGGCACAAGGAGAAGGTAGGGGTCTAGGTTTCGGTTTTTAGGAAAAGAAAGAGGAAGGAAAGCAACCTAAGGGCACCTTGCCTATTTGACCACACAAGACGGCCCCTAAGTGCCAAACCCGAGAGCTCAATCCCCTACATAAATCGATACACACACCTATCCAAACTGTCGAATTAGGACTTCAAGAAAGACCCCAAAAGCATTCGGCCAACCTTTAGCCGATTATGCTACTTCACAGTCCTTTGGCTGGCCACTTCTTGCTTCAAATTGAAATTCCTAAAATCTCTCACCCTTATCCAACTTGATCCTATCTCCTGAGCAACTCAAACTATTCCCAACAGAGTTCCACTTGAGTTCTATCACATGACTTGCACATGTAGTAAAACTTTGCATATCATGAGACTTGAACTACTACCCTTGCACACACCCACACGCCACCTTTTTAGGTGCCTGGTGGTGTCCTTACTGCCACTCCACCACTGCTCCTTTTGTGTTCTATTTTCCCATCCTTTTTATTAAAAGCCCTCTTAGTCTAAGCCCTTCCTCTTCTGAATTCAAAATTTTAATTACTACCGGGTTTTAACCTAAGCTTAGGCCTTCCAAAGGCCCATTAACATACCCAAACACAACTTTGCCCACCCAACAAATAAAAACTAAAAATTTACAGAAAATCGCAGAAATCCCAAAAATTAGGGCGTTACATTTTATAAAAAAGAATGCAATTTTTGCATTTTCTGCAATTAAGTCCTTTCTCATAATTGAGCACAGAAATTGACAAATTAAATCACAAAAATTTCATAAAAGTTAATTCATATAATACAAGTAGAGAAATAATTTTAAAAAATTTTTCAGACTCGGATATGTGGTCTCGAAACCACTATTCTGACTGGGGTCTAAATCGGGCTGTTACACAGTAGCACATGTGTGCTCGTACGCTCGTGTGGCATCAACGCCCAACCTTTCCATTGCTTGGCTTTTTGGCTTTTTGGCTTTTGCTGTTATGTAGTTTAAATGGGATGTTTACACACCTGATTGCAAAATCAAGCGGATTATCCACGAGCGCCAAAGCTTATATTCCATTAAATTAAATCGTTAGTCTTCCAACCATTAGAACTCAAAAACTTTTAATCCCTCACCATTCATCACAACTTACCTTGAATGAACAAATATAGCTTTATTGCTCTCAAATGCTGACTAAAGATTGATCTAACATTTTTGATGACTATCTGCTTAGGCAACAAATTTTTATTAGACAAAATTGTTTACAAAAATAGTTTAAGAAAAACCCAACACTAAAGTTGTAGAATATTCGCCACACAAACCACTTACCCCCCAAATAATCCATTGATTGCTGAAAGGAGGATCCCGAGTCCCCTGGAGAAAACCTTTCACCCTTCAAGAATTTTGGAACCCAACGAACATATTTGAAATAGAAAGGATAGTGAATCAGTAACCAGAGATCAAACATTCGGTTTATCCAGAGAAGAAAACCAAGGAAGTAAGAACCAAAACCAAAATGAATGAGTAATCTTTACCCCAAAACCAAATAGTAGAAAAAGAAATATGATCAGATAATCGACCAACTATCAGAGACTAGCGTTAAAACAGAAACAAAATGAGAGGTAAGATTTAAAGTGTTCGGCCAAGTTGAGAAAGAAGAGAAACAATAGAGAAAGAATAAAAGATGAAGAAAAATAGAGTTCAGGGGGATGGGGAGTATTAGGCCAAGTCTTTAGAAACTAGAAAGGACTATCTAGAATAGTAGAGATAGAGAATGAAGAGGAAGAGAAACAGGGATTCCACTAGCCAAGAAAAGTAATTGAGAGAACAAGTGGAGTCTTTGGTCAGATCTTGGAAAGAAAATGAAGGAATCAATTGACTAATAGGAGAACTACTTGACAAGAGAAATCGACTAACATCCAAATACCAAAACGATTCACTTTGCACAAAAAAGAAACCAACACATTCGCCCAAAATGCAATATTCGGCCCCCACAACCAAAGCAAAAAAGAAAAGCAGCCTTCAAAAATAAAATGACTAAACCCATTCGGCACCAAGTCCCTATGACCGAATAGGCACCCCACATACTCCTATTTTTGGTCAGCAACTACCAACCTCACATCTCACATTTTCCAACAAACATCTCTCCATAAAATCCTCATTGATTTACTCCTCCAACAACTCCATTCAAATTCCTCAAGACCCATTCAACTTAGAGTTCCAAACCAACTCCGATACTAGCCGTCCCATGTAGCAAAATAAATACCCCTCACATGATTATGCCAACACTCGAACCTCAGACCCCTTGCCACACCTCTTGCGTAACACCCCAAACCCGGCCTAGACGTTAGGGCTGAATCTAGCGGTGTCACATTGGAGTGCCATTTTGAAAACCATTTTTCTTATTGAATAAAAACCCATTTGAAGATTAAAGCCTCTTTGTTAATTATAAAATCATGCTAAAACCTTATTACGACATTATCGGATATTTGTTAATCACATTCACACGTTGCTGCACTTAAAAACAATGTTTGTTGTGGAAGCTTAAAACCTGTGTTGCAGAAACGTGACGCTTTGAAAACAGTTAATGTTTTCAAAAATCATGCTCTATTTCCAACAGGTATAAATCTTAATAAATAAAATCCCAAAATAATAGTCACAAATTAAATAGGCCTTATTACAAAAATAAGTAAACCCAATTTGAAATTACTGTAAATCAAAGTCGAATGTGAAAGCAGATTTAGTTGTGTGGCCACCCTCAATCCCTCGCAGCACTAATCCACCTAACGCTGGGGATTACCTGTATTGTTAAAAGTGGGGTGAGTTTATGAAAACTCAGTGTGTAATCCCCTAGTATAAAAACAGTCAGTCAAAAATACAGAATACAGAAGCAGTTTAGGCTTGAGCCCATTATAACAGACAGTATCAGATGGGCCTTAGCCCATTATAGTAATAGAATCAGAATGCAGTATGTATAATGTATGATGCATATAATCCCACCCCAATCTAGCCAACACACCTCACTCCGTAACACCAACACACCATGTAGGGATAACATTAACCCACCCAGCTGACACACCAATATCGCAGCAAAGCTACCAAACAATAGAATCATAGCTTAGCTACCCGTAATCAGAATCGCAGCATAGCTGGCAGTAAGATAAGCAGCTTTAAGCCATCAATACAAGCTACTTTTGGTAATGTGAACGGCACTAAGCCATTGATAATATGCGTGGAACAAAGCTATCGGTAAAATAGACAGTACTAAACCATCGATAATATGCGCGGCATAAAACCCTCGGTACAATGGACAACACCAAGCCATTGATAATATGCTTGGCACCAAGCCATCGGTAAAATGTATGGCACTAATTCATCGATAGTATGAACGGTACAAAGCCATCGGTCAAATGAACGGCACTAAGCCATCGATAATATGAACGACACAAAGTCATTATTCGGTCTATAGTCATCTCGTGCGACCCGTAAGACCTTAACAGATTAGTACGAATATACAGCTTTAAGCCTTCGGTGGGTCCACAGTCGTCTCGTCCGACCCGTGTGACCCTAACAGATTAGTACTTCCTCTATAACAATAACCCAACCCATGCAGCAAGTCGTGCATGTATGCAAAACACATAAATATCACATAACATACTTAATCAATCAAACATCATATAAGGCATAACAGTCATTATACCCTATAGGGTTATTATAATCATTTTACTCTATAGTGGTATTACGGTCATTTTACGCTACAAGGGTATTACGGTCATTTTACCTTATAGGGGTATTATAGTCATTTTACCCTCTAGGGGTAATTCGGTCATTTTATGCTTCAGGGGTAATTCGGTCATTCTACCTTCTAGGGTAATTCGATCATTTACCCTCCCGAGTTAATTCGGTCATTTTACCCTCTAGGGGTAATTCGGTCATTTTACCCTCCAGGGGTAATTCGTTCATTTTACCCTCCAGGGGTAATTCGATCATTTTACCCTTTAGGGGTAATTCGGTCATTTTACCCTTCAAGGGTAATTTGGTCATTTTATCCTTTAGGGTAATTCGGTCATTTTACCCTTCGAGGGTAATTCAATCATTTTACCCTCTAGGGGTAATTAGTCATTTTACCCTCTAGGGGTAATTCGTTCATTTTACCTTTTGAGGGTAATTCGGTCGTTTTACCCTCTAGGGGTAATTTAGTCATTTTACCCTCCAGTGATAATTTGGTCATTTTACCCTTCAGGGGTAATTCGGTCATTTTACCTTTCGAGGGTAATTCAGGTCATTTTACCCTTCGAGGATAATTCAGTCATTTTACCCTCCAAGGGTAATTCGGTCATTTTACCGTCCAGGAGTAATTCGGTCATTTTACCCTTCAGGGGTAATTCGGTCATTTTACACTCTAAGGATAATTCGGTCATTTTATCCTCTAGGGTAATTCGGTCATTTTACCCTCTAGGGGTAGTTCAGTCATTTTACCCTCTGGTGATAATTTGGTCATTTTACCTATCGGGGGTAATTCGGTCATTTTACCCTTCGAGGGTAATTCGGTCATTTTACCGTTCGAGGATAATTCACTCAGTTTACCCTTCGAGGGGAATTCGGTCATTTTCATTAAAATGGATCTAAACTCACATACTGACCTAACAGTAGATCTATGATCATCTCGTGCACCTGAAACAGTCATAAAAGTGTAATTGGGCCCAAGGCCCAATATGTAGCCCAAGTGGGCCTATACGCTCGTGTGGCCCATCTGGCCCAAAATTAACCACGGTCATGCAACTACACAGCCCAGTCCATTATTTATCACAAAACATAAGATTCTACCGTGTAGGACCCATGGGCTCATTGGGCCCACACGACCCATTTTGGCCCAAAACAGTCTAAGCCCATGAGAATGCTCATGGCGGCCTCTGTGGTCTTACGCCCACGTTCGTGGGCTCGGTTTCACCGTACAAGCGTTCGAGCACTCATGTGACCTCAAAGCCCAACCTTCTGGCTTTTCGGCTTTTTTGCTTTCATCTATCTATAGTTTAAATGGTGTTAGTACCCAATCTTTCGGCTTTTCAGTCGACTAATAGATATAGAGTAATCTATACACACCTGATAGAAAATCACTTGGTAACGCCTTCACGTACCAACATTGATTGTATGAGATACGGCTTAAACCTCCTACATTGGTGACTAAGAATCGATCCCCTGTCCTTGTTGAGTATCCCCAAATATTCGATTGAATGCTGAAAGGAGGATCCAGAATCGCCTAAGAAACCCCAAAATCAATGATAAAAATTGAAGGATGAGGGGACAGTCGGCCGAATGTCAAAGGCTAGGTGTCAACAAAGAGTCGAACATGTAGAAATGAGAAGCATAGTATTCGGCTAGATAAAAGAATGAGGAGCCAATAAGTTAGGAGAAAAACCGAAAAGAAACAATGGAGGGGAAAAGAATAGGCAAGTGTATTCGGCTTAGAAGAGGAAAAGGAGGAAAAGGAGGAAAAGAGGAAAAGTAGAGGAAAAAGAAGGTTGGCTTCAAATAAGAGGGAGAAAAGAATGTTCAAGCTCACCAAGAAAAGGTAAAGGAACAATAAGGTCAAAACAAATAAGAGTGCCTAATCGGCCAAACAAAATCTACCAAAAGAGCAATAATGTGCAAAAAGAACCACAACCCCGAAAACAGAAAAGGTACCGGAAATGAACAGTAGGAAAAGAACTCAGCAAATGCTAAACTTCCCAAAATGTTCTCAATAGCTGAAACTAACAAGCATTCCCCTAGCCGAAATTCATGAGTAGCTAGAGTCCAAATTCAGCACTAACATTTCACAATTCAAATTCCTCCTTGATTTTCTCTTAACCTCCCAGATAATCTCCACAAATCTCTCCTCAACATCCTACATGACTTATTCAAATTCCAACCTTGCAGAGTTTCAGTTGATTTCTGCTTCTCACAAGGCAGGAATAGCAAAATAAATACCTTTTTTAGTAAGGCGTGACTCGAACACAAGCCCCTTTGGAAACACTAACACGCCACCTACCACTGAGCCACAGGTTCTTTTTGTGTCCTGTTTTATTCGCAACAATTTAAAAGCCTACAAGCCAAAGTCAGAGTTCACTTAAATAAGTAAACAAAAATTCTGCATACGCCAAGACTTGAACCTCAAACCTTACAGTTACACATCACGCCTCCTTGCCACCAGACCACAAACTCTCTTGTGTCATCCATTAACCATATTTATTTATAAGTCTATTGGCCCAAACGTCTGGGGTTTTACTCAATAAAAAAAATTTTTGCTAAAGCTTAAGTTTGAACCCAAGACTTCTCCAACACTTCTCAGGGCCTTTAAGAACTAAAACAGACATTTAATTGTGTCATTCCCTTACACAATTAATTACTTATGTACAACATCCTTATTGATCCATACTCAAGGCCTAATACTTCTAGGCCCAAAATTTAGGGCGTTACAATTCACCCCTCCTTAAAGAAATTTCTTCCTTCAAATTTCCAACTATCAGAATAGTTGCACGAACTAAACTACACCATTACGCTCTTGCTGTGCACTCTTATCCTAATAATACTAACACACACCCAAACATCTATCCATCGGAGCGGATAGATATCACACATAAACAATTTCTACATTTCCAGAATACACACCGAATAAATAATAGTATTTCAATACAATCTAATATCTAAAGAACTAACAGTATTTCTATCTACTGCATTTTAGTGCAAACAAGCAACAGTTTCAAAATGACTTACAGAATCGGCGCCGGAGAATCGGTGTGCCACACTTTTTAGAAAAATGTCTCAAAACACTTCACATATTTGAAAGCAACTCTTTGAAATCCCATATTTGAAAACCTATTCCCAAGCCGAGTTTTTGCAACTTGACTCTGATACCACTAAATGTGACACCCCAAACCCGACCTAAACATTAGGGTCGAATCTGGCTGTGTCACACTAGAGTGCCATTTTGAAAGCCATTTTTCTTGTTGAATAAAAAATCATTTGAAGGTTAGAGCCTCTTTGCTAATTATAAAATCATGTTAAAAACCTTATTACAGCATTATCAGATATTTGTTAATCACATTCACATGTTGCTTCACTTAAAAACAATGTTTCTTGCGGAAGCTTAAAAACCATGTTGCGGAAACGTGACGTTTTGAAAACAGTTAGTGTTTTGGAAAATAGCGCTCCATTTCCAACAGGTGTAAATCATAAAAAAAGAGGCCTTATTACAAAAATAAGTAAACTCAAATTGAAATTACTGTAAATCAAAGTCGAATGTGAAAGCAGATCTAGTTGTGTGGCCACCCTCGAGTCCTTCGCAGCACCGATCCACCTAACGTTGGGGATTACCTGTACAGTTAAAGGCGGGGTGAGTTTACGAAAACCATATGTGTAATCCCCTAATATAAAAACAGTCAATCAAAAATATAGAATACAGAAGCAATCTGGGCCTAACCCATTATAGCAGACAGTATCAGATGGGCCTTAGCCCATTATAGTAATAGAATCAGAATGCAGTATGTATAATGTATGATGCATATAATCCCACCCCAATCTAGCCAATACACCTCACTCCGTACCACCAACACACCATGTGGGGATAACATCAATCCACCCAGCCAGCACACCAATATCGCAGCAAGGCTGCCAGACAACAGAATCACAACTTAGCTACTCGTAATCAGAATCGCAGTATAGCTGCCAGTAAGATAAGTGGCTTTAAGCCATGAATACAACCTACTTTCGATAATGTGAACAGCACTAAGCCATCGATAATATGTGTGGCACAAGCCATCGGTAAAATGGACAGTACTAAGCCATCGATAATTGTTGCTTGTGATACGAACTCGTCTCATGAGTTGATCCGAGTCGTAATTGTTGCCCAATCGTTAAAATGGAGGAAGTATCGTTCTAAGAGAAGTAAGCTGAAATTGGCAAATAATAGGCTTTAAACAAAAAGGTTCAAAACGTTTCAAGGATGTTAAAGCTTTGTATTCGGCCGAGAATAAAGAAATAGGTGATTTTTAGATGACGAAAACTGAATAGGATGGAAATAGGCTTAAGGCTTAAGAATGAACCAATACTATAACAATATCGACTCGAGACTTATAGCAACTCTTAAAGTGGATAGAAGGATAGATAAACCATGACCTACTATCTATATGGAGATAGGAACCAATTGTTATAAAGGTGAACGTCACACTCGGTTTAAGAGTGATAAGTTCAAAAAGAAACAGGATGACGCCACTAGCAAACTGGATAAGTTATGCTGAGTCTAAAATGAAATAGAAGAGTTGAAAAACTCACAAAATGTTATAAACATTAATCAAAGGATCAAAGGTCTCTAACATTGTCCTTTTACAAGCTATTTATAGGCACTAATATGACTATTCAAATTCAACATTTATATCAGCTATTAACAAATATTAAAATTTGGTTATAACTCTTGATATACGTGGTATGAAGTAATAAAATTTTTAACAAATGATCACACCAGAAACTAACTATTATCACGATTTAAGGCAAGTGCACTTATCGAACAGTAGTATAGTACGACAAGACCGAGATATCGTACCTAAAGGAATTAAAAGTACTAGTACTAACTTTCTTTCTATTATTTAACCTAGAAATAAAAGGGGATTTTTATTAAAATAAACTAATTATTAGACTAAGCTAAGAATGCACAAAAAGTGAATTGGGGAAAAACTTTTAGGAAAACCGATTGCTTTGGACAATACTTAAGGGAGAATCCACCTAGACTTCACTTGTTATCAACTCTTCAACTAGACGAATTATTCACTTGACTTGATCTGTAGAAATATCAACTCTTCAACTAGAGGAATTATTCACTTGACTTGATCTGTAGAAATCCCTAACTTATGTTAATATCTCTCTTGAGACTAAAAGCACTAACCCTATGTTGATTAATTGAAATCTCTTTCTAATTAAAACCCCTAGTATTGCATTAACTCAATCTATGGATTCCCTTATTAGGTTTGACCCTAATCCGATAGATTTTCGTTGTCCTATCTCTAGGATTGCAATCAACTCTGCTTAATTGTGTTGGATCTACTCCTATGTAAGGACTTTTTCTCCTCTACATAAGCACATTCGACTTAAACCAATATCCCAGAAATATCAATTTAAGAGTTAAAAAAACAATTAAGAAAAAATGAAATATTTATCGTATAATTCAAGAGAACATAATAACAAGATCTATCTTAGGTTTCATCCCCCTTAAGTACTTGGGGGATTTAGTCCATGATTATAAAAGAAAACATCTCAGAAGAAATAAAATAACAACACATAAAGTGCCCAAAAACCTTGGAGGTAATTGAAGGGGGATCTTCAGTCTTGAGGAAAAATTCAGCTTTTGAGATGGATCAATCGGCTTCCCTTGGAGTAATTCCTTACTTCTACTCTCTATGTTGGCAGGAAATAAGCACCTTCTTGAGGGGAGAAAAGTACCTCCCCTTCGTGGGAAATAAGCACACCCTTGGAGTTGCCTCCTAAGGTCTTTATATAAAGTTTTAGAATGCCTTTCTTAGCATCTAAGCATCCTTTTCTGAGTGAAATTGAACTTCCTCACGACAAAGACACGTCTATATGCCACGCCCGTGTGGATCAAGGCCCAGGCCGTGCTTCGGCCTATTAAGGTGGCACGGCGTTGTGGTCTGGCCGTGTGAGTCGGGTTTGGGCCGTGTTCGAGCTTAAGGTGGCACAGTCGTGTGACACGATCGTGTGGAGAACCTCCAGGCCGTGTCGTTTTCATGTTTTGGCCCATTTTCTCATTTTTCAGCCCGTTTCTTGTTCTTTTCATTTCCCTATGCTCACCTGGGTATAAAACATGAAATAAAAGGATTAGTAGTAGCAATTTCTACAATTTCAATGGTAGTTCATCTAGAATTTAGGCTAAGCATGAGGTAAAAACATGTATAATTTATCGTTTATCAAATACCCCCACACTTAAGCCTTTGCTTGTCCTTAAACAAAATCTCAACTCACAATTAAGAATCTTTCTTCTCAACTTATAATCCTTATCAATAATGTTTCAAACTAATCCACAAGTAATCATACAATGAAAATTCAACCATAAAACATTAAAGTTTCAAACACTCTAAGTTGAGAACTTTATCACGGAAACATAGGGTTTCTCCCTTCTCTTAAGTAATCACCTTTCAATCAAAATCAACAAGATTTGACATCCTCACTAAAGATTCACTCTATCCACTCAAAGTGTTTAGGGTTCAAGAATTAAGCACTCTTTAGTCAACCTGAAAAGTTATTACCTTAGGCTTGCAAGAAAATCAAATCTCCACCACTATAGGTCTTTCAATGGTTGTAATGGGGCTTTGGTTAGGGGTGTTGTCACAAGCTGAAAAGAAGGGTTAGAATCAAGTTTGAATTGAAAAATCATCTAGCTAGAAAAATCTCTATCACCGGAACATATTTCTTGGGCTAAGTCTTATGATAACATCATTCTGGATTTGATAGCTTATAATAAAAATATGCAAAAATATTAAACTGTAACATGTATTACACTGACTTAACTATATATATAGTTTTTTTAAGAGCAAATCAAATATTTTTAATTACAAACCTTACAAACTAAAAAGGAGAGTAAAGCTAGATAATAATTCAACTCAAGTCTCGTCAAAAATAGGGATCAAAATAATTGAATGGAATTCAACAAAAACGGGTTATAGGTTAATATTAGAGGTACGTCAAAGAAATGGGTTGTTAGGCTCAACGGGGTTCACTAGGGTTTAATTTATGGAGGTAGGCTTTTATGGAGTAAGTGGGTTATACCTAGGTGTCTTTATCATCTCAGTGTATCAAATCAATGATGTGGTCTCGACATGTATAGTCAAAGCAAGTTCTAGAATAAAAAATCAGTATTGACTCACTCAAAGCAACAATAAAAGTGAGCACGAAAGAATGTATGCTCAAAAGGCTCAAAAATCTCACCAGAATTATGGCTTTTGATGTCAATCCTGCGAATTTCAAATCTCAAGATAACAATTAAAATTAGGGAAGATAGCCTAGAAAAATTTAAATTCTCAAAAATTTCAACTTATTATGCTTGATTCCCTAGTGTCTTTAAGTTTGAATAATCAAAGCATAAGCACCTATGTCTTAATTCTCAACATATCAACAAAAATCATAAATCAATCAGAATTAATTCCTAACAGGAGATTGAGGATAATGCAGAGAGTGAAAGTGAGAATTTGAAATGTTGAGAGCAATGTAAAATGTTAGTTTTTAAAAAATTTTAGGGGTTTTAAAGCAAATGCAATGACTGAAAGTAAGCTTCCCCCCCACACTTAAGATGTACATTGCCCTCAATGTACAAAGATACATTAGTAACAATAGAAGCATAATATCATAAGATAGGGAAAGAAATGAAACTCCTTGAATTGGATGAATTCCTTGAGGTGGTGGTGGCTATAGAGTATCTGGGACAAAGGAAGGTGCGGAGGTGGATACTCCGATGGTGATAGTGCTTGTTTGTCCACAGCTTTTATGTTGGGAGTGTAGGCTTTGGCGGTGTCAACTGGGTGAAGTTGTGGCAAGGTTCCCATTAGATTTTGGATTTGAGCTGTAGAGCTCCTTTGAAACTGCAAAGGCATTTATTAGTTTTGGGGAATTTGGATTAACAGAATATGTTTGTTTGGGGATAGCCGATATGAAATAATTAAAATAAAATAAACTAAGTTCTAAAAATACTAAAATTAAAATAATAAAAAAGGTAAAATAAAATAAAATGGAAAAATAAAAAGGAAAATAAAAGAGAAGAAAAGAGGATTAAGAAGTTCTAATCCTCAAATGGGTCGCGAGGTGGGGGCGACGATGAGATGTGTAGATGCTAGCATATCTGCTGAAGAGTAGCGTCAATGTGATCGAATCGTTGGAAGCACTGCTGCTTAAATTGTGTGAGGCGCTCGGATATGTTAGCATATGAAGCTACCGCATGAACTGGGTGGCGAGAGGGTGATGGCTCGGATGGTGCCACCTCCGGTGGTGGGACATCATCAGTAATGTCCTCGGGGTCCTCCTGCTCGGTATCTCAGAGTAGTTGGTGTTTTGGAGGATCGGTCCCACGTCAGCACTGGATCATCCTCATGTGTAGCATAGTTTGGATGCCCTATGAGGACATCTGGCCGACTAGTCTATACGAGGATGTCTGGGCCGCGGTATTGAGTAAGCTAAAGTAACGGGCTAGTTGAGTGATGTACAGCCCCGTCGAGATTACACCTCTCTAATGCCTCTCAGTCTGGTGCTGGATGGCATGAGCGATGAAGTAGGCGAGGTCGATCACATGAATGTGCACCATGCTCCATAAAAAGTAGGCATCGCAGGTGTTGACAACACTTGTGCTCTCGTGTCTGCCCGTCAGTGTGTGTGCGAGGAGGGCATGCAGGTACCTCAGAGATGGGGCGAGATTGGTCACTCTGGAGTGACTGGTGTCGTATACAGGCTAGCCAGGGCTAGGGCGTGCTAGCAGTTAACTGGGGAGACGTCGATGTGGCGGTAGAGCTTAGAAAGGTCCTCTTCCTCCATGAACTACTTAGTGTATAGACCGAGTGCTGTACCAAACTTCGGTACACTAAGCTGATGAGCGAGGCCCCCTAGACAGAATTGGATCATCCCAGGATCGTCATATCGGCTCATCACCATCTGGAGATGGAACGTGGAGCAGAACTCGAGGGTGAGTTCAAGATAGGTGGGCTCCACGATCTGGAAGAACTGCTCCCACGGGTCTATTGTTAACAAGGCCCAGACCTCATTGCTAGGTGGACCTGCTCTAAGGTGGCCCAGTCGATACATCTCCCTGCTTCTAGAGGTCGTGCTCGCAGAATCTGAAATAACTCCTCTTGGGAGATTTGCATGAATTGAATAAAAGGATGTCAGACTTCAGCACTGGGTCTCGATAAGGAACCACCAGGTCCTTTTCGCTTCTTTAAAGTAGGAACGATAGCTTTCTTTCCACTTGACGGTGACATAATTCCTAAAAACAAAAAGATATGCATTAGTCCTAATAAAAATTGAAACTAAAACATGAATATTAATAAGTTCTTAAGATTAAACGACAATTTAAGCAAAACATGAACATTTTGTATTGAAATGTTGATTTCATTAACCTAACTAATATAATCCACTCATTCTAATCGTGGCATGGATATCATTTTATACTAAGTGTTAACTACTCTAGATAAGTAAAAGTGGCAACCAAAGGAGAGTCTAAATGGCATCATGAATTCCTCTATAGTTGTGAGTATTCTAGATTGTTCATGCTAAATAAATGAATTTCCTAACAATAATTAAGTAATTAACTAAATGAATGAGGAAATAAAAAAATAAAATAGATATAAGACATTAAAATGAAGAGAAAAAGTAAGAAAAAGGGAATCGATTGAGTGGTTATGGGGTGGAACATGGTCATGGCGACATTACATGGGCGTGGTGGCATTGTGGAGGCCGGCGACGGTGCTAGGGATGGTGGGTATGGGAGTTGGGTTGAGAGGTTTTTAGGGTTTAGGTGAAGAAGAAGGTGAATAGTAGGCTGTTTATATAGGATTTTGGGTTACACGGGCATGGCACGCACCCGTGTGAGTCGGGGTTAGCCTATGTGGTTCAAAAATTAGGGGTTTTGGTGTGTCGATTTCGTAACACACTCCCGTGTTCCTAGGTCGTGTTGGGGCACATGGTTGTGTCGCATAGCCATGTCCTTCAATGTTCGCTTCTCCCATGACCGTGTAGGAGGTCACATGCCCGTGTCTGAAATGGCAGGTTCGACCACGGCCTTAGGGCATGGGCGTGTCGCACGCTTGTGTCTAATTAACAGGTTTGGCCATGATTTTGGGACACAGGGGTGTTGCATGCCCGTATCGATTTGTCAGGCTTGGCCACGGCCATATCGCACAGCCGTGGCTCTTTATCTCAGCCACGGTCTATGGCACGCCTGTGGGAATGACCATGTGACTCAAAAAACCTACATTCAAAAAGGGTTAGTTAATGTATTAGAGAACCTAAAACTAAAGAATTTACTAAGTTAGTGCTCGGGTTGCCTCCCGAAAAGCACTTATTTAGAGTGTAAGCTTGACTTTGCTTGCGTGTGTTGTTACTAGGGTTCATGGAGCTGAAGCTCCTCTATATTATTCTTGAAATCCTAACCTTTATAATGTTTAAGTCGATAACCATTTACCTTGAAAGTGCCGTAGTTCAGATGAGTTTCCTCGACTGTGCCGTATGGGAAGATTTTCATTACCGTGAATTAAGGTGTGTCACTTGTGTGTTCCTTTGAGTTCAAGATTCGAGGATTGTCTTCTCCTAAGATTACCTTATCTTCTACCTGGATTTGATTCGTTTTTACCTGAGGGTCATCTCGGTGATGCTCTAGGTTGGTGTGACATATTTTAGGCTTTTCATGATAACTCAGCCACTCATCTAGTTCCTCGACCTAAAGCATTCGCTTTTCAGGTGCGTCTCCCTTGGACGGGCTTGTCTATGGTTGGGTTGCCTTTATGTGGAGTGTATCCTACACAGAAGGTTGGGTGGTGAGTTCAGTGTTTTTACAAGGACTCGTAACTATATTATTATCAACAGTCTTAATCGAGTTTTGAGCTTGTAAAGTGACTTTTTCATCACCTACACGTAGTGTAAGTTCACCTGTTCCTACATCAATTATTGTTCTAGCAGTTGCTAAAAAGGGACGCCCTAGAATTAAAGGTACATTGCTATCCTCATCAATGTCTAAATTTATCAATTTTGAGAAGCACATCTTCAATTATTCCTTTTGCAAATCTAATGGTCTTATCAGCCAATTGGATGCTCAACTTTTTTTAGGTTTTCCAAGACCTAGTTGTTTAAACAGTTTATAAGGCATGATATTTATACTAGCCCCTAAATCATCTAAAGCATTTTTTGTGTCTAGGCTACCAAGTAAACAAGGAATAGTAAAACTCCCTGGATCTTTTAGTTTGTTGGGTAGCTCATTCTGTAAAATGGCTGAGCATACTGCATTCAGCTCCTCGTGAGATTTCTCATCTAGCTTCTGCTTGTTTTTCAATAGCTCTCTTAAATACTTAATAGTATTTGGCATCTGCGAAAGAGCTTCAATAAACAGTAAGTTGATATGTAATTTCTTTAAGAGTTTAAGAAACTTACCAAATTGCTCATCTGTGTGGTCTTTCCTTAACGCATTTGGGTATGGGATACGAGGTTTATATTCTCCAATGACTATCTCATTATTACTTACCTCAGCCTTACTTTTACTTACCATGGTTTCCTTATATGGCTCTAGTTTGGTTTTGGTTAACCCTTCTTCATCTATTGTATCTACGGCATTGAGTTGCTCCTTAGGGTTAGTCTCAGTGTTGCTTGGTAACCCACTTTGCGATCTTTCAGAAATTATCTTGGGGAGCTGGCCTATTTGATTTTCGAGCCCTAGAATAAAAGCTTGTTGGTTCTTAAGTGCTATTTCAATATCTTGGAAATAGGTTTCTGATATGGCAATAAATTTTGTGAGCATCTCTTCAAGGTTCGACTTTTTCTCTTGTTGGAATGGTGGCTGTTGAAATCCCGAAGGAGGTGGTTGTCTTTGATTTCCTTGTCCTCCCCATAAAAAATTAGGGTGGTTTCGCCAACTTGCACTGTAAGTATTACTGTAAGGATTGTTTTGAGGTCAAGCATTATTACCCATATATTTCATTTGTTCGTTTTCTATGCTATGTCCATAGGGATGGTACTCTCGGTCGCTCACTCCACCTAGGTTTGAGTCACACTGCATGGCTGGATGTACCTGGGTAGAACCAACAAAGTTGTCAATCTTTTTATTAAGAAGTTTGACTTGATTAAAAAGCATAGTGACTGCATCAATATTAAAAACTCCTGCGGCTTTCTATGGCTCTGTCCTCATGACTTGCCACTGATAGTTATTCAGTGACATTTCTTCTATAAACTCATAAGCTGCTTCGGGTGTTTTGTTGTTGATTGTTCCACCAGTGGCTACATTGAGCATTTGTCTTATTGAAGGATTCAAACAGTTATGAAAAGTTTGAACTTGTAACCACAAAGGTAACCCATAGTAAGGGCACCTTCTCAAGAATCTTTGTATCTCTCCCAAGCATCGTAAAGTGCCTCTAAATCCGTCTGCACAAAAGAACAGATATTATTCCTTAATTTTTTCCATTTTAGTTGGAGGAAAATACTTAAGTAAAATTTTTTCGGTCAGCTGTTCCCATGTAGTGATTGAGCCTCTTGGTAGAGAATTTAACCATTGTTTAGCCTTATTCCTTAAGGAAAAAGGAAATACTCAGAGGCGAATGGCATCATCAGAAACACCATTGATTTTAAAAGTGTCACAAAATTCCAAGAAATTGGCTAAGTGTGAGTTAGGATCCTCATCCTGTAAACCATCAAACTGAACAAATTACTGAATCATCTGAATAGTGTTAGGCTTTAATTCAAAATTATTTGCAGCAATAGCATGCCTAACAATACTAGATTCAGTACCAGCCAAATTAGGTTTAGCATAATCATACAAAGTACGAGGAGCATTATTTTGGTTCACCGGTTTTGCGGCTATTGAGGGAGGTGGTAGATTGTCCTGATTTGCTTCCATCTCTTTAGTAGATTCTGGTTCTTGTTCTTGTCCTTGTTCTGGATAATGTAGGCTTCGTCTAATCTTTCTACGATTTCTACGAACTGTGGCTTCTAAATCTTCGTCAAACAGTAATGGTTCTCCTGGGTTTCTTCTAGTCATAAACTAGAGATACCTGGAAGGGAAAAGGAAAATAAAATTTAAAATAAATAAATAAATAAATAAATAAAAATAAAAATTGAAAATAAATAAAACTAGTAATGGCTAAAGTAATAAAAATCGAGTGTTCCTAATATCTTAGTTCCCCGGCAAGGGTGCCAAAAACTTGATATACGTGATATGAAGTAATAAAATTTATAACAAATGATCACACCAGAAACTAACTATTATCATGATTTAAGGCAAGCGCACCTATCGAGCAGTAGTATAGTATGTCAAGACCGAGATATCGCACCCAAAGGAACTAAAAGTACTAGTACTAACATTCTTTCTATTATTTAACCTAGAAATAAAAGGGGATTTTTATTAAACTAAACTAATTATTAGACTAAGCTAAGATGCACAAAAAGTGAATTGGGGAAAAACTTTTAGGAAAACTGATTGGTTTGGACAATACTCAAAGGAGAATCCACCTAGATTTCACTTGTTATCAACTCTTCAACTAGACGAATTATTCACTTAACTTGATCCGTAGAAATCCCTAACTTGTGTTAATATCTCTCTCGAGACTAAAAACACTAACCCTAGGTTGATTAATTGAAATCTCTTTCTAATTAAAACCCCTAGTATTGCATTAACTCGATCTATGGATTCCCTTATTAGGTTTGACCCTAATCCGGTAGATTTTCGCCATCCTATGTCTAGGATTGCGATCAACTCCGCTTAATTGTGTTGGATCTACTCCTATGCAGGGACTTTTGCTCCTCTACATAAGCACATTCGACTTAAACCAAAATCCCGAAAATATCAATTTAAGAGTTAAAAACACAATTAAGAACAAAACAAATATTTATCGTATAATTCAAGAGAACATAATAACAAGATCTGTCTTAGGTTTCATCCCCCTCAAGTATTTGGGGGATTTAGTTCATGATTATAAAAGAAAACATCTCAAAAGAAATAAAATAACAAAACATAAAGAACCCAAAAACCCTTGGAGGTAATTGAAGGGAGACCTTCAGTCTTGAGGAAAAATTCGGCTTTTGAGATGGATCAATCAGCTTCCCTTGGAGTAATTCCTTGCTTCTACTCTGTGTGCTGGCAGGAAATAAGCACCTTCTTGAGGGGAGAAAAGTACCTCCCATTCGTGGGAAATAAGCACACCATTGGAGTTGCCTCCTAGGTTCTTTATATAGAGTTTTGGAATGCCTTTTGTAGCCTCTAAGCATCCTTTTCAGAGTGAAATTAAACTTCCTCATGATAGGGACACGCCCGTGTGCCACACTCGTGTGGATCAAGGCCCAGGCTGTGCTCGAGCCTGTTAAGGTGGCACGGCCGTGTGGTCTACCTGTGTGAGTCAGGGTTGGGCCGTGTTCGAGCTTAAGGTGGCACGGTCATGTGACACGGCTGTGTGGAGAACCTCTAGGCCGTGTTGTTTTCATGTTTTGGCCCATTTTCTCCATTTTTGGCCCGTTTCTAATTCTTTTCACCTCCCTATGCTCACCTGAGTATAAAACATGAAATAAAAGGATTAGGAGTACCAATTTTCACAATTTCAGTGGTAATTCATCCAGAATTTAGGCTAAGCATAAGGTAAAAACATGTATAATTTATCGTTTATCAACTCTTAATGGGCAGCCAAAGAGTCTTGTCTTTTCATTTGATTCTGGTGTAGATGAAAATGCATGTCTCTTTACTTTATTGATGACATAATGGACCATTAATGTGCTGTTTGGTGTCCCTCCATCTCCTTTAAACCGAATGTCAAAAGACTTATGCATTCATCTCTCGTTAATTGACACCATAACTAGCTTTGAGTGCATGAAACTGATCAGATTTGAAGAAACACTCTTAGACCATTTAAATAGCCACCACGATGATCTTTGAAGGCTTAAAAAAAGGTCCAAACATGAAGAGTTAATTTAACCATGTGAATAGTCATCTACAAAATAGATTATTAAGCATTAAAGACACTAAAAACAAAATAGCACACTATAAACACTCTCATACATGAATTTATTAATGAACATGCAACTCAAATCACCTTACTTAAAATGAAAATAAGCACACTTAAACTTATGCATTAAGTAAAATAATAGCCAAATTAAATAACATACTTATATAAACAAAGACATATTCAACGACTAAGATGTTTAAATGCATGGTTTAAAATGTAAACTAAATGAACAAATGAGTTATTTAAATGCATGACTTAATTTAATGATGCAAACTATAACTAATCATGGGAGTTACATAATGCATGACTTTATTAAATGGAAAACATATAATGCATATCATAATTAAAAGATGTAAATCAATAATGTAAGACATTAATTAAAGATGTATTAAATGAAGAAGACATAATTCAAGACTCATATTATAATAACTAAGTAACTAAAATAAATAAATCAGATTATTTATTCCAGGAACCAAATTAACAAATTGAAATTAAAAACTTCATTTTGCACTTAGGCCCATCGAGTTTAGGCCAATCTCGGTATTGTCGAGTTGTGTCGTGACATGATGCGGCTGGGATCGCATCAGCTTGCCCTTACGACTGAACCTCGGAATCTTCTTCCATGGAGAAACCTTAAAAAATAAAAAGTCCCCCATAGAATACTCAATAATCTTCCTCTTCAGATCTGCATAAGATTTCTGTCTATTAGAAGTTGCTTTCAAATGATCCCGAATCAGTCTAACCATATCCTCAGTCTTAAAAACCAACTCAAGACCCAAATCCCGACGTTCACCCAACTCAGTCCAACATAGCGGAGTACGACACTTACGACCATACAGAGCCTCGTAAGGTGCCATCTAAAAACTAGACTGGAAGCTATTATTATAGGCAAACTCAGCTAGTTGCAGATAATCCTCCCAACTACCTTAAAAATCAATCACACAACTTTGAAGCATATCCTCTAATATCTGAATCACCCTCTTAGATTGACCATCAATCTGAGGATGGAACGCAGTACTGAATTCCAATCTTGAACCCAGAGCCTCATGTAATTTTGTCTAAAATCGAGAAGTGAAACAAGGATCTCTATCAAAAAAAATAATTGAGACAGGAACCCCATGCAGTCTTCTTATCTCAGAAATATATAGTTCGCCAACTTCTGAAAGGAAAAGCCCATCTGAACCAGAATGAAGTGAGCAGACTTGGTTAATCAATCCATGCTGACCCAAACAGAATCCTTCTTAATGGGTGTCAAGGGCAACCTACTAACGAAGTCCATCGTCACTCATTCCCATTTTCATAAGGGAATCTTAACCGACTGTAGCAAACCCAAACGTAACTGATGCTTAGCCTTAATCTGCTGGCACATCAAACATTGAGCAATGAAGTCTATAACCTCAAAAAGGCAACGATACATCTTATTCTCACCAGAATGCTGATATACGTGATATGAAGTAATAAAATTTATAATAATGATCACATCAAAAACTAACTATTATCATGATTTTAAGGCAAGCGCACCTATCAAATAGTAGTATAGCTTAGTGGCAAGACCGAGATATCGTACCCAAGGGAACCAAAAGTACTAGTACTAACTTTCTTTCTATTATTTAACCTAGAAATAAAAGGGGTTTTTATGGAACTTAAACTAATTCTAAAACTAAACTGTGAATGCACAGAAAGTAAATTGGGAAAAACTCTTAGAAAAAACTGATTGATTTGGGCAATACTCAAGGGAGAATCCACCTAGACTTCACTTGTTATCAACTCTTGAACTAGACAATTTATTCACTTGACCTTATCCGTAGGAATCCCTAACTTATGTTAATATCTCTCTCGACACTAAAAACAACTAACTCTAAGTTGATTACTTGAAATCTCTTTCTATTTAAAACCATTATTGTTGCATTAACTTAATCTATGGATTCCCTTATTAGGTTTGACCCTAATCCGACAGATTTTCGTCGTCCTATCTCTAGGATTGCGATCAACTGTGCTTAATTGTGTTGGATCTACTCCTATGCAGGGACTTTTGCTCCTCTACATAAGCACATGCGACTTAAATCAATATCCCAGAAATATCAATCGAAGAATTAAAAAACAATTAAAAACAAATCAAATATTTATCATATAGTTCAAGAGAAAATAATAACAAGATCTGTCTTAGGTTTCATCCCCCTCAAGTATTTGGGGGGGTTTAGTTCATGATTATAAAAGAACATATCTCAGAAGAAATAAAATAACAAAACATAGAGAACCCTAAAAACGCCTGAAGGTAATTGAAGGGAGATCTTCAGTCTTGAAGGAGAATTCAACTTCTGGGATTGATCAATCGGCTTCCCTTGGAGAAATTCCTTGCTTCCTACTGTGGAGAGAAAAGCGTCTCTTCGTGGAGAAAGAAGTGTTTTCTTGTGGGGAAAAAGTCTCCCTTAGTAGTTGCCCCCTAAGGTCTTTATATAGAGCTTTAGAGTGTCTTTCTTAGCCCCTAAGTATCCTTTTTCGAGTAAAATTGAACTATCTGACAACAAGGACACGCCTGTGTGCCACGCCCATGTGGATCGAGGCCCAGGCCATAGTCGGGCCTGTTGATGGTGGCACAGTCATGTGGTCTGGTTGTGCTTGTTGGGGTTGGGCCGTGTTTGAGGTCAGGGTGGCACGGCCGGGTGGCACGGTCGTGTGGTGTATCTCCGGGTAGTGTTGTTTTCATACTTTGGCCCATGTTCTCTATTTTTGGCTTGTTTCTTGTTCTTTTCTCTTCCCTATGCTCACCTGGGTATAGAACATGAAATAGAAGGATTAAGAGCACCAATTTCCACAAATTCAATGGTGATTCATCCAGAAATTAAGCTAAGCATGAGGTAAAAACATGTATAATTTATCATTTATCAAATGCATAGCATAAGGGCTATCAGAATTGACTGTTTCAGATCCGTATCATTTGGCACACAAATCGACCACGAAAATAACTTACCCCATCATTATTCAACCCAAAATCTAAAGTACTACCACTCTTAACCTAATAAAAATGTAAACTCAGAGACTCATCCCCTAGTTGTTTATCTCGAATCTTATTAATCCAAGTTGGCTGGACTTGCAACTCGGCTAACAAACTCACATCATAAACCAAACTAAGTCAAGCAAACATCACTCTTAAATCAGTCATCGCCCTATGACTCAGAGCATCGGCCACCACATTGACCTTACCAGGGTGATACTCGATTGTACAGTCATAATCTTTGAGTAGCTCAATCCAACAACACTGACTAAGGTTCAGACCCTTCTATGTAAGGAGATACTTGAGGCTCTTCTGATCAGTGTAGATAATACACCTCTCACCATACAAACAATGCCTCCATATTTTTAATGCAAACACTACTACAGCTAACTCGACAAACCGTTATTAGAGAGAAGCCCTCGACAAACCGTCAATAATATCCCGCCAAAACCAGAAAGCTATGGATCTCAAATACGTTCCTATACTATGTCCAATCCAACACAACATCTATCTTCCTCGGATCCACTTGAATCCCCTTAGTAGATACCACATGCCCTAGAAAAGTCACCTCACCCAACCAGAATTCACACTTGCTGAATTTAGCATAGAGCTATTTTCACACAAAGTCTGAAGTACCACCCTAAGATCTTCATCATGTTTAACTTCAGTCTTAGAATAAACCAGTATATCATCGATGAAGACCACAACAAACTAATCTAAATATGGCTAGGACACTCAGTTCATCAGACCCATAAATGCCTTTGAAGCATTCGTCAGACCAAAAGGCATCACTAGGAACTCGTAATGTCCATATCCAGTCTTGAATGCAGTCTTAAGAATATCAACTTTCTTAACCCTCAATTGATGGTACCCAGAACGAAGATCTATCATCGAAAACATTGAAGCCCCTCGAAACTGATCAAATAAGTCGTTGATCCTCGGAAGTGGGTACTTATTCTTCACTGTCAGCTTATTCAGTTGCTGATAATTGATGCACATTCTTATGGTCCCATCCTTCTTCTTAATGAATAGAACTGGTGCTCCCCAAGGAGACACACTTGAACGGATGAAACCACGATCCAGTAACTCTTGCAGTTGAGCCTTAAGCTCCATAAGCTCCTTCTATGCCATTAGATAGGGAGCGATAGACACTGGAGCTATACTCGAAAGAAGCTCGATCCCAAACTCCACTTCTCAATTTGGAGGTAAACCCGATAACTCGTCAGGAAAGACGCCTGACAAATCCCTTACAGTTTTGTTATCCCCAATAATAGTCCCCAGAAGTAGAATTACTAACGTAGGCCAAGTACGTTTCATACCCTTTTCGAGCCTGTTTCTTAGTGACAAGGATAGAGATTACATTAGACAAATAATCTCGATGTTCACCAATCACAACCACCTCATTATCCTCCTCCGTTCTCAAGACGACCCTCTTAGTTGCATAATCCAAACAACTTGGTGCTTGACAACCAGTCCA
This sequence comes from Gossypium stocksii, assembly GCA_020496765.1. Taxonomy (NCBI): domain Eukaryota; kingdom Viridiplantae; phylum Streptophyta; class Magnoliopsida; order Malvales; family Malvaceae; genus Gossypium; species Gossypium stocksii. The sequence continues at coordinate 42,790,724 of CM035628.1, read as the reverse complement.
TACCCAAAAATAAGTTAAACTCCCCAAATGGAAGCTCTATCAGGTCCGCTAGAAATTCAACCCTTTGCACTACTAACAGTACATCTCTATATAATTTACTAACCTAAATAGATTGCCCCAGTGGACTCAGTACAATAACCTCACTTGAAGTGCTCTCAACGAAAATCCCCAGGTTTTCAAATACTAAACTAGCTATGTAAGAATGAGTAGACCCTATGTCTATCAAAGCAATGTAATATTCATAAAATATAAGGAACATACCGGTAATAACATCAAAAGCATCAGCATAAACCAATGCAGGCTGCCTCACCTCTATTTGAACAACACCTCTGCTCGCTGCTCTCTGCCCTCGACCCATACCATTACCACCCTTAGCCTGTTCACGGCACCTAGGTGGCTGCTGAACTACTCTCTGAGGTTGTGTAGAACCTAGTCCCAAAGCTTGCACATGATTAGCTCTCCAGGGACACTCTCGAATACAGTGCTCCAAAGACCCACACCTTAGACATGCATCAATCCCCCTCCAACATTCGCCCAGATGGCGTCTACCATAGTCTCAAGAAGGCAACATCCTAATAGGAGCAACAGGGCCCTCCACTCTAACTGGCCCATCAGATCTGGCCTTTTTTTAGGCCTCAAAATAGAACTCGAGGGCTCCAAATCCCTCTTGTTCTTACCTTGCTCCCTATCCCTATTATAGCACTCCACGCGCTTAACATCCTTAGCGATCTTCCCCTTCTCAACCAAGATAGAAAACTCGTATTCCCTCTGCAGAGTAATCAGAGCGCTCAGGCTATCTCTCAGTCCATCCTTAAACCAAACATATCTCTTATACTCTGATGCCAACATCCCTCGAGCGTAGCGGCTCAACCTTTGAAATTAGGCCTCATACTTGGCCACTGGTTTGTCACCTTGCGTGAGGTTCATGAACTCACGTCTATGACCATCAACATAGCTAGCCCCCACAGACTTGCTCTAAAATGTGTTCTTAAAGAATTCCTAAGTTAAATGATTGGACTGAGTGCCCTCCTCAACCGTCAACCACCACTAATAAGCCTCATCGTGAAGCAAAGAGACTGCACCCTTCAATTTCTGCTTGGGGTTACAGTCTAGTTCATTCATAATTCTCTTAGTGGCCTCCAACCAATACTCAGCCACATTCGGGGCGACTCTAGTGACATCCCTAAATAACTCAACTCTATTAGACCGGAGTCGTTCAATTACCGACCCTTGGCTCCTAAATCTAGTGTGGGGTCCAACTACCCTTTCTAAAATCCTCAACATGGCTTGGGACAATGCGTCATCCCCAGCCGCACGGTCTTGAGACCCAGTCTCAGTAATAGGCGAAATCGATCTCTCACTCGTATCCAGATTTAGCATACTGCCCAGAGATGAGGACTCTGTAACACCCCTAACTCGTAACCGTCGCTGGACTAGGGTTAGAAGCATTACTGGACAATTAAGAACATTTTCTGACATTTCATAATCATCATCATCATATCATTCTCAAACATCACTATAAGGACCCTTATGATGGTCTTCGAGACCTTAAACATGCATTACAAGAAGGTCAGGACTAAATTGAACTTATACAAAAATTTTTGAAACTTCAATATTTTTCATCACTGCAGAGGTCACACGCCCGTGTGACTAGGCCGTGTGCCTCACACGGCTACCAGACATGCCCATGTGTCCAGGCCGTGGCAAAACAGGGCATGCATACTGACTTATGCACATGGCCACAGGACACGCCCGTGTGTCTTAGCCATGTGAAATTTAGGGAGCTACTTAGTGCACCCACGGCTACAAGGCATGCCCGTGTGTCTAGCCCGTGTGACATCCTGACCAATTTGACTAAGGTATAGGAGTCACATGGTCGAGTAACACGCCCATGTGCTCAGGCCGTGTGGCATGAAATGGGCTTGTTTTAAGCCACATTCCCCATCCAAATTTACCAAATAGCTATAAATAACAATGTATGTCATCTAAATGCATAAATGATTAACTAATTCAACCAATTTACTAAGCCAAAACATAGTTCAGTATAATCAATTCATCATCAATCAATTTCCTACTCATTTTCATATAGCTCACATGATCACATATCTCACTTACATTTAACACATTTATACTCATGTCACATATAAACATATCACAATTCATAATTGAAAATACACTACCTCTCAGTCTCAAACATAGCACATTTTTCATACGTACCGGAATTGGATGCACATTTGTATAGCCATTCATTTTCTTGGAATGCCCGTTGAACTGTATGGAATCAAATAGGATATTCAGAGAACTCAAATCAATCATACAATGCGAACATCCCAGATGTGGTCTTACATGTAACTGGATGTCGATGCCACCATCCCGGATAGGGTCTTACACGAAATCAAATATAATGCCAATATCCCAGACATGGTCTTACACGTAAATCTCATATCGATGCCAATGTCCCAGACATGGTCTTACACGAAAACTCATATCGGATCCTATGTCATGACATATGTATCCTAGCTATTCCTATGGTTCGAACGGGCTTTTCAAACTTGATCACATGCTTGGAACTTATTTCGAATTTCACATACTCGGCTCGCATAACAATTTAACAGAATTCAATCACATACGTATACAATAATAATTCAATTTAATACATTTTTTTGTATATAGACTTACCTCGAAAGTATCCGAACAGATGAAATCAGCTAATCAACGACTTTCGACTTTCCCTAATCTAATTTCATTTTCTTTTGTTCTTGATCTATATAAATTCAAATATAGCTCTTTTATTCACCAAATCAATCAATTCAATCCAAAAACATATAATTAGGGCATTTTACACTTAATCCCCTACAATTTCACATTTTTGACAAATTAATCCCTAATTTTCAAAATCATCAAATTCACCAAATCTCACAACATTTATGCCTAGCCGAATTTCAATCGCATTCAAATAAGCCCCTATATCACATTTATTTCACAATTTAATCCTCTTAAAATTTTATTTTCTCAAATTAGCCCAAATAGCTCAAATTCATCAAAATACAAAGACAAAATATATCAATCCATCACATATCTTTTATTTTTCATCCATTGACACCTCAAAGCTCATAAAATCAACAATGGCAGATTTCAAAATCTTCATCAATTCAAAAGATTGAGACATGGGCTTTGAAAATCACATAGCAACAATCTCAAAAGCATAAAAATCATAAAAAACTAATCAAAATCCATACCTTAATTGAGCAAATTCTAACTGAAACCTTAAGAACACTCTTCTCTCTTTTAATTTGAGATATTCAGCCAACAAAATGAGAAAATGCATATATTTTATGCCTTTTTTTATTATAAATTCATTAATAAAAGAATTACGTTTTTATCCATCAATTATAAACATATAAAATGCATAATTCAAGGTCATTTGTGACCATTATCAATCATAATGGTACAATTGCCACATAAGGCCGTCATAAATCAAAAGCCATTTCAATTAAACACACTAATCATATGGCATGCTAATTTTAGCATTTATGCAAATTAACCTTTTTTGTAAATTAAGCATTTAAACAAACAAATTACATCATAGAAATTTCACAGATATCAATTCACATGCTATAGACACAAAAAATAATATCTAAATATAATTTTTTAACTCGAATATGTGGTCCCGAAACAACTATTCTAACTAGGGTCTAAATCAGGCTGTTACAACTCTCCCGCTTATGGATTTTCATCCCCGAAAATCTTACTGTTAAACAGATTTGAATGTTGTTGTCTCATAGCATCTTCAGGCTCCCACATAGCCTCTTCTAAACTATGACGATGCCACAATACTTTCACTAACGAAATTTTCTTATTTCATAGTTCTTTCACTTCACGAGCTAAAATACGAATCGGCTCTTCTTCATAAGTGATATTAGACTATATTCCTATTTCAAACGGAATAATCACATAAGAAGGATTGGATCTATACCATCAAAGCATTGATACGTGAAATACATTGTGAATCTTTTCTATCTCAGGTGGCAAAAGTAATCTATAAGTGTAACATCCCGAAATAGGGCCTAACCAGAATAGTGGTTTCGTGACCACAAATCTGAGATATAAATAATTATTTTATTATTATTATGATGTTTATGATGTGATTGCATGATGGTGTGAAAATTTCGTGAAGAAAATCTATGCATAAAGTGCTTAATTTGAAATTAGGGACTAAATCGAATAAGTTACAAAATTTGCATTCTAGAAGTTTTTAGTATGAAATTGCTTTGGAATATTAATTAGGATGTTTTAAAAAGCAATTTAACCAATTTCTAAGTTTATGGACAAAAATTGGACATGGGTGGAATTTTTGAAAGTTTAGTAAGGAAGGGCATTTTGGTCATTTGGTTATTAGCATGATTAAAAAGGGAAAAAGATGACAAAATTGCTATCATCTTCTTCATTAGCACGAAATTTCAAGGGTTCTCCATAGCTAGGGTTTGTTTCAAGCTTCCAAGCTCCATAGTAAGTGATTCCAAGCCCCGTTTTTAATGTTCTTTACGTTTTCAGAGTCCCGGTAGCTCGATAAAGCTTATGCTAGCAATAATTTAAGTTAGGGTTCATATTTGGAAAAATACCCATAGGTGAAAAGTGTTTATTTTGATGTTTTATAATAGAATATGAGGTTTTAGATTATATTAGACAACTTGTGCTACTCGGTTTTAGGTAAAAACGAGTAAAAGGGCTTAATAGGTAAAAATACCTATTATACATAAGTGCATGTTATAGTAGGAATTTGAAGACGTTGTTGGTAAATAAATGATCAGCATGTCTTAAGATACAAGAATTTGTGATAAATTTTGATTTCCGAGTGTTGGGGCAAAAGTGTAAACATGAAAAAGTTTAGGGGCAAAAATGTAAATTTGCCAAAGTTTGAGTAAAGGACTGTTTTGATAAATGTGAATATTAAATAAGTTAAACTTGCTATTATAGATCAAGAAGAACGAAATTCGGGAGTAGATTGGGGAAAGGAAAAAGGAAAGGACTAAATTGTAAAGTTTAGTCACATTTTGTATCGAGGCAAGTTTACAGTAAATAAATGCAATATTCCTTTATTTTACATCAATATTTTCAGTTTCCAGCATTTATATATTCATTTTATGAAAATATTCAAAGTTGAATTAAAGACGATGTAACAGAGAAAAGCATTAGAAAGCCCCAATTGAACCTTAGAAATGATAGGATATGAAATGTCATGACATTTGGGGTTAACAGGACAGGACAGGACAGGAATGAGCCATGTAAGTCCATATCAGATATATGGCTTTGGAGACAGGAATGAGCTATGTAAGCCCATATTAGATATATGGCATTGGAGACAGGAATAATTCATGTAAGTCCATGTCAAGGACATGGCATTGGCAGGATATTGTTAGACAGGAAAGACCCTAGTATCTTTAGTATTCCGAGTGGTTCAACGGGCCATTGTACAAGTTAAATTACAGTGAATTATCAGCAAAGGAAAGGTAGATTGTATTTATGAAAAATGAAAGGTCAGGTAAGAAAGAAGGTAAGTGAATAAAGAAGAAGATAGAAAATGAAATGTAAAGAAAGTTTATGATGCTAGGTGACATTATGCATAATTATCCTTTGTGATGAATGTCATGATTTATTTTCTTGTAAACTTACTAAGCCTAGTGCTTACTCTCTTTATTTCCTTCTTCTTATAGTTCTTGCCAAGCCACTAGGGAATCAAAGGAAATGTTGGAGATCCGATCACACTATCGAAGGAATCACTGTGGTATAGTTAGACGTTTCGTTTCGTGTATGGCATGTATAGGAACTTGGCTTCTTTTGATCTGATATGATCAATGAATGATGTGTAAATACTTGCTAGTGATTAGCTAATAGAATGGCTGATGATATACATGTTTAATAGTATGTATGATTGAGTAGTAACTATCACATGGAAATTAAGGAAAATGTGAAAGTAACTTAAAAACATATTCAAGTAGCAGAAATGACGTGACTTTGAAAAATCACTAAAAATAGTAGAAACATGGTTTGATGGTGAATAATATATGAAAGTAAATCTTATTGTGTCTATGTTCATATGGAATAAGAAAAACAGGTAAAGGTATTGTATTTTATGAGATATCTGAGTTTTAGTGAAATAGGGCCAGAGCAATTTCTAGATCCCCTATTCCAAATTTGGAAATTCGTCATAAATTGTACAAACATAATTAGGTGGTGCACTTTATATGTTAAGAATCCTTATTGAGTCTAGTTTTAATAGAAAGAAACGGCATAGTCATATGAATTTTGTACAGGGAGAAAAGTGGTTCGAAGTAAGCAGAGGTTAGTGCAGTCAAGTTCAGAAACAGGGGTAAATTTAACTAATACACTGTACTAATTGGCCTAGCCAAAAATTCTAGAAAAAAATTAGCAGATAGATATATGAATCTAATTTCAGAGGAAATTTACGGATCTTAATTTTGAGTTTTGGAACTTGAGATATGAATTTTTAAGCGATTATGACGCAGAATGGTAGCAAATTTTGAGAAGCTTAAATAAAGAATTTAAGGTTGCTTAAGTGATAGATTAAGTTTAGTAGCGCCTCGTGCTTGATTCTAGCGACGGTCTAAGGTAAGGGGTGTTACATTTATTGGTATCAGAGTAGGTTTAGTGTGACAACTCCTGACAATTTTTAAATATTTTGTTTTATAATAATGGATCCCGAACAAGCTGGTGATGATGATATGGAAAGTAATGCGCCTGCTCCCACAGAAAGGGCAGTGCTATCTGAGAATAGGCCAGTAACAGTTGATCAGGGAGGAGTGACTCGAGAAGCTCTCTTCCAAGCTTTGAATGATTGGTTTGCCGAGTTCGTTCGTACGAATCCGGCAGTTAGGCCTCCACCCCCTCATGATTTTCAGGCTACCTGTGTAGCTCAAGCTCCCCCAGTCACAGGTACAGTGATAAGAGAAAAGCCACCAGTTGATAAAATCAGGAAATATGGGGCAGAAGAGTTTCGAGTAACAAAAGACGATGGCGCAGAAAGAGCAGAATTTTGGCTAGAAAATACTATCAGAGTCTTTGACGAATTATCTTGTACATCTGAGGAATGTATGAAATGTGTAGTATCACTTCTTAGAGACTCAGCCTACCACTGGTGGAAGACACTTGTATCAGTTGTATTGAAAGAGAGGGTCATTTGGGATTTCTTTCAGGTGGAATTTCGTAAAAAGTACATCAGTCAGAGGTTTATTGATCAGAAGAGAAAGGAGTTCTTGGAGTTGAAACAAGGTAATATTACAGTGACTGATTATGAGCTTGAATTTGTCAGGCTTAGTAAATATGCTCGAGAATGTGTGTCCACAGAGGCTATCATGTGTAAAAGGTTTGAGGATGGGTTAAATGATGATATCCGACTATCAGTGGGTGCCCTAAAAATAAAAGAGTTCGTTATTCTAGTTGAGAGAGCCTGTAAAGCGGAGGAGCTATTAAAAAGAAAAGGCAAAGTTGAAACTGAGACGCGAGATACGAAGAAAAGATAGATGAGCAGGTCATTTCAAGCTACATCCAAGAGACCCAAAGAGTTTCCTACCAGATCTAGCTTTTCAACAGGGCATTCTAGTCAGAATAGAGGTAGCAGATTTAAGGATCCAAAGGCTCAGACCACCTCGACCGCAAGTACGGATAATGCTAGACCGGGTAGATCAGGGTGTCCACGGTGTGGTATACTTCATTATGGTCCTTGTCGAGCAGGCGAAAATGTTTGTTATAAATGTGGTGCTCCAGATCATTTTGTGCGAGAATGTCTAGAGGTGGCTAACCGAGAGGTAACACAGAGTGCTAGATTCAGAAATGCTCCTATCAGAGGCAGATCACCGAGGCAACCAGGAGTAGGGGCAAGTAATAGATGTCCCTGTAGAGATTCGGCTATGAGACCAGATGTTAGAGCCCCTGCAAGGACTTATGCTATTCGTGCTCGTGAAGAGGCATCCTCCCTCGATGTGATTACGGGTACATTTTCTTTACATTATATTAATGTCATTGCTTTGATTGATTCGGGTTCAACCCATTCCTATGTTTGTATGAAATTGATGCCTTATATGAGTATGTCTATAGAATCCACAGAATTTGTGATTAAAGTATCAAATCCACTAGGCAAGTGTGTATTGGTAGATAAGGTATGTAGAAATTGCCCCTTAATGATTAGAGGTCACTGTTTTCCGACTGATCTCGTGTTATTGCCATTTTATGAGTTTGATGTTATTTTGGGCATGGATTGGTTAACTGCACATGATGTTGTAGTGAATTATGGAAGGAAATTCATTGAGATAAAATGTGAAAATGGTGAAATCCTTCGGGTTAATTCAGATGAGTCAGATAGTTCATTTGCCATAATTTCTGTTATGACAGCTCAAAAATATTTGAGAAAGGGGTATGAGGCTTATCTTGGTTTTGTATTGAATACTAAAGATTCAGAATTGAAAGTTGAATCAGTACCCGTAGTGCACGAGTATCCAAATGTATTTCCGGAAGAATTACCAGGTTTACCTCCTGTTAGAGAAGTTGAGTTTGGTATTGAGTTAATTCCAGGTACCACACCTATTTCTATTACTCCTTATAGAATGGCCCCATCAGAATTGAAAGAATTGAAAGCTCAGCTGTAGGAATTAATTGATAAAGGATTTGTAAGACCCAGTAGTTCGCCATGGGGTGCACCAGTGCTATTTGTGAAAAAGAAATATGGTTCAATGAGATTGTGCATAGATTATTGGCAACTTAGCAAGGTAACTATCAAGAACAAATATCCGTTGCCTAGAATTGATGATTTGTTTGATCAGTTGAAAGGAGCCACTGTGTTTTCTAAGATAGATTTAAGATCTGGATATTATCAGATGCGAGTTAAGGAGTCAGATGTTCCGAATACTGCATTCCAAATTAGGTATGGTCATTATGAGTTTCTTGTGATGCCGTTTGGCTTAACTAATGCCCCTGCTGTTTTTATAGACTTAATGAATCGAATATTTAAGCCGTATTTAGACGAGTTTGTAATTGTGTTCATTGATGACATATTGATTTATTCTCATGATGAGACTGAACATGTAGAGCATTTAAGAACAGTTTTACAGATTTTAAGAGATAATCAGTTATATGCTAAGTTTAGTAAAAGTGAGTTTTGGCTCCGAGAAGTTGGATTCCTTGGACATATTGTTTCACGTGAAGGTATTAGAGTTGATCCAAGCAAAATCTCAGCCATTGTCGATTGGAAGCCTCCTAGGAACGTTTCAGAAGTCAGAAGCTTTCTTGGATTAGATGGTTATTATAGATGATTTGTGGAGGGATTCTCTATGATAGCCACCCCATTGATGAGATTGCTACGGAAGGATGTTAAGTTTGAATGGACTGAGAAGTGCCAGCAGAGTTTTGACAAGTTAAAGGCATTGTTGACTGAAGCTCCCATCTTAGTATAACCAGAACCGGGTAAAGAATAAGTTATTTACAGTGATGCGTCTTTGAATGGGCTCGGTTGCGTACTCATGCAGGAAGGAAAGGTGATTGCTTATGCCTCTAGACAATTGAAGCCACATGAGAAAAATTATCCGACACATGATTTAGAGCTAGCTGCTATTGTATTTGCATTGAAAATTTGGAGACATTATTTGTATGGTGAAAGGTGCCGGATATTCACCAATCATAAAAGCTTGAAATACTTGATGACTCAAAAAGATTTGAATTTGAGGCAAAGAAGATGGTTGGAATTGCTTAAAGACTATGAGTTAGTGATTGATTATCACCCAGGTAAGGCCAATGTAGTTGCTAATGCTTTAAGTAGAAAATCTTTATTTGTATTGCGAGCTTTGAATACCAATTTGGCCATGTCGGATGATGGTTCTATTTTAGTTGAATTGAGAGCTAAACCGGTATTTCTTGAAGAAATTTGTGAAGCTCAAAAAGACGATAGTGAGTTGCAGGTTAAAAGAGTTCAATGTGAGTTAGGCATAGAATCAGATTTCCGGATTGGTTCTGATGGTTGTTTGATGTTTAGAGACAGAATATGTGTACCAAAGAATGATGAGCTTATTCGGAAGATCTTAGAGGAATCACATAGCAGTTCTTTGTTTATTCATCCAGGTAGTACAAAGATGTATAATGATTTGAAGAAATTGTACTGGTGGGTAGGAATGAAAAGAGATATTTCAGAGTTTGTTTCCAGATGCTTGATTTGTCAATAGGCAAAGGCAAAACATCAGGTACCTTCAGGATTATTGCAGCCTGTGCTAGTTCTGGAGTGGAAATGGGACAGAGTTACTATGGATTTTGTGATAGGGTTGCCATTAACACCGAAAAAGAAAGATGTAGTATGGGTTGCGATTGATAAGCTAACTAAGTCGGCTCATTTTATCCCAGTTCGTATGGATTATTCACTTGACAAGTTGGCTGAGTTGTACATTTCAGAGATAGTCAGACTACATGGAGTACCATTATCGATCATTTCAGATAGAGATCCGAGATTTACTTCACAGTTCTGGAAAATGTTATAAGAAGCTTTAGGCACCAAGTTGAGTTTTAGTACGGCTTTTCATCCTCAGACCGACGGTCAGTCAGAGAGAGTTATTTAGGTACTTGAAGATATGCTTAGATGTTGTGTATTGGAATTTCAAGGCAGTTGGGAAAAATATTTACCATTGGTAGAGTTCGCCTATAATAATAGTTATCAGTCGAGTTTGAAGATGGCACCTTACGAAGCTTTGTATGGACGTAAATGTCGTACACCTTTATATTGGACAGAGCTTAAAGAAAATCAGATTTATGGGGTTGATCTAGTTAAAGAAACAGAAGAAAAAGTGAAAGTTATCAGAGATTGTTTGAAAGTAGCTTCAGACAGGCAGAAGTCATACGCAGATTTAAAAAGAAAAGAGATTGAGTATCAGGTTGGCGACAAGGTATTTTTGAAAGTATCCCCGTGGAAGAAAGTTATCAGATTTAGCTGGAAAGGCAAGTTAAGTCCTCGTTTTATTGGACCGTTTGAAGTAATTGACAGAGTTGGACCATTAGCATACCGATTAGCTTTGCCGACTAAATTAGAGAAGATTCATGATGTGTTCCATGTGTCGATGTTACGATGCTATCGGTCAGATCTGTCACATGTGATTTCTTCGACAGAGGTTGAGATTCAGTCAGATATGACTTATGGTGAGGACCCAGTAAAGATTTTAGCTCGAGAGGTAAAGCAATTAAGGAATAAAAGTATTACTCTTGTGAAACTTTTATGGAATAGACATGGGGTGGATTAGACTACATGGGAACCCGAAGAGGCCATGCGAAAACAGTACCCAAATCTCTTCACAGGTAAGATTTTCGGGGACGAAAATCCCTAAGGGGGGAGAAATGTAACATCCCGAAATAGGGCCTAATCAGAATAGTGGTTTCGTGACCACAAATTCGAGATAGAAATAATTATTTTATTATTATTATGATGTTTATGATGTGATTGCATGATGGTGTGAAAATTTCGTGAAGAAAATCTATGCATAAAGTGCTTAATTTGAAATTAGGGACTAAATCGAATAAGTTGCAAAATTTGCATTCTAGAAGTTTTTAGTATGAAATTGCTTTGGAATATTAATTAGGATGTTTTAAACAGCAATTTGACCAATTTCTAAGTTTATGGACAAAAATTGGACATGGGTGGAATTTTTGAAAGTTTAGTAAGGAAGGGCATTTTGGTCATTTGGTTATTAACATGATTAAAAAGGGAAAAAGATGACAAAATTGCTATCATCTTCTTCATTAGCACGAAATTTCAAGGGTTCTCCATAGCTAGGGTTTGTTTCAAGCTTCCAAGCTCCATAGTAAGTGATTCCAAGCCCCGTTTTTAATGTTCTTTACGTTTTCAGAGTCCCGGTAGCTCGATAAAGCTTATGCTAGCAATAATTTAAGTTAGGGTTCATATTTGGAAAAATACCCATAGGTGAAAAGTGTTTATTTTGATGTTTTATAATAGAATATGAGGTTTTAGATTATATTAGACAACTTGTGCTACTCGGTTTTAGGTAAAAACGAGTAAAAGGGCTTAATAGGTAAAAATACCTATTATACATAAGTGTATGTTATAGTAGTAATTTGAAGACGTTGTTGGTAAATAAATGATCAGCATGTCTTAAGATACAATAATTTGTGATAAATTTTGATTTTCGAGCCTTGGGGCAAAAGTGTAAATATGCAAAAGTTTAGGGGCAAAAATGTAAATTTGCCAAAGTTTGAGTAATGGACTGTTTTGATAAATGTGAATATTAAGTAAGTTAAATATGCTATTATAGATCAAGAAGAACAAAATTTGGGACTAGATCGGGGAAAGGAAAAAGTAAAGGACTAAATTGTAAAGTTTAGTCACATTTTGTATCGAGGCAAGTTTACAGTAAATAAATGCAATATTCCTTTATTTTACATCAATATTTTCAAGTTCCAGCATTTATATATTCATTTTATGAAAATATTCAAAGTTGAATTAAAGACGATGTAATAGAGAAAAGCATTAGAAAACCCCGATTGAACCTTAGGAATGATAGGATACGAAATGTCATGACATTTGGGGTTGACAGGACAGGACAGGACAGGAATGAGCCATGTAAGTCCATATCAGATATATGGCTTTAGAGACAGGAATGAGCCATGTAAGCCCATATTAGATATATGGCATTGGAGACAGGAATAATTCATGTAAGTCCATGTCAAAGACATGGCATTGGCAGGATATTGTTAGACAGGAAAGAACCTAGTATCCTTAGTATTCCGAGTGGTTCAACGGTCCCTTGTACAAGTTAAATTACAGTGAATTATCAGCAAAGGAAAGGTAGATTGTATTTATGAAAAATGAAAGGTCAGGTAAGAAAGAAGGTAAGTGAATAAAGAAGAAGGTAGAAAATGAGATGTAAAGAAAGTTTATGATGCTAGGTGACATTTTGCATAATTATCCTTTGTGATGAATGTTGTGATTTATTTGCTTGTAAGCTTACTAAGCCTAGTGCTTACTCTCTTTATTTCCTTCTTCTTATAGTTCTTGCCAAGCCACTCGGGAATCAAAAGAAACGTCGAAAATCTGATCACACTATCGAAGGACTCACTTTGGTATAGTTAGACGTTTCGTTTCGTGTATGGCATGTATAGGAACTTGGCTTCTTTTGATATGATATGATCAATGAATGATGTGTAAATACTTTCTAGTGATTAGATAATAGAATGGCTGATGATATACATGTTTAATAGTATGTATGATTGAGTAGTAACTATCACATGGAAATTAAGGAAAATGTGAAAGTAACTTAAAAACAGATTCAAGTAGCAGAAATGATGTGACTTTGAAAAATCACTTAAAATAGTAGAAACATGGTTTGATGGTGAATAATATATGAAATTAAAGCTTATTGTGTCTATTTTCATATGCAATAAGAAAAACAGGTAAAGGTATTGTATTTTATGAGATATCTGAGTTTTAGTGAAATAGGGCCAAAGCAATTTCTGGATCCCCTGTTCCAACTTTGGAAATTCACCATAAATCTTACAAAAATAATTAGGTGGTTCACTTTATATGTTAAGAATTCTTATTGTGTCTAATAGAAAGAAACGGCATAGTCATATGAAATTTGTACATGGAGAAAAGTGGTTCGTAGTAAGTAGAGGTCAGTGCACTTGAGTTCTGAAACAGGGGTAATTTTAACTAATAAACTGTACTAATTGGCCGAGCCAAAAATTCTAGAAAACAATTAGTAGATAGATATATGAATCTAGTCTCATAGAAAATTTACAGATATTAATTTCGAGTTTCGGAACTCGAGATATGAATTTTTAAGCGATTATGACGCAGAATGGCAGCAAATTTCAAGAAGCTTAAATAAACGATTTAAGGTTGCTTAAGTGATAGATTAAGTTTAGTAGCGCCTCGTGCTCGATTCTGGCGACGGTCTCGGGTAAGGGGTGTTACATTTATTGCTCAAAGTTTATGATGCTAGGTGACTTTATGCATAATTATCCTTTGTGATGAATGTTGTGATTTATTTGCTTGTAAACTTACTAAGCCTAGTGCTGACTCTCTTTATTTCCTTCTTCTTATAGTTCTTGCCAAGCCACTCAGGAATCGAATGAAACGTCAGAGATCCGATCAGACTATCGAAGGAATCACTTTGGTATAGTTAGACGTTTTGTTTCGTGTATGGCATGTATAGGAACTTGGCTTCTTTTGATATGATATGATCAATGAATGATGTGTAAATACTTGCTAGTGATTAGCTAATAGAATGGCTGATGATATACATGTTTAATAGTATGTATGATTGAGTAGTAACTATCACATGGAAATTAAGGAAAATGTGAAAGTAGCTTAAAAACAGATTCAAGTAGTAGAAATGACGTGACTTTGAAAAATCACTAAAAACAGTAGAGACATGGTTTGATGGTGAATAATATATGAAATTAAATCTTGTTGTGTCTATTTTCATATGGAATAAGAAAAACAGGTAAAAGTATTGTATTTTATGAGATATTTGAGTTTTAGTGAAACAGGGCCAGAGCAATTTCTGGATCCCCTATTCCAAATTTGGAAATTCACCATAAATCGTACAAAAATAATTAGGTGGTGCACTTTATATGTTAAGAATCCTTATTGAGTTTAGTTTTAATAGAAAGAAATGGCATAGTTATATGAATTTTTTACAGGGAGAAAAGGGGTTCGTAGTAAGTAGAGTTCAGTGCAATCGAGTTCTGAAACAGGGGTAACTTTAACTAATAAACTGTACTAATTGGCCCTACCAAAAATTCTAGAAAAAAATTAGTAGATAGATAAATGAATCTAGTTTCAGAGAAAATTTACGGATCTTAATTTTGAGTTTCAGAACTCGAGATATGAATTTTTAAACGATTATGGCGCAGAATGGCAGCAAATTTCGAGAAGCTTAAATAAACAATTTAAGGTTGCTTAAGTGATAGATTAAGTTTAGTAGCGCCTCGTGCTCGATTCTGGCGACGGTCTTGGGTAAGGGGTGTTACAATAAGCAACCGGCCCAACTCTCTCGATGATTTGATAAAGTCCGATGAACCTCAGACTCAATTTTCCCTTTTTACCAAATCGAAGCACTTTCTTCCATAGAGGAACTTTTAACAACACTTTGTCACCAATCTCAAATTCAACATCTTTACATTTCAAATCTGTGTATGATTTCTATCGATCTGAAGCTACTTTCAGACTATTTCGAATTACTTTCACTTTCTGTTCAGTCTCTTTGATCAAATCAACCCTGTGTATCTTGTTTTCATTGAGCTCAGACCAATATAGCGAAGTATAGCATTTTCTACCATACAAGGCTTCGTACGGTGCCATTTTAATGCTTGATTGAAAACTATTATTATAAGCAAATTCAATCAATGGCAAATACTATTCCCGCGTACCTTCAAACTTAAGAATGCAACATCTCAACATATCCTCGAGTATCTAAATTATTCGTTCAGATTGACCATCCGTTTGCGGGTGAAAAGCAGTACTGAAATGTAATTTTGTATCTAAAGCTTCTTGCAATTTCTTCCAAAATCGCGAAGTGAATCTCAGGTCTCTATCTGACACAACAGACATTGGCACCCCATGCAATCTAACAATATCAGAAATATAAAGTTCAGCTAACTTTTCAAGTGAGTAAGCAGTTCGTACTGAAATATAAATGAGCTAATTTTGTCAATCTGTCAACTACAACCCATATCACATCTTTCTTTCTCGGAGATAGGGGCAAGCTAGAAAGAAAATCCATCGTCACTCTATCCCATTTCCACTCGGGTATCATAATTGGTTGTAATAAACCGAAGGGCACCTGATGTTCCGCTTTGACTTGTTGACATACTAAGCATTTCAAAACAAAGTCAGAGATGTCTCTTTTCATTTCCAGCCACTAGTATAACTGTTTCAAATCGTTATACAATTTTATGCTTCCTAGATGTATAGAGAATTTACTATTGTGAGCTTCACCCAAAATCATTTGAATCAACTCAGAATTTCTCGGAACACAAATCTGACCATAGAATCTCAAACAATCAATAACATTAACATAAAATTTAGAACCGGAATAAGAGTTACTGTAACACCCCGAATTCAGGGCCTAGAAGTATTGGGCCTTGAGTTTTGGATTGGTTAAAAGCAGCTTAAATAATTTAAATTGTGTGTTTAGTTTAGTGGATAATGAGGTAATTTGAGGTGTTAAAGAGTTTTTGTGAAGTCCTGAGTTTGGGTTTAGTATAGGAAAAATATTTATTTTTATGTTAACAGAACCCTGAGCTCAAGTGGGATAACTCATAAATAAAAGGGGCTAAAATAAGACACAAAAGGAGTTGTGGTCTAGTGGCAAATGGCGCCACATGGGAGACAAGGAACTGACGCCATAGAGGAAGCAAGGGGTCCAAGGTTCAAGTCTTGGCTCTTGCAATTTATTTTGGTTTTCTTTTAAATAAATCTGGAAGCGAGTAGGTAGGCTTTATAGTTAAATGAGTTGGACTTATGACACAAAGGAGCTTGTGTCCTACTGGTGGTGGCTTGACATGGCTATCGAGAGGACTTTGGTTCAAATCCCTTTGCATGCAAAGTTTGATTATTTTGCTAATGAGTCAGTTTTGAGGGATTGATGGAGAATCCTAAATCGGAAAGCTAACATGAGAATAAGTGAGAAGCTGGCTTTAAATAGAGCAAACCAGGAGGAGAGTAAGCATACCTTTCTTAGCTTATTCCTTTTCCTTTTTGGCATGGTCGTTGGGTTAGGCGTTGGATCATTCGTTGATCTGTATGCTGTTGGGTCACAGTGGTGGTGACCGAAGTTGATCGATACACCCCTTGGGAGTCAAGGGTGCGACTATTGTTGGCTTCTAGGCATAATAGTGTTTAAAGCGCGGATTAACTTCAAATTCCTATCAGGTGTGTACTTCTAACCCCCTTGTTTGACAGTCGATATAGAACGGAAGGTATGTACTTCACACTACTCTAGCTATAGAACGAGAAATGCAGGAATGCCGATCACACGGCGATGATAGCCACACGAGCGTGCGAGCACACGTGTGGGAGCTTTGACGTGGTAGTTGAGGCCATCATCAGTATCGTCATGGGTTTAAGCTACTTTGGGCCACAATGGGCTGAAATGGGCCATGTGGGCCTAATGCGCCTGTGGGCCCAATCAGACAAATTGTATGATTGGGTAGTAAATATTGGACTGGACTATGTGAATCTTATATCTGTGCCTAAATTTGGGCTAAATGGGCCACACGAGCATGTGGGCCCACTTGGGTCGAGAATGGGCCCTAGGCCTATTCGCAACATTATCCTTGTTTAGAATACTTGAGACGCTCAAGGCGACTGTAGACCTTCTGAGGGATTGATAAAATTACCGAAATACCCTCGATTTACAAAATTATCGAAATACCCTCGATTTGCAAAATTACCGAAATACCCCTAATTTTCAAAACTACCGAAATACCCCCGATTTACAAAATACCAAAATACCCCTGATTTGTAAAATTACTGAAATACCCCTATAAGGTAGGTTTATCGAGATACCCCTGTAGGGTAGAATTACGCTTATGCCCTTAAGGGTAAGTAACTGTTTTGAAACTATTTTATGTTATGAATGTGACTGTCTTTCGTAAGCATGCTATGTGATATACATACTAATGTATAAGCTCAACTTGGACAATGTAACGGGCTTTTAGGCTTAGTAAATTCGTAACATTCATAATAGTAACTTAAAATGCTCCAGATAATTATGAATTGTTAATGGGCCAAAATGTGTACCTAAGCCCACGATGAGATATAAATGTAATGCCCTAAGGATAAAATGACTGAAATGCCCCTATGCTATATGACTGGATTTGTAAGCCATGTTATGATATGTTTGCATTCATGAGATATTATGCTGCATGGGGACGGGATTATTGAATTTGAAGGAAGTGATGTGATCTGTTAGGGTCACACGGGTCGCCCGAGATGACTATGGACCCACTGATCTAATTTGTTAAGATTGCACGGGTCACCCGAGACGACTGTAGATCTAATTGCATGGGTCGCTCGAGACGACTGTGGACCCACCGAAGGCTTTAGGCCAATTATCTGGTTAGTGCCGCAACC
Source organism: Gossypium stocksii (assembly GCA_020496765.1). Taxonomy (NCBI): domain Eukaryota; kingdom Viridiplantae; phylum Streptophyta; class Magnoliopsida; order Malvales; family Malvaceae; genus Gossypium; species Gossypium stocksii. Next base: position 42,772,579 of record CM035628.1, on the reverse strand, counting down.
GGTACTAAGATTAGTGTGCTGGCTGGGTGGCTTGATTAAATTCCCACAAGTGTGTAGGGTTGGACAGGATTCGGAGTGTAGGGTTGGTTTGGGCATCAAGCATTGCATATATTGATTCTGACATGAGATCGACTCAGGCCCAGATAAATGTGACATGTGTTATTGTGATATAGGCTTTGGCCCAACTAAGGCTACTATGGGCTAAGGCCCAAAGGCCATCGATATTGAATTGGGCTTAGGCCTAAATTGATTATTGCATGTTATGTGTTTGTCGAGGGACATACACACTGAGTTTTCAAAAACTCACTCCCTCTTTTAATTTTTCTGGTGATGCTCAGTAGGTGGTTCGACTTATTGGAGGACTCGGAGGTGGCCATGCATTACGAGCAGCTTTACATTAAAATATTTATTTTCATATTATTTTTGTTTGTTTTCTTTCGGGTTAAAATTTATGTAATAAGGCCTTTTCATCGGTTCTATTTTAGTTTGGAATTGTTTATTCCTCTTTCAAAATTTGGTAGCTCTAGGGCATGGTTTTATAAAAGATGTCTGTTTCCAAAAATATCACGATAACACAACAAACGGGTCATTTACAAAAGCTTACGCTATAATTGAAACATAGGATATTAGTAATATAAAAACTAGGTTTTTCTAATAGCACCAGCTTTTACGTTTCACCCTTCAATGTGACACGCCTAACTTGGGCCTAACTTCTAGGCCAGGTTTGGGGTGTTATAGTTACACTGAGCTCGCTTGGCTAACAATTCATTATCCACTATCTAGGCATCAATAATTTGTTGCAAAAACAAAGGTTTCGCATTCAATTAAGCTAATACTGAACCACTGTCAAACAATGCTAAATGAACATTCATAGTAGCAATGTAAATAATGATTTCTGACTCAAAGCATCAGCAACAACATTTGTTTTACCCAGATGATAATCAATGACAAGCTCGTAGCCTTTCAACAGTTCTAACCATCTTCGCTGTTGCAGATTTAAATCTTTTTAAGTCATCCGATATTTCAGACTTTTGTGATCCAAAAACAGGTGACATTTCTCGCCGAACAGATTGTGACTCCAAATTTTCAAAGCAAAAACAATAGCAGCTAACTTAAGGTCGTGCGTTAGATAATTCTTCTTGTAACACCCTTAACCTGTATCCGTCGCTGGAGGGTTACGAGGTATTACTAGAATAGTTCATATGCGAACAGTCCATAACACATTCAACAATCACCAATTTATTCAGACTCAAATGGACCAATACAGATTATATAGTCAAACAAAGCATAATACAGAATTATCGATCTTTGCAACTAGACAAAACTGAATTCACAGGCCATTAATTACCATGTATAAACAATTTCACAACATGTATGTACATATGATTAACTACATGCCTTGAACTTATAAATGCATCATAAAAGAGGGTCACTATTCATTTGGTAGTTTGCTATTATAGCCAAATACATAATAGGTTATAAATACACATAAAACTTAGCTCATTCATAATAGTAACAAATACATCCCATAGACCTAACTGGTAAATCAACTTTAAGTGACCTATCTAATTCAATAAATAAACCATCCATTAGTATATCGTTTCACTTAGTCAAAAGAGTTGCATTATAATAAAAACAACCATTTTTTGATCTGAAAGTTTAGGCTATATTCGCATGGCCATGATTACAAAAAGGAACATCAAAACTTTAAAGTCCGAAATTAAAGTCTATACATGCCATATTGTTAAACGTAAAGAAAAAGTAGCAACACGTTGCAGACAGGTACGATGACTTTGATAATGGTCCCGAGCTCACAACGGATCAAAAGAAAATCTAAATAAGAGACGAGTAAACATACCAAATGAGTTTTCAACTCAGTAAGTTATAAGCAATATAATACAAGCAATTAACTTGGTATATCGAAAAGAAACTAAAAAAAAGAATTAACATTTCAAAGTGACTTATAGCTCCATTTGTCTCACTTCAATAGTCATCTACTCATTATAAACATTCTTTTGCAAAATCAGTTATCACAACCGTACCAATTTATGCCATATGTCACTTAGATTATTAATCTAACCATAAGTCAAGTCATACCATTCAAACAAATTTACATACAACCATTTGCCTTGAATCTTTTCCTCAAAGCATTAAACGATGACGAAATAGATGGATACATACATATACGATTCACATGTACAATTTCTCATTTCATTCAACAGCTCTATTTCTTCATTCAATTTCCTGCACTTATTGTACCAACAATCGATTTCGCACACATAGTGCTCCGTTAGGGTAATTCGCACACATAGTGCATTGTTAATCCGCACACATAGTGCTATGTTAATCCGCACACATAGTGCCATGCTAATCCGCACACATAGTGCCATGCTAATCCATTCGCACACATAGTGCCCATGTCATTTCATTTCGAACACATCAGCTGACTTAATCCAATATGTATATACTACTACATATGTAATATCCCGAATTAGGGCCTAATCAGAATAGTGGTTTCGTGGCCACAAATCCGAGGTAGAAATAATTATTTTATAATTATTTTGATGTTTAAGATATGATTTTTTTAGTGACCATGACGTAGAAAAATTGCTTATTCTAAAAATCAAAATAAATGATGTAAAGTTGTTTAAATGATAAATTATGTTCGGTAACACCTCAAGCTCGACTCCGGTGACGGTCTCGGCTATGGGGTGTTACATTTAGTGGTATCAGAACAGGTTTAGTCGGTTCTTGGACTAACATATTTTATGCACGGATTTTGCTATACATGCCATATATATATTGTGATAGTGTGACGACTTTTGACCTTTTAAATGATTTTTTATAGTAAATGGATCCCGATCCAACCATGGCCGATGATGTAGAAAGTAATGCACCAGCTCCAGCTAAAGGGGCGGTGCCTACTGAAAATCCACCTCCCACTATTAGTCAAGGAGGAGGAGAAAGGGGTCGAGAAGCCTTTCTCCAGATAATGAGTGCTTGGTATACTGAGTTCATTTGTACGAACCCGAATGTACAACCTCCCCCACCTCCCCCAATTCCTCAACCTGTACCTCTGATGCCTCAAGATGTGGGTATGATGAAATTCCAAAGAACTCCAGTTGATAAAATCCATAAGCTAGGGGCCGAAGAATTCAGAGCTAATGTAGATGATGATGCCGAGAAAGCAGAGTTCTGGCTTGAGAATTCTATCCAGGTATTTGATGAACTATCTTGCACACCTGAGGAATGCTTGAAATGTGCTATATCTTTGTTGAGAGATTCAGCTTATAATTGGTGGAAGACACTGATTTCTATGGTACCGAAAGAGAGGGTAACTTGGGAATTCTTTCAAGAAGAGTTTCGGAAGAAATACATCAGTGAAAGATTTATTGATCAGAAGCGCAAGGAATTTCTTGAGCTGAAACAAGGTAACATGACCATTACAGAATATGAAAGAGAGTTTATTCGACTAAGTAAGTATGCCAGAGAATATGTTCCTACAGAGGCCAAGATGTGCAGACGATTTGAAGATGGGCTTAATGAAGACATCAAGGTATTTGTAGGGATTCTAGAACTAAAGGAAATGGTGGTACTTGTCGATCGAGTTTGTAAGGCTGAAGAACTACTTAAAGAGAAGAAAAAGGTAGAATCTGAGACACGAAATTGGAAGAAAAGACCAATGAGTAATGCACCCTCACAGCAACCCAGAAAATCAAGAAATTTGAATCCTTGTTCCCAAGTTTTAGCTGGACAATCATATGGGAATTCTAGGAAGCAAAATGTGGGTCCTAAGTCCCAAACTACTTCGGCAGCTAGTGTAGGGAACTCGAGATTTGTTAAACCCGAGTGCCAGCGGTGTGGTAGAAATCATTTTGGTCCGTGCAGAGCAAATGAATGTTTCCGATGTGGTTCTCCGGATCATTTTATTAGAGACTGCCCAGAGAGGATTGAAAAAGAAAAATTTTAGAGTACAAAAGCTGGTGGTGCAGATTCGAGAGGAAGGTATCCAAGAAAAGCTGGGAGTGAAGCAAGCAGCAAGAATGTAGCTAGAGATTTAGCAGTTAAATCTGAAGGAAGGGCTCCAGCTAGAACTTATGCCATTAAAGCGCGTGAAGATGCTTCCTCACCCGATGTGATTACTAGTATATTTTCTCTCTATGATGTTAATGTTACTGCTTTGATTGACCCCGGTTCTACTCATTCATATGTCTGCATGAAATTAGTATCTAGCATGAATATACCTGTTGAGAATATAAAATTTATGATTAAAGTGTCAAACCCGTTAGGCCAATGTGTTATAGTTGATAAAGTATACAAGAACTGTCCTTTAATGATTCGGGGTTATTACTTTCCGGTCGACTTGATGTTGTTGCCGTTTGATGAGTTTGATGTTATTTTGGGTATGGATTGGTTGACATTGTATGATGCTATAGTAAATTGTAAACAGAAAGTTATTGAATTAAAGTGTGAAAATGGTGAAACTCTGCGGGTCGAATTAGATAAATCAGAGGCATTGTCTAGTGTGATTTCTTCAATGTTGGTTCAAACATATTTGAGAAAGGGTTATGAAGCTTATTTAGCGTATGTGTTGAATACAAAGGAAATTGAAAAGAAAGTGGAATCAGTACCGATTGTATGTGAGTTTACGGATGTATTTCCAGAAGAATTGCCGGGTTTGCCTCTAGTTAGAGAAGTAGAGTTTGGTATTGATTAGATGCCGGGAATAACTCCGATCTCGATTGCTCCGTACAGAATGGCACCAACAGAGTTGAAAGAATTAAAGTGGCAGTTGCAAGAGTTGACCGACAATTGCTTTGTGAGACCGAGTTTTTCGCCTTGGGGTGCTCCGGTATTGTTTGTGAAAAAGAAGGATGGTTCGATGATATTGTGTGTAGACTATCGACAAATAAACAAAGTGACAATTAAGAACAAGTATCCATTGCCGAGAATTGATGATTTGTTTGATCAGCTGAAAGGAGCAACATGGTTTTCAAAGATTGATTTGAGATCTAGGTACTATCAGCTGCGGGTAAAAGAGTCAGATGTGCCTAAAACTGCTTTTAGGACAAGGTATGGTCATTATGAATTTTTAGTTATGCCGTTTGGATTAACAAATGCTCCTGCCGTGTTTATGGATTTGATGAATCGAATATTTCGACCATACTTGGACAAGTTTGTTGTGGTATTTATAGATGATATCTTGATTTATTCGAAAGATGAGATAGAGCATGCTGAGCACTTGAGGATAGTTTTGCAAACTTTGCGAGACAAGCAGTTATATGCCAAGTTTAGTAAAAGTGAATTTTGGCTTCGGGAAGTTGGATTTTTGGGTCATATTATTTCAAGTGATGGTATACGGGTTGATCCCAGTAAAATTTCAGCTGTTGTTGATTGGAAGCCACCGAAGAATGTAACCGAGGTTAGGAGTTTCTTGGGACTAACTGGATATTATCGACGGTTTGTAAATGGATTTTCTATAATTGCTGCTCCCATGACTAGATTACTTCGCAAGGATGTTAAATTTGAGTGGACGGAAGAATGTCAACAAAGTTTTGAAGAATTGAAAAAGTTATTAACAGAGGAACCAGTGTTAGTACAGCTCGAGTCAGGTAAAGAATTTGTGGTATATAGCGATGCTTCTCTAAATGGTTTGGGATGTGTACTGACGCAAGAAGGAAAGCTTGTGGCTTATGCTTCGAGGCAGTTAAAACCTCACGAGAGGAATTATCCGACTCATGATTTGGAATTGGCTGCAGTGGTGTTTGCTTTGAAGATTTGGCGACATTATCTATATGGTGAAAAGTGTCGAGTATATACCGATCACAAGAGTCTTAAATACTTGATGTCACAAAAGGACTTGAATTTGAGACAGCGAAGATGGTTGGAGTTATTAAAAGATTACGAGCTTGTGATTGACTATCATCCAGGAAAAGCAAATGTAGTTGCTGATGCTTTGAGTAGAAAACTGTTGTTTGCTTTGAGAGTTATGAACACTCAGTTGGAAATGTCAGATGATGGTTCCATTCTGGCCGAGCTAAAAGTAAGACCGATGTTTTTACAAGAGATTTGTGAAGCTCAGAAAAGCGATGAAGACTTGCAAGCCAAAAGAAAGCAATGTGAGGTTAATACAGAGTCAGATTTCAGAATAGGTCCTGATGGTTGCTTGATGTTTAAAGATTGGATTTGTGTACCAAAGAATGAGGAGTTAATTCAAAAGATTTTGCAGGAAGCACATGGTGGTTATTTGTCAATTCATCCAGGCAGTACGAAAATGTATAATGATTTGAAGAAAATGTACTGGTGGAATGGAATGAAAAGGGATATATCAGAATTTGTATCGAAATGCTTAATTTGTCAACAGGTGAAAGCGGAACACCAAGTGCCTTTAGGATTACTTCAGCCTATTATGGTTCCTGAATGGAAATGGGATCGGATTACTATGGATTTTGTTTCAGGGTTGCCGTTGACTCTAGGAAAGAAAGATGCCATCTGGGTAATAGTTGACAGATTGACTAAATCGGCTCATTTCATTCCAGTACGTACGAATTACTCTCTTAACAAGTTAACTGAATTGTATGTTAGAGAAATTGTTAGACTACATGGAATACCATTGTCAACCATTTCAGACAGAGATCCGAGATTTACTTCGCAATTTTGGCAAAAGTTGCAAGAAGCGTTAGGTACAAGGTTAAATTTCAGTATTGCTTTTCATCCACAAACTGATAGGCAATCAGAAAGGGTAATTCAGATTCTTGAAGACATGCTTCGATGTTGTGTATTAGAATTTCAAGGAAGTTGGGAAAGATATTTACCGTTGGTGGAATTTGCTTACAATAACAGTTATCAGACGAGTTTGAAAATGGCACCTTATGAAGCATTGTATGGTCGTAAGTGTCGGACGCCTTTGTATTGGACCGAACTCAAGGAAAATCAGATCTATGGGGTTGATCTAATAAAAGAAATCGAAGAAAAAGTGAAGGTAATTCGAGATTGTTTGAAAGCTGCTTCAGATAGATAGAAATCTTATGCAGATTTGAAACGAAAAGAAATTGAGTTTCAAGTTGGTGATAAGGTATTTTTAAAGGTGTCTCCGTGGAAGAAAGTCCTCAGATTTGGATGGAAAGGTAAATTAAGTCCGCGTTTTATCGGGCCCTATGAAATAATTGAAAGAGTTGGACCAGTAGCTTATCAGTTAGCATTACCATCTGAGTTGGAGAAAATTCATGATGTGTTCCATGTATCTATGCTACGTCGGTATCGTTCAGATCCTTTACATGTGGTTTCACCGACAGAAATTGAATTACAACCAGATATGACCTACGAAGAAGAACCGATTAAAGTTTAAGCTCGAGAGGTCAAACAACTAAGAAACAAAAGTATTGCTATTGTGAAAGTGTTGTGGCAAAAGCATGGAATAGAAGAGGCTACATGGGAACCCGAGGAAACTATAAGGAAACAATACCCACACCTATTTACCGGTAAGATTTTCGAGGACGAAAATCCTTAAAAGGGGGGAGAGTTATAATATCCCGAATTAGGGCCTAATCAGAATAGTGGTTTTGTGACCACAAATCCGAGGTAGAAATAATTATTTTATAATTATTTTGATGTTTAAGATATGATTTTTTTAGTGACCATGACGCAGAAAAATTGCTTATTCTGAAAATCAAAATAAATGATGTAAAGTTGTTTAAATGATAAATTATGTTCGGTAACACCTCAAGCTCGACTCCGGCGACGGTCTCGGCCGTGGGGTGTTACAACATATCCATCAATCAAATATATATATACAAGAATATTTCTTTCATGATATATGCGAATCATTTATGTATAAAATTAACTAACCTCTTAATTGCTTATAGACTTACCTTACGTTAAGTGGAGCAACCCGGATCGGCTACTCAAGTACCTTCGTTTTCCCCTTATTCGACTCCACTCCTAGGCTCTTGAGCTAGAATTTACAAATCGACTAGTTTAATCATCTTACTAACTACTTTATAATCAAAATACTAATAATTTCCCATAATATGAACATACGCCACTTTCATATTCGACTGCCTTATTCATGCATCAAGTTAAATCTTATCAACTAATTTAACACTGAGGCATTATCCTTTAACATTTTGTATAGGTTCCAAAAGTCATCAATCATAACCGAACACCATTTAAAATTACCAAAGACATATCAATTAGCACACTCGTACTTATACATCTCAAGCATCCATTCAAGACCACATTCGGCAAACACACATGCATAAGCTAAAAATCAAACATCCATTTCTAATATCAAGCACCAATCCTATATTTTCTATACTACCCGAATAGTATTACTCTCTTCAACCACAACAATTAGAATTTACCATGCTTATACTCATCATTTTAAAGCATTTACAACCACAAAACATTTTCTCTACTTATAACACCCAAATACGGCATTCCTTGCTCCAATTACCCAAATTAGCAACAATTTATTTACATAATTGATTAAATCCACATTCGGCAAATATACACAAACACAAGCACATTAGCCGATTCTTAATTATCATCTAATTCACACCATATATACATTTAACTAGCTCAACTTCACCTATTCATCAAATTTCTAATTTAAACATAAAAACATTCAAAATCTAACACTTGGAACCCATGACTGAATGCTTCATTAACCATAACTTCACAAATTAACTCATGGGCTAAGTAAAGGACTTAGCAACTAACTTAATTCCACAAAAAATCTAAAGGAAAAACACATGAAACATACCTCAATCAAGAAAGCAAGGTGCCGAACCTCTCAAAGTTTTCTCCTTTCTTTTTCTACTTAGTTTCGGCTTAGACAAAAGAACATGCAAATCTTTTCTTCTGTATTTTCTTTTATGTTTTATTAGTTAACAAATAATCACATGGTTATTTACTACATTACCCATTACTAAGACACATATGAAAGCCATTTGAAAATGGTTTTTACCGTCCATTAACACATATATATACACTTTGTTTTTATATCCTTTAACATATATTATAATCATATATTAAGTCTTTATATAATTATTATATATAGCACACAATATCTTTCATCAAACCCCCCACTACCGTATACTCAAAATGAAATGGTTTTAATAACCATTCAAATCCCTCACCTTGGTAATTCATAAAATTGGGCCACTTGAAATTTACCTACCACATTTTTAAAGTTTAACAACCATGCCCTTTTTAATTAATTAACCACTTAAATATTCAAATTCCCATACTAACTCTTGGCATATACTAATTCATACACAAAACGCACAAATCATAGTATTTAATAAATTTTTTGACTCGATTTTGTGGTTTCAAAACCACTATCTCGATTAGGGCCAAAATAGGGTTGTCACAACTGTCCCCCTTAGGGATTTTCGTCCCCGAAAATCTTACCAGTGAAAAGGTTAGGGTAGTATTCTTTCATTGAGTCCTCAAGCTCCCAAGTCGCTTCTTCAATCCCATGTTTGAGCCATAAAACTTTTACTAATAGAATTTTCTTATTTCACAATTCTTTCACCTCGCTAGTCAAAATACGAATTGGTTCTTCCTCATAGCTCAAATCAGACTGAATTTCAACCTCTGACAGATTTATTACATGCGAGGGATCAGATCTATATCGATTGAGCATCGAAACATGAAAAACATCGTGAATCTGTTCAAGTTCAGGTGGCAAACGCAATCTGTAAGCAGCTGGCCCAATCCATTCTGAAATCTCATGTGGTCTGATAAATCTCGGGCTTAATTTGCTTTTACGGCCGAATCTAAGCACCTTTTTCCACGGTGAAACTTTTAGAAACACTTTATCACCAATCTGATACTCAATATTCTTGCGTTTTAAGTTTGCGTACGATTTCTGACGATTTGATGCCACTTTCAAACATTCACGGATTACTTTTACTTTCTGTTTAGCCTCTTTAATCAAGTCAACCCCGTAAATCTTATTCTCACTGAGCTCAGTCCAGAACAATGGTGTACGGCATTTACGACCATACAAAGCCTCGTAAGGTGCTATTTTGATACTAGATTGAAAACTGTTATTGTATGCAAATTCAATCAGAGGTAAGTATCATTCCTACGAACCATTAAATTTAAGGATGCAACATCTCAACATATCCTCGAGTATCTGAATAACTCACTCGGATTGACCGTCTGTCTAGGGATGAAAAGCGATGCTAAAATGCAGTTTGGTACCTATCGCATCTTGCAGTTTCTTCAAAAATCGCGATGTAAATCTGGGATCTCTGTCCGAAACAATAGAAACGGACACTCCGTGCAATTTTACGATTTGAGAAACATACAATTCCGCTAACTTATCGAGTGAAAAGTCTATACGAACAGGGATAAAATGAGCTGACTTTGTCAATCTATCAACAACAACCCAGATTGAATCTTTCTTGCTTGAAGTCAACGGCAGACCAGAAATGAAATCCATCGTAACTCGATCCCACTTCCACTCAGGTATCATAATTGGCTGTAGCAATCCCGAAGGCACCTGATGCTCCGCTTTCACTTGTTGACATACCAAACATCTAGAAACAAAGTCAGAGATGTCTTGTTTCATACCATGCCACCAGTACTGACGTTTCAGATCGTTGTACATTTTCGTGCTACCCGAGTGAACTGACATTTGGCTGCTATGAGCCTCACTCAAAATTATCAGAATAAGCTTTGAATTTCTCAGAATAAATGGTCGATTTCTGAATCTCAAACAATCATCAGCATCAATTCAAAACTCTGAATCCTCACTCGGAAAACATTGAGCCTGTTTTGTGATTAAATTATTATCAACTTTCTGAGCTTCTCGGATTTGTTGTATCAACGTCGGTTTTGCTTTTAGTTTCGATATTAATACATCATCAGCAAACATAGACAAATGTACATTCATCGCTCGCAAAGCAAACAGTGATTTTCTACTAAGAGCATCAACAACCACATTACCTTTTCCCGGATGGTAATCAATAACAAGCTCGTAATCTTTCAGTAGTTCTAACCACCATCGTTGTCTCAAATTCAAGTATTTCTGAGTCATCAAGTATTTGAGGCTTTTGTGATCAGAATAAACATGACATTTCTCTCTGAATAACTAGTGACGCCAAATTTTCGAAGCAAAAATAATAGCGGCTAACTCGAGGTCATGAGTCGGATAGTTTTTCTCATGAGGCTTTAACTGTCTCAAAGCATATGAAACAACTCTACCTTCTTGCATCAAAACATAGCCCAAACCATTCAAAGAGGAATCACTATAAACCACAAATTCATTACCGGATTTTGGCTGAACTAGCACTGGAGCTTACGTCAAAAGAGTTTTCAGCTGGTCGAAACTTTTCTGACACTTCTCTGACCACTTGAATTTGACATCTTTCTGAAGCAGCTTTGTCAACAGTGTTGTTATCATCGAGAAACCTTTTACAAATCGTCAGTAATACCCGGTAAGACCGAAAAAGCTCCAAACTTCAGAAACATTTCTCGGAGGCTTCCAATCAAGTATAGCTGAAATTTTATTTTGATCGACCCGGATACCTGATGCGGATACAACATGCCCCAGGAAACTGACCTCACGTAACGAAAACTCACATTTTCTGAACTTCGCGTAGAGCTACTTGTCTCGCAAAATCTGTAACACCAATCTCAAGTGTTCGGCATGCTCAACTTCATTGCGTGAATAGATCAAAATATCATCTATGAATATGACCACAAACTGATCTAAATACTGTCTGAACACTCGATTCATCAAATCCATAAAAGCTGCAGGGGCATTAGTAAGACCAAACGACATCACCAAGAACTCATAATGTCTGTACCTCGTTCTAAAAGCAGTCTTAGGAATGTCAGAATCTCTAACTCGCAACCGATAATAGCTTGATCATAGATCAATCTTTGAAAACACTGAAGCTCCCTTTAACTGATCAAATAAATCATCGATTCGCGGCAACAGATATTTATTCTCTATAGTCACTTTGTTCAGCTGTCGATAGTTGATACACATTCTCATAGTTCCGTCTTTCTTTTTCACAAATAGCACTGGTGCACCCCAGGGTGACAAACTCGGTCTAGCAAAGCCCTTATCTGTCAACTCTTGCAGCTGAGATTTCAATTCTTTCAATTCTATTGGTGCCATACGATATGGAGCTATCGAAATCGAAGTCATTCCTGGTACTAGCTCTATGCCGAATTCAACTTCCTGAACATATGGCAAGTTAGGTAATTCCTCGGGAAACACATATGGAAATTCACAAATCACAGGCACAGTTTCAAGCTTCCACTCTGACATTTTACTATCCAGTACATAAGCGAGATAAGCTTCACAGCCCTTTCTCACATCCTTTTGAGCCAACATCGAAGATATCACTGCTGATAACCCATTCAGGTCAGAAGACTCAACTCGAATTTTCTCATTATTCGAACATCGCAAATCAATTGTCCTTTGTTTGCAATTTATAATAGCATCATGTACAGTTAACAAATCCATACCGAGAATGATATCAAACTCGTCAAATGGTAATAGTATCCAATTAGCCGGAAAACAAGAATTTTGGATCATTAGGGGACTGTTCTTACACACCTTATCAACTAACACACATTGGCCCAGGGAGTTTGATACCCGAATCACAAACTCAGTAGACTCAACAGGTAGAGTCTTACTGGTTACTAAAGTTTCACACACATAGGAATGAGTTGAACCGGGATCAATTAAGGCAATAACATCAGTATCATAAAGAGTGATGGTACCGGTAATAACATCTGGAGAAGAAGCCTCCTCACGAGCACGGATGGCATAAGCTCTGGTAGGTGCACGAGCTTCAGATCGAACTGCTGTGTCAGAAGTCCCTCTCTGATTGCCACTCCTACCTCCTGCATTTCTAGGTGATCTACCCCTAACTGCTGCACCACTCGATCTCACACTCTACATATTATCTTTCCCAATAGGTTCCGTGCAGTCTCGAACAAAATGGTCTCGTGAACAACATCTATAACAAGCTCTGTTATTAGACTTGCCCCAGCACTCGCCCACATGTCATCTACGACACTGTGGACATTTAGATCTATCTTGCCGATTATTGCCAACACTAGCAACCGAAGTAGCTCGAGAATCCGCTGAAGGTCGCTCTCGAATAGAAATCCCAGTAGTCGTCTTTGGTCTGTTACTATCATCTCTAAATTTCTTTGCAATCGAAAAAGTAGTTTTGCCCGCCAATCTCTTACGAAAATCTCTAGCTTCTGATTTAGCCTTTCTTTTCTACTTTCCAAGTTCTTCAGCCTTACAAGCCGTCGACGAGTACTACGAATTCTTTTATTTCAAGAATATCGACAAGTAGTTTGATGTCCTCGTTCAATCCCTCCTCAAACCTTTTACACATGGCAACCTCAGTAGCAACACATTCCCGAGCATAACGACTGAGTCTCACAAATTCACGTTCATACTCAGATATAGTCAAACAACCTTGTTCGAGAAATTCCTTACGCTTTTGATCGATAAATCAGTGGCTGAAATACTTTTTGCGAAACTCCGTCTGAAAAAAGTCCCACGTAACTCGTTCCTTTGGAACAACCGCAATCAAAGTTCTCCACCAATAATAGGCCGAATCTTGTAACAAGGATCTAGTGCATTTTAGACACTCATCGGGTGTATAGGACAGCTCATCAAAAACACAGATGGTATTATCAAGCCAGAATTCGCTCTCTCAGTATCATCAGTAGTTGTGGCTCTAAATTCTTCAACCCGTACTTCCTGATCTTATCAACAGGGGGTTTGCTCAATCTCAAATGATCGGTAGTCGTGGGCATTACAGGTACAGGGGGAGGATTATTTGAGTTAGGGGGTTGTTGAGCAACCGGGTTTGTACGAGTATACTGGGAAAACCACTCATTCATCATGGAAAAGAAAGCTTGCCTAACCTCATCTTCTTGATTACTCGCGGATGGTCGAGAATCAACCGGCGCTGCCCTTACGCGGGAGCAGGCGCTATACTCTCAACATCGTCCGCTACAGCTCATTTGGGGTTTGGTTTGATTTACTATACAAAAACAAAATTCTAACCGTCACAAGTCATCACACTATCATATTATCACATTCTGGCATGTATAGCTAGACCCACACGCGCTACGTTAGTCCTAGAATCTACTAAACCGTAGCTCTGATACCAATTTAAAATGTAACACCCCTAACCCGTATCCGTCGCTGGAGGGTGACGAGGTATTATTGGAATAGTTCATATGCGAACAGTTCATAACACATTCAACAATCACCAATTTATTCAGACTCAAACGGACCAATACAGATTATACAGTCAAACAAAGCATAATACAGAATTATCGATCTTTGCAACTAGACAAAACTGAATTCACAGACTATTAATTACCATGTATAAACAATTTCACAACATGTATGTACATATGATTAACTACATGCCTTGAACTTATAAATGCATCATAAAAGAGGGTCACTATTCATTTGGTAGTTTGCTATTATAGCCAAATACATAATAGGTTATAAATACACATAAAACTTAGCTCATTCATAATAGTAACAAATACATCCCATAGACCTAACTTGTAAATCAACTTTAAGTGACCTATCTAATTCAATAAATAAACCATCCATTAGTATATCATTTCACTTAATCAAAAGAGTTGCATTATAATAAACATAACCATTTTTCAATCTTAAAGTTTAGGCCATATTCGCATGGCCATGATTACAAAAAGGAACATCAAAACTTTAAAGTCCCAAATTAAAGTCCATACATGCCATAAAGTTAAACATAAAAAAAAGTACCAACACGTTCCAGACAGGTGCGATGACTTCGATAATGATCCCAAGCTCACAACGGATCAAAAGAAAATCTAAATAAGAGACGAGTAAACACACCAAATGAGTTTTCCACTTAGTAAGTTATAAGTAATATAATACAAGCAATTAACTTGGTATATCGAAAAGAAACTAAAAAAAAAAAGAATTAACATTTCAAAGTGACTTATAGCTCCTTTTGTCTCACTTCAATAGTCATCTACTCATTATAAACATTCTTTTCCAAAACCAGTTATCACAACCGTACCAATTTATGCCATATGTCACTTAGATTATTAATCTAACCATAAGTCAAGTCATACCATTCAAACAAATTTACATACAACCATTTTCCTTAAATCTTTTCCTCAAAGCATTAAACGATGACGAAATAGATGGATACATACATATACGATTCACATGTACAATTTCTCATTTCATTCAACAGCTCTATTTCTTCATTCAATTTCCTACACTTATTGTACCAACAACTGATTTCGCATACATAGTGCTCGGTCAGGGTAATTCCCACACATAGTGCTATGTTAATCAGCACACATAGTGCTATGTTAATCCGCACACATAGTGCCATGCTAATCCGCATACATAGTGCCATGCTAATCCATTCGCACACATAGTGCCCATGTCATTTCATTTCGAACACATCAGCTGACTTAATCCAATATGTATATACTACTACATATCCATCAATCAAATATATATATATATAAGAATAGTTCTTTCATGATATATGCGAATCATTTATGTATAAAATTAACTAAACTCTTAATTGCTTATAGACTTACCTTACGTTAGATGGAGCAACCCAGATCAGCTACTCATGTACCTTCTTTTTCCCCTTACTCGACCCCACTCCTTTAGGCTCTTGAGCTAGAATTTACAAATCGACTAGTTTAATCATCTTACTAACTACTTTATTATCAAAATACTAATAATTTCCCATAATATGAACATACGCCACTTTCATATTCGACTGCCTTATTCATGCATCAAGTTAAATCTTATCAACTAATTTAACACTAAGGCATTATCCTTTAACATTTCGTTTAGGTTCCAAAAGTCATCAATCATAACCGAACAACATTTAAAATTACCAAAGACATATCAATTAGCACACTCGTACTTATACATCTCAAGCATCCATTCAAGACCACATTCGGCAAACACACATGCATAAGCTAAAAATCAAACATCCATTTCTAATATAAAGCACCAATCCTATATTTTTTATACTACCCAAATAGTATTACTCTCTTCAACCACAACAATTAGAATTTACCATGCTTATACTCATCATTTCAAAGCATTTACAACCACAAAACATTTTCTCTACTTATAACACCCAAATACGACATTCCTTGCTCCAATTACCCAAATTAACAACAATTTATTTACATAATTAATTAAATCCACATTCGGCAAATATACACAAACACAAGCACATTAGCCGATTTTTAATTATCATCTAATTCACACCATATATACATTTAACTAGCTCAACTTCACCTATTCATCAAATTTCCAATTTAAACATAAAAACATTCAAAATCTATCACTTGGAGCCTATGACCGAATGCTTCATTAGCCACAACTTCACAAATTAGTTAACAAATAATCACATGGTTATTTACTATATTACCCATTACTAAGACACATATGAAAGCCATTTCAAAATGGTTTTTACCATCCGTTAACACATATATATACACTTTGTTTTTATATCCTTTAACATATATTATAATCATATATTAAGTCTTTATATAATTATTATATATAGCACACAATATCTTTCATCAATCCCCACACTACCGTATACTCAAAATAAAATGGTTTTAATAACCATTCAAATCCCTCACCTTGGTAGTTCACAAAATTAGGCCACTTGAAATTTACTGACCACATTTTTAAAGTTTAACAACCATGCCCTTTTTGATTAATTAACCACTTAAATATTCAAATTCCCATACTAACTCTTGGCATATACTAATCCATACACAAAATGCACAAATCATAGTATTTAATAAATTTTCTGACTCGGTTTCATGGTTTCGAAACCACTATCCCGATTAGGGCCAAAATAGGGCTGTCACACTTCTGTTGTAGTTTTAGTTGTCTAGAGGCAAAAGCTATGACTTTGCCTTCTTGCATCAAAACACAATCGAGTCCATTCAACGAAACATCATTGAAGATCACATGTTCTTTACCAAATTTAGGCTATAGAAGTAACGGAGCTTCAGTTAACATGGCTTTCAACTAATCAAAATTGTTCTGACACTTATTAGACCATTCAAATTTCACATCTTTTTAGAGCAATCTCGTTAACAGAGTTGCGATCATAGAGAAACCTTTTATGAATCGACGATAATAATCGGTAAGTCCTAGAAAACTATTAACCCTAGAAACTGTGACAGCCCTAATTCGACCCTAGTCGGGAAGTGGTTTCGTAACCATTAAACCAAGTCAGAAATAAATTTTAGAAATATGATTTAATTTTGAATTATTATGTGAATTATTTGTGTGGAAAAAAAATTTGGTGACTTAATTTTATTGATTTTGAGTTAAAATTTGAAACTATGACTTAATTGCATAAAAGGTAATTTAGTTGGGCTTGTGTGTAAGTGCCGAATTTAAATGCCCCATAAAGTAAAGAGGGCTTATGTTGCAAATTGACCATGCAAAATTTGCATGGACACTATCGTCCATGGCTTAGTGGAAAGGCATGATTATTAATAGGGGTAGGTTGGTAATTGAATAAATAAAGCATGCATGTCAAGAAATAATGAAAATAAGCTTTATTTTTGTCCTTGTTTTGCCGAATTCATCAAGAGAAAAGGGTGAGAAAGAGCCTAAGACATTCGGTTAAGTAGGAGGCTAATTAAGGTATGTTTTCAAATGATTTTAATGTAATTTCTATGAAATTGAATTGATTTTGTAGTCTATGCCATGACCCATGTATGTGTTTTTGAGAATAATGCCAATGTTGTATTTGGCCATGATGGAAAGGTGTGGTATGGGTTTCACTTTCACGTTTTGATGAATTGAGGAAGTTAGTTGATGGTTGTACTAGTTAAATGAGGTTGAGTGTGGATTCAAAACAAAAATTTGAATCGGTTTGTGTATTAGGGTCTTAGGCATTGTTGCCGATTTGTAAAATTGTGGAGTTGTTAAGTAAATGATATTAAAGTCAAGTAGAATTGAGATGTAGCAATGAATAAGTGAAGTACTTGTTTGATTGATGAAATTGAACCTTGAGTAGATGGTAATGGATAGAAACCGAATGGGTTGAATGGCTTTGACATGAGTTCTTGAAATGGTGATGAATGATGGAATCTGTTAAAGCCATGGTGTGTTAAAATTGTAGAAGAATTAGTATTTTGAATTAGGGAAATAGGCTTAATGTTTGAATGTTAAATTTTGGCATTTATAAGTGCAAATTACCGAATGTGCTTAATGCCACTGCTTAGACTATTGATATGTATATATGTGTTAATGAAAGATGTATAAATATCCTTTAATTAGACATTCGGCTATTGCTATTGTTTCAAAGCTAATAGTGTCATATGGAAAACAAGAATTTTGTGTTTATGCATGCGCTCGGTTAAGGGAATCGAGTAGGTGGCAATTGAGTTTAAATCATTTTGGAAATTCCTTTAGTTTAAATTGTGTATGTGTTATATTGCAAGATAGTGAATTGATTTGCCTTAAGGAAATCGGGTTTCATGATTGAGGGTGCACCATTGTGTCGAATGTATAAAGGATTTAGACATGAACATTGTATTCGTGCCATGGTGGTTATATACATATATATTTATGTGTGTGTTTAATTTGTAGATGATTGCCGAATGATAGTGAAGAGGATAAGTAATGGTGTAATATTTTATAATGGGATAGAATAGTGGATACATGTGGCCATATGAATGTTGAATTAGTGAGATGAAAGACTTAAAGTGGTGACCTTATTTGGTAGGGTGAATAACCTAGGGAATGATGGTCATAGATAAATTTGTTGTATGGTCTTAGGTCATTTGATGTGATGGTAAATTATTATATTTCATAGTATAGAAAAAGTGCCTATACCAAATGTAATTAAATGAACCCATTTGTTTAAATTAAGCTCAAGAGCAAAGAAGATCAAAGTCGGATAAGGGAAAAGATAAAGTAGTTGAGTAGCCGAGCTACAACCGTTCGAATATATTGAGGTAAGTTTTGAGTGTACCAATTTTTCATATACATGAATATGATATGAAACATCTAAGTTGAATGCTTTATAACTAGTTAATCTTACTTTGATAAAATCCAAATATGAAACATAGTGGTATGAGTAGATAGCCGTATGCATATATGGAATTAAAAGAATAACGTGATTAGCTGGAGCATATGAAATTTATATGGTGATTTCCATTAAACCGAATGGGTATGGAATGGTATATTATATGTGTTCAGCAAATTGAGTTATGAGAAGATGTTATAATGCACATGTTTTGCCTATGTTGAAAGTAACTAATGATTTACGAAAATGATACATCATGTGTAACATATTAGAATGTGAATAAATAATGCACGGGACTCAATGATGTGATACATTCGGGCCTTAGTGCCTAGCAGGCTATAAGCCGATGATGTGATACATTCGGGCCTTAGTGCCTAGCAGGCTATAAGCCGGTGATGTGATACATTCGGGCCTTAGTGCCTAGCAGGCTATAAGCCAGTGATGTGATACATTCAGGCCCTCGTGCCTAGCAGGCTTTATGCCGATGATACATTCGGACCCTCGTGCCTAGCAGGCTTTGTGCCAGTGACTCGAGTAAGTGTTAAGAGTATGAGGAATTATAATACAACTGCGATAAAGTAGGAACATCATATTAAGAAGGTCAGGTACGTATTATAAACTTATGTGAAATATTAGATTGTGTTGTATCTTAAGTATTAAGCTTGTTGGATATATGAAAGAGAGTTCCATCTATGCTTACCAAAGTATATACATATTCGGCCATGAATGATGCTTATATGAGATAATGTGATTTTGTGATAATAGATGGGTAACAAGTCAATTGAAAATAAATGTTGAAATTCATCATGTATGAATGTGCATTCGGCCAAGTGAATATGCTTCTTGAAATCGAGTTTTTGTTATTGAATACAGTTAAGAATAAGGTATGAATTGTATAAATTACTCAAAGCTTACTAAGCTCATAGAAGCTTACTCCGTTTTTATGTTTCCTTCTATTTATAGATTTTAATTGAAGCTACGGTTCGAGGGGTTCAAGTCCAAGTCACTCACACTATCGTCGATAGATTTTGATTCTTTCGAAGGTTTATTTCCTTTTTAAAATGATGGCATGTGTAGGCTAAAAACCTCTATTTTGAACTCTCAATTCTCTTTGAAATGTAAATATGAATAGCCATGCGAAAATGGCTTATCAAATTACCTTATAATCGTACATAAATTATGCATGTTATGGTTGAGTATGGATGAACATGAAAGAAATGTGCTTTTGGTTGTTAATGTCGTATGTGTTATATCTATCTAGATGGATAGTTGAAAGTAAGTGCTAATAGTATGAAATTGAGATGACATTTAGTATTAATTTTGTAAAGGTTTAAGGTGTGATTGCTTGAAATGTTAATTGACTATAAACGGCTATGATCAATTGATTAGGTGAAAAAGATGGTGGTGAAATTCTTTAAAGCATGCTATACAAATTCACAACATGACTCGAGTCTTGGTAATCTTTAGGAAGTTATAAATGAAAATGCATATGCGGCTAGGTACTAAGATAAGGCTTTGGTTAACTTGCATATAAACTTTTACTATATGAATGGTAAACATTAGTTAAAGTGAATTACAAGTCCAATTTATAAGTGGTATATATGCAATGTATTCGGATTAAGAATGCTCGAAACTTTATGCGATTTCTTTTTGTGCTATTACGTGTTTGTTCCGTAATGCCTCTTAACCCTCCGTCGACAGGTACGGGTTAGGGGCGTTACAGAAACATTTCTTGGAGGCTTGTAAACCAGAACAACTAAGATTTTGCTCAGATCTACCCGGATACCAGATGCAGACACAATATGACCTAGAAAACTAACTTCACGTAACCAGAATTCACATTTACTGAATTTTGCATATAGTTCCTTATCACGCAGAGTCTAAAGCACAATTCTCAAATGTTCGGCATGCTCACTTCCATTCCGAGAGTAAATCAAAATGTCATCAATGAATACAACAACAAATTGATCTAAATACGGTCTGAAAATTCTGTTCATTAGATCCATAAACACGGCAAGAGCATTCGTTAGTCCGAAAGGCATAACTAAGAATCCATAGTGTCCGTACCTTGTTCGGAAAGCTGTTTTTAGAATATCTATATCTTTCACTCTCAACTGATAATAACCCGATCTCAAATATATTTTTGAAAACACAGTGGCATCTTTCAATTGATCAAACAAATCATCGATTCTAGGGCAGAGGATATTTATTCTTTATAGTTACTTTATTCAAGTGACAGTAATCAATACACATTCACATCGTGCCGTCTTTCTTTTTCACAAACAGAACTGGAGCACCCCAAAGTGAGAAACTCGGTCTAGGAAATCCTCTATCGGTCAATTCTTGCAACGGAGACTTTAGTTCTTTCAATTCGATCGGAGCCATTCCATACGGAGCTATTGAAATTGGAGTAGTTCCCGGCATTAATTCAATACGAAATGCAACTGCTCATATTAGAGGTAATCCTGGAAGTTCTTTAGGGAACACATCAGGGAACTCGCAGACAACAGGCACTAATTCAATTTTCTTCTCAGTAACTTTCGAATCAATCACATATGCAAAGTAGGCTTCACAACCCTTATTCACAAATTTCAAAGCTTTCATTGTGGATATCACAACTGGTAACCCTTTCAAATCATGGGACTCAATTCAGATTATCTCATCATTCTCGCATCTCATATCAATAGTTTTCCTTTTGCAATCACAATAGCATCATGCAAAGCTAGCCATTCCATACCCAGAATTATATCAAATTCATCAAATGGTAAAAGCATCAGATCAGTTGGGAAACATACATCTTGAAACATCAATGGATAGTTCTTACAAACTTTGTCAACTAAGACACTTTTGCCTAAGGGATTCAATACTCTTATTACGAATTCATTAAACTCTACAGAACTTTTATAGTGTCCTAAATTCATACATATATACGAATGAGTAGACCCTAGATCTATTAGTGCGATCACAGAGGTATTGTATAAAGTAAAAGTACTCGTTATCACGTCTAGAGACGAAGCTTCCTCTCGAGCTCAGATATTATAGGCTTTGACTGGTGCTCTAGCCTCGGATCAAACAGTAGTATCTTTCGTAGCTCGGCTACCACAAACATTTCCCACATTTCTAGAAGGACTACCTCTAACTAAAGTATTACTCGGTCTCAGATTCTGTGCAATCTCTAGTTTAGACAATCTCGGATAAAGTGATCCATAGATCCACATCTGAAATAAGCTCGGTCATTCAGTCTACAACTTCCTGGATGTCTTTTACCACAATGCTTACATTTAGGTCATTTAGAATGAACATTTCCAACACTAGCAACTGAAGTAACAAGAGCTCTACGACTCGAGTGTGATTTGGCTCTATCTCTACTTAAATGTCCCACATTAGCCTTTGATTGGCTATAATCATCTCGAAATTTCTTTGACACAGACTGAAATGATTTGGTTACAAATCTTTTTTTCTCACTTCTCTAGTTTTAGAATCAGCTTTTCTTTTCTCCTTACTGAGTTCTTTAGCTTTACATGCTCGATCAACAAGTACAACAAACTCTTTAATCTCAAGAATACCAACAAACAGTCAAATATCTTCATTCAAACCATCTTCAAATCTCTTGCACAATGTTGCTTCAGTCGAGACACATTCTTAAGCGTATCGGCTCAATCAAACAAATTCTTGCTCGTATTCTGTATCAGACATACGGCCCTATTTAAGTTCCAAAAACTCTTTCCTTTTTTGATCGATGAATCTCTGACTGATGTATTTCTTACAGAATTTAGATTGGAAGAAATCCTAGGTTATTCGTTCTTTTAGAACAACAGAAGTCAGAGTTTTCCACCACTGATAGGCTGAATCTCTTAACAAAGATAACACACATTTCACACATTCATCAAGGGTACATGACATTTCATCGAACACTCGAATGGTATTCTCAAGCCAAAACTCAACTCTCTCAGCATCATCATCACTTGTGGCCCAGAATCTTCAGCTCCATATTTTCAGATTTTATCCACATATAAACATATCACAAGTTCATAATTGAAAATACACTACCTCTCAGTCTCAAACATAGCACATTTTTCATACATACCGGAATTGGATGCACATTCGTATACTCATTCATTTTCTTGGAATACTCGTTGAATCATACGGAATCAAATAGGATAGTCGGAGAACTCAAATCGATCATACAATGCCAACGTCCCAGACGTGGTCTTACATGTAACCGGATGTCGATGCCACTGTCTTAGATAGGGTCTTACATGAAATCAAATATGATGCCAATGTCCCAAACATGGTGTTATACGCAAATCTCATATTGATGCCAACGTCCCAGACATGGTCTTACATGAAAACTCATATCGGATCCTATGTCATGACATATGTATCCTAGCTATTCCTAAGTTTCGACTAGGCTTTTCAAACTTGATCACATATCTTTTATTTTTCATCCATTAACACCTCAAAACTCATAAAATCAACAGTGGCACATTTCAAAATCTTCATCAATTCTAAAGGTTGAGACATGGGCTTTTAAATCATATAGCAACAATCTTAAAATCATAAAAATCATAAAAAAACTAATCAAAACCCATACCTTAATTGAGCAAATTCTAGCTGAAACCTTAAGAACACTCTTCTCTCTTTTACTTTGAGATATTCGGCGAACAAAATGAGAAAATGCATGAATTTTATACCCTTTTTTTATTATAAATTCATTAATAAAAGAATTACCCTTTTATCCATCAATTACTAATAAATCGTAAATTATACATATTTTTACCTCATGCTTAGCCTAAATTCTGGATGAATTATCATTGAATTTGTGGAATTTGGTGCTCCTAATCCTTTTATTTCATGTTTTATACTCAAGTGAGCATAAGGAAGAGAAACGAGCAAGGAACGGGCCAAAAACGGGAAAATTTGTCCCAAATCAATAATCAACATGGCTTGGAAGTTCGTCAAACGGGCGTGGCACACGGCCGTGCCACCTTAATAGGCTCGAGCATAGCCTCCACAATGATTCACACGGGCGTTTCCTTGTCGTGAGAAAGTTTAATTTCTCTCGGAAAAGGCTACTTAGGGGATAAGAAAGACATTCTAAACTCTATATAAATACCCTGTGAGGCAACTACAAGAATACACATTATTCCCGCCAAGACGGGGAGTTAAAGGCAGGGAATTACTTGAAGGGAAGACGATTGATCCATCTCAGAAGTCAAGATCTACATCAAGACAGAGGATCTCCCTTTTATCCTTTCAGGGGTTTTTGGGTTCTCTTATGTTTTGCTATTTTAATTATTTTGAGATCTTTCTTTTTACAATTATGAACTAAAACCCCAAATATCTAAGGGGGATGAAACCTCAGACAGAACTAAAACCCCAAATATCTAAGGGGGATGAAACCTAAGACAGATCTTGTTATTGTTATTTGAACTGTATGATAAATATTTGATTTGTTCTTAATTGTGTTTTTAATTCTAAATTGATATTTTTGGGATATTGATTTAAGTCAAATGTGCTTACGTAAAGGAGCAAAAGTCCCTGCATAGGAGTAGATCCAACATAATTAAGCAAAGTTAATCGCAATCCTAGACATAGGAAGATGAAAATCTGCCTTATTAGAATCAAATCTAATATGGGGAGCCATAGATCGAGTTAATGAAAGACTGGGGGTTTTAATTAGAAAGAGATTTCGGTTAATCAACCTAGGATTAGTTGTTCTTATCCTCGACAGAGGTATTAACATAATTTAGGGATCTCTACAGATCAAATCAAATGAAGAAATCATCTGGTTCAGAGTTAGATAACAAGTGAAGTCTAGGTGGATTCTTCCTTAGGTATTGCCCTTATCAATTAGTTTTTCCCAAAAGCAATTTCCCAATTTACTCTTTGTCGTTTCTTCAGTTTAGGTCAGAGTTAATTAGTTTACACAAACCACCTCTTTATTTTTAGGCTAGATAATAGGAAGGAAGTCATTACTAGTACTTTCAGTTACTTGGATTCGATATTTCGGTCTTCCCACTAGCTATACTACTATTCGATAAGTGTGCTTGCCTTTTAATCTTGATAATATTTAGTTTCCAGGTATGATCGATTTTATTATTTCATTCATCACAATCAAGTTTTTGGCACCATTGCCGGGGAACTGAAATATTAGGAACATTCGATTTCGATTACTTTAGCCATTTTTTATTTTTATTGCAATTTATTTCCTATTTTTATTTTAGGTTTTATTTACTAAAAATTTTCTTTTTCTTTTTCCCTTCTAGGTACCTCTAGTTTATGACTAGAAGAAACCTAGGGGGACCATTATTGTTTGATGACGATTTAGAAGCTACAGTCCGTAGAACTCGCAGAGAGATAAGAAGAAGCTTGTAATATCTAGAACAAAGTCAAAGAAGAACCTGAACTTGCTGAAGAGATGGAGGCAAATCACGATAATCAGCTACCTCTTGTAGTAGCCGCAAATCCTGTTGAGCAAAATCCTACTCCGCGTACTATGTATGATTATGCTAAACCTAATTTAGCAGGCACTGAATCTAGTATTGTTAGGCCTACTATTGCTGCAAATAATTTTGAACTGAAACCTAACACTATTCAGATGATACAATAGTTTGTTCAATTTGATGGTTTGCAATATGAGGATCCTAACGCTCATTTAGCCAATTTTTTGGAATTCTGCGACACATTAAAAATAAATGGCGTTTCTGATAATGCCATTCATCTTCGATTATTCCCATTCTCCTTGAGAAATAAAGCTAAACAGTGGTTAAATTCTCTACCACGAGGATCTATCACTACATATGAACAAATGACAGAAAATTTTTGCTCAAATATTTTCAGCTAGCTAAAATGGCTAAATTAAGGAATGATATCTCTTCTTTTGTACAGATGGATTTAGAAACACTTTACGATGCTTGGGAGAGATACAATGACTTATTGAGAAGGTGCCCTCACCATGGGTTACGTCAATGGTTACAAGTTCAAACCTTTCACAACAGTTTGAATCCTTCGACGAGAGAAATGATCGATGTAGCTACCGGTGGAACAATCAACAATAAAACACCAGAAGCAGCTTACAAGTTTATAGAAGAGATGTCACTGAATAACTATCAGTGGCAAGTCATGAGAACAAAGCCACAGAAAGCTACCAGAGTTTTCAATATTGATGCAGCCACCATGCTTTCTAATCAAGTAGAACTACTTAATAAAAAGATTGATAATTTTGTTGGTTCTACTCAGATACACCCAGCGATGCAATGTGACTCAATCTAATGAAGCATGAGCAATTTTGATTACTCCTCCTATGGACATGGCATGGAAATTGAGCAAGCCAACTATATGGGTAATAATTCTAGATCCCAAAATAACCCTTATAGTAATACTTACAATGAACGTTGGAGGAACCACCCAAATTTCTCATGGGAAGGACAAGGAAATCAAAGGCAACCACCTCTTCCGGGATTTCAACAACCACCGTTCCAGTAAGAGAAAAAGTCGAACCTTGAAGAGATACTCACAAAATTTATCGCCGTGTCAGAAACTCATTTTAAGAACACTAAAACAACACTGAAGAACCAGCAAGCATCCATTCAAGGACTCGAAACTCAAATAGGCTAGCTCACTAATCTAATTTCTAAAAGACCAGAAGATGGGTTACCAAGCAACACCGAGACTAACCCTAAGCAGCAACTTAATGCCGTGGATGCAATAGATGAGGATGGGTTAACCAAAACCAACCCATAGCCATGTAAGGAGACTGTGGTAAGTAAAGGTAAGTGATATGCTCGCGATATTAAGTAATAAAATTTATAAAAACTGATCACACCCAAAACTAACTAATATCACGATCTTAAAGGCAAGTGCACCTATCGAACAGTAGTATAGTTTAGCGGTAAGACCGAGTTATTATACCCAAGGGAACCAAAAGTACTAATACTTACTTCCTTTCTATTATCTAGCCTAAAAATAAAAGAGGATTGGTTGAAACTAATTCTAAAACTAACTAAAAGTGCACAAAAAGTAAATTGGGGAAAACTTTAGGGAAAAGTTAATTGATATAAGTAATACTTAAGGGAGAATCCACCTAGACTTCACTTGTTATTAACTTCTTGAACTAGATGATTTCTTCACTTGACTTGATCCGTAGATATCCCTAACTTATGTTAATCCCTCCGTCGAGGCTAAGAACAACTAGGCCTAGGCTGTTAACTAAAGTTTCTTTATTAATTAACACCCTAGGTTGCATTAATTCGATCTATGGATCCCCCTATTAGGTTTGACCCTAATTTGGCATATTTATGTCGCCCTATGTCTAGGGTTGCATGCAACTCCGCTTAATTATGGTAGATCTACTCTTAAAACAGGGACTTTTGCTCTTCTGCCTAAGCACATCAAGTTCTTGAAGTAATACATAGGATTATTAAATCAAGAATGAAGAACACATAATTAAGAACAATTCTAGTATTTATCATATAATTCAAGAATAAACAATAACAAGATCTGTCTTAGGTTTCATCCCTCTCAAGTATTTGAGGGGTTAGTTCATAAAAAAGAAAGAAAACATCTCAAAAGTATTAAGATAACAAAACATAAAGAACCCAAAAACCCCTGAAGGAATTTAGGGAGATCCTCTGTCTTGATGTAAGATTCTGGCTTCTAGGATGAATCAATCGGCTTCCCTTGGAGTAATCCCTTGCTTTCACTCCTAGTGTTGGCAGAATTATGGCGCTCTTTCTTGAGAGAAAAGAGTATATCTTTAGAGTTGCCTCTTGGGGTCTTTATATAGAGTTTAGAATGGCTTTCTTAGCCCCTAAGTATCCAAATCCAAGTGAAATTCCTCTTCCTCATGACTAGAACACGCTCGTGTGCCACGCCCGTGTGATTTTGACAAGAGGTCGTGTTCGGGACTATTGAGGTGGCACGGCCGTGTGCCCTGGCCATGCTTGTCGAAGGCTGGACCATGTGGTCTTCGTGTGGCACGACCGTGTGCCACGGCCTTGTGATAACTTCTTGGGCCGTGTCGATTTCACATTTTAGCCCATTTTCTCCGTTTTTGGTCCATTTTTCGTTCTTTTCTCTTCCCTATGCTCTCTTGAGTATAAGATATGAAAAAGATAGATTAAGAGCACCAATTCTCACTAATTTGATAATAATTCATCCAAAATATAGGCTAAACATGAGGTAAAAATATGTATAATTAATCGTTTATCAAATACCCCCACACTTAAGCATTTGCTTGTCCTCAAGCAAAATCTCAATCCCTAATAAAGAATCATTCTTCTCAACTTACAATCTTTATCAATAATGTTTCAAACTAATCCACAGGTAATCATACAATGAAAGTTCAATCAAAAGTACATTAAAGACTCAATCACTTTAAGTCGAGAATTTTATCATTGAAACATAAGTTTCTTCCTATTGCCTAAGTAGTTATCTCTCCATCTTAATTAACAGAAGTTGACATCCTCACTAAGGATTCACTCTATCCACTCGAAGTGTTTAGGGTTCAAGAATTAAGTACTCTCTAGTCAACCTGAAAAGTTATTACCATAGGCTTGCTAGAAAATCAGATCTCCACCACAGTAGATTGATATGATACATCGATCCAAAGGTCTTTCAATGGTTGTAATGGGGCTTGATTAGGGGTGTTGTCACAGGCTGCAAAAGAGGGGTAGAATCGAGATTGAATTGAAAAATTATCTAGCTAGAAAAATCTCTATCACTGGAACATATTTCTCGAGCTAATTCTTAAGATAATATCAATTCTGCCTTGGTAGCCTTAAAATAGAAGAATGCAAAAACTATTTGAACTATTAAAGATTACAACTGAATTAATACATACGTTTTTTTTTTAAGAATAATTCAACTAGGATACAATACATTGAATAAAACTTTACAATCTGGAAAAGAGAATAAACCTCGATAATAAGTTCAACTCAAATCTCGACAAAAATAGGGATCAAAGTAATTGAATGGAATTCAACAAAAATGGGTTATAGGTTAATATTAGAGGCAAGTCAAAGAAAAGGTTGTTAGGCTCAATGGGGTTCACTAGGGGTTACTTTATGGAGGTAGGCTTTTATGGAGTAAGTGGGTTAAATCCTAAGTGCCTTTATCATCTCGGTATAATGATATAAATGGCAGGCAAGTACGAGTGTAAGTGGCAAACAAAAATAAAATTAAGGGGCATGCAGTCCTAATGTGTTCTATACTATTCTAGATTATTCATCCCAATTTTCCTAATTCCATGCTTGATTTAACATCTAAAATAAAGTAAAATTAAATAATTAGATAATAAAGAAATGAAATAAAAATAAATAAAGGAGAAAAATGAGAGAATAGAACCAAAAAAGATGTTGCACGGTTGTGGGTTAAGGGTGAACAGTCGTGGGGTGGGTTTACACAGGCGTGTGTCGGCTGATTTCGAGGGTGGTGGTGTTTTGAGGGCTGTAGAGGCACTTATGGTGGTTGGGGAGGGAGGATTTTAGGGTTTGAGTGAAAAATAAAATGAATAGTGGCTTCCTTTTTATAGTTTTTGGGTTACACGGGCATGTCACACACTCGTGTGAGTCGTGTTTTGCCCATGTCTTTCGAAATCTGGTGGTTTTGGCACGCCTGGTTCGAAGTACACGCCTGTGGAATGTTTTACACGGCCGTGGGAGATTGGTTCTTCGCCACTCACATGGTCGTGTGATGGTATACACGGCCGTGTATGATCGTGTTCATGTTTCACACGGTCGTATGATATGTTCCATGGTGTGCGGAAATTGGCAGTGTCTTCCACGGGCTGGGGACACGGGCGTGGGGGTTTGTGTAAGCCCGTGTTGATACTGCAGGGTTGCCACGGCCATGTCACACGACCGTGGGGTGTTGTTGGCAGCCCGTGTTGAAATCAAAAGGTCGCCACGGTCATATCGCACAGCCATGGCTATTTATCGGTGGCCCGTGTTTTGGGAAAATTTATGCTTTATTTATGCACGTCCTCGATACACGACCGTGTCTCTGTTTAAAGTGCTTACACGGCCTGGGGCACGCCTGTGGGAATGGCCGTGTGGTCCTAAATCTCTGCATTTAAAAGGGTCAGTTAATGCATGAAAAATACTAAAATAAAAAATAGACGAAAAATTACTAAGTTAGTGCTCAGGTTGCCTCCTGAGAAGCGCTTATTTAGAGTCTAAGCTCGACTCTGCTTGGATGTATCATGGAGGGATTTCGTGGAGTGAAGCTCCTCCCTTTTATCTTTAAAATTCTCACCTCTATAATGTTTAAGCCTATGGCTGTTTACCTTGAATGTACCGTGGTCGGGGTGAGTTACCTCGATTGTGCCGTATGGAAAGATAGTTTGAGCAGTGAATGGACCTGACCACCTTGACTTGAGTTTTCCAAGAAATAGTCTCAGCCTCGAATTGTAGAGTAGGGCAAGATCACCTGTTTTAAACTGCTTAGGTTATTTCAGTCGTTTTTCATGGCATCGCTTCATGGCTTCTTTAATAATCGTGAGCTCTTGTAGGCATTGCAATGCCATTCATCTAATTCGTTTAACTGCATTAATCACTTCTCACTTGTAAGCTTCAAATCAAGATTTAAAAATTTAATAGCTCAAAATGCTTTATGTTCAAGTTCAAAAGGTAGATGACAACTTTTTCCGTAGAAAAGTTTATAGGGAGATGTACCTATAGGTGTTTTAAAAGTAGTTCTATAGACCCATAATGCATCATCTATCTTCCTTGACCAATCTTTTCTATTTGTTTCAATTGTTTTCTCTAAGATGCTGATCAAACCTAAACTGACTAATATCACGACGTTTTAAGGCAAGCGCACCTGTCGACAGTAGTATAGTCTAGTGATAAGATCGAGTATCGTACCCAAGGGAACCGAAAGTACTATTACTCACTTCCTTTCTATTATTTAACCTAAAAATTAAAGAGGGGTTTTGTTTAACTAATTCTAAAACTAAACTAAGAGAAGCAAAAAGAGTAAATTGGGAAGACTTTTTAGGGAAAAACTAATTGATAAGGACAATACTTAAGGGGGGATCCACCTAGACTTCACTTGTTATTGGTTCTTGAGCTAGACGATTTATTCACTTGACTTGATCCGTAGAGATCCCTAATCTATGCTAAACCCTCCGTCGAGGCGTAGAGTAACTAGGCCTAAGTTGTTAATTAAAGTTCCTTTATTAATTAACTCCTTAGGTTGCATTAATTCGATCTATGGTTCCCCATATTAGGTTTGACCCTAATCCGGCAGATTTATGTCGCCCTATGTCTAGGGTTGCATGCAACTCCGCTTAATTATGGTAGATCTACTCTTATCACAGGGACTTTTGCTCCTCTGCTCTAAGCACATCTATTTCTTGAATTAATACCTAGGTTTATTAACACAAGAATTAAGCACACATAATTAAGAACAACTCAAGTATTTATCATATAACTCAAGAATAAATAATAGCAAGATTCATCTTAGGTTTCATCCCCCTCAAGTATTTGAGGGGTTTAGTTCATAGTAAAGAAAGAAAACATCTCAGAAGATATAAAATAACAAAACATAAAAGAACCCGAAAACCCCTGAAGGAATTTAGGGAGATCCTCTATATTGCTGCAGAATTCTGGCTTCTGGGATGAATCAATCAGCTTCCCTGCGAGTAATCCCTACTTACACTATCTGTGTTGGCAGCAAAGAATACTTCCCTTTGTGGGGAAATAAGCACAACCTTAGAGTTGCCTCCTAGGGTCTTTATATAGAGCTTTGGGGAGCCTTTCTTAGCCTCTAAGTATCCCAATTCGAGTGAAATTCCTCTTCCTCACGACTAGAACACGCCCGTGTGCCACACCCGTGTAACTTCGACAAAGGCCGTGTGATTTGGCACGGCCGTGTGGCCTGCCCGTGCTTGTCGAGAGCTAGACCGTGTGATCTTCATGTGGCACGGCCGCGTGGCACGGCCGTGTGGTGATTCCTTGGGCCGTGTGTTATGTCATTTTTTGCCCATTTTCCTCATTTTCAGTCCATTTCCTATTCTTTTCTCTTCCCTATGCTCTTCTGAGTATAAGATATGAAAAAGAAGGATTAAGAGCACCAGTTCTCACTAAATTAATAATAATTCATCTAAAATATAGGCTAAGCATGAGGTAAAAATATGTATAAATTAGCGTTTATCAAATACCCCCACACTTAAGCCTTTGCTTGTCCTCAAGCAAAATCTCAATCCCTAAATAAGAATTATTCCTCTCAACCTACAATCTTTATCAATAATGTTTCAAACTAATCTACAGGTAGTCGTACAATGAAAATTCAATCAAAAGAACATTAAAGATTCCATCACTCTAAGCTGAAAATTTTTTCATTGAAACATAAGTTTTCTCCTTCCTCCTAAGTAATTATCTCTCCATCTTAATTAACAGGAGTTGACATCCTCACTAAAGGTTCACTCTATCCACTCGAAGTGTTTAGGGTTCAAAAATTAAGCACTCTCTAGTCAACCTGAAAAGTTATTACCATAGGCTTGCTAGAAAATCAAATCTCCACCATAGTAGGTTGATATGATACATCGATCAAAAGGTCTTTTAAGGGTTATAACGGGGCTTGGTTAGGGGTGTTGTCACAGGCTACAAAAGAAGGTTAGAATCGAGACTGAACTTGAAAAATTATCTAGCTAGAAAAATCTCTATCACTTTAAAACATAATTCTAAGGCTAATTCTTAAGATAATATCGTTTCTGTTTTTGTAGCCTGAAAGTAGAAAAATGCAAAAACTCATTGAACTATTTACAATTTACAATCGAATTTTACTGTATGTATTCATTTTTTTCTTTTTCTCTTTTTTTCTTTTTTCTTTTTTTCTTTTTTTTTTCTTCTTTTTTTTTTTTGGAACTATTAAATCAAATATGATAACTTGGAAATTTACAATTTTGCAACTAGAGAAGAGAGTAAAGCTAGATAATAATTCTATTCAAATCTCGACAAAAATAGGGGTTAAAGTAATTGAATGGGATTTAACAAGAAATAGGTTATTGGTTACTAATTAGAAGGTGAGTCAAAGAATAGGTTCTCAAGCTCAACGGGGTTCACTAGGGGTTAATTTATAGAGGTAGGCTTTTTGTGGAGTAAGTGGGTTAAATCCTAGGTGCCTTTATCATTTCGGTATATCAAATCAATGATGTGGTCTCGACATGTATAATCAAAGCAAGTTCTAGAATAACAATTCAGTATTGACTCACTCAAAGCAATAACAAAAGTGAGCACGAAAAAAAAATGTATGCTCAAAAAGGCTCAAAAATCTCACCAGAATTATGGCTTTTGATGTCAATCCTGCGAATTTCAAATCTCAAGATAATACTTAAAATTAGGGAAAATAACTTATGCAAAAATTGGGGGTTCTCAAAAATTCAACTTATCATGCTTGATTCCCTAATGTTTTAAAGTTTGAATAATCAAAGTACAAGCACCTATATCTTGATTCTTAACATTTCAATAGAAATCATAAATCAATCAGAATTAATTCCTAATAGGGAACTGAGAATTATTTGAGAACAAAGCATAAAGAAAAAAATATTCAGGGGTTTTTTTTTTTAGATAATGTAAAAATTTAAAGTAAGCTTCCCCCCCACACTTAAGATGTACATTGCCCTCAATGTACAAAGATACATAAATAGCAAGAGAAGTATAATATCATAAGATAGGGAGAGAATTGAAACTTCCTGAATTTAGGATGAATTTATGAGGAAGAGTCGGCAATTGTGGCAGGGTGCTCCCATTTCCGTTTGAATATGAGCTGTAGAGCTCTTTTTTGAAACTTCGAAAATATTAATTAGTCGTGGGAATTTTCGATTGATAGAGATTACTCGTTAGGGCTTGGCCGATATGAAAGATCGAAATTTAAATAACAGAAAAATAATAAACTAAGTTCTAGAAATACTAATACTGTAATGAATTAAAAGGATTAAGTATAATAAAAATGAAATTCGAAATAAAAAGGAGACTAATAAAGGAAAAAATAAAAATAAAAAATGAGAAAAATAGAACCGTATGGGAGAATAGAGGCACACGCCCGTGTGTCTCGGGGTTAGCCCGTGTTGGCCATATTGCACGGCCGTTGTGAACTTGTTTGCTTTTTTGCACGGTCGTGTAGGTATTCACATGGCCGTGTCAGATTTGACAGTGTTGGCCACGGTTTGGGGGCACGAGCGTGTGGCGTTGTATGAGCCCGTGTGGAATTCGTAAAGTTGCCACAGCCATATCACATGGCCGTGGTGATTTGTCGACTTCCCGTGCTTTTGGGAAACTTCTGCTCTGTTTGTACACGGTCTGGGTACACAACCGTGTCTCTGTTTTAAGATGTCACACGGCCTTAGGCACACCCGTTGTGGCTGGCCGTGTGGCCTAAATTTCTGCATAAAAAATGTTAGTTGCTGCATAAAAATACTAGAAAAATTTTAAACAAAGAAAAGTTACTAAGTTATTACTCGGGTTGCCTCCCGAGAAGCGCTTGTTTATAGTCTAAGCTCGACTCTTCTCGAGCTGGGTATCTCACGGTGGTTTGAAGAGTTGGAACTCTTCCGGCCTGTTTTCAGGATTAATATTAAAAGAATGTTTGAGTCGAGTGTGGTTTACCTTGAAAGTGCCAAGTGACTCATGTTTTATTTCTACTGTACCATAAGGGAAAATTTTCGTTACCGTGAAGTAGGGTACGTCACTTGTATGCTCTTTTGAATTCAAGATTCGAGGGTCGTCTTCCCCTAAGAGTACCTTATCCCCTATATTGATTTGACATGTTTTTACCTGAGGGTTATCTTGGTGATGCTCTGGGTTAGTGTGACATGTTTTGGGTTTTTCATGATAGTTCAGCCACTCATCTAGTTCCTCGATCTGAAGCGTTCGCTTTTTAGGTGCATCTCCTTTGGATGGACTTGTCTGTGATTAGGTTGCCTTTGTATGAAGTGCATCCTGCACAGAAGGTTGAGTGATGAGTATAATGTTTTTACAAGGACTCGTGACTATATTATTATCAACAGTTTTAATTGCGTTTTGAGCTTGTAAAGTAACTTTGTCATTACCTACACATAGTGTAAGTTCACCTGTTCCTAAATCAATTATTGTTCTGTCAGTTGCTAAAAAGGGTCGCCCTAGAATTAATGGTATATCGCTATCCTCATCAATGTCTAAAACAACAAAGTCAATTGGGAATATAAATTTATCAATTTTGACGAGCACATCTTCAATTATTCCCTTAGGAGATCTAATAGTTTTATCAGCCAGTTGAATGCTCATCTTAGTTTGTTTAGGTTTTCCAAGACCTAGTTGTTTAAACAGTTTATAAGGCATGACATTTATACTAGCCCCTAAGTCTGCTAAAGCATTTTTGGTGTCTAGGCTACCAAATAAACAAGGAATAGTAAAACTCCCTGGATCTTTCAGTTTGGTTGGCAGCTTATTTTGAAGAATAGCTGAGCATTCCTCGTTAAGTTCCACTGTGGACAATTCTTCCAACTTCCTTTTATTTGTGAGAAGTTCCTTTAAAAATTTTGAGTACTCCGGCATCTGCATAATTGCTTCAACAAAAGGTAAGTTAATATGTAATTTCTTTAACAGTTTAAGAAACTTACCGAATTGCTGATCTGTGCGGTCATTCTTTAAAGCGTTTGGGTATAGGATACGAGGTTTAAATTCATTGACAATTTCATATTTGGGACTTACCTCATCCTTTCCTTTACTTACCACAGGCTTCTTGCATGGCTTTAGGTTAGTTTTGGTTAACCCCTCATCATCATCGTATCCACGGCATTGAGTTGCTCCTTAGGGTTAGTCTCAGTATTGCTTGATAACCCACCTCGAGGTTTGTCAGAGATTAGCTTGGCAAGCTGGCCTATTTGAGTTTCAAGTCCTTGAATGGATGCCTCCTGGTTCCTCAATAAAGTTTTAATGTTTTGGAAACGTGTTTATTCTGTGACCATCTCTTCAAAGTTCGGCTTTTTCTCTTGTTGGAATGGTGGTTGTTGCAATCCTAGAGGAGACGGTTGTTTTTGATTTCCTTGTCCTTTCCATGAAAAACTGGGGTGACTCTACCAACCTGCATTATAAGTATTACTATAAGGGTTATTTTGAAGTCTAGAATTGTTACCCATATAGTTGGCTTGCTGAGTTTCCATGCCATGTCTATAAGAGGAGTAATTTGGATTGAACATATTTCCTAGAGTTGCATTGCATTGCATAACTGGCTGTACCTGCATAGAACCAACAAAATTATCAAACTTTTTATTTAAAAGTTCCACCTGATTAGTAAGCATAGAAACAGCATCAATATTATAAACTCCTGCAACTTTTGTCGGCTTTGTCCTCATGATTTGCCACTGATAGTTATTCAATGACATTTCTTCAATAAATTCATAAGCTGCTTCTAGCGTTTTACTATTAATTGTTCCTCCTACGGCTGCATCAACCATTTGTCGTGTGGATGGATTCAAATCGTTGTGGAAGGTATGAACTTGTAGCCATAAAGGTTGTCCATGATGAGGACATCTTCTCAAAAGATCCTTGTATCTCTCCCAATCATCGTAGAGTGTTTCTAAATCCATCTGCACAAAGGAAGAAATATCGTTTCGTAATTTAGCTGTTTTAGCGGGAGGAAAATATTTAAGTAAAAATTTTTCTGTCATCTGTTCCCATGTGGTGATTGAGACTCTTGGTAGAGAATTTAACCACTGTTTGGCTTTGTTTCTCAGAGAAAATGGAAATAGCCTTAGTCGAATAGCATCATCAGAAACGTCATTAATTTTAAAAGTATCGCACAATTCCAAAAAGTTTGCTAAATGAGCGTTGGGATCTTCATCTTGTAAACCATCAAACTGTACAAACTGCTGAATCATCTGAATAGTGTTAGGTTTTAGTTCAAAATTATTAGCAGCAATAGCAGGTCTAACAATGCTAGTTTGAGTACCAATCAAACTAGGTTTAGCATAATCATGCATAGTTCGAAGAGCTTCATCCTAGTTTACTGGTTCTGCTGGTAGCGCTAGATGTGGTGGAATGTTTTGATTTGCTTCCATCTCTTCTGTAGGTTCTGGCTCGTGCTCTGGATAATGTAGGCTTCGTCTAATTTCTCTGCGATTTCTCGAACTGTAGCTTCTAAATCTTCGTCAAAAAGTAGTGGTCCTGTTGGGTTGTTTCTAGTCATAGACTAGAAAAACCTAGAAAAATAATTAAAAAATAAAATAAAATAAAATAAAATAAAATAAAAAATAAACTTAGGAAAACCTAGAAAAAAATAAGAAGAAAAGAAAAAGAAAAATTAAAAATAAATAAATAAATAAATATATTAATGGCTAAAGTAATAGAAATCGAGCTTTCGTAATATTTTAGTTAAATACTCGGCAACGGCGCCAAAAACTTGATATCCGCGTGATATGAAGTAATAAAATTTATAAACAACTTGATCAAACCTAAACTGACTAATATCACGACGTTTTAAGGCAAGCGCACCTGTCGACAGTAGTATAGTCTAGTGATAAGATCGAGTATCGTACCCAAGGGAACCGAAAGTACTATTACTCACTTCCTTTCTATTATTTAACCTAAAAATTAAAAGGGGTTTTGTTTAACTAATTCTAAAACTAAACTAAGAGAAGCAAAAAGAGTAAATTGGGAAGACTTTTTAGGGAAAAACTAATTGATAAGGACAATACTTAAGGGGGGATCCACCTCGACTTCACTTGTTATTGGTTCTTGAGCTAGACGATTTATTCACTTGACTTGATCCGTAGAGATCCCTAATCTATGCTAAACCCTCCGTCGAGGCGTAGAGCAACTAGGCCTAAGTTGTTAATTAAAGTTCCTTTATTAATTAACTTCTTAGGTTGCATTAATTCGATCTATGGTTCCCCATATTAGGTTTGACCCTAATCCGGCAGATTTATGTTGCCCTATGTCTAGGGTTGCATGCAACTCCGCTTAATTATGGTAGATCTATTCTTATCACAGGGACTTTTGCTCCTCTGCTCTAAGCACATCTATTTCCTGAATTAATACCTAGGTTTATTAACACAAGAATTAAGCACACATAATTAAGAACAACTCAAGTATTTATCATATAACTCAAGAATAAATAATAGCAAGATTCATCTTAGGTTTCATCCCCCTCAAGTATTTGAGGGGTTTAGTTCATAATAAAGAAAGAAAACATCTCAGAAGCTATAAAATAACAAAACATAAAAGAACCCGAAAACCCCTGAAGGAATTTAGGGAGATCCTCTATATTGCTGCAGAATTCTGGCTTCTGGGATGAATCAATCAGCTTCCCTACGAGTAATCCCTACTTCCACTATCTGTGTTGGTAGCAAAGAATACTTCCCTTTGTGGGGAAATAAGCACGACCTTAGAGTTGCCTCCTAGCGTCTTTATATAAAGCTTTGGGGAGCCTTTCTTAGCCTCCAAGTATCCCAATTCGAGTGAAATTCCTCTTCCTCACGACTAGAACACGCCCGTGTGCCACCCCCATGTGACTTCGATAAAGGCCGTGTGATTTGGCACGGCCGTATGGCCTGCCCGTGCTTGTCGAGAGCTAGACCGTGTGATCTTCATGTGGCACGGCCGTGTGGCACGGTCGTGTGGTGATTCCTTGGGCCGTGTGTTATGTCATTTTTTGCCCATTTTCCTCATTTTCAGTCCATTTCCTATTCTTTTCTCTTCCCTATGCTCTCCTGAGTATAAGATATGAAAAAGAAGGATTAAGAGCACCAGTTCTCACTAAATTGATAATAATTCATCTAAAATATAAGCTAAGCATGAGGTAAAAATATGTATAAATTAGCGTTTATCAGATGCGTTTTAATTCCTTATTTGTCACTTCGACTTGACCACTAGTTTGTGGATGATAAGGGGTAGCTGTTCTATGGTGTACTCCATACCTTTTTAAAACTTTCTCAAACTGGGCATTGCAAAAATGTGTACCCCTATCACTAATAATTATTCTAGGTGTTCCAAATCGAGAGAAAAGCTTCTTCAAAAATCGTACTACCATTCTTGTAACACTCTAATTTTCGAGATTTTTCGGGTTTCTGTGATTTTTGGTAAATTTTAAAATTTTGGTGTTTTGGATTCTGGAATTGTGTTTAAATGTGTTAGTGGGCCTTTAGAAGGCCCAAGCCTAAGTTAAAACCCGATAAAATATGAAGTTTGGATTTTAAGTGAATAGGAGACTTGGTTAAATGGGCTTTTAAGAAAAACTTTGTAAATTATGACATAAGAAGAGCTTTGGCAAAGTGGCAAGGTGGTGCCACTAAGTTCCTAAAAAAGTGGCACCTTGGAAGGAATTAAAGATCCAGGGTTCAAGTTGTAAGGTAAGCATATTGTTACTTTTTAATTTTTAGGCATGTGCCGAGCATGTGATCACTTAAATGAATTTCAGCAAGGGCCTTAGGGAGGTTGGGCCGATTGTTTTAGTTGAGATTAGGGTTAGGTTCTTTTCTTTTTCTGTCTTGGAGAATTAGGGTTAGCCACCTGAAAGCTTTCACTTTCATTCATCTTTTTTTTTAGTTTTCACAAAACCCAAAAACGCAAATTCCTTCTCCTTTGTGCTGGTTTCTTATTCCTCTCCTTCTCCTCCATTCTTTTCTTCCTTTTTGCTTTCTCTTCTAGATTAAACCTTCTTGTCACCTTACTCACTTTCTTTGTTGATCTTATCCTCCCTAAAACCACCATAGCCGATTGTCATAAAAGCCGAAATCCCAAAAACTTACTTCTTGTGCCGATTCCTCCAAGCCAATTCCTTCTTTTCTTTTCATTCCCTTTTGACTGATTTTCATCTTCTTTAAACCCTTAGTATCTGTCGGC
Source organism: Gossypium stocksii (assembly GCA_020496765.1). Classification (NCBI taxonomy): domain Eukaryota; kingdom Viridiplantae; phylum Streptophyta; class Magnoliopsida; order Malvales; family Malvaceae; genus Gossypium; species Gossypium stocksii. The sequence goes on along the minus strand of CM035628.1, from coordinate 42,732,654 downwards.
AACACTACTCCAAAGTTATAGCCTCAAATCATCATCTTCTTCATCATTCAAAAACCAAAACCACCATAGATTTAGGAGCTTGTAGCCGAAACTTCAGATCTCTTGGATTCGAGTTCTACTATCGTTTAGGGGCTAGATCTACATCAGATCTGAGTAGAAACAGAAGGGAAATTAGTGGTAAGTGCTCATTAACCCATACCTATAAGTTATTTTACAAATTAGAAAAAACAGAAGTCCCTAAAATCTAGGGAGACTGTCGATTGGGGCATAGGACCCTAAGGGTCATTAACCAATGATTTCTTTTGGTGATTAGTGTATACTAGAGGTGATTGATCGAAGGCTTGGATCTTTGGAACAATGAGACTTAGATCTAGTCATCGGTTTTTGGCAAAGGTAAGAATCTGAGGGTAATGGCCGAATTTGGGTAAGTGAATATTGGGATTGTTTGTTGTAGTTTTGCAATCTAAGAATTGTGGTAATCGATTGTATGACATCGTGGGGGATCTCTGCAGTCGTCGCGAAATAGGTGTGTATCGAACACCCTCTCTTAGTTCAATTCGGCAAAAGCCAAAATGTAGAAATTCCAGCATTTCGTGGCTTGTGAGTGTGCGAATGCTCACAAGATGTTTAGAAATTGTTAGATCTAAAATCGCAAAGTGGTAAGCTAGTCGCGTGTAGAATTTCGTATAGTTCGGTAATTGGGGCTCGATGAGCTATAAATGGGCCCAATGGGCTTACGGGCCCATATGGGTGTAAACGGGTAATTAAGGTGTACTGATAGATTGTAGGTTCAAAACTGCCTAGATTGATAAATTGATATTAAAATCTGGACTAAATGGGCTTAAATAGCTAGTAGACACTGTAGGGTCCATTAGGGATTTTAGGGCCCAATAGCTAAAATTGTTAAAACACGTTAATTAAATTGTTGAGATGAAAATTGGGTTAATAGTGACTGAAATCTGTATAAAACCCTAGGAAACTGATGAAATTACTGAAGTACCCTTAATGGTGGAAAATTACTATCTTACCCCTAGAAGCAAAATGACTATTATACCCCTAGGGCTAAGTGTGACCAAAATGCATTTTTTACTGTTACTGTTTACTACATGCTATGTCATTATTAACTGTTGCATGGGACTGGGATATTGATGTAGGAGGTACTGAAAGTGGCTTGACCACGTATTGGAGGCTTTGCCTCAACTTACTGATATCTGAGCAGCTACGCTGCAACTGTGGAGTGTAGGGCTGGGTGGGTTGAGTTATCCCCCACATGGTGTGTAGGGCTGGTACGGGTGGAGTGTAACGGTTGGATTTAGGCTGGGTTGGGCGTGCATACATGATTATATCTGTTCTGTTCTGAAATAGGCCTATAGGTTGTACTGTTATCTGAAAAGGGCTAAGGCCCAGTTTACTGAATCTGGATAGGGCTTCGGCCCGGTTAACACTGTGACTGGCTAGGGCTTCGGCCCAGTGGCCTTTAGTTGACTTGGGCTCTGGATGGGCTTTCCTTACACACTAAGTTTTCCAAACTCACCCGTCTTTCTTTCTATCCATGCAGGTGAGCCCTAATTGGTGAACTTGGAGCTAGGAGGGATTCAGAGTGGCCACGAAGATTAAATTTCTGGTTGTCAATTATTTTATTTCACAATTTATTTAGATTATTTTTATTTTGGTTTCTGGGTTGTAATAAGGCTGCTCAATTTATTTTATTTGGGTTTTTAATTCTTTACATATTTAATTTGTTTCCACTTAAGAATAATATTGTTTCAATTGTTTTTGAAATCGGATTTACTTGTTTTCAAAATAATTCGATAAACGAACATTTTCCAAACCAAGTGCACTTTCCAAAAGAGTATTAAAAGTCACGTTTTTAAATAAACCCTTCACGATCAGTAGTAATTAGGACATTTATTAAGCACATCGGGAATTTCTCCTAAAATAACAACCACGGTTTTGGCAAAGCTCACCCTAATCTTAGTAGCTAGGTAACATGGTTTGATGTAGGTGATGTGACACACCAGATTTGGCCATAACGTCTGGGCCAGGTTTGGGGTGTTACATTTAATGGTATCAGAGCCTGGTTACAATAACTCGGCTGTGGATCGGGTCTAAAAAGAGGTTTTCAAAAGTTTTTAAATTTAGACCCAAGAAGCGTATTTTTGGAATTAATTTTTGAAAAAAATTATGAAAAACTTTTTCAAGCTAGTTTTCTGCAAAATATACATGTTTTAAAGGTTCGATTATGAAAAGTCTTGAGTTTTTTGAAATCTGACAAACTGAAGAAGTGGCACACTGAATCCCCGATACCAAGTCTGTAAGTATTCCTGATTTATATACTGTACTGTATTGAAACAACACTGTAGATAAAACTGAGACCCTGCTATGATACTGTACATAGGGTAGAACTGAAAACTATAGAGACTGAGACGGTAGGGAAACTAAACCCTAGAAAAAAATTGAGACTGTAGCTAGGCAACATATTCGCGAAAACAACTCTGAAACTCTATCTTTACATAAGACATTTGTAATAAATAACTAAAATATTAACCTACTGTCATAAAATTCTAATAAGTCGATATGAGTACGAGAGCTGCTCGTGGACGAGGCCGAGGACGTGGCCGAGGTAGTACGCAAGCGGGGTCTTCATACTCGGAGCATATGCCAGCTAGTGGGGCACGACCACCACTGGTAGCTTAAAATGGGCTGCACGATCGGGCCGTAGGGGACGACGCTCTGTCCCAGGCTATGCTAAGGCTTCTGGAAAGGGTGGTTGGAGCTAATGTCGGGCCTATAAACAGAGGGTCCATTTTTGAGTGACTCTAGGCTAACGGAGCAGAGGTTTTCAGAGGCATATCTGGTGTAGCCCTGAATGTAGCTGAGTATTGGCTGGAAGCTACAGAAAGGATTATGGACGACCTGCACTGCTCGGTGGAGCAAAACCTGAAGGCAGTAGTGTCTTTGCTGCGAGACGAAGCATACCAATGGTGGATTACTGTAAGAGAGAGTACCCCAGTTGAGAGGGTAACCTGGGAATTGTTTAAGACAGTTTTCAAGGGAAAATACGTCGGAGCTAGCTATGTGGATGCTCGTAGGAAGGAATTTCTGAACCTGACCCAGGGCAGTAGGTCAGTTGCTTAGTATGAGGCAGAGTTTCTGAGGTTGAGCCGATATGCCAGCGGAATTGTTGCTAGTAAGTACGAGCGGAGTGTTCGCTTTGAGGATGGCCTCAGAGATGAGTTAAGGGTACTGATAGCTCCGTAAAAAGAGCGCGATTTTGCTGCACTGGTAGAGAAGGCTAAGATAGCCGAAGAGGTGAAGCAAGCTGAATGAAAGAATAGCGATAAGGATCTAAACCGATTTAGGTAAGATGCTGGACCAGCTGGTGCTACAAATCGGAATGTTAAGAGAGCTAGGGTGGAGGAGCCGGTTCGAGCAGTTCCGGTAAACACGGTTAGACCACAGCCTTGCGGAGATTGTGGTAGAGTGCATCTGGGATAATGCTGGAAATGTACTGGGGCATGTCTTCATTGTGGGTCAAAGGAACATAGGATCAAAGATTATCCTTGGAGGCTAGCTCAGGCTCCAGTTGCTGAGCAATGGGCTATTCAACCATTACGAGGTGGACCGGTGCTGCCGAGAGGGCATGGACAAGGTCGAGGTGGCAATGGCCATGGGCATGAAGCACCTGGCAGAGGTGCTGGTAATGCGGAGGCTCGTCAACCAGCTCTGGTTTATGCTACTCGTTGCCGAGAGGAGGGTGATGCACCTGACGTAATAACTGGTATGTTTTTTATCTCTAGCGTACCTTATACTGCTCTGATAGATGTGGGATCAACCCATTCGTATGTTGCATGTGACATTTCTGGGACGTTGGGTGTGCACTCTGAGGAAACTGTGAGTGGGGTAACTATGATAAGTCCTCTAGGTCACTCGGTTAGGGTAGATAATCTCTTTAGGGAGGTGCCTTTAGAGACTCAAGGTAGGATTTTATGTGGAGACTTGATGGAGTTACCATTCAGTGAGTTCGATCTGATCTTAGAAATGGATTGGTTGACTAAGCATAGGACAACTTTGGATTGTGCAGCTAAGAGGATGGTGCTAAGGACTATAGGGGATGAGGAGGTAATGGTTATTGGAGAACGAAAGGACTACTTGTCCAATGTGGTTTCAGCTTTAAGGGCTGAAAAGCTAATTCACAAGGGATGCGAGGCGTATTTGGCTTTTGTAAGCCAAACTAAAACTGAGAATGTGACTGTGAAGACAGTCAGAACTGTTAGGAATTTCAAGACGTTTTCCCAGAGGAGCTTCCTAGATTACCTCCGAATCGAGAAGTTGAGTTTGAGATTGATTTGTTGCCTGGAACAGCTCCAGTGTCCATCGCGCCCTATAGGATGGCACCAAAGGAGTTGGTGGAACTGAAAGCTCAAATCCAAGAGTTGTTGGATAGAGGCTTCATTAGACCAAGTGTATCTTCGTGGGGAGCACCAGTGCTATTTGTGAAGAAGAAGGATAGGACGATACGTATATGCATCAATTATCGCTAGTTGAACAAACTGACAATAAAGAACAAGTATCCTCTGCTTAGAATCGATGATCCGTTCGATTAGCTTAAAGGAGCTTCAGAATTTTCCAAGATCGATCGTCGATCTGGATACCATCAATTAAGGGTAAAGGAGGTGGATATTCACAAAACAGTATTCAGGACTCGGTATGGTCATTACGAGTTTCTGGTTATGCCATTTGGGTTGACGAACGCACCTGCAGCTTTTATGGATATGATGAATCGAGTGTTCCAACCTTACTTGGACCGATTCGTGGTCGTCTTTATCGATGATATTCTAGTATATTCAGAAACTGAGGAGAAGCATGATGAGCATCTTTGTATTGTGTTGCAAGTGTTGAGAGAGAAGCAACTCTATGTGAAGTTCAGTAAGTGTAAGTTTTGGTTGCGAGAAGTGACTTTTCTAAGGCATGTTGTTTCTGCTGAAGGGATTAGAGTATATCCACGAAAAATTGGGGCAGTTCTAGAATGGAAGCCACCGAGGTCAGTATCAAAAATCCAGAGTTTTCTGGGTCTGGTAGGCTATTACAGAAGATTCGTAGAGGGATTTTCTCTTATTGCTGCACCGTTGATGTTAAGGAAAGGAGTAGCGTTTGTTTGGACTGAGAAACAACAAGAGGCTTTTGATAAGCTGAAAAGGGTTTTGATTATGGTGCCAGTGTTAGTTCAACCAGAGACCGGGAAGGACTTCACCGTGTACAGCGATGCGTCGCATGTGGGATTAGGATGCGTACTGATGCAAGAGGGCAAGGTGGTCACTTATGCTTCATGACAGCTTAAGCCTCATGAAGTGAATTACCCTACGCATGATCTAGAGTTGGCCACAGTGGTCTTCGCATTGAAAATTTGGAGACACTATTTGTATGGAGAAAGGTGTATTATCTACACAGACCATAAACGTCTAAAGTATCTATTGACTCAGAAGGAGTTAAACCTTAGGCAACGATAATAGATAGAGTTGCTCAAGGATTACAACTGTTCGATTGAGTACCACCCAGGCAAGGCGAATGTGGTGGCTGATGCGCTAAGTCGAAGGGCTATAGCTGAGTTGAGAGCGATGTTTGCTCGCTTGAGTCTTTATGACGATGGAAGTTTGTTAGCGGAGTTACAAGTGAGACCTACTTGGACTGAGCAGATTAAGGAGAAGCAGTTGGAGATGAAACGTTGGTTCCTCAATTTTAGCAAGTTGAGAGTGAGGAGAATTTAGATTTTGGACTGAATACTGAAGGAGTTCTTTGCTTTCGTGGAAGAGTTTGTATTCCAAAGGACTCTGAATTGAGGCAGGCAATTCTGAAAGAGGCTCATGGTGGACTTTGTGCTATGCATCCTGAAGGGAATAAGTTATATAGAGACTTGCGAGAGGTATATTGGTGGCCTGGTTTAAAGGGAGAGGTGACTGAATTTGTTGGGAGATGTCTGACGTGCCAGCAAGTTAAGGTTGAGCACCAACTACCTTCTGGGTTGCTTCAACCGGTGAAAATTCCACTCTAGAAGTGGGGGAGGGTAACTATGGATTTCGTGAGTGGGATACCTTTGACACCCTTCAAGAAAGATTCTGTATGGGTAATTGTGGATAGGTTAACGAAATTTGCCCATTTCATATCTGTCTGTACCGATTACTCAGTTCAGAAGTTGGCCAATTTGTATGTGGCAGAGATAGTGCGACTACATGGGGTGCCAGTTTCAATTATTTTTGATCAAGACCCTAGGTTCACATCTCGATTCTGGTAGAAGTTACATGAGGTATTGGGTACATGATTGGACTTCAGCACTGCTTTTCACCCTCAGACAGATGGACAGTCAGAAAGGGTTATCCAGGTTCTGGAGGATATGTTAAGAGTTTGTGTCATCGACTTTCGTCAGAGTTGGGAGGACTACTTACCATTGGCGCAGTTCATGTACAACAACAGTTATCAGGTGAGTATTCAAATGGCTCCATATGAGCAATTTATGGGCGAAGATGTCGTACGCCTACGTGTTGGACAGAGTTGGGAGAACGATAAGTTCTTGGACCGAAGTTAGTGGCGGATACTGAAAGTAAGGTTAAGTTGATAAGAAATCGATTAAAGGAGGCATCTGATAGGCAGAAGTCTTATGCAGATCTAAAGCGTAAAGAGATTGAATTCGCAGTTAGAGATATGGTTTTCTTGAAGGTTTCACCTTGGAAGAAGATCTTGAGGTTTGGCAGAAAAGGCAAAATGAGTCTGCGGTTTATAGGGCCTTATTATGTTCTTAAGCGAGTAGGGCCAATAGCATATCAATTTGAGTTGCCACCAGAGTTGGACCGTATCCATGACGTTTTCCATGTGTCCATGCTGCGTCGATATCAATCGGATCCATCACACATTGTACCAGTGGAAGAGATTGAAGTTAAGGCTGATTTGACCTTTGAGTAGGAACCTGTGCAAATTCTAGACCGAGAGGTTAAAGTTTTAAGAAGGAAGTCAGTTCCGTTGGTAAAAGTACTATGGCTCAATCATGGAAGGGAAGAGGCTACTTGGGAGCCAGAAGAGGCTATGTGTCAACAATACCCTCAATTATTTGGATCAGGTAAATTTTAAGGCTGAAATTTCTTTTAGGGGGTAAAGTTGTAACACCCTGATTTTTGAGATTTTTTGGGTTTTTGTGATTTTTGGTGAATTTTAAAATCTTGGTGTTCTGGATTCTGGAATTGTGTTTAAATGTGTTAGTGGGCCTTTAGAAGGCCCAAGCCTAAGTTATAACCCGGTCAAATATCAAGTTTGGATTTTAAGTGAATAGGAGACTCGGTTAAGTGGGCTTTTAAGAAAAACATCGTAAATTATGACACAAGAAGAGCTTTGGCAAAGAGGCAAGGTGGCGCCACTAAGTTCCTAAAAAAGTGGCGCCTGGGAAGGAATTAAAGGTCTAAGGTTCAAGTTACAGGGTAAGCATATTGTTACTTTTTAATTTTTAGGCATGTGCCGAGCATGTGATCACTTAAATGAATTTTGGCAAGGGCCTTAGGGAGGTTGGGTCGATTGTTTTAGTTGAGATTAGGGTTAGGTTCTTTTCTTTTTCTGTCTTAGAGAATTAGGGTTAGCCACCTAAAAGCTTTCACTTTCATTCATCTTTTTTTTAGTTTTCACAAAAGCCGAAAACGCAAATTCCTTCTCTTTTGTGCTGATTTCTTATTCCTCTCCTTCTCCTCCATTCTTTTCTTCCTTTTTACTTTCTCTTCTAGCTGAAACCTTCTTGTCACCTTGCTCACCTTCTCTGTTGATCTCATCCTCCCTAAAACCACCATAGCTGATTGCCATAAAAGCTGAAATCTCGAAAACTTATTTCTTGTGTCGATTCCTCCAAGCCAATTCCTTCTTTTCTTTTCATTCCCTTTTGACTGATTTTCATCTTCTTTAAACCCTTAGTATCGATTGGCAACACTACTCTAAAGTTATAGCCTCAAATCATCATCTTCTTCATCACTCAAAAGCCGAAACCACCATAGATTTAGGAGCTTCTAGCCGAAACTTCAGATCTCTTGGATTTGAGTTCTACTATCGTTTAGAGGCTAGATCTACATCAGATCTGAGAAGAAACAGAAGGGAAATGTGTTGTAAGTGCTCATTAACCCAGATCTACACGTTATTTTACAAATTAGAAAAAGCCGAAGTCCCTAAAATCTAGGGAGACTGTCGATTGGGGCATAGGGCCCTAAGGGTCATTAACCAATGATTTCTTTTAGTGATTACTGTATACTAGAGGTGATTGATCGAAGGCTTGGATCTTTGGAACAACTAGACTTAGATCTAGTCATCGGTTTTTAGCAAAGGTAAGATTCTGAGGGCTTTAGGGGCAATGGCTGAATTTGGGTAAGTGAATATTGGGATTGTTTGTTATATTTTTGAAATCTAAGAATTGTGGTAATCGATTGTAGGACATCGTGGGGGATCTCTGTAGTAGTCGTCGCGAAACAGGTGTGTATCGAACACCCTCTCCTAGTTCAATTTGGCAAAAGCCAAAATGCGGAAACTCTGGCATTTCATAGACTTGTGAGTGTGCGAATGCTCACAAGATGTTTAGAAATCGTTAGATCTGAAATTACAAAGTGGTAAGCTAGTCACGTGTGGAATTTCGTATACTTCGGTAATTGGGCCTCGATGGGCTACAAATGGGCCCAATGGGCTTATGGGCCCATATGGGTGTAAACGGGTAATTAAGGTGTACTGATAGATTGTAGGTTCAAAACTGCCTAGACTGATAAATTGATATTAAAATCTGGACTAAATGGGCTTAAATAGCTAGTGACACTGTAGGGCCCATTAGGGATTTTAGGGCCCAATAGCTAAAATTGTTAAAACACGTTAATTAAACTGCTGAGATGAAAATTGGGTTAATAGTGACTAAAATCTGTATAAAACTCTAGGAAACTGATGAAATTATCGAAATACCCTTAATGGTGGAAAATTACTATCTTACCCCTAGGAGCAAAATGACTGTTATACCCCTAGGGCTAAGTGTGACCAAAATGCATGTTTTACTGTTACTGTTTACTGCATGCTATGTCATTATTATCTGTTGCATGGGACTGGGATATTGATGAAGTACTGAAAGTGGCTTGACCACGTACTGGAGGCTTTGCCTCAACTTACTGATATCTGAGCAGCTATGCTGCAACTGTGGAGTGTAGGGCTGAGTGGGTTGAGTTATTCCCCACATGGTGTGTAGGGTTGGTACGGGTGGAGTGTAGCGGTTGGATTTAGGCTGGGTTAGGCTTGCATACATGATTATATCTTTTCTGTTCTGAAATGGGCCTATGGGCTATACTATTATCTGTAAAGGGCTAAGGCCCAGTTTACTGAATCTGGACAGGGCTTTGGCCCAGTTAACACTGTGACTGGCTACGGCTTCAGCCCAGTGGCCTTTAGCTGACTTGGGCTCTGGGTGGGCTTTCCTTACACACTGAGTTTTCCAAACTTACCCCCTTTCTTTCTATCCATGCAAGTGAGCCCTAGTTGGTGGACTTGGAGCTGGGAGGGATTCAGAGTGGCCACGAAGATTACATTTTTGGTTTTCAATTATTTTATTTAACAATTTATTTAGATTATTTTTATTTTGGTTTCTGGGTTGTAATAAGGCCGCTCGATTTATTTTATTTGGGTTTTTAATTCTTTACATATTTAATTTCTTTCCACTTAAGAACAATATTGTTTCAGTTGTTTTTGAAATCGGATTTACTTGTTTTCAAAATAATTCGATAAACGAACGTTTTCCAAACGAAATGCACTTTCCAAAAGAGTATTAAAAGTCACGTTTTTAAATAAACCCTTCACGATCAGTAGTAATTAGGACATTTATTAAGCACATCGGGAATTTCTCCTAAAATAACAACCACGATTTTGGCAAAGCTCACCCTAATCTTAGTAGCTAGGTAACATGGTTAGATGTAGGTGATGTGACACACCAGATTTGGCCATAACTTCTAGGCCGGGTTTGGGGTGTTACAATTCTAGCATCATTAGTAGGTAAGGCTTAGGCTTCCACCCATTTTGACATATAATCTACTGCTACTAGTATGTACTTATTTCCAAATGATGTAGGGAATGGACCCATGAAATCAATACCCATACATAAAATTTTTCGCATGAAAGTATATAGCTCTGATGCATTTCATTATGTTGAGAAATATTACCTGTTCGCTGACATTTATCACAAGAACTCATATACCTGTTGGCATCCCTGAATATTATAGGCCAGTAAAAGCCTGATTCGAGTACCTTATGAGCAGTTCTAGCTCCACTGCGATGTCCTCCTGTGGGTCCTGAATGGCAGTGATTTAAAATCTGGTATGCTTCTGTTTCTGTAACGCATCGTTGAATAACCTAATCTACACAAATTTGGAAAAGAAAATGATCCTCCCAAAAGTAGTTTTTCACATTAGCGAAGAATCGCTTCTTTTGCTGATAGGTCAACCCTTTTGGGGTTATGTTAGCTGCTAAATAATTTGTAAAATCAGCAAACCAAGGAACTATTGCATCTGCTAAGGATAGGAATTGTTCTTCAGGGAACAAGTCGTTTATTTTGTCGAGGTACTTGGGTTACGTGTTTTCTGATCTTGAAAGGTGATCTGCTACCAAGTTTTCAGCTCCCTTCTTGTCATTTATTTCTAAATCGAACTCCTGTAACAAGAGAATCCATCTTATTAATCGAGGTTTTGCATCAGTTTTAGTTAAAAGGTAACGAAGAGCAGAATGGTCAGTATAAACAATGACTTTTGACAAAAATCAAATAAGATCTGAATTTATCAAATGCGAAAATAACGACTAGCAATTCTTTTTTTGTGGTAGTATAATTTGCTTGAGCGATTGTCAAAGTTCTGCTAACATAGTAGATCGGTTGAAAGTGCTTGTCTCTTCGTTGCCCTAAAACTACACCTACTGTAAAATCACTTACATCGTACATTAGTTCAAAAGGTAGATTCCAATCAGGTGAAATCATAATCAGGGCATTGTCTAACTTTTCCTTAAGAGCGTTAAAAGAGTCTAAACATTCTTGGTCAAAGTTGAAAAAACACGTCTTTTTCTAGCAACTTTGTTAAAGGCTTAGCTATTTTAGAAAAATCTTTAATAAATCTACGATAAAAACTGGCATGTCCTAAAAAGCTTCTTATAGCCTTAACTGAATTAGGGGGAGGTAATTTTTCAATGGTTTCAATTTTTGCTTTATCAACCTCTATCCCTTTACTAGAAATTTTATGTCCTAAAATAATACCCTCTTGAACCATAAAGTGGCATTTTTCCCAATTTAGCACTAAATTTGTCTCTTCACATCTTATCAAAACACGTTTTAGATTATTAAGACAAAGTTGGAAAGAATTACCGAAGACTAAAAAATCATCCATAAATACCTCCATGATATCTTCCACGAATTCATTGAAGATAGCTAGCATGCATCACTGAAAAGTAGCAGGAACGCTACATAAACCAAAAGGCATTCTACGATAAGCAAACGTACCATATGGGCATGTTAATGTTGTTTTCTCCTGATCCTCTGGAGCTATCAGGATTTGGAAGTAACCAGAGAGGCCATCTAGGAAGCAATAATACATGTGGCCTGATAATCTTTCCAACATCTGATCAATAAAAGGTAAGGGAAAATGATCTTTTCGAGTGGCATCATGCAGCTTCCTATAATCAATGGAAACTCTCCATCCAGTGACTGTTCTTGTAGGTATTGCCTCTTTAATTTCTCATTAGATACCATAGTCATGCCTCTCTTTTTAGGAACAACCTGCACAGGACTTACCCAAGAACTGTCAGAAATAGGATAAATAATGCCTGCATCTAGAAGTTTAATTACCTCGGCTTTTATGACTTCCTTCATGCTGGGATTCAATCATCTCTGAGCTTGCACTGATGGTTTAAATTCATCTTTCATTAAAGTTTTGTGGGTGCAAAAGGACGGATTAATTCCCTTAATATCTGAAATTTTCTAGGCTATAGCATGCTTGTGTTCCCTTAACACATGGAGTAGTTCCTCTTTTTCTGCAATGCTCAAATTTGATGCAATAATGACTGGAAGAGTTGAATCTTCCCCTAAAAAGGCATATTCTAGATGATCTGGTAGTTGCTTCAACTCTAATTTAGGGGGTTCATTAATGGAAGGTTTCTGTCTCAATTCAGCATCCATCTTTATACTTTCAAAACTTATGTGTCTTGTGATGATTTCATTAGAATCTAACTCCTTTCTTAGTTCCTCAATTTCAGTGATGACTTCATCTTCTCCCCCACCTTGAACAAGACACAATTCCAACGTGTCTGCGATAGAAAGTTCCTGAAACTTATCTTGAACAAAGTAATCAATAATATCAACAAAATAACAGGAATCATCTTGTTCTTTAGAAAATTTCATGGCATCATAGATTTTAAAAGCAGCTTCTTCCTCACTAACTCTAAGTACTAATTTACCATCCCCTACATCAATAACAGCTCTAGCAGTGGCTAAGAATGGTCGTCCCAAAATTAAAGGTACCTTAATATCCTCATCCATATCAAGCACAACGAAGTCAACAGGAAATATAAATTTATCTACCTTTACTAGCACATCTTATATGATTCCCCTAGGATATTTAACGGATATATCAGCTAGTTGAATACTCATCCTAGTGGGCTTTGGTTCCTCTAGACGTAGTTGCTTGAACATTTTGTAAGGCAAGAGATTAATGCTAGCTCCTAAATCGGCTAAGGCTTTATCAATAAGTAAACTACCAATTAAGCAATGAATAGTAAAACTCCCTGGATCTTTCAATTTTACCGGTAGTTTATTCTAGAGAATAGCTGAGCATTCCTCATTGAGTTCCACTATGGCTAATTCTTCCAACTTCCTTTTATTTGTCAAAAGTTCCTTAAGGAACTTCGCCTACTTCGGCATCTGTGAAATCGCTTCAACAAAAGGTAAGTTAATGTGTAATTGTTTAAAAAGTTCAAGAAATTTACCGAACTGGGCGTCGGTACAGTCTTTTTTCAACTTTACCGGATATGGAATAGACGGTTGGTATTCTTTGAGTGTTGGTAGAGTGCTTTCCTTAGGTTCCTCTGCCTTGTCTCCTGAAGATTCCAGAGTAGATTTCTTTTCTGGTTCGACTAGGACTTTCCCATCTCTTAGAGTAATTGCTTTGACATGTTCTCTAGGATTTGGCTCAGTATTACTTAGTAGTCCATGCGGTCTTTCTGAAATTAATTTTGCAAGCTGACCGATTTGATTCTCAAGCCCTTAAATTGATGCTTGCTGGTTCTTTAATGCCGTTTCAGTGATCTGAAAGTGGGTTTCTAACATAGCCATGAATTTGGTAAACATCTCTTCAAGGTTGGGCCTTTTCTTCTATTGCGGCGGTGGCTGCTGGAATCCCTGAGGGGGTTGTTGTCTTTGATTCCCTTGTCCTCCCCAAGAAAAATTGGGATGGTTTCGCCAACCTGCAATATATGTGTTACTATATGGATTATTTTGAGATCTAAAATTGTTACCTATATAATTGGCTTGCTCGGTTTCTGTGCCATTGTCCGAAGGTGAGTAGTCTGGAGTGAACATATTTCCTGGGGTTGCATCGCACTGCATCTCTGGCTGTGCCTGCGTAGAAACAACAAAATGATCAAACTTTTTATTTAAAAGTTCTACTTGGTTAGAAAGCATCGCGACAACATCAATATTATAAACTCCTGCAACTTTCGTCGGCTTTGTCCTCATGACTTGCCACTGATAGTTATTCAGTGATATCTCTTCAATAAATTCATAAGCTACTTCTGGTGTTTTGTTATTGATTGTTCCTCCTGCGGCTGTATCGATCATCTATCTCGTCGATGGGTTCAAACTATTGTGAAAGGTTTGAACTTAGAGCCATAAAGGTAGGCTATGAGAGTGCATCTTCTCAAAAGATCTTTGTATCTCTCCCAGGTATCGTAGAGTGTTTCTAAATCCATCTGCACAAAAGAAGAGATATCATTTCGTAATTTAGCTGTTTTTGCTGGATGAAAATATCTAAGTAAAAATTTCTCTATCATCTGTTCCCATGTGGTGATTGAGCCTCGTGGTAAAGAGTTTAACCACTGTTTGGCTTTATTTCTCAAAGAGAATGGAAATAGCCTTAGAAGAATGGCATCATCAGAACACCATTAATTTTAAAGGTGTCACAAAGTTCCAAAAAATGGGTTATGTGTGAGTTTGGATCTTTATCCTATAAACCATCAAACTGCACCAATTGCTGTATCATCTAAATAGTGTTAAGCTTTAATTCAAAATTATTAGTAGCAATAGTAGGTCTAATAATGCTAGTTTGGATACCAGCCAAACTAGGTTTAGCATAATCATACATAGTGCGAGGAGCTTCTTCTTGAATTGCTGGTGGCACGACTATTGCGGGAGGTGGTGGAACGTTTTGATTTGCTTCCATCTCTACTGTAGGTTTTGGCCTTTGTTCTTGATCTTGTTCTGGATACTATAGGCTTCATCTGATCTCTCTGTGATTTATGCAAACTGTCGCTTCTAAATCTTCGTCAAAAAGTAATGGTCCTGCTGGATTGTTTCTAGTCATAAACTAGAAATACATAGAAGGAAAAATAAAAGAAAAATAAAATTAAAATTAAAATAAATAATAAGAAAAATAAAGAAAAATAAAAATAAAAATAAATAAAAACTAAAAATAAATGAATATAGTAATGGCTAAAGTAATAGAAATCGAGTTTTCTTAATATTTTAGTTCCCTGACAACAGCGCTAAAAACTTGATATGCTCGCGATATTAAGTAATAAAAATTATAAAAACTGATCACACCAAAAACTAACTAATATCACGGTCTTAAAGGCAAGTGCACCTATCGAACAGTAGTATAGTTTAGCGGCAAGGCCGAGTTATCGTACCCAAGGGAACCAAAAGTACTAATACTTACTTCTTTTATATTATCTAGCCTAAAAATAAAAGAGGATTGGTTGAAACTAATTCTAAAACTAACTAAAAGTGCACAAAAAGTAAATTGGGGAAAACTTTAGGCAAAAGCTGATTGATATAAGCAATACTTAAGGGAGAATTCACCTAGACTTCACTTGTTATTGACTTCTTGAACTAGACAATTTCTTGACTTGACATGATCTGTAGAGATCCCTAACTTATGTTAATCCCTCCGTCGAGGCTAATAACAACTAGGCCTAGGCTGTTGACTAAAGTTTCTTTATTAATTAACACCCTAGGTTGCATTAATTCAATCTATGGATCCCCTTATTAGGTTTGACCCTAATCTGGCAGATTTATGTCGCCCTATGTCTAGGGTTGCATGCAACTCCGCTTAATTATGGTAGATCTACTCTTAAAACAGGGACTTTTGCTCCTCTACTTAAGCACATCAAGTTCTTGAAGTAATACCTAGGATTATTAAATCAAGAATGAAGAACACATAATTAAGAACAATTTAAGTATTTATCATATAATTCAAGAATAAACAATAACAAGATCTGTCTTAGGTTTCATCCCCCTCAAGTATTTGAGGGGTTTAGTTCATAATAAAGAAAGAAAACACCTCAAAAGTATTAAGATAACAAAACATAAAGAACCTAAAAACCCCTGAAGGAATTTAGGGAGATCCTCTGTTTTGATGTAAGATTCTGGCTTCTGGGATGAATCAATTGGCTTCCCTTGGAGCAATCCCTTGCTTTCACTCCTAATGTTGGCAGAATTATGGCGCTCTTTCTTGAGAGAAAAGAGTATATCTTTAGAGTTGCCTCTTGGGGTCTTTATATAGAGTTTAGAATGGCTTTCTTAGCCCTTAAGTATCCAAATCTGAGTGAAATTCCTCTTCCTCACGACTAGAACATGCCCGTGTGATTTCAACAAGAGGCCGTGTTCAGGACAGTTGAGGTGGCACGGCTGTGTGCCCTGGCCGTGCTTGTCGGGGGCTGGATCGTGTGGTCTTCGTGTGGCATGGCCGTGTGCCACGGCTGTGTGATAACTTCTTGGGCCGTGTCGATTTCACATTTTGGCCCATTTTCTCCGTTTTTGGTCCATTTTCCGTTCTTTTCTCTTCCCTACGCTCTCCTGAGTATAAGATATGAAAAACAAAGATTAAGAACACCAATTCTCAATAATTTGATAATAATTCATCCAAAATATAGGCTAAACATGAGGTAAAAATTTGTATAATTAATCGTTTATCAGTAAGGATGAGGTAAGTTCCAAAGAAGTAATTGTCAAAGAGTCTAAGCCTCGTATCCCATACGCAAATGTGCCAAGGAAAGACTACACAAATGAACAATTCAGTAAATTCTTTAAACCTTTAAAGAAATTACATATTAACTTACCATTTATTAAAGCTCTTTCGTAGATGCCAAACGCCGTTAAATTTTTAAGAGAGCTACTAATGAATAAACGAAAGCTAGACGAGACATCTCATGTGGAACTGAATGCAGTGTGCTCAGCTATTTTATAGAATAAGCTACCCAATAAACTAAAAGATCCAGGGAGTTTTACAAGTCCTTATTTACTTGGTAGTTTAGACGTCAAAAATGCTTTAGCTGATTTAGGGGCCAGTATTAATGTAATGCCTTATAAATTGTTTAAACAACTAGGTCTAGGGAAACCTAAACAAACTAAGATGAGCATCTAATTGGCTGAAAAAACCATTAGATTTCCAAAAGGCATAATTGAAGATGTGCTTGTCAAAATTGATAAATTTATATTCCCCGTCAACTTTGTTGTTTTAGACATTGATGAGGATAGTATTGTACCATTAATTCTAGGGTGAACCTTTTTAGCAACTACTAGAACCATAATTGATGTAGGAACAGGTGATCTTACACTTCGTGTAGGTGATGACAAAGTTACTTTACAAGCCCGAAACTCAAATAAGATTGTTGATGATAAAAATATTGTTATGAGTCATTGTAATAAGAATGATCACACCATCCAACCTTCTTTGCAGGATACACTTCACATAAGGGCGACCCAACCACAGACGAGTCCATCCAAGAGAGACGTACATGAAAAATGAATGCTCCAAATTGAGAAACTAGATGAGTGGCTGAACTATCAACAAGAAAAGCCCAAAATATGCCACACCAACCCAGAGCATCACCAAGACGACCCTCAGGTAAAAATGAACCAAATCAAGGTAGAGGATAAGGTAATCTTAGGGGAGGACGATCCTTGGATCTTGAATTCAAAAGCACATACAATTGACACACCTTACTTCACGATAATGAAAATCTTTCCCTATGGTACAATTGAGATAACACACAAGACACTCGGCACTTCCAAGGTAAATCATACTAGACTCAAACCTCATGTTGATAATGAAATTGAAAGCATGATAGAAGAGTTTCAACTCTTCAAACCACCGTGACAAAACAAGCATGAGAAAAGTCGAGCTTAGACTATAAACAAGTGCTTCTCGGGAGGTAACCCGAGCACTGACGTATTAAAATTCTTTTATTTAGGCTCTCTAATACATTAACTAACCCTTTGAATGTAGGTTTTTCAACCACACGGCCATGCCCATGGGCATGCCTAAGGCCGTGTGGACACCATGGGTAAAGACACGGTCGTGCAATATGGCCGTGTATGAGCAGGGTAAGATTTCCCCAACACACAAGCTACAACAACTAGCCACGGCCGTGGGAGGTGACCATGGCCAAACCTGACAATTCAACACGGGCGTGCGACATGCCCGTGTCCTAAGGTTGTGGTCGAACCTAGCATTTCATACACGGGCGTGTGACCCCCTACACAGCCGTGGGAGAAGTGAACATCGAATGACATACATTTGACACGGTCGTGTGTCCCAACAAGCCCTAGGAACACGGGCGTGTGTCACAAATCAGGAGTGCCAAAATCTCCAAATTTTGAACCACACGGGCTAAGCCCGATTCACACAGGCATGGGACACGCCCGTGTGCCATAATTTCTATAAAAATATCCCACTATTCATCTTATTCTCCACTTAAACCCTAAAATTTTCTCCCACCACCATTCACACCAGTCTCTCCTAGCGTCGCTGCTGACCTAGCCAACACCACTATGCCCGTGCAACCCTCGCCACGATCGTGTTCTGCCACCCCAACTGCCATTCAGAATCATGTCATCTTCGAGAGGAAAGAAAGGTGTCGTACCCACTTCAAAAAAGAGAAAGAGGCCTAGAGGTTCCTTGTCCAGACCCACCGCTGAGATACGACACCCCTTTCTCTAATTCCTGTAGAGCTTCCAAGAGGAACTATTCCAAGTTTTAAGGGCGGAACCATTCAGAGTAAGGAGATGCATCGATTGGGCCGCACTAGAGTAGGTCCAGCTAGCAGACGCGGTTCGGGCCTTATTAACAATGGACACATAGGACCAGTTTTTCCAAATCGTAGAGCCCACTTACCTCGAGCTCACCCTAGAGTTTTGCTCTACGTTCCATCTCTAGACGGTCATGACCCAACACAATGATCCAAGGATGATTCAATTCCGTCTAGGAGGCCTTGTTCGTCAACGCAGTGTACCGGAGTTCAGTACAGCACTAGGCCTATACACCGAACAAAATTTAAAAGAAGAGGACCTGTCTTGTGACAGCCCTAATTCAACCCTAGTTGGGAAGTGGTTTCGGGACCACTAAATCAAGTCGTAAAAAAATAATTAAATGTTAAATTTCATGCTTATTATATGTGAAAATGCATGTGTAAAAATTTCATGCTTTGATTTGATCATTTGAGTGTGAAATTAATTAAAAAGGACTTATGTGAGAAACTTTGAAAATGTGATAGGTTGAAGTGCAATGGCCAAATATTGCATGGTTTAAAAAATGGGGATTTGCATGTCAAATTTCGCATTTTAATTTAAGTGGCCGGCCAACATATGCATGAAATGATTATTGTTTGCATATTTTATGTATTTGTTATATTATATGTTAAATAATAGGCATAAAATAAAAGATAATAATAAAATATGAGATAGTGGGAGGAGAAACCAAAGTTGGTTCATTTTTCTCTCCCATTGCCGTAGCTAGAGGAAGAAGAATACTAAGGCATTTGGCCACTATTTTGCATGAATTAAGGTATGTAATTCATGCTAATTCATGAAATTTTTGTACATTTTGAGTTAATTGCTAGGTCCCTTACTTAGCTCATGTAAAAGTTTTGAAATTTGTTGAGACATGTTCATTTGGCCATGGTAAATTGATGATGTTTGAGCTTGCAAATTGCTGGAATTGAATGTTAAATTTATAGTATGTGTATGTGTGTTTGCCGAATATAGATTTAAAGTGATGAAAATGAGCTTTGGTCATAGTGATAAATTAGTAAGACCGTAAGCTAAATGCTAGAAATTTGTAGAATGTATATAAGTATAGAAGTGTGGTTGATCTTGAGTAGATGTCACATTCGGTTATTGAAATGGATGATGAAGTGGTAAAGAAAATTATCATAGTCGAATATAGTCCTTGCATAAGTGAAAATTTTGAAAGAATTAAATTGATTAAAGTGCATTTGTCAAATGTGAACTTAAATGATGGCTTGAGTAAATAATTGAATAGTATGTGATGACCGAAATATTGAAATTGTGTTAATGTGTTAAATGACATTCGACCAAGTGATATTTGTGAAATTTATTGAATGTGAATTTTGGATAATTGATAATTTGGTCAATATGCTTAAAAATATCCATGGTTGCTGAATTGTGAATCAAAGTATTAGCATGGTAATGGGTGTGTGTGTTTTTAATTGTTAATTCATTTATGTTTGAAACCGAATGACTCTTTTGTTAATAATTTGAGTATGTGCTTGTAAGTGGAGGAAATTGAGGATTGCCGATTGTATGTGATGACCGGAAGTGGATTTATATAGTGTTAAATAATGCTTAAGTATTGAATTGATTATAAGTATGCTTTGAAAGGGAATTGTGTTCGGCCATGTATTATTTATAAAGGAAGTTGTGTAATGTGGTTGAACTCAAGCTTGTAAATAGGTAGATATTAATAATTCGGTTAGAAAATTTTATGGTTAAAACTTTTATAAATTATTAATGCTTAACCTTTTTTACGCATATACCTATGAATTGATAATATGATTCATGAGAAATTATATGTGAATATTTGCATAATTAATTGAAATGCCGTATGCCTTGTATATAAGATGGTTGCTAATCGGTCAAAGTAGCTATTTGTATATTTATAAATGATAATGGCCGAATATGGTCATTAATAAAGAAGTGAATGAATTGATGTTATTGAGTGTAATTAGATTTAAATGCCAAATGCGGAATTGAAATAATAGAGATGTGATGAATTTGGTTTAATATAGCTCAAGAACTCAAGGAAACAAATTCGGATTGTGGAAAAGGGAAATTGGTCCAATAGTTGGAAGTTACATTAGAGAGCCAACGAGGTAAGTTTTGAGTAATCAAACCTAGTATATAATTAAAGATGACATGATATATGTATGATAGATAAATTATGGCCTATTGTTCTTACTTTAATAAGGTTAATTGTGAAATAATTTATATACATGGTATGTAGCCGAATGGCTATTAGGGAAATAAGCTAAGATAGTGATATGGATATGTGATCATGTGTGTTTGCTTGTTGAGCCGGAAGTTTAGTGAAAAATGTATATATGTTTTAAGGTCGAATGATATTTATGATATGAGGTCAAGGTGGATATTATATGCTTATATTCGAATGAAGCAAATGAATTGCAAATGTGATATGCTATGTTAAATGTATTAACATGTGAATAAATATGCATGAAACTCGGTAATGTGTATCCGGGCTAGAGTCCCGCAGGCTTCGTGCTGGTACTATATCTGGGCTAGAGTCCCGCAGGCTTCGTGTTAGTATTATATCTGGGCTAGAGTCCCGCAAGCTTCGTGCTCGTGCTATATCCGGGCTAGAGTCCCGCAGGCTTCGTGCTGTTACTATATCCGGGCTAAAGTCCCACAAGCTTCGTGCTAATAATATATCCAGGCTAAAAGTTCCACCGATTATTTGAGTAAAGTTTAAGATTATGAGACTTCGCAGTAATAATTACCAACAAATATGTTCAATGCATTAAGATGGCCAAGTATGTATCATATACTCGTTCGTGAATTTAATTTGGATTAAATTATAAGTATCTAATGTGATGATGATACATCCGACCATTGTATAAGGTTATATGAAAGTATGTGATTTATTATGATATATGAATTTCAACTAAACTTTGCCTTATGTATATGTGCATATTCGGTCAAGGTGTGGAACTATATGCAATGATTAGAATTAGCTATGTTATATGAATACCGATTTAAGAGAAGTTAAAAATGCTCAATGCGTGTTAAGTGTTCATATATCTAGTCGTATATTTGTTTGGCCAAAAAGAGATAATAGGCCATAGGAATACTATTTTCAAATTTGAATGATATCTATTCGATTGAGTTTAAATGATTGTATTACTTGAAACTTACTAAGCATAGAAATGCTTACTCTGTTTATCTTTGATTCTCTGTTTTATAGATTTTTTTGACTCCAGTTACGAGCTCGGGGATTCCAGTCAATGTCATCCACACTATCAACTCTGTTTGGTACTTTTGATATCTTATTTTGAAAAATTGGCATGTATAGGCTTAACTCTTGTTTTGACACAAGTGATATTTTGATTATGTATGTATAAGAGCCATGCAAAAATGGCTTATTCATTTTGTTAAATGTAGTTCCATGGATTTATGAAATGATGTGTTTGATTTTAATTATGTTTAACATTATCGGTTGATGCATAAATACTTTTCACGCATGAAATAGTTTCGAATTTAATAAATTGAGAAAATGTTTGTTAATGATTACAAGATCACTTAGTGAATAGACAATTTACGTTGGTTGGCTATTATTGAATGGTTAAAGTTGAGCTGGTTGAGTAACACCTTCTAACCCTATTCCGGCGACGGAAGAAGGCCTTAGGGTGTTACATGTCTGAGCTCCACCGCCACATTCACTTTTTGCCAGTCAAATGTTGGCGCGCCTTAGTCCCTGGCCAGCCCACATATGACCCCAGCCGCTCCAATGCGACAGCTCTCGCCCCTTCACTGAGGTACATTCACGTCTTACTCAAGCATATATTGACAGGTAGGCGAGAGACCACCGGCATCGTCAACACCCACGATGCCTACTTTTTATGGTACATGGCACACACACATTATTTCATCGCCCATGCCATCCAACATCAGATAGAGCAACACAGCAGGGGCGTAATCTCGATGGGCCCGTACATCACGCGATTGGCCCACTACTATGGCCTGCTCAACACCGCGGCCCAAACATCCTCTTACACCCTTGCTGGCTAGATGTCCCCATAAGGCATCTAGAGCATGCTCCACATGAGGATGATTCAGCATCGACACGGGACTGAACCTCTGTAATATCGCCTATTCTAGAATGCCGAGTAGGAGAAGCTCGAGTACATTATTGATGATGTCCCACCATAGGAGAAGGCACCGACTGAGCCACCACCGACTTGCCGCCCAGTTCATGTGGCAGCTTCAGGCTATGTCACTTCTGAGCAGTTCGCCCAATTCCAGCAATAATGTTTTCAGTGATTCGATCACATTGATGCTACTTTGGCTCAGATTTTTTAGCAACTCCAACTCGCACCACCGCCCCCACCTCACGAACCATCTGAAGATTAGGACTTATGAGTCCTCTTATCTTCTCCTTTATTTTCATTTCTAATTTTCCTTTTTCTTTTATCTTATCTTTTTCATTATTTGAATTTTAGTATTTTCAGAACTTGGTTTATTTTATTTCAATTACTTCATATTGGCTATTTCCTAACGGGTACAATGTGCTAATCCAAATTCCCTACAATTGATAAATCCTATCGCAGTTTCAAAGGAGCTTTACAGCTCAAATCCATCTCTAATAGGAAATCCCTGCCACGACTGCCATGTCCTAGTCGACCACCACGACCATAGCCACCATGACCTCGATCAATGATATTTGCGATATGAAGTAATAAAATTTATAATAATGATCACACCAGAAACTAACTATTATCAGAATTTTAAGGCAAGCGCACCTATCGAACAATAGTATAGCTTAGTGGCAAGACTGAGATATCGTACCCAAGGGAACCAAAAGTACTAGTACTAACTTTCTTTCTATTATTTAACCTAGAAATAAAAGGGGTTCTTTTTATGAAACTAAACTAATTCTAAAACTAAACTATGAATGTACAAAAAGTAAATTAGGGAAAAACTATTAGGAAAAACTGATCGATTTGGACAGTACTCAAGGGAGAATCTACCTAGACTTCACTTGTTGTCAACTCTTGAACTAGGCGATTTATTCACTAGACTTGATCTGTAGAAATCCCTAACTTATGTTGATATCTCTCTTGAGACTAAAAACAACTAACCCTAGGTTGATTAATTGAAATCTCTTTCTAATTAAAACCCCTAGCGTTGCATTAACTTGATCTATGAATTCCCTTATTAGGTTTGACCCTAATCTAGCAGATTTTCGTCGTCTTATCTCTAGGATTGCGATCAACTCCGCTTAATTGTGTTGGATCTACTCCTATGAAAGGACTTTTGCTCCTCTACATAAGCAGATTCAACTTAAATCAATATCCCGAAAATATCAATTTAAGAGTTAAAAACACAATTAAGAATAAATCAAATATTTATCATATAATTCAAGAGAAAATAATAACAAGATCTGTCTTAGGTTCAATCCCCCTCAAGTATTTGGGAAATTTAGTTCATGATTATCAAGGAAAACATCTCAAAAGAAATAAAATAACAAAACATAAAGAACCCAAAAACCCCTGAAGGTGATTGAAGGGAGATCCTTTAATCTTGAGGCAGAAATCAGCTTCTGAGATGGATCAATCAGCTTCCCTTGGAGTAACTCCTTGCTTCTACTCTCTGTGTTGGCAGAAATAAGGCACTCTTTTGTGGGAGAAAAAGTACCCTTTTGAGGGGAAATAAGCACACCCTTGAAGTTGCCTCCTAGGGTCTTTACATATAGCTTTGGAATGCCTTTCTTAGCCTCTAAGCATCCTTTTCTGAGTAAAATTGAACTTCCACATGACAAAGACACGCCCGTATGCCACGCCCATGTGGATCGAGGCCCAAGTCATGCTCGGGCCTGTTAAGGTGGCACGGCCATGTGGTTGGGCCATGTGAGTTAGGGTTGGGCAATGTTCGAGCTTAAGATGGTAGGACCATGTGCCACGACCGTGTGGTAATCCTCCAGGCCGTGTTGTTTTCATACTTTGGCTCATTTTCTCTGTTTTCGACCCGTTTCTTGTTCTTTTTACTTTCCTGTGCTCACCTGAGTATCAAACATGAAATTAAAGGTTTAAGAGCATCAATTTACACAATTCAATGATAATTCATCCAGAAATTGGGCTAAGTATGAGGCAAAAAAATGTATAATTTATCGTTTATCAAATAGCCCCACACTTAAGCCTTTGCTTGTCCTTAAGCAAAATCTCAACTCACAATTAAGAATCATTCTTCTCAACTTATAACCCCTATCAATAATATTTCAAACTAATCCACAAGTAATCATACAATGAAAATTCAACCAGAAAAACATTAAAGTTTCAAACACTCTAAGTTGAGAATTTTATCACAGAAACATATGTTTCCTCCCTTTTCTTAAGTAATCACCTTTCAATCAAAATCAACAATATTTGACATCCTCACTAAAGATTCACTCTATCCGCTCCAAGTGTTTAGGGTTCAAGAATTAAGCACTATTTAGTCAACCTGAAAAGTTAGTACCATAGGCTTGTAAGAAAATCAAATCTCCACCACTATATATTGATATGACACATTGATCAAAAGGTCTTTCAATGGTTGTAATGGGGCTTTGGTTAGGGGTGTTGTCACAAGCTGAAAAAGAAAGGGTTAAAATCGAGATTGAAGTGGAAAGTCATCTAGCTAGAAAAATCTCTATCACTGGAACATATTTCTCGAGCTAAGTCATATGATGACATCGTTCTGAATTTGATAGCTTATAATAGAAATATGCAAAAATATTAAACTATAAAATGTATTACATTGAATTAACTGCATATATGTTTTTTTTAAGAACAAATCAAATACGATACTTTGAATATTTACAAACTTTACAAACTGAGGAAGAGAACAAAGCTAGATAATAACTCAACTCAAATCTCGTCAAAAATAAGGATCAATATAATTGAATGGAATTCAACAAAAAAATGGGTTATCGGTTAATACTAGAGGTAAGTCAAAGAATAGGTTGTTAGGCTCAATGAGGTTCACTAGGGGTTAAATTGTAGAGGTAGGCTTTTATGGAGTAAGTGGGTTAAATCCTAGGTGCCTTATCATCTCAGTGTATCAACTCAATGATGTGGTCTTGACATGTATAATCGAAGCAAGTTCTAGAATAACAAATCAGTATTGACTCACTCAAAGCAACAATAAAAGTGAGCACGAAAGGATGTACGCTCAAAAGGCTCAAAATCTCACTAGAATTATGGCTTTTTGATGTCAATCCTTCGAATTTCAAATCTCAAGATAACACTTAAAATTAGGGAAAATAACCTAGAAAAAAATTTAAATTCTCAAAAAGTTCAACTTATTATGCTTGATTCCCTAATGTTTTAAAGTTTGAATAATCAAGGCATAAGTACCTATGCCTTAATTCTCAACATATTAATAAAAATCATAAATCAATCAAAATTAATTCCTACTAGGAGATTGAAGATAATGAAGAGAGTGAAAGTGAGAATTCAAAATTTTGAGAACAATGCAAAAAGTTAGTTTTGAAAATTTTTAGGGGTTTCAAAGAGAATGCAATGACTGAAAGTAAGTTTCCCCCCACACTTAAGATGTACATTGCCCTCAATGTACAAAGATACATTAATAGTAATAGAATCATAATATCATAAGATAGGGAGAGAAATGAAACTCCCTAAATTTTGGATGAATTTGTAGAGACGGACATTGGAATTGTAAGAGCCGACAATTGTGGCAGGGTTTTCCCATTACATATGGATAGGAGCTGTAGGGCTCCTTTGAAACTGCAAAGGCATTTATCAGTTTTAGGGAATTCGGATTAACAGAATATGTTTGTTAAGGGATAGCCTATATGAAATAATTTAACTAAAATAAACTAAGTTCTAAAAATACTAAAATTCAAACAATGAAAAAGGTAAAATAACATAAAATGGAAAAACAAAAAGGAAAATACAAGAGAAGAGAAGAAAAGAGGATTAGGAAGTTCTAATCTTCAACTGGGTCACGAGGTGGGGGCGTTGATGAAATGTGAAGATGCTAGCATATCTGTTAAAGAGTAGTGTCGATATGATCAAAGCGTTGAAAGCACTGCTGCTTGAATCGTGTGAGGCGCTCAGATATGTCAGCGTATGAAGCTGCCGCATGAACTGGGAGGCGAAGGGGTGGTGGCTCAACTGGTGCCTCCTCTATTGGTGGTGGGGCATCATCAGTAATGTCCTGGGGATCCTCCTGGTCGGCATCTCTAAGTAGGTGGCATTGTGGAGGATCAGTCCCACGTCGGCGCTGGATCATCCTCATGTGTAGCATAGTTTGGATGCCCTATGGGGACATCTGACCGATCAATGTATACGAGGATGTCTAGGCTACGGTGTTGAGCAGTCCGAAGTAACGGGCCAACCATGTGATGTATGGAACTATAGATATCACACCCCTGCGATGCCTCTCGATCTGGTGCTAGATGGCATGAGCTATGAAGTAAGCAAGGTCGATGACGTGTGCGTTCGCCATGCTCCATAGAAAATAGGCATCGTGGGTGTTGATGACACCTGTGCTCTCGCGTCTACCCGTCAGTGTGTGTGCGAGGAAGGCATGCAGGTAACTCAAGGATGGGGCGAGATTGGTTGCTTTAGAGCGACTGGGGTCGTATGTGGGCTGGCTGGGGACAAGAGCGGGCCAGCAGTTAGCTGGGGAGACGTGGATGTAGCTGTGGAGCTTGGAAAGGTCCTCTTCCTCCATGAACTACTCCGTATAGAGGCCGAGAGTTGTACCAAACTTTGGTACACTAAGCTGACAAATGAGGCCCCCTAGGCAGAATTGGATCATCCCAGGATTGTCATGTCGGCTCATCACCGTCTGAAGATGGAACGTGGAGCAGAACTTCAGAGTGAGTTCAAAATAGGTGGGCTCCATGATCTGGAAGAACTGCTCCCACAGGTCTGTCATTAGCAAGGCTCGGACCTGTCTGCTAAGTGGACCTGTTCTAAAGCGGCCCAATCAATGCATCTTCCCGCTCCGAGGGGTCTAGCCCATAGTATCTGAAATAGCTCCTCTTGGGAGTTCTGCGGGAACTGAATAAACGGATGGCGGGCTTCAGCTATGGGTCAAGAGGTTGAACCACCAGGCCCCTTTCGCTTCTTTGAAGTAGGGGCGGCAGCTTTTTTTTGCGTGATGATGGTATAGTTCCTAAAAAAAAAAATTGATATGCATTAGTCCTAAAAATTAAAACTAAAAATATGAATATTAATAAGTTCGTATTTAAACAAAACATATTGCAATGAAATGTTGATTGTACTAACCTAAATAATATAATCTATTCATTCTAAGCATGGTATCAAATGATGGAGGCATGGATATCATTTTATACTAATTGAATACTACTCTTAGATAAGGAGAAGTGGCAGCCAAAGGATGATTCTAAATGGCATTAAAAAATTCTAGAATACTCATTCTAAATCAATGAAGTTCATGCCCAAAAATAATGCAAAAAATAAATAAAACAAATTATTAATATAAAAATAGATAAAAAAATTAGAAATTTAAGAGAGAAATAAGAAAAAGGAACCGAATGGGTGACTATTATGGCAGAGCACAGTCGTGGTGGCATTGCACGGGCGTGGTGATGCTATTGGAAGTCGGTGGCGGCGTTGGGGAAGTTTGGTGTGGGTTTTGGGTAGGAGTTTTTAGGGTTTTAAATGGAGAAGAAAGTGAATAGTGGGTTGTTTATATAGGTTTTTGGGTCACACGGGCACCTCACATGCACGTGTGACTCGGGTTTTGCCCATGTGGTTTGAAAATTGGGGATTTTGGCGCGCCTAGTTCGAGACGCATGCCCATGTTCCTAGGGCGTGTTAAGGCACACGACTGTGTCCTTCGATGTTCGCTTCTCCCACGGTCGTGTAGTAGGTCACACGCCCGTGTTTGAATTGACAGTTTTGACCATAACCTTGGGGCACAGGGTGTCGCACGCCCGTGTTTGATAAACATGTTTGGCCACGGTTTTAGGACACGTGCATGGTGCATGCCCGTGTCGAGTTGTTAGGCTCGGCCATGGCCACATCGCACGGCCGTGTCTCTGCTCATAGTGGCCAACGGCCTTCGGCACGCCCGTGGGCATGGCCGTATGGCTCGAAACACCTATATTCAAAGGGTTAGTTAATGTATTAGAAAGCTGAAATAAACAAATTTACTAAGTCAGTGCTATGGTTTTCTCCTGAGAAGCGCTTATTTAGAGTCTAAGTTGGACCCTGCTTGCGAGTGTCGTTATGAGGGCTTGTAAAGCTAAAGCTCCTCCTTATTATTCCTAAAATCCTCACCTTTATAATGTTTAAGCCGATGGCCGTTTACCTTGTAAGTGCCGTGGTTTGGTTGGGTTACCTCGACTGTACCGTATGGGAAGACTCCCATTACCGTGAAGTATGGTATGTCACTTGTATGTGTTTTTGAATTTAGGATTCGAGGATCATCTTCCCTTAAAATTACCTTGTCACCTACCTTAATTTGATTCATTTTTACCTGAGGGTCGTCTCGGTGATGCTCTAGATTGGTGTGACATATTTTGGGCTTTTCTTGATAGTTCAGCCACTCATCTAGTTTATCAATCTGAAGCATTCGTTTTTCAGGTACGTCTCCTTTGGATGGACTTTTCTGTGGTTGGGTCACCTTTATGTGGAGTGTATTCTGCACAGAAGGTTGGGTGGTGAGGTTAGTGTTTTAAAAAGGACTCGTCACTATATTTTTGTTAACAGTCTTAATCGAGTTTCGAGCTTGTAAAGTAAGTTTGTCATCACCTACAAGTAGTGTGAGTTCATCTATTCCTGCATCAATTATTGTTCTAGCAGTTGCTAAAAAGGGACGCCCTAAAATTAAGGGTACATTGCTATCCTCATCAATGTCTAAAACAACAAAGTCAACTGGGAATATGAATTTATCAACTTTGACGAGCACATCTTCAATTATTCCCTTTGGAAATCTAACAGTCTTATCAGCCAATTGAATGCTCATTTTGGTTTGTTTAGGTTTTCCAAGACCTAGTTGTTTAAACAGTTTTTAAGGCATGATATTAATACTAGCCCCTAGATCAGCTAAAGCAATTTTGACGTCTAAGCTACCAAGTGAACAAGGAATAGTAAAACTCCTTGGATCTTTTAGTTTGTTGGGTAGCTTATTCTGTAAAACGGCTGAGCATACTGTATTCAACTCCTCATGAGATTTGTCATCTATCTTCCACTTGTTTGTCAATAGCTCTCTTAAAACTTAACGGCGTTTGGCATCTATGACAGAGCTTTAATAAATGGTAAGTTAATGCATAATTTCTTTAAGAGTTTAAGAAACTTACTGAATTGCTCATCTATGTGGTCTTTCTTTAACACATTTGGGTATGGGTACGAGGTTTGTACTCTTTGACAATTTCATCTTTGGAACTTACCTCATCTTTTCCTTTACTTACCACAGGCTCCTTGCATGGTTCTGGGTTGGTTTTGGTTAACCCTTCCTCATCTATTGTATTCACGGTATTGAGTTGCTCCTTAGGATTAGTCTGAGTGTTACTTGGTAGTCCACCTTGTGGTCTTTCAGAGATTCACTTGGCGAGTTGGCCTATTTGAGTCTCAAATCCTTGAATCAAAGCTTGCTGGTTCTTCAGGGCTGTTTCGGTGTTTTGAAAGTAGGTTTCTGATATGACAATAAATTTCATGAGCATCTCTTCAAGATTCGGCTTTTTCTCTTGTTGGAATGGTGGCTGTTGAAATCCCAGAGGAGGTGGTTGTCTTTGATTTCCTTTTCCTCCCCATGAAAAATTTGGGTGGTTCCAACAACTTGCATTGTAAGTGTTACTATAAGGGTTATTTTGAGATCTAGAATTGTTACCCATATAGTTGGCTTGCTCGGTCTCCATGCCATGTCCATAGGAAGAGTAATCTGGATTGTGCACAGTTCCTTAAATTGCGTCACATTGCATCACTGGGTGTGCCTGCGTAGAACCAACAAAATTATCAATCTGTTTATTTAAAAGTTCTACCTGATTAGAAAGCATGGTTACTGCATCAATATTAAAAACTCCTGCAGCTTTTGTCGGCTTTGTTCTCATGACTTGTCACTGATAGTTATTCAGTGACATCTCTTCTATAAACTCATAAGCTGCTTCGGGTGTTTTGTTATTGATTGTTCCACCGGCGACTGCATCGATCATTTGTCTTGTTAAAGGATTCAAACCGTTGTGAAAGGTTTGAACTTGTAACCACAAAGGTAACCCATGGTGAGGGCACATTCTCAAGAGATCTTTGTATCTCTCCCAGGCATCGTAAAGTGTCTCTAAATCCATCTGCATAAAAGAAGAGATATCATTCCGTAATTTAGCTATTTTAGTTGGAGGAAAATACTTAAGTAAAAATTTTTCCGTCATCTGTTCCCATGTAGTGATTGAGCCTCGTGGTAGAGAATTTAACCACTATTTAGCTTTATTCCTTAATGAAAAAGGAAATAGTCGGAGGTGAATGGCACATCAGAAACACCATTGATTTTAAAAGTGTCACAAAATTCCAAGAAATTAGCTAAGTGTGAGTTGGGATCCTCATCCTGTAAACTATCAAACTGAATAAATTACTGAATCATCTGAATAGTGTTAGGCTTTAATTCAAAATTATTTGCAGCAATAGCAGGCCTAACAATACTAGATTCAGTACCGGCCAAATTAGGTTTAGCATAATCATACATAGTACGCGGAGCAGGATTTTGCTCAATAGGATATGCGGGTACTACAGGAGGTAGCTGATTATCCAGATTGGCTTCCATCTCTTCAGTAGATTCTGGCTCTTTTTCTTGTCCTTGTTTTAGGTATTGCAAGCTTCTTCTTATCTATCGGCGAGTTCGACGAACTGTCGCTTCTAAATTCTCGTCAAAAAGCAGTGGGCCTCCCAGATTTCTTCTAGTCATAAACTAGAGATACCTAGAAGGAAAAAGGCAAAGAAGATTAAAAGAAATAAGTAAAACAAATAAAAAAATAAAGGATGAAAATAAATAAAAATAGTAATGGCTAAAGTAATAGAAATCTAGTGTTCCTAATATCTTAGTTCCCCGGCAACGGTGCCAAAAACTTGATATTCGCGATATGAAGTAATAAAATTTATAATAATGATCACACCAGAAACTAACTATTATCACGATTTTAAGGCAAGCGCACCTATCGAACAGTAGTATAGCTTAGTGGCAAGACCGAGATATCGTACCCAAGGGAACCAAAAGTACTAGTACTAACTTTCTTTCTATTATTTAACCTAGAAATAAAAGGGGTTTTTTTATGAAACTAAACTAATTCTAAAACTAAACTATGAATGCACAAAAAGTAAATTGGGGAAAAACTCTTAGGAAAAATTGATTGATTTGGACAATACTTAAGGGAGAATCCACCTAGACTTCACTTGTTATCAACTCTTGAACTAGACAATTTATTCACTTGGCTTGATCCGTAGAAATCCCTAACTTATGTTGATATCTAATACTCGCGATATTAAGTAATAAAATTTATGAAAACTAATCACACCAAAAACTAACTAATATCACGATTTTAAAGGCAAGCGCACCTATCGAACAGTAGTATAGTTTAGCGGTAAGATCGAGTTATCGTACCCAAGGGAACCAAAAGTACTAATACTTACTTTGTAATAGCCCATTTTAGACCCTAGTTAGAACGGGTGCTTTCGATACCACTTAATCAAGTCAAAATATTATTTTAATTGCTTTTATATGTTTTACAGCATGATAGAATTACCATGTGAAAGTTTCGTTTAGAAATTTTATTGATTGACCGGTTAATTTGAGAAAAAGGACTAAATCGCATAAAGCGATAAACTTGAGTTCTATTTCATTAATGGCTTATTTGATGATGGCTTTATAAGTGGACGGCCTTAAATGGTTATTTTACCCTTTCTAAAGCTAGTGGACATTTATGTCCTTAATGACATGTTTTAAAATGGTTTAAGTTAAAGGGTAAAATGGTCAAATGGCTTTATAATATGTTTTAATTAAATAAAACAAGAAAAATGGCTTCATATTTCTTCTCTTCCACCGATTCTTCAAAAAAAACAAGGGTTTTAAAGCCTTCAAACATTCGGCTACTATTTTGCTAAATTGAGATAAAGAAGATCGAATCCAGGAACTTGATCGAGGAAAATGGAAAATAGACAGGTAGATACGAGATTACGAGGTAAGTTCGTATAACGAATTTAATGTGTACATGTTCATATTTGTTGTTATTGAAAATGTGGAATGATAGTTGATTGAATAGCCTAATTGAATGTGAATATATGAATTTGAATAAGGATGTTAAATTGTTACAAATGATAAATCGAATACCGAGCCCCGTTAGAACCGTAGAAGTCGATAGGATACAAGTGACATGTCACTAGGGCTACAGGGTGGTTCGAGCTCCTGCATTTGTTGCGGACTCACCACATGCTCATGAGCTACAGGTTTATCCTTCAGGATTATATGTTTAGTCTTCGGACTCACCGTTCAGCCTACGGGCCTACCGTTCATCCTTCGGGATTACATGTTCAGCCTTCGGGCTTACCGTACAGGCTCGAAAGAGCATATATGACACATGGACGGATTACAGGTTATATGTATATACACTGTGTGTGTATCACCCGAGTATCCCTCGATGTTCTTAAAGGTTTAACGGGCAATTACTGATACATGTTACATGAAGATTAAATGATATACGTATTACATGTTATGTGAGATATGAGATTTACATGAATTACATGTTATAAGTATTACATGTTAAATAAGATATGTGATTTACAAGGAGCATATGATATGAGTTATATGAAATACATGTGCAAGTAATTAAGTTATGATATGATACATGAATGTTGTGTTTGGTACATGAATGATTTATGAGATTACATGGACTAACAAGTGTATGCTTGTGAAATAGGCAACTTGAGTATATGAATTGAATTGGCATTGTTAATGTAATTATCTCATTCATTCGGTAAGGTTTAATTCTAAGTTTTACGAGCTTACTAAGCTTTAGAAGCTTACTCTGTTTATTTCTTTCACTGTTTCTTAGATTTGGAAGCTAGCTTGATAATCGGACGAGTAGGAGATCGCCATCACACTATCCATCAAGCTTTGGTATTTTGAATATTTTGTAAATGAATTTGGTCATGGCATGTATAGGCTAGTTGTTAATGAATACGATATGTTTTGATGGATGACCAAGCTATGAGATGTGGCTTGGCTTATACATATGTAATTAGGTATTTTGAGAATTTCTTTTGATTATATGTGCATATGGTAAACTACATGATCAAGATGGGTATATGAGCTAAATTGGTAAGAAATGAAATGTTGATGAATGAGTTCATTAATGTGGTTATTTAGCCATTGAATTAAAATGCTTAGTTGATGCAAGAATTTCATGATGCTTATGGGTCCATGTTATGCTTGAACTTGTGTGTTTTGGTTGCCATTGAGGTATCAATTGACATGGTTATTGACTTGTAGGGAATGACCCATTTTGGGTGACAAATTGGCTTAAACCAAGCCTATATTTGTGCCACACGGCTAGGGAACACGGGCATGTCTGGTAACTTGTAGCCGTGTGAAATTTGGCAGTATAGTCACACGGTCTGCTCTGTTTTGTACACGGGCATGTCTTGCAGCTGTGTGGTCTGGACAGTTTTGACCACGGCCTAGACACACGGGTGTGTCTTGCAGCCGTGTGGTCTGGACAGTTTTGACCATGGGTTTTGAGGTTTGGGCGTGTTAGATAGCCACGACCGTGTGAGAGAACACGGGCAAAGGGGCACGGTCGTGTGTCCCTAACTTCAAAATTTATGATTATTTTCCTACCCTTTTACTATGTTTTCAATTTAATCCTCAATAGTTATATGCATCATTTTACGATCATTTGAAGTATGCTTTGATGATTGAAAATACATGATGGTTAAAGATTAAAAAGTTCAAAATTTTACTGGTCCAGTATAAGTACATGTCCGGTAACGCTCCTTTCCTGTTCCGGCAACGGTTACGGGAAAGGGGTGTTACATACTTTCTTTCTATTATCTAGCCTAAAAATAAAAGAGGGTTGTATGAAAATAATTCTAAAACTAACTAAAAGTGCACAAAAAGTAAATTGAGGAAAACTTTCAGGAAAAGCTGATTGATATGAGCAATACTCAAGGGAGAATCCACCTAGACTTCACTTGTAATTAACTTCTTGAACTAGACGATTTCTTCACTTGACTTGATCCGTAGAGATCCCTAACCTATATTAATACCTCCGTTGAGGATAAGAGCAACTAATCCTAGGTGGTTAACTAAAGTTTCTTTATTAATTAACACCCCTAGGTTGCATTAATTCGATCTATGGATCCCCCTATTAGGTTTGACCCTAATCCGGCAGATTTATGTCGCCCTATGTCTAGGGTTGCATGCAACTCCGCTTAATTATGGTAGATCTACTCTTAAAACAGGGACTTTTGCTCCTCTGCCTAATCACATCAGTTTCTTGAAGTAATACCTAGGATTATTAAATCAAGAATGAAGAACACATAATTAAGAACAATTCAAGTATTTATCATATAATTCAAGAATAAATAATAACAAGATCTGTCTTAGGTTTCATCCCCCTCAAGTATTTGAGAGGTTTAGTTCATAATTAATAAATAAAACATCTCAGAAGAAATAAGATAACAAAACATAAAGAACCTAAAAACCTTTGAAGGAATTTAGGGAGATCCTCTATGTTGATGTAGAATTCTGGCTTCTGGGATGAATCAATCGGCTTCCCTTGGAGTAATTCCTTGCTTTCACTCCTTGTGTTGGCAAAAATATGGCGCTTCTTTTTGGGAGAAAAGAGTATGTCCTTAGAGTTGCCTCCTAGGGTCTTTATATAGAGCTTTGGGATGCCTTTCTTAGCCTCTAAGTATCCAAATCCGAGTGAAATTGCACTTCCTCATGACAGGGACATGCCCGTGTGCCACGCCCGTATGGTTTCGATAAGGGCCGTGTTCAGGCCTGTTGAGGTGGCATGGTCGTGTAGCCTGGCCGTGCTTGTCGGGGCTGGGCCGTGTTGGACCTTGTGTGGCACGGCCGTGTGGTGACTTCTTGGGCTGTGTCATTTTCACACTTTGGCCCATTTTCTTCGTTTTCGGTCCGTTTTTCGTTCTTTTCTCTTCCCTATGCTCTCCTGAGTATATAACATGAAATAGAAGGGTTAAGAGCACCAATTCTCACAAAATTAATAATAATTCATCCAGAAATTAGGCTAAACATGAGGCAAAAATGTGTATAATTTATCGTTTATCAATATCTCTCTCGAGACTAAAAACAAGTAACCCTAAGTTGATTAATTGAAATCTCTTTCTAATTAAAACCCCTAGCGTTGCATTAACTTGATCTATGAATTCCCTTATTAGGTTTGACCCTAATCCGGTAGATTTTCGTCGTCCTATCTCTAGGATTATAATCAACTCCGCTTAATTGTGTTGGATCTACTCCTATGCAGGGACTTTTGCTCCTCTACATAAGCACATTTGACTTAAATCAATATCCTAGAAATATCAATTTAAGAGTTAAAAATACAAATAAGAACAAATCAAATATTTATCATATAATTCAAGAGAAAATAATAACAAGATTTTTTTTAGGTTTCATCCCTCTCAAGTATTTGTGGGATTTAGTTCATGATTATAAAGGAAAACATCTCAGAAGAAATAAAATAATAAAACATAAAGAACCCAAAAACCCCTGAAGGTGATTGAAAGGAGATCCTTTAGTCTTGAGGTAGAAGTCAGCTTCTCAAATGGATCAATCGGCTTCCCTTGGAGTAACTCCTTGCTTCTACTCTCTGTGTTGGCAGAAATAAGGCACTCTTTTGTGGGAGAAGAAGTACCCTTTTAAGGGGAAATAAGCACACACTTGAAGTTGCCTCCTAGGGTTTTTATATAGATCTTTGGAATCCCTTTCTTAGCATCTAAGCATCCTTTTACGAGTGAAATTAAACTTTCTCATGATAGGGACACGCCCGTGTGGATTGAGGCCCAGGCTGTGCTCGGGCCTATTAAGGTGGCACAGCCGTGTGGTCAGGCCGGGTGAGTCGAGGTTGGGCCATGTTCGAGCTTAAGGTGGCACGGTCGTTTGCCACGGCCGTGTGGCAATCCACTAGGCCGTGTTGCTTTCATACTTTGGCTCATTTTCTCTGTTTTCGGCCCGTTTCTTGTTCTTTTCACTTCCCTATGCTCACCTTAGTATAAAACATGAAATTAAAGGTTTAAGAGCATCAATTTACACAATTCAATGATAATTCATCCAGAAATTGGGCTAAGCATAAGCTAAAAACATGCATAATTTATCATTTATCAATTAGCATGTAAAAACATGCAAAGGCCATTATTACAATAAAATACCCCAAAAATTAAGTTGAAATCACAAAATACTAAGTCGGATTAACTGGGGTATGTGGACACCACTGAGTCCTCCATTGCACCGATCCGCCTATGTCTAGGGATTACCTGTACAGTTAAAATAGATGGGTGAGTTTACAAAAACTCAGTGTGTAATCCCATAATAGCAAAGAGGCAGAAACAACACAGTCTGGGCCTAAGCCCTATTCAGTATCAGTGGCAATCTCAGTTTGGGCTTTAGCCTATCTCACTACAGAACAGTCATGTGTTTGGGCCTTTGCCCATTATTGTAACATTAATCAATGCAGTAACAGATTAAACAGTATATAGATCCTACCCATCTAGCCTCTACACTCTATCTCCGTCCAACCGTACACTCCATGTGGGGATATAATCAACCCACCAATCTCTACACTCTAGAGAGTACCGAATGCGGCACTATACAGTGATATGTAGCTGAGCTACTAGTAATTCAGGCTTGAAGCCTTTTAGTGCACTTCCTCTGATCAATATAAAACCCACCCCCATGCAATGCATCATGCATTCATGTCATGTCATATAAGATACCATACACGTATTCAGTATTGTCAAAATAGCATGCTAAAGTATAGTCATACATGTGCATATGCATATATATATGTCACATAGGGGCATAACAGCCTTTCAGTCAATTAAGGGTTCAAGTAAGCTTACCGACCCAACATAGGTCCACAGTCGTCTCGGGCGACCCGTGCAACCTTAGCAGTCAAATAGTGAAAATGGGCCTAGGCCTATATTACGGGCTCATGTGTGTCCACACGCCCGTGTGGCCTACATGGCATAAAATGGCTTCCACACGGCCTAGCCCAATATTCTCCACACGTACGGGTGGTTTGCTTGTGTGGGCCTCTGTGGCTGTGAGGCCCACATAGCCCAATTCGGCCCAATTTAGGCCAATTTGGCCTAGCCCTGAAGTCGCACATGGCTGGCCTCGTCAATCTCACAACCAAGTTTGGTCAAGCAAACTACCACATGAGTGAGTGCACGCCCATGTGATGTCCATGTTCACTTATTCCAGCTTTTAGTTGATTTCTATAATCGAGGTTCTATTTACACACACCTGGTTTTGTTTCACAGCGAACATAGTCCCAAGAACCCCTGCACCTAATATTCTTACACTAGTTTATACCCAAAACGAGTAATATAACTACTCTCTCTTCAATTCTAAAATGCTTACCTTAGTCGATTCAATGCACCCCCTAACACCTAACACGTCGAGAAACTGGGTGTTTAAAACAATTCACCTATACCCACCAGAGAATTAATAGTCATTTCAACAACTGAGTGATTATAATCGAACTTAAACAGTCGAAGAAGATAACATGAAACAACATCAACCTACAATGGTACTTACGAACCTGTAATATCATATTACTAAAAACAATCCATAATGAATTCGCATCAAGGTTAACCCAAAGGCGACTAACCTCCTACCTTCAATATATGAACAGAATCTCGCACCTAATATAAGTCCCTGATTGATGCCTACGAGCTCTTGAAAACCTCTCCCTATTGTAATGTACGAAAAACATCAAAGGGGAGTCATCAAAAGAAATAAACTACTTACAAAGACTTACCGAAAATTTGAGGATCGAAATTGGAAGACTTACTTACTAAAAAGCTTTAAGAAATGGAACGAAGAGGAGAAAAGAACAAAGACAGAAAAAGAAAAGGGAAAGAACTCAATGCAACTTTGCCAAGAGAAAATAGAAAACAGTACCAACAACAATGATCAGTCGGTAGAGGTTTGTGAGAACGAAAATCCAAAAACAAAATTGAGCAACAACCAAATAAGGTTCGGCTAAGGGACAGAGGTAAGAAAGAAGAAGGAAAATAATTACAATTTGGTAGTAGAAGGAGAACTCGAGGAAAACAAAAGCAACAAAATAGAAAGGGAGAAAGGAAGATTCGGCAATGGATGGAGAAAAATTGACAAACAAGAAAATTGAGGAAACAAGGCTAATGCTGAACTTACGAAACGAAGTTAGTTTTGGCTCCAACACCTCCCATTTACCTTGATCCACTCCATAAAATTCTCCTCAAATCCCTCAATCCCCTAGTTTGAATTCCACTCAAACACTTTAGTGTTTTAGCTGAACAAGAACACTCACACCACACGCACAGCAAAATAAACTCCTCCTTGCGCATACCAGGACTTAAACTCAAGGCCCCAACACTCTGCCACTCCACTTAACCACCAGACCAGCAGGTGCATTCTGACAAATTTTACCAACATTTATTCTTAAGCCCACTGATTAAAGGTAGGTGTTTATTCAATTAAAAATAAAAAACTATCCAACCTAAGGCTTGAACTTGGGACCTCTCACACATACCCAGAACACATAACCACTGAAGCAGATAGACATTGTGTGTCACAACATACAAAAATAAAAATAAATTTAATGAATTATTGTGGCGTTATAACTCTACGCCTTAAAGAAAATTTTGGCCTAGAAATTTACCTGGTCAAAATAGATGAGGATATTGTTGTCGCGTCTCATCCTTAGGCTCTCACGTGGCCTCCTCAGAACTATGATTACACAAAAGAACTTTAACCAGTAGGATGGACTTTCCTTTCAGAACTTTAACATCATGGTACAATATTTATTCTGGCTCTTCCTCGAAGGTCAGATCTGGCCTAACCTCGATCTCCTCAACTGGAACTATATGTGTGGGATCAGTGCAGTAGCACATCAACATTAAGACGTGGAAAACATCGTGAATTCGCTCCAACTCTAGAGGTAGCCCTAGCTGGTAGGGAACTGATCCCACTCGTCTCAATATGCAATAAGGCCCAATGAATCTAGGGCTCAACTTACCCTTGCGTCCGAATCTCAGTATTGTTTTCCATGGTGAGACCTTGAGAAAGACGAAGTCCTCCACATAATACTCTATCTCTCAGCGTTTCAGATCTGTATACGACTTTTCTCTATCTAATGCCTCTTTCAGTCGATCTCGAATCAACCTGACCTTATCCTCGGTATCAGAAACCAGTTTAGGACCCAAAACACGATGCTCGCCTAACTCAGTCCAACACAAAAGAGTGAGACACCTACGACCATATAGTGCCTCATAAGGTGCCATCTGTATGCTAGACTGATAACTGTTGTTGTACGGGAACTCTGTCAATGGAAAATAGTCCTCCCAACTACCTCGAAAGTCTATTACACAACCCCTCAACATATCCTCCGATATCAGAATCAACCTCTCAAATTGACCATCTGTCTGAAGATGGAATGCAATACTGAAGTCTAACCTTGTACCCAAAGCCTCATGTAGCTTTCCCCAAAACTGAGACGTAAACTGAAGATTCCTATCAGATATTATCGACACTGGTACCTTGTGCAGTCTCACTATTTTTGACACATATAATTTAGCCAGCTTCTACAGAGAGTAGTCAGTACGAACTGGTATAAAATGGGTAGACTTGGTCAACCAATCCACAATGACCCATGCTGAATCCTTCTTCGTAGGCATTAGGGGCAACCCACTTACGAAATCCATAGACACTCTCTCCCACTTCCAAAGTGGTATTTTAACCAGCTACAGAAAACCCGAGGGTAGTTGATGCTCAACCTTAACCTGCTGGCATGTCAGACATTTACACACGAAATCAGTAACCTCTTGCTTAAGACTTGGCCACCAGTACAACTCATAAAGGTCTCGGTACATCTTATTTCCACCAGGATGCATACCATAAGGGCTACTATGCCTTCTCGCAGTATAGACTGCCTCAACACAGTACCATTCGGTACACAAACCCTCTCACAGAAATAGAGTACCCTTTTGCTATTCAGTCCAAAATCTGATGTATTACTATCATCAATCTGTTAGAATCGGAGACCCAATGACTCATCCTCCAACTGTTTACCCTTAATCTGCTCGATCCACATCGGTTTAACCTAGAGTTCAGCCAACAGACTACCATTATCAAATAAACTGATGCGAGAAAACATCGTCCATAGATCTACCATAGCCCTACGGCTTAGTGCATCGGCCACGACATTGGCCTTCCCCGGATGGTACTCAATCATACAGTCATAATCCTTTAGCAACTCAATCCATCTACGCTGCCAAAGGTTCAGCTCCTTCTGAGTGAGGAGATATTTGAGACTCTTGGGATCAGTGTAAATGATACACTTCTCATCATACAAGTAATATCTATAAATTTCCAATGCGAATATCACTACGGCCAACTCCAAGTTATGCGTTGGATAATTTGCCTCATGAGTCTTAAGTTGTCGAGAAGCATACGCAACTACCTTACCCTCTTGCATCAATACACATCCCAAGCCGACGTGTGATGCATCACTCTAAACAGTAAATTCCTTTCCAAGCTCTAGTTGTATCAAAACAGGGGCCTCAGTCAGTATAGTCTTGAACTTCTCAATGCTCTTTTACTACACATCGGTCCAGATAAATGGACACCCTTACGTAGTAGCTTAGTCAAGGGTGCTGCACTTATAGAAAACCCCTCTACAAATTGTCGATAGTACCCAGCCAGTCCCAGAAAATTATGAATCTCTAATACAGTCTTAGGTTGCTTCCAATTCAAGACAGCGTCAATCTTACGAGGATCAACCCTAATCCCTTCAGTAGATATCACATAGCCCAGAATCTGTAGAACTCACTTTTACTGAACTTGGCATACAGCTGTTTCTCCCTCAAAATCTGCAGAACCACTTAGAGATGTTCATCATGTTCGTTCTCAGTCTTCGAATACACCAAAATGTCATAAATAAACACCACTACGAACCATTCCAGATAGGGCTGGAACACTCTATTCATCAAATTCATAAAAGCTGCTGGTGCATTCACTAGTCTGAACAGTATCACTAAGAACTCATAGTGACCATAGCAAGTCTTAAACGCCATCTTATGCACGTCAATCTCTTTGACCCTTAATTGATGGTATCCAAATCGGAGATCAATCTTAGAGAAAACTAAAGCTCCTTGGAATTGGTCGAATAAATCATCTATCCTCGGTAAGGGGTACTTATTCTTAATGGTCAATTTGTTCAATTGCCGGTAATAATGCACATATGCATGGATCCATCCTTCTTTTTCACAAATAAAACTGGTGCCCCTCATGGAGACACACTAGGGCGGATGAACCCACAATCCATTAGTTCTTGGATTTGAGCCTTAATCTCCACAAGCTCTTTAGGTGCCATTCCATAAGGGCAATGGAAACCGAAGCTGTACCAAAGAGGAACTCAATCCCAAACTCAACTTCACGGCTCGAAGGTAACCTTGGTAGCTCATCAGGAAACACATCTGAAAAATCCCTAACCGTTCTGATATCTTTAACAGAAAAGTCCCCTGAATCTGAAACACTTATGTAGGCCAAATACGCCTCATATCCCTTATAAACCATCTTTTCTACCCTTGGAATAGATATCACATTACTTAAGTAGTTTCGACGTTCCCCAATTACCACTACCTCATCGTCCTCCTCAGTTCTCAAAACAACCCATTTAGTGGCACAATCCAAGCTCACTCAGTGTTTAACTAGCCAATCCGTACTAAGTATCAAATCAAATTCTCCAAAAGGGGGTTCCATTAGATTAGCCAGAAAAAAACCTCCTTGTACCTCTAAAAGGACATCTCTAAACAATTTATTAACCCTGATGGACTTCCCCAATAGAATTAATATAGTAATTCCACTCGAAGTACACTCAATTGGAATCCCCAAGTTTTTAGTAACAAAGCAGACAACATAGGAACAAGTAGATTCTACATCTATCAATGCAGTATAAGGTACATTAAAAATGAAGAACATACCTGTGATGACGTCTGGAGCATCTCCCTCCTCTCAGCGACATGTAGCATATACTAAAGTCGACTGCCTTGCCTCAGTCTGACTAACACCTTTGCCTGGTGCTTTCTTACCACAACCTTGACTATTACCACCCTTGGCCTGGCCACAACCTCTCGACAGCTGTTGAGCTACCCTCGGTGGTGCAGTACCTATACTAGAAGCTTGCATCTGATCAGCCTTCTGTGAGCAATCTCTAATATGATGCTCTAAAGAACTGCACCTCAAACATACCCTTGTTCTTTTTTAGCACTAGCCCTGATGGCGTCTACCACAGTCATTACACGATGGGTGTCCAATAGCAGTAATAGAGGCCCCAACTCTAATCATCCCATCAACTCTGGCCTTTTTCTTAGGCCTCTGAATGGAACTCGAGGGCTCCGAATCCCTCATGTTCCTCCCTTTCTCTCTATTTTGGCGCTCAGCACGCTTTACTTCCTCGACGATCTTCGCCTTATCAACCAGAGCTGCAAAGTCTTGCTCCCTCTGCGGAGCTATCAAAACCTTTAGGCTGTCCCTAAGGCCATCCTCGAAGCGAACACATCACTCGTACTCAGTACCACCATTCCTTTCACATAGTGACCTAATCTTAAGAACTCGACCTCATACTCGACCACTAATCTGTCCCTCTGGGTTAAATTCAGAAACTCTCTCTCCTCCGGGCATCCACATAACTAGCACCCACATATTTTCCCTAGAAGGTAGACTTGAAGAACTCCCAGGTCAGTCAATTGAGTTGAGTGCCCTCCTTAATAGTAAGCCACCACTAGTAGGTCTTATCTCGTAGTAGCGACACAGTATCCTTCAATTTTTTCCCGGGCGTGCAAGTTAGGTCATTCATGATTCTCTCTGTGGCCTCTATCTAGTACTCAGCCACGTTAGGGGCAAGTCTAGCAATACACCTAAAAATCTCAGCTCTATTAGACCGAAGTCACTTCGTAACTGACCCACGGCCTCTAGCTCTACTATTGGTCCCAGCGACCCTTTCCAAGATCTTTAATATGGCTTGGGACAGTGTGTTGTCTCTAGTCTCTTGGTCATGCAACCCAGTCTCAGTCACAGGTGAAGTTGGTGTCTCACTAGTCTCTAAATTAGGTCTATGCCCTGACGACGAGGACCCAGCTTTAGCACCTCTTCGGCCTCTACCACGGCCTTTTGTACTCTATCCGCGAGTACCTCTTGTGCTCATTATCTATTCACATTAATCTGTATTATCAGTTTTATGCACTAGTTTATAGTTCCAGTAATTATTAACAGATGTTTTATGCAAAACAGTGTTAGTAATTCAGATTTTGTTTTTGTAGGTCGCAGTCTTAGTATAGTTTTCAGTTTACACTAACTAGAGTGTTTGTAGTATGGTATATTACCTACAAGTAATCCTGCCTATGGCAGTTTCAGTCAAAATCAAAATACAGTTTTTAGAGAGAACTTACAGGATTAGCGCAGGGATTCGGCGTACCACACATTTGGCAAAACATTTCAAAATAAGTCCAAATCCTTTGAAAGTAGTTCTTTAAATATTTCAACTTTAAAAACCCAATCCACAGCCGAGTTTTGCCACCTGGCTCTGATACCACCAAATGTAACACCCCAAAATCGGCCCAGACATTATGACCAAATCTAGCAAGATTACACTGAAATGTTTTTCATAAAGTGTGATATCGATAAAAACACCCATTTCTATTTAATCACTTTGTGTTACTCAATGAGGAATCTAAAAATGCACAGTTCATTTTTCAAGCATGAATCATCGAA
This sequence comes from Gossypium stocksii, assembly GCA_020496765.1. Classification (NCBI taxonomy): domain Eukaryota; kingdom Viridiplantae; phylum Streptophyta; class Magnoliopsida; order Malvales; family Malvaceae; genus Gossypium; species Gossypium stocksii. The sequence continues at coordinate 42,688,358 of CM035628.1, read as the reverse complement.
AAGTTACTTTCTTTTAAAAAAGTTATTTACTGTGGAAGCTTTTTAACTATTTGCGTATTTAAGGAAATTTTGAAAAAAACATTTATCTTTTAAAAACTTACGATCTCCTACTGCTAGCAGTGATAAATCAAATCAACAATAAAATCCCAAATTAAAAATATAAATCTAAAGGCCATTGTCACAATAAAATACCCCAAAAATTAAGTTGAAATCACAAAATACTAAGTCGAATTAACTGGGTTGTGTGGCCACCACTGAGTCTTCCGTTGCACTAATCCTCCTATGTTTGGGGATCATCTGTACAGTTAAAACAGATGGATATGTTTAGAAAAACCCAGTGTGTAATCCCAAAATAGCAAACAGACAAAAACAACACAGTCTGGGCCTAAGCCCTATTTAGTATCAGTAACCATCTCAGTTATGGCTTTAGCCCATCTCAATACAAAACAGTTATGTGCTTGAGCCTTGGCCCATTACAGTAACACTAATCTATGCAGTAACAGATTAAACAGTATATAGATCCTACCCATCCAGCCTCTCCACTCCATCTCTGTCCAACCATACACTCCAAATGGGGATATAATCACCCCACCCATCCCTACACTCTAAAGAGTACTGAATGCGGCACTATACAGTGATATGCAGTTGAGCTGCCAGTAATTCAGGGTTGAAGCCTTTCAGTGCACTTCCTCCGATCAATATAAAACCCACCCACATGCAATGCATCATGCAATCATGTCATGTCATATAAGAATACTATATATTTATTCAATATAATCAAAATAGCATGCTAAAGTATAGTCATACATATACATACGCATATTCATATGTCACATAGGGGCATAATAGTTTTTCAGTCAATTAGGGGTCCAGGTAAGCTTACCGACCCAACAGTAGGTCCACAATCATCTCGGGCAACCCGTCTAACCTTAGCAGTCAAATAGTGAAAATGGGCCTAAGGCCTATATTGCAGGCCCATGTACGTCCACACGCTCGTGTTGCCCACACGGCCCAAAATCGCCTTGGTCGTATGGATCACATGGCCTACCCCAATAATCTCCACACGCACGGTTGGTTTGCTCATGTGAGGCCCCTATGGCTGTGGGGCCCACATGGCCCAATTCGACCCAATTCAACCCAGTTTGGCCCAGCCCCTGAAACCACACATGGCTAGCCTCATCAATCTCACAACCAAGTTTGGTCACGCTGACTACCACACGAGCGAGCTCACGCCGATGTGGTGTCCACGTTCACTTATCCTGACTTTTAGCCGATTTCTATAATAGAGGTTGTGTTTACACACACCTAGTTTTGTTTCACAGCCAATGTAGTCCCAATAACACCTGCACCTAATATTTTGATTAAAACACTAGTTAAGACCCAAAACGAGTGATATCACTACTCTTTCTTCAATTCTAAAATGCTTACCTTAGTCGATTTAATGCACCCCCAACCCCTAACACATCGAGAAACTGAGTGTCTAAAATGATTCAACTATATTAACAAGACAATTAACAATCATTTCAACAACTGAGTGATTATAATCGAACTTAAATAGCTGAAGAAGATAACATGAAACAACCTCAACCTACAATGGTACTTACGAACCTATGATATCATATTTATAAAAACAATCCATAATGAATTCACATCAAGGTTAACCCAAAGGCGACTAACCTCCCACCTTCAATATATGAACAGAATCTCGCACCCAATATAAGTCTTTAATTGATGCCCACGAGTTCTTGAAAACCTCTCCCTAATGTCATGTAGGAAAAACATCAAAGGGGAGTTATCAAAAGAAACAAACTACTTACAAAGACTTACTGTAAACTTGAGGATCGAAATTGGAAGACTTACGGCAAAACTTTAAGCAATGGAACGAAGGGGAGAAGAGAAAAAAAGATAGAAAAAGAAAAGGGAAAGAACTCAATGCAACTTCGGCAATAGAAAGCAACAAACGATATCAACAACAACGATCGATCAACAGAGGTTTGTGAGAACGAAAATCCAAAAACAAAATTGTGTAACAACCAAATAAGGTTCGGCTAAGGGACAGAGGCAAGGAAGAAGAAGGAAAAACAATTAAAATTCGGTAGTAGAAGGAGAACTTGAGGAAAACAAAAGCAACAAAATAGAAAGGGAGAAATGAAGATTTGGCAATGGATGGAGAAAAATTGACAAACAAAAAAATTTGAGGAAACAAGGCTAATGCTGAACTTATGAAAAGAAGTTAGTTTCGCCTCTAACACCTCCCATTTACCTTGATCCACTCCATAAAATTCTCCTCCAATCCCTCAACCCCCTAATTTGAATTCCACTCAAACACTTTAGTGTTTTAACAGACTTACAACAAACATGATGTCTGGCCTAGAGGCAGTCAAATAGAGAAAACATCCTGTAACACCCTTATCCCATAATCGTCGTCAGAATAGGTAAGGGGGTTACCAAACTTGTAACTCAAAACAGAACAATAAAATTTTAAACTTTTATCAAACATTAATCCATTTCAGCAACATCAATCATATATAAACATATCATGTTTAAAACAAACATATAAAGCTTCAATCATACATCAGAGACTAATTTGATAACATATAAAAGATATGAGAAAACTTAAGAAAATTTTCGGAGTAGGGTCACACGGCCATGTGCCCAGGCCGTGTGCCTCACATGGGCACTAGACACGCCCGTGTGTCCAAGTCATGTGAAAACAAGGCATACATACTGACTTGTTCACATGACCACCAGACACGCCCGTGTGTCTTGATCGTGTAAAAGTTATGAAGCTACTGACTTGCACCCATGGGTATAAGACACGCCCGTGTGTCTATCCCGTGTAGCATCTTGACCATAATAACTAAGGTGCAGGGGTCACACGGTTGAGTCACTCGCCCGTGTGCTTTGGCCGTGTGGCACGAAATAGGCTTGATTTAAACCATTTTCACACCCCATTAAATCATGTACCTAAAACATCAATTGCATAATAGTTATACTCAATGCACAACTAGATTAGCCAATTCCAACATCAAAAAGACTATTTCATATCAACCAATTCAATGTCATATAATTGACATAAACATGAATGCATTTCAAGAATCCATTTCAAGTCAAACACTTACATTCCATATTCTAATCTCATCCATTCCAAAACCTTACCATCTTACAAATAGACATATGCCAAAATAGCCATTTCATACCTATTCCAAACTTGCCAATTCATCTATAATATACCTATCAAACAACCATATATAACCATCACTTATGCCAACTATCTCTTATCGAACATCATATAAAAGACATATCATGAAATGCATTCATACCAAAACATCCATATCAAGGCCAAGCCATAAAACATAGCTAGGGCATGTACCACAATCCATATCACATTCAAGTACTTAAACATCAACTTATAAACTAGCCTATACATGCCATAATTTACATCATAAACAAAGTTCCAATGTACCAAAAGCTATTCGGATAGTGTGATGACAATCTTCGACTTTGGCCCAAAATCGAGCTAGCTTCCGGATCTATAAAACACAGGAAAAATAAACAGAGTAAGCTTTAAAAGCTTAGTAAGCCCGTATAATATAGAATATAACTTACCGAATCAACATTTAAAATGTCAACAACATTACCAACCAAGTCGTGTATTCCAAATGCCTATCCAACCAATATACCCATATTAGTTATGAATCAACCATGTACTTATCCATTCCAAAGGTAAATCAAATATATATATATCATCCATGTAACCACAACTCATGTATCAATCCATTCAATTACCTTATAAGCATGTAACATACAATCAAATAATCATGTAACAGTTCATCTATACATATCATATTTCTCATATAACATGTAAATCATGTAACATATATCTTGTAAACACATTCTTGTAACATGTAATTCATGTAATCCATATAGTTCATATATCAAACAATTCATATACATCTTGTATCTCTTGTATCATGTATCATGTAATTTTATACTTTTTATATCTTATTGTAACATGTATCATATATACATGTACTTCTTATATCTCATGTAACATGTATTTCAAGTGTTACAAATCAGTAAATTTGCCCGTTGAACCTTTGGAAACATCAAGGGATACTAGAGTGTTACACACAGTGTATATATGTAACCTGTAAATCCATTAAGTCATCATGTATGCTCTTTCGAGCCATGTACGGTATGCTCCTCCTGACATTTCAGGACATGTAGCCCTAGTGACATGTCACTTGTATCTTATGACTTTCTACAGTTCAAATCGGACTTGGTACTTCATTAGGACATGTAACCAATAGACAATTCAATTCATTATTTCATATAAACACAGATACAATATGAGATTCAACATGTATCCAATAAGCAATTGGTTTCATAGTCATTGAACATTCATATAACATCAAAATAGCAATTATAAATATAATACAAGTTCGATTCTAATTAAACGAACTTACCTTGATTTAGCTCGTAAACTCAATATTTACTCGTCTACCTTACGTTTCCCCCGATCAAGCTCCAGGATTTGTTTATCTTGATTTATATTAATTCAAATTTAACTCCATCATTCATTAACACATTCAATTTAGTCCAAATACATTTAAATTTGGCAAATTACATATTTGCCATATACTTTTAACTACTTTGCAATTTAGTCCTTTATACACAAAATGACAAATTACATAATATTATCTACAATTCATCATAGCCGAATATTCATATGTTCTATACAAGCACATATCTTTAATTATTCACATTTCTAACCACAAAATTTCTATCTTTTTCCATTTTAATCCTTAAAACTCATTTTTGTCAAAAATCACTTTATAAAACTTGTATATCTCTAAACAACCATTTATAATCTATTAAGAAACATCAAAATACATAAGTATTCAATAATGGCACATTTCAAAAACATAACCAATTTAAGAAATTGAGGTACGGGCTAGTTATACCGAGCTGCAATGAGCCCAAAAACATAAAAATCATTAAAAATGGGACAAAAACTGTACCTTAATTGCTAGTTGAATCTTGGCCGAATGTTAGGTATAAAAATGGTGTTCTTTCTTGTTTTCAAATCGACATGGAGAAGAAAATTAAACATAAAATATGGCTTTGTTTTAATTAAAACTAATTTAATATTTACTTTACCATTATAACCTTTAAAACCATTATAAAAATCATACTAAATATGGACATAAATGTCCATTATATTTAATAAAGGAATTATCAATTTAAGGCCTTTTATTTTAAAAGCCCTAGCTAATTAAGCCATTTTACTAATAGAATTAATATTTATCACTTTATGCGATTTAGTCCTTTTTACCGAATTAACTATTTAAACAATAAAATTGTTATACGAAACTTTCACACCAAAATACCATTATGCTGTAAACAATATTAAAATAATCAAAATAATATTTTAACTCGGTTAAGTGGTCCCAAAACCACTCGTTTAGATTAGGGTCTAAACCGGGCTATTACACATCAAATCAAACTACTATAGGTTGATTCACAAACCTTTTCAAAATCACCTTGGCTCGATAGCTTCTCTCCAACACCAACTGGTGTGCTTGTTGCTTTACAGTTCAGCATTGAGAACTTGTTCAGAATCTTCAAGGCAAATGCCCTCTGACTTAGGAAGATCCCTTGATGAGTTTGTGACACTTCCATGCCAAAAAAGCAAGTCATTTCTCCTAAATCAGACATCTCAAATATTTGTTCCATTTTGCCTTTGAAATCAGCAAGCATTGCATGATTTCCTCTTATCACTAGTAGTGTAACACCCAGAAGTTTGGGCCTAGGAGTATTGGGCCTTGAGTTTTGGATTTGTTAAAAGGCGGCTTAAGTAATTCAAATGTGTGATTTTGGAGTGTTGGGAGGGTACTATGAAGTCCCGGGTTCAAGTCAGGCCATAGGAAAAATTTTGATTTTTAGCCTTAGTGGAACACTGATCTCAAGTGGTATGACTCTTAAATAAATCATGGTAAAAGGCACAAAAAGGAGTGTGGTGTAGTGGCAAAGTGGCGCCACTTAGGGGACAAGGAAGTGACGCCATAAAGGAAGTAAGGGGGTCCAAGGTTCAAGTCTTGGCTCTTGCAAATTATTTTGGTTTTTCTTTTAAATAAATCTGGAAGCGAGTAGGCGGGCTTTATAGTTAAATGTGCTGGACTTTTGACACAAAGGAGCTTGTGTCCTAGTGGTGGTGGTGTGACCTAATTTTTGAGAGGACTATGGTTCGAATCCCTTTGCATGCAAAGGTTGATTATTTTGCTAATGCTTTAGTTTTAGGGGATTGATGTAGAATCCCACATCGAGAAGCTAACATGAGAATATGTGAGGAGCTGGCTTTAAATAGAGCAAACCATGAGGAGAGTAGGCATACCTTTCTTAGCTTATCCCTTTCATGTTGTGACGTGTTCGTTTGGGTTAGGCATTGGATCATTCGTTAATCTATATGCCGTTAGGCACAGTGGTGGTGACTGTAGTTGATTGACACACCCCCTTAGGGAGTCAAGGGTGCGATTATAGTTGGCTTCTGGGTATAGCAACATTCAGAGCATGGATTAACTTTAGATACCTATCAAGTGTGTACTTCACCCTACTCTGGCTATAGAACGGTAAATGCCAGAATACCGAAATAGGCCATGTGGGCCCAATGGGCCCGTGGGCCCAATCAGGCAAATTGTATGATTGTGTAGTAAATATTGGACTAGACTAGGTGAATCTCATGGCCACACGAGCGTGTGGGCCCACCTGGGCCGAGAACGGGCCTTAGGCCCATTCGTAACATTATATCTGTTTAGAATACTTGAGGCACTCGAGGCGACTGTAGACTTTCGGAGGGATTGATAAAACTACTAAAATACCCTTATAAGGTAGAATTATTGAAATACCTTCGATTTGTAAAATTACAGAAATACCTCCGATTTGCAAAATTACTGAATTACCCTCGATTTGTAAAATTACAGAAATACCTCAATTTACAAAATTACAGAAATATCCCCGTTTTCAAAAAGTATAGTTTTACCCCTAATTTGCAAAATTACCATTTTATCCCTAATTTGTAAAATTACCATTTTACCCTTAATTTGTAAAATTACCTTTTTACCCCTGATTTGTAAGGATATCATTTTACCCCTGATTTGTAAAGTTATTGTTTTACCTTTGATTTGTAAAGTTACCATTTTACCCCTGATTTGTTAGAATTACTATTTTACCCTCGTTTTACAAAATAATAGAAATACCCCAGTTTACAAATTACGAAAATACCTCAGATTTTAAAATTATATAAATACCCCTGATTTACAAAATTATCAAAATACCCCTAGTTTGTGAATTTACCAAAATACCCCTGGTGTGTGAAATTACTGAAATACCCTTGGGATGCAAAATTACCGAAAGACCTCTGTAGGGTAGAATTATCGAGATACCCCTATAGGGTAGAATTACCGAGATACCTCTATAGGGTAAAATTACCGAAAAGCCCCTGTAGGGTATAATTACCGAGATATCCCTGTGGGGTAAAATTACCATTTTGCCCCTAGGGTGTTATATGACTGTTTTGCCCTTATGGGCAAGTGACTGACTTAGACTGTGTGTTTAACGAATTTGACTGTGTTTGTATAATAGTGATTTGACTGACGTGTTTGTGGTTGTGTGATTGATATGTTTTAATATGTGTTTAGATTACTGATACTGAAGATGGCCATTCTGCACACGTGTGATGATTGAGCATAGCATACACGACATATTAGGTTGGGACATTGATTTGGAGGAAGTTCTATACTAGTGGCTTTGCCACGTATTCTAATTCTGGTGGTTTTGCCATGTTATTTATTATTAGCAGCATGGTTGCGTCATTGGTGTGTAAGGCTGGGTGGGTCGAGTTATTCCCCACATGGTGTGTTGGGTTGATATGGGTGGTGTGATGGCTGGATTGGGTTAGGGTTGCATTCGCATATTGTTTTGATTCTGCTATGGGCTTGGCGCACACTGTTCTGTATAGGGCTAAGGCCCAGACTGATCAGTTCTGTATAGGGCTTTGACCTAGTCTGTTATGTATATCTACATTATACTGTTACTGATTCTATTTTGGGCTTAGGCCCACCTGATTCTGATTCTGATTTTGATTCTAATTCTGATAATGTTTCTGATTCTGTAATGGGCTAAGGCCCATCTAGTACTGTTTGTTATAGTGGGCTAAGGCCCAATTGATACTGGAATTGTAGTAAGGTTGGGGCCCAAACTTTTAATTCTTTTGTATGACTGACTGTTCATTTTATATGGTAGGGGATTACACACTGAGTTTTCATAAAACTCACCCTATTTAATAATTGTGTAGGTAATCTTTAGCTTGAGGAGGATCGGAGTTGCAAGGGACTTAGAGAAGGCCACACATTGCTCATGCTCTGTCTTGATTTACTTTTAAGTACTTTATTCCAGTTTGGGTTGTAATAAGGCCTTTTAAACTTTCTTATTTGTACATTTAGGATTTTATTTATTGTGTTATAATTGCTAGAAGTCAGACACGGTTTTTTCAAAAAATCAACTATTTTTCAGAATATCACGTTCCCGCAACTGTTTTAAATTAGGCTTCCGTAACAATTAAGGTTTTAAAGGTAATAACATTTTACAAGAGAACGTCTTTTAATAAACATTTTAAAAATATGCATATGAAATTTGAGATTTAACACAAGTTTTAAATGGCAACAAGTTTTAATAAGAAAGGTTTTCAATGGGAACAAGGTTTTCGAAAAACACCTCAATGTGACACGCCAGATTCAGGCCTAACTTCTAGGCCAGGTTTGGGGTGTTACATTTAATTGTATCAGAGCCTAGGTTGAAAAACTTGACTGTGGATTGGGCTTTTAAAACTGAATTTCTAAAAGAATCGTTTCAAAAGATCTGAAGTATTTGAAATGTTTTACTGACTATTTTCCTAAAAGTGTGGATCACCGAGTCTTCGGTGTCGAATCCGTAAGTTTTCTAAATACTTTTGTCTTTTTGGAATTGAAATACTGTGGATTCTTTAGATATTGGACTGTATTGAGATTTGGTATTTATTCTACGTGTTTAGAATTGTTTGGATGTGATGTTTTAAACATGGAAATTGTAATCTATCTGCTCTGATAGACAGATATTTTGGATATGTGACAAAGTTATTTGAGTTAGAGTGTGCAGCAGAAATGTAGTGGTGTGACTTGGGTAGTACGACTAATGGATAGTGGGAAATTTCGAGGACGAAATTTCTTTAAGCGGTGTAAAATTGAAAAAGTATTGTTTTACCCCTAATTTGCAAATTTATCGTTTTACCCGTAGTTTGTAAAATTACCATTTTACCCATAATTTGTAAAATTACCTTTTTACCACTGATTTGTAAAATATACCGTTTTACCCCTGATTTGTAAAGTTATTATTTTACCTTTGATTTGTAAAGTTACCATTTTACCCCTGATTTGTAAAGTTATCGTTTTACCCCTGATTTGTTAGAATTACCGTTTAACCCTCGGTTTACAAAAGTACAGAAATACCCCAGTTTATAAATTACGAAAATACCCCAGATTTCAAAATTATCGAAATACCCCTGATTTACAAAATTACCAAAATACCCTAGTTTGTGAAATTACCGAAATACCTCTAGTGTGTGAAATTATCGAAATACCCTTGGGATGCAAAATTACCGAAAGACCCCTATAGGGTAGAATTATCGAAATACCCCTGTAGGGTAGAATTACCGAGATACCCTTGTTGGGTAGAATTACTGAGATACCCCTCTAGGGTAGAATTACCGAAAAACCCTGTAGGGTATAATTACCGAGATACCCCTGTGGGGTAAAATTACCATTTTGCCCTTAGGGTGTTATATGATTGTTTTGCCCTTCTGGGTAAGTGACTGACTCAGACTGTGTGTTTGACGAATTTGACTATGTTTGTATGACAGTGATTTGATTGACGTGTCCGTGGTTGTGTGATTGATATGTTTTAATATGTGTTTAAATGACTGATACTGAACATGGCCATTCTACACATATGTGTGATGATTGAGCATAGCATACACGATATATTAGGTTGGGACATTGATTTGGAGGAAGTTCTATGCTAGTGGCTTTGCCACGTATTCTGATTCTGGTGGCTTTGCCACGTTATCTATTATTAGCAACATGGTTGTGTCAGTAGTGTGTAAGGCTGGGTGGGTCGAGTTATTCCCCACATGGTTTGTTGGGTTGGTACGAATGGTGTGATGGCTGGACTGGGTTAGGATTGCATTCGCATATTGTTTTGATTCTGCTATGGGCTTGGCCCACACTGTTCTATATAGGGCTAAGGCCCAGACTGATCTGTTCTGTATAAGGCTTCGACCTAGTCTGTTCTGCATATCTACATTATACTGTTACTAATTCTATTTTGGGCTTAGGCCCACCTGATTCTGATTCTGATTTTGATTCTAATTTTGATAATGTTTCTAATTCTGTAATGGGCTAAGGCCCATCTGGTACTGTTTGTTATAGTGGGCTAAGGCCCAATTGATACTGGAATTGTAGTAGGGTTGGGGCCTAAACTTTTAATTCTTTTGTATGAATGACTGTTCGTTTTATATGGTAGGGGATTACACACTGAGTTTTCATAAAACTCACACCATTTAATAATTGTGCAGGTAACCCTTAGCTTTAGGAGGATCGGTGTTGCGAGGGACTTAGAGAAGGCCACACATTGCTTATGCTCTGTCTTGATTTCCTTTTAAGTACTTTATTCCGGTTTGGGTTGTAATAAGGCCTTTTAAACTTTCGGGTTTGTACATTTGGAATTTTATTTATTGTTTTATAATTGCTAGAAGTCAGACACGGTTTTTAAAAAAAACAACTATTTTTCAAAATATCACGTTCCCGCAACTATTTTAAATTAGCTTTCGTAACAATTAAGGTTTTAAAGGTAATAACATTTTACAAGAGAATGTCTTTTAATAAACGTTTTAAAAATATGCATACGAAATTTGAGATTTAACACAAGTTTTAAATGGCAACAAGTTTTAATAAGAAGGATTTTCAATGGAAACAAGGTTTTCGAAAAAGACCTCAATGTGACGCGCTAGATTCGTGCCTAACTTCTAGGCCAGGTTTGGGGTGTTACATTTAATGGTATCAGAGCTTGGGTTGAAAAACTCGACTGTGGATTGGGCTTTTAAAACTGAATTTCTAAAAGAACTGTTTCAAAAGATCTGAAGTATTTAAAATGTTTTACTGATTGTTTCCCTAGAAGTGTGGTTCATCGAGTCTCTGGTGTCTAATCCGTAAGTTTTCTAGATACTTTTGTCATTTTGGAATTGAAATACTGTGGATTCTTTAGATATTAGACTGTATTGAGATTTGGTATTTATTCTACGTGTTTGAAATTGTTTGGATGTAATGTTTTGAACATGGAAATTGTAATCTATCTGCTCTGATAGGAGGATACTTTGGATGTGTGACTCAGTTATTCGAGTTAGAGTGCGTAGCAGAAGTGTAGTGGTGTGACTTGAGTAGTACGACTAATGGATAGTGGGAAATTTCAAGGACGAAATTTCTTTAAGGGGTGTAAAATTGTAACGCCCTAAATTTTGGGCCTAGAAGTATTGGGCCTTGACTTTTGGATCGGTTAAAAGGCTACTTAAATATTTCAAATGTGTGATTTTGGAGTGCTTGGAGGGTACTATGAAGTCTTAGGTTCAAGTTAGGCCATAGGAAAATTTTTGATTTTAAGCCTTAGTAGAGCACTGATCTCAAATGGTATGACTCTTAAATAAATCAGGGTAAAATAAGGCACAAAAAGGAGTGTGGTGTAGTGGCAAAGTGGCGCTACTTAGGGGACAAGGAAGTGACCCCATAAAGGAAGCAAGGGGGTCTAAGGTTCAAGTCTTGGCTTTTGCAATTTATTTTAGTTTTTCTTTTAAATATATCTAGAAGCGAGTAGGCGGGCTTTATAGTTAAATGTGTTGTACTTTTGACGCAAAGGAGCTTGTGTCCTAGTGGTAGTGGTGTGACCTGATTATTAGGAGGACTATGGTTCGAATCCCTTTGCACGCAAAGGTTGATTATTTTGCTAATGCTTTAGTTTTGAGGGATTGATGGACAATCCCACATCAGGAAGCTAACATGAGAATATGTGAAGAGTTGGCTTTAAATAGAGCAAACCATAAGGAGAGTAGGCATAACTTTCTTGGCTTATCCCATTCGCGTTGTGACGTGTTCATTTGGGTTAGGCGTTGGATCATTCGTTGATCTGTATGCCGTTGGGTCACAGTGGTGGTGACTGTAGTTGATTGACACACCCCCTTGGGGAGTCAAGGGTACGATTATTGTTGGCTTCTGGGTATAGCAGCATTTAGAGCGTGGATTCACTTTAGATACCTATCAGGTGTGTACTTCACCCTTCTCTGTCTGTAGAACGGAAAATGCCGAAATGCCGAAATGAGCCATGTGGGCCCAATGGGCCCGTAAACCCAATCGGGCAAACTGTATGATTGTGTAGTAAATATTGGACTAGACTAGGTGAATCTCATGGCCACACGAGCGTGTGGGCCCACCTAGGCCGAGAACGGGCCTTAGGCCCATTCGTAACATTATCTCTGTTTAGAATACTTGAGTCGCTCGAGGCGACTGTAGGCTTTTTGAGGGATTGATAAAATTACTAAAATACCCTTATCGGGTAGAATTATTGGAATACCCTCGATTTGTAAAATTACAAAAGTACCTCCGATTTGTAAAATTACCGAATTACCATCGATTTGTAAAATTACAGAAATACTCCCGATTTGCAAAATTACAGAAATATCCCCATTTTGAAAAAGTATTGTTTTACCACTAATTTACAAAATTACAGTTTTACCCCTAATTTGTAAAATTACCATTTTACCCCTAATTTGTAAAATTACATTTTTACGCCTGATTTGTAAAGATACCGTTTTCCCCTGATTTTTAAAGTTATTGTTTTACCTATGATTTGTAAAGTTATCATTTTACCTCTGATTTGTAAAGTTATTGTTTTACCCCTGATTTGTTAGAATTACCGTTTTACCCTCAGTTTACAAAATTACAGAAATACCCCAGTTTACAAATTACGAAAATACCCCAGATTTTAAAATTATCGATATACCCCCGATTTACAAAATTATCGAAATACCCCTAGTTTGTGAAATTACCTAAATACACCTGGTGTGTGAAATTATCGAAATACCCTTGGGATGCAAAATTACCGAAAGACCACTGTAAGGTAGAATTATCGAAACACCCCTGTAGGGTAGAATTACTGAAAACCCCTATAAGGTGTAATTACCGAGATACCCCTGTAAGGTAAAATTACCATTTTGCCCCTAGGGTGTTAAATGACTGTTTTGCCCTTCTGGGCAAGTGACTGACTTGGACTGTGTGTTTGACGAATTTGAATGTGTTTATATGACAGTGATTTGACTGACGTGTCTGGGGTTGTGTATTGATATGTTTTAATATGTGTTTAAATGACTGATACTGAGCATGGCCATTCTGCATACATGTGTGATGATTGAGCATAGCATACACGACATATTAGGTTGGGACATTGATTTGGAAGAAGTTCTATGCCAGTGGCTTTGCCTCGTATTCTGATTCTGGTGGCTTTGCCACGTTATCTATTATTAGCAACATGGCTGCGTCATTGGTGTGTAAGGCTGTGTGGGTCGAGTTATTCCCTACATGGTGTGTTGGGTTGGTACGGATGGTGTGATGGCTGGACTGGGTTAGGGTGCATTCGCATATTGTTTTGATTTTGCTATGGGCTTGGCCCACACTGTTCTGTATAGGGCTAAGGCCCAGACTGATCTGTTCTGTATAGGGCTTCGACCTAGTCTGTTCTGTATATCTACATTATACTGTTACTAATTCTATTTTGGGCTTAGGCCCACCTGATTCTGATTCTGATTTTGATTCTAATTCTGATAATGTTTCTGATTCTGTAATGGGCTGTAACACCTCAAACCCAGCCTAGACGTTACGCCCAAGTCCGACGTGTCACGTTGACTTACGATTGATTGTGTTCTTGGTTTTTAGTAATCGGAGTGATTTTATAAAATTGTTAATTTGAGAGTAACTCCGGTTATTAAGCCGTTAGATTATCCGTTTGTTACATTTGTTGAGTTCGAAATTGTTTATTAATTTTGAACAAAAATCCAAGCGGCCTAAGCTAACAGTTAAGAATCGAGTATAAATAGGGCAGTCAATAAAACCATAAAAATATTAAGAGCGGCCTTATTACAACTTAAAACCCAAAAACAAAATAATTAAAATACTAAATAAAATATGTGATGAAACCAAACTTGCAGAATATGTGGCCACTCCGAATCCCTCTCGGCTCCAAGTCCTCTATGGTTGGGGATTACCTACATGGATGAAAATAAGGGGTGAGTTTAGGAAACTCAATGTGTAAAAATAACCCAACCATAGTCCCAATCAGTTCAAGCCTCAGAGTCATATTCTATTGGGCCTTAGCCCGATATAGAATTCAGAATGAAGCCCATAAGCCCATAAAAGAAGTAAAGTAGATATATCATGCATGCAGAATACCCAACCCATATCCATCCGTATACACCCCCGTACCAACCTTACACCATATGGGGAGACAATTCAACCCACCCATCCGCTACAAACCACAAAATTTGTAGCAGAGCTGCCAAAACAGATAATGTGATAGAGTCACCAGATACAGATATTGTGACACAGTCACCAGATACAGATATTGTGGCAGAGCCACTAGAACAGATGTTTGTGGCATAGCCACCAGAAATAGATATTTGTGGCAGAGCCACCAGAACGATTCCTCCATCAATATAACCCATATCCCATGCAACAGATATACATGTCATGGCATACAACATACAGAATCAGAATATCATGCATTTCAGTAAAAATTAACCCTAGGGGTATAACGGTAATTTTCATACTTAGGGGTATTTTAGTAAATTTACTATTTTAGGGTTTTCATGCATATTACAGCCATTAACGTTTTAACAAAACACTTACCGAGCGTTTTTACCGAGTTGGGCTCGTTAGCCCTTCTAACCCGATTTCGGCCCAATAAGCCCAAATATACCGAAGTGTACGAAATTGCACACTCTGCAATCTTACCGCTTGAGATTGCCAAGTTTAACAACCAAACTATCCCACGAGCGCTGGCACACTTGCAAGTTCGTAAAATGCCAGCTTTTCAGTATTTCAGCTTTTGCCGATCTAGTCTACGAGTAAGTTTCGTTTACACACCTGTTTAGCGACGAAGTGACGATGAGATCCCCTACGATATCCTACAATCGGTTACCCAAATGTTAGACTACAAGTTGATAACTATCATGTACTAAACTCCTTACCATATTCGGCCATTAACACCTTAGGCCCTAAAGTTCTTACCTTTGCCAAAATATGAACTAGATCTAGATGTCCAATAGTGCTAGCCTTCAAAGCTCTTTGTTAACAGTCCCCTTGTCCACACTAGCGCATACAAAACCAAAAGAAAGAGGCCAATATGCCCTTAGTCCAACGTTAGCCACCCTTAGCTGATAGGGATTTCGGCTTTTACCTTAAAACATAGATTAACGAAAGAACGAGGTTTGTATACTTACCCAAAGTGTTACACCACAAAAGAAGAGTCCTAGATAACAATCTAATCCCAATCTACCATAGCTCCAATCACCAACACGAGAAGAGAAGAGTATAATCAAAGATTCGGCTTCTGAAGTACACAGTATAGGAAAGTTTCAGTTTTTGAAAGAAAAGAATGAGATTTAGCCACAAGAGAGTTCGTCTAACAAGATGTGAGAGATTTTGATAAAGAAAAGAAAAAGAGAAAGAGAAATATGACCAGAATATGTTCGGCTGACCAACTTTGTAATATCCCGAATTAGGGCCTAATCGGAATAGTGGTTTCGTGACCACAAATCCGAGGTAGAAATAATCATTTTATAATTATTTTGAGGTTTATGATATGATTGCATTTGTGTGAAAATTTCGTGAATAAATTCTATGCATAAAGTGCTTAAGTTGAAATTAGGGACTAAATCGAATAAGTTGAAAAACTTGCATTCTAGAAGCTTTTAGTATGAAATTGCTTTGGAATATTAAGTAGAAGGTCTTAAATAGGAATTTGACCAATTTATAAAATTTTGGACAAAAATGGGCTTGTACATGAAAAATTACAAAGAAAGACATTAAGGGCATTTTTGTCAAATTGTAAAGGTGTTAAATTGAAATGTGTTTTATTTATATTTTATGGTTTACATTTTTTTGAAATTATTTTGTAAAAAAATTTCGTACGAAAATTTCGACGTTTGGGCACTCAATTTAGTCAAAAGGACTAAATTGTAAAAAGTGCAAAAGTTGAGTTCTATATGTTAGAGGTGTCCAATTGTTATGAAAATTTAAATTTTAGGTCCTTAAATGGAAGTTAGACCATTGGTTAATTTATTGGACAAAAATGGACATGAAATGGGTGAAAAAAATATTTTTAAGTTAGGGGCATTTTGGTCATTTAGTGATTAAATGAATTAAAAATCAAATTAAAAGCCAATTTTTGCTCATCTTCTTCCTCAAGGCCGAAAATAGCATGGAGAAACCATGGCTAGGGTTTTTCAAGCTTCCAAGCTCGATTGTAAGTCTGTTCTAGCCCCGTTTTTAATGATTTTTACGTTTTTGAAATCCCGATAACATGATTTCTTTATTTCTACCATTTATTTGAGCTAGGGTTTGATTTCAAAAATTGAACCATGTTGAATAATTGTGTATTTTGATGTTTATGATAGAATATGAGATTTTAAATTATACTAAACAACTTGTGCTACTCGATTTTAAGTAAAAACGAGTAAAACAGCTTAATTGGTAAAAATACCTATTGTTCATAAGTACATGTTATAGTGGGAATTTGAGGTTGCTGTTAGTAAATAAATGATCAGCATGTCCTAAAACATAGGAATTATGGAAAAAGTTTAATTTTCGAGCTTTGGGGTAAAAGTGTAAATATGCAAAAGTTTAGGGGTAAAATCATAATTTTTCTAAAGTTAGAGTTAAGGACTATTTTGATAAATGTGAGTATTAAATAAGCTAAATATGTTATTTTAGATCAAGAAAGACGTGGAATCGACCTTAATCAAGGAAAAGAAAAGATCGTGGACTAAATTGCAAAATTTCTATATTTTGTACCGAGGTAAGTTCATGTGTAAATAAGGTAACATAATTGTTATTTTAAATGATTTAATGTTATCTATATGATATAATACTTATTATCATGAAATGGTATGCTTTGTGAATTATTATTTAGTAATATGCAAATTATGTGAGCTATTTGATAAATGTGAAATGCTACCAAGTATCGGTTCCGACATTTCGAGGAAGATGACAAAGATGTTCGATTGAAGAAAATCCCGTTTGAACCTTGGGAATAGATTAGGATACAAGTGACATGTCACTAGGATGGTTGAGTTCTGAACTCGTTGAGTTGAGTCTGAGTTCGTGAGATGTAACTAGGCATCCGAGCTTGTTGAGTTGAGTCCGAGTTCACTTATGGATGCGAATGTCCGAGCTCGTTGAGTTGAGTCTGAGTTCACTTATGGGCGAGTTACATGGTAGCTTGGCTACGTAAATTTCGTAGGCTATTGAGTTGTCTAGCTACGAATATGACACTTATGTATGTGAAATCCGTGTATTCGAGTTATATTCTGATATGTTAAACGGGTAGATTTTTAAATAAATACTGAGAGCTCCTAAACGAACGAGGTATGTTGGAAAGTAAGATGAAAGAAGAAATTGAACAGGTATGATCTTAAACTTCAAGTGGAGAAGTTGGTAAGATAAGATTGTGGAAAGATAGTAAGTATACTTGTGCCATGAATGTTTTAATGATACTTATACAATTGGTGTTTATGTTGATTTGTATAGTCATGTTACTTGTTATTTACATGTGAATTTACTAAGCATTTATGCTTACTCCCTCCTTTTCATTCATTGTAGTTTTGACAAGCCAGCTTGGAAATCGGGAAGGGTCGAAGGAACGATCACACTATCCAGGACAATTTGGTATAATGGCTTGTATTTTGAATATGGCATGTATAGCATTGTAATCATTTTGTGTGAATAACCTTATGATATGGTGATGGTTTGGTAAGGAAATGCTTGGAAATGATTAACCATTGGAATGGCCAATCTAGATCATATTTGGTGTCATGTATTTTTAATGTGCTACTTGGTTCATGAAAATCCATGAAAAGGTGAACTTTGTTATAAACCAGAATTTTACAGCAGCAATGACGTGAGTTTGAAAATTCACTAAAAATGGTAGAGATAGGATTAGATGGTGAATAAAATATGAAATTGAATCTTATTGTGTCTATTTTCATATGGAAGAAACGAAATAGGTAAAGCAGTTGTATTTTATGAGTTATTTGGGTTTTGGTGGAATAGGGTTAGAGCTATTTTTGAATCCCTTGTTTTGACTTTAGAAATTCATCAAAAATTGTACAAAAATAATTAGGAGTCATGCTATATATTTACAGATTCCTTATTGAGTCTAGTTTTAATAGAAATAAACTCCATAGCCTTTTGAATTCTGTATATAGAGAAAAGGGGTTTGTAGTGAATAGAGATCAAAGTAGTTAAACACTAAAATAGGGTAAACTTTAACTAATAAATTGTACTAATTGGCCCAACCAAAAATTCTAGAAAAAAATTATTAGATAGATATATGAGTCTAGTTTTAAGGAAAATTTACAAATTTTAATTTTGAGTTTTGGAACTTGATATATGAATTTTTTAGCAACTATGACATAGATTGACAGCTTATTACGAAAGTTGGAATAAATGATTTAAAGTTCTTTAAGTGATAAATTTGGTTTAGTAACACCACAAGCTCGACTACGGCGACAGTCTTGGATAAGAGGGCGTTACAAACTTTGATAGGGGTTAATAAGGAAGAGAAGCAGAGAAATATGGAGGATATAGGTTCGGCTATGGGGAAAACGGCAGTAGGTATTTGGTTTTGAGACAAACAAAGGTGGAGAAGATGAGAGTCGATAGGAAAAGAGAAAGGGAGAGGGGAGGAGATGAGAGGATTCGGTTTTGAAGAAGAGAAAATATGCTAGTTTTACTTACACAAGTCAGCACAAGTGTAGGGTGTAGGTTCAGCTTCTAGCAAAAGAAAGAAAAAGAGAAAAACCTAAGGTACCCTACCCTATTTCGGCAAAACAAGAGAATGAGCAACCAAAACCCGAAAATGCACAAAAAGAATTCGGCAAACACTCCTCTAAATACTAAAATTCTAAGCACCTAGGACCCTTAGCTGTTTGCCTAGCTAAAGTCCCTTGGCCGGCCAACTCTTGCTCTCCAAGGGTCCAACATTCGGCCAACACTTCTCTCCCCAATCAGCTCCTAAATTCCCTCCCCTTATCACTCCTAATTCCACTCTCTTGAACACTTCAAACACTTCCTGCCAGCGTTTCACTTGAAGTCCAACTCTTACCTTTCCTACTTATAAAAGAACTGCATAATTATGCTCCAAGGGATTCGAACCTTGGCTCACCCTTATCTCCCACACGCCATATTTTTAGCACCTCAGTTGCGTTATTTAGCCACTTTGCCAGGGGCTCTCTTGTGATCCATTTTGCCTACTTAATCTTAAAAGCCCACATTACCAGATCCCTTTCCTCTAAGCAACAAAAATTTACCAAATCTACCGGATTTTAATTTAAACTTGGGCCTTCTAGAGGCCCACCAATGTACTTAAAACATAAATTACAGATTCAGACATCAAAATTTTAAGATTCACCAAAAATCACATAAATCTCAAAAAGTCCTGAAAATCAGGGCGTTACATGGGCTAAGGCCCATCTGGTACTGTTTGTTATAGTGGGCTAAGGCCCAATTGATATTGGAATTGTAGTAGGGTTGGGGCCCAAACTTTTAATTCTTTTGTATGACTGACTGTTCGTTTTATATGGTAGGGGATTACGCACTGAGTTTTCATAAAACTCACCCTATTTAATAATTGTGTAGGTAATCCTTAGCTTTAGGAGGATCGGAGTTGCGAGGGAGTTAGAGAAGGCCGGACATTGCTTATGCTCTATCTTGATTTACTTTTAAGTACTTTATTCCGGTTTGGGTTGTAATAAGGCCTTTTAAACTTTCTAGTTTGTACATTTGGGATTTTATTTATTGTTTTATAATTGCTAGAAGTCAGACACGGCTTTTTCAAAAAAACAACTATTTTTCAAAATATCATGTTCCCGTAACTGTTTTAAATTAGGCTTCCGTAACAATTAAGGTTTTAAAGGTAATAACATTTTACAAGAGAACGTCTTTTAAGAAACGTTTTAAAAATATGCATATGAAATTTGAGATTTTACACAAGTTTTAAATGGCAACAAGTTTTAATAAGAAGGGTTTTGAATGGAAACAAGGTTTTCGAAAAACACCTCAATGTGACATGCTAGATTCGGGCCTAACTTCTAGGCCGGGTTTGGGGTGTTACATTTAATGGTATCAGAGCCTGGGTTGAAAAACTCGACTGTGGATTGGGCTTTTAAAACTAAATTTCTAAAAGAACTATTTCAAAAGATCTGAAGTAATGTTTTACTGACTGTTTTCCTAAAAGTGTGGTTCACCGAGTCTCCAGTGTCAAATCTATAAGTTTTCTAAATACTTTTGTCTTTTTGGAATTGAAATACTATGGATTCTTTAGATATTGGACTGTATTGAGATTTGGTATTTATTCTACGTGTTTGCAATTGTTTGGATGTGATGTTTTAAACATGGAAATTGTAATCTATCTACTCTGATAGGCGGATATTTTGGATGTGTGACTAAGTTATTTGAGTTAGAGGGCGCAGCAGAAGTATAGTGGTGTGACTTGGGTAGTGCGACTAATGGATAGTGGGAAATTTCAAGGACGAAATTTCTTTAAGGGGTGTAAAATTGTAACGTCCTAAATTTTGGGCCTAGAAGTATTGGGCCTTGAGTTTTGGATCGGTTAAAAGGTGGCTTGAATAATTCAAATGTGTGATTTTGGAGTGTTTAGAGGGAATCTCCGGTTCAAGTTAGGCCATAGGAAAAATTTTGATTTTTAGCCTTAGTGGAACCCTGATCTCAAGTGGTATGACTCTTAAATAAATCAGGGTAAAACAAGGCACAAAAAGGATTGTGGTGTAGTGGCAAAGTGGCGCCACTTAGGGGACAAGGAAGTGACGCCATAAAGGAAGCAAGGGGGTCCAAGGTTCAAGTCTTGGCTCTTGCAATTTATTTTGGTTTTTGTTTTAAATAAATTTAGAAGCGAGTAGGTGGGCTTTACAGTTAAATGTGTTAGACTTATGACACAAAGAAGCTTGTGTCCTAGTGGTGGTGGCGTGACATGGTTATTGAGAGGACTGTGGTTTGAATCCTTTTGCACTCAAAGGTTAATTATTTTGCTAATGCTTTAGTTTTGGGGGATTGATGGAGAATCCCACATTGGGAAGCTAACATGAGAATATGTGAGGAGCTACTTTTAAATGGAGCAAACCATGAGGAGAGCAGGCATACCTTTCTTGGCTTATCCCTTTCGTGTTGTGGCGTGTTCGTTTGGATTAGGCATTGGATCATTCGTTGATCTGTATGTCGTTGGTTCACGGTGGTGGTGACCGTAGTTGATTGACACACCCCCTGCGATTATTGTTGGCTTCTTGGTATAGCAGCATTCAGAGTGTGGATTAACTTCAAGTACCTATCAGGTGTGTACTTCACCCTACTCTAGCTGTAGAACGATAAATGTCGGAATGCCAAAATGGGCCATATGGGTTCAAAGGGCCCGTGGACTCAATCGGGCAAATTGTATGATTGTGTAGTAAATATTGGACTAGACTAGGTGAATCTCATATCTGTCGCTAGTTTTGGGCTAAACGAGCGTGTGGGCCCACCTAGAACGAGAACAGGCCTTCGGCCCATTCGTAACATTATCTCTATTTAGAATACTTGAGTCGCTCGAGGCGATTGTAGACTTTCTGAGGGATTGATAAAATTACTAAAATACCCTTATAGGGTAGAATTACTGCAATACCCTCGATTTGAAAAATTACAGAAATACCTCCGATTTGCAAAATTACTGAATTACCCTCGATTTGTAAAATTACAGAAATACCTTCGATTTGCAAAACTACCGAATTACCCTTAATTTGTAAAATTACAGAAATACCCCGGTTTGTAAAATTACATAAATACCCCCAATTTGTAAAATTATTTTTTCCCCTAATTTGCAAAATTACCATTTTACCCCTAATTTATAAAATTACCATTTTACCCCTAATTTGTAAAGTTACCGTTTTACCCCTGATTTGTAAAGTTACTATTTTACCCCTAATTTGTAAAGTTACTGTTTTACCTCTGATTTGTAAAATTAACATTTTACCCCTGATTTGTTAGAATTACCGTTTTACCCTCAATTTACAAAATTATAGAAATACCCCAATTTACAAATTACGAAAATACCCTAGATTTCAAAATTATCGAAATACCCCTGATTTACAAAATTACCAAAATACCCCTGGTTTGTGAAATTATCGAAATACCCCTAGTTTGTAAAATTACCAAAATACCCCTGGGTTAAAAAATTACCAAAATAGCCCTTAGGGTAGAATGACTAAAATACCCCTGTAGGGTAGAATTACCAAAATACCCCTGTAGGGTAGAATTACCAAAATACCCCTGTAGAGTAGAATTATCGAAATACCCCAGTAGGGTAGAATTTCCGAAAACCCCGGTAGGGTAGAATTATCGAGATACCCCTATGGGGTAAAATTACCATTTTGCCCTTAGGGTGTTAAATAACTGCTTTGCCCTTTTGGGCAAGTGACTGACTTGGACTGCGTGTTTAACAGATTTGACTGTGTTTGTATGACAGTGATTTGACTGACGTGACCGTGGTTCTGTGATCGATATGTTTTAATATGTTTTTAAATGACTGATACTGAACCATGGCCATTTTGCATACATGTGTGATGATTGAGCATAGCATACACGACATATTGGGTTGGGACATCGATTTGGAGGAAGTTCTATGCTAGTGGCTTTGCCATGTATTCTAAATTCTGGTGGCTTCACCATATTATCTATTATTAGCAGCATGGCTGCGTCATTGGTGTGTAGGGCTGGGTGGGTCGAGTTATTCCCCACATGGTATGTTGGGTTGGTACGGGTGGTGTGATGGCTGGACTAGGTTGGGATTGCATTCATATATTGTTTTGATTCTGCTATGGGCTTGGCCCACACTGTTTTGTATAGGGCTAAGGCCCAAACTGATCTGTTCTGAATAGGGCTGCGGCCCAGTCTGTTCTGCATATCTAGATTATAATGTTACTTATTCTGTTTTGGGCTTAGGCCCACCTGATGTTGATTCTGATTTTGATTCTAGTTCTGATAATGTTTCTGATTCTGTAATAGGCTAAGGCCCATCTGGTAGTGTCTGTTATAGTGGGCTAAGGCCCACTTGATACTGGAATTGTAGTAGGGCTAAGGCCTAGACTTTTAATTCTTTTGTATGACTGACTGTTCGTTTTATATGGTAAGGGAGTACGTACTGAGTTTTTATAAAACTCACCCCGTTTAATAATTGTGCAGGTAATCCCTAGCTTTAGGAGGATCGGTGCTGCGAGGGACTCAGAGAAGGCCACATATTTCTTATGCTCTATCTTGATTTAGTTTTATGTACTTTATTCTGGTTTGGGTTGTAATAAGGCCTTTTAAACTTTCTGGTTTATACATTTGGGATTTTATTTATTATTTTATAATTGCTAGAAGTCAGACACGGTTTTTCCAAAAAACAACTATTTTTCAAAATATCATGTTTCCGCAACTATTTTAAATTAGGCTTCCGTAACAATTAAGGTTTTAAAGGTAATAACATTTTACAAGAGAACGTCTTTTAATAAACCACGTTTTAAAAATATGCATATGAAATTCGAGATTTTACACAAGTTTTAAATGGCAACAAGTTTTAATAAGAAGGGTTTTTAGTGGAAACAAGGTTTTTAGAAAACACTTCAATGTGACACGCTAGATTCGAGCCTAACTTCTAAGCCAGGTTTGGGGTGATACAAATAGATCATCAATATATAAGAAGACTATCAGATGTGTTTTATCACCATCCTTCTTCACTTATAAAGTTGGCTCACTGATACTTCTCTCGAACCCCAACTAGCTAGGTAGCTATTGATTCTGTCATACCAAGCTCTTGGTGCCTGTTTTAGGCCATACAAGGCTTTCTTCAGCTTGTAGAAACTATCTTCCTTGCCAGCTACTTTGAAGCCTTCAGGCTACTCGACATAAATCTTCTCTTCAAGAAAACCATTGGCTGACTCTACATCGAGCTGATGGATTTTCCACTTCTTCTGTACATTAAAGCACCTAGCAGCTTATTGTGTCAAGTTTGGCCATTGGTGCAAATGTCTCAAAGTAGTCCATGCCATACTTCTGACTGAATCTCTTCACTACCAGCCTTGCTTTCAGTTTGTTCAAGGTTCCATCAGCATTATGCTTGGCTTGAAACACCCACTTCACTCCTCTGACCTTCCTATTGGCAGTTCTTGTAACTAGCTCCCAAGCCTGATTTTTCTCAATCATATTAATTTCATTGAGCATAGCCTATTTTTGACCTTGTTGTGTTCAAAACAGCTTTGTTCAACTGTAGCCACTTCAGCTCTCTCATATATCTTAGCCAATGCTCTAGTTGTAACAACCCTTACCCGTATCCGTTGCTGGAATAGGGTTACAAAGCATTACCGGACTTAATTCACAATTAAACATTCATTTCTCATACAAAATCAAATTTCAAGTAAACATCAATCAAAGTCATTCACATTGTCTCTAATACGAGCTTACGAGGCTTAAAACATGCATTAGAAGTGGTTCAGGACTAAACCAATAATTCAGAAAACTTTTGGGAAACTTAAAAAAATTTTTACAAAACAGGGGACACACACCCATGTGGCCAGGCCGTATGTCTCACACGGCCAAAGACAGACTAGTTTCACAGGCCATGTGGACATTTAATTGGGATCACTTGGCTGTATCCTAGCCCATGTCTGACCCCGTGTAACTCACTGACTTGGGTCACACAACCAACCACACGCCCGTGTGACCAGCCCCTGTGCCCTTTCAAAATGGCCTCACATGCCCGTGTGCCAGGCCATGTGTTAAGTCGTGCCAAACCTGTAGGGTATACTGACTTATGCCACATGGCCAAGTCACACGCCCGTGTCCTGGGCTATGTGGAGTATACTAACTTGAATTCTATTCAAACACCAGGGGATACATGGCTGTGTCACTTGACCGTGTGTTACACATAGCTGAGACACGCCCATGTCTCTGCCCGTGTGGACAAAAATAAGCTATTTACCAAGCCACCTTGCCACCCAAATTGGCATACACTTACACCAAATTAAATGGCACCAAAACATGGCATAAATAAGTATTCATCCAACCTCAGCCAAGCATATTTCATACCATATTAATACCAACAAAACTAGGTACATAAATACCACATTAAGCCATTCAATTTCTTACCAAAACTCATAATCTCAAATCATCAATATGAACACTTCCAATTTTGCATCATTTAGCCTAATCTCACAAGCATATAATTTCCCTAATATCAACCATTCATCACAAATATTGGCATAGCAATTATCAACACAAGACAAAAACCATTTGCATATATGTACACAACCAAATTAACCAAAATAAGCCAATTCTCATGGCTATACACAAAACCAAACATTAAACATTTACAAGCCAATTAAAATGACTAAATTCATTACTAACATATAAACCAAAATAACCATTACTCCTATACATGCCATATAATCAAATTCACAAGCTCATAAGTACCAAATGTTAGCTGGATAGTGTGATGTGATCTCCAAAGACTTCCGAGTCGAGTGAACTTTCAAATCACTGTAAAACATAGAAAAGAAAATAGAGTAAGCTATAAAGCTTAGTAAGCTCGTATAACATAGAATTAAACTTACCAATGATTCACAATTTAGGCAAATAAATATAGTATAATCCAACCATTTTGCCAAATGCCTAAACACATGTATTTCTCAATGGGTTAGTCATGTAATATACATATAATCATTAAATCAATATGAATGTATTCAACAATCATTCAAGATTCATGTACTCATATCAACCATTTCATACTTCAAAACATCATATAACTTTAATTTCATGTAATTCATATAACTATTTTGCTAGTTTATATTCATTCATATAACATGTAATAGAATTGTGCCCGTTGAACCACTTAGAATATTGATAGATACATGGGTGGTACACACAAAGTATACTAATTGGTAATCCATCAATTCATGTACATAAGTGCTCTTTCGAGCTATAACAATAAGCTCCTCTTGAGCTGGGGTAACAGCAAGCTCCAATGAGGTGAATAACAGTAAGCTCTTACGAGCTAAAATATCGGTAAGCTCATACAAGTTGTAGTGAGTTCGCGACACATGCAGGATCTCAACCAAATGGTAACCCTAGTGACATGTCACTTGTATCCTACAAATTCCTACTATTCAAACGAGACTCGGTATTATTTGGACTTTATCACTTATGCATTCAATGATCATTTAATTTTATTTTCTCAAATCACATACACACATTTCAAATAAGTACATATTTAAATGCTCAATTCTAATTATACAAACTTAACTCGATATAGTTCAGATGAAAACGATCGTCTATTCGGCAACTTTGCCTGTTCCCCTATCTAAATCTAAATTTCCCTTTTCCTGATCTCTATGTAATCAAATTTAACTAATTCAATTATCATTCTATTCAATTTAGCCCCAAAAACACATTAAGGCAACTTTACACTTTTGCCCCTAATATTTCAATATTTTTACAATTTAGTCCTTATCACATAAAAATGCAAATTCATTCAATTTGACCATAACCCATGCTAGTCGAATTTCTCCTATTAGCATATCAGCCCAGATTTTTCATTTACTTCACATTTTAACCACACAATTTTCATATTTCTCAATTTAATCCCTAATTGACATTTTTACTAAAAATCATTTCACAAAACTTGTTTAACTATCAACCACCATTTATTTTCTAAAATCAAACATCAAAATACACCTATATTCATTAATGGCAAAACTTACATACTTTAACAGTTTTAAAATTGAAGGTACGAGCTAGCTAAATTGAGCTACAATGATTCCGAAAACATAAAAATAATTAAAAAGAGATCAAAATTCACTTACCAATTGAGCTTGCAAGCTTGGCCGAACCTAGCATGCATCCATAGAGGTTCTTATCTTCTTAATTTTGGTGGGAGAGATGAGTGAAGATGATAGTTTTTGGTGTTTAATTATTTTACTAAGTTATTGTACTAAATTACATTTTTAACCTTATCATTAAACCATTAAAGCTACTTAACTAATGTCCATATATGTCCATTCAGTATAAAATTGGTCAAATTACCACATAATGACCTCCACTTTAAAGTTTCATAGCTATTAGACACCTTTAGATTATAGAATGCAACTTTTACAATTTATGCGATTTAGTCCTATTTATCAAATTAAGCACTCAAACAGTAAAATTTCTTGACGAAATTTTCACACAACCATATAATCATGTTGGAGAACTTAAAATAATAATAAAATAAATTTTTTGACCTTAGATTTGTGGTCCCAAAACTACTGTTCCAATTTGACTAAAAACGGGCTGTTACAACTCTCCCCCTAGGGATTTTCGTCCCCGAAAATCTTACCAGTGAATAGGTTAAGGTATTGTTTTCTCATAGGTTCCTCAGGTTCCCACATAGCTTCTTCAACCCCCTGATGTTGCCACAAAATCTTTACCAAAGCTATGTGTTTATTTCTCAACTTTTTGATTTCTCAAGCTAGAATTCTAATCTATTCATCGTTATACGTCATATCAAGCTGAATTTCAATCTCTGTCAGAGAAATCACATGTGACAGATCTGATCTATTTCGACATAACATCGATACATAAAATACATTATGAATCTTTTCTAATTTTGATGATAAATCTAGTCTATATGCTACTGGTCATATTCTCTCAATAACCTCATACGGCCCGATGAAACTCGGACTCAACTTTCCTTTACAAACAAATCAAAGAATCTTTTTCCGTGGATATACTTTCAGAAACACTTTATCACCGATCTGAAATTCAATATCTTTATGTTTCAAGTCCACATAGGATTTCTGTCGGTCTAAAGTTGCTTTCAAATTGTCGCGTATCACTTTCACTTTCTCTTCGGTCTCTCTAACTAAGTCAACTCTATGAATCTTATTCTCACTAAGTTTGGTTAAGTATAATGAAGTTCTGCATTTACAACCATATAATGCTTCATACGGTGCCATCTTTATACTCGATTGGAAACTGTTGTTGTACGCGAATTCAACAAGTGTTACATATTTCTCCCAATTGCCTTCAAACTCTAAAACACAACAACGAAGCATATCTTTAGAATCTCAACAACTCTCTCAGTCTGACCATCGGTTTGGGGATGAAAAGCAATACTAAAATGCAGTCGCGTTCCTAAAGCTTCTTGCAATTTCTTCCAAAATCGTGACGTAAACCTCGAATCTCTATCCGAAATAATAGAAACTGGCAACCTGTGCAACCTGACAATCTCGGAGATGTATAACTCAGCTACTCTATCAAGCGAAAAGTATGTACGTACCATAATAAAATGTATCGATTTCACCAATCTACCAACAATAACCTAGATAACATCTTTTTTTTTCAGATATAAGGGTAACCCTAATACGAAATCCATTGTAACTCTATCCCATTTCCATTCTGGTATTATCTCTGGCTAAAGTAATCCTGAAGGCACTTAATGTTTAGCTTTGACTTGTTGACAAACCCTGAAATGTATTGTTTTATGCCCGACCACCAGTACAATTGTTTCAAATCATTATACATCTTAGTACTTCCTAGATGAATAGATAAATAACCACTTTGTGCTTTATTAAGAATTTTTTGTATAATTTTTGAATCTCTCGAAACGTAAATTCTACCTCGGAACAATAAGCAATCATCGGTTCCAATCTGAAACTCTAAATCAAGAGTTGACTCACAATGAATTCTTTTAACTTGCAATTCACTGTCACATTTCTGAACTTCATAGATTTGCTGAAGAAACACCGATTTAGCTTTCAATTTGGCTAATATCGAGCCATCATCAATCAAAGTTAATTGGGTGTTCATCGCCCGCAAAGAAAATAGAGATTTTCTACTTAATGAATCTGTGACTACATTCGCTTTCCCCAGATGATAATCAATCACTAACTCGTAGTCTTTCAACAAATCAAGCCATCTTCATTGTCGCAAGTTCAAATCTTTTTTAGTCATCAAATACTTTAAACTCTTGTGATCGGTAAAAATGTGGCATTTTTCTCCGATCAAGTGATGTCGCCAAATTTTCAATGTGAACATAATAGCAGCTAACTTTAAGTTATGTGTCGGATAATTTTTTTCATGCGACTTCAACTATTTGGAAGGATAAGCTATTACTTACCCTCTTCATCAAAACACAACCTAGACTGTTCAATGTCGCTTCACTGAAAACCACAAAATCTTTACCCGACTCAGGTTGAATCAAAACTAGTACCTCAATTAACAATGTTTTCAACTTTTTAAAACTCCATTGGCATTTTTCATACCACTCAAATTTCACATCTTTCTATAGAAAATGAGTCATTGATGTAGCAATCAATGAGAATTCTTTTACAAAACATCAATAGTAGCCAGCAAATCCCAAAAAACTTTTAATTTCGAATACATTTCTTGGTGGTCTCGAGTCAATAATTGCTAAAATCTTATCAAGTGAACTCTGATGCCTTTTGCTAAAACTATATGTCCCAAAAATCCAACTTCTTGGAGCCAAAACTCACATTTATTGAATTTAGCAAATAGTTGCTTATCTCTCAAAGTTTGCAATACAATCCTCAAATGCTCGACATGCTCAGACTCGTCTTGAGAATAGATCAGTATGTCATCGATGAACACAACTATGAATCTATCCAAATACGGTCTAAAGATTCGATTCATCAAATTCATAAAAATTGTAAGAGCGTTAGTTAATTCGAAAGGGATAACAAGAAATTCATAATGTCCATACTTGGTTCTAAATGCAGTTTTTGGCACGTCTGAGTCTTTAACTCTCAACTGATAATAGCTAGATCTCAAGTCAATCTTAGAAAACACTGTTGCTCCTTTCAGCTGATCAAATAACTCATCAATTCTCGGCAGAGGATACTTATTCTTGATTGTAACTTTATTGAGTTGCCGGTAATCAATACACATGCTCATCGTTCCATCTTTCTTCTTTACAAATAGAATCGGTGCACCCTAGTGCAAGAAACTAGGTCGTGCAAAACCTCTATCTGTTAACTCCTGCAACTGAGCTTTCAATTCGTTCAATTCTGTCGGAGCCATTCTGTGCGGAGCTATCGATATTGGTGACGTTCCTGATACTAATTCCATAGCAAAGTCAACCTCTCTAATTAGTGGCAACCCAAGTAACTCTTCTGGAAACACATCTGGATACTCACAAACAACTAGAATTGATTTAATCTTCAACTCAGTTACTTTTGTATCCAGTACATAAGCAAGATAAGCTTCACAACCCTTTCTCACATATTTCTCAGCTAACATCATTGATATCACTATAGGCAACCCACTCGAATCATGAGATTTAACACGTAGATTTTCACTATTCTGATATTTCAACTCAATAGTCTTTTTCTACATTTCACAACCGCATCATGTATAGCCAACCAATCCATAACCAGAATCATGTTAAATTTATCAAACAATAAAAGCATCAAATCAACTAGAAAACAGTAACCCCGAGACATTAAAAGACAATTTTTGCAAAATTTATTGACGAATACATACTTGCCTAAGAGGTTCGATACTTTTATCACAAATTTAGTTGACTCAACAGGCAAACTCTTACTAGACACTAAATTCATACAGACATATGAATGAGTCGATCCAGGATCAATCAATCACTACAGCAAAATAGGTTTTTAACGGCATTTTTTTAGGCCTATAAGAGCCGCTAAAATAGTTTGCGCCATTTGGATACGCACCGCAAAAAATACCGCTATAGATGACGCCGCTAAATTTTGAGATGTTTATGTGGAAAAACGATGCTATAGAACATGACCTTTAGCGGCGCTTTCCCCAAAAACGCCGCTAAAGAACATGACCTTTAGCGATGCTTTCCAACAAACACTGCTAAAGAACATTACCTTTAGCGACGCTTTCCCCAAAAATGCCACTAAAGACCATATCAGATACAACTTCTTTTTTAATCATCTCATTTACATTCGTACCTTAAATGATCATACAAAATTTAAATGACCTAACAATGGACACATTTTAAATTGTTTTTGAGTTCTAAAAACATTAACAAGAGAACTGTTCATAATGTTTGATCAAAATGTTTACATAATCATCTTTGAAAATCCAATCTAATGACTACAGTACATATTTTCTTCTAAAACTAAAATCTCTGAAGATTCTGTCGAATAAACAACCTATTGTTCACTATACTATAAGCATACTACAATAAGTTACTACAAAAGTGTTATTTCAAAGCTGTTACCACTGTATTATATATCTCTTCACCATGTTCCAACTTTAGATTTGTTGGTTTCTCATGAAAATTGGATGCCAATCTGGATTCTTCAAATTCTCCTGCCATGATAAGCATAGAGTAGTGGCCTGAATTCCCACTTCAGATTCTTAAAATTCTTGTCCAAGATGTTTCATCACTTGTAGCTTGCCTTTGAAGTCTTTGATTTCGATTTCCAGCTTCTGCTTTATATCTAACTATTTTTCCAAATCTTTTTCATGGCCTCTTCTATCTCCCTCTAGAAAATTAAAAATCCCATTAACAAAACTAGATGTGAAATAATTGTATACTACAAATATGAAATATGCTACAATATGATAATTTTTAATGCACCACCAGAGAACTCCAAGTACATTTCCTACCGTCCTTGCACCATAGCTTTTAAACTTTTTAACTAGTTAACATGTGCAAAAGGCTTGACCCCTTCTAAAAAAAAAAAAAAAAACGGCCCTAAAGACATAAAAGACTTTCCACATGAAACTACAGACCAAGAGTTGTATGAATCCTCCAACGAAGTCCAAAGGGATGAATAACAAATAAAATAGATAAAATAAAAAGTGATCAAACATTTCAATTAAGTGTTTCTTTCTGTTAGGAGAAAAACAAAGCATAAAAAGAGATATACCTTGAGAAAAGGGTTCTGCAATCACATCTGTATTCTCTTGTTCCACAGGTCTTAGAATGAGCCTTTCAATCTGATTGAACAACATAGATATTGGAGCATTTCTCACGCTTCCATTTTTTCTCTCCATATTTTCTACAATAGTTTTTCTTGATGCCAGTAAGATCACCTAAAGCCCTTGAAGGATGGTGGTGGAGACATGTAGGTTCAGAGCAAACATAGGCTTTCTTTTTGACCTCTTTGTTGTTTCTTTGCTTCAGCTTCCGTGTAAGGTTGTGTCCTCTTCTATGAAACTGAAGGTTCTGATCTCTTTGGAAACCTTTGTTACAGATCTCACATATAAATTTGTTGGTAGCCAATAGCATCTTTGGCGATAAAGCAATCACTTTAGCATCTGGGTCTGTAATAGAAAAAAATATTAAAGACCAAAACATGAAGCCTAAATAGAAACACCGAAAGAGAAAAGAAGAAAGTAGTATCTAGGCTTTTTATTTCACATTTTAAATGCTATAACTTAATATATATATTATTTTCCATGTTTATTTTATTATTTATGTTTGGGATTTGTAGCTATCTTTCCTAATAATATTATATCTAAAATTTAAATCTACATTCTCCTCTTAAAAATATAATGTGTCTTACCATTTTACTTAATTACTTGATAGTTATATATATAGTTATTTAAACTTTGATTGACATATATAAACAAATATAGTGATATAATCTTCTAATATTAAAAAAAAAAAAAGCATAACAACATTAGTATATTTTAATGCTACTACATCACTAAAAATTTTTAAAATTAAATCAAGTGACTTGATATATCATAATATATGTTTATTATTGGTATATTAAATATAAATTCTTTTAAATGTATTCAAAATACAAATTTGAGTGAAATTGGTGATGATATATATCATATACAAGGAAACTGAAAGAAGTAGACCCAATGGCCCTAGTGTTAATTGTTGCAGCATTTTTAGTTTCTTGAATGTACATAAATAAATAAGGAATAATATTTCATCCCATTGGTATATAAGATAAACAAATATGAAGCACCAACATAATTAAATATTAATCACAATTATTATAAGTAAATATTAGTAGCTTTCGAATTTAATCATTGTTCTATCATCAATAGAGCAGTACACTGTACATCAATTATTCTATTTCCTATTAGGCCTCCCAAGTTTCATTTTTTTGGCTGCTTACTTTCAAGGAAATGTTGTGTTTGCAACTGTTATTCAATCCATAGTTCTCAGGCCTTAGGTTACCCGAAATGGATAGCTACATACTTTCACACTACACGAGAAACATAACTGACATCTGATGAGATTTAAAAAAGTAACTACACCTGTTCCTGCTAATTGTTTTTAGCTCTACCAACAGAATAGAAAGATTTATACTTACATATTTCGGCAAATGCTTGAGCCTACTCCTTTTTGATTATTTTCATCAACACCTCATAAAATTTATAAAAATGGTAGTAAGTAGATAATGTTTATCTCTCTTGGCAATTTGGAAGTGCTTTTTAAGCATTCAAAGTGCTAATCAAACAATACCTACAAATCAGCAATAATGAGTCTCTACATACCTCCATTGTAGTTTTAACTTTTGTCTTACTACTTACTGTAGGCATCTTAAATTGTAATTGGCAGCTTCATTTCTTATTAGCGGGTGATGAGTCATTAGAGCTAGTTTCTTCAAGCACTAAAAGACTCGTCACTATCACTCATAAAGCATGAACTACTCTTTGACATGACCACCATTATTTAAACATTTTTCCAAGTCCAAGCAATGAACTTCTTGATACTAAAGAATGTGCAACATTCTTTCAAGTTTCTAGCCTATGTCGAGAGTATATGCAAATATTGGTATAGAGTTATGATTCTTTGAGGACCCTAGTTTTTACAATAAGGAAGTGATCTTACCAGCCATCTAGGGGAATCTGGGATTATATATAGCCCTAAAATCATAACAACACATGGAATCATTCTTGCAACCGAAAATCAACTTTAGGTAAACCAAATGAAACAATTGAATAAGACTAACAATCTAATTCTAATTTACCACTCTATAATCTACCACAATTTTTCAATCTAATTTATTAAAACCCATAACAGTACAAAATAAACCGATAATAGTACTACTCTATAATCTGCCACAATTTTTCAGTCTAATTTATTAAAAGTAACAAAAAATAGAGAAAACTAAAAGGCACTGAAAAACAATCATAACCATTGGGAATATCATTTTAGCAATAAGCAATTTCTATAAGCTTTTCTTTGAATACAAGATAATACAATTTTCACTAAATAATCTGCACAATTCATGCGATAGAATTGCCAAAGTTTTTACAACTAGTAGCTACTATAAGCATCAAACTAAACCAATTCTTTATTCATTAAAGTACACAATTCATACAGTTTAAATATCCTTAAGTTTTTCAAAGATTTCTAGAACTACTTTAAGAAAACTTTATGTCCTTTCAAAGTATATTCGTTAGAAAAATTATTATTACCTTGGGTATTCAATCTCATTACTTTCTTACCCCAACCCATTACTTATATCAACTTATTTAGCCATTTTAGCAATACAAAAAGGAAATTACCTCAACAACGTTCGAGTCAACTGCAGCTAATGTTTGGGTATTAGCTTGATTCATCAGTTCATCATCATCCCTATATTTCACCAAAAACAAAAGAATATTAGCACCGAAAAAAAGGAATTACTAATTGTACCAAATCAATAATGAAGTAACCTTGAATAAGTTAAAACTTTTGCATTGAAATAATATTAGAAAATTGGAGGAAACCAACCCTAATTAAATATAAAGGAATCAGACCAACTTCTTACCTTGAAAAAACCCTCGAAATCGACATGAGATAACATATTTAACAACAAATAACAAAGTTTTGAGATCAAAAGACAAAACTCGGAAAGGAAAAGAAAAAAAAAAAGGAAATTTTTATATGCCAAAAAATTAAATATAAAATTTCATCAAGTAAAAAGAATAGAACAACATAGAGTAAAGAATATAGAGAAAATTTGAATTAAAAAAAAAAGGAAAAAAACCCTTCGAGCGAGAAGAAAAGACATACAAAGGATAAAGAGAATCAGAATGTAACACCCTATACCCCTGTCCGTCGCCGGAGTAGAGTTTCGAGGTATTACATAACTAAACACAACTTACCGAGGTTCATAGATACATATTAGACATAGAATCAAATGTACATACAAATTACAAGTAGTGATCTTCTTAAATTTCCATAATCGAACAATCTAACATACTAAGTGATTTGACCAATGCAACCATGTCTCATTAACTTACTAAAGAAGCACTATCAAATTTCCAAAACGACTACTTACCAATATGCATAGTCGAATTTCTTAGATAAAAAAGCAAACCATATTCGCATCATAAAACACATTTACTACTATTGAAAAATTATGCATCAAAGTGACCAACCACATAAATTCCATCAAAACATATACTCAAATTTAGAGATTTAACAAGCCATTTTTGCATGGCTAGAATATTTACAATTCAAAATGTAAATTTTGTTTCAAAAGAAAGGAGATTAGCCTATACGTGCCATTGTTCTCAAAATAACTATATAATGTACCAAAATAACGACGATAGTGTAGGTGATTTTGGCTTGAATCCCCGAGTTCGTAGCTCCAAAATGAGATCTATAAAACAGAGGAAGCAAAATAAATAGAGTAAGCATTTCAATGCTTAGTAAGTTTTAAGCAATGTCAACAGATAAAAATTCAAATATAAAATTTGTCGTTTGCATTTTCATTTCAATCTCCTTTTTGGGTTTATCACCCCTTAGCCGAATATACACACTCTCATAATACAAAATAAACAGATAACTTTCACTTAAAAGTGAACTCATATAAACTTAGGTATATTACATAATTTAACAAGACTTTTCACATTGACTAGATGCATTATAATCATAGAGACAGTCTTATTGTTTTAGTCATATGTATATCACATAATAACTTTATGATTTAGTCCAAATCAATCTTACAAATAAGCTCAGGATACATACCTATTTGTCTTAACGCATGGGACGCATTCATTAATAATTGTTACTCTGAAGTCTTTTAGTCTTAGACTTTACTCGGATCATCGACGAGACTCTTAGCTCGGATGAAATCTCCACATGAAGCTAGCGGGTCTTTAAGCCCGGATATAATCTCCACACATAGCCAGCGGGTCTTTAAGCCCGGATATAATCTCCACACATAGCCAGCGGGTCCTTAAGCCCGGATATAATCTCCACACATAGCCAGCGGGTCCTTAAGCCCAGATATAATCTCCACACATAGCCAGCGGGTCCTTAAGCCCGGATATAATCTCCAAGTTTCATGCATGTTTATTCACATGTTACTACCTTTCACATAGCAAAAAAAATCACATTTGTAATTCATTCACTTCATTCGAACATCGGCTTATAGTAGTCACCTTGACTTCATATCATGAATATTATTTGGCCTTAAAACATATACAAATATTTTTCACTAAACTTTCGGCTCATCAAGCAAATTCACATGATCACATATTCATACTACTATCTTAGTTTAATTCCTTGTTAGCCATTCGGCTACGTACCATGTATATAAATTATTTTACATACAACCTTACTAAAGTAAGGACAATAAGCCATAATTCATCTTTCATTCAAATATCATGCCATCTTTAAAATATGCACTAAGATAGATTACTCAAAACTTACCTCGAATTTTTCTAAATCACTACAAGTCGACTATTCCGTCACTTTTGCTTTCCCTTTATCCGAATTTGTCCCTCTATGCTCTTGAGCTAAATTAAATAATTTAATTATATTAATCCTTATTCAAACATTTCAATTGATCATTCTCACTTACAGTCTAAATAAGAAACACTTATACTTCTCATAGCATAACCACACACATTCGGCCAAGCACAAATATATTACAATAATCTTTAAACATTTCCATATACTGTCTACGACAAAATTTTATCCATATCTCATGTTGGCCAACATCACGTAACACATATAAAATTAATATGTACTAAGACCTTCACTTTATCAAGTAACCAACCTTAGGCTATCCATCACATTTAAGTGCATACAAGCATATATACTCATAAATACCATAGGAAACACATACATGTCATTCAAACCCTCATTTCATACTTATTAATTTAGTTCGTTAGACTTTTGTGCATGCTTATTCTAATAATTAAACATTTAGTCCATTTTGCCAAATCCTCCTAAGGCCTAATGCCTAATGCTATCATGCATTAAAACAAAACATTCCAATCATCTAACTAACATGGCCGAATAAGGACTTTACTAAGGTTAACCCTTTTTGCCCTTCAGTTAAAGTGTACCTAATTAAAACAACTCACTTGGGCTAGATCAAGGTAATATAACTGACTTTTAAAACATAATTATCACCAATGCATTTAGCTAACTCATTCCTTAACTTTAAGCACATAGGAATACATTTTTAAGATACATTCTTATCACCTTCATCAACTACTACTTATCACTCAAGTTGACCAAATGTATACCCTCAACCATGCGCACATATAATTCACATTTCATTACAAAGCTAATATATTATCAAGGTCACATTACCTAATTGGCCAAACACACAAGGTTATTTTCATACACAAATCATAATCAGCACCTCCATTTAACTCCACTAGTCCTTGTATAAATTTTTAAGCTCATTGGCACAAAGTAACACTATCCTAAACTCCCTCAATTGAGCTGAATCATGCTTTAGTATTTAGCACAAAGGGGCCATTAGTGAATTAACCAAAACAACATTCACATATTTATGCCTAAATTTCCCAAAGGCCGAATACCACCTAAAACCTCTATTGCTCATACCCAATTTACACTTCGTATAATTTTACTCACACTCTATTAACTGATTTCAATTAACTACGTATTTAAACAAAATTTTCTTTAACCATTTTCACATTCGGCAATAATAGGGACCATTTAACAAACTTTAAATTCAACTTATAACAATATACATATATACATATCCCATGGCCGAATGCTCCTTTGAACAATTTACTCTCACAAAGCATAGATTTCACAATCAACTTTACAAGCCATAAGCACATACATTTTAACATCATAATGTTTATTAAACACTTATTTATAAATTCCTATCATTCTATTTAAAAAAAAAAAAAACATCAACTAACATGAATTTGCACACATTTGAACCATGACCGAATACATGCCTCATCTCAACCTTAAACAATTACACACCTAACTCAATTCATTCAATTTTACACCAAATTTCAACAATTCGAAGCCCAATTAACAAGAACATGCTTGATTTTAAACAAAAACAATTTTCCTTTTTCAATTGCACTTACACGGCAAATTCATTTCAAAGCTCAAAAGAAATGTTCTATTTAATAAAAATTTTTTAAACATTCACTAACATTAAGCTCATTCGGCCATCATAAACTCAAATTCAACATCAAAGCATCATTTTCCAATGTCTATCAACATTTTACAATTACCGAATTCACCTATCTTTCTTCATTCAAGAACTTTGGTTGTGGGTTAATTTAACAATGCTTTAACCATGCTAGCTTCAAAAACAATTTAGAAAAATTCACACCACATACCTTCAATTTGCTTCACTTAAGGCCGAACCCCTTTGAAAATTTTCTCTTCTTCTTAACTAGTTACGGCAATGAGGGGGGAAGAATGAACAAACATTGTTTTTGTCACCCTTTTCTTATTTTAAATCATCTTTTATTTCATGATATTATATTAACTTTTATTTTATGAAATAATAAGCACATATATTCACTAAAATAAAAAACAAAAACAACCAAAACATCATCATTAGGTTGGTTGGCCGGCCACTAAAAGAGAAAAGGTAAATTTGACATGCAAGGCCATCATTTCACTTGCATGCACTTGTTAGTCATCACACATTTAGCTAGCATACTTCCAAAGTTCTCAACTAAGTCCTTTTAGGTGCAATTCACATTAATAACTCTAAATTAAAACACCAAAATGTCACACATGAATTAGCAAATATAATAGACATCAAAATAATTATTAAACTATTTTTGTGACTCGGTTTTATGGTCCCAAAACCATATTTCGACTAGGGTCAATTTAAGGCTGTCACACAGAGAAGAAAAGACAAATAAGAAATAAATAAGAAAAATAGATTTAATAAGAGGGAAAAAACCAAAACTATCAAAACCGCACTGTTTTATTAAAACTAAAAAAAATATTTGCAGCGTTTATTGAAAAACGCTGCTGTGGTGTTTTCTATTAGTGCTGCTAATGGTATAAACTTTGTGGCATTTTTGATCCAAACGCCACTTCAAATGCCGCTAAAAACCTATAAGGCCCCAAATTTTAGGCCTGAAAGAAATGGGCCTTGAGCTTGGGGAGTGTTTGGAAGTTGGCACATGAAAATTTTTGGTGCAAGAAGTGGCATAAACGAAGGCTTGTTTCAGTGGTTAAGGGCCCTGAGAACTGTTGGAGAAGTCCTGGGTTCAAACCTGGGCTTTAGTAAAATTTTTGGTTTTAAGTGAATAAAACCTTGAATGCTAGGTAGTAAGCCTTTTAAATAGTTGAGGTTAAAATGTGACAAAGAGAGCCTAGTGGTCTAGTGGCAAGGTGGCATGTAAGTAGTGTGTAAGGGGACTAGGTTCGAGTCACTCCCTACTCAAAAGAGTATTTATTTTACTCCTTTGCTGGTCCAGTAGTGGAGTTGGATTCGAACTCTATTGGGTGAGAGTTTGAACTGGTCTTGGAGAAAGTTGTGGAGAATATCAAGAAGGGATATGGGGAGAGATTTATGGAGGAAATCAAAGAAATCTAAGCTAGGGAGAGTTGTAGCCGATTGGGTAACTTGAGGATGCAAATTCGGCTAGGGTCTCATTGAGTGCATTCAGCATTTTAGGTTATGTCTTTTTGGTTGTGTCAAATGGGTATTGAGACATTAGGTTGGTTTTTTTTTTCATTTTGTTTTCGGTAGCTTTCCTTCTACTGCTCGCTCCTCTCTTTTCTTTCGTCCCTTTTTGGTAGCTAAAGTGTATTTTGACCAATTAGGTTCTTGTTTTCTTTTGGCATAACTCTTCAAAGTAGTGCCTTTGTTCACTTTGCTAAATTCGCTTTTCAATAATCACCTAATTGTCTTTCTTCCTCCATTCTTACCGTTTCTCTGTTCTCAAAACCAAATAGTGCTTCTCTCCTTCCTCTCTAATTCTTCTTCTTTTGGACTCTTTTCTTAACCCAATATTCTCTTCACCTTTCTTCATTTTCTTCTTGGCTTTTCATTCCTTCTCAACCTTACCGAACATACCTATTTCCTTTTAAACTGATTTCATCATCATTCTTTTTCTTTTATACCAAGTCAGATACCGTAATCCTTATCTACTCTCTTGCGATCGGTTAATTCCCTCTACATAACTCTTTCACTGTCATCGGTATAGGTAAGTCTTTCAACTTTTCTGAGTGAGTTATTTTGTTAACATATGTTCCTAAGTCACTCTTATCGTATGTTCTTTGGGTTCTAAATCTCACGAGGAGAAAAGGGGTTCTCAAAGCATACAGAAGCATTCCAATCCTTCTCTCGTCAACTGATTGATTAGTTGGGGTAAGTTGGGCTATTGGTCGATTGGCCTATGAATATAGTATTGGGGTTGATAAGCCTTCTTTCTCACAAACAAACTTGCCTTATTCATTTTGTGGCTATGGAGATAATCAACAAGGGAGCGTCTATTGACTCTAGTCGGTGATTCTAGGGTAGTAGGTGGTGTTATTGTTAACCAAGGTAAATAGCTGGGGATAGGATGGATTTGGGTTAAGTGAGTATTTGTCTTTGTTTTGGGAAATGTGTAATGAGGTATCTTGTTTCTGTGTAGGATTGGTGCTCATAGATCTGATTCGCAATTTTCACTAAAAAGGTGTGTAACTGTACACCGTAGATCATTACTGTCGTAAAGCCGAAAGGTGTGTACTTTACACTGCTCTGACTATAGTACGGAAAAAAGCTGAAATGTTGAAATGTCGAAAATACAACTATTGATGCCGCATGGGTGTGCGAACACTCTTGTGGTGAACTTAGTCTACGAACATGGGCGTTAGACTATAAATGCCACCATGAGC
The DNA here is from genome assembly GCA_020496765.1 of Gossypium stocksii. Lineage (NCBI taxonomy): Eukaryota > Viridiplantae > Streptophyta > Magnoliopsida > Malvales > Malvaceae > Gossypium > Gossypium stocksii. The sequence continues at coordinate 42,646,850 of CM035628.1, read as the reverse complement.
ATTTTCATGGGCTTAAGCCATTCTGGGCCCCATCGGGTCAAAATGGGTCGGGTGGGCCCAATGGGCTTATGGGCTCCACACGAATAAAATCCTTGGTAGGTGTTAAACATTGGATTAGGCTATTGTTCATATGGCCGTGACTGAATTTAGGCTAAATGGGCCGCACGAGGTGTGGGCCCACTTGGGTCGAGTAATAGGCTTTGGGCCCATTTACACTGTTATGTCCACTTAGGTCATCTGGGTCATTCAAGATGACTGTAGACCTTCCAAAGGGTCGTTATATGTACCTAGACCCTACAATTACTAAAATGAAAAAAATACCCCTTTGGTAAAATGACTATTTTAACCCTTGAGGGTAAATGACTGACGTGTACTGTGATTTGACTGTTCTTTCTGACCATGACATCCTGCATTCACTATGATATTATGACATGTCATCCTAAATGGGGTTGGGTTATTATTGATAAAGAAGGTGTTATGGCTTGTAGACATCCTGATTAAGGCCTATAGCCTTCCTGCTTATGGCATTTAGCCATTCTGTGTAATGGCAGCTTTGCTGCAATATTTATGGCTTTATCCATTTTGTTTGCTGGCAGCTTGCTACAATACCTATGGCTTTCAGCCATCCTGTTTATGGCTTTAAGCCATCCTATTGACTTAGTGCCGCAATTGGTGCTAAGCTTGGTGTGTTGGCTGGGTGGGTCAATTTTATCCCCACATGAGCCGACTGGCAGGACGGAGTGGTGCATTGGTTGGATTATGGTGGGGCTTTTCGTTTGCATTTCTGCCTTGCTACTAATGCTGCATTGTGCTTAGGTCCGCATATGATTATGTATCTGATTCTTCTACTGTTCTAAGCTAAGGCCCACCATACTGTTTCTGTAAAGGGCTTAGGCCCAGTCTATTTTTGCTTGCTATATATCTAATTGTTTGTATTATAAGGGATTACACATTGAGTTTACATAAACTCACCCTTCTGACTAACTGTGCAGGTAATCCCCAGCGGTAGGCGGTTCGGTGCTGTAAGGAGCTCGATGGTAGTCACACTTCCGCACTGGTTTTGTATTAGTTTGGATTATTTTTCATTTTGGTTTCTATTGTGTAATAAGGCCTTTTTAGTTTTTAACTATTAATTTGGGCTTTTACTTTACTTCGTATCTGCTAGTATTAGGACATGAGCTTTTATCCAAAATGATAACGGTTTTTCAAAATATCACACTTACACAAAATATCGTAAAAGCTTCCGCAACATACATGGTTTTATAAGTAATGACGATTTAAAATTATTTAACCAACGACTAAGATGATTTGAAATTTATCATAGAGGCTTTAACATGCAACATGTTTTTATCAACAAGAACGAGTTTTCAAAACAACACTTTAATGTGACACTGCCAGATTCAACCATAAGGTCCAAGTTGGGTTTAGGGTGTTATATTTAATGGTATCAAAGCCCGGTTGCAAAACTCGGTTGTGGAATGGGTTTTCAAATGTTGAACTTTGAAAATTTGTTTTCAAATATATGAAATGTTTTGGGATATTTCTTTTGAAAAGTGTGGCCCACCGAGTCTCTGGCACCGAATCTATAACACCCCAAACCCGGCCCAGACGTTACGGCCAAGTCTGGTGTGTCACATCAATGATTACTTAACTATATGTTCTTAGTTGTGAACGTCTAGGTTTATTTCAAACTTATTTCAAACTTTAAAAAGAAAATCCAGGTTTAGTTGTGAACGTCCCATCCACTACCAGATTTTAGAATTTATTTGCTACGAGATCTTGTCATCCATTTGTTACGAGCACTTTATTTCAAAAACATTGATTAATTTTATAAAAAAAACCCGCGCAACCCTAATCTATGCATTTGACCCAATTATAAATAAAGAATTATAAAACCCAATTTAAAAGTACTTAAAGTGCGCTTATTACAACCCGAAACCATAACGGAAAATAATTTAAAAGTAAAAAAGAAAATAAATAACTTAATAGAAACCAACAATGTGATCCACGTGGCCACTCTAAATCCTTCCAACTCCAAGTCCACCAATCTAGGGCTCACCTGCATGGATGGAAGAAAAAAGGGGGTGAGTTTGGGAACTCAGTGTGTAAAGAAAGCCCATCCGGAGCCTAAATCAGCTCAAGCCCACTGGGCCTAAGACCTATCCAGTCTCACTAATGACTAGGTCGAAGCCTTATCCAATATTTAGTTACTGGGCATTAGCCCTATTCAGATACAGTTTAACTGGGCCTTAGCCCTTTTCAGATAACAGTATGGCCCATAGGCCCATTACAATAACAGAACAGATAACATGCATGTATGCAAAGCCCATCCTATGTCCATCCGCTACACTCCACCCGTACCAGCCCTACACACCATGTGGAAAATAACTCAACCCACCCAGCCCTACACTCTACAGTTGCAACATAGCTGCTCAGATAACTTGGCCAAGCCACTAACAGTAATACGAGGCACAGCCCCTTTCAGTAAAACGAGGTAAATCCCCTCGTAGTAATTGCGGCAAAGCCACTTGCACTTCCTCTATCAATAAACGCAGTCCCATGCAACAGTTTAATCATGTCATGGAATACAGTGAACAGAAATAGTAAAACATGCATTTCAGTCAAATTTAGCCCTAGAGGTATATCGGTCATTTTGCACCTAGGGGTAAAATAATAATTTCTCACCCATAAGGGGTATTTCAATAATTATACCAATTTTTAGGGTTTTATGCATATTTCAGTTATTAATAGTCCAACTTTTATCTTAGTAGTTTATTTAGCCCATTTTAGCAGTTTAAAGTTATTGGGCCCTAAAACCCCTAATGGGCCCTACAGTGTCACTTAGCTATATTGGCCCGTTTAGCTCAAATTTTATGACTAGTTTAACAGTTTTAACCTACAGTATACCAAAACATGCTTACCACTTATTTTTACCCATATGGGCCTGTAAGCCCATTGGGCCCAAATTTTACCCATCGAGGCCCAAATTTACCGAAGTGTACGAAATCACGCACTCACCAACTTTACCGATTCCGGTTACAGATCTTACCGCTTCCAACCGATCCATGAGTGTTTGTACGCTCACAAGCTCACGAAATGCCAGAATTTTGCCATTTCAACTCTTCGACTTTTGCCGATTTAGACTATAGAGGGTGTTCGTTTACACACCTGATTTGCAATGAGGGCTAACGAGATCTCCCACGAATATCCTACAATCGGTTACTACAATATTAGATCCAAGATTCAATGACAACTAATGTAATCTTGCTTACCATAATCGGCCAACCTCCCTTAATGCCTTAGAACACTTACCTTGTTGAAAATAGGGACTAGCTCGAGATCTAGTCGTTCCGATGATCTTTTCCCCCAACACTCCTCAATCGACAACTGTTATATCACACTAGCACAAAATAAACCAATTGGCAAGACCTATAGAGCCTTAAGGCCCAATCGATAGCCACCCTAAACAGGGGTTTTCGGCTTTTCCTTATATCACTACTTAATAGAAGATGAGATCCGAGTACTTACCACAAAAATTGCTTAGAGATTACTTCCACCACCCTATGGCCAGATCCAAACTTGATCTAATCGATTCGCAAAGAAATAGATCCAAAAAGTTGAACAACACTTAGAAGAGGAGGGGTTACGATTTTGGAAAAGAGAGTTTCAGTTTTAGAATGAGAAGTAGATGGATGAAGAAGAGAAGATCATACCCTGATTTTGATTTTCAAGATAACAAATAAGTAGTGCTTGGCTCAATATGGAATTGACAAGAGGTGGTTTAAAGTTTCGGGATTTGATTTAAGAGTAATCAGCTAAGGTAGAATTTGACAAGTGACTTGTTGATTTGGGTTTAGTAATATTCGGTCGAAGTGAAATTAAGCAATAGGAGATTTTAGAGAGACAAGTTCCAACCGATCAAGAAGAGAAGAGAGGAACAAGAAGATGAAAAGAGTGAGAAAAGAGATGATTGCTTCGGTTCTAGGATGAGAAGTGATTGAGGGTTCGGCTCTTTATAGCACAAAAGGAGGTTTGTAGGTCTTATCTTCGGCTTTTAGAACATACGGAGGGCAAGAAAAGAGAGGTAGGGTACTATACCTAAACGGAAAAAGAAGAATGTTTCCCTAAACACAATCCCGAAGGCTAGCTACCTAGGGGAAATTGACACTTAACACCCTCAATTGCTGAAATTAAAGTCTCCCAAAAGTCCTAGCCGACTATGCACTCCAAGCTTCCCAATCGGCCACACACTCTTCTTCTTCAAATTTCCTAAAATCTCTCTACTTATCCCTCCTTGATCTAATCTCCTGAACAACTCAAACTCTCTTTAGCAGAGTTTCACTTAACATCTATTACATGACTGGTACATGCACAAAAATTAAAAACACACCCAATGCTTACCTTGTGACTTGAACTTTGGCCCATGCACACCCATCCACAAGCCACTTTTTTAAGAACTAAGTGGCGCCATCTTGCCATTTTACCAAAGGCTTCGTTGTGTCATAATTTACTCACTTTTTCTTAAAAGCCCTCTTAACCAAGTCCCCTTCACTTTAAATCCAAAATTTGATATTTTTGCCGGGTTTTAACTTAGGCTTGGGCCTTCTAAAGGCCCACTAACACACTTAAAACATAAATTCCATATTTTAACAACAAAATTTCAAAATTTCACCAAAATTGCAAAAATCCCAAAAAATCCCAAAAATTGGGGCGATACAACTTCACCCCCTTAAAGAAATTTTGGCCTCGAAATTTACCTAATCCAAATAGGTGAGGGTATTGTTGACGCAGCACCTCTTCTGGCTCGGAAGTAGCCTCTTCTCTACCATGGTTTCGCCAAAGCACCTTTACCAAAGGTACTGATTTCCTTCTCAACACTTTGACCTCTCGATCTAGTATTTGCACAGGCTGCTCTTCAAAGGTCAAATCAGCCTTTACCTTAATCTCCTCCACTAGTACAACATGCAAACGATCCGATCGATACCGTCTTAGCATGGACACATGAAAGACGTCATGAATACGGTCCAACTCTGGTGGTAACTCCAGTTGATAAGCTACTGGCCCTACCCGCTTGAGAACCCGATAAGGCCCTATAAACCGTGGACTCAACTTGCCCTTCTTGCCAAACCTTAATATCTTTTTCCAATGCAAAACCTTCAAAAAGACTATATCCCCCACTGTGAACTCAATTTCCTTACGCTTCTAGTCAGCATACAATTTTTGTCTATCATATGCTTTCTTTAACCGATCCCTGATCAACTTAACCTTATTCTTAGTATCTGCCACTAACTCTGATTCAAGAACCTTTCGTTCTCCCAATTCCATCCAACACGTAGGCGTACGACACCTTCGCCTATAAAGTGCCTCATATAAAGCTATTTGAATACTTACCTGATAACTGTTGTTATAATCAAATTCCGCCAATGGCAAGTAGTCCCCTCAAGTACCTCGAAAGTCGATAACACAACCCCTTAACATGTCCTCCAGAACCTGAATAACCCTTTCCAACTGCCCATCTGTCTAAGGGTGAAAAGCAGTGCTGAAATCCAATCTTGTACCCAGCACTCTATACAACTTTTGCTAGAATCAAGATGTAAACCTAGGATCCCGATTAGAAATTATTGAAACTGGCACCCCATGCGGCCGTACTATCTCTGCCACATATAACTTAGACAACTTCTGAAGTTAGTAATCGGTTTGGACAGGTATGAAATGGGTAGATTTCGTTAACCTATCCACAATTACCTATACAGAGTCTTTCTGGGAGGGTGTCAGCGGTAGCCCACTCGCAAAATCCATGGTTACCCTCACCCACTTCCAAAGTGGAATCTTCACTGGCTGCAACAGTCTAGAAGGTAGTTGATGCTCAGCCGTTACTTACTGGCATGTTAGACATTTTCTCACAAATTCAGTCACCTCTCGCTTAAGTCCAAGGAACCAGTACAACTCTCGCAAGTCTCGATACAGCTTATTCCCTCCAGGATGCTTGGCACAAGGTCTATCATGAGCCTCTTTTAGAATTAACTGCCTCATGTCAGAGTCCTTCCGAATACAAACTCTTCCTCGAAAGCACAGAACTCTATCAATATTCAGTCCAAAATTAGAATTCTCCTCATTCTCAGCTTGTTGAAACCAAGAAACTAACGACTCATCCTCTAATTGTTTCTCTTTAATTTACTCAGTCAAAGTTGGTCTCACTTGCAACTCTGCTAATAAGCTTCCATCGTCATATAGACTCAAACGAGTAAACATTGCTCTCAACTCAGCCATAGCCCTTCGACTCAGTATATCAGCCACCACATTTGCCTTGCCCGGGTGATACTCAATTGAACAGTCATAATCCTTAAGCAACTCTATCCATCTTCATTGCCTAAGATTCAACTCTTTCTGAGTCAACAAATACTTGAGACTCTTATGGTTTGTGTATATAATACACTTTTCCCCATACAGATAGTGTCTCTAGATTTTAACGCGAAGATCACCACTACCAACTCTAGATCATGCGTAGGGTAATTCGCTTCATGTGGCTTGAGCTGTCGTGAAGCATAAGTGACCACCTTACCCCCTTGCATCAGTACACAGCCTAGTGCCACATGCGACGCATCACTGTACACGGTGAAATCCTTCCTAGACTCTAGCTGAATCAACACTAGTGCCTCAGTCAATACCTTCTTCAACTTATCGAAAGCTTCCTGCTGTTTTTCAGTCCATACAAAAGATACTCCTTTCCTTAGCAGTTTCGTTAACGGTGTAGCAATAAGAGAGAATCCTTCTACAAATCTTCTGTATTACCCTGCCAGACCCAGAAAACTCTGAATTTTTGATACCGACTTTGGTGGCTTCCAATCCAGAACTGCTTCAATTTTTTGAGGATCTACCCTAATCCCCTTAGCAGAGACAACATGACCCAGAAAAGTCATTTATCGCAACCAAAATTCACACTTACTGAATTTTGCATAGAGTTGCCTCTTTCAACACTTGCAGAACAATACGAAGATGCTCATCATGCTTCTCCTCAGTTTCTGAATTACACAAAAATATCGTTGACAAAGACGATAACGAATCGATCCAAGTAAGGTTGGAACACTCGATTCATCAAGTCCATGAAAGCTGCAGGTGCATTCATCAGTCCAAAGGGCATAACCAGAAACTCGTAATGACCATACTGAGTTCTGAATGCTGTCTTAAGAATATCCACCTCCTTGACCCTTAACTGATATTATCTAGACCAAAGATTGATTTTGAAAAATACTGAAGCTCCTCTAAGCTGGTCAAATAGATCATCGATCCTAGGCAGAGGGTACTTGTTCTATATCGTAGTTTGTTCAAATGGCGATAATCGATGCACATACGCATCGTCCCATCCTTCTTCTTCACAAACAGTACTGATGCTCCCCATGGAGACACACTCGATCTAATGAAACCTCTATCGAACAACTCTTGGCTTTGTGCTATCAGTTCCACTAACTCCTTCGATGCCATCCTATAGGGTGCAATAGACACTGGAGCCACTTCAGGCAGCAAGTCAATTCTACACTCAACTTCTCAGTTCAGACGTAATCCAGGAAGCTCCTCAGGAAAGACATCCTGAAATTCCTTAACAGTTCTAACCGTCTTCACAGTCATATCCTCAATCTTTGTCTGACTTACAAAAGCCAAGTACGCTTCGCAACCCTTGCGAATCAGCTTCTTAGCCCTTAAGGCCGAAACAACATTGGACAAGTAGTCCCTTTGCTCCCCAATAACCATCACCTCCTCATCGTCGGTAGTCCTTAACACCATCCTCTTAGCCATACAATCCAGAGTCACCTTATGCTTAGTCAACCAGTCCATTACCAAAATAAGATCGAACTCTTCGAATGGTAACTCCATTAAGTCTCCATAGAAAGTCCTACCTTGAGTCTCTAAAGGTACCTCCCTAAAGAATTTGTCTACCCTAACCAAGTGATCCAGTGGACTTATCACAGTTACCCACTCACAGTTTCCTCAGAGTGCACACTCAACGACCCAGAAATGTCGCATGCAACATACGAATGAGTTGAACTCACATCAATCAAAGTAGTGTACGGCATGCTAGAGATAAAAAACGTACCAGTTATGACGTCAGGTGCGTCACCCTCCTCTCGGCCTCGAGTAGTATAAACCAATGCTGGCTGGCGAGCCTTAGCATTTGCAGTACCCCGACAGGTGCTCCACGTCCACAACCATTTCCATTGCCACCCCTACCTTGACCATGGCCTCTCGGCGGTTGTGGTCCATCTCGCACTGGTTGTGCAACCCTCTGTTCAGTAACTTGAGTCTTAGCTGGCCTCCAAGGACAGTCCTTGATCCTATGCTCCTTGGACCCACATCGGAGACATGCCCCAGTACGCTTCCATCATTCTGCCAAATGCACTCTACCACAGTCCCCACAAGCCTGTGGTCTAACTGTATTCACCAGAACTACTCAGACCAGTTCCTCCACTCTAACTCTCTTGGCATTTCGGTTTGCAGCACCAGAGGGTCAAGAATCCCTCCTAAATCAGTTTTGGTCCTTCTCACAGTTTTGTTGTTTAGTCCGCTTCACCTCTTCGGCTATCTTAGCCTTCTCCACCAATGCAGTAAAGTCACGCTCCCTCTGTGGAGCTATCAGCACCCTAAGCTTATCCTTGAGACCATCCTCAAAACGAACGCTATGCTCGTACTCAATAGCTACTATACCGCTGGCATACCGACTCAACCTCAGAAGTTCCACCTCATATTCAGCAACAGACTTATTGCCCTGGGTCAGATTCAGAAATTCTTTCAACGAGCATCTACATAACTTGCTCCGACGTACTTCCCCAGGTTACCCGCTCAACTGGGGTACTCTCTTTCACAGTGATCCACCACTGGTACGCCTCGTCTCGCAGCAGAGACACTGCTCCTTTTAGCTTTTGCTCCACCGAGTAATCCAGGTCGTCCATGATCTGTTCCGTAGCTTCTAGCCAATACTCAGGCACATTTGGGGCTACTCTAGATATGCCCCTAAAGACCTCCACTCTGTTACCCCGGAGTCACTCAGAAATGGATCCCCTATTTATAATTCCGGTGCTCACCCCAGCGACCCTCTCTAAAACCCTTAACATGGCCTGAGCAGAGCGTCATCCCCTGTAGCCAATCATACGATCCAGTCTCAGTTGTTGGCGGAGCTCGCACCTCCTCAGCCGGCATATGTCCGAAAGACGAAGACCCAGCTTGCACACTACCTCGGCCATATCCACGGCCTCATCCACGAGCAGCCCTCTTGCTCATATTGTCTTATCTGATTACGAATTTTATGATATTAGTTTAATATTTCAGTTGTTTAGTGCAAAATGTCTTATGTACAGATAGAGTTTCAGAGTTTGCTTTCACGAACTCGTAGCCTAGCTACAGTCTCAATCTTCTAGGGTTTAATTTCCCTACGGTCTCAGTCTCTACAGTTTAAGTACTACCTTATCTACAGTATCATAATAGGGTCTCAGTTCTATCTACAGTAATGTCTCAGTACAGTATAGTATAAGAGAAGAACACTTACAGACTTGGTGCTGAGGATTCAGTGCGCCACTTCTTCAGATACCAGATTTTAGAAAGCCCAGAAAAATTTAAACTTTTAAAAATAAAACCTTAAAACACGTATTCCTTGAAGAAAACGAGTTTGAAAAGGGTTTTCCTTAAGAATTTTCCAAAACTGTTTTCAAAAATACCCTTCTTGGGCATTGATTTAAAATTTTCCAAAAACTTTTTAGACTCGATCCACAGCCAAGTTATTGCAATCGGGCTCTGATACCACTAAATGTAACACCCCAAACCTGGCCCAAACGTTACGACCAAGTCTGGTGTGTCACATCAACGACGACTTAACTATATGTTCTTAGTTATTGCGATTAGAGTGAGTTTTGTAAAATCGTTATCAAACTTTAAAAAGACAATCCAGGTTTAGTTGTGAACATCCTATCCACTACCAGATTTTAGAATTTATTTGCTACGAGATCTTGTCATCCATTTGTTACGAGCGCTTTATTTCCAAAATGTTGATTAATTTTATAAAAAACCCATGCAACCCTAATCTATGCATTTGACCAAATTATAACTAACGAATTAGAAAACCCAATTTAAAAATACTTAAAGCGGCCTTATTACAACCTGAAACCATAATGGAAAATAATTTAAAAGAAAATAAAAAAATAAATCACTTAATAGAAACCAGCAATGCAGTCCAGGTGGCCACTCTGAATCCCTCCAACCCCAAGTCCACCAATCTAGGGCTTACTTGCATGGATGGAAGAAAAAAATGGGGTGAGTTTGGGAACTCAGTGTGTAAAGAAAGCCCATCCGGAGCCCAAATCAGCTCAATCCTACTGGGCCTAAGCACTATCAGTCTCAGTAATGACTGGGCCGAAGTCCTATCCAGTATTTAGTTACTGGGCATTAGCCCTATTCAAATACAGTTTAACTGGGCCTTAGCCCTTTTCAGATAACAGTACGACCCATAGGCCCATTACAATAACAGAACAAATAACATGCATGTATGCAAAGCCCATCCTATGTCCATCCGCTACACTCCACCTGTACCAGCCCTACACACCATGTGGGGAATAACTCAACCCACCCAGCCCTACACTCCACAATTGTAGCATAGCTACTCAGATAACATGGCCAAGCCACTAACAGTAATACGAGGTAAAGCCCCTTTCAATAAAACGAGGTAAAGCCCCTCTCAATGATCGTGGCAAAGCCACTTGCACTTCCTCTATCAATAAACCCAGTCCCATGCAAAAGTTTAATCATGTCATGGCATACAGTGAACAGAAATAATAAAACATGCATTTCAATCAAATTTAGCCCTAGGGGTATATCGATCATTTTACAGCTAGGGCTAAACTAGTAATTTCTCACCCATAAGGGGTATTTTAATAATTATACCAGTTTTTAGGGTTTTATGCATATTTTAGTTATTAATAGTCCAACTTTTATCTCAGTAGTTTATTTAGCCCATTTTAGCAGTTTAAAATTATTGGGCCCGAAAACCCCTATTGGGCCCTACAGTGTCACTTAGCTATATTGGCCCGTTTAGCTCAAATTTTATGACTAGTTTAACAATTTTAACTTACAGTATACCAGAACACACTTACCGCTTATTTTTACCCATATAGGCCTGTAAGCCCATTGGGCCCAAATTCAGCCTATTGAGGCCCAAATTTACCGAAGTGCACGAAATCACGCACTCACCAACTTTACTGATTCCGTTTATAGATCTTACTACTTCCAACCGACCCATGACCGTTCTCACGCTTGCAAGCCCACGAAATGCTGAAATTTTAGCATTTCAACTTTTCAGCTTTTACCGATTTAGACTATAGAGGGTGTTCGTTTACACACTTGATTTTGCGATGAGCGCTAACGAGATCTCCCACGAGTATCCTACAATCGGTCACTACAATATTAGATCCAAGATTCAATGACAACTAATGTAATCTTGCTTACAATAATCGGCCAACCTCCCTTAATGCTTTAGAACACTTACCTTGTTGAAAATAGGGACTGGCTCTAGATCTAGTCGTTCCGAAGATCATAGCCCCCAACACTCCTCAATCGGTAGCTTTTATATCACACTAGCACAAAATAAACCAATTGGTAAGACCTATAGGGCCTTAAGCCCCAATCGGCAGCCACCCTATACAGGGGTTTTTGGCTTTTCCTTATATCACTACTTAACAGAAGATGAGATCCGAGTACTTACCACAAAAATTGCTTAGAAATTACTTCCACCGCCCTACGGCCAAATCCAAACTTGATCTAATCGATTAGCAAAGAAATAGATCCAAAAAGTTGAACAACACCTAGAAGAGGAAGGATTACGATTTTAAAAAAGAGAGTTTTGGATTTAGAATATGAAATGGATGGATGAAGAAGAGAAGATCATACCCTGATTTCAGTTTTCAAGATAACAAATAAGTAGGACTTGGTTTAATTTGGAATCGACAAGAGGTGGTTTGAAGTTTCGGGATTTGATTTAAGAGTAATCAGCTAAGGTAGAATTCGGCAAGTGACTTGTTGATTTGGGTTTAGTAATATTCGGGCAAAGTGAAATTGAGCAATAGGAGATTTTAGAGAGACAAGTTCCAATCAATCAAGAAGAGAAGAGAGGAACAAGAAGATGAAAAGAGTGAGAAAAGAGATGGTTGCTTCGGTTTTGGGATGAGAAGTGATGGAGGGTTCGGCTCTTTGGGTAAAACGGCACAAAAGGAAGTTTGTAGGTCTTATCTTCGGCTTTTAGAACATATGGAGGGCAAGAAAAGAGAGGTAGGGTACTATACCTAAACGAAAAAAGAAGAATGTTTCCCTAAACACAACCCCTAATTATCGAAATTAAAGTCTCCAAAAAGTCCTAGCCAACTATGCGCTCCAAGCTTCCCAATTGGCCACACACTCTTTTTCTTCAAATTTCCTAAAATCTTTCCCCTTATCCCTCTATGATCTAATCTCCTGAATAACTCAAACTCTCTTTAGCAGAGTTTCACTTAACATCCATTACATGACTGACACATACACAAAAATGAAAAGCACACCCGATACTTACCTTGTGACTTGAACTTTGGCCCATGCACACCCATCCAAGCGCCACTTTTTTAGGAGCTAAGTGGTGCCATCTTGCCACTTTACCAAAGGCTTCCTTGTGTCATAATTTACTCACTTTTTCTTAAAAGCCCATTTAACTAAGGCTCCTTCACTTTAAATCCAAAATTTGATATTTTTTAGGCTTGGGCCTTCTAAAGGCCCACTAACACACTTAAAACATAAATTCCATATTTTAACAACAAAATTTCAAAATTTCACCAAAATTGCAAAAATCCTGAAAAATCCCAAAAATTAAGGCGTTACAGAATCTGTAAGTCTTCTGTATACTATTGTCTGTTTAAGATTGAAATGCAGTAGATAGAAATACTGAGATTACTATAGGTAGTAGACTATACCGAGACACTCTAGTTAGAGTAAACTAAAAATTGTAGGGAACTAAAAAACTGTAGTGAGCCTTCACATTGCGAAAACAAACTCTAAACTACTGCTTCTCATAAGACATTTACTTAATTACTAAAACTGTGTTCTGATTTGCATAAAATTCTTAAAACAGATAATACGTAGAGTGATAATGAGCACTAGAGGTACTCGTGGAAGGGGTACAAGGCGCCATGGTAGATGCCGTGGAAGTGTAATGACTGGGTCTTTAGAATCGGGTCGCATGCTAGACGATGAGGCTAGGGAGGCAACGGCTTCACCTATAACTGAGATAGGGTCATTTGATCGAGTGACTGGGAACGACGCATTGTTCCAAGCTATGCTCCGTATCCTGGAAAGGGTTGTTGGGCCCAATAATGATACTGGGGGCCATAGGTCGATTATGGAACGACTCCGGTCGAATGGAGCGAAAATCTTTAGGGGTATTATGGGAGTGGCCCCTAATGTGGTTGAATATTGTATCAAGGCCACAAAGAGAATAATGGATGACCTCGATTGCACTCCAAAGCAGAAACTGAAAGGTGCAGTGTCATTACTACGAGATGAAGCCTATCAGTGGTGGCCTACAGTGAAAGAGGGTACTCAGGCTGATCGATTAACCTAGGATCATTTTAAGTATGTGTTTCAAGAAAAGTACGTCGGCGCTAGCTTTGTGGATGCCCGGAGAAGGGAATTCTTGAATCTGAAATAAGGGGATAAATCGGTGGCTAAATAAGAGGTAGAATTCCTATGACTTAGCTGTTATGCCCGAAGGATGCTGGCATCCGAATACAAGCATTGTGTTCATTTTGAGGACGGCCTTAGAGATAGTTTGCGGATATTGATAGCTCTCCAGAGGAAGTAGGATTTTGTTGCTCTTGTGGAAAAGGCGAAGATCACCGAGGACGTGAAGCGCATTGAGCGTCGGAACTGGGATAAGGAAAAGGGCAAAGATAAAAGGGATTTGGAGCCCTCTAATTCTTATCGGAGGACTAAGAAAAAAGCTAGAATAGAAGGGCCAGTTTGAGTTAGGGTCCCTGTTGCTGTTACTAGATCACAGTCTTATATGAGTCGTGGGAGCTACCATCAGGGCGAGTGTCGGAGAAGAACTGGGGTATGCTTCAGGTGCAGATCAGTGGAGCACTTTATGAGAGATTGTCCACAGAGGCCTGTGTAGATGTAACTGCAGGGTAGGGTTTGGCTCAACCAGCGAGAGGTGGTCAGTAGTCGCTAAGAGGCCGTGATCAAGCCAGGGATGGAAATAGTTTGGGCCGAGGAGTACCAGGCAGAGGTGTAGGTCATGCTGAGGCGAGGCAACCAACTTTGGTCTCCATAGCACGTCGCTAAAAGGACGGACACACTCTAGATATGAATACTGGTACGTACTATAACCATAATGTACTGTGTACCTAATTTGCGATTAGAGTGTGCAGCGGGACCGTAATGGTGTAGTTTGCGTTATGACAGATAGTTGGAAATTTTGGGGATGAAATTTCTTTAAGGGGTAGAATTGTAATGCCTCGAATTTTGGGCCTAGAAGAAATAGGCCTTGAGCTTGGGGAGCGTTTGGAAATTGGCACATGGAAATTTTCAGTGCAAGAAGTGGCATAAACGAAGGCTTGTTTTAGAGGTTAAGGGCCCTGAGAAGTGTTGGAGGTTCAAACCTGGGCTTTAGTAAAATTTTTGGTTTTAAGTGAATAAAACCCTGAATGCTAGGTAGTAAGCCTTTTAAATAATTGAGGTTGAAACGTGACAAAGAGAGCCTAGTGGTCTAGTGGTAAGGTGGCGTGTAAGGAGTGTGTAGGGGGACTGGGTTCGAGTCACTTCCTGCTCAAAGGAGTATTTATTTTACACCTTTGCTGAGCCAGTAGTGGAGTTGGATTTAAACTCTATTGGGTAAGAGTTTAAACTGGTTTTGGAGAAAGTTGTGGAGGATGTCAAGGAGAGATATGGGGAGAGATTTATGGAGGAAATCAAAGAATTCTAATCTAGGGAGAGTTGTACCCGATTGGGTACCTTGAGGATGCAAATCGACTAGGGTCTCCTTGAGTGCATTCAGCATTTTGGATTATCCCTTTTTGGTTGTGCCGAATAGGCATTCAGGCATTGGGTTGGTTTTTTTTCCATTTTCTTCCTCCATTCTTACCATTTATCTATTCTCAAAACCAAATAGTGCTTCTCTCATTCTTCTCTAATTCTTCTTCTTTCGGACTCTTTTCTTAATCGAATATTCTCTTCACCTTTATTCATTTTCTTCTCGGCTTGTCATTCCTTCTCAACCTGGCTGAACATACCTATTTCCTTTTAAACTGATTTCATCATCATTCTTTTTCTTTTGTACCAAGTAAGATACCATAATCCTTATCTACTTTCTGGTAATCGATTAGGTCCTTCCACACAACTCTTTCACTGTCATCAGTTTCAGTAAGGCTTTCAACTTTTCTGAGTGAGTTATTTTGTTAACATCATGCTCCTAAGTCACTCTTATTGTATGTTCTTTGGGTTCTAAATCTCATGAGAAGAAAATGGTTTCTCAAAGCATACGGAAGCATTCAAATCCTTCCCTCGTCAACTGATTGATTAGTTGGGGTAAGTTGGGCTATTGGCCGATTGACCTATGAATATAGTATTGGGGTTGATAAGCCTTCTTTCTCACAAGCAAGCTTGCCTGATTCATTTCGCCTCGATGGAGGGTTTAGCATAAATTAGGGATCTCTACGGATCAAATCAAGTGAATAAATCGTCTAGCTTAAGAACCAATAACAAGTGAAGTCTAGGTGGATTCTCCCTTAAGTATTGCTCATATCAATCAGCTTTTCCCTAAAGTTTCCCTAATTTACTTTTTGTGCACTTTAGTTAGTTTTAGAATTAGTTCCAATCAATCCTCTTTTATTTTTTGGCTAGATAATAGAAAGGAAGTAAGTATTAGTACTTTTGGTTCCCTTGGGTACGATAACTCGATCTTGCCACTAAACTATACTACTGTTCGATAGGTGCGCTTGCCTTTAATATCGTGATATTAGTTAGTTTTGGTGTGATTAGTTTTATAAATTTTATTACTTAATATCGCGAGCATATTAAGTTTCTGGCGCCGTTGCCGGGGAACTAAAATATTAAGAAAACTTGATTTCTATTACTTTAGCCATTACTATATTTATTTATTTTTAGTTTTTATTTTTATTTTATTTTTATTCTTCTTTTATTTTTCCTTCTAGGTATTTCTAGTTTATGACTAGAAATAACCCAGCAGGACCATTGTTTTTTAACGAAGATTTAGAAGCGATAGTCCGCAGAAATCGCAGAGAGATCAGACGAAGCCTATAGTATCCAGAACAAGATCAAGAACAAAGGCTAGAACCTATAGAAGAGATGGAAGCAAATCAAAACGTTCCACCACCTACCGCAATAGTCGCACCACTAGCAAATCAAGAAGAAGCTCCTCGCACTATGTATGATTTTGCTAAACCTAGTTTGGATGGTACCCAAACTAGCATTCTTAGACCTACTATTGCTGCTAGTAATTTTCAATTAAAGCCTAACACTATTCAGATGATACAACAATTGGTACAATTTAATGGTTTACAAGATGAAGATCCAAATTCACACATAGCCAATTTTTTGGAACTTTGTGATACTTTTAAAATTAATGGCGTTTCTGATGATGCCATTCGCCTAAGGCTATTTCCATTCTCTTTGAGAAACAAAGCCAAACAGTGGTTAAACTCTTTACGACGAGGCTCAATCACCACATGGGAACAGATGACCGAAAATTTTTACTTAAATATTTTCCTCCAGCTAAAATAGCTAAATTACGAAATGATATCTCTTCTTTTGTGCAGATGGATTTAGAAACACTATGCGATGCTTGGGAGAGATACAAAGATCTTTTGAGAAGATGCCCTCATCATGGTTTACCTTTGTGGCTACAAGTTCAAACGTTTCACAAGGGTTTGAACCCATCGACGAGACAGATGATCGATGCAGCCGCAGGAGGAACAATCAATAACAAAACACCAGAAGCAGCTTATAAATTTATTGAAGAGATGTCACTGAATAACTATCAGTGGCAGGTCATGAGGACAAGGCTGACAAAAGCTGCAGGACTTTATAATATTGATGCTATCACTATGCTTACTAACCAAGTAGAACTTTTAAATAAAAAGTTTGATAATTTTGTTGGTTATACGCAGGCACAAGTAGTGATGCAGTGTGACACAACTCAGGCAAATATGTTCACTCCCGACTACTCATCTTCTGACAATGGCACAGAAACCGAGCAAGCCAATTATATAGGTAAAAATTTTACTCTCAAAATAATCCATATAGTAACACATATAATGCAGGTTGGCGAAACCATCCCAATTTTTCTTGGGGAGGACAAGGGAATCAAAGACAACAACCCCCTTAGGGATTCCAGCAGCCACCGCCGTAATAGGAGAAAAAGCCCAACCTTGAAGTGATGTTTACCAAATTCATGGCCATGTCAGAAACCCGCTTTCAGAACACTGAAACAACATTAAAGAACCAGCAAGCATCAATCAAAGGCCTTGAGAATCAAATTGGTCAACTCGCCAAGTTAATATCAGAAAGACCACAATGTGGACTTCCAAGTAACACCGAGACCAATCCTAAAGAGCAACTTCACGCCATAAATGCAATAGATGAGAAGGCATTAACCAAAGACGACCCAAAGTTATGCGAGGAACCTAATGTGAGTAAAGGTAAGGTAGAGGTAAGCAACAACAAACCAGACATCAACGAACACAAGCCTCGTATACCATGCCCAATAGCGCTTCAGAAAGACCGCACAGATGAACAGTTCGGTAAGTTTCTTAAACTCTTAAAAAGTTTACACATTAACTTACCATTTGTTGAAGCAATTTTGCAGATGTTAGACGCAGTTAAATTCTTAAAAGAACTCTTGACAAACAAGCAAAAGTTAGAGGAAAAATCTCATGTGGAATTAAATGCAGTCTGCTCAGCTATTCTACAAAATAGACTACCGACCAAACTAAAAGATCCAATGAGTTTCACTATCCCTTGTTTACTTGGTAGCCTAGAGGAAAAAAAATGCTGTAGCTGATTTTGGGGCAAGTATGAATGTCATGCCTTATAACCTATTTAAACAACTAGGTCTTGGAACCCTTAAGAAAACCAAGATGAGCATTCAACTAGCTTATAAAACTATTAGGGTACCTGAGGGAATAATGGAAGGTGTAGTTGTCAAAATCGATAAATTTATATTCCCAGTTGACTTTGTTGTTTTAGACACTGACGAGGCTAGCAATGTACCCTTAATTTTAGGGCGACCGTTTTTAGCAACTGCTAGAACTAAAATTGATGTAGAAATAGGTGAACTCAAATTACGAGTAGGTGATGATACAGTCACCCTACGAGCTCACAACTCAATTAAAACAATAGACGAGAATAAAGATTTGAGTCCCTATAAAAACATTGAACTCACCACACAAACTTCTGTACAGGACGCCCTCCACATAAAGACAACGCAAACACTGGCAAATTCACCTACAGGAGATGAACCAGAAAAGTGAATGCTCCAGATCGATGAACTAGATGAGTGGCTGAACTTTCACGAAAAACCCAAAATATGCCACACCAAAACGGAGCATCACCAAGATGACCCTCAGGGACAAACAGATCAACTCAAGGTGGGAGATAAGGTAATTTTAGGGGAAGACGATCCACGAAGCTCAAATTCAAAAGAACATACAAGTGATACACCCTACTTCACGGTAATAAAAGTCTTTCCATACGGCACAATTGAGGTAACGCACCCAACCCAGGGTACTTTCAAAGTAAATGGTCATAGGCTTAAACATTATAGAGGTGCGAATTTTAAAGATAAAAGAGAGGAGCTTCAGCTCCACGAAATCCTTCCATGATACATCTAAGTAGAGTTGAGCTTAGACTCTAAATAAGTGCTTCTCGGGAGGCAACCCGAGCACTAACTTAGTAATTTTTCATCTATTTTGTTTTTAGTATTTTTCATGCATCACACTAACCCTTTTTAATGCAGAGATTTAGGACCACACGGCCAGTCCCACAGGCGTGCCCCAGGCCACGTGAACACTTCAAACAGAGACACGGTCATGTATCGAGGCCGTGTTTAAACAAAGCACAAATTTTCCCAAAACACGGGCCACTGATTTATAGCCACGGTCGTGCGATATGGCCGTGGCAACCTTTTGACTTCAACACGAGCTACCAACAACACCCCACGGCCATGCAACATGGCCGTGGCAACCCTGCAGGATCAACACGGGCTTGCACAAAGCCCCACGCCCGTGGAAGGCACTGTCAAATTTCACACGGCCGTGGAACATATCACACGACCATGTTAAACACGAACACGATCACACACGGCCATGTATACCATCACACGACCGTGTGAGTGACGAAGAAACGATCTTCCACGGCCGTGTAAAACATTCCTACGGGAGTGTACTTCGAACCAGGCGCGCCAAAACCCCTGGATTTCGAAAGACACGGGCAAAACACGACTCACACGGGCCTGTGACATGCCCGTGTGGCCCAAAAACTATAAATAGGGGCCACTATTCATTTCCTTCCTCACTCAAAACCCTTAAATCTCCCCCCACCAACCACTATAAGTGCCGCCACAGCCCTCAAAACACCACCAACCTCGAAATCAGCCGACCACGACCGTGCATACCCAACCCACGACCGTGCAACCTTATATTTGGTTCTATTTTCTCATTTTTCTCAATTATTTTCAGTTATATTTCATTTTTTTCTATTTAGTTAAAATTTCCTTTATTCTAATTGTTCATTTAAGCATGGAATTAGTTATATTAGGATGAATAATCTAGAATAGTATAGAATATATTAGGATTGCATGCCATTTAAATTCATTTCTTGTATACCACTTAAATTCATATTTGCATGCCATTTTTTCTCATACATTTAGTATAAATACATAACCATATTTCTTAGTTTTGTTACAATTTTCAAAATGATTTATTTTTACTATTCAAGTTAATCCTCATTTTATGTTTTCTTAGGAACATTGTCATCGTAATTATTATCTATGTAGTTTAATTTCAATCTTTAGGACTAATGCTTATTATTTTATTTTAGATACTATGTTGTCATCATGCGGTCGAAAAACTACCGTCCCCGTCTCAAAGAAACATAAGGGGCCAGGGAGTTCATTAGCGAGGCCCACCTCCGAGGCTCGACACCCATTCATCACATTTTCCTAAGCCTCGCAGGAGGAGCATTATCAACTACTTTGAGCCTGCCCCATATCCACGGGCCGCTACATAGATTGGGCCGGCCTTGAGCAGATACATTTAGTGGACGACATCTGGGCCCTCTTAATGACCGAGCCGTGGAAGTAATTCTTCAAGATTATCGAGCCCACCTACTTAGAACTCACCCCCGAGTTCTGCTCCACCTTTCACCTATAGACTGTAATGACTAGATTCGACGACCCAAAGATAGTCCAATTCTAATTGGGAGGCCTCGTGCGACGTCTCAGCGTACCAAAATTCGGCATAGAACTTGGGCTCTACACCGAGCAGTTCACGGCAGACGAGGACTTCCCCAAACTTCTTGTCGCATCCACGTCCAGCCCGTCGACTGTTGGAACGACATAGTCCCTGCGCGTCAGACATATAACCCCAGCGTCAGCAAGGCAACCGCCCTTATTCCCTCTCTGAGGTACATTCATGCTTTCCTCGCTCACACTCTTATATGTAGACGAGAGAACACAAGCATCGTCAACACTCACGATGTCTACTTCCTATGGAGCATGGCAAACGGCCACATCATCGATCTAGCATACTTCATCACGCACGCCATGCAGCACGAGACAGAGAGGCACCGCAGAGGCGTCTTATCCATGGGGCCCTACATCACGCGTCTAGCTCGTCACTTCGGGCTCTTCAACACTGCAGCCCAGACATCCTCCTACACTTTGATCGGTCAGATGTCTCCCCAAGGCATCGCGACGATGTTACACATGAGGATGATTGAGCGGAGGCCAGGAGGCACACCCCTTCAGTTCCGCCTTGTTCAGGAGGGCGAGGACCTAGAGGACATTACTGATGATGTCCCACCACCACCAGAGGAGGACGCACCCACCGAGCCACCACCCCCTCGCTGCCCATCTAATGCAGTAGCCGCCTATGCTGACCTATCTGAGCGCTTTTCACACTTTGAGCAGTAATGCTTTCGGTGCCTCGATTATATCGATGCCACCTTAGAGCAGATATGCCAACACCTCAGCATCACTCCACCGCCGCGTTACCCACATGAGGATTAGAGATGTCTATTCCTCCTAACCTTATTTTTATCTTAATTTTTATTTTTATTTTTATTTTAACACTAATCTTTATTTTCACATTTTCTTCTAACTTTATTTTCCTTTTTACGTTTTATTTTATTTTCTTTCATTTTATCTTTTTCATTATTTGAATTTTAATATTTTTAGTATTTTATTTTATTTTATTTTATTTCTTTTCCTAATGGCCAACCCCTAACAAGTAATTTCAATTGCTCCAAATTCCCCACGACTAATAAATTCTTTCACAATTTCAAAGGAGCTTTACAGCTCAAATCTCTACGAAAAAGGGAACACCTTGCCACAACTGCTAATTCTTCCAATCTCCGTCTCACTAATCCCTCCAAAGCAGGGAGTTTCATACCTCCCCCTATCTTATGATCTTATGCTTTTATGGCTACTAATACTATCTTTGTACATTGAGGGCAATGTACATCTTAAGTGTGGGGGGGAACTTACTTTAAGTCTTTACACTCTCTTTGAAATCCCTGAACTTTTCTAACATTTTGCATTATTCTCAATTTTATTATCTTTAATCTCCTATTAAGAATATATTTTCTGATTGATTTATGATTTTTATTGATATGTAAGAATTAAGACATAGGTGCTTGTACTCTGATTATTCAAACTTTAAAACATTAGGGAATCAAGCATGATAAGTTGAAATTTTTGAGAACCCCAAATTTTTTTCATAAGTTCTTTTGCTTAATTCTAAGTGTTATCTTGAGATTTGAAATTCGCAGGATTGACATCAAAAGCCATAATTCTAGTGAGATTTTTGAGCCTTTTGAGCATACATTCTTTCGTGCTCACTTTTATTATTGCTTTGAGTGAGTCAATACTGATTCGTTATTCTAGAACTTGCTTTGATTATACATGTCGAGACCACATCATTGATTTGATATACCGAGATGATAAAGGCACCTAGGATTTAACCCACTTACTCCATAAAAGCCTACCTCCATAAATTAACCCCTAGTGAACCCCATTGAGCCTAACAACCTTTTCTTTGAACTACCTCTAAGTTTAACCTTTCACCCATTTTTGCTGAATTCATTCAATTATTTTTTACCCCTATTTTTATCGAGATTTGAGTTGAAAATTTCATCTAGCTTTATTCTCTTTTCCATAATGTAAAATTTTATCCAATTCATTGTATTATACTTGAATTGTTCTTAAGAAAAAAACGTATGTACTAATTCAGTTGTAATCTGTAATAGTTCAAATAGTTTTTGCATATTTCTATATTAAGGCTACCAAGGCAGAAATGATGTTATTACAAGAATTAGCTCAAGAAATATGTTCCAGCAATAGAGATTTTTTTAGCTAGATAATTTTTCAGTTCAATCTCGATTCTAACCCTCTTTTGTAGCCTGTGACAACACCCCTAACCAAGCCCCATTACAACCATTGAAAGACCTTTTGATCGATATATCATATCAATCTATAGTGGTGGAGATGTGATTTTCTTGCAATCCTATGGTAATAACTTTTCAGGTTGACTAGAGAGTACTTAATTTTTGAACCCTAAACACTTCGAGTGCATAGAGTGAATCTTTAGTGAGGATGTCAACTTCTGTTAATTAAGATTAAGAGATAATTACTTAGGAGAAGGGAGAAAACTTATGTTTCAATGATAAAATTCTCAGCTTAGAGTGATTGAATCTTTAATGTTCTTCTGATTGAATTATCATTGTATGAATACCTGTGAATTAGTTTGAAACATTATTGATAAAGATTGTAAGTTGAGAAGAATGATTCTTTATTAGGGATTGAGATTTTGCTTGAGGACAAGCAAAGGCTTAAGTGTAGGGGTATTTGATAAACGATAAATTATACATATTTTTACCTCATGTTTAGCCTATATTTTGGATGGATTATTATTAATTTTGTGAGAATTGGTGCTCTTAATCTTTCTTTTTCATATCTTTTACTCAGGAGAGCATAGGGAAGAGAAAAAAGCGAAAAATGGACCAAAAACGGAGAAAATGGGCCAAAATGTGTAATTGACACGGCCAAGGAGTCATCACACGGCCGTGCCACATGGCCGTGCCATACGAAGACCACATGATCTAGCCCCTGACAAGCACGGCCAGGGCACACGGCCGTGCCACCTCAACAGTCCCGAACACGGTCTCTTGTCAAAATCACACGGGCGTGTTCTAGTCGTGAGGAAGAGGAATTTCACTCAGATTTGGATGCTTAGGGGCTAAGAAAGCCATTCTAAACTCTATATAAAGACCCCAGGAGGCAACTCTAAAGATATACTCTCTTCTCTCAAGAAAGAGTGCCATAATTCTGCCAACACAAGGAGTGAAAGCAAGGAATTACTCTAAGGGAAGCCGATTGATTCATCCCAGAAGCTAGAATTCTACATCAAGACAGAAGATCTCCCTAAATTCCTTCAGGGGTTTTGGGGTTCTTTATGTTTTGTTATCTTAATTCTTCTGAGATGTTTTCTTTCTTTATTATGAACTAAACCCCTCAAATACTTGAGGGGGATGAAACCTAAGACGAATCTTGTTATTATTTATTCTTGAGTTATATCATAAATATTTGAGTTGTTCTTAATTATGTGTGCTTAATTCTTGTGTTAATAAGCCTAGGTATTAATTCAAGAAACGGATGTGCTTAAAGCAGAGGAGCAAAAGTCCCTGTGATAAGAGTAGATCTACCATAATTAAGTGGAGTTGCATGCAACCCTAGACATAGGGTGACATAAATCTGCTGGATTAGGGTCAAACCTAATATGGGGAACCATAGATCGAATTAATGCAACCTAGGGTGTTAATTAATAAAGAAACTTTAGTTAACAACCTAGGCCTAGTTGCTCTTCGCCTCGACGGAGGGTTTAGCATAAATTAGGGATCTCTACGGATCAAGTCAAGTGAATAAATCGTCTAGCTCAAGAACCAATAACAAGTGAAGTCTAGGTGGATTCTCCTTTAAGTATTACTTATATCAATCAGTTTTTCCCTAAAGTTTTCCCCAATTTACTTTTTGTGCACTTATTGTTAGTTTTAGTATTAGTTTCAACCAAACCTCTTTTATTTTTAGGCTAGATAATAGAAAGGAAGTAAGTATTAGTACTTTTGGTTCCCTTGGGTACGATAACTCGGTCTTGCCACTAAACTATACTACTATTCGATAGGTGCGCTTGCCTTTAACATCGTGATATTTGTTAGTTTTGGTGTGATCAAGTTCTTTATAAATTTTATTACTTCATATCACGCATATCAATGGTCATGGCAAGTAGTCGAAGCCCGTGTGCTAGAAATTTTTTTACCCTACTTGTACACGGCTTAGTTACACGGCTCTGTCTCTGCTCGTATTGTCTCCACGGCCTTAGGCACGCCCATGGGCATGGCCGTGTGGCCTGAAAATCCTACATTCAAAAGGGTTAGTCGATGTATTAGAAAGCTGAAATAAAAAGAGTTACTAAGTTAGTGCTCGGGTTGCCTCCCGAGAAGCACTTATTTAGAGTCTAAGCTCGACTCTGCTTGTATGTATCACGATGAGAGTTCGTGGAGCTAAAGCTCCTCCCTATTATTCTTGAAATTCTCACCTCTATAATGTTTAAGCCGATGACCGTTTACCTTGAAAGTGTCGTGGTTTGGATGAGTTACCTCGACTGTGTCGTATGGGAAGACTCCTATTACTGTGAAGTAGGGTATGTCACTTTAGAATTTGAGGATCGTCTTTCCTTAAAATTACCTTGTCACCTACCTTGATTTGATTCGTTTTTACCTGAGGGTCGTCTTGGTGATGCTCTGGGTTGGTGTGGCATATTTTGGGCTTTTCTTAATAGTTTAGCCACTCATCTAGTTCCTCAATCTGAAGCATTCATTTTTTAGGTACGTCTCCTTTGGATGGAATTGTTTGCGGTTGGGTCGCCTTTATGTGGGAGTGTATCCTGCATAGAAGGTTGGGTGGTGAGGTTAGTGTTTTTACAAGGACTCGTCACTATATTTTTGTTAACAGTCTTAATCGAGTATCAAGCTTGTAAAGTAACTTTGTCATCACCTATACATAGTGTGAGTTCACCTGTTCCTACATCAATTATTGTTCTAGCAGTTACTAAAAAGGGACGTCTTAAAATTAAGGGTACATTGCTATCCTCATCAATGTTTAAAATAACAAAGTCAATTGGGAATATGAATTTATCAACCTTGACGAGCACATATTCAATTATTCCCTTTGGAAATCTAATGGTCTTATCAGCCAATTGAATGCTCATTTTGGTTTGTTCAGGTTTTCCAAGACCTAGTTGTTTAAACAATTTATAAGGCATGATATTAATACTAGCCCCTAGATCAGCTAAAGCAATTTTGACTTCTAAGCTACCAAGTGAACAAGGAATAGTAAAACTCCCTGGATCTTTTAGTTTGTTGGGTAGCTTATTCTATAAAATGGCTAAGCATACTGCATTTAGCTCCTCATGAGATTTGTCATATATCTTCCGCTTGTTTGTCAATAGCTCTCTTAAAAACTTAACAACATTTGGCATCTATGATAAAGCTTCAATAAATGGTAAGTTAATGTGTAATTTCTTTAAGAGTTTAAGAAACTTACCAAATTGCTTATCTGTGTGGTTTTTCTTTAACTTGTTTGGGTAT
Organism: Gossypium stocksii; assembly: GCA_020496765.1. Classification (NCBI taxonomy): domain Eukaryota; kingdom Viridiplantae; phylum Streptophyta; class Magnoliopsida; order Malvales; family Malvaceae; genus Gossypium; species Gossypium stocksii. Next base: position 42,620,909 of record CM035628.1, on the reverse strand, counting down.
GGGATATGAGGTTTATATTCTTTAATGACTGTCTCGGTATTACTTACATTGACCTTACCTGTACTCACCATAGTTTCCCTACATGGCTCTGGTTTGGTTTTGGTTAACCCTTCCTCATCTACTATATTTACGGCATTGAGTTGCTCTTTAGGATTAGTCTCAGTGTTACTTGGTAGTCCACCTCATGGTCTTTTAGAAATTAACTTGGCGAGCTGGCCTCTTTGTGTTTCTAGTCCTTGAATGGATGCTTGCTGGTTCTTCAGTGCCATTTTAGTATTTTGGAAACGAGTTTCAAAAACTGATATAAACATTTCCAATATTTCCTCGAGGTTCGGTTTCTTTTCTTGCCGGAATGGAGGTTGCTGGAATCCCAGAGGGGGTGGTGGTGGTCTTTGATTTCCTTGACTGCCCCATGAAAAATTAGGGTGGTTTCGCCAACTTGCATTGTAAGTGTTACTATAAGGGTTATTTTGAGGTCTAGAATCATTACCCATATAATTGGCTTGCTCAGTTTCCATACTGTGTCCATAGGAGGAGTAATCTGGATTGTACATGTTTCTTAGAATTGCGTTACACTGCATCACTGGGTATGCCTACGTAGAACAAACAAAATTATCAATCTTTTTGTTTAAAAGTTCTACCTGATTAGAAAGCATGGTGACAGCATCAATATTGAAAACTCCTGTAACTTTTGTCGTCTTTGTCCTCATGACTTGCCACTAATAGTTATTCAGTGACATTTCTTCTATAAACTCATAAGCTGCTTTCAGTGTTTTATTGCTGATTATTCCTCCGGTGGCTGCATCGATCATTTGCCTCGTTGATGGATTCAAATCCTTGTGAAAGGTTTGAACTTGCAACCACAAAGGCAACCTAAGGTGGGGGCACCTTCTCAAGAGGTCCTTGTATCTCTCCTAGGCATCATAAAGTGTCTCTAAATCCATCTGCACATCATTCCTTAATTTAGCTATTTTAGGTGGAGGAAAATACTTAAGTAAAAATTTTTCAGTCATCTGTTCCCATGTAGTGATTGAGCCTCGTGGTAGGGAATTTAAAAATTGTTTAGCTTTATTCCTCAAGGAAAACAGGAATAGCCTAAGACGAATGGCATCATCAGAAATGCCATTGATTTTAAAAGTATCACAAAATTCCAAGAAATTGGCTAAGTGTGAGTTGGGATCCTCATCCTTTAAACCATCAAACTGAACAATTTGCTGAATCATCTGAATAGTGTTAGGTTTAACTCAAAATTATTTACAGTAATAGTAGGTCTAATAATACTAGATTGAGTACTAGCTAAATTAGGTTTAGCATAGTCATACATAGTACGAGGAGCATCATTTTAGTTCACCGATTCTGCGACTATCGTGGGAGGTGGTAGATTGTCTTGATTTGCTTCCATCTATTCAATAGGTTCCAGTTCTTATTCCTGTTCTTGTCCTGGATAATGTAGGCTTCGTCTGATCTCTTTACGATTTCTGTGAATTATGGCTTCCAAATCTTTTTTGAATAATAGTGGTCCTCCTAGGTTTCTTCTAGTCATAAACTAGAGATATCTAGAAGGGAAAAGGAACATAAAATTAAAATAAATAAATAAAACAAATAAAAATAAAAGTAGAAAACAAAGAAAGATAGTAATGGCTAAAGTAATAAAAATTGAGTGTTCCTAATATCTTAGTTCCCCGGCAACGACGCCAAAAATTTGATATGCGTGATATGAAGTAATAAAGTTTAGAATAATGATCACACCAAAAACTAACTATTATCACGATTTTAAGGCAAGCGCTCCTATCAAACAGTAGTATAGCTTAGTGGCAAGACCGAGATATCGTACCCAAGGGAACCAAAAGTACTAGTACTAACTTTGTTTCTATTATTTAACCTAGAAATAAAAGGGGTTTTTTTATGAAACTAAACTAATTCTAAAACTAAACTATGAATGAACAAAAAGTGAATTGGGGAAAAACTCTTAAGGAAAACTAATTGATTTGGGCAATACTCAAGGTAGAATCCAGCTAGACTTCACTTGTTATCAAATCTTGAACTAGACGATTTATTCACTTGACTTGATCTGTAGAAATCCCTAACTTATGTTATATCTCTCTCGAGACTAAAAACAACTAACCCTAGGTTGATTAATTGCAATCTCTTTCTAATTAAAACCCTTAGTGTTGCATTAACGTGATCTATGGATTCCTTTATTAGGTTTGACCCTAATCGGGCAGATTTTCGTCGTCCTATCTCTAGGATTACGATCAACTCTGCTTAATTGTGCTGGATCTACTCCTATGCAGGGACTTTTGCTCCTCTACATAAGCACATTCGACTTAAATCAGTATCCCAAAAATATCAACTTAAGAGTTAAAAACATAATTAAGAACAAATCAAATATTTATCATATAATTCAAGAGAAAATAGTAACAAGATCTGTCTTAGGTTTCATCCCGCTAAAGTATTTGGGGGATTTAGCTCATAATTATAAAAGAAAACATCTTAGAAGAAATAAAACAACAAAACACAAAGAACCCAAAAACCCCTGAAGGTAATTGAAGGAATATATTTAGTCTTGAGGGAGAATTCAGCTTCTAAGATGGATCAATCAGCTTCTCTTGGAGTAATTCCTTGCTTCTAATCTCTATATTGGCAGAAATAAGGCACTCTTTTGTGGGAAAAAAAAACACTCTTTTTAGGAGAGAAAAAGTATCTCTTTTTAGTTGTCCCCTAGGGCCTTTATATAGAGCTTTGGAGTGTCTTTCTTAGCCCCTAAGTCACCTTTTTTCCGAGTGAAATTTAACTTCCTCAAGAGCCACGCCCGTGTGGATCAAGCCCAGGTCGTGGTCGGGCCTATTGATGGTGGCACGGTCGTGTGGTCTGGCCGTGCTCGTCAGGGCCGTGTTCGAGCTTCAGGTGGCACGGCTGTGTGGCACGGCCGTGTGGTGAATCTCTAGGCCGTATTGATTATTGAATTGGGCCTAAATTGCCCATTTTTGGCCTGTTCCTTGCTCCTTGCTCTTTTCTCTTCTTTGAGCTCACCTAGGTATAAGACATGAAATAGAAGTATTAAGAGCACCAATTTCAACAAATTCAATGATAATTCATCCAGAAATTAAGCTAAGCATGAGGTAAAAACATGTATAATTTATCATTTATCAATAATATATACCCACTCATAAAGCATAACATAATCATCAAACCATATGCAAATATTAACCACATCATCAATTCACCTTAACAAACATATTATACCACACTCACATATATTCACTTGTATAAAAGTCATAGTCGAATCACCAACCAAACAAAGCATAACCATCACTAAATTTAAACCTAGAATTCGAGCTTAACAAAATGATAAGCCATCATCGCATGGCATATTATATATACACAATTCAAAAACAATCATATCCGAATATAGTTTAGCCTATACATGCCATAATTTGAGTTTAGCTTATAAGGTACCAAAACAGTAGATAGTGTGATGAACTTTGCTGACAATCCCCAAGCTCGTAGCTAGATCCAAAATCTATAAAACAGAAATACACATATACACAAGTAAGCTTTTTATAGCTTAGTAAGTCATAAGCAAATAATCAACCCGAGGATATTATCAATTTAATTTAACTAATCCAAATTATTTTATCAAAACACATTTAGACTGAAACGCATATAAATTCATATTATATATATATACATATATATATATATATATATGTTCATTATAAATATCACCTAACTGAATGTATATATAGCCAACTTTCATGTTAGCATTTAATTTTCAAAAGCTAAACAATCATTACAAATCTAATTCACATACACTCAATTACATAAGCTCACGTGTTACCATATACTTTCATATACATGCATAGATTATGTGACCGAATACATAAATTCCCATACATATAATTAATACTCATTCCAATAATTTTCATAAGGTTGAATACCTATACCTAGTTCACACATAAACATTATTTGCAGTACACACAATTTGTAATGAGTATCAAATTACACACTTACTTTATTTTAAATAAGCCTCAAGCTAATTCACATTTAACATTTCATATAATCCACAAACAATTACTTGTATTTAAATTTCATTTATAAACATCTCATAGCATCGAGACTTACCGAACTCAATTTTTGAACTCAAAAGTTTACTTGCACACTTAGTGCTTAATATTCGATTTCGCACACTTAGTGTTCAGAAATTTAATTCGCACACTTAGTGCTTAATATTCGATTTTGCACACTTAGTGCTCGGAAATTTAATTTGCACACTTAGTGTTCAAAAATTCAATTCGCACACTTAGTGCTCGACAACCGATCTCGCACACTTAGTGCTCGGTATCAAATTCAATTCGTACACTTAGTGCTTCTTTCAAACTTGCTACTTATTTAAACTTATATACACATATAATACTCAACCATCAACCACATATGTCAATGAATATTAAATTGATCTTTCCCAACTTTAATATCACATTCAGCTAACCATATATATATACTTTTATTTTTCAATTAAATTCAAGTACATCATTTGTAAATAAACTCAATACGAGAAATTACTTATGTAACTTACCTCGAGTATTGACGGACATTTACGTTTGGCTATTCAACGATTTTTGCTTTTCCCCTATCCGCTTCTGATCTCCTCATTTCTTGATCTAATTGGATTTCAGTTTGAACTTATTCAATTAAATTTTATTCAACTCAATCCCAAACACATAATTAAATAAATTACTAATTCGCCCTTCATATACTACGAAAATTTTCAAAATAGTCCAAAGTGCATATCAACCTTTGATACAAATATAAATTTCATGCTTCATTCTATCAACCATTTTCCATACGTAAATACATTTCCATAGACGGTTGCCCATCTAGGCCATGTACCATGCAACTTTTCAACATATCATTATTCTACTTCAAATTTAAGTACTTAAAAATAGTTATACATCCATCTACTGATATTCGCACATTCAAGCATTATAAATTAACATCATGCATATATATATATATATATCATGATTTGGCCGAATAGACCCACTCACATATATACCTATTTAACAAGCATTTCAATAACACTCAAATTGTTCATTTATAAGCTGAATGTACACACCATATACTCATATAATCTTCATTTGGTTTGCACATGATTCACCACAAGTATTCAAAGATCCTCCCATGGTCGAATACAACAACCTCATCAATTTCCAAAATTGACACATGGGCTATATAAATATCTTAACAACAAACTAAAAAATCTACCTATTATCAAAATCTATACAAGAACTAACCTTGAATTTAAGCTCAAACTAGTCGAACGTGAGAGCTTCCCTTTCCTTTTTTTTTTTTTGTGTTTTGGTATTTTCTAGGATGAACATGCAAGGTGTTTTTCTATTACTTTATGATTTCTTTATTAACAAGCATATCATTACTTAATTTATAATATTTATCTATATATTTAAAAAAAAAATATCCAAAAGCATTATAAATAATGCATTTGCCGTCCACTTCACCATCAATTGGAATAATAGCAACATAAATGCTTCCTTTTATAAAGACCTAATCAATTTGGTCCTTAATAAATAAACCATCACATATTCATTCTATGCGATTAAGCCATAATTTTTTTAAAAAAACGGCATTCAAACGATGAATTTTTTTTTTAAATGGAAATTTCACACCACCCAAATTCACACATTCAGGACACTGATAACTAATAATTAAATATTTTCCGCATCAGATTCGTGGTCCCGAAATCATAGTTCTGATTAGGGTCAAAATCGGGTTGTTACAGTAAATGTATATTAGAGTTAGTTGAGTTTTAGTATATGATAAATTAAATGTCTTGTATGTGGTAAGTTTATAAGCAAATAGATGTGGTTAAATTTATATATATATATATATATATATATTTGTGTGTGTAATTAATAAAAAGTTGCAATATTATGAGGTAAGCATAAATCCGCATTGAGTAATGAAATTAATTTAAGTTTGATGATAAGGTAATGAATGGCTTCTAGAAATGAAAGTGGTGACACAAGCTATACATATTAAAATGTTGATTATTTGTTTATTAAATTACAAGTTACATTCAGCTACTAAGATATGTTTATGTATGCGAGGTTAAAGTATGAATCATGGATATATATATTTGATTATATGATGACATTGAAATTTTGGGTAGTGAATGATAATTTTGTTAATGAACATATATTATGTATGCTCTGACCTATTTAAAGTTTATATAAGGATGTATATGAGGCATTGGCATGTAAATTCTGATATATAGGATTATCCGAATGTCTTACCCAATTTCAAAAGATTCAGCGGGCAAAGGCAAGTTGTGTTCAAAATAGTGAAACGAGTTAAATGGCCAGGTATGAATTAATTAGTTGCCTGTTAAAGATAAGGTAAGTAAGTACTTGGAATATTCGTTTTAAATCATGTACGGTGATAATGAAAGATATACGAGTATGTAGTATGTGTATTTGGCTTGTGAATAATTAATTTATGTACCATTGAAATGCTTCTTTTAAGTATGTGCATATATAATGTGAGTGTATTCAGCCTTATAATATAAATATGAGTGTTTGTGTACCATTGAATGGTGTTTGTGTTGGGGGTGACAATTCAGTGTCATTAGTGTGAGTATAACTTGTCTGTGTTATGAACTAAACACCATCTTTCATGCTCAAGCTAGTATCATCCACGTGTGATATGTAAGGTCTGACATGTGGAGATAAAGAAGTGGAATATGTTTGTGATACCTCCGGTAGGATAACTATATTGCAAATCAAATTGGGAGATCATGAGAAAACGTGCTTATCTGAACAACAAATGACATGTGGAGTAAAGGAGGTGTATGAATATGAATACGACTATTTGATATGCTCCTGATTTTGAAATCTGGGTACATGGCTGGCATAAGGATGGGTTGTGTATTTGTTATGGCATAAGGAGATCATTTAGTGGTCTAACTTCTTTTGTGCTTCAAAAAGAATCACTTGGGTTAAGGTACTTAGAGTACCAACTCACATGTGGAATTATATCACATCTAAGAGAATTGCAGAGAGCTAGGATTCTTTAATTTCGTTGGGTTGAAATACATGTGCTACGGAAAATTATAGTAAAATGGCTCTAGCAATCTTGTCTAAACAATTGCAGAGAGTGGATAAGGTCATTATTCTTAAGCTTAGTAAAGAAAGTTATCAGGTTAGAGTTACTGAGATCACATGTCCAGTTACAAGGAATGAACCAAAGGAACGCCATTAGGCTTTAGCGTCAAAATGGTGTCCAAAAATCACTGCTTCTAGGTCAAATATACAAGATCCAGGCTAAGTTGAAAAGTCGCTGGAAAAAGCTATGGTGATAGAAGGTGAGAGAACAAAAATGCCTAATAAAATCAACAAGAAGAGTTGAAAATTAGAGAATGGGAAAGAATAGACTAAATTTGTCAAATGAAAGACTTTGGAAGAAATTGCAGGGATGGGTAGTTCCGTAAAGAACAAGAAAGAAAATGAAGTTGTGATAGCTAGAATGGGCAACAAGACACTAAATGAATATGCTAATCAAAAGTCAGTTGATCAACAGTTACAGGAAGTGGATGGGCTGAATTAGAATGGTGGTGTTGTGGAAAAAACTTATATCGACTCCAAATGTAAAGCTGAAAATAGTAGCATGCATAATAATGACCAACTATTTAAGAGATCAGAAAAGAGGAAACTGTGACATAGGAGATGGTTTATTGCATGATGGGAATGCTCATGAGAATAGATGAAAAGTGGTTGGTGTCCAAATGGGACAAGTGGGGCTAACAGTGGTGTACAACTTGGAGATACTTTTGGAGATTTGATGAATGACGCTCTGTCAATGGTTAAACCCAAGAATTTTAAATTAATAGAAGAATTTGTTATGGTGAATAACTCCATGAAAGTTCCAATTTAGTTAGGGAAGGATAACTCTGAAACGAAAGTAAGAAACAAGCCAAAATAACTAGGAGTAGATGAAAAAAAAGAAAAAGAAAAAAAAACAAACCGGTGTAAGTATTGTGATGTAAAAGATTGGTATATAATTAATATTAAAGGCCTTGGAGTTAATCCATGAAGAGTAGGCTTGTGAAAGAGCCTTGGTGGAAGGTTCAATTTGAATGTGTGGTGCCATTTTCTATTATTAAATTTGTTTCATTTTAAATGCCTATGTTGGGGTGATTTATAGAGAGCTGTCTATTTGGGAGAGTTCATTTTGGTGAGAAGATGTGGGTTGTGTTGGATAATGTTGCCTCTACACTGTGTTTGTTAAAGTTGGCTTGCATGCAGTACATGAAGCAGCCAGGAAGTAGAACAAGGTGCCTGAGACATGGATGTTGCAGTTGAAGCCAATGTTGCTGATTTTGTTACTTCAAGTTGATATTTTGTAACTTAGTTTGATTAGAACTAGGTTGGTAATGTACTTGATGTATTTTTGTTGACATTTGAGCTGATAAATGAGCTTTACCAAGTGTGCAAGCACTAGTTATCAAGTTTCAATGTAATTAGTGGAGTTAGGTAAGTGTTTAGGTGAAATTTGCTCATTTTATGACCAGCTTATGTTTGGTATATGTATTGGCTTTATGCCATTCTTTAATGTTATTGAAAAATACATATTTTCTTCTTCATTCTTTAATGTTATTGAAAAATACATATTTTCTTCTTCATTTTTTGGTTCCACTACTCAAACTTTTCTCTTTATTTTCCTTCCCGATTCTGTTTGTTTGCTCAGCAGCTCAAGCTTTTGTTAAACTTCATTCATTTATTTTCATAGTTCCAATAATTGGTATCTAAAGTTCATTTCTCAGTGGACCTATCATATTTTAACCCTTAAAACCATGTTTTCATCCAGTTTCTCACCAGCTCTACTACCAGTGTTCAATGGAGAAGGTTACCATATACGGGTAGTTAAAATGAAGACCTACCTATAGGCATTCTACTTATGGGAGGTTGTCAACTCAAATGTTGAGCCAACACATCTAAGAGCCAATCCTATAGTGGCTCAGATTAGGCATTATGCAGATGAAAGAACCAAAAGGCACAAGGCCATGTTTTGCATCTAAAATAGTGTGTCTAATGTGATTTTCACAAGAATCATGGCTTGTGAGTCACCAAAGCTGGCCTGGGAGAGGCTGAAGGAGGAGCTTCATAGGACTGAAAGAACGAGACAGTAGCAACTACTGAACTTGAGAAGGGACTTTGAAAATTTGAAGATAAAGGAGGAAGAAATAGTAAACCAATACTTAGACAAAATTATGGCTATAGTTAATACCATAAGACTGCTTGGGGACCAGTTTAGTGAAATAAGAATAGTGGAAAAGGTCATTGCAACCTTACTAGAAAGGTATGAGGCTAAAATCTCATCCCTTGAAGACTCAAGAGATTTGTCAAGCATCTCTTTGACTGAGCTGACCAATGCTCTTTATGCTTAAGAGCAAATAAGAGTCAGCAGATAGGAGGAGCATCAAGAAGGTTCCTTCTAAGCCAAGAGCAAACTTGCCTTGAGCTCCTCTGGCTACAAAGGGAAAAAAGTCTGGTCAGACAAGCATAGGATAGATGGTACAAGAAGAAAATATTAACCTTGCCCAGACTGCAAAAGGCTTAGTCATCTAAGTGAGAACTGTTGGTTTATGCTTGATGTGCAGTGTAAAAGTCTGCCAAAAGATAGGCCATGTTGGGAAACTTTGTAGAAACAAAGGCAAGCTGAGACAAAACCAACGTCAATAGACAAGAGTGGAGGCTCAAGTGGTAGATGAAGGTAGTGACCAAAAAGAGCAACTCTTTGCAGTCTCTTGCTCAGCTGCCAAATGAAAAGCCACAAAAGGATGGCCGATTGATAGTGGTTGCACTATTTGTCACTAGAATAGGGTTACGAGGTGTTACTAAAGTTTACAAAACATTTTTCATTAAACCGAGTTAATTACTATTCATGTCCTAAAATCTTATCGTAATGTCTCTTAGATAGGTCTTGAGGCCCAAAACATGCATTAGAAATGATATGAGACTAAATCGGGATCATAGGGAATTTTTTACAAAATCCCAAAATTTTTCTCAAAACTAGGTTCACACACCCGTGTGGAAGGTGACACGCCCATGCGGCATGGCCGTGTGGCTCACATGCCCATGTATCCAGGGCGTGTAACTCTCTGACTTGCAACCCATGTATAAATTGAGGTTACACAGCCATGGCACAAGGCCATGTCTTTAGGCCATATGCCTCACACGGCCAAGGCACACTCCTATGTCTAGCCCGTGTGAAAAACTTCGAGCATTTGGATGCAGGGGACACATGGCCTGACCACATGCCCGTATAACTTACCCGTGTATCACACATGGCCTAGACACACGCTTGTTTGTCTGTCTGTGTGGATGAAAATAGGTCATTTTAAGTCCACTTTGCTCACCCTGATTTATCCCATACCTCCTCCAAATCATACTAATACCAACCAAGCAATTCAAGAATAGTTTTAAACCATTTTAAACATTCAATTTGATGTATTCATGCATAACCATAGTCTAACTTTATCATCATCCCAAAATCATGTTCATACTAGCTATACCAATAGCTAGTTTTACAACCACCTATATAAACATCAACATTGGTATTTTTAGTCTATACATGCCATTATCTCAAAATAGAACACCTTTTTATACCAAAATGAGTTGATTGATAATGTGATGTGGCTCCGAGCTATCTCCGACCCTTCGAGCTTTTGAGCACTATAAAACAGGGAAAAGAGACAGGGTAAGCATTTAGTGCTTAGTAAGTTCCTGTAACAAGAATTTAACTTACCACATGCATCTATTAATTAAAACAAGCATACAAGTATCCAATCAATGGAATATCATCCTATCATACACAATCTCAAGCACTTGGGTTAGTCAAGTAGTTCCATGTAATGTTCATGTATAGATGAGCTCATCATTCCATATTTTCCATGCACATGCCATAATCATGTCACTTGTATCATTCATGTCAAGGTCAATCATGTTCCATTTCAATTTGATCCCATTGAATTTCTCAAAATTTTGATGGATACTTGGTAATACACTTATGGTGTACAATTTTATTAACCGTCAATTCATATTTACCCTTTTCAGAGAGCACACTCCCAAACCTTATTTAGTACAATGGAATTACCAGTCTAGGCTAAATCCCCTATAACATATGCTTAGAGAAATTTGTCAGGATTACCAGTCCAGGCTAAATCCTTTCAATGACAAATACTCTGTTGAGCTTAGTCTAGATTAGCCGTCTAGGCTAAATCCATTTCACAACATATTCCTCAGAGCATTTATATCAAGATTACCCGTCTAGGCTAAATCCTTTCTACCACTCATGCCATATCCATTTCTTTGATCCATCAAATTCATTTTACTCGACCAGGATTTATTTCTCATTTCATCAAGAGTTAGTAATGATTCCAACACTTTCCATGCATTTAACATTCAATTGAAATTCATGGCACATAAACATGCAATTTAAACATTTCAATAGTCAATTTCAAGTTACACGAACTTACCTCAATACTTGTTCGGTGATAATTCTACTAATTAGGGACTTTTTCTTTTCCTCGTTCTAACCTCGCATTTGAGTCGTCCGGATCTATATAAATGAATTTAATTATCAATTTCATTTATTTCATATTCCAACACATTCAATTTATGCTCTAGAAAAAATTATCATTTTGCCCCTAAACTTTTCATTAATTTCAATTTCGTCCCTAGGCTCGGAAAATGAAATTCATGCAATTTAATCCTCTATCCAAGCCTAGCCAAAACTTTTATGTATTATTTACAGCACATATATTTCATAAAAATCAGAATTTTTCTTTGAATTTTACAAGTTTACAATTTAGTCCCTTTTTCACAATTTCATCCAAAATCAGTTGTAACAGCCCTATTCCGACCCTAGTCGAGAAGTGGTTTCGAAACCACTAAACCGAGTCGCGAAAATAAGTAAATGTTGAATCTTAGGATTTTTATGTGCGTGATTTTGCATGTGTAAAAATTGTATGCTTAATTATGTCATTAGTAGGTGGAATTTCGATTAAGGACTTATGTGCTAAAATCTAATAATAGGATGGGAAGAAAAAGAATGACTAATTAATGCATGTGTTATAAAGGAAGGATTTGCATGTCAATTTGACAAATTTTGAGATAGTGCACGGCAATGATTCATTTTGGCATGTGGTGATTTGTTTATGTTAGTTAAATAATAAAAATAAAGGGATTTAATGAAAGGTTGTCATAAAATAAAAATTATAATAATAATTTAGGGTGGAAAGAACAAAGTGTTCTTCTTGTTCCTCTTGTTGGCCGAAACTAAGGAAGAAAATAGGAGAAGAAAGTTCACACCATTTGGCTAGGAAGTACATTGAAATAGGTATGTTTCTTTGATGATTTTCTTTGATTTCTATGGAATTAAGCTGGTTATGAGACTCTTTACTATGCCCATTATTGAATTCTTTGAGCTTTGGGAGTTTAAAGCTTTCGGCCATGGTTATTTTGCTAAGGGCTGTATTGTTGGAGCTATGAACTTATAAGTACCTATTAAATAAATCTTATGGTGTTACTTTCATATAGGATTGAGTTGAATTTAGAAATTTTGGTTAGAATGAAATGCCGAACCTTAGGGGTATTCGGCTAAGGGTGTTTTGTGAGTTTTGTTTGACATTTTGGTTCCTAGCATGATAGGTGGTCTAATTAGTTGAGGAATTGGTAATAATAGGTGTTAAATGAATGATGTGAGCTTCTCATTTTGTTTTGACCGAAACATTTGTAAATTTTGGGAATGAAGCACATTAGTTTCGGCTAGGATAGTGAAATGTCAAAATGGAGAGTATGATGTCTCGAATTAATAATGCATGAAAGGTGAGGTTGGAACTAGTTAATGTTTAATAATGTGGAATAAGGGGTAATTGGCCTATATGTTTATATGCGTGTGTGTGCTTAGTTACAGAATGGGACTAAAACAAATTGATAAGTGAGTTAAATGTGCGTAATTGTGGGTTATACTTTTATGGGGATATGGTCAAATGTGAATAAAAGGAATTTACCTTGAGAGTTCGATTTCAAATATATCATATCTTAGTAAGAACACATGTACTTTTGATTGTATTTCCAACATGAATGAAGTGCCATAGTGATGTGTACACTTGTACACTTGAATGTATATAAATTTGCACATAATTGTTAAACAAAAAAAAAAAAGGATGTGGTTTTGTGAGCTTGTGATGAATTGCCGATCACATGTGTATGTGAATTTCTTTGAGAATTAAGCATAATTCGAGTTAAGTAACTAAAAAAGGCATTGAATTGGCTTATTTGTTTAATTTGCTAAGATCACAAGGAGCAAAGTACGGATAAAGGAAAGGCAAAGGTGGTTGAATAGCTAGTCAAAGTTGTTCTTCCTAAAGGAGGTAAGTCTTTAAGCAATTGAATTTTTGCTCGATATTACATGCAAATGTAACTTACGAAATTGCTAAGGACATATGGTTATGTGTTGCTACAATTGCCGAATGGACAGGGTGAGTTCCATGATTTTATTATATCTTCTAGATGTGATTTTGATGTATGGGATTGAGCTTAAAATATAAGGGAAGCTTGGCACTAAGTGTGCGTATTATTACAGCACTATGTGTGCGAAGGAGTAAGGCACTATGTGTGTGATTGCGGAAAGGCACTGTGTGTGCGAAATTGTTAACCGAGCACTATGTGTGCGATATCGGTCCTTTGGCACTGTGTGTGCGGAATGAGCATATGAGCATAAACTCTTTGAGGTACGAATGAGGCAAGTGTAAGTAATGCAATATACATGACACTTGAAATTATGTTAGATGTTGAAGTTATAAGCATATGATTAGTTAAATTGTGACTTGATAATGGACAAAAAGGCTACAAATTAGTTGTTGGAGCCTCAAATGGGAAAGGAGTAATGAGTAAGTTTATAAATGTCAATTAAGGATGATTTTGTATATAATTATATGTATGCATATATTTTTCTAATGTTCTCTAATCATTGCTCAAACATTTACTTTATCAGTTTTAAAACCTTTCTATCCAAATGATTGTTTCGTTCTATTGCTTAAGGCTTACTGAGTAATCGGCTCATTTCGGGTGTTCATCCATTTTGTTTTAGATCAAGGTTTTGCGTTGAAGCTCGGAGCTGATCTTTTGAAGTCATCACACCTATCAATCCTAACTTGGTACCGTTTTAGAAATTTTTAGTATAAATGGCATATAATAGCTATACTTAAATTTGTGTTCTTATGGTTTTGAACCTTTGTATATATTGCCATGAGAATGCGGCTAGCATATGGTGAGGACATAAGTATTATATAAACATAGCTCATCTACACTTATATGCGTACCTTACATTATTTTGTAACCGTTTATGTTTTACATTCCGATGCGGAATTATGCCTTGATGAATGAACATCTTTATCATATTTGGTTTGGGGTTGAATCGTCTGTGAATGATTGCGTTTAGTGACGTGGAAATTTAACAAAATTTTGGCTTATAACTTCATAGGATATTCGGTTAGGGAAGGAATATTTCAAACCTTGTGAATTGAATGATTTTAGTAAGCCATTCAAATGCATGTGTAGATTTCGATCGAAACCTTTGTAATGTGGGCTTTAAAAATAGAACTAATCCAGTATGTGTTAAGTTCCTTAGTAGGTATACATCATGTATGTTTTTAGTGATGAAAGGTATAGAATAAGTTGAGTTAACGAATAAGTACCTAGATCTCGGGATAGACACTTCTTTGTGTAATTAACGTAAATATGTTTCTATGTGTGCTCGTTAATGTGTGATCTGTCTAGTCTGAAATACTTTGTAACCCTAATCCGGCGTCGGATAGGGGTTAGGGGCGTTACAACTTTGTAAAAGTTGTGTGTCTACTAACAACCTTTCATTTTCTACCATGAATTTTCAATTTCCAGCATATTCATCCATGAAAAATTTTCCATACTTTGATAACTTTTCAAATCAATCCCAAATTTAGAGAGATTAGGTTATCTCGATCTCAAAATTATAAAAATTACTAAAAATGGGACATGAGAACTTATCAATTTAAGCTTGATTATTTTATTCTCTCTCTCCTAGGGTTTCCATGCAAATTGGGGAAGAAGATTATGATCATAAGATGATATTTCCATGTAATTAAATTATCATCTTTAATTTTTCTTGAATTCCAATTTAGTCCTTTTCTTTTTCTCAAATTCCATGGATGATTCACCCTAGATATTTTTCCCATCTTTTGGTTGATGGTCTAATTACCATATAAGAACCTTCAGTATTCAATATCATGGCTATTTAATCCTTTTATCCTCTAGCACTCAACTTTCACATTTTATGTAATTAGGTCTTTTTTCTAATTAATCACTAAATCGGTAAAATTTCCCTATCGATATTTTCATATGATTTTTCTACCATATCATAAATCATGCAATAATATTAAAATAAAATTTTCTTTTTATCTTGGATTTGTGGTTACGTAACCACTATTCCGATTTCACTAAATTTCAACCGTTACAACATGACCCCTAATGCTGCTATCTTTAAGATAATTGACAGAAGCTTCAAAACAAGGGTGAAAGTAAGAAATGGACACTTCATCAAAGTAGAAGGAAAAGGGGATGTGCTGATAGACACTTCTACAAGTACGAAACTTGTTTCAAATGTCTTGTTGGTTCCTGAAATTGACAGAAATTTGCTAACTATTGCTCAGCTGCTTAAGAGAGGATATTTAGTGGTGTTCAAGGGAAGCAATACCTGGTCAGTGACCGAAGTGGATCCAAGCTTATGTCAATGACCATGGCTGACAAAAGCTTTGTTGTGGACCAGAACAAATGCTCAGACAGTGCGTACACAACTGTTTTAGATGAATCTAAGCTATGGCATAGGAGATGAATCCAACTACAAGTCACAAACTCAGCTGACCAAAGGGGATTTGGTTGGAAACTTCACCAATTCAGTTGAAAAAGAAGAAGTTTGTAAAGTGTGTCAGCTAGGAAAACACTCTAGACTTCCATTTCCTACAAACAAAGCCTATAGAGCTTCTAAAAAGTTACAGCTGGTTGACAATGATGTATGTGGCCCCATGAAGACATTGTCCTTGAATGGTAGTAGCTATTTCATTCTTTTCATTGATAATTACTTGAGTTATTGCTGGATTTACTTCCTAAAACACAAGTTAAAAGTGGCCTCAGTTTTTTGGAAGTTCAAGGCTGTAGCAGTAACAGAAATAGGTTGCAAGCTGAAAACCTTGAGATTAGATAATGGGACAGAGTATACCTTAGCCATGTTTTAGAGTTTTTTGTGTTGAAGTAGGCATCAAACACTAGCTCCCCAACATCTATACACCACAGTAAAATGGTGTCAGTGAGAGAAAGAATAGAAGCCTGATAGATATAGCAAGATGCCTATTGTTTAAGATAAATTTCCTTAAGACCTTGTGGGTTGAATCAGTTAACACTACTGTGTACCTTCAAATCAGGCTCCCAACCAAGGCATTGGTTCAAAAAACTCTATTTGAGGCCTGGTTTGGATTTAAACCATCATTTGCTCACCTGAGGGTCTTTGGCTACATTTGTTATGCATATGTTCCTACTGTCAAGAGGGACAAGTTAGTCAAGAAGGCTCTACCTGGTAATCTGGTGGGCTATAGTAGTGTGAAGAAAGGCTACAGGGTCTTGGATCCTTCATCCAACATAGTCTTTGTGAGTAGGGATGTTGTATTCAATGAAAAGTCAGGCTGGAACAAGGATAAGAATAAGCTAGAGACTCCTGGTGAAGACCTTGTGACAAATCAAACTGAGGCTAATCAAAATGATCTTGAATTGGATATTGATGATGAACTAGTCAGGGGCACTAGTGTAATGCCCATTTTTAGTCTAATTAGAACAGTGATTTCAGGACCACAAATCTGAGGTTAAAAAATTTATTTTATTATTATTTAAAGTTCCACAGCATGATAATATGATTTTGTGAAATTTCCGTTAAGAAATTTTACTGTTTGAGTGCTTAATTTGATAAAAATGACTAAATCGCGTAAATTGTAAAAGTTGCATTCTATAAGCTAAAGGTGTTTAATAGCTATGAAACTTTAAAGTAAAGGTCCTTATGTGGTAATTTGACCAATTTTATATTGAGTGGACATATATGGACATCAGTTAAGTGATTTTAATGGTTTAATGATAAGGTTAAAAATGTAATTTAATAAAATAACTTAGTAAAATGATTAAACAACAAAAACTATCATCTTCCACTCATCTCTCCCACCAAAATTAAGAAGATAAAAACCTTCATGGATGCATGGTAGGTTCGACCAAGCTTGCAAGCTCAATTGGTGAGTGAATTTTGATCCGTTTTTAATTATTTCTATGTTTTCGAAATCGTTATAGCTCAATCTAGCTAGCCTATACCTTCAATTTCAAAATTGTTAAACTATGTGAGGTTTTCCATTGATAAGTATAGGTGTATTTTGATGTTTGGTGCTAGAAAATAAATGGTGGTTTATAGTTAAACAAGTTTTGTAAAGTGATTTTTAGTAAAAATGTAAATTAGGGATTAAATTGAGAAATATGAAAAATTTTATGGTTAAAATTAAAATAAATGAAAAACGTGGGCTGATATGCTAATAGGAGAAATTCGGCTAGCATGTGTTATGGTCAAATTGAATGAATTTGCACTTTTATGTGATAAGGACTAAATTGTAAACATAATGAAATATTAGGGGCAAAAGTGTAAAGTTGCCTCAATGTGTATTTTGGGCTTAATTGAATAGAATGATATTTTAATTAGATAAAATTTATTACATATAGATCAAGAAAAGTGAAACCTAAATTTAGATCTAGGAAAAGGCAAAGTTGCCGAATAGACGATCGTTTTCATACCAACGATATCGAGTTAAGTTTGTATAATTAGAATTGAGCATTTAAATATGACTTATTTGAAACGTGTATTTGATTTGAGAAAATAAAATTAAATGATCATTGAATGCATAAATGATAAAGTTCAAATAATACCGAGTCCTTTTTGAACCGTAGGAATTCGTAGGATACGAGTGACATGTCACTAGGGTTACCATTTGGTTGAGACCCTGCATGTGTTGTGAACTCACCACAGCTTGTATTAGCTTACCAATATTTCAGCTCGTAAGAGGTTACTGTTATTCAGCTCATTGGAGCTTGCTGTTACCCTAGCTTAGGAGGAGCTTATTGTTTTAGCTTGAAAAAGCACTTATGTACATGAATTGATGGATTACCAATTAGTACACTTCGTGTGTGCCACCCATGTATCTATCGATATTCTAAGTGCTTCAACGGGTAAAATTCTGTTACAGGTTATATGAATGAATATGAACTAGCATAATAGTTTTATGATTTACATGAAATTAAAGTTATATGATGTTTTAAAGTATGAAATGGACGATATGAGTACATGAAGCTTGAATGATTGTTGAATACATTCATATTGATTTAATAATTATATGTATATTACATGACTAACCCATTGAGAAGTATATGTGTTTAGGCATATGGCAAAATGGTTGGATTATACTATATTTATTTGCCTAAATTTTGAATAATTGGTAAGTTTAATTCTATTATACGAGCTTACTAAGCTTTATAGGTTACTCTATTTTCTTTTCTATGTTTTATAGTGATTCAGAAGCTCGCTCAATTCGGAAGTCTTTGGAGATCGCATCAACTATCCAGCTAACATTTGGTACTTTTGAACTTGTGAATTTGGTTTTATGGCATGTATAGGAGTAATGGTCATTTTGGTTTATATGTTAGTAATGAATTTAGCCATTTGAATTGGCTTGTAAATGTTTAATGTTTGGTTTTATGTATAGCGATGAGAATTGGCTTATTTTGGTTAATTTTGTTGTATACATATATGCAAATGGTTTTTGTCTTGTGTTGATAATTGCTATGACAATATTTATGATGAATGGTTGATATTAGGGAAATTATATGCTTGTGAGATTAGGCTAAATGATGCAAAATTGGAAGTGTTCATATTGATGATTTGAGATTATGAGTTTTGGTAAGAAATTGAATGGCTTAATGTGGTATTTATGTGCCTAGTTTTTTTGGTATTAATATGGTATGAAATATGTTTGGTTAAGGTTGGATGAATGCTTATTTATGCCTTGTTTAGAAGCCATTCAATTTGGTCTAAGTGTATGCAAATTTGGGTGGCAAGGTGGCTTGGTAAATAACTTATTTTTGTCCACATAGTAGAGACACGGGCGTGTGTCTCAGCCGTGTGTAACACACGGTCAGGTGACATGGTCAGGTGACACGGCCGTGTGTCCCCTATTGTTTGAATAGAAATCAAGTTAGTATACTCCACACGGCCCAGCGAACAGGCGTGTGACTTGGCCATGTGGAAAAAGTCAGTATACTCTATAGGTTTGGCATGGCCTAACACACGGCCTGATACACGGGCGTGTGAGGCCATTTCGAAAGGCATACGGGCTGGTCATACATGCATATGGTTGGTTGTGTGACCTAAGTTAATGATTTACACGGGGTTGGACACAGGCTGGGACACGGCCATGTGATCCCAATTCGAATGTCCACACGGCCTGTGACACTAGCGTGTCTTTGGCTGTGTGAGACACGCGTCCTTGCCACACAGGCGTGTGTCATCTATTTTGTGAAAAATTTTCTAAGTTTCTCAAAAGTTTTCTGAATTATCAGTTTAGTTTTGAACCCCTTCTAATGTATGTTTTGAGCCTCGTAAGCTCGTATTAGGGACAAGGTGATGACTTTGATTGATGTTTACTTGAAATTTGATATTGTATGAGAAATGAATGTTTAATTGTGAAATAAGTCTGGTAATGCTCCG
Source organism: Gossypium stocksii (assembly GCA_020496765.1). Taxonomy (NCBI): domain Eukaryota; kingdom Viridiplantae; phylum Streptophyta; class Magnoliopsida; order Malvales; family Malvaceae; genus Gossypium; species Gossypium stocksii. The sequence continues at coordinate 42,601,010 of CM035628.1, read as the reverse complement.
TAACCTTATTCTGGTGAAGGATACGAGTGAGGGGTGTTATATTTTTATTGGTATCAGAGCCACGGTTTAGTCGATACTAAGACTAACGTAGTGTGTGTGAGTCTAGCTATACAAGTCATATATAACCTGTGATAGTATGATATCTCCTGATAGTTTTAAAATGTGTTATCATATAGTAATAAATTCCAATCGAGCTGACTCCAATGATGTAGAGAGTAATGCATCAGCCTCCGTTCATAAAGTCGTGCCATCTGAATCAAAACCCGTGTCTGAGGGTCGTGGATGAGAGGCCAAAAAAGCCTTCTTCCAGATGATGAACGAATGGTTAACTGAGTTTGTTCAAATGAATCCAGCTGTTCAGCAACCTTCACCCCCATCTGTTTCCTAATCGATCCCCATAGCTTCTCAAGGTTTGGAGTCTTTTTGTTCAAACAAGCCATCTGTCGATAAAATCCAAAAGTATGAAACTGAAGAGTTTAGAGCTACTGTTGATGATGATCCTTAGAGGGTCGAGTTCTAGCTTAGGAATACTACTCGGGTATTTGATGAACTATCTTGTATGCCTGCGGAATGTGTAAAATGTGCTATCTCTCTTCTGAAAGATGCTGCATATTAGTGGTGGAATACTTTAATTTCTGTGGTATCGAGGGAACATGTCACATGGGAATTCTTTCAGACCGAGTTCAAAAAGAAATATATAAGCCAGTGGTTTATCAATCAAAAGTGTACAGAGTTTTTGGAGTTAAATTAGGGTCGTATGACCGTATCAGAATATGAAAGAAAGTTTGTGAGACTAAGCAAGTATGCCCGAGAATGTGTCTCCACTGAAGAGATTATGTGCAAATGGTTCAAAGACGGGTTAAATGAAGATATTAAATTCTTAGTCAGGATTGTTGAATTGAAAGAGTTTATTGTATTATTTGACCAAGCTTGCAAAGCCGAAGAGCTTAGCCGAGAAAAGAGAAAAGCTAATTCTGAAGCTAGAGATTCAAGAAAGAGATTTATAGGAAAGTAGCAGAATCAGATATAGAATCATATGTGGACCTAAGCCCAATGAAGCATCAGTAACAAGGGATAACTGCAAATGGAAAACCCTGCTCCAATCTAACTAATGCACTACTACGTCCCGCTAGTCGCCTCATATGGGGATAAAATCGACCCACCCAGTCAACACACCAAGCTTAGCACCGGTTGCGGTACTAAGTCAACAGGATGGCTCAAAGCCACAAAAGGATGGCAGAAAGCCATAGGTATCGCGGCAAGCTGCCAGTACACAGAATGGCTAAAGCCATAAATATTGCAACAAAGCTACCATTACACAGAATGGCTAAATGCCATAAGCAAGAAGGCTATAGGCCTCAATCAGGATGGCTACAAGCCATAATACTTCCTCCATCAATAATAACCCAACCCCATGCAGGATGACATGTCATAATATCATACGTGAATGCAAGATGTCATGCTCAAAAATCACAGTCAAATCACAGTACACATTAGTCATTTATCCCGATGGGTAAAATGACTATTTTACCCCATGATGGTATTTTGGTCATTTTATTAACTGTGGGGTCTCGGTACATATAACAACCCTTTGGAAGGTCTATAGTCATCTCAAACGACCTAGATGACCAAAGTGGTCATACCAGTGTAAATAGGCCAAAAGCCCATTACTCGGCCCAAGTGGGCCCACACCTTGTGCGGCCCATTTAGCCCAACTTTAGTCACAGCCATATGAACAACATAGCCTAATCCAGTGTTTAACACCTACCAAGGATGTAACACTCATGGTGGCCTCTACAGTCTAACTATAACACCCTGATGATTTGAATTTTTGTGTGTGCATGAAATAGCAAAATTGTGTGTTTGTTGTAGTGGCTAGTGTGTTTGGGCATGTTTGGGGGGTCTGGGAAGGCCTGGGTTCGAGGCTTAGCCTATGGAAAATTTTTACTTTTGGGCTTAAAGGGGGATATTGACGTTGGGTTGAAGTATTTTAAATTTTAGTGTGTGAATTATAACAGAAAAGAGCCTGCTGGCTCAAGGGTTAAGTAGCGCCTCTGGTAGGAAGGTGGACTTGAGTTCGAGGTGCAGGTGGAGCAAAAGGCGAGTTTATTTTTGCTCTTGTGCCATGGAAGTGGTGGTTTTTGACCGAAACTCCTTGGGATGGATTTTTGAATCGGTCTTGAGGAGCGTTTCAAGGGGAAGGTTTGATTGAAAAAATTTGAATCAGATTCAAACTCAGTTTTTACGGTTGGAGGAGAAAAATGAGGAGCAAATCAAGGTAATTTGAATGTGGGGGAAGGGAGGTGCCGAATTTAGATTGTGTGGCAAGGGGGATTCAGATTTTGTAAGTTGAGGAGTGTGTAAGCCCCGAATGTTAGTGTTCATTTCGAGGGTCTTGGTGTTCTTTTTCGTTTTCTTTTCTTGGTAATATCGAATCCTTCTATTCTTTTGTGTGTATGCCGAAATTGCAAGGTGACCTCTCACACACTTTAAGGCTTTTCCTTTTAGCCGAATCTACCTACCTCTTAATCTATTTTTCTTTTCCTTTTATTCATATTTCTTCTATTTCTCCTTCATTTGTAAAACTAGCCAATTGCCTCTTATTGCTTTTAGCCGATTACCCTCTTGTTGATAGCCGAATCTTGTTTGGTGTTCACTTGATTTCTTTATCTCTTCTCTTCTCTTCTTATCTAGTCTCAAAAGCCGAATATTTTGCATAACCCCTCTTGGCCGACTACATTAGCATTATCTACCCTTTCTCTTTTGGCTTTACCTCTCTTGGCCGAGGGTGCTAATATCATTTACCCTTTCTCTTATACAAAAGCCAAATACTCTTCTGACTTCTTCTCCCTTAATTTTGCATTACCCTCTTGGCCGAATACGTCATTGGCCTTTTTCTTTACCTTTTCTTTGTACTTCTAATTTCTTTGTCTTAGCCGATTGCACCCTTTTTGCTCTTCTACTATGTTGGCCAAAAAGTTCTTGGCCAATTACCCCTTGATGCAATTTGGGCGATTGCCAGGTTCGAGTCTTGGCTAAATATTTCTGTAAGTCATCTTCTCAAGGGTATCGATTTCTTTATTTATTCGAGGGTTAAAGGTATCCCTTTCTTCTCAATTACTTTTCGCTTAGATGTTGTCTTGTAACTCTATGTCTTGGCCAAATGTGTTAGGGGTTCGGATTCGTTGAGGAAGGTGTGGAGACGATACCCTATCGCTTTTAAGTGTTCACTTTCTTTATTTGCCAAGTCGTTGATTTTTAGTTCGAATCCGTTTCTTATTCAGTCTTAGTTAATAAGAGGATACTATTATGTTGGTTAAGGTTTAGAAGGTGACTTCAACCAAGGTTATAGGGGAGGAATTGATTTCTATTCAAGGTAAACAACCATTATCGTTTGATGGGTAGGTGTTGTGCGGGTGCATGTTTCTTTAGCGTTTAAGGTACTAACATGGGATTATGTTTGGATTTAGGTTGACTCAGTGAACTGTTGCTCATTTATTTCAATCAGGTGTGTTAACCACACTATTAAACTACGAAGGCAAAATGCCGAAGTGTCAAATGCCGAAAAGTTGACGAATCAAGCGTGTGGCCAGTTGGGCATATGAACACACATGTGATCGGCTGGGGCCATGGACTATGGCCTCACATTAGAAAATGGCCATCACGAATAGTTTCGTGAGATAGGCTGAAATGGGCCGAATGGGCCATGGGCCTGCTAGATAGGCCATAGCCCATATACGAATTTTTGGACTGTTTAGTTGTTTGTGTCACTAGATGATCATGGGCCTATTAATGGGCCTCCACATACTTAGGCCCACACTGAAAATGACTGAAATGCTTTAAGGGGTAGAATGACCAAAATACCCCTCGAGGGTAAAATGCCCGTTTTGACTTTGTGTGTTGATTGGATGGTTATATATGCTGTGAGATAATATATATGTTGATAGTTTCCATTATGATATAACATGACATTAATTATGTTGCATTGTATAGGGGATGGGTATATGCTTATGGAGGAAGTGTTCTGTACTAACAACTTTTGTAACAGCCCGATTTTTGACCCTAGTTCGAATAGTGGTTTCGGGACCACGAATCTGAATTAGAAAAATATTATTTAAATTATTATCAGTGTTTATTCTGTGTGAATTTACGTCTGTAAGAATTTCATGATTTAATTTTGTCGTTTAGGTGTCCGATTAAATAAAAAGACTTAGTCGCATAAAGTGAATATTAAGTGGTTATTTCTAAAAGGGCTAATTTGCACTTGGCTTTTAAAGTAGAAGCCTTTATGGAATAAATAGCCTAATATTAATGTGTTGGATGTTTGTGGACATGTTATAAGTGATTTCATAATTTATTAATTAAGGTTATAAAAGTAAATTAATAATTAAATTATATATATGTTATAATAACATAAAAAAAAACCATGTTTATTTCATCCATCTTTGACCGAAAACAAACACAAAGAAGAGAAATAAGAAAGCTAAAGAGTTTCGACCATGGCTTAGCAAAATTCAAGGTATTTTCTTACTTAGTTTTTGTTAATTTTGATATTTTGTGATCCTTGTTTAATTATCTTTAAAGACCATTTTGTAATTTTAGAAATGGTTGAGAGATTGAAATTCGGCCATGAATGGAAGTTTTTGAATCTTGTGTTGATGTTGGAAATTAAAATATAGATGTTAGATGTGTATATTTTGTGTTGGAACTTTATGTGATTTTTAAGCATAAATGGATTAATTGTTAAATTAGTAAATTGAGTAGTTAAATTTCAAAATTTAACAACTAAGGGTACTCTTGTGAATTAGAGGTATATTCGGCCTAAGTATATCATGGGTAAAATATATTTGCTTGATATTTTATGAAATTTGGACCAATTTGTTAAAGAGTAATTTGTAAAGGGCGAATGGGTAATTTACCTAGCTATGTGATTTTTTTTGAGTGAATTAAGTTGGTAATTAATTAAATAAATTCAACTTACTTTTAATTACCTCAAGATCAAGAGAGAGCGGACTTGGATCAGGGAAAAATGAAGTTAGCCGAGTAGCTGACATAATCGTACGAAATTTATTGAGGTAAGTTCTTAAGTCACTAAATGAGCTTGATTTCAAGTAGAGATAAAATTATGAATTGAATTGAAATGTTTGAGATGTATATGTGTTAGTACCGAATTATGAGATGATGTTAATGTACACTAGTTACGGTTTATACATGATTACCGATTAAGGATTTGATATTTGAGTTATGATATCCATGGCTAATGGTATTAGCCGAATTGAATTATTGGAGATGAACATGTCATTTCAGAATGTAAATTAAAACGTTGAATGGTTTATTTGTTGTATACTGAGGTAGTTGAAGGTAAATTATAATGTGAATAAGATATGTGCTATGTTTACCAAGTGAATGATGAATAATAATGAAATTAACTGTTGTGTTCTAGCTATGGTACTTAAATGTGCCGTGTTTGATTTTGTGTAGTTGAAATGTGGTATCTATGGTATTATTGAAAGTACCGATTGAATTATGAGGTGGAAAATTTATTAAATTGATATATAGATGGAATGTGCCAAATGTGAGTTGATTGGAAAGTGATTTATCCAAGTATTTTAGTTAAAACAGACTTTACGTCTAGCAGGCATTATGCCGGTGTTGAGAATTGGGCATAACGCCTAGCAGACCTTGTGCCAGTAATAAAAAATAGGGTAAAATGCCTAGCAGGCTTTGAGCCAGTGAACAGTATCAAGCTTTAAGCTTAAGAGGCCTAGTGCCTATGTGAATCAAATTGTTAAATTAAAATTAAAAAGGTGAGTGATTCAGATTAACTAGTATCAAATTCAGGTACGTTATATAGTTTCAAATTCTATTGCCAAAAGAGTGCATTTATGTAAATGAAATTATCTATTACTGAACAATGGGCAAGATTTAAGCATATGTGAATTAAGGTATTCGGTCATGTGATTATAGTTATGCGAATACGATTATAAACTAAGGATTTGAGACTTAATTTTTATGATTGACTATGTTGTTTTGGTATATTGAATGAAAGGTGAACTTGGGATGATTTGGTATATCTTAATGAATGTGTTATATGAAACAAATAGATCAGGTATGTGTCGATAGATTATTTTTTGGATAGTAAAGTGAGTATTGCTTGCTGAAAATAGACTTGTATCATACATATTGATATGTGAAGTATACGAGTGTGAGACGCAAGTATAAATTTGATAAGTAAAATTATGCGTATGAAATGAAGATAATGCGAAATACATACATATGTATGCTTATATAATTGTATATGGAATTGCCTTGAGATTAGAAAGTGAATATAGATCAATGAGAAATGTGGTTATACTTTAATGCATGCATATGAGCTTATTTCATGACACCTATATCTATGAGTTAAAGTGTGGAAGGACATGTGTTAATGTAATTTGGCTTGAATAGTTGCAAGCTGTCCACCTAAAGTAGTCATATGTGTCATTCGATCATGATTGTTTAATTAAAGAATAAGCACATAAAATATATGCAAATCACATGTTGAAATTTCATGATATGTTGGTTATGTATTATGTTTTAAATTTTAAAAATAAGTTGGTAATAATTGAAGTTGATCCTTTTGCTTCAAACTTACTAAGCTTAATTAGCTTACTGTGTATTTGCTTATTCTATTTTATAGATTTTGGAATTCAAGGTAAAAGCTCGGGAATCGTTAGCATCTCGTCACACTATTGACTGTTTTGGTATTTTATGTTTTAAGCTTAACTTATGGCATGTATAGGCTGAATAACATTTTGTATGATACATTTTGTTCATGTATATGTAAAAGCCGTGCGAATATGGCTTGTCTATTTTGTTAAGTGCAGTTTTATGTTATGATCACTTGTTGTGGATGTTATAATTATTTGAAGTGGAATGTTTAAGCTATGACTTGTTTTAAAATAAAATCTAGTTATATGTGTTCTTATGTACCTAGACGAATAGATGGTTATGAAATTAGTCTTGGCAGTGTCTTTTATTGCTTTGCAGGTTAGGTAATGAAAACATGATTAAGTTTGAATTGGTATGTTAATGTAATAATTAAAATAGTTGCAATGTATCATGCACATATGTATGTTTATAATATAATTATGCAAGGTGAATTATGATTAATGTTTTAATTTATATAAGTTCTTGTGATGGCCCATAAGTGGTGAACTGTCTGGTAATACCTTGTAACTCACTTTGGCTATGGATATGGGTATTAGGGTGTTACAACTTTGCTGCATTATCCCAATCGCATTTAGCCTAACATTCTGGCAGCTCTGCTACATTTTATCGATAGTGTCGCATTGGTACTACACTATGAAGTGTAGGGTTGGGTGGGTTGATTATATCCCCACATGGAGTGATGGGCTAGACGGAGATGCAGTGTAGAGGTTGGTTGGGTAGGATTTTGTATGCATGCTATATTGTTCTAAAATGGGCTTAGGCCCAGATTGTTTCTATGAATCTATTATGCACGGGATCACACACTGAATTTTCGTGGGATCACACACTGAGTTTTTGTAAACTCACTTGTCTACTTTTATTGTACAGGTAATCCTGAGGCATAGACAGTTTGGTGCTGCATGGGCCTTGGAGACTGTAACACCCCAAACCCGACCTAAAAGTTAGGCTCGAATCTAGCGTGCCACATTGAAGTGTTTTTCAAAAATCATGTTTTCATTGAAAACCCTTCTTGTTAAAATTTTTTTATAAAACCTTAGTTTGCATTTGATCAGTTCCAAAACATGGTTTATTAAAAAGATTATTCCATTTTTAAAACGTTATTACTTTTAAAATCTTAATTGTTACGGAAGCTTAATTTAAAATGGTTGCGAAAATGTGTTATTTTGAAACTAGTTGAACTTTTGGAAAAACCGTGTTCTACACTCAGTAATGTAACATAATAAGCAAGAACCTAACTTTAAAATCCAGAAATTATAAAGGCCTTATTACAACCTAGATCAAATTATTTAAAAATAAATAGTCAAAACAAAAGTAATAGCAGTGCGTGGCCTTCTCTGAGTCCTTCGCAGGTTCGATCTGTCCAAGGCTAAGGCTGGGAATTACCTGAAAAAATTTTAATAAATGGGGTGAGTTTATGAAAACTCAGTGTGTAACCCCCTTTCTAAAGTAACAGTTAGTATACAGAATTAAAAATAGTCTGGGCCAATGCCCTTCAATCAAAAACATAACAGTCCAATACAGAGCATAAGTGGGCCTAAGCCCAATACAACCATTTGGGTCTCAGTCCATAACAAAATCAATTGGGCCTAGGCCATATTAGAATTAGTGCATAATGAATTATGCGTGATGCATGCAAACCCATCCAACCAGCACACTACTCTGTCCAACCCTGCACAGTCTGTGGGGATATAATCAACCCACCCATCCAACGCACCAAGCTTAGCACCAGTTCGGCACTAAGTCAACACAAGCCATAATCAGGATGCCACAGAGCCATAATAATATGCGTGTAACACCCTACACCCCTGTCCGTCGCCGGATTAGGGTCTAAGGTATTACAAAATCAAAATACAACTACCGAGGTTCATAGATACAAAGCTAGACGTGAATTCACTGAGTTAAATAGTTGAATTTAACACTTAGGTTGGTTCGGTTAGAACATCGTATCTCATTAAAATCGTTCTATAAGCATACTAACAAATCTTTACCTTGTGACTACTAACAAATTGGCTAAATCGAACAAATTCAATAACCAAACATCATATTAGAAAAGTCATTGCATATTAGGTACTAACTAAATTTCATGCCACAACATCAAATAGTATGAGAATCACTCAAACCCATATAAGCAAACTCGAAGACTAAACAAGCCATTTTCGCATGGCTAGAAATATTTACAACTCAAAATGAAGTTTGATTCTACCGAAGGAAAATAGCCTATACATGCCATTGACCCAAAAAAATAACCATCAAATGTACCAAAATAACAGTGATAGTGTAGGTGATTAAGGCTTCAATCCTCGAGTCCGTAGCTTCCAAAATGAGATCTATAAAACAGAGGAAACAAGGGAAGACGGAGTAAGCATTACAATGCTTAGTAAGTTTTGAGCAATGTCACAGATAAAGCATTAAATTCTAACATAGTTGATCATATCTTTGTTTCCCTCTCCTTTTTGGGTAAGTCACCCTTTTTCCAAACATAGACATTCACATCACATACCAAAATGGATAGCTTCCACTCATAGTAAGTTCACATAACATATACATGTCACAAAAAGTCACATAACATTTCACATAGGCCAACTGTACTTTGATCATATTAATAATCTCATTTTATGTACACATATGAAATCACATAATGACCTTAGTATTCGGTCCAAAATCCAGCTTGCTTATAAGCCAATGGTACATACCTGTATAGCTTAACACTTTCAGCGCAATTCATTAGCGATCGTTACCTTGAAGACCATTAGTCTTAGGCTTTATTCTCATCATCATCGAGATCTTTAGCTCGGATAAACTCTATACATAGCCGTCGGGTCTCTACCCAGGACATAATCTCCGCATATAGCCTTCGGGTCTTAACCCGGACGTCATCTCTGCATATAGCCTTCGGGTCTTAACCCGGACATAGTCTCCACATATAGTCAGCGGAACTTAAATCCCGGATTCGCATCACAAATTCTCATACATATATATATATATATTCGCATGTAGCCGAGTTTCACATAGCCAGATTTATTTGCAATTCAATCAATTCATGTGCATACAAACAGATAACATGCTTCTCGACTTTAAATCATAAATGTACATATAATTCAAAACTTATACACGTATACTCTTCTTTTCTAGACTTTCGGCCCAAAGATCAAACATACATGAGCAATGCATTTCAAATCTCATTTCGGTCCTTTTTTTTTTCTCTATGAGCCATTCGGCTATTTAGCAAACATAAATAAGGTGTCTTTCTCAATGGGACATCATTCAAATATCAGCATGTATGTCATGGCATTTTAACTTAAATACCAAATTCGATTACTCAAAACTTACCTTGAACTTTCACGAGGAATTACGGGTTGGCTATTCGACCACTTTAGCCTTCCCTTTATCCAAACTCGTCCCTCTATGCTCTTGAGCTAAATAAAACATTTAATTCTATTAATCCTTATTCAAGCACCTCAATGAATCATTTACACTCATAGTCAAATCATACATGCATATTCTTCTCATTGCAACACACATGGACATTGGAGCATTTCACATACATATCATAAGTCACAACAAGCTGATTTTCTGAGCAGCATTCAATAGTTTACTCATAACTGGAGCTACGAAACTCCAAATGTAGTGCTGTCAATTTTTCATGAAAATAGACTCATTTATATTTAATCCATAAAATTTTCATAATTTTTGGTTTGGTCAATCAATACCAGAATTTTCTTAAAGTTTCCCTATTTCACTGCTTGATTGGACTGACCACTCTATACCACGAACCAAATTTCTCCTTGTACAGAATTCCAAATATGTCCTCACCTATTTTACTTGAAACTAGACTCATTAAGGAGTCTAAGCATATAAATTTTATCTCATAAAAATTTTTATACAATTTATAGTGATTTTCCAAAAACAGAGCAGGGGACTTCGAAGTTAATCTGACACTGTCTCACTCTACTCTAAAAATCTATTTATCGGAAATTCCTTTTCTTGCAAGGTTTCTTTTATAAGAAACTAGACTCATTAATCTTCAATCACACAATTTATTCAGCCTCTAATTCAACTCGCACAATTTATGGTGATTTTTCCAAAACACGTTACTGCTACTGTACCAAGCAGATTTTTATACAAAATCCATTCTTTAATGTTCTTATGCACATACTTAAAACATAGCATTTCCTAAGGCACCATTTAGAGTAGTCATTGCTCTTAACACCATACACATATTTCATATTCATTACATCCACAATCAAATCAATATCACCAAGTTAACCGAATGCATGCATATACACATAAGGCATTTAGCAACTTCATTCATCTTTGTTCATTCAACAATTTTACAACTAAATGCTTGAGTCCAAAATTGGAAATCATTGGCACAAGGATACACTAGCCGAATGTTACTCAACATGAATCAAAATTTCAACCGTCCCAATCAATCAAGATAACACATACTAAGTTCATGTATAATTTTTTTTTCCTTAGCCAATTACTTAGTGAACTTATGAGCAATGTTCAATTAGCTCATGTTGCAAAATATGTATCATAATTTCCATAATCAATTTATCAAATTCAAGATCAAAATACAATCAAAAGCAAAACAACTCAATCATTCAAAGAACCGAAGGTCCCTTAGGCTTTAATCCTCTCTAAAATTCTAATCTTACTAATTTGAACTCACAAATCCAACCCTTATGAATTTTAACATCATAGAGTCTATTAACAAGCTTTAATAAGCTCTTAAATCTCAAAACAAGACTTCCTAACCAAAGCTTGATATGGCCGAATGCCTTCATCCTATAAGGCTCAAGAAATTTTCACATTAACAAAGGAGAGGACCCTTAAACAAGCTCAAACAACACCTATCTTCCATTATTTAACACAAGCATTAAGGAAAGCATAATTTACCCTACACTTGGTCATGGCCGAATATTCCATCTTGTTTATCACACAAAGGTTTCATGTTTTACAAAGCTCAATTTCTTCAACAAAAATTTTCAAAACATCACCAAGGAAAACATGCATCATGACCGAATGCTTCTAGCATTTAGGGCTCGAGAAATTCAAACATGGACAAGAAGAGAGCTTCAAAACCAACTAGATTTCATGAAATGCAAAGAAAATCATCTAGAAATTGTACCTTAATCAAGATTTCCCCCAACCAAATTGCTTGAACCCTATTTCTCTTCTCCCTTAGTCAAATTCGGCAATGAAGGGAAAAAGATGAACAAAAATATTGTTTTTACCATCTTTTTCTTATTTTATTAACTATATTATTTCTATTTTATGACAACTTATTTTATTTAATATAAACAAATTTATTTTCATCATTATTATTATTAATTAGCAACAAACAAAGCACAAAATGACAAACAAGGTCATCATTACCATCCACTATCATAAAAGTGGGTAATTTGACATGCAAGTCCCTTATTTTGCATGCATGCATTTATTAGTCATCACACATCTAGCTAGTTTACTTTCAAAGTTCACAACTAAGCCCTTTTAAGTGAAATTCAAATTTATAACTCTAAATTGACACACCAAACATGTCACACATGAATTAACACATATTATAGGCATCTAAATGAACATTAAATATATTTTATGCCTCGGTTTTATGGTCCCGAAACCACATTCCGATTAGGGTCGTTTTAAGGCTGTCACAATGCGTGGCACAAAGCCATCGATAACTGGTCTATAATCGACACAAAGCCTATGATATCGGCACAAAGCCTTCGGTAATGGCACAAAGCCCATAGCATCGACACAAAACCCACAATAATGGCATGAAGCACACAATAATGGCACGAAGCCCACAATAACAGCACACAGCCTTCGATAACCTAATCGACACTCAGCCATTGATCTGTCCACAGTCGTCTCGGGTGACCTATGCGGCCTTATCAAATCAATACAGATGTACAGCTCTTAAGCCTTTGATGGGTCCACAGTCGTCTTGGGCGACCCGTACGACCCTAACAGATCAGATTTTCCTCCGTACAATATCCCAACCCATACAATATGTTATATATGCAGAATGTCATGCTTAGTCATACAATCACAGTCTCATCAGTCGAATCATAGCCATTCCATCACAGTCAAACTAGTCAAATTCACAGTCTAAGCCAGTCATATACCCACAAGGGCAAAACAATCATTTACACTCTAAAGGCAAAATGGTTGTTTTACCCTACAGAGGTATCTCCGTAATTCTACCCTACAGGGGTATTTCGGTAATTCTACCCTATAGGGGTATTTTGGCAATTTTACAAATTGAGGGCATTTTGGTAATTTTACAACTCGAGGGTATTTCAGTAATTTTACAAATTGAGGGTACTTTAGTAATTTTACAAATTGAGGGTATTTTAGTAATTTTACAAATTAGGGATAAAACGATAATTTTACAATTAAGGGTAAAACGATAATTTTATAAATCAGGGGTAAAATGGTAATTTTATCCCTTAGGGTTATTTTGGTCAATAGCTATGTTACGGAGTTTCGGTACCTAAAATGACCTCTTAAAAGGTCTATCATCGCTTTGAGCGACACGGATAATCTATTTGGCCAAAACAGTGTTTATGGGCCCAAATCCCATTTTGGGCTTAAGTGGGCCTACACGCTCGTGTGGCCCGTTCGGTCCAATTCCACATACAGCCTCACGAACCTTATCATCTAATCTAACCAAGGTCACTTACAGGGTATTCTACCCGTATGGGCCCGTAAGCCCATTAGGCCCGTTTCGGCCCATCGAGTCCTATAACGGCCCAAGTGCACGAAATACACACGATAGTGTCAACGGACTTTTGCCCATAATTTGTGGGCTCGGTTTGCCCCACAAGTGTTCACACGCCCGTAAGGCCTTGAATACCGACGTTATGGCATTCTAAATTTTCAGCTTTTGCCAATCAACAGTCGAATCATTGCGAAATACATTCCTTCGGCTCATTAGCCGATCAACATTAAGAACAGTGTATACGAATACACACACTTTTGGCTTTACAATCGACTATCAAAAATAGCATACAAATACACACCTGCAATAAGTCTATTGTCACAACACTTCCGAGATCAAACATATATGGCGCAGAATGATCCACCATTAGTCATATTCGTGGTAAATCCAAACCAAAGTTGTAACGCCCCGATTTTTCAAGTTTTGAATTTATGCTTGGATTAAAATTTTGCTTGGCTTGATGTGTTATAGTGATGTGTTGGGTGTTTTTAGTGAACCCATAGAAGGCCTAAGTTTAAGATTAAAGTTTGGCAAATTTTTATTTTTGAACCGTAGGAGAGAAGGGACCTAAGCTAGTTGGGCTTTTAAATTAATATTGGGGTTTTAAGACCCAAGAAAGCCTATGGTAAAGTGGCAAGGTAGCGCCACTTAGAGCTTAAGGAGGTGGCGTGTCAAGGCTTGTGAGGGAGTTGAGGTTTGAATCCCTTGATAAGCAAGTGTTGTCTTATTTTTATGCTTGTACATGGTAAGTGGTGGACTCCAAGTGAAATACTGAAGGAAGAAGTTTGAAATGCGCATGGAATTGGGTGAGGAGTGATAAGGGGGAGGTTATATAAGAGGAAATTTAGGAATTTTGAAAGGAAGCTAGAGTTGGCCGACTAGAAGACTTTGGAATTGCAAGTTCGGCTAGGGACCTTAGGCATTTGCATTTTTGGTATTGTTGTATGTATGTGCCGATTTCTTTTGTTGCTTTTCTTTCGGGTTTTGTTTTGGTCATTTGCTTGGTGGGCGAATAGGTTTAGTCTTTTGGGGGGATCCTTGTTCTTTCTTTTCTCCTCTTCTTAGTGTTTTAAAAGCTGAAATCCCGAAGTTGTTAGCTCTCTTTTGTCGATTTACCCAAAGCTGAACCCTTTCATCACTTTTCTTCCAAAGCCAAACTGTAACACACCTAACCCGTATCCGATCGCCGGATTGGGCTAAGAGGTATTACCGAGCTAAACATTTCACTTACACATTTACATAGACATAGATTCGTTAACATTCATAAGTACGTTCAACACAATCAAAGATCGAAAGTTGGAACTTATAGTGATATTCAAGATATGTGCCATAATCGTATGGCTGAAATATTTACAAATACAAAATATCGTTCACAACAGTCTACTTTATACATGCCATATCAACTCCAAAATATAATAGTACCAAAACGATAGATAGTGTGACGAGTTGCTAAAGATCCCCGAGTCCGTGGCCAAAAATCAACAATCTATAAAACCGAGAAACAAAACAACAGAGTAAGCTTTCATAAGCTTAGTAAGTTTTAAGCAATACAAACGACTAAACTTATCATCAACTAATCATTCAAATTCTTAAAAACTCATTTTAAGATACTTAAGCACTTAGCCAAATATACACATATACATAAGGCAAATTTAGCATATATTTTCACTTGAACTAAAACTCATAACATATAATTAAATCACATACTTTCATATAGCATTATACATTGGCCGAATGTATCACCATCACATTTGTAGACATAGCACTCATTCACATATACATCAGCTTGATACTTATAATTCAATCAAAATTAAATTCTCATACGAGTACATGATACATACCTAGCCAACTTAATGTATTGAACATATTCAATTTGGGGTTTAATTGCGAATTCCCAAAATCTTAAACTTTGCTCAAATCACCAGCAGGACTTTTAGCTCGGATATATTACCAGCACGAAGCCTGCGGGACTTTAAGCCCGAATATATTACCAGCACGAAGCCTGCAGGACTTTAAGCCTGGATATATTACCAGCACGAAGCCTGTGGGACTTTAAGCCCGGATATATTACCAGCACGAAGCCTGCGGGACTTTAAGCCCGGATATATTACCAGCACGAAGCCTGCGGGACTTTTAGCCCGGGTATATTACCAGCACGAAGCCTGCGGGACTTTAAGCCCGGGTATATTACCATTTACTATACATTCGGTTTGATATAAGTAAACACATCAAGCTCATATGCACATATCACACACTTAAATTTCATTTCATAAAAACCATTCGACCACATTATGTACAATACACTTCACATTTGGCTTTACAGAATTAAATACAATAGAGTTTTATGCACATCTCTCATACTTTGACTTCATTTCCTAATATCATCGAATCACATCACATATACATGAATTACTCACATTTCATTCTATCACATACTTGTCCTCAACGCATATAAATATATGTATTTACACGTTCATTCCAAAAACATAATACAATTCTTACTTAAAGCCTCTATGTTCCATTCGGTTTTAAGCTAGATATCACATCTTGTCATCTAATTTCATCTTAGGTACAAAATCACATTAGGTCTATAAAGTAAATTAATTCAAATACTTAAAACTTACCTTAAAAGTTGTTGAATGATTGAAAACAGCTATTCAAGCATTTTAGCTTTCCCCCTATCCGAATTTGGTGTCCTTGGTTCTTGAGCTAAATTAAACAAAGTTTACCATTCAATAATCCATTACTAAAATCACAAGGTTATTATTATTTAACCAATCTATGCACAACCAAATATATATATATATAATTACCACTCATTCACAGGCATCTCAATAACTTAAGCTTACATTCGGCATTTTACACCCAAAAACAATATCCATAACACATTTGATACTAGTGTGACAGCCGTAATTTGACCCTAGTCAGAAAGTGGTTTCAGGACCACAAAACCGAGACACAAAAATAATTAAATGCTATATTCTATGTCTATTATTTAATAAAAATGCATGTGTGAAATTTTGATGCTTTGATTTTGTCATTTGAATGTGAATTTGCTTAGAGGGACTTATATGAGAAAATTTGAAAATGTGTGAGGTCAATTGAAGTAGCCAAATAATTCATGGATTAAAAAATGGGGATTTGCATGTCAAATTCCCCATTTTTAATCATAGTGCCGGCCATGAAAGTATTAGGTAAGTAAAATATACATTTTATATTAAAGAAATTTTGGCATAAAATATTATTTTAAGTAATAAAGATTAATAAAATAAAATGATGGTGAAAAGAACAATGTGGTTCATCTTTTTGTTCTTCCTTAGCCGAAACTTAGTAAAAGAAAAGGGGGTATTCATTCGTTCATCTTGTCCAAGCAATTAAGGTATGATTTTTGCTTAAATTTTTATGAATTTGGTGCTTTTGAGTTGGTTGATGAGTTCTTTACATAGCCCATGTTAAAACTTTGAGTTTGATAATGGTATATGCATTCGGCCATGGAAGGAGTTGAGAGAAATGGTTAAGTTTTGATGCTTTAAAATAGAAAATGATTATGGTATAGGAAGGAGCTAATGAAAATTTGTTTTGGTGCTTTAAATGGATGTTACATTCGGCCTTGGTATATATTCATAAAAAGGATTGGTTTTGATGTTAATTGATATAAATATATATAGCAATCGTGGGGGTAGAAGGGTTGTTAAATTAAGAGATTTAAAATTTGTTTAGAAATTGAGTTAAGAATTGATAAGCTAGTTAAAGGTAATTTATATGGTCTATGAGGTTCGGCTTTGATTGTTATGTGTTGGATCTTGTAATTGCCGAATTTGTTCATGAGGTGAATGAATGGGATTTTATTTAAATGTTTTTATGTTTAAAATTGAATAATGTAGCCAATGATGCTTTCGGCAATGCTTAGTATGTACTAATTGGTTGAGGTAATACTGTCATGTAATGAGGTGTGATAATTTGTGAAAACTTAAGCTAGATGTTATGAAATAATGCACTTGTATTATAAATTTTTAGTAGGAGTTCAAATAAGCTTATAATAAAAAAATGGCTGTATGAGACCAAGCAATGTAGATGAATTGATTTTGTTTTGTTGTTAGAATATATGTGTATATATATAAATACATTTTATCGAATGTGGTGTTTTATTCAAGGAATGATTTAATTGAGTGAATATAAAAGCTATGAGCATTCAGTCAATTAGTATATATGTTGTATATTAGGATTTGGTTATGTGTATATATATTCGGCCATGAAAAGAAATGTATTGAATGGTTGGTAAATTTCAATTGTTGAGGTTGATGAGAGTGATATGAATCGGGTAGTATAGAAAATATAAGTTAATACTTGATTTTTTTTGAAATGGGTGCATAATTGTTAGCCTTGGTATGCAAGAGTGCCGAATGTGATTCTAACTAATGAAATAAATAAGTGATGTGCAATGAGATGATAAAAGAGAAATGGTTCGAATTAATGCATGTATAATGTAATAGAAAATTCAACATACCGTATATCCCATGGTGTATGAAATTTTCATTAAATTGAATATTAGATAAGTTTAGTAAGGTGATTAAACTAGTTAACTTATTGATTTAGCTCAAGAGCCAGGGGAAAGCTAAAAGTGTCGAGTAGTCGATCGGAGCTATTCGTCTAATAAGAGGTAAGTTCTAAGCAATTAAGTCTTAGATCTCTATGTATGCCTAGAGTACATGTAACTTATGAATTGAAAGCACTATGTGTGCGGATTTAGAGGCACTATGTGTGCGAATTTGGAGGCACTATGTGTGCGGATTTGAAAGCACTATGTGTGCGGATTTGGAGGCACCATGTGTGTGGATTTGAAAGCACTATGTGTGCGGATTTGGAGGCACCATGTGTGCGGATTTGAAAGCACTATGTGTGCAGATTTGGAGGCACTATGTGTGCAGATTTGGAAGCACTATGTGTACGGATTAGTAAGGCACTATGTGTATGGGTTGACATGGCACTATGTGTGCGAATTTCTTTGACCGAGCACTATGTGTGCAAAATTGGTTGATAAATCAAAAGGTGTAATAATTGAATGAAGATATAGAGCTATTGAGTGAAATAAGAAATTGGACATGTGACTCGCATATGCATGAACACAATTATTTTGTCATGGTTTGATACTTGATGAAAAGATTTAAGACATGTGGTTGTATGATAATTTGATTGAACAAGAATGACTTGTATTGTACTTGGATTAATATTCTAAGTGATATGTGGCATAGATTGGCTCAGCCATGATAGTTGATATTACAAAGGAATATTACAATAAATAGATGCCTATTAAAGTGATATAATAAGGAATTAAATACAACTTCAAAACTTGAATTGTAATGTTGGCCTTTCTATTTTTTTTATTTTGATATTAAGTTAATGGTTATATTATATTGCTTATAACTTACTGAGTTCAAAACTCATTTGGTGTGTTTAATTGTCTCTTATTTAGATTTCTTTTGATCCGTTGTAAGCTCGGGACTGTCATCAAAGTCATCACACCTGTCTGCAACGTTTGGGTACCTCGTTTTGTTAGTCTTGAGCATAACATTTTGGCATGTATAGACTTTATTTTTGGGATGTCGATGATGTAATGTTTCCTTTTGTATACATGGCCATGCGAATATGGCCTAAGTGTTAAGATTTCAAATGTGGTTATGTATGCTTTATAAATCAACTTTTTTGTTTTAAGTGAATCATTACTAAGTAGATAGGTCACTTAAATTACACTTAGAAGATGGGATCATGTGACGTACTTCATATGATGCGAATAGGCTAGGTATAAATGGTTCAACATTCGACTATGAAAATAAATTACCAAATGAATAGTGATCTTCTTTTTATGATACCTATATGAGTAAGGCATGCTGAAATAGTTTCACAGAGGGTAAATTAATAACTTGAAATTTATATTTTATTTTAATTGCATGAATTGATAAAATGAATATTCGGTCTTACACTTTGTTTGAAGGTATGATTTGGTTTGGGTCCATTCGAATTGGAATATTTTTGTGACTGCTGAATGTATTAGTGAAAGTTTGCATAAGAATTAGTTTAGTAATACCTTGTAATCCCTCCGACGATGGGAATGGGTTAAGGGGTGTTACAACTAGCACTTAGTACCTCTAATAATTTACTAATTCATGATCACATTCGGTACATGGTAGATTTATATCTATCTTAAATCTTACAACTAAATTATACATACTTCATTTAACTCATTTGGCCATTATCAAAATAATTTAACAAACCTTAAAAAAAATCCAATTATAACAATATATAATTCAAAACATTTAACAACACCTAAAAGTCCAAAGCCGAATGTTTATTAATCACTTCCTTAGTTCTAGATTCGGCAAACACATATACAATTACCAAAACTATTAAACTCAATTCATATAACATCAAGCTCATTTCTAAATCATCCAAGGCATATTCGGGTAATATAGAACAAAGTTAGCATTTATAACCAAATCATCAACTAAAATCACATTTGGTAATATACCTAAATAATCTCAATATTTAACAACATCTAAAACTAATTTACTTGAGGTTTCATGAATTATCCAAAATGGCTGAATACCATTGAATTTCTAAAATCATTTCTTATCCAATTTGAAATAAACTAAAAACTCACATATCAACTATGACCAAATTAATTCATCAAAGCATCAACCTTTCATACAATTCTTTCATGGCCGGTTATAAAATTCTTTTTCAAACAAATGCCTTCATACTACCCTTTTTCCTTAATATTTAACAAAAACACCAATCCTTCATGAATTTCATAAAAACCAAAAGTAAACACTCAATTTAAAACTCAAAAACCCAGTTTTTCAAGCTCAATCACATATACAACCATTTCCCATCTAAAATCATCAAAACTTCAACCGAATTCCCATTCCCAAACATGACCGAAAGCTCATCAAAGCAAAGATTTAAAAATTTAATACATGGGCTAAGCTAAGGACTCGTCATTAACCTTAATTTTCATAACTACTAAGAAAAATTCAAGAACACATACCTTGAATTTAAGCAAAGTTTAAATCCAAAAACCTTGGCTTCCTTTCTTCTCTTTTTCTTTATGGTTTCGGCATGAATGAAGAATAAACATAAAAACATTGTTTTTATCTCCACTCACCCATTTTAATATAGTTTATTAATTAACAAGCATTTTAACTATCATGAATTTATAATATAAAATGCATATAATAATATCATTAAACTCCCACTACCATACACACTAATATATGGTTTAATAACCATGCAACACCTTAAAATTTTAAGGCTCTACATTCGGCCATCAAGACATTTGACCCTTTTATTTTCCAAACTTCACAAACAAGTCCAAATCAATGAAATGCACATATCAATAATCAAATTCTCATATTAATTTAACAAACATGCAATTTCACATATATTAAACACAAGATATAGCATTCATGTACTTTTCTGACTCGGTTTCATGGTTCCTAAACCACAGTCTGACTAGGGTCAAATTAGGGCTGTCACAACTCTCCCCCACTTAGAAATTTTCATCCTCGAAAATCTTACCAGCGAAAAAAATTAGGATATCGTTCTTTCATAGAGTCCTCAAGGTCCCAAGTTGTAACACCCCAAACTCAGCCTAGACGTTATGATCAGATCTGGTGTGTCACACGATCCTAAAACTGAGTTTACGACCCTTTTAGTCTTCTTGTGTCTTAAGTGAGGTTTGAATCAAAAGAGTAAGTTTGTTAACACCAGTTTATTAATCCTTTAAGTTACCCATATTATTCACTCGTTGAGTTTTGAAAACGTTCTTTAGATTTTGAAACCAGCGCAGCCTAAACTAGTGATTCTATAAAATGTAATTTAATCGTCAAAGAAAAATTAAACCAAATAAAAACTTAGATAGCGGCCTTATTACAAAATAAAACCCAAAAATAACTTAATAATAAAATACTTTAAACAAAATGAAAACCAGTTCTGCAGATGCAGTGGCCACTCCGAATCTCTCGCAGCTCCAAGCCCACTATGGTTGAGTGTTACCTGCAGAGATTAAATAAAAGGGGGTGAGTTTGACAACTCAGTGTGCAACATTATCTCAACCATAGGCCAAAACAGATCAAGCTTCAGAATCAGATTAGTTGGGCCTTGGCCCATTACAGAAATCAGGTTAAGCCCATAGGCCCATAACAGATACAGATCAGATATAATATGCAAACAGAAACCCAACCCAGATCCATCCATAACACCCCCGTACCAGCCTTACACCATGTGGGGAGACTACTCGACCCACCCAACCGCTACACACCACAGATAATTGCAGCGAGGCTGCCAGATATTGTGGCGAGGCCACCAGATTGCAGCGAGGCTGCCAGATAATAATGTGACAAAGTCACCAGATTGCAGCGAGGCTGCCAGAACGCTTTCTCCATCATAAACCCATACCCCATGCAACAGATATATACATACTAGCATGCAACATATAGCATCTCATACATCAGATATGCTCACATTAAATGGCAACTCATGCAGATACATAAAATCATACATTTCATACAGAATTGACCCTAGGGGTATAATAGTCTTTTTACACCTAGGGGTATTTTGGTAATTTTTCCTACCTAAGGGTACTATAGTCCTTTTTCATATTTTCAGAGATTTTATGCATGTTCAATTGGTTATTAGTCCATAGATATTCACAGAAGTCCCTTTTAAGCTTAATTTCCACTTTGGCCCTTTTTAGCCTAAAACCCCTAATGGGCCTTACTGAGTCCATTATCATCTCAAACCTGTTAAGTCTAATTTTTAGGTTTAGCTTACCAACTTGACCATGTTTTTATTAACCATGTCACCAGAAAGCCTATAATAGTCACTTTATCAATTTTGGGCTCAGAAGCCCATTGGGCCCATCTTGGCCCATTGTAACCCCACTTACCGAAACATTCAGAATTGCACCTTCTGCAATTCCTCCAACACCGAATTCATAGTTAAGCCTAATGGAGTAAATGGTTACTCCCAAATATCATACGAATGCATTTTTGGTCACTTACACCAGATGTCGGTCACTTTATAGCTTTTTCGGCTTTTACCGTTTTCAGTCTAAGAATTGGGATTAGTTACACACCTGTTAACGGATGGAACGACGACGGAATCCACGTACGAAGTGCCCTTTTCGGTTATGGACTAGATCGAAATGTCCAACTGCGTTAATCTACACTAACCTCCTTTGCTGCACGTCTCTTGTCCACACGATCTAAGTCCCAAACCACAGCCGTTCCCTTTGTAACAACGAGGAAGAAAGGGTTGAGAATAGAGAGGATTCAGCCAAGCACAATGAGTTTCGGTCAACAGAAGGTTCCGCAAAGAAGTAGAATGAGAAGAGACGATATTTTTAATAAAAGAAGGTGAATTCAGCAAGTTGAATATTTCGGCTTATGGAAGGTTTTGATCAAATGAACATTTGGTTTAGGGCTTGAAGAAAAGAAGTAGGAGAAAGCTTTAGTTGATTCGGCCAGGAAGGAGGCAACAAGGTAGGTTTCGGTTTGTGAAAGCAAGACGAGAAGAAGATGAGAATAGAAGAAGGAGAAGACAAAGTGTTGCCAGACAGAAGTAAAAGTTTCAGCAGGAGGTCTTTTGGAGTGTGGAATTCGGCAATTTGGTTTAGATAAGATGGGAAAGAATGACCCTTAATTCACTAGACAAAAATGACAAAAGAGAAAACCTGCTCAACTAAGGAAATTGGCACCCAAAAGAAACTCTAATGCCGATTGTACCTTACCTATGCTATTGCCGAAATCACACCATGGAGAATCCCTTGTTCGGCCACTTCTTTCAAAATTTGAAAGCTCCTTATTTTACTCCTCAACCTCCTCCACGATTTGCTCCCTTGACCCATTCAAATCTCCTCCAAGCAGAGTTCAATTCTGCTTCAAACTCTTACCTGCTCAAGCTCAAAAATAAAATGCCCTCCTTGCCAACTCTGGAACTTGAACCTTGGACCTCCAAACTCATTTAGGCGCCACCTTTTAAGGAGTCTAGTGGCGTCTCCCTTGCCACTTTACCACTGATTCATTTGTGTCTTATTTCTCACACAATTTCTTAAGACCCTTACTTTCAATGATCCCCTATCTCCTAAGCTTAAAATTCAAAATTTTACATAGCTCCTAACCAACACATGGGCCTTCGATAGGCCCATTAACACACCCCAAACATGCATTACACACCCAAATACTAGAATTTAAACATTATATCAGATAAAGAACAATCTAAGAAAAACCCAAAAATTGGGGCGTTACAACTCTACCCTCCTTAAAGAAATTTCGTCCTCGAAATTTACCTTATCCAAACAAATGGGGATATTGTTGACGCATTGCCTCCTCTGGTTCCCAAGTAGCTTCCTCTCTGCCATGATTACGCAAAAGTACCTTTACCAATGGGACTGATTTTCTTCTTAGAACCTTTACGTCTCGATCCAGAATCTGCACCGGCTCTTCTTCGAAAGTCAAGTCAGGCTGTACCTCTACTTCTACAACTGGTAGAATATGAGTAGGGTCAGAACGATATCGTCTTAACATGGATACGTGGAACACATCATGGATTCTATTTAACTCTGGAGGTAATTCCAACTGATACGCCACCGGACCTATTCGCTTAAGAACCCGATAAGGCCCAAATAAACCGCGGACTTAGCTTGCCTTTCTTACCAAATCTTAGTATCTTCTTCCAAGGCGAAACCTTCAGAAAGACCATGTCACCCACTGAATATTCAATCTCCTTACGCTTCAAATCCGCGTAAGACTTCTGTCGATCAGATGCCTCTTTTAACCGATCCCTTATCATCTTGACCTTCCCTTCAGTCTCTGCTACCAACTCAGGTCCAAGAACTTGCCGCTCGCCCAATTCGGTCCAACAACTAGGTGAACGACACTTATGCCTATACAGTGCCTCATAAGGTGCCATACGGATGCTAGCCTGATAACTGTTATTATACGCGAACTCTGCCAACGGTAGATAATCCTCCCAACTGCCTTGAAAGTCGATAACACAACCCCTTAACATATCTTCCAGAATCTGAATAACCCTTTCTGACTGACCATCAGTCTGAGGATGGAAGGCTGTGCTAAAATTCAGTCGCGTTCCCAATGCCTCATGCAACTTTTGCCAGAACCAAGATGTGAATCTAGGATCTCGATCAGAGATAATAGACACTGGCACCCCATGCAGTCACACAATCTCTGCCACATACAACTTGGCTAACTTCTGAAGCGAATAATCAGTACGTACAGGGATGAAATGAGTAGATTTAGTCAACCTATCTACAATCACCCAAATCGAGTCCTTCTTTGACGGCGTTAAGGGCAATCCACTTACGAAATCCATGGTCACCCTTTCTCACTTCCAGAGTGGTACCTTCACTGGTTGTAGAAGTCCAGAAGGTAACTGATGTTCAGCTTTCACTTGCTGACAAGTCAGACACTTCCCAGCAAATTCCGTTACCTCTCGCTTCAGTCCAGGCCACCAATACAACTCCTTTAAGTCATGATACATCTTATTACCTCCAGGATGCATAGCACACCATCCTTTATGAGCTTCATTCAGAATTGCTTGCCTCAAATTGGAATCCTTAGGCATACAGATTCTACCGTGGAAACATAGAACACCCTCACTGTTAAGTCCAAACTCAGAAGTACTCCCATCCTTAACCTGCTGAAATCGAGAAACCAGCGACTCATCCTTCGACTGCTTCTCCTTAATCTCATCCACCCAGGTCGGTCTTACTTGGAATTCTGCTAACAGACTACCATCATCATACAGACTCAAACGAGCAAACATAGCTCTCAGATCAGATACAGTTCTACGACTTAGGGCATCAGCCACCACATTAGCTTTGCCTGGATGATACTCAATCGCACAATCATAATCCTTAAGCAACTCAATCCATCTCCGTTGCCTAAGATTCAGCTCCTTCTGAGTCAACAAGTACTTAAGGCTCTTATGATCTGTGTATATAATACACCTTTCTCCATACAGATAATGTCACCAGATCTTAAGTGCGAAGATTACTGCTGCCAACTCCAAATCATGGGTAGGGTAGTTCACTTCATGAGGTTTAAGCTGTCACGAAGCATAAGCAACCACTTTACCCTCTTGCATCAACACACACCCCAACCCAACATGTGATGTATCACTGTACACGATAAAATCTTTCCCAGACTCTGGTTGAATCAGTACAGGTGCTTCGGTCAGAACCTTCTTTAGTTTCTCAAAAGCTTCTTGCTATTGCTCGGTCCAAGTAAATGGCACTCCTTTCCTTACGAGTTTTGTCAATGGCGCTGCCATCACAGAAAATCCTTCTACAAACCTTCTATAGTATCCAGCTAAACCCAGAAAACTTCGAATTTCTGCCACTGACCTCGATGGTTTCCACTCCAGAATTGCTTCAATCTTTCGAGGGTCTACCTTAATCCCCTCAGCAGATACAACATGACCCAAGAAGGTTACCTCTCTCAACCAAAACTCACACTTACTGAATTTCGCATAAAGCTCCTTTTCCCTTAACACTTGCAGCACAATACGGAGATGCTCATCATGTTTCTCCTCAGATTCAGAATAGACCAAAATATCGTCGATAAAGACGACCACGAATCGATCCAAGTATGGCTTGAACACTCGATTCATTAGATCCATAAAAGTTGCAGGTGCATTGGTCAACCCAAATGGCATAACCAAGAATTCATAGTGACCATAGCGAGTTCTGAATGCTGTCTTGTGAATATCCACTTCTTTCACCCTTAACTGATGGTACCCAGATCGAAGGTCAATCTTGGAGAATACTGAAGCTCCTCTAAGCTAGTCGAACAGATCATCGATTCTTGGCAACGGGTACTTATTCTTAATCGTCAGTTTGTTCAACTGCCGATAATCGATGCACATTCACATTGACCCATCTTTCTTCCTCACGAACAGAATTGGTGCTCCCCACGGAGACACACTTGGCCTAATGAAACCTCTATCTAACAGCTCTTGAATCTGTGCTTTCAACTCCACCAACTCTTTTGGTGCCATCCTACAGGGTGCAATGGATACTGGTGCTGTACCAGGCAACAAATCAATCCCAAACTCGACCTCTCGATTCGGAGGCAAACCTGGAAGCTCTTCGGGAAAGACATCTTGAAAATCTTTAACGGTTCTAACTTGATCCATAGCTAGTTCTTCAGTTTCTACTTGACCTACGAATGCCAAATAAGCCGCACATCCTTTACGAATCCACTTCTTAGCTCTCAATGCTGACACCACATTGGATAAATAATCTCCACGTTCACCTATCACCATAACTTCCTCATCCTCTGCAGTCTTTAGCCTCATTCGTTTTGCAGCACATCCAAAGTAGCCCTATGCTTTACAAGCCAATCCATTCCCAAGATGAGATCAAATTCTCTGAAAGGTAGCTCCATCAAGTCTCTAGAAAAGATTTTTCCTTGAGTCTCTATAGGTACGTCTCTATACAGTTTATCTACCCTAACCGAGTGACCCAAAGGACTTAATACAGATACCCCACTTACTGTCTCCTCAGAACGCACTCCCAGCAACCCAGACATGGCACATGCAACATAAGAATGGGTAGATCCAACATCTATCAACGCAGTGTATGGCATACTAGAAATCAAAAATGTACCAGTTATGACGTCTGGAGCATCACCCTCCTCTCGGTGACGAGCTGCATAAACTAATGCTGGTTGACGAGCCTCAGCAAAACCAGCACCCCTGCCAGGCACTCCTCGTCCTCGACCATTACCATTTCCGCCTCTACCTTGTCTACGACCTCTCGGAGCTAGTGGTCCACCCCTCACTGGTTGAGCAACCCTTTGAGCCATAACTTGTCCTTGATCTGGTTCTTCGGGACAGTCCTTAATCCTATGCCCCATCGACCCACATCGAAAACAGGCTCCAAAACGTTTCCGACACTCGCCCATATGTATCTTACCACAACTCCTACAACCCTGCGGTCTGACAGCATTCATTGGCACCGCTCGCACTGGTTCTGCCACTCTTGCTCTCTTAACATTCCTATTAGCCCCACCTGATGGTCCAGAATCCCTCCGAAAGCGGTTTCTATCCTTTTCGCGATTCTGTCTCTCGGTACACTTTACTTCCTCAGCTATCTTAGCTTTCTCAACCAAAGCAGCAAAGTTACGCTCCCTCTGCGGAGCAATCAGTATGCTTAGTTCATCTCTCAGACCATCCTCGAAACGTACGCTACGCTCATATTCAGTAACAACTATCCCAGAAGCATATCAGCTCAGCCTCAGAAATTCAGCCTCGTACTCAGATACTGTCCTACTTCCCTGAACCAAATTTAAGAACTCTTTCCTACGGGCGTCCACATAGCTAGCCCCAACATATTTTCCTTTAAAGGCTTTCTTAAATAGCTCCCATGTTACCTCACCATCTGAAGTTCCATCTCTTACCGTGAGCCACCATTAATAAGCTTCATCTCTCAGCAACGATACAGCTCCCTTCAGCTTCTGCTCCATAGAGCAGTCCAGATCATCCATAATTCGCTCTGTGGCCTCCAACCAATACTCGGCCACATTTGGGGCTACACCAGACACGCCCCTAAAGAATTTCACCCCATTAGCTCGGAGTCGCTCAGAAATGGATCCCCAAAATCCATTACCGGTACTTGCCCCAGCAACCCTTTCCAGAACTCGAAGCATCGCTTGCGATAGGGCGTCGTCCCCAACACCTCGATCATGGGACTCCACTTCTGTTGCCGGTGGTATCGGTATATCAGCTGCTGGCGCATGACCCGAAGATGAAGTTTCAGCTCGTGCACTACCTCGGCCATGTCCACGGCCCCTACCACGAGCTGCTCGCGTACTCATTTCGTATTTTCTGTTTTAGAAATTTTAATGAGTCAGATTAATATTTCAGTGTTTATTACAGATGTCTTATGAATAAGTAGCATTTCAGAGGTTATCTTCTTCCGCGATAGCCTAGCTACAGTTTCAGTCCACCTATCAGAGTCTCTATAGTTTCAGTAATACCCTAGCTAAAGTATCAAAATAGAGTCTTTAGTCAGGCATATAATCAGAATTTTTAGAAACATCAAAAAATTTTAGAAAACTTACAGGCTTGGGCCGGAGATTCGGTGTGCCACTCTTTAGAAAGATTACTTAGGAAAACCTGATTTATTCTTTGAAAATAAATCATTTATATACAAAAGAAGTTCATCAAAACAGGCTCCAATTAATTTTGAAAACAATTGTTGAAAACATGACCTTTCGAAAATCTTTGTTTTGATTGTTTGAAAACTTCCATTTTTAGACCCAATCCACAGCCGAGTCGTTGCACCTTGGCTCTGATACCACTAAATGTAACACCCCAAACCTGGCCTAGACGTTATGATTAGATCTGGTGTGTCACACGATCCTAAAACTGAGTTTACGACCCTTTTAGTCTTATTGTGTCTTAAGTGAGGTTTGAATCAAAAGAGTAAGTTTGTTAACACCAGTTTATTAATCCTTTAAGTTATCCATATTATTCACTCGTTGAGTTTTGAAAACGTTCTTTAGATTTTGAAACCAGCGCAGCCTAAACTAGCGATTCTATAAAATGTAATTTAATCATCAAAGAAAAATTAAACCAAATAAAAACTTAGATAGCGACCTTATTACAAAATAAAACCCAAAAATAACTTAATAATAAAATACTTTAAACAAAATGAAAACCAGTTCTGCAGATGCAGTGGCCACTCCGAATCTCTCGCAGCTCCAAGCCCACTATGGTTGAGTGTTACCTGCAGAGATTAAATAAAAGGGGGTGAGTTTGACAACTCAGTGTGCAACATTATCTCAACCATAGGCCAAAACAAATCAAGCCTCAGAATCAAATTAGTTGGGCCTTGGCCCATTACAGAAATCAGGTTAAGCCCATAGGCCCATAACAGATACAGATCAGATATAATATGCAAACAGAAACCCAACCCAGATCCATCCATAACACCCCCGTACCAGCCTTACACCATGTGGGGAGACTACTCGACCCACCCAACCGTTACACACCACAGATAATTGCAGCGAGGCTACCAGATATTGTGACGAGGTCACCAGATACAGATATTGTGGCGAGGCCACCAGATTACAGTGAGGCTGCCAGATAATAATGTGACAAAGTCACCAGATTGCAGCGAGGCTGCCAGAACGCTTCCTCCATCATAAACCCATACCCCATGCAACAGATATATACATACTAACATGCAACATATAGCATCTCATACATCAGATATGCTCACATTAAATGGCAACTCATGCAGATACAAAAAATCATACATTTCATACAGAATTGACCCTAGGGGTATAATAGTCTTTTTACACCTAGGGGTATTTTGGTAATTTTTCCTACCTAAGGGTACTATAGTCCTTTTTCATATTTTCAGAGATTTTATGCATGTTCAATTGGTTATTAGTCCATAGATATTCACAGAAGTCCCTTTTAAGCTTAATTTCCACTTTGGCCCTTTTTAGCCTAAAACCCCTAATGGGCCTTACTGAGTCCATTATCATCTCAAACCTGTTAAGTCTAATTTTTAGGTTTAGCTTACCAACTTGACCATGTTTTTATTAACCATGTCACCAGAAAGCCTATAATAGTCACTTTATCAATTTTGGGCTCAGAAGCCCATTGGGCCCATCTTGGCCCATTGTAACCCCACTTACCGAAACGTTCAGAATTGCACCTTCTGCAATTCCTCCAGCACCGAACTCATAGTTAAGCCTAATGGAGTAAATGGTTACTCCCAAATATCATACGAATGCGTTTTCGGTCACTTACACCAGATGTCGGTCACTTTATAGCCTTTTCGGCTTTTACCGTTTTCAGTCTAAGAATTAGGATTAGTTACACACCTGTTAACGGATGGAACGACGACGGAATCCACGTACGAAGAGCCCTTTTTGGTTATGGACTAGACCGAAATGTCCAACCGCGTTAATCTACACTAGCCTCCTTTGCTGCACGTCTCTTGTCCACACAATCTAAGTCCTAAACCACAGCCGTTCCCTTTGTAACAACGAGGAAGAAAGGGTTGAGAATAGAGAGGATTCGGCCAAGCACAATGAGTTTCGGTCAACAGAAGGTTCGGCAAAGAAGTAGAATGAGAAGAGATGATATTTTTAATAAAAGAAGGTGAATTCGGCAAGTTGAATATTTCGGCTTACGGAAGGTTTTGATCAAATGAACATTCGGTTTAGGGCTTGAAGAAAAGAAGTAGGAGAAAGCTTTAGTTGATTCGGCCAGGAAGGAGGCAACAAGGTAGGTTTCGGTTTGTGAAAGCAAGACGAGAAGAAGATGAGAATAGAAGAAGGAGAAGACAAAGTGTTGCCAGACAGAAGTAAAAGTTTCAGCAGGAGGTCTTTTGGAGTGTGGAATTCGGCAATTTGGTTTAGATAAGATGGGAAAGAATGACCCTTAATTCACTAGACAAAAATGACAAAAGAGAAAACCTACTCAACTAAGGAAATCGGCACCCAAAAGAAACTCTAATGTCGATTGTACCTTACCTATGCTATTGCCGAAATCACACCATGGAGAATCCCTTGTTCGGCCACTTCTTTCAAAATTTGAAAGCTCTTTATTTTACTCCTCAACCTCTCCACGATTTGCTCCCTTGACCCATTCAAATCTCCTCCAAGCAGAGTTCAATTCTGCTTCAAACTCTTACCTGCTCAAGCTCAAAAATAAAACGCCCTCCTTGCCAACTCTGGAACTTGAACCTTAGACCTCCAAACTCATTTAGGCGCCACCTTTTAAGGAGTCTAGTGGCGTCTCCCTTGCCACTTTACCACTGACTCATTTGTATCTTATTTCGCACACAATTTCTTAAGACCCTTGCTTTCAATGATCCCCTATCTCCTAAGCTTAAAATTCAAAATTTTGCCGAGCTCCTAACCAACACATAGGCCTTCCATAGGCCCATTAACACACCCCAAACATGCATTACACACCCAAATACTAGAATTTAAACATTATATCAGATAAAGAACAATCTAAGAAAAACCCAAAAATTAGGGCGTTACACAAGTAGCTTCTTCCACCCCGTGCTTGACCCACAACACTTTCACTAACGAAATTCTCTTATTCTGCAACTCTTTCACCTCGTGAGCCAAAATACGAACTGGTTCCTCTTCGTAATTCAAATCAGATTGGATTTCAATATCAGATGGACTAATCACATGTGAAGGGTTGGATCTATAATGTCGAAGCATCGAGACATGGAAAACATTGTGAATCTTTTCAAGTTCAGGGGGCAAAATCAATCTGTACACTACCGGCCCAACTCGTTCTGATATCTCATATGGTCCAATGAACCTTGGACTCAACTTGCCTTTACGGCCAAATCTAAGCACCTTTTTCCAAGGTGAAACTTTAAGAAACACTTTGTCTCTGAGTTGATACTCAATGTCTTTCCGTTTCAAATCCGTATACGATTTCTGACGATTTGTCGCTGCTTTTAAACTTTCACAGATCACTTTTACTTTCTGTTTGGCATCTTTAATTAAATCAACCTTGAAGATCTTATTTTCAGTGAGCTCTATCCAAAACAATGGTGTACGGCATTTACGACCATACAAAGCCTCGTAAGGTTCCATCTTGATGCTCGATTGAAAACTGTTGTTGTGTGCAAACTCAATCAAAGGCAAATATCATTCCCACGACCTACTAAACTCAAGGATGCAACGTCTCAACATGTCCTCGAGTATCTGAATTACCTGTTCTGTTTGACCATCAGTCTGGGGGTGAAACGCGGTGCTAAAATACAGCTTGGTACCCAAAGCGTCTTGTAATTTCTTCCATAACCGCAATGTGAATCTTAGGTCTCTATCTGACACAATAGAAATAGGTACCCCGTGTAATCTGACAATCTTGGAAACATACAACTCGGCTAACTTAT
This sequence comes from Gossypium stocksii, assembly GCA_020496765.1. Classification (NCBI taxonomy): domain Eukaryota; kingdom Viridiplantae; phylum Streptophyta; class Magnoliopsida; order Malvales; family Malvaceae; genus Gossypium; species Gossypium stocksii. The sequence continues at coordinate 42,568,608 of CM035628.1, read as the reverse complement.
CAAGTGAGTACTCCGCACGTACGGGAATAAAATGAGCTGACTTTGTCAATCTATCAACAACAACCCATATTGCATCTTTCTTGCTTGGTGACAATGGCAACCCAGATACAAAATCCATCGTGACTTGATCCCACTTCCACTCTGGTATCATGATCGGCTGAAGTAACCCCGAAGGCACTTGATGTTCCGCTTTCACTTGTTGACATATCAAACACTTCGATACAAAGTCAGAAATGTCTCGTTTCATACCATGCCACCAATACTGACGTTTCAAGTCGTTGTACATTTTTGTACTACCCGGATGAACTGACATCCGACTGTTATGAGCCTCGCTCAAATCATCGGAATAATTTCTGAATCTCTAGGAACACATAGTCAGTTTCTGAACCTCAGACAGTCATTGCTATCGATCATGAACTCTGAATTCTCATTCGAAACACAAAATGCTCATTTTGCAACTAAATCATCATCAACCTTTTGAGCTTCACAAATTTGTTGTATCAATAACGGTTTAGCTTTTCACTCCGCTACTAACACATTATCGGCAGACACGGACAAGTGTACATCCATCGCTCGCAAAGCAAACAGTGATTTGCGACTTAAAGCATCAGCAACTATGTTAGCCTCTCTCAGATGGTAATCAATGACAAGCTCGTAATCTTTCAACAATTCCAGCCAACGTCTTTGTCTCAGATTCAAATCTCTTTAGTCATCAAGTATTTGAGGCTTTTGTGATCAGAATACACATGACACTTTTCCCTGAACAAGTAGTGGCGCCATATTTTCAAAGCGAAAACGATAGCAGCTAACTCGAGATCATGGGTCGAATAGTTTTTCTCGTGTGGCTTCAATTGTCTCAAAGCATACGCTACAACTCTGCCCTCTTGCATCAACACACAGCCCAAACCATTTAGAGATGCATCACTGTAGATCACAAATTCTTTACCGGATTCATGCTGAACTAACACTGGAGCTTCGGTCAAAAAGGTTTTCAGTTGATCAAAACTTTTCTGGCACAGTTCTGACCACTCAAATTTAACATCTTTCTATAACAGTTTCGTCATCGGTGTTGCTATCATCGAGAAACCTTTCACAAACCGTCTGTAATAACTAGCAAGTCCCAAAAAGCTCTGAACTTCTGTAACATTTCTCGGAGGCTTCCAATCGAGTATAGCTAAAATTTTGCTCAGATCAACCCGAATACCCGATGCGGATACAACATGCCCCAAAAAGCTAACTTCCCTCAACCAGAACTCACATTTACTGAACTTCGCATATAGCTTCTTATCTCGCAAAATCTGCAATACCAACCTCAAGTGCTCGGCATGCTTAGTTTCATCGCGTGAGTAGATCAAGATGTCATCTATAAACACAACCACAAACTGATTCAAATACTGTCTGAAAATCTGATTCATCAAATCCATAAATACCGCAGGGGCATTAGAGAGCCCAAACGGCATCACAAGAACTCGTAGTGATCGTACCTCATTCTGAAAGCTGTTTTAGGTATATCTGAGTCTCGAACTCGCAACTAATAATAACCCTATCTCAAGTCTATCTTCGAAAACACTGAGGCTTCTTTCAGTTGATCAAACAAATCGTCGATTCACGGTAATGGATATTTATTCTTTATCGTTACCTTATTTAACTGACGATAGTCAATGCACATTCTATGGTTCCGTCTTTCTTTTTCACAAATAGCACTGGTGCACCCCACGGTGAGAAACTTGGTCGAGTGAAACCTCTATTTGTCAATTCTTGCAACTGAGATTTCAATTCTTTTAATTCGGTTGGTGCCATACGATACAGAGCTATCGAAATCCGTGTAGTCCCTGGTACAAGTTCGATGCCAAGCTCTACCTCCCGAACAGGTGGTAATCTCGGTAATTCATCGGGAAAAACATCCGGATACTCACAAACCACTGGCACAGTCTCAAGTTTCTTTTTTGACTCTCTACTATCTAGTACGTATGCAAGATATGCTTCACACCCCTTTTTCACATATTTCTGAGCCAACATCGAAGATATTACTGCCGGTAACCCATTCAAGTCAGTAGACTCAACTCATATTATTTCATCATTCGAACACCGTAAATCAATAGTCTTTCTCTTGCAATTCACAACCACGTTGTGTACAGTCAACCAATCCATACCCAGAATAATATCAAATTCATCAAATGGTAAAAGCATTAGATCGGCCAGAAAACAGGAACCTCGGATTATCAGGGGACACTTTTTACACACTTTGTCAACTAGTACATAACGACCCAAAGGATTCGACACCCAAATCACAAAATTAGTAGACTCAACAGGTAGAGTCTTACTGGATGCCAAATTTTCACACACATATGAATGAGTAGAACCAGGATCAATCAAAGCAATCACATCAGTATCAAAGAGAGCAAAAGTACCGGTAATAACATTTGGCGAGAAGCATCCTCACGCGCGCGTATAGCATAAGCTCTAGTAGGAGCACGAGCCTCCAATCAGATTGTAGTATCTCTAGTTCCTCTCTAACCGCTGCTAGCATTTCCCGTATTTCGAGGTGGTCTACCTCGTGCTGCAGTAGTACTAGGTTTCCCACTCTGATTCACATTCATCTCCGACAATCTCGGACAATCCTTAATAAAGTGGTCGGCAGATCCACACTTATAACAAGAGCAATCATGAAATCTACAGCTTCCCGAATGCCATTTACCACAATACTTGCCCTCAGCTCAGTCCTAACAATCATTGCGAACACTGGTAACCGAAGTGGCCCGCGTACTCACAGGGGGTCGGTCATGGTCTCATTTGGAAAAGCCCGAAGTATTCTTGGATCAGCCCAGATCATCTCGAAATTTCTTCGTTGACTGCTGAAAAGATTTTCCCGAAGATCTCTTATGGAACTCTCCAGCTCCAACATCAGCTTTTCTTTTCTCTCTACTGAGTTCTTCGGCTTTACAGGTTCGCTCGACTAGTACTACGAACTCCCTGATTTCTAAAATGCCAACAAACAGTTTTATGTCTTCATTCAATCCATCCTCAAAATGTTTACACATTACAGCTTATGAGGAAACACATTCTAGAGCATATCGGCTAAGTCTCACAAATTTACGTTCATAATCAGTAACTGACATGGAACCCTATTTAAGCTCAAGAAATTCCTTCCATTTCTGATTGATGAATCTCTGGCTGATATACTTTTTGCGAAACTTGGTTTGGAAGAACTCCCAAGTAACCCGCTCTCTCGGTACAACAGAAACCAATGTATTCCACCAATAGTAGGCAAAATCACGTAACAGAGATATGGCACATTTTAGGCATTCATCGGGTGTGCACGACAGTTCATCGAACACTCGGATGGTGTTATCTAACCAAAACTCAGCCTGCTCAGCATCATCACTATTAGTAGCCTTAAACTTGGTAGGCCCGTGCTTCCGAATTCTATCAATCGGGGGCTTGCTCATTCTCAACTGATCAATTACCGGAGGTACCATAGGTGCAGGGGGTGTATTAGTCAGGAGTGGGGGTTGTGCAACAACCGTATTTGTTCGAATGTATTGGTTGAACCAATCATTCATCACATTATAGAAGGCTTGTCTAGCCTCATCATTCTGATTGCTTGCATTAGGTTGAGAGTCCAACGTGCTGTCCCGTGTGCGGGAGCAGGCGTTACACTCTCGACATCATCAGCTACCGCTCGATCGGGATTCAGTTCCATTACTATACGAAAACACATTTCAACTGTCAGAAATCATCACAATATCGTATTAACACTTAATGGCATGTATAGCTAGACTCACACACGCTACGTTAGTCCTAGCATCTACTAAACCGTAGCTCTGATACCAATAAAACGTAACACCCCTAACCTGTATCCGATCGCCGGATTGGGATAAGAGGTATTACCGAGCTAAACATTTCACTTACACATTCACAAAGACATAGATTCATTAACATTCATAAGTACATTCAACACAATCAAAGATCGAAAGCTAGAACTTATAGTGATATTCAAGATATGTGCCATAATCGTATGGCTGAAATATTTACAAATACAAAATATCGTTCACAACAGTCTACTTTATACATGCCATATCAACTCCAAAATATAATAGTACCAAAACGATAGATAGTGTGACGAGTTGCTGACGATCCCCAAGTCGGTGGCCAAAAATCAACAATCTATAAAATAGAGAAACGAAACAGCAGAGTAAGCTTTCATAAGCTTAGTAAGTTTTAAGCAATACAAACTATTAAACGTATCATCAACTGATCATTCAAATTCTCAAACTCTCATTTTAAGATACTTAAGCACTTAGCCAAAAATACACATATACATAAGTCAAATTTAGCATATATTTTCACCTGAACTAAAACTCATAACATATAATTAAATCACATACTTTCATATAGCATTATACATTGGCCGAATGTATCACCATCACATTTGTAGACATAGCACTCATTCATATCTACATCACCTTGATACTTATAATTCAATCCAAATTAAATTCTCATACGAGTACATGATACATACCTAGCCAACTTAATGTATTGAACATATTCAATTTGGGGTTTAATTGCAAATTCTCGAAATCTTAAACTTTGCTTAAATCACCGGCAGGACTTTTAGCCCAGATATATTACTAGCATGAAGCATGCGGGACTTTAAGCCCGGATATATTACCAGCACGAAGCCTGCGGTACTTTAAGCCTGGATATATTACTAGCACGAAGCCTGCGGGACTTTTAGCCCGAATATATTACCAGAACGAAGCCTGCGGGACTTTAAGCCCGGATATATTACCAGCACGAAGCCTGTGGGACTTTAAGCCCGGATATATTACCAGCACAAAGCCTGCGGGACTTTAAGCCCGGATATATTACCAGCACGAAGCCTGCGAGACTTTTAGCCCGGATATATTACCAGCAAGAAGCTTGTGGGACTTTAAGCCCGGATATATTACCATTTACTATACATTCGGTTTGATATAAGTAAACACATCAAGATCATATGCACATATCACACACTTAAATTTCATTTCATACAAACCATTCAACCACATTATGTACAATACACTTCACATTCGGCTTTACATAAATAAATACAATAGAGTTTTATGCACATCTCTCATACTTTGACTTCATTTCCTAATATCATCAAATCACATCACATATACATGAATTACTCACATTTCATTCTATCACATACTTGTCCTCAACACATATAAATATATGTATTTACACATTCATTCCAAAAACATAATACAATTCTTACTTAAAGCCTCTATGTGCCATTCGGTCTTAAGCTAGATATCACATCTTGTCATCTCATTTCATCTTAGGTACAAAATCACATTAGGTCTATAAAGTAAATTAATTCAAATACTTAAAACTTACCTTAAATGTTGTTGAATGATTGAAAACAGCTATTCGAGCACTTTAGCTTTCCCCCTATCCGAATTTGGTGTCCTTGGTTCTTAAGCTAAATTAAACAAAGTTTACCATTCAATAATCCATTACTAAAATCACAAGGTTGTTATTATTTAACCAATCTATGCACAACCAAATATATATATATATATATATATAATTACCACTCATTCACAGGCATCTCAATAACTTATGCTTACATTCAGCACTTTACACCCAAAAACAATATCCATAACAAATTTGATACTAGCACTTAGTACCTCTAATAATTTACTAATTCATGATCACATTCGGTACATGGTAGATTTATATCTACCTTAAATCTTACAACTAAATTGTACATACTTCATTTAACTCATTCGGCCATGATCAAAATAATTTAACAAACCTTAAAAAAATCCAATTATAACAATATATAATTCAAAACATTTAACAACCCCTAAAAGTCCAAAGCCAAATGTTTATTAATCACTTCCTTAGTTCTAGATTCGGCAAACACATATACAATTACCAAAACTATTAAACTCAATTCATATAACAGCAAGCTCATTTCTAAATCATCCAAGGCATATTTGGCTAATATAGAACAAAGTTAGCATTTATAACCAAATCATCAACTAAAATCACATTTGGTAATATACCTAAATAATCTCAACATTTAACAACATCTAAAACTAATTTACTTGAGGTTTCATGAATTATCCAAAATGGCCGAATACCATTGAATTTCTAAAATCATTTCTTATCCAATTTGAAATAAACTAAAAACTCACATATCAACTATGACCAAATTAATTCATCAAAGCATCAACCTTTCATACAATTCTTTCATGGCCGGTTATAAAATTCTTTTTCAAACAAATGCCTTCATACTACCCTTTTTCTTTAATATTTAACAAAAACACCAATCCTTCATGAATTTCATAAAAACTGAAAGTAAACACTCAATTTAAAACACAAGAAACCAAGTTTTTCAAGCTTAATCACATATACAACCATTTCCCATCTAAAATCATCAAAACTTCAACCGAATTCCCATTCCCAAACATGATCAAAAGCTCATCAAAGCAAAGATTTAAAATTTTAATACATGGGCTAAGCTAGGGACTCGTCATTAACCTCAATTTTCATAACTACTAAGAAAAATTCAAGAACACATACCTTGAATTTAAGCAAAGTTTAAACCTAAAAACCTTGGCTTCCTTTCTTCTCTTTTTCTTTATGGTTTCGGCTTGAATGAAGAATAAACATAAAAACATTGTTTTTATCTCCACTTACCCATTTTAATATAGTTTATTAATTAACAAGCATTTTAACTATCATGAATTTTAAGAAAAATTCAAGAACACATACCTTGAATTTAAGCAAAGTTTAAATCCAAAAACCTTGGCTTCCTTTCTTCTCTTTTTCTTTATAGTTTCGGCTTGAATGAAGAATAAACATAAAAACATTGTTTTTATCTCCACTCACCCATTTTAATATAGTTTATTAATTAACAAGCATTTTAACTATCATGAATTTATAATATAAAATGCATATAAAAATATCATTAAGCTCCCACTACCGTACACACTAATATATGGTTTAATAACCATGCAACACCTTAAAATTTCAAGGCTCCACATTCGGCCATCAAGACATTTGACCCTTTTATTTTCCAAACTTCACAAACAAGTCCAAATCAATGAAATGCACATATCAATAATCAAATTCTCATATTAATTTAACACACATGCAATTTCACATATATTAAACACAAGATATAGCATTCATATACTTTTTTGACTCGGTTTCGTGGTTCCGAAACCACAATCCGGCTAGGGTCAAATTAGGGCTGTCACACGAACCAAGTATCTTCCTCTTCTCTCTTCACTTTTCTCTTCTTCTCCTCCTTTTCTCCACCGATTGAAGTAACCACCCTCAAAGCCTTGCTAGCGAATTGCTCTCAAAAGTCGAAACCCAAACTATTTGTTAGCCGATTCTTCTTCTTTAGCCGAATCTCCTATTCTCCTTAACTCTATTCTTCCAAAAGCTGAAACCCTCAATTATTTCATCCCTCTGTCGACCATCTCCTCTCTTTTTCGTAGACTTCTTTTCTTCTCCTTGTGTCCACAAAAGCCGAAACCTCCATACTCTCTAGCGTTTTGATAAATGCTAAATTATACATATTTTTACCTCATGTTTTGCCTATATTTTGGATGAATTATTAATGATTTAGTGAGAATTGGTACGCTTAACCTTTCTTTTTCATATCTTATACTCAGAAGAGCATAGGGAAGAGAAAAGAGCCAATAATAAACCAAAAATGAGGAAAATGGGCCAAAAATAGCCTAACGCACGGCCCAAGGATTTACCGCACGGTCGTAGCACACGACCGTGTAACATAAAGATCACACGGTCCAACCTCGACAAGCACGGCCAGGCCACACGGCTGTGCCCCATAAATAGAATCACACACGGCCTCTTGTAGACGCACACGGGCGTGTTCTAGTCGTGAGGAAGGGGAATTTCACTCAAATTGGGATGCTTAGAGGCTAAGAAAGGCTCCCCACAAGCTCTCTATATAAAGACGTCATGAGGCAGAGGCAAGGGGAGGACGTTTTGAGATATATTTTTCTTCTCGTCTTTCTGCCACACTAAAGGTAGAAGCAAGGGATTACTCCAAGAGAGAAGCCGATTAATTCATCTCAGAAGCCAGAATTCTGCAACAACATAGAGGATCTCCCTAAATTCCTTCAGGGGTTTTTGGTTTCTTTTATGTTTTGCTATTTTATATCTTCTGTGATGTTTCTCTTCTTTATTATGAACTAAACCTCTCAAATACTTGAGGGGGATAAAACCTAAGACAGATCTTGTTATTTATTCTTGATTTATTTGATAAGTACTTGAATTATTCTTAATTATGCGTTTTTCATTCTTGATTTAATAATCCTAGGTATTATTTCAAGAATTAGATGTGCTTAGAGTAGAGGAGCAAAAGTCCCTGTGATAAGAGTAAATCTACCATAATTAAGCGGAGTTGCATGCAACCCTAGACATAGGGCGACATAAATCTGCCGGATTAGGGTCAAACCTAATATGGGGAGCCATAGATAAAATTAATGCAATCTAGGGAGTTAATTAATAAGGGAACTTTAATTAACAACTTAGACCTAGTTATTTTTCACCTCGACGGAGGGTTTAGCGTAAGTTAGGGATCTCTACAGATCAAGTCAAGTAAAGAAATCATATAGTTCAAGAGAATAATAACAAGTGAAGTCTAGGTGGATTCTCCCTTGAGTATTGTCCATATCAATTAGCTTTTCCCTAAAAGTTTTCCCAATTTACTCTTTACGCTTTCTTAGTTAGTTTTAGAATTAGTTTAAACAATCCTCTTTTCATTCTTAGGCCAGATAATAGAAAAGAAGTAAGTACTAGTACTTTTGGTTCCCTTGGGTACGATAACTCGGTCTTGCCACTAAGCTATACTACTGTTTGACAGGTGCGCTTGCCTCAACGTCGTGATATTAGTTAGTTTTAGTGCGATCAAGTTCTTTATAAATTTTTATTACTTTATATCACGCATATCAAGTTTTTGGCGCCGTTGCCAGGGAACTAAAATATTACGAAAGCTCGATTTCTATTACTTTAGCCATTAATATATATATTTATTCATTTATTTTTCTTTTATTTTTATTTTTTCAGTTTTTTTATTTTTTTATTTTTTATTTTCTTTTAATTTTTTGAGTTTTCTTTGCTTTCTCTTTTTAGGTATTTTTAGTTTATGACTAGAAACAATCCAACAGGACAACTACTTTTTGACGAAGATTTAGAAGCAACAGTTCACAGAAATCGTAGAGAGATTAGACGTAGTCTACATTATCCTGAACAAGAACCTGATCAAGAGCTAGAACCTACAGAAGAGATGGAAGCAAATCAAAATGTTCCACCACCTCCCGCAATAGTCGCGCCACCAGCAAATCAAGAAGAAGCTCCTCGCACTATGTATGATTATGCTAAACCTAGTTCGGCTGGTACCCAAACTAGCATTCTCAGACCTACTATTGCTGCTAATAATTTTGAGTTAAAGCCTAACACTATTCAGATGATACAACAATTGGTGCAGTTTGATGGTTTACAGGACGAAGATCCAAACTCACACATAGCCAATTTTTTGGAACTTTGTGATACCTTCAAAATAAATGGCGTTTCTGATGATGCCATTCGATTGAGGCTATTTCTATTCTCTTTAAGAAATAAAGCCAAACAGTGGTTAAATTCTTTACCACGAGGCTCAATTACCACATGAGAGCAGATGACCGAAAAATTTTTACTCAAATATTTTCCTCCAGCTAAAACAGCCAAATTACGAAACGATATTTCTTCTTTTGTGCAGATGGATTTAGAAACACTATACGATGCATGGGAGAGATACAAAGATCTTTTGAGAAGGTGCCCATATCATGGTCTACCTTTGTGGCTACAAGTTCAAACCTTCCACAACGGTTTAAACTCATCAACGAGACAAATGATCGATGCAGCCGCAGGAGGGACGATCAATAATAAAACACCTGAAGCAGCTTATGAATTTATTGAAGAGATGTCATTGAATAATTATCAGTGGCAAGTCATGAGGACAAAACCAACAAAAGCCGCAGGAGTTTATAATATTGATGCTGTCGCCATGCTTACTAACCAAGTAGAACTTTTGAATAAAAAGTTTGATAATTTTGTTAGTTCTACGCAGGCACAACCAGTGATGCAATGCGACACGACTCAAGGAAACACGTTTAATCCAGATTTCGCATCTTATGGATACATCATGGAAACTGAACAGGCCAACTATATGGGTAGCAATTTTAGATCTCAAAATAACCCTTATAGTAATACTTATAATGCAGGTTGGAGAAATCACCCAAATTTTTCATGGGGAGGACAAGGAAATCAAAGACAACAGCCTCCTCCAAGATTCCCGCAACCACCACCTCAACATGAGAAGAAGTCGAATCTGGAAGAGATGTTTACCAAATTTATGGCCGCATCAGAAACCCATTTTCAAAGCACTGAAACGGCACTGAAAAATCAGCAAGCATCAATTCAAGGGCTTGAAAACCAAATTGGTCAACTTGCAAAATTAATTTCAGAAAGACCACAAGGAGGATTACCAAGTAACACTGAGCTGAATCCCATAGAACATGTCAAAGCGATCACTTTAAGAGATGGAAAGGTCTTAGCTGAACCAGAAAAGAAGACTGTCCCAAAACTTTCAGAAGAAAAGACAGCTGAACCCGAGGATAACACTCCACAGCCACTCAAGGAATACAAACCGCGCATCCCATATCCGGCAAAACTAAAAAAAGACCATACAGATGCTCAATTCGGTAAGTTCCTTGAACTTTTTAAACAATTACATATTAACTTACCTTTTGTTGAAGTAATTTCACAGATGCCGAAGTACGCAAAGTTCCTTAAGGAACTTCTGACAAATAAAAGAAAGTTGGAAGAATTGGGCACAGTAGAACTCAACGAGGAATGCTCAGCTATTCTCCAAAATAAACTGCCAGCAAAACTAAAAGATCCAGGGAGTTTTACTATCCCTTGTCTGATTGGTAGTTTACTTATTAATAAAGCTATAGCTGATTTAGGTGCTAGCATTAATCTCATGCCTTACAAAATGTTCAAACAACTAGGTCTCGGGGAACCCAAGCCCACTAGGATGAGTATTCAATTAGCCGATAGATCCGTTAAATATCCTAGGGGAAGCATTGAAGATGTGCCAGTGAAGGTAGATAAATTTATATTCCCTGTTGATTTTGTTGTGCTTAACATGGATGAGGATATTGAAGTACCTTTAATTTTGGGACGTCCATTCTTAGCCACGGCTAGAGCTATTATTGATGTAGGGGATGGCAAATTAGTACTTAGAGTTGGCGAGGAAGAAGTTGTCTTTAAAATTTATGATGCCATGAGATTCTCTAAAGAACAAGATGATTTGTGTGATTTTGTTGATATTATTGATTATTTTGTTCAAGATAATCTTCAGGAACTTTCTCTCACAGACACGTTGGAACTGTGTCTTGTTCAAGGTGGGGGGAAAGATGAAACCACCCCTGAAATTGAGGAAGTAAGGAAAGAATTGGATTCTAATGAAATCATCGCTAGGCACATAAGTTATGAGAATTTAAAGATGAGTGATGAATTGAGACAAAAACCTTACATTACTGCACCCCCTAAATTAGAACTAAAATAACTGCCAGATCATTTAGAATATGCCTTTTTAGGGGAAGAATCAACTTTACCAGTCATTATCGCATCCGATTTAAGCCTTGCAGAGAAAGAGGAACTATTCCATGTGTTAAGAGAACACAAGCGTGCTATAGCTTGGAAAATTTCAGATATCAAGGGAATTAATCCTTCTTTCTGCACCCACAAAATTTTAACGGAAGACGAATTCAAACCATCAGTGCAAGCACAGAGACGATAGAATCCTAACACGAAAGAAGTTGTCAAAGTCGAGGTAATTAAACTTCTAGATGTAGGTATTATCTATCCTATTTCTGACAGTTCTTGGGTAAGTCCTGTGCAGGTTGTTCCTAAGAAAGGTGGATTGACTGTGGTGTCTAATGACAAGGAAGAGTTAATACCTACAAGAACAGTCACAGGATGGAGAGTTTGCATTGATTACAGGAAGCTAAATGACGCCACTCGAAAAGATCATTTCCCATTGCCTTTTATTGATCAGATGTTGGAAAGATTATCAGGTCATATGTATTATTGTTTCCTAGATGGCCTCTCTGGTTACTTCCAGATCTCGATAGCTCCAGAAGATCAGGAGAAAACAACGTTCACATGCCCATACGGTACATTTGCTTATTGCAGAATGCCTTTTGGTTTATGTAACGCTCCTGCTACTTTTCAGCAATGCATGCTAGCTATCTTCAATGAATTCGTGGAAGACATCATGGAGGTATTTATGGATGATTTCTCAGTTTTTGGTAATTCTTTCCAACTTTGTCTTAATAATCTAGAACGTGTTTTGATCAGATGTGAAGAGACAAATTTAGTGCTAAACTGGGAAAAATGCCACTTTATGGTTCAAGAGGGTATTGTTTTAGGACATAAAATTTCCAGTAAAGGGATAGAGGTAGATAAAGCGAAAATTGAAACTATTGAAAAACTACCTCCTCCTAATTCAGTTAAGGCTATAAGAAGCTTTTTAGGACACGCCAGTTTTTATCGAAGATTCGTTAAAGACTTTTCTAAAATAGCTAAGCCTTTAACTAAATTACTAGAAAAAGACGTACCCTTCAACTTTGACCAAGAATGTCTGGAATCTTTCAACAACCTTAAGGAAAAGTTAGTTAATGCCCCGATTATGATTTCACCTGATTGGAATTTACCTTTTGAACTAATGTGCGATGCAAGTGATTTTACAGTAGGTGCAGTTTTGGGACAGCGAAGGAACAAACACTTCCAGCCGATCTATTATGCTAGTAGGACCTTGACAACTAATCAAGCAAATTACACGACCATGGAGAAAGAATTGCTAGTTGTTATTTTTGCATTTGACAAATTTAGATCTTATTTAATTTTGTCAAAAGTCATTGTTTATGTAACACCCCTATCCCGTAACCGTTGCCGGAGTAGTTAAGGGGCATTACCAGACTTGTAACATTTATCGGAACAGTAAAAATTTAAAACTTTTTAATCAAGAACCATCACGTATCATCTGTCATTAGAGCATGCTTCAATTGATCATAAAAGGATGCATATAACTATTGGAAATCTAATTGGAAACATGCTAAAAGAAAGGAGATCATTTGCAAAATTTCAAAGTTTGGGACACACGGCTGTGTCCCTTGCCCGTGTTCTTCACACACGGCCGTGTCCCTCCAGACACGCCCAAACCTTTCCGCCCGTGGTCGAATCTGACTTATCCCACACGGCTGTCCAACACGCCCATGGGGTTAGGCCGTGTGTCGACCACGGCCTAGGCACGCCCGTGCCCTTACCCCATGGTCGAAACTATCAAATATCACACGGCTGCCAGACACGCCCGTGTATAAAACAGTGCAGACCGTGTGAATATACTGCCAAATTTCACACGGCTTCAAATTACCAGACACGCCCATGTGTCTAGGCCGTGTACCAAAACTGACCAAAACATTAAGGTGCAGGGGACACACGGTCGAAGCGTATGCCCGTGTTCCCTGGCCGTGTGGCACGTTATAGGCTCGATTTAAGCCAAATTTGCCACCTAATATGGGTCAATTCTACTAGCCATTAACCAACAACATTTCATGCCATTCTACCAACCTAAAACATACCAATTTCAAGCACAAAATGGACCCAAAATCATCTCAATTCATTCACAAATCAAGCACACCAACTCAAAGGCCTAAATGACCAATTCCATGCACTCATCCACACATATATACATATCAATTATGTGAGCTCATAGTCTCATCAAAACCACATATCTTTCCATAGGCACATATAGCCAAAGAACAACTCTAATGCATGATTATAACCACATATGACCCAAGCCACATTTCATAGCTTGATCATTTACCAAAACATATCATGTTCACAAAAGTACTAGCCTATACATGCCATGACCATTTCATTTACAAAAGGTTTAAAAGTACCAAAGTTTGATAGATAGTGTGATGGCGATCTCCGACTCGTCCAATTATCGAGCTAGCTTCCGAATCTATAAGACAGTGAAAGAAATGAACAGAATAAGCTTCTAAAGCTTAGTAAGTCCGTATAATATAGAAATTAAACCTTACCGAATCAATGCGATAATTACAACAACAATGCCAATTCAATTCATATACTCAAATTGCCTATTTCACAAGCATACACTTGTTAGTTCATGTAACATATAAATTCATTCATGTACCAACCACAACATTCATGTATCATATCATTGCTCAAATACTTGTACATGCATTTCATATAACTTATACCATATAATCCATGAAATTCTCATGTCTCATATAACATGTAATACATATATCATTCAATCTTCATGTAACATGTATCGGTAATTACCCGTTGAACCTATAAGAACATCGAAAGATACTCGGGTGATACACACATAGTGTATATACATATAACCTGTAATCCGTCAATGCGTCATATATGCTCTTTCGAACCTGTACGGTAAGCCCGGAGGCTGAACATATAATCCCGAAGGATAATCGGTAAGCCCGTAGGCTGAACATGTAATCCCGAAGGATAAACCTGTAGCTTATGAGCACGTGGTGAGTCCGCAACAAATGCAGGAGCTCAAACCACCCTGTAGCCCTAGTGACATGTCAGTTGTATCCTATCGACTTTTACGGTTCTAACGGCGCTCGGTATTCAATTCTCACTTGTAACAATTTCATTTCAATTTCATATGTATACATCCAAATAGGCTATTCAATCAACTAATATGTCATATATTCCATTAACAACAATTATAAACATAAACACATTAAATCTCATTATATGAACTTACCTCGAAATCTCGTATTTACTCGTCTATTTTCCGTTTTCCCCGATCAAGTTCCGGGATTCGATCGTCTTTATCTAAATTAAATCAAATTCAGCTATTTACTAACTCACATATTCAATTCAATCCAAAAACATATATTTTGACATATTTGCAATTTAGCCCCTATACTTTGAACACTTTGCAATTTAGCCCTTTTAACACAAAATAGCAAATTACACAATTAATCCCTAAATTTCCCTTGGCCGAATATTCAAGGGACTTGTACAAGTACATATCTTTCAATTAATCACAAATTTAACCTCAAAAATTCTATCTTTTTGCAATTAAATCCTTAAACTCATTTTCATCAAAATTTACTTTAAAATTCTTGTATTTTCTCACATAATATACAATAATTCATCAAAATCTATCAATATATCAAGGATTCATCAATGGCATTTTTCAAAAACACAATCAAAATAAAAAATTGAGGTACGGGTCGACTAATATACGAAGCAACGATCTCAAAAACGTAAAAATTATCGAAAACGGAACAATAACAAACCTCAATTTGAAGCTTGAAGTAGCCGAATGTTAAAAGCTTGAAAACCCTTAGTTTTTGTTTGTATAATCGGTGGAGATGAAAGAATTTTATGATATTTTTAAACATATAACATATTATTAACCAAATGACAAATATAACCTTAAAAAAATAAACCATTTAAAAACAATTCATTAAGGACATAATTGTCCACTAGCATAGGAAATGGTAAAATAACCATTTAAGGCCTTCCACTTATAAAGCCATCATCAAATAAGCCATTTATAAAATAGAACTCTAATTTATCGCTTTATGCGATTTAATCCTTTTTATCAAATTAACCTATTAGACAGTAAAATTTCAATATGAAACTTTCACACCATATATCTATCATACTGTAAAACATATTGAAGCAATAAAAATAATATTTTGACTCGGTTAAGTGGTCCCGAAACCACCCGTTCCGACTAGGGTCTAAAGTGGGCTGTTACAACTCTCCCCCTTTAGGGATTTTCATCCCCGAAAATCTTACCAGTGAACAAGTTAGGGTATTGTTTTGGCATAGTTTCCTCGAGTTCTCACGTAGCTTCTTCTATTCCGTGTTTACACCAGAGAACTTTTACAAGTGCTATACGCTTATTTCTCAACTCTTTCATTTCTCGGGCCAGAATTCTAATCGGTTCTTCGTTGTACGATAGATCAGATTGTATCTCCACATCAGTGGGAGAAATGACATGAGACGGATCAGATCGGTGACGTCGAAGCATTGAAACGTGAAACACGTCGTGAATCTTTTCAAGCTCAGACGGTAAGGATAATCGGTAAGCTACAGGTCCAATTAGTTCCACAATTTCATACGGCCCGATAAAACGAGGACTTATCTTCCCTTTTCTGCCAAAACGAAGAATTTTCTTCCACGGTGATACTTTCAGAAAACTCTGTCTCCGACTCGAAACTCTATTTCTTTCCATTTCAAATTAGCATATGATTTCTGTCTGTCTGAAGCTGCTTTCAAATTGTCACGTATCACTTTCACTTTTTACTCTGTATCTCGGATTAGATCAACCACGTGTAACTTTCTCTCACTCAATTCTGTCCAGTATAGCGGTGTTCGACATTTACGACCATATAAAGCTTCATATGGAGCCATCTTTAAACTCATTTGAAAACTGTTATTGTATGCAAACTCTATCAGAGGTAAGTATTTCTCCCAATTACTTTCGAATTCAAGAATACAACACCGTAACATGTCTTCCAGAATCTGAATAACTCTTTCAGACTGACCGTCGGTCTGGGGATGAAATGTTGTACTGAAACTCAATTTTGTTCCCAAAGCCTCTTAAAACTTCTTCCAGAATCTCGAGGTAAACCTCAGATCTCTATCAGACACAATGGATAATGGTATACCATGTAATCGCACAATTTCAGATACATATAGTTCTGCTAATTTATCCAGAGAATAATCAGTACGTACCGGTATAAAATGTGCAGACTTCGTCAATCTGTCAACTATAACCCAGATTGCATTTTTCTTCTTCGGAGATAGAGGTAGTCCAGATACAAAATCCATAGTGACTCTGTCCTATTTCCATTCCGGAATCATAATAGGCTGTAATAAACCTGACGGTACCTGATGTTCAGCTTTGACTTGTTGACAGATTAAACATTTCGATACGAATTCTGATATGTCACGTTTCATTCCTGACCACCAGTATTGCTGTTTCAAATCGTTATACATCTTAGTGCTACCCGGATGAACTGAAAATTGACTATCATGTGCCTCGTGCAGAACTTTTTGAATGAGTTCACTATTTTTTGGTATACAGATTCTATTTCAGAACATTAAACAATCATCATTCCCTATAGAAAAGTCAGGATCAAAATTAGACTCACAGTGAAGTCGTTTAGCTTGCAGATCGGGATCAGTCCTTTGAGCTTCGAAAATTTGCTGCAGAATCAACGGTTTAGCCTTTAGCTCCGCTAAAACGGATCCATCATCATATAATGTCATTTGAGCATTCAAAGCTCGCAGCGTAAACAGAGACTTTCGACTTAGCGCATCAGCTACAACATTAGCTTTCCCTGGATGATAATCAATAACAAATTCATAGTCTTTTAGTAGTTCGAGCCATCTCTGCTGTCGCATATTCAAATCTTTCTGTGACATCAGATACTTCAGACTTTTATGATTGGTAAAAATTCTACATTTCTCACCATATAAGTAATACCGCCAAATCTTTAATGCAAATACTATAGTAGCTAACTCAAGATCATGCGTCGGGTAATTCTTCTCATGCGGCTTTAACTGTCGGGAGGCATAAGCTATGACTTTCCTTTCTTGCATCAATACACAGCCCAGTCCAATAATAGATGCATCACTGTATATAACAAATTCTTTCCCCGATTCGGGTTGAACTAAAACCGGAGCTTCTGTTAACAGGGCTTTCAACTGTTTGAAACTCTGCTGACATTTATCAGTCCACTTGAATTTCACATCTTTTTGTAACAATCAAGTCAACGGCACTGCAATCATCGAGAATCCTTTAACAAATCTTCGGTAATATCCCGCTAATCCTAGAAAACTTCTAATCTCAGATATGTTTCTCGGGGGTTTCCAGTCTATAATAGCAGATATTTTACTCGGATCTACTCTGATGCCTTCCGCAGAAACAATGTGACCCAAAAATCCAACTTCTCGAAGCCAAAATTCACATTTGCTGAATTTGGCAAACAACTGCTTATCTCTCAGAATTTGAAACACAGTTCTCAAATGTTCAGTATGCTCTACCTCATCACGCGAATAAATCAAGATGTCGTCAATGAATATTACAACGAACTTGTCTAAATACGGTCTGAAAATGCGATTCATCAAGTCCATAAACACTGCCGGAGCATTTGTTAAACCGAAAGGCATGACCAGAAACTCATAATGTCCGCATCGTGTTCTGAAAGCAGTCTTCGGTTTATCTGAATCTTTAACTCGCAACTGGTAATAACCCGATCTCAAATCAATCTTTGAAAATACAATAGCTCCTTTCAACTGATCGAATAAATCATCAATCCGCGGAAGAGGGTATTTATTCTTCACTGTCACCTTGTTCAAATGTCGGTAATCAATACACATTCTCATCGTTCCATTTCTCTTTTTCACAAATAATACGGGAGCACCCCAAGGTGAAAAGCTCGGTCTCGCGAAACCTCTATCCGTCAATTCTTGTAACTGTGCTTTCAGCCCCTTTAGCTCAGTCGGTGCCATTCTGTATGGAGCAATCGATATCGGAGTAGTGCCCGGTAACAATTCAATACCGAATTCAACTTCTCTAATCGGTGGTAAACCCGGTAATTCTTCTGGAAAAACATTGAAAAACTCACAAACAACTGGCACAGACTCAATTTTTAATTCTGTCTTGCTAGAATTCATCACATACGCTAAATACGCATCACAGCCTTTTCTAACATGCTTCTGAGCCCTCATGGCAGAAATTACTATCGGTAATTCATTCGAATCATTTGATTCAATCCAAGGAACCTCGCCATTCTGACATTTCAATTTTATACTCTTACTTCGACAATTCACAATAGCTTCATGCACATTTAGCCAGCCCATGCCCAGTATTACATCGACTTCGTCAAAAGGGAGGAGCATCAGATCAGCCGAAAAATAATATCCCCGAGTCATCAACGGACATTTCTTACATATCTTATCAACTAACACAGAGTTTCCTAATGGATTCGATACTTTAACTACATATTTCGTAGACTCAACACTCAAGTTCTTTTCATACACTAATTTCATACAGATATATGAATGAGTTGATCCAGGATCTATCAACGCAACAATATCAGTGTTATAGAGAGAAAAAGTACCGGTAATAACATCAGGCGACGAGGCTTCCTCGCGTGTACGTATTGCATAAGCCCTCGCAGGAGTACGCGTCTCAGATCTCACATTAGCATCTCTAGCCACACTGCGATTTCCACTTTGATTTCCAGTATTCCGAGGCGGTCTACCCCTCGATGCAACACTATGCGTCTTAGTCGATTGTTCCTTGTCAGCTACAGATCTTTTAGGACAATCACGTAAGTAGTGATCTAACGATCCACATCGAAAACAAGCTCCGCTTTTCAATCGGCATTCACCAAAATGTTTCCTATTACATACTTGCATTTAGGTCCGGGAGTTCTCACACTATCAGCACTAGCTACCGAGGTTGCTTGAGGTCTCGAATGAGAAGTCTTAACACTTTTCTCTCGGATAGATGTGCCCGTAGAAGCAGCAGGACGAGGATGAAAATCCTTTGATCTTTTAGATCCAGACTGATACGGTTTACCCACAAACCTTTTTCTAGCTTCTCTGAATTCAGAATCAGCTTTTCTCTTTTCTTTAGCAAGCTCTTCGGCTTTACTGGCTCGATCAACGAGAACTACAAACTCTCTCAGTTCAAGTATTCCGACTAATAGTCGAATTTCTTCATTTAGCCCATCTTTGAACCTTTTGCACATTGTTGCTTCGGTAGAAACACATTCGCGAGCATATTTGCTGAGTCGAACGAACTATCTCTCGTATTCAGTTACAGACATTCAACCCTGTTTCAGCTCTAAAAACTCTTTTCTTTTTTGATCGATGAATCGTTGACTGATGTATTTCTTTCTAAATTCCGTCTGGAAGAAATCCCAATCGACTCGTTCTCGTGGTACAACCGATGTCAATGTATTCCACCATTGATATGCAGAATCCCGAAGCAAAGAAATAGCACATCTCAGGCACTCATCAGGAGTACAAGCTAGTTTATTAAAAACTCTGATCGTATTCTCCAGCCAAAATTTAGCTCTCCCAGTATCATCACCTGCTAAAGCTCGGAATTCCTCAGCACCATACTTTCGTATCTTATCGACAGGAGGTCTATTCAATCTCAGGGGATCCACAACTCGTACATTATCAGGGTTAGGTTGTGGGACGGGAGGGGGTGGAGGTTGCGGAGCAGCCGAGTTTGCTCGCACAAACTCACTAAACCAACCAGACATCATTTGGAAGAAAGCTTGTTTAATTTCTTCCTGATTGGCCACAGCAGGGCCCGATTCAGAAGGCACAGCCCCTTGAGCAGGTGCTGGCGCAATACTTTCAACATCATCAGCTAAAGCTCGATTCGGATCCATTACTATATAAAATAGATTTTTAGAGGATGTCAGGAGATATCACACTATCACATTTCATGTACATGGCATGTATAGCTAGACTAATACTCACTACGGTAGTCCTAGAATCGACTAAACCATAGCTCTGATACCAACCAAATGTAACACCCCTATCCCGTAACCGTCGCCGGAGTAGGTAAGGGGCATTACAAGACTTGTAACATTTATCGAAACAGTAAAAATTTAAAACTTTTTAATCAAGAACCATCACGTATCATCTGTCATTAGAGCATGCTTCAATTGATCATAAAAGGATGCATATAACTATTGGAAATCTAATTGGAAACATACTAAAAGAAAGGAGATCATTTGCAAAATTTCAAAGTTAGGGACACACGGCCGTGTCCCTTGCCCGTGTTCTTCACACACGGCCGTGTCCCTCCAGACACGCCCAAACCTTTCAGCCCGTGGTCGAATCTGACTTATCCCACACGGCTGTCCAACACGCCCATGGGGTTAGGCCGTGTGTCGTCCACGGCCTAGGTACGCCCGTGCCCTTACCCCGTGGTCGAAACTGTCAAATATCACACGGCTGCCAGACACGCCCGTGTACAAAACAGAGCAGACCGTGCGACTATACTGCCAAATTTCACACGGCTTCAAATTACCAGACACGCCCGTGTGTCTAGGCCGTGTACCAAAATTGACCAAAACATTAAGGTGCAGGGGACACACGGTCGAAGTGCACGCCCGTGTTCCCTAGCCGTGTGGCACATTATAGGCTCGGTTTAAGCCAAATTTGCCACCCAATATGGGTTAATTCTACTAGCCATTAACCAACAACATTTCATGCCATTCTACCAACCTAAAACATACCAATTTCAAGCACAAAATGGACCAAAAATCATCTCAATTCATTCACAAATCAAGCACACCAACTCAAAGGCCTAAATGACCAATTCCATGCACTCATCCACACATATATACATATCAATTATGTGAGCTCATAGTCTCATCAAAACCACATATCTTTCCATAAGCACATATAGCCAAAGAACAACTCTAATGCATGATTATAACCATATATGACCCAAGCCACACATAGCTTGATCATTTACCAAAACATATCATGTTCACAAAAGTACTAGCCTATACATGCCATGACCATTTCATTTACAAAAGGTTTAAAAGTACCAAAGTTTGATAGATAGTGTGATGGCGATCTCCGACTCGTCCGATTATCGAGCTAGCTTCTGAATCTATAAGACAGTGAAAGAAATGAACAGAATAAGCTTCTAAAGCTTAGTAAGTCCGTATAATATAGAAAGTAAACCTTACCGAATCAATACGATAATTACAACAACAATGCCAATTCAATTGATATACTTAAATTGCCTATTTCACAAGCATACACTTGTTAGTTCATGTAACATATAAATTCATTCATGTACCAACCACAACATTCATGTATCATATCATTGCTCAAATACTTGTACATGTATTTCATATAACTTATACCATATAATCTATGAAATTCTCATGTCTCATATAACATGTAATACATATATCATTCAATCTTCATGTAACATGTATCGGTAATTGCCCGTTGAACCTATAAGAACATCGAAATATACTCGGGTGATACACACATAGTGTATATACATATAACCTGTAATCCGTCAATGCGTCATATATGCTATTTCGAGCCTGTATGGTAAGCCCGGAGGCTGAACATATAATCCCGAAGGATAATCGGTAAGCCCGTAAGCTGAACATGTAATCTCGAAGGATAAACCAGTAGCTCATGAGCACGTGGTGAGTCCGCAACAAATGCAGGAGCTCAAACCACCCTGTAGCCCTAGTGACATGTCACTTGTATCCTATCGACTTCTACGGTTCTAACGGGGCTCGGTATTCAATTCTCACTTGTAACAATTTCATTTCAATTTCATATGTATACATCCAAATAGGCTTTTCAATCAACTAATATGTCATATATTCCATTAACAACAATTATAAACATAAACACATTAAATCTCATTATGCGAACTTACCTCGAAATCTCGTATTTACTCGTCTATTTTTCGTTTTCCCCGATCAAGTTCCAGGATTCGATCGTCTTTATCTAAATTAAATCAAATTCAGCTATTTACTAATTCACATATTCAATTCAATCCAAAAACATATATTTTGACATATTTGCAATTTAGCCCCTATACTTTCAACACTTTACAATTTAGCCTTTTTAACACAAAATAGCAAATTACACAATTAATCCCTAAATTTCCCTTGGCCGAATATTCAAGGGACTTGTACAAGTACATATCTTTCAATTAATCACAAATTTAACCTCAAAAATTCTATCTTTTTGCAATTAAATCCTTAAACTCATTTTCATCAAAATTTACTTTAAAATTCTTGTATTTTCTCACATAATATACAATAATTCATCAAAATCTATCAATATATCAAGGATTCATCAATGGCATTTTTCAAAAACACAATCAAAATCAAAAATTGAGGTACGGGTCGACTAATATACGAAGCAACGATCTCAAAAACGTAAAAATTATCGAAAACGGAACAATAACAAACCTCAATTTGAAGCTCGAAGTAGTCGAATGTTAAAAGCTTGAAAACCCTTAGTTTTTGTTTGTATAATCGGTGGAGATGAAAGAATTTTATGATATTTTTAAACATATAACATATTATTAACCAAATGACAAATATAACCTTAAAAAAATAAACCATTTAAAAACAATTCATTAAGGACATAATTGTCCACTAGCATAGGAAATGGTAAAATAACCATTTAAGGCCTTCCACTAATAAAGCCATCATCAAATAAGCCTTTTATAAAATAGAACTCTAATTTATTGCTTTATGCGATTTAATCTTTTTTATCAAATTAACCGATCAGACAGTAAAATTTCAGTACGAAACTTTCACATCATATATCTATCATACTGTAAAACATATTGAAGCAATAAAAATAATATTTTGACTCGGTTAAGTGGTCCCAAAACCACCCGTTCCGACTAGGGTCTAAAGTAGGCTGTTACAGTTTATACAGATCATTTAGCTCTTCGCTACCTCTTAACTAAAACTGATGCAAAACCTTAATTGATAAGATGGATTCTACTATTACAGGAATCTGATTTGGAAATAAAGGACAAGAAATGAGCCGAAAACTTAGCAGCAAATCACCTCTCAAGGCTAGAGACCGCACAGCCCAAATATCTAGACAAGATGAACGATTTGTTCCCTGAGGAACAACTCCTAGCCTTAGCAGATACGATACTTCCTTGGTTTGCTGATTTTGTGAATTACTTAGCAGCTAACATAACCCCAAAAGGGCTAAACCATCAGCAAAAGAAGCGATTCTTCGCTGATGTGAAAAACTACTTTTGGGAAGATCCTTTCCTTTTCTGAATTTGTACAGATCAGGTTATATGAAGATGCGTTGATGACACAAAAGCATATCAAATTTTGAATCACTGCCACTCAGGACCCACGGGAGGACATCACAGTGGAACTAGAACTGCTCATAAGGTACTCGAATCAGGTTTTTACTGGCCTACACTTTTCAGAGATGCCAACAGGTATGTGACCTCTTGTGATAAATGCCAACGAACAGGTAATATCTCTCAGCATAATGAAATGCCTCAGAACTATATACTTTCATGTGAAATATTTGATGTATGGAGTATTGATTTCATGGGTCCGTTCCCTAATTCATTTGGGAATAAATACATACTAGTAGCAGTAGATTACATGTCAAAATGGGTAGAAGCCCAAGCTCTACCTACACATGATGCTAGGTTGGTAGTACGCTTCTTGAAAATACTTTTTTCTCGATTTGGAACACCTAGGATAATCATTAGTGATAGGGGTACACATTTTTGCAATACCCAATTTGAAAAAATCTTGAAAAGATATGGAGTACACCATAGAACAGCCACCCCTTATCACCCACAAACCAGTGGCCAAGTCGAAGTAACAAATAGGGAACTAAAATGCATCTTAGAGAAAACAATAGAAACAAATAGGAAAGATTGGTCAAGAAAGGTAGACGATGCATTATAGGCTTATAGAACTGCTTTTAAAACACCCATAGGAAAATCTCCCTATAAACTTGTTTATGGAAAAAACTGCCATCTACCATTTGAACTTGAACATAAGGCATTTTGGGCTATAAAATTTTTAAACCTTGATTTTAAAAGTGCAGGAGAGAAGAGATTAATGCAGTTGAATGAGCTTAATGAATGGCGTTTCAATGCTTACGAGAACTTGCGATTATATAAGAAAGCCATGAAGCGACGCCATGAAAAAAGGCTGAAAGACCCTAAGTAGTTCAAAACAGGTGACCTCGTCTTACTCTACAACTCAAGGCTAAAACTGTTCCCTAGAAAGCTCAAGTCAAGGTTGTAACATCTCGAAATAGGGCGTCATCGGAATAGTGGTTTCGTGACCACAAATCTGAGACAGAAATAATTATTTTATTATTATTATGATGTTTATGATATGATTGTATGATGGTGTGAAAATTTCATGAAGAAATTCTATGCATAAAGTGCTTAATTTGAAATTAGGGACTAAATCGAATAACTTGCAAAATTTGCATTCTAGAAGTTTTTAGTATGAAATTGCTTTGGAATATTAATTAGGAGGTTTTAAATAGAAATTTGACCAATTTCTAAGTTTATGGACAAAAATTGGACATGGGTGGAATTTTTGAAAGTTTAGTAAGGAAGGGCATTTTGGTCATTTGGTTATTAACATGATTAAAAAGGGAAAAAGATGACAAATTTGCTATCATCTTCTTCATTAGCACGAAATTTCAAGGGTTCTCCATAGCTAGGGTTTGTTTCAAGCCTCTAAGCTCCATAGTAAGTGATTCCAAGCCCGTTTTTAATGTTCTTTACGTTTTCGAAGTCCCGGTAGCTCGATAAAGCTTATGCTAGCAATAATTTAAGTTAGGGTTCATATTTGGAAAAATACCCATAGGTGAAAAGTGTTTATTTTGATGTTTTATAATAGAATATGAGGTTTTAGATTATGTTAGACAACTTGTGCTACTCGGTTTTAGGTAAGAACGAGTAAAAGGGCTTAATAGGTAAAAATACCTATTGTACATAAGTGTATGTTATAGTAGGAATTTGAAGATGTTGTTGGTAAATAAATGATCAGCATGTCTTAAGATACAAGAATTTGTGATAAATTTTGATTTCCGAGCCTTGGGGCAAAAGTGTAAATATGCAAAAGTTTAGGGGTAAAAATGTAATTTTGCCAAAGTTTGAGTAAATGACTGTTTTGATAAATTTGAATATTAAATAAGTTAAATTTGCTATTATAGATCAAGAAGAGCGAAATCCAGGAGTAGATCGGGGAAAGGAAAAAGTAAAGGACTAAATTGTAAAGTTTAGTCACATTTTGTATCGAGGTAAGTTTACAGTAAATAAATACAATATTCCTTTATTTTACATTAATATTTTCAATTTCCAGCATTTATATATTCATTTTATGAAAATATTCAAAGTTGAATTAAAGACGATGTAACAGAGAAAAGCATTAGAAAGCCCCGATTGAACCTTAGGAATGTTAGGATACGAAATGTCATGACATTTGGGGTTGATAGGACAGGACAGGACAGGAATGAGCCATGTAAGTCCATATCAGATATATGGCTTTGGAGATAGGAATGAGCCATGTAAGCCCATATTAGATATATGGCATTGGAGACAGGAATAATTCATGTAAGTCCATGTCAAGGACATGGCATTGGCAGGATATTGTTAGACAGGAAAGACCCTAGTATCCTTAGTATTCCAAGTGGTTCAATGGGCCATTGTACAAGTTAAATTACAGTGAATTATCAAGAAAGGAAAGGTAGATTGTATTTATGAATAATGAAAGGTCAGGTAAGAAAGAAGATAAGTGAATAAAGAAGGTAGAAAATGAGATGTAAAGAAAGTTTATGATGCTAGGTGACATTATGCATAATTATCCTTTGTGATGAATGTTGTGATTTATTTTCTTGTAAACTTACTAAGCCTAGTGCTTACTCTCTTTATTTCCTTCTTCTTATGGTTCTTGCCAAGCCACTCAGGGATCGAAGGAAACGTCAGAGATCCGATCACACTATCGAAGGAATCACTTTGGTATAGTTAGACGTGTCGTTTCGTGTATGGCATGTATAGGAACTTGGCTTCCTTTGATATGATATGATCAATGAATGATGTGTAAATACTTGCTAGTGATCAGCTAATAGAATGGCTGATGATATACATGTTTAATAGTATGTATGATTGAGTGGTAACTATCACATGGAAATTAAGGAAAATGTGAAAGTAGCTTAAAAACAAATTCAAGTCGCAGAAATGATGTGATGTTGAAAAATCACTAAAAATAGTAGAATCATGTTTTGATAGTGAATAATCTATGAAATTAAAGCTTATTGTGTCTATTTTCATATGGAATAAACAAAATAGGTAAAGATATTGAATTTTGTGAGATATCTGAGTTTTAGTGAAACAGGGCCAGAGCGGTTTCTGGATCCCCTGTTCCAACTTTGGAAATTCACCATAACTTGTATAAAAATAATTAGGTGGTGTACTTTATATTTCCAGAATCATTATTGAGTCTAGTTTTAAAAGAAACAAACGGAATAGTCATATGAATTTTTTTACAGGGAGAAAAGTGGTTCGTTGTAAGTTAAAGTCAGTGCAGTCAAGTTCTAAAATGGGGGTAACTTTAACTAATAAACTATACTAATTGCCCCAGCCAAAAATTCTAGAAAAAAATTAGTACATAGATATATGAATCTAGTTTTAGGGAAAATTTACGGATCTTAATTTTGAATTTTGGAACTTGAGATATGAATTTTTAAGTGACTATGACGCAGAATGGCAGCACATTTCGAGAAGCTTAAATAAACAATTTAAGGTTGCTTAAGTGATAGATTAAGTTTAGTAGTGCCTCGTGCTCGATTTTGGTGACGGTCTCGGGTAAGGGGTGTTACATTTATTGGTATCAAAGCCAGGTTTAGTCGGTTCACGGAATAGTTAGCACAAGTAAGAGTCTAGCTATACATGCCATACTTTTATTTTGATAGTGTGACGACTCCTGACAATTTTTAAATATTTTGTTTTATAGTAATGGATCCCGAACGAGCTGGTGATGATGATATGGAAAGTAATGCACCTGCTCCCGCGGAAAGGGCAGTGCCATCCGAGAATAGGCCAGTAACAGTTGATTAGGGAGGAGTGACTCGAGAAGCTCTCTTTCAAGCTTTGAATAATTGGTTTGCCGAGTTCGTTCGTACGAATCCGGCAGTTAGACCTCCACCCCCTCATGATTCTCAGGCTACCCATGTAGCTCAGGCTCCCCCAGTCATAGGTACAGTGATAAGAGAAAAGCCACCAGTTGATAAAATCAGGAAATATGGGGCAGAAGAGTTTCGAGCAACAAAAGACGATGACGCAGAAAGAGCAGAATTTTGGCTAGAAAATACTATCAGAGTCTTTGACGAATTATCTTGTACACCTGAGGAATGTATGAAATGTGTAGTATCACTTCTTAGAGACTCAGCCTACCACTGGTGGAAGACACTTGTATCAATTGTACCGAAAGATAGGGTCACTTGGGATTTCTTTCAGGAGGAATTTCGTAAAAAGTACATCAGTTAGAGGTTTATTGATCAGAAGAGAAA
This sequence comes from Gossypium stocksii, assembly GCA_020496765.1. Lineage (NCBI taxonomy): Eukaryota > Viridiplantae > Streptophyta > Magnoliopsida > Malvales > Malvaceae > Gossypium > Gossypium stocksii. The sequence goes on along the minus strand of CM035628.1, from coordinate 42,540,339 downwards.
GGAGTTCTTGGAGTTGAAACAAGGTAATATGACAGTGACCGATTATGAGCGTGAATTTGTCAAGCTTAGTAAATATGCTCGAGAATGTGTGTCCACAGAGGCTATCATGTGTAAAAGGTTTGAGGATGGGTTAAATGATGATAACCGACTATCAGTGGGTGTCCTAAAAATAAAAGAGTTCGTTATTCTAGTTGAGAGAGCCTGTAAAGCAGAGGAGCTATTAAAAAGAAAAGGCAAAGTTGAAACTGAGACGCGAGATACGAAGAAAAGATAGATGAGCAGGTCATTTCAAGCTACATCCAAGAGACCCAAAGAGTTTCCTACTAGATCTAGCTTTTCGGCAGGGCATTCTAGTCAGAATAGAGGTAGCAGATTTAAGGATCCGAAGGCTGAGACCACCTCGACCGCAAGTGTGGATAATGCTAGACTGGGTAGATTAGGATGTCCACGGTATGCTAGACTTCATTATGGTCCTTGTCGGGCAAGCGAAAATGTTTGTTATAAATGTGGTGCTCCAGATCATTTTGTGCGAGAATGTCCAGAGGTGGCTAACCGAAAGGTAACACAGAGTGCTAGATCCGGAAATGCTCCTATTAGAGGCAGATCACCGAGGCAACCGAGACTAGGAGCAAGTAACAGAGGTACCTCTAGAGATTCGACTGTAAGACTAGATGTTAGAGCCATTGCAAGGACTTATGCTATTCGTGCTCGCGAAGAGGCATCCTCCCCCAATGTGATTACGGGTACATTTTCTCTACAATATATTAATGTCATTGCTTTGATTGATCTGGGTTCGACCCATTCCTATGTTTGTATGAAATTGATGCCTAATATGAGTATGCCTATAGAATCCATAGAATTTGTGATTAAAGTATCGAATCCACTAGGCAAGTGTGTATTGGTAGATAAAGTATGTAGAAATTGCCCCTTAATGATTAGAGGTCACTGTTTTTCGGCTGATCTCATGTTATTGCCGTTTGATGAGTTTGATGTTATTTTGGGCATGGATTGGTTGACTGCACATGATGTTGTAGTGAATTGTGGAAGGAAATCCATTGAGATGAAATGTGAAATTGGTGAAATCCTTCGGGTTAATTCAGATGAGTCAGATAGTTCATTTGCCATAATTTCTGTTATCACAGCTCAAAAATATTTGAGAAAGGGGTATGAGGCTTTTCTTGCTTTTGTATTGAATACTAAAGATTTAGAATTGAAAGTTGAATCAGTGCCCGTAGTGTGCGAGTATCCAGATGTATTTCTGGAAGAATTACCAGGTTTGCCTCCTGTTAGAGAAGTTAAGTTTGGTATTGAGTTAATTCCAGGTACCACACCTATTTCTATTACTCCTTATAGAATGGCCCCGTCAGAATTGAAAGAATTGAAAGCTCAGTTGCAGGAATTAACTGATAAAGGATTTGTAAGACCCAGTAGTTCGCCATGGGGTGCACCAATGCTATTTGTGAAAAAGAAAGATGGTTCAATGAGATTGTGCATAGATTATCGGCAACTTAACAAGGTAACTATCAAGAAAATATCCATTGCCTAGAATTGATGATTTGTTTGATCAGTTGAAAAGAGCCACTGTGTTTTCTAAGGTAGATTTGAGATCCGGATATTATCAGATGCGAGTTAAGGAGTCAAATGTTCCAAAGACTGCATTCCAAACTAGGTATGGTCATTATGAGTTTCTTGTGATGCCGTTTGGCTTAACTAATGCTCCTGCCATTTTTATGGACTTAATGAACCGAATATTTAGGCTGTATTTGGACGAGTTTGTAATTGTGTTCATTGATGACATCTTGATTTATTCTCATGATGAGACTGAACATGCAGAGCATTAGAGAACAGTTTTACAGATTCTGAGAGATAATCAATTATATGCTAAGTTCAGTAAAAGTGAGTTTTGGCTCCGAGAAGTTGGATTCCTTGGACATATTGTTTTAGGTGAAGGTATTAGAGTTGATCCGAGCAAAATTTCAGCCATTGTCGATTGGAAGCCTCCTAGAAACGTTTCAGAAGTTAGAAGTTTTCTTGGCTTAGCTGGTTATTATAGACGATTTGTGGAGGGATTCTCTATGATAGCCACCTCGTTGACGAGATTGCTACGGAAGGATGTTAAGTTTGAATAGACTGAGAAGTGCCAGCAGAATTTTGACAAGTTAAAGGCATTATTGACTGAAGCTCCCATCTTAGTACAGCTAGAACCGGGTAAAGAATTCGTTATTTATAGTGATGCGTCTTTGAATGGGCTCGGTTGCATACTCATACAGGAATGAAAGGTGATTACTTATGCCTCCAGACAATTGAAGCCACATGAGAAAAATTATCCGACACATGATTTAGAGCTAGCTGCTATTGTATTTGCATTGAAAATTTGGAGACATTATTTGTATGGTGAAAGGTGCCGGATATTCACCAATCACAAAAGCTTGAAGTACTTGATGACTCAAAAAGATTTGAATTTGAGGCAAAGAAGATGGTTGGAATTGCTTAAAGACTATGAGTTAGTGATTGATTATCACCCAGGTAAGGCCAATGTAGTTGCTGACGCTTTAAGTAGAAAATCTTTATTTGTATTGCGAGCTTTGAATACCAATTTGGCCATGTCGGATGATGGTTCTATTTTAGTTGAGTTGAGAGCTAAACTGGTATTTCTTGAAGAAATTTGTGAAGCTCAGAAAGATGATAATGAGTTACAAGCTAAAAGAGTTCAATGTGAGTCAGGCATAGAATCAGATTTCCGGATTGGTTCTGATGGTTGTTTGATATTTAGAGACAGAATATGTGTACCAAAGAATGATGAGCTAATTCAGAAGATTTTACAGGAAGCACATAGCAGTTCTTTGTCTATTCATCCAGGTAGTACAAAGATGTATAATGATTTGAAGAAATTGTATTGGTGGGTAGGAATGAACAGAGATATTTCAGAGTTTGTTTCCAGATGCTTGATTTGTCAACAGGTAAAGGCAGAACATCAGGTACCTTCGGGATTATTGCAGCCTGTGCTAGTTCCGGAGTGGAAATGGGACAGAGTTACTATGGATTTTGTAACAGGGTTGCCGTTAACACCGAAAAAGAAAGATATAGTATAGGTTGTGATTGATAAGCTAACTAAGCCGGCTCATTTTATTCCAGTTCGTATGGATTATTCACTTGATAGGTTGGCCGAGTTATACATTTCAGAGATAGTTAGACTACATGGGGTGCCATTATCAATTATTTCAAACAGAGATCCGAGATTTACTTCACAATTTTGGAAGAAGTTACAAGAAGCTTTAGGCACCAAGTTGAATTTTAGTACGACTTTTCACCCCCAAACTGACGGTCAGTCAGAGAGAGTTATTCAGGTACTTGAAGATATGCTTAGATGTTGTATATTGGAATTTCAAGGCAGTTGGGAAAAATATTTACCATTGGTAGAGTTTGCCTATAATAATAGTTACCAGTCAAGTTTGAAGATGGCACCTTACGAAGCTTTGTATGGACGTAAATGTCGTACACCTTTATATTGGACAGAGCTTAAAGAAAATCAAATTTACGGGGTTGATCAATTCAAAGAAACAGAAGAAAAAGTGAAAGTTATCAGAGATTGTTTGAAAGCAGCTTCAGACAGGCAGAAGTCATTTGCAGATTTAAAAAAAAAAGGTTGCGTATCAGGTTGGCGACAAGGTATTTTTGAAAGTATCCCCGTGGAAGAAAGTTCTCAAAGTTGGCAAGAAAGGCAAGTTAAGTCCTCATTTTATTGGACCATTTGAAGTAATTGAGAGAGTTGGACCATTAGTATACTGATTAGCTTTACCGACTGAATTAGAGAAGATTCATGATGTGTTCCATGTGTCGATGTTACGATGCTATCGGTCAGATCCGTCACATGTGATTTCTCCGACAGAGGTTGAGATCCAGTCAGATATGACTTATGGTGAGGAACCGGTCAAGATTTTAGCTCGAGAGGTAAAGCAATTAAGGAATAAAAGTATTGCTCTTGTGAAAGTTTTGTGGAATAGACATGGGGTGGATGAGGCTACATGGGAACCCGAAGAGGCCATGCAAAAACAGCACCCAAATCTCTTCACAGGTAAGATTTTCGGGGACGAAAATCCCTAAAGGGGGAGAAATGTAACATCCTGAAATAGGGCCTAATCAGAATAGTGGTTTTGTGACCATAAATCCGAGATAGAAATAATTATTTTATTATTATTATGATGTTTATGATATGATTGCATGATGGTGTGAAAATTTCGTGAAGAAATTCTATGCATAAAGTGCTTAATTTGAAATTAGGGACTAAATCGAATAAGTTACAAAATTTGTATTCTAGAAGTTTTTAGTATGAAATTGCTTTGGAATATTAATTAGGAGGTTTTAAATAGCAATTTGACCAATTTCTAAGTTTATGGACAAAAATTGGACATGGGTGGAATTTTTGAAAGTTTAGTAAGGAAGGACATTTTGGTCATTTGGTTATTAACATGATTAAAAAGGGGAAAAGATGACAAAATTGCTATCATCTTCTTCATTAGCACAAAATTTCAAGGGTTCTCCATAGCTAGGGTTTTTTTAAAGCTTCCAAGCTCCATAGTAAGTGATTCCAAGCCCCGTTTTTAATGTTCTTTACGTTTTCGGAGTCCCAGTAGCTCGATAAAGCTTATGCTAGCAATAATTTAAGTTAGGGTTCATATTTGGAAAAATACCCATAGGTGAAAAGTGTTTATTTTGATGTTTTATAATAGAATATGAGGTTTTAGATTATGTTAGACAACTTGTGCTACTTGGTTTTAGGTAAAAACGAGTAAAAGGGCTTAATAGGTAAAAATACCTATTATACATAAGTGTATGTTATAGTAGGAATTTGAAGATGTTGTTGGTAAATAAATGATCAGCATGTCTTAAGATACAAGAATTTGTGACAAATTTTGATTTCCGAGCCTTAGGGCAAAAGTGTAAATATGTAAAAGTTTAGGGGCAAAAATGTAATTTTGCCAAAGTTTGAGTAAAGGACTGTTTTGATAAATGTGAATATTAAATAAGTTAAATTTGCTATTATAGATCAAGAAGAGCGAAATTCAGGAGTAGATCGGGGAAAGGAAAAAGTAAAGGACTAAATTGTAAAGTTTAGTCACATTTTGTATCGAGGTAAGTTTACAGTAAACAAATACAATATTCCTTTATTTTACATTAATATTGTCAATTTCCAGCATTTATATATTCATTTTATGAAAATGTTCAAAGTTGAATTAAAGACGAAGTAACAGAGAAAGGCATTAGAAAGCCCCGATTGAACCTTAGGAATGTTAGGATACGAAATGTCATGACATTTGGGGTTGACAGGACAGGACAGGACAGGAATGAGCCATGTAAGTCCATATCAGATATATGGCTTTGGAGACAGGAATGAGCCATGTAAGCCCATATTAGATATATGGTATTGGAGACAGGAATAATTCATGTAAGTCCATGTTAAGGACATGGCATTAGCAGGATATTGTTAGACAGGAAAGACCCTAGTATCCTTAGTATTCCGAGTGGTTCAACGGGCTATTGTACAAGTTAAATTGCAGTGAATTATCAACAAAGGAAAGGTAGATTGTATTTATGAATAATGAAAGGTCAGGTAAGAAAGAAGGTAAGTGAATAAAGGAGAAGGTAGAAAATGAGATGTAAAGAAAGTTTATGATGTTAGGTGACATTATGCATAATTATCCTTTGTGGTGAATGTTGTGATTTATTTGCTTGTAAACTTACTAAGCCTAGTGCTTACACTCTTTATTTCCTTCTTCTTATAGTTCTTGCCAAGCCACTCGGGGATCGAAGGAAACGTCGGAGATCCGATCACACTATCAAAGGAATCACTTTGGTATAGTTAGACGTTTCGTTTCATGTATGGCATGTATAGGAACTTGGCTTCTTTTGATATGATATGATCAATGAATGATGAGTAAATACTTGCTAGTGATTAGCTAATAGAATGGCTGATGATATACATGTTTAATAGTAGCAGAAATGATGTGATTTTGAAAAATCACTAAAAATAGTAGAATCATGGTTTGATGATGAATAATAAATGAAATTAAATATTATTGTGTCTATTTTCATTTGGAATAAGCAAAACAGGTAAAGATATTGTATTTTATGAGATATCCGAGTTTTAGTGAAACAGGGCCAGAGCGATTTCTGGATCCCCTGTTCCAACTTTGGAAATTCGTCATAAATTGTATAAAAATAATTAGGTGGTGTACTTTATATTTGCAGAATCCTTATTGAGTCTAGTTTTAATGGAAAAAACGGCATAGTCATATGAATTTTTTGACAGGAGAAAAATGGTTCGTAGTAAGTAGAGGTCAGTGCAGTCGGGTTCTGAAACAGGGGTAACTTTAACTAATAAACTGTACTAATTGGCCCGGCCAAAAATTCTAGAAAAAAATCAGTAGATTGATATATGAATCTAGTTTCAGGAAAAATTTACGGATCTTAATTTTAAGTTTTGGAACTCGAGATATGAATTTTTAATCGACTATGATGCAGAATGGCAGCACATTTCGAGAAGCTTAAATAAATTATTTAAGCTTGCTTAAGTGATAGATTAAGTTTAGTAGCGCCTCGTGCTCGATTCTAGCGACGGTCTCGGGTAAGGGGTGTTACAAAGTGGTCAAGTCTATTCACTGTTCTAAATGTCTTTCCATACGGCACCATTGAGGTAACTCACCCTAACCACGGTACGTTCAAGGTAAACGTCCATAGGCTTAAACATTATAGAAGTGAGAATTTTGAGAAAACAGGGAGGAGCTTCGGGTCCACCACACCCTTTCTTGACACATCCAGGTAGACTCTAAATAAGCGCTTCTCAGGAGGCAACCCGAGCACTAACTTAGTAACTTTCTTTTCTTTAAAATTTTTAATATTTTTCATGCATTAACTAACTCTTTGAATGCAGAAATTTAGGACCACACGGCCAGGCACACGGGCGTGCCTTAGGACATGTGCACACTTAAAAACAGAGGCACGGTCGTGCATCCAGACCATATACAAATAGAGTAAAATTTTCCCAATACACGGGCCATCGATAAATTCCCACAGCCGTGCGTTATGGCCGTGGCGACCTTACGAATTCCACACGGGCTATCAACACCGCCCCACGGCCGTGCGATATAGCCGTGGCAACCCTGCAGTATCAACACGGGCTTGCACAAATCCCCACGCCTATGTCCGTAGCCCGTGGAAGACATTGTCAAATTTCACATGCCCGTGGCCCATATCACACGACCGTGGGATACACGAACACGATCGCACACGGCCGTGTATACTATCACACGACCATGTGAGTAACGAAGACCTGATCGCACATGGCCTTGTGAATAAACCACACGGGCATGCTCATCGAGACCTAGCGCTTTAAAACCTCCGATTTTTGAAAAAACGGGGTGAATACGACTCACACGGGCATGTCACATGCCCGTGTAACCCAAAATGTATAAATGGGAGGCATTTTTCACTTTCCCTTTTCACTCAAACCCTAAAATTTCTCACCCAAACTTCCCCCTAAGCCACCACAAACACTGCCACAACCCTCCAAACGCCACCATACACGATTTCATCCTTCCCACGCCCGTGTAATAGCCCCACGACCGTGCAAACTCATAATTGGTTCTATTTTCTCATTTTTCTCATTTATTTTTTGTTTTTTGTTTTATTTTATTTCTTTAAGTATTTTTTTTTACTTTAGTCTAGTTGTTGATTCAAGCATGGAATTAGGAAATATAGGATGAATAGTCTAGAATAATATAGAACACATTGGATTTGCATGCCACTTAATTTCATTTTTTGCTTGCCATTTGGATTTCTTTTTATTTTGCCACTTGGACACATATTTTCATGCCATTTTTTTTCATAAAATCACTATATATACCTATAGTTCCTAGTTTTTGTTATAAGTCTTTAATACGATTAGATTTTACTATTCAGGTTACTTCTCATTTGTTATTTTAGGAAAAATATCAATTTACATTTTAAATTGTTTTTTAAATCTTAATTTTTAGAACTAATGCTCGTGTTTTGTTATTTCAGATACTATGTCATCTTCACGTGCCAGAAAAGCTACTGTCCCCTCTTCCAAAAAATGAAAAGGACCCGGAAGTTCTTCATCGAGGCCCACCTCCGAGGCACGCCACCCATTCCTTACATTGTCGCAGGACTCTCAGGAGGAACGCTGTCAGTTATTCTGGGCTCGCACTATTTCTGTGGGCCGATGTATCAACTGGGAGGCCCTTGAGCAAATTAATCTAGTAAGCGATGTCCGAGCCTTGTTGAGTACCGACCCATGGGACCAGTTCTTCAGGATCGTGGAACCAACTTACTTACAACTCACCCTCGAGTTCTGTTCCACATTCCACCTCCAAACCGTCATGAACAACTTCGACGATCCAGGTACGGTCCAATTTCGCTTAGGAGGTCTAGTGCGACAACTGAGCGTCCCAGAGTTCGGTACAACCTCGAACTTTATTCCGAACAGTACATGGCCGAAGAGGACTTTCCCACCCTCTCCTGTCGCATACATATCAGGCCAGTCAAGTGTTGGTATGAGATCGCTCTGGGGTAGCAAGTCTACAACCCTAGTGTCAATAAGGCGACCGCCCTCCCTCCTTCTTTAAGGTACATTCATGCTCTCCTCGCTTACACTCCTACAGGTAGAAGGGAGAGTACAGGCGTCGTCAACACTTATGACGCATACTTCCTCTGGTGCATGGCCAATGGCCACACTATCGACCTTGCTTACTTTATCGCATTGGCCATGCAACACCAGACTAAGAGGCACCGGAAGGGCGTTATCTCCATGGGCCCATACATTACAAGGCTAGGTCGCTACTTTGGCCTGTTCAAAACCACGGCCCAGACATCCTCCTACACTTGCATAGGCCAGATGTCCTCACAAGGCATCCAGAGCATGCTACACATGAGGATGGTGGAGCGACGACCAGGTGGAAGTCACTTCCACTTCCGCCTTGTCCAGGATGCCGTAGACCCAGAGGACATTATTGATGATGTCCCACCACCACCACCAGAGGAGGATGAGCCCACTGACCCACGGCACCCCAGACGACCCACTCAGACGGCAGCCTCATGTGTTGACATATCCGAGCGCCTGGATCGATTTGAGCAACAATGCTTTCAGCGCTTCGATTACATCGACGCCACTCTCGCGCAGATATGTCAGCACCTGAACATCACACCACTGCCACGTGATCCATCCGAGGACTAGTTCCTCTTCTTTTTATGTTATTTTTATTTCTAATTTTAATTTTATTTATTTTCTTTTTCTTAATTTTTAGACTTACCCACTAATATTTATTTTTCATTTTTATTCTAACATTGTTTTCCTTTTCCAGTATAGTTTACTTTATTCCCTTTTTGCATTTTAGTATTTTATTTTACTTGCTTAATTTATTTTACGTTCTTAACGGCTAATCCCACGGAAGTAAATTCCATTGACCCAAAATTCCCCATGACTACTAAATCCATTCGCAGTTTCAAAGGAGCCTCACAGCTCAAATCTCTACGAAAATGGGAACATAGTGCCACACCTACCGGCTCTCCCTATCTCACAATTCATCCTAAATTCAGGAAGTTTTCAATTCTCTCCCTCTCTTTTGATATTATGCCTTTATTGCTAGATGTATGTCTTTGTACATTGAGGGCAATGTACATCTTTAGTGTGGGGGGGAAACATACTTTAATTCAGTATACCTTTCATGAAAACCCCTGAATTTGTACTTCATGCATTGTTCTCTGCATTGTCCTTAGTTTCCTATTAGGAATTAATTCTGATTGATTTATGATTTTTATTGATATGTTGAGAATTAAGAAATAGGCAATTGTACTTTGATTATTCAAAACTTTAAAAACATTAGGGAATCAAGCACAACAAGTTGAAATATTTGAGAACCCCATTTTTGCATAAGTTATCTTCCCTAATTTTAAGTATTATTTTGAGATTTGAAATTCACAAGATTGACATCAAAAGCCATAATTTTTGTGAGACTTTTGAACCTTTTGAGCATACATTCTTTCGTGCTCACTTTTATTATTGCTTTGAGTAAGTCAATACTGAATTGTTATTCTAGAACTTGCTTTGATTATACACGTCAGGACAACATCATTGATTTGATACACCGAGATGATAAAGGCACCTAGGATTTAACCCACTTACTCCACAAAAGCCTACCTCCATAATCTAACCCCTAGTAAACCCCATTGAGCTAACAACCTTTTCCTTGACTCACCCTCTAATTATTAACCAATAACCCATTTTTGTTGAATTTTCCATTCAATTACTTTTGATCCCTATTTTTGTCGAGATTTGAGTTGAATTTATTATCTAAGCTTTTCCATATGTAAATCTGTACTCAATTCATTGTATTACTTGAACTGTTCTTTAAAAAAAAAAACGTGTATATACAGTCAAATTCAGTTGTAATGTGTAATAGTTCAAATTAAGTTTTGCATATTTCTCTCTTAAAGCTACCAAAATGATGTTATTAAGCTTTGGAAATATGTTCCAGTGATAAAGATTCCTAGCTAGATAATGTTCAATTCAATCTCGATTCTAACCCTCTTTTTACAGCCTATGACAACACCCCTAACCAAGCCCCGCTACAACCATGAAAAGACCTTTTGATCGATGTATCATATCAAACTATAGTGGTGGAAACTTGATTTTCTTGCAAGCTTATGGTAAAAACTTTTCAGGTTGACTAGAGAGTGCTTAAATTTTGAACCCTAAACACTTTGAGTGGATAGAATGAACCTTTAGTGAGGATGTCAACTCCTGTTAACTAAGATGGAGAGATAATTACTTAGAAAGAAGGAAGAGACTTATGTTTTCAATGATAAAATTCTCAACTTAGAATAATTGAATCACTAATGTTCTTCTGATTGAATGTTTCATTGTATGATTACCTGTGGATTAGTTTGAAACATTATTGATAGAAGGTGTAAGTTGAAAAGAATAATTCTTATTAGGGATTGAGATTTTGCTTGAGGACAAGCAAAGGCTTAAGTGTGGGGGTATTTGATAAACGCTAAATTATACATATTTTTACCTCATGTTTTGCCTATATTTTGGATGAATTATTAATGATTTAGTGAGAATTGGTGCTCTTAACCTTTCTTTTTCATATCTTATACTCAGAAGAGCATAGGGAAGAGAAAAAAGCCAAAAATAGACCAAAAATGAGGAAAATGGGCCAAAAATAGCTTAACGCACGGCCCAAGGATTTACCGCACGGCCGTGGCACACGGTCGTGTAACATAAAGATCACACGGTCCAACCCCCACAAGCACGGCCAGGCCACAAGGCTGTGCCCCATAAACAGAATCACACACGACCTCTTGTCGACGCACACGGGCGTGGCGCACGGGCGTGTTCTAGTCGTGAGGAAAGGGAATTTCACTCAAATTGGGATGCTTAGAGGCTAAGAAAGGCTCCCCACAAGCTCTCTATATAAAGACCTCATGAGGCAGAGGCAAGGGGAGGGCGTTTTGAGATATATTTTTATTCTCGTCTTTCTGCCACACTGAAGGTAGAAGCAAGGGATTACTCCAAGGGAGAAGCCGATTAATTCATCTCAGAAGCCGGAATTCTGCAGCAACATAGAGGATCTCCCTAAATTCCTTCAGGGGTTTTTGGTTTCTTTTATGTTTTGCTATTTTATATCTTTTGTGATGTTTCTCTTCTTTATTATGAACTAAACCTCTCAAATACTTGAGGGGGATGAAACCTAAGACAGATCTTGTTATTTATTCTTGATTTATTTGATAAGTACTTGAATTGTTCTTAATTATGCGTTCTTCATTCTTGATTTAATAATCCTAGGTATTATTTCAAGAATTAGATGTGCTTAGAGTAGAGGAGAAAAAGTCCCTGTGATAAGAGTAGATCTACCATAATTAAGCGGAGTTGCATGCAACCCTAGACATAGGGCGACATAAATCTGCCGGATTAGTGTCAAACCTAATATAGGGAGCCATAGATCAAATTAATGCAACCTAGGGAGTTAATTAATAAGGGAACTTTAATTAACAACTTAGGCATAGTTGTTCTTCACCTCGACGGAGGGTTTAGCATAAGTAAGGGATCTCTACGAATCAAGTCAAGTAAAGAAATCATATAGTTCAAGAAAATAATAACAAGTGAAGTTTAGGTGGATTCTCCCTTGAGTATTGTCTATATCAATTAGCTTTTCCCTAAAAGTTTTCCCAATTTACTCTTTACACTTTCTTAGTTAGTTTTAGAATTAGTTTAAACAATCCTCTTTTATTTCTTATGCTAGATAATAGAAAAGAAGTAAATACTAGTACTTTTGGTTCCCTTGGGTACGATAACTCGGTCTTGCCACTAAGCTATACTACTGTTTGACAGGTGCGCTTGCCTCAACATCATGATATTAGTTAGTTTTAGTGCAATCAAGTTCTTTATAAATTTTTATTACTTCATATCACGCATATCATGTTTTCAGAAGCCGAATCTCTTATATCACTCCTCTTCTTGCATTTTGACTAGATCTATAATAGATCTGGACTAGGCTAGTGTTTAGAGACTCTCTTCTGTCCAGATAAGCCAGTGGTAAGTACTCGAATCCTTTCTTTCGTAATCTTGTGATTTAAGAAAAGCCGAAAACCCCTATCTTTTTTGGGTGGCTATCGGTTTTGATTTCTTATGGATAAATACCTATGTTAGCCTTTTCTTTTGATTCTCATGTGTTCTAGCATGGTAAAGAGGCGATCTAACAAGGAGCAATTAGAGGCTAGGGCCATTGAAGTGATCTAGGTCTAGATCTATGGTCTAGATTTCGACTAAGGTAAAGGATGGTGATATGGTAGCAGTTGTCGAATGTGTAAGTCAATGTGATGATAATTTCCAATTGGGTTATGGTTTAACGTGTGATTAATTGCTTTAGGATATTCGTTCGCAGGAGCGTCTGACGTTAATCGTATTTAGGTGTGTACTCGACACCCTATAGTAGACTAGATCGGCAAAAGCTGAAAAGCTGAAATACCGACATTTAAAGGGCGTGCGAGCGTGCGAGTACGAGTGCATCAGTTTGACATGCTAAAGTTGGTATTCACGAACGGTAAGACTGTTGTTAACATTTTCGTGCATTTTGGAGGTTTTGGGCCTCGATGGGCCAACTTTGGGCCCAATGGGCTTAAGGGCCCATAGGGGTGAAATCAGGCAGTAAGTATATTCTTGTAATCTGGTTATTAGATTTGCTAAAACATGTGTAAAAGTTGGACTTAGCGGGCCATACTAGCTTGTGGGCTCTATCAGGCCCATTAGGGGTTTTAGGCCTGATGACACTGTATTAATGAAATGGGCTAATCAAGTTGCTCGGACGTCGTTGGATCTATTAGTAGACTGTAATAAGCATAAAACCCTAAAACCTAGCAAAATTACTGAAATACCCCTAAAGTGTGAAAATTATTGTTTACTAATAAACGATAAATTATACATATTTTTACCTCATGTTTAGCCCATATTTTGGATGAATTATTAGTAATTTTGTGAGAGTCGGTGCTCTTAATCTTTCTTTTTCTTATCTTGCACTTAGGAGAGCATAGGGAAGAGAAAAGAATGGAAAATGGACCAAAAACCAGAAAAAAATAGGCCAAAATGTGAAAACGCACGGCCCAAGGAATTACCACACGGCCGTGGCACACGGCTGTGCCACATGAAGATCACACGGGCCAACCCCCGAGAAGCACGGCCAGGCCACACGGCCGTGCCTCCACCGATAGAATCACACGGCCACTTATCGAAGTCACACGGGTGTGGCACACGGGCATGTTCTAGTCATGAGGAAGAGGAATTTCACTCGAATTGGGATGCTTAGAGGCTAAGAAAGGGCCTCCAAAGCTCTATATAAAAACCCCATGAGGCAACTCTAAGGGTGTGCTTATTTCCCCACAAAGGGAAGTATTCTTTGCTGCCAACACAGAAAGTGGAAGTAGGGATTACTCGCAGGGAAGCTGATTGATTCATCCCAGAAGCCGGAATTCTGCAGCAATATAGAGGATCTCCCTAAATTCCTTCAGGGGTTTTCGGGTTCTTTTATGTTTTTTTATTTTATACCTTCTGAGATGTTTTCTTTCTGTATTATGAACTAAACCCCTCAAATACTTGAGGGGGATGAAACCTAAGACAAATCTTGTTATTTATTCTTGAATTATATGATAAATATTTGAGTTGTTCTTAATTATGTGTTCTTCATTCTTGATTTAATAATTCTAGGTATTACTTCAAGAAATAGATGTGCTTAGAGTAGAGGAACAAAAGTCCCTGTGATAAGAGTAGATCTACCATAATTAAGCGGAGTTGCATGCAACCCTAGACATAGGGCAACATAAATCTACTGGATTAGGGTCAAACCTAATATGGGGAGCCATAGATCGAATTAATGCAACCTAAGGAGTTAATTAATAAAGGAACTTTAATTAACAACTTAGGCCTAGTTGCTCTACGCCTCGACGGAGGGTTTAGCATAAGTTAGGGATCTCTACGGATCAAGTCAAGTAAATAAATCATATAGTTCAAGGAAACAATAACAAGTGAAGTCTAGGTGGATTCTCCCTTGAGTATTGCCCATATCAATTAGCTTTTCCCTAAAAAGTCTTCCCAATTTACTCTTTGCGCTTTCTTAGTTTAGTTTTAGAATTAGTTCAAACAACCCTCTTTTATTTTTAGGCTAGATAATAGAAAGGAAGTAAGTACTAGTACTTTTGGTTCCCTTGGGTACGATAACTCGGTCTTGCCACTAAACTATACTACTGTTTGACAGGTGCGCTTGCCTTAACGTCGTGATATTAGTTAGTTTTGGTGTGATCAAGTTCTTTATAAATTTTATTACTTCATATCACGCGTATTAAGTTTTTGGCGCCGTTGCCGGGGAACTAAAGTATTACAAACACTCGATTTCTATTACTTTAGCCATTAATATATTTATTTATTTTTATTGATTTATCTATTTTTTTATTTTTCTTTTCTTCTTATTTTTTTCTAGGTTTTTCTAAGTTTATTATTTTTATTTTATTTTAGTATTATTATTTTATTTTCGTTTCTTTTTTTTTTATTTTCTAGGTTTTTCTTGTTTATGACTAGAAACAACCCAATAGGACCACTGCTTTTTGACGAAGATTTAGAAGCTACAGTTCGCAGAAATCGCAGAGAAATTAGACGAAGCCTACATTATCCAGAACAAGAGGCAGAACCTACTGAAGCAATAGACGCAAATGAAAATGTTCAACCACCTCCAGCATTACTCGCAGAACCAGATGAAGCTCCTCGTACTATGTATGACTATGCTAAACCTAGTTTGGTTGGTACTCAAACTAGCATTATTAGACCTGCTATTGCTGCTAATAATTTTGAATTGAAACCTAACACTATTCAGATGATTCAGCAATTTGTGCAGTTTGATGCTTTGCAGGATGAAGATCCCAACTCACATCTAGCCAATTTCTTGGAATTATGTGATACTTTTAAAATCAATGGCTTTTCTGATGATGCCATTCGTCTAAGGCTATTTCCATTCTCTTTGAGAAATAAAGCCAAACAGTAGTTAAATTCTCTACCATGAGGCTCAATCACCACATGGGAACAGATGACAGAAAAATTTTTACATAAATATTTTCCTCTCGCTAAAACAGCTAAATTATGAAACGATATTTCTTCCTTTGTGCAGATGGATTTAGAAACACTTTACGATGCCTGGGAGAGTGATATGCGTGATATGAAGTAATAAAATTTATAAAGAACTTGATCACACCAAAACTAACTAATATCACAACGTTAAGGCAAGCGCACATATCGAACAATAGTATAGCTTAGTGGCAAGACTGAGTTATCGTACCCAAGGGAACTAAAAGTACTAATATTTACTTTCTTTCTATTATCTAGCCTAAAAATAAAAGAGGTTTGGTTGAAACTAATTCTAAAACTAACTAAAAGTGCACAAAAAGTAAATTGGGGAAAACTTTAGGGACAAGCTGATTGATATAAGCAATACTTAAGAGAGAATCCACCTAGACTTCACTTGTTATTGGTTCTTGAGCTAGACGATTTATTCACTTGACTTGATCCGTAGAGATCCCTAATTTATGCTAAACCCTCCGTTGAGGCAAAAACCAACTAGGCCTAGGTTGTTAACTAAAGTTCCTTTATTAATTAACACCCTAGGTTGCATTAATTCGATCTATGGTTCCCCATATTAGGTTTGACCCTAATCCGGCAGATTTATGTTGCCCTATGTCTAGGGTTGTATGCAACTCCACTTAATTATGGTAGATCTACTCTTATCACAGAGACTTTTGCTCCTCTGCTTTAAGCACATCCATTTCTTGAATTAATACCTAGGCCTATTAACACAAGAATTAAGCACACATAATTAAGAACAACTCAAGTATTTATCATATAACTCAAAAATAAATAATAACAAGATTCGTCTTAGGTTTCATCCCCCTCAAGTATTTGAGGGATTTAGTTTATAATTAAGAAAAAAGACATCTCAGAAGATAATAAATAACAAAACATAAAGAAGCCACAAACCCCTGAAGGAGTTTAGAGAGATCCTCAGTCTTGATGTAGAACTCTGGCTTTTGGGATGAATCAATCGGCTTCCCTTGGAGTAATTCCTTGCTTTCACTCTTTGTGTTGGCAGAAATATGGCACTCTTTCCTAAGAGAAAAGAGTAATCCCTTTGCGGGAAATAAGCACACCCTTAGAGTTGCCTCATGGGGTCTTTATATAGAGCTTTGAGGGGCCTTTCTTAGCCCCTAAGCATCCCAATTCGAGTGAAATTCCTCTTCCTCACGACTAGAACACGCCCGTGTGCCACGCCCGTGTGACTTCGACAAGTGGCCGTGTGATTCTATTGGTGGAGGCACGACTGTGTCACCTGGCTGTGCTTGTCGGGGACTGGCCCGTGTGATCTTCATGTGGCACGGCCGTGTGGTAATTCCTTGGGCCGTGTGTTTTAACATTTTTGCCTATTTTCTCCGGTTTTTGGTCCATTTTCCATTCTTTTCTCTTCCCTATGCTCTCCTGAGTGTAAGATATGAAAAAGAAAGATTAAAAGCGCCAATTCTCACAAAATTATTAATAATTCATCCAAAATATAGGCTAAACATGAGGTAAAAATATGTATAATTTATCGTTTATCAGAGAGATACAAGGATCTTTTAAGAAGATGTCCTCATCATTGACTACCTTTATGGCTACAAGTTCAAACCTTCCACAACGGTTTGAATCCATCCACAAGACAAATGGTTGATGCAGCCGCAGGAGGAACAATTAATAATAAAACGCTAGAAGCAGCTTATGAATTTATTGAAGAAATGTCATTAAATAACTATCAGTGGCAAGTTATGAGGACAAAGTCGACAAAAGCTGCAGGAGTTTATAATATTGATGCTGTCACCATGCTTACTAACCAAGTAGAACTTCTAAATAAAAAGTTTGATAATTTTGTTGGTTCTACGCAGGCACAACAAGTGATGCAGTGTGACGTGACGTAAGGGAACATGTTCTATCCAGACTATCCATTCTACGGCCATAGCACAGAAACCGAGCAAGCCAAATATATGGGTAACAATTTTAGATCTCAAAATAATCCTTATAGTAACACATATAATGCAGGTTGGCGAAATAACCCCAATTTTTCTTGCGGGGGTTTCCAGCAACCACCGCCGTAACAAGAGAAAAAGCCCAACCTTAAAGAGATGTTCACCAAATTTATGGCCGTATTAGAGACTCGTTTTCAAAACACCGAAACAGCACTAAAGAACCAACAAGCATCTATTAAAGGGCTCGAAAATCAAATTGCTCAACTTGCTAAATTAATATCAGAAAGGCCACAAGGTAGACTTCCAAGTAACACTGAGACCAACCCTAAAGAGCAAATTCATGCTGTAAGTACAACAAAAGAGGAGGCATTAACCGAAGACAACCCAAAGCCATGCGAGGAACCTGAGGTGAATAAAGGTAAGGTAGAGGTAAGCAAAAACAAGCCAGACATCAAAGAATACAAGCCTTATATCCCATACCCAAGCACATTAAAGAAAGATCGGTCAGACGAATGATTCGGTAAGTTTCTTAAACTCTTAAAGAAATTACGTATTAACTTACCCTTTGTTGAAGCAATTTTGCAGATGCCCAACGCTATTAAATTCTTAAAAGAGCTCTTGACAAACAAGCGGAAACTAGATGAAAACCCATGTGGAACTGAATGCAGTCTGCTCAACTGTTCTACAGAATAAACTGCCAATCAAATTAAAGGATCCAG
Organism: Gossypium stocksii; assembly: GCA_020496765.1. Classification (NCBI taxonomy): domain Eukaryota; kingdom Viridiplantae; phylum Streptophyta; class Magnoliopsida; order Malvales; family Malvaceae; genus Gossypium; species Gossypium stocksii. The sequence continues at coordinate 42,522,010 of CM035628.1, read as the reverse complement.
GGGGTTTCACTATCCCTTGTTCACTTGGTAGCCTAGAAGAAAAAAATGCTTTAGCTGATTTAGGGGCTAGTATAAACATTATGCCTTATAAATTATTTAAACAACTAGGTCTCGGGAACCCTAAGAAAACCAATATGAGCCTTCAACTAGTTGAAAAAACTATTAGGGCACCTAAGGGAATAATTGAAGATGTACTTGTCAAAATTGATAAATTTATATTCCCAGATGATTTTTTTGTTTTAGAAATTGATAAGAATAGCAATATACCCTTAATTCTAGGGCGACCCTTTTTAGCAACTGCTAGAACAAAAATTGATTTAGAAACAGGTGAACTCACATTACGAGTAGGTGATGATAAAATTACCTTACAAGCTCAAAACTCTATTAGAACTGCAGATAAGAACAAAGTTTCGATTCCTTGTAAGAACACTTCCCTCACCACTCAACCTTCTATGCAGGATACACTCTACGTAGAGGTGACTCAACCACAGACAAGTCCATCCAAGGGAGACGAACCTGAAAGGCGAATAGTTCAGATTGAGGAACTCGACGAGTGGCTGAACTATCACAAAAAACCCAAAATATGCCACAACAACCCAGAGCATCACCAAGACAACCCTCAGGTAACAACAAATCAACTCAAGGTTGGAGATAAGGTAATTTTCGCTGAAGGCGACCCTCGAATCTTAAATTCAAAGGAACACACATGTGACACACCTTACTTCACGGTAATGAAAACCTTCCCCCATGGTACAGTAGAAATAAATCACGAGTCACTCGGCACTTTTAAGGTAAATCAAACTAGACTCAAACATCATTTTGATATTAAACCTGAAAACAGGATGGAAGAGTTCCAACTCTTTAAACCACCGTAAAGTACTCAGCTCAAGAAGAGTCGAGCTTAGACTATAAATAAGCGCTTCTCGGGAGGCAACTCGAGCACTAACTTAGTAACTTTGCTTCCATTTTTCATTTTAGTATTTTTTATATACATCAACTAACACTTTTTATGCAGAAGTTTAGGACCACACGGCCTAGCACACAGCTGTGCCTCGGCCGTGTGAACGTTTTAAAACAAGGGCACGATCGTGCACCCAAACTGTGCACAAACAGAGTAAATTTTTCCCAAAACACGGGTAGTCGAGAAATCCCCACAGCCATGCAACATGGCCGTGGGAACCTTTCAACTTCAACATGGGCATACACAACGCCACACGCCTGTGTCCCCAGACTGTGGCCAACACTGCCAAATTGAACACAACCGTGTGCCCTCCCACACAACCGTGGGAGTAGCGAAACAACATCATACACTGCCGTGGGACTATTTACACGATCGTGGGTAATGCGAACGAGATCGCAAACGACCGTGCGACTTGGCCTACACGGGCGTGCGTCTCGAGCCAGGCGCGCCAAAACCCCTGAAATTTTATTTTTCAATTTTATTTTATTCTTTCTTTTTCATCATTTGATTATTAGTATTTTAGAACTTCATTTATTTTAGGTTACTTATTCTTTTTTGCTATTTATTTTTATCTTTCATATCGGCTAACCCCTAACGAGTAATCTCTACTATAAAAAAAAAAATTTCCCACGACTAATTAATATTTTCGCAGTTCAAAAAGGAGCTCTACAGCTCATATTCAAATAGAAATAGGAACACCCTGCCACAATTGCTGACTCTTCCTCACAAATTCATCCTAAATTCAGGAAGTTTCAATTCTCTCCCTATCTTATGATATTATACTTCTCTTGCTATTTATGTATCTTTGTACATTGAGGGCAATGTACATCTTAAGTGTGGAGGGAAGCTTACTTTAAATCTTTACATTATCTAAAAAATCCCTGAATCTTTACTTTATGCATTGTTCTCAATTAATTCTTAGTCTCCTATTAGGAATTAATTCTGATTGATTTAAGATTTCTATTGATATGTTGAGAATTAAGATATAGGTGCTTGTACTTTGATTATTTAAACTTCAAAACATTAGGGAATCAAGCATAATAAGTTGAAATTTTTGAGATCCCCCAATTTTTGCATAAGTTATTTTCCCTAATTTTAAGTATTATCTTGAGATTTGAAATTCGCAGGATTGACATCAAAGGCCATAATTCTAGTGAGATTTTTGAGCCTTTTGAGCATACATTCTTTCGTGCTCACTTTTATTATTGCTTTAAGTGAGTCAATACTAAATTGTTATTCTAGAACTTGCTTTGATTATACATGTCGAGACCACATCTTTGATTTGATATACCGAAATGATTAAGGCACCTAGGATTTAACCTACTTACTCCACAAAAAGCCTACCTCCATAAATTAACACCTAGTGAACCCCGTTGAGCCTGACAACCCATTCTTTGACTTACCCTCTAATTATTAACCAATAACCCGTTTTTTTTAATTCCATTCAATTACTTTGACCCTTATTTTTGTCGAGATTTGAGTTGAAATTATTATCTAGCTTTATTCTCCTTTCCGGCATGTAAATTTGTAAATATTCAAGTTATTATGAATTGTTCTAAAAAAAAGGGTGTGTACATACAGTGAAATTTAGTTGTAATCTGTAATAGTTCAAATAAGTTTTTTTTTTTTTGCATATTTTTATTTTAAGGCTACCAAAGAGAAAATGATGTTATTAAGCTTTAGAAATATGTTTCAGTCATAGAGATTCTTATAGCTAGATAATTTTTCAGTTCAATCTCGATTCTAACCTTCTTTTGTAGCCTGTGACAACACCCCTAACCAAGCCCCGCTACAACCATGAAAAGACCTTTTGATCGATGTATCATATCAAACTATAGTGGTGGAGATTTGATTTTCTTCCAAGCTTATGGTAATAACTTTCCAGGTTGATTAGAGAGTGCTTAAATTTTGAACCCTAAACACTTCGAGTGAATAGAGTGAATCCTTCGTGAGGATGTCAATTCCTGTTAATTAAGATGAAGAGATAACCACTTAAAAGGAAGGAAGAAACTTATATTTCAATGATAAAATTCTCAACTTCGAGTGATTGAGTCTATAATGTTCTTCTGATTGAATATTTCATTGTATGATCACCTGTGGATTAGTTTGAAACATTATTGATAAAGATTATAGGTTGAGAAGAATGATTCTTTTTAGGGATTGAGATTTTGCTTGAGGACAAGCAAAGGCTTAAGTGTGGGGGTATTTGATAAATGATAAATTATACATATTTTTACCTCATGTTTAGCCTATATTTTGGATGAATTATTAGCAATTTTGTAAGGATTGGTGCTCTTAATCTTTCTTTTTCATATCTTACACTCAGGAGAGCATAGGGAAGAGAAAAGAATGGAAAATGGACTAAAAATAAAAAAAACTCGGCCAAAATGTGAAAACGCACAGCCCAAGGAATTACCACACGGCTGTGGCACACGGTCGTGCCACATGAAGATCACACAGGCCAGCCCCCGACAAGCACAGCTAGGCCACACGGCCGTGCCTCCACCAATAGAATTACACGGTCACTTGTCGAAGTCACACGGGCGTGGCACACGGGCGTGTTCTAGTCATAGGGAAGAGGAATTTCAGTCGAATTGGGATGCTTAGAGGCTAAGAAAGGCCCCCCAAAGCTCTATATAAAGACCCCATGAGGCAACTCTAAGGGTGTGCTTATTTCCCTACAAAGGCAAGTTGTGACAGTCCTAAATTGACCGTAGTCGGGAAGTGGTTTTGGGACCACTAAATCGAGTAGTAAAAATGATTAAGTGTTAAAATTTATAATTTTATTTGGTGATATTGCATGTATGAAATTTTGGTGTGATGAAATTGCCATTTAGATAGGAAATTGACTTAGAAAGGAATTAGATGTGAAATATAAGAAATGTGTGGTGCCGATTATAATGGTTAGAAAATGCATGAAGTAAAACATGGGGATTTGCATGTTAAATTTCCCATTTTTACTCATGGTGGCCGGCCATGATGTTACTTATATTATAAAATATAAATCACATCTTAGTTAATAGGTGGAAAATAAAATAAAGATGAAATGAAATAAAATAAATGAGAAAAACAAGGAAAAAGATGGCATAAACTTGTTCTTAGCCGAAACTAAAAGAAAATTTAGAGAGGAAGAAGCTTTTGGACAATCGGTCATTTGGGAGGCTAGAATTCAAGGTAAATGTTTGATATTTTGTAATATAATTGAGGATTTGAGTTCTTTGTCATGCATCCTTTCAAACCCATGTTAGAATTTCAAATTTGGTAGAACTATGAGCTCATGGTTTTGAATTGGTTTGTATGAATGGGATGTTGTTTTCACGTTGTTGGAAGTGAATCCTTTGAATTGGCTATGAAATTTGGTTGTTAAGGTCATGTAGTAGAGAACCCACGGATATGTTTCTAAATTAAATGAACTTGGTGCATTTGGCAATTAGGTAGAAATGTAGAAAAAAAAAATTACAAGAGCTTGTAATTCATGCTTAGTTGATTAAGGGAGTCTTGAATGGTTGTAAACAAGTGTTAAATAATGGTGTGAGCTTCTTATCTTGTTCTTGACCGAGACTCATTTGTGAATTTTGATTTAATGTAGTATATTAGTTTTAGTTATGATAGTAAAATGCAAGCATTAAGAGTTTGATGTTTTGTATCTCATGTTATGGATGATGGAAGCATAATTTGGTTACATATATGTATATGTGTGTGTATATATATATTTAGTCTTTGTACGTATCATGGGAGAATTTGCTTAGTGAAGAACTTGTCAAGTTGCCGAACGTCCTATTAATTTTTGTGACTTAGATCAATTGTGGTGTTTTGAGGTGAATTTGAGCTAATTAGCGTTTGATATATGAAATAAATGGTAAAGGGATAATCGGTCAATATGATTTCATGTGCACCTAGTGGTTGCCTAGAACTTAATCAATTTGTTGAATGAAATGTGGTATATAAATAGGTAACAAAGAAAGGAAGGATGTAAAGAGAGTAATTGAAATTATAAATAAGGTTATGCCTTGTAAGGGTACAAGTTGTATTCAGCCATGACTTTGTGAGATGATTTCGTTAATAGCATAATGTCTAATTAATTGTAGTGTTCATGCTTTCGGTTTTATGTCTATGTATGTTTAGGTTAAGTGCTGGTGTGAGTACTAGTTGAATGTGGCTTGTGATGTGTAATGATGAAAGTTATCTTATGCTCTATTAGTATGTGCCGAGAGGAATCATTCATAGATTAAAAGGAACTAGATGAGCTAATAAAAGTTGATAACATACATAATTAGCTCTTGTTGCATTCAGTCAAGAGGAGGAACAATTAAGTTTTGATAAGTTTCCAATTGTTTATTCTAGCTCAAGAGCTAAGAGAGCCACACTCGGATAAAGGAAAGTCAAAGGTGGTGGAATAGTCAGTTCGTAGATAATTATCGACCAAAGAGGTAAGTTTCAAGTATTTAAATTTAGTTGTAGTGAGGAACGATATGGAACATGTGTAAAGGTAAAAATACAAGTTAATGTAATTATCTACAATAGAACGATAGAAAATAAGTCACTTCTATGTGCTTTAGCCGAATGGCTACTAGAAAGATGAAATTTCAAGTATGATTTGGTATATGATACTGTGAAACGATTATATAAAATGAACTGCATATTGTGTAATATATGTTGTGGCAAGAAGGCATGTATAAATAAAGAGCAGTCAAATTGTATGTATGTACCTATAGCCGAATGTGTTAAATGAGATATGAATGAAGTGTGCTATGTGGAAGCTAACATTATGTGATTGAATGTGTATGAATTCAAAATGAGTTGGAGTATCGTACATTTAAGCTTCGTGCCTAGCAGGCTATATGCCGGTGTTACATTCAGGCTTCGTGCCTAGCAGGCTATATGTTGATGTTACATTCAGGCTTCGTGCCTAGCAGGCTTCACGCCGGTGTTCTGTATTCGGGCCTAGTGGGCTATAAGCTGGTGACATATTCGTGCTTTGTGCTCAGCAGGCCTTGGGTCGGGGATTGAATTCAGGTTTTTAAACCTAGCAGGCTTAAGGCCGATGATGGAAAAACAAAAAATATATATCTTCAAGTAATATGGTAAACTATGATTGGAAACAAATAATACTTTGGGTTGGCCAGGTACGTACTATGTATTCCTAATTGAATCTGTTTTGAAAGAATGATCAGTAACGAGGAATGATGTATATGTGGATAGTGTTATATCCGTATGTGTATTTATAGCTAGAAATTGTAATCCATTCAGCTAATGCGTTCTACTAAATGAAAGTATGAGATTACATTCCAATGAATAAGTTTTTGTGGCAAGTGAAAGTACATGTGGAATTTCCCTTTTACCTAGATATATATTCGGCTCAAGGATATATAAATAGGAATTAAGTTGTGAAGTAAATGTTTGAATAATGATAAGATTTGTTAGTTTGATAACTTGAAACTTACTAAGCTTACATTAGTTTACTCTATTTGTTATGTTTATTCTGTTTTATAGATTTCTTTTGAAGCTACGGTTCGAGGGATTCAAGTCTAAGTCACTCACTCTATCGTCGACATATTTTGGTACCTTTCAAGTTTACTTCCTTTGAACAATGGCATGTATTGGCTAAAACCTTTATTTTGGAATTGAATTTCATTTTGAATTGTAAATATGAAAAGCCATGCGAAAATGGCTTGCCTAACTACTTATGTTCATATATATATACATATATTATGCTTGTTATTGGTTGAGTATGGATGAACATGAAAGAAGTGTGCCTATGGTGTTAATGCCGTATGTGTTGTACCTATTAGAATGATAGTTTGAAAGTATATGCTAATAGTAGGAGATTGAGATTACATCTAGTATTACTTATGAAAATGTTTTAAGTATTCTTGCTCGAAAATGTTAATTGGCTATTTTCAGTTAGGATCAATTGAATAGATGAAAAAGATAGTGGTGGAAATTCTTTGAAGCATGTTACACAAATTTGTAATATGACCTGAGTCATGATAACCTTTGAAAGTCATATATGAACTTGCATATTCGGCCATGTGCTAAGATAGGGCTTTGGTTAAAATTGTGTATAAAATCTTGTATATGAACGGTAAACATTAGTTAAAGTGTATTACAAGTTCAATTGATAATTGGTATGTTTACATATGTATTCGGATTAAGAATGCTCTAAACATTTTGCGATTTCTCTTTTGTGCTTTTAAGTGTTCGTTCCATAATGCCTCTTAGCCCTCCGTCGACGGGTATAGGTTAGGGGTGTTACATTTTATTGGTATTAAAGCTACGGTTTAGTCAGTTCTCGGACTAACGTAACGTGTGTGAATATAGCTAGACATGCCATTGTGAGTTAATACGATAGTGTGGTGACTTCTGACTTTCGAAATTGTGATTTTTGTATAGAAATGAATCCCGATCCTGAACGAACTGTAGCAGATGACGTGAAGAGCGTAGCGCCAGCTCCCGCGCAAAGGACTGTGCCTAATGACTCCCAGCTGAATACCAGTCATCGAGATGATGACACTAGACAAGCTTTCTATGCGATGATGAGTGATTGGTTCACTCAGTTTATTCGAACAAATCCGGCTGCTCCACAACCCCCACCCTTAAATACTCCTCTCCCGACATACGTAGCTCCTCCTGTGACCGATCCTTTGAGATCGAGTAGGCCTCTGGTTGACAAAATTAGAAAATACAGGGCTGAAGAGTTCTGGGCTATAGTCAGTGATGATGCTGAGCAGGCCAAGTTTTGGCTCGATAATACGATTCGAGTTTTTGATGAATTATTGTGTTCGCCCGAAGAATGTTTGAAGTGTGCTATATCTCTACTACGTGATTCCACTTACTATTGGTGGAACACATTGGTTTCTGTTGTGCCAAGAGACAGGGTCACTTAAGAGTTCTTCCAAACTGAATTTCAGAAAAAGTATATCAGTCAGAGATTTATTGATCAAAAATGGAAGGAATTTCTTGAGCTTAAACAGGGCCGAATGTCCATAACTGAATATGAGAGAGAGTTCGTACAGCTCAGTCGATATGCTCGTGAGTGTGTATCATCCGAGGCTATTATGTGTAAGCGCTTTGAGGATGGTTTAAACGAAGATATCAAATTGTTGGTCGGTATTCTAGAAATTAAAGAGTTCGTAGTACTTGTCGAGCGAGCTTGTTAAGCCGAAGAGCTCAGTATTGAAAAGAAAAAGGCTGAGGATGGAGCCAGAGAATTTCGCAAGAGATCGTCGGGAAAATCTTTTCAGCAATCCTCGAAGAAATTTCGAGATGAGTCGAGCAAATCTAAGGCTAATTCGGGTTATTCCAGACGAGATCGTGATCAACCCCCAATGAGTACGCGAGCTACTTCCGTTGCTAGTGTAGGCAATGACCGTGGGGATAGAACAGTATGCAAGCATTGTGGGAAATGGCATCCGGGGAGCTGCAGATTGCATGATCACTCCTGTTTTAAATGTGGAGCTACTGATCATTTCATAAAGGATTGTCCGAGATAGGTTGAACGTAATACTGATCCTAGTGAGAGACCTGGTAGCACGACAGCACGAGGTCGACCGCCGAGACGTGAAGGTAATACTAGTGGCAGTCAGAGAGGAACTAAAGACACTGCGGTCAGATCTGAGGCTCGGGCTCCTACCAGGGCTTATGCCATCCGTACCCGTGAGAAGGCTTCTTCTCCTGACATTATTACCGGTATTTTTACTCTCTTTGACACTAATGTTATAGCTCTGATTGATCTCGGTTCAACCCATTCATATGTATGTGAAACTTTAGCATCCAGTAAGACTCTACCTGTTGAGTCTACTGAGTTCGTAATTCGGGTGTCAAACCCTCTGGGTCGATGTGTGTTAGTCGATAAATTGTGCAAGAGATGTCCTATAATGATTCGAGACTCTTGTTTTCTGGCTGATTTGATGTTATTACCATTCGATGAATTTGATATTATTCTCGGAATGAATTGGTTGACTGTGCATGATGCGGTAGTGAATTGTAAGCGGAAGATTATTGAATTACGATGCTCGAATAATGAAATAATTCGGGTTGAGTCATCTGATTTGAACAGGTTGCCAGTTGTGATATCTTCGATGCAAGCTCAAAATTATGTAAAAAGGGGTTGTGAGGCATATCTCGCGTACGTGGTTGATGGTAAAGAGTCAGAAAAGAAGTTTGAGTCGGTGCCAGTAGTTTGTGAATATCTGGATGTTTTTCCTGAGGAGTTGCCGGGATTACCACCTGTTCGTGAAGTAGAGTTCGTCATTGAACTTGTACCTGGAACAGCTCCAATTTTGATAGCTCCGAATCGTATGGTACCAATCGAATTAAGAGAATTGAAAGTTCAGTTGCAAGAATTAATGGATAGAGGTTTTTCTCAACCAAGTTTTTCACCTTGGGGTGCGCCGGTTTTATTCGTGAAAAAGAAAAACAGATCGATGAGAATGTGCATCGACTATCATCAATTAAATAAAGTGACGATAAAGAACAAATATCCGTTACCACGCATTGATGATTTGTTCAATCAGCTGAAAGGAGCCTCAGTATTCTCGAAGATAGATTTGAGATAAGGTTATTATCAGCTGTGAGTCCGAGACTCAGATGTGCCAAAAACAGCATTCAAAACGAGATACGGTCACTATGAATTCTTAGTGATGCCGTTTGGGCTCACTAATGCCCCTGCGGTATTTATGGATTTGATGAATCGAATTTTCAGACAGTATTTGGACCGATTTGTAGTTGTGTTCATTAACGACATATTGATCTATTCATATGATGAAACTGAACATGCCGAGCACCTGAGATTGGTATTGCAAATTTTACGAGATAAGTAATTATATGCTAAGTTCAGTAAATGTGAGTTCTGGTTGACAGAAGTTAGCTTCTTAGGGCATGTGGTATCCGCATCGAGTATTCGGGTTGATCCGAGTAAAATTACAGCCATACTTGATTGGAAGCCTCCGAGAAACGTCACTAAAGTTTGGAGCTTTTTGGGGCTTGCCGGTTACTATCAACGATTCGTGAAAGGATTCTCAATGATCACGACACCGTTGACAAAACTATTACAAAAAGATGTCAAGTTCGAGTTGTTAGAAAGGTGTCAGAAAAGTTTCGACCAGCTAAAAACTCTTTTGACGGAAGCTCCTGTGTTGGTCCAGCCTGAGTCCGGCAAGGAGTATGTGGTTTATAGCGACGCCTCTCAGAACGGTTTAGGCTGTGTTATGATGCTAGAGGGCCGAGTGGTTGCGTATGCCTCGAGGCAATTGAAGCCTCATGAGAGAAATTATCTGACTCATGATCTTGAGCTAGCTGCTATTGTTTTCGCTCTAAAAATTTGGCGCCACTACCTGTTCCGAGAAAAATGCCATGTCTTTTTCGATCATAAAAGTTTGAAGTACCTAATGACTCAAAAAGATTTAAATTTGAGACAAAGACTGTGGTTAGAGTTACTGAAAGACTACGATCTTGTTATTGATTATCATCCGGGTAAGGCTAACGTAGTTGCGGATGCTCTCAGTCGGAAATCCCTATTTACATTACGTCCATTTATCTGTGTCTTCGGATAATTTTTTGATAGCAGAATTAAAAGCAAAACCAGCGTACGTGCGGTAAATCTGTGAAGCTCAGAAAGTCGATGCCGATTTTACTACTAAAAGAGCTAAGTGTATTTTGAAGGTAGACTCGAAATTTCAGATTGATGACAATGATTGTTTGAGATTCAGAAATCGATTATGTATTCCGAGAAATTCTGAACTTGTTCCGATGATTTTGAATGAGGCTCATGATAGCCGAATGTCAGTTCATCCGGGTAGCACAAAAATATACAACGACCTGAAACATCAGTACTGATGGCACGGTATGAAACGAGACATCTCTGACTATGTTTCTAAATGCCTGATTTGTGAAAGCGGAGCATCAGGTGCCTTCGGGATTACTTCAGCCGATCTTAATACCCGAGTGGAAGTGGGATCAAGTTACAATGGATTTTGGGTCCGTTTACCGCTAACTCCGAGCAAGAAAGACTCCATTTGGGCTATAGTTGACCAATTGACCAAGTCGACTCATTTCATCCCTGTTCGTACCAATTATACGCTTGATAAGTTGCTAAATTGTAATTTCTCAGATTGTGAAATTACATGGGGTGCCTACTTCTATTGTTTCGGATAGAGATCCCAGATTTACTTTGAGATTTTGGAAGAAATTGCATGAGGCTTTGGGTACTAAATTACATTTTAGTACTGCTTTTCATCCGCAAACTGATGGACAATCCGAACGGATTATTCAGATGCTCGAGGACATGTTGAGATGTTGCATTCTCGAATTTAGCTGTTCGTGGGAAAAATATTTGCCCTTGGTTGAATTCGCGTATAACAACAGTTTTCATTCGAGTATTAAAATGGCACCCTACGAAGCTCTCTACGGTCGAAGGTGCTATATACCTTTATTTTAGACCGAGCTTAGTGAGAATAAGATTCTCGGGGTTGAATTAGTCAAAGAGGCAGAACAGAAAGTGAAAACAATTCGTGACAGTTTAAAAATGGCCTCAGACCGTCAGAAATCGTACGCAGATCTGAAACGTAAAGATATCGAGTATCAGATTGGTGACAAAGTGTTTTTAAAAGTTTCACCTTGGAAAAGAGTGCTCAGATTTGGCCGTAAAGGCAAGTTGAGTCCAAGATTCATCAGACCGTATGAGATATCAGAACGGATTGGGCCAGTTGCTTATAGGCTAATTTTGCCCCCTGAAGTTGAAAAGATCCACAACGTTTTTCATGTATCGATGCTTCGTCATTATAGATCCGATCCCTCGCATGTGATTAAACCGTCGGACGTTGAAATTCAGCCCGATTTGAGTTATGAAGAAGAACCGATTTGTATTTTAGCTCGTGAGGTGAAAGAATTGCGAAATAAAAAGGTTTCGTTAGTAAAGGTGTTGTGGCTCAAGCACGGGACTGAAGAAGCAACTTGGGAAACCAAGACATCTATGAAAGAACGATACCCAAACTTATTCATCGGTAAGATTTTGGGCACGAAAATTTCTAAAGGGAGAGAGAGTTATGACAGCCCTAAATTGACTGTAGTCGGGAAGTGGTTTCGGGACCACTAAATCGAGTAGTAAAAATGATTAAGTGTTAAAATTTATAATTTTATTTGGTGATATTGCATGTATGAAATTTCAGTATGATGAAATTGCCATTTAAATATGAAATTGACTTAGAAAGGAATTAGATGTGAAATATAAGAAATGTGTGGTGTCGATTATAATGGTTAGAAAATGCATGGAGTAAAACATGGGGATTTGCATGTCAAATTTCCCATTTTTACTCATGGTGGCCGGCCATGATGTTACTTATATTATAAAATATAAATCATATCTTAGTTAATAGGTGGAAAATGAAATAAAGATGAAATGAAATAAAATAAATGAGAAAAACAAGGAAAAAGATGGCATAAACTTGTTCTTGGCCGAAACTAAAAGAAAATTTAGAGAGGAAGAAGCTTTGGGACAATCGGTTATTTGGGAGGCTAGAATTCAAGGTAAATGTTTGATATTTTGTAATATAATTGAGGATTTGAGTTCTTTGTCATGCATCCTTTCAAACCCATGTTAGAATTTCGAATTTGGTAGAACTATGAGCTCACGATTTTGAATTGGTTTGTATGAATGGGATGTTGTTTTCACGTTGTTGGAAGTGAATCATTTGAATTGGCTATGAAATTTGGTTGTTAAGGTCATGTAGTAGAGAACCTATGGTTATGTTTCTAAATTAAATGAACTTGGTGCATTCGGCAATTAGGTAGAAATGTAGAAAAAAAATTACAAGAGCTTGTAGTTCAGGCTTAGTTGATTAAGGGAGTCTTGAATGGTTGTAAACAAGTATTAAATAATGGTGTGAGCTTCTTATCTTGTTCTTGACCGAGACTCATTTGTGAATTCTGATTTAATGTAGTATATTAGTTTCGGTTATGATAGTAAAATGCAAGCATTAAGAGTTTGATGTTTTGTATCTCATGTTATGGATGATGGAAGCATAATTTGGTTACATATATGTATATGTGTGTGTGTATATATATATACATATTTAGTTTATGTAAGTATCATAGGAGAATTTGCTTAGTGAAGAACTTGTCAAGTTGTCGAATGTACTATTAATTTTTGTAACTTAGATCAATTGTGGTGTTTTGAGGTGAATTTGAGCTAATTAGCGTTGGATATGTGAAATAAATGGTAAAGGGATAATCGGTCAATATGATTTCGTGTGCGCCTAGTGGTTGCCTAGAACTTAATCAATTTGTTGAATGAAATGTGGTATATAAATAGGTAACAAAGAAAGGAAGGATGTAAATAGAGTAACTGAAATTATAAATAAGGTTATGCCTTGTAAGGGTACAAGTTGTATTCGGCCATGACTTTGTGAGATGATTTCGTTAATAGCATAATGTCTAATTAATTGTAGTGTTCATGCTTTCGGTTTTATGTCTATGTATGTTTAAGTTAAGTGTTGGTGTGAGTACTAGTTGAATGTGGCCTGTGATGTGTAATGATGAAAGTTATGATATGCTCTATTAGTATATGCCAAGTGAAATCACTCATAGATTAAAAGGAACTAGATGAGCTAATAAAAGTTGATGACATACATAATTAGCTCTTGTTGCATTCGGTCAAGAGGAGGAACAATTAAGTTTTGATAAGTTTCCAATTGTTTATTCTAGCTCAAGAGCTAAGAGAGCCATACTCGGATAAAGGAAAGTCAAAGGTGGTGGAATAATTGGTTCGTAGATAATTATCGACCAACGAGGTAAGTTTCAAGTATTTAAATTTAGTTGTAGTGAGGAACGATATGGAACATGTGTAAAGGTAAAAATACAAGTTAATTAATTATCAACAATAGAACGATAGAAAATAAGTCACTTCTATGTGCTTTAGCCGAATGGCTACTAGAAAGATGAAATTTCAAGTATGATTTGGTATATGATACTCTGAAACGATTATATAAAATGAAATGCATATTGCGTAATATATGTTGCGGCAAGAAGGCATGTATAAATAAAGAGAGGTCAAATTGTATGTATGTACCTATAGCCGAATGTGTTAAATGAGATATGAATGAAGTGTGCTATGTGGAAGCTAACATTATGTGATTGAATGTGTATGAATTCAAAATGAGTTTTAGTATCGTACATTCAGGCTTCGTGCCTAGCAGGCTTCACGCCAGTGTTCTATATTCGAGCCTTCGGGCCTAGCAGGCTATAAGCCGGTGACATATTCGAGCTTTGTGCTCAGCAGGCCTTGGGCCGGTGATTGAATTCAGGTTTTTAAACCTAGCAGGCTTCAGGCCGGTGATGGAAAAAGAAAAAAAAAATATCTTCAAGTAATGTGGTAAACTATGATTGGAAACAAATAATACTTTGGGTTGGCCAGGTACGTACTATGTATTCCTAATTGTATTTGTTTGAAAGAATGATCAGTAACGAGGAATGATGTATATGTGGATAGTGTTATATCCGTATGTGTATTTATAGGTAGAAATTGTAATCCATTCAGCTAATGCGTTCTACTTAATGAAAGTATGAGATTACATTCCAATGAATAAGTTTTTGTGGCAAGTGAAAGCACATGTGGAATTTCCCTTTTACCTAGATATATATTCGGCTCAAGGATATATAAATAGGAATTAAGTTGTGAAGTAAATGTTTGAATAATGATAAGATTTGTTAGTTTGATAACTTGAAACTTACTAAGCTTACATTAGCTTACTCCAGTTGTTATGTTTATTCTGTTTTATAGATTTATTTTGAAGCTACGATTTGAGGTATTCAAGTCTAAGTTACTCACTCTATCGTCGACATATTTTGGTACCTTTGAAGTTTACTTCCTTTGAACAATGGCATGTATTGGCTAAAACCTTTATTTTGGAATTGAATTTCATTTTGAATTGTAAATATGAAAAGCCATGTGAAAATGGCTTACCTAACTACTTATGTTCATATATATATACATATATTATGCCTGTTATTGGTTGAGTATGGATGAACATGAAAGAAGTGTGCCTATGGTGTTAATGCCGTATGTGTTATACCTATTAGAATGATAGTTTGAAAGTATATGCTAATAGTAGGAGATTGAGATTACATCTAGTATTACTTATGAAAATGTTTTAAGTGTCCTTGCTCGAAAATGTTAATTGGCTATTTTCGGTTAGGATCAATTGAATAGATGAAAAAGATAGTGGTGGAAATTCTTTGAAGCATGATACACAAATTCGTAATATGACCTGAGTCATGATAACCTTTGAAAGTCATATATGAACTTGCATATTCGGCCATGTGCTAAGATAGGGCTTTGGTTAAAATTGTGTATAAAATCTTGTATATGAACGGTAAACATTAGTTAAAGTGTATTACAAGTTCAATTGATAATTGGTTTGTTTACATATGTATTCAGATTAAGAATGCTCTAAACATTTTGCGATTTCTCTTTTGTGCTTTTAAGTGTTCGTTCCGTAATGCCTCTTAACCCTCTGTCGACGGGTATGGGTTAGGGGTGTTACAGAAGTATTCTTTGCTACCAACACAGAGAGTGGAAGTATGGATTACTCGCAGGGAAGCTGATTGATTCATCCCAGAAGCCGGAATTCTGTAGCAATATAGAGGATCTCCCTAAATTCCTTCAGGGGTTTTCGGGTTCTTTTATGTTTTGTTATTTTATATTTTCTGAGATGTTTTCTTTCTTTATTATGAACTAAACCCCTCAAATACTTAAGGGGGATGAAACCTAAGACAGATCTTGTTATTTATTCTTGAATTATATGATAAATACTTGAGTTGTTCTTAATTATGTGTTCTTCATTCTTGATTTAATAATCCTAGGTGTTACTTCAAGAAATAGATGTGCTTAGAGCAGAGGAGCAAAAGTCCCTGTGATAAGAGTAGATCTATCATAATTAAGCGGAGTTGCATGCAACCCTAGACATAGGGCGACATAAATATGCCGGATTAGGGTCAAACCTAATATGGGGAGCTATAGATCAAATTAATGCAACCTAGGAAGTTAATTAATAAAGTAACTTTAATTAACAACTTAGGCCTAGTTGCTTTACACCTCGACAGAGTGTTTAGCATAAGTTAGGGATCTCTTCGGATCAAGTCAAGTAAAAAAATCATCTAGTTCAAGGAAACAATAACAAGTGAAGTCTAGGTGGATTCTCCCTTGAGTATTGCCCATATCAATCAGCTTTTCCCTAAAAAGTCTTCCCAATTTACTCTTTGCGCTTTCTTAGTTTAGTTTTAGAATTAGTTCAAACAACCCTCTTTTATTTTTAGGCTAGATAATAGAAAGGAAGTAAGTACTAGTACTTTTGGTTCCCTTGGGTATGATAACTCGATCTTGCCACTAAACTATACTATTGTTCGACAGGTGCGCTTGCCTTAATGTCGTGATATTAGTTAGTTTTGGTGTGATCAAGTTCTTTATAAATTTTATTACTTCATATCACGCGTATTATTTAACCCTAGGTGCTAAAAGACCATTTTACCCCTAGGGTTAAATGGTTGATTTGCATGGTACTATATTTGATATTTTGTATGCCATGACATGTATATTCTGATTGCATGGGTTGGGATATTAGTATGGAGGAAGTGCTGAAAGTGGCAATGCCACGTATTCTGCTTAGAGGCTCTGCCTCGTATTACTGTTCTGGTGCTTGGCCACGATATTTGTTTAAGCAGCTATGCTACGACTGTGGTGTATAGGGCTAGGTGGGTTGAGTTGTTCCCCACATGGTGTGTAGGGCTGGTACGGGCAGTGTGTATGGCTAGATTGGGTTTAGGCTTTGCATACATGCATAATACACTAATCTGTTACTGTAATGGGCCTAAGGCCCACACTATTTTCTTAATAGGGCTAAAGCCTAGTTTAAACTGTATCTGAATAGGGCTTCGGCCCAGTCTGGGCTTGAACTGATCTCTAATATTGGTTGGGTTGGCTTACACACTGAGTTTTCATAAACTCACCCATTTATTTCCATCCATGTAGGTAACCCCCAGTCATAGAGGACTTGGAGCTGCGAGGGATTCAGAGTGGCCACGTGATCTACTATTTAATTGATACCTTTTTAAAGTTATTTCTTTAATGTCTTATTTTTTAATTTGGGTTTTAAGTTGTAATAAGGCCACTTGGGTATTTTGGTTGGGTTTTATTTGTTACTTAATTAAAACTATAAATTAGTCCACATGTTTTTCCAAACTTAACAAACGTTTTCAAAACATTCATTACGTAACAAATGGGGAACTTAACAACGGTAATGTGTTAATAATATCTTTCTAAAAAGGGATGAACTTAAATTGGTAGTGGATTAAGTTTTTATAAACTAATAAAGTCTTTACAAGATTTGTAACACGATTTTCCTACAAACGATCTAATAAACTATCAAAAGAAGGTTTAGTCAAAGTATCCATGTGACATACCAGATCTGGCCATAACGTCTGGGCCGGGTTTGGGGTGTTACAAAAGTATTGAGAACATTCTAATTGATTCATCAAACAACAAAGTCCCTTGTAACAAATAATACCTAAGGTACTTACCACCAAAAGTAAATAGACCGCTCGCAAAGAGAAGAATAATCGGCTTGAACTTCCACAATAGAATCCACACTCCTAGCAATATTAGGCAAATCATACGATGATTGAGTGGAAAGCATACATTCAGCCCCAAAGAGAAAGAGAAGGAAAAGCTGAAACTTGGCAGTAGGACTAATAGAGTTCGACTAGAACAAAAATAATGAAGCGACTGTACTTACCCTCCAATAACTCAAATGACTTTCGGCACCAGTCAAAAAGAGATTCAACCAAAACTGCAATAGAACAGAACCCAACAAAGATCAACCACAAAGTGAAGGTATTTGGCTTCACCAAAAATAAATAATACCAATAGAAAGCTAAATGAGAATGAAACAACAAGATTCGGCTAGCAGAAAAATAAGGGAACGAAGGTTAGCCAAGAAACGGTGAGGCTCAAGAGATAGAAGAAGAGAGGTATTCGGCTAGCTAACCTCAAGGAAAAGATAAAAGTTGGATAGGCGGTTGGGGAAAGAAAGATTGGTTCGGCCCTAAAGAACACAAGAAGCAAACTCGAGAGAGAGAAGAGAGAATTCAACATTATAGGCAATAAGCAGAGAGCAAGAACTGGCAATTTCGGCACTTCAAAACTTGAGGGAAAACCCCTAAACGAAACAAAATGACCAAAACAAAATTTCCTCAAGAGCTTAAAACCACCCATGGAACTAACCAAAGGAAATATTAAAAGAAATGCTCCCCAAATGCCAAAGCATACTGATATGCTCGCGATATTAAGTAATAAAATTTATAAAACTGATCACACCAAAACTAACTAATATCACGATGTTAAAGGCAAGTGCACCTATTGAACAGTAGTATAGTTTAGTGGCAAGACCGAGTTATCGTACCCAAGGGAACCAAAAGTACTAATACTTACTTCATTTCTATTATCTAGCCTAAAAATAAAAGAGGTTTGGTTGAAACTAATTCTAAAACTAACTAAAAGTGCACAAAAAGTAAATTGGGGAAAACTTTAGGGAAAAGCTGATTGATATAAGCAATACTTAAGGGAGAATCCACCTAGACTTCACTTGTTATTGGTTCTTGAGCTAGACGATTTATTCACTTGACTTGATCTGTAAAGATCCCTAACTTATGCTTAACCCTCTGTCGAGGCGAAGAGCAACTAGGCCTAGGTTGTTAACTAAAGTTCCTTTATTAATTAACACCCTAGGTTGCATTAATTCGATCTATGGTTCCCCATATTAGGTTTGACCCTAATCCAGCAGATTTATGTCACCCTATGTCTAGGGTTGCATGCAACTCCGCTTAATTATGGTAGATCTACTCTTATCACAGGGACTTTTGCTCTTCTGCTTTAAGCACATCTGTTTCTTGAATTAATACCTAGGCTTATTAACATAAGAATTAAGCACACATAATTAAGAACAACTCAAGTATTTATCATATAACTCAAGAATAAATAATAACAAGATTCGTCTTAGGTTTCATCCCCCTCAAGTATTTGAGAGGTTTAGTTCATAATAAAGAAAGAAAACATCTCAGAAGAATTAAGATAACAAAATATAAAGAACCTGAAAACCCCTAAAGGAATTTAGGAAGATCCTCAGTCTTGATGTAGAACTCTGGCTTCTGGGATAAATCAATCGGCTTCCCTTGGAGTAACCCCTTACTTCCACTCCTTGTGTTGGCAGAGTTATGACGCTCTTTCTTGAGAGAAAAGAGTATTCCCTTAGCGGGAAATAAGCACACCCTTAAAGTTGCCTCCTAGGGTTTTTATATAGAGTTTAGGGTGGCTTTCCTAGCCCCTAAGTATCCAAATCCGAGTGAAACTCCTCTTCCTCACGACTGGAACACGCCCGTGTGCCACGCCCGTGTGGTTTCGACAAGAGGCCGTGTGATTCTATTGATGGAGGCACGACCGTGTGGCCTAGCCGTGCTTGTCGGGGGCTGGGCCGTGTGATCTTTATGTGGCACGACCGTGTGCCACGGCCGTGTGATGACCCCTTGGGCCGTGTTGATTACACATTTTGGCCCATTTTCATGGTTTTTTGCCTATTTTCCGTTCTTTTCTCTTCCCTATGCTATCCTGATATAAGATATGAAAAAGAAAGATTAAGAGCACCAATTCGCACAAATTTATTGATAATCCATCGAAAATATAGGCTAAACATGAGGTAAAAATATGTATAATTTATCGTTTATCAGCCATTTGACGTGGCCGTAGTCGAAACTACCAAATCCAACATGAGCATGCAACACGTGTAACACCCTAAACCCCCGTCCGTCACCGGATTAGGGTTTCGAGATATTACACAATTGATTTAAAACATACAAGGGTTCATAATCACTTAGCAGACATAGATGCATGTATGCATCGAATATAAATCAATGATCCGTTTAAAAATTTTCCTAGCCGAAAATGCCATCCAATAAACATAAACAAATTCTTAGATGACATAACCAACCATATTCGACTCACAATGCATATTTATTACTACCTAAAAATTTCATTATGTCATTCAACTAAGCATGAATGGTATACGTCTTTACTTCCTTTACCATTCACCTAAACATATTAAAATAACACGACACATAATTTCATCATACCATGTGCTCAGACTTAGAGACTAAGAAAGCCATTTTCGTATGGCTAATATATATACATACCAAAATAAAATCCGATTCAAAAGAAGGAGATTAGCCTATACATGCCATTGTTCCAAAATAACTATCGAATGTACCAAAGTAACGACGATAGTGTAGGTGATTAAAACTTGAATCCTCGAGTCCGTAGCTTCAAAACGAGATCTATAAACAGAGGAACAAAATAAACAGAGTAAGCATTTCTATGCTTAGTAAGTCTTAAGCATTACATATGTACAGTTTAACTTACTTATCAGTCAATCAATCAATTACACTGGAAATTATTTCTAGGTACTTAACCACTTAGCCGGATATATGCATAGACTTAGGGCAATTTAGTATATACTTTTACTTAATCTAACGTTCATATCTCATGGTTGTATCACATACTTTCCCATGGCCTCATAAATGGACTGAATGTATTACTATCACACTTGTAGACACAACATTTGTTCATAACCACATCACTTTAAAGATTCATGATTCAATTCGAATTAAATTCACTTACGTGTGCATGATACATACCTGGCCAGCTTAATGTATTGAACATATTCCAGAAACTGAGTAAAACAATTTCACGGTAAGTGCATGAGCTTAGTAAGCAATAGGTACTTAAACAACAACTAAATTTATGCTCAAAGTTCTTCTCTATCATGTTCGAAGGACTGCCGACTTACTGAATATGCATAGCCTCATTATAACTACATCGCTGACATATCATTAGTTCAACAAAACTAACGCAGGCATCACATTTCATATAAAGTTTCAAATGATCATCGTTCACCTAAAACTAATATACTTTCATACCTAAGAGCTCATAATGGCCGATTATACATGTACTTACTCCCAATCAAATTTTGAGGTTCTATTACTCATAAAATACAACAACTTCAAGATACTTTCTAAAATGGCCGAATGAAATAAGTATCTATGATTCTATAAAAATTTCCAAGTACTTTTCAATTTTCGAATCCAAGAATCATATTGGGACCACTCTCACATATTAGAAAATAAATATTACATACCTGGATTACTTAATGCTTTATGAAATTTTACTTGCCCTTTTTATACATAACTGAGCCTCTTTGTCATATATACTTATCAGATCATCGGCAAACCGCCTGCTAGGTATAAAATCTGAATAATACCAGCACGAAGCCTGCGGGACTTTAGGCCCAGATATTTTTGTATGATAGTCAATTCACAAGGTTTATCACACTTTAGTATGCACAAACACATTAATAAGGTAATACCTTCATTAAAAACCTACTCATAAGTCACATGATTTACTTTCTTTTTATAATGACCATTTAGTCATACAACATTTCCTATTCTATTTGGCCTTACAGCATGTATGTATATGTATATTACACACAATTCACATCAGCCATTCAGACTCATCACATGCATATAAATATATAATACACTTCACATTCGTCCTTACACACTAAATACAATAAAGTCATATTTATATATCTCATACTCCGTCTTTATTTCTTAGTATCACCAAATCACAGCACATATACATGAATTACTTTCATTTCATTTTATCTCTTACTTGTCTTCAACTCATGTATTTACTTATAATTCACACTCATTCCAAACATAACACAATTCTTACTCAAACTTCTATGTGCTTCTCGGTCTTAAGCTAGATGTTGTACCTCGTCATTTCATTTCGTCTTAAGTACAAAATTACATTAGATCTATACAGAAATTTGATTCGAATACTTAAAACTTACCGGCTGTTCTTAAATCAAATATTCAAACTCAATTTGTAAATACATACTTATGTGTAACATTTATTCACATACTAAATTCCATTTGGCCTTTTATAAGCATACAACCGATTCTCATTTACTTCCCATCTCACATCCACAATTTGGTACACATTGTCATTCCCCATGTGGACGTATCATATGTACATTTACACAAAGGCATTTTCTCATTCGATTAAATTATAGGTATAATTCAGGCGTCATAACACATAGTTTATCAACTTCATTCATACACCCAAGTCTCAATCGACTTATGTCCTGCATTTAATTCACTTTCAGCAAATACCAAAATGCAATACTTCATATTATACACAGCTTCCTCACATAATTAATAATAACATATAATTATGATTACTTTTAGTTCTCAAATAATCATCTAACTTTTCACATCCAATTCAATAAATATATATTATAACTATATTCGGTAAATTAATTTCCATTCCATCTCCTTATGCATCTAGACTAAATAAAAACAATATTTTGTAGGCTACTTTCATTTAATCATTCAGCATATCAAACCGAGTTAAAATCTTAAGAACTTACCTGGGTGGTTTTCGTACGTAATCTCGGCTATTCGATCAGTTTTTGATTTTCCTTTATCCGAGTTTAACTTTCCTTATTCTTGAGCTTTAAAAACAAGTAAACTAGTTCAATCACCTTACTAATTCTTCTTAATCAAAAAATGTCAACACTCTCATTCAAAAAGAGCATACAGTACTTTCTCTTTTAGCTAAACAAATACATATCAATAAAATAAATATTTCTATTATGACACACATTCGGCACTTTAACAACTTATTAGCAATAATACTTCAGCTTCTATCATTAGCTTAGATTTCTCAACTAAATCAACCATAGCCGAATATCACTCATCAACTAATTCACAACCTCAACATCTTAAATTACAAGCAATTATACAATTTCTTGTCCAAGGAAGGTCATTTGGCAATTAAACTATCAAAGATTTGTATTTAAGCATGTATTCCTAATATTTAGTAACAAGTTTACACTAAGTCGTTTTAGCCAAATGTCAAAGCTCATTCTAGCCGTATATAGCAAGTTTAATTAGTTATTAAACCACATATAATCCTTACTCATTGCTCAACATTAAAATTATCTACTAATTAGCACTCATGGGGCAACTTCAATGTGGACTTCCTAAACAAAAATTCAACTTAGTTATACATGTACAAATTACTCATTCGGTCATCATATAGGCACATATTAGCAACTCAATTACAAATTTTCCGAAACTAAGCATAATTTCCTCATTTACCCAAAGTAGCCGAATGCCATAATTAATATCTACTTAAATTTTCTTACAAATACAATCCAATTCTTGCATTTAACACATGATTATAACCACTCAAGATTTCACATTAACAAATTTAACTATACTTCCACATTTTTCCCAAGTTGCCGAATGTGGAAATGTTCATAGATCCATAACTCAAAACCGTGGGTTAACAACAATATGCACTCAACAACCCAATTCCAAAACCAATTTACAAAGGAATTCCTTACATACCTTTTTAAAAGCAAGGAACCTCCATAGCCGAATGCTTACAAGCTCTTCTCCTCTCTTATTCTTTGCCTTAGTTTCGGTCATGGAGGAAGAAAAAGGTGATAACTTTGTTTTTATCACCATTCCCATTATTTTATTCATGTTTTCACATTTAATAACTATTAAATATTTTTAACTAATATTATAACCACAAAATGTCAAAATTATAACATCATTGCCGTCCACTATGTGTTAAAAGTGGACAATTTGACATGCAAGGACCCCCTTTTTGGTAACTTCAACTATTCGGCCATTTTTTTTTTATTTTTGCCTAACAAAATTTCAATGTTTATCAACTAAGCCCTTTTTGATCAATTTACATCAAATGAAAAAAAATCAAAACATTCAAAGATTCACACATGTATTTTCACATCTAGTAAACATAGAAAATAACATTAATTTTTTTAATTTATTTTTTTTGACTCGGTTAGTGATTCCGAAACCACTTTTCCGATTAGGGTCAAATTAGGGCTGTTACAACTCTCCCCTTCTTTAGGGATTTTCGTCCCCGAAAATTCTTACCAACGACTAAGTTAGCATAACATTCTCTTATTGAATTATGTCCATACACATATACATTTATACAAGTAAACACATATATCTTATTTTTCTTGTTTTCATAAGCAGTAATCACTTAACTTATTTCAAAAAGAAAATCCACTTCCTCGTACTTGAACGTTTAGTTCATTTAACACATTCAGTCCGAGTTATCGTTACCTATATACAGTCTATTAGGCATAAAGCCTAACATAATACACGGGCATAAGATTTATTTTAGTACATAATTCATGTATCCAAATTTATCAGCATCCATCAAAAATTCTTACAGACTTTCGAAGGTCGAAACTTAATCGAAATAATTTCTTGAACATGATTAACAAAATAGGGGTCATTCAGCAATAGCACGTATGACTTCATATTTATAGACCGAGGATTTCATAGACTAAGTCCATAATACGTTTATAACACGAATCCATTCCTCAACGATATAAAATATCAAGCAATTATACGAGGTAAAATACCTAAACCAAATGTCATAGGTAACCGAAACCTCATATATCACATATAATCTAACTCAACCTTGTAGCATATTAACAATTCGTATATTCCAATAATTTTAATATAACCACAAGCAGGATAATCTTGTCCCACAAGCATTAAAGCTTAATGCATCTTTAACAAAGCCGAAGACGCACATTCGAATTTATTTATTTAAGAGTTGACTACACAAGTGTAATATAGGGCAACAGGTATTCACTTTTGTAGTCGAATTATGCTACTTCGTATAGGTTAAATTTCATCATTCAATATCTAAAATGACTAGAAGCTTTTAATCACCTTTGTACGTGCATATTAGTGCAACCTTCCTTAACACCAATTTCATATCATAGATAAATTTATTATATTAATCAAGCTTTATCATTTAATACGTAGCCACACCTACTTGATACTTCATGCTTCCACTACGTATACTTACTTGCTTAGAGTTACTCATATCATATTTCAAATTAAATCCTAATTCATGTATGCTATATGTAATACATTTTCTTACCACCCTGAGCAATGGCCGGGAATAGTACTATTGGGATGAACAAGCATAATTCAAACAGAATTAACATCACAACTTGTATATGATATGTACCTGGGTATCTTCGGGTATTAAGAACATTAGTTGAGATTATTACTACAGAAAGTATGTATTTCCAGCATGAATGCCTTCGGGCTTAGCCCAGATTATATCACTAGCCCTAAGGCTCTTCGGGACTTGGCCCGGATTAAACGTCGGCATGAATGCCCTTCAGTATTTAACCCGGATTATAGCACTGAGACTTATGCATTTTGGATCCATCAAGTATACTTTTCACAGAGTCTATTACAAGTGAACACTCATTTGCCTCATTCACCCATTAAAGCATAACACAATATTTTCATTTCAGGTTCGGTCAATAGGCACATATGTAAATCACATATCGGATTGATTACTAAAGTCTCCATATGTCTAATGAACTTTAAGCTATATTGCCATTTCACTATTACATTGCATCAACATATACAACATGGTTCAACGAATCATCCAAACGAATAACTAAATATGCACCTCATATTAAATCAACTCACATGCTAGGTTTTCAATACTTAAAACTTGCTCGAATCATTGGCATTAAGCCATCTAGGCAGGAAGGTCTGAATATTATATATCACCGGCGCGGAGCCTGCTAGGCACGAAGGCCTGAATACACACACCGGCACAATGCCCTTCGGGTCTTAGCCCAGATATAACACCGGCACGAATGCCCTTCGGGACTTAGCCCGGATATAACACTGGCACGAATGCCCTTCGGGACTTAGCCCGGATATAACACTGGCACGAATGCCCTTCGGGACTTAACCCAGATATAACACTGGCACGAATGCCCTTCGGAACTTAACCCGGATATAACACTGGCACGAATGCCCTTCGGGACTTAACCCGGATATAACACTGGCACGAATGCCCTTCGGGACTTAGCCCGGATATAACACCGGCATGAATGCCCTTCGGGACTTAGCCCGGATGAAACTCTGGCACATATGCCCTTCGGGATTTAACCCGGATTATAGAACATAATTATAATGCATATAGCATATAGCATAATACATTAGTGAATCATATACATTTCTCAAATCCAAGCACAACATGCTTATCAACCATTCCTCTTTAGGTTCAATAACCTCATGCAAAGAACACATTTTCGTTCCACTATCAAACTTAATTTCTATAATTTCAATGATCAAATCACATCGGTGTCACATACATTTCTATGTATATAAATTTCTATAGAAATCGAACACATAGACATACCGCCATTTCTCATATGCATTTCATAAATAACATCACATACCTGAACTTGTCACTGGCACAAGACTATTGAACTTTGAGTCTGAAACACATTACCAGTCATCATACTTGCTACAGCTCGATAGGGATAGAGATTCATTACAATACGAAAAACATGTTTTATCTGTCAGAAATCATCACACTATCATTTTATCACTATATGGCATGTATAACTAGACTTACACGTGCTACGTTAGTCCTAGAATCGACTAAACCGTAGCTCTGATACCAATAAAATGTAACACCCTAAACCCCCGTCCGTCACCGGATTAGGGTTTCGAGATATTACACAATTGATTTAAAACATACAAGGGTTCATAATCACTTAGCAGACATAGATGCATGTATGCATCGAATATAAATCAATGATCCGTTTAAAAATTTTCCTAGCCGAAAATGCCATCCAATAAACATAAACAAATTCTTAGATGACATAACCAACCATATTCGACTCACAATGCATATTTATTACTACCTAAAAATTTCATTATGTCATTCAACTAAGCATGAATGGTATACGTCTTTACTTCCTTTACCATTCACCTAAACATATTAAAATAACACGACACATAATTTCATCATACCATGTGCTCAGACTTAGAGACTAAGAAAACCATTTTCGTATGGCTAATATATATACATACCAAAATAAAATCCGATTCAAAAGAAGGAGATTAGCCTATACATGCCATTGTTCCAAAATAACTATCGAATGTACCAAAGTAATGACGATAGTGTAGGTGATTAAAACTTGAATCCTCGAGTCCGTAGCTTCAAAACGAGATCTATAAACAGAGGAACAAAATAAACAGAGTAAGCATTTCTATGCTTAGTAAGTCTTAAGCATTACATATGTACAGTTTAACTTACTTATCAGTCAATCAATCAATTACACTGGAAATTATTTCTAGGTACTTAACCACTTAGCCGGATATATGCATAGACTTAGGGCAATTTAGTATATACTTTTACTTAATCTAACGTTCATATCTCATGGTTGTATCACATACTTTCCCATGGCCTCATAAATGGACTGAATGTATTACTATCACACTTGTAGACACAACATTTGTTCATAACCACATCACTTTAAAGATTCATGATTCAATTCGAATTAAATTCACTTACGTGTGCATGATACATACCTGGCCAGCTTAATGTATTGAACATATTCCAGAAACTGAGTAAAACAATTTCACGGTAAGTGCATGAGCTTAGTAAGCAATAGGTACTTAAACAACAACTAAATTTATGCTCAAAGTTCTTCTCTATCATGTTCGAAGGACTGCCGACTTACTGAATATGCATAGCCTCATTATAACTACATCGCTGACATATCATTAGTTCAACAAAACTAACGCAGGCATCACATTTCATATAAAGTTTCAAATGATCATCGTTCACCTAAAACTAATATACTTTCATACCTAAGAGCTCATAATGGCCGATTATACATGTACTTACTCCCAATCAAATTTTGAGGTTCTATTACTCATAAAATACAACAACTTCAAGATACTTTCTAAAATGGCCGAATGAAATAAGTATCTATGATTCTATAAAAATTTCCAAGTACTTTTCAATTTTCGAATCCAAGAATCATATTGGGACCACTCTCACATATTAGAAAATAAATATTACATACCTGGATTACTTAATGCTTTATGAAATTTTACTTGCCCTTTTTATACATAACTGAGCCTCTTTGTCATATATACTTATCAGATCATCGGCAAACCGCCTGCTAGGTATAAAATCTGAATAATACCAGCACGAAGCCTGCGGGACTTTAGGCCCAGATATTTTTGTATGATAGTCAATTCACAAGGTTTATCACACTTTAGTATGCACAAACACATTAATAAGGTAATACCTTCATTAAAAACCTACTCATAAGTCACATGATTTACTTTCTTTTTATAATGACCATTTAGTCATACAACATTTCCTATTCTATTTGGCCTTACAGCATGTATGTATATGTATATTACACACAATTCACATCAGCCATTCAGACTCATCACATGCATATAAATATATAATACACTTCACATTCGTCCTTACACACTAAATACAATAAAGTCATATTTATATATCTCATACTCCGTCTTTATTTCTTAGTATCACCAAATCACAGCACATATACATGAATTACTTTCATTTCATTTTATCTCTTACTTGTCTTCAACTCATGTATTTACTTATAATTCACACTCATTCCAAACATAACACAATTCTTACTCAAACTTCTATGTGCTTCTCGGTCTTAAGCTAGATGTTGTACCTCGTCATTTCATTTTGTCTTAAGTACAAAATTACATTAGATCTATACAGAAATTTGATTCGAATACTTAAAACTTACCGGCTGTTCTTAAATCAAATATTCAAACTCAATTTGTAAATACATACTTATGTGTAACATTTATTCACATACTAAATTCCATTTGGCCTTTTATAAGCATACAACCGATTCTCATTTACTTCCCATCTCACATCCACAATTTGGTACACATTGTCATTCCCCATGTGGACGTATCATATGTACATTTACACAAAGGCATTTTCTCATTCGATTAAATTATAGGTATAATTCAGGCGTCATAACACATAGTTTATCAACTTCATTCATACACCCAAGTCTCAATCGACTTATGTCCTGCATTTAATTCACTTTCAGCAAATACCAAAATGCAATACTTCATATTATACACAGCTTCCTCACATAATTAATAATAACATATAATTATGATTACTTTTAGTTCTCAAATAATCATCTCACTTTTCACATCCAATTCAATAAATATATATTATAACTATATTCGGTAAATTAATTTCCATTCCATCTCCTTATGCATCTAGACTAAATAAAAACAATATTTTGTAGGCTACTTTCATTTAATCATTCAGCATATCAAACCGAGTTAAAATCTTAAGAACTTACCTGGGTGGTTTTCATACGTAATCTCGGCTATTCGATCAGTTTTTGATTTTCCTTTATCCGAGTTTAACTTTCCTTATTCTTGAGCTTTAAAAACAAGTAAACTAGTTCAATCACCTTACTAATTCTTCTTAATCAAAAAATGTCAACACTCTCATTCAAAAAGAGCATACAGTACTTTCTCTTTTAGCTAAACAAATACATATCAATAAAATAAATATTTCTATTATGACACACATTCGGCACTTTAACAACTTATTAGCAATAATACTTCAGCTTCTATCATTAGCTTAGATTTCTCAACTAAATCAACCATAGCCGAATATCACTCATCAACTAATTCACAACCTCAACATCTTAAATTACAAGCAATTATACAATTTCTTGTCCAAGGAAGGTCATTTGGCAATTAAACTATCAAAGATTTGTATTTAAGCATGTATTCCTAATATTTAGTAACAAGTTTACACTAAGTCGTTTTAGCCAAATGTCAAAGCTCATTCTAGCCGTATATAGCAAGTTTAATTAGTTATTAAACCACATATAATCCTTACTCATTGCTCAACATTAAAATTATCTACTAATTAGCACTCATGGGGCAACTTCAATGTGGACTTCCTAAACAAAAATTCAACTTAGTTATACATGTACAAATTACTCATTCGGTCATCATATAGGCACATATTAGCAACTCAATTACAAATTTTCCGAAACTAAGCATAATTTCCTCATTTACCCAAAGTAGCCGAATGCCATAATTAATATCTACTTAAATTTTCTTACAAATACAATCCAATTCTTGCATTTAACACATGATTATAACCACTCAAGATTTCACATTAACAAATTTAACTATACTTCCACATTTTTCCCAAGTTGCCGAATGTGGAAATGTTCATAGATCCATAACTCAAAACCGTGGGTTAACAACAATATGCACTCAACAACCCAATTCCAAAACCAATTTACAAAGGAATTCCTTACATACCTTTTTAAAAGCAAGGAACCTCCATAGCCGAATGCTTACAAGCTCTTCTCCTCTCTTATTCTTTGCCTTAGTTTCGGTCATAGAGGAAGAAAAAGGTGATAACTTTGTTTTTATCACCATTCCCATTATTTTATTCATGTTTTCACATTTAATAACTATTAAATATTTTTAACTAATATTATAACCACAAAATGTCAAAATTATAACATCATTGCCGTCCACTATGTGTTAAAAGTGGACAATTTGACATGCAAGGACCCCCTTTTTGGTAACTTCAACTATTCGGCCATTTTTTTTTTATTTTTGCCTAACAAAATTTCAATGTTTATCAACTAAGCCCTTTTTAATCAATTTACATCAAATGAAAAAAAAATCAAAACATTCAAAGATTCACACATGTATTTTCACATCTAGTAAACATAGAAAATAACATTAATTTTTTTAATTTATTTTTTTTGACTCGGTTAGTGATTCCGAAACCACTTTTTCGATTAGGGTCAAATTAGGGCTGTTACAACACGCCCGTGCCCTAAGACCGTGGCCGACACTGCCAATTCAGACACATGCGTGTAACCTACTACACAGCCGTGGGAGAAGCGAACATCGAAGGACATGGCCGTGCTATACGGATGTGTGCCTCAACATGCCCTAGGTACACGGGCGTGTGTCCTGAACCAGGCATGCTAAAATCCCCAATTTTTGAACCACACGGGCAAAACCCGAGCCACACTGGTGTGTGACATGCCTGTGTGACCCAAAAACCTACATAAACAAGCAACTATTCACTTTCTTCTCCATTCAAAACCCTAAAACCTCTCACCCAAAACCCTCATCAAACATCCTTAATGCCGCCACCGGACTTAAAACCTCCTCCACGACCGTGTCGCCCGTACCACAACCGTGCTCTACCCCATTTGTGATAGCCCGTTTTAGACCCTAATCAGAATGGTGGTTTTGGGACCACGAATACGAGTCAAAAAAATATTTTAATATTATTTTGTGTGCTTGTTATATGTGAATTACTATGTGTAAAAGTTTCGTATAAAAATTTTATTGTTTGTGTGCTTAATTTAATGAAAAGGATTACATTGGGAAGATTTTAAAAGTGAACGGCTAATTGATAAAGTACTACTATGCTATTGTTTTTATATTGTGGAGTCCTTAAAATGTAATTACACCATTGAAATAATGCATGGACATTATTAGACATGAGATAGTGGAATTGTAATGATATTAATAAGGTTAAATGTGGAAATGACATATTAATGTTTATTAATTAAAACAAATATGAAAATAGGCCATTTTTGTTCTTGTTTGTGCTGAAACATCAAAGAAAAGAAAAGAGATAAGCTCTCTCATATTCGGCCTTCTTCAAGCCAAGGTTGGGTATGTTTTCATGTTAATTCTTGTTAGATTTTTGTATTTCTAGGATTCTTGATAAAAGATTAATTTAGCCCATGGTTTAATTTTGTCAATTTTGGAGAGGGTTGCATTCGGCTATGAGTAGAAATTTAGTAAATTTGTGTTTGTTGTATAAAAGTTAAGATGAGCTTTGAATTAATGGAGTTAAAATGATAAATGAAAGATTTGAGTGATGTATGTGTGAATATAGCAAATTATAGGCATTTTGTTACCTTATGACGTATTCGGCTTTGGTGTATAAAGGAAATGAATTGTTTGATATTTTGTGATAATCGAGCTACTTGTAAGACTAAATTTGATAAGGGGTTATTTTATAAATTACAAAATCTTGTGCTATGTAATTTGAATTAAGTAAATTCGATTGATTGAGTAAGTTAATCTATTTTATTTAGCTCAAGAACAAAGGGAGTCAAATTCGGATAGGGGGAAAACAAAAATAGTTGAATAGCTGATTTGAAAAGCTCGACGACATCTGAGGTAAGTTTTAAGTATTTAAACATAGGTTACTTGTGAATATGTCATGATATATCATGAAAATTAAACATCTTTTATTTTGTATATATATGCATATTGCCGAATGGTATATATGAAATGAAAATAAAGTAGTTGATATGTTTATATTGTCGAATGGTAAACATAATATGGAAATAAATGGTGGTTGTGTTTATATTGCCGAATGGTAAGCATGATATGGAAATTAGATGGTGGTTGTGTTTATATTGCTGAATAGTTAGCATGATATGGAAATAAGATGGTGGTTATGTTTATATTGCCGAATGGTAAGCATGAAATGGAAATAAGATGGTTGTTGTGTTTATATTGCCAAATGGTAAGTTAAGAAATGAGAATGGGGTAGATGATATGTAATTGTAATCGAATGATACAAAGATCTTAATAATGTGTTTGTGTTACATAGAAAGGAAAGTATATGATTCGATATTTGAAACGGTGTGAATTGATTTCTATACCGTATTATTCGGGCCTTAGGCCTAGTAAGCTTTAAGCTGGTGATTTGAAATCGGGCTTTGTGCCTTGCAGGCGTAATGCCGGTGATTGACTAACAGACCTTGAGTCTAGCAAGCCTTGTGCCGGTGATGAATTTAGGCTCTTGCCTAGCAGGTTTTATACCGATGAATTGTTCTAAGTCCTTTGGTATACGGATTCGATTTGTTAAATAATGAACAGTAAAAATGAGGTTTGTGGCATTTGTTAATCGGCTACTTAGGTAAGTGTCCATTATATTTATATTGTGTTTATAAATGTAACTATGGATGACTAATATTAACTTGTGCAATTGATAATTTCGAAGTTACCCTGAATAAATGGGTTGCTTTGTATGATAATAAGTTAAGGTGGAACTATAGGTGATATATGAGATTTTACTTATCTTTTATATTCAGTTAAAGGTGTGATTATCCATGTGTTAATATAATGAATTGGGTTCTATGAGAAATGTGCTAGTAGAGTTGAATTAATGGTATTATGTGACATTTGACCAAGTCATCATAAGGTATATGGCATAAGGTTCTTGTTATATTTGGTTAGTTTTGAATTCTATGATGATAATTTAAATGTTTAATGTACTTAAGACTTACTAAGCTATTTTGCTTACTTGAGTGTTTGGGTTATTCTGTTTTATAGACTTTGGCTGAAAGTTACGAGCTCGGGGATCAATATCAAAGTCTTCCACACTATCGTCGATTTGCAGTACTTTGAAAAAGTCTATATTCAAACTTATGGCATGTATAGGTTAATATGTAATTTTGATCGTTTTTGAATGTTTATAACCGAAGCTATGCGAAAATGGCTTGGTCATTTTGTTAAGTTGACTTCTATGTTTAAATGTGATAATGTGGTTGAACCTAGTAAGTATGTGTTTATTTAAATAGGTGTTGATGTATAAATAATGATCTTGCTAGAATTGATGTTTTAAATCTAGTTATATTCGGTAATGAAGTTTATACATGCGTGCAAAGTGAAAGATATGAAATGTGTATAGTGGTCGATGTATGGATTTGATTATATGCATGGTTTTGCACAAGTGATAAGAGAAAGTAGTAAAAATTGAAAGTGGACATCAATTAAAGTGTGTTTAAATTCGGCCTATGCATGGGAAATTGACCAAATGAATAGTAACTTATGTTTTAATG
This sequence comes from Gossypium stocksii, assembly GCA_020496765.1. Taxonomy (NCBI): domain Eukaryota; kingdom Viridiplantae; phylum Streptophyta; class Magnoliopsida; order Malvales; family Malvaceae; genus Gossypium; species Gossypium stocksii. Next base: position 42,488,119 of record CM035628.1, on the reverse strand, counting down.
GTCATAAGGGATATATATGTGTAAGAGGTAGTTGGTTGATTATTTGTACTTTAGTGAATTAGCATTTTTGTTACCAAATAAAACACAATTAAAATGATATGATTTATTGGTAGAGTTCGTGAGTACTTAAGTGATTTAATAAATAGGTTTGACTATACTTTATCTATTTGAACTTTGTATTGAAATGCTCATCATGCCATGAGTGTTTTGAATATACTGTATATACTTATATTGTGGTGCCGAATGAAAAATGTTTTTAATGATATGTGTTTTAATATGTTTGCCTTATATGATTAATGGTTAAAATGATAGATTGATTTATTTATAAAATGATTACGTGTTATTTTATTGGTTGTGATTACGTAATTAGTATGTGATCGAAAATGTCATGAAATGATTCGTACAAAGTTAAAACTAGATATATATATATATATATGTATATATATGTATTTATGCTAATGTTTGGTATGTTTTTAAATGAATAAACATGTGTATGTTATAAGCGTTTTGAAAATTTTAGTTAATGTGGTAATGCCTCGCAACCTAGTTCGGCGACGAATTTGGGTTAGGGGTGTTACATTTTATTGGTATCAGAGCTACAGTTTAGTCGATTCTAGGACTAATGTTGCGCGTGTGAGTCTAGCCATACATGCCGTAAAGTGATAATACGATAGTGTGATGACTTCTGATAGTTGAAAATGTGTTTTTCATATAGTAAATGAATCCTGATCCTGATCGAGCCGTAGCAGATGATGTTGAGAGTGTAGCACCTACTCCCGTGCAAGGGACTGTGCTGAATGACTCTCAGATGAATACAAGTAACTGCGATGATCAGGCTAAACAAGCCTTTTATGCTATGATGAGCGATTGGTTCACTCAATACATTCGAACTAATCCGGCTGTTCCACAACCCCCGCCCCCGAATAATCCATATCTGATACCTGTGACACCTCTGATGGTTGATCCGATGAGATGAAATAAACCTCCCGTTGATAAAATCAGAAAGTACGGGGCTCAAGAGTTTAGGGCCACAGTTGATGATGATGCTGAGCGGGCTGAATTTTGGCTCGATAACACTATCCGCGTATTCGAAGAAATATCGTGTACACCTGATGAGTGCTTGAAATGTGCCATATCTTTGTTACGCGATTCTACTTATCATTGGTGGAATACTCTGGTTTCAGTTGTACCGAAAGATCGAGTCACTTGGGAATTCTTTCAGATTGAGTTTCGTAAGAAGTAGATAAGTCAATGATTCATTGATCAAAAATGCAAAGAATTTCTTGAGCTGAAATAGGGTCGTATGACCGTTACTGAATATGAGCGAGAGTTTGTGAGACTCAGTAGATATGCCAGAGAGTGTGTTTCAACAGAAGCTATAATGTGTAAAAGATTTGAAGATGGGTTGAATGAAGACATTAAATTGTTGGTTAGCATTTTGGAAATCAAAGAGTTCGTGGTACTTGTTGAGCAAGCTTGTAAAGCCGAAGAGCTTGGGAAAGAGAAAAGAAAACTGATGCTGGAGCTAGAGATTTTCGTAAAAGATCTTCAGGTAAAACTTTCCATCAGTCATCGAAGAAATTTCGAGATGATTCGGGCCGATCTAAGACTACTACGGGCTTTTCTAGACGAGATCGCGATCGACCTCCTGTGAGTTCACGAGCTACTTCAGTTGCTAGTGTTGGAAATGATCGTCAGGACAATCCGAGTACAAGCATTGTGGTAAATGGCATTCAGGGAGCTGGCTCCTATTTTAAATGTGGATCAGCGGATCATTTTATCCAGGAACGTCTGAAGTTAGCTGAGCAGAATACTAACCAGAGTGGGAGACCTAGTAATACTGTAGCACGAGGTAGACCACTTAGACATGTGGGTAATGCTAGTGGCAGTCAGAGAGGGATGAAAGATACCACTATTCGATCTGAGGCTCGTGCCCCTGCCAGAGCCTACGCTATCCATACTCGTGAGGAAGCTTCGTCTCCGAATGTTATCACTGGTATTTTTACTCTTTATGATACTAGTGTAATTGCTTTGATTGATCCTGGTTCGACTCATTCTTATGTGTGTGAAACATCAGCATCCAGTAAGACTCTACCTGTTGAGTCTACTGAGTTTGTAATTTGGTTGTCGAACCCTCTGGGCCGATATGTGTTAGTTGACAAATTATGCAAGAAATCCCTGATGATTTGAGATTCTTGTTTCCCGGTCGATTTGATGCTATTGCCATTTGATGAGTTTGATATCATTCTCGGTATGGATTGACTATCCGTGCACAATGCTACAGTAAATTGCAAACGAAAGACAATTGATTTGTGATGTCTGAATGATGACATAATTCGAGTTTAGTCTACTAATTTGAGTGGGTTGCTGGCAGTAATATCTTCGATGTTGGCTCAGAAGTATATACAAAAGTGTTGTGAAGCTTATCTTGCTTATGTACTAGATAGTAAAGTATCAGAAAGGAAGCTTGAGACAGTGCCAGTTGTTTGTGAGTATACAGATGTTTTTCCCGAGGAATTATCAGGTTTGCCACCTGTTCGGGAGGTAGAGTTTGGTATAGAATTAATACCTAAAACAACTCCGATTTCAATAGCTCTGTATCGAATGGCACCAACCGAATTAAAGGAATTGAAAGCTTAGTTACAAGATTTGACGGATAGAGGTTTCGTTCAACCGAGTTTCTCTCCCTGGGGTGCACCAGTGTTATTCGTGAAAAAGAAAGATGGAACCATGAGAATGTGTATCGATTATCGACAACTCAACAAGGTGACTATAAAGAATAAATATCTGTTGCCGCTAATTGATGATTTATTTGACCAGTTAAGGGGAGCTTCAGTATTTTCGAAGATAGATTTGTGATCGGGTTATTACTAGTTGCGAGTTAGAGACTCGGATGTGCCTAAGACTACTTTTCGGACGAGGTACGGACATTAGAGTTCTTGGTGATGCCGTTTGGGCTCACTAATGCCCCTGCAGTTTTCATGGATTTGATGAATTGAGTATTCAGACAATATTTGGATCGGTTTGTAGTTGTATTTATAGATTACATTCTAATTTATTCACCCAATAAAGCTGAGCTTGCCGAACACTTGAGACTTGTGTTACAGATTTCGCGTGATAAGCAGTTGTACTCGAAATTTAGTAAATGTGAATTTTGGTTGAGAGGGGTTAGTTTTCTGGGGCATGTTGTTCCAGCATCAGGTATTCGCGTTGATCCGAATAAAATTTCAGCTATACTTGATTGGAAGCCTCCGAAGAATGTTTCGGAAGTTCAGAGCTTTTTGGGACTTGCGAGGTACTATAGACAATTCTTGAAAGGCTTTTCAATGATAGTAACACCGTTGACAAAATTGCTATAGAAAGATGTCAAGTTTTAATGGTCAGAAAAATGTCAGAAAAGTTTTGATCAGTTGAAAGCTCTTTTGACCGAAGCTCTAGTGTTAGTTCAGCCAGAATCGAGTAAAGAATTTGTGATCTATAGCGATGCATCTTTGAACGGTTTAGGCTGTGTTTTGATGCAAGAGGGTAGAGTTGTTGCTTATGCCTCGAGACAGTTAAAGCCTCACGAGAAAAACTATCCTACTCATGATCTTGAGCTAGCTGCTATCGTTTTCGCTTTAAAAATTTGGCGCCACTATTTGTTTGGAGAAAAATGTCACGTTTATTCTAATCACAAAAGCCTCAAATATTTGATGACACAGAGGGATTTGAATTTGAGACAGCGACGGTGGCTTAAATTACTTAAAGATTATGAGCTTGTAATTGATTATCATCCGGGAAAGGCTAATGTGGTTGCTGATGCCCTAAGTCAAAAATCACTGTTTGCATTGCGTGCTATGAACACACATTTGGCTATATCTGTCGATGGTGCTTTAATAGCTAAATTAAAAGCAAAACCGATACTTGTACAACAAATTTGTGAAGCTCAAAAAATTCATGATGATTTGATTGTTAAACGGGCTCAATGTAATTCAAAAGCTGATTTAGAGTTTTAAAATTATGCAAATGACTGTTTGAGATTCAAGAATCGATTATGTGTTTCGAGAAATTCAGAGCTTATACAGATGATTTTGAATGAAGCTCATAGTAGTCGGATGTCAATTCATCCGAGTAGCACGAAAATGTACAACGAATTGAAACAGCAGTACTGGTGGCGTGGTTGAAACAAGACATTTTTGACTTTATTTCGAAATGTTTAATATGTCAACAAGTGAAAGCCGAACATCATGTGCCTTCGGGATTCCTTCAGCCGATCATGATACCTGAATGGAAATGGGATAGAGTTACAATGGATTTTGTATCAGGCTTACCGTTGACATCGAGCAAGAAAGATACAATCTGGGTTGTTGTTGATAGATTGACAAAATCCACTCACTTTATTCTGATCCATTCAGATTACTCGCTGGATAAACTAGCGGAATTGTATATTTCTCAGATCGTACGATTGCACGGAGTACCTGTCCCTATAGTATCGGATAGAGATCCAAGATTTACATCACGGTTTTGGAAGAAACTACAAAATGCGCTTGGTACCAAACTACATTTTAGTATTGCGTTCCAACCTCAAACAGATGGTCAATTCGATCGAGTCATTCAGATACTTAAGGATATGTTGAGATGTTGCATCCTTGAGTTTAAAAGTTCGTGGGATCGATACCTGCCTTTGGTTGAATTTGCATACAACAACAATTTTCAATCAAGCATCAAAATGACGCCTTACGAGGCTTTGTACGATCAAAAATGCCGTACACCTTTGTATTGGAATGAACTTAGTGACAATAAAATTCATGGGGTTGATTTAGTTAAAGAAACGAAACAGAAGATGATGATAATTCGTGAAAGTTTAAAAGCAGCATCAGATCGTCAGAAATCGTATGCAGACTTGAAACGTAAAGATATAGAGTTTCAGGTTGGAGATAAAGTGTTTCTAAAAGTCTCACCGTGGAACAAACTGCTCAGATTCGATCGTAAAGGCAAATTGAGTCCGAGATTCATTGGACCATTTGAAATTATCAAACGTATCAGACCTGTGGCGTATAGATTGTTTTACCACCTGAATTAGAGAAGATCCACAATGTCTTTCACGTTTCGATGTTACGCAAATACAGATCTGAGCCTTCTCATGTGATTAATCCATCTGAAATTAAAATACAACCTAACTTGAGTTATGAAGAGGAACCGATACGTATTCTAGCCCACGAGGTGAAAGAACTGCGGAATAAGAAAATCTCGTTAGTAAAAGTATTGTGGCAAAAACACGGGATCAAAGAAACAACTTGGGAGTCAGAAAATTCGATGAAAGAACGATATCCAAACCTCTTTACTGGTAAGATTTTCAGGGACAAAAATTTCTAAGGGGGGAGAGTTATGACAGCCTGTTTTAGACCCTAATCCGAACGGTGGTTTGGGGACCACGAATCCAAGTCAAAAAATATTTTAATATTATTTTGTGTGCTTGGTATATGTGAATTACTATGTGTAAAAATTTCGTATAAAAATTTTATCGTTTGTGTGCTTAATTTAATGAAAAGGATTACATTGGGAAGATCTTAAAAGTGAACAGCTAATTGATAAAGTACTACTATGCTATTGTTTTTATATTGTTGAGTCCTTAAAATGTAATTACACCATTGAAATAATGCATGGACATTATTAGACATGAGATAGTGGAATTGTAATGATATTAATAAGGTTAAATGTGGAAATGACATATTAATGTTTATTAATTAAAACAAATACGAAAATAGGTCATTTTTGCTCTTGTTTGTGCCGAAACATCAAAGAAAAGAAAAGAGATAAGCTCTCTCATATTCGGCCTTCTTCAAGCCAAGATTGGGTATGTTTTCATGTTAATTCTTGTTAGATTTTTGTATTTCTAAGATTCTTTATAAAAGATTCATTTAGCCCATGGCTTAATTTTGTCAATTTTGGAAAGGGTTGCATTCGACTATGAGTAGAAATTTAGTAAATTTGTGTTTTTTGTATAAAAGTTAAGATGAGCTTTGAATTAATGGAGTTAAAATGATAAATGAAAGATTTGAGTGATGTATGTGTGAATATAGCAAATTATAGGCATTTTCTTACCTTATGACGTATTCGGCTTTAGTGTATAAAGGAAATGAATTGTTTAATATTTTGTGATAATCGAGCTACTTGTAAGACTAAATTTGATAAAGGTTATTTTATAAATTACAAAATCTTGTGCTATGTAATTTGAATTAAGTAAATTCGATTGATTAAGTAAGTTAATCTATTTTATTTAGCTTAAGAACAAAGGGAGCCGAATTCGGATAGGGGGAAAACAAAAATAGTTGAATAGCCAATTTGAAAAGCTTGACAACATCCGAGGTAAGTTTTAAGTATTTAAACATAGGTTACTTGTGAATATGTCATGATATATCATGAAAATTAAACATTTTTTATTTTGTATATATATATGCATATTGCCGAATGGTATATATGAAATGAAAATAAAGTAGTTGATATGTTTATATTGTCGAATGGTAAGCATGATATGGAAATAAGATGGTGGTTGTGTTTCTATTGCCAAATGGTAAGCATGATATGGAAATAAGATGGTGGTTGTGTTTATATTGCTGAATGGTAAGCATGATATGGAAATAAGATGGTGGTTGAGTTTATATTGCCGAATGGTAAGCATGAAATGGAAATATGATGGTTGTTGTGTTTATACTACCGAATGGTAAGTTAAGAAATGAGAATGGGGTAGATGATATGTAATTGTAATCGAATGATACAAAGATCTTAATGATGTGTTTGTGTTACATAGAAAGGAAAGTATATGATTCGATATTTAAAATGGTGTGAATTGATTTCTATGCCGTATTATTCGGGCCTCAGGCCTAGCAAGCTTTAAGCTGGGGATATGAAATCGGGCTTCGTACCTAGCAGGCGTAATGCCGGTGATTGACTAATAGACCTTGAGTCTAGCAGGCCTTGTGCCGGTGATGAATTCAGGCTCTTGCCTAGCAGGTTTTATAACGGCGAACTGTTCTAAGTCCTTTGGTATACGGATTCGATTCGTTAAATGATGAACAGTAAAAATGAGGTTTGTGGCATTTGTTAATCGGCTACTTAGGTACGTGTCCGTTATATTTATATTGTGTTTATAAATTTAACTATGGATGACTAATATTAACTTGTGCAATTGATAATTTCAAAGTTACCCTGAATAAATGGGTTGCTTTGTATGATAATAAGTTAAGGTGGAACTATAGGTGATATATGAGATTTTACTTATCTTTTATATATGGTTAAAGGTGTGATTATCCATGTGTTAATATAATCAATTGGGTTCTATGAGAAATGTGCTAGTAGAGTTGAATTAATGGTATTATGTGACATTCGGCCAAGCCAACATATGGTATATGGTATAAGGTTATTGTTATATTTGGTTAGTTTTGAATTCTATGATGATAATTTAAATGTTTAATGTACTTAAGACTTACTAAGCTATTTTGCTTACTTGAGTGTTTGGGTTATTCTGTTTTATAGACTTTGGCTAAAAGTTACGAGATCGGGGATCAATATTGAAGTCTTCCACACTATCGTCGATCTGGATACTTTGAAAAAGTCTATATTCAAACTTATGGCATGTATAGGTTAATATGTAATTTTGATCGTTTTTCAATGTGTATAACCGAAGCTATGCGAAAATGGCTTGTTCATTTTGTTAAGTTGACTTCTACGTTTAAATTTGATAATGTGGTTCAACCTAGTAAGTATGTGTTTATTTAAATAGGTGTTGATGTATAAATAATGATCTTGCTAGAATTGATGTTTTAAATCTAGTTATATTCGGTAATGAAATTTATCCATGCATGTGAAGTGAAAGATATGAAATGTGTATAGTGGTTGATGTATGGATTTGATTATGTGCATGGTTTTGCACAAGTGATAAGAGAAAGTAGTAAAAATTGAAAGTGGACATCAATTAAAGTGTGTTTACATTCGGCCTATGCATGGGAAATTGACCAAATGAATAGTAACTTATGTTTTAAAGGTCATAAGGGATATATATGTGTAAGAGGTAGTTGGTTGATTATCTGTACTTTAGTGAATTAGCATTTTTGTTATCAAATAAAACACAATTAAAATGATATGATTTATTGCTAGAGTTCGTGAGTACTTGAGTGATTTAATAAACAGGTTTGACCATTCCTTATCTATTTGAACTTTGTATTGAAATGCTCATCATGCCATGAGGGTTTTGAATATACTATGTACACTTATATTGTGGTGCCGAATGAAAAATGTTTTTAATAATATGTGTTTTAATATGTTTGCCTTATATGATTAATGGTTAAAATCATAGATTGATTTATTTATAAAATGATTACGTGTTTTTTTATTGGTTGTGATTACGTAATTAGTATGTGATCGAAAATGTCATAAAATGATTCGTACAAAGTTAAAACTAGATATATATATATATATATGTATATATATGTATTTATGTTAATGTTTGGTATGTTTTTAAATGAATAAACATGTGTATGTTATAAGCATTTTGAAAATTTTACTTAATATGGTAATGCCTCGTAACCTAGTTCGGCGACAAATTTGGGTTAGGGGTGTTACACCATTAGTCACCTATTCAGTTCCTTTATCTTTTATTCCTCTTTAATTTCCAATGTTTTTATCTGTATTTATGTTAATAAAATGTTTTATTTCGTTTTTGCATTATTTTAGGCGTGAAATTCATTGACTTAGCATGAACAATCTAGAATACTATAGAGAATTTCATAATGCCATTTAGAGTCACCTTTTCTTACCACTTCTTCTTATGTAGAGTAATATTCACTTAGTATAAATTGATACCTATGCCTCCTTAATTTGATACCATGCTTATGATAAGTAGAATATATCACTTAGGTTAGTGAATCACCATTTCAATACTATTCTTAAATATGTTTTGTTTTGTTTATGGTTTAAGCATAAGAACTTATTAATATTCATATTGTCTTTTTAATTTAGTTTCAATTTTTAGGACTAATGCATATCATTTTTCGTTCTGTTTTTTAGGAATTATGTCGTCGTCATTCGGTAAGAGAGCTACCGCCCCTACTTCAAAGAAACAGAAGGGGCCCGGTGGTTCCTCGTCGAGACTCACTGCTGAGACCCGACATCCATTCATCCAGTTCCCACAGAACTCCAAAAAGAAGTTATTTCAGATTCTATGAGCTCGACCTCTAGGAGCGGGGAGATGCATCGACTGGACCGCCCTAGAGCAGGTCCACCTAGCAGAAGAGGTCTAGGCCTTGCTGATGACAGACCCATGGGAGCAGTTCTTCCAGATCGTGGAGCCCACATATCTTGAACTCACTCTCGAGTTCTCCTCTATGTTTCATCTACAGATGGTGATGAGTCATCACGATGATCCAGGGACGATCCAGTTTCGTCTAGGAGGCCTCATACGTTAACTTAGTGTACCGGAGTTTGGTACAGCTCTCGGCCTCTACACAGAGTAGTTCATGGAGGAGGAAGACCTTTCTACGCTCCACTGCCACATCCACGTCTCTCCAGTTAACTGCTGGCGTGCCATCGTCCCTGAGTAGCCCATATACGACCCTAGTCGCTCAAAAGCGACCAACCTCGCCGCATCTCTGAGGTACCTTCATGCCCTTCTCACACATACCTTGACAGGCAGACGCGAGAGCACAGGTGTCATCAACACTCACGATACTTATTTTTTATGGAGCATGGTGAACACACATGTCATCAACCTTGCTTACTTCGTCGCTAATGCCATCCAGCACCAGACCGAGAGGCATCACAGGGGCGTGATATCTATGGGTCCATATATCGCACTATTGGCCCGCTACTTTGGCCTACTCAACACCGCTACCCAGACATCCACCTACACCTTGATCGACCAGATGTCCCCTCAGGGCATCCAATCTATGCTACATATGAGGATGATCCAGCGTCGACATGAGACCGATCCTCTACAGTACCACCTACTTCGAGATGCAGAACAGGAGGATCCCAAGGACATTACTGATGATGTCCCACCACCACCGGAGGAGGCACCAGCTGAGCCACCACCCCCTCGCTAACCAGTTCATGCGGCAACTTCACACGCGCCTCACACGATTCGAGCAGCAGTGCTTCCAACGCTTAGATCATATTGACGCTACTCTTCAGCAGATATGCTAGCACCTTCACATCTCCTCACCACTACCACCTCGCGACCCATCTGAGGATTAGAACTTCCTAATCCTCTTTTCTTATCTTTTATTTTCCTTTTTATTTTTCCTTTTATTTTATTTCATCTTATCTTTTTCATTATTTGAATTTTAGTATTCCTTTATTTTAATTATTTCATATCGGCTATCCCCTAACAAACATATTATATTAATCCAAATTCCCTACAACTGAAAAATGCTCCCGCATTTTCAAAGGAGCTCTACAGCTCCAATCCATATGTAACGGGAAAACCCTGCCACAACTGCCAACTCTTCCAGTTCCAATATCCGTCTCACAAATTCATCCAATCCAGGGAGTTTCATTTCTCTCCCTATCTTATGATATTATGCTTCTATTGCTACTAATGCATCTTTGTACATTGAGGGCAATGTACATCTTAAGTGTGGGGGGAAAACTTACTTTCAGTCATTGCATTCTCTTTGAAGTCCCTAAAAATTTTTCAAAAACTAACATTTTGCATTGTTCTCAAAATTTTGAGTTCTCACTTTCACTCTTTGCATTATCTTCAATCTCTTATTAGGAATTAATTCTGATTGATTTATGATTTCTATTGATATGTTGAGAATTAAGACATAGGTGTTTATGCTTTGATTATTCAAACTTTAAAACGCTAGGGAATCAAGCATAATAAGTTGAAATTTTTTAGAATGTAAATTTTTTCTAGGTTATTTTCCCTAATTTTTAAAGTGTTATCTTGAGATTTCAAATTCACAGGATTGACATCAAAAGCCATAATTCTGGTGAGATTTTTGAGCCTTTTGAGCATACATTCTTTCGTGCTCACTTTTATTGTCACTTTGAGTGAGTCAATATTGATTTGTTATTCTAAAACTTCCTTCGATTATACATATCGAGACCACATCATTAATTTGATATACCGAAATGATAAAGGCACCTAGGATTTAACCCACTTACTCCATAAAAGCCTACCTCTATAAATTAACCCCTAGTGAACCCCATTGAGCCTAACAACCCATTCTTTGACTTACCTCCAATATTAACCTATAACCCGTTTTTGTTGAATTCCATTCAATTATTTTGATCCCTATTTTTTATCGAGATTTGAGTTGAATTATTAACTAGATTTATTCTCTTTTCCAGGTTGTAAAGTTGTAAATATTCAATTTATTATAATTGATTTCATTTGTTCTTAAAAAAATGTGTATATACAGTTAATTCAGTTGTAATTTGTAATAGTTCAATAGTTTTTGCATATTTCTACAAGCTTCCGAATCCAAAACGATGCCATCATAAGGCTTAGCTCTAGGAATATGTTCCAGTGATAGAGATTTTTCTAGCTAGATGATTTTTCAATTCAATCTTGTTCTAACCCTCTCTTCAGCTTGTGACAACACCCCTAACCAAAGCCCCATTACAACCTGAAAGACCTTTTGATCGATGTGTCATATCAATCTATAGTGGTGGAGATTTGATTTTCTTGCAAGACTGTGGTAATAACTTTTCAGGTTGACTAAAGAGTGCTTAATCCTTGAACCCTAAACACTTTGAGTGGATAGAGTGAATCTTTAAGTGAGGATGTCAAATCTTGTTGATTTTGATTGAGAGGTAATTACTTAGGAGAAGGGAGAAAACCTATGTTTTTGTGATAAAATTCTCAACTTAGAGTGATTAAATCTTTAATGTTCTTTTGATTGAATTTTCATTGTATGATTACTTGTGGATTAGTTTGAAACATTGTTAATAAGGATTGTAAGTTGAAGAGAATGATTCTTAACGGTGGGTTGAGATTTTGCTTGAGGACAAGCAAAGGCTTAAGTGTGGGGTATTTGATAAACGATAAATTATACATGTTTTTACCTCATGTTTAGCTTAATTTCTGGATGAATTATCATTGAATTTGTGGAAATTGGTGCTCATAATACTTCTATTTCATGTCTTATACCCAGGTGAGCTTAAGGAAGAGAAAAGAGCAAGGAACGGGCCAAAAACGGGCAATTTAGGCCCAATTCCATAATCAACACGGCCCGAAGATTTACCACATGATCGTGCCACCTCAAGCTCGAACACGACCCAACCCTGACGAGCACGGCCAGACCACATGGCCGTGCCACCATTAGCAGGCCCAACCATGGCCTGGGCCTCGATCCATACGAGGGTGGCATACGGGGGTGTCCCTGTCGTGACAAAGTTAAATTTCACTCAAAAAAGGCTACTTAGGGGCTAAGAAAGACACTGCAAAGCTCTATATAAAAACCCTAGGGGGCAACTACAAAGAGATACTTTTTCTCTCCTAAAAAGAGTGTTTTTTCTCCCACAAAAGAGTGCCTTATTTCTGCCAATACAAAGAGTAAAAGCAAGGGATTACTCCAAGGGAAACCGATTGATCCATCTCAAAAGCTGGATTCTCCCTCAAGACTAAAGATCTCCCTTTAATTACCTTCAGGGGTTTTTGGGTTCTTTATGTTTTGTTATTTTATTTCTTCTAAGATGTTTTCTTTTATAATTATGAACTAAATCCCCCAAACACTTGAGGGAGATGAAACCTAAGACAGATCTTGTTAATATTTTCTCTTGAATTATATGATAAATATTTGATTTGTTCTTAATTGTGTTTTTAACTATTAAGTTGATATTTCCGAGATATTGATTTAAGTCGAATGTGCTTATGTAGAGGAGCTAAAGTTCCTGCATAGGAGTAGATCTAGCACAATTAAGCGGAGTTGATCACAATACTAGATATAGGACGACGAAAATCTACCGGATTAGGGTCAAACCTAATAAGGGAATCCATAGATCACGTTAATGCAACACTAGGGGTTTTAATTAAAAAGAGATTTCAATCAATCAACCTAGGGTTAGTTGTTTTTAGTCTCGAGAGAGAGATTACCATAAGTTAGGGATTTCTATGGATCAAGTCAAGTGAATAAATCGTCTAGTTCAAAAGTTGATAACAAGTGAAGTCTAGGTGGATTCTCCCTTGAGTATTGCCCAAATCAATCAGTTTTCCCTAAGAGTATTTCCCCAATTCACTTTTTGTGCATTCATAGTTTAGTTTTAGAATTAGTTTAGTTTCATAAAAACTCATTTTATTTCTAGGTTAAATAATAGAAAGAAAATTAGTACTAGTACTTTTGGTTCCCTTGGGTATGATATCTCAGTCTTGCCAGTAAGCTATACTACTGTTCGATAGGTGCACTTGCCTTAAAATCATAATAATAGTTATTTTTTGGTGTGATCATTATTATAAATTTTATTACTTCATATTACGCATATCAATTATGCTAAGTATAGTTGGTTAACTTGTGATAATGTTAATTTTAATAATGGTTATAGATTATTTGATATTCAGCTAAGGATGTTTAACTAATTATATATTTATGAGGTGTTTTTAAATTTTCAGGAAATAGTATATGTGATATCATTTGCTTATGTTTTGTAACTGGTCTTATGATGAAAACTATTACAAAATAATTTGTAAAGAAATATTAATTTTTAAAATACTTATATAAATTGATATTAGACTGGTTTAAATTTTTTAGCACTGGTATCATATGAATGTTCGGAAGTTGTGCATTGTTCCGTAATACCTTTTAACCCATTTCTAGTGATGGATTCAGGTTAGGGGTGTTACAATTTGATTGGTATCAGTGCGAGTCTAGCTATACATGCCATAATTTAATAAATGATAGTGTGATGACTTCTGACACTTAAAATGTGTTTTTCGTATAGTAAATGGAACCTAATCCCGATCGAGCCGTAGCGGACGATGTCAAGAGTATAGCGCCTGCTCCCATGCAAGGGACAACGCCAGCTGATTCTCAGTCATCTAAGAGTAATCAAGAAGATGGGGCTAAGCAAGCCTTGTATAATATGATGAATGAGTGGTTTACTCAATATATCCAGACAAATTTGACTATTCAACAACCCCCGAACCCGAATAACCCCCTCCAATACATGTGGTACCTGTGACTATCGATCCTCTGAGATTAAACAAACCCTTTGTTGATAAAATCAAAAAATACGGGGTAGAAGAGTTCAGGGCTATAGCTACTGATGATGCTGAACGAGTTAAATTTTGGCTCGATAATACAATTCGTGTATTCGATGAATTATCCTGCACACCTGATGAGTGTCTGAAATGCGCTATATACTTGATATGGGATTCTGCTTATTACTGGTGGAATACCTTGGTTTTCGTTGTTCCAAAAGAAAGAGTCACCTGGGAATTCTTTTAATCTGAGTTTCGTAAAAAGTATATCAGTCAGTGATTCATCGATAAAAAAAATGCAAGGAATTTTTGAGCTGAAACAGGGTCGTATGACTGTATCCGATTATGAACGTGAGTTTGTAAGACTCACCCGTTATGCTCGCGAGTGTGTTTCATCTGAGGCTTCTATATGTAAAAGATTTGAGGAAGGGCTGAACGAAGATATAAAATTGCTCGTTGGCATCCTTGAAATAAAAGAATTCGTCGTACTTGTTGAGCGAGCCTACAAAGCTGAAGAATTCGGAAAAGAGAAAAGAAAAGCTGAGTTTGAAGCTAGAGATTTTCGTAAAAGAGCAGCAGGTAAAACTTCTCATTCGGTATCAAAGAAGTTCAGAGACGATAGTAACCAATCTAATACTACGGTCAGGTTTTCTATACGAGAGCGACCACCAGTGAGTTCACGAGCCACCTCTATTGCTAGTGTTGGCAATATTTGATCGAATAAACCCGAGTGTCAACGGTGTGGTAGGCGACATATTGGTGAATGTTGGGGCTTCTACAATCGAGTTTGTTACAAGTGTGGGTCGCAGTATCATTTCATTCGAGACTGCCCAGAGTTGGCTGAGAAAGATAATGCTCAGAATGTGTGATCGAGTGGTGCTGCAGCTAGAGGTAGACCACCCCGAAATGCGGGAGGTACGAGCAGTATTCAGAGAGGCACTTTAGACACAGTCATCCGATTTAAGGCTTGTGCACCTGCCAGAGCTTATGCTATTCGAGCTAGAGAGAAGACTTCATCCCCTGATGTTATTACTGGTATTTTCACTTTCTTTGATACTAATGTAATCACTTTAATCGACCCCGGTTCAACTCATTCATATGTGTGTGAAACGTTAGTAACCACTAAGACTTTGCCTGTTGAGTCTACTAAGTTTGTGATTTGGGTATCAAACCCCCTTGGCCAGTATGTATTGGTTGATAAAGTATGTAAGAACTGCCCCTTGATGATTCGAATTTTATGTTTCCCAGCTAATTTGTTGTTATTACCCTTTGATGATTTCGATATAATCCTGGGTATGGATTGGTTAACCGTACATGATGCTGTAGTGAATTGCAAAAGAAAGACTATTAATCTACGATTTGAAAATGATGAGATTATACGAATTGAATCCATTGATTTGAATGGGTTACCGTCAGTGATATCTTTGATTTTAGCTCAAAAGTATGTGAGAAAGGGTTGCGAAGCTTACCTTACGTATGTGCTCGATAGTAAAGAAACTGATAAGAATATTGAATCTATACCAGTTGTGTGCGAGGATTCAGATGTGTTTCCTAAAGAATTACCGGGTTTGCTGCCTATTCAAGAGTTAGAGTTTGGTATTGAGTTAGTACTGGGGACGACTCTGATTTCAGTTACCCCGTACCAAATGGCACCGACCAAATTAAAAGAATTGAAAGCTCAGTTGCAAGAGTTGACGAATAGAGGTTTTGCTTGACCGAGTTTCTCTCCCTGGGGTGCACCAGTGTTATTCGTAAAAAAGAAAGACAGAACTATGAGAATGTGCATTAACTATTGGATAACTCAAGAAAGTGACTATAAAGAATAAATATATGTTGCCACGTATTGATGATTTATTCAATCAGCTAAAGGGAGCTTTAGTGTTTTTGAAGATAGATTTGAGATCGGGCTACTACCAGTTGTAAGTTAGAGACTCAGATGTACCTAAGACTACTTTCTGGATGAGATACGGACATTATGAGTTCTTGGTGATGCCATCAGACTCACTAATGCCCCTATGATTTTCATGGATTTGATGAATCAGGTATTCAGATAGTATTTGGATCAGTTTGTGGTCGTATTTATAGAGACATTCTGATTTATTCACATGACAAAACCGAGCATGCCGAACACTTGAGACTTGTGTTACAAATTTTGCGTGATAAGCAGTAGTACGCAAAGTTAAGTAAATGTGAGTTCTGGTTATGTGAAGTCAGCTTTCTGGGGCACGTGGTTTTGGCATCGTGTATATGTGTTGATCCGAGTAAGATTTCAGCTATACTCGATTAGAAAGCCCAGCGAAACATTTTTGAAGTTCGAAGTTTTTTGGGACTTGCCGGATACTATAGGCGATTCGTGAAAGGTTTCTCGATGATTGCAACTCCGATGACAAAGCTACTTCAGAAAGATGCTAAATTTGAGTGGCAGAAAGGTGTCAGAAAAGTTTCGATCAGTTTAAAATCTTATTGATTGAAGCTCCAGTACTTGTTCAACCAGAATCGGGTAAAAAGTTCATTATCTACAGTGATGCATCTTTGAATGGTTTCGACTGTGTTTTAATGTAGGAGGTAAGGTTGTAGCCTATGCCTCGAGATAGTTAAAACCACATGAAAAGAATTACCCGACACACGATCTTGAACTGGCCGCTATAGTGTTTGCTTTAAAGATTTGGCGCCACTATTTGTTCGTTGAGAAAGGTCATATTTACTCCGATCACAAAAGTCTCAAATATCTGATGACCCAGAAGGATTGAAATGTGAGACAGTGACGGTAGTTAGAATTGCTAAAGGACTACGAGTTTATGATTGATTATCATCTAGGAAAGGTAATGTGGTCGTTGATGCTTTAAGCTGAAAATCGTTGTTTGCCTTGCATGCTATGAATGCACATATGGCTATGTGGGACGATGGTGCATTAGTAACAAAGTTAAAAGTAAGATCGTTGTTTGTTCAACAGATTCGTGAAGCTAAAAAAGTTAATGATGACTTCATAGCAAAAAGAATTCACTATGATTCGAATACTAACTCGGAATTTCAAGTTGACACTGATGGATGTTTGTGTGCCGAAGAATCTTGAGTTGATTCGGATGATTTGTAACGAAGCTCATGATAGTAGGCTGTCTATTCACCCGGGTAGCTCAAAGATGTATAATAATCTAAAACAATACTATTGGCGGCATGGTATGAAAAGAGACATCTCAGACTTTGTGTCAAAATGTTTGGTGTGTCAGCAAGTAAAGGTCGAGCATCAGGTACCATCGGGATTACTTCAGTCGATTATGATACCCGAGTGGAAATGGGATCGAGTCACAATGGATTTCGTATCTGGATTATCGTTGACACTAAGCATGAAAGATGCAATTTGGGTGATTGTCAATAGATTGACGAAATCGGCCCACTTCATTCCTATCCGTATAGATTATTCACTCGATAAGCTAGCTGAACTGTATGTTTCTCAGATTGTGCGATTGCATGGAGTACCTCTTTCTATCGTTTCAAATAGAGATCCGAGGTTTACATCCCAGTTTTGGAAGAAACTGCAAGATGCATTAGGTATTAAATTGCATTTTAGCACTGCTTTCCACCCTCAAACGGATGGTCAGTCCAAGCGAATCATTCAAATACTTGAAGATATGTTGAGATGTTGTGTTCTCAAGTTTGAGGGTACGTGGGAAAAATACTTGTCTATGATAGAATTCACGTACAATAATAGCTTTCAATCAAGTATCAAAATGGCACCTTATGAGGCTTTGTACGATCGTAAAAGTCGTACACCCTTGTATTGGACCTAGCTAAGTGAAAGCAAGATACACGAGGTTGACTTAGTCAAAAAGACTGAACAGAAAGTAAAAGTGATCCATGAAAATCTGAAAATAGCAATAGCTCGACAAAAATCATATGCGGATCTGAAACGTAAAGATATAGAGTTTCAAATTGGTGACCGTGTGTTTTTGAAAGTTATTCCATGGAAAAAAATACTCAAATTTGGTCGCAAAGGCAAGTTGGGTCTAAGATTTATTGGGCCGTACGAGATTATTGAGCGTATCGGACCAGTTGTTTACCGATTAATGTTACCACCTGAGTTAGAAAGGATTCATAATGTTTTCCATGTTTCGATGCTTCGACAGTATAGATCCGACCCTTCTCATGTGATTAGCCCTTCCGAGATTGAGATTCAGTCCGATTTAACTTATGAGGAAGAACCGATTCGTATTCTGGCTTGTGAAGTGAAAGAATTGAGAAATAAGAAAATATCACTGGTGAAAGTACTTTCGCTTAAACACGGGGTCGAGGAGGCAACTTGGGAGCTTGAGGCTTCGATGAAAGAACGTTACCCAAACCTATTCACTGGTAAGATTTTCAGGGACAAAAATCCATAAAGGGGGAAGAGTTGTAACAGCCTGATTTTGATCCTAATCGGAACGGTGGTTTCAGGATCACGAATTCGATGTGAAAAATATTTAATTATTAGTTATCAGTGTTCTAAATGTGTGAATTTGGGTGGTGTGAAATTTCTGTTTTAAAAAAAAAATTCATCATTTGAATGCCGTTTTTTTTTTTTTAAATTATGGCTTAATCGCATAGAATGAATATGTGATGGTTTATTTATTAAGGACCAAATAGATTAGGTCTATAAAAGGAAGCATTTATGTTGCTATTATTCCATGT
Organism: Gossypium stocksii; assembly: GCA_020496765.1. Classification (NCBI taxonomy): domain Eukaryota; kingdom Viridiplantae; phylum Streptophyta; class Magnoliopsida; order Malvales; family Malvaceae; genus Gossypium; species Gossypium stocksii. Next base: position 42,469,275 of record CM035628.1, on the reverse strand, counting down.
GGTGGTGAAGTGGACAGCAAATGCATTATTTATAATGCTTTTGGATATGTTTTTTATATATATAGATAAATATTATAAATTAAGTAATGATATGTTTGTTAATAAAGAAATCATAAAGTAAATAGAAAAACACCTTGCATGTTCATCCTAGAAAATACCGAAACACAAAAAAAAAGGGGGAAAGCTCTCACGTTCGGCTAGTTTGAGCTTAAATTCAAGGTTAGTTCTTGTATAGATTTTGATAATAGGTAGATTTTTTAGTTTTTTGTTAAGATATTTATATAGCCCATGTGTCAATTTTGGAAATTGATGAGGTTGTGGTATTCGGCCATGGGAGGATTTTTGAATACTTGTGGTGAATCATGTGCAAACCAAATGAAGATTATATGAGTATATGGTGTGTACATTTGGCTTATAAATGAAAAATTTGAGTGTTATTGAAATACTTGTTAAATAGGTATATATGTGAGTGGGTCTATTCGGCCAAATGGTGATATATATATATATATATACATGATGTTAATTTATAATGCTTGAATGTGCGAATATCAATAGATGGATGTACAACTATTTTTGAGTACTTAAATTTGAAGTAGAATAATGATATGTTGAAAAGCTGCATGGTACACGGCCTAGATGGGCAACTGTCTATGGAAATGTATTTACGTATGGAAAATGGTTGATAGAATGAATCATGAAATTTATATTTGTATCAAAGGTTGATATGCACATTGGACTATTTTGAAAAAATTTGTAGTATATGAAGGGTGAATTAGTAACTTATTTAATTATGTGTTTGGGATTGAGTTGAATAAAATTTAATTGAATAAGTTCAAATTGAAATCCAATTAGATCAAGAAACGAGGAGATCAGAAGCGGATAGGGGAAAAGCAAAAATCGTTGAATAGCTAAACGTAAATGTCCGTCAATACTCGAGGTAAGTTACATAAGTAATTTCTCGTATTGAGTTTACTTACAAATGATGTACTTGAATTTAATTGAAAAATAAAAGTATATATATATCTGGTTAGCCGAATGTGATATTAAAGTTGGGAAATGATCAATTTAATATTCATTGACATATGTGGTTGATGGTTGAGTATTGTATGTGTATATAAGTTTAAATAAGTAGCAAGTTTGAAAGAGGCACTAAGTGTGCAAATTGAATTTGATACCGAGCACTAAGTGTGCGAGATCGGTTATCGAGCACTAAGTGTATGAATTGAATTTTTGAGCAGTAAGTGTGCGAATTAAATTTCCGAGCACTGAGTGTGCGAAATCGGATAATAAGCACTAAGTGTGCGAATTAAATTTCCAAACACTAAGTGTGCAAAATCGGATATTGAGCACTAAGTGTACGAGTAAACTTTCAAGTTCAAAGATTGAGTTCAGTAAGTCTTGATACTATGAGATGTTTATAAATGAAATTTAAATACAAGTAATTGTTTGTGCATTATATGAAATGTTAAATGTGAATTAGCTTGAGGCTTATTTAAAATAAAGTAAATGTGTAAATTGATACTCATTACAAATTGTATGTACTGCAAATAAGGTTTATTTGTGAACTAGGTATGGGTATTCAACCTTGTGAAATTTATTGGAATGAGTATTAATTATATGTATGGGAATTTATGTATTCAGTCACATAATCAATGCATGTATATGAAAGTATATGGTAACACGTGAGCTTATGTAATTGAGTGTCTGTGAATTAGATTTGTAATGATTGTTTAGCTTTTGAAAATTAAATGCTAACATGTAAGTTGGCTATATATACATTCGGTTAGGTGATATTTATAATGAACATATATATATGTATAAATATATAATATGAATTTATATGCGTTTGAGTCTAAATGTGTTTTGATAAAATAATTTGGTTTAGTTAAATTAAGATGATAATATCCTTGGGTTGATTATTTGCTTATGACTTACTTAGTTATAAAAAGCTTACTTGTGTATATGTGTATTTCTGTTTTATAGATTTTGGATCTAGCTACGAGCTCGGGGACTGTCAGCAAAGTTCATCACACTATCTACTATTTTGGTACCTTATAAGCTAAACTCAAATTATGGCATGTATAGGCTAAACTATATTCGGATATGATTGTTTTTGAATTGTGTATATATAATATGCCATGCGAAGATAGCTTATCATTTTGTTAAGCTCGAATTCTAGGTTTAAATTTAGTGATGGTTATGCCTTGTTTGGTTGGTGATTCGGCTATGAATTTTATACAAGTGAATATATGTGAGTGTGGTATAATATGTTTGTTAAGGTGAATTGATGATGTGGTTAATATTTGCATATGGTTTGATGATTATGTTATGCTTTATGAGTGGGTATATATTATGCTAAGTATAGTTGGTTAACTTGTGATAATGTTAATTTTAATAATGGTTATAGATTGTTTGATATTCGGCTAAGGATGTTTAACCAATTATATATATATGAGGTGTTTTTAAATTTTCAGGAAATGGTATATGTGATATTATTTGCTTATGTTTTGTAACTGGTCTTATGATGAAAACTATTACGAAATGATTTGTAAAGAAATATTAATTTTTTAAATAGTTATATAAATTGATATTAGACTGGTTTAAATTTTTCAGCACTGGTATCATATGAATGTTCGGAAGTTGTGCATTGTTCCGTAATACCTTTTAACCCCTTTCCAACGATGGATTCAGGTTAGGGGTGTTACATTTACTCAACCCCAAAGTACTTTATTACTTCCAAACACAAGACCGAATATATTATGGCATTCCATCATCATGTAATATTAACATAATCAAGTACAAAGCCATTTAACATATCTAACATTACATACTCATAATTTTACCTATTATCCATCATTTCTTATAACATATAATTTTTGTATCAATTTAATCATATAATTTAGTGACGGCAACATATTCATAGAGCCGATAATTTTAGTAAATTATTCATTATGTATACAATTACCATCAATTAAAACAATTTTAGTAGCTAATAATTCAATTTTTAACCATACGAACTTACCTCGTAATTGCTCATATAATCATTTACCCGTCTATCTTCCATTTCCCCCATCAAGTTCCAATATTTGATTATATTCATCTATACAAATTCAAATTCAACCATTTATTCACCAACACATTCAATTAAATCCATAGACATGTAATTTGGCCTATTTATAAAAATAGCCCTCATAGTTTCATACCTTGACTAAGTCCCTAATGCATAATTATGCAAAAATACACAAAATCCCATTATACATGTATTTAGCCAAATTTTCTATAGCATCTAAACAACCCATATTTTTATTTTATTCACATTTCTAACCACAAAAATTCTATCTTTTTCAATTTAATCTCGAATACTCAATTTTATCAAGAATTATTTTATAAAACTTGTATATTTCTAAACAATCATCAATAATTCATCAAGAAACATCAAAATAGACATATATTCAATGGCACATTTCAAAAACACAACCAATTTCAAAAATTGAGGTACGGGCATGATAGTATACAAAGCAACGATTACAAAAACGTAAAAATTATCAAAAACCGAGCTCAAAACATACCTCAATCAAGACATGTAAAGGTCGAATGCTTCTAAGCTCAAGAACCTTATATTTTTAGTCTAACATTTGGCAATGAATAAGAAAAGATGAGTGGAAATTTGGTCTTCTTTTATTTAATATATAATAACATATAATTTAATAATATAACTTTTATCATTCCATTAAAATTCCACTATCTTTTGTCCATCATTATCCATCCACAATTAAAAATGGTGTATTTGACATGCAAGGACCCCACATGTTTCTTTCTTTATTCATTAAACACTTCTAACAATTAGACTACCACTTTTGCATTTCATGCGATTTAGTCCTTTTGTCAAATTAAACACTCAAACAACAAAATTAACTCACGAAATTTTTACAAATGCATAATCATATATCATAAACACCAAAAAAATTAAAATATATTTTTTAACTTGGATTCATGGTCCCAAAACCACCATTCTGAATAGGGTCAAAACCAGGCTGTTACATGAGGATTCGATGAAAGAACATTATCCCAACCTTTTTACCGGTAAGATTTTCGGGGACGAAAATCCCTAAAAGGGGGGAGAGTTGTGACAGCTTGAATTTGACCCTATTTAGAACAGTGGTTTTAGGACCACGAATTTGAGCTGAAAAAATGTTTTATAATTTTTTTTGGTGTTTTAATGTGTGAATTTGTGTGTGCTAAAATCTCGATCGAAAATTTTATTGTTTGGATGCCCGATTTAATAAAAAGGACTTAATCGCATAAAATAAAAATTTGATGGTTGTTTGTAAAAGGGCCGAATCGTTATTGTCTTTCAATATTGAAGTGCTTTTAATGCAATTAGACCATGATATATATGCATGGACGGTAATGTCATGCAATATGTGGTTTTAACATTTATTTTATTAAGGTTAAATTAGTATTTTAATAAATAAGTTATATTAAATAAAAACAAAACCAAAGTTAGTGCTCATATGTTCATCTTTTCACCGAAATAAGAAATAGAAAAAGAATTTGAAGCCTTTGAACATTCGGCCATAGCTTAAGCTTGATTAAAGGTTAGTTTATGTTTGGTTTTTGATAATTTTTATATTTTTGAAATCGTTGCTTCATATACTATCCGACCCATGCTTGAATTTTTATTATTGATGTATATTTTGAGTTCTACCATTGTTGATATCTTAGTGAAATTTATGTTTGATGTTGTTAAATTAAAGATATGTGTTAAGTTATTAAGTTTTGTATAGGAAATTTTGATGAAATTGTGTAAATAGGGCTTAATTGCATAAATGGTAAATAGAGGGACTAGATCGTGAAATAAAATAAATATGAGGACTTGTATGAGTAAGGTGAGTATTCGGCCTAAGCTAGGTGTAGGCAAATTTTGCTTACTTTGTGATTTGTGATTTTTTGGACTAAATTACTAAAGGTGTAAAATAGTAGGGTAAATTAGTAATCTTCCTATTTATGTGTTTAAAGATTAAATTGAATGGAATTGAGCATGAATGAGTTAATTTGAAATTGTTTAGACCAAGAAAAGAGAAATTCAGACTTAGATCGGGGGAAAGCAAAAACAGCCGAGTAGTCAATTTTACCATTCATTGATATCCGAGGTAAATTATAAGCTAATAGTTGTCTTAAATTTTAATTGAATATATAGTATACAAGTTGATATGAAATGCAAGTATGTGTATTAGTTATTCCCGAATGTGAAAGACTAAGATAGTTATGTTCAATAAATTATTTTGAGTAAGTTAAGATATTTGGAAGTTGGTATGAATTTTTGATAAAAGTTTATGACTTTGAATATGGGAAGTATGTGGTTAAATCGATTGTGAATATGAGATATTTCAGGCTTTAAGCCTAGCAGGCATAGTACCGGTGAGTATTATCAAACAATAAGTCTAGCAGGCCTAGTGCCGGTGCAAAATTATCGGGCTAAAAGCCTAGCAGCCTTGGAGCCAGTGAAAATAATCAGGCTTGTGCCTAGCAAGTTATACTGGTGAATTATTTTGTGATAGATGTCTACAAAGTTATTTGTGGATATGGTATCGAAATTGTAATACAAATCAAAGAATCAGGTATGATTTGATCGATTGGTAATATGAAAATTAAATAAGTAAGTTGATCAATTGTATAATTTGTTTATGGTGAAATAAACAACGTGGATGATAATGAATATGTATTCGGTTTGTCTAGGGAATGATATGATAAAGTATGAAATTTGGCCTTTGAAAAGGTGTTTATAAGATTTTACATATTCAGTTTGTAGTGGATGTATTAAGTTCATTATTCTATATTGGTTTTTTTTATAATATATGATATTCAGCCAAAGAGATTTTTAATGAGCAATTGTAAAATATAAGTACGAGCTTTGATATTGGAAATTATTTTGTTAACTTAGTATTCATGTGTAATTACTCATAACTTACTAAGCTTATGAAAGCTTACTTTGGGTGTTTTGATTCTTTATTTTATAGACTTTTGAAGCTAGCTACAAGCTCGAGGATTGTCAGCAATTTCATCACACTATCTACTACTTCGGTATTTAATATTTGAACTTGATCTATGGCATGTATAGGCTGGAACATACTTTTGAATTTTTAAATGTTGGATTTCGTAATTAGCCCTGCAAAAATGGCTTATTGTCTTTGTTAAGGCTATGTTCTATGCGTATTATAATGGTAGATGTGCTTGTTTTGGTTTGTTCAAATTAATGAAGATGAATTAAGTAGTTAATTTGGTTGTCTTAAAGATCAATTAGTTGATGGTTGATTGATGTGGTTAATATGTATATTTGAATGATGAATCAGTTAGATTTATTGAATCGTTCTAATAGGAATATTGAAAATGTTCTTGGATAATATAGGATGAAAATTCGTGATGTGTATTATAAGCAAATTATAATGAATTTTGGAACGAACTTGCATGAATAATGTTTTGGCTAAAGAGTATGTATTAGTTAGCTATTTTGTATGACTTTTCATTTATTATAAAATGATGCAGGACTAGCATGTTTAGGTTTGAATAAAAAAATGAATGAGTTTATTAAACCTTGGTTAATGATATGGAATTTTCGATGATTATGTTTTGATTTGGTATATTACATTTGGTAAATTTTCAAGATAGGTTATAATAGGTATTTTTGGTTCAGCTTATGTCTTGTATTTTGACCAAATGAATAGTGGAAATAAAATGTTTGGCCATGTGATAATTTTTTATGCTGAATATCGCATGACTTTTTGTGGGATGTTTACTTTGTGTATTTTAAAAAACTATGGAAATGATTAAATTTTATTAGATTGGTATTGTAAGTATGTTATGTTAGTATTTCATGTTGGTTAATTGTACTTGAGAGTCAGAGGAATATTTATACAAATATTAGTTATGTGACATGAATTTGTTAGTAAGAGATTATTTGATTTTATGATATTAAAAATTGATTAGTTCAAAAGATTTGAACTTGTAAGTACGTGAATGTATGAAAATTGTGATTTGTCTGGTAATACCTCGTAACCTCTTTCCGGCGATAGATACGAGTTAGGGGTGTTACATTAGGAAATCTATTCGGGTTAGTAAATTAAATAGAGATGTTCCTTTAGTGGTGCGAGGGGCTATTTTTTTGTCTAATCTGATGGAACTTTTATTTTGGGGGTTCGACTTAATTCTTGGAATGGACTAGTTGGTCAAGCACTGAGTCAATCTAGATTGTACAACTAAGAGGGACGTTCTAAGGACTAAGGATGATGAGGAGGTTGTATTAATTAGTGAGTGCTAAGATTATCTGTCTAATGTAATCTCTGCTCTTGTGGCTAAGAAACTGGTTCGGAAAGGGTATAAGGCATATTTGGTGTACGTCAGTGTTTCTACTTCTGGAAACTCGGCTATGGGGAATATCAAAACAGTGAGGGATTTTCCAAACGTCTTTCCTAAGGAGTTACCAAGATTACCTCCGAATCGAGAAGTGGAGTTTGGGATTGAGCTTCTTTTGGGTACAGCTCCAGTGTCCATCGCTCCATATCGTATTGCACCGAAAAAGCTTATAGAGCTTAAGGCTCAACTGTAGGAGTTACTGGATCGTGGTTTCATCCATCCTAGTGTGTCTCCTTGGGGAGCACCAGTTCTGTTTTGTAACACCCCAAACTCGGCCTAGATGTTACAGCTGAATCTAGTATGTCACATTGAAGTGCTTTTTGGAAAAACTTGTTCCGACCGATAAAATTCGTTTCTGAGTTGAAAAACTCTTTTGTTAGCAAATCATCCCTTGATGTTCGACATTGTTACTTCAAGTTATTTTAAATCGCGGAAGCTTCTACTGTTTGAAACATAAAACTTGTGTTTTTAAGCTTTTTTAAAACAATTATTATTTTGGAAAATCTCGCCTTTTCCTAGCTAGCAAATTTAAAATAGAAAAGCAAAAGCCCAATGAAAAATTAAACCACAAATGGCCTTATTACAAAATCAATAGCCCAAAATGAAATTTAAATAATTAAGTCTAAAGCAGAACATCAGCGATCGTGTGGCCACCTCTGAGTCCCTCGCGGCTCCAAATTACCTAAGACTGGGGATTACTTGTACAGTTAGATAGAAGGGTGAGTTTACAAAAACTTAGTGTGTAATCCCTTAATAAACAAATAATTAGTCATACAGAATACAGTATCAGATGGGCCTGAGCCCATCATAGTAAATAGTATCAGGTGGGCCTTAGCCCAATACAGAATCAGTATCAGATACAAGAATGCAGACAGAAATCCCAGCCTAATCCAACCAACACACCATCCGTACCAACCAACACACCATGTGGGGATAAAATCGACCCATCCAGCCAACACACCAAGCTTAGCATCGGTTGTGGCACTAAGTCAACAGAATGGCTAAAAGCCATAAACAGAATGGCTAAAAGCCATAAATATCACAGCAACGCTGCCAAATACAGGATGGCTAAAAGCCATAAGCAGAAAGGCAGTAAACCTTGAACAGAATGGCTACAAGCCATAACACTTCCTCCGTCATTAACAACCCAACCCCATGCAGGATGACATGTCAAAATATCATACGTGAATGCAGGATGTCATGCTCGATATTAGTTATATGCATATCATACACACATCAATCAACCTACCATTAGGGGTGTAACGGTCATTTTGTCAGTTAGGGGTAAAACTACTGTTTTACCCCTCAGGGTATTTTGGTCATTTCTATCAGAATGGGTTCAAGTACTCTTGCCGACCCAACAGAAGTTCTACAGTCACCTCGAGTGACTTATGTAACCTAAACGGACATAAAAGTGTGGATGGGCCTAAGGCCCACGACGCGGCCCCAGTGGGCCCACACGCTCGTGTGGCCCATTTATCCCAAATTCAACCTCAGCAATGTTATGTACAAGGCCTAGTTCAATGTTTGCCACTTATCAAGGATTTTGTCTGTGTGGGGCCCACAAGCCCATCTGGCCCACACGGACCATTGAGGCCCATAACGGTCCAAGACCATGAGAACACTCGTGGTGGCCTCTATAGTCTATCACCTATGATTTGTGAGATTGGTTTATCACAGAGCGTTTGCACGCTCGTAAGGCCTCAAAAGCCGTAGTTTTAGCTTTTCAGCTTTTCGACTTTTGCCTATCTATAGTTAGGTCAGGGTGTGTACACACTTGTTTTACGAAACGTACTATCACCTCACGACCACTACACTTCTTCAATTGAGTGGAAACCCGCCTAGTCCACTTAGATCGCTGGCTAAAACCAAGCAGATGTTGTTTGACAATTAATTGTATACACAAAACTAGATAGAGGATTGGTTATAGATGTGGTTTTAAAATCCACCACCTATCTTAATAGAATCGATGGAAAAAGATTCAGCTTACCCACAAGTAAGGTACGTTTACCTTAACTGAAAAAACAAATGAGAGTCAAGGCTCCAATGTCTTGCAAACTCAAGCCCTCCTTCACCCTTCACAAATATCTAACAACCTAACGAACACACATTAAGGGAAGGCATTCGGCCCTTCAAAGAAAAATAAGAGGAAGAAGGGAAAATAAAATATTCAGTTTAAAAACATAATACTAGGGGCATCTTAGAAAAATTAACTAGAACAAAAACCATCCAACACTTACCAATAGCTAGCAATCATCATACTCAAAAGAAGGAGCAAAAGGAAAAATAGAAGAAATTCGATCTAAACTTAAGCTAAAGCTGAATATAATTAAGTGACAGAGGAAAAAGAACACTCTATATGTAACACCCCAAACTCGACCTAGATGTTACGGCCAAGTCCGGCGTGTCACATCACCTACAACTAACTATGTTACCTAGTTACTAGTATTAGGGTGAGCTTTGCAAAACTAATATTTGAGTCTTAAGAAAAATTCCCGGTTTATTAGGTGAACATCCTATCCACTACCAGTTATTAGGAGATTTATTATAAAAAGGTACGTTGTTACTCAATTGAATCGTGTGACTGGTTTTGAAAACGTTTGATTAATTTTAAGAAAAACTCGCGCAGCTATATTCAAAATAATTAAAGTAACGTAAAAATAAATAATTAAAAGCCTAAAATAATTAGAGCCACCTTATTACAAACCCAAATTAAAAATGAAATGATTAAATAAAATAGTGAATTAATTAACGTAAAACCAGAAATGCAGTCCTTGTGGCCACTCTGAATCCCTCCAAGCTCCAAGTCCACTATCTAGGGCTCACCTGCAAGGATGGAAGGAAAAGGGGTGAGTTTGGTAAACTCAGTGTGTAAAGAAGCCCATCCAAAGCCCAAATTAGCTCAAGCCCACTGGGCCTAAGCCCTAACCAGTCGCAGTAATAACTGGGCCGAAGCCCTATTCAGATACAGTAAATTGGGCCTTAGCCCTTTTCAGATAACAGCTCGGCCCATAGGCCCATTTCAAAATAGATCAGAGATTATGCATGTATGCCCAAACCCAGTCTAGGTCCAACCGCTACACATTGCCCATACCAACCATAATCACACCTTGTGGGGAAGCTACTCGACCCACCCAGCCGCTACACACCACAGATGCAGCATCACTGCTTAGATAAGGTGGCCAAGCCACTAACAGAAATACGAGGCAAGGCCTCTTTCAGAAAACAGAATGGGCAAAGCCCTTTTCAGATATCAGTACGAGGCAATGCCTCTTGCAGAAAACAGAAATCGTGGCAAGGCCACTTGCACTTCCTCCATCAACAATCCCAAATCTCATGCAACAGATAATCATGATATGGCATACAGTAAACAGAAGCAGTAATCATACATTTCGGTCAAATTTAGCCCTCGGGGTATCACGGTCATTTTGCACCTAGGGTAAAATAGTAATTTCCACGCATAAGGGGTAATTCAGTAATTATGCCAATTCCTAGGGTTTCAAGCACATTTTAATCAGTAATGGTCTAACTTTGATCCCAGCAGCTTATTTAGCCCATTTTAGCAGTTTACAGTTACTGGGCCCTAAAACCCTTAATGGGCCCTACAATGTCATTTAGCAAATTTAGCCCGTTTAGTCCAAATTCTAAGTCCAACTTAACAGTCTTAACCTACAGAATATCAAAACGCACTTACCGTTTACCTTTTCCCCATATGGGCCCGTAAGCCCATTGGGCCCAATTTTAGCCCATTGAGGCCTAAATTTACCAAAGTGCACGAAATTGCGCACTCAACCATCTTACCACTTGTGAATACAGATCCAATGATTTTCAATCGACCCATGAGCGTTCGCGCGCTTACAAGCCCACGAAATGCCGAAATTTCAACATTTCGACTTTTCAGCTTTTATCGATTTAGACTACAGAAGGGTGTTCGATACACACCTGATTTGCGACAACTGCTACTGAAATCTCCCACGGTATCCTACAATCGATCACTTCAACTCTTACATTATAAATCAATAATAACCAATCCTAATAAACACCTACCATATTCGGCCATAATCACCTAAGGCCCTTGAGATCTTACCTTTGCTGAAATTAATGACTAGACCTAGATCTAGTCGTTCCACTTGTCCAAACCCTCAATCTGCAACCTTTAGATTACACTACCACCAAAATAAGTCAATTGTTAAACCCCTTAGAGCTTTAAGCCCCAATCGACAGCCTCCCTAAACTTTTAGGGATTTTGGCTTTTCTAAATCCCGAAATAACAAATAGATCTGAGATGTCGAGTACTTACCATAAGTTTTCTTAATCAAAGTGATTCTTCTACTCAGATCTGATGTAGATCTAGCCCCTAAACACTAGCAAATTTTGAATCTTAGAGATCTATAGATTCGGCTATATGTCCCTAAAAACTATGGTGTTGTCGGCTTTTGGAACTGTGAAGAGGAAGATGATTTGGTGTGGTGGTTTTGAAGTGGTGTTGCTGACAGGGGTTGGGGTTTAGAGAATGTGAAAATCAGCCAAAAGAGATGAAGAAAATAGGAGGATTTTGGCTAGAAGAAATCGGCACAAGAACTAATTTTCGAGATTTCAGCTTTTATGGCAATCGGCTATAGAGGTTTAGAAAGGAATGGGAATGAAAGAGGAGATGATTAGAATGGTAGGAATGTTTCGGCTAGAGAAGAAAAGAAGGAGAAAAGAAAATAGAAGAAGAGAGGAGAAGAGAAGGAAGAATTCGACACTCAGGAGATCTAACTTTGCGTTTTTGACTTTTTGCGACACTGAGAAGAGAATAGAATGAAAGTGAAGGCTCTAGGTGGCTAACCCTAATTCAGCAAGACAAAAAGAAAATAAAGCTTTCCCTAATGGCCATTCAGACCCACGGCCCAACCTTCCTAAAGCCCTAGCCGAATTTCCACTTAAGCTCTATCACATGCCTGGCACATGCACACAAAAATAAAAGTATCAACACGCTTACCTTGTGACTTGAACTCTAGCCCTTAAACTCAATCCACACGTCATTTTTTTAGGAGCTTAGTAGTGCTACCTTGCCACTTTACCAAGGCCCTCTTTGTATCTTTATTTACTAACTTTTTCTTAAAGGCCCACTTAACCAAGTCCCCTTTCACTTAAAAACCAAAATTGATATTTCTGCTGGGTTTTAACTTAGGCTTGGGCCTTCTAAAGGCCCACTAACACATTTAAACACAATTTTAGAATCTAGAACACCAAAATTTCAAAATTTCACCAAAAATCACAAAAACCTGAAAAATCCCAAAAATCAGGGCGTTACACTATATTCGGCTAAGATGGGGAAAACAAGGAGAAATAGGAGGAGAAGATTAAACTTGGCAAAGGAAAAAAATGAGTATGAGAAGAGCAAAGAAGTAGCAATAAAACTGAACACCAAAAGGAACCCACAATGAAAAGCAAAAATACAATGGTTTAATGTCACATTCGGCACAACAGGGAATAACACCAAAGAAAACCAAAATGAAAAACTTGAATTTGCCCAAAAAGAAAAGAAACAGCGCTCCTTTGCCATACAAAATCGAACAAAAAGCTTTACCCCTTCAAAACCCAAAAATGTCTACCTTATTTCCCCCTAGCCGAATTTGCTACCCACACAAGCAGCCACATTCAGCTACGATACTTCCCAATTTCAAACTCCTTGATTCACTCCACCCTTTTCTCCACAATCCACTCCTTTAAATCCCCAATAACCAACATCCTTATCACATTTGACCAAGTCTCCAACCACCCCTGTAGAGTTGAATCAAACTTCATCTCTCACGCCACAGAGTCATAAAATAAAATTCCCTCTTCATTACTTGCGATTCAAACCCATGCTCACTCAGTTGCTAAGCCACACCACTTGCCACCAAACCACAAGGCTTTTTGTGACACGTTTTACCCACAATTAATTATAAAGTTTATAGGCCAAAGTCTAGGTTCATTTAAAGAACAACCAAAATGAATTTGCAAGAGCCAAGTCTTAAACCTAGGCTCCCTTACAACCTTAAACACGCCACTGCCACTAGACTACAATCTCATCTTATGCTATTTTTCTAACATAATAATTTAAAAGCCCTCTATTTAGGTCGTAAGGATTTTATTCACTAAAAATACTCCTAAATCACTTACCCACTGAGGCAATCATTCAGGTGTGTCATTATCTTACACAATTAAATACTCATGTGACAGTCTTAAAACGATCCTAGTCGGAATGTGGTTTCGGGACCACAAAACCGAGGCATAAAATATATTTAATATTTATTTTGATGCCTATGATATGTGTTAATTCGTGTGTGACATGTTTGATGTGTTGATTTTGAGTTATAAAATTTAATTTCACTAAAAGGGACTTAGTAGTGAACTTTGAAAATGTGCTAGACAAATGTGTGATGACCAATAAATGCATGCATGAGAAAAGAAGGAGTTGCATGTCAAATTGCCCAATTTTACTCTAGTGGACAGCAATGATGGCTAATTTGGCATTTTGTGTGTTGTATTTTAGCTTAATAAATAAACTTAATATTTATTTTAAGTTATAATGTGATTTTATTATGATTATTATTATGAAATTGGAGGAAAAACCAAAGCTAGTCCCTTTCTTCTTCTCTTTGCCGTGAGTTGAGGAAGAAAATAAAAATTCATGAGCTTGGGGCATTTGGCTAGGGGAAGCTGAAAATTGAGGTAAGATTCATGGAATTTTTCTTTGAATGTTGTGGATTTTAGTTGGTCTTGAAGTTTCCAACAAGACCCGTGTACTATATTCATGTGATTTGTGTCCATGAAGCTTTCGGTTTTGCTAAAAGAAAAATGGAGGAAATAAATTGTTTTCTTGTGTTTTAATGAGCATGGGAGAATCGATTCTCTTGGTAATATGAGCTCATTACCGAATGTATATAGGAAATTTATAAGGTTGTGTAATTGAGCTAGTTAAAATGCTCTTAGTTGTTTGATGGCCCTAAAGAAAATTTGCTATCATGGTTGTGTGTATGTGTAGTGCCGATTGTGAATGGAGCCTTGAGGAACTCTAAGATGTAAAAAAAAATTCATGTGAATTGAAGTTGTGAGCTCCAATTAGTAAGTTTGGTGTAGCTCAAATGGCAAGAGGGGCATTCGGTTCCTTGAATTACATGATTTGGTTTGTCTTTGATTAGCAAATTGGTTGTTAGCATGATATTTAGTCTTTTGGAAATGAGTTAAGGTAAATAGAGGCTGAATTGGATGTGATGAGCTTCTTAAATTGTTTGACCCAAGCCTACTTATAAACTGAAATTTGTGAAGCAAGTTAGTTTCGGTTAAATTGTAATGTGATAAGGAAAGAACTATGCTTTGATGTTGAAATTGAGTTTTCATCAACGAATGAATTTGTTTTGGTGAATGGCTAATTATTGAACATACCTTTTGAGATTTTAGATGGAATTACCGAATGTGTCTTTAATAAGGAAAGGGATGTTTGATTTTGATTGATAAGTGAAGTCTAAGACCATATGCATTTAGTCCTAGCATGTGAAGTAAAGCAAACATACTTCTTTTTGTGATTGAACTTTGAATTGATGGAAGTATGTGTCATGTATAAAATGAAATGCAAGATTAATGTATGATTTAGAAATTTTTGCTTAAAAGTAACATTCTATGTATGTGTATTAGCCGAATTTGAGCTTAGAGGGTAAGCTATATGGAGGTGTTATGTATGAAATGGATTTGAATAAAGTCCATGCTGGACATATGGCCGAATGGCCTTAGTGAGTATGCATTAGAATTGGTAATTAAACCAATTGACCAATTTATGCTTGTGGGAGCTTCTTGGTTAAAGAAATGACCTATTCGGCCATGTGCATAAAATCTTTGATGTTTGTGTTGATAATTGGTGTCTTAAGAGTGGTATAATGATTAAAATGAATATGAAATATGTACATTGTGTTAAAATCAATGACTTCTTTAAATGATGCCTTGTAATGTTATGTTTTAATTATGTGGGTAAGATCACTAAAGAGTGAATTTAGTATAAATTCTGCTTGGTACAGCAGCAGTAACGTGTTTTGGAAAAATCACCATAAATTGTGTGAGTTGAATTAGAGGCTGAATAAATTGTGTAATTGAAGCTTAATGAGTCTAGTTTCTTAGAAAAGAAACCTTGCAAGCAAAGGAATTCCCGATAAAAAGATTTTTGGAATGGAGTGAGACAGTGTCGGATTGACTTCGAAGTCCCCTGCTCTGTTTTTGGAAAATCACTATAAATTGTATAAAAATTGTTATGAGATAAAATTTATATGCTTAGACTCCTTAATGAGTCTAGTTTCGAATGGAATAGGTGAGGCCATATTTGGAATTCTGTACAAGGAGAAATTTGGTTCGTAGTATAGAGTGGTCAGTTTACTCAAACAGTGAAATAGGGAAACTTTGAGAAAATTCTGGTATTGATTGGCCAAACCAAAAATTATGAAAATTTTATGGATGGAATATAAATGAGTCTATTTTCATGCAAAATTAACGGCACTTCATTTGGAGTTTTGTAGCTCCATTTATGAGTAAATTATTGAATGCTGCTCAGAAAATCAGCTTGTTGTGACTTATGATATGTATGTGAAATGATCGAATGTGCGTATGTGTTTGCAATGAGAAGAATATGCATGTATTATTTGACTATAAGTGAAAATGATTCATTGAGATGCTTGAATAAGGATTAATAAAATTAAATGTTTTATTTAGCTCAAGAGCATAGAGGGACGAGATCGGATAAAGGGAAGGCCAAAGTGGTCAAATAGCCAACTCGTAAATTCTCGGGAAAGTTCAAGGTAAGTTTTGAGTAATCGAATTTGGTAAATAAGTTAAAATGCCATGACATACATGCTGATATTTGAACGATGTCCTATTGAGAAAGAAACCTTATTCATGTTTGCTATATAGCCGAATGGCTCATAGAGAAAAGGACCGAAATTGAGTTTTGAAATGCACTGCTCATGTATTTTTGATTATTGGGCCGAAAGTCTAGAGAAGAAAAGTATACGTGTATAAGTTTTGAATTATATGTATATTTATGATATAAAGTCGAGAAGCGTGTTATATGTTGTATGCACATGAATTGATTGAATTACAAGTGCAATCTTGCTATGTGAAACTTGGTAACATGCAAATATATATATATATATATGTATGAAAATTTGTGATGCGAATCCGAGATTAAGTCCCGCTGACTATATGTGGAGACTATGTCCGGGTTAAGACCCGAAGGCTATATGCAGAGATGATGTCCGGGTTAAGACCCGAAGGCTATATGCGGAGATTAAATCCGGGATAGAGACCCGATGGCTATGTATAGAGTTTACCCGAGCTAAAGATCTCGATGATTATGAGAGTAAAGTCTAAGACTAATGGTCTTCAAGGTAACGATTGCTAATGAATTGCGCTGAAAGTGTTAAGTTATACAGGTATGTACCCTTGGCTTATATGCAAGCTAGATTTTTGGACCGAATACTAAGGTCATTATGTGATTTCATATGTGTTCATGAAATAAGATTATTAATATGGTCAAAGTACAAATTGGCCTATGTGAAATGATATGTGAGTTTTGTGACATGTGTATGTTTACGTGAATTTACTATAAGTGAAAGCTATCCACTTTCGTATATGATGTGAATGTATATGTGTGGAAAAGGGGTGACTTACCTAAGAGAAGAGGGAAACAAAAATACTAACAACTATACTATAATTTGATAATCTATTTAATGTCATTGCTTAAAACTTACTAAGCATTGAAATGCTTATTCCGTTTCCCTTGTTTCCTCTGTTTTATAGATCTCATTTTGGAAGCTACGGACTCGGGGATTGAAGCCTTAATCACCTACACTATCGCTGTTATTTTGGTACATTTTGATGGTTATTTTTGGGTCGATGGCATGTATAGGCTAATCTCCTTCTGTCGTTTTAAACCACATTTTGAGTTGTAATATTTCTAGCCATGCGAAAATGGCTTGCTTAGTCATTCGAGTTTGATTATATGTGTTGAAATGATTCTCATACGATTCGATGTTGAGGCATGAAATTTAGTTAGTACCCAATATGCAATGACTTTTCTAACATGATGTTTGGATATTAAATTGTTCGATTTAGCTAAATCGTTAGTAGCCACAAGGTAGAGATTTGCTAGCACGCTTATAGAACGTTTTTAAATGAGATAGGATGTTTGACCGAACCGACCTATAAGTGTTGTATTCAAATATAGAACTCAATGAATTTACGTCTAGCTTTGTATCTATGAACCTCGGTAGGAAGTATCTAGTTATGTAATGCCTTAATACCCTATTCCGGCGACGGACGGGGGTGTAGGGTGTTACAACTCATGTACCGAATCTTTACTACTCCACGCTCAAGGCCCAATACTTCTAGGCCCAAAATTCATGGCGTTACATGTTTGTTAAAAAAAGGATGGGACCATGAGGATCTACATCAACTATCGGTAGTTGAACAAACTGACCGTGAAGAATAAGTATCCACTTCCTAGGATCGAAGATTTATTTAATCAGTTCCGAGGGCTTTCGTGTTCTTTAAGATTGATCTTCGTTCTGGGTATCATCAGTTAAAGGTTAAGGAAGCTAATGTTCATAAGACTGCATTTAGGACTCGTTATAGACATTACGAGTTCCTAGTTATGCCTTTTGGCCTGACAAATACTCTGGCAACATTTATAGATCTAATGAACCGAGCGTTCTAGCCATATCTGGATCAGTTTATTGTGGTCTTCATTGAGATATTTTGGTGTATTCTAAGACTGAGGATGATCATAATAAGCATCTTAGAGTAGTACTTTAGATTCTTCGAGAGATACAGGTTTATGCTAAATTCAGCAAGTGTGAATTCTGGTTGCGAGAGGTAACTTTTTTGGGGCACATGGTCTCTGCTGAGGGGATTTGAGTTGACCTTAGAAAGGTTGAGCCTATACTGGACTGGAAACAGCCTAAGAATGTGTCTAAAATCTTCAGTTTTCTGGGTCTGACGGGGTATTATCAGTGTTCCGTTGAGGGATTCTCTTTGATTACAATGCCCTTAACTAAGCTTCTACGTAAGGGTGTTTCATTTGTCTGGACTGATGCACAACAATAGAGCTTCGAGAAGCTCAAGTCTGTTCTGACTCAGACTCCTATTTTGATACAGCCTAAATCTAGTAAAGAATTTGTGGTATATAGTGACACATCACATGTCGGTTTGGGATGTATGTTGATGCAAGAGGGAAAAGTCGTGGCTTATACATCTCGTCAGCTTAAGACTCATGAAGGGAACTATCTGACATATGATCTCGAGTTGGTTGTTATGGCCTTCGCGTTGAAAATCTGAAGGCACTATCTTTTTGGTGGGAGGTGTATAATCTACACTAATTATAAGAGCCTCAAGTATCTCATTACCCAAAAGGAGTTCAACCTTAGACAGCAGCGATGGATTGAGTTGCTCAAAGAATATGACTGTACCATTGAGTATCATCTTGGTAAGGCCAATATAGTAGCCGATGCTCTAAGTCAAGAAGCAATGTCTGATCTGAAGGTGATGTTTGCTCTCCTTAGTCTGTTTGATGATGGGAGTCTGTTGGTCGACTTGCAAGTCAAGCTGACTTGGATTGATCAGATTCAAGATAAGCAATTGAAGGATGAGTCTCTAGGTTTATGATTTCGTCAAGTTGAGAGTAGTAGTACTTTGGAATTTAGGCTAAATAATAATGGAGTTCTCTGTTTTCGAGGACAGATCTGTGTAACAAATGACTCAAATTTAAGACAGTCGATTCTAAGGAAGGCACATAGTAGCCCTTATGTTATGCATCCTGGTGGAAATAAGATGTACCACAATCTCCATGAGTTGTACTGGTGGCAGAGGTTGAAGCCTGAGGTTACGGATTTCGTGGCTTTCTGTCTAACGTGCCAGTAGGTAAAGGCTGAGTGCTAGTTGCCTTTAGGTTTGCTACAACCAGTTAGGATTCCCTTATGGAAATGGGAGTGGGTGACGATGGATTTTTTTAGTGAGTTGCCCTTGACACCCATTAAGAAGGATTCTATTTGGGCCATCGTGGATCGATTGACCAAGTTTGCTCACTTTATTCCAGTTCGGATGAACTTTTCTATTCAAAAGCTGGCGAAGCTATTTATCTCTAAGATAATTAGGTTGCATGGGGTCCCTACTTCAATTATCTCTAATAAGGATCCCCGTTTTACTTCTCGATTTTGGAAGAAGTTACATGAAGCTCTAGGTTCGAGATTAGACTTCAGTACTTCTTTTCATCCTCAGACCGATGTCAATCTGAGAGGGTGATTCAGATATTGAAGGATATTCTTTAGAGCTGTGTGATTGACTTTTGAGGTAGTTGGGAGAATTATCTATCGCTAGCTGAGTTTACCTACAATAACAGCTTGCAGGCTAGTATTCAGATGGCACCTTACGAGGCTCTATATGGTCGTAAGTGTCGTGCAACACTATGTTGGACTGAGTTAGGTGAAGGTCGGGTTTTGGGTCCTAAGTTGGTTTCTAAGACCGAGGATAAGGTTAGACTGATTCGGGATCGTCTGAAAGCGGTTGCTGATAGACAGAAATCCTATGCAAATTTGAAGAAGTGTGATATCGAGTACTCTATGGGGGACTTCTTATTTCTTAAGTTTTCTCTATGGAAAAAAGTTCTGAGATTCGGTCGTAAGGGCAAGTTGAGCACTAGGTTTATTGGACCACATCGGATTCTAAAGCGAATAGGATTTGTTGCTTATCAGTTGGAGCTACCTCTAGAGTTGGACCATGTTCATGATGTATTCTATGTTTCAATCCTGAAGTGTTACCCGTCTGATCCATCTCATGTTGTTTCTGCTGTGGAAATCAAGGTTAGACCAGATTTGACTTTTGAGGAGGAGCCGATTTAGATTTTGTATCATGATGTTAAGGTTCTGAGAAGGAAGTTCGTACCATTAGTGAAGGTTCTATGGTAGAATAATGGTGCTGAGAAAGCCACGTAGGAACCTAAGGATTGGATACGTTAGCAGTATCCTCATCTATTCTGATCAGGTAAATTTTGAGGTTGAAATTTCTTTTAATGGGTAGAGTTGTAACGCCCCAAGCTTTGTATTTTTGCTTCTGTAAAATTTGACATAAATATTTTCCTGCTTGAATGGTTAAGTGTTATAAGTTTATGTGAGAGGTCTCGAGTTCAAGCCTCACCTTTAGCAAATTTTATTAATTTTCTGATCTCAGCCTTTTAATTGAGGAGTGGGCTTATATTTAATTATCTGTAAGATTGTGTCAGAATGAGCCTGCTGGTTCAAGTGGTAAGGGAGTTGGTGTGCTGATGTTCCATTCTTCCCACCTCTCTGCTAGTTTTCCTTTGCTAATTTCTCCTATGTTTTTTCCCTTTTCGTCTCTATCACTTTCCGGTGCATTGTTTATTAGGTCTCAATTCTGTCAGTGTCCTTTGTGCGTTCTAGTAAGTATGGTTAATGTAACTATTATTTTGGTTTTAGTAAATCATTATTGAAGGGGGTTTGTTCTGTGTTAGGAGAAGATTAAGATGCTAAAGTTTTTCCCAAACGATGTTGTAGTTACGTGGAAACGCCATTGTTCAATCAAACGTAAGGATTTTTTTATAGATAAAGTTTGTCTGTCTCATTGTGTTTTCGTTTGAGTATCATTTTAAGTGACTATATTGGCAATTTTCTGGTCAATTATAGGTACGAGTGATCTTAGGGTTTTTTTGCTGCAAAAACGAGCTAGATGTGTTCCCGATATGCAAAAAAACGTAATTCGATAAAAGCTAAAAAACCTCATTGTCGACGCCACACAGGCGTGTGGTCACCCGTGTGGTAAGCCGTGTGCGACAACATGGCCGTGTGGTCGACAAAGACATGGCCATGTGCTAGACACAGTCGTGTAGTGGCTAAAGTGTGACAGTGTGGGCCACGTGGGCCAAGCCAAATTGGGCGTGTGGGCCCATACGGGTACTCCACACAGGCGTGTAAATTTTTGGGACAAGCCGTGTGATCCACACGGGCAAGGCCAATCTGGGCATGTGTGCCACACAGGTGTGTGGGCTCATATTTCTAAAACTTTCCTTAGGGTCACAGGGGTCATCCTAAACGACTGTGGGCTTACCGCAGGGTCTGTAAGGGCTATCCAAACCCTAAAAACTGATGATCTGATGTTCTGTATGGTAGTTAATAATACGATGCATGATTGATTTCTGTACTATATGCATATTTCATATCTACTTAAAAGCATGCCAAGTATGTTAATTTGATTATCTGAATCTATTATTAGGGTGGGTTATTTATGTATGGAGGAAGTGTTCTAGAAGGCGTACTTTGTAACACCCCTTACCCGGGTTTATTACCTTACCCGAGCATGAGGCATTACCACCGAACAATATTACAATCATTCATGTAAATTTGTGCTACAAATTTTCATTCCAAATTAAAACATATTCCTAGAACATCATACGTCCTTAAAATAGGCTTACGAGGCCTAAAACGTGGTTTAAGAGTAGCTCGAGACCAAAATGAGAACCTAGAAAAATTTTGGAAAATTTGACGAATTACAGGGCACACACCCGTGTCCCCTACCCGTGTTGAATTTCTACAAAATTATTTTCATTTCAAACCTATAGGGGTTTTCACACAGCCAAGCACACGCCCGTGTCCTTTGCCTGTGTCCACCACACGGCCTCGACACACCCGTGTGACTCCCCATGTGAAAAACTTGGGACATTCTGTTTATGACGTTAGCATGCCATTTTGGTCACACGGCCATGGGACACGCCCATGTGACCAGGTTGTGTGACGTCCCTGAACTTCAAAAATCCCATGCAAGTTTCACACGCCCTACACACATGGTCGTGTCGCCCTAAGTTAGGCTATTTTCCAAGCCATTCCTTGCCCCAAAACACATGCAATCACTACCACATTTGACACCACATATAAACACATCTTTAGACATCAAAATGACTCCTAGCATTCCATGAATTATCAAAAAGACATATATAAACCAATATCATCTTTGGCCATATCACATGACCTTGATTACAAAATAACTTATCAAATGACCATTGTCCATATTATAGTCAAACCAACATGACACTTACAACACCACTAAGTCCCTATACATGCCATAATTTAAGAGTTTGTATCACAGTACCAAAAGAGAATATCGATAGTGTGGGTGATCCTCCGAGTCGATCCGATCCTGAGCTGACTTGACTAAATCTATAAAACAAAGGAAAAAGAGAGGAGTAAGCTTCAAAAGCTTAGTAAGTCTATATGTAAATAACTATCATCAAAACAACATCTGGCCATACCAAGATGTATTCCTCACATACTAACTTACCACCTAAACTTACCAACATTTCCATACAACTCATACACATTATACTCACATATTTAAGTCCACATACTCCCTTGTATCCACATGCATTTAACCATAATTACACTTGCCCAAAAGCATACACCTGTACATACGTAACATACTACCACACCAAATCTCTTAGTAAGTATTCCTGTTGAACTCTTCGGATTAACATTTGATACTTGGTGAACTTTCCAACCATGGTTCCACTAACCCATAAGCTTAACTCTCGGGTACACATGGTGAAGGTCGCTTTATCACCCATGTGACCTAGCCATCCAATTCTGTAGCCCTCATGTGCACATGGTGAAGGTCACTTTATCACCCATGTGACTTAGCTACTTAGGACATTGCCCTCATGTACACATGATGAAGGTCACTTTATCGTCCATGTGACATATCCATTAAGTCCCATAATCCTCTTTTGCACATGGTGAAGGTCACTTTATCACACATGTGGCTTAGCCATCGAGCTCCATAGCCCTCAAGTCTACATGGTGAAGATCACTTTATCACTCATGAGACCAAACTGTATTTTATCTGTATCGCCCGTTATTCCTAAAGTTCAACCGGGAACTCTCATTTCCAATTCAACCAAACATCATAGAAGTTATCATTATAAAAAATTCATCATATCCATTAGATGTCATTAATGTATAAATAAAACAATTGCATTACTTACATATAAACTTACCTCGATAATAAAAAGCGGGAACTTGAAATTTAATCCGAGACCTTGCCCTTACCTCGGCCAAAGTTGATTCCTCAATCTTTTCGATCTATAATGACACATTTAACTTGTTTAATAAACACAATATTCAATTTAGTCCAAAATCACCCTATGACAACTTTTACCATTTTACCCCTAACTTTGTCAATTTTTACAACTAAGTCCCTAGGCTTGTAAATTGAAATGTATCAATTCCTTTGGCTACCCAAGCCTATCCGAATGTCTATGGCATCCAAAAAAGCCCACATTTCTCACAATTTCATACTTTTACCCTTCAATTTATTAACTTTGCAATTTGGTCCCTTTTAAAGACTTTCATGAAAAATCACCTAGAAATCATAGCTTACCACACCCTAAGCTTTCATATTCCACCATTAGACATCAAAATACTTGTATGTTATATTTTGGTAAAATTTTAAAAATCAACCCTAACTTAAAATAAGGGTAGAAATAGCTAAATCAAGCTATAAGGATTTCAAAAATACAAAGAAAATTAAAAACGGAGCTAGAAAACACTTACAATCAAGCTTGAAAGATGACAAAACCCTAGCTATGGTTTCTTGCAAATATCAGCACTATGGGGAGAAGATAGACACCATTTTTGACTTATTTTCCCTTTTTATTTCTTTTATTAACTAATGACCAAAATACCCTTCATTAAAAACCCTTAATATTCCACCCTTCCTTAGGCATTTTTGACCAAACAAGGTTAAAATGGTTTAATTACCATATAAATACCACTAATTTAAAAACCTAATTCAATCAAGTACCTTATGAATTAAAACTCATAATTTTCACCCAGTGCAATTTAGTCCAACTTACCAAATTTCACATGTAACCACTAAAATCCACACACCAAAATTTCACATATTTATCCAAACACCTAATTAATATCAAAACTAAATCAGAATAATATTTTAAACCTTAGATTTATGGTTTTGAAACCACTTTTCTATTTAGCCTCTAATTCGGGCAGTTACATACTTCGCCTCTATTCTGGCAACAAAGCTGCGCTTTATCTATTATGTGTCGTATCGGTACAATTTGGTGTATAGGGCTGGGTGGGTGTTTTTTTACCCCACATGGTGTGTTGGGTAGGATTTTGTATCTGATTTCTGAAACTGATTCTGTATCTGACTCTGTATCTGATCTGTATCTAAAATGGGCTTAGGTCGGCAACTATATTTTTCTGTTATATTGTGATTTGTATGTGTACATGCTTAATTCTGTTGGGTTACACACTAAGTTTATGTAAACTCACTCCATTCTGTGTGATCTGTACAGGAATCCACAGTCTTAGGCGAATCGTTGCAGCGGAGGACTCTATGGTGACAACTTGATTAAAACCATCTTACTTAGCTATTTTCAGTACTTCATATTATATTTCTAGTATTTGGGAATTTATATTTCATTGGACTCTGTAGACCGTTTGGTTTAATTCTAGACTTTGGAATTTTGCTTCTGTATTTTTTTTTTTTTTTGCGATGGATATCTAAACGTGGTTTCTTAAATTAAAGTTTTTTCCTAAAAAATTTTGAACCATTTTTCATAATACAACATTTTTAAAAGCTTCCGCTACAAAACACGTTTTAAGGCAAATTGATTTTGAATGAACATTTAACAATGACTAAAAGCAAATAAGAATAGAAAAGCTGGTGATTTTTTTATATTGATCTCATTTTTAAAACCCATTCCATGTAACGTCACCAGATTCGGCCATAACGTCTAGGTCGGGTTTGGGGTGTTACAAAGCTGGCTCATATCACAGCTCGTGTGAGCATTATTTAAAAGTTTATGGTTATATGAAAAGGTGTTCTCGAGTATCCGATGTTATTCTATATGATTCAATGGGTAAGTAAAATAAAGGAAAGGTTTAGATATGAAATTACGGATATCGATGATTTTATGAAACGGTAAAATGAGCAATGAAAACGAATGAATAACGACATTAATCACATATGTAAAGTAATGTGAGTAAATGTAACTCGTTTCATGTTGCATCCTATGTTTCATAGATGATGAATTGTTAAGTTATTTACTAATGATGTGAATTGTAGTGTTTAGGAAATTCAAGTACTATATGATTTAATGAGCATGATTGAAAGATTAAATATTAAGGAACGACAAGTTTAAGTTTCTATTATACGAGCTTACTAAGCATTAAATGTTTATGTAGTTGTTTTCCTCTGTTTTATGGACCATTTAAAAGCTTAATCGGTTAGAATCTTGTCGGAGCATAACACACTATCTGCCGATCATTTTGGTAGTCTTTTAACGTTTTGGTTACGATTATAAATGACATGTATAAGGCTCATATGTAATAGGTGTATTTGTATATGCTTGGATACTTATTACAAATGTTATGTATTAAGCTTGGTATAAGCTTACTTGTGTATGTGCCTTTAATCTTGGTGTGAATATGTTTATAAAAAGTTATTTTGATCTTTTGATATAAACCTTTTTTAAAGAAGAAATTATAAGTTTGGTGTGAATTTTATATATGAACTTATAAATTTGAATGCAAATAGTTTATGTGTCATGTGAATTGAGGTTGATAATTGAATTGTGGTGTCAATTAGAACACATTTATTAGGCACTTAAGTTGATTGTTTTGGCATGTTTTAGGTTTGTTTAAATGTGTTTTTAAAGTATGGAAATGATTTATTTTAATTTGGCTTGGTACTAAGTTTTGGATGAAAGTATGCCTTATTTTTGAAGCTTTTTAATATACACATGGCATGGGCTTATCCACACGGCCGTGTGTGACATACAGCTGAGCAATATGCATGTTTATCATATGTACTACTTTAAAGAACCTGCTACTGTATGTAACTTTTAATGGAATGGTGGAAATGCTGAAAGGAGGGACTGGTTATGTAGCCCGAAAGGGGCCTTAGGAAAACTAGGCTTATGAATCAAGCTAGACGTATTTTACTGGAACAAGTTAAATTGTTCAAAACAGTGTGGTACACCAAATATAGTTTTGATAGGGTTCAATCCAAAAAGTCAAGCCTTTTAAGTTTGGAGGAGTATACTAAATGGAAGGGACTTATGTAGATACGGCACCAATTGGCAGTTATGATGTCAGATGAGCACCTAAAAGAATAGGACAAGACAGTTGCGAATAAGATCAGTAATGCTACGGGTCTGAGTGTAATAATAAAATGTGGAATATAAGTAGGCTGTCAAACATTGTTAACATTTAGAAATAGCTTTGGGTATGAATGGAGTTGATACTTCCAGTAAAGCCAGGAAGAAACACTATATCATCTTTTTTATTACTCGTCAACCACTACGACATTGGAAACTTCATTCTTTGAATGATTGTTAGATGAGCTATAAACCCAATTATGGCACAAGGGCCTAAGATAGATGCATGTGATGTATAAGGCGGCATAACATGGTATAATTCAACAAGATGCTAACTGCACAATTGCAATACCTTGCAACACACTTCACAATTGCAGAGCTCCTCTTATATGTGAAGCAAGTGAAGAAAAGTTTTGACATAGACACGATCTTTCAACCATTGATCCAAGGTATTAGGAATGTTAAAGCATTGGCCTGTAATGCAACATGTGACCAGTAGCATTTTCAAGCAGAACCGAGAGTAGTAGCAGCTTGGTGCATTTTGTTTCATTTTGTTTAAATGTAACTTGCTTGGTTAGTTTGTAGGTTGTAATCAAAGCTACCAGCATAGGTTTTTTATTGTACTTGATGTAATGGCTGATGTATCATCTATCTTTAGTTTGAATTTCAACTTGTATTAGTCAAGTATAGGTGGGAGCAGTTATATTGTTAGGTAACTGTCAAATTCACTTTGTAACACATATATTTTGAATTATTATCAATGAAAATGTGGGATTTTCTTCTCCAATTCTTTTTGTTGTTCATTTTTCTCTCATTTCAGTTCTTGTTCAGGTTCTTAGTGTTTTCAAGCTTTACTCACGGTTTCATTGAGTTCTTAAGCTTTCTTGCTATTATTTGTGTTGGTCACTGATTTCTTCATACAGAACCAGCATAGGTAATCGCCTTTTTATTCCAACAAATCTACAGACCATCATAGGTAATTCCCTTTTGTTCCAACAAATAGTAATCAGAGCCTAAGTCTTTGAGGGCCTCTGTTTGCTGGTTGCTTTGTTGAGAATATACAAGCTTAAGAAAGAAGAAGTTGAAGCTGTTGAGTTTGTTTCAGCAAGATGAGTTTCACACATCCTCCACCTCCGGTGTTTGCTGGTGAAAACTACCATGTTTGGGTAGTCAAAATGAAAACATATCTTTAAGCTCAATACTTGTAGAGTGTAGTTGAGAATAACTTTGAGCCACCTCCATTGAGGGCCAATCCCACGATTGTTCAAATCAGGCAACATGCTGAGGAGAGCACAAAGAAGCACAAAGCCTTGGCCTGCTTTCAAAACAGAGTGACAGATGTGATCTTCACTCGAATCATGGCTTGCAGCACACCTAAGGAAGCTTGAGAGAGGATGAAGGAGGAGTTCATGGGTTCAGATGAAATAAGGTAGCAACAAGTGATTAACTTGAGGAGAGATTTTGAGAACCTGAAAATGAAAGAATCAGAGAGCATCAAGCAATATTCAGACAAGATCATGGCCACTGTCAACAGTATAAGGTTGCTTGGTGAAGACTTCAGTGACAGTAGAGTGCTTGAAAAGGTTATCACCACACTCCCTGAGAGATTTGAGCCTAAAATCTCATCACTCGAAGACTCAAGGGACTTGACAACCATCTCTTTATCTGAGTTGGTGAACTCTCTTTATGCTTTGGAGCAAAGAAGGGCCAACAGGCAGGAAGACCATCCTGAAGAAGCCTTCCAAGCAAATGCCAAAGACAGCTCCAGCACAAGTCAGAAAGGAAAGAAGCCTTGGCTTGACAAGAGGGACAAATCCAAGAAAGAATCAGGCAAGAAGAGGTATCCACCATGTGTCCACTGTAAGAAGACCACACACTCTGAAAAATTTTGCTAGTTTAGGCCAGATATCCAATGTAAGAAGTATGCAATTTGGTCATGTTGAGAAAGTCTGCAAGAATAAAGCAAAGGCACCAGCACAGCAGTAGATCCAAGCTCAAGCTGCTGAAGACCTTCAAGCTCAGGAGGAGCATGTTTTCACTACTACAAGCTTTGCTACCACAAGCAAAGTTAAGTGCAATTGGTTAGTGGATAGTGGCTGCTCACACCACATGGCAGCAGATGAAAACTTGTTTAAGGATCTTGACAGAAGCTATGGCTCAAAAATCAAAATAGCCAATGGTGATCTGATTAAAGCCAAAGGCAGAGACAGTGTCCTAATCAATACCAGCACAGGTAATAAAGTCATTTCAGATGTGCTTTTTGTACCTGACATTGATCAGAATCTGTTAAGTGTTGGTCAGTTAGTTGAAAAAGGGTATTCCCTAGTTTTCAAGAATGGTTCATGTGTTATTGAGGACCTTTATGGCCAAGAGATGATAACTGTAGGCGTGGTAGAAAAATGTTTCATGCTTGATGTAAATCGGCTTGAGAAGAAAGCTTATACAAGCTTAGCTGATAATGCTGGTCTATGGCATAGAAGATTAAGCCATGCTAATTTCAGATCGCTTGATCTGTTACACAAACAGAATTTGGTGGAGGACATGTCCAAAGTTGAGGCAAGTGATACTATTTGTGAAGTTTGTCAGCTCGGTAAACAGGCCAGATTACCTTTGCCGGTAAACCAACCGTGGAGAGCTCAAGAGAGACTTGAACTTGTGCACTCTGATATTTGTGGACCAATGAAGTCCCCTTGTTTGAATGACAGTAAGTATTTCGTGCTGTTTATTGATGACTTGACCAGATTCTGTTGGGTTTACTTCTTGAAACAGAAGTCTGAAGTGTTTGAAGCCTTCAGCAGATTCAAAGCATTAGTAGAGAACAAGACAGGTTACAAGATCAAGTCCTTGAGAACTGATAATGGGACTGAATACTTGTCTCAAAGGTTTCAAAAGCTTTGTGAGAATGCAGGGATCCATCATCAGCTAACCAATGTTTATACTCTACAGCAAAATGGAGTTTATGAAAGGAAGAACAGAACAGTGATGAATATGGCCAGATGTTTGCTATTTCAAAGCAAGCTTCCAAGTAAATTTTAGGCTAAGGGTGTCAACACCTCAGTTTATCTACTAAACAAGCTTCCAACTCAAGCAGTGAAGGAAAAAACACCTTTTGAAGCCTGGTATGGTCACAAACCTTCTGTTTTTCATCTAAAAATATTTGGATGTGTGTGTTATGCTCTTATTCCAGCTAAAAGAAAAAGCAAACTTGAAAGAAGGTCTGCCCCTAGCATATTTGTTGGCTATAGCAGTACCAAAAAGGGCTACAGAGTGTATGACCCTTCAACAAAGAAGATTTTGGTGAGTATGGACATCAAATTTGATGAGGACAAATTTTGGAGTTGGAATGGCTCAGAAACAAGTCAGATTGATGAAGATCATTTTGAGATCAGTCTAGAACCAGCTGAAAATGAGCCTGAAAATGCAAACATTGATGATCCTCCTATAAGAGAAACCAAAACCATTGCTGACATCTACCATAGATGTAATGCAGCAATAGTTGAGCCTTCAAGCTATGAAGAAGCTGCAAGGGACCAATGCTGGAAAAAGGCTATGGAAACTGAACTTGACATGATCAGGAAGAATGAGACATGGGACTTGGTTGATAGGCCTGACCAAAAGAAATTCATAGGTGTCAAGTGGGTTTTTAGAGCCAAGTTCAATGTTGATGGCTCTTTGAACAAGCACAAAGCAAGGCTAGTGGTGAAGGGCTATAGTCAGCAGTATGGTACTGACTTTATGGAGACATTTGCTCAAGTAGCAAGGCTTGACACAATCAAGCTTCTATTTGTCTTAGCTGTACAGAAACAGTGAAAATTCACCAATTGGATGTTAAGTCAGCCTTTTTGAATGGCTTTCTTAAAGAAGAAATCTACATTGAGTAGCCAGAGGGATTTAAAGTTCCAGGAGAAGAGGACAAGGTCTATAGGCTGAAGAAGGCATTATATGGCCTAAAACAGGCACCTAGAGCCTGGTATGATAGAATTGATGAGTATCTATCAAGGCTCGGGTTTGAGAAAAGCCTAAGTGAGCCTACACTTTATGTGAAGAAAAATAAAGATGAAACATTGTTAATTGTTTCAATTTATGTGGATGACTCTTGGTGGCAGGAAGCAAAGTTGATTTGATCAATGACTTCAAGACACAAATGCTAGAAGTATTCGATATGACTGACTTAGGAATCATGTCATACTTCCTTGGGATGGAAGTGATTCAGTCTGATCATGGTATTTTCATTGGACAACATTCTTTTGCCCTGAAAATTTTAAGCAAGTTCTGTATGTCTAATTGCAAACCAGTGAGCACACCTATGGCCCAATAAGAGAAGTTAACCAGCATAGAAAATCAGGAGAGGGTTGATCAGAAGGAGTACAGAAGCTTAGTTGGTTGTTTGCTTTATTTGACAGCAACTAGACCTGATTTTATTCATGTTGTTAGCTTGTTGTCCAGATTCACGCACTGTTGTAACACATCTCATTTCAAGGCTGCTAAAAGGGTGCTTAGGTATGTTAAATGAACCTTGAAGCTAGGTGTGATGTTTAAGATGGAAAATGAGCTTAAACTTGTGGGATATTCAGATAGTGACTGGGCAGGCTCTACAGATGACATGAAGAGCACCTTAGGTTATTTTTTCACAGTTGGCTCAGGTGTATTTTGCTAGAGTTCAAAGAAGCAACAAACTGTTGCTCAACCCACAGCTGAAGCAGAATACATTGCAGCAGCAGTAGCAGTGAATCAAGCCATTTGGCTTAGAAAGTTGCTGAATGATTGATATCGCGTGATATGAAGTAATAAAATTTATAAAGAACTTGATCACACCCAAACTAACTAATATCACGACGTTTAAGGCAAGCGCACCTATCGAACAGTAGTATAGCTTAGTGGCAAGACCGAGTTATCGTACCCAAGGGAACCAAAAGTAATATTACTTACTTCCTTTCTATTATCTAGCCTTAGAATAAAAGAGGGGTTTGTTTAAACTACTTCTAATACTAACTAAGAAAAGCACAAATAGTAAATTAGGAAAACTTTTTAGGGAAAAGCTGATTGATATGGACAATACTTAAGGGAGAATCCACCTAGACTTCACTTGTTATTGTTTTCTCGAACTATATGATTTGTTTACTTGACTTGATCCGTGGAGATCCCTAATCTATGCTAAACCCTCCGTCGAGGCGTAGAGCAACTAGGCCTAAGTTGTTAATTAAAGTTCCCTCATTAATTAACTCCCTAGGTTGTATTAATCCGATCTATGGTTCCCTATATTAGGTTTGACCCTAATCCGGTAGATTTATGTCGCTCTTTGTCTAGGGTTGCATGCAACTTCGCTTAATTATGGTAGATCTACTCTTATCACAATGACTTTTGCTCCTCTGCTCTAAGCACATCCAATTCTTGAAATAATACCTAGGACTATTAAATCAAGAATGAAGAACACATAATTAAGAACAATTCAAGTATTTATCATATAAATCAAGAATAAATAACAAGATCTATCTTAGGTTTCATCCCCCTCAAGTATTTGAGGGGTTTAGTTCATAATAAAGAAAGAAAACATCTCAGAAGATATAAAATAACAAAACATAAAAGAACCCGAAAACCCCTGAAGGAATTTAGGGAGATCCTCTATATTACTGCAGAATTCTAGCTTCTGGGATGAATCAATTAGCTTCCCTGCGAGTAATCCCTACTTCTACTCTCTATGTTGGCAGCAAAGAATACTTCCCTTTTGGGGGAAATAAGCCCACCCTTAGAGTTGTCTCCTAGGGCCTTTATACAGAGCTTTGGGGAGCCTTTCTTAGCCTCTAAGTATCTCAATTCGAGTGAAATTCCTCTTTCTCACGACTAGAACACGCCCGTGTGACTTCGACAAAGGCCGTGTGATTTGGCACGGCTGTGTGTCCTACCCGTGCTTGTTGAGGGCTAGACCGTGTGATCTTCATGTGGCACGGCCGTGTGGCACGACCATATGGTGATTCCTTGGGCCGTGTGTTATGTCATTTTTTGCCCATTTTCCTCATTTTCGGTCCATTTCCTATTCTTTTCTCTTCCCTATGCTCTCATGAGTATAAGATATGAAAAAGAAGGATTAAGAGCACCAATACTCACTAAATTGATAATAATTCATCCAAAATATAGGCTAAACATGAGGTAAAAATATGTATAATTTATTGTTTATCAAATACCCCCATACTTAAGCCTTTGCTTGTCCTCAAGCAAAATCTCAATCCCTAAATAAGAATTATTCCTCTCAACCTACAATCTTTATCAATAATGTTTCAAACTAGTCCACAGGTGATCATACAATGGGTAATTCAATCAGAAGAACATTAAAGACTCAATCACTCTAAGTTGAGAATTTTATCATTGAAAACATAAGTCTCCTCCTTCCTTCTAAGTAGTTATCTCTCCATCTTAATTAACAGGAGTTGACATCCTCACTAAAGGTTCACTCTATCCACTCGAAGTGTTAAGGGTTCAAAATTTAAGCACTCCTTAGTCAACCTGAAAAGTTATTACCATAAGCTTGCAAGAAAATCAAATCTCCACCACTAAAGTTTGATATGATACATTGATCAAAAGGTCTTTTAATGGTTGTAACAGGGCTTGGTTAGGGGTGTTGTCACAGGCTGGAAAAGGAATGTTTGAATCGAGATTGAACTGAAAAATTATCTAGCTAGAAAAATCTCTATCACTGGAACATATTTCTCAGCTAATTCTTATGATACTATTATTTCTGCCTTGATAGCCTTAAAATAGAAATATGCGAAAACTTGTTCAACTATTACAAGTAACAACTGAATTTCACTGTATGTACATATATATTTTTTTTTCTTTTCTTCTTTTTTTTCTTTTTTTTTCTTTTCTTTCCTTTTTTTTTAATTAAGAACAATTCAAGTAATGTAATAAATT
Source organism: Gossypium stocksii (assembly GCA_020496765.1). NCBI lineage: Eukaryota > Viridiplantae > Streptophyta > Magnoliopsida > Malvales > Malvaceae > Gossypium > Gossypium stocksii. The sequence continues at coordinate 42,435,758 of CM035628.1, read as the reverse complement.
GAATAAAACTTTACAATCTGGAAAGGAGAAAAAAAAAAGCTAGATGAAAAATTCAACTCAAATCTCGACAAAAATAGGGGTCAAAATAATTGAATGCAATTCAAAAAAAATGGGTTATTGGTTAATAATTAGAGGGTGAGTCAAGGAAAAGGTTGTTAGGCTCAATGGGGTTTACTAGGGGTTAATTTATGGAGGTAGGCTTTTTGTGGGGTAAGTGGGTTAAATCCTAGGTGCCTTTATCATTTCGGTATATCAAATCAATGATGTGGTCTCGACATGTATAATCGAAGCAAGTTCTAGTATAACAATTCAGTATTGACCCACTCAAAGCAATAATAAAAGTGAGCATGAAAGAATGTATGCTCAAAAGGCTAAAAAATCTCACCAGAATTATGGCTTTTGATGTCAATCCTGTGAATTTCAAATCTCAAGATAATACTTAAAATTAGGGAAAATGACTTATGCAAAAATTGGGGGTTCTCAAAAATTTCAACTTATCATGTTTGATTCCCTAATGTTTTAAAGTTTGAATAATCAAAGTACAAGTACCTGTATCTTAATTCTCAATATACCAATAGAAATCATAAATCAATCAGAAAAAATTCCTAATAGGAGATTGAGAATTGGTTAAGAACAATGCGTAAAGTACAATTTCAAGGATTTCCACAGATAATGCAAAAATTTCAAGTAAACTCCCCCCCACACTTAAGATGTACATTGCCCTCAATGTACAAGGATATATAAATAGCAAGAGAAGTATAATATCATAAGATAGGGAGAATTGAAACTTCCTGAATTTAGGATGAAATTGTAAGGAAGATTCGGTAATTGTGCAGGGTGTTCCCATTTCTGTTTGAATATGAGCTGTAGAGCTCCTTTTTGAAACTGCGAAAATATTAATTAGTTGTGGGAATTTTCGATTAATAAAGATTACTCGTTAAGGATTGGCTGATATGAAAGATAGAAAATTAAATAACAGAGAAATAATAAACTGAGTTCTAAAAATACTAATACTGCAATGATTAAAAGGATTAAACATAAAAATAAATTTTGAAATAAAAAGGAAACTAATAAAGGAAAAATAAAATAAAAAAATGAGAAAAATAGGATTAAACATAAAAATAAATTTAGAAATAAAAATGACGTACACGCCCGTGTGGTTCGGGGTTAGCTCGTGTTGGCCATATTGGACGGCCGTTGTGAACTTGTTTGCTTTTCGCACAGTCGTGTAGGTAGTCACACGGCCGTGTTTAATTTGACAGTGTTGGCCACGGCTTAGGGACACGGGCGTGTGGCGTTGTGTGAGCCCGTGTTGATACTGCAGGGTTGCCACGGCCATGTCGTATGGCCGTGGGGATTTGTCGACCTCCCGTGCTTTTGGGAAACTCCTGCTCTGTTTGTACACGGTCTGGGTGCACGACCGTGTCTCTGTTTAAGATGTCACATGGCCTTAGGTATGCCCATATGCCAGGCCGTGTGGTCCTAATTTCCTGCATCAAAGGGTTAGTTGCTGTATAAAAAGACTGAAAACAAAACTAGAAGAAAAGTTACTAAGTTAGTGCTCGGGTTGCCTCCCGAGAAGCGCTTGTTTATAGTCTAAGCTCGACTTTTCTTAAGCTTATTCGTTCACGGTGGTTTGAAGAGTTGATACTCTTCTATCCTGCTTGCAATTTTATTATTAACATAAGATTTGAGTCGAGTATGGTTTACCTTGAAAGTGCCAAGTGACTCATGTTTTATTTCTACTGTACCATAAGGGAAGATTTTCATTACCGTGAAGTGAGGTATGTCACTTGTATGTTCTTTCGAGTTTAAGATTCGGGGGTCGTCTTCCCCTAGAAGTACCTTATCCCCTACCTTGATTTGACACGTTTTTACCTGAGGGTCGTCTTGGTGATGCTCTGGGTTGGTGTCGCATATTTTGGGTTTTTCATGATAGTTCAGCCACTCATCTAGTTCCTTGATCTGAAGCGTTCGCTTTTTAGGTGCCTCTCCATTGGATGGACTTGTCTGTGATTGGGTTTCCTTTATGTGAAGTGTATCCTGCACAGAAGGTTGGGTGGTGAGTTCAATGTTTTTACAAGGACTCGTGACTATATTATTATCAATAGTTTTAATTGCGTTTTGAGCTTGTAAGGTAACTTTGTCATCACCTACACGTAGTGTAAGTTCACCTGTTCCTAAATCAATTATTGTTCTGGCAGTTGCTAAGAAGGGTCGCCCTAGAATTAAGGGTATATTGCTATCCTCATCAATGTCTAAAACAATAAAGTCAACTGGGAATCTAAATTTATCAATTTTGACGAGCACATCTTCAATTATTCCCTTAGGAGACCTAATAGTTTTATCAGCTAGTTGAATGCTCATCTTAGTTTGCTTAGGCTTTCCAAGACCTAGTTGTTTAAACAGTTTATAAGGCATGACATTTATAGTAGCTCCTAAATCAGCTAGAGCATTTTTGGTGTCTAGGCTACCAAATAAACAAGGAATAGTAAAACTCCCTGGATCTTTCAGTTTGGTTGGCAGTTTATTTTGGAGAATAGCTGAGCATTCCTCGTTGAGTTCCACTATGGACAATTCTTCCAACTTCCTTTTATTTGTAAGAAGTTCCTTTAAAAATTTTGCGTACTCCGGCATCTACATAATTGCTTCAACAAAAGGTAAGTTAATATGTAATTTCTTTAACAGTTTAAGAAACTTACCGAATTGCTGATCTGTGCGGCCCTTCTTTAGCGCGTTTGGGTATGGGATACGAGGTTTAAATTCTTTGACGATTTCATCTTTGGGACTTGCCTCATCCTTTCCATTACTTACCACAGGCTCCTTGCATGGCTTTGGGTTGGTTTTGGTTATCCCCTCATCATCTATCGTATCCACAGCATTGAGTTGCTCCTTAGGGTTAGTCTCAGTATTGCTTGATAACCCACCTCGCGGTTTTTTAGAGATTAGCTTGGCGAGCTAGCCTATTTGAGTTTCAAGTCCTTGAATGGATGCCTGCTGGTTCCTCAATGCAGTTTCGATGTTTTGGAAACGTGTTTCTGATACGGCAATAAATTTTGTGACTATCTCTTCAAAGTTCGGCTTTTTCTCTTGTTGGAATGGTGGCTGTTGCAATCCTAGAGGAGGCGGTTGTCTTTGATTTCCTTGTCCTTCCCATGAAAAACTGGGGTGACTCTGCCAACCTACATTATAAGTATTACTATAAGGGTTATTTTGAAGACTAGAATTGTTACCCATATAGTTGGCTTGCTGAGTTTCCATGCCATGTCCATAAGAGGAGTAATTTGGATTGAACATATTTCCTGGAGTTGCGTTGCATTGCATAACTGGCTATACCTGCGTAGAACCAACAAAATTATCAAACTTTTTATTTAAAAGTTCCACCTGATTAGTAAGCATAGTAACAGCATCAATATTATAAACTCCTGCAACTTTTGTCCGCTTTGTCCTCATGATTTGCCACTGATAGTTATTAAATGACATTTCTTCAATAAATTCATAAGTTGCTTCTGGCGTTTTATTATTAATTGTTCCTCCTGCGGCTGCATCAACCATTTATCGTGTGGATGGATTCAAACCGTTGTGGAAGGTTTGAACTTGTAGCCATAAAGGTAGTCCATGATGAGGACATCTTCTCAAAAGATCCTTGTATCTCTCCCAGGCATCGTAGAGTGTTTCTAAATCCATCTGCACAAAGGAAGAAATATTGTTTCGTAATTTAGCTGTTTTAGCGGGAGGAAAATATTTAAGTAAAAATTTTTCTGTCATCTGTTCCCATGTGGTGATTGAGCCTGGTGGTAGAGAATTTAACCACTGTTTGGCTTAGTTTCTCAGAGAGAATGGAAATAGCCTTAGTCGAATAGCATCATCAGAAATGCCATTAATTTTAAAAGTATCGCACAATTCCAAAAAGTTTGCTAAATGAGCGTTGGGATCTTCATCCTGTAAACCATCAAACTGTACAAACTGCTGAATCATCTGAATAGTGTTAGGTTTTAGTTCAAATTTATTAGCAGCAATAGCAGGTCTAACAATGCTAGTTTGAGTACCAATCAAACTAGGTTTAGCATAATCATACATAGTTCGAGAAGCTTCATCCTGGTTTACTGGTTCTGCTGGTAGTGCTAGATGTGGTGGAACGTTTTGATTTGCTTCCATCTCTTCTGTAGGTTCTAGCTCGTGCTCAGGTTCTTGCTCTGGATAATGTAGGCTTCGTCTGATCTCTCTGCGATTTCTGCGAACTGTAGCTTCTAAATCTTCGTCAAAAAGTAATGGTCCTATTGGGTTGTTTCTAGTCATAACCTAGAAAAATAAAAAAGGAATGAAAATAAAATAAAAATAAAAAAATAAACTTAGAAAAACCTAGAAAAAAATAAGAAGAAAATAAAAATAAAAATAAAAATAAAAATAAATAAATAAATAAATATATTAATGGCTAAAGTAATAGAAATCGAGTGTTCGTAATATTTTAGTTCCCCGGCAATGGCGCCAAAAACTTGATATCGCGTGATATGAAGTAATAAAATTTATAAAGAACTTGATCACACCCAAACTAACTAATATCACGACGTTTAAGGCAAGCGCACCTATCAAACAGTAGTATAGCTTAGTGGCAAGACCGAGTTATCGTACCCAAGGGAACCAAAAGTAATATTACTTACTTCCTTTCTATTATCTAGCCTAAGAATAAAAGAGGGGTTTGTTTAAACTACTTCTAATACTAACTAAGAAAAGCACAAAGAGTAAATTGGGAAAACTTTTTAGGGAAAAGCTGATTGATATGGACAATACTTAAGGGAGAATCCACCTAGACTTCACTTGTTATTATTTTCTTGAACTATATGATTTGTTTACTTGACTTGATCCGTAGAGATCCCTAATCTATGCTAAACCCTCCGTCGAGGCGTAGAGCAACTAGGCCTAAGTTGTTAATTAAAGTTCCCTTATTAATTAACTCCCTAAGTTGCATTAATTCGATCTATGGTTCCCCATATTAGGTTTGACCCTAATCTGGCAGATTTATGTCGCCCTCAAGAATGAAGAACACATAATTAAGAACAATTCAAGTATTTATCATATAAATCAAGAATAAATAAAAAGATCTATCTTAGGTTTCATCCCCCTCAAGTATTTGAGGGGTTTAGTTCATAATAAAGAAAGAAAACATCTCAGAAGATATAAAATAACAAAACATAAAAGAACCCAAAAACCCCTGAAGGAATTTAGGGAGATCCTCTATATTGCTGCAGAATTCTAGCTTCTAGGATGAATCAATCAGCTTCCCTACGAGTAATCCCTACTTCCACTCTCTATGTTGGCAGCAAAGAATACTTCCCTTTTGGGGGAAATAAGCCCACCCTTAGAGTTGCCTCCTAGGGTCTTTATATAGAGCTTTCGGGAGCCTTTCTTAGCCTCCAAGTATCTCAATTCAAGTGAAATTCCTCTTTCTCACGACTAGAACACGCCCGTGTGCCATGCCCGTGTGACTTTGACAAAGGCCATGTGATTTGGCACGGCCGTGTGTCCTGCCCGTGCTTGTCGAGGGCTAGACCGTGTGATCTTCATGTGGCACGACCTTGTGGCACGGCTGTGTGGTGATTCCTTGGGCCGTGTGTTATGTCATTTTTGGCCCATTTTCCTCATTTTCGGTCCATTTCCTATTCTTTTCTCTTCCCTATGCTCTCCTGAGTATAAGATATGAAAAAGAAGGATTAAGAGCACCAATTCTCACTAAATTGATAATAATTCATCCAAAACATAGGCTAAACATGAGGTAAAAATATGTATAATTTATTGTTTATCAATGATCTAAATGAAGAGCACCTCCAGCCTACTAAAATCATGGTTGATAATCAATCAGCAGTGGCTATTGCTAAAAATCCATTCTTCCATGGCAAGACCAAACATTTTAAAATCAAATTTCATTTTGTTAGAGAGGCTGAGCAATCAGGAGAATTCAGTCTTGTTCATTATAGCTCACAAGACCAATTGGCTGATATTTCAACTAAGCCACTTGGTACATCAAGGTTCGAGAACTTAAGGAGTAAAATTGGCTTATGTTGCATACAGTCCAAGGAGGAGTGTTGAAGCATTGGCCTGCAATGCAACATGTGACCAGTAGCATTTTCACGCAGAACCGAGAGCAGTAGCAGCTTGGTGCATTTTGTTTCATTTTGTTTAAATGTAACTTGCTTGGTTAGTTTGTAGGTTGTAATCAAAGCTACCAGCATAGGTTTTTTATTGTACTTGATGTAATGGCTGATGTATCAACTATCTTTAGTTTGAATTTCAACTTGTATTAGTCAAGTATAGGTGGGAGCAGTTACATTGTTAGGTAACTATCAAATTCACTTTGTAACACATATATTTTGAATTATTATCAATGAAAATGTGGGATTTTCTTCTCCAATTCTTTTTATTGTTCATTTTTCTCTCATTTCAGTTCTTGTTCAGGTTCTTAGTGTTTTCAAGCTTTACTTACGGTTTCATTGAGTTCTTAAGCTTTCTTGCTGTTATTTGTGTTGGTCACTGATTTCTTCATACAAAACTAGCATAGGTAATCGCCTTTTTGTTCCAACAAATCTGCAGACCATCATAGGTAATTCCCTTTTGTTCCAACAAGGAAGGAGGCTGAACAATGCAACACTAAATTTATGAATATTGCAAATATACCATCACTTCCATCACCTATAAGCGAGGAGTTTTACAAAAGCTATAAAACCAAGTTAACATTATAAGTTAGCCCTAGAGTCGTAAAAACTACATGATCCTAATACGTACATAGGTTGACCAAAGTTATATGTTCAAGAAACTGGTCCTAAGTAGTCACCTTCCAAACTCACCAACGCCTGAAATTCCCTCTCGGCCTCCATCCATTTGGTCTCAATCACGATAAATCTAACGATCACATCTTTATCAATCTTTGAGTGTTTGTCGTTCATGAATATACCATTCTCCCCGAGCACATAGTGGTAGTCGGGGATTTTTATGTGAGACAAATATATATTTTAGGCTGGTCCACACCTTAAAAACACTCCATGTTTTAGTATCTTATGTACAACCCCTTGCAAATCTCTCCTCTGTACATCTTGAATGTAATTCTACTGAAGACAACAGGGAAAAGCACATCCCCCATGTTCTGTCTAACCTTGCCAATGCTCTCTAGGGTTGTTACAGCTTGTGCAACAGATCAAGTGATCTATAATTAACATGGCCTAGTCTCCTATGCCATAGGCCAGTATTATCAGCAAAGCTGGTGTAAGCCTTCTTCTCAAGATGATTCAAATCCAGCATGAAACATTTATCAGCCATAGCTACTGAGACCAGTTCCTGACCACATGTATATTTAACAGTGTAGGTACCATTCTCAAAAATCAATGAGTAACCTTTCTCAACCAATTGACCAACACTTAATAAATTCTGATCAATATCAGGAACAAAGAGCACGTCAGAATAACTTTGTTACCTGAACCAGTGTTGATCACAACATCACCTCTGCCTTTAGCTTCAATCAGGTTCCCATTGCCTATCCTGATCTTTGAGGTGAAGGTCCTGTCAAGGTCCTTGAACAAGCCTTCATCAGCTGCCATATGATGTGAGCAGCCACTGTCCATGAGCCAACTGCATTTGGCTTTACTTGTGGTTGCAAGGCATGAGGCTGTACTGAAGCTCTCTTTGACTGCATCTGCTGCTGAGCTTGTGCCTTCCCACTATTCTTGCACACCTTCTCATGATGACCATACTATTTGCAGCTCTTACACTGAACATCTGGCCTGTTCCACCAATATTTCTCCAAATGATTGGTCTTTTTGCAGTGAATGCATGGTGGAAACCTTCTTCTGCCTGAATCTTTCTTTGTTTTGTCCCTCCTATCAAGCCAGGGCTTCTTTCCTTTTTGACTTGTACTGAAGCTCTCTTTGGCCTTCGCTTGGAAGGCTTCTTCAGGATGTTCTTCCTGCGTACTGGCTCTTCTCTGCTCCAATGCATAGAAGGAGTTCACGAATTCAGACAAAGAAATGGTTGTCAAATCCCTTGAGTCCTCGAGTGATGAGATTTTAGACTCAAATCTCTCAGGGAGAGTAGTGATTACTTTTTCAACAACCCTGCTATCACTGAAATCTTCACCAAGCAATCTTATGCTGTTGACAGTAGTCATGATCCTGTCTGCATATTGCTTGATACTCTCTGACTCTTTTATCTTCAGATTCTCAAATTCTCTTCTAAGGTTGATCACTTGTTGCTGCCTTGTCTTGTTCGACCCTATGAACTCCTCCTTTAGCCTATCCCATGCTTCTTTGGGTGTGCTACAAGCCATTATCCGAGTAAAAATTACATCAGATACACCATTCTGCAAGTAAGCTAAGGCTTTGTGCTTCTTTGTACTCTCCTCAGCATGCTGCCTCATTTGAGCAATCGTGGGATTAGCCCTCAATGGAGGTGGTTCGATGTCATTTTCAACTACACTCCATAATCTTGTGCTTGAAGATATGTCTTCATCTTGACTACCCAAATGTGGTAGTTCTCTCCAGCAAACACTGGTGGTGGTGGAGGGTGAAACTCATTTTGCAGCAACCAAACAAACAGATCAACAAAAAATAGCTTCTTCTTTCTTAGACTTTCTTTTCGCAAGAAACACCAACAGCAAAGCTCCTCAAACATGGCAGGCTCTGATTACCATTTGTTGGAACAACGAGCAATATTTCTACCGGATTAAGTATGAGCAAAACAATAACTCATAAAATTACCAGATAAAGTATGAAGCAGTCTTAAGCTTCCATAACTTGAAGTTTCAGAGGAACGAAAGAAACTAAGAAACTTAGAAAAACGAGAGAAAATGATTTGAAGATTGCTAGAAAAGGATTCAACCATTCCATTTGCTTTGATAAAAATATATAGATACAAAATGTGACAGTTACCTAACTTGTAACTGCTCTCTTTAATGTTTTTGACTAAGACTAAGCTAAAGATTCCACATAAAATATAGCTGCTATACTAGCTATTACATCACATTACACCAAAAAATCTTACTAACTTTGACTACAAAGTCTCATGCTGACTAAACTAGTTACATTGAAACAAAATAAACAAAATGTTGCAGCTCCTTTGTTTTAGCTTCCATACTGGTTTGTTGCTGGTCCAATGTTGCAATGCATGCCACGGTTTAACAATCATAACCTCCAATGATCCTCCAAATGCAAGGGAAAAAATAAGAAAAAAAAATGAATATATCATGCATATATGGGTGTGGTGTTCTGAACCTCCAATGGTCTTCCAAATGCATGAAATATTTGAACACACTGTGTTGGACACGTACCATATCCGGCTATCACACTCGAGCCCAAGTAACATTGATATAAACTATCATCATTACATTACATGCCCGATTAAACAAAAACAATAGTGATAATCCATAAACACAAACGAAGGCAATTCTCAGATCTGCATCCACACATACTACCAGGCAGAATTCGTGATTACATCTTGAATACAGACTCTCACCCAACTAATCAATCTTCACTAAAGAAAAACATCAACTTAATTCAATACAGAAACCAGAACATAAACTCCGTGTTAACATCTTATTAATATTAAAACCCACAAGTTTATCATTAAAAAATTCAAGAAATGCAAATAAAGAGAACTCAACTAGTCGAAATCATAAGCCATTCGGAAAACAATCAAAGAACAAGAAGAGAACCACCTTGAAAAGCTTTTGATCTGTTCAATCAAACATGCGATAGAATCAGTCAATGAAAAGCCCAATCGAAATCATATATTTTGAACTAAAAATTAAATACTTTAAAAAGACTCAAAATTAGGAGAACAAAAGATTCAGATTAAGACAAGGTAAGGGGATGAGGTTTATTTTGGTGAATAATATAACAAATATTACAGATTAAAGGTGAAGCAAAACTAACCTGTAAAATAATCAAGGAAAGAGTGTGAGCTGCTAAAGAGTGAAACTGGTAATGACCTGTCAGGCCCCTGTGGATAGGGGTGAGCGCTCGATCGAATCAAATCGAATTGAATGAAAAAATTTCAAGTTGATCGAGTTGACGAATTGTATTTTATCATCCTAATTTGATTTGAAATTTTCTTTAATCGAGTCGAGTGAAATGGAATTCGAATCGAATCAAATTGAATATATTTGTTCGAGTTAAATTTTAAAAAATAATTTTGGGTACTTGTAACCACTGTCACCCATCGTAATAAAATTTTTCCACCATAATCAAATTTTTTATTAACTTTCATCACCTCATAATTTATTTATAAATATTTTATATACGGGTTAGCTTTTTTGCTTGCTTAGTTGTTTCAATTATCTTCAGATTCTTATTACTATGTATTTTGGAATTAAAAAATATATTAAAATGTAAAAATGTAACTTTTTAATAAAAGTTATTTTAAAGATAAAATGTGAAATTGATACCAATATAAATTTTTAACACAAATATTTTATGGCATCATTAATAATTTAATTTGAATATAAATATTCAATATGACTAAAAAATTCAATAATATAAATAATATAAAATGTGAAATTTAATTTAATAATATAAATAGTAGATATAAATAAAATTATTACTATTTATGTTTATGGGTTTTTTTGGAAGATAATTTTGATTTTTTATTTGGGAGTAAATGGTGAGAAGTAAAAGTTTAGGGGGAAAATAAAAAATTTTGGGAGTAAAAATTTGAGAGAAAGTAAATAGGGGAGTAAAATTTTAGAGGGAAAATATTAAAAAAAATAGGATGGGGGATGGTTTGGGGTAGATGGGGGATGGGATGGGAAGGGAGTAAAGTTTTAAGGGAAAAGTGGGAGGGAGTAAAAATTTTGGGGGAAAATAAAAAGTTTTGAAGGTTTTTGGGAGTAAAATTTTGAGGAAAAGTAAATAGGAGAGTAAAATTTTGGTGGGAAATGGATTTTGGGTAGATTGGAGGTTGGGATGGGAGGGGAGTAAAAGTTTTGAGGGAAAAGTAAAAAGGTTTGGGAGTTTGGGGTAAAAATGTAAAATATTATAGTTTAATATTCGAATTATTCGATTTATTCGAGTTATTCGAATTTGAAAATTCAACTCGATTTGAACGTGAAATTCGAAAAAAATTGAGTTGACTTGAATAACTCGAATAACTCGATTTGTTTAACTCGAAATTCAAATTGTTTTCGAGTCGAATCGAGTTTTGCTCACCCCTAGCTGTGGAGTTAAGAGTAGAAAGAAAAGAAATAATGATCTTCCCTGCCCTAACACTCTAAATTGTGGGCAAATTACTTAAAAAAGCCCTTTTTTTCAAAAATTATGGAAATGGGCCGATTTTTCAATTAATTAAGGGAATAGGCCAAAAACCCCAAAAACGTGTCCACGTCAGCGCGTTGTTAGGGTAAAAAGCAGAAAAAGTGAGGACGCGTTTTTTGCTGACGTGGACAAAACGTTTCCTTAGAGAAGCGTTTTTCCCGTGTTTTTTTTTAGGGTTAGGGTTAGGGTTGTTTTGTTTTTTTTATTTTAAGGTTAGGGTTTAGGATTAGTGGTTTTAGGGTTAGGTTTTAGGATTAGTGGTTTAGGGTTTAGGGTTTTTAGGGTTTTTATTTTTTTAAATCAAATAAATTAGGGATTATGGTTAATTAATTAAATTAATTAGTAATTAAAAAGTATATAATTTAAATTTGTGTTCCTGATTTTAGGGTTTAAAGAATTAATTATGGATTATTTTTTAAGTAGTTTAGGGTTTAGGGGTATGAAAAAATATATATTAGCAATATAATTTTTTTTTTGTTTTTTAATTGATTTGGTATCTGAAGAAATTATTTTGAGAAGACGTTTTTGAACAAACAGTGTCAAAAACGCTTCAAGCAGGATGCACTGTCAGCAGAAGTGATGAAAAAAGCTCCCACGTGGATGCGCTTTTGCTACAGTACTTCCTGAAAAAATTATTTTGAGAAGACGTTTCTGAACAAATAGTGTCAAAAACGCTTCAAGCAGGATGCACTGTTAGCAAAAGTGATGAAAAAAGCTCCCACGTGGACGCGCTTTTGCTACAATTTTTTCTATTTGGCCTGAGACTATAAATAAGTCAAATTTCATTCTCAGGTTGCATAACTCACAACAAAGAAAAAAATAGAGAGGTTAAGAAGAATAGAAATTGAAAAATGAGTGAACGTATTAGTGCTGTTATTTACTATGATGGTGAGGTTCTTCACACCGAGAACGGTGTTGTTTTTTATCAGAGAATACAGCGCGACTGGTTTTTAACCAGAATATTGATTTGACAGATCTTCGCAAAAGAATTAGGCGTAAAATTTTCAGAATGACGCCAATGAAAGTTTTGTTTATTAAGTATTGATTTTGTGCTTCTGTTGATCCGGTGATATACGACTCATTCGACATCAAAGGTGCTCGTGACTTGGAGGCAATGGTGCAGACTCATCTCGCTAGTGAAGCACCATATCTTGAGTTATACGTACAATTTTCATCCCCAAATGATGCATTTGCAGCTTCAACATCTACTCATGTTCGAGAGGAGTACATGACCCCAGCCCAGCACTTCGTTAGTGGGTGGCAAAACACAGAAGCTCCAGTGTTTGGCAGCAGTACGGAATACACAACCCATGCACAACACTCCATTAGTGGATGGGATATGCACCTCAGTGAGTCGATATATGATGCTGGGAATATGTACCGAGGAACATCAACTTCTACTGGTTGGCAAGCCACATCTAATTGGGGACGTTATGAAACGTCTAGAAGAAGGGATGATGTACTCCCTATGATGTCCACCGGTGAGGGGACCTCGTACGTTGCAGCTGATGGTAGGTCAGATGATGAGTCTGATGGAGATCCACCTCAAGAGCCCGGGCCTGATGGTGTAGAAGTTGCATTTTTTTCTAAATCAGAGCCTGTGCCAACCGAAGCTGAAGGGTGTTCAGATGAAGAAGAAGAAGATCTACGATTTAGGGCATACTCGCCTCTTGCCCACATGCATAATGTCGATCTATTCGAAGATGATGTGTTGGAGTTTCCAGATCTACCACACAGAAGGCGTGACTGTGCAAGTTCGTCATTGGATTCGGGCGAACTGGAAGTTGGCAAGGAGTTCTCCAATAAGGATAGTTTTCTTGGTGCATTGAAACAACATAGCATCATGAACGGGGTTAACTACAATGTGTTTAAATCCAATTCTGATAAGTTTGAGGCCAAATGTGCGTGAAAGATGGCATGTGCATGGAAAATCATGGCCTCGTTGAGGAAAATGATAGGGTTATGGGAGATAAAAAAGTACAAAGGTCTACATACATGTGTTTGAGGTACTAATTAGGGTTATTTAACACGTAATATTACATTATTTAATACGTAATGTTTAAATATTTAACGTACTTCGTTGACAGGTGTTTCACAAGATCATCCTAAGATGGATTCGAGTATGTGTACTAGCTTAATATTACCGATGCTAAAGGAGGATCCCAGGACTTCAGTGCCGGTCTTAATTTCCCATATACGTAGCCAATTGAGGTACACGCCATCTTATCGCAAGGCTTGGATAGCTAAGTAGAAGGCATTGGACAAGATGCATAGTGGGTGGGACGCTTCATATAATGAAGTGTGGCAGTTGTGTCAGGTGCTGGAGAGATACGTCCCAGGTTGTATAACAGACCTTGAAACAGCACCTGTGTACTACAATGATCGATTGCTCCGTGGATGCCAAGTATTCAAGCACCTTTTCTGGACCTTTAAGCAATGCCGAGAAGCATTTCTATACTGCAAGCCATTGGTGCAAATTGACGGTACCTTTATGTATGGTAGATATACCCATCGGCTATTGCTAGCTATGGCACAGATGGCAATGGAAGAATTCTTCCAATTGCGTTTGCAATAACACCGGGGGAGTCAGCTAATGACTGGGATTTTTTTCTGTCTAGGTTAAGGAGGCATGTTTGCCCCCAACCTAATATCTGCATTATATCCGATCCGGGCACTGGAATATTATTCGCAATTGAGCGACAAGAAAGTCTATGGCAGCGCACACACCATTGGTATTGCCTAAGGCATGTTGCGTCCAACTACTGCAGGCAATATCGATCTACAACTGAACGACGGCAAGTGACTAACATGGGTATTAAACTTATTATCTATTAATTAATTTCATTTGTAATATTCAATTTATTCTGAATGGAAGAGTAGTATGTAATTTTCGCTATGAACTTATATTGGCAGGGTATGAGATAAGTAAGGACCGTTTTCATGAGATGCTGGCGATTTTGTGTTTAGTTAACGAAGAAGTCATGGACTACTTCTGTAACATACCTTTTGAACAGTGGACACAATCATATGACGGCGGCCTACGATATGGTCATATGACCACAAACCTAGCTGAATGCATAAACTCTGTTCTAAAAGGAACGCGTCATTTACCGATAACATCAATTGTACGAGAGACATATTTTTGTTTAGCTGCATTATTTCCAAAGCGAGCAGCGAGTTATAAAGGCCAAATGCAAGGAGGCCATGTATGGTGCCAGAAGGTGTTGCAAGCAATTAACAAATCCAAAGCGCAGGCGAACACCATGTATACAGTGCGTCACGATTGCGACAACCTATGGTTTTGTGTGACAGAGTATGACATACCGAACCAAGGTATTGCCCGCACAATATCGTATACATTTGCGGAATAGGACTTGCGACTGTGGGAGATTTGATGCACTCCGTTTTCCATGCGCTCATGCAATTGCAGCTTGTCAAAATCTCCGTTTGGATCCCATGAGCTATGTAGATGATGTGTATAAAATAGAATACATGTACAATGTGTGGAGACACATATTCCCACCGGTCCCAGATGAACGTAAGTGGTCGTCTGTATCACTTGCTCCATTTAAGTTGTTACCGGATAGAGAACCGCGTCGCAAACCAAAGGGTCGACCTTGCTCAAGTAGAATACGCAACAATATGGATATCCGAGAAATAACCAACCAACAAAAATTGTGTGGATGGTGTAGGAACCCAGGCCATACAAGTCGATCATGCCCCAATCGGAATGGCTGATAGTTGTAACAAATTAAAAACAACTTTTATTGTATTAAATGAAAATGTATAAAAAAAATGTTTGTTCAAATATATTACAATAAATGTAAAAATTAAAAATATTACCTTATTCAAAAGAACTTTTATTTTTATTAAAAATAGAAAAGTAAACTAAAATTAACATATTAAAAACAACTTTGACCGTTGGGGGGTTTTTTAGGTTTTTTTTACCGTTAGGGGTTAAAACGGTCAAAAAAATTTGACCGTTGGGGGGTGTGAACGGGGAAAACGCTTCCTTGAGGAAGCATTTTGCCACGTCAGCAAAAAACGCGTCCTCAAGGAAGCGTTTTGTGCTGACGTGGACAAAAACGCTTCCTTGAGGAAGCGTTTTCTTGCTTTTTACCCTGACAACACGCTGACATGGACACGTTTTTAGGGTTTTTGGCCTATTCCCGTAACTAATTGAAAAATCGGCCCATTTCTGTAATTTTTGAAAAAAAAGGGCTTTTTTAAGTAATTTGCCCCTAAATTGTTTGCCTAAAATTGGGTTTTATTTGTAAAAACGATAATGGACCTTGGACATGGGTCTTTTCTTAAAAGAATGTCATAAATTCCGGTCTAGTATATTTCTCTCTTTTTTTTCTTCTTAGCCCGTTATTTTTTGTTTTATATCGATTTAAAGCTATTTGCTTTTTCCTTTGAAAATTCAAGTTGAATTATAATTCAATCAGTTTATTCTTGATTCAACCCTACTATACGTAGACGTATAGTTACCAGTCAAAAAGCTACGAGGGTCTACTCAAGAGATGACGTAAACGCCTTATTCTTGATAGGATTTGAATCCTTGATCTATACTGTTGTTAGGATATATGGTACCATTTAAGTTGCTAACCCGATTCCTCAATAAATCCATCTATGATTTGATGAAAAGAAATTATCTATAATTTTTTTTTCTGCATTGCCAAGCAGTGATTTAAATAATAAAAATCAAATTTCAGTAAAAATAATGAGAAGATTATTTCTTAATTTTCCTTTTTAACGTGGAGCTAATATTTTTAAGTTAAAAGCAATTAGATAGAAAGAAGGGTAAGTCTAAATTGCAATCGCGAATTTATTTATAGAAACGATAGGAAGTGTCGCATTACATAAAGCATCACTTTGATTGTAAACATGAATTTGATAATATTTCGAAGAATTTGACGTACATAACAAATAAAATACTGTGAATAATTTATAGTTGTCTTTTTCATCATGCCTATCGAATTTAAAAGAATGTATTCAAGAGTTTTGTGCAAAGTCTACTAAAGCTTACTACTTTATTCAAATAATGTACAAGCCTACTATTTTTTTTAATTATAATATATTTTTTTATTTTTAATTAGTATTAAAGTTTCTCACTTATCCCTCAACTTTAAATATAAATAGTATAAATATGAAAATTAAGTTAATTTTTTTTAGGTAAAAAGAAAGACCCAAGTTGAATTTTTAACTGAAATAGAGTTTAAGCTCTAGAAACAAAACTTGAATTTAAATTTAAATTCTAGTTTTGCTCAAATTTTTTTAGTGATTACATTTATCAACTTCTAATCAAATAAAAATTTCTGATAAACATCGTAACTATCATAATAGTATTCATTATATACCTTACATAAAAGATTACATTCGTAACCACAATCTAAATCACTTATTAGCATTCTACTTTATTCGCAAGCTCAACATAAAGGCTAATATAATTTTGAAACCTAAATTTAATAACTAGTTCCATTTTAGTGTATATATATATATATTGACTTTAGTACTTAAACTTGACAATTACGTTCACTTAATCCCAAAATGAAAAAGCTGTATTAAGAGCTCGAGTGACAGAGTTAGAAAAGTCCCTGCATCAGTATTGTAGTCGCAACTCCACAATTGAATTGAAGGCTAGCCTAAACAAGATTGAAGAGCTAAGGGAAAATAGAAGAACTCGAGACCGCACTACAAAGCTGCGAGCTTCTAGTTGACCTCCTTGAAGCAAATAATGAACATTGGAAAGAGCAACTTCACCATTCTCAGGGTCAGGTCTGAGATAGGGATCATGTCATAGGTGAAGCTTTAACTCAAATACAAGAGGTGGTTGATCATTTGCAAACCTTAGCAGTCCAGGCTGATGGGCTAACTTTGAGATACGAGTCAGAGTCAGATCGAGGCCGAGAGTTAGCTTGGCTTCTTAGGAGAGTCAGGCCTTAAGTATTAGGGCAAGGCCATATATGTAAAATACCTGTTTTATGTAAAGAAATTTGTTTTCTAGAAAAGTTATTCTAATGGAATTAAATTGGAATCGATGCTTCTTTTTGCATTCATTTCATCAGCATTACATTGCATCATATGCACTAAATTTCACAAAAAGACTCTAATTCATTAAAATTATGGCAGTTACCCTAGAATATTGTTACAGTACACGCGGAAAAACTAAAGTAATGGACCAAATAATAGAAAAATTAGAGCAAATGCAAGAAGATATGCAAGATCAGGTACAAGCACAGATGCAAGAACACTTAGCCAAAGTTCAACAAGATATGAGGGATCATATTCAAGAATCCCAAAGAAGTATGATAACCCAGCTGGGTGGAGGAATCAAAAAAGGGAAAAGGACTGTGGTTAATTCGAGAGATGATAACGAGGACCCTACCTACCCCCAGGCTTTACCCCGGTAAACGTGCAGGCCCAACCTGATATAGTGCTCCCACCAAAGTTCAAATCTCTAGAGTTTGAAAAATATAACGGGACAAGCTACCCTGAAGCTCATATCACGATGTTCTGTTAGAGGATTATAGGTTACGTTAATAATGACCAATTATTAATCCATTACTTCTAAGATAGTCTGGTCGGGTCTGCAGCCAAATGGTACAAACAATTGAGCCGTGCCAAAACCAATTCGTGAAAAGACTTAACACAAGCCTTTATGAAACAGTATAGTCATGTAATGGACATGACGCCCGACGGAATCGCATTGCAGAATATAGAGAAGAAGCAAAGTGAGAGATTCAGGCAATATGCCCAAAGATGGAGGGAGGTAGCAACGCAAGTCCAACCACCTCTCCTAGAGAAAGAGACCACCATGCTTTTCATCAATACTTTAAAATCCCTATTCATTACCCATATGTTGGGAAGCGCTACTAACATCTTCTGAGATGTAGTGATGTCTGGCGAGATGATAAAAAATGCAATAAGGTGTGGAAAGATAGAGGCAGGGGAAAACACTAAAAGATTTGCCCCGAGGAAAAAGGAAAATGAGGTGAATAATGCAAGCATATATAAAAAGGGCTATTCAAAACCAATCACTGTGTGCCAGCCAAATACTAGCCATCAAGGCCCCACAAGGCAAGAATCCAACCCAAGGCAAAATACGGAAAGGCTCTAGTTCACGCCCATCCTAATGACATATAGAGAGTTGTATCAAAGTCTGTTTGATGCGTATGTGGTATCCCCGCTCTCTTGAAATCCATGTAACCCCCATTCCTGAAATGGTATGACGAGAATGCTCAATACGAGTACCACGCGAGAATAATGGGCCACTCAATTGAGAATTGCATCGCGTTTAAGAAATTGATCGAAAGGTTCATTAAAATGGGGATCATAAAGTTCAACATCCCATCAAGACCTAATGTAGTAGGGAACCCATTACCTAGTCATTCAGATAAAGGGGTAAACGCGATAATAGAGAGTGGGGGCAAAAGAACTAAAACTGACGTGGCAGAAGTAAAAACCCTATTGAGATGGGTTTGACAGCAAATGGTAGATGGAGGTTTAATCACGCAAGATTTAGATGAAAGACTCAGGGAAGCAAGGAACTACTATGAGTTCTATACTGAGTAAGGTCAGGAGATCTAAAAATGCATTGAGTTCAGGGCCTTAGTGCAAAAATTGGTGGACAATAAAGGAATGGAGTTTTATGAGGAGATCAATGGATTAGAAGAAGGAGAGGTTTATGGCTCAGAGGAAGGACCAACAGAGAAGGTCTACAAATTCAATCACCAGTGGTGATCAGTACATGACCGAGAAGCAATTAGGTAGGAGGACAAATGGCACCAAAAGTCATAATTCAGAAATCTATAGCCTTTCCCTATAAGGACAGCAAAAAGGTTCCTTGGAATTATGACTGTAGCGTGACAATCCCGGGAGAAAAGAACCCAGTTAATACTTCAAAAGAGGGCCAAGATATGGGTTTTTACATGCGTAGTGGCAGGCGATACGATTCAGCAAATGCAAGAGCGGAGCCCACAAAAAGAAAGGCCTTGGTGGTAGAACAAGAGAAGGAAAAGACGATTAGAGTTGAATCGTCTGTTAACGAGCCGGTAACTGAAAAAGTGGCTAAAGAATTCTTAAAATTCTTAAAGCATAGTGAGTATAACATTGTGGAGCAGATACATAAACAACCAACTCGAATATCAGTGCTAGCTTTACTCTTAAGCTCGAAGACACATCGTAGCGCGTTGATGAAAGTATTAAATGAAACCCATGTCGCTAATGACATCTTCATGAACAAGTTGGACCATCTTGTCAATAACATAAGTGCCAATAATTTCATCTTCTTTAATGATGATGAAATACCGCTAGGAGGCATGGGATTCCCAAAGGCTCTACACATCACCACTTGCTGCAAAGGGTACACATTGCCCAGGATATTGATTGACAATGGATCTGCACTTAATGTCCTGCCCCTATCCACACTGAATAGGTTGCTAGTGGATAGTTCTCATATGAAAACATGCCAAAAAATAGTGAGGGCATTTGACGAAACCAAAAAGAGGGTAATGGGAAGAATTGAGATACCCCTTTTAATTGGTCTAAACACATACGAGGTGGATTTCTTGGTAATGGACATCAAACCTTCTTACAATTGCTTGTTAGGAAAGCTTTGGATTCATTCAGCAGGGGTAGTGTGGTCATCGTTGCACGAAAAGCTCAAGTTGGTAACGAAAGGCTGACTAGTAACCATAAACGCGGAAGAAGACATTATTGCATCCATAACCAGTGACGTGCCATGCATAGGGGCTGATGATGAAGTGATAGAATGTTCATTCCAATCATTGGAGATTGTAAATGTGACCTTTATTGTCTAATGGAATAAGATCCCAACACCCAAAATATTCAAAACTACAAGGACGGCCTTACAGCAGACAGTTGGGAAAGAAGCCTTACCTAGAAGGGGACTTGGGAAAAACCTCCAAGGAAAGTTGAAGCACTAATGTTGAAAGAAAAATGGGACCACTTTGGCTTAGGATTTAAGTCAGATGCGAGACAAAGGAAGAAGGAGCTGGAGAAAAAGCAAGAAAAGAAGAGAGCGCAATTAAGCAGGGAAGAGGCCAAATAAGAACAAATGACTTTTCCCCATATATCAAGAACATTCGTGTTAGAAGGAATTATTCACCCAGAGCGGAAGATGTCAAGAGGAAAAACTGCCAAAGAACTGATGGGAAATCTAGACATCAACGCCATATCTAAAGAGGAAGTAGGAGAAAGAAATCTATCCGGCATTTGCGCTTATGCACTGATGAGTGTTTTGAACAATTAGACTGTAGAGGAGATCCCTATAATCTTTAGGACTAATTCAAAGTAATACTCAAAACATGCTTATTGCTCTAAGCCTAGGAGCAATAAGAGTCCTTTTCTGAAATAGGCTTATGTCCAACAATCTTTATTTTAATAAAATACATCCTTTTATATCACTTCGAGCAAATATTCTTTTATTCTTTCATTCATAATCATACCATGCAAATATTTATTCTTAGATTATTTTGTTCTTTGGGTCTTCTTTCGTTCCTATAACAGATCTCCAGATATCAATGATATGAGCGACGCTGTTGATAACTCAGAATTTTAAGTGAGATATGTGTCCAGAGAAACTTCAGGATTTTGAAAATGGTCAAGACTGTAGTCTATCTCCTGATTTGTTAAGGATGGTTGAACAAGAAGAAAAACAGATCCTACCTTACAAAGAATCAGTGGAAGTTGTGAGTTTAGGAGAAGATAAAGAGGTGAAGATAGGAGCTTACATCACCGTAGAGAAAAAACGAGACCTCATTGAATTACTCCAAGATTTCAAAGACGTTTTCACATGGTCGTATCAAGAAATGTCTGGGCTAAGCACTGATATTGTGGTACATCAGCTCCCATAAAGGAAGAGTGTAAGCAGGTTCAACAAAAGCTTCGAAGAATGAAACCCGACGTCTTGATGAAAATAAAAGAAGAGGTTAAGAAGCAATTCGACGCTGGCTTTTCACAAGTGGTAAAATACTCAAAATGGGTAGCCAATATCATTCCCTTCCCTAAGAAAGATAGGAAAGTACGAATGTGTGTAAACTATAAGGATCTAAACAAAGCCAGTCCGAAGGACAATTTCCCACTACTTCACATTGATACTTTAGTGGACAACACGACAAGTTACTCACTGTTCTCTTTCATGGATGGCTTCTCGGGGTACAACCTGATAAAGATGCATCCTAAAGACATGAAAAAGACCAGGTTCGTAACTATGTGGGGCACATTTTGCAATAAGGTGATATTATTTGGACTAAAAAAACGTTGGAGCAACGTATCAAAGAGCCATGGTAACCCTATTCTATGATAAACAAAGAAATCGAGGTTTATGTCGATGACATGATCACAAAATCCTGAATAGAAAAAGAACACATACAAGTCCTGAGAAAATTATTCTTGAGATTGATAATGTTCCAGCTAAAGCTTAATCCAGCAAAATGTACATTCGGGGCTAGATCGAGGAAATTGCTAGGATTCATAGTCTATGAAAAAGGGATTGAGATCGACCCAGACAAAGTTAAGGCAATACAAGGGTTATCTCCGTCGCGCACTCAAAAAGAAGTTCGAGAGTTCTTAGGGAGATTAAACTACATCGCCTGGTTCATTTCACAACTAACTGAGAAATGTGACCCCATACTCCGTCTCCTTAAGAAACACAATCCAGGTGTATGGGATGAGGAGTGCCAAAAAAATTTTGACAAGGTTAAGCATTACTTGTCCAATGCCCCAGTGTTGATACCACCTAGTCAGGATAAGCCACTGATACTGTACATGGCAGTATTTGGAAATTTTATGGGATGCATGCTGGGCCAACATGATAAGTCAGGAAGAAAAGAAAGAGTGATATATTACCTCAGTAAGAAGTTCATCGAATGTGAGACAAGATACTAACCGATTGAAAAGTTGTATTGCGCCTTAATATGGATAACTCAGAGACTAAGAGAATATATGTTGTACCATACAACTTGGCTGATCTCTAAACTAGATCCTTTAAAGTACATGATGGAGTTTACTGCTTTGAATGGAAAGATGGCCCGATGGCAAATTCTACTTTCCGAATTTGGCATAGTCTATGTGAACCATAAATCTGTAAAAGGAAGCGCAATAGCAGATTTTCTAGCCAGTAGAGCTCTAGAAGATTATGAGCCTTTGAACTTTGACTTCCCAAATGAAGACCTAATATATGTGGCAACCACTGAAGAAGACACTCAAAAAGGCCTTACTTGGAAACTAAACTTCAATGGAGCATTAAACACTATGGATAATACAATCAAAGCTATCCTGATATCCCTGATGGAGATCATTATCCTTTTACTAGTAAATTGGATTTTGATTGCATAAATAATATGGCAGAATATGAAGCATGTATCATGGGAATCCGTGCAACCATAGAATGTGAGATCAAAGTACTAGAGGTATATGGGGATTCTGCGTTAGTGATCTATCAACTCAAGGGTGAATGGGAGACAAGAGATTCCAAGTTGATTAAGTATAGAAAGTTAGTTCTAGAACTAATCAAGGAGTTTGATGACATTACTTTCTGCTACCTTCTGTGAGACGAAAATTAGATGGCTGACGCCCTAGCTACTCTAGCTTCCATGGTCAAAGTAAACAAACAAGAGGATGTAAAGCCTATCCAGATGAGTCTCCAGCTCATTGTTACAACATTGAAGAAGAAAAAGAAAAAGATGATCACCCCTAGTACCGCGACGTACTGCGATATGTGAAGAATTGTGAATACCCTGGCCAAGCAACTAAGAATGATAAAAGGACATTGAGAAGACTGCCCAATGACTACGTCTTAGATGGGAAGATCCTATATAAAAGAAGAAAGGATCAGGTGCTACTAAGATGTGTGGATGCTGTTGAGGCCAAAAAAATCTTGGAAGAAGTTCATGAGGACATCTATAGAACACATGCTAATGGTTTCATGATGGCTAGGCAAATCATAAGATTCGGATATTATTGGTCTACCGTGGAAGGAGATTCCATCAGTTATGCTAAGAAATGTCATAAGTGCCAAATTTATGGAGATAAAATTCACGTACCTCATTACCTCTTCATGTTATGACTTCTCCATGGCCTTTTTTTATGTGGTGCATGGATGTCATTAGGCCGATCTCACCAAAAGCTTCTAGTGAGTATCGTTTTATCTTTGTGGTCATCAATTACTTCACCAAGTGGGTAGAGGCCACTTCATATGCCAATGTCACAAAGTTGACAGTCAGTAAGTTTTTAAAGAAAAAGATCGTATATCGATATGGAATGCCAAAAAGGATCATATCTGACAACGCGCTGAATTTGAACAACGGCACAATATTAGAGGTCTGTAGTCAATTCAAGGTCAAATACCACAACTTGTCGCCATATCACCCAAAAATGAATGGTGCGGTAGAAGCAGCCAATCAGAATATTAAGAAGATAGTGGGAAAAATGACAGAGACTTACAAGGATTGGCATAAGAAGTTACCATTTGCCCTCTATGCCTATCGAATGTCTGTCAGAACCTCTAACGGGGCAACATCTTTTTCATTGGTTTATGGAATGGAGGTGGTTCTGCCCATTAAAGTCAAGATCCCTTCTCTTCAAGTATTGGCTGAGTTAAAGTTGGATGAAGTAGAGTGGATCCAATCCTGATATGATCAATTGAACCTAATTGAAGAGAAAAGGTTAAAAGCTATCTATCACGGTCAGATGTACCAAAAGCGAATGATGCGAGCTTACAACAAAAAGGTTCTTCCTAGAGAATTCCATGAGGGGGACCTGGTATTGAAAAAAATCCTTCCTGATCGTGATCTCGAGTGATGATGATAAAGTAATAAAATCTAATCATACCTGGAAACTAACTAATATCACAATAAAAGGCAAGTGCACCTATCGAATAGTAGTATAGTCAGTGGCAAGACCGGAATATTGAATCCAAGGAACTATGAGTACTAGTAATGACTTTCTTCCTATTATCTAGCCTAAAAATAAAGAGGGTTGGTTGTAAACTTAAACTAAACT
This sequence comes from Gossypium stocksii, assembly GCA_020496765.1. NCBI lineage: Eukaryota > Viridiplantae > Streptophyta > Magnoliopsida > Malvales > Malvaceae > Gossypium > Gossypium stocksii. The sequence goes on along the minus strand of CM035628.1, from coordinate 42,411,438 downwards.
AACTAAAGAAGTGACAAAGAGTAAATTGGGAAATTGCTTTTGGGAAAGACTGATTGATTAAGGCAATACCTAAGGAAGAATCCACCTAGACTTCACTTGTTATCTAACTCTGAACCAGATGATTTCTTCATTTGATTTGATCCGTAGAGATCCCTAAATTATGTTAATACCTCCGTCAAGGATAAGAATAACTAATCCTAGGTTGATTAACTAAAATCTCTTTCTAGTTAAAACCCCTAGTCTTGCATTAACTCGATCCATGGCTTCCTATATTAGATTTGACTCTAATCCGGCAGATTTTTGTCATCCTATGTCTAGGATTGCAATCAACTCTGCTTAATTGTGTTGGATCTACTCCTATGCAGGGACTTTTGCTCCTTTACATAGGCACATTCTACTTAAATCAATATCTCGGACATATCAATTTAAGAGTTAAAAACACAATTAAGAACAAATCAAATATTTATCACACAGCTCAGATAACAATAACAAGATCCGTCTTATGTTTCATCCCCCTTAGATATTTGGGGTTTTAGTTCATAATTATAAAAGAAAACATCTCAGAAGAAATAAAATAACAAAACATAAGAAAACCCAAAACTCCTGAAAGGATTGAAGGGAGATCCTCTGTCTTGATGTAGATCCTAGCTTCTAAGATGGATCAATCAGCTTTCCTTCGAGTAATTCTATGTCTTCAACCTCCCGTTTTGTCAGGAAAATAATGTCTCCTTGGCGGGAGAAAAGCACACCCTTGTAGTTGCCTCCTAGGGTCTTTATATAGAGTTTTGGAATGCCTTTCTTAGCCCCTAAGTAGCCTTTTCCAAGTGAAATTGAACTTCCTCACGATAGGGACACGCCCGTGTGTCATGCCCATGTGTATAGGGGCCCAAGCCGTGCTTGAGCCTATTAAAGTGGCACGACCGTATGGCGAACCTCCAGGCCGTGCTGATTGCTGAATTGGGCCTAATTTGCCCCTTTTTGGCCCGTTCCTTGCTCTTTTCTCTTTCTTATGCTCACCTAAGTATAAAACATGAAATAAAAGGATTAGGAGCACCAATTTCCACAAATTTAATGATAATTTATCCAGAATTTAGGCTAAGTATGAGGTAAAAATGTATATAATTTATGGTTTATCACTTCCCATACAAAAGGACTTCAGAAGAAAATGGATGGCAAACTGGGAAAGACCTTATGTGGTAAAGAAAGCCTTTTTTGGATGAGCATTGATTTTGACTGATATGGATGGCAAAAGCCTACCTAATCATATGAATTTGAATTCAGTTAAGAAGTACTTCACCTTAAAAAAATGGGGAGAGGCCAAGGCAAAAACTCGTAAAAAGGCGCTTTGAGACCTAAAGGGTTTTGAGTTGAAAACCCAAAAAAAAGGAATTAAAATTTTGATTGAAGATGGGACATGCGGTAGTCTTGCCTTCTCCAAATTAACAAAAAGGAGAGATGCTACATCTCGGCACATCAATAAAGCATTCTAGGTCTTCTAGACATATATCAAGTTCAAAGGGTCCTTGAGGAGTTTATGCAGAGAAGCTCATGTTGCGATATCTGGGGCACCTATCTTCATCGTATTCATTTTATATTTCAGCAAAATTTGCTATCTTGATTAATTTATTCTTACTTCGTATTTTAGAAAAATTTACTATCTTGATTAATTTATTCATTCCGAGCTTTGTTCTCAATAAACTTCAATCTTTCCATTGTTATAATCTTTTCCAAGCATTTTTTCATTGAAACAACGGTTATTGGACTGAAAATATTCACATACAAGAAGTTCTGCATATTGCTCTGAAAAGCTTCTAAATAGTACAAGAACCTAAAACAGGACCACCCGTTAAAATTAACCAAATTCAAGAGTCAGAAACATTGGAGAAAGAATAGCCAAAATTGTGATTATTCTTCGAGTTTTCTGTCAAATATACCGATTGAAGAAGAAGATAGAGTAATACGTCAGTGATAAAACCCTGATGAACAAAGAGCAATGTCAATCTAAACAAAGGATCATTCTAAAAAAAATGACACTTTGCATTCATGCAAACATCATTCATACACATCTAGTTAGGAGCATTTGATTCATTCTAATCATGACATCCTAATCATTTGGCATAAATAGGCCCATGAAATAGATTCTATAGGCCACGTTCCCTAAAGAATGGCGTAATTGATCAGAGAAACAAAAAAATCCTATACCCTTGAAGATGCAAAGGGATGGATTGAAATCATTATGGCGAATCTTATCTCCCTGAAGATGCAGTGAAGAAGATTGAAGCCACTAATTCTATACCTCTGAAGTTGCAGCAGGTCAGATCAAATCTACCATAGCGAATCTCATCTCTCTAAAGTTGCAGTGGAGCATATTAAAATTACAATATCTCCCTGAAGTTGTAGTGGAGCAGACTAAAGATACCAATCTTATCTCCCTGGAGTTGCAGTGGAGTAGATTGGAGCTACTAATCCTATCTCGCTGAAGTTACAGTGGAGCAGATTAAAGCAACAAATCCTATACCTATGAAGTTGCAGTAGGTTGGATTAAATCTATTATAACTATTAATCTCATCTCCCTGAAGTTGCAGTAGAGTAGATTGAAGTTACAAGTCTTATCTCTCTGAAGTTGCGGTAGAGTGGATCAAAGTAACAAGATGAAGTGGACTAGTACGAAGCTACTTGAAAATGGAAACATCAAAAGAGGTCAAGACTCGACGAGACCAGAAAAAATTGGTCTTTCTTAAAAGTCTTTACTACGTTCTCGTTACACGACAATGAGCAAAGAGGGGCAGCTGTAAAGCTCAAATTTTGCTCGGGCCCAATAAGCAACTAATTAACAGTCTAGAACCAAAACTCGAAGCCCAACCCAAAACCAAACCCAAAAATCAAGCCCAACTAAACCCAAACCCACAATCATAAGAAACAAAACAGAAAAACCCTAGCCCCCTAAAAAATTCAGCACCGAACCTAGGTCACCTATGCCACCCCTATGCCTACACCACCACTATCACTTCACCACTTACCCCACCACCTGCAAAGAGAGCAAAAAGAAGCAGCAAATATGGAAGAAATAAAAAGTAAAGAAGAAGCAGCAAAACAATGTATCAAAATTGGCTATAAATCCACACAACTAATATGTAATTTGTTTTACACAGTTTCGGATACACAAAATATCAATCAAAGAAACATATTAGAAATTTCTAATTCCATTTATTTTACTCTTAAGTTATTTTTTTATGTTCTAAAATTTAAAAAAAAAAAGGAGGAAGAAAAAGAGGCTCACATGAATCACCCCACAGTCATGTCTCCGGAATACCCTTCTCCTTTGTCGAGATCAGACTCGAAAGGGGTCGAGAGTCCTCTCCTTTCGACTTCTTGGGTTGAGCAGGCTTGGTCTTCAAATGCACTTCAAAACGGGGGCTAAAAACCCCATCTTGAGTGACGCCGGCCACCAGCAATGGTGGTGGTGCGGTTGACGGGTGACGGAATCCACGCTGGCCGAAGAGGGAGTTGAGAGAAAAAGGGGGGCTCTGAAATTTTTTTAAACAAGATGGCAGAAAATGAGTTCAAAAAAAAAATAATTTAAATAGAGGCACAAAACAGTGCCATTTTTGAACCAGGGTCACCAGCGCCAAAACAACGTCGTTTAGAGCTTATCCGCGCGCGACCTAACTCGCTCCAAGGGGATCCGCTTATTTTCGTCTTTTGGGCTATTTACTCCCTTGGCCCTTCGAAATTTTTAATTTTTTTAATTTAGTCCTTTTGGTACTTTTCCTTATTTTATAAATTCGACCCCTAAATTTGCTACGTGTTTCAATTGAGTCCCTGACCACTGGCACTCTAAAAAATAAACGCGTGTTAAGGGCATTGGGTTATTTTCCCATTTGGCCCTCGAAAATTTGAGCACATTCTAATTTAGTCTTTGGCAGCCCTTTTTTATTTATTTACAATTTGCACCCTAAATTTCGTTTTTATTTTATTTTGATCCCTATTTTCACTACTTTATAAATTACTTTCCCTCACTATTAATTTATGCATTTATTTATTTCTCTGTCATTATTATTATTATTGGTCTTATTTTCTTTCTTCTTTTTTTGTACATTTTTGCTATTGTTGCTATCATCATCATCATCATCATCATCATTATTATTATTATTATTCCTTGATTCTTTTTAAGTTAATATTAAAGTAGTAATCATAGTATAATTGTTGTGATCATCATTATGAATTGTTTTTATTACCATGTTCATATTATTGTCATTAACTAGCTTGTCATTATATTTTTTTAGTATATCATTATTCTACTTTCATACACTAGCATTGTATTTTATTTTACTATAGTCATGTCGTGAGTCTTATTTGGACACATTTATTCATTGTTATACTCCAAAAAATAATAATAATAAATACAAATCATTAAATATCACATTCGTTATTATTCAAAAACTTTTTATTTCGCATTTTGGAGATTCGAGAAATCGTACCTTAACTTACGGGGTTTCAATTTTTTTGTTAAACCTAAATAGCCAAATACCATTTTAAATTCCAAAATACATGAAATTTGAATAAAAATTTAAGGCAAGCTTATTCTCGAGGGTTCAAATGTTGCATCCTAACTTACGGGATGTGACATTTTGTTATCACAGGACGAGAGGGCCTTTAATGCTCTTTTCAATTTATTCAAGCATTTTTAAAATTAACATTAACAAAAAAGAATCGTATTTTAAAATCTTTTCAAAATTTTAACTTTTGACATTAAGACATTAATTAATAAATTAGGTACCAAATTTGGGCGTGACGAGGGTGCTAATCCTTCCTCGCACGTAACTAACTCTTGAACCTGTTTTTCTGAATTTCGTAGACTAAAATTGTTGTTGTAGTAAATTGAAATATTTTATTAAAACGATCAATTTACTAGGTGATCCGATCACACCTCAAAAAAATCGGTGGTGACTCCCCTTTTTCATTTTAAATATAAAGTCGACCCTTTAAAAAAAATGGTTTCGACAGTAATGATTGAGGGTTTGTAAAATTTTGGACTTTCTAAACTGTTGGGACTTTTAACTATTGATGTTGGTTTTTGCATGCTTGACCAATTGCTTACTTTTTAAAACGACGCTTTACTAGAACAAGATTTTCTAAAACACGAACTGGTTTACCTAAACACAATGTTTTCCTAAGCTTCCGCTAAAAAGATACGTTTTAAGGCAAATCAACTAATTAAATATATGTTTTTAAAATAGATGAAAATAGATGTAAAGCACTTAACTGAACCAGTTTTAACATGATAGCCTCATTTTCAAAACCTTATCATGTGACACTACCAGATTTGGCCATAACATCTATGTAATATCCCGAATTAGGGCCTAATTGGAATAGTGGTTTCGTGACCACAAATCTGAGGTAGAAATCATTATTTTATAATTATTTTGATGTTTATGATATGATTTTATGATGGTGTGAAAATTTCATGAAGAAATTCCAAGCGTAAAGTGCTTAATTTGAAGTTAGGGATTAAATCGAATAAGTTGCAAAACTTGCATTCTAGAAGTTTTTAGTATGAAATTGCTTTGAAATATTAATTAGGAGGTCTTAAATGGTAATTAGACCAATTTTAAGTTCATGGACAAAATTAGGACATGGAAGGAATTTTTGAAAGTTTAGTAAGGAGGGGCATTTTGGTCATTTGGATATTTAATGAAATAAAAAGGGAAAAATAACACAAAATTAGTTATCATCTTCCTTGGTTGCTGCCGAATTCTCCCTCTCTCCATAGCTAGGGTTTCTTCAACTTTCAAGCTTCATAGTAAGTGATTCCAAGCCCCGTTTTTAATGATTTTTACGTTTTTGAAATCCCGATAGCTCGGTATAGCTTATGATAGCAATATTTTGAGCTAAAGTTCATATTTGGAAAAATACCCATAGGTGAAATTTGTGTATTTTGATGTTTTATGATAGAATATGAGGTTTTAAATTATGTTAGACAACTTGTGCTACTCGGTTTTAAGTAAAAACGAACAAAATGGCTTAATCGGTAAAAGTACATATTGTGCATAAGTATGTGTTATAGTGGGAATTTGAGCTTGCTAATAGCAAATAAATGATCAGCATGTCCTAAAACATAAGAATTTGAAATAAAATTTAATTTCCGAGCTTTAGGGCAAAAGTGTAAATATGCAAAAGTTTAGGGGCAAAATTGTAATTTTGCCAAAAGTTGAATTAAGAACTAATTTGAAAATGTGAGTATTAAACAAGCTAAATGTGTTATTTTAGATCAAGAAAGACGTGGAATCAACCTCAATCGAGGAAAAGAAAAGATTGCGGACTAAATTGCAAAATCTTTGTATTTTGGTACTAAGGTAAGTTCATGTGTAAATAATGTAACATAATTGTTATTTTTAAGTTGATTGATGTTATTTATATGATATGCTGATTTTTATCATGAAATATATGCTCTGTGGTTATTTTTGAACAATATGCAAATTATATGTGCTACTTGTTAAATATAAATGGCTACCGAGTATTGGTTTCGGTATTCTGTGGAAGACGGCAAGGATGTGTGATTGAGGAAAATCCCGTTTGAACCTTGGAAATGGATTAGGATACAAGTGACATGTCACTAGGATGGTTGGGCATCCAAACTCGTTGAGTTGAGTCCGAGTTCACTTATGGATGCAAATGTCTGAACTCGTTGAGTTGAGTCCGAGTTCGTGAGATGTAACTAGGCATCCGAGCTCGTTGAGTTGAGTCCGAGTTCACTTATGGATGCGAACGCCCGAGCTCGTTGAGTTGAGTCCGAGTTCGCTTATGGGCGGGTTACATGATTGATTGATTACATATGTGGCACTTATGTGCAAATGATCCGTGTATCCGAGTTGTATTCCAATGTGTTCAACGGGGAAAATTCAAGTGAAATGGAAAAGCACCCAAGATGTAAGTGACAATTCGGTAATGTTGAGAAATGGTCATATTGGACAGGTATGTACTTAACCCTCGGGTTGAAACTCGACACAACAACAAAAATGTGGTAAGATGAAGTATGATGATTAGAATTGTGACATATGTTTTGGTGATGCTATGCTAATGTTGTTTGGCATAATGACTTTGTTATGTTACTTGTTATTTGCATGTGAACTTACTAAGCAATTATGCTTACTCCCTCCTTTTTATTCATTGTAGTTTTGGACAAGCCGACTCGAGAATCGGGATAGGTCGAAGGCTCGATCACACTATCCGAAGGACTTTTTGGTAAATGGCTTGTATAACTTAGTATGGCATGTATAGCAATATACCTACTTTGTGTAAACAATCTTGTGATATGGTGGTGTTTTGGTTGAAGAAATGCTTGATAATGATGAGTCATTGAAATGGCTAATATAGATTATGTTTGATGTCATGGAAGGATAACAGGTTATCTAGTACATGAAAGCTTTTATGAAAATGAAATTAGCCATAAAACAGAACATTGCAGCAACACTGACGTGAGTTTGAAAATTTACTAAAAATCATAGAAATCGAATTTGGTGATGGATTAGTTATGAAATTGAAGCTTATTATGTATACTTTCAAATGGAAGAAGCGAAATAGGTGAAGGGATTATATTTAATAAGATATCTGAGTTTTAGTGAGACAGGGCCAGAACGATTTCTAGATCCCCTGTTCTAACTTTGAAAATTCACTATAAATTGTACAAAAATAGTTAAGAGGTGTACTTTATATGTACAGAATCCTGAGTTATTCTAGTTTCAAGATAAGGAAACGGCATAATCATATGAATTTTGTACAGAGAGAAAAGTGGTTCGTAGTAAACAGAGGTCAGTGCAGTCAAGTCCTAAAACAGGGGTAATTTTAACTAATAAACTGTACAAATCGGCCCAACCAAAAATTCTAGAAAAAAATTAGTGAATAGATATATGAGTCTAGATTCAGGGAAAATTTACAGATCTTGATATCAAGTTTCGTAACTCGAGATATGATTTTTTAAGCGACCATGATGCAGAGATTCTGCATATTCCGAAAATTAAAATAAATGATGTAAAGTTGCTTTAATGATAAATTAAGTTTAGTAACACCTCAAACTCGACTCCGGCGACAGTCTCGGGCGTGGGGACGTTACAATCTAAGCCGGGTTTGGGTTGTTACAATCTCATCCACTAATTATGTTAACATAGAATCAAGACGACTTTCGTTACATATATTGTAACTAAATCCATCCCTGATCACGTATATTAACATAACCAGATGACATAGATCAAGTATGGATGTGTAGCATGAAATTATATGCAATGTGAACTAAACATGCCTAGTTGCAATTGGCTCTCCTTAACTTTAGTGAGATCAAACCTTACTAAAATCAAAGCGTGAATAAATCAAATAAACTTTATATCTGCAAAAAAAAAACCTTGAATTGAAATAATCGAAAATTTGTCTATAATAGAAAAGTAATTAAAATTACAAACTCCTACTAAAACTGAATATCCTAGAATGACATTACACCTTTATGAGCAGTGTGCCCTTATAAAACCTTGGGTGTAGTCCTTTAGTAAGTCGGTCCACAATCATGAAATTTGTCCCAATATGCTCTATAGGGACTTAAACACTCTAAACTTTAATTTAACAACCAGGAATTTAAAGTCTATGTGCTTTGACTTTGATGTGCTCCTATTATTATTGGAATAAAAAACTACCAATTATTGTCATGATTTGTACCCTAGTGGCAAAATTTTGCATCAATATTCCATCAAAATCTGAGTTTGTATACTTGATGATCTCTATCTTATCAGACCATTGATATATGAGCATATAATTGTGAAAATATATAATATCGGTAATGACAATATATCACAAAAAAATAAAAAAATAAAGAACACACAGATTTTACGTGGAAACCCTTTCGGGAAAAAAACCACGGGCAAAGGAGAAAAAAATTCACTATGTCAGAATTCAAATCATTTCAAGAGGAATAGATTATGTCTATTTATAGGCTTGTAAAGCCATATTCTAGTAGGATTGAAACACCTTATCCTAATCAATATAAAATAGATGGAGTTTAACAAGGTTTAAAAAACCTTATTCTAAAATAAAATAAAAGAAGTCTAGTTCTATTTGGATATTACTTTTATTTTATTTTCCATCGTATTTTATTTAAATAAGAATTCGGGTCACTTAATTCTAACAGTAATCTTTTGTTCTCTAAAGATGTCTCATAACCCTCTTGGTTGGTATCCAATGGTCCATACCAGGGTTGGTTAAATATTTGCCTAACATCCCAACAATGTACGTAATATCTGGATGCATACATATTTAAGCATACATTAGACTCCAAACAACTAATGCATAGGGAATCTTTTGCATTTCTTGAATTTCAAGGTTACTTTTAGAGCATTGAGTAAGATTAAATTTGTCTTCTTTAGCAATATGGGTGTCACCTAGTTTGTAACACCCCTAAACCCGTCTCGGTTACCGGAGGGTTAAGAGACATTACCCGACCTTCACGAATAGATTCAATGATCAGAGGCAACTATCACTCTAATGGTAGCAAAAGAAATAACGACACTTAATCAATTTCATCAATCAAACACCTAGGCCGATCACACTTATATGTATATAAGCTATACGCTACTTCAAACATATTTACAAAACACATGACTTAATTGCCATTCCATATCATGCAACCAAATTTAAAGACATGGACATAGACATAAGACGTTCGGTTTAGCCATTTTCGCATGGCTGATTTAATTACAACTTCAAAACTCAAACTCATATAGCTACCACATGTCTAGTCTATACATGCCATTCACAAGTTTAGTTTCAAAAATACCCATGGACGATTTTGATAGTGCGGATGACTTCAGCCCGAAATTCCTGAAACCGTAGCTATCGAACGTGTTCTACAAAACAGAGAGTTAAAGCAACAAAGTAAGCAAACATAAGCTTGGTAAGTTTTAAGTCAATAAAACTCATTATCGAACTAAAACATAGATCTTTTAGTATTTATCTAATCCGATTTTGAACCTTGAACAATAAGAGAGGGAAATAACTATATTAGAATGTATAACGATGTACTTTAGTATATGGTCAATTATAACAAGTTCAGTTGTACTCGAATTATGTACCGTACTTTAAACAGATTCGAGTCCTTAATTAACACCTAATACGTACCTGGATGTTTAAGCAATACGCTCAATCTTACCTTTGCTAAGATCATAATTCATAATACCAGCATACTTACTTTCAGGCTTAGCTCGGAATAACTTTAGCCTTTAGGCTCTTCGGGATTTAACCCGGATAAACCACTGGCACGAATGCCCTTCAGGCTTAGCCGGGAATAACTTTAGCCTTTAGGCTCTTCGGGATTTAACCCGAATACAACATCGGCTCAAAAGCCCTTCGGGATTAACCCGGTCTATGAAACTGAGATATATATATATATACATTCGGATTCATCTTGTATACTTTCTGCACAACTCATCGCAAAATAATAACCATTTGCCTCATTCACAAATTCATATATAGTATGACATTATTTCTCCATATATTCGGCAACTAAGCATGAAAGCAATCCATACCTCAAATTTATTTCTAAAGCCTTTCTAGGTCTAGTAACTTCAATTATATGCCCATTTCACCATTACATTGTCGCCCATAAATAATGTGAAAAACAGAAGTTTATATCAGGTTAAATCAAGTTGTGTATTGAGCTAAGACACTTAAAACTTACCTCGTCTTTTGGAGTATTGACCAGTTGACTATTCCGTCACCTTAGCCTTTCCTTTATCCGATGCTGTTCCTCTATGCTCTTGAGCTTAATTTGACACAACAAAATTTGAATTCCATCAAACACTCATTCTCTACTTGACCAAGACAAAAGATACAAATATAATCACCTTACCATATATTGATATACACGCACAGATGCACACATACACATTCGGTTCAATGAATATTAATCTCACATCGCCACAATTCTTTGACTAGCTAAATATACCATATCATAAATAAAGTCATTCGGCACCCACACACACACATTAGCCATGTATCTATCCCCGTTTTACACGCAAAATCACTAATCTCACAACCGAATGTGTTCCTTCAAAAGAAATTTCACAAATGCTTTATTTATTCACACGGTAATGCATTTATCTAAAGCACCTCACTTCTTAATTGTTTTAAAATTCCCAATCGGCCATAATAGATAACACATATATTATCAGTGTTATAAAATTTAACGACATATTTTAAACATGGTACACACGCACAACTACATTTCTAAATTTAAGCACATTACACACTATCCCCTCATTGGCCGAATTTATTCTTGAAAGAAAAAAAAATGCCATCCAATCAATACAATTTAACCAATTCAAAAATATGCATGTATATATATATACATATATACCAAAGCCGAAAGCTTATTGACTTACTATCCCAAAATTCATTCGGCTATTATAAATGTCTATACAAAACAAAATACTAGCATACAAACCCAATCCTCAATTAGCTCTTCTTATTAGTTAAACAACAAATATTACACTATAAACATCAAAACATTCATACGGTTACTTAAACCCCATAGTCGAATGCCTTCCTTTGTTTTAAGAACCATCCCAAGTACAATTTGAACCTCAAGGCATCTCTCAAGGGTTCTCTAATACTATATATATTATTTAAAATCAAAAACTTCAAGACACCATACCGTTCAACAATGGCCGATAATGACATCCACAACCAATTCAAAAATCATTTCATGGATTATGCTATAGGCCTAATTACCAACTTAAATTCATAAAATCAAAGCAACTAACATGAAATCTTACCTCAATCAAGCAAAATAAGGGTGGCCGAATGCTTCTTTTCCTTTCCCCTTTCTCACTCACGGTAAAATGAAGAACAAGAAGGAGAAAAAAATGCATCGGCCTTGTTCTTTTCACCTTTCTTATTATTATTTTAAAATTTTCCTTTTTATGACATATGATATACATATAATATAATATTTATTTTATCCTATTATAAGACATCATAATAAGGAAATACACATGGAAAATACACATAAAATACACTTATTAGCAATCATTCACCCACATGGCCGGCCACTTAAAGCAAAAAGGACAATTTAACATGCAAATCCTTGCATCCTTTGACCATTCTTGTAACACCCCTTTTAAAATCGGCCACACCTAAATTTATGTTTTCCATCTAGGTCCTTGACTTTAAAACACATGAAAATTTTGCAAAAATCAAAACATTCAATTTCACACATGAATTTGCACATCTACTAGACATGACAATATATATATATATAAAAATTCGGTTTAGCAGTTCCGAAACCACTTTCCGACTAGGGTCAATAATAAGGCTGTCACATAGTTTACAACCTTACATGTCAAACCTTTTGAGTACTTTATGGATATAGCTATTTTGTGACAATTCAAGAATACCTCAAGATCGATCTCGATATATTTGAATTCCTAAAACAAAAGAGGTGTTCCTAAGATTTGTTATCTCAAAATGCTTAGATAAAAACCTATTGGTTTCGGTGTAATAAACTATATCATTAGTGGAAAGCAAAATGTCTTCGGCATATAGAACCAAGAATATATACTTACTCCCATTGAATTTGTGATACACACAATCAACAATATTCATATCAAAACCGAAATAGACAATTAGTGGTACCATTGATGGGAAGCTTGTTTGAGTCCATAGATGAACTTTGTTAATTTGCAAACCATATTCTTTGGATCTCCCGACTCAAAGTTTTTTGGCTGTACCATATAAATTGTTTCTTCAATGTTGCCATTGAAAAACTCAATCCTAACATCCATATGATGTCACTCAAGATCAAGATAAGTAATAATAAGCGTCATGATTGTCCTAAAAGGGACTTTCGCTAAAACTAGAGAGAAAGTCTATATAAAATCAATAACCTCTTTTTAAGTATATCCTTTAGATAAAATATGCATCTTATACCTCTCTACGTTACCATTTGCATCCTTCTTGGTTTTAAATATCCTTTAGATACAACCAATTGGTTTTGCACCTTCAGGTAATGGGGTAAGTTCCCAAACTTTATTATCTTGTATAGATTTATACTCTTCTTGCATGGCATCAATCCATCCACTTTTGAGAATTAGAACTTTTCATTGCCTGAAAAAAGTTGATTGGATTATGTTCTATCATTCCATTGTCATCTTTATATTCTTAGAGAAATACAACATAATAGTCTAAAATAACATTTCTCCTTTCTCTCATAGACCTCCTTAATGACACTTGTTCTTAAAGTTGTTGAGTTTATTTTTTCTGGAATAATTACCTCATCTTGAAAAAAGAGTTGTTTAACATTGTCTTGTTGAGGTTCTGGATTCACTTCTTGATAAATGATAGGTATGAGAACCTAAACATCATCAAAAGTGATAGTAGGAACTAAGTTAGAATCCAATTCCTCCTCAAAAGCAATGTCTCTAACCTTATTTCTCCCTCCAAATCCAACATCTTCAAAAAATATTGCAGTTCCTATCTCAAAAATATACCTATTTGTGGGATCATAAAACTTATAACCCCTAGATCACTCATAATAACCGATAAAGTAGTTGTTCACTGTTTAGGAGTCTAATTTTTTTTCATGTGGCCTATAAGGCCTTGCATCAGCTGGACATCCCCAAATGTGAAATTGCTTTAGACTAGGCTTTCGACCTATCCAAAGCTCATAAGGTGTTTTTGCAGCTGCTTTAGTGAGTACTCTATTTAGAATGTGAACTACTGTGTTTAAAGGCACTAGCCAAATAAGCACTTTCAAACTTATCATGTTTCAACCTTTTTTCCTCTTGCACGAAAAGAAATGAGTTCATTTAAAGTCTAGTTTTTTTTTTTTTTTGACAATTGTAACTAATTTTAATTTGGTTAAACTGTGCATAAAGCGAAACCAAAACCGTAAGAACAAGCAATTTCTCAGAAAGCTTGATCTTAATTGCCTTAAGTCTTGAAGCAACATGGAACGTCTCCATAATCTACTCTCTCACGTTTCCCTAACCATTATACTTTACAAACATCAAAGAAGTCAGAAGTGATGACATCTCAAACTTATCTTTTTGGGTAAAACATTTCTCAATTTCGTCAAGGAAACCCTTGGCTTGAGTAATCTCTTCAGATTCTGTGGCTCTAAAGGCTTTTGGAATGTTGTGTTTATGATCATTAGACTCATGTGGTTTGAACGATCCCATCTCTCAAAATCCCTTTTAGCATCAGGGGTGCTTGCTGCAATGAGATGTGCATGTTGTTCTTCCCTTAGTGTAAAGTCTATATCCATACAACCAAGCATTATAAGTGCCTTTGCCTTTCCTTAAAAATTACTCCCATTAAGCATAGATATAAAATTTATATTAGCAAATATTGTGGCAGTAGAAGATGAACTAACTGAATCTAGACCAAAATAGATAAAAATAAGTTCACATTAATATTCATAAGTAGATAATAAATTCAAAATAGTGGTTAATCTCATCTCAAGATACCAAACACAACATTAATATCAAGTCTTTGGACAATAATATTAATAATAAGTGGTACGCTTATCGTAAGAATCAAACATTGACAATAAATTATGTCAAACAATGAATCAATCTTTGAATTAATTTCTTGATCACATAAAGTACCTTATAATTGTCACGTATTGATCACCACAAATGTCATTGAAATTCTGTCAAATATTAACTTACCTTTAGGTCAATTAATAAATGCATGAATCACAAAAACATATAATCATTTTGATATTTTAAATAAACTAATTTTGATATTTTGATATTTTAAATACACATATTAATAATCATTTTGGTGACATTTTGTTTCAACTAATCTATTTAAAATATTAGACATCCTTAATTAAATCTCAAAGCCAAAAATTGAATTTATTTGTTTCAAAATATTTTAGATTTAAACCAAAATAATTTGAATAAAGGTAAACCTCATCTCAAGATTTCAGACACTCTATTAATATGTCATCTTTGGACAAAATATTAACTTGTAAGTGATATATTAGTATAGTAATCAAACATTCACATGCAAAACCAAATAACTTTCAAATGTTTATTACCACAGTTGTCCATGTAATTTTGTTAAATATTAACTTTCCTTTGAGCCGATCAATAGTAACGTAGCTTAAGTTACATCTACGTAACCTTTAATGTTTTAAAACAAAATAACTTCAATAACACAAGTCACTTTGGCAAATTATTACTTTAATTAAATTATTTTAAAATATATATTAACATACTAATATGCAAATTTAAAAATTTTATAACAATTAAAGATCAAAACCAAAATTTTCAATTACATTACAGTTCTTGAAATAACTCAAAATAAGGCTATCTAAATAGCGCAATAAAAACCGAAAACTTTAATATTTTATTGATTAATCCTTAATAAAAATAAAAACTTAGGCATCAAAATTTAAACTCACTAAATTAAATATCTTAAAAAAAATCATAATTGTTAGCATATCCCACAATTTATTCTATAAACTATATCATAATTTGACCAAACATTTGGAATCATAAAATGTGAAAACCAAATATTATAAAATCAAATTAAAAAAAAAAAATTTAAACATGTATTATGTTGACATGAGTCTACACCAAAGTATCCATAAAATTGAATATATAACTATAAAAAAAATTAACACTTTTAACGAATATCCTTCAAAACTTAATTTCACCTACTAAATTATAAAAAAACATCATATTGATTGATGATTAAATTGATTAGCTTAAAAACCCATTTTTTGTTAAGCGTGTAAACTCTAATATAAATATCAATGAACTAATGTTGTTTCCATGGTCAAGCTGAAAACAGTTAAAACTTTAAAAGGACTCAAGCCAAAAACAATTAAAACCTGAACAATAACTTTTTTTTAAAGCAGCAAACGAAACGAAATTATTTTTTTTCAAAATTTGATGCATGCTACATATGAAACCCACTTTTTTTTTAATTTTATTAATATGTATGATACTTTTAACCACCAAAAAAAGAACAATAATAAAAGACAAGAAGATGTGATCAAAATAATCCTTCAAAGATTGTTGAGAATTTATGCTATCGATCTGGTATGAATGGGCATTGGTCACGTACCTATCGTAGATTTGAGAATTCGGTGAAACTTTATCAAGTATCCACTAAAAAGAAAGGAAAGAATATGGAAACAAATTTTATATCCCAAAATGATGAAATGGAAGCGAAAAATGAAGATATTCATTATGATACTAAAATTGACCATGCCTACAAAGGTGATAAATTTCATGACCTTAATAATATAACTCACTTAAATGTGGTAGATTTATCAAATAAAACTTAATAAAATATTTACAATAAAACTAGCTCCCTAGATTAAGTCCGATAGTATTGGAATCTAATTAATAAATATATTTTGAAATCCATCAAATATGAGCAATGATTAATAGTTGTAATCTTAACCATGTCTAAGATTTAGTAAATTAAGAATGTTGCAAACCATGTTATATATTGAAACTTTAGTCACGATATTTAAAAATGACATTGATTGTATAAACTTGGGTAGTTGGGGGGGGGGGGAGATCCACCTTAATGAGTTGATCATTTCGATGCAATGAACTTTGAAAAGAAAAAGAAAAAGGTTTGATGGTTATAGGGATGTGAATGCCATTTTACCCTTTTGTTTTTCTATAGATAGGAGGGCAGCTTAATTATATGAATAGATTTATGTTATAGAAAAAGTATATTATTTGTTTTCGGGACAATGAATTGAAAGAAAAGGAAAAGTAAGGACAAAAGTTTTTTAGTTACAACGCTATACTATAAATATAGTTATGCTTTCGGGACAATGAATTGAAAGAAAAGGAAAAGGAGAAAAGTTTTTTAGTTACAACGCTATAAATATAGTTAGAACTTTTGATGAACTCATAACCTTGGTTAATTAATAAACCTGTGTATAAATATGTGAGTATGGAACCCTACATGAAGCACAACACAAGCAAATCAAAAATCAGACTCAGTATATAGCTAAATGACAAGCGTCGTTTTGCCTATCAAAATAAAAATAAACATCTTCAAAAATAAAATAAAAAAAAAGTAGAATAGTGGAAGAGGGTCGATCCACAGGGAGTTTAATGAATTCTTGATTAAATTTTTTGTTCCCGACTCAGGAGCTGAAAGAAAGAGTAAAAAAAAAAAGTTGGCATGATTTGAGAAGTAACAACGAAATAAAACAAACAAGTAAGATTGCAAAGAAAGATGTATTAAAATAGAAGCTATAAAATGAAGAAGATGAAAGATTCAGTTGAATAATCACGAGTATAAGAATCGCCTCGAGCTAGTTTCATCAATCCCACGATCATCGAAAATAGATTTTTGCTCCGGGATTCATGTCGGTTACAATCTACGAGGCCCGACCCATCATAACTTGCTTTTCTCTCATGTAACCGATCTTCCCAAGTCTATCTTCGAAAGTCGATTCTTAAGTAAATCAGCCACATCTATCGCCGTTAAAATACTTAGTTTTAAAACAGGAAAAGCCCCAATCGGAAGTTGTCTCACCGAGAATCGTTTCTAATCTCGCCTTTCCTTAGCAGATCGCCGCTAAGAGTGTTCATAGGAAGTCAAAGTGCCACAGGCCGATCCTTCCTCCCAACTGTATAATTAAACGATTCCAGACCAACGGATCACTTTTGATTTGAAAAACGTTTAAAAGTTTTAGTAAGGCTGATTGCCAAACTATCTAACCAGAAGGACGAAAATGTATCTCGAAGGGATTTAAGCAATATTCAATTCTCATGCATGGAATTCATTCGTACTAGCTCTTAGCTTGAGAAAAATTAGCCAAGCATGATATTGATTATCACGCTTAACATGTTTTGATAATGTAAAAGCATAAAATAAAATAAAATAAAGCAAAAATAAAACAAAAGAAGAAAACTTTATTGAAAATGAAAACAAAGTAGCAACAAGAACTAAAGACAAGAGATGATCCTTAGCCTTACCCAAAGGTGGGTATTTATAGGCTTCAAATTCCCAAAACAACAAGGAAACTAATCAAATTAAAAAGATAATATCCTAAAATTATGAAAATGAAATCCAAAATCCTCTAAATCACGTCAACAGATCAAGCCGAGTTGTTTCCAGAATATTCCCCGTGTTGACTTCTGATCTGCCACGTCAGATCCGTGTCATGCCCTGCATCGTGCCCACGTCTCCAGCCATGGAAAAATAAAAAGAAAGAAAAAACTACAGATTACGTCCTTTTGTTGCCATTTCCAGTATTGCGTTCACTACACAAGAAATAAATTAAATTCAACCAATTAAGTAGTGAAAAGTTCACAAGACAAAGGAATTAGCGAGCAAAAAGTGTCAAATATAAGAGTACATCAAATTCCCCCTCACTTGTCTCATACTTGCCCTCAAGTATGTTTGAAATAAATTAACCAAAAGCTTAATCATCTTTCTCCTAAACCGTTACAAGTCCAAGCAAAGTTATGAGAGTTCAGGTGCACAAAAATGACGCAAATAAAGCATGAACCAAAACAAATAGGTGCAAGCAAGAACAATCATTCAACCTTACCATTGTATATCAATTATCAATCTAATTCTAACCTAAGCTTAATTCTTACCAAGATGCACTCAAATCACTCAAAGTGTTTCGGGTGTAGAAAGCAAATTCACTCAAAGTCAAAATTTGAATAAGGGTCTTCATAGGCTTGTGGTAAGATCAATTCTCCACTACTTTAAAGAAATGAGATGCAAAAATCATTAGGACTTTTAATAAAGGGTGTAATAAGGCTTAGGTAAAGGTGGGGAATAAGGTTAAAATGAGGCCTAAGAAAATCAAGACAAGAGTTTCCCAACAAGTAACTAAATCGTGTCCACAACCTTAGAAAACATAGGCAACAAGAATAAGCAAACTAAACAAAGGTAGCTACAATGAACAAATCATCAAACTTTTCTTCTTCTTTTTTTGTCTTTTTTTTTCTGCCCTTTTTTTTCTCCCTTTTTTTTTACCTCACTAAAAGGCCTACCCTTTCTTTTTCCCTAATGAACCAAGTTGAAGCCTAATCCCATGTTTTTTTTCACCAAGATTTTAAACTTGAGCCTTTTCATTTATCCCTCTCTTTCACCTTTGACAAAACAAAAGGGTGAATCCTAATTCCTAAATCATATTAATGCATCAAATTCTAATGTAATCTCAAAATGCATACAAGCCACAAGTTCTAGATTCCAATGTCCAAATTGGCACTCTGGGGCAAGAAAAAGAGCATAAAAATATAGTCATACATGCTAAAGGCTCAAGTTCTCACAAAATGGGCTAATTAATTAATAGGTGAGAAATTCAACTAACAACATCAAGACAAATTGCAAGGGTTGTCAAATTGGACTTATTCATATCATTCGATTATCAAGCATGCTAGAATTCAAGTATCTTTATGAACAAAAATAATCATAACATGCTTAGCGGCAAGCAACGGCAAAGGAGTTGTTCTTCTAATCAATTCAAACAAACATATCATCAAACAAATATGACAAGTAAGGCGAAATTAATGTCATCCTTTACCCTCCCCCTTACTTCATCATATTGCCCCCATACGGAAAAAATAAAGTACATTTAAGAACAAAGAAGGGTAAAGGGTACTCCCCGTGATCAATGACGACCGCGGTCGTTGGGGCAAAGGAATCAGAGTATTTTCGTGATGTTCTCTTCGAGGGCCTGGAGGGGTCTGAACAAACGAAAAATAAAAGAGTGAAAATTAAAATTGACGAAAAGTAAACAAATGGGTTGCCTCCCATTTAGCGTTTTGTTTAACATCGTTAAGTTCGACATTTTCCTGTTAGATTTTTGGCTCTTCCAAACCAATTTCTTCAATCAGTCCGATTGGTGTGCTCTCGAAGACAGGTTTTAGCCGCTGTCCATTAACTTTAAACCATGCACCCAAGCTATCCTCAATTTCCATGGCTCCATGAGGAAAAACATTGATTACGGTAAATGGTCCACTCCACTTAGACTTAAGTTTTCCTGCAAAAATTTTTAATTTTGAGCTAAATAGGAGAACTTTCTGCCCAACGAAAAAATATTTAAATGAAATGCGCTTGTCATGAAATACTTTTGTTCACTCTTTATAATGTTGTGCGCTATCGTAAGCATTTCGGAGAATCTCCTCAAGCTCTTGGATATGAAGTTTCCGTGCTTCGCCAACAGCGTTCATCTCTATATTACATTCCTTCACCACCCAAAATGCCCTATGCTCGAGTTCGACAGGCAAGTGGCAAGGTTTGCCGAAAATAAGTCGGTAAGGTGACATATTGATAGGTCCTTTGTAGGCCGTGCGATATGCCCACAACGCATCAACTAACTTCAAGCTCCAATCCTTCCAATTTGGTTTAACGATCTTCTCTAGGATTGACTTGATTTCTCGATTTGAAACCTCTGCTTGTCCATTGGTTTGAGGATGATAAGCTGTCACTATTCACTGAATCATGCCATATTTCTTCATCAAAGCTTCGACGACTTGGTTAACGAAATGTGTTCCTCTGTCGCAAATGATCGCTCTCAAAGTTCCAAATCTAGAGAAAATAAAATCACGCAAAAAATTAGTTGTGGTTTTTGCATCATTTTCTCGGGTGGGTTTCGCCTTTACCCATTTCGGAACGTAATCAACAGCCAAAATAATGTATAAATTTCCAAATGATAAGGTAAATGGCCCCATATAATCGAGCCCCCACACATTGAAAATTTCACAGATGAGTATAGGATTTAACAGCATCTCACTCATTTGGCTTAGGTTTCCGACTCTTTGGCGCCTATCACATGCTTTGCAAAAGTCGTAAGTGTCTTTAAACAAGGTTGGCCAATAAAATTCGCACTCAATAATTTTGTGTACGGTTCGTTTAGGGCCAAAATGTCCACCGCAAGCGTAGGAATGACAAAACTCAAGTATGGATTACCTTGCTGTTAATTACGCATCGTCGGACGATTTGATCCGAGTAATTTTTCCATAAATATGGATCGTCCCAAATGTAGTATCGAGATTCTCTTTTTATGCGTTTGATCTCGGATCGAGATAGATTGTTTAAAAATTTACCCGTAGCTAGAAAATTCGCCAAATCAGTGAACCATGGGAATGATACGTGTGCTTCCATCAAGGTTTCGTCCGGAAATTATTCTCGTAGGAGAGGTTCGACCGATGAAGTAGGCAAATGGCTTAGGTGGTCAGCCACTGAGTTTTCGCTTCCTTTTTTATCCTTGATTTCAAGTTCGAACTCCTGTACTAAGAGAATCCATCGTATCAACCTCAGCTTTGCTTCTTTTTTGTTTATCAAGTATTTCAGCGCTGCATGGTCGGAAAAAACAAAAATTTTAGTTCCTAATAAATAAGAACAAAATTTTTCTAATGTAAAAATGACAACAACTAGCTCTTTTTTTGTTGTCGAGTAGTTGCGTTGAGCCGAGTCGAGAGTCCTGGAGGCATTGGCTATCACGTGTGGTCCTTCTTTACTCCTTTGGCTGAGAACGGCTCCCACACTAAGGTCAGATGTGTTATACATAATCTCAAATGGTAAAGTCTAATCTGGTGGTTGTACGATTGGTGCGGATATAAGCCTTCCCTTAAGCTCATCGAACGAATCTTTGCAAGACTGATCCAAAACAAAATTCACGTCCTTTTGTAGCAATCAGCAAAGAGGTTGCGCCAACTTAGAGAAGTCCTTTATGAACCGTCGGTAGAAACCTGCACGGCCAAGAAAACTACGAATTTCCCTCACTGAAGTGAGGTATGGAAGTGAGCGAATTACATCAACCTTTCCCTTATTAATGGCAATTCTTTGGGCTGAAACCACATGACCGAGTACCAATCCTTTACTTACCATGAAATGGCATTTCTCGTAGTTTAAAACCAATTTAAATTCAATGCATCAATTAAGAACATAAGAAAGATTGGAAAGGCATTGAGAGAATGAATTACCGTAAATAGTAAAATCATCCATAAATACCTCTATTCCTCGCTCGATGTGATCAGAGAAAATGCTTAACATGCATCATTGGAATGTGGCCGGAGCATTGCAAAGACTAAAAGGCATTCTCCTATAGGCAAAAGTTCTGAAAAGGCAAGTGAATGTTGTTTTTTCTTGGTCTTCGAGTGCCACCGGAACCTAAAAAATCCAGAAAATCCATCAAGACAGCAGTAATGTGATTTTTCGGCAAATCTTTCGATCATTTGATCGATAAATGGTAAAGGAAAATGGTCCTTTTGGGTTTGTGAGTTGAGTTTCCTATAATCGATACATATTCTCTAACCATTCTGTATTCTCTTCGGGATCATTTCTCCTTCGGCATTTTCGACCACTGTGATTCTAGTCTTCTTGGCACAACATGGACTGGACTTACCCATTTGCTATCGGAAATGGGGTAGATAATGTTAGCATCTAGAAATTTTTGAATCTCCCTCTTCACAACCTCCATCATTGGTAGGTTTAAACGTCGCTGGCCTTCTCTCATTGGTTTTGCATTCTCCTCTGCTTTAATTTTATGCATGCAAGTGGATGGACTTAAGCCTTGGATATCAGCTAATGTCCATCCAATTGCCTTTTTATAAGTGCACAAAATAGTAATCAATTCTTCCTCTTCCTGCTGTGATAATTCACTTGAAATGATAATTGGCAAGGTTCGGTTATCGCCCAAAAATTCGTATTTGAGATGCGATAGAAGTTGCTACAATTCTAGTTGTGGCGCCTGAAAAATTGAGGAAAGGGGTTTAGATTGACATGGAATTAATCAAAATTAGAAATGAAGGAAAGAGTTTAAATGATTTCACTTTTATCGTCGAGATCCTCCAATTCCCTACAAAAATCATAAAACAAATTAGTTTCGATAAAATCATCGACTAACGGATCTATAATGTCAATGAAATTTAAACTTGTGATGGAATCAAGATACTTTATAGCTTTGTACACATCGAATTTAACAACTTCCCCATCAAATTCCATGGTTAAGATGCCGTTACGGACACTGATTTTTGTATGCGCTGTTGACGAGAAAGGGTGCCCAAGCAAGATTTCTGATTCGTTGTTGCTGTGGTCATTTTCCATGTCAATAATGTAAAAATTAGCGGGGCAAATGAGATCGTTTACCTTTACCAACATGTTTTCTAGTACCCCTTCGGGGTAGATAACTGGCCGACCAGCTAATTGAGTCGTCACTCGCATCTCCTTTAATGGTTCTGTTGAAATTTTGTTGTTGACGCTTAGCGGCATGACATTAATAGATGAGCCTAGATCGCACATCGCCCTTTTTATTCTGACTTTTCTGATTTTGCATGAAATTACGAACATCCTTTGGTTCTTGTATTTCGGTGGTAGGCGTCTTTGAAAAACGGCCGAAATATTCTCGCTGAGGTTAACTCTTTCATTGTCGGACAACCGCCTTCGATTTGTGCATAAGTCCTTCAAAAACTTCACATATTTTGGCACCTTCTGAATGGCATCAAGGAGTGGAATATTGATTTCCACTTTTTTGAATATATTCAAAATTTCCTTCTCCTCTTCCTTTTTGTCACGCCTTGCAAGCCTTCCTGGAAAGGGAGGAGGAGTCTCGCAAGTAGAAAAAGAAAGATTAGGAATGACTTTACCTGAGGTAGGCGAGGATTTTCCTACTTGACCCTTCAAAGAAGTGTCTTCTTTGTCTTTGTTAGTTTTCTCAGGCTCCTTTGTCAGCTCTAGTGAAATTACAGTACAACTTCGTAAAGTAATCGTGCTCATATTTTCCCTCAGATTTGTTTCGATTTGAGAGGGCAATCGTCCTTGAGACTCTAGGAGACCAACGGTTTGGGCTAGTTGGCTTATTTATTTGTCAATTTCTTAGAGATGGGATTGTGTTTGGGTTTGGAATTTCTCTTGTGAAATAGCCAACTTTTCAACAATGGTCTCAAGAGAGGTTTTTTCTGGTGATTGATTTGCAAAGGGAGATGGTCTCGATTGGTAATTTTGGTTTTTGTTTCTATAGCTCATATTTGGGTGATCTCTCCAACCAGGATTGAAAGTGTTACCGTAGGGATTGTATGGCCTTTGAGAAGGTCTTGGGAAATTATTTATGGCATTGACTTGGGTGCCTGACTCATCTTGTAGCATTGGACATGAATCGGTTGGGTGGTTTGGCATCGTGCAGATTCCATAAATCTTCGCGGCTCCCATCTTACCCGTAACAAGAGAGTTGACAATATTAGTCAACTTGTCTATTTTATTTCCAAAGAAACAGTACTTACTTTGTGAACCCGTCGGCTAGGTTCACTTGAAGAGCCGAACTGTTGCAAGTTTGCGGCCATAGTAGAGATTAGAGTTCTCGCATTTTCTGGCATCATATTGATGAGTGCACCACCACTTGCAGCATCCACCATCTTTTTGTCCATCGGAAGCATCCCTTCGTAGAGATACTGAAGGAGGGTCTGCTCGGATAGGCCATGCTGTGGGGAACTTGTGCATAACTTTTTGAACCTCTCCCAGTAGTCATAGAGAGATTCATCGATCCTTTGTTGGATTCCCAAAATGCTTTACCTAATCTCACTCACCTTTGCCGCTGGAAAGTACCTATCAAGGAAAACATGAGATAGTTCAGCCCATGTGGTTATTAAGTTAGGCGGAAGGTAAAATAACCATTCCTTAGCCATTCCGGCTAAGGAAAAAGGAAATGCCCTTAGTTTGATTTGGTCTTCTGAGACTCCTTGTGGCTTTATGCTACTACACACTATGTGGAATTCGATGAGATGTTTCTGTGGACTTTAGCTAGGGAGACCATTGAATGTAGAGAGGAGATGAATTAACCCCGTTTTGAGTTGAAAAGGGGTGGTGCCTTGAGGAAAGGTAATGCAGAGCAGTTGTTGTACGGCGGGGGCAGCGGCAAGCTCTCTAATGGTTTGGTTCTCCATTGGCTCCGGTTCAAACGTGGGATTTGTAATTGGAGTAGTAGCGTTGGAAGATGGTCTTTCATTGGGAGTTAGTTCGGGTTTACGTGGTGGCATCGCAGAAGTGGACTCCAGATTGGATTGTCGTTCTCTTTGCTCTTGCTGCTTCTTTCATCGAAGCGTTTGAACGTGGTTTCTATGAGCGCTTGCTTCAATTTCTGGATTATATTGAACTAGAGTCCTCGGGTTTCTCCTGGTCATAAAAATCAAACAAAATAATCAATAATTGTCAAAAATAAAACTCCCCAACAACGACGCCAAATTTGACAAACATCGTTTTGCCTATCAAAATAAAATAAATGATAAACAATAAATTATACATGTTTTTACCTCATGCTGAGCCCAATTTTTGGATGAATTAACCCTTGATTTGTGTAAACTGATGCTCTTAAACCTTTAATTTCATGTTTTATATTCAGGTGAGCATAGGGAAGTGAAAAGAACAAGAAACAGGCCGAAAACGGAAAAAAATGAGCCAAAGTATGAAAACAACAAGGCTTAGAGGATAGCCACACGGCCGTGTGACATGGTCGTGCCACTTTGAGCATAAACACGGCCCAACCCCAACTTACATGGCCCAACCACACGGCCATGCCACCTTAACAAGCCCGAGCACGGCATGGGCCTTAATCCACACGAGCGTGGCACACGGGCGTGTCCCTGTCATGAGGAAGTTAAATTTCACTCAGAAAAGGATGCTTAGAGGCTAAAAAAGGCATTCCAAAGCTCTATATAAAGGCCCTAGGAGGCAACTTCAAAGGTGTGCTTTTTCTCCCACAAAAGAGTGCCTTATTTTTGCCAACACGGAAGCAACAAATTACTCCAAGGGAAGCCGATTGATCCATTTCAGAAGCTGACGTCTGCCTCAAGACTAAAAGATCTCCCTTCAATTACCTCCAAGGGTTTTTGAGTTCTTTATGTTTTGTTATTTTATTTCTTCTGAGATTTTTTATTTTATAATCATGAACAAAATCCCCCAAATACTTGAGGGGGATGAAACCTAAGACAGATCTTGTTATTATTTTCTCTTGAATTATATGATAAATATTTGATTTGTTCTTAATTCTGTTTTTAACTCTTAAATTGATATTTCCGGGATATTGATTTAAGTCGAATGTGCTTATGTAGAGGAGCAAAAGTCCCTACATAGGAGTAGATCCAACATAATTAAGCGGAGTTGATCGCAATCCTAGAGATAAGATAATAAAAATCTACTGGATTAGGGTCAAACCTAATAAGGGAATCCATAGATCGAGTTAAAGCAACACTAGGGGTTTTAATTAGAAAGAGATTTCAATTAATCAACCTAGGGTTAGTTGTTTTTAGTCTCGACAGAGATATTAACATAAGTTGGGGATTTCTACGGATCAAGTCAAGTGAATAAATCGTCTAGTTCAAGAGTTGATAACAAGTGAAGTTTAGGTGGATTCTCCCTTGAGTATTGTCCAAATCAATCAGTTTTCCCAAGAGTTTTTCCCCAATTCAATTTTTGTGCATTCTTAGCTTAGTCTAATAATTAGTTTAGTTTAATAAAAATCCCCTTTTATTTCTAGGTTAAATAATAGAAAGAAAGTTAATATTAGTACTTTTGGTTCTCTTGGGTACGATATCTCGGTCTTGCCATAACTATACTACTTTTGATAGGTGCGCTTGCCTTAAATCATGATAATAGTTAGTTTTTGGTGTGATCATTTGTTATAAATTTTATTACTTCATATCGCGAATATCAAGTTTTTGGCGCCGTTGCCGGGGAACTTAGATATTAGGAACACTCGATTTTTATTGCTTTAGCCATTACTATTTATATTTATATAAATTTTTTATTTCTCTTTTTATTTGTTTTAATTATTTATTTTTATTTGCTTTTTCCCTTCCAGGTATCTCTAGTTTATGACTAGAAGATACCTAGGAGGACCATTACTTTTTGACGAAGATTTAGAAGCTACAGTTCGTAAAAATCGTGAAAAGATCCAACGAAGCCTACATTGTCCAGAACAAGGACAAGAGGAAGAACCAGAACCTACTGAAGAGATGGAGGCAAATCAGGACAATCTACCACCTCCCGCGATAGTCGCAGAACCGGTGAACCAAAATAATGCTCCTCGTACTATGTATGATTATGCTAAACCTAATTTGGCAGGTACTGAATCTAGTATTGTTAGGCCTACTATTGCTGCAAATAATTTTGAATTAAAACCTAACACTATTCAGATGATTCAGCAATTTGTTCAGTTTGATGGTTTACAGGATGAGGATCCCAACTCACACTTAGCCAATTTCTTGGAATTTTGTGACACTTTTAAAATCAATGGTGTTTCTGATAATGCCATTCGCCTCCAACTATTTCCTTTTTCTTTAAGGAATAAAGCTAAACAATGGTTATATTCTCTACCACGAGGCTCAATCACTACATGGGAACAGATGATCGAAAAATTTCTACTTAAGTATTTTCCTCCAGCTAAAATGGCAAAATTAAGGAATGATATCTCTTCTTTTGTGTAGATGGATTTAGAGACACTTTACGAAGCATGGGAGAGATACAAAGATCTCTTGAGAAGGTGCCCTCACCATGGGTTACCTCTGTGGTTACAAGTTCAAACCTTTCACAATGGTTTGAATCCCTCAACAAGGCAGATGATCGATGCAACCACCGGAGGAACAATCAACAACAAAACACCCGAAGCAGCCTACGAATTTATAAAAGAGATGTCAATGAATAACTATCAGTGGCAAGTCATGCAAACAAAGCCACAGAAAGCTGCAGGAGTTTTTAATATTGATGCCGTGACCATGCTTTCTAATCAAATAGAACTTTTAAATAAAAAGATTGATAATTTTTTTGGTTCTACGCAGGCACACCTAGTGATGCAGTGTGACGCAATTCAGGGAAACATGCACAATCTAGATTACTCCTCCTATGGACATGGCATGGAAACCGAGCAAGCCAACTATATGGGTAACAATTCTAGATCTCAAAATAACCCTTATAGTAACACTTACAATGTAGGTTGGCGGAACCACCCTAACTTCTAATGGGGAGGATAAGGAAATCAAAGACAACCACCTCCTCCGGGATTCCAACAGCCACTATTCCAACAAGAGAATAAGCCGAACCTTGAAGAGATGCTCACAAAATTTATCACCGTGTCAGAAACTTGTTTCCAAAACATTGAAACGGCACTGAAGAATGAGCAAGCATCCATTCAAGGACTCGAAACACAAATAGGCCAGCTCGCTAAGTTAATTTCTGAAAGACCACAAGGTGGACTACCAAGTAATACTGAGATTAACCCTAAGGAGCAAATCAATGTCGTGAGTAAAATAGATGAGGAAGGGCTTACCAAAACCAACCCAGAGCCATGTAAGGAGAATGAGGTAAGTAAATGTAAGGCCGGAGTAAGTAATAATGAGCCAGTCATCAAGGAATATAAATCTCGTATACCATACCCAAACACTTTAAAGAAAGACCGCACAAATGAGCAATTTGGTAAGTTTCTTAAACTCTTAAAGAAATTACATATCAGCTTACCGTTTATTGAAGCTCTTTCGCAGATGCCAAATGTTGTTAAGTGTTTAAGAGAGGTATTGGCAAACAAGCAGAGGCTAGATGAGAAATCTCATGAGGAGCTGAATGCAGTATGCTCAGCAATTTTACAGAATAAGCTACCCAACAAACTAAAAGATCCAGGGAGTTTTACTATTCCTTGTTTACTTGGTAGCTTAGACGCCAAAAACGCTTTAGCAAATATCATGTCTTATAAACTGTTTAAACAACTAGGTCTTGGAAAACCTAAACAAACTAAGATGAGCATCCAATTAACTGATAAGACCATTAGATTTCCAAGGGGAATAATTGAAGATGTTCTTGTAAAAATTGATAAATTTATATTCCCAGTTGAATTTGTTGTTTTAGACATTGATGAGAATAGTAATGTACCCTTAATTCTAGGGCGTCCCTTTTTAGCAACTGCCAGAACAATAATTGATGTAGGAACAGGTGAACTTACACTACGTGTAGGTGATGACAAAGTCACTTTACAAGCTCAAAACTCGATTAAGACTGTTGATAATAATATAGTTACGAGCCCTTGTAAAAACACTAAACTCACCACCCAACCTTCTATGCAGGATAAACTCTACATAAAAGCAATCCAACCACAGACAAGTCCATCCAAGGGTGACGCACCTGAAAAGTGAATGCTTCAGATCGAGGAACTAGATGAGTGGCTGAACTATCATGAAAAGCCCAAAATATGCCACACCAACCCAGAGCATCACCGAGATGACCCCCAGGTAAAAACGAATCAAATCAAGGTAAGGGATAAGGTAATCTTAGGGGAAGGTGATCCTCGAATCTCGAATTCAAAAGAACATACAAGTGACATACCTTATTTCACGGTAATGAAAATCTTCCCCTATGGTACAGTCGAGATAAAACACGAGTCACTTGGCACTTTTAAGGTAAACGGTCATTGGCTTAAACATTATAAATGTGAGGATTTCAGGAATAATAGGGAGGAGCTTTAGCTCCACGAGCCCTCGTAATGACACACGCAAGTAGAGTCGAGCTTAGACTCTAAATAAGTGCTTCTCGGGAGGCAACCCGAGTACTGACTTAGTAAATTCTCTTATTTCAGCTTTCTAATACATCGACTAACCCTTTGAATGCAGGTTTTTTGAGCCACACAGCCATGCCCACGGGCATGCCTAAGGTCGTGTGACATCATGAATAGAGACACGGGCTGCGACACTAAGCCACATCCGTGGGATATGGCCGTGACCAAGCCTGACAAATCGACACGGGCATGTAACACGCCTGTGTCTCAAACCGTGGCCAAACCTGTTAATCCAACATGGGCGTGCGACACGCCTGTGCCCCTAGACTGTGGTCGACACTGTCAAATTACACACAGGCGTAGTAGACTTAACACGGGCGTGAGAGAAGAGAACATCGAAGGACACGGCCGTTCGACACGACCGTGTGTCCCAACATGCCCTAGGAACACGGGCATGTGTTACGAAACCGGCACGCCAAAACCCCTAATTTTTGAACCACACAACTACCCCCGAGTCACACGGGCGTGTGCCAAGCCCGTGTGACCCAAAAATCTATATGAACAGCCCACTATTCATCTTCTTCTTTCCTTAAACCCTAACAATCTCTCAACCCAGCTCCCATACCCACCATTTCTAGTGTCGCCGCTGGCCTCCACAGCACCACCACGCCCGTGCAACATCGCCAGACCGTGTTCCACCCTATAACCACTCACTCGGTTCCCTTTTTCTTATTTTTTTCTCTTCATTTTAATGTCTTATATCTATTTTATTTGTTTATTTTCTCATTCATTTAGATATTTACTTTATTGTTGATAAGAAATTCATTCATTTAGCATGATAATTCTAGGTTTTTCATAATGCCATTTAGACCCATCCTTTGGCTGCCACTTTTACTTATCTAGAGTAATATTCACATAGTATAAATTGATACCCATGCCCCCATCATTTGATACTATGCTAGGATAAGTAGAATATATTGATTAGGTTACTGAAATCAACATTTCAATACAATATGTTCATATTTTGCTTAAATTACCGTTTAATCTTAAGAACTTATTAATATTCATATTTTAGTTTCAATTTTTAGGACTAATGCATATCTTTTTGTTTTTAGGAATAATGTCATCGTCACGCGGAAAGAAAGCTATCGTCCCTACTTCAGAGAAGTGAAAGGGGCCTAGTGGTTCCTCGTCGAGACCCACTATTGAAGTCCGATATCCTTTTATTTAGTTCCTGCAGAACTCCCAAGAGGAGTTATTTCAGATTCTGCGAGCACGACCTCTAAGAGCGGGGAGATGCATCGACTGGGTTGCCTTAGAGCAGGTCCACCTAGCTGATAAGGTTTGGGCCTTGCTAACGGCAGACCCGTGGGAGCAGCTCTTCCAGATCATGGAGCCCACCTATTTTGAACTAACTCTAGAGTTCTACTCCACATTTCATCTTCAGACGGTGATGAGCCGACATGACGATCCTAGGACGATCAAATTTCGTCTAGGGGGCCTCGTTCGTCAGCTTAGTGTACCAAAGTTCGGTATAGCTCTAAGAGGACCTTTCCAAACTCCACCGCCACATCCATCTATCACCATCTAAGTGTTGGGAGGCCCTAGTCCCTGCATCATCTACATACGACCCTAGTCGCTCCAAGGCGACAGCCTTCGCCCCATCTTTGAGGTACTTGCATGCCCTCCTCGCACACACATTGACGGGTAGATGCGAAAGTACCGGCATCGTCAACACCCACGACACCTACTTTTTATGGAGCATGGCACACATTCATGTGATCGACCTCGCCTACTTCGTCGCTCATGCCATCCAGCACCAGACCGAGAGGCATCGGAGAGGTGTAATCTCTATGGGCCCATACATCACGCGGTTGGCCCGTTACTTCGGCCTACTCAATACCGCGGCCCAGACATCCTCATATACACTAGTCAGCCAGATGTCCCCACAGGGCATCCAAACTATGCTACACATGAGGATGATCCAGCGCCAACGTGGGACCGATCCTCCTCAGTACCAGTTAGCTCATTCTGCCGAGCAAGAAGACCCCGTGGACATTACTGATGAGTCCCACCACCCGAGGAGGCACCTACTGAGCCACCACCCCCTCGTCGCCCAGTTCATGCAGCAGCTTCATATGCTGACATATCCGAGTGCCTCACACAATTTGAGTAACTGTGCTTCCAACGTTTCGATCACATCGACACTACTCTGCAACAGAAATGCCAGCATCTACACATCGCACCACTATCCCCACCTCGTGACCCATCTGAGGATTAGGACTTCTGAATCCTCTTTTCTTCTCTTTTATTTTCCTTTTTGTTTTTCCATTCTATTTTATTTTACCTTTTTCATTATTTGAATTTTAGTATTTTTAGAACTTAGTTTATTTTATTTCAATTATTTCATATCGGCTATCCCCTAACAAACATATTCTATTAGTCCAAATTCGCCAAAACTAATAAATGCCTTCGCAATTTCAAAGGAGCTCTACAACTCAAGTCCATATGTAATGGGAAAACCCTGCCACAACTACCAGCTCTTACAATTCCAATATCCGTCTCTACAAATTCATCCAATATTCAAGGAGTTTCAATTCTCTCCCTATCTTATGATATTATGCTTCTATTGCTACTAATGTATCTTTGTACATTGAGGGCAATGTACATCTCAAGTGTGGGGGGGAAACTTACTTTCAGTCATTGTATTCTCTTTGAAATCCCGCATTCTCTTTGAAACCCCTGAAAATTTTTAAAACTAACATTTTGCATTGTTCTCAAAAAAAATTTTGAATTCCCACTTTCACTCTCTGCATTATCCTCAATCTCCTGCTAGGAATTAATTCTGATTGATTTATGATTTTTATTGATGTGTTGAGAACTAAGACATAGGTGCTTATGCTTTGATTATTCAAACTTTAAGACATTAGGGAATCAAGCATGATAAGTTGAAATTTTGAGAATTTAAATTTTTTCTAGGTTATTTTCTCTAATTTTAAGTGTTATCTTGATATTTGAAATTCGCAGGTGTAACACCCCTTAACCCGTATCCGTCGCCAGAATAGGTCACAAGGCATTACAAAACCAAACTCAACATTAGAACATCTCACATCCTATTTAAAAAAACGTAATTAAATTATAAAACACATCTCGTCAAAATTCTTTTTAATTCATTCAGTATCCTAATACAATAAACAAAAATGCAATCATAAATTACACAAGTAAATATTTGTGCTTACTTAAAATTTGGGTCAATACCCTGTTCGGCAATCATACCAAGATATTTATAATTATTCGATCTTAACATAATTTGATGCCAAAACTATCATCAACCTATAATCCATAAATTCATATACTAGTATATGCGTGTATATATATAGCTAAGATTTCATAAACTATTAAATACCATACTAACATGAGTGTTACTATTTATTTGGTCAAAATTTCACCTTTAGCCGAATATCCATAAGCATATGACCAAATCATTTCAATTACCAACTCATTCAACACAGAAGTTATGCATATGTATATATATACCTATGCACATGACAAATGAGCCTTGTATTGATATTTACCTACTTCTAATATTATCAAATGGTCTACTTAACAAAAATACATATTACCAACCACCATTGTCTATTTTACCAAGCACTACCATATATGCCAACAAAACTTCATATATAAATATGCCTATCATGGCCTATTTATCAACCCTTGTTCGTGTAACATGGATATAGACCAAAACTATAATTCA
The DNA here is from genome assembly GCA_020496765.1 of Gossypium stocksii. Classification (NCBI taxonomy): domain Eukaryota; kingdom Viridiplantae; phylum Streptophyta; class Magnoliopsida; order Malvales; family Malvaceae; genus Gossypium; species Gossypium stocksii. The sequence goes on along the minus strand of CM035628.1, from coordinate 42,378,166 downwards.
AGTTACGAAACAACCACATTCCATTACAAAGATACTCATTACTACTAATACAAGTATTATATACCTCAAAATCATTTTGTAAGCCATTTTCGCATGGCATTATATACACAACATTCAAAAGACATTATAAACCCACTAGTCCAAACTATACATGCCATAAGTTCAGATTAAGTAACATATATATATATACCGAAAACAAAAGATAGTGTGATGAGTCTTCTGTCGGTCCCTGATCTGGTAGCTAACCGTAAAAGTCTATAAAACATAGAAATATAATATTCAAAGTAAGTTTACAAACTTAGTAAGTCATTAGCTAATCCGAGTAGTAAAATAACCATATGAATCTATATCCCACTCAATATCAATAAGCCGAATACTTAATCTATATTTTAACATATTATAAGCCATCTCATATAAAAGCTACCAAGTACACATAATCTCCATTAAAGAATAAAGCAATTGTTCATATTCACATAGCATTGTATAACCTATTATAAACTTACCCATACTAGCCAAGCTAACTATTCAACCTTGGTTACCAAATATCAATCATATGTACCTTCATAGCAAAATGTTTCAATATTCAAATGACATTACACATATTCATACTTATAAGGTCGAATATATTATAAAATAACTTAATTCAAATTCACTTGCATATTCCTTTCTTTCTACTTTAATCCTTATAAATATAATGAAAAGATTAAATCACCGGCAATAAGCCTGCTAGGCATAAGCCTGAATTTAAACACTGGCACAAAGCCTGCTAGACAAGAAGTTTGATAATTATTCACTGGCACTTAGCCTGATGGGCGTAAAACCCGATTACGTTCACTGGCATTAAGCCTGCTAGGCACAAAGCTCGATTTTTGTTCACCAGCATTTAGCCTGCTAAGCACAAAGCTCGATTTTTGTTACATCTTAAAAATTCATACTCTCACATCTTAAGATCATTTGCACATATATATTTTTCTTTACTAAAGTACAAAATTCATATGTCAAATACCACTAAACCCCATTACCAAACAATTCTCCAAACAATTTTACATGGAATCAATATAAACATACCTTTGCCAAATCATTGCTGTAACACCCCAAACCTGGCCCAGACGTTATGCCCATGTTCGGTGTGCTACATTACCTAGACCGTCCTATGCCTCTTATTTACTAAGTCCGTTGGTGAGTTTTGAAAAGCAATACTTGATTTTGGAAATCCCTGAATTAAAGGTTAATTGACTTAATCTCTATTCCATTTGTTAGGTGATTCATTTTAGCCTTCTTATCTTACTTAGCCTTTTGTATTGACAGGTTGGTTAAGAAAACGTTTATTTAGTTTCCAAAAACATGTGTATTTTTCTTAGTTGAAGTAAAGCATTTGAAAGCCCCAATTAAAACAATTATAGTGGCCTTATTACAACCCATAACAGAATCAAAAGTAAATCTGATAATGAAAAAAAATATAAAGTAGTAAAACTAGTTTCAAAACCGTGCTCAGTCCTTGTGGCCACTCTGAATCCCTCCTAGCATCCAAGTCGCGATCTAAGGCTCACCTGCAAGGATGGAGAAGAAAGGGTGAGTTTGGGAAAACTCAGTGTGTGAAAAACCCATCCAAAGCCCAAATTGGCTCGAGCCCACTAGGCCTAAGCCCTAACCAGTCTCAGTCAAATTCTGGGCCGAAGCCCTATTCAAATTACAGATACTGGGCCAAAGCCCTAAAACAGATACTGGGCCGAAGCCCTATTCAGATAACAGTTTGGCCCATAGGCCCATAACAGTATAGTACAGTATAACAGTATGAATACAACCCAATTGGGGAGACTACTCAACCCACCAACCACTACACACCACCCGTACCAGCCAACACACCATGTGGGGAATAACTCGACCCACCCAGTCCACACACCATAGTTGCAGCATGGCTGCTCAGATAAACAGTATACGAGGCAAAGCCCCTTTCAGAAACAGTACGAGGCATAGCCCCTTTTAGTAATGTGGCAGTGCCACTCACACTTCCTCCAATAATAAACCCATCCCACGCATCAAACATACATATATCATGGTATGCAGTAACAAATACAGTCATGTCATCAGTACAGTCGATTCTATCCCTAAGGGTATAATGGTAATTTTCCACCTAGGGGCAAATCAGTAATTTCTCACCCTAAGGGTATTTCAGTAATTTTGCTATCTTAGTACAGTTTTTATGATTATTACAGCCTTTACTATTTCAGTGGTCGTTACAGAATCTCATTTAAGCCAGTTTATCAGTTTTAGCCTTTAGGCCCTAAAACCCCTAATGGTCATACCATGCCAATTAGCCTATTAGGCCCACTTAAGCCTTAATTCTTTAATCCATTACTCGTTTTAACAGTTTTTACAGCTATAGTCCATATTATTACCATTAAACCTATTCTTATCCCAAATGGGCCCAAAAGCCCATTGGGCCCATATTCGGCCCACCGAGGCCCAACTTACCGTAGCGCCTAAAATTTCACGGTTAGCTCTCCTTTCTGTGCCGGTTTCAAATCCAATGTTTTCCTACCAACTTGAGAGCGTTCGCACGCTCACAAGCCCTCGAAATGCCAGATCTTCGGCATTTTAGCTTTTTGGCATTTGCCAAATTAAACAATAAAGGGGTTCAGAACACACACCTGTTTTGTGATTCTACCAACGAAATCCTCCACATGCTAACTCCTATAATCTATTTCCTAATAGATTAGCCAATAGATCCACAAAAATCACTGTAAAAAGTTCCTCACCATAATCGGCCAATACCTCTAATGGCCTAAAAATCTTACCTTTGCCGATTTAGATCCCTTTAGATCTAGATCTGATGATTTCGATGCCTTCACTACCTCACTTGCTCACCTTCTTCGCTAACTACCACTCAAAAAGAACCAAAATACAATTTCGAATTACTACTAGATTAAATCGACAACCTCCCTAACTTTAAGGACTTTTGGCTATTCCAAAGTATGAAATATCTTAAGGATTTGAGTAGTTAACCACTTACCACAGCTTTTATCTTGATTCTAACTCAGTTCTGAAGTAGGTCTATCTCCTACGCGCTAGCAGAACCTTGAATCTTTGAGATCTAAGGTTTCGGCTAAAGCTTCTAAGACAATGGCAATTTTAGCTTTTAGACTAATAAGAAGGTGACGTTTTGGGCTATAGATTAGGGTGATGGTGTTGACAAGGATAGGGATTGAAGGGATGCATCAATCGACCACCACAGATGAAGAGAATAGGGGCAATTTGGCTTAAAAGAAATCGACAGAAAAAGGTAGTTTTCGGGATTCTTGCACTTTGCACAATCGGCTATGGGTGCTTTTAAGAGGGATAGGATCGAAAGAAAGAATAAATCTAAGTAGGAAGGATGTTCGAATAAGGAGAAGATCAACAGAGTGAAAAGAAAAGAGGAAAAACGATGGTAGAGGAGAAGATGATGAAGAAATCGGCTAGATGATCTAAGGGAGGCAAGTTTCGGCTTTTTGACAGAAAAGAGAAGAATAAGACTTAAGGTGGCTAACCCTACTTGTCATGACAAAAAAAGAAAAAGATGAAACCCTAATAATCTCTCTAAAGCAATCGGCCCAAGTCCCTAAAGCCCTTGCCGAAATTCACTTAAGTTAGTCACATGCCCGGCACATGCTTAAAAAATAAAATAACAATACGCTTACCTTGCAGCTTGAACCCTTGTCCTTGAATACCCACTTAGGCGCCACTTTTTTAGGAACTTAGTGGTGCCACCATGCCACTTTGCCAAAGCTTTCTTTGAATCATGATTTACCCAGTTTTTCTTAAAGGCCCACCTAACGAAGTTCCCTTTCACTTGAAAATCCAACTTAATATTTTACCAGGTTTTAACTTAAGCTTGGGCCTTCTAAAGGCCCATTAACACATTTAAACACATTTTCAACCTTCAGAACACCAAAATTTTAAAACTACACTAACATTCACAAAACCCGAAAAAATCCCGAAAATCATGGCGTTACAATTGCATTCTTCCCTATCACATTCGGTAATTTCCATACCACATAGCTACAATAATTCAATTACTCCATTTATATTCAACAATCATCCTTAAATTATAACAAATATTATTCACCAAATTGAATCACATTCGGCACTATCATAGACAAATTCTAAAAATTTGTTTTAGCATTTAATTATGAACAATATCAAAATTAAGCACATATAAAAGCTTAATGACTTACCTCGGACGTCAACGAGCGGTAATTTCAACTATTCAGTAATTTTAGCTTTCCCCTTATCCAAATTTGATTTCCTTTCTTATTGAGCCTCAATTTTCAAATGAGACCCAATTAAACTAAATTTTTATGCAATTCAATCCAATATATATATATATATATAAACAATTTGCCGAATTCACCCCTACTAATTGTCACATTCGGCAATTTAATCCAATTGCACAAAACACCAAATTAATCACACTTTAATTACTTCAAGTTAAAGCAGAATACTCCTATACCAATATAAGCCCTCCCATTTAACACATTTCATAATCTAGTCCCTCTTTTAATTCAAATTCATGAATTTTACAAATTCACCCATAGTTTACAAAATCACCTAAAACTAAATGCAAATTTTAGGTAATCTAACATATAACCTTCATTTTCTAACATCATCAACAATTAATTTAAGAAACCCTTCCATGGCTGAATACCATAATTCAAATAATTTCCAAAATTAATACATGGGCTATGTGTATATCTTAGCAACAAGCTCAAAAATACACATTTTATCAAAATATACACAAAACTAACCTTGAATTTTAGTCTCCAAGTGACCGAATGTGAGGGAGCTTTTCCTTTTCTTATTTCTTTTAGTTTTGGCAATGAATAAGAAGAACATGCAAATACATTGTTTTTCTCTCTTTTGTTTTTATTATTGTTTCATTAATATAAAATAAATTAAATTAACAACACCTTTATAAAATACATATAATATCATATCCCTAGCACTATTACCGTCGACTAATTCAACAAATGGCTTATTTTCCATATAAGACCCCAATACTAGAGAAACATGGCATTTAAGCATTTTTATGATAATATGTATATAATTCATTTCATACAATTTAATCGCTCTTTAGTAATTAAGCACCCAAATCTCAAAATTTAAACACGAAACTTTAACACATCATAGTTCACACATTCAAAAACACAGAAAATAATATTTGAATATTTTCTCGACTCAGATTCGTGGTCCCGAAACTATTGTTCCGACTAGGGTCAAATTCAGGCTGTCACAGTAGGATTGACATCAAAAAGCCATAATTCTGGTGAGATTTTTTAGCCTTTTGAGCATACATCCTTTCGTGGTCACTTTTATTGCTGCTTTGAGTGAGTCAATACTGATTTGTTGTTCTAGAACTTGCTTCAATTATACATGTCGAGACCACATCATTGATTTGATATACTTAGATAATAAAGACACCTAGGTATGACCCACTTACTCCATAAAATCCTACCTCCATAAATTATCCCCTAGTGAACCCCGTTGAGCCTAATAACCCATTTCTTTGATTTACCTTGAATATTAACCTATAACCCGTTTTTGTTGAATTTCATTCAATTATTTTGACCCCTATTTTTGTCGAGATTTAAGTTGAGTTATTATCTAGCTTTGTTCTCTTTCCTAGTTTGTAAAGTTTGTAAATATTCAAAATATTGTATTTGATTTGTTCTTAAAAAAAAGAAAGAAACAAAAGAAATAAGAAATGTGTATATACAGTTAACTCAATTATAATTCATATTTGAGTTATAGTTTAATATTTTTGCATATTTCTACAAGCCTCCAAATATAGAATGATGTCATCATAAGGCTTAGCTCAAGGAATATGTTCCGGTGATAGAGATTTTTCTAGCTAGATGATTTTTCAATTCAATCTCGATTCTAACCCTTTCTGTTTCAGCTTGTGACAACACCCATAACCAAAGCCCCATTACAACCATTGAAAGACCTTTTGATCGATGTGTCATATCAATCTATAGTGGTGGAGATTTGATTTTCTTGCAAGCCTATGGTAATAACTTTTTAGGTTGACTAAAGAGTGCTTAATTCTTCAACCCTAAACACTTTGAGTGGATAGAGTAAATCTTTAGTGAGGATGTCAAATCCTATTGATTTTGATTGAAAGGTGATTACTTAAGAGAAAGAAGAAAACCTATGTTTCTGTGATAAAATTCTCAACTTAGAGTGTTTGAAACTTTAGTGTTCTTTTGGTTGAATTTTCATTGTATGATTACCTATGAATTAGTTTGAAACATTATTGATAAGGATTATAAGTTGAGAAGAATGATTCTTAATTGTGAGTTGAGATTTTTCTTGAGGACAAGCAAAGGCTTAAGTGTGGGGGTATTTGATAAACGATAAATTATACATGTTTTTACCTCATGCTTAGCCCAATTTCTGGATGAATTAACCCTTGATTTGTGTAAACTGACGCTCTTAAACCTTTAATTTCATGTTTTATATTCAGGTGAGCATAGGGAAGTGAAAAGAATGACAAACGGGCCAAAAACAGAGAAAATGGCCAAAGTATGAAAACAACACGTCCTGGAGGATCGCTACACGACTGTGTCATACGGTCGTGCCACTTTGAGCATGAACACGGCCCAACCCCAACTTACACGGCCCAACCACACGGTCGTGCCACCTTAACAAGCTCAAGCATGGCATAGGCCTTAATCCACATGGGCGTGGCACACGAGCATGTCCCTGTCGTGAGGAAGTTAAATTTCACTCAGAAAAGGATGCTTAGAGGTTAAGAAAGGCATTCCAAAGCTCTATATAAAGGCCCTAGGAGGCAACTTCAAGGGTGTGCTTTTTCTCCCACAAAAGAGTGCCTTATTTTTGCGAACATAGAGAGTAGAAGAAAGGAATTACTCTAAGGGAAGCCGATTGATCCATCTCAGAAGATGACTTCTGCCTCAAGACTACCCTTCAATTACCTCTAGGGGTTTTTGGGTTCTTTATGTTTTGTTATTTTATTTCTTCTGAGATGTTTTCTTTTATAATCATGAACTAAATCCCCCAAATACTTGAGGGGGATGAAACCTAAAACAAATCTTGTTATTATTTTCTCTTGAATTATATGATAAATATTTGATTTGTTCTTAATTGTGTTTTTAACTCTTAAATTGATATTTTCGGGATATTGATTTAAGTCGAATGTGCTTATATAGAGGAGCAAAAGTCCCTACATAGGAGTAGATCCAACATAATTAAGCGGAGTTGATCGCAATCCTAGAGATAGGACGATGAAAATCTACTGGATTAGGGTCAAACCTAATAAGGGAATCCATAGATCGAGTTAAAGCAACACTAGGGGTTTTAATTAGAAAGAGATTTCAATTAATCAACCTAGGGTTAGTTGTTTTTAGTCTCAAGAGAGATATTAACATAAGTTAGGGATTTCTACGGATCAAGTCAAGTGAATAAATCGTCTAGTTCAAGAGTTGATAACAAGTGAAGTCTAGGTGGATTCTACCTTGAGTATTGTCCAAATCAATCAGTTTTCCCAAGAGTTTTTCCCCAATTCAATTTTTGTGCATTCTTAGCTTATTCTAATAATTAGTTTAGTTTAATAAAAATCCCTTTTTATTTCTAGGTTAAATAACAGAAAGAAAGTTAATACTAGTACTTTTGGTTACCTTGGGTACGATATCTCGGTCTTGCCTTAACTATACTACTGTTCGATAGGTGCGCTTGCCTTAAATCATGATAATAGTTAGTTTCTGGTGTGATCATTCTTTATATTGTGAATATCAATAAACCTCTTCAAAAATAAAATAAAAAAAGGTAGAATAGTGGAAGAGGGTCGATCCACAGGGAGTTTAATGGAATTCTTGATTAAATTTCTTGTTCCTGACCCAGGAGCTGAAACAGAGAGTAAGACAAAATAGTTAGCGTGATTTGAGAAGTAACAAGTGATATGCGTGATATGAAGTAATAAAATTTATAATAATGATCGTACCAAAAACTAACTATTATCACGACTTTAAGGCAAGCGCACCTATCAAACAGTAGTATAGTTTAGTGGCAAGACTGAGATATCGTACCCAAGGGAACCAAAAGTACTAGTACTAACTTCCTTTCTATTATTTAGCCTAAAAGTAAAAGGGGTTTTTATGAAACTAATTCTAAAACTAACTATGAATGCACAAAAAGTAAATCGGGGAAAAACTCTTAAGGAAAAACTGATTGATTTGGGCAATACTCAAGGGAGATTCCACCTAGACTTCACTTGTTATTAATTCTTGAGCTAGACGATTTATTCACTTGAACTGATCCATAAAAATCCCTAATTTATGTTAATACCTCCGTCGAGAATAAAAACAACTAATCCTAGGTTGATTAACTGAAATCTCTTTCTAGTTAAAACCCCTAGTCTTGCATTAACTCGGTCTATAGATCCCCTTATTAGGTTTGATCCTAATCCAGTAGATTTATGTCACCCTATGTCTAGGGTTGCATGCAACTCCGCTTAATTATGCTAGATCTACTCTTAAATAGGGACTTTTGCTCCTCTAAATAAGCACATCAACACTTGAATTAATACCTAGGATTATTAAAACAAGAAGTAAGAACACATAATTAAGAACAATTCAAGTATTTATCATATAACTCCAGATAAAATAATAACAAGATCTGTCTTAGGTTTCATCCCCCTCAAGTATTTGGGGGATTTAGTTCATAATTAATAAAGAAAACATCTTAGAAGAAATAAGATAACAAAACATAAAGAACCCAAAAACCCCTGAAGGATTGAAGGGAGATCCTCTGTCTTGATGTAGAATTCGACTTCTAGGATGAATCAATCGGCTTCCCTTGGAGTAATCCCTTGCTTTCACTCTCTGTGTTGGCAAAAATAAGGCACTCTTTTTGTGGGAGAAGAAGCACACCCTTAGAGTTGCCTCACAGGGTCTTTATATAGAGCTTTGGAATGTCTTTCTTAGCCTATAAGAATCCTTTTCCGATTGAAATTGCACTTCCTCACGACAGGGACACGCCCGTGTGGATCGAGGCCCAGGCCGTAGTCGGGCTTGTTGATGGTGGCATGGCCGTGTGGTCCGGCCGTGCTTGTCGGGGCTGGGCCGTGTTGGACTTTAGGTAGCACAGCCGTGTGACATGGCCGTGTGGTGAATCTTTGGGCCGTGTTCTTTTCACACTTTGGCCCATTTTCTCTGTTTTTGGCTCGTTTTTCGTTCTTTTCTCTTCCCTATGCTCTCCTGAGTATAAAACATGAAATAAAAGAGTTAAGAGCACCAATTTCCACAAATTTAATGATAATTCATCCAGAAATTAAGCTAAGCATGAGGTAAAAACATGTATAATTTATCGTTTATCAACAAGGAAATAAAATAAACAAGTAAGATTGTAAAGAAAGATGTATTAAAATAGAAGCAGTAAAATAAAGAAGGTCAAAGATTAAGTTGAATAATCACGAGTATAAGAATCGCCTCGAGCTAGTTTCGTCAATTCCCACGATCATTGAAAATAGGTTTTTGCTCCGAGATCCATGTTGGTTACAATCTACGAGGCCCAACCCATCGTAACTTGCTTTTCGCTCATGTAACCGATCTTCCCAAGTCTATCTTCGAAAGTCGATTCTTAAGTAAATCAGCCATGTCTATCGCTGTTAAAATACTTAGTTTTAAAACAGGAAAAGCCCGACTTAGAAGTTGTCTCACCGAGAATCGTTTCCGATCTCGTCTTTCCTTAGCTGACCGCCGCTAAGAGTGTTCATAGGAAGTCGAAGTGCCACAAGCTGATCCTTCCCCCCAACTGTATAATTAAACGATTTCAGACCAACGGATCCCTTTTGATTTGAAAAACGGTTAAAAGTTTTAGTAAGGCAGATTGCCAAACTATCTAACCAGAAGGACGAAAATGTATCCCGAAGGGATTTAAGCAATATTCAATTCTCACGCGTGGAATTGATTCATACTAGCTCTTAGCTTGAGAAAAATTAGCCAAGCATGATATTGATTATCACGCTTAACATGTTTTGGTAATGTAAAAGCATAAAATAAAATAAAAGAAAGCAAAAATAAAACAAAAGAAGAAAATTTTATTGAAAATGAAAACAAAGTGGCAACAAGAACTAAAGACAAGAGATGATCCTTAGCCTTACCCAAAGGTGGGTATTTATAGGCTTCAAATTCCCAAAACAACAAGGAAACTAATCAAATTAAAAAGATAATATCCTAAAATTATGAAAATGAAATCCAAAATCCCCTAAATCACGTCAATAGATCAAGCTGAGTTGTTTCCAGAATATTCCCCGCGTTGACTTCTGATCTACCACGTCAGATCAGCGTCATGCCCAGCGTCGTGCCCACGTGTCCAGCCATGGCAAAATAAAAAGAAAGAAAAAAACTGCAGATTACGTCCTTTTGTTGCCATTTCCAATATTGGGTTCAATACACAAGAAATAAATCAAATGCAACCAATTAAGTAGTGAAAAGTTCAAAAAACAAAGGAATTAGCAAGCAAAAAGTGTCAAATATAAGACTACATCACTGAAATTTGTATAAACCAACTACAAATGGTTGTTACTGTTACCACTATTATCACAAATGATGCTGGCCAGGATCTAAAATTGCGTTCGTCGAGCCACGGATCTCCCCCGGACCCAATCAAGAATACAGCAACAGCAACTTTTTTGCAGACTCTGCCAACCAACTATGTAAATGGAGCTTTTGTGTATAAAGTCAATGATACGTTCAGCTGGATCGTTTTTTGGACCCCTGATGATCAGGTAAATATTAATCTCAGTTTCTAATTAATTATTTCCCATGGTATAGCATCAGACTGACTTCACTTTTTTCACATGGTAATTATATTAAAGTTTAACTATTTCTTTTAAAAAATAAAATATATTATAGCATATATGATAATCCATTCATTTATCAATTGTAGGTCTCTACTAAGCTGCTCAAAATTGACCCCATTCCCGGGCAGCAAGTTGCAAACAATCTTCATACCGGTAAAAGCGAAGATCACATGGGCAAGTATACAGTAACGGCAAGTATTGGACGAAATACTAACGATCAAGTATTAACCGCCAATATCTCCCATGCTGAATAATCTAGCTTTGCTTTGATTAATTGCTATCTATTGTATCTAGGCAATCTATGTGTGGTTGTGAGGCTGTCGAAACAAAATAAAATAGTTTGCACTACTACTATTTTCTTTTATATTATGTAATACTATATTTAAATCAATTTGACAGCCAGCAATAAAATATTGTCATGTGTGCCTAGTTTGTTTCCTTTTCCGTTGGTGATAAAATCATTATTTCTATGATTGATAAAAGAAAAAGTATATTAAAAAATATATGCATCTTCTCTTAATTTATTTTATATATATGGCTCTAAAACAAAAAAACTTTGATAAGCCAAATTTAAAAATAAAAAGAGTTTACCTCTCCGAACATCATGACAATAAATGGATTGTTCACCCAATCTCCTCTCAAATTATACACAACTCTTCATTCTATTTAATTTAATCTAATCTAATCTAATTTATTCTGATCAAGCCATTAATAATTAAAGAGTTTGACTGACCAATGGCAATGGAGTCCATCAATTTAAAAATTTTGCGGACAACTGAGTTTAGAAGTCAAACCTATTCCCTTGTTAGAGGAAAAAAAAAAAAGAGGCAATCTAGAAGTACCTTGTAATGAGATCTCATGCTCACAAAGTCCACATCAAATATTGCCTCAAGCTTGACACCCATAGGTTCTGAGATCTTTGCAATACAAATTACTTGTGGAATCTATTCCTCTAGCTGTTAGGAGACTTACCAATTGAGTACACGCGACCTTTAGGTGCTAAACTAGTTTCACCCACATAGTTGCTTATACTCCACGGGGCATGCCAACTATGTTCAAAAGATTTCGACACATTAGTTTTATAATGATAAAAACAATTTATAGGCACAATCAAAACCAACTTAAATCAATTTCATGAATAAATATTATGAAAGCATGCATTTAAATTAACTGGGCAATAAAAATTTAGTGATTGCAAACGGAAATATCTAAGCATTCAATACTTAGAAGCAAGAACTCCTCAACAATTTTCGCTTTCCATAATTTGCTCAACTCTTTCACTTCAAGAGAAAATTATACGATTTCATTAAAAATAAATCTAAGTTATCATTTGCATGGCCATTAGTCTAGTTTTAACCTTAAAAAAAAATTAATGTAACCTAATTAACAATAACCAATTTCTATCCTTAATCTGAATTTATCTAATTAATAACCATATGCTACAATTAATCGTCAACCTAACAACTCATCTCTAAATCAAAACTAACAAGTTAATCATGCATAAATTCAAATTAAATTAATCCTAAATTAAACAATATAAATCTAAATCAAGTCACTTCCGTTTAGTACTTACTCTAACTAATTAAGCCTAACCACGAGTAATTTCAATTTTACTCAAACAATGCATCAACTAATAAATTAATCTTGCTAATGAAAATTAAAAGGAGTAAGGCACGGCCTAAGACGAACAATGAGCAACCAATTTTTGATTGATAACTCCAACAATTTTGTTGGCTGATTGACAGCCAATTAAAGGTCAAACCCCAGCAGCAACATAAAGGCGAACGAACGCCATCTGAATTAGAGGAGTAAAACGGCAGCAAGCTGGTTGACGAAGAGGAGCAAAGTAACAGGCAACAATTTGATGGTAGAATTGAACGAGAAAACAGCAACAAATCTTGAAGGGGATGGGGATACTTTGAAAAAACTTGAGGCAACAATTACTTGGAGCAAAGCAGGCAATAGCTAAATGGAGCACAGCGGCAGTAGCAAATAGATGGCAAAGATTTGAAAAATTTTGGTTGCTAGTACTTGAGACTATTGGTGCGACAGATTGGCAATGAACAATTATACAATTTGGTTGCCATAAGGAGATTACAACAATTTGCAATAGCAACAAAGCTTCTATGAAGAACATATGATAGGGGCAATGCTTTGGCAGTCAAGGCAATCGGTGTAAGGCAAGTTGGTTCAACGATTGGAGCAGCAAATCGGTGCCCCTTGGACAACATGGCAAATTGAATCTGGCAGCAGCAAGTTGAGGGAATCGTGGTGGCTAATTTCGTAATTGAATCCAAGGCCAATTTGGTTGCGGCAGCTTTGGACGGTAATGATTTGTAAGCTTGTAACAATTGGAATGACCAGCCGAAGAAAGAACAACTAGGCTTCAAGTACTTCTACTTCTAATTGAAGTCTCGAGAACGAAGAAGACTAGTTTGACGTAATTTCTACTTCTAATTATCAATAAAATCAAATTAACTTCAATAATAAAAATAAACTCTAATTATTTTTATAACATATCCCTAATACAACTTTAATGAAAATACTAATCTAATTAAACTAAATAATAATAACAACACCAGCAACACAGAGTGACTTTACATTGTAATTTGAAACAAAGGAATCAGATTAACTACAAGAGTAGTTACACATTAATTCTTTTTCTCAGCAATAAAATATATTTTATTGGAAAATAGAAGGCACAAATCTTTCAGAAATAGTTCGTTTACACCCCTAAGAAGAAAGCGCCTACAATTAGAATAAAGACACATCAAGGACAGAACCAAAACACCAAAACTGTCGACATAAAACACCAGCCAACACTGTTGGAACTATGAAAACAAATGAATGAAGTTTAACAGAAGCTTGAGCTTCAAGGCTTGACGCTTGCTAAGCAAACAAACAAAATCGAGCAAGAAAATGAAGAGAAAAGTTTGAGTAGTGGAACAAGAAAATGAATAAGAAAATGTGTATTTTTCATTAACATTAAAGAATGGCATAAAGCCAATACATATACCAGACATAAGCTGGTCATAAAATGAGCAAATTTCACCTAAACACTTACCTAACTCCACTAATTACATTGAAACTTGATAACCTATGCTTGTACACTTGGTAAAGCTGATTTATCAGCTCAAATGTCAAGAAAAAAAACATCAAGTACATTACCAACCTAGTTCTAATCATACTAATTTACAAATATCAACTTGAAGTAACAAAATCAGTAGCATTGGCTTCAACTACAACATGCATGTCTCGGGCAGCTTGTTCTGCTTCTTGGCTACTTCATGTGCTGCATGTGCTCCATGCATGCCAACATTAACATCAACACCAAACATTTGGAATCATAAAATGTCAAAACCAGATATTATAGAATCAAATTTAAAAAAAATAAAAATTTTAAACATATATTATGTTGACATGAGTTTACACCAAAGTATCCATAAAATTGAATATATAACTATAAAAAAAAATTAACAATTTTAACAAATATACATCAAAACTTAATTTCACCTACAAAATTATAAAAAAAATATGTTATTGGTTGATGATTAAATTGATTAGCTTAAAAACCCATTTTTTCTTAGCTTAAAAACCCATTTTTTTCTTAAGCATGTAAACTCTAATATAAATATCAAAGAATTAATGTTGTTTCCAGGGTCAAGCCGAAAACAATTAAAACCTTAAAAAGGACTCAAGCCAAAAACAATTAAAACCTGAACAATAACTTTTTTTTAAAAAAAAGCAGCAAACGAAACGAAATTACTTTTTTTTTTCAAAATATGGCGCATGCTACATATGAAACCCACATTTTTTTTTTTTTAATTTTATTAATATGTATGATACTTCAAACCACCAGAAAAAGAATAATAATGAAGGACAAGAAAGATGTGGTCAAAATAGTCCTTCAAAGATTGTTAAGAATTTATGCTATCGATGTAGTATGAATGGGCATTTCTCACGTATCTATCGTACATCTGAGAATTTGGTAAAACTTTGTCAAGTATTCACTAAAAAGAAGGGAAAGAATATGGAAACAAATTTTATATTCCAAAATGATGAAATGGAAGCGAAAGATGAAGATATTCACTACGATACTAAAACTAACCATACCTACAAAGGTGATAAATTTCATGACCTTAATAATACAACCGTTGGGGTTTTTGAACAGTAGAGGAAGTATGAAGCTCTTGATATCAATTGTTGGGTTTTGTGTGGAGGAGCAGAGGAAGAAATACAGGACAGAACAAGACAGTATTTTACTTGTTCACAAATGTGCAACAAGGGAGCCTATGGCTTCAGCTCATTTTTACTCATCTTTTGCTCATCTTTTTAATAAGAAAAACAATAAATTTATAGCCAAATACATCATTAAATACTACCTACGACCACTAAGTAGCCTAGTAACTTGTAAAACATTGCTTGTACACATAAACAAGCCACCTAAACTAGTCATTCAATATCAAAACATATCAAGATATCATCAGCTTGCTCATTTTCAACTAGTTTGATTACAATGAAAGTAAAGAGGAAATATTTGTATTACAGCAAGCGTACATGCTCCAGCATGTTTAGAAGCTACATGCACTTCAACCAAAAATATCACAGCAGCATGGTAGGCCAATTTCCAACACTCCTCCTTGGACTTCATGTTGTGAATATCATTCATCATACTTCCTTAGGATGACTTACTTTTACAGTGTGGGCAAGGTGGATATGTTCTTTCACCATCTGTTCTAGGCTTGTCTTTCCAGGTTTTCTTCCCTTTGTAGATAGAGGAGTATGGTTTTCTTCCTTTGTAGATAGAGGAGTATGAGACTGGTTTGCTTTTGAACTTGACAATCTTGTATTTTTGCTTACTGTCTCTTAAGGTATCTTCAACAGGCTTGCAACTGTACAAGGCTTGCACCTTTTGATGAGCTCATAGCTTGCACTTCTCACTAAGCTTACAGATTTGACATCTTGCTGAGCTTGCAGCTTGCACATTGGAAAGCTCACATACTTTCCTTGAAATTCTTCCTTCAGCTTATTTAAGCTTGTTTGGGAGTCTCTTAAGGTTGAGCTGATGTTGTCTTCTCTTCAAGTAGTCCATAATGACATGCTTTGACAACTTCTTTCTTTTAACAAGCAGCGAAAGGAAAATCAATGGCCCTTAAGACTAAGGCTTATGATACCATTTGTTGGGGTTTTTGAACAGTAGAGGAAGTATGAAGCTCTTGATATCAATTATTGGGTTTTGTGTGGAGAAGCAGAGGAAGAAATACAGGACAGAACAAGATAGTATTTTACTTGCTCACAAATGTGCAACAAGGGAGCTTATGGCTTCAGCTCATTTTTGCTCATCTTTTGCTCATCTTTTCAATAAGAAAAACAATACATTTATAGCCAAATACATCATTAAATACTACCTACTACCACTAAGTAGCCTAGTAACTTGTAAAACATTACTTGTATACTTAAACAAGCCACCTAAACTAGTCATTCACTACCTAAACATATCAAGCTATCATCAGCTTGCTCATTTTCAACTAGTTTGATTACAATGAAACTAAAGAGAAAATATTGTTGTTACAGCAAGCGTACGTGCTACAGCATGTTTAAAAGCTGCATGCACTTCAACCAAAAATATCACAGCAGCATGGTAGACCAATTTCCAACAATAACTCACCTAGATGTAATAGATTTATCAAATAAAACTCACTTAATAATATATTTACAATAAAACTAGCTCCCTCGATTAGGTCCGATAGTATTGGAATCTAATTAATAAATATATTTTGAAATCCATCAAATATGAGCAATGATTAATAGTTGTAATCTTAACTTGAAAATCTTACACAAAATTAAGAATGCTGCAACCATGTTTTATATATTGAAATTCTAGTCACGTTATTTAAAAATGACATTGATTGTATAAACCTGGGTGGGGTGTGAGGGAGGAGATCCACCTTAATGAGTTGATCATTTCGATGCAATGAACTTGAAAAAGAAAAAGACAAAGGTTTGATGGTTATAGGGATGTGAATGTCATTTTACCCTTTTGTTTTTCTATAGATAGAGGGCAGCTTAATTATATGAATAGATTTATGTTATAGAAAAAGTATATTATTTGTTTTCGGGACAATGAATTGAAAGAAAAGGAAAAGTAAGGACAAAAGTTTTATAGTTACAACGCTATAAATATAGTTAGAACTTTTGATGAACTCATAACCTTGGTTAATTAATAAACATGTGTATAAGATGTGTGTATGGAGCCCTACATGAAGCACAACACAAGCAAGTCAAAAATCAGACTCCGTATATAGCTGAAATTTATAAAAACCAACTACAAATGGATGATGCTTTTATTGTTACCACTACAATCACAAATGATTCTGGCTAGGATCTAAAAATTGCGTTGCTTGGACTACAAAATTGCTGCGGAAACGATCAATAATAAAGTAACAGCAACTTTTCCGATGCCTGTGCCAGCCAACTATGAGGTCGGAGCTTTTATGTATGATGTCGGTGATAGCCTCGGCTGGATCGTTTTTTGGACCACTGATAATCAGGTAAATATTAATCTCAGTTTCTAATTAATTATTTCCCATGGTATAGCATCAAACTGACTTCACTTTTTTCACATGGTAATTATATTAAAGCTTAACTATTTCTTTTAAAAAATAAAATATATTATAGCATATATGATAATCCATTCATTTATCAATTGTAGGTCTTCACTAAGCTGTTCAAAATTAGTGACCCCATTCCCCGGGAACAAGCTGCAAGCAATCCTCGCCAAGGCCACAGCGAAGATGAGATTATTTATGCCGGTTATAAATATACCGTATAGGCAAGAATTGAAACAAATGTTGACGGTCAAGTATTAACCGCCAAAATCTACTTGGGTCCCATGGCTGAATAATCTAGCTTTGCTTCGATTAATTGCTATCTATCGTATCTAGGCAATCTATATGTGGTGGTGAGGCTGTCGAAACAAAATAAAATATTTTGCACTACTACTATTTTATTTTATATTATGTAATCTATATTTAAATAAATTTGACAGCCAGCAATAAAATATGTGCTTAGTTTGTTTCATTTTCCGTTGGTGATAAAATCATTATTTTTATGATTGATAAAAGAAAAAGTATATTAAAAAATATATGCATCTTCTCTTAATTTATTTTATCTATGTCATAGCTCTCAAACAGAACAACTTTAAAGAATTTTGGTTGCTAGTACTTGAGACTACGGGTGCGAATTTTGGTTGCTAGTACTTGAGACTATCGGTGCGACAGATTGGCAATGAAAAATTATCCAATATGGTTGCCACAAGGAGATTACAAAAATTTGCAATAGCAACAAAGCTTCTATGAAGAACATATGGTAGCGGCAATGCTTTGGCAGTGAAGGCAATCGGTGCAAGGTGAGTTGGTTCAACGATTGGAAAGGCAAATCGATGCCCCTTGGACAACATGGCAAATCGAATCTGGCAGTAGCAAGTTGAGGGAATCGTGGTGGCTAATTTCGTAATTGAACCCAAGGCTAATTTGGTTGCGGCAACTATGGACGGTAATGATTTGTAAGCTTGTAACAATTGGAATGGTCAGCCGAATAAAAAACAACTAGGCTTCAAGTACTTCTACTTCTAATTGAAGTCTCGAGAACGAAGAAGACTAGTTTGACGTAAGTTCCACTTCTAATTATCAATAAAATCAAATTAACTTCAATAATAAAAAATAAACTCTAATTATTGTTATAACATATCCCTAATACAACTTTAATCAAAACACTAATCAAATTAAACTAAATAATAACAACACCAGCAACACAGAGTGACTTTACATTATAATTTGAAACAAAGGAAACAGATTAACTACAAGAGTAGTTACACATTAATTCTTTTTCTCAGCAATAAAATATATTTTATTAGAAAATAGAAGGCACAAATCTTTTAGAAATAGTTCGTTTACACCCCTATGAAGAAATCGCCTACAATTAGAATAAAAACACATCAAGGACAGAACCAGAACACCGAAATTGTCGACTCGACATAAAACACCAGCCAACACAGTGTAGAGGCAACATCAGCCAACACAATCCACATCTTCTCACCAAAATGAACTCTCCCAAACAGACAAATCTCTTAAAATCACCCCAACATAGGAATTTAAAATAAAAAAAAAATTCAATAACAGAAAATGGCACCACACGTTCAAATTGAACCTTCCACCAAGGCTCTTTCACAAGCCCACTCTTCATGGATTAACTCCAAGGCCTTCAATGATAATTATATACCAATCTTTTACATCACAATACTTGCACTAGAATGTTTTTCTTTTTCTTTTTTTTATCTACTCCCAGTTATTTTGACTAGTTTCTTACTTTCTTTTCGACGTACCAATTCATCCGCCTCACCGTAGAATTTCCATTTAAGGCGATTATTCTCTTTCTTTTCTTTTTAATTCCATGCGTGCATTCTCCTTCTGTTCAGAGTTATCCTTCCATAACTCAATTGAACTTTCATGGAGTTATTCACTGTAACAAATTCTTCTATTAATTTAAAATTCTTGGATTTAACCATTGACAGAGCTTCATTCATCAAATCTCCAAAAGGATCTCCAAGCTGTACACCCACTCGTCCCATTTGGGACACCAACCACTTTTCATACCTATTCTCAAAATGCTTAGATAAAAACCTATTGGTTTCGTGCAATAAACTATATCATTAGTGGCATGCAAAATGTCTTCGACATATAGAACCAAGAATATATACTTAATCCCATTGAATTTGTGATACACACAATCAACAATATTCATATCAAAATCGAAAGAGATAATTAGTGGTACCATTGATAGGAAGCTTGTTTCAGTCCATAGATGAACTTTGTTAATTTGCAAAATTCTTTAGATCTCTCGAATCAAAGTTTTTTAGTTCTACCATATAAATTGTTTCTTCAATGTCGCCATTTGAAAAACTCAATCCTAACATCCATATGATGTAACTCAAGATCAAGATAAGCAATAATAAGCGTCAAGATTGTCCTAAAAGATTCTTTCGCTGAAACTGGAGAGAAAGTCTATATAAAATTAATGACCTCTTTCTAAGCATATCCTTTAGATACAAGATGGGTCTTATACCTCTCTACGTTACCATTTGCATCCTTCTTGGTTTTAAATATCCTTTAGATACAACCAATTGGTTTTGCACCTTTAGGTAATGGGGTAAGTTCCCAAACTTTATTATCTTGTATAGATTTATACTCTTCTTGCATGGCATCAATCCACTTTTGAGAATTAGAACTTCCCATTGCCTGAAAAAAGTTGATTGGATTATCTTCTATCATTCCATTGTCATCTTTATATTCTTGGAGAAATACAACATAATAGTCTAAAATAACATTTCTCCTTTCTCTCATAGACCTCCTTAATGACACTTGTTCTTAAAGTTGTTGAGTTTGTTTTTTCTGGAATAATTACCTCATCTTGAAAAAAGAGTTGTTTAATATTGTCTTGTTGAGGTTCTGAATTCACTTCTTGATAAATGATAGGTATGAGAACCTAAACATCATCAAAAGTGATAGTAGGAACTAAGTTAGAATCTAATTTCTCCTCAAAAGCAATGTCTCTAACCTTATTTCTCCCTCCAAATCCAACATCTTCAAAAAATATTGCAGTTCCTATCTCAAAAATATTCCTATTTGTGGGATCATAAAACTTATAACCCCTAGATCGCTCATAATAACCAATAAAGTAATTGCTTACTGTTTTGGAGTCTAACTTTTTTCATGTGGCCTATAAGGCCTTGCATCAGCTGGACATCCCCAAATGTGAAAGTGCTTTATGTCGAAACCATTTTTTGAAAAGACGGCATCGACTTTGATTTTGAAAATGAAAACGAAAAACGGAGTTGCCACAATTCTTTTTTATGACGTGTGATCGGATCACCTCGTAATTTGATCGTTTTAATAAACAGTTTGATTTACTAAAAAATGGTTTTGGTCTACGAAATTTAGAAAACAAGTTCGGGAGTCGTTTACATACGAGGAAGGCTTAGCACCCTCGTAAAGCCCAAAATTGGTACCTAGTTGATTAATTTAAGTCTTAGTATCAAAAGTTGAAAACTTGAAAAGAGTTTAATATAAGATCCCACTTTGTATTAATGCTAATTTTACTTAAAAAGTGCTTGAGTAAATCGAACCATATGTTAATGACCCTCTCTTCTAGAGGTAACAAAATGTCACATCTAGTAAGTTAGGACACGACACGACGCCTTGAATTCTCGAGAATAAACTTGTCCTTTAACTTTATTAAAAACTCATGTATTTTAATTTTAGAATGATATTCGTTATTTAGATTAAACGAGAAAAAATCAAAACCCGGTTAGATAAGGCACGATTTCTCGAATTTTTAAATATAGAATATTGCCTTAATTTAAAAAATCTTATCTCGAGGTAACAAAATGTCACATCCAGTAAGTTAGGACACAACACCTCGAATTCTCGAGAATAAGTTTTTTATTTAAAACTCGTCTTTTTTATTTTAAAAGGATATTTTGCTATTTAGGTTAAACGAGAAAAATCGAAACCCAGTACGTTAAGGTACGATTTCTCGAATTTCCAAATACGAAATATTACCTTTATTAAAAAACCTTTTTTATGCGTCGGGTAAAATTAATGTAACACAAATTCATAATAAAAATGTAAAATAAATCATTGTACTAACATGCATAATAGAATAACAATAAATGCGTTAATATGAATGACAATATATACATATGATTGAATAATAAAACAAGCAAATGAGAAAATAGATATTATGTAAAATAAATTAAAAATTATGTTAATAATGAGAATAATATGAAAAAGAAATTATGAACAACCCAAAGTTTGCAATAAAAAAAGGATATGGATAAATAAAATGATAAAATAAAAATAAAATGTATTTAAAGATATTAGGTAAATAGATACAAAGAAAAATAATAGTAGTAATAATGCTAAATTAATTAATTTAATAATAATAATAATAATAATGATGATGATGATGATGATAATAATAATTAGTAATAATCAATAACTTTAAATAAATCAAAAATAGCAAAAGTAACAAAAGGGGACTAAATTGAATTTTAAACGGAAGTTTGGGGCGAATCAAAAATGAATAGAAAGGAAAAGGACCACATTGCATGCACGAATAACAAGGAGGAACTAAAAGGGGAATTTTCGCTTCTCCAAAATGTGCAGCATCAGGGAGGACCAAATTGAAATCGAAAAAAATCATGGGGTAAAAATTAAAAATAAAATAAACTTAATTGCAAAAAAATAAAAAAGCGAAAGGGGTAAAAGTGGAATTAGCCCCTCCGTCATAAACACGCAGGTCCTTCGGGTCGAATTGGGCGGATTTTGGGTCTAACGCAAAACGGAGTCGTTTTGCCCACAAATGCCTAAGACCAAAATGGCATCATATTGACCCTGTATAAATACCAAAAAATCACAAAAAAAAAACCTCACCCATCATTTAAAAAAACAGAAGCCCCATTTTCTTTTCTCTCTCACTCCCTCAATCTCCAGCCGAACTTTGGTCATCAGCCACCGCCATCAGCCACCGGCAGCACCGCCGTGCACGGTGGTCGGAACTCAAAAAGTCATCGTTTTTCAACGATTTTAAGGGTAAGCTTTTGTAACACCCCGAACCCAGCCCAGACGTTATGGCCATGTCCGGTGTGCTACATCACCTAGACTATCCTATGCCGCCCTATTTACTAAGTCCGATGGTGAGTTTTGAAAAGCAATGCTTGATTTTTTTGGAAATTCCCGTTTTAATAACTATTCAACTTAATCTTTATTTCATTTGTTAAGCGATTCACTTTAACCTTATTATCTTACTTAGTCGTTTGTAATAACAGGTTGGTTAAGAAAACATTTGTTTAATTTTCGAAAACAATGTGTAATTGTGGATGAAATAAAATAGTTGAAAGTCCCAAATAAAAACAGATATAGTGGCCTTATTACAACCCATAACAAAATAAAACCAATAGTAAAAATAATTAAATTAATAATCCAATTAAAATACGAGTTCAGTCTTCGTGGCCACTCTGAATCCCTCCCAGCAACCAAGTCACGATCTAGGGCTCACCTGCAAGGATGGAAAGAGAAGGGTGAGTTTGGGAAAACTCAGTGTGTGCAGAACCCATCCAAAGCCCACATCGGCTCGAGCCCACTGGGCCTGAGCCCTAACCAGTCTCAGTCAGATACTGGGCCGAAGCCCTATTCGGATTACAGATACTGGGCCAAAGCCCTATAACAGATACTGGGCCGAAGCCCTATTCAGATAACAGTTTGGCCCGTAGGCCCATAACAGTACAGTACAGTATAACAGTATGAATGCAACCCAATTGGGGAGACTACTCAACCCACCAACTGCTACACACCACCCGTACCAGCCAACACACCATGTGGGGAATAACTCGACCCAGCCCACACACCACAGTCGCAGCATGGCTGCTCAGATAAACAGTATACGAGGCAAAGCCCCTTTCAGAAACAGTACGAGGCATAACCCCTTTCAGTAACGTGGCATTGCCACTCACACTTCCTCCAATATAAAACCCAACCCATGCAATAGATACATATCATGGTATGCAGTAACAGTAACAGTCATATCAAGCAGTACAGTCGATTTTAGCCCTAGGGGTATAATGGTAATTTTATACTTAGGGGTAAATAAGTAATTTCTCACCCTAAGGGTATTTCAGTAATTTTGTTCTCTTATTACAGTTTTTATTATTATTACAGCCTCTACTATTACAGTGGTTGTTACAGAAACTCATTTAATTCAGTTTATCAGTTTTAGCACTTAGGCCCTAAAACTCCTAATGGGCTCTACCATGCCATTTTAGCCTATTAGGCCCATTTAAGCCTTAATTTCCAATCCATTATCTTGTTTTAACAGTTTTTATGCATGTAATCCATATTATTGCCTTTAAACCTATTTTTACCCAACTGGGCCCAAATTGCCCATTGGGCCCATATTCGGCCCACCGAGGCCCAACTTACCGTAGCGCCCAAAATTTCGCGGTCAGCCCGCCTGATAGTGTCGATTCCAAAACCAACCTTCTCCTACCAACTTGAGAGCGTTCACACGCTCACAAGCTCTCGAAATGCCAGAATTTCAGCTTTTCAGCTTTTGCCGATTTGAGCATTGAAGGGTGTTCGAAACACACACCTGTTTTGCAGTTTTACCGACGAGATCTCCTATGCGATAGTTCCTACAACCCAATATCTAATCGATTAATCAATAGATCTACGAAAAACCAAAGCCACCATCCCTTACCACATTCGGCCACACCCTTAATGGCCATGAAAACTTACCTCTGACGATTTAGGTGCACTAGATCTAGATCTGGTGATACCGATGCCTTCAACTCCTTGCTTGATCACCTTCCTCACTAACTATCACTCAAAAAGAATAAAAATACCACTTTGAATTACTAAAAGTCCAAATCGACAATCTCCCTAACTTTAGGGACTTTTGGCTTTTCCAAAACATGAAATAATGTACAGATCTGAGGTATTAAGCACTTACCAACGATTTCTCTTCGATTCCTATGCAGATCTGATGTAAATCTGACCCTTAAACGTTAGTAGAACCCTTATCTCTGAGATCTGCAAATTCGGCTATCTCCCTAAAACTATGGTGATTTCGGCTTTTCAACTAAGAAGAAGATGGCGATTTGGGCTATGAGTTTGAGTGATGGTGTCGACAATGATGTGGTTCAAGGGGATGTAGTAATTGGCCACAACAGGTGAAAGGAACAGGGGTAATTTGGCTTAGAAGGATTCGGCAAAAGAAAGCAGTTTTTGGGATTTCTGGCACTTTGAGCAATCGGCTATGGTTGATTTTGAGAGGGATGGAAGCAAAAGAAAGAGTGGATCTGAGTAAGGAGGGTATTCGACTAGGGAAGAGATTAAAGAGGAAAAAGAAAAGTGAAAAAAATAATGGTAGAGGTGAAGAAGAAGAAATCGGCTAGAAGCTTTCTAGGGAGGCAAGTTTCGGCCTTTCTGATAGTAAAAGAGAAGATTATACCTATGGTGGCTAGCCCTAATTCTTATGACAGAAAATAGAAAAAAATAAAACCTTAATAATCTCTCTAAAGCAATCGGCCCAAGTCCCTAAAGCCGTTGCCGAAATTCACTTAAGTTAGTCACATGCCCGGCACATGCTTAAAAATTAAAAAGAACACTACGCTTACCTTGCAGCTCGAACCCTTGTCCTTGAATACCCACTTAGGCACCACTTTTTTAGGAGCTTAGTGGCGCCACCTTGCCACTCTACCAAGGCTCCCTTTGAGACATATTTTACACGGTTTTTCTTAAGGCCCACTTAACCAAGTCCCCTTTCACTTGAAAATCCAACTTAATATTTTACCGGGTTTTAACTTAAGCTTAGGCCTTCTAGAGGCCCACTAACACATGTACATACATTTTCAACCTTCAGAACACCAAAAATTTTAAAATTTCACTAAAATTCACAAAACCCGAAAAATCCCAAAAATCAGGGAGTTACAGCTTTTTTTCTCTTTTTTATTTTTAATATATTTTAATATATATAAACGGTTTTTAAAAAAGGATAAAAAAATCTTTGTATATATGTATAAACTATTTCGAAAGGAAAAATAAATAAATAAATAAAAAGGAGAACCTTTGCACGTTTGTAACTTCATTTTTCTTCGATCTGCTTTGTTATTTTATTTTTGTTGTTTTTGTGCTTAAATCTTTGCTTTCTATTCAATCGTTTCCGAAAAAAGTTACAATGGATTAACATGGCTTATATAGCCATTACAACTTTTTTGCTTAATTTATTGTTGCTTTCTATTCTGCAGGCAAGTGGGGCGGCGGAGACATGACAAGGGCGGTGGCAGCAATGGCAGTGGCAGGCTTGGCATAGGGCTAGGGGCGGCTAGCAACTAGGGTTTTCTCTTTTTCTTTTTTTTTTCTTCTGACTTTTGGGCTAGGGTTAGATTTAGGTAATTGGGCTTAGTTTTGTAATTAGGTTGATAGTTCTGGGTTCTAATGGGCCTGGGCAAAATTAGACTTTACAGCTGCCCCTCTTTACTCATTGCCGTGTAACGGGAATTGAGCAAAGACTTTTGGGAAAGACCAATTTTGCCTAGTCTCGCTGAGCCTTGACTTCTTTCAGTGCTTTTCTTTTTTCAGATAGCCTCGTTGCAGTCCACTGCATCTTGTTGCTTTGATCCACTCCACCGCAACTTCAGAGAGATATGAGATTTGTAGTTATGGTAGATTTAATCCGACCTACTGCAACTTCAGAGGTATAGGATTCGTCGTTTGAATCCATTCCAATGCAACTTCAAGGAGATAGGATTAGTAGCTTCAATCTACTCTGCTACGACTTCAGGGATTTAAGATTCGCTGTATTCGATCTGCTCCACTGCAACTTCAAGGAGATGAGATCTACAACTTCAATCTACTCCACTGCTACTTTATGGAGATGAGATTTGTTGTCTTCAGTCTGCTCCGCTGCAACTTCAGGGCGATAAGGCTGGTGGCTTCAATCTACTTCACTGCAACTTCAGGAAAATAAGATTCGCCATAATTTGTAGCTTCAATCTATTCCACTACAACTTCAGGGAAATAAGATTCACTGTCTTCAGTCTACTCCACTGTAACTTTAGGGAGATAAGGCTGATGGCTTCAATCTACTTCACTGCAACTTTAGGAAGATAAGATTCTCCATAATTTGTAGCTTCAATCTGTTCCCCTACAACTTTAAGGAAATAAGATCTGCTATCTTTAGTCTGCTCTGTTGCAACTTCAGGGAGATAAGGCTGGTGGCTTCAATCTACTTCACTGCAACTTCAGGAAGATAAGATCCCCATAATTTGTAGCTTCAATTGATCTTGCTATCTTCAGTCTGCTCCACTGTAACTTTAGGGAGATAAGGCTGGTGGCTTTAATCTGCTTCACTGCAACTTCAGGAAGATAAGATCTAGCTTCAATCAATCTTACTACACCGTCCTCTAGGGGACATGACCTGTAGAATCGATTTCTTGGGCCTATGCTTATGCTAAATGATTAGGATGCTATGATCAGAATGAATCAAATGCTCCTAACTAGATGTGTTATGAATGATATTTGTATGAATACAGACTGTCATGAGAATGATCCCTTTTTAATGCTTAGGTTGTCATTGCTCATTGTTCATCAGGGTTTTATCAATGACGTATTACACTGCCTTTTTGCTCAATTGGTATCTTTGATAGAAAATCTGAAAAAATAGTCATAGTTTAAACTATTCTTTCTCAAATGTTTCCAACACTTAGGCTTGGTGAGTTCTAAACAATAGTCCTATTTCAGGTCCCCGTACTATTTAGAAGCTTTCAGAGTAATATGCAGAACTCCTTTTATGAAAGTATTGTTAGTCCAATAATCGTTATTTTAATGCGAAATGCTTAAAAAAGATCATAATAATGGAAAAATTTGAAATTTATCAAGAATGAAATCTGAAAAGAATAGATTAATCAAAGAAAGTAAATATTGTTGAAATACAAAACGAGCAAAAGGAAAATAGATGCCCCAGATATTGCAATATGAGCTTCTTTGCACAAACTTTTTGAGGAACCTTTTTTTAGCTCAACATGTGTTTAGGAGATCTAGAGTACTTTTTCGATGCTCCAAGATGTAGCATACCTCCTCCTTGCTAATTTAGGTATAGCAAGACTACTGCAAACCCCACCTTCGATAAAAATTTGAATTTTCCTTTACGGGTTTTCAATTCAAAACCCCTTTGGTCTCAAAGCACCCTTTGCAGGTTTTCGCCTTGGCATCTCCTCTTTTTTTTTTAGGTGAAGTATTTCTTGACTAAATCTGAATTCACTGGATTAGGCAGGGTCTTGCCATCCATTTCAGTCAATATCAATGCTCCTCCAGAAAAGGCCTTCTTTACCATATAAGGTCCTTCCTAGTTTGGTATCCATTTTCCTCTGAAATCCTTTTGTATGGGAAGGATCTTCTTCAATACCAAGTCCACCTCATGAAATTCTCTAGGGCAAACCTTTTTGTTGTAAGCTCGCATCATTCACTTTTGGTACATTTGACCATGACAGCTGTCGAAACCATTTTTTTAGAGGTTTTGAAAAAACGGGGTCGACTTTTAAAAAAGAAAATGGGAGTCGCCACCAATCTTTTTAGGTGTGATTGGATCACCTTTAAAACATTTTGTTTTAAAATCATTAGTTTTGGTCTACGAAATCAGAAAACGGGTTCGGGAGCCGGTTACGTATGAGGAAGGGTTAGCACCCTCATAACGCCCAAAAATTGATACCTAATCGATTATCAAATGTCTTTAATGTCGGAAATTTGAAGGTTTTAAAATGCAATCCTCTTTAGAGTATTTTAATTTTGAAAATTAGAGTTCACTTGTACCAAACAAATCAAAATATCACATCCAGTAAGTTAGGATGCAATATTTTTAAGACATTCGAAGCTAAGCTTGCCTTTTTGTAAATCTCTATCTTAAAACGACAAAACGCCATATCCAGTAAGTTAGGACACAATGCTTTGAAATTCCAAGACAGTTGCTCATATTTTGAAAACCTTAAAAACTTAGAAGGGTGCTTGACTATTCGAACTCAACGAGAAAAGTTGCAACCCAGTAAGTTAGGGCACTACCTTTCTCGTGGCTTCTAAATACAAGCATTGCCTTTTTATTTTTGAAAACTTTGGAATCTCATTTTTATTGATGCATGAGGAATCATATTAACATTATAAAAATACAACATATAAGATTGTATATGAAATAATAGGTAAATAAAGCATAAATATAGGTAATATAATAAGAATAATATATATGTCACATGTTAATTAGCATACATAGAAGAAATAATAAACATGGTAATTCTTAGGAATATAAAAACATACATACAAAGGTATGACATGCATGAATTGAAAAACATACAAGATGATGATTCAATCATGAATTCATAAATAATAATACGAGATAATATATTATACATATACATGCATATGAAATATATATTTATACTAAAAAACGGATATAATATGTAAAAATATGACATGATAATAATGGATTAATATAATAGATAATAACATACATTTAAAATACATCTTATAATAGTAATTCAAAAATAATATTTAGTATATAATAAATAATTAATAATATAAATAACGTATA
Source organism: Gossypium stocksii (assembly GCA_020496765.1). Taxonomy (NCBI): domain Eukaryota; kingdom Viridiplantae; phylum Streptophyta; class Magnoliopsida; order Malvales; family Malvaceae; genus Gossypium; species Gossypium stocksii. Next base: position 42,349,107 of record CM035628.1, on the reverse strand, counting down.
TATATATATATATATATAAACATGTAATAAAATAATTATATAAAAATACAAATTTAGAATATGTAATATAAAAATAAATAATTAATAATAAAATAAGTATAATAAAAATTAAAATATAATATTTAATAATAACTGCAAAATATATAATAACAATAATAATATATAAAATAAATAATATATAAAATAATTCTATAACATATAATATGAGAGTATACAAGTTAAAAAATATATATAACATATAATAAGATAAATATAATATACGAGTTAAAAATAAGATACTTAATAATAGTAATAATATTATAAAATAATAATAATAAGATATAAAATAAATAATGTATAATAAATAACTAGTGATAATAATACATAAAATAAATAATATAAAAATAAAATAATTATCAATATAATATTTATATAAAAAAAAACTAAAAGTATAGGGCTAATTTTAAAATTAAAAAACTAAGAAAGGTTAAATAAAAATTAAAACATAAATTAAGGACCCCGAGAAATGCGCGTAAAACACGAAAGACTCATAGGGTAATTAGCCCTCTCCTTCAAAACGACGTCGTTCTTAGGAATAGACCTTAGCAAAGCTGTTAGGACTAAATTAAAACCAAAGTGAAATGTTAGGGTATAATTATAATAAAAATAAAATGAATTTGAGAGTTTTGAAAATGCGGAGGGACTAAACGAAAAAAAATCCCTTTTGTCAAAAAAATGGATCCTTAAATTGGATCGGGTCGGGTCAACGGGTCGTAGCACCAAACGGTGCCGTTTTATTAATGCTGTTTGAAGCATCTTTTAACCTAAAAAAAATCATTTTAAAAGTTTGAAAGAAAAAAAAAACAAAAGGAAGGCCCGGATGCTCTCTCCCTTCACTGACTTGAACCCCGTGACCACCGTTGGCCACCTCTGCACGCGCCTTACACGCGCCACCGTTCGTGGTGGCCGGAGGTAAGTTTTTCATTTTTTTCACGAGATAGACGTTTGAAATCTCTTCGTTTGCATGCGTTGAACAAGGAATATAAACGAAATAAAAAAGACGAAAATGGGAAAAGAATCACCTCTAGTTTCAAAAGAAACTGTTTTTTATATATATTTTTGTATATCTGTGGTAAATCGTGTGTATCTTTTACAACGAGAGTATTCGGCTTTTATAGCCACTATTTCTAAATACAGATTTGGTATGCCATTTCTATTCGATTCCTTGCCATTTTCGCTGTTGTTTTCTTTCTCCTTTTGCAGGTGAAGGACGAGATCTTCGGCGGTGATGAAGGCGCTGATGGTGGCGTGACACGAGGGGTCTACCTAGGGGTGCATTGATCGTGGTTGCCATTTGATCTTCTTTGATTGCGGCACGAAGAGAGAAGGTAGAAACCCTAAGGTTTCCTACCTTGGTGTAACAGTTTGGGACAGTTGGGCCAGTTTAGACTTGGGTTAGTTTTGTAATTGGGTCAGGGATGTTGGGTTACATGTAATGGGTAGCCGAGTAGGATGGGCTAATTGGGTATTTTGGGTCTGGTAATTTAGACTGGTCTGTAATAGGTTTGGTGGGTAATAGTTGGGTTTTTAAAAGGACTGTATTTAAAATATGGACATTTTATTTTTGGTTATTTTTTAGTTTATAAAGCCCGGTCAAATTTGGGCTATTACAATAGATAGCTTTCAACCTTTTCTTTTCTATCAAATTTAACTAATCATATCGGGCTTGGATCTATTCTACTTCATCCAACTTTAGCTCTCACAAGACTCAAAGTGAAGGAATCTCAACTTCAATTGGTAAAATTGCCTCCATTCCATAGACCAATGAGAAATACGTTGCCCCGATGGAGGTTCTGACCAATGTTCGATAAACATAGAGAGTAAATGGTAACTTCTCATGCCAATCTTTATAAGTCTCAATCATTTTTCCCACAATCCTCTTGATATTCTTATTAGCCGACTCAACTGCACCATTCATTTTTGGGCGATATGGTGACGAGTTGTGGTGTTTAATTTTGAACTGATTGTAGACCTCTGCTATCATGTTGTTGTTCAAATTTAGCGCATTGTCAAATATAATCCTCTCCGGCATTTCATACTAACATATGATTTCTTTCTTTAAGAACCTGCTAACTGCTGCCTTTGTGACATTGGCATATGAAGCGGCTTCTACCCACTTAGTGAAGTAGTCGATAACCACAAAGATGAATCGATGCCCATTAGAAGCTTTTGGCGAGATCGGTCCCATGACATATATGCCCCACATAGAGAAAGGCCATGGGAAAGTCATAACATGAAGAGGTGAAGGAGGTACATGAATTTTGTCTCCATAAATTTGACACTTACGGCATTTCTTTGCATAACTGATGCAATCTCCTTCCATGGTGAACCACTAATACCTGAATCTCATGATTTGTTTGGCCATTGTAAAACCATTAGCATGTGTTTCGCAGACACCCTCATGGACTTCCTCTAAGATTTTCTTAGCCTCAATAGCATCCGCACATCTTTTTAGCACCTAATCCTTTCTTCTTTTGTATAGGATATCCTCATCTAAGACATAGTCACTAGCTAGCCTTTTCAATGTTCTTTTGTCATTCTCAGTTGCTTGGTCAGGGTATTCACGATTCTTCACGTATCGAAGTATATCGTGATACCAAGGGTGATCCTCTCTTTCTTCTTCTTTGTCGATGTTGTAGCAATGAGCCGCTGCCCTATGAATACTCATTTGGATAGGTTTCACATCCTCCTATCCATTTATTTTGACCATGGAAGCCAAAGTAGCTAGGGCATCAGCCATCAGATTTTTGTCTCGTGAGAGGTAACAAAAAGTGATATTATCGAACTCCTCGATCAATTCCAGGACCAGTATCAACTTGGGATCTCTTGTCTCCTATTATCCTTTGAGTTGATAGATCACTAGTGCAGAATCTCCATACACCTCCAACATTTTGATCTTACGTTCTATGGCTGTACGAATTCCCATGATACATGTTTCGTATTCGGCCATATTGTTTGTGCAATCAAAACCCAATTTGCAAGTAAATGGATGGTGGTCTCTGTTTGGGGACACCAGGACTGCCCCAATTCCATTACCAACAGCGTTTGATGCTCCATCGAAGTTTAGTTTCCAAGGACGATCCTTTGGAGCTTCTTCTTCAGTGGTTGCCACATACATTAGATCTTCATTTAGGAAATCAAAGTTCAAAGGCTCGTAATCCTCTAGAGCTCTACTAGCTAGAAAATCCACTATTGCACTCCTTTCACAGCCTTCTAATTCACATAAACTATGTCAAATTTGGAAAGTAGAATTTGCCATCGGGCCACACTTCCATTCAAGGCAGTAGACTCCATCAAGTACTTTAGAGGGTCTAGTTTAGAGATAAGCCAAGTCGTATGGTACAACATGTATTGTTTCAATCTCCAAGTTGTCTAAATCAAAGCTCAACATAACTTCTCAATTTTCGAGTATTTCATTTCACACTCAGTGAATTTCTTACTAAGGTAGTATATTGCTTTTTCTTTCTTTCTTGACTCATCGTGTTAGCTAAGCACACATCCCATAGAATTATCAAATACTGTCAAATACAGTATCAATGGCTTATATGGACTAAGTGGCGGCAGCACTAGGGCATTAACAGGTATTGTTTTACTTTATCAGAACTTTTCTGGCATTCGTCATCCCATACACCTAGATTGTGTTTCTTAAGAAGACGGAATATGGGGTCACATTTCTCAGTTAGTTATGAAATGAACAGGCAATGTAATTTAATCTTCTTAAGAAACCTCAAACTTCCTTTTAAGTGCGTGGCAGAGGCAATTCTTGTATAGCCTTGACTTTGTCTGGGTCAATCTCAATCCCCTTTTCACTAATTACGAATCTTAGCAGTTTCTCTGACCTAGCCCCGATGGTACATTTTGCTAGATTAAGCTTTAGCTAGAATTTCCTCAACCTCAAGAATAATTTCCTCAAGACTTGCACATGCTCCTCTTCTGTTCAAGATTTTGCGATCATGTCATCGACATAAACCTTGATTTCTTTGTGCATCATATCATGGAACAGGGTTACCATGGTTCTTTGATATGTCACTCCTGCAGTTTTTAGTCCAAATGGCATCACTTTATAGCAAAATGTTCCCCACATAGTTACAAATATGGTCTTATCCATGTCTTCAGGATGCACCTTTATCCAGCTGTATCCTAAGAACCATCCGTGAAGGAGAATAGCGAGTAACAGTTTGTGTTGTCCACTAAGGTGTCGATGTGAGGCAATAGAAAATTGTCTTTCAGGCTAGCCTTGTTCAGGTCCCTGTAATCTACTCACATTTGTGCTTTCCCGTCTTTCTTAGAGACTGGGACGATATTGGCTACCCACTTTGAGTATTTAACCACTTGCAGAAAACCAGCGTCAAATTGCTTCTTAACCTCTTTTTTTTTTATTTTTAGCAAAACATTGAGCCTCATAATTTGGAGCTTCTATTGAACTAGCTTGCACTGTTCGTTTATAGGGAGACGGTGTATCATGATATCAGTGTTTAGCCCGGGCATATCCTAATATAACCATGTGAAGACATCTTTGAATTCTTGAAGTAACTCAATGAGGTCTCACTTTGTCTCTGCGGTAATACAAGCTCCAATCTTCACTTCTTTCATTTCTTGTCTGTCTCCCAAGTTCACAATTTCTACTGACTCTTTGTGAGATAGGATCTGTTTCTCTTCTTAGTCTACCATCCTTAACAAATCCGGAGACAAGTTACAATCTCTATCATCTTCAAAGTCCTGATATCGTTCTAGACATATATCTCACTCAAAAAGGAGATTCTAGGTCAATAATAGTGTCGCTCATGTCCTTGATATCTGGAGACCTGTTATAGGCACGAAGGAATATTCAAACGAATAAATGAATCTAAGAATAGCTATTTATATGGTGTGAATATGAATGAAATGAAGGAATAAAAAAATATTTGCTCAGAGTGAGGCATAGAAATGCATTTTTCATTGAAATAAAGGTGTTGGACATAAGCCTATTTCACAAAAGGACTCTTATGGCTTCTAGGCTTAAAACAATAAGCGTGTTTTAAACATTACTCTGAATTAGCTCTAAAAAACTATAGGAATCTCTTCGCAATCCAATTGTTCAGAACACTTCCAGGCTCGTAAGGGCGAATGCCCAACAAGTTTTCTCCTTCAATTCTCTCTTCAGATATGGCGTTGATATTTAGATTTTCCATCATTTCTTCATCAGTTTCTCTTCTTGTCATCCTCTCCTCAGGGTGAATTACTCCTCTTGACACAAATGTTCTGGATATATGGGGAAAGGTCATTGGTCCATTTAACTTCTGTCCCACTTAATTGCGTTTTTCTTCTCTCTTGTTTCTTCTCCAAGTCCTTTTTTTGCTTCGCATCTAGCTTATACCCTAAGCCAAAGCGATCCCATTTGTCAGTCAATATTGGTACCTCAACCCGTCCCTGGAGGTATTTTCCGAGTCCCCTTCCAGGCAATGCTCCTTTTTCAACAGTCAATTGTAAGCTCATCCTCATGGCTTTGGATATTTTGGGCATTGGGATCTTGTTTCCCTCGATAATGAAAGTTGCATTTCCAAATTCGAGTGATCAAAAGGAACATTCTATTACCTCATCATTAGCCTCTATGTATGGCACGTTACTGGTAACAGATGCAATAATGTCTTCTTCCACATTTATTATTATTAGTCGGCCTTCTGTTACCAAATTTAGCTTTTGGTGAAGTGACGATGGTACTGCTCCTACTGAGTGAATCCAAGGTCTCCCTAAAGCAATTGTAAGAAGGCTTGATGTTTATCACCAGGAAGTCTACCTCATATGTGTTTAGACTGATCAGGAGATGTATCTCAATCCTTCCCATCACTTTTCTTTCGATACTGTCGAATGCTCTCACTATGTTTTGGCATGTCTTCATATGAGAGCTATCCATGGAAAACCTATTCAATGTGGACAGGGGCAAGACATTCAATGCAGATCCATTATTAATCGGTACACCCAGTAATGTATACCCCTTGCAGCGAATAGTGATGTGCAGAACCTTGGTGGATCCGATGCCTCCTGGCGATATTTTGTCATCATTGAAAAAGATGAAATTATCAGTACTTATGTTGTTGACAGGATGGTCTAGCATGTTCACGAAGATATCATCAGTGACATAGGTTTCATTTAGCACCTTCATCAGCATGCTACGGTGTATCTCTAAGCTTAAGAGTACAGCTAGTACTGATATACAAGTTGGTTGTTTATGCTGTTGTCCCACGACACTATACTCGATGTGTTTTAGAAATTTCAAGAATTCCTTAGCTTCTTTTTTCATTACCGGTTCATTAATAGGCGGTTCAAGTCTAACTGGCTTCTCTTTCTTTTGCTCGATCGCTGAGGATTTTTCTTTAATAGGTTTGGCTTTTGTATTTGGAGTATCATAGCGACTTCCACTACGTGTATAGAAACCCACGTCTTGACCTTCTTCTGATGTGTTAACCAGGTTTTCCTCTCTCAAGATTGTCACATTGCAGTTATAGTTCCAAGGTACCCTTTTGCTATCTTTATAAGGAAAAACAATGGGTTTCTGGGTTACAACTCCTGGTGCAACTTGTGCTCCGGCTTCATTAATTCTTGGTCGTGAGATGATTACCACTAGATTATTGGCCCTATAGACCTTTTCTGTCAATACTTCTTCTAAGGCACACACATCTACTCCTTTTGGGTCTTTGGTATACTCAAAGAATTCTAGCCCCTTGTTGTCCATTAGACCTTCTACTAGGGTCCTGAATTCATAACATTTTTGAATCCCATGGTCCTCTTCATCATGGAACTCACAATAATTCTTTCCTTCTCAGGATCTATCTCTTATGTCCTACATGATTAAAACTCTTTCTACCATTTCCTTCCAAACCTCCCTCAGTGGGGTTTTTACTTCTACAATATTCATCTTGATTTTCTTCCCCGTATTCTTGATTATCGCGTTTACCCCCTTATCCACATGGTTGGTAATGGATTTTCAGCACTAGATGGATCATCAAATTTCACAACGCCCATTTTGATAACCTTTCGACTAAGTTTTCTGAAAATGGTGTAGTTTTCTATCGAGTGTCCCATGATCCCCGTGTGGCATTCACATTGGGTGTTTGCATCATACCATTTGGGGTGTGGGGGTTGCATAGGTTTTAGGTAGAAAAGGGATACTACATATGCATTAAATAAATTTTGGTACAACTCTCTATACATCATTGGAATGGGCGTAAACTGAAGTTTCTCCGTGTTTTGCCTTGTGTTAGACTCTTGTCTTGGTGGGCCTTGATGACCAATGGTTACTATTCTTTGCTGGCTCACAGTAATTGGCTTTAAGTAACCCTTGTTGTACGTACTCACATTATTCACCTCACTTTCTTTTTTCCTCGAGCTGATCTCTTGGCATTTTCCCCTGCTTCTATTTTTCCGCATCTTATTGCATTCTCTATCATTTCTCCAGACATCACTATATCCGAGATACTCTTAATTGCACTTCCCAACATGTGATTAATGAATAGAGCCTTTAGGGTATTAATAAAGAGCATTGTCGTTTCCTTTTCAATTAGAGGCGGTTGGACTTGTGTGGCAACTTCCCTCTACCTTTAAGCGTATTATCTAAAGCTCTCGCTTGGCTTTTTCTCTATATATTGTAGTGTGATTCTGTCAGGTACCATATATGTCACATAGCTATATTGTTTCATGAAGGCCTGCACCAGGTCCTTCCACAACTTAATCTGGGCATCACTTAGCTGATTATACCATTTGGCCGCAGTCTCGGTCAGGCTATCTTGGAAGCAAAGGATCAACAATTGATCATTATTGACATATCCTATCATTCTCTGATAGAACATCATAATGTGAGCTTCGAGACAATTGGTCCCATTATATTTCTCAAACTCTGGAGTTTTAAACTTAGGCGGGAATACCAAATCCGGGACCAAGCTCAGTTCCTTAGCATCAATTCCACAATGGTAATCAGCGCTTTCCAATGCCTTAAATTTCTCTTCCAGCCATCTGCATCGGTCTTCAAGCTGCTTTGGGAACTCCACTCTCACTTTTTTCTATTTCTGCTACATCATCAAGATCAGGGAGATCAAGATTTACTGGATTGTCTCCTGGGTTAGATCCTGAGCCAGTCGGGAAGTTCACCGACATCAAGGTACCGATCTGATATTGGGGTCTAATGTTGATGGACACCCTTTGTGGATATGCATTTGGTTGTGCTTGGGTGTTTATTAGGGTAAAGCCTGGAGGATAAGGAAGGTCCTCGTTATCATCCCTAGAATTGACCTTAGGGCCCTTTCCTTTATCTGACCTTCCAGTCAGCAACTAGGCTAATTGGCTCATCATATTTCTTTAGGATTCTGGCATCTGATCCCTCATATCCTATTGAATCTTGGCTAGTTGTTCTTGCATAAGTATTTGCAGCTGATCTTACATCTCTTTTTGCATTTGCTCTAATCTTTCCAACCTTTGGTCCATTACTTTAGTTTTTCCACGTGTACCGTAACGATGTTCCAAGGTAACTGCCATGATTTTAGGGTCTTTTGTGAGTTTTAATGAGTATAATGCAATGCAATGCTAATGGATGAATGCAATGAGTGCAACAAAAAAGGCATTGATTCTGATTCAATTTCATTAGAGTAACTTTTTTCGAAAACAGAATTCTTTACATAAAACGGATTACATATAATGCCTCGCCCTAATACTGAAGGCCTTAACTTGCCTAAGAAGCCGAGCTAACTCTTGGCCTCAGTTTGACTCTGACTCATATTTCAAACTTAGTACATCAGCCTGAACTGATAAGGTTTGTAAGTGATCGCCTACCTCTCGCACTTGAGTCAAAGCTTTACTCATGACGTAATCCTTATCCCTAACCTGATCTTGGGATTGATGAGCTACTCCTTCCACCACTTGTTATTAGCCTTAAGGAGTTCAACCTGAAGTTCATAGTTTTGTAACGCGGTTTCAAGTTCTTCTATCTTCCCTTTTAACTATTCAATTTTGCTCATACTAACCTTCAACTCAATTAAGGAGTTATGACTATGGTACTGATACAAGGATCTTTCTAACTCTGACGAACGAGTCTTTAATCCCTCTTTCTCATTTTGACTTTCTACCAAACTCCTTTTTAGAGTATCTTCTCGAGCTTGAGCATCCCAGAATTTCTCTTCCCATTGGCTGGTTTTCTCATTAATTTCTTGCCGCCATTGTTCTGACGTTTTTCCAAGACCAACGGTTCTCATTGACCTTCACAGCTTCTTGTAATCTATTTTGAAACTATCTAAATCCTCTTCAGCCTTATTCTTTCCCTTTCTCAACTTTTCAGCTTCTAGTTTCTGGATGTCGACATTTAATCCCAGTTGCATTTTCTCCTCTTCCAATTGCCCTATTCTTTTTTCTAGCTCTAAACTCTTTTTCTCAAAATCCTGTTTGATAATCTCCAAATAAGACAGGATCACCTGCAAGTGTTCTTCTATTGAATGTGCGTTTTCTTGGTTTGACGTAGGGATGTTGCCATTGATTCTCTGACTCCACCATCGATCATACTTAGGGGTTGTCATCAGGTTGGCTACAAACCTTTTCATTTTACGAGTTTGCTTCCAAGCGTTTGATATTTCACAAACTTTCTTTTTGTAATTATCTCCTCTGTATGCAAACTCGCACTTAACTAACCCTTGTGTTGTTGGCGTAAACTGTCTTGATTTTTACTACCTTACACGAGGAGAGGAGCATACCCAATAGCTACCTATATCCCAAGTAAGAGAACCCAATCAAAATCACCACACCGATATAAAATTTCGTTAGGGACCATACAAGGGGCTCTCCATTCGACATCCTCATCTTGCAAATTTTAGAGAATCATCATCCATTTCTCCTCCATAATATTGTCCCGTCTTGGCGTAGCCACTAACTCTTTTAATAGAAAATAGTTTTCGGAGAAGATTCGGTATGAGACTTTTTCTACCTTCTAAAAAAGGCTGTGGAACCATGCTAGTAAGAGTTGTGAGCACTCGATAAATCTCCCTTCACCCACTCTTCGGCATGCATTAAAGGATCTGAAAGTTTCAGCCAAAATTGCAGGAATGGGTGTGACCCTTTTATCAAGTCAGTCAAATAAATCGGCGACAGCTTCATTTATATGCCTTAAAGCCTTGGGGGAAGATCACTAATCCATAAATGCTCAAGGCAAAGACATCAACTCTTTTCTTCACATCGAGATGTGCTAAGATCAAATCTCTCAGATTTTCTCAAGGGATGCACTAACCATCACCTTTCTGCTAGATTCGAGCTGCAACCCACTGCTCCCTCATCCCCGTGATGTTCATAAGCTTTTTAACGAACGTTGGGACATTGGCAACTCTGGAGTAAGCCTTGTCAATTTGAATTTTTGGGCAACGAAGCAAGGCTGTGTACTCTTCCACGGTAGGTACCAAATCTACCTTTTCAAAAGTAAAACAGCTGTAAGCAGGGTTCCAATATTGGGCGAGAGCTCGAAATAGGTGTTTGTCCATTTGGATGTTTAGTAGATAGGGCAAATCACCATAATTGCAGAAAATAGTTACTTGATCTCGTCATCCCACTGACCCTATATTTCCTTCATCTCTTGAAGATTATTTTGGGTTACGCTTATATGAGTAAAATCCCACAACTCTGACATGTACCCTTTTGTAAGACTATCACCTCTCTTGCTGCGTTGTCTCAGCCCACATCCGAATAACCGCATTATCCTTCACTTTATCAAGAAACCCCTTTTCTATGATAAGTTATCTATTTAGGAACTGACTGTGAATCAACACCATTTTTGTGATGAAAATACCATGCAATTACAATAAAAGTAAAAACAAAGCAAGTCAGTACTTCATACATAGTTTAAAGTAAGCAGAGAATGATAAGTAAAGCACCTACTCGGGTGACCACTAGGGTTTGGCGCGACTCTACCTAAGGTGGGCTCTTAAGGTTCACTATATGCGGTTTGGTTCTAAAGCATAGGTACCCGAACCAGCAAATTTCTCGATCCTCACCCATTATAGGCTCATATGGACCGAGTTCAGTTCATGGGAATACATTTCCTTATGGCCATGCAGAGGAGAAAATCTCACAAAGACATAGGTACGGATGTATCCTGAAAGCGATCCACTATCCCATACAGAGGTGAAAACTTCACGAAGGAGTAGTTTCTCACTCCCACTTAAAAAAGATATAACCGAGCAGTCATGCAATGTAATATGCTGAGCTATACCAAAAGACTGGAACCGATATAGCACACATATCAAAAAATGATTAAAACCACAAAAATAAAATATAACCAGAAAGATCGTAGATTTAAACCAAATTTTCAATTTTCGACGAAAAGACAAAAAGTAATCAACTTGCGGCTTGACTCTCTTATTTTGCCCCAAGTGGAGTTGCCAAGTTGTCAAAACCATTTTTTGAAAAGACAGCGTCGACTTTGATTTTGAAAATGAAAACGAACAACAGAGTCGCTACCAATCCTTTTTTATGAGGTGTGATTGGATCACCTCGTAATTTGATCGTTCTAATAAACAGTTTGATTTACTAAAACAACAGTTTTGGTCTACAAATTTTAGAAAATGGGTTCGGGAGTCGGTTACATACGAGGAAGGGTTAACACCCTCATAACACCCAAAATTGGTACCTAGTTGATTAATTTATGTCTTAGTGTCAAAAGTTGAAAACTTGAAAAGAGTTTAATGTACGATCCCTCTTCGTATTAATGTTAATTTTACTTAAAAACTGCTTGAGTAAATCGAACCATATGTTAATGACCCTCTCATCTCGAGGTATCAAAATGTCACATCCAGTAAGTTAGGACATGACACCTTGAATTCTCGAGAATAAGCTTTTCTTTTAATTTTATTAAATAAATCATGTATTTTAATTTTAGAAGGATATTCGGTTATTTAGATTAAACGAGAAAAAATCAAAACCCGGTAAGTTAGGGTACGATTTCTCGAATTTCTAAATACAGAAAATTACCTTTATTTAAAAAATCTTATCTCGAGGTAACAAAATGTCACATCTAGTAAGTTAGGACACAACACCTCAAATTCTTGAGAATAAGTTTTTTTATTTAAAACTCGTATTTTTTATTTTAAAAGGATATTCCACCATTTAGGTTAAACAAAAAAATCGTAACCCAATACGTTAGGGCACGATTTCTTGAATTTCCAAATAGAGAATATTGCCTTTATTAAAAAAACCTTTTTTATGCGTCGGGTAAAATTAATGTAACACGAATTCATAATAAAAATATAAAATAAATCACAGTACTAACATGCATAACAAAATAACAATAAATGCGTTAATATTAATGACAATAATATATGATCGAAATTATGAATAGTCCAAAGTTTGCAATAAAAAAAGGATATGGATAAATAAAAATAAAATGTATTTAAAGATATTAGGTAAATAGATACAAAGAAAATTAATAATAGTAATAATGCTAAATTAATTAATTTAATAATAATAATAACAATAATGATAATAATTATTATTATAAATCTATACTTTAAATAAATCAAAAATAGAAAAAGTAACAAAACGGGAGTAAATTGAATTTTAAAAAGAAGTTTGGGGCCAGTCGAAAATGAATAGAAAGGAAAAGGACCCTATTACATGCGCAAATAACAAGGAGGGACTAAAAGGGGAATTTTTCCTTCTCCTCCAAAACGCGCAGCATCAGGGAAGACCAAATTGAAATCAAAATAAATCATGGGGTAAAAATTAAAAATAAAATAAACTTAATTAAAAAATAAAAAAGCGGAAGGGCTAACAGCGCAATTAGCCCTTCCGTCATAAACACGCGAATCCATCCGGTCGGATCAGGCAAATTTCGGGCCTGAGGCAAAACGGCTTCGTTTTGGCCACAGATGCCTAAGACCGAAACGGCGTCGTATTGACCCTGTATAAATACCAAAAATAATCACCAAAAAAAAACCTCACCCCTCATTTTCAAAAAAAAATAGAAGCCCCATTTTCTTTTCTCTCTTGCTCCTTCAGTCTCTGGCCAAACTTCGGTCATCGGCCACCGCCGTCTGCTGCCGGTAGCACCACCGTGCACGGTAGTCAGAACTCTAAAAGTCACTATTTTTCATCGATTTTAAGGGTAAGCTTCTTTTCCTTTTTTTTATTTTTAATATATTTTAATATATATAAATGGTTTTTAAAAAAGGATAAAAAAAAATCTTTGTATATATGTATAAACTATTTCGAAAAGGAAAAATAAATAAATAAATAAATAAAATAAAAAAGGAGAACCTTCGCACGTTTGTAACTTTGTTTTTCTTCAATCTACTTTGTTATTTTCTTTTTGTTGTTTTTGTGCTTCAATATTTGCTTTGTATTCAATCGTATCCGAAAAAAGTTATAATGGATTAACATGGCTTATATAGCCATTACAACTTGTTTGCTTAATTTATTGTTGCTTTATTTTTTGTAGGCAATTGGGGTCGCGGCAACATGACAAGGGCGGTGGCAGCAGTAGCGGTGGCAGCAGTGGCGGTGGCAGGCTTGGCAGAGGGCTAGAGGCGGCTAGCAACTTGGGTTTTCTCTTTTTTTTTCTTCTAATTTTTGGGCTAGGGTTAGGTTTAAGTAATTAGGCTTTGTTTTGTAATTGGGTTGATAGTTTTGGGTTCTAGTGGACCTGGGCAGAATTGAGCTTGTACACTTTAGACTAGGCTTTCGACCTATCCAAAGCTCATAAGGTGTTTTTGCAGCAGCTTTAGTAAGTACTCTATTTAGAATGTGAACTACTGTGTTTAGAGGCACTAGCCAAATAAGCACTTTTAGACTTATCATGTTTCAACTTTCTTCCTCTTGCACAATGAGAAATGAGCTTTAGAGTCTAGTTTTTTTTTTTTTTTGAAAATTGTAACTAATTTTAATTTGGTTAAGCTGTGCATAAAGCGAAACCAAAGCCGTAAGAACAAGCAATTTCTGAGAAAGCTCGATCTTAATTGCCTTAAGTCTTGAAGCAACATGGAACGTCTCCATAATGTATTCTCTCACGTTTCCCTAACCATTATACTTCACAAACATCACAGAAGTCAGAAGTGATGTCATCTCAAACTTATCGTTTTTGGTAAAACATTTCTCATTTTTGTCAAGGAAACCCTTGGCCTAAGTAATCTCTTCAGATTCTGTGGCTCTAAAGGCTTTTGGAATGTTCTGTTCATGATCATTAAACTCATGTGGTTTGAACAATCCCATCTCTCAAAATCCCTTTTAGCATCAAGGGTGCTTGCTGCAGTGAGAGGTACATGTTGTTCTTCCCTTAGTGCAAAGTCTATATTCATACAACCAAGCATTATAAGTAAGTGCCTTTTCCATTCCTTAAAAATTAGCCCGATTAAGCATGGATTTAAAATTTATATTAGCAAATATTGTGGCAGTAGAATATGAACTAGCTGAATATAGAACAAAATAGATAAAAATAAGTTCACATCAATATTCATAAGTAAATAATAAATTCAAAATAGTGGTTAATCTCATCTCAAGATACCAAACACAACATTAATATCAAGTCTTTGGATAATAATATTAATAATAAGTGGTACTCTAGTTGTAACAATCAAACATTGACAATAAATTATGTCAAACGATGAATCAATCTTTGAATTAATTTATTGCTCACATAAAGTACGCTATAATTGTCACATATTTATCACCACAAATGCCATTGAAATTCTGCCAAATATTAACTCACTTGTAACACCCCAAACCCGGCCCAGACATTATGGCCAGATCTGGTGTGTCACACGGAAGTTATGTTCAAAATTGGACTTCTTGTTAAAAAGTTTCTACTATAAGATAACCCCATTTTGGTTTTGTTCATAAAACTGATTCCAATGAAAACCATTTTTTTGCCAGTTGGAAATTAGGTTAATGAAAAGGGTTGTCATATTGTTGTGTTCATTTAAGTGAATATATGAAAACTCTTAGTTTCTTATTGTTTTTGAAAACGTCACGCGTGAATTACTTAAAACCGTTGTGATCAGTTTTGAAAACCCGATTAACTACTTTACCATTTGAAATGTTAAAACAGCCCAAATAACGAGAATTAAACAAAATAAAACCCATAATGGCCTTATTACATAATCAAAACCAAACTGAAATTTAATAAAATTAAAGTTTGAAAGCAAAAAACTTGTGGCCATCCCGAGTCCCTCGCAGCTCCAAATCGTCTATGGTTGAGGGTTACCTGCATATTTAAAATAAAAGGTGAGTTTGCGAAAACTCAGTGTGTAATTTGCCCAACCGATACAAAGAACAGATATGTAGAGTAGACTGGGCTGAAGCCCTATACAGAACAAATCAGTCTGGGCCTTAGCCCTATTCAGAAACAAAGTGGGCCCAAGCCCATTATAGAATCAAAACAGTGTACATGCATGAATGCCCAAACCCAGTCCAACCATCACACCACCCGTACCAACCCATCACACCAAGTGGGGAATACTCGACCCACCCAGCCTGCATACCAATACGCAGCCATGGTGCTAATAATAGATATCGTGGCAGAGCCACCTGAAACAGAATACGTGGCGAACCCACTATACAGAATTACGTGGCAGAGCCACTATTATAGAGCTACCTTCAACATCATACCCAACCCCATGCAGATCATCATGTCATACATAAATATATCATGCATGCAGATTAACAGACATAGTTTCAGTCATACATATATTAGACAACCTATCTCTAGGGGTATAAGGGTCATTTAGCAATCAGGGACAAAGTGGTAATTCACCCCTTAGGGGTATTTTGGTCATTTTACTAATTTTCAGAGTCACGGCACCTAATACGACCTTCTAGCAGGTCTAACATCGCTCCAGGTGACTCAGATAGTCCAAACAATTAAAATAGTGTATATGGGCCCAAAACCCCATTGAGCCTAGATGAGCCAACACGCTCGTGTGGCCCATTCAGTCTCGTTTTATGCACGGCATCTGATCATGATCTCGAGTGATGATGATAAAGTAATAAAATCTGATCGTACCTGGAAACTAACTAATATCATGATAAAAGGCAAGTGCACCTATCGAATAGTAGTATAGTCAGTGGCAAGACTAGAATATCAAATCCAAGGAACTATGAGTACTAGTAATGACTTTCTTCCTATTATCTAACCTAAAAATAAAGAGGGTTGGTTGTAATCTTAAACTAAACTAACTAAAGAAGCGACAAAGAGTAAATTGGGAAATTACTTTTGGGAAAGACTAATTGATTAAAGCAATACCTAAGGAAGAATCCACTTAGACTTCACTTGTTATCTAACTCTGAATCAGATGATTTCTTTATTTCATTTGATCCGCAGAGATCCCTAAATTATGTTAATACCTTCGTCGAGGATAAGAACAACTAATCCCAGGTTGATTAACTGAAATCTCTTTCTAGTTAAAACTCTAGTCTTGCAATAACTCGATCTATGGCTCCCCATATTAGATTTGACTCCAATCCGGTAGATTTTTGTCGTCCTATGTCTCGGATTGAGATCAACTCTGCTTAATTATGTTGGATCTACTCCTATGCAGGGACTTTTTCTCCTCTACATAGGCACATTCGACTTAAATCAATATCCCAAACATATCAATTTAAGAGTTAAACACACAATTAAGAACAAATCAAATATTTATTACACAGCTCAGATAACAATAACAAGATCCATCTTAGGTTTCATCCCCCTTAGATATTTGGGGTTTTAGTTCATAATTATAAAAGAAAACATCTCAAAAGAAATAAAATAAAAAAACATAAGAAAACTCAGAACTCCTAACAGGATTGAAGGGAGATCATCTATCTTGATGTAGATCCTGGCTTCTAAGATGGATCAATCGGCTTCCCTTCGAGTAATTCCCTGTCTTTAACTTCCCATTTTGGCGAGAAAATAATGTCTCCTTGGCAGAAGAAAAGTACACCCTTGTAGTTGCCTCCTAGGGTCTTTATATAGAGTTTTGGAATGCCTTTCTTAGCCCCTAAGAAGCCTTTTCTGAGTGAAATTGAACTTCCTCATGACAGGGACACGCCCGTTGCCACGGCCGTGTGTATTGGGGCCCCGGTAGTGCTCGAGCCTGTTAAAGTGGCATGGCCGTGTGGCAAACCTCTAGGCTGTGTTGATTACTGAATTGGGCCTAATTTGCCCCTTTTTGGCCCGTTCCTTGCTCTTTTCTCTTCCTTATGCTCACCTAAGTATAAAACATGAAATAAAAGGATTAGGAGCACCAATTTCCACAAATTTAATGATAATTCATCCAGAATTTAGGCTAAGTATGAGGTAAAATTATGTATAATTTATGGTTTATCAAATACCCCCACACTTAAGCCTTTGCTTGTCCTCAAGCAAAATCTCAACTCTCAATTAAAAATTATTCTGCTCAACTTATAATCCTTATCAATAATGTTTCAAACTAATCTACAAGTAATCATACAGTGAAAATTCAATTAGAAGAACATTAAAGTCTCAAACACTCTAAGTTGAGAATTTTATCACAGAAACATAGGTTTTCTCCCTTCTCCTAAGTAATTACCTTTCAATCAAAATCAACAAGAGTAGACATCCTCACTAAAGATTCACTCTATCCACTCAAAGTGTTTAGGGTTCAAAAATTAAGCACTCATTAGTCAATCTGAAAAGTTATTACCATAAGCTTGCAGGAAAACCAAATCTCCACCACTATAGATAGATATGACACATCGATCAAAAGGTCTTTAAATGGTTGAAATGGGGCTTTGGTTAGGGGTATTGTCATAAGCTGAAAAAGAGGGCTAGAATCGAGATTGAATTGGAAAATCATCTAGCTAGAAAAATCTCTATCACTGGAACATATTCCTAGAGCTAAGCCTTATGATGACATCGTACTGGATTCGGTAGCTTATAATAGAAATATGCAAAAATATTAAACTATAACTAAAATATGAATTACAACTGAGTTAACTGTATATACACCTTTTTTTTTAAGAACAAATCAAATGTTTAAATTGAATATTTATAAACTTTACAAACAGAAAAAGAGAACAAAGCTAGATAATAATTCAACTCAGATCTCAACAAAAAATAGGGATCAAAATAATTGAATGGAATTCAACAAAAAAATGGTTATAGGTTAATATTAAAGGTAAGTCAAAGAATGGGTTGTTAGGCTCAATGGGGTTCACTAGGGGTTAATTTATGGAGGTATGCTTTTATGGAGTAAGTGGGTTAAACCTAGGTGCCTTTACCATTTTGGTATATCAAATCAATGATGTGGGCTCGACATGTATAATCGGAGCAAGTTCTAGAATAACAAATCAGTATTGCCTCACTCAAAGCAACAATAAAAGTAAGCACGAAAGGATGTATGCTCAAAAGGCTCAAAAATCTCACCAGAATTATGGCTTTTGATGTCAATCCTGTGAATTTCAAATCTCAAGATAATACTTAAAATTAGGGAAAATAACCTAGAAAAAATTAAATTCTCAAAAATTTCAACTTATCATGCTTAATTCTCAACATATAAATAAAAATAATAAATCAATCAGAATTAATTCCTAATAGGAGATTGAGATTAATGCAGAGAGTGAAAGTGATAATTCGAATTTTGTGAACAATGCAAAAAGTTAGTTGTAAAAATTTTTCAGGGTTTCAAAGAGAATGCAATAACTGAAAGTAAGATTCCCCCCCCAGACACACACTTAACATGTACATTGCCCTCAATGTACAAAGATAACATTACTAGCCATTGAAGCACAAGATCATAAGATAGGGAGAGAATTAAAACTCCCTGAATTGGATGAATTCTGTGAACTGGAGGTGTAAAGACTTGGAGAAACGATTACTTGAAGTTCGTAATTCTGGGTGATTGAAGAGAATAAGTAAAACTGTGTGTAAATTTCAAGGATTACTTGATAAGAATTTAAAAATAAGGGAAAAGGGGAATATGAAGTAAAGAAAATGAAAATGAAATTTTAAAAATTTAAATAATGGATATTTTGACCTTGCGGTCGTGGCGCACGCCTATATGACATGTGGGTTAGCCCGTGTGGTTCAAAATTTGGAGATTTTGGTGCGCTGGATTTGTGTCACACACCCGTGTTTCTAGGGCGTGTTGGGACACACGACCGTGTCGCATGGCAATGTCCTTCGATGTTCATTTCTCCCACGGTCGTGTCAAGGGTCACACGTCCGTCTATGAAATGGCAAGTTCGACCACAGTCTTAAGGCACGGGCGTGTCGCACACCCGTGTTAAGTTAACAGGTTTGGCCATGGCCACATCGCACGGCCGTGGCAAGTTGTCGAAGCCCGTGTGTAGAGAAGTCTTACCCTGCTCATACACGGTCATATCACATAGCCATGTCTTTGCTTGTGGTGTCCACACGGCCTTAAGCACGACCGTGGGCATGGCTGTGTGGCTCAAAAAACCTGTATTCAAAGGGTTAGTTGATGTATTAGAAAGCCTAAATAAAAGAATTTACTAAGTCAGTGCTCGGGTTGCCTCTCGAGAAGCGCTTGTTTATAATCTAAGCTCGACTTTTCTCAAGCTTGTTCGGTCATGGTGGCTTGAAGACTTGATACTCTTCTATCCTACTTTCAATTTCATTATCAACGTAAGATTTGAGTCGAGTGTGATTTACCTTGAAAGTGCCAAGTGATTCATGTTTTATCTCGACTGTACGATAGGCAAAGATTTACATTACCGTGACGTAAGGTATATCACTCGTATGTTCTTTTGAATTCACGATTCAAGGATCATCTTCCCCTAAGATTACCTTATCCCCTACCTTGATTTGATTCGTTTTTACCTGAGGATCGTCTTGGTGATGCTCTGGGTTGATGTGGCATATTTTGGGCTTTTCGTGATAGTTCAGCCACTCATCTAGTTCCTCAATCTAAAGCATTCGCTTTTCATGTACGTCTCCCTTGGTAATTTTCATGTACGCCTTTATGTGGAGTGTATCCTGCACAGAAGGTTGGATGGTGAGATTATTCTTTTTACAAGAATTCGAAACAGTATTTTTATCATCAGCGATTTTAATTAGGTTTCGGGATTGTAAAGTAACTTTTTTCATCACCTACACGTAGTGTAAGCTCACCTGTTCCTACATCAATTATTGTTCTAGTAGTTGCTAAAAAGGGTCGACCTAGAATTAAGGGTACATTGCTATCCTCATCAATGTCTAAAACAAAAAAGTCAACTGGGAATATAAATTTATCAATTTTGACAAGCACATCCTCAATTATGCCCTTAGAAAACCTAATAGTTTTATCAGCCAATTGAATGCTCATCTTAGTTTGTTTAGGTTTTCCAAGACCTAGTTGTTTAAACAGTTTATTAGGCATTACATTAATACTAGCCTCTAAATCAGCTAAAGCATTTTTGACGTCTAAGCTACCAAGTAAATAAGGAATTGTAAAACTCCCTGACTCTTTCAGTTTGTTGGGCAGCTTATTCTGTAGAATAACCGAGCCACTGCATTTAGTTCCACATGGGATGTCTCGTCTAGCTTCCGCTTATTCGTCAGTAGCTCTCTTAAAAACTTAACGATGTTCGGCATCTGCGACAGAGCTTCAATAAATGGTAAGTTAATGTGTAATTTCTTTAAAAGTTTAAGGAATTTACCAAATTGCTCATCTGCGCGATCTTTCCTTAGCGCATTTGGATATCGGATACGAGGATTATACTTTTTGACAATTGCATCTTTGGAACTTACCTTATCCTTACCTTTACTTACCACAGTCTCCTTGCATGGCTCTAGGTTGGTTTTGGTTAACCCTTTCTCATCTATTGTATCCACGGCATTAAGTTGTTCCTTAGGGTTAGTCTCAGTGTTTCTTGGTAACCCACCTTGCGGTCTTTCAGAAATTAGCTTGGTCAGCAGGCCTATTTGAGCTTTGGGTCGGATGCTTGCTAGCTCTTCAGTGCCGTTTCGATGTTCTGAAGGCAGGTTTCTGACGCAGGAATAAATTTTTAAGCATCTCTTCAAAGTTCAGCTTTTTCTCTTGTTGGAATGGTGGCTGTTGAAATCCCGACGGAAATGGTTGTCTTTCATTTCCTTGTCCACCCCATGAAAAATTGGGGTGGTTCCACCAACCTGCATTGTAATTGTTACTATAAGGGTTATTTTCGGATCTAGCATTATTACCCATGTAGTTGGCTTGCTCGGTTTCCATGCCATGTCCATAGGAGGAGTAATGAGGATTATACACGATTCCCTAAATTAAGTCACACTGCATCACTGGGTGTACTTGTAATGAACCAACAAAGTTGTCAACCTTTTTATTAAGAAGTTCTACTTGATTAGAAAGCATAGTGACTGCATCAATATTAAAAACTCCAGCAGCTTTCTGTGGCTTTCTTCTCATGACTTGCCACTAATAGTTATTCAGTGACATCTCTTCTATAAATTCATAAGCTACTTCAGGTGTTTTGTAATTGATTGTTCCACCGGAGGCTGTATCGATCATCTCCCTTGTTGAGGGATTCAAACCGTTGTGAAAGGTTTGAACTTGTAGCCACAGAGGTAACCCATGGTGAGGGCACCATCTCAAGAGATCTTTGTATCTCTCCTAAGCATCGTAAAGTGTTTCTAAATCCATTTGCACACAAGAAGACATATCATTCCTCAATTTAGCTATTTTAGCTGGAGGAAAATACTTAAGTAAATTTTTTTCGGTCGTTTGTTCCCCTGTAGTGATAGACCCTTGCGGTAGAGAATTTAACCACTGTTTAGCTTTGTTTCTCAAGGAGAACGGGAATACCCTTAGACGAATGGCATCATCAGAAATGACATTTATTTTGAATGTATCGCATTATTCGAAAAAGTTGGCTAGATGCGAGTTAGAATCCTCATCCTGCAAACCATCAAACTAAACAAATTGTTGTATCATTTGAATAGTGTGAGGTTTCAGTTCAAAATTATTTGCAGCAATAGTAGGCCTAACAATGCTAGATTCAATGCCCGCTAAATTAGGTTTAGCATAATCATACATAGTACGCGGAGCAGGATTTTGATCAATAGGATTTGCAGCTACTACAGGAGGTAGCTGATTATCCTGATTGGCTTCCATCTCTTCGATAGGTTCTGGCTCTTCTTCTTGTCCTTGTTCTGGAAATTGGAAGCTTCTTCTTATCTCTCGGTGATTTCTGTGAACTGTAGCTTTTAAATTATCGTTAAAAAGCAGTGGTCCTCCTGGGTTTCTTCTAGTCATAAACAAGAGATACTTGGAAGGAAAGAAAATTTTTAGTAAATAAAAATAAAAGCAAAAATAAAAACTAAAAATAAATAAAAGCAATAATGGCTAAAGTAATAGAAATCGAGTATTCATAATATCTTAGTTCCCCGGCAATAGCGCCAAAAACTTGATCGTGATCTCAAGTGATGATGATAAAGTAATAAAATCTTACCGTACCTGGAAACTAACTAATATCACGATAAAAGGCAAGTGCACCTATCGAATAGTAGTATAGTCAGTGGCAAGACCGGAATATCAAATCCAAGGAACTATAAGTACTAGTAATGACTTTCTTCCTATTATCTAGCCTAAAAATAAAGAGGGTTGGTTGTAAACTTAAACTAAACTAACTAAAGAAGCAATAAAGAGTAAATTGGGAAATTGCTTTCGGGAAAGACTAATTGATTAAGGCAATACCTAAGGAAGAATCCACCTAGACATCACTTGTTATCTAACTCTGAACCAGATAATTTCTTCATTTCATTTGATCTGTAAAGATACCTAAATTATGTTAATACCTCCGTCGAGGATAAGAACAACTAATCCCAGGTTGATTAACTGAAATCTCTTTCTAGTTAAAACCCTTAGTCTTGCATTAACTTGACCTATGGCTCCTCATATTAGATTTGACTCTAATCTGGCAGATTTTCGTCATCCTATGTCTAAGATTGTGATCAACTCCATTTAATTGTGTTGGATCTACTCCTATGCAGGGACTTTTTCTCCTCTACATAGGTACATTCGACTTAAATCAATATCCCGGACATATCAAGTTAAGAGTTAAAAACACAATTAAGAACAAATCAAATATTTATCACACAGCTCAAATAACAATAACAAGATCTGTCTTAGGTTTCATCCCCCTTAGATATTTGGGGTTTTAGTTCATAATTATAAAAGAAAACATCTCAGAAGAAATAAAATAACAAAATATAAGAAAACCCAAAACTCCTGAAAAGATTGAAGGGAGATCCTCTGTCTTGATGTAGAACCTGGCTTCTGAGATGGATCAATCGACCTCCCTTCGAATAATTCCATGTCATCAACTTCCCGTTTTAGCGGGAAAAAAATGTCTCCTTGGCGGGAGAAAAGCACACCCTTGTAGTTGCCTCCTAGGGTCTTTATATAGAGTTTTGGAATGCCTTTCTTAGCCCCTAAGTAGCCTTTTCCGAGTGAAATTGAACTTCCTCACAACAGGGACACGCCCGTGTGCCACGCCTATGTGTATCAGGACTCAGGCCGTACTCGAGCCTGTTAAAGTGGCACGCCCGTATGGCGAACCTTCAGGCCATGTTGATTGCTGAATTGGGCCTAATTTACTTGTTTTTGGCCGGTTCCTTGCTCTTTTCTCTTCCTTTTGATCACCTAAGTATAAAACATGAAATAAAAGGATTAGGAGCACCAATTTCCACAAATTTAATGATAATTCATCCAAAATTTAGGCTAAGTATGAGGTAAAAATATGTATAATTTATGGTTTATCAGCATCACAAACCATATCATCCAACATACTAACGATCACTTACTGAGTAATTTACCCATATGGGCCCATAGGCCCATTGGGCCCATTAAAACCCATAATGGCTCAAGTGCATAAAATCGTGCACTATAGCCTTCACAGTTTACTGCCCACAATTTGGGGGTTCGGTTCGTCCCACAAGCGTTCGTACGCTCGTAAGGCCTCGAATGCCGACATTTCCACATTTCGGCTTTTATTGATCTACACTACAGAGGGGTGTGGTTACACACCTTTCCGCGAAACCGTTTCCAACACTCCACAAGCCTCCTACCTACAATCATTCTGACATAAAGTTAATTTCCCACTTAATAGCATCCATGTACATAATACCCGAACAATAATACTATATACCTCGATGGTGAGAAAATGACTTGCTCATTTCTTAGCTATCGATTAACGGAATCTCACCCCTAAACAACTCGCTGCATACAACCAACCCTTATTAAAATCGAGGCTTAATATTATAAATGATTTCAACCTACAACAATCGACTACCAAAGCAAACCGATGCCTTACCTCAACCAACAAATAAGGCTTGAGTAGCAGAATACCCTGACGCTACTCACCTCTCAAAAATATCTATGGATCCAATCGGCATAGACTTAAAGATTAAGAGTGGGCATTCAATTCTCAACAGAAGATGATTAAAAGTGGTTTAATAATTTTGACAGAAGGAAACCTACTCACCAGTTCTATTAATATCCTCAGTAGAATTGAGAGAAAGGGTAAGAGAATGTTGAGATTCATCCACCAACTACGCTAGATGCACGTCAGAGATAAGAACAAAGACCAATTCAAGTAATGACACAAAAGAGAAAATGTGGAAAATGGGAATTAAGTATTTGATTATGAAAGCAAAACAAAAGAAGTGAGCAAACAGAGAAGAAGTAATCGATTTTAGAAAGAAACTGAGAAGATGGAAGTTGAATTCAGCTAGAGGAATGATGAGAAATAATTAAGAAAGAAAAGTGAAAAAGGGAAGGGAGATATAGAGTTCGACTAAGAAGAATGAGAGGAGAACAATAAGGTTAGGCCAAAAATTCTCTAAGGGAAGTCGACTTAGATCAAAGAAAATGAAAACTGAAAGATGAGAAGAACCGCAAAAAAATGAGAGAACAAAGGTTCGGCTAAACAAGATGGCTGACAAAAGAAAAAAGTGAACCAAATTGGCACTTGAATTTCAGTAAAGTGGAAAATGCAGAGAGAGATCCTAACAAAGACGGCTGATCATGATCTCGAGTGATGATGATAAAGTAATAAAATCTTATCGTACATAGAAACTAACTAATATCACGATAAAAGGCAAGTGCACCTATCAAATAGTAGTATAGTCAGTGGCAAAACCAGAATATCGAATCTAAGGAACTATGAGTACTAGTAATGACTTTCTTCCTATTATCTAGCCTAAAAATAAACAGGGTTGGTTGTAAACTTAAACTAAACTAACTATAGAAGCGACAAAGAGTAAATTGGGAAATTACTTTTGGGAAAGACTGATTGATTAAGGCAATACCTAAGGAAGAATCCACCTAGACTTCACTTGTTATCTAACTCTGAACCAGATGATTTCTTCATTTGATTTGATCCGTAGAGATCCCTAAATTATGTTAATACTTCTGTCAAGGATAAGAACAACTAATCCTAGGTTGATTAACTAAAATCTCTTTCTAGTTAAAACCCCTAGTCTTGCATTAACTCGATCTATGGCTCCCCTTATTAGATTTGACTCTAATTCGGTAGATTTTCGTCATCTTATGTCTAGAATTGCGATCAACTCCACTTAATTGTGTTGGATCTACTCCTATGCAGGGACTTTTGCTCCTCCACATAGGCACATTCGACTTAAATGAATATCCCGGACATATCAATTTAAGAGTTAAAAACACAATTAAGAACAAATCAAATATTTATCACACAGCTCAGATAACAATAACAAGATCCGTCCTAGGTTTCATCCCCCTTAGATATTTGGGGTTTTAGTTCATAATTATAAAAGAAAACATCTCAAAAGAAATAAAATAACAAAACATAAGAAAACCCAAAACTCCTGAAAGGATTGAAGGGAGATTCTCTATCTTGATGTAGATCCTAGCTTCTGAGATGGATCAATCGGCTTCCCTTTGAGTAATTCCCTTCCTTTAACTCCCCATCTTGGCAAGAAAATAATGTCTCCTTGGTGGGAGAAAAGCACACCCTTAGCGGGAATAAAGCACACCCTTGTAGTTGCCTCTTAGGGTCTTTATATAAAGTTTTGGAATGCCTTTCTAAGCCCCTAAGTACCCTTTTTCGAGTGAAATTAAACTTTCTCACCACAGGGACTCGCCCGTTTGCCACGCCCGTGTGTATCGGGGCCCAGGCCATGCTCGAGCCTGTTAAAGTGGCACGACCATGTGGCAAACCTTCAGGCCATGTTAATTATTGAACTGGGCCTAATTTGCCCATTTTTGTCCCATTCCTTGCTCTTTTCTCTTCCTTATGCTCACTTAAGTATAAAACATGAAATAAAAGGATTAGGAGCACCAATTTCCACAAAATCAATGATAATTCATCTAGA
Source organism: Gossypium stocksii (assembly GCA_020496765.1). Taxonomy (NCBI): domain Eukaryota; kingdom Viridiplantae; phylum Streptophyta; class Magnoliopsida; order Malvales; family Malvaceae; genus Gossypium; species Gossypium stocksii. The sequence goes on along the minus strand of CM035628.1, from coordinate 42,322,784 downwards.
ATATAGGCTAAGTATGAGGTAAAAATATGTATAATTTACGGTTTATCAAATACCCTCACACTTAAGCCTTTGCTTGTCCTCAAGCAAAATCTCAACTCACAATTAAAAATCATTCTTCTTAACTTATAATCCTTATCAATAATGTTTCAAATTAGCCCACAAGTAATCATACAATGAAAATTCATCCAGAAAAACATTAAAGTTTCAAACACTCTAAGTTGAGAATTTTATCACAGAAACATAGGTTTTCTCCCTTCTCCTAAGTAATTACCTTTCAATCAAAATCAACAAGAGTTGACATCCTCACTAAAGATTCACTCTATCCACTCAAAGTGTTTAGTGTTCAAAAATTAAGCACTCATTAGTCAATCTGAAAAGTTATTACCATAAGCTTGCAGGAAAATCAAATCTCCACCACTATAGATTGGTATGACACATCGATCAAAAGGTCTTTCAATGGTTGTAATGGGGCTTTGGTTAAGGGGTGTTGTCATAAGTTGAAAAAGAGGGTTAGAATCGAGATTGAATTGAAAAATCATCTAACTAGAAAAATCTCTATCACTGGAACATATTCCTAGAGCTAAGCCTTATGATGACATCATTCTGGATTCGGTCGCTTATAATAGAAATATGCAAAAATATTAAACTATAACTGAAACATGGATTACAACTAAACTAACTGTATATAAATTTTTTTAAGAACAAATCAAATATTTAAATTGAATATTTACAAACTTTACAAACTAAAAAAAAGAGCAAAGCTAGATAATAATTCAACCCAAATCTCGACAAAAAATAGGGATCAAAATAATTGAATGGAATTCAAAAAAAAATGAGTTATAGGTTAATATTAAAGGTAAGTCAAAGAATGAGTTGTTAGGTTCAATGGGGTTCACTAGGGGTTAATTTATGGAGGTAGGTTTTTATGGAGTAAGTGGGTTAAACCAAAGTGCCTTTATCATTTCAGTATATCAAATCAATGATGTGGTCTCGACATGTATAATCGAAGCAAGTTCTAGAATAACAAATCAGTATTGACTCACTCAAAGTAATAATAAAAGTGAGCACGAAAGGATGTATGCTCAAAAGGCTCAAAATCTCACCAGAATTATGGCTTTTGATGTCAATCCTGCAAATTTCAAATCTCAAGATAACACTTAGAACCTAGAAAAATTTAAATTCTTAAAAATTTCAACTTATCATGCTTGATTCCCTAATGTCTTAAAGTTTGAATAATCAAAGCATAAGTACCTATGTCTTAATTCTTAGCATATTAATAAAAATAATAATCAATTAGAATTAATTATTAGTAGGAGATTGAGACTAATGCAGAGAGTGAAAGTGAAATTTGAGAACAATGCAAAAAGTTAGTGGTATGAAATTCAGGGATTTGAAGAGAATATAATGATTGAAAGTGAGTTCCCCCCCACACACTTAAGATGTGCATTGCCCTTAAGGTACAAAGATAACATTACTAGCAATAGAAGCACAAGATCATAAGATAGGGAGAGAAGTAAAACTCCCTGAATTTTGGATGATGTTGCAGAGACGGATATTGGAATTGTAAGAGCTGGCAGTTGTGGTAGGGTTTTCCCATTAGATATGGATAAGAGCTGTAAAGCTCCTTTGAAACTGCGATAGCATAAATAAGTGTTTAGGGATTTAAGTTAATCATAATTTTCTCATTAGGGAATAGCCGATATGAAAATAAAATTGAAATCTAAACTAAAATATTCAATAAACATAAAGATCGAAATAAAGATAAAGAAAATTTTAAAAATTCTAAAGAAACATAAAATGTGAAAGAAGGTAAAAATAAAGATCAAGAAAGCAAATAAAAAAGAAGATAAGAGGAATAGAAAGTTCTAATCCTCAGATGGTCCGCGAGGTGGGGGCAGTGGTGCGAGATGGAGTTGCTGACAAATCTAAGCTAAAGTTGCATCAATGTGATCAAATCGCTGAAAACATTATTGCTAGAATTGGGCGAACTGCTGAGAAGTGACATAGCCTGAAGCTACTGTATGAACTGGGCAGTGAGTCGATGGTGGCTCAGTAGTGGCTTCTCTGGTGGTGGGACATCATCAGTAATGGCCTTGGGGTCTTCCTGCTCGGCATCCCGGAATAGACGATATTATGGAGGGTCGGTCCCAGGTCGACGCTAAATCATCCTCATATGCAACATAGTTTGGATGCCCTGTGGGGACATCTTTCCGATCAAGGTGTAAGAGGATGTCTGGGCTACGATGGTAAGTAGGCCGAAGTGGCGGGCCAGTTGAGTAATGTACGGGCCCATAGAGATCACGCCTCTGCGGTGTCGCTCCGTCTGGTGTTGGATGGCATGGGCAATGAAGTAGGCAAGGTCAATCACGTGAATATGCGCCATGCTCCATAAAAAGTAGGCGTCGTGGGTGTTGACGATGCCGGTACTCTCGCGTCTACCCGTTAGTATGTGTGTGAGTAAGGCATGTATGTACCTCAGAGATGGGGTGAGAGCGGTCGCTTTGGAGCGACTGGGGTCATATGTGGGCTGGCCAGGGACTAGGGCGCGCCAGCAGTTGACTGGAGAGATGTAGATGTGGTGGTGGAGTTCTGAGAGGTCCTCTTCCTCTACAAACTGCTCAGTGTACAGGCCTAGTGCTATACCAAACTCTGGTACACGGAGTTGACGGACAAGGCCTCCTAAACGGAATTGTATCGTTCCTGGATCGTCATGTTGGCTCATCACCGTCTGGAGGTGCAATGTGGATCAAAATTCGAGGGTGAGCTCGAGATAGGTGGCCTCTATGATTTTAAAGAACTGTTCCTACGGGTCCATCATCAACAAGGCCCGGACCTCGTCAGCTAGCTGGACCTGCTCTAATGCGGCCCAATCAATGCATCTCCCGACTCCAAGGGGTCGCGCCTGTAGTATTCGAAACAATTCTTCTTAGGAGTTCTACGAGAATTGGAAGAAGGGGTGTTGGACTTCAGCGGTGGGTCTAGAAGAGGAACCCCGGGCCCTTTGCGCTTTTTTGAGGTAGGGACGGCAGCTTTCTTTCAGCGAGAAGACGACATGATTCCTAAAAACAAAAAAAAAGATATATATTAGTCCTAAAAATTAAAAATAAAGATAGGAATATTAATAAGTTCCTATTTACAACTTAAACTAACCAAGATTTCTAAATAAGTCATGCAAGCATAGGATCATCTCATTGAAAAAAATGGGTCTCAATATATAAAAAATTCAAATTTCTCAAGATAGTGATAATTGGCAGCCAAGAAATGTTCCTAAATGGCATAATGAGTATCTAGATTAATCATGCTAAATGAATGAATTTCTATCAATAATAATGCAAATAACTAAATCAATGAGATTATTAATAGATAAATGATAAAAGACATTAAAAATTAAGAGAAAAAGTGAGAAAGGGGAACCGAATGGGTGGTTATGGGGCAGAGCACGATCGTGGCGAGGGTTGCACGGGCGTGGTGGTGTTGTTGAAGCCGACGGCGGCGCTAGAGATGGATGGTATGGGAGTTGGGTTGAGGGGTTTTCAGGGTTTAGGTGAGGAAGAAGGTGAATAGTGGGCTGTTTATATAGGATTTTAGGGTCACACGGGCATGGCACATGCCCATGTGACTTGGGGTTAACCTATGTGGTTCGAAATTTAGGGATTTTGGCACGCCGGATTCGTGTCACATGCCCGTGTTCCTAGGGCGTGTTGGGGCACACGGCCGTGTCGCACGAATGTGTCCTTCAATGTTCGCTTCTCCCACGGTCGTGTTGGAGGTCACACGTCCGTGTATGAAATGGCAGATTCGACCACAGTCTTGAGGCATGAGCGTGTCGCACGCCTGTGTTTAGTTAAAAGGTTTGGCCACGGCCACATCACACGGCCGTGGCAAGTTGTCGAAGCCCGTGTGTAGGGAGGTCTTACCCTGCTCATACACGGCCATATGGCACAGTCGTGTCTTTGCTTGTGGTGTCCACACGGCCTTAGACACGCCCATAGGCATGGCTGTGTGGCTAGAAAAACCTGCATTAAAAGGTTAGTTGATGTATTAGAAAGCCTAAATAAAAGAAGTTACTAAGTCAGTGCTCAGGTTGCCTCCCGAGAAGTGTTTGTTTATAGTCTAAGCTCGACTTTTCTCAAGCTTGTTCAGTCACGGTGGCTTGAAGACTTGATACTCTTCTATCCTACTTTCAATTTCATTATCAACGTAAGATTTGAGTCGAGTGTGATTTAACTTGAAAGTGCCGAGTGATTCATGTTTTATTTAGACTGTACCATAGGCAAAGATTTGCATTACCGTAAAGTAAGGTGTATCACTTGTATGTTCTTTTGAATTCATGATTCGGGGATCATCTTCCCCTAAGATTACCTTATCCCCTAGCTTGATTTGATTCGTTTTTACCTGAGGATCGTCTTGGTGATGCTCTGGGTTGGTGTGGCATATTTTGGGCTTTTCATGATAGTTCAACCACTCATCTAGTTCCTCAATCTAAAGCATTAACTTTTTATATACGTCTCCCTTGGAAGGACTTGTCTGTGGTGGAGTTGCCTTTATGTGGAGTGTATCCTGCACAGAAGGTTGGATGGTGAGATCATTCTTTTTACAAGAACTCGAAATAGTATTTTTATCATCAACGATTTTAATTAGGTTTCGGGCTTGTAAAGTAACTTTTTTCATCACCTACACGTAGTGTAAGTTCGCCTGTTCCTACATCAATTATTGTTCTAGTAGTTGCTAAAAAAGGTCGCCCTAGAATTAAGGGTACATTGCTATCCTCATCAATGTCTAAAACAACAAAGTCAATTGGGAATATAAATTTATCAATTTTGACAAGCACATCCTCAATTATGCCCTTAGGAAACCTAATAGTTTTATCAGCCAATTGAATGCTCATCTTAGTTTGTTTAGGTTTTCCAAGACCTAGTTGTTTAAACATTTTATAAGGCATTACATTAATACTAGCCCCTAAATCAGCTAAAGTATTTTTGACGTCTAAGCTACCAAGTAACCAAGGAATTGTAAAACTCCTTGGATCTTTCAGTTTGTTGGGCAGCTTATTCTGTAGAATAGTCGAGCACACTGCATTTAGTTCCACATGGGATGTCTCGTCTAGGTTCCGCTTATTCGTCAGTAGCTCTCTTAAAAACTTAATAGCGTTTGGCATCTGTGACAGAGCTTCAATAAATGGTAAGTTAATGTGTAATTTCTTTAAAAGTTTAAGGAATTTACCAAATTGCTCATCTATGCGGTCTTTCCTTAGCGTATTTGGGTATGGGATACGAGGCTTATACTTTTTGACAATTGCATCTTTGGAACTTACCTTATCCTTACCTTTACTTACCACAGTCTCCTTGCATGGCTCTGGGTTGGTTTTGGTTAACCCTTCCTCATCTATTGTATCCACGGCATTAAGTTGTTCCTTAGGGTTAGTCTCAGTGTTTTTCGGTAACCCACCTTGCGGTCTTTCAGAATTTAGCTTGGCGAGCTGGCCTATTTGAGTTTCGAGTCCTTGAATGGATGCTTGCTGGTTCTTCTGTACCATTTCGGTGTTGTGAAAATGGGTTTCTAACACGGTAATAAATTTTGTGACATCTCTTCAAGGTTCGACTTTTGCTCTTGTTGGAATGGTGGCTGTTGAAATCCCGGAGGAGGTGGTTGTCTTTGATTTGCTTGTCCTCCCCATGAAAAATTGGGGTGGTTCCACCAACCTGAATTGGAAGTGTTACTATAAGGGTTTTTTTCGGATCTAGCATTATTACCCATGTAGTTGGCTTGCTCGGTTTCCATGCCATGTCTATATGAGGAGTAATCGGGATTATACATGTTTCCCTGAATTGAGTCACACTGCATCACTGGGTGTATCTGTGTAGAACCAACAAAGTTGTCAATCCTTTTATTAAGAAGTTCTACTTAATCAGAAAGCATAGTGACTGCATCAATATTAAAAACTCCGGCAGCTTTCTGTGGCTTTATTCTCATGACTTGCCACTGATAGTTATTCAGTGACATCTCTTCTATAAATTCATAAGCTACTTCGGGTGTTTTGTTGTTGATTGTTCCACCAGCAACTGTGTCGATCATCTGCCTTGTTGAGGGATTCAATCCATTGTGAAAGGTTTGAACTTGTAGCCACAGAGGTAACCCATGGTGAGGGCACCTTCTCAAGAGATATTTGTATCTCTTCCAAGCATCGTAAAGTGTTTCTAAATCCATCTGCACAAAAGAAGAGATATGATTCCTCAATTTAGCCATTTTAGCTGGAGGAAAATACTTAAGTGCAAATTTTTCAGTCATTTGTTCCCATATAATGATAAACCATAGTGGTAGAGAATTTAACCACTGTTTAGCTTTGTTTCTCAAGGAGAACGGGAATACCCTTAGACGAATGGCATCATCAGAAGCATCATTTATTTTGAATGTATCGCATAATTCCAAAAGGTTGGCTAGATGCGAGTTAGGATCCTCATCCTGCAAACCATCAAACTAAACAAATTGTTGTATCATCTGAATAGTGTGAGGTTTCAGTTCAAAATTATTTGCAGCAATAGTAGGCCTAACAATGCTAGATTCAGTGTCTGCTAAATTAGGTCTAGCATAATCATACATAGTACGCGGAGTAGGATTTTGATCAACAGGATTTACAGCTACTACAAGAGGTAGTTGATTATCCTGATTGGCTTCCATCTCTTCGGTAGGTTCTGGTTCTTCTTCTTGTCCTTGTTCTGGATATTGCAAGCTTCTTCTTATCTCTCGGCGATTTCTACGAACTGTAGCTTCTAAATCGTCATCAAAAAGCAATGGTCCTCCTGGGTTTCTTCTAGTCATAAAGTAGAGATACCTGGAAGGAAAAAAAATTTTAGTACATAAAAATAAAAGTAAAAATAAAAACTGAAAATAAATAAAAGCAATAATGGCTAAAGTAATAGATATCGAGTGTTTAATATCTTAGTTCCCCGTTAACGGCGCCAAAAACTTGATCGTGATCTCGAGTGATGATGATAAAGTAATAAAATCTTATCGTAACTGGAAACTAACTAATATCACAATAAAAGGCAAGTGCACCTATCGAATAGTAGTATAGCCAATGGCAAGACCGGAATATCGAATCCAATGAACTATGAGTACTAGTGATGACTTTCTTCCTATTATCTAGCCTAAAAATAAAGAGGGTTGGTTGTAAACTTAAACTAAACTAACTAAAGAAGCGACAAAGAGTAAATTGGGAAATTGCTTTTGGGAAAGACTGATTGATTAATACAATACCTAAGGAAGAATCCACCTAGACTTCACTTGTTATCTAACTCTGAACCAGATGATTTCTTCATTTGATTTTATCCGTAGAGATCCCTAAATTATGTTAATACCTCCATCGAAGATAAGAACAACTAATCCTAGGTTGATTAACTGAGATCTCTTTCTAGTTAAAACCCCTAGTCTTGCATTAACTCGATCTATGGCTCCCCATATTATATTTGACTCTAATCCGACAGATTTTCGTCGTCCTATGTCTAGGATTGTGATCAACTCTGCTTAATTGTGTTGGATCTACTCCTATGCAGGGACTTTTGCTCCTCCACATAGGCATATTCGACTTAAATCAATATCCCAGACATATCAATTTAAGAGTTAAATACACAATTAAGAACAAATCAAATATTTATCACACAACTCAGATAACAATAACAATAATAAGATCTGTCTTAGGTTTCATCCCCCTTAGATATTTGGGGTTTTAGTTCATAATTATAAAAGAAAACATCTCAGAAGAAATAAAATAACAAAACATATGAAAACCCAAAACTCCTGAAAGGATTGAAGAGAGATTCACTGTCTTGATGTAGTCTTGGCTTCTGAGATGGATCAATCGGCTTCCCTTTGAGTAATTCCCTTCCTTTAACTCCCCGTCTTGGCAGGAAAATAATGTCTCCTTGGCAGGAGAAAAGCACACCCTTAGCGGGAATAAAGCGCACCCTTGTAGTTGCCTCTTAGGGTCTTTATATAGAGTTTTGGAATGCCTTTCTTAGCCCCTAAGTACCCTTTTCTAAGTGAAATTGAACTTCCTCACGACAGGGATACGCCCGTGTGCCACGCCCGTGTGTATCGAGGCCCAGGCCATGCTCGAGCTTGTTAAAGTGGCACGGCCGTGTGGCACGGCCGTGTGGCGAACCTTCAGGCCGTGTTGATTATTGAACTGGGCCTAATTTTCTATTTTTGGCCCGTTCCTTGCTCGTTTCTCTTCCTTACGCTCACCTAAGTATAAAATATGAAATAAAAGGATTAGGAGCCCCAATTTCCATAAATTCAATGATAATTCATCCATAATTTAGGTTAAGTATGAGGTAAAAATATGTATAATTTACAGTTTATCAATGGCACTCAGGAGAAAAAGAATCAAAACGAGGGGAAAAGAAATACCCTTAATTGACTCTAAAGAGAATTCGGCACCTAAACTTTTACCCAAAATGCCAAACACCCATACACCAAAACCTTAGCCGAATTTGCACTCCAAGTTATCCCAAGTTCGGCCAACTCCTCCCATACATTAGTTCCTTGAAAATCTCCTTAATTTGCTCCATAATCTATGGACTCCTCATTCAAATTCAAATCAAGCTTTGACCAATTCAAATCTTCACCAAGAAGAGTTCCACCCCAACTCAACTTCTAGCTTGACAAGGAGTAAAATAAATGATTCTTTTGTGCAGGAAGAGACTTGAACCTCTGCCCTCATTGTCATGCTTGTGACACCACCTCCCTGCAACTGATATGGCGCTCCTTGCCACTCCACCACTAGCTCCCTTGTTGTCATGAACCACCCACAATTAAACTTAAGTCCTACAAGCTACCCTCCAAGTTCCCTCAAGCCTAAAAATTAAATTTTTGCCAAAGGTCAAACTTGAACCCAGGCCTCCTACAAACCCTCAAATGCACCCAAAACACTTAGCCATCAAGCCAAACAAGCATTTATGCCAAATCATGCAAAAATAAAAACCCTAAAATTTTGGGGTGTTACATTATCTTTAGGTCAATTAATAAATGCATGAATCACAAAAACATATAATCATTTTGATATTTTAAATAAACTAATTTATACAAAAAAGGTCACTTTGGTGACATTTTGTTTCAACTAATCTATTTAAAATATTAGACATCCTTAATTAAATCTCAAAGCCAAAAATTGAATTTATTTGTTTCAAAATATTTTAGATTATTTGAATAAAGGTAAACCTCATCTCAAGATATCATACACTCTATTAATATGTCATCTTTGGGCAAAATATTAACTTGTAAGTGATATATTAGTGTAGTAATCAGACACTCACATGCAAAACTAAATAACTTTCAAATGTTTATTACCACAGTTGTACATTTAATTTTGTTAAATATTAACTTTCCTTTGAGCCAATCAATAGTAACATAGCTTAAGTTACATGCCCGTAACCTTTAATGTTTTAAAACAAAATAACTTCAATAACATAGGTCACTTTGGCAATTTATTACTTTAATTAAGTTATTTTAAAATATATATTAACATACTAATATGCAAATTTAAAATTTTTATAACAATTAAAGATCAAAACCAAAATTTTCAATTACATTACAGTTCTTGAAATAACTCAAAATAAGGTTATCTAAATAGCGCAATAAAAACCGAAAACTTTAATATTTTATTGATTAATCCTTAATAAAAATAAAAACTTATGCATCAAAATTTAAACTCCTTAAATTAAATATCTTAAAAACAAAATCATAATAGTTAGCATATTCCACAATTTATTCTGTAAACTATATCATAATTTGACCAAACATTTGGAATCATAAAATGTGAAAACCGAATATTATAAAATCAAATTTAAAAAAAAGTAAACATGTATTATGTTGACATGAGTCTACACTAAAGTATCCATAAAATTGAATATATAACTATAAAAAAAAATTAACACTTTTTAACGAATATCCTTCAAAACTTAATTTCACCTACTAAATTATAAAAAAATATCTTATTGATTGATGATTAAATTAATTAGCTTAAAAACCCATTTTTCGTTAAGCGTGTAAACTCTAATATAAATATCAATGAATTAATGTTGTTTCCATGGTCAAGCCGAAAACAGTTAAAACCTTAAAAGGACTCAAGCCAAAAACAATTAAAACCTGAACAATAACTTTTCTTTTTAAAGCAGCAAACGAAACGAAATTATTTTTTTTCAAAATTCGACGCATGCTACATATGAAACCCACTTTTTTTTTTAATTTTATTAATATGTATAATACTTTTAACCACCAGAAAAAGAACAATAATGAAAGACAAGAAAATGTGGTCAAAATAATCCTTCAAAGATTGTTGAGAATTTATGCTATCGATGTGGTATGAATGGGCATTAGTCACGTACCTATCGTACATCTGAGAATTCGATGAAACTTTATCAAGTATCCACTAAAAAAAAGGAAAGAATATGGAAATAAATTTTATATCTCAAAATGATGAAATGCAAGCGAAAAATGAAGATATTCATTACGATACTAAAATTGACCATGCCTACAAAGGTGATAAATTTCATGACCTTAATAATATAACTCACTTAAATGTGGTAGATTTATCAAATAAAACTTACTTAATAAAATATTTACAATAAAACTAGCTCCCTAGATTAAGTCCGATAGTATTGGAATCTAATTAATAAATATATTTTGAAATCCATCAAATATGAGCAATGATTAATAGTTGTAATCTTAACCATGTCAAGATTTAGTAAATTAAGAATGCTGCTAACCATGTTATATATTGAAATTTTAGTCACGATGTTTAAAAATGACATTGATTGTATAAACTTGGGTAGTTGGGAGGGGGGGGAGATCCACCTTAATGAGTTGATCATTTCGATGTAATGAACTTTGAAAAGAAAAAGAAAAAGGTTTGATGGTTATAGGGATGTGAATGCCATTTTACCCTTTTGTTTTTCTATAGATAGGAGGGCAGCTTAATTATATGAATAGATTTATGTTATAGAAAAAGTATATTATTTGTTTTCGGGACAATGAATTGAAAGAAAAGGAAAAGTAAGGACAAAAGTTTTTTAGTTACAACGCTATACTATAAATATAGTTATGTTTTCGGGACAATGAATTGAAAGAAAAGGAAAAGAAGAAAAGTTTTTAGTTACAACCCTATAAATATAGTTAGAACTTTTGATGAAGTCATAACCTTGGTTAATTAATAAACCTGTGTATAAATATGTGTGTATGGAACCCTGCATGAAGCACAACACAAGCAAATCAAAAATCAGACTCAGTATATAGCTGAAATTTGTATAAACCAACTACAAATGGCTGATGCTTTTACTGTTACCACTACAATCACAAATGATTCTGGCCAGGATCTAAAATTGCGTTGCTCGGACTACGAAATTGCTGCGAAAACGATCAATAATAAAGTAACAGCAACTTTTCCAGTGCCTGTGCCAGCCAACTATAAGGTCGGATTTTTTGTGTATGATGTCGGTGATAGCCCCGGCTGGATGGTTTTTTGGACCACTGATAATCAGGTAAATATTAACCTCAGTTTCTAATTAATTATTTCCCATGGTATAGCATCAGACTGACTTCAATTTTTTCACATGGTAATTATATTAAAGCTTAACTATTTCTTTTAAAAAATAAAATATATTATAACATATATGATAATCCATTCATTTATCAATTGTAGGTCTTTACTATGCTGTTCAAAATTAGTGACACCATTCCCCGGGAACAAGCTGCAAGCAATCCTCGCCAGGGCCACAGCGAACATGAGATTATTTATCCCGGTTATAAATATACCGCATGGGCAAGAATTGAAACAAATGCTGACGGTCAAGCATTAACCGCCAATATCTCCCATGCTGAATAATCTAGCTTTGCTTTGATTAATTGCTATCTATCGTATCTAGGCAATCTATGTGTGGTGGTGAGGCTGTCCAAACAAAATAAAATAGTTTGCACTATTACTATTTTCTTTGTAATATTATATTTAAATAAATTTGACAGTGAGCTGTCGAAATCATTTTTTAAGGGTTTGAAAAAACGGGGTCGACTTTAAAATGAAAACAGAAATGGAGTCGCCACCAATCCTTTTTGTTTAGGTGCAATTGGATCACCTTATGAAATATTTTGGTATTTTTTTAAAAAAGATTCTAGTCTATAAAAATTTGAGAAATCGGGTTCGGGAGTCAATTACGTACGAGGAAGGGTTAGCACCCTCGTAACACCCAAAAATTGGTACCTAATTGATTATTAAATGTCCTAGTTTCGAAGATTTGAAAAGGTTTTAAAGTATGATCCTTTTGATTTTTTTTTAAAAACTTATAACTTTTTTTAAAAGACATTCAATTATTTCGATAAAAGAAAATGATCGAATCTCAGTAAGTTAGAGCACGACCTTTCAAATTTCCCAAACGTCAAATATCTTTCGTTTTTAGAAATCCCTATCTCGAAATATCAAAATATCACATCCAGTAAGTTAGGATGCAACATCTTAAATTCTCAAAGATAGTTTTTATTTGAAAATCACACATTTTGACTTGAAAATGGTATTTAATCATTTAGACTTAATGAGAAAAATCGAAGCCCAGTAAGTTAGGGCATGATTCTTTCAAAATTCCCAAATGTCAAATATTGCCTTAATTTAAAAAACAAATTTTGGATAAAAAGCGGCAATTAAATGGGATATATTTTAAAACAATGATTTGAATAAAATGTTGCGCTAATGCATAATAAAAACATAAACATATTTTTAAAAAAAAAATATTACATAACGGATTAATATTTAACGCTAATATAGACAATTAAAAAGAAAGAATCAAAGTAAAATAGCAAATAACATGAATAAAGACAATGATAATGCTAAAAAAATATTAAGAATGACCATAATAATAATGGAATCTAAATTTTAAAACAATGAACAAATAAATAAATAAAAACATAATAGAGAGGGGCATTTAAAAAGATCAAATATGAAATAAAAAATACAAGATAAATAATATATGAAAAATTTTGAATAAAATAATAAAACAATTTTAGTAACACGAGCAATATGGCAAAGTTTGATATTAAATATAGAATGGTTTAAAGTAATAATATATATAATAAATAAGATAATATATGATGATCTATAATAAAACAATTTATTGTAAATAATAATGAATAAAAAATAAATAAAGTAATTTTTCGAAAAGAATATGCATATATAAATATCAAAATAAATAAATACCTAACAAATTTAAAAAAAATAGAAAAACAATAGAATACGGATTAATAAAAAAGTTAAAAAAAAGTTTAAGTCAACCTAACTCTCACATTCAATGAAATTCCTTCACCAAAATCCAACCCAAACGAGAGCAACTCAAAAAGAAACGAAGATGAAAAAAGAACAAAATAAAAACAAGCCCTAGAAAATAAGAACGCGAGAGAGAGAGAGATTTGTGTGAATGCTCACAAGAATTTTTTATTGCTCAAAACTTCCGTGATTTACAATGAAGGGAGAGGCCTCTATTTATAGTTGAGCCTCCCTAAATCCAACGATACAGATCAATTACATCAACGGTTAAGATTAAAGGGTATCTACAAATTAAATCTCTAAGATTACAAAATCATATCTTCTAATATTGCATATTATATCTAAGATTGCATATCATATCTAAGATTGTATCATATCTAAGATTGCATATCACATCTAAGATTGCATATCCTTGAAGATTATATTTCCATATGAGTCAAGCTTGTAGATGGACCTTAAATCTTTTCAAGTAATAGGCCATTCCGATCGGGCCAAATTATATGTTTGTAATTTTGTACTGGACTTGGACTTTGTTTTATTACCTTTTGTGTCGGCCAGGGCAAAATTGGCCTATTACAGCTGCCCATCTTTGCTCATTCCCGTGTAACGAGAATAAAGCAAAGACTATAAAAGGACCAATTTTGCCCGGTCTTGCCGAGTCTTGACTTCTTGGTCCTCGTCTCTTTCCACCCATCTGTATTGGACTCTAGGTCTAATAGCTTCAATCTGCTTCACTGTAACTTCAGGAAGGTAATATCTGCTATCTTCAGCCCACTCCACTGCAACCTTAGGGACGCCATGCTGATATCTTTGATCTGCTCCCTACCAACTCAGGGATTGTCAGATCTGCTATCTTTGATCTGCTCCCTACCAACTCAGGGATTGCTAGATCTGCTATCTTCGATCTGCTCCCTACCAACTCTGGGATTGCCAAATCTGCTATCTTCGATCTGCTCCCTGCCAACTCAAGGATTATCAGATCTGTTATCTTTGATCTGCTCCCTTCCAACTCAGGGATTGCCAGATCTGCTATCTTCGATCTGCTCCCTGCCAACTCAGGGATTGCCAGTTCGGCTATCTTCGATCTGCTCCCTGCCAACTCAAGAATTGCCAGATCTGCTATCTTCGATCTGCTCCCTGCCAACTCAGGGATTGTCAAATCTGCTATCTTCGATCTACTCCCTGCCAACTTAGGGATTGCCAGATCTGCTATCTTCGATCTGCTCCCTGCCAACATAGGGATTGCCAAATCGTTATCTTCAATCTGCTCCTTGCAAAACTCAAGGATTTCAGATCTGCTTTCTTCAATCTGCTTCCTGCCAACCAGGGATTGCCAGATCGTTATCTTCATTGTCCCCCAGAGAACATAACCTGTAGAATAGGTATATGCTTATGCCTAATGATTAGGATGCCATGATCAAAATGAGTCAAATGCTCATAATTAAACAAACTATGATGCAAAAATGTTATGAGAATGATTCCTATTACTCATTCATCCATCAAGGTTTCATCTTAGTTCTTCTCAAAGTATCAATCATATTCTGCTCATATGCTTTGAATCTTTTCCATCAATTTGGTCCGTCATACCATTTGAACATTATGACCCACCGGAGATGTTTCTGAAATGATCCTCTCTTAGGATCGATATTGCTCAACTCATTACCATTTGGACAAAAGAGACAGTCTCAATTTTCTCAAATACCTCTGACCCTTACATATGGGAATTCTTTAAACAATTGTCCTGTTTCAGTTTCTTGTATTATCTAGAAATTTCCAGAGTAATATGCAAAACTTCTTTTATGAAAATATTATTAGTCCATTAATTGTTATTTCAATATAAAATGCTTGAAAAAGATCACAACTATGGATAAGAATGAAATTAACCAGGAGCATAGCTCAAAACAATAAATCAAGGATAGCCAAGGCGATAAAAGGAATTTGATTATGGCGTATCTTGAAAAGAATATGGTAATCAAAGTTAGCAAATTCAAAATGGGTAAGACAAGAATTAGGTGCCCCAGATATCTCAGCCTGAGCTTCTCTGTACCAACTTCTTGAGGACCATTTTGAGCTCAATATGTGTTTAGGGGGCCGGAGTACTTTGTCGATGCCCCAAGGCGTAGCATACTTCTTTATTATTAATTCAGGTATAGCAAGACTACCATTTGCCCCACTTTGATCAAAATTTGAGCTGCCCTTTTCGGGTTTTCAACTCAAAACCCCTTTGGTCTCAAGGCGCCCTTGGTGGGTTTTTGCTTTGGCCTCTCCATTTTCCCCTTTTTTTTAAGGTCACAAAGCGCCCTTTGCGGGTTTTCACCTTGGCCTCTCATCTTTTAGATATCTCTAAACTCAATCTGAATTTAGGATTGGATAAGTTTATCTCAGTCAAAATCAGTACCCTTTTGGGAAAGCCTGTTTTACCACATAAGATCTTTCCTCGTTCGGTATTCCTTTTTTTTTTGAAATCCTTTTGTATACAAAGGACCTTCCTCAATAACAGGTCTTCATCATGAAGTTCCCTTATGCGAACCTTTTCGTCATAAACCAGCCTCATCCATTTTTGGCACATTTAACTATGATGGATACTTTTAAACCCTTTTCTTCAACCTTATCCAATTCTTGACACAATCAAAACTTGGAGAAAAGGAATCTCGATTTCCACGGGCAGAATCTCCTCTATTCCATAAACCAACGGGAAAGTGTTGCCCTAGCAAAAGTCTTGGTCGATGTAAGCATAGAAAGTAAGTGGTAGCTTCTTATGCCAATCTTTATAAGTCTCAGTCATCTTCCATAATTTTTGTTGTTTTTGTTTTTTTTTGTACCCCCTTTTTTTTTATAACCTCTGCTGCATGGCGCCTGATCTTTGAACAGACTGTAAACTTTTGAAATTATACAGTTGTGCACTATAAAACACTATTTTTCTGGTAACTGATCCTTTTTTCTTCTTCTTATTCTTTTTTTGGGGGGGAATTTGATGACTGTCGACTTTACAATATTGGCATATGAAGCAACATTCACCCTCTTGATGATTCGATGTCTGCTAGGAGCTTTTGGCGAGATTGGCCTCATAACATCCATGCCCCACATATGAAAAAAGGAAGCGTCACATAAACTTTGTCTTCTTTAATTTGTCATTTGCGGTATAACTGACGGTAAACCAGTAGTACCTGAACCTCATATTTAGCTTAGCCATTGTAAAACTACCCGCATGCATCCTATGGACCTCTTCTAGCCTTAAAAGCATCTACGGATCTTAGTAGCCCAGAGATATCTTGATATAATCATGCAAAAATATCTTTGAATTCTTTGAGTAACTCAATGAAGTCTCGCCAATCTTTTCCTCTTTTTCCTCCCCTAGGTTCACAATGTTCATTGATCCTTTGTAAAGTAGGATTCGTTTATCATCTTGTTCTACCATTCTTAG
Source organism: Gossypium stocksii (assembly GCA_020496765.1). Taxonomy (NCBI): domain Eukaryota; kingdom Viridiplantae; phylum Streptophyta; class Magnoliopsida; order Malvales; family Malvaceae; genus Gossypium; species Gossypium stocksii. The sequence continues at coordinate 42,306,054 of CM035628.1, read as the reverse complement.
CAATAAAGTTGTAATCTCTGTCATCTTCAAAGTCTTGAAATCCCCCTAGACACATATCTCACTCAAAAAGGAGATTCTGAGTCAATAGCAATGTCACTCATGTCGTTGATATCTGGGGACCTGTTGTAGGTACGAAGGTAAATTCACAAAGAATAAATGATTCTAAGGATTATTATTGGTATGATCATGAATAAAGAATATCTGAAAGAAAGTCTAAAAAACAAAAGAATCTATACATGGAAAGAATAAAAGAATATTTATTCAAAAAGATGCATTTTATTGAAATAAAAATTTCAGACACAAGTCTATTTCACAAAAGGATTCTTATTGCCTCTAGGCTTAAGGCAACCAGCGTGTTTTGAATATTACTCTAGATTAGCCTTAAAAATACAAGGATCACTTCCACAGTCTCGTTGTTCAAAACACTCCCAAATATGCAAGGGCTCAGAAACTTTTATTCCTTGGTTCCCTATCTGGATACGTCATTCAGACCCCGCAATATCAAGTCTTGCACTAAAGCCCTGAACTCGATGCATTCTTGGATCTCATGCCCCTTTCCATCACAGAATTCACCTCTTTATCTAGATGGTTGGGTAACGGATTTTCTGCACTAGAAAGATCATCGAAGTTTACAACACCTATTTTGATGAGTCTTTCGATTATCTTTTTAAAGGTGGTGCAGTTCTCAATCGAATGTCCTGTGATTCCCGCATGGTATTCGCATTGGGTGTTCATGTCATACCATTTAGGGTATGGGGGTTGTATAGGCTTTAGGTAGAAAGGGGATACCACGTGTGCATCAAACAAAATTTGGTACAGCTCTCTATGGATAGGCGTAAATTGGAGTCTTTCAGAGTTTGGTCTTGGATTGGATTCTTGCTTTTGAGGAACCTAATGGCTAGTAATTGTCGTTCTTGACTGGCCTATGGTAATTGGTTTTGAATAACCCCAGCTATACATACTCGTGTTATTCACCTCATTTTCTTTTTTCTTCATTGCCCTTAAAATGTTATCTTGGGAGCTCCACTCTCACTTTTTCCTTTTGTAACAGGCTTCACATTGTTTCGGGAGCTCCACACTGGCCTCCTTTGTTTCTTCTATAGTAGCCAAATCAATAACAATGGGATTGGTTGGATTGCCCCCCGGATTGGAACCTGAGCCCATTAATGCCGTCATACCTGCCTAATGCTGTTGGGGTCTAATAGTAATGGGTACCCCTTTCGGATGTGCATCTGGTTGAGGCTGGACACTTATTGGAGTAAAACTTGGGGGATAAACAAGGTCTTCATTATCATCCCCACTGTTGACCACTGGGCCTTTCTTCTTTTCAAACCCTTTGGCAAGTAACTGATTTAACTGGCCAATCACATTTCTTTGGAATTCTATCATTTGATCTCGTATATCTTGCTGAATGTTGGTCAATTGCTCTTACATCTGTATTTGTCTTTGCTCTAATCGCTCCAACTTTTGTTCTATGTTTTCCAAGTTAACTCTGAAATAATTTTACCTAATTAGGGTCTTTCTATGGCTTTAAATGCATATGATGTAATGTAATGCAAATGCATGAATGCAAAAAGGCATTGATTTCGATTCAATTTCATTTAGAAAACTTTATTAGAAAACAAAATCATTTACATAAAACGAGCTACAAATATGCTTTCGCCCTAATGCCCAAAGTCTTAACTTTACTAAGCAAGAAGGCTAACTCTTGACCACGATCGGACTGTAGCTCATACCTCGTGCTCAATGTATCAGCTTGTACCGCCAGGGTCTGTAGATGATCAGTTACCTCTCGAATCTAAGCTATGGCTTCACCCATGAGGTAATCCCTATTTCTGACTTGATCCTGAAAATGATGAAGCTCTTCCTTCCAATGCCCTTCTTTTGCTTCTAGAAGCTCGATGCGGAGTTCACAATTTTGCAATGTCGACTCTAACCCTTCATTTCCTCGATCTTATTCAGACTTGCCTTCAACTCAATCATGGAGTTACGACTTCGATGATGACAAAGAGACCGTCCAAGTTCAACTACCCTTGTCCTTAATCCAACCATTTCCTTTTGGCTTTCTGCCAAACTCCTTTCCAAGGCCTCGTTTCTTGCCTGAATTTCTTGGAACTTTCTCTCCCATCGATCAGCTTTAGCTCTTTCCTCTCGAATCTCTTGTTGCCACTGTTCTGAAGTCTTCTCCAATCTAGCTCTTTTTATTGACAGCTGAGTATTCTTATATTCTATCTTCAAATTATCGCGATCTTCCTCAATCTTTCTTTCTCTTTCCTTAATTTTTCGACCTCCAGTTTCTGAACATCCACATCTAATCTCAGATGCATTTTTTCTTCTTCCAAATTTTCTATCCGTTTTTCGAACTCTGAGCTCTTCCTTTCGAAATCTTACTTTATGATCTCTAACTCCGATGGGACCACTTGTAAGTATTCTTCGATCGATCGAGCGCCTTCTAAACTTGGCACTGGGATATTGCCATTAACTCTCCTACTCTACCATCTCATGTATTCTAGAGTCGTCATTAGGCACACATCCACTATCTTCATATGGCAAATCTGATTCCAAGGACTAGAAATCTCCTTAACTAATTTCTTATAACGATCTTTTTTATATGTAAACTCACATTGAGCCAATCCATGTGTTGTCGGTATGAACTGCCTTGATCTATACTGCCTTAGCATGAGCAAAGGTGCATATCCAATAGCTCCCCAAATTCTAAGTAGTGGGACCCAAACAAAACTCCCACATCGGTACAAAATTTTATCGGGAACCAACCAAGGAGCTCGCCACTCAACATCATCTTCTTGGAGATTTTAGAGAAGTGTTATCCAATTTTCTTCTGACACGTCATCTCTCCGTGGTGCTGCTACAATCTCTTTTAAAGGAGAGTAATTCTTGAGAAAAACTTGATAGGAAACTTTATCCACTTTCCAGAAATAACTATGGAACCAAACCAACAGTAACTGTGCACATCCTATGAACCTGCCTTTACCAGCTCTTCTACATGCTTTCAATGATCGAAATGTCTCAGCCAAGATTGCAGGAACAGGTGTAACCTACTTTTCAAGTCGACTAAAAAGATCTGAAACAGCTTCATCCACATATCCCAATGCTCTTGGGAAAATCACCAATCCATATATACTTAAGGCAAAAACATCAATCTTTTTTTTCTCATCAGGATGAGTTAGAATTAAATCCTTTAGGACCTTCCATGGGATGCACTTACACTCACCTTTTTGCTTGATTCTAGCTGAGACCCACTGTTCGCTCATACCCGTGATGTTCATCATTTTCCTCACAAAAGTTGGAGCACAAGCAGCCCTTGAGTAAACTTTATCAACTTCAATCCTAGGGCAACGCAACAAAGCTGAATACCATATCGGCCTTTCCAAACGTAAAGCCACTATATGCCAGGTTCCAATATTGGGTGATAGCCCGAAACAATTGTTCATCTATCTTTATGTCAAGCAGGTACGACAAATCCCTATCATTGTTGTAGAACAATTGCTTGGTCTCGTTACTCCATCGATCCCATATTTCCTTTATCTCCTGGAGATTATTCTGCGTTACACTGATGCGAGTGTAGTCCCATAATTCTGATGTGTATCCTTCAGCTAGGCTATCTCCTTTTGCTAGTTGTGTTTCCTCTGACCATTTATGGACATCCGCATTGTTTCCCACTTTATCAAGAAATTCGTTCTCCATAACCAGCTTTTTAATTTAGAAACTGATCGTGAATCGATACCTTTTAGAATATGAGATGACATGCACCAAAATAAAGCACAACAAGTCAGTATCATGAAATAGAACATAAAGCAAATAGAATAAGCAAACTCCTATCGGGGTGACTACTAAGGTTTGGCATAGTTCTACTTAGGGTGAGCCCCTACGTTTTCTACATGTGGTTTAGCTCTAAAGTAGAGGTACCTGAACCAGTAGATTCCTCAATCCTCACCCATTATAGGCTCATACGGACAGAGTTCAGTTCAGGGGAATACATTTCCCTATGGCTGCACGGAGATGAAAATCTCACGAAGACATAGGTATGGATGTATCCTGGAAGCGATCCACTATCCTGCACAGAGGTGAAAACCTCACGAATGCGTGGTTTCTCACTCCCACTTAAGGGTGTGACCACAACAGTCATGCAAATGCAATGTGTGCGAGAAAATAACAAACATATGCAACAATGCAAACACATGTAAAAAGATTTGTAATTTTTCAAATCAAATTTCCAAACTTCAACAAAAGGACAGAAAATAATCAATTTTACGGCTTGACTCTCTTATTGTCCCCAGTGGAGTCACCAAGCTATCGAAATCATTTTTTAAGGGTTTGCAAAACGGGGTCGACTTTAAAATGAAAACAGAAATGGAGTCGCCACCAATCCTTTTTGTTTAGGTGCAATTGGATCATCTTATGAAACATTTTGGTATTTTTTTAAAAAAGATTCTAGTCTATAAAAATTTGAGAAATCGGGTTCGGGAGTCGGTTACGTACGAGAAAGGGTTAGCACCCTCGTAACGCCCAAAAATTAGTACCTAATTGATTATTAAATGTCCTAGTGTTGAAGATTTGAAAAGGTTTTAAAGTATGATCCTTTTGATTTTTTTTTAAAAACATATAACTTTTTTTAAAAGACATTCAATTATTTCGATAAAAGAAAATGATCGAATCTCAGTAAGTTAGAGCACGACCTTTCAAATTTCCCAAACGTCAAATATCTTTTGTTTTTAGAAATCCCTATCTCGAAATATCAAAATATCACATCTAGTAAGTTAGGACGCAACATCTTAAATTCTCAAAGATAGTTTTTATTTGAAAATCACACATTTTGACTTGAAAAGGGTATTTAATCATTTAGACTTAATGAGAAAAATCGAAGCTGAGTAAGTTAGGGCACGATTCTTTCAAAATTCCCAAATGTCAAATATTGCCTTAATTTAAAAAACAAATTGGATAAAAAGCGGCAATTAAATGGGATATATTTTAAAACAATGATTTGAATAAAATGTTGCGCTAATGCATAATAAAAACATAAACATATTTTTTTTAAAAAAAATATTACATAACGGATTAATATTTAACGCTAATATAGACAATTAAAAAGAAAGAATCAAAGTAAAATAGCAAATAACATGAATAAAGACAATGATAGTGCTAAAAAATATTAAGAATGACCATAATAATAATGGAATCTAAATTTTAAAACAATGAACAAATAAATAAATAAAAACATAATAGAGAGGGGCATTTAAAAAGATCAAATATGAAATAAAAAATACAAGATAAATAATATATAAAAAAATTTGAATAAAATAATAAAACAATTTTAGTAACACGAGCAATATGGCAAAGTTTGATATTAAATATAGAATGGTTTAAAGTAATAATATATATAATAAATAAGATAATATATGATGATCTATAATAAAACAATTTATTGTAAATAATAATGAATAAAAAATAAATAAAGTAATTTTTCGAAAAGAATATGCATATATTAATATCAAAATAAATAAATACCTAACAAATTTAAAAAAAATAGAAAAACAATAGAATAGGGATTAATAAAAAAAAAGTTAAAAAAACGTTTAAGTCAACCTAACTCTCACATTCAATGAAATTCCTCCACCAAAATCCAACCCAAACGAGAGCAACTCAAAAAGAAACGAAGATGAAAAAAGAACAAAATAAAAACAAGCCCTAGAAAATAAGAACGCAAGAGAAAGAGAGAGATTTGTGTGAATGCTCACAAGAATTTTTTATTGCTCAAAACTTCCGTGATTTACAATGAAGGGAGAGGCCTCTATTTATAGTTGAGCCTCCCTAAATCCAACGGTACAGATTAATTACATCAACAGTTAAGATTAAAGGGTATCTACAAATTAAATCTCTAAGATTACAAAATCATATCTTCTAATATTGCATATTATATCTAAGATTGCATATCATATCTAAGATTATATCATATCTAAGATTGCATATCACATCTAAGATTGCATATCCTTGAAGATTATATTTCCATATGAGTCAAGCTTGTAGATGGACCTTAAATCTTTTCAAGTAATGGGCCATTTCGATCGGGCCTTTTGTGTGGGCCCGGGCAAAATTGGCCTATTACATCAGCAATAAAAGATTGCCATGTGTGCTTAGTTTGTTTCCTTTTCCGTTGGTGATAAAATCATTATTTCTATGATTGATAAAAGAAAAAGTATATTAAAAAATATATGCAATCTTCTCTTAATTTATTTTATATATGTCATGGCTCTAAAACAAAACAACTCTGATAAGCCAATTTTAAAAATAAAAAGATTTTACCTCTACAAACATCGTGACAAGAAATGGATTCTACTCTATTAACTTTTTTTTCTTCGCCCAATCTCCTCTCAAATTATACACAACTCTTCATTCTATTTAACTTAATCTAATCTAATTTGTTCTGATCAAGCCATTAATAATTAAAGAGTTCGACCGGCTAGTGGCAATGGAGTCCATCATTTTCATAGATTTGCTGACAACTGAGTCTAGAAGTTAAACATATTCCCTTGTTAGAGGGGGGGAAGGCAATCTAGGAGTACCTTGTAATGAGATCTATTGCTCACAAAGTCCACATCCGATATTGCCTCTAGCTTGACACTCATAGGTGTTGAGATCTTTGCGATATAAATTACATGTGAAATCTATGCCTCTAGCTATTAGGAGATTTACCAATTGAGTACACGCCACCTCTAGGTACCAAACTAGTTTCACACACATAGTTGCTTATACTCCACGAGACATGCCGACTATGTTCAAAAGATTCCGACACATTAGTTTTATAATGATAAAAACAATTTATAGGCACAATCAAACCAACTTAAATCAGTTTCACGAATAAATATTACGAAGGCATGCATTTAAATTAACCAGGCAATAAAAATTTAGTGATTGCAAACGGAAATATCTAAGCATTCGATACTTAGAAGCAAGGAATTCTCGACAATTTTCGCTTTCCACAATTCGTTCAACTCTTTCGCTTCAAGAGAAAATTATACGATTTCATTAAAAATAATTCTAAGTTATCATTTGCATGGCCATTAGTCTAGTTTTAATCTTAAAAAAAAATCAATGTAACCTAATTAACAATAACCAATTTCTATCCTTAATCCGAGTTGATCTAATTAATAACCATATGCGACAAAAAATCGTCAACCTAACAACTCATCTTTAAATCAAAACTAACAAGTTAATCATGCATGAATTCAAATTAAATTAATCCTAAAATTAAACAATATAACTCTAAAATCAACTCACTTCCGTTTAGTACTTACTCTAACTAATTAAGCCTAACCACGAGTAATTTCAGTTTTACTCAAACAATGCATCAACTAATAAATTACTCTTGCTAGTGAAAATTAAAAGGAGTAAGGCATGTCCTAAGACAAACAATGAGAATCCAATTTTTGATCGATAACTCCAACAATTTTGTTGGCTGATTGACAACCACTTAAAGGCCAAACCCCAGCAGCAACATAAAGGCGAACGAATGCCACCTGAATTAGAGGAGTAAAACGGCAGCAAGCCGGTTGACGAAGTGGAGCAAAGTAACAGACAGCAACTTGACAGTAGAATTGAACGAGAAAACGGCAACAGATCTTGAAGGGGATGGGGATACTTTGAACAAACTTGCGGCAACAATTACTTGGAGCAAAGCAGCACCTAAATGGAGCACAGTGGCAGTAGCAAATAGATGGCGAAGATTTGAAGAATTTTGGTTGCTAGTACTTGAGACTATCGGTGCGATAGATTGGCAATGAAAAATTATCCAATTTGGTTGCCACAAGGAGATTACAACAATTTGCAATAGCAACTAATCGAAGCAACATAGCTTCTATGAAGAACATATGGTAGCGGCAATGCTTTGGCAGTCAGGGCAATCGATGCAAGGCGAGTTGGTTCAACGATTGGAGAAGCAAATCGGTGCCCCTTGGACAACATGGCAAATCGAATTTGGCAGTAGCAAGTTGAGTGAATTGTGGTGGCTAATTTCGTAATTGGATCCAATGCCAATTTGGTTGCGGCAGCTATGGATGGTAATGATTTGTAAGCTTGTAACAATTGGAATGGTCAGCCGAAGAAAGAATAACTAGGCTTCAAGTACTTCTACTTCTAATTGAAGTCTCGAGAACGAAGAAGGCTAGTTTGACGTAATTTACACTTCTAATTATCAATAAAATCAAATTAACTTTAATAATAAAAATAAAATCTAATTATTCTTATAACATATCCCAAACACAACTTTAATGAAAATACTAATCTAATTAAACTAAATAATAATAACAACACCAGCAACACAGAGTGACTTTACATTGTAATTTGAAACAAAGGAAATAGATTAACTACAAGAGTAGTTACGCATTAATTCTTTTTCTCAGTAATAAAATATATTTTATTAGAAAATAGAAGGCACAAATCTTTCAGAAGTAGTTCGTTTACACCCCTAAGAAGAAAGCACCTACAATTAGAATAAAAACACATCAAGGACAGAACCAAAACACCGAAACTGTTGAGATACGGGATTGGCTTAGTGCTCATTTTACCATATATTAGTACAATGGAGCGATAAAACACCAGCCAACACAGTGTAGAGGCAGCATCAGCCAACACAATCCACATCTTCTCACCAAAATGAACTCTTCCAAACAGACAACTCTCTTAAAATCACCCCAACATAGGCATTTAAAATGAAACAAATTCCGTAACAGAAAATGGCACCACACGTTCAAATTGAACCTTCCACCAAGGCTCTTTCACAAGCCCACTCTTCATCGATTAACTCCAAAGCCTTCAATGATAATTAGATACCAATCTTTTACATCACAATACTTGCACCGGAACGTTTTTCTTTTTTCTTTTTCATCTACTTCCGGTTATTTTGGCTTGTTTCTTACTTTCTTTTCAATGCACCAATTCATCCGCCTCACCGTAGAACTTCCATTTAAGGTGATTATTCTCTTTCTTTTCTTTTTGATTCCATGCGTGCATTCTCCTTCTGTTCAGAGTTATCCTTCCCTAACTCAATTGGAACTTTCATGGAGTTATTCACCATAACAAATTCTTCTATTAATTTAAAATTCTTGGATTTAACCATGGACAGAGCGCCATTCATCAAATCTCTAAAAGTGTCTCCAAGTTGTACACCACTGTTAGCCCCACTCGTCCTATTAGGGACACTAACCACTTTTCACACCTATTCTCCTTAGCATTCCCATCATGCAATAAACAATCTCCCATGTCACAGTTTCCTCTTTTCTGATCTCTTACACAGTTGGTCATTATTATGCATGCTACTATTTTCGGCTCTACATTTGGAGTCGATATAAGTTTTTTCCATAACGCCACCATTCTAATTCAGCCCATCCACTTCCTGCAACTGTTGATCAGCCTACTTTTGATTAGCAGATTCATTTAGTGTCTTGTCGCCCATTCTAGCTATCAAAACTTCGTTTTCTTTCTTTTTCTTTGTGGAACTTCCCATCTGTGCAATTTCTTCAAGAGTCTTTCATCTGACAAATTCAGTCCATGCGCTCCCATTCTCCAATTTTCAACTCTTCTAGTTGATTTTATTAGGCATTTCTGTTCTCTCACCCTCTATCGCCGCACTTTTTTCCAGCGACTTTTCAACTTAGCCTGTATCTTGCATATTCGACTCAGAAGCAGCGATTTTTGGACACCATTCTGACGCTAAAGCCCAATGGCGTTGCTTTGGTTCGTTCCTTGTAACTGGACCTGTGATCTCAGTAACTCTAACATGATAACTTTCTTACTAAACTGGAGAATAACGACCTCATCCACTCTCTAAAATTGTTTGGACAAGATTGCTAGAGCCATTTTACTATAATCTTCCATAGAACATGTATTTCAACCCAACGAAACTAAAGTACCCCAACTCTTTTCAATTCTCTGATATGCGATATAATTCCACATGCAAATTGGTACTCCAAGTACCTCAACCCAAGTGATTCTGTTTGAAGCACAAAAGAAGTTGGACCACCGACTGGTCACCACAAAGATTTCAAGTAAGCAAGACCGCTCTAGTTCAACCAATCTCTCTCTCTCTCTCTCTCTCTCTCTCTCTCTCTCTCCCTCCCTCTCCCTCTCTCCCTCTCTCTCTCTCTCTCTCAATTCCTCATCTTCAAAATACAGCAAAAATTGGTCATATCTGAAAGGACCGCCATCCTGATGCACGCTCACAATCAAAACAAATCATGATAGCCATCCGTAATTCCTATCATGCATTTTTCCAACTTGGCCATCTCTTCAACCACTATATGCTCAAGGACCTTTTCTAGAATAGGAACATCATGGCTCAAATTACCTCTTCTTATTTTCTCTTTCTTATTACCGAACTTATCTTAATTAGGCACGAAATTTGAAATCGAAATTTTCGTAACGTTAAAAAAACCCTAAAAATCGTAACTTACAGTCGTCAGTTCACACAGTTCCCGAGATCAACACACCCTGGACACACAACAGTGTGAAAACACATGGCCATGTGGATTGCCTGTGTAAAAATCTGTTGCATGCGTACAGCTACCGGAATGCTCCAAAATTTTAATTTCCACTCGCTCTTCACTCCTATTGCTCCCAAACACCATATTAAGGACCAAAACATGAATATAAAGGATTAAACATGAATATAAAGGATTAAGAATATATAATTCATGATTAATGTCACATAATCACCCAACAATGCATTAAGAGTGAGACCAAAAGATGTTACTTTTGACCCTTATCAAAGGTGATTTGTTTTGAGGTGCTTATCGACTATGGTATGTTTTTTTTTTTTAATCTCTATGTTGAATATATAGACCTCAAGAGACTTTTGATAGTGAAGTGTGGAGGCAATCTCGTTTTCAAAGGTTGTTTATTTTGTGTTGTTCCAATGAACTGATCGAATATCTAGGTAATCATAGTGAAGAAGGCGTTGCTAAAAGCATTCCCAGCAGCACCCAAATTAGTTGTGGGAGTTTCCTCCTGAGCAAGAGGTACAGGGCTTTCTATTATCTAATCAGTTGCTTCTCTCGATCATTCATACATTTTCGTTAACACTGCAATAAGATTCAGATTAATTCAAATCACATAGACTAAGCCAGAAATGTATTATGCATGGCGCGGCGTGACACAACCTTCGATTTTTCGAGAATCAGCTCAACCTTGGCTCTAATACCAAAACTTGCAACACACCTTACTCGACCCGATAATTGGATCAGAGTATTAAGTGTCACAACTTAAAATCATATAAATTCAGCAAAAGTAATTGAATTTTATTTTAAATCTTAAGATACTAGCGTAGTCTTTAATATGACAATAACAAAATAATTTTTATTATTTATACACCAAGGAAAGCATTTTAAACAAAATATTTAGCGGAAACCTTATAAAAGTCGATAGAATTATTCCCTTTACAAAAGTTTTAATGTACATTGTCGAAACCATTTTTTTCATTTTGAAAAACGAGAGTCGACTTTAAAAAACAAAAATGGAGTTGCCACCGATCTTTTTTCAAGGTGTGATCAGGTCACCTTGAGATTGATCATTTTAATAAAACATTTTGATTTATTAAAACAATGATTTTGGTCTACGAAATTTGAGAAAATAGGTTCGGGAGTCAGTTACGCACGAGGAAGGGCTAGCACCCTCATAACGCCCAAAATTGGTACCTAATTGATTAATTAATGTCTTAATGTCGAAAATTTGAAAAGATTTAAAAATATGATCCTTTTATTTAAAAGAACACTTGAACTGATTGAATTGGATGCTAAGACCCTCTTATCTCAAAGAAATAAAATGTCACACCCAGTGAGTTAGGATACGACATTTCAACCTTCAAAACTAAGCTTGTCTTTTGATTTTTAAAACTCATGCATTGAAATTTAAAAAGAATATTTGGTTATTTGGATCAAACAAAAAATTGGAACCCAGTAAGTTAAGGCACAATTTCAAATTCCCAAATACAGAATATTGCCTTTATTTTTAGAAACCCTTACCTCGAGATAACAAAATGTTACATCCAGTGAATTAGGACGCAACATCTCAAATTCTCGAGGATAAGCTTTTATTTGAAAATTTTATGTTTTGATTTCAAAAGGGTACTCGATTACTTAGATTGACGAGAAAAATCAAAACCCGGTATTGGACAAGATTGCTACAGCCATTTTACTATAATCTTCCATAAAACATGTATTTCAACCCAACGAAACTAAAGAACCCCACTCTCTGCAATTCTCTTAGATGTGATATAATTTCTCATCTGAATTGGTACTCCAAGTACCTCAACCCAAGTGATTCTGTTTGAAGCACAAATGAAGTAGTGCCATAACTAATACAGAACATATCCTTAAGCCAACCATGTACCTAGATTTCAGAATCAGAAGCATATCAAACAGTTGTATTCATATTCATACACCCCATTAATTCCCCATATCATTTTTTATTCAGATAAGTATGTTTTCTCATGATCTTCCAGTTCAATTTGCAATATAGTTGCCCTATCGGAGGTATCACAAACATATTCCCCTTTTTCATCTCCACTTGTCACACCTCACATATTACACGTAAATGATACTAGCTTGAGCATGAAAGATGGCATTTACTTCATAACACAGGCAAGTTATACTCACACTGATGACATTGAATTGTCACCATCAGCACAAATACCATTCATACAAAATTGAGAGAGATTACTTACCTCACACAGTTTCTACAACGATGAAAATAACAACACATGGAAGAAATGAGGAACTCATTAGAATCTTTAGCACAGTGCTCTACATAGAAGATCCTTTGCCATTGTCGCTGGAACCCTCGTTAATTTTTTGGGCTAAAAGAAATATACAAATCCCTATGAGATTATCAAACTATTGAAACTTAATATGCATGCAAGAATCGGTATCAAACAACCTAGAATTAAGAAGTTTTCTTCCTCAAGAACAGTTCTAAGGTCTATGTATGCAATAAAATAAACACGGGAATTTCTTTGATAATAACCTAAGGGTTTACCAAAAATTGACAGTAAGTTGGTCCAAATATAGGTGTTAACCAAACACCACAAACCCTCTTCGATAAAGCTCTCTATACTAAGGTTTTTCAAAAACTTACAGAGTAATTCAAGAAAGAAGAAGATGTTAAGGTGACTCATGATGGCCAACGATATCCTAATATACTCATGCAATGAAGACAAGGTTTAATGGGGAAATCAAATAATCCTACTGACACCTTTGATTCCCATGATTGAACACACTTAACAAGTTTTAAATCTAATCATCTACAGTATTCTAATTTAATTCTAACTAGGTCTATACTAAACTCCAACATGGCTATCTAAGTCATCAAGCACTAAATACAGAAACAAATCTGTCAAAAGTGCAAACTTAACAAGTTCCCCCGAAACATCTAAGGTGGGCAGACATTTAGCAGAAAAGTCCACAAAACCCTAGAGTTCACCAACTTAACAAGTTCCCCCGAAACATCTAAGGTGGGCAGACACTTAGCAGAAGAGTCCACAAAACCCTAGAGTTCGCCAAATGGCGAACCCACAAAGTTTCCAACTAAGCCAAAACAAATACTTTACTTACTCAATTCTACCCTTGATACTCAATTCTACCCTTGACTTTACCAACTAATACGCCAAACAGTATCTTGATATTGAGTCTTCGCCGAGCGGGTTGTTACAAAGAGACTTTTGATAGTGAAGTATTGAGGTAATATCTTTATCTGCGGGATGGTTTGGACTCTTTGCTACAATGATTGTCTGAGTCTTTATCTTTGATTGTTGAGTCTGTTGTTTCTATTAAGCTTGGTGTGTTGCTTTCTACTTTAAGGTCATTTTGATGTCTGTTTCCTAAGTTCTGAGATATGTTCAGGTATTGGGGTGTATTCGAGTATGATTGTTGTGTTTTTGGAGTGTTTTTTTTTTCTTTGAGCCTCTTTTCTTCTTGTTGTCAGGGTTTTTCTCTTTTTGATACTATAACAGCCCGTTTTCAGTGGTGTCAGAAACAGTAGTTTCGAGGCCACAATTTCGACGAGTGAGTAAACATTTTAATATTCATTTATTGTTTATAGGGTTAAATTAAAATCATATTAAACTTTTGTTACGAAATTTTAAAGTTTAAATGGTTAATTAGGTAAAAATGACTAAATTGAAAAAAGTGTAAAAGTTAAATTCTACTAATTAAATAGATCAAATGGCGTTGGAAATGTAAGTTGGTAGATCTATAAGGTAATTATGCCATTTATATTGGTGGTGGACAATGATGGACATGGGTTGGTTATTTTATAAGTCTTAATTAAAGGGTAAAGTAGTAAAACAATAAATCAAAGCTTGTACAAGTACAATAATGCTATCATCTTTTTTCATTTTTTTGTGTTTGCTGAAAATCACCATTTTTTAGCTTGATAAAATTCATCCAAGTTTCCTTTGGTGCATGGTGAGGTTTTTGAACCCATTTTTAATTATTTTTATGTTTTTGAACTAGTCTTAGCTTAATCTACTTAGCTCGGGGGTTGAATTGTAAAATTATAAAAATTTTAGGGTTTGTGATGAATTATTTAATAATATTTGTGAATTTTTTGGATAGATTATTAAGTTCAATTGTTAGATAAACATGTTTTGTTAAGTAATTTTTGATGAATTTAAAGTTTAAGGACTTAATGGTGAAAACAGTAAAATTCATAGTTAATTTTGTGAATTAGATAAAGTTAGGAGCTATTTGGAACCTTAAGAATATTTGGCTATTATGATATTTTATTTTATTGGTTAAATTATAAGATTTAGATTTAGGGGCTCAGCAACAAAAAGTTAAAATATTAGGGGTAATTTTGTAATTTCACATTAATATAGATTATAGGTTTGAATTGGATAATTATAGTCAATTAAAAACATTTAATTGAGTTAAATTATTATTTAGATCAAGAAATGAATCAACTGGACTTGAATTGAGAAAAAGCAAAAGTCTCAAATTAATTCTCGATTTTTGTTGATACAACTATTGTGGTCAAGGTAAGTTTGTATGAATTTTATTTTTATTAAATGTTATTTTGGTTGATTATTTGTTAATATTATATTATTTACAATTGATTCGGTAATAATTTGATAATTGAATACTTAACGACAAAAGTCTCGTTTGAACATGGAGAATGCTTAGGATACAAATGACATGTCATTAGGGATTATATGTTTGGGTGTTGGTCCTGTATGTCCTATCGATGGCTGAGGTCCTGCATTTATTACGGATTCTCCACAGCTCATGTAAGCAGCATCGTGTAGCTAACATCCCGACCCACAGCTCGTGTGAGCTGGTTCATTTCACAGCTCATGTGAGCATTATTGAAAAGGTTATTGTTATATGAAAAGGTGTTCCCGAGTATCTAATGTTATTCTATACGGTTCAATGGGTAAGTAAAATAATGGAAAGGTTTAGATATGAAACTACGGATATCGATGATTTTATGAAATGATAAAATGAGCTATGAAAACGAATGAATAAGGGCATTAACCAAATATGTGAAGTAATGTGAGTAAATGTAACTCGTTTCATGTTGCATCCTATGTTTCATAGATGATGAATTGTTAAGTTATTTACTAATAATGTGAATTGTGGTGTTTAGGAAAGTCAAGTACTATATGATTTAATGAGCATGATTGAATGATTAAATATTAAAGAACGACAAGTTTAAGTTTCTCTTATACGCGCTTACTAAGCATTAAATGCTTACGTAATTGTTTTCCTCTGTTTTATAGATCATCAGAAAGCTCAATCGATAAGAATCTTGTTGGAGCCTACACACTATCCGCCGATCATTTTGGTATTTTTTGAACGTTTTGGTTACGGTTATAAATGGCATGTATCAGGCTAATATGTAATAGGTGTATTTGTATATGCTTGGATACTTATTACAAATGTTATGTATTAAGCTTGGTATAAACTTGTGTACGTATGTGCCTTTAATCTTGGTGTGAACATGTTTATATAAAGTTGTTTTGGTCTTTTGATATAAACCTTATTTAAGTGTTTGAATCATACAAGGAATGAATGTGAATGAATAAGAAGAAATTATACGTTTGGTATGAATTTTGTATATGAACTTATAAATTTGAATGCAAATTAGTTGATGTGTCATGTGAATTGAGGTTGATAATTAAATTGTGGTGTCAATGAGGACACATTGATTAGGCACTTAGGTTGATTGTTTTGGAATGTTTTAGACTTGTTTAAATGTGTTTTTAAAGTATGGAAATGGTTTTTTTTAGCTTGGTACTAAGTTTTGGATGAAAGTATGCCTTGTTTTTGAAGCTTTTTAATATGCACACGGCTTGGGTTTATCCACACGGCGTGTGTGACACACAGCTGAGCAATATATATGTTTATCACATGTCCTGCTTCAAAGAACCTGCTGCTGTATGTAACTTTTATTGGAATGGTGGAAATGCTGAAAGGAGGGACTGGTTATGTAGCCCAAAGGGGGCCTTAGGAAAACCAGGCTTATGAATCAAGCCTGACGTATTTTAATGGAACAAGTTAAATTGTTCAAAACACTATGGTACGGCAAATATAGTTTTGATAGGGTTGAATCCAAAAAGTCAAGCCTCTTAAGTTTGGAGGAGTATACTACATGGAAGGGACTTGTGTAGATATGGCACCAAATGGCAGTTATGATGTAAGATGGGCACCTAAGAGAATGGGACAAGACAGTTGCGAATAAGATTAGTAATGCTACAGGTTTGAGTGTAATAATAAAAGGTGGAATATAAGTAGGCTATCAAACATTGTGAACATTCAGAAATAGCTTTGGGTATGAATGGAGTTGATACTTCCAGGAAAACCAGGAAGAAACACTTATCATCTTTTTTATTACTCGTCAATCGCTACGACATTGGAAACTTCATTCTTTGAATGATTGTTAGATAAGCTATAAACCCAATTATGGCACAAGGGCCTGAGATAGATGCATGTGATGTATAAGGCTGCTTAGGTGGGCGAGTGCGGGAAGGAGGTTTAAGGCAAATCCACTTGGACAAACAGCCGGAGCAGAATGTGTTTGAACCAGCATATCATAATTGAGTTGCTTTCATTTCATATCTAGGGATACAGGTAATATGCGACGGCATAACATGGTATAATTCAACAGGTTGCTATCTGCACAATTGCAATACCTTACAACACACTTCACAATTACATAGCTCCTCTTATATGCGAAGCTAGTGAAGAAAACTTTTGACACAGACACGATCCTTCAACCATTGATCCAAGGTATTAGGAAGGAGGCTGAAAAATGCAACACTAAATTTATGAATATTGCAAATATACCATCACTTCCATCACCTATAAGCGAGGAGTTTTACAAAAGCTATAAAACCAAGTTAACATCATAAGTTAGCCCTATAGTCGCAAAAACTACATGTTCCTAATACGTACATAGGTTGACCAAAGTTATATATTCAGGAAACTGGTCCTAAGTAGTCACCTTCCAAACTCACCAACGCCTGAAATTCCCTCTCAGCCTCCATCCATTTGGTCCCAATCACGATAAATCTGACGATCACATCTTTATCAATCTTTGAGTGTTTGTCGTTCATGAATATACCATTCTCCCCGGGCACATAGTGGTAGTCGGGCATTTTTATGTGAGACAAATATATGTTTTGGACTGGTCCACACCTCAAAAACACTCCATGTTTTAGTATCTTATGTACAACCCCTTGCAGAATCTCTCCTCTGTACATCTTGAATGTAATTCCACTGAAGACAACAGGGAAAAGCACATCCCCTGTGTTCTGTCTAACTCTGCCCTCGCCAATGCTCTCTAGGGTTGTTACAGCCATGAAATATCCGAGATCCTTGGTGGCCTTCTTGCAAGCAAATTCATCCATAAGGCGGATCACTATTGCCTTTTTGAGCATCAAGCCTTTGGCATCCAAGCTGTCAGCAGGAATTATGACATTCCATGGCATCTGCACCTTGAGAAACATTCTGCAGAAAACAACATTAAAAAAAAAATTGAAACTCACAATGAAATTAATGTCCTTAAGAGACAAAAAATGGTATACTAATCTTGAAGAATCCAAAAACCGAAAAAGGTTCACCTACAACTTAGTTTTCAACCACATAAAACATTACCCAATTGTAATGAATAAACCCAACAATGCCCGTTTCATATGATCACTAATTCTCAATTCCATAATTACTGATAACACCAAACCAATAATCACACATGAAGCAACAGAATACAGATGGTATTAATGGAAACCATGCCATTTTCTTCGCAAGAAATTGAAATTTTCTAAAAAGCAGATTCAGTAGGCTCAATGAACCACAACTCATAACTAAATTTTCATAGTCATTGACAAATCGAAACATTACCATTGAATTTCTTCACAAACAAGGGAAACCCTTTTAAAAGCAAAGTAGTTCCAAACGAATGTGTATGATTAACAAACTCCCAGAGGTATTATACCTATGTTGCTCTGACTCATCTCTTTTTTTGTGTGTGTGAATTATCCATGTTTGCCATACATCCGAACAAGGGTATGGGATCATAACCTCCAATGATCCTCCAAATGCAAGGGAGAAAATAAGAAAAAAAAGTGAATATATCATGCATATATCGGTGTGGGGTTCTGAACCTCCAATGGTCCTCCAAATGCATGAAATATTTGCACATACTGTGTTGTACACGTACCATATCCGGCTATCACACTCGAGTCCAAGTAACATTGATCTAAACTATCATCATTACATTACATGCCCGATTAAACAACAAACAGTGATAATCCATAAACACAAACGAAGGCAATTCTCAGATCCCCATCCACACATACTACCAGGCAGAATTCGTGATTAAATCCTGAATATAGACTCTCACCCAACTAATCAATCTTCTCTAAAGACAAACATCAACTTAATTCAATACAGAAACCAAAAGATAAACTCCATGTTAACATCCTCTTAATATTAAAACCCACAATTTTATCATTAATAAAATTCAAGAAATGCAAATAAAGAGAACTCAACTAGTCGAAATCAAAAGGCATTCGGAAAACAATCAAAGAACAAGAAGAGAACCACCTTGAAAAACTTTTCATCTGTTCAATCGAACATGCAATAGAATCAGTCAAAGAAAAGCCCAATGGAAATCATATATCTTGAACTAAAAATGAAATACTTTAAAAAGATCAAAATTAGGAGAACAAAAAATTCAGATCAAGACAAGGCAAGTGGATGAGGTTTATTTTGGTGACTAATATAACAAATATTGCAGATTAGAGGTGAAGCAAAACTAACCTGTAAAATAAACAAGGAAAAAGTGTGAGCTGCTAGAGAGTGAAACTGGTAATGACCTGTCAGGCTGCTGTGGAGTTAAGAGTAGAAAGAAAAGAAAAAATGATCTTTCCTGCCCTAACCCTCTAAATTGTTCGCCTAAAATTGGGTGTAATTTGTAAAAACGATAATGGACCTTGGACATGGGCCTTTTCTTAAAAGAATGTCACAATTTCCGGTCTAGTGTATTTCTCTCTTTTTTTCTTTTTAGTCCGTAATTTTTTGTTTTATATTTTTACTTTTACCTTTGAAATTTCAAGTTGAATTATAATTCAATCAATTTATTCTTGATTCAACCCTGCTATACGTAGGCGTATAGTTACCCATCAAAAAGTAATGAGGGTGTAATCAAGAGGTGGCGTAAACATCTTATTTTTTATGGGATTTGAATATTTAACCTATATTATTGTTAAGGTATATAGTACTATTTGAGTTCTTTAGAAATGTCAATTCGATTCAAATCCATCTATGATTTGATGAAAAGAAATTGTCTATAATTTTTTTTCTACACTGCCAAGCAGTGATTTAAATAATAAAAATCAAATTTCAATAAAAATAATGAGATGATTATTTCTTAATTTTCCTTTTTAACGTGAAGCTAATATTTTTAAGTTAAAAGCTATTTAGTAGAAAGAAGGGTAAGTCTAAATTGCAGTCGTGAGTTTATTTATAGAAACGATGTACTACATAAAGCATCACTTTGATTGTAAACATGAATTTGATAATATTTCAAAGAATTTGACGTACATAACAAAAAAAATACTCTGAATAATTTATAGTTGTCTTTTTCATCATGCCTATCGTTTTTATAAGAGTATAATCAGTAGATTTGTGCAAAGTCTACTAAAGCTTACTACTTTATTCAAATAATGTGCAAGCCTACTAATTTTTTTAATTATAATATATTTTTATTTTTTATTAATATTAAAAATTCTCAATACACCTCAACTTTAAATAAAAATAGTTTAAATATGAAAATTAAGTTAAAGAACCAAGTTGAATTTTTAACTGAAATAGAGCTTAAGCTCTAGAAAAACTTGAATTTAAATTTAAATTCAAGTTTTGCTCGAGTTTTTTAGCAATTACATTTATCAACTTCTAATCAAATAAAAAATTCTGATAAACATCATAACTATCATAAGTATTCATTATATACCTTACATAAAAGAATACATTCGAAACCACAATCTAAATCATTTATTAGCATTCTACTTTATTTGCAAGCTCAACATAAAGGTTAATATAATTTTGATCCGTAAATTTAATAACTAGATCCATTTTAGCATATATATACTGACTTTAGTACTTAAACTTGACAATTACTTTCACTTAATCCCTAAATATTTAAAAAATGAGTCGGTACGGGTATGCAATTTTTTTCCTTTTTTTTTTAAAAAAATCTATATATTTGAAAGCTTAAAATCTCAAACTCAAGTTTGAATGTAAGGTATCTTAGGAAAAACGAAAGCCAGGTAACATAGCTCCAAAGGCTCAAAACAGCTGTACTTGGCCATGGTATGGTTTCCATCTCATATACACAACTCAAATGTGATTATGTAAACATACAAAGAGAAAAAAAGTGATTTAAAAATGCCATAAAGAAGGATGAAAGAAAATCCAGTTGTTTTCTCTTACAAGGGAGTGATGAACTTATATTCACACAAACCGGCTGATGCATATTTGCCATTTTCTCCTACGTCAAGCCGGATTTCAAGTCAAAGCTTTCTCCTACTTCAAGCCGATTCTGAGTCGAACCACAACCTATGCAGAAGACTTGGGTATCTTATACTGCTTCTTGACAAACTGGGATGCCTCTGAATCAGCCCTGTGGCATAATATTCTCAGTAGAGTCTGGTTATCAGCACCTAGTTTGCCACTTGAAGATCTCAAGTCCTCGACCAATTCTCTAGTCTGCAAATGATTTAAGTCCAAAAAAATTAACATCATATCTCCGATAAATTTGAAAAGTGCTCGTTTGCAGAAAATCTAAAAGATAGTCCTTTGCAGGAAAAAGAAACGGATTAAAAATAAATAAACACTGAAACAGGAGATAAATGTAGTCACTATGGTCAGAATATTTTTATTTGTTATTAAACTACCAGGTAAGAATTTCTCATTTTCTTAGTATTTCACCATATCACTGGTAGCCTATGTTTCTAACTCTTTTCATTTTTCTTTAAAGATCCTTGTCCGACATCTGTGCTCAACGAATATTGGACATGAATATTGGAAATATAACCCTCCAAAGACCATCCAAACACATGGAATGACTTCAAAAAAGTAAAACATACTCATAGGGGATACATGCTCGTATCAGGCATTCACCTGATATTAAGATAGCTAGTAGCAAATGTACCTCCTACCATTTTGAAAAGGGAGATTTGAGACAAATTTAGTCAAAGGCAGCATATCTTACCTCCAATCCATGCAACTTTACAACAAGCCGAACACGAGCAACTTGATTTTCAACAACTCCTCGAGGAAGTCCATCACCTCCAGAAATAAAGAATTCCTAAGTAAACCAATATTAATGTGAATAGATCAGTGTCAAATTGTGCCAAATTGCACACAATAGAAAATGAAATTGAAGCAGTAAGTCCAATCAGTTTATAGCACCTTCCGCCAAAATTATTGTGATGGAATGATTTTTTTGCCATCATAAAAATGATTCATCTAAAGGTCTAAGTTTTTCTAAACAAAAAAAGGCACCCAAATCAGGGGAGAAAAATATACAAACTTCTAATACTGCAAAATCTATGATCAATATCATTAAAATCACATCACCATAACATTGTTAATTTGATTTAAGCAGCCAGTCTGATGATCACCTTTAAGATCTCCAGATCCTCTTCCAATAGCTTCGCATCAGTTGGGTAGAAAACTCGTGATGGGCCTCCGTCTAACAAAACCCTGAGTAAGCCTTCCTAAAAAAGAAACCATTTCAATAAATAGAAATTCAAGGAGCAGTTAAGTTTTTTGGGAAGAAGCAGGTTTCGGGAAAGACCAGTGATGCTTGAAGAAGACTTGTCACTACCCGATCCCTAAGTGGCTCCACAATAATATCACATAGTTGGTT
Organism: Gossypium stocksii; assembly: GCA_020496765.1. NCBI lineage: Eukaryota > Viridiplantae > Streptophyta > Magnoliopsida > Malvales > Malvaceae > Gossypium > Gossypium stocksii. Next base: position 42,283,617 of record CM035628.1, on the reverse strand, counting down.
TAGTTCCTACAGAAGTTTCAGTGACATTTCAGCATCAATTATCATACATATTTAATAAGCCTATATTATCACATCAATAAATCTATATAACAATTTCATAAAGAGCAAAACAAGTTGTTTCACTCACTCAAGCAATTTTTTTTTTTTTATTTTGAGGGAAAAAAGGACTTACCACATCAAGTGGTTCAATAACTGCTTCTAACCTAGATTGAGAAACACTAGGTTTATACAAGTTCTCAATAAAAGGCTCCCTTAGATCCCAGAAAATAATTTTAGTTCCTGCAACAGGCAGAAAGCACTTAATCAGTGATCAATTCTGTGCCTTAAAAAAAAAAAAATTAGGTATTACCAGTACACTCCCGAATGCGGTCAATAGCAGCATTTATATCTTTCCTGCTTCCATCAAAGGTGCCTTTTTGGGTTGAACTTTTAGATTTATCATCCATGGATTTCCCTACACAAAAAGTGGGTAATTTCAGTCTGACAAGCAAAAGATCAAACTGCTTCATTACTGAACAGTTAGACCAACTGAACATGTACAGATGGCAAATTTTTATATAGCATGCAGATCTGTGAGAATTACAGTGGAAAAACTCCACCATGTGAGATATGGACGCTGGTCTATCCCCAAACAATAGCCAAAATCAAGAATTTCAACCATTTGAAAAACATTCCGATTTAGGCGGTAAGAAAATGCTTGTCAACTATTTGGGGAAGCAATCAATTATCCAGACCATGTTTAGCCTACTATTTTTCTTTTCCATTTCCATTAGCTTTGAAAGCCAAGCAGGCTAACCATTTCAACAAAATATATTAGTTGCACAAGGTAAAGATGCAAGAGCAACATGCATAGTCTTATTACTGAAATGGATGAAAATAGATAATGTCAGTATGGACTTCAGATACATACTGATATAGATTTTTTCAATGGGCATTCTCCTTGTCCAGTGTTCCCAGATGCTATCTTCCAACTTGTTCAGTTGATTAATAGCATACTGCCAATAGCAAAAATTCAAGTCAGAATATATTCTGATAACAACACCAGCAAATAAGTCCCAAAATGAGAAAGTACATGAAGGGAAACAGAGGGACCACCAGATTATGATTTTAGCACAACTTAAGGGATGACTTGGAAGGACATGATTATTGGTCAGGAAGAACATCTGATTTTGTTGGAGAAAAGCATCTTTCTAAAGCAAGACTTGAAAGATTGTGTTTTAAGCTCTCCTTATTCTCTTTTTTCTGTCATGTTATCCATACTCTTGTTTTTTTGCTGAACAGAATTTTGTAATAATATTATAACACTATAATGTACATACAGTGACAGCCAGGAAAAAAATTAAAATTTAAAATCAGTGGCATATATAGACATATATCAATCCACATTATCATTTTTATACATTGTATTATTGTGAAAAATCAGTATGTTTTTCATATTTTTTACAAGAGAACACATACATATTTATACATATAGTTTTAGCCTAACTTAGGAAACTTTACACTAGGAAACAGACTAATTCTAGGGATCTGTACAGCCTTAAAGTTAGGGATAGAATGCCTTAAATTTAGGGATAAAATATCATAATTGATATGCCCAAATATTCTTAAAATCTGACACTCCCCCTCAAGCTGGGAAGTGGATATCATCCATTCTCAGCTTGCTTATTAATTTTTGAAACAACTTCCCAGATAATCCTTTGGTAAGTATGTCTGCTAGTTGTTCACCAGTGGACACAAATGGAGTGCAAATTAAGCCACTGTCCAGTTTTTCTTTTATGAAATGTCTGTCAACCTCAACGTGCTTCGTTCGATCATGTTGAACTGGATTATGAGCGATATTGATAGCAGACTTATTATCGCAATATAACTTCATCGGACCTTCCCACTTGATCTTTAAATCTTCTAAAATAATCTTCAGCCATAATAATTCACAAACTCCAAGAGCCATTGCCCTAAATTCTGCTTCTGCACTAGATCGAGCCACAACGTTTTGTTTTTTACTCCTCCAAGTCACAAGATTACCTCCTAGGAAGGTGCAATAACCAGAGGTTGATCTTCTATCAACCATAGATCCTGCATAATCTGCATCAGTATAGGCTTCAAGGGTTAAATTTTCTCCCTTTTTGAATAAGATCCCTTTGCCTGGTGTGCCTTTTAAGTACTGTAGGATCTGATATACTGCTTTAAGGTGTGGTTCCTTAGGATTGTGCATAAACTGACTTACAACACCTACTGCATAAGCAATATCTGGTCTGGTATGAGACAAATAAATAAGCTTTCCCACAAGCCTTTGATATGACTTTTTATCAACTGCTGCATCTTCTAGTGCATCTCCAAGTTTGTGGTTCACCTCTATGGGTGTCTCTACTGGTTTACAACCCAACTTACCTGTTTCTGTCAGCAAATCAACTATATATTTTTGCTGAGATATGAATATTCCTTCCCGAGAATGTGCCACCTCAATACCAAGGAAATATTTTAACTTGCCTAATTCTTTGACTTCGAATTCTTTTACTAGGCATTTCTTTAACTTCTCCATTCCTTCTAGATCATCACCAGTTACTATGATGTCATCAACGTAGACTAATAGAGCAGTCACTCCCCCTGAAGGTGAGTGTTTCATGAACAGAGTGTGATCTCCTTGACTCTGTTTATATCCCAACTTGATCATTACTTTGGTAAATCTTCCAAACCAAGCCCTTGGGGATTGTTTTAGTCCATACAAAGCCTTTTTTAGTCTGCAAACAACCTGTCCTGTAGTTGGACCGAATCCTGGAGGAACATCCATGTACACTTCTTCTTCTAGGTCACCGTGTAAAAAAGCATTTTTTATGTCAAATTGCTGTAATTTCCAGCCTCGGTTGGCAGCTAGTGACAACAACACTCTTACAGTGTTCATCTTTGCAACAGGAGCAAATGTCTCAAGGTAATCTATCCCATACATTTGAGTGTACCCTTTAGCAACCAGTCTTGCTTTGTACCTTTCCAGAGAACCATCTGAGTTATACTTCACCGTGTACACCCAACGACATCCCACTGGTTTCTTTCCTTCTGGTAATTTCACTAAGTCCCATGTCTTATTTTTTTCCAAAGCTTCCATTTCAACTTTCATGGCATTTCTCCAATTCTCATCTTCTAATGCCTCGAATACAGTTTTAGGAATGGAAATAGAGTTTAGGCTAGTAAGAAAGGCTTTGTGTCGATGGGACAGGTTTTTGTAAGATATAAATAGGTGCAAGGGATGTTTTGTACAGGCTCGAGTTCCCTTTCTAATAGCAATGGGAAAATCATCTAAATCTGTTTTATTAGGATTTAAAGTAGGTTCAGCAATTACCTCAGACTGTATAGGAGAAGAGGATGATTGAACTTGCACTTGTGCCTTTTTTCTTGAGTAAACCTGTAAAGGACGAACTGTGTCCTGAATTCCTTTTGGTGATTTTGGTGTACTGGGTTCTGTTTGTGGAGGAGGTATTGTTTCAAGTTGGGTAGGTTGGTTAGTAGGTAAGGTCTGAATGAGGGTGTTTGGTTGCTGGACAGAAGCTGGTTGCTGGACAGAAGCTGGAATGGGAGTGTTTGGAGTGTTTGGAGTGTTTGGAGCTGAAATGGTGGAAGTATTTGAGTGCTGGACAGTAGCTGGAATATCAAGGAGAAAAAAATCTTTGTCCTTATCTTCTGTAAATACAATCTCCCCCTGAAGATAAGGACGAGTAAAGAAATTTTCTTGTTCAACAAAGGTAACATCAGCTGTTACAAAAAATTTTTTAGTGGCTGGATGATAACATTTGTATCCCTTTTGAGTGGAAGAATAACCAATAAAGACACACTTAACAGCCCGTGGGTCAAATTTCCCTCTATTTTGAGAATGTACATGGACAAAGGCAACACAGCCAAATATTTTGGGAGTGAGATTACTGGATGTATTGAAATCAGGGAAAAATTTGGCTAGAATTTGCATAGGACTCTGAGACTCAAGGACCTTTGTAGGCAACCTATTTAACAAATGAGTAGCAGTTAAAACAGCCTCTCCCCAGTACTGTTTAGGGACATTTTTTTGGAACAATAGGGCTCTTGTGATTGCTAAAATGTGACCGTTCTTCCTTTCGGCAACACCATTTTGTTGTGGTGTATGTACACAGGATGACTCATGTATAATGCCTCTTTCTTGGAAATACTCTGAGAGGAATTGATTAAAATAATCCTTTGCATTGTCTGACCTGAACCTTTTGATTTCAGTCCCAAATTGTGTTTTGACCATATTGTAAAAGGTGAAAAAAACAGACCTAACATCAGATTTCTGTTTTAAAAGAAATACCCAAGACACACGAGTACAATCATCGATAAAAGATACAAACCACCGAGCTCCCGAAATATTTGAAATAGTGGATGGCCCCCAAACATCACTATGGACAAGAGTGAAAGGAGTGGAAGTTTTTTTATTGCTTACTGGAAAAGAGGTACGTTTATGTTTTGCAAGTTCACAGATATCACAATGAAATTTTTCAATAGTAATTCCTTTGAACAATGAAGGAAACATAATTTTAAGGACTCTAAACGATGGGTGACCAAGGCGAAGTTGATAGAGCCAAATTTGGTCTTTATTGGTTTTAATAGACTCGGAAATGAAGGATAAGGTTAAGGAATTCAGACCACTAACTTCTTCACTGAGTTCTTCAAGATAATATAGGCCATTTATTTCCTTAGCATGTCCAATCATCCTCCTCGTATTCTGTTCCTGGAAAAAACATCCATTGTGACAGAAAACCACTTTACAGTTAGAGTCTTTGGTAATTTTTTGAATGGATAAAAGATTGGTAAATAGTTTTGGAACATGAAGAACATTTTTTAGAGTAAGGGTTTTGTTTATAACAATATCACCTTGACCAGCTACTGTGATCATAGAACCATCAGCCACTGTTATTTTTCTATTACTAGGACAGGGTGTATATGAAACAAATTTGTGTGAGGAATGGGTCATGTGGTCTGTAGCTCCTGAGTCAATGACCCAAGAATTTTTGGTGTTTGTATTCAAGGCTTTAGAATTTTGAGAAGAGGATATACCTGAAAAAACCAAACTACAAGTACCTGTTGGAGAAGATTTTTCCAATGATCCCAACAAATTTCTTAACTTCTCAATTTCCTCCCTTTTAAATTCAATCGGCAATTCCTGAGAACTTTTTTCATCTTGCTGACTTGCTGTATTTGCTCGTCCTTGTCCCTTCAATTGTTCACCTTTTTTTGAAAAATTTTTATTTGCTGTTTGTGGCTTACCATGGAGTTTCCAGCATTTGTCCTTAGTGTGACGAGCCTTTTTACAGTAGGTGCACCACACGGAATCCCTGTTAAACGACTTTGTACGTTCTGCCTGTCTATTATCTTCATCAGTCGGCTGCTCCAGGCCAAATCTTTTCTCACTTACAGCATTTGTAACCAATGCTGAACTATCAACTTGATTGTTCTCCATCATAACTCCTCTTCTTCCTTCCTCAGCACGAACAATCGCAATTGTTTCATTTAGTGATGGTAGTTCCTCTTTTCCAAGAATTTGGACTCTTACTGCATCAAACTCAACATTTAATCCAGCAAGAAAATCATAAATTCGATCTCTTTCAACGAACCTTTTCAGGAGTGCTGCATCTTCACTACACTTCATCTGAATGCACTGATAATGATCCATCTCTTGCCATGAACTTTGCAATAGATTGGAATACTCTGTTATTGATCGATTTCCTTGCTTGATGGATGAAATCTTCGTTTTGATTTCATAAATTTGAGCAGCATCTCGAACTTTAGAGTAAGTCTGCTTCACAGCTTCCCATATTTCTTTGGAAGTGCTAAGAAACATGTATGTATCACTGATTTCTGGCATCATAGAGTTCCATAACCAAGACATTACCATAGAGTCTTGTTCATCCCAAGCATCAAACTTAGGGTCTCCTTCCTTAGGTCCTGTTCCGAGCAAGTGACTCAACTTTCCTCTCCCTTTCAAGAAGGTACGAACCAGTTGGGACCACTTCAGATAATTTTTTCCATTTAGCTTGTAAGCTACCGGAATAGCCTGAAACTCACTCATTGAGTTTGAGTTGTTAACAGGAATTTCTGGGCTACTAACTTTGACAGTTTCAGTCATAATGTGTTTCACAGGTTCTATAGACTTGAGAACTGGTTGGGAGATAAAGGAAAAAACAGGCTTAAAGAAATCGGCTAGAAAAATCCCAGAAATCGGGCTTAAAGAACAGGCTCTGATACCATGTGAAAAATCAGTATGTTTTTCATATTTTTTACAAGAGAACACATACATATTTATACATATAGTTTTAGCCTAACTTAGGAAACTTTACACTAGGAAACAGACTAATTCTAGGGATCTGTACAGCCTTAAAGTTAGGGATAGAATGCCTTAAATTTAGGGATAAAATATCATAATTGATATGCCCAAATATTCTTAAAATCTGACAATTATTAAAGAAGCTCCAAATGTTTTACATATTCAAAAATTGAGTATATTATTTCAAGACTTCAAATAAAGGGAAAAAAAAAAAAAAAGAAGAGTCTGGCTACAAGATGGTATTTCCTGCAATCATGCCTAAAAAATAATCATCAATGAAATTTTCAAGTTAATTGTGTATCATCTGAAAGCTACTTTTTCTATTTACGAATCACTTCCGAAAGCCAAAAAGCAGAAAGCATAAGATGTATATGGATTTTGAACATAATAGGTAAATATTTTTGATAAGTCAGAAATAACAAATAATAACATACCTAATAGAATATCTGATTTTCTTTATTGCTGCAATTCACATTTTAATCAAAGTCACACGCATTTTCCTTTCTTTCTTTTTGTTTCCCTTCCGACAAGGTACAACCATATTCACAATACAAAGTACAAAGACCTTTGAAGGTTTTCTTGAAAACTACATATCTACTCATTGTTATAATATCAATAGGAAGGTGAAAAATATACTTATTTGACCCCTTCTTTTAGCTTTTCCTTAAGCCTACTGAGGATGATATGGGAAAATAATAAAAACTCTTCCCTAACATCTATATATAAAATTAACTTTTCTAGAGTTGACCCCACTCAACACATTGTAGCTACGCTGTTAATATCACTTAAATTTCTACTCAAACTAGTTCATATGTTTCCCACTTATGGGTATCTAGTTCAACTGCTTTTCTATAGAAGGCTAGGAAGGGTGACTGCAAATCAACAGATTAATGCACTGCTTAAGACTTGTTGGAGATATTATAAGATTATTACTTTTCAATATACCACAACTTAGCTTTTCTGGTTTGATAAAAAATTAAATTGGTAGAGTACATAAAGTAGGCCTTACAAACATGAGGAAAATTTAAATGATTCTTCCACCAGTTATAATGAATCATAGGAAGATTATTTCGACCATGGAACAAGCAGTAGCAACTACTGAAACAGGAATATTAATTAATCAATATTGATAAAAATAAAAAACCACTTCAACCAATCCTGTGCATGCCCCTCCCTCCCTCCCCTACCCCCCAAAATAGAAGTAGGAGAAATAAATAAAACCATCCACACACATGTTAAGCACAAAATGAAGCTTGAACTCACATATAAAGTGTTTAACTGAACACATAGGGTTGGCGTTGTCAGGACATTAATATTGATGGACCTTCTCTGATCTGGCAGCCGAGAGTCGAATAGCTCCTTCTTCACAAAAGCCTTTATTCCAGCTTCTCTTCTATATCGGGTGAGAACAGGTAAAGGTGGAATTAGATCATCTTTGCTAGCTGCATTTGTGAAACTGACACATCAAGGTCTGCATTGGAGGGAATGCAAAGAAAAAACAGCAGAAAAAGGGATAGAAACAGATTGAAACCTCAAAAAGAACTCAAAATATCAACAGCAGCAAAAGAGATGCAAAAGAACAATGCCATACAGATTTCATTGTTGTTGAGGGCACAAGGTGAAAGAAAGAGCTCGCCAAAATGAAGCAAGGTGCAAAATGTATTTCTATTCTGTGTTTATGGATGTCTGTTTGTGCACACATATATAATAAGCTTAGGATATATAATGATGATAATAAAATCTAAGGAGTGGTCTAATTTATCTACAAAACACGAAAAAAAATTGTTAGCCAATATTCTTTTTTTATGCCTTTCAGCTTATAGAAAATTTGAGCTGGCCGTGATGTAATTAATATAATCAAGCAATTAATAACCTAGAAATAAACGGAGAAACAAGCACACGTAAATCAGAGATTTTAGATTAAGCAATTTTCCCAGAGTGGAGAATGGAAGAAAAAGAAAAGAGAGGAATATAGCTTTCTAGCCTACCCCTTTTTATGTTTTATTGCTTTCTTAAATAGAAGGGACAGAAAATAGATAGAACAGAATCTAGGGAATGTAGTTTTCTTTCTTTGACAGTATCAGACCAATATCCAAAGAGAGCTTGTACTTCATCAGGGAGGAAAAATAAAGGACACAGCACTATAATGTAGGAATTTGAGGATGTCCACTGAAATCAATCAAGTTGAAGATTACAGCACCGAAGTGTAGTCAGATAGTCAACCAACAACATATAATGTTGCCAAGATACAAGGATTAACTGATTTAAGAGTATTTCGTTTGATAATAATTTCTGGATTTATCCAAGACTACCATCCATGTTAAGAAGGGATGGTCCAAAAGCACTAAAATGTACCGACAATGCTCATTCCATAATAAACTTGCAGAATCCAGATGACCGAAGATATTATCAGCAGTGAATATATCATAAATCTTCCATCAACCTCTTTAGGTCCAACTTTTCACTCAAACTGAGATACAATGCTTATTCACAAGTTTTATGCAACAGTTGTCATATTGAAGCATGAGATCTAGAGTCCAATTTTTAGCTTCAGGTCATAATCATCTAGCTGCTGAAACTTACCTAGTATATCATATCATTAAAGCCCCTTTCAAGGGGACATTAGAGGTTGGTCCTAAATTGTTCCATGTTTTTAACCAGTCTAATAAGGCTAACAGATCCAAGGGAACGTTCAAGGTCACTGATGTAACTCCAGTGGTTATTTTTTCAGTTCTATTTTACCACAAAATATAGGGAAAATTATATTGACTACCACCAATGCAATAGTTTCTTTCATATTAATGACAATGAAGTCCATCAACTTAGAATATTATCATAAAGGATACTGACCTAAATTATCCACAATATGATTTGCATAAACTTGAAATGCATTATCAATGCCACGAAATAAAGCATTCAGTTCTGTAAGCCTCATTGGAACTTTAATGCCAAAAAACTGATCCACTGTCTGCACCCAAAAACAGAAAGAAAGTAGAACATACTATTAATATCTCCAGAATGAAATAAACATCTATATGGAGAAAAAAGATATAAAAGATACAAATCTTTTTTCAAAATTATGAGATTCCAGATTCCAAGAGCCTGTGAAAAATGTTCCCTAACTGATAGCAGTCAAATATTTGTTAGAGATATTAACCAATGTCTCCCATTTCAATAATATCAAACTCCAAATAAATAAATAAATAAATAAAACTAGTGAATCATCAAAATCCACACTATTACCATTTACCATATTAACAACCAGTTATGAGCTAAGACTGAACACAAACAACACATTAATTCAAGTCTGGAACAAAACCACTCATCTTTGGTAGTAAAATATTCAACAGATCAATTCGTTGAAACAGATAAAGCAGAGATCATAGCCGGAGCTAATACTTTGGGGAGATAAAAGCAAACATGTCAGTGTAAATGACAATAAATTTAGATATTTTCCAATTTCCCGTTGCTTACTACCATTGTAGTTCCTAAGTAACAGACAGAGTTCGCTGAGAGCATATAATCAAATTATTCAAATCTATTATATCTTGAGACGGTCCAAGTAGGCTGGTACTAAGCAAACCTTATAGATTCCAAGAGGATTAAAAGCCATCTTATAAGGAAAAATCATAACAGCTACACCTGTTGTCCAAGGACTGTGATACAGACTCTAAATGGATAATGAATTCCAAATTTGACACCACATAATAAAACCAACTATAGCAAATGTCTATAAGTTTCAGAATTTTATTCATAGATTCTTTTTTCTTTTTCTAATTAGCAAATAGTAGAAGAAGAAATGCATAAGGGATGAATGACTGCAAATAGACAGACAATATAAGGAGGATACACAAGAACCATCCAGAATCTGGTGATTAAAATGTATAGTTACCAACAAACTAAAGGATGATTGGAAGTGTAAAAGTTTGGGACATGTGTAGACTTGTTCCAAGTTATTAGTTCTGATAACTTTTTTCTAGACAGAGTGAAAAGGATTTCCACTGTTTTCTAACAGAAAAATAGGTTTTGAATGATTAAAACTGAAAACATGTTACAGAGAGGGAAAATAATGGAATATGATGAAAACAACAAAAGCTGTTCTCACTTCTCAGAAGCAAAAGGGTTATGGAGAATAGTTTCCTTGAGATTATTTTAACAAATAGTGAACCACACAATGTTCAGAGCACTGAAAAATAGCAAACTAGAGGAGGAATCCTGATAAATATCATTCATCAAATAATCAACTGCTTTATTTAAACAGATTGGGAATCTATTGAAAAAGACACTTGAATGTTCATACCTCCTCAACAATCCTATAAACTTCCACAATTGAACTCCCATGCCGCTGTTGAGGTGATATGGGGTCCCATCGCTGAAAAGAGAAAATAAGCTTTATCAACACCGAAAGAATCGACCAAGAAACAAAAAAATCTGGAGAATATACATTTAGCTAATTACAACAAAAACTTCCTATGAATTATGGAAACAATAAACTTCTGACAAAATCAGGTCAAAGCAACTCAACTTGAGGACAACTACCATTCTGCAAAACATCACAACTAAATCTACATTGCAACCATTTCAGTTTGTTACCACACTCACATATTTCGTCAATTCTTAAATACTTTTTCAACTTTATTAGATCTACCCTGGATTGGGTTCATGAAACATTATGTACGACAAGGTTCCATGTTCATTAACAACATACCATGCCTGAATACACTAGCTTTACGCTTTTACCTCAATCAATTGTTAACCCCATCCCACCATTAGAACAATAAATAGAAAAAGCCGTTAAATATATATATGTTGCAACAACAGAAGCAAGAAGGACAATAAAGAAGAATATTCATTTCTAAATAAAGGAGGTGAGAGAGAGACATGGCAAAACAACAAAAGAAAGGGAAAGACATGGCTTTTGAGGAGAATAAAGAAAATTTTGTTTACCTCTTGTTGAAGGGTTCGCTCCACCCAACCTACAATTCGTCCTAACTGTGAATTAATCCATCGCATCACCACTGTTCCAGCAACAGATTCAATCTGAAAAAGGAAAAAGAACATGGATCTTGGGGGGGGGGAAGGAAGAGAAAATAAATACGTACGCACTATTCTGACCAGAATCTTTTTCCTATCAATATTAACAGACAATTCTTTCAAGATGATCTGGTGGTAATGAAAGAAAAAACTACTTCAATCATATAGTCCCAACGGAGAAGCAACATTATTATGTACTCAAAACAGCAACAATGATGGCTGCCCAAGCATGAACAAACACCTAAATTTAGCCTTGAAGTAGCCAAATGAAAACCTATAAACAAAGTTGAAACTATTCTTTCCATAATTTCTAACTAATTAGTTATTCAACCACATTAAAGAATAAGAATCAATTGCAGCTTTTATAAATACCTGAAGAGACATGAATGAAACACTTTCAAGTTCAACAAAACTCATCTCCAAGGACCAAAACAGCAGTCACTACTATAATAAGTCTTTATTATGTTAGGAATATTTCAGTCAATCAATCAAAAAATTACATATCAGGCTCTAATTAATTGCTGCTTCTGTTATTTTTCTTTATGAGAAGAAAAAAAGGGTGATATAAAAGCAAACAAGTTTTTAAATAATTAAAAGAATTCTTTAAAAAATGATAAAAGGAATAACTTTCTTTCCTTTAATACCGAACAGTTAACTGAAATTACTTTTAGCCAATTTTTAATAAAAAAATGTCATGTTGAAATCATATGATTTTTTTAATTAATAAACTACACATTCTTTTCTTAAAAATTTTGCTAGCAAAAAACAGCAACCAAACAAAATCTGAATGACATCACCGGAACAACTAAGTATAGGAATTTCACCATGTGAAATGTATTTCTTTTATCAGTTTCAATTCTAAAGACTCAAAGTCTCTCCTAGCTAGAGAAAGCTATTCAGCTTGTTATTGTTAGAATAAAAAATTCGGGCAATAAAATCCAAGCTATCTCACCTGGTATGGGTTTAGCTTCCTGAAATGGATCTCCACATTCTCACCTTCACAAGCAGACTTTATGAGGTCCAGAATATACTGCTCAAGGTTATCAGCAGCGGGAAATACAGATACAATATCCTCAGTCAAATGTTCAGCGCTATCAACAAAAGGTTTCTGGACAAAATAAGTCTCATTAAGAACTCTAAGTTAAAAGTAACAAATAATCAAGCTTATGAAGTACTACAATTGAGCTAGATAAACTTAAACATATATAGAGTTGGTATGTATCAGCTTACCAACTTGTTCCCATAAAACTTGTGTAGAAGTGAAGCTGAAACAATAGTTGCATGTGGATGCCTCCGACATAATATTGGCATAAACATCGTTGAATCCTTTTTCAGAAGTTTCTTGACCTCCTCTGCAAGCAATGCCAAAGGATGTTCGCCCATTGTGTCTGATTTATCAACAGCTTGCAATATCTGTCCAAAGCAAACACAAATGCTCAAACTTGTCATGCCTTCATGGGATGGAAACAAAGATAGCATGAAATTTTGAAAACTTGTGGGTTTAATTTATTTGTAAGAAAAGGCTTCAGGAAATACAAAAGCAAACACGGCAGTTGCTCATGAAGTTAAAGTTGAAACACTGTCATTAAAACTTTAGCTTCTTGAGCATGGACTTGAAGTTTTGGAAAAATATCTTAGGGTTGGTTTTCTGACTAAGGTATGGTTTGATAAACTGAAAAATTAAGAACTGAATTTTTAGTGCTGAAATTTACAAGTATCAAATTTATATTAGAAAAAAGTTTGGTAAATTAGTAAAAGCTAAGTACTAAACATGATTATGTTGTTTGATAAAAGTAAATCTTGATTTTTGAAAATTATTTATTTCTTAATTTTAATCTTATTAATATAATATTTTATATTATTTTGGATAGTTTTGGATAAAAGTTAAATATGGTAAGTTGAATTTCATTTAAAAAAAAGAGAGAGAGAGTTTTTTTGACATATATTTTTTAAAGATAATAAAATATACTAGACATTTTCAAAATTAAGTGATAAGTAGCTATTACATACTTTATCTAATTCAGCACTTTTTGTTGAATTTTTTATATTAAGTAAAAAACTAAAATGATTATCAAACACATTTGAAATATTGAATGCTCAAAATTTTCATTGGTTTCGAACATACCCTAACTTAATTTTGACTCTCAAAATAGGAAATACACATGGATAAATGATTTATGAATTAAGTTGGATTATGTGCACAGGAGGGATGATTAGTTTTGTTCGAATATGATATGCTCAAGTTATTTGCATAGGTTAATCAAGTAAGCTATTATGGAGTCAGATTTTCACATGCTTAGATGTTAATGCTTGCATCAAAAGAAATAAATTATATAAACTAGATTGCTAGTTTGCTACAAAGCAAAATTTCAGCATGACTTATGAATGAAAAATAATTTATTTTGGTCAGTCTTTAATGTTTATCACACACTTGTCTTGATTTTAAGTCATATATATCTCATTATTATGGTTGTTTCACTTAAGTGCTATGTTACAGCAGTTTATACTTATGGTCACCTTGAAAAGAACAGGTATTTAAGTTTCATCCTACAAAATTATAAAACTAAGATGCATTTGAACATGCTCATGCCGTCTTTGATGCCAGAACCCTAGTTTGGGCACTAAAAAAAATATGTACAGTAGTAAATCCGTTTGCTAAAGGGGTTATACAAGCCATGCACCTATGGTAGGCATAAACTTTATCAACGTTAACATATGATTCCTATGGTAGGATGAAATCAGATGCAGACAAAAACGAAAACTCCTGTGAACCATAACGGATTTCATGTTTTAAGTGCACTATCATATTTATTCTGTTATTCAAAATATTCTGAGCCTTTGCAGTTATCTTTGTCTCTCTTTGGCATCTTGATTATGATAGGCATAGAAATATATGAGTTAGAAAAATATAAACATTGGGCTAGAACACTTACACTAGCAAATGAATTCTTAACTGAAGAAGATATATATAATTCTATCTGATCTCTATCTGAGACAGTGGAAGATTGCACAGGCTGCAGAAAATATTGAAAGGTAATTCTCAATACTCAACAGATAAAAGGAAACAACAACATAAGAGAACTAGATACAAAACACAGGGTATCTTGGACTTGCTCATATGAAGTAAAATGCAAATTAAAGAGTAGGTGTACAACATACAATATCAGATTCTTCCAAAAGAAGTCTTCTAACAATCATAGCAACTGTTACTATATCCTCCATTACCATTGATCCCTACAAATCAAACGATAAGTATTACGATACCGACATATCCAAAAAGATCTCTAAGAAATAAGGATAATAAAAGATCATTATAAAGATACATCGTGAAGCAACAAACAGACCCAAATTCAAAATAGCTAAGAAAACAAATGTCAAGTTGCTTGTATATATGTACCCAAGTTTGCACGTGTGCATGCATACAGATATTATCGACATTATCGGCCCAAGGTCTTAAAGCATTTTAAAAAAAGAAATATAGACTTTGAGCGCTTCTCATATCTTGTCTAATTTTTAAACAAATATATTACTCTTTCCCTAAAAGATGTAAGCAGGGCCGCATAAACACACCAATGGCTGTTGAGATAAATGAAAACTGTCAAATGTTTGTCCATCCATACTTAGCATTAAGCCTAAGGTCAAAAGCTAGAAGCCAAAGTCATATGGGAAATAAGTTATATGATATCCGCACAAAGCACCTTGTTGACCCTATTTAAAGCATGCTAAACACTTAAATAGCAAAAGATGATTCTAGACAAGTTAATATGGTAGTTACACCAGACTAGACAATTTATAACATGATTGACTATTAGAAGCAAAGAAATTTCAGTTAAAGAATTCAGTAAGTTAATAAACATTATCTCCAAGTATAGTTTCCATTACAATCAATCAATTAGCATATATTTCTGTAATATGCTGTAAAAATTTTGGATCTAATGTAAGATTCACAATGTGCCCAAAATACAAGAAAATCAGAAAGAAATTGTGAATGCAACATGAAGAAATGCTGCAAATAAGAGAATCAAAAGGAAACAAAAGTTATGACAAGGCATGTACAAAAGTTTTAATGTATAAAATTGCATCATAGAACAAATAACATATACACAAAACAAGCACTAAAAAGAAATTTTCTTATGAAGAACAACTAATATAAATCGCATTGTTATCTAGGTGTATCTCCATGAAGAATTAACCAAACCTCAGCAAAGTTCAAGTGGTAGTCTCCTAGTTGCTTATCAGCCCATTTCTGGATGGGAGATAAGAAGGATTGTAAGAAAGAAACATCGCGAGAGCCCCCTTCGCCATCAACTCTGACATGCAAGCTTTTTAAGTGTAACCTCTCCTGTGGGCCTCGTTGTTCTTTCAACGGTATTTTCTTCAACTGGTCCATGGCATGTCGCAAAATTCCTTGCTCACTTGTGATAACATACTGTGATCACAAAATCAATATCTAACACAATAACAATAGAAATTCTAAAACATGGGATGAAGTAAGTCAATCAGTGGTACCTGACGAAATAAAATCCATGCATAGCAAGTGTAGTGGATGGTCTCTGTTATTCCCAAAACACGCCAGGTTGACTTTAAGAGCTCAAGAATTTCTTCCACTTCCTACAGTACAATAGGCGAAAGTTAATTCCACTGTGAACATATTTTAGCTACAACAAATGATGTTATCCTTTTCAAAGAAAACTTTTAGAATCATTATCATTATTTTATTAATATCCTTACAGTATATATATGAATCCTTCAGATTACAAGATTCCAGTCAAACACTGACACCTTTGTCCAGATAGGTACTTTATAAAAATTAGCCAAAGATAAAAGGGAAAGGGAGGCAGGACAACACATCAAACTTATCAATCAGTAAATTTTAAATTGAATGAACGAAACAAGACAAACAAGTTGGAAACTTCAGACAACAGCTTCTGTGGCATATTGTCAAAATTGGTAACCAATAAAGTACCAACCTCAGTCAGCTTTCCCTCATCTAAAACATCAAACACGCTGACAAGCAATTTCTCATAAAGTCTGACATTCAGATGATAACCATCTGCCCAGTGGGATACTTCTCCGGTTAAGTCACCTCGGGCTGGCCTCTCAGCAAGAGGAATGGCAATATCTCTTAGAGATTTCAAACTTTCTGTCCTTTGGACTTCACCAGTAGAAGGTGGAAAAGCCTAACAAGGGAAGGAAAAATTCAAACCAAGATGATAATGAACATAAGTAATAGGAATACCAAACCAAGTGAGCTAGCTCAAAATAACATAAACTGAAATATGGTTAACCACTGAAGCTAAGTAGAGCTATTATATACAAGTAGTTTTT
The DNA here is from genome assembly GCA_020496765.1 of Gossypium stocksii. Classification (NCBI taxonomy): domain Eukaryota; kingdom Viridiplantae; phylum Streptophyta; class Magnoliopsida; order Malvales; family Malvaceae; genus Gossypium; species Gossypium stocksii. The sequence goes on along the minus strand of CM035628.1, from coordinate 42,266,930 downwards.
TTTTAGAATAATGCCAGGGAAAGGAAAAGTATAGTCAAATCATTAGAGAAACCAATGCTAACAGGTTAAATAAGTCAACTACATTATAATGCCACATGATATCACAATATACAGCATAATAAAACATTTCAATGCTGAGACAAAAAAAAATTACCTCAGATTCCTCAACCTTTGCCAAAAGAATCCTAAACTCACTGGTCTTGCGCCCAGATTCCCCAAATCCAACAGCAGGGTGATTAACAAGACCCTCTGCCAACATGTTCAACTACAATGCCAATCGCTTTAAACATTATTTGCCAAATATAGACTCATATCAATAACATTGCATTTTGATGTAGAAGAAAGCTTGGAAGGCCAAGAAGGAAAAAGAAAAGGACACAAAAAGGGAAAATATTTACCTGCCTTTTTTGCCACCTTATATATGCTTTCTTGTCAGAAAATTCTGTTCGTGAAATACAACACAATAATTCCAGGGGAATCAGTAGTGTGTCCATCCTTTTTCCAACTTTCCCAGAAAGAGCATTAAGCAATCCTTGTCTTGTCCTAATGTCCATTGCCTCAGAAATCTGTATAAATCAATATTGAAATGGAATAACTATTAGGCACATAATCAGTTGGTAAAGTGTTGGACTTTTAGTCCAATGACCAAGGATCAAACCCTGGTAATCTCAGGGATCCCAAAAAGAATCAAAGAATTATAATATAAAAATAGTGCAACTTAATGTTACATAGACGTTAGCATAAGAAAAAGTAACTGTAGAAGCATTTTATTTAATCCATTGAAAGATATCTAGAAACAGTTTGCATCTTACAAATCAGAATTACCATCTTTGAGCAGAAAAGAGAGAATGCATTACAAAGGGGGTCAAACAAGGCTACTGACAAATGTATCATAATAAATCATCTACTCAAAAACCAAGCTGAGGAGATTATTATAGAAATCTTATGCTGCTAAGAAAATGTGTACTCACAAAGATATTGTTATGCGTATGTACAGATTACAGAATTTCCAAATCAAAGCCTTTGATCCCAATCTAATGGTAAAGACGCCAATCATGATTCTAGTCTTTTACTTGGAAAGATTAAATAGACCCCCCCCCCCAAATTCCATTGAATCTCAAAAAAGAAAACGTGTAAACAAAGACTTCAGGAAAATATTCAATGCAAAATAAAGGTGACCTGCCTCCATATACAAAGTTCTAATAACATCTAATGCTTCGACAAAAAACCTTCCTCTTCCTTAAACTCATGGGAGTATTTCTTTTTTTTTTGGGGGGGGGGGGGGGATACTGTTTTTGAATGCCAGATGGATTTTCTCACCGGTGTACACCGTTAATACTGCTCCCAAGGCCAATACTAATACACAACATCCACCACCTCTACAATCGTTCATATGTTTGAAAGCCCCTGAAGATGTACAGTATATCCTCACAATTTACTACTCCAGGAAGGAGAGGAGATATTAAGGTGAAGGCCAGAAAACTTTTAGAAATAACTGTACAGGTTGGAAATCAAAGTCATTGTGGTTTAAGTGTACGGAAAAGCAAGTTAATACTTTCCAGAATCACTTATGGCCACATATACCTTATGCCAGCAACAATAGAAATGGATTATCTTTAAAGGAAGAAGAACAAGGTTATGACTTCTGCAATTGCACCTTTGGGTGAATAAAGTTATGTTGTCACTAATTTCTACTTTCAAATTGTTTTACACAACAAATGTGTATTGAATCATAGAACTTTATTCATGCATCTCCAAATGACAGCTAGAAAATTCTTCATAGGATATCCCAATGTAGAAGAGATATTGATAAATGCAACAATATGATTGAATTAAGTTTTAAATACCTCCATCTGGACACGCATCGTTTCCAATAAACCAACCAGTCCAGATGCATTTTGAGACTGCGCCACAATATTCTCATTTTTACTCCGCCCAAGCTTCTTCATCAACTTGGACCGCTTATCTTTCTTCTTTTCTTTTGATGGTACAATGAGACCCCTGATTTATAGGTGAATTTTGAAGAAAGTGAACACCAAGAAAAAAGAAATTAAAATAAGGTAAAAAATATTTAGGAACTTTGTATAAAAGAACATCAACAAGTCAAAAAAGGGAAAACTACCCAGAAGCACCAGCACAAGCTAAAAGAATTTCATATGCCGTTTCACGGAGATCATCATCTGTTATACCTGAAACAACAAAGTCCTCCAAATTAATTGCATACTTATTGATAAAATAACACAAGAATTGCAACTAGATAAGAATACCCATATTGATCATAATATTAAAAACTCAAAAATACTTCTCATTTGACATGGAACCCCCAACAATAGTCATCATCGTATAGCAGCATAAGAACATTTTTATTTACAGGGAGATGCAGACCTAAGGAAGTGACATCCAAATGCATGCTCCAGCTATTGGCTGGGCCATGCATGTTTTCAGAACCATCATTACCTGTAGCAAAAGAAGGCAACTTCAGCATAAGATCTCCAACATCATTTGGATTCCGCCTTGAAATTTTGAGACTATTAACTTCCTCAAGATCATCATCATCCTCAAAATCTTCAATGTCATCCACAGTTAACTCTTGAACTTGAGTGGAATCAAAAGACTCTGATCTTGATACAGTTGAAACAACAGGTGATGGAGCAAAAACAGGTGCTGATGGTGTTGGCATTGATATTGAATCAGGGATAGGTGGTGGTGCCCTTCTTGGAGGTGAACCTGAGAATTCAGGATTTGTAACCAGAAAGAATTCACCAGCAGAATCACCACTACTCTGAAAGAAAAAAAGAGATTGAGATGTAAAAGATAAGCAACCAAAAGAAAATGTATAAATGCGTTTTAAAACCATCCAACAATATCTAGCAGACAATTTATAGTTAGATCTGTGTTGCTCTGACTCTTCATTTTTCTTTAAGTCCTTGCGCCCAACACTCATGTCCGATGCACATTTGGACATGGGTGTTAGCATATGCCTCCAAGACCCTCCAAATACATGGAAAAACTTTAAAAATAAAAATAAACCTAAACATACTCATGCCAAACCCATATCCAACACTCATCCTCAAGTTCAAGTAAGAAGTAAGATCATATTATTACATTTTATTCATATCAAACATCTTTATTTTCCAAAAATGGGTCACTCCAAATTGCAATTGAATATGGTCCCATTTTTAATCAAAATATTGACAAATGGAGTAAACCAACAAATGAAGAAACTAGTAGCAAAATCAATGCATGCCCTTGTGTCTGGTCCACACTTGTTTCAACAAAACTGTAGCCATTATTTTAGATCACGAATACCATGTTTGCCTCGATCTTAAACTTAAATACCCTAGATCAAACTCCAAGCCAAGGCTCATCTTGTTGCTACTTACTAATTTCCTATTCGCGTTCTGCTCCCTAAAACTTGTCAGTATAGATTGTATTAGTATATTTTATTCATATCAAACATCTTTATTTTCCAAAAATGGGTCACTCCAAATAGCAAATGAATATGGTCCCATTTTTAATCAAAATATTGACAAATGCAGTAAACCAACAAATGAAGAAACTAGTAGCAAAATCAATGCATGCCTTTGTGTCCTTCCACACTTGTTTCAACAAAACACTAGCCATTATTTCAGATTACAAATACCATGTTTGCCTCAATCTTAAACTTGAATACCCTAGATCAAACTCCAAGCCAAGGCTCATCTTGTTGCTACTTACTAATTTCCTATTTGCGTTCTGCTCCCTAAAACTTTTTAGTATAGATTAACAAAAAATGAGGAAATAAATAATTAACTAAAATACAACATCAATCTCAACCACGTCCTTAACTTTTATAACTCTTCCAACTATTATGTACCTCTATTTGCTTTCTGCTTTGCTCAGCAAAAGACAAGTAACGAAATCAATAACAAAACAACACAAAAAATAGTGCAAAATATATGATGCAACAGAAGTAAATTATTACCATTTGGGGTAACCCCGTATGATCATGGTAATCTCTAATAGCTTCAGAGAGCTCCAACATTCCGCCTAAACTTAACAAAATAGTTATCATCAAAATTAAAAAAAAACTAATCTCATATTTCGTTACAAGAATCCAACAGAAACAGAAAGAAATTTTTGCTCCAAACAAACCTTTTTTAATGCAACTTAGCACGTAATCAATACTAACTTGATCCAAATCTACATCATCGAGCGTAACAGCACCGGGAGGCATTACCACTTTCTTAATTAAGCTACCGGAAAGTATAAAATCTAACAGTATTCGCCTGTCACGCCTGTAACGCTGTAGAAGCTCTACAGCACTTTCCCTATTTCCAAAAAAAACACAAATTTCAGTAAACAAGCTGCATATTAACTATTTTTCCTATAAAATGTGGTACGACGTGAAAGCAAATCCGGAAAACAACACTAGTTCTAACAAGATTGCATTACATAAAGGATCAAAATCATGACTCTTATTTATTCAAATAAATTTCAACTTCCATTAAGAAAAAGAAAGACACGTTGATATTTTTTAGACTAAAATTAGGGAATGAACTAGAACTTACTCTTCCATGGTTCAGGAACTAACAATCTCTGCAGAATCTAATAACAATGTAATTGCAATTTAGAGCAATCCAAATAAAAATGATTACCAGGCATAAGATCCTGGTAAATCAGCTTATGTTTAATAAAAAGAAGATTAAACTGAACCAAATCCAAAAAGAAAAATGTAGGAAAAGTAAGAGTAAATCGAAGAACTTTTTGTTACTTTGAGAATGAAAATTGAAGAGATCTAGAAGAGTCAAAGAGAAGGGGTATTAAAGAGAAGTAAAAAATGAGGAAATGAATTGAATTTGAAATGGTCAGTATATAGGGCGAATGTTGATTCCTTAAAGGAGCGAAGCGAAGAGCCAATGGTGGGCGAAGTAAATCTGAAGTTTAGCCATTTTCATTCGTCTTCGTGGTTGGTGAGACGAAATGTCGAAAATGACCTTATGATTTTATCTTAACTAATAAACACTTCGACTTTTAATTATTATTTTTATTATTTTTTAAGATAATTATGACATTGATAGTCTGTCGTGCAAGAACTTTGATTTGTATTTATTTCTCACTTGTATTTATATGTAAAATATTATTTAATTAAGTAGAAAGTGAAGGTATAAATTATGATTTATGGTATTCTTATAGGAAAAATAGGTTCAAATATGGGAATCAATATTGATAGAAAAGTTTGGCGTGCCTCAGTCTCTTAAAATAAAAAAAAAATCATTTAAATTTTTTTTATAATTTGTAAAATTTTAAATTAATAACAGTAAAGTTATATTTAACTTCTCAAAAATAATAAAATTTTAATTTAATTTTTTAAAATTATAAAGATATAAATTTCCGATTATGATTATGATATGACATTATCTTAACCACGATATGTATAAATATTAAAATTAAATTGTGAATTCTAACTTTACATACTTTTTTTTACATTAAATTGTATCCAAAATCTCAAACATTTCAATTAACCCTACACCTTTTTCAGTTAAACTTTAACCAAAGCCAACCCAACACAATCTTATATGAATTAAAGAAATTAATATTCATATTAAAGATGACATTCCACGAATGTTTATAAGTAAAAATATTCTAAAATAACCTTAATTAGAGAAAGTACAAATAGTAAATGATTAGTTTTGTGTTTAAGCATGAACTTTAGTGAAAGTTTAAGCATTCTTTATAATGTAATGCTTAAACACTTATGGAATATCATGCTTCAACATTAACCAAATCATCTATGATTTATTCCTTCTATAAATCCTATAGAACATAATTGGATCAACTGCAGTTAAAGTTTAATTAAAATGGCTGAAATTTTTTATCTGACAATGAATTAAAGCTTCACGTAGAGGAAAGTAACTTGGTACGTTGACTTTTAATTGGATTAGTCTAGAAGATTTTTTTCCTTATATGAGCCACGCTTAAATATTTTGTTAGAGATTAAGATTGAATATGGATGTAATCATTTATGATTTATATCTTCTTTAATTCTCACGAGGTAAGATTAAGTTAACTTCAATTGAAGTTTGATTGAAAGGGTTGGAATTTGATAGTTGTCGGGACCATTTTTTTATGAAAACCGAAAAACGGATGTCGACTTGGGATTATAAAATTAATATAGAAATGGGAGTCGCCACCAATCTTTTTTGTCAGGGTGTGATTGGTCACCTCAAGAAAGGGGTTGTTTTTGATAAACGGTTTGATTTATCAAAACAACGATTTAGGTCTGCGAAGATCAAAAAAATGAATCCGGGAGTCGGTTAGCACAGGGAAGGATTAGCACCCCCGATGCGCCCAAAATTGGTACCTAGTTGATCAATTAGTGTCTTTAAAGTTGATGATTCGAGAACTTGAAAGAATTTGAAATACGATCCTTATTTGCCCTAAAAACACTTAGACAGATTGAAAAATGAGTATCAAAGGCCGGCTTGCCTTAAGGTAAAACGTCATATCCAATACGTTAGGACACGACATTTCGACCTTTGAGGCTAAATTTGCCTTTAATTTGAAATTTATGTATTTAATATTGAAAGGATACTCGAGTACTTGGAATAAACGAAGGAAATCGAAACCCAATACGTTTGGGTACCATTTCTCGAATTCCTAAGTACCGAACATTGCCTCGGTTTTAGAAAATCTTATCTCAAGATAACAAAATATCACATCCAATGCGTTAGGACGTAATATCTCGAATTCTCGAGAATAAGTTCTTATATTGAAAAATTATGTATTTTGCACAGGATATTCGGTTGTTTAGATTTAGACGAAAAATCGCAACCCAATACATTAGGGCACGATTTCCCGAATGTCTAAATGTAGAATATTGCCTTTGTAAAGAATCGTTTTTTGTATCGGGCTAAGGAAATTTGTTATAAAACACGTAATGGATGACAATAGGAGCATGCATAACGGGATAAAACGTGACAATAAAAGATAATACGAGCACGAGTGATAATATGATATGCGAGATATGTAAGCTTTTTCTATTTTATGTTTTGAGAAGGATATTTGAGTATTTAGATTTAGACGAGAAAACCGAAACCCAATACATTAGGGCACGGTTCTCGAATTTCTAAACACCAAAACATTGCCTTTGTATAAAGATCAATTTGGTGCAAGGTAAAAATGGCGCATAAGTTATAATGAAAGTGTTAAAACAATAATAGTGAACGATAATAAGAGTGAACATAACAGGAATAGAATGTGGTGATGAAAGGCAGATGTGAATACGAGCAATAATATAACATGTAAAATAATAGGGTTTTTATTTAAACGTATGTTTTAAGAAGGATATTCGGGTATTTAGATTTAGACGAGAAATCGCAACCCAATACGTTAGGGCACAATTTCCCGAATTCCTAAACACCGAAACATTGCCTTTGTAAAAGAGATAAATTTGACGTAAGAAAAAGGTAGTATAATTTATAATAAAAGCATTAAAATAATAATAGTAATAATAGTAATAACAAAAAATAATAATAGTAATAGTAGTAATATTATTAACGAAACAGTAATGAGATATTAGTAATATAGTAGGAATAATATGTCAATAATAGAAATCATGATAGATATATGAAAATAATTTTAAATGAAACGAATATATATATAAACATATAATAACAAACAAGATGAAAACATATATTAAAGTATTAATAATGCTAACATTTATATATGTATATGTATACATATTAAAGTATATACATAATAATATGGATGAAAAGTTTATGTAATATAATATTAGAAATATAGTATATATAAAAACACAATATGTACAAAAAGAAAAATAAATATGCATAATATAATATATAATATCAAAATATACATACATAATATAAAAATATATGCATGATAGTATTAAAATATATATGTATATATATACAATATATAAGTATTAAAACTAATAAAAATAACTATTAATAATATTTCACACATTTATATATACATAAACTAATATTAAGTATGTAGTAATATTAAAATTAAAAGAAAATAATAAAAGGACGAAATCGAATTAAAAATCAAAGTTTCGGGCAGATTTGAAATAAAAACAGAAGGGAAAGGGTCTATTTGAACGCGCATAAGGGCAACGAGGACCAAAAGTGCAATAAATCCATTTTTCCAAAACGCACAGCAGCAGTAGGGACTAAAATGAAAACGGAGTAAAACTTTGGGGCTAAATTGGAATACATAAAAGATTTAATTGCAAAAGTTAGAAAAAGCGGAAGGGCCAAACGTGCAATTAGCCCTTCCGTGGTAGAAAACACGCTCCTCCCGGTTCGGGTCGGGTCGATCCGACCCGAAGAAAAACGATGTCGTTTTGTTAATTTAAACCGGGGGTCCAAAACGGTGCGTTTTGGCCTCCTATATAAGTTAAAAAATTTTGTTTTTTTATTTTCACCGAGCTGCTTCAGGAAAAGGGGAGAGAGGGCCCGGAGGGTACGATTTTCGGTGGTCGGTCCGACCACCGTCCGGTCACCGTCCGTCACGCCGTCGCCGGTGCCGGCCACCGTACACGGTAGCCGGAATTTCGAAAAAGGTAAAAAATTTTATTTTTTTATTTTCTTTTTAGTAATATATATATATATATATTTGTGGGTTATTTGAAAGAAAACGAAAGAAACAACGGGAAAGGGGAATAAAATAGTTTCGAAATAAAAAGTTTACCTTAAGCTTCTGATTCGGGTTTGATGTATTGGTTGTCTGTTTTGGTGTTGTTCCTTACTCTCGTATTATCATTATTACTATTTTTTGCTAGTATTTCAAGATCTGATTTTGTATTATTGATTGTAACAACATTGCCGACCCTTTACACTTTGTTTCAATCGGCTTTTATAGCCGTGTTTACAAACTATTTTTTTCTATCGTTTTTGCTGTCTCTTCGCGTTTAATATCTGCAGGTGTTGTGGCGGTGGATTTGACCCTGGGCAGTGGTGGCAGCTGCTGAGTCAGAGGGCAGAGCAAGTGGGGTGATCGGGTTAGGGCTTGGTGCGCAAGTGGGTAGAAACGAGGCTGGGTCATTTTGGGCTTGTAACGGGCCTGGGTTAGGTGGGTTAGTTAAAAAATTGGGTTAGGTTTTAGTTTGTAATTGAATCGGAATGGTTGTAAATGGGGTTTGGGTTTGAATTGTAAAAAAAAGAGCCCAAAATTGGCCTATACAATAGTGATGAACAAAAATATTTTATATATAATATAAAATTAATAGTACGATGGATTCAATTTTTAAAAAATTGGTTTCAGTCAGCTACTAACAAGTTTGTTTGATATTGTAAGCTAGTGTACATTATTTGTATCAACGAAAGATTAACAATTTCATATTCTACAATTTTCTCTCTGTTGTTATTATTAATATTATTTTTTTTAGATTTAACTTTGTTCTTTCATGGTTGTATATATAGAGAGTTTTTCTGGTACATTTAACTAAGGAGAAAATAAATAAGAAAATTAATGATTTATATCAAACAGATGAAGAACGCTAAAAAAAACTAGAAACGGTAAAATTGGTTCTTAAAAATGTTGTAAAATTATGGGAAATTAAGGCTGAAAATATTTTCTTTATTTTACGATGTTTGTTTGATAAAAAATAAATTATTATAGGAAAATATTTTCTAAGATATTTTCCATCTTCCTCCACTTTCACCATAAATTCTTTCCTCCTTCCGTTCTTCATCTTCCTTCTTCTTCTTCATCCACTTCCCTTCCTGAATCTCAATCAAAGTAACTTTTTTATGCTTTATTTAATCTGCCTTTCTCTTATTTCATTCAGTTCTTCCTTTTTCTTTTTTTGTTGAAGAATCTGTTTGGATTTTGCATTTATGTTTTTGAGTTTTGCATCACTCTTCGTCAAGTCCTGAATTAATTTATTCCTTAAAGTTTATGCTTGCTCTTCCATTACCCTTTCTAGTATCATTTATTTTTTTTCCTAAAATTATTGTTCTCATTCACTCTCTTCACAGCAGTTATTCTCCTTCCTCCCTGTCCATCAGCCTCCTCCTCTCCTTCTCATCTCTGTTTGTTGGCCTCACCTCTGAATTCGAGTCTCGTCATCTCATCGTCCTTACCAAGTCTACATTTTAAAGAAACCCCAAAATCTAGCTTTCCAATCCTATTAAGGTATATAATTATCTTTTATTTTGAGTATTTTTGTTCTTCAATGTTATTGTATTTTTAGTTACTCTGTAAATTCGTTGCTTTCTCCATGGCTACTTGTGAGTTTCTCTTTTTCTCTTTCTATGTGATTTTTTAAGGTAAACTGACCAAGATTTTAATGGGGGGTTTTGGTTGTTTTTCAAGCTTGGTTCTTGAATTAGCTTGTTTCTTGACCAACATTTTCTTGAATTGTTAACAGATTGGGATTCAAGACCAATTGGGTTTTTATTTAGTATATATATATATATATATATATATATATATATCGAAAATTATTATCCATTTTTTCATTTGTTTAATAGTCTGTTTCCATCTACAATCTAGGTTTCAATAAGTTTGTTGATAAGTGTGTTATTCTATACTAGCTTATTTGTTTTGCTATGATTAGTTAGGGCTCTTATGCCTGAGTTGTCTATCATGGCTCTCAATAGTTTGATTCTAGTCTATATTCTACAGTTTCTTCACAGACTATCATTAGATAAAATTAACTAACTTATATTATAGCACTAGTATGTCTTTGCAGCAATATACTTACTTGTTTGTTGATTCGCAAGCATAGAGTCATACTACTTACATTTAACTACCCTACATTACTAAACCTTGCTATACTTGACTGGCACCGGCCACGACCTCGGCCCCGGCTGTCATGTGCATGATCATTCTTGTGTTAGAAAAGACAAAACAAAAATTTCATGCTTTCCTTCTGTTACCTTGCATACAGACTATTCATGGTTTCCAGGCCATGAATATCAACTATATTTCCTTCCGTTAACTTTGCTTATATTAGCAGGTTTGCTTGGTCCAAGGTTTAAAAGAAAGGGCTTCTCTTTTCAAAGCCTGAGTACTATTATATGAATTTAGAATTTTTAATAGTTTTTGAAAAAAAAGTATATTTATATTCATATTTATGTTTTAATATATCTATTTTCAGCTTTTTTTCATTTTGATAAAGTCAAATGCTTTTAAAGACATCCAATAATCCTCATGCATGTTAGTAGTTTGGTTTTCAATAACTAACTCTTTGCAACCAATACAAGTATTTAATAGAATGTTTGTTTTTTTTTTTTTGTTCAATACCCCTTTGACAGAATTATGTTATTGAGGTCAAAGCTTTGAAAATAAAGTTATAATAAATAAATTAAATTAAATTAAACACTTTCTGAAATGTGAGATAATAAATAATATAATACTAAAATTGAGGGACTCCATTTTCTTTTTGGTCAAAGGCCTCCATTTTCAAAGGAACTATTCCAACTCTGATTATTCTACTATCTTATTATATCACATATTTAACCATAAATTTTGTAGCTTATTACGGAAAGCCATTGTTTTGTTCATCTTTATCTTTTTATTATTTCTTTGCCTTTGCTTTAGTAGCGAAATGAATAAAATGCCAAAAAATGGAACATTGTGATTGGGTTCTACTTTAATTATTGGCCTAGTTGGATTAATCCAATTTCCTTTTTCAGCAAATCTCATTCAGACAACAATTAATTATCTTATCATTGCTTGAGAAACTTTTATATATGTATGTATGCACTTTAGTCATGGTAACTTTAATCATATATGTGATCTTATGAAAAGCTTGTAACTTTTTTGTAGTGATCAAATATGTGTGTGGCATTATTTTGTGTAAATAGATCGTAATCAAGATCAAAATACAATTGTCGAAGTCGTGGCTTCAGTTTTAACTTTTGAGAATCATTGGATTAAAAAATTAAAAAATAAGAAGGAAATTGCTTCTCACCCTTGTGTGAATCGAGATTATGAAAGCGAAAATTATACTAAAAGTATTTTATATAGTGATGACCAGCATTGAATTGATGTGATAAGGATGAGACTGATTGCTTTTTTTAATTTGTGTGATATTCTTAGTAGGAATGATTTGTTACAATCAACTAAATTGGTGAATATTAGGGAGCAAGTAGTTATATTTTTACATATAATTGGACATAATATAAGGTTTCGAGTGATTGAATTTAGATATTATAGATCAATTGAGACAATTCACTGTTATTTTAGGGTTATATTGGGAGTTATTTTGAAATTGTATAAACTAGTTATTAGATTACCTGATGAGTCAACTCCTACTAAAATCAGAAACAATCCAAGGTTTTATCCTTATTTTAAATATTGTATTGGAGCATTAGATGGAACTCATGTTCGTGTATCCGTTCCATTTAGCATTCAAGGAAGACTTCGTAGCCGTAAAGAGGGGACGACACAAAATGTATTGGCTGCCTTACATTTGATTTGAAATTTTCTTATGTTCTAGCTGGTTCGAAAGGTAGCGCACATGATTCTCGTATTTTAAGTGATGCACTTTCACGCCTAAGAGGATTAAGAATTTCAGAAGGTAAGAATTAACATTAAATACCAAATAGTTCTAGTAAGCTAATAGTTTATTAGTAATAATTATGTTTTGTAAAATTGTAGGTAAATATTATCTTATTGTGCTGGATATGGCATCCGAAATGGACATATTACCCCATATTGTGGTGTTCGATATCGTTTAAAAGAGTTTAGTACTTAGGGGCCTGAAAATGCAAAGGAACTCTTTAATCTTCGTCATTCATCATTGCGAACACTATTGAACGTGTTTTTGGGATTTTGAAGAAACGGTTTCGTGTATTAGATGCTAAACCATTTTGAAATTTTCAAACTCAAGTAGATATAGTTTTGGCTTGTTGTATCATTCATAATCATATAATGGAAATTGATCCCAGTGATTTACTTAATCAATGGTTATACGAGGAGCTTGAGTCTGATTTGATAATACCAACTTTTACGTAGTGAAAAGAAAGAGAAGAAGCAGGAGAATGGTCTGCAAGAGAGAGGAAATTGCACAAACTATGTGGACTGATTATATGGCTAAAAATATTAGGTAGGTTTAGGGCTTAGGGTTATTGTTTCTATGTTATGAATGTTTTCGTATTAAATTTGTTTTTTTTTTGTTAATGTTGGTTGGATAATGATATTAAAATTAGTTTGTTAGATTTTGAAATTATTATGTCTTGAATTTGTTAGATATTGAATTTATTATGTTTTAAGGTTGTTGGGTATTGAAATGATTGACAATGACAATTGTTAATATAGAATGGGTAAGGGCAACAAATAAGGGACCTCCAAGCAATTCAGGTGGACAAAATCGATGGAACATCTTTTTTTTTTTAAATTCTAGCAGAGGAGGCCCATAAAGGAAATAAACATTCTAAAACTTTCAAAGTAGTTTCTATTAATTGAGTTGCCGTAGCTATTTCTGAAAGATTTCAAGTCCAATGCGATGCGAAACATATGGAAAATCGTTTGAGGACTGTAAAAAACCAGTGGCAGATTATATGCACAATTTGGGCTGAAAGTGATTTTGGATGGGATGATAACATGAAAATGATCATATGTGATAGAGCGACATATGATGCAACAGTGATGGTAATATATGTATATATATGTTAAGTATATTTCAATTGTTTTTTACTTGTTATTCTAATTGTGTATAATATCCAACAAGCACATAAGAAGTATGAACCATTTTTGAATAAAAGCATTGATTATTATGATGAAATGGCTTTGGTTGTTGGCAAATATATGGCAACAGGGACTTTAGCCAAAACATTTACTGACATAGATTTGGATGATGGTAACCAAGATTTAGTTCCTATAGACTGTGACAATGAAGAGATTGAGGAGGTAAGAGCAAAAGTATATTCATCTGGCGCAGCTAAACGTAAAAGAAAAAATGCTCAAGAAAGTGTCGTTGATGAATAAATTAAATTTCTGGGTGAACAACTTGGCAAAGTTGCTAATGCTTTAGAACAATTTACACAGATAAGACGCCACATCTTTACGAAGAAGTGATGTCAGTAGAGGTAGAATGATTTGATGATGACTTCCTTTGTAGTGTGTTTGATTATCTTGTAAGTCATGAATATGAGGCCAAAGCTTTTTTAGTTAAAAGTAAGAAGCATAGAAAAATTTGGGTTCAAAAATTTTCTCAAGGTTGAAGATATTGATACTTTAATGTGGTGTAATATTAGTTATGCACTTGGACAATGTTGTTGTTATCATGTGGTGTACTACTAATTATACATTTGGATAATATTATTAATTTCTAGCATTAATTATGGTTTGGAAGCTAATTTATAATTATTCAATTTTTGTTTTTTTTTTTATTTTTTATAACACAATTAGAAATAATTTATTTGACTTTGGTTATTTTCAATTTATGACGGTGAATATTTTAGCTTAATAATTGAGTATTATTATATATTTAATTTGATTTAAATAAATCATTGCAATATATGTAAAAATAATTTAAACTATAAATTTATTAATATATATATATATATATAAAATAAACTCAATTAAGTAATGAAAAGATAATAAATTCTTAAATATATATTTGATTAATTTAAAACAACTTTTATGAAATATTTTCAGGAAATCTGCCAAATAACAGAAAATATTTCACACAGATTCATCCAAAAACTAGAAAAGTAAATCATTTTTCAGAAATATTTTCTAGAAAATATTTTACTAGCAAACAAATGGGGCCTAAGGAGCACGATATTTGAATTCTAATGAACAACAAATCATAATTTTTTTTAAAAAAAAATTTCTGTTTGTAATCTATAAAAGAATCTAAAAACTTTTATAAATGAATCTAGAGACAATTCTCTTCGCTACTGGTAGAGGCAGATTTAGGTGGGTTGGGAAGGGCCCCGACCCCCTAAAATGTAACATTTTTATTTAGGCCTCTAAAATTAAAAAAAAAAAATTTAAATTAGTAAAGGTAAAATTGTACTTTGGCCTCCCTTAAAATTATAAAAATTTGATTTAATTCTTTAAAAATTATAAAGATATAAACTATAAAAAATTAAAATTTCATTCGACCCCCTTAAAAATTTGTTCTGACTTCGCTCCTGGCTACTGGGATCCTTTCTTGTTTGGAGTACTTGTAAGTTGTAACCAATATTGTGAATGGAGGAAGAAGAAGAAAAATTGGCTTCTTTATTGGTTAAGTTTTGAAAAGAGTTTCTGTTTAAGTTAGCTACTAATGATAATGGAACCATCGAGTCTAGAATAATTAAAAATGTACAATTTGTTGACATTTATTTGCATTTTCTTAGCTAGTAAACAAACAAGATGAAAGAATGAAAAAAATATGTTTTTGAAAGTTTTATTGTTACAAATATATGTTTGGTCAATTATAATGTAGAGTAAAAATAATTGAATAACCAAACAAAACTTACACATTGCATTCACACACACGTCGGGATTGCAAATCCAAGCATTAGTATTGTGTATGATGGGACTCAAACCTAAATGCTTAAGGACCAAGGCTTCTTACTTAACAAACAAGCTAAAGCCTCGTTGGAAAACAAAATAGTTGGATAGAAAAAAAAGGGAATAAAATTTGAGAGGGAGATTAAAAGTTATCCGATGTGTGCTTATTCGATTTTGGTTTAAAAAAATTAGACAAAATAACTTTTAATCCTCATATGTGACATAAGTGTTTATTAGCGTGCCATGGCAAAATTATTACGTGCCATATTGTGATTTATTTGATGTCACACTTTTAACATTGTTAGGTTCAAATAGTACATTAATAAAAATAATCTCCAAATGCTAAATTCAATATTTTAAAAGTACATGTATCACAGTAGAACATTTGCAAAAGTACAAGAATATCTGTGTCATTATCTCAAACAAATATTATTATTGTATCATATTATTGAATTTAATTAATAATTTTAAAATATAAACATATTTATACAAATACATTTACGATATATTTACAAATACTAGTTACATATATAATATATTTTATTAAAAACTAAAATTTTATTTATAAATATATAAAAATTTAAAAATATCGACAAACTTAAAATAGAGCACAAACTAATGTTTGAATAAAAAAAATAAAATTTTAATATTAATTAGAACAGTACCAGATCCACTCCATACCAAAAAACTTTTTAAGCACAATCTTGTTTTCTCACTGACTCATAAGCTCTTTTCATTGTTGAAAAAATTAAATAAAATCTCAAACTTTTTATTAATATTTTTATAATTAAATTTAAATCTAAAAATATTTTCTATTAATTAAATTAGTTTAGTATCAGATCAGCTTAAGACATAAAAAATCATTGTCTAAGACCAGCCCAAATCGGGCCGGGCCTCCCACGAACAGCTCTACAATTTACCTCACAAACAAGGTTGGGCTTGGGCCGTATGTCTCAAGAAAAGAGGCCCCTATCGTATCTAAAAGCAGACTGGTTTTGTTAGGGTTTCTGTTTTTCAAGCACAGGGTTTAAGGTTTCTCGCTTTTTCTGTCTTTCTACTTCCGGTAATTGAAGAAACTAATGTCGAAGAACCTGATGGAAACCAAAGAAACCAATCGATTAACTCGAGAAGAAGAGGAAGAAGAAGAAGATGATGATGAAGACAGTAGGGAAGCTTGGACTGAAGAAGAAAATGAAGAAGATGGTGATGAAAATGACGAAGATTTAGAGTTCCTCTGTTTGTTCTGTGAATTCAAGTACAGTTCTTGCGATGCCCTGTTCGACCACTGTCGTTTAACTCATTTCTTCGACTTCAATGGAATCAGAAAAGATTTGGGATTGGATTTTTATGGTTCATTCAAGCTAATCAATTATGTTCGTTCTCAGGTCAAATGCTAATCTCGGTTACTTTTCCCCATGTATGATTTTTTGAATAATTGTTATTTTTATTTTTTACTTTCTTTTATCGAGAAAAATTAGAAAATGAATATTTAAATATTTTTAGAGGATAAAAAACGATACATTTGCTTCTAAATAGACTAATAATTAGGTTAGAATTGGTTTTATGTTTTAGTTTAATCAACTATATTTTTTGCTTTCTGCAGATTTCTTTTATTATAGGGAGGGGCGAAGTCAGAATAATTTTTTAGGGGGCCGAATGAAATTTTAATCTTTTATAGTCTCTCTTTATAATTTTTAAAGGATTTTTATAATTTTAGGGCTCAGTGTAATTTTACATTTACTAATTAAGGGCTAAGGGCCTAAATAGCAATTTTCTATTTTAGGGGGGGGCCAGTGCCCCTGCCACCCCCGCTAGATTCGTCTTTGATTATAGGAAATTAGCCATTGTTAGAAATAGGAAAAGAAAGAACTGCATTATTTATTGCCTTAGTTCGAGATTCTGTTAGGCAGCCAAGAAATTTGTGGGAAGCACAAAGAATGTAGAGAAAACGGAAGCTAACTGATTTGGTTATTATTTGATAGATAGTACGTATATACTCAATTTCTTTTTTAAAAAGAAAATAATTGTCTTTTCAATTATAATTTAATGAGAAATCCAGTACTCCAGTTTCTAGGATGTTAGGTTGAGCAAAATCGTTACACTGTGGTATTGTTTTTATTACGAAAAACAAGTTTGTGGGAACTCAGTTCTGTTTTATTCAGATTGGGTGCCAGACTACTTTTTCTATCATCAAAGAATCCCTCTCATAAATTTTTAAGAGTTCAGATGGGGGTGATATGATGTAAAGCTGTTTCAGCATGCTAATTTTTAGTGGGTCGTGTATATATATTGTTTTACATTTCTTTTGACTGACTTACCAGGTAGCAGATAATAGATGTTGGAGTTGCGGAGTCCGCTGCCAGTCTAAGCAAGATTTACAAAGTCATTTACATCCATCTGTCAATACAAAAGATGTTAAGCGTCTTTTGGATGACGATAAGTATCTCAATCCTTTCATGCAAGAAGATTCACTGCTTTACAGTTTTGACGGAGGTGAAGAAGATGAAAATGAATGTAACACATCATTTGAAAAAGAGGAGATTGTTAAGGATTTTGGTAGTGTCTGCATTGATGACGATGATACTGCAGAAGAGACTGAGTTAAATGCCGGGACCTATAACAAAGATAAAAAAACTGTTATGGCATGTCCCAATGGTCATTTGAGCTTGGCAAGTTCTTCTAAGAGAATAACAGAAAATGGAATGGATTATGGAGAAAGTGCTAGGTCAGTAGAAAGTGATCCGAAGGATAAGCAATCTAGAGTTTATATTGCAGATGTTGTTGAAAAGGATATTAAAAAGGTCAACGATAGTTATTTTGGGTCATACAGTTCATTTGGAATCCATAGAGATATGATAAGTGACAAGGTATAAAGATTAGTTCTTTTACTTCAATTGAAGCTTTGGAAGGTTTGACTAGCAATTTGATGCACATCTTTTGGTGCTACAGATAAGAACAGATGCTTATAGGCAAGCTTTATTGAAAAATCCTTCTCTCCTGAATGGTGCAGTTGTTATGGATGTAGGCTGTGGTACTGGCATACTAAGGTAACATGTTCCATTTCAGTCTCCTTCTAAGTTTCATTTAACTATAAATGTTTATTTTATTTGTTCAAATCAAATGTTTAAACTATGTCATGTGCAGTCATGGACCACTCCTCTGTAGCATTTGATATTTGTCTATACAATTGAATCCTCTACCATGCCTTATGCTTATAGCTTCCATTTTATTTTAGAAAAGTTGTCCATTTTCCTATTATATGAGTATCCATGGATCATTGTGATGAAAATTTATTGTTTCTGCTTTGATGGTTGTGGCTCATACTATATATGGCTTCACAGATAGACTCTTCTTTAGAAATAGTAAACATACCAATGCTGCCAGGTTTCTGATTTTCAACTTCTCTCTTTTATCAGTCTCTTTGCAGCACAAGCAGGAGCATCAAGGGTAATTTCCGTCGAAGCTAGCGAGAAGATGGCTACAGTGGCAACTCAGGTGAATTTATTTAGGCTGGTAGTGTTGAAAAGGCCGTGTGATTAGCTTCTTTTAATTTTTTTTTATTTTGTTAATTGCAGATTGCAAAGGACAATGGCCTTTGGCGGAGTAAAACTGACAGTGAAGGTAATAAAAGTTGTACCGGTGTAATTGAAGTGGTTAATCGTATGGTTGAGGATCTTGATAAATCCATACAGATTCAACCTCATAGTGTTGACATATTAGTAAGTGAATGGATGGGATACTGCCTCTTATATGAGTCCATGCTCAGTTCAGTGCTCTTTGCAAGAGATCGATGGTTGAAGCCTGGAGGGGCAATACTTCCTGATGCAGCAACTATTGTGAGTCGTTTACAATATTTCACTTGTCCATATGGATTATAACTTCTTTGTTAGTCAGCTTGGGTGTGAATACCGGGTACAGTCATGTGTTTGACATGGGAATTTTTATTTTTCTGTGTTTTTACATGTATGTGGAGGATCTTTGGAAGGTTATATCCCTTCACCTGTGTTCGGATATGCATTGGACATGGGTACTTAATGAAAATTGAATAGTTGGAATAACATAGACTAACTTTGTTTACATTTTTTCCTCTTCTATTTCCATTTTAGTTTGTTGCTGGATTTGGAAAGGGTGGTACCAGTCTTCCGTTCTGGGAAAATGTTTATGGCTTCAATATGTCTTATATTGGAAAGGAAGTTGTTGAAGGCGCCGCTAAATTTCCTATTGTTGACATTATTAATCATCATGATCTAGTAACCAATGCTGCTGTGCTTCAGGTTAGTGACTTCTATAGTCTTATGTTTGTGCCTTTACAATTCTTTTGAAAAATAAATAAATAAATAAAAATAAGCAGGTCTTGGTAGGTTGTACCTGTACAAGGCAAGTCTTCTTTCGGCTCTTTAGCAAAAAGTTTTAGTAGACTAGTCTGCTGTAGAGTAGTTCCTAGCTAAAAGGAAAAATAATAAAGTTGCTCATATATTGCTTCTGTCTTGACAAATAGCTGGACAGCTTCATATCTGGTTTTTATATCGTTGAAGTGGTTTGACTAATTCCTAGTCTTGAATCGACTTGGAATTCATTATTGACAAGTTCTGCATGTATCTTGTGTTAGGGTCAACATATAAAAGGATTCCTGAAGTTTCAGCTATAATTTTTTTTCCTTTAATATTTTGACAATTTAAGCGGCTTGACTTTTGCTATCCGTGGTAGGAGCATGTGACCAAGCTTCTATATTGTTGTCCAATCCACCTTTACTGAAAATTTGTCTGTCTTTTACTTGGATAGGCCAGGGTAGAAGCATATTAATTAATTCAGACTGAATTTTAGTTCAGTTGATTAATCCAAGATTTTCCAAGTTGTTTTATGCATGCATAAGTGTGTTAGTGCTGTGCCCAACCTGTCTTAACAACAACTTTTTTATAAATCTGTCCTACCTTTCCCACCATTTTCTTTTCATTCTTTTCCTGATCCCCTTATTAATTAATTCGGTTTAAGAAGTTCTGGTTTGCATTTTTATCTCTTTTCTTTTTAAGTTTTTTAGGGGCTTGTCTGGAACAACATGCTTTGGCATTGAGCCGAGAGTTCCATTACATGTACCTTATGATGGCCAACCATAAATGCTGTTAGCTAATATTTTGCTACTTATTGTTATAAGATTTGGATAATATATTGATACTGACTATAAAAACCAAGCAGCCTTAGCTCATGTCCACTCTGTATCCTTTTTGGTATTATCCTAGATTTCATTGAGTATGATATACGTATTTGGGTTGTGACTGATTGTGTTTTACTTCAGAGCTTTGACCTTGCAACCATGAAGCCTGATGAAGTAGATTTCACTGGAACTGCTGAGTTGGAAGCAAAGAATGATACTTCGGATCATGAGGCAACCGCATGTTATGGGGTTGTTTTGTGGTTCGAGACAGGATTCACCAGCCGATTCTGCAAAGAAATGCCAATTGTTCTATCTACATCGCCATATACTCCTAAAACCCACTGGTCACAGACGATCCTCACTTTTCGAGAACCAATTTCAGTAGCATCAAGCAAGTTCACTGCAGAAGGATCTGCAGCTGTTGGAACAGATGCTTGTCCGGCTTCAAAAATTCTTTTGCGAATCAGCATTGCTCGTGCAACACAGCATCGGTGCATTGACATATCCCTCGAAACTGCTGGAGTTGGCTCCAATGGTCGGAAACGCAGTTGGCCAGTGCAAATGTTTAATTTAACATAATAAGTTCTCATCATAGAAAGCGTATTTTGCTACACGTTTATTTTTGGTGGAAGAATGTAAGTTAGCTAAGAATTCAGGCTATTGCTTCATTTATTTCCTGAAAATCTTTTTTATCCTTTTTATGGTGAAAGTTTGAAAGTTCAGTATCTTAAGCGTACGATACCAAGCTCTTCTAAATTCATGCTTTGCATTCAATTATTAGTCATTCCACCTATCTGTTGTCTAATGAACGGGCTACTCACTTAGGCCCGACTTGTTTGAGCTAACCCTTGTACTAAGATTGTTTTCAACTAGGGTTGACCCGAATTATTATTTTAACAATTTATTATTTTGTAATAGTGAAAATGGGCTCCTTGAGTCGCTTTGGGTTTTTTTTTTCTTTTCAAATTCACTCATGCCTCATGGTGTAAATAAACTATAAGCAATAGCCAATGTCTAACTATGTAGCATATTCGTCCACGGACAGGAAAAGACTGTTAAACATCTCATCGGGTATCTCGTCAGACCATACCAGGGCTCTGCCTAAGACCACGATTATGCCAAGCTCAAGCGTTATAATTTATCATTAATATATCTTGCAACTTCACCATATCAAGTCATATAATTTACTTAACAAGATACCTATAATTGAATGATAGCCCGGCAACTAAGGGAGGATGCTTGGCTTACCCATGTCTCTCTTAAATACTTCTTGACGAGGGATATCAACACTAGTAATCTCTCTAACTTCTTCGACTATTTAAAACTCTTTTTCCTTCTCCATATTTAACCCATCCTATGGCTTGATCCATCGAACCTTCTTCAACACAACTTATAATGCCGTATAAGTTTTAACGCAAGGATTCAAGTCTAATCATGTGTAATGCGAATTGTTTGTCTTTTTAGGTACCCGATAAGGAGCTACCATTATGTGAACGTACTGTCTCTTTAGGTTCCCAATAAAGTTAGGAGACAAAACTTCCCATTAAAATCAATATTAACCTTTAAGAAGTTTGTCAGCTTTTGATGGATATGTCCTTTCCAAATTTTTCTAACAGAGTCGATCTCCTCTCAATAAAAATTCAAACTTAAATATGATACATGATTCTCTAACTACCTAAGTTATATTAAAAGAGATTAAAATATTAAAAATATTTTTATATTTGTAGTTATACTTTAATTAGAAAAGAATGTAATTGTTACATATTTTTCTTTGTAAAAAGAAACTATTCTATTTAATTTTATTTCATGTACGCATTTTCAAGTTTTTTTTAAATGGATTGTTTTAATGGTGTGCCTTTTGACATAGCACAATAAGTTCTAGTTTTTATTTGATTTAAAAAGGGAAAAAACCTGTCATATCAATATCAATATATTTTAAATGTTAATGTTTTTGTTACTTTGCATTAATAATTAATTTTATGGTTTAATTCATAGTTGAAGTGATACGTTGCCAAGTTTTTGTTGAAAAATATTAAAGATTGTCAGAACATAACTTCACTTATTAGATTGGCCTTGTTTGACCAAATTCAATCTTTCTAAGAATTTTTAGCCGCACGTGCGCGTGACTAGAGGTGCTTATGTAACAAACTAAAATTTTAGTGGTATCGGAACAGTGATTTGAGATCATTAAATCCGATGAGTAGGATTAGGAAATTAAAATAAAATAATGTTTAGAAGTGAATGAGATTTTTAATAGGTTAAATTAAAATTTAAAGACAAATTATTAAATAAATAAAGTCGAAAACGAGGTATCGAGACCTCAATCTCGTAAAATCAAGCAGAAAATATTTTTATAAATATTTATGGAGTTTTAATAATGTGGTGTTAAAATTTCGTTAGAAAATTTTATCTTTTGGATGGTTAATTAAATAAAAAGGACTAAATTCTAAAGGTATAAAACTTCTGAAAGTGATTAAATAACTTAAGTGTCTAATGAGGAAGGACCTAAAGAGCAAATTTTTCCAAGGGAGATATTTTGGGCAGCAATAGCTGAGAAAAATCAGGAAATTAGTGAAATAAGGGTAAAATTGAAATATTGCCAAGATTAACTAAATAAAGTTAAGACTAAATTGGAATTATCTAGGTTTTCTTCATTTTTCTTCTTTCTCATCCGCTAAAAACGCCATAGGAGGCATGGAACAAGCTGGTTTTTCATACTTTTGCATCATGTGAGTTTAGTTCTTGCTTTTTCTTTGTAATTTTTGTATTTTTAAGACTTTTACAACTAGGTTTTACTATTAAATTCATTAGTTTTTGATTCTATGAGTGCAATTGAAAGTTTCCATGGATAAGTGCTGTAAGTTTATGATAATTTAGCATGGATTTGAAGTTGGATTTGAAGTTTTAATCTTATTTTATGATAATTTTATTAAGCAATTTTAGTAGAAATTGATTTTTAGGACCTAATTATGAAAAAGTTTGGAATTAAGGTCTAATGATGAATTTTTTGATTCAAAAAGGTTGTGAAGTAGTTTAAAGCAATAGAATAAAGTGTTAATTGAGAAAAATTAATTCAATTGGGGGTTAATTAAGCATGGACTAAATTGTAAAAACTATAAAATTTGAGGTAAAAGTGAAATTTCAAAAATTAAAATGCATAAGCTGTAAATTAAAGTAGAATTTAAATAAATGCTAATGAGTGAATGGAAAATTTTTATATTCTAGATCAAGAAATTGAGGATAAAAGAGGAAAAGAGAATTTTAGAATAGTTCCCGAAATCTCTACAACTACTACAAATTGTTCTGGGTAAGTTCGTACGGTTAAATTATTAATGTTCTATATTACTTTATGAATAAGAACTAGTATTCATTTATATTAATTGTTGAAAATAAGAGACTTACGTACAAAAATTACGAAATGGAATTGAGTATTTCGGAGGAATGGAACGTAGGAAATGAGTACGATCGTTCAGTGAAAAAGATGAATTGACGATGAATTACCCAAGTAAACCAAGATTCTGCATTTGTTGCGAATTCTCGTGTTTGCTTTCCGTTTAGCTTTTACGAGCTTCCATTAACTCATATGAGTTTCAGTTAACCCTTTTTGGGGTTTCGGTTCAGCTCTTATGTGTTTCAGTTAGCCTTCGGGCTTCCATTCAGCACTTATGTGCTTCAGTTAGCCTTCGGGCTTCTGTTTAGCAATTATGTGCTTCAGTTAGCCTTCGGGCTCCAAATCACGATGTACTCAAAATCGTAAGTCGTTCCTTGAATAGACAAGTTGATAAGTCGTAAGTGTAACATGTGGAAAAAAATGATAGTAATGTTATCATTGTTATTATTGAGCTCAATTAAGTGATTTTATTAAATGAGATTATGGTTTACAGGATGAAAGTAACTTGAAATGTTCATATGATTTGAATTTTGAAATATTAATATTCGCTAAGATTTATAGTTACAGTCGAAGAACTTACTAAGCTATAATTAGCTTACTTGTAATGTTTATTGCTTTTTGTAGATTAACGGGAGGGTCGGAGGATCGGATCATCACGCTCAAGTCACACTATCTCGATTTTCTAGTAGACTTTGTTATAAATACTTTAAATGGTTTATATGACATGTATAGGAACCTATATGACTATGATTGGTATTAACCCATGAATATGTTAGTTAAGTTAATATAAGTTTGGTATATGATATGAATGGAAATTAACTAAGATGTTTAAATGCTACTTGAGAATATGAATGGATATACTATTAGATAAAATAAGGATCGATGATATTGTTATGAAATGAGTGTAATTTGGCTGAAGATTGTATTTATTGAGTTGTTGTTTGTGTTGAATTGGTTGCAATTTGAAAATTTGCAGGGAAGGTTAGAAGTTTATAAATGGATTATACTGAGTTTAAAAAAAAAGTAAAATAAAATTAAAAAAATTAAAAATTAAAAAAATACAAAAAATTTCCGGAGTACTCGAATAAGTCCCGATTTATTTCTAATATGTGATTTGGGCCTCGAGGGTCCATGAAAGTGACTTTATGATTAAATTTTAATATGTTTGTTATTTATTTGTGAATTGTTTGTAAATTTATTGATATGTTCGGTAATACCTCGTAATCCTGTTTCGGCGATGGTTTGGGTTGGGGGTGTTACAGCTTATGGATTGGCCCCATGCAATGTATTTAAATTAACTTTTTAAACTTAGATTTGACTTGAAAAATGAGTTTATTTTTTTATCCAAACTTGACCTAATTTAAGAAAAGTAAATTCGGACCCAACTTGGCCCACCTATATTTGATATTTTAGATTAGTTTTTATTTTATTTTTTAAAAAATATAATACACAAAATGCACTAAAAACACTAAAATAAAAGTTTTTTTAACACATTAAAAAATATTTATATTAAAAAACACTACCATAAATATTTTATTATATTAAAAAAACACAAATAATTATAATAAATATTTATTGTATTAAATATAATTTTTAAAATTTTATATTTTGGGTTGGGTTATTTAGTTGGGTAAAATTTTTTTAAAGTTTGGGTAATGAGTTTAATTGTTATTGGGTTAGTGATTTAATATAAATATATATGATTATTATTTAACATATATAATTAATATAATATTGTCTTATAACATAATATTTGGGTCACGTTGGGTTGGACTCGAGCCAGAAACGGGCCTTAAGCTTTACTCAAGCAATTTATGAGCCTTGTATTTTATTCAAAATTTTCTATATTTCAAGAAAACTTTCGGACCTGAGCGGATAACTTAGTACACGAACTAGAAACGAAAGAGGCCATGCAACACCCTTTTTTTTTTATAAAGTATATATCTATTTCATAATACTAAGTAATGAGAATTTTGAAAAGATGACAAGAATGTCTGACGTGGTCTAAATAAAGAAAAAGGAATGAAAGAATATTGAATATCAATGTCTTAAATTAATTGTGTAATAGGTTGTTAAAGACGTAGATCTTGAGGAAATTTTTTAAGGTGAATTTGAATGGGCAGTACATTTATTTGCAGTTAGTGTAAAAATAGTGATGGTGATGAGACTAGATATTGTAACGATACTGTAGTATGAGACAAAAAGTAAATTAAATGCACTCCACCGCATATCCAATTTCACCCTTAATTTTATTGCAGTAGTTGTAGATCATGTAGTTTTTCTACACCCATTGCAACCTTTGCTGAATCCATCTCTTGAGAGAACCATGCATTGTTTATTGATGCATAAGAACCATGCATTGTTTATTGAACCTTCCAAACCCCTTGTGGTCCGGTGGTCAGCATTCCACAAGCTAGAGTAAATTCTCATGGGTTGGTTCTTAGGAAATGGGACACCATGTTTTTGAACTCTCTAACAGGAAGCTGGAACATACCAATATAAAACACTTGGTCAACCAATCAATCAATCAACTTGAAAACAGAAATCTAGTGGGGGGTTTGTTGTATGAAGACACTTACATGATACGTTGGGTATTCCAGAGGATGGAAATAAGTATGGAAATCTGCAGTTGGGTCAAATCAGAGATGGAATTGTTGTTCTCTGTTACCCTTGCCTTGACTGAACACATTTGTGTGGAGAATGTAATGGTCACCACTTAGATTTCCCAGGACCCCGAAATCAATTTCATCCCATGTTGATCCTTTCGAAGATGACTGCAATTCCAAACAGTTAACATATAAGCCACTGCATGCGGTCTGTTAATTATGAATTCCATTAAAAACATAGTAGGATTATTATTATTTATATATATTACTGATTTTCAAAAACAGAAAAAAAGAATTACTATCACAAATATTTGATTTATACGTTAAACAATTGCCGGAATTTTTTAATAAAATAATAAGAAAGTATTTTTATCATTTTAAATTATATAAAATTTAGAAAAATAGACTTAATTAAATTTGAATTTCTCAAATAAAATTATAATTGATTTTTAACTAATTTATTACATAATTTTTTTCATACATATGATTAATACGCCATAATATAGTATATATTACTTATTTTCAAAAAGTGTATATGTATATATATATATATATATATATATATTACTAAAGTATGCTTACTCTTTACACTTCATAAAAAAAACATATTCAATTATAATTATTTAATTCTTAAATAAATAATTTTAAATTATTTGAAAAAAATATGCAAACATGAAAATTGAAATATGATAGAAAAAATCAAACAATTAAAAAATTATCATGTCAGAAAAAAAAACATAAAAAAATATAAACATATAAAAATATTTAAAATGAATTATTAACATATAAATAATTGAGTTAATATTTTGAGTACTTATAGTGTAGTTTTTTTATTCCACAAGAAGTATTAAAAAATTACCATATATCTCTTATTTTTAAAATATTTTTTTAAAATATATTATTATATTCTTATAAGACATTTGTTAATTTCTTGACACTATTTGTGGAGTTTAAAACTTCACTAATAATATACCAAATGTTTTCCTTAAATAAATGTAAATTTATAATACTTACACATGAAAATATAATGAGAACTTGATCTGAACATTTAATTTTTTAAAATTGAATTATCATATTGAATCATGCAAAACTATGTTATGAATTAAAACATGACAAAAACAAATCAAATATTATCAAAATTAAAAACACAATAATAAACTAAGATATAACACAGAAAAAGTAACAGAACTATTACTCACATGCACGAAGGTGCCAAAATTACAAAAAATAAATATATAAACATTTATATCAATTTATAATCTTCTATATTTAAGAATTATAATATAAATTATAATGCTTTAGATAATAAAAAAAACTCAAACATCATATGTAAGATATATATATATATATATATATATATATAAATGTGTTTTTCTTAATTTTTCCAATTTCATATTGATAAAAAAAATAATAAACAAATCACAGTCGATTGAGTCTTAGTTCGATTGATATCGATATTATTGTTAATGTAGGAGGACGTGGGTTTGAGTACACTTCCTATTTATAAGTTGGGAAGAGGTTATGCGTAATTTTAGGCATTGTGTAAAAAAAACAAATATGATCAGAACCTATAATGAGATATTTATTAAAAAAAACAAATCACTCAATATTTAAGATAACCTAGCCATGTCCATATTAACTTTTTACTTAATATAAAAATTTTAACGAAAAAGTATTGAATTTGATAAATAGATAGCTATTTATCATTTAATATAAAAAATATTAAGTTGATTTTATTTTTAAAAAATCTCATTTTTGAAATAAATGGTTTTCTCATTTTATTAAAAATTAAACTATTCAAAATTTATTTTTAATTACTTTTATACAAAACTATTCAAAATAAAATAAATAATATCATATTAATAATATTAAAATTATGAAATGATGAATTTTCAAGAATCAAACAAAATAATTATATTCATTGCATAATTTTACAAATATATCAAATAATTTTATAACATAAATTTAGTGTTTATAAAATTTAGCACTAGTTAATTTTTCAGTTGTAGCGACGTAAAAATTTGCTTCGTAGCTTGGGTCGCTAATTGTGGCGATTTATTGAAAACTTGAAAAAGAAAAAACCAAAATTTAATTTTAAAAAATGGAAGGAGTCGCCACCGATCTTTTTTCTAGGTGCGATCGGACACCTAACAAATCTTTGTTTTAAAGAAAAAATTCGTTTTTAGTTAAAAAGAAGGCCGGGTTTAGGTCTACGTTGAAATTCAGAGAGAAAGAGGGCTCGGGAGTCGGTTACGCACGGGGAAGGTATTAGCACCCCCGCGACGCCCAAAATTGGTATCTTAATAAACACGTGTTGTTTCGACTTTCAAAAATACGAGTTCAATTTGAGATTTAATCGTGATCCGTTCAAACACAAGAATTTTGAAAATTTTTAGTTCT
Source organism: Gossypium stocksii (assembly GCA_020496765.1). NCBI lineage: Eukaryota > Viridiplantae > Streptophyta > Magnoliopsida > Malvales > Malvaceae > Gossypium > Gossypium stocksii. Next base: position 42,237,919 of record CM035628.1, on the reverse strand, counting down.
TGAGAAGGATGTTCCGTTTTCAACGTGAGTCGGCAATATTCACCCAACATAGCGGTGAGATTGACAACTTAATGTTGAATCGACACATTGCCTTATTCATGAAATTAATTGAAAGTATAAAATAAATTTAAAACGATAAATTAAAAGCAATTCGCATACATATTCAATTTAGAAGCATGCCAACGATAAAAACGCGAATATACAAAAATATAAACACGGTAATACGCAACATTAACGAGTACGAACAATATTAAACAATTAATAAGAGTATCCAGAAAACATATAATAACATGAAATGCATACACATAATACGTAGTACAAAAATATACATAAGGTAGTATAAAAATGGATATGTGAGAGAATAATAAAAATATACAAATAATATGACATTTAAAGTATATACACAAATATATGCAAGAAAATAAAAGATTTAAAAAAAAAATGTATATGCTTAAGATAATATATATAAAGAAAGAGAGAAAAGAAAAAAAAAAAAAGAATAAATGAATAAATAAATAATAGTATCAAAACATCGTAAATAATATATAGAAATACATATATATAATAATAGTATATAATATACATATAAGATATTAAATATAGTATTTAAAGTGTGCGTAATATATACATTAAGGTAAATGCATGTTAGTATTTAAAGTACATTCATAGTAGTACAATATATTAGACATAATAATGTAAAATAACTGTTGATATATTATATACATGTATATACAAGTATAATAATAACATCTAAAAAATATACATATATATATATATATATACACATGTGTATATCAAATACGTATATAAATACTGATAATAATGATAATAGTAAACAATCAATTTAATAGTAAAGTAGTGAAAGCGATAAAAAAAGGGACTAAAATCAAAATAAAAACGAAATTTTGGGACAGATTCGAAATGAAATGAAAAGAAAAGGGCCATATTATAACGCGCGGAAACATGGGAGGACCAAAAGTGAAATGTGCCCACTTCTCAAAACGCAGCGCATTGCACTGGACTAGAATGAAACGGAATTAAAATGCAAGGGCAAAAATCATACGGCAGAGAAAAGGGCAATAAGGACTGGATTAAAATGACCCATAACACAGAGGGATTGCGCGCGCAATAGACCCAAGAACAGCAAACGCGCGGATCACTATGGGTCTTGGGTCGGGTCGAAACGGGTCGCCCTATACGGCGCCGTTTCACGTGCTTCACAAGAACCCTAAGTCTCCTTTCATTTTTCATTCAGCCATTTCATTTCTTTTTTCAAAAAAGGGCAGCCACTCCACTTTCCTTTCCTTATTCGGCCGAAGCAAAGACCGTCGGGAATCCGACGCACCTTGGCCGCATGCGGTGGCCTAGATGTCACACGACTGGGTGCTCAACCCCTCTTTGAAGGGAGACCGACGGTTTAGCCTTCTTGGCTCGTGGACGACAAGAAAGGAGTAAAGCCTTTCGAGCCTATTCGGCCTAGTTCCGACGCCGGTAACGGATTTCCAACTACGGAGATCCCAGGTATTCCTTTCTTCTTTTTCTTTGACTTTTGTTTTTAGGGAAATAAATGGAAAAATAAAAACCGAATAAGAAGAGGAAAAAAAAACCTTATAATCTTTGAATCTTGTTCTTTTGCTAAGATCTTCTTTTTGATTTTTTCTTGTTCTCTATTTTCTTTTTTTTGTTTTTTACCAAAAAGAATCCGATCCCTCCTTACACTCTTTTTCTGTTTTTTTTCTTGTAGGCAAAAAATGGGAATCTCCCCCAAAGCTTTCGGCCTCCCCCTTTCTATATCTGAATACAATGACATCTATATCCTATTGTTTGATCTTATTTGCCACTGTTGTTGATTGCCATTCTTTGCTGCCGTTCTGTCTTTGGTTCTGTTTCCATTTATTGCATGTCTTGCTTCTGTTTGCAGGTCTAAGAGGCTACGAGTGTTTGCAGGTCTAAGAGGCTACGAGTGATGGGACGTGATATGGGGCCGAAGCTAAAGTGGCGGTGGAGTTGGTGGCCGAGACAGGTCTAAGGAGGCTAGCATGCGGCGCTTGGAGACTGCTAGGGTTTCGGCTGAGTGGGCATTGGGTAGGGTTGATTTTTGGGCTGCTGTTAGTTTAATTTAGGTGGGCTCAATTGGGTTTTGTATTTGGGTTAGAGGGTTTTGGGTTATTATGAAAGTGGGTTGCTGTAATGGGTAGGTTAATGGGTAAACGGGTAATTGGCTGTAATTGGGCTGTCCGAATTTGGGATTATTAGTTTGGGTTTTTTTTTTTTTTTGGGTATTGTTTTGGTAATTTTGGACTTTAGAATTGTAATATGGACTTTTTGGTTTATATATTTTTTGGTTTTTGATTTTGGTTTATTTGGTTCAAAAAATGTTTAATGGTTTAGGCCCGGGCAAATTTGGGCTTCTACAGCTGCCCCTCTTTGCTCATTTTCGTGCAACGGGAATAGAGCAAAGACTTTCAAAGAAGACCAAATTGGCCCGATCTCGCTGAGTCTTGACTTCTTTTGGCGCTCTTCTTGTTTAGCTCTCTTTCCAGTCTACTGCATCTTGTCACCTTGGTTCACTTCACCGCAACTTCAGAGATATGTCTTGTAACCTCGATCTGTCATCTCTTCAAAGATATAAAATTCGTCACGACTTGATCTTCTGCAACTTCAGGGATGAGGTCTGGTATCTTCAATCTGCGCCTCTGCGACTTTACTGGGGATGCAAGGTCTATATCTTTGATTGGGTCCCTTGTAATTTCAAAGAGGCAAATTTTGCATCTTCAATTGGCTCTCTTGCAACTTTATCCTTTATTGAGACGACATCAAAAATTGCTCGACCTGCACATTCTCGTAATATGGGTTAATTTTTGAAACACGAATTGCAAGTACCTCAGTGTGCAAACTGAGGCTTAACTCACTTCTCACGATATGAGTTGTCTTTTTAAAGAATAAAGTTTGAAAACATCTAGATATGAGGTCCGAGGCTTAACTCACCCCTCGCGATATGAGTTATCCTTTGAGAAACAGAAATTAAGATAGAAATTGAAAAGCTCAACTCATCTCTATAACATGAATTGACTTTTGAGAAGCAGAAAATAAAAACAGAAATTGAAGAAGCACAACTCATCTCTCGCAATTCGAGTTGAACAAATAGAAATTGAAAAGCAGAAATTGAAAAAGATCAACTCACCTCTCGCAATGTGAGTTGAATGAACAGAAATTATAAAGCAGGAATTGGAACAGATCAACTCGCCTCTCGCAATATGAGTTGAATTTTGAAAATATAAATTGCAAATACCTCAGCGTGTGACCTGAGGCGCAACTCGTTTCTCGCAATACGAGTTGACCTTTGAAAACATAAATTGCGAATACCTCAGCGTGTGACCTGAGGCGCAACTCGTTTCTCGCAATACGAGTTGACTTTTGAAAATATAAATTGCAAATACCTCAGCGTGTGACCTGAGGCGCAACTCGTTTCTCGCAATACGAGTTGACTTTTGAAAACATAAATTGCAAATACCTCAGCGTGTGACCTGAGGCGCAACTCGTTTCTCGCAATGTGAGTTGACTTTTGAAAACATAAATTAAAAGTACCTCAACGTGTCTTGAGGCTCAGCTCACCTCTCGCAATATGAGCCGATTTTGGAAAACATAAATTAAAAGGACCTCAACGTGTCTTGAGGCTCAGCTCACCTCTCGCAATATGAGCCGATTTTGGAAACATAAATTAAAAGGACCTCAACGTGTCTTGAGGCTCAGCTCACCTCTCGCAATATGAGCCGATTTTGGAAAACATAAATTAAAAGGACCTCAACGTGTCTTGAGGCTCAGCTCACCTCTCGCAATATGAGCCGATTTTGAAAACATAAATTAAAAGGACCTCAACGTGTCTTGAGGCTCAGCTCACCTCTCGCAATATGAGCCGATTTTGAAAACATAAATTGAAAATACCAGAATGCTAGAATATGTCATTTGACGAGACTCAGGCGCCTTTTTAATTCAGCAGTTATCATCCAAACCTCCTGTTATGATGGAGTACCTGTACATGTTATGATGTTATCATGACATGCATATGTTGGTCCTAAATGCTTTTATGCCTACATGATTGTGCTTGTGTGTCCTAGGTATGTTGACCGCTTATTCCTTCTTATCATGATTCTTACGATGATCTGCATCCATTACTTCCACTCTTAACTTTCTTTTCAGGCTTCGTGCCCGTCCTCAAACTCAGCAAGCAGTCACGTTCCTCAGATATCACTCTTTTGCCCCTGTTTGAACTTTGTCCTTACTTTGAGGCTCTTGTACTTATCAAATTCTCATCCAGGTGATACTCAACGTTTCTTTTGTTTGGAGTATGTCATCTCAAAATGCTTTAAATCCTTAACGCACGAACTCTTTCTTAATCACGAATCCTTTCGGGCATGACTTCTTGCGTAGAAGGTTTTGAACTACTGAAAATGCTTCAAACACTGTAGTCTTGCTGTTTGACTCATTGCTCAAATCGTCTTACTCATTGGGCTCAGATCCATTTCATTAGGGCACCTTTTCAGGTTTTCATCCTCATTTTTCGTTTACCAAGATGCCCTTTTCAGGTTTTCGTCTTGATCTTCTTCTCCTTTTTTCATCTTGGGATGCCCTATTGCTTGGCTGGCATTTCAACCCAAAATTCGAGGTAACAATTGTGTTTTGCTCAACCAGCTTGCCCCACTGTAACTTCAGGATTCCTTCCATTGTAACTCGAAGGTATAGGATCTGTAACTTGTTCCTTCAATTGACCCCTCATCGGGTGACCTGACCAGACGTTTATGGGTGCAGATATCATTTTTCTCGAGAATGATTCTCTTTTATGCTTAGGTTGACACTGCTTGTTTTCATCGAGATTATCACCAGTGCGATATCTTGTTTTCGTTCAACTAACATCTTTGACAGAAAATCTGAAGAGATAAACTCAAATTAAGCTCAAATTTCCCAATCTTTATACTTGTAAGCTTTTAAACAACAGTCCTGTTTCAGGTTCCCGTACTATTCGGAAGCTTTTCAGAGTAATACGCAAAACTCCTTTTATGAAAGTATTATTAGTCCACTAATCATTATTTCAATACAAAATGCTTGAAAGCGGATCATGACAATGGACAAGAAGGAAATTGAATGCAAGCATAACTCGAAACAAGTAAGTTAAGCAAAAGCGATTAAAAAAGAATTTATTAGGAGCATAACTCGACACAGATAAGTTCATCAATAAGAAGGAAATTGATCGGGAGCACAGCCCATCATGATTTGAAGATAGCAAAAATGCTAAGAAAGATGAAAGCTAGGTGCCCCAGATATTGCAACCTAAGCTTCTCTGTCCCAATTCTTAAGAACTCTTCTAAGCTCGATGTGTGTCTAGGGGATTCGGAGTACTCTGTCGATGCCCCAAGACGTATCATACTTCCTTATTATCAATTCAAGCATGATAAGGCTATTGCGTGCCCCACTTTTGATCAGAATTTGAGCCGCCCTTTTTGGGTTTTCAACTCAAATGCCCTTTGGACTCAAAGCGCCCTTTGCGGGTTTTCACTTTGGCCTCTCCTTTTTCTCTTTTTTTTTCTGTTCTTTTCTTTTCTTTTTTCATTTCTCTTTTTCTTCCTTTTTCTTTTTTTTTTTGTGTTTTTCTTCTTTTTCTTTTTTCTTGATCAACTTTTTAGAAGGTCTCAAGACGTCCTTTGCGAGTTTTCCTCTTGATTTTCTTGAGAAATTCTTGTGGATGAATTCTTCTCGACATAAGTTTGTATCACCCATTTTGACACGTTTGATTAGGATGGATATTCTCAACAAATCTTGATTCTATCGAGGCTTGAAGGGAGAGATATCGATCCATAAACCCATGAGGAAGGGGTTGCCCCAACAGCAATCCTAGCTGTCGTTTGACTCGCCCTATACAAAAAGATGGTTCAATGATTCCCAACAGATAAGAATGAAATTGCTGCCATTATCCTTCAACTTGGAAAGCTGAGGTACATAAGTTGCTCCCAGAGCAGTCGTCCCACCATGGATCGATGATGTCTCTTAAGCGTCCTCAGACCTTACAAATTTCTCCAACTGTGAGGCTGCCAGAGCAAATAGGAACAACTACCGGTGTGGCAGTGTTGCTCATTTGATATTCATATACTAGAGAATGAACTATCTCTTGTAGATCATTAGCCAAAACCCGATCTGATCTAAGAGAACATGATAGTGAATATGCCCCTTGGTTCCAATTATTCCAGCATGGGCTCAAAGATAGAAGTCATTGTTCTTAGGATGACAGACTTCGTTGTCTATAACAGTTCCAGGCGGGACATTGTCAAGAAATCTCTGCTGGAAAAACTTAGTATGATGGTTTTTTCTGTGCCATAATGACCATGAATTTGGGGTTCCCATTCTCGTCAAGAAACTTGATCAAGTTCTTTGTTCAAAACTTGATTGAACTGAGACTCACCAACTCGACCCTTGAACATACTGAGCTGATCCGGCTTCTTCTTTCCTGAGTTTGTACAGAAGTCTTCCCTCATGATACCTTCATCCGCTTTATCAGGCACTGGTTCGAAGGGAAAATCCATCATTTCGAGCTTCAGAGACTGTGTACGGATTGATGCCCTTTGAAATCATAGGGGTTTGAAGGTGTTTGCTCTAGTGTAAGCACAGAGAGTAAGTGGTAGTTTCTTATACCAGTCTCGGTCATCTTCTGAAGTTTATTTCTTCTCTTTTTTTTTTTGAATTTTTTTGTTTTTTTGTTTTTTTTTTTTGAATTCAAACTCGAATTTGGATTCAACTTTGAATTTGGATTTTGGGATTCGAGTTTGAATCTGATGATCGTTTACTTGGTATCTTTGGCACGTAAAGTGACTTTACTCTCTCGGTGAAGTAATTGACCAGGGTGAAGGTGACTTAAAGTCCGTGAAGCTGACCCAGTGACGTCCGTGCCCTACATGGAGAATCTTCGAAGAAACATGAATCTTATCTCCCTCACTTTGACCTTTACGACATGCTGATGTAGTCCTCTTTCATGGTGAGCTAGCAATATCTCAGCTTTAAGATCAGTCTGGCTATTGTAAAACCACTAGCATGTGTCCTACAGATATCCTTAAGGACCTCCTTTAAAATTTCGGTGTGCCCATGTCTCAGTAGCCCAAGAATGTCTTGATATAGTTGTGCGAAGACATGTTTGAAATGTTTCAATAATGTCTTTCCTTTTTGGTATTGAGCTAGGCTTCAATCTTTGTTTGCTCATGATATCCACTGACCTTGTGGGATTCATTTTCATCGTGTTCTACCATCCTTGACAAATCAGAAGATAGGTCACAATCTTTGTCGTCTTCAAAGTCCTGAGATTCCCCTAGGCACCTATTTTACTCCAAAGGAGATTTAAGTTTAACAACAGTGTCGCTCGTGATATCGATATCTGGAGACCCCCTTTTTTGCAGGTACAGAGAAAAGTTTCAAAGAATAAATGGACTTAAGAATGAGTATTTATGTGTCATGATCATGAAGAAAGAAAATTTGAAAGAGTTCAAAGAACACCAAAATCTAAGAACAATTGTGCAGTATGGTCATGAATAAAAGAATAAGAATATCTAAGAATGATCGTTGTATAGTATGAAGTGAAACTTTAATCAAAATGATGCATTTTTATTGAAATAAAGATTTTAGACAAAAGCCTATTTTCACAAAAGGATTCTTACTGCCTCTAGGCTTAAAGCAGTAAGCATGTTCTGGGTATTACCCTAAGTTAGCTCTAAAAAGACAGAGACTTCTTCCACAGTCCTATTGTTCACAAAACTCCCAGGCATGTAAGGGCAAATGCTTGGTAAATTTCATTCCTTCGTCACTACGTTCACATTCCCTTTAGCATGGTCAGGGAATGGATTTTTGGTTGCATTGCTAGCATTATCAAATCGCAGAATGCCCGTATCCATGAATCCTTGGATCTGTCTTTTAAAGGCGAGGCAGTTCTCAATTGAATGTCCTGTATTTCCCGCATGGTATTCGCATCGAGCGTTCGAATCGTACCACTTGGGATATGGAGGCTGTAACGGTTTTATATAAACCGGGGACACCATGTGCGCATCATATAGCCTTTGATATAGCTCCTTATACGACATTGGAATTGGCGTAAATGGGAGCCTTTCAGTTCTTGATCTAGCATTGGATCCTTGCTTTTGAGGACCCTGATGGCTAGGGGTTGTCACTCTTGACTGGCCTATAGTAACCGGCCTCACTTTACTTTCCTTTCCCTTTATTACCCTCGAAGTACCCTCTTGCGAGTTCCACTCTCGCTCTTTAAAAGCCTCGCACTGTTTCGGGCATTCCATACTGGCCTGGGGTTTAGTGGTAACGGGTATCCCTTGCGAATGTGCGTCTGATTGAGTCTGGACGCTTGTTGGGGTGAAACTTGGGGCATAAACGATGTCTTCGTTATCCTCCTCGCCATGGCCCATCAGGACTTTTCCTTTTCCGAGCCCTTCGGATAATAACTGTTTGAGCTGACTAATCACATTTTCTTGGAACTCTACCATCTGGTTCTGCATATCCTGCTGAATTCTGGATAACTGCTCTTGTATCTGTATTTGCCTATGCTCTATCCGTTCTAACCTTCGTTCCATGACTCTTAGGTTAACTGAAATAATTTTATCTAATTAGGGTCGCTTCGTAAAAATCTAGTGCAAATGATACAGTGCAAATGATGCAATGATGCAATGAGGTGCAAATGAATGCAAGAAAAGAAGCGTCGACCTTATATTCAATTCCATTAGGAGAATTTTTCTAGGGAACAAATTTCTTTACATAAAATGGATCATATATGCGACCTTGCCCTCATAGTCCAAGCGAAGATGCCGATCTTTCTCTTCATGTCTGAATACTATGGTCGACTCTCGTAAACTTGCCAAAGGTGTCTTCATCCGCCTTTTGTTTGGTCCGGGCCGTGACTTTTTGCTCACTACTCCTTGCGATGCTTGCTAGCTCCTTTAGGAAAGTAGAGAAGTGATGGCTCCCGCATAATCTTCATCAATTTGAATCTTTCGGGTAAAACCTGGCGTTCCTTTGTGAGTTATCATCCTTCTTCCCTCGTGCTCACTTGGGCCATACATGGGCAACCGCATGGTAATCCACTTTATCAAGAAATTCGTCCCCTTATGACAAACTCCCCTATTTAGGAATTGAATATGGATCAACACCTCTTTTCCATAATGATGCGATGTAATGTAATGCAAATGTATGATTTTGGTGTTGATTTCAAGATAGCCCCTATTTAGGCATTTCATTCATTCAAAAGAGTTCGTTACAAAACATTTTGCCATCTTAATTCGGCCATCTATACAAACTTTCTAGCTACATCACTATACTTCTTCACCCGCTCCAAGAATTCTGATATGCTGGATCGTTGGCTTTGCGGGAATTGGCAACTAAGGTCCTCCGCTTCATCTGATAACTGGACCATGTGCATGGCCGCTCCACGGATTTCATTGATCAAGAAGCCAAGTTGCATTTCTCTTTCTTGGAGGTCTGTTTTGTAAGCGTGGATGTCCCTACTGTACTGGTCATTCTTTTCTTCTACAGTTTTTAAAAGAGTATCCAACTGTTGCTGGCGAGCCTGTAATGTATCTTCCAAATCCCTTATTCTTTCTCCTAATCCTTGGCATTTGGATCGGTTGGTCATTAATTCATCAGACACGGTCTCATATTCGGCGCTCTTCTTTCTCAATTCTATCAAAACTCGGGCGGCCTTTTCTTCCTCCTTTTTCGCTTTCCCTTTCCAAAACTCCATTCCGCTTTTAAGGTTACCTAATTCTTCTTTCCATTCTGCAGATGACTTACCTAATCCGCTATTTTTTATAGTGCTCCTTAATTTTTTGTTATCCAGATGAAGGTCTCTTAGATCATTTCTCACGACTTCCGCTTCCTTTTGCACCTTTTCAGTCCTAGATCTTTCAATTTGAACATCAATCTTTAATTGATAATTTTCTTCTTGAAGGATGTTAAGATCCCGCAACATCTTGGACTTCTCACGCTCAAATTCTCCTCGAGCTATTTCAAGTTCGGATGGTGTTTCCTCTACGAAAGGGTTCTGAGCAGCATGACTCGTCGATGATATTTGTTGGCTTTTCACTCGTTGCTTTCTCCACACATCATAGTCTTGGGTGAGAGTGTCGGCATACAGTGCCAACTCCATTAGGTGAATTCTTTTCCAAGACTTACCGGTGTCTCGAACCTTCTTCATGTAGCCCTCGTCCACAAAAGAGAACTCGGATTGCGCTAAGCCTCCAGTGGCGGGTACGAATTGTCGTGAAGAAAACTGTCTTTGGACCAACAACGGGGCGTATCCGACTCCTCCCCACAGGCCTAGTAGTGGTACCCAATCCTGACCTCCGACCTTATATAATAAGACTGACGGGCGTATCCATGGCGCCCTCCACGTCACATCCTTAGCGCGGAGATTCTGAAAAATCGAGACCCAATGTTGTTCAGTAATTTCCTTAGGCCATTCTCTCTTACAATAGGCTTCTAAAGGGGAAAACATCTTTGAAAACATGTGATACGGCGTGCGTTCCTCTTTCCAAAAGTGACTCATGATCCAAACGTTGAGCAATTGCGCACATCCAATAAATCGTCCCTCTCCCTTCTTCCGACAACTATTCAAGGACCTGAAGGTTTCGGCTAGGATTGTCGGGACAGGGTTGACTCCTTGTTTTAATCTCTCGAAGAAATCTACCACCACGACTTCAATGTGCCCAAGGACTTTCGGAAAAACAACCAACCCGTAGACGGCCAAAGCAAACAGATTTACCCTCTTTAAGATGTCAGGATAGCTCGATACCAAATCTCGTATGGAGGACCATGGAATACAAATAGTTTCATTCTTCTTCTTTATCTGTTTCTCGGCCCATGTATTAGCCATATCTGTCAATCTCATTATTTTCTTTTTGAAGGTTATCGGTTTAGGTTCTTTCACGTAGATCTTGTAGGGCTGTACATTACCAATGCGAAGTAGGGCTGCGTATTCTTCGATAGTTGGGGTCATATCTTCTCCGTTGAAAATAAAACATCGATAAGCCGGATCCCAAAATTTGACCAAAGCTTGTATCAACTGCTCGTCTACCTTAACAGCAATCAGGTTAGCTATATCACCATACCTCTCAATGAAGATTTCCCTAGTATCCGAGTCCCATTGATTCCAAATCTGAACCAAATCCTCAAGATTATTTTGACGAACATTCACCATTACGTGCCCCGGCAAATTGGCAGCACATCCCTCCATTAGACTATCCCCTCTTTCTCTTTGGGTTTTTACAGACCAGTCCCGAACTGTGACATTCCTTTCGGTTGTTTGTGTAATCGACTCCTCCATTAGAAACCCGTTTTTCGGCAACCGATCTCTAATCAACACCTTCCTAATATGATGCCTAGAATGCATGATGACAAATAAGACAACAACAAACAAATCATGGTTAGTAACATAGGTAAAAAAAAAAAAAAAAGACGAAGAATTTGGCAAATTAAGCTACCCGATCTAATCTATTAAGCAAACCCGATTCCTTTGCATAGAAGATAAAAAAAGTAAAAGATACGAGACGCTTCTCCCGTGTACTTATTTTGGTAACTACTAAGTGGACAGGGGTTCGGCACGGCTCTAATTGGGTGGTTCGTATGTTTCACTACATGTGGTTTTGGTTCTAGATGGGTACTCGAATTGTCCGTACTGTCATCTACTAAGACTAATACGAAACCTCGATCATGGCCCATCACGGGCTTACGAGCTCAATTCGAGGGATTACATTTACTTATGCCTATGCGGAGGGACAAGTTAACTCACGAAAGCATAAGTCATATGTAACCCGAAAGTATTCACTAGCCTGTGCGGAGGGACGAGTTAACTCACGAAGGCGTAGCGTTTACTTTCACTTAAAAGGACAGAGCCCGGTTATGGCGCTCATGTTATGCAAAGTGTACGAGAATAGTGTGTGGGGAGAGACTCACGAACCTTTCATTTTATTTAAAGCTAAACTAAAAATCGTAAACTTAGAACTTGAACAAAGGATAAAATAAGCTCGCAAAATATTCACAACAATTACAAATGCATGATTTTTCAAAAAATGAAATTTTCGGATTATGGTCAAATATCAAATTGAACAAGGAATTTTGAAAATTTTGACAACACAGGTTTAGCTCGACTCGACTCTCAAAAACCGGGTCCCCAGCGGAGTCGCCAGCTGTAGCGACGTAAAAATTTGCTTCGTAGCTTGGGTCGCTAATTGTGGCGATTTATTGAAAACTTGAAAAAGAAAAAACCAAAATTTAATTTTAAAAAATGGAAGGAGTCGCCACCGATCTTTTTTCTAGGTGCGATCGGACACCTAATAAATCTTTGTTTTAAAGAAAAAATTCGTTTTTAGTTAAAAAGAAGGCCGGGTTTAGGTCTACGTTGAAATTCAGAGAGAAAGAGGGCTCGGGAGTCGGTTACGCACGGGGAAGGTATTAGCACCCCTGCGACGCCCAAAATTGGTATCTTAATAAACACGTGTTGTTTCGACTTTCAAAAATACGAGTTCAATTTGAGATTTAATCGTGATCCGTTCAAACACAAGAATTTTGAAAATTTTTAGTTCTTGAGAAGGATGTTCCGTTTTCAACGTGAGTCGGCAATATTCACCCAACATAGCGGTGAGATTGACAACTTAATGTTGAATCGACACATTGCCTTATTCATGAAATTAATTGAAAGTATAAAATAAATTTAAAACGATAAATTAAAAGCAATTCGCATACATATTCAATTTAGAAGCATGCCAACGATAAAAACGCGAATATACAAAAATATAAACACGGTAATACGCAACATTAACGAGTACGAACAATATTAAACAATTAATAAGAGTATCCAGAAAACATATAATAACATGAAATGCATACACATAATACGTAGTACAAAAATATACATAAGGTAGTATAAAAATGGATATGTGAGAGAATAATAAAAATATACAAATAATATGACATTTAAAGTATATACACAAATATATGCAAGAAAATAAAAGATTTAAAAAAAAAATGTATATGCTTAAGATAATATATATAAAGAAAGAGAGAAAAGAAAAAAAAAAAGAATAAATGAATAAATAAATAATAGTATCAAAACATCGTAAATAATATATAGAAATACATATATATAATAATAGTATATAATATACATATAAGATATTAAATATAGTATTTAAAGTGTGCGTAATATATACATTAAGGTAAATGCATGTTAGTATTTAAAGTACATTCATAGTAGTACAATATATTAGACATAATAATGTAAAATAACTGTTGATATATTATATACATGTATATACAAGTATAATAATAACATCTAAAAAATATACATATATATATATATATATATATACACATGTGTATATCAAATACGTATATAAATACTGATAATAATGATAATAGTAAACAATCAATTTAATAGTAAAGTAGTGAAAGCGATAAAAAAAGGGACTGAAATCAAAATAAAAACGAAATTTTGGGACAGATTCGAAATGAAATGAAAAGAAAAGGGCCATATTATAACGCGCGGAAACATGGGAGGACCAAAAGTGAAATGTGCCCACTTCTCAAAACGCAGCGCATTGCACTGGACTAGAATGAAACGGAATTAAAATGAAAGGGCAAAAATCATACGGCAGAGAAAAGGGCAATAAGGACTGGATTAAAATGACCCATAACACAGAGGGATTGCGCGCGTAATAGACCCAAGAACAGCAAACGCGCGGATCACTATGGGTCTTGGGTCGGGTCGAAACAGGTCGCCCTATACGGCGCCGTTTCACGTGCTTCACAAGAACCCTAAGTCTCCTTTCATTTTTCATTCAGCCATTTCATTTCTTTTCTCAAAAAAAGGGCAGCCACTCCATTTTCCTTTCCTTATTCGGCCGAAGCAAAGACCGTCGGGAATCCGACGCACCTTGGCCGCATGCGGTGGCCTAGATGTCACACGACTGGGTGCTCAACCCCTCTTTGAAGGGAGACCGACGGTTTAGCCTTCTTGGCTCGTGGACGACAAGAAAGGAGTAAAGCCTTTCGAGCCTATTCGGCCTAGTTCCGACGCCGGTAACGGATTTCCAACTACGGAGATCCCAGGTATTCCTTTCTTCTTTTTCTTTGACTTTTGTTTTTAGGGAAATAAATGGAAAAATAAAAACCGAATAAGAAGAGGAAAAAAAAACCTTATAATCTTTGAATCTTGTTCTTTTGCTAAGATCTTCTTTTTGATTTTTTCTTGTTCTCTATTTTCTTTTTTTTGTTTTTTACCAAAAAGAATCCGATCCCTCCTTACACTCTTTTTCTGTTTTTTTTCTTGTAGGCAAAAAATGGGAATCTCCCCCAAAGCTTTCGGCCTCCCCCTTTCTATATCTGAATACAATGACATCTATATCCTATTGTTTGATCTTATTTGCCACTGTTGTTGATTGCCATTCTTTGCTGCCGTTCTGTCTTTGGTTCTGTTTCCATTTATTGCATGTCTTGCTTCTGTTTGCAGGTCTAAGAGGCTACGAGTGTTTGCAGGTCTAAGAGGCTACGAGTGATGGGACGTGATATGGGGCCGAAGCTAAAGTGGCGGTGGAGTTGGTGGCCGAGACAGGTCTAAGGAGGCTAGCATGCGGCGCTTGGAGACTGCTAGGGTTTCGGCTGAGTGGGCATTGGGTAGGGTTGATTTTTGGGCTGCTGTTAGTTTAATTTAGGTGGGCTCAATTGGGTTTTGTATTTGGGTTAGAGGGTTTTGGGTTATTATGAAAGTGGGTTGCTGTAATGGGTAGGTTAATGGGTAAACGGGTAATTGGCTGTAATTGGGCTGTCCGAATTTGGGATTATTAGTTTGGGTTTTTTTTTTTTTTTTGGGTATTGTTTTGGTAATTTTGGACTTTAGAATTGTAATATGGACTTTTTGGTTTATATATTTTTTGGTTTTTGATTTTGGTTTATTTGGTTCAAAAAATGTTTAATGGTTTAGGCCCGGGCAAATTTGGGCTTCTACATCAGTTTATCAAATGCATTCTAAATCAATGACTTATGTTTGCTTGATTGTGAAATAATTTTTTCCTATGTTTCTATTTTTGATAAAATCGAAATAAACTCTTTTTACCACCATTAGATTTGTGATGAAATAATAATTTTTTTTTTTTACTTATGTGTCTATCAAATCAACAATGAATTTTCATGTAATTTATTAATTTAAATTCCATTTCATCAAAAAATGCCAAGTAATTAAAGATAAGGGCTTTTATGAATATAAATTAAAGAAAAGAGGCTTATTTAGGTATAAAAACACTATTAGGGCTTATTTAAATAGGTCATTATAGTTTAAGGGATTTTTAAATAAATAGTCCTATTATTAGAAGCCACAGTTTTCATGAAGCAAATGGTCTTAATAAAAAATATATATTTATAATGGAAAACTATTGAAATCTCCCGGGTTTGAAAAAAAACCTATTTAAAATACCTTTAAGGTTTGCTGAAAATCTACTAATTCGCTGACTATAAAATGAATTTTTAAAAAAATAACTTTACTTTTTATTAATTATTATATTATTTATTTTTGTTATTTTCAATATTTATATATTTTAATTAAAAATAATAAAAAATTAATTAGTTTAAAAAAAAAAACACCTTCTATAGTTTTCATCCATTAATTTACTATAACGTCTCATCCAAAATAATTTACGTTAATTACATTTTTTATTAATGGATAATACTATACAAAAAATATGGAATAATGTTTAATATAATTTAATATTGAATTATCCATTGCAAAACAGGAACTGATGTAGTAAATTAATGGAAACTTTATATTAAATTATACTAAGTTATATTCAATCTTAAGGTTTTTAAATTTTTTATTCGAACATATTATTAACATTTTTTGAATATTTAAAATTTTACATTTTTTTAATTTGCCACCTAAGCTTTTTTTATCTGTTTTAGTACCTAGACTTGACACTTTTTTTTCTAATTTGGTAACAAATTTTTTTTTCAATTTGGTACCTGATGTTGACACTTTTTTGTCCAATTTGGTACCTAACTTTCTTTTTATCCAATTTGACCCCTAAATTTGTAAAATGTTATACAAATTACTCCAATATACTACCAATATTTTTTTTTTATGAGATAGTAAAAAAATCAATGTATGACCGACATATAGTAGACAATATAGAATTTTATGTATTTTAAATGTTCAATTACTTTTAATTTAATTTAATTTTTTAATTTAATATAATGAATTTTTTTTATTTTGAATTTTTAAGACTATTGTTTTTTTTCTTCAATATATATTCCTTAAGCATAGCTCAAAGCACAATTCTTGAACATGGATTTCCTCTGATACTAATGAAAATTTTGCGGAATTGAGAGAGTTGTGAAGACCAAGATATGTTTTAAGCATGTGGTCCCTTTTGAATCATTCTCACCACTAACAGTCAAGATAAAAGTAAAAATTGAACATATTGTTTAGCAAAGCATAGGAAACCTCAAATAAATGTAACCATTCTTGTAATTATATGTTAGCCATACATTAACTATTTATATCCTCTCATAAAAAATTAACCATTCCACATAGTGTTATGGAGTAATTTGTATAACATTTGATAAGTTTAAGCACCAAATTGGACAAAAAAAATCTTGAGTACCAAATAAGAAAAAAGTGTTAAATTCAGTGCTAAATTAAATAAAAAAGCTTAATCACCAGATTAAAAAAAAACTTAAATACCAAGAAAAAAGATCAAATTGGAATAACAAATGTTAGACTATCACTTCTAAAGCCAATGATAAAGCTTTTCTACTTAAAAAAAGAAAAGAAAAATAAAATCAATGCAATTAGAAAATTTTAAAGAACATTAATTTTGGTTTTACTTGGATAAAAAATCAAATTGCGTACTAAATGGGGAGATTACATGAAAAATTAATTATTGCTAAAAGAATAAGTTTCTTCCTCAGTAGTCAAAATATTAATGCAAAGTTTAAAGGAACAGAAAAGTAAAAAGAAAGGCATTTAATATTTAAGCAACATTATCTAATATATCGTGAATATATCAACATGCTAAGAGAATTGCTAATTATCCTTTAAAAATATATTAAAAGGCAAAATATTCATTTAATACTCTAAAAAATAAAATCTTAATCAAATAATAAATAAAATAAATATTTTAACACTACTTATTTCATTAATTAATATTAAAAATTATATCACACGTGGTGGAAAAAAAACAGTTATAATAATGTGAAAAACACAAATATCAGAATACGTGAAAATTCATATAATATGAATTATTAATGCATTAAAATTTATATAAATACATAATATATTAAATACAATTATAATTTATAGAAACATTTAAATACGAAAATACACAAATCGACACATTTTAGTTTACAAATTCCAAATTCTCCAAACTTCGATAATCAAGTTTTTTATTACATAAAGATTATTATATCTTCTTCTTCTTCTTCTTCTTAGTGATTGAAAGGAAGGTTGAAGAGCCTTCCTTGAGGAACCCAAGCAACAGCAATACAAAGACATTTAATGGGTTGGCTCCCTTCCACAATTATTAAGTAAGATGGTGAGCAAAATTGGAAGGTTGATATCGATGATTCCCAACACATTAGCTCTTATCCCATTACAAATACAAAAGGGCAGCTTCAAGATCAGCCAACCCTCGAATCAGACTACAATATGGTTCGGTAGGCACACTACCGATCTCGACATTGACTAAATTAACATTATCTAATTGCTTACATGTTCAAAATATAATTCAACGATAATTTTTGTCCAAAAAAAATTAATTCAAAGACAACAATTATTTATTTAAAAGAAACATATGAATTTCATAAGATTTTGAAAGAGATAAATCTCAAAACTATACATTAAATTTGATGTATGAATTTTGATTTGATGCAATTATATTCATGTATCGTGTTCTGTCTTTCCAGTCTTATTTTACTAGAGGCTATACAATAAATGGTTCCAAATCATACCAAGTTGTCGTGGGTCTCTACCTCATAGTCTTATACTCATTTCCAATCAATGATGTGTCAGTCTGGTTAACATTATAGTTGTCCTAGCAGAGGCTTCACAACGGTGCAATTCTTATTGCTTACTTACCCAGACATGATTATATTCCTAATTGATGTTCTTTTCGTATCACAATTATACCTGCATTCTTAACAATCAAAATTCTTCTCAACAAAATCATACATAGATCATCATAACACCTACTTCATCATTACCATGATCATACATTTACTGGTCACTATAGATTTCATTACCCTTTATATATAAATAGTTCTACTTGAAGAGTTTACACAAGAGAGTTAGGGTAGAGACTCACCTGATTCTCACCTACTATAGTTCTAAACTCCAATCCCAGATATCCCTCTCGAACTTGCAGCAACCACTGCTTACAGAACATAAGATCACTATTACAATGCAATTACATACGATTTGCTATCATCTTAATCACTGATAACCCTCATGCAAAACCTTATCATTACAGTCTTACTGTTCACATACCCTATTTAGACTTATTCTTTCAGAACTTAACATACAGAGTTGAAATACTTACCCTAAGATGGAATAACCATTGATTAAACCTAGAATCATAGTTTCCAATTTAGCGAGGCAGAGATATAAAAAAGAATAAAAAAAATCGTATTTTTGGAAGAAGAAGAAGAAGAACCTCCTTCAGAACCTATTTCACACACATATATATAACCCAACTAACTTAATGGAGCTTAACAAGTGTCATACGTTTCAAAATTTGCCTGCTTAATGGTCTACAGTTCCAAGGGAAACATAATTAAGTTCCTTATATTCACAGTTATCAAGTTAGACTATTCAGTTGACTTTTAACTAGATTACTTATAATCTAATTAACACAGTATTCCAAGTAAACCAGACATACTATACCTTTGGCAAATACTTATTCCATACTTTCCATTTATCACTTAACATGAACTTTTCCTTAATATAACAGAATATCATGAAATCAAATCCTTATTTTCCTATGTAGCAGATACTGAACGCTTACACGAGTATGCCAAAATAATCAGTTGGACAGATAATACTTCGCTAGACAAACTGTTTACTACTATACGTCAAAACTTTAGACCCACTGGACTTGAGGTGTTACATTTTTTTTAGAGGAAAAAGTAAGTTTTAATATGTACATCTTGTGTATTTATAATATATTAACTATAAATAACTTAACAACTCAACTAACTTGTTAGGCCCAAAAATACCAAGGGGGTGAATAAATATTTAAAAATATTTGCAAACTTTTCTAAAAGATAATGAATTGGAAGAAAAATTTGGACACTTCGATTCATAGTGGTTCAACCTCAATTGCCTACTTCTACTACCGTGGTATACCTCAACTAAGGATTTCCCAATTCATTATACTTGAATTGCTACATTTCAAGGAAAATGTATAACATTTACAATCCCTATCTTTTTTCACAAAGCTAAGATAAAACATTCCCACTAGTTTTATGACCTAACAAAAACCCTTCCTAGTTTTGTAGCTTAACTAAAACCCTTTACAAATTACTTTAGGTTTTATACCTCAATAATCTTAAAGCAGCCTTTTGTAGGTACAAAAAAATATGTAAACAATAAAAGCCTCTCAAAGGTTTGTGTTTCCAAGTGTTTAGCTCTATCAATAAGTTGAAATGAGAATGATAAAAAGATCTAATAATAAACGCCTAAGAGTTATGTACAAGAGAAAAATGAAGGAATAAGTAATGATGTTTTTCTCTTGATTTTTATGCTTGAATGTTCATCTCTTGTGTTTTCAAGTGTTCTTGACTTGAATATATACCTTCTAACTAATTTTTGGACGTTTGGAGTTGTTGGAGGGAATTTCTAGCCGTTAGGAGCATTTATTTCGTGCATTTAATGTAGTCTACAGTAGTATGTCTCGAGACATATAACCCTTGTCTCGAGACAGGAAAAACAAATATGATCGTTGAAGCTTGAGGTCTCGAGGCACAATAGGCTTGTCTCGAGACAATCAATCGAAACAAGGCTCCCCTGATGCATACCGTAGCTTCTGATAAAGGATGAGAAGATGAATACGAAAGCGGATCGTAAAGTTTGTCAAAGTCGCGGATTTAACTTAGGGCTCTAGACTTTTGGAAAGAAACTTGGATTTTGACACAACCTGAAACGAAATTGAATCCAAGTTAAATAAAACAATTAAAATAAATAACTAAAATAAAATGATAAATCAAAGATTAAGGAAGCGAAAAAAGAAGATAAATGGAAAGATAGAACGTGGCGTGTAGAAGTCTTAAGAAGCCTTGGAAACACAAAGAATCCACAACCCCCTTCAAGCGGCTCTAATTTCCCCTCCAAGATAGAAACCTTGGCAAGAAAAAGTTTGAAGATGATCCCCACAATCTAAAAAGATTGTTAAAAACTCTTCTAAAAGAAACTCAAGAGAAATTCTTGAAAAGAAAAACCCAGAGAGAATTTATTAACTCAAAAGAGAAATATAATAATAATGAATTGTCTGTATTGTGTACAATGCAAAGGCCTATATATATGCTAGCTAAATAAATTTGAATAAAACTCCTAAGTATACTAGAATTTCAATTTAATCTTAAACAAGAAGTAGTTTTAAACTAAACTTTCTTGTTAACATAAAATTCCTAAATAACTTAAAATACTTAATAATTATCACAAATTCGGAATAAAATAATAATAAAATAAAAAGAGCTGATAAATAAAATATTGGGCTCATATATGATAAAAATTAAGCCTAAAACCTAAACCCAATATGATTTAAACTCGAATTAAAAGCCCGAAATTCGTAATTCCTGTCATAATCCTGTTCAGAAATTCTGCTCGTACAGTATTCACTAAAACGGTCATAAGTTGAGCTCTCAAACTCAAAACCGAGTGATTCAAAATGATTTTGGAAGCTAAGAGATAGATCTTCAAACTCCATGAAGAGATCTCAACCCAGAAATGCCAGGATCCTATTTAAAAAGTCATTGCAAGTCTGCCAATTTCTCAAGCCTAAAAATTGACAGTTTTGATGATTGGAATCTAATAAATTTCACCCCCTTCGTGCATGTATCAGCTTCGATGTTGGCTAGTCTCGAGATAATATGCCTTTTGTCTCAGGATAAAGTTCCTTTCAAGCATTTTTAGCTTTGATGTTGGTCTGTCTCGAGACATACATGCTTGTGTCTCAAGATAAGACCGTGAACCTTAAAAAAATGTGGCTTAAAAACATTTTAAAGGACTTAGGGTTTCTCAAAAACTTTTGTAAAAAGTTTAAACCATTTAGAAACTTTTTTTTTTGAGTTTGTAATACTTGAAAATATATTTGGATAAGATTGAAATAATTTATACAAATTTGATTAAGGAATTTTATAATTAAGTTTGTTATATCAAAATAATTGAAAATCAAAGCTAACATAATTATAATTAACTTTCTAAGTTATCATTTATTAACTTCAACATATACAAATACAATTCCACTGTTAGTATCACAAATTTTGGTTATAATTTGCAACCATTATTTTCTTCAACCAGTCATGAATAAATTTGTTTTCTTTATAGTGTTTGTTTTATTTTTCTTTGTTTTCATCTCATCATCTAATGGTGATAGTGATTTAGTGTTTTAAAATTATATTCAAATCAATCTTAATTGTGTTACTGGACTAGAAAGTATTGTCTTTGATTACAAAGATGAAGGTTCATATATCAGTATATTCGACAGAAGAATATTAAAATGGAATAGGCCGAAATTTGGTTGGCCCGAATTTATTATTCCTTCACCATTTAGTATTAGAATTGAGTGATCCAAATTCTTATTTAAATAAAATACAGTGGTAAAATAAAATAAATTTAAAATCTATATAGAACTGTACTTCTTTTATTTTATTTTAGAATAAAATTTTTTAAACCTTATTAAATTTCATCTATTTGATATTGATAGAATAAGGTGTTTCAATTTTACTACACTCCTATTAGAATATGGTTTTACAAGCCTATAAATAGACATAGTCTACTCCTCTTGTAATCATTCGAATTTCGACATAGTGAATTATCTTCTCCTCTACTCGTGGTTTTTTCCCGAAAGGGTTTCCACATAAAAATCTAGTGTTCTTTATTTTTCTTTCTTTTTTTCTTTGCGATACGTTGTCATTATCGACATTCTATTTTGTCACAAATTGGTATCAGAGCTTCCAAGTTGTTCATCTCGATTACGGAATGGCGTCTTTGAAGTATAAAATTTCACTGTTGGATCACAACACCATATTTGCGTTGTGGCAGATAAATATACTGGTAGTTCTTGCATAGATGGATCTAGAGGATGCCCTACTAAGGAGAGATAAGATGCCTTCGACATTGACGGAGGAAGAGAAGAAGCGTAAGGATCGAAAGACATTAACACCGTTACATCTGCATTTGTCTAAGGAAATTTTACAGGATGTGATGAAGGAGAATACTACCGCTGCATTATGAAAGAAGCTAGAACAAATATGTATGTCGAAAACTCTAACTAGCAAATTACATATGAAGCAACGTCTTTATGCTCATTGTTTGGAGAAAGGTGTGTTTGTGCGCAAACATTTAATAGTGTTTAAAGAAATTCTCTCAAACTTGGAGGTTATGGAGGTTCAATATGATAAGAAAGATCTAGGGTTGATTCTATTTTGTTTGCTCCCCTGTCTTATTCAACCTTTAAAAACACGATTTTATATAGTCGCGAGTCTCTCACAGTTGATGAGGTTTTTGATTCTTTGACCTCATATAATAAGATGAAGCATCTTGTGGTTAAACTCGACTCTCAATGAGAGGGTCTTATTGTTTATAGGAGACAAGATCAGAATGTTGATGATCGTAGAAGGACATAGGAGCGAAATCCTCGCAATAAATCTAAGGGTATATCAAGGTCTTCAAACAGAGGTAAAACTTGTAACTTCTACAAGAAGAAATGATACATTAAATCTGAGTGCTATAAATTGCAGAATAAGATCAAAAGAGAGGCTACGAATCAAAAGGGTAAATAACTAGAAAAATCTAGTGAAGCTAATGTTGTAGAAGACTACAGCGATGATGAACTTCTAGTTACTTCTGTCAACAATTCTAAAGTGAGCGATGAGTGGATCCTTGATTTGGGCTGCACCTTCCATATGAGTCCCAATCAAGATTGGTTCATAACTTAGGAAACAGTGTCTGAAGGTGTTGTTTTGATGAGAAATAATACTTTGTGTAAAATCACAGGTGTTGGAACGATTAAAGTTAATATATTTGACGAAGTTGTCAGAACACTTAGTGACGTGTGACATGTTTCAGAATTGAAAAGAAATTTAATTTCGTTGAGTACTCTTGATTCGAAAGGGTACAAATACACAACTGAAAGTGAGGTTTGAAGATTTTTAAAGGTTCTCTCGTTGTGATGAAAAGGCAGAGAAAGAACGCCAAGTTATATGTTTTGCAGGGTTCTATTGTAATTGGTGATGCAGTTGTCACTTCCTCTTTCTTGTCAGATGATGATATTACTAAACTTTGGCATATGCACCTAAGGCATATGAGTGATAATAGTATGGCAGAATTGAACAAAATAGGACTTCTTGATGGGTAAGGAATTTGCAAACTGAAGTTCTGTGAGCACTGCGTTTTTGGGAAGCAAAAGAGAGTTCGATTCACCAGAAGAATCCATAACATGAAGGAAATATTGGAGTATATTCATTCTAATCTGTAGGGGCCATCCAGAGTGCCTTCGAGAGATGGAGCTAATTAAATGCTAACTTTTGTTGATGATTTTTCTAGAAAATTTTGGGCGTTCTTCTTAAAGTAGAAAAGTGATGTGTTTTCCGCATTTAAGTCTTGGAAAACTATGATTGAAAAACAGAGTGGAAAATAAATACAACACCTCCGTACAGACAATGACTTAAATTCTGTTCTAATGAGTTTAATGAACTACGCAAGTCAGAAGGGATTGTGAGACACTTAACAGTTCGTCATACTCCACAACAAAACGGCATTGCAGAATGAATGAACAGAACGATAATGGAGAAAGTTCGATGCATGTTATCGAATGCTAACTTACCGAAGTTGTTTTGGGCCGAAGCAACCTTTACTGCATGTTTTTTGGTCAACCAATCTCCATCCATTACCACTGAAAAAAAAAACTCCACAAAAGGTATGTTCTGGTAATCCTACTAATTATTTTGATTTAAAGATCTTTAGGTGTCCTGCATATGCTCATGTTGATAATGGAAAATTGGAACCGAGATCCATTAAATGTGTTTTTATTGGTTATAAAGATGGTGTAAAAGGGTATAAGTTATGGTGTCCTGAAAATAGAAAAGTTGTGATTAGTAGATATGTTATTTTTTATGAAACTGTTATGCTACTTAACTTATCTATTAAATAATCTTCCAATAAAGAACATCAAAAGTAGGTGGAGCATCAAATTAATCCAGAACCTACAACAGAGTCGACTCCTTAAGCCAGTACAAAAATTCAGAATAAAATTATTTTTTCACCTCAATACTCTATCTCCAAAAACAGAACTAGAACAAAAATTAAACCTCCAAATAAGTATGCTGAGGCTAATTTAGCTGCTTATGCTTTAAATGTGGCTGAAGATATAGATGGAAATCAAGAGCCATCTAATTATTCTGAGGCGGTTAGCTGTTAAGACTTAAAAAAGTGGACGTTTGTTATGCAAGAGGAGATGGAATCACTCCACAAAAACAGAACATGGAATCTTGTGAAACTTCCTAAAGTTAAAAAGATTGCTCATTGTAAATGGGTGTTTAAAAAGAAAGAAAGACTCTAGGAGTTAAAGAACCCAGATATAAAGCAATACTTGTTGCAAAAGGTTACAGTCAAATTCTAGGTGTGGACTTCACAGATGTGTTCCCTAATTGTGAAGCATAGTTTGATTTAAGCTTTGCTCGATATTGTGGCCATTCTTAATTTGGAGTTTGAGTAGTTAGATGTAAAAATTGTATTTTTGAATGGAGAACTTGAGGAGGATATTTACAAGCAACAACTAGAGGGTTTTACAGTCTCAGAAAAAGAAGACTATGTTTACTTGCTAAAAAAGTCCCTTTTACGGTTTGAAATAGTTACCAAGACAATGGTACAAGAGGTTTGATTCCTTTATGACTTCTCATGATTTCAAAATAAGTAGCTTTGACAATTGTGTTTACTTTAAGAAAAACTGTGATGGTTCTGTTGTGTATCTACTCCTTTATGTTGATGACATGTTGATACCAGCGAAAGATAAAAGAGAGATAAGAAAGGTCAAAACTCAACTAAGTGAAGAATTTAAGATGAAAGATATGAGACCAAAAAAGAAAATACTTGGTATAGAGATTCTCAGAGATAGAAAAGTAAGTAAATTATACTTAAGTTAGAATAGGTACATTGAGAAAGTTCTTTGCAGGTTCAATATGCAGAGTGGTAAACCTGTTAATACCCCTTTAGCAGCTCATTTCAAACTTTCATCAATTCTGTCTCCACAATCAGATGATGAGATTGAGTACATGTCACATGTTCCATATTCTAGTGCAGTGGGATCTCTCATGTATGCTATGGTTTGTTCACGCCCAGATTTATATGCAGTCAGTGCAGTTAGCAGATACATGGCGAATCCCGGTAAAGAACACTAGAAATCAGTTCAGTAGATTTTAAGATACTTGCGTGATACTACTGATGTTTGCTTACAATTTGGAAGAACTAGAGATGGAGTCATTGGGTAGGTTGATGTTGATTTTACTAGATACCTTGATAGAAGAAGATCTCTCACAGGTTATATCTTTACAATCAGAGGTTGTACAATCAGTTGGAAAGCCACTTTGCAAACTACAATTGCTTTATCTACCATTGAAGCTGAGTACATGGCGATTACTGAGGCTTGTAAAGAAGCCATTTGGTTGAAGAGCCTCTTTAGTGAACTTAATAAAGACTTTCAAATCAGTACAGTATTTTGTGACAGTCAAAGTGTCATCTTCTTTACAAAAGATCAAATGTTTCATGAAAGAACAAAGCACATTGATGTTCGGTATCATTTTGTTTATGATATTATTGCTCATGGTGATATTGTTGTGCGAAAAATTAGTACTCATGGAAATCCTACAGATATGATGACGAAAGCACTTCCTATAACCAAGTTTGAGTGTTGCTTAGACTTGGTTGGTGTTTATTGTTGAAGTTAAACCCTTAAGGTGTTTTATGGAAGAGGTGGAGAACTTGTTCGTTGAAAGTTCGCGATGAAGAACTTGTTCATTGAGAATTTACGTCAATGTGGAGATTGTTAAAATTGAGTGACTCGAATCCTTATTTAAATAAAATACAGTGGTAAAATAAAATAAAAGTAAAATTCATATAGAACTACACTTCTTTTATTTTATTTTAGAATAAGGTTTTTTAAACCTTATTAAACCCCATCTATTTGATATTGATTAGAATTAGTTGTTTCAATCTTAATACACTCCTATTAGAATATGGTTTTACAAGGTAAAAATAGACATAGTCTACTCCTCTTGTAATCATTCGAATTTTGACATAGTGAATTATCTTCTCCTCTGCCCGTGGTTTTTTCCTGAAAAGGTTTCCACGTAAAAATCTGTGTGTTCTTTTTTTTTTCTTTTTTTTCTTTGTGATACGTTTCCATTATCGATATGCTATTTTGTCACATTTAGGTATATTCATACATTATTCGTTTTTATCTATTTTTCATCAAAAGGTTTTTAATTTTTTATTCTTTGTTGGACAAGAGAAAGGAAATTGTGTGATGACATAAGAGATTCAAACCTTGAACCTATGGTGCCCCAAACCCAGCTGAGATGGTCCAACTTGAATTTTGAACATCACATGAACCACCGAAGAGACTCTCCATTAAAACCCCCCACAAAGCACACTAACAACCAAACACACATCATACAATTATTCATGGAATATTTGATAACCTAAAGTCATGCTTCCGTTGCGCTACTTTAATCATCAAGTCATCAACATAATTTGTAAATTAAGTTTTTAACAAGCAAATATTTTAAATGCTTCAATTGAACATTTATGCAGGTGATAGGGTGTCGATACCATTTTTGTGAAAACAAAACAGATGTCGACTTAAAAATATGAATTGGAGTCGCCACCGATCTTTTTTAGGGTGCGATCGGCCACCTCAAAAAGGGGTTATTTTTGATAAACTATTGATTTATTAAAACAACGATTTTGGTCTGCATACCAGAAAAAAAATAGGTTCGGGAGTCAGTTACGCACGGGGAAGGATTATCACCCCCGATACGCCCAAAAACTGGTACCTTGTTGATTAATTAATGTCTTTAAAGCCGATAATTCGGGAAATCGAAAGAATTTAAAATACGATCCTTATTTGATTTTAAAATCATTTGAGAATGGGTTGAAAACGTGTATAAACCAGAGGCTGGTTTGCTTTGAGGTGAAACATCGTATCCAATACGTTAGGGTACAGCATTTCGACCTTTGAGGCTAAACTAGCCTTTTATTCAAAAATTTGGGTATTTATTATCGAAAGGATATTTGAATACTTGGGGATAAACGAAGGGGATCGAAACCCAATACGTTAGGGCACAATTTCTCGAATTCCTAAGTACCGAACATTGCCTCGGTTTCAGAAAATCTTATCTCGAGATAACAAAGTATCACATCCAATGCATTAGGACGCGATATCTCGAATTCTCGAGAATAATGTTTTTTTTTTATTGAAAAGTTATATATTTATTTTGATAGGCTATTCGGTTACTTAGATTTAAATGAAAAATCACAACCCAATACGTTAGGGTACGATTCCCGAGTATCTAAATACAAAAAAAATCGCCTTTATAAGAAGCGTTTTTTATACGTCGGGTAATAGGTAATTTGTAAAACGCGTGATGAAATGACAATAGGGGCATAGATAACAGAATGAAATGTAGCAAAGAAGTATAAATAAGAGTAACGATAGTATGCAAAGATAATATATAAGCTTTTTGTTCAAATTTCGTGTTTTGAGAAGGATATTTGAGTATTTAGAATTAAACGAGAAAACCGAAGCCCAATACGTTAGGGCACGGTGCTCGAATCTCTAAACATCGAAACATTGCCTTGTTTATTAACAAGATATAAAAATTGGTAGAATTTTGCATATATTTGAAAATAATGATAAATGAAAAGGAACACAATAGGAATAGTAATATATTAATAAAAAATAAAAAAAATTATAATAAGTGCGTGAAAATATGTTAGTTAGGATATAATAATATAATAATGCGATAATGTTAAAAAATTAGTAATGTAATAGTTTAGATAATATTAAAAAATAACAATAAATACACATGATAGTATTAAAACATACATATATATATATATATACAACGTATAAGTATTAAAACCGATAATAATAAAAATAACTACTAACAATATTAATAATGAAAACAGTAATGCTAATGTTAAAAATAAATCTAATAGTAATAGAATTGATATAATATATATATATATATATATATAATAAGGTATTTGAAATATAATATAATATAGTTTTAGAAATAGTAGGGGTATTTATAGTATATAAGTATTTTATAATATTTAAAAAGAATATGGTAATATGTATATACATAATTTTTTGAGCAAAAAGAATAATAATATTAACATTAATAGTGATAGGTTGATAATAATAATAATAATAATAATAATAATAATAATAAAGATAAATAATAATAATAAATAATAATAATGATAATAATAAAAACGAGGATTAAAATTAAACAATTGAAAGAAATAGCAAAAAAGGACGAAATTGGAATAAAAATCAAAGTTTGGGGCAAATTTGAAACAAAAACTGAGGGAGGAGGGCTTATGCGAACACGGGGGAAACGTACGGGGGCCCGGAGAGAAAATTTCTCGCGCGTTTGAAACAGTGCGTATTGGGACGGACTAAATTGCCAAACATGATAAAATTCTGGGGCCAATTTACAATTTTCAGGAACTTAATTGCAAAACTATGAAAAAGCGGAAGGACTGATTCGGAAAATACCCCCATGACGTCATAGCACGCGGATCTCTTGCGAGTACGGGTCGGATATCGGGTCGGGTCGGAATTAGCATATAAGCTGAATTTTTTTTATTTCTGCTCATTTGTGCGGGGGAGAAGAAAAAAAAAGAAAAAAGAAAGGAGAGAGCGGAGAGGGAAGGAAGAGAGGGGGGAGCTCCGGGCTCCGGTCGTCGGATCGGTCGACGTCCGGTCACTGGCCGGTGATCGGACCACCGTGCGCCGCCGTTCGCCGCCGTTCCGGCCACCGGGTAAAAATTTCTATTTTTTTTTGTTTTAATTTATACTTTATTCTTATTATATTTTAGTTATTATATTATTTTAAATATGTAAATAAATGTATATTTATATTAACAGATTCGTAAGAAAGAAAAAAATGAAACGTAAGTACCTTTCCCTCCGATTTGATTCTGCTATTTCTCGTTTTTGATATTTTGGGTTATAAACGCTTGTGTTCTTAATTGATTTTGTATTGCTTCCCTCGCTGTTTTGTTCGGAGTGTTTATGCTTGAGAAATATTGTTTTTTTTGTATTACAAAAGAAATCCCCCCTTTTACAAATATTCTCCATTCGGCTTTATAGCCGATTGCAAGTGGTTGTCTCTGTTTCCTTTTCTTTTGCAGGGTATGGGCGCATTGAGCGATCGATGGAACGTGTAGCAGTTGACAGAGAGCAGAGGATGAGTGTCGGGGTGACGATGAAGCAGGTGACCTTGGCAGAGAGCAGGTGAAGGGTTGGTGCGGCGCCGATTAGGGTTAGGCATTAGGGTTTTCTGCTTTCATGTTTTCTGTTTTGGGCTAATCAGTTAAGGGGTTTGGGCTTGGGTCATATGTAACGGGTTTTGGAAATAGGTGGTTGATATTTAGGGTTTGGGTTAGTATTTGGGGGTTTGAATTGTAAAGGGCCAAAATTGGCCTCTGACATAGGGTATTTAAAATGTTATATTTGAAAGGATTTTAGAAACCGTTTTATTTAAAAACAAATGATTAGATCTAAATCATAATGTAGTAAAATGTTGAAAAACACCATTTCATAAGGTTGAAAATAGTATATTAGAGTGATATGTATAAATCTTGTTTAGAAAGATCCATTAAAACATCATGTATCTCTTCATAAAATCATCATCATTTAATTAGTTAACAGGTCACCTGCTGTTTATGTAATTTGTCCAATTTTATATTTTATGCATACTAAACTCATGATTAATTTCCAAATCACACACAAAACATATAAGACTTGCCTTAATAACCAATGACTCTTCAACCTGCACTTACAAGTTAGTCAAACAATTACTCATACTGTTCATCAAGCATTCGTAATCTACCATTCAATCATCCATCTGAAACAGTGGTAAAAACTCCAAATCAAACCAATTAAAGAGTCCACAATGTCAAATTATAAACCATTAACAGTTCAAAGTTTAAAACTCTCTAGATTAGTCCCACATTGCCTTCCTTATTAAGTTGGAAAGAAATCAAACACACTTAAGGTAAATTGCCTTGCTATGGATCACTTGGTGGCTCACTTTTCCTCCTCATTTTAGCTATATCCTGGCATTGTTAAACATAAGATAGTGTGAGCTTTTTCAAGCTCAGTGAGTGCTCAAAGATTGCCACAAATAGTCACAATATCCAAAGTTAAAAGAAAGCATACAATCACAATTAATCATGGTAAGCAATCAAGCACAACTCGTAGCGTTCTCATTGATATGTTGGCACAATGTGATCATGAAGCATATATACAAAATATATTACATTGGATAATCAAATTTCCAAATACGACCAATATAATGTGTAGCATAAAGCTATCACCCATCAAACACAACCAATTTACCCTCCAAACACAACCAAACATACCCTCCAACACAACCAAATATACCCTCCAAACACATCCACTTAAACATGTATACTTACTGTTTTATACACGCTTTCACATGTCAGACAACTCATGTTCATATCACATATTCTAGTCTCATATCATGCACTTACAAGTGCTCACATTATGCTTAAATCGTCACAACATATAGATCCCATATAGTGTACATAAAATCAACAAGACTCATATCATATTCAATCATAAACACAATATTCTCATTGTCATCTCAATATACATCACATAACATATCACATTTAAGTATCACTTGCAAATCATCATTAGTTTAAGTAGAAACACTTGCTCATGGAACTTAGTATAGGTGATTATGCTATCTAAGCTCCCTTTTAACACTTTGATTTGTGCATAATTATAGCACAACAAACCGCTCACCTTGCAACATTGACTTTAATGGCAAAAATTCAAATAAGCCTTTGTTTGCTTTTGTCCTTGCTTGTAGAACCTCCCAATGAGTCTGGCAATTTGCATTCATAATAAATACATTACAAACACATTTAAATCATATAAAAAATGCAAACCACAACTCATCTATCATACTTACCGAAACTAGTTAGTTTTGCCGAAAATGCTATATCACCACTCAAATCTAGTTTCTAAACCCTAATTTCGATTCTAAAAATCCTAAATATCATCTAATTACATATATAAACCATCAATTTTACCCAATTACACCAATCTAATTTTTCCAGAAAAATCAAGCTTATGTGATCTTTTAAAAGGGAAAAATGTTCAATTTGCTTAAATTCATTAAGGATTTGTTAAATTAAGATAAAATGGCTTTTAATTAGATAAAAATAAATTAAAAGTCACTTTAAAACCAAATCTTAGCCAAGGAATACGAGATCTACCATTTTCAAGTCAAAAATCAACTTAAAATCAAGTGATATATTAAGATCTTGATTAAATCATTTAAATCTCAAATTGAAATAACAACTCACTTAGTTTAATCATAAAAAGTAAGAAACTCACCTCAATTTTGTAAAATCGACGACTTATGGAGCTAATTCGAGTTTTGAGTATTCTTCAAAATTAAAGAGAGATTTTGTGTTTGGAGAGCTTGAAAATCAAAGAGGATGAACTAATTTCAAAAGAAAAACTTTGATTTGGTGTTTGGCAAATTTTTGAAGAAGATGAAGAATGAGGGAAGGAGACGTGGGGGTTGTTAAATAGACAACCCTTTTTTTAAAAAACTGGATCATTACCCATTTAACTACCTCCAGTTTTTTTTCTTTTTCCAAATTGGTCCTTAATTTTTAGTTAAAGCTAATTTTAAAATTATTTTCAAATCAATCTCGTTTTTAAAATCCGTTTTAACCAAATTAATTCCCAAACAATCAATTTTAATTTCTAACCTAAAATTATTAATTCTGTTTATTTAATATTTTATTTAATTAATTCCTAATTATCTTAATTATCTAGCCCGATTACAATTTTTGATTCAGTAACCCTCGATTTACTATCTCGACTCTAATAACCTGATTTTTGGGATGTGACAGAACTAATATGCGGAAGACCATTGAGTTTGAAGTTCAATACTCAAACATGCCATCATATACCTATTTTAGCCTTTAGTTGTTGAACCAAATGGTTGTATAACTATACCACTAGTTATTTCAATTGAAGGAGTGCCGTTCAAATCTATAAGTGGCTTAGATATTTATACAATAATTGAAATGGTTTATTTCACTGATAGGAGCATTGGTTTTCAAAGAATTTTGTTTTTTTACTTTTTTGTCCTTAATAATTTCTTCTATTTAGGTGAATTTATATATTCGTATTTATATAGAGATAATATATATTCATACTAATATAGAGAGATTTTTATATCAAAAGAATTATTTATTTTTTAATTAGGTAGGAATGTTGATTTTCTGATAAGCTTTGGTGATAGAACTAGTCGGCTGTTGAAATATAATCCTCATTCAAGAGAAAATCGATATTATACGATGGTTTAGCTTTTCCTAATGGAATTGTTTTGAATGCAAACAATTCGTTTATTCTAGGAATCAATAAAAAAAATGAATTTTAAAGTTTAGTATGCACTATCTAAAAGTAGCTCTCAAAGTATTTGTTGAATTGCCTAGGGTTCCAAATAATATAAAGAGGAATAAAAATGATGAATTTTGAGTAGCCTTAAACAATGGAAGATTGGGAACAATTGAAACAGTGCTCCGAATCCAATCAAAATGAAGTTTAATGAAGGAGTTAATATTTTAAAAATTTTGGATGAAAAAGATGTACTGACCTTCAACTCGATAAATGAAGATGAAGAATATGAGGAAAATTATATATGAGATCATATATAAGCATTTTAAATCCCTAATTGAAGTTTTTTATTTTAGAACTTTTTAATTATTCTTATTTGTTTTTTATTTTAAATTTATTATATTTAAAGTTTCAAATTTTAATTTCAAGAAACTTTGTTTTAAAATTTTAGTAACCATTTTTTATCCGGAGTAGTCTGGTCCAAATTGATGTAGATAGTCTCCTTTTGAAACCAGCTTTGTAATCCAATTCTGGAAATTTGTTCGGATTCTTTGCTACTTCATTTTGGATTTTAATCTTGATTTAATTAAATCTGTTTCATGCTTATATATATATATATATATTTAAAAAATATATAATTTATATGTATTTTTTAAGTATCATATTTTTTTCACATAGTATCATAAATTTTTAAGTATTTTTTTCAATTTCATATATATATTTAAAATATATATATGTATTGTTTAAATTTATAATATTTTTTGAATTTTTTATTATTGAGATAAAATTGACACAATACATAAACATTAAAGATTAATTTGTTTAAAATTAGGACCAAATTGACATAGTATACAATTAGAACACTAAATTTATCATTATATCAATTAAAAAAGCTCAAACCATCCTTTCTTTGGTCATTCAATGGTTAGATAACCAAAACACACAATCTCCAATAGTTGGGTGGCTAAATTGTAATTTTTCATAATTGGATGATCAAAGTTGAGTAACCAATGATGAAATTTATCCAATTTTTTAAAGGTTGAAACTACAATTACAATAAGACAAGAGCATGTAATATGGATATTTCTTTCACAATCATGAAATTGTTTTATTAATAAAAATTGCGCCAAGGCGCCCACAAAGAACACCCGAAAAACAAAAATACATAGGCATTAGAGTTGGTGATGCATAGCAACCATCAATGTTTTGGCTAATTCCGTAGTGCAAGGCAGCTTTAAAATGACACCATTGAAGGCTTTCCCGAGCTTAAAAATGAAATCAATACTATATGATTTATTTTTCAGATATGATCGCCCTCCAAATATATGAAAACGATTAAAATACAAAACATGATCCCACGCGTCGTCATACCATATGACACCTTAAAAGTGGACTGGAAACAACATTGCTACTATTTGCTACAATCAAAAGAGGCATATTTTATACCAATTTGTTAGCTCAAACTTCCAAGTACTGAATCTAACATCCTTAAGCTCGTAGGGGCGATGGCGGCTATTCTACAATACCCCTTCTTATAAACTTAAACCTGCTGCAGTATATAACAAGAATAGGGAAATAAGGGCAGAATTTACAAGGAATGCATGTCCTATGCTGCACTAAGATTCCGGTTGCTCAGATTTTAAAGCTGCACCTGGTGAGGATGCCAATGTGTGGCTCCCGCTCTGAAGGTAAAGGCTATTTGCAACCATGGAATCACTAACCAAGCCACCCTCAAGATCATCAAACTTGAGTTTAATTCTGATATTCCGAGTACTAAAAACAGCAAAGCAAATGGCAGCATCATTAATGTAGTACACGGTAAGAATTTCCATACTTGAAAATAAAAAAAGAAAATACCTGTTCAACTGATTGTTGATGGCGGTTAGGTCTTTCGAAGGACTCTGAAAGGCATGGGTACTCTCTCCGACACAAGCATAGTAGCTTCTCGCGCTATGCGAGATTAGAGCATCCATCTGTAGATGAAAACAAATTTAAGAAACAGGATCGACTTTCTTTTTACAACATTCATAAAAACTTAAATATTTGCAAATTAAAAGATCTTTTTCTTTCAATTCCTTTTTTCTGTATAGGCCCTTTTAAGAGTGCTTGCATTTTTAAACAAACAGTTGAGCAGTTATCAAATACACTCTTTCCATTTTGTTTCTGGTTTTCTAGCAAATCGAAATTTGACCACTCTATGAAGAACCAAAAAATATATATAATAAGAACCTTGGATGCTCGCAATGGGGACACGTATACATTGTGCTTTGCAGATACTTTCACTGGGGACATATCAGGGAGACTCGGAAAAGAGGCAACTTTAGGTGATCCAGGGCATGGACCTAACTAGTCAATGAAGTGAGAAGCAAATTAGAATGGTTTGCATAAGCAGCAAGGACAGAATATTACATTAACACCCCCACCCCAAATAATGGAAAAAATTGAAAGGTTTACCATCATTACTATTGTTGGATTCAGGAACCTGGGCTGTTCTTGTAGTCGTTCTGGAAAGATCAAGTTCTTCAAGCAAATGTTTTATGGCAGGAATGAATTTTGTATTGTAAAATGCGACAATACCAACATGATCCTGCCTGGTTCTCTGTTTTCAGATCATTAAAATGGTTAAAAACTCACTTGAAAGCAAGCACCATAGAAAATAGAGATGAGATATTATACTCCGTTCTGTTGTGTTGATGATCTGTCAACAAATACACTGCAGTAAACTTCGGGTCTACCTTGCAGTTGCTTCCTATAGTTGCTAGTAATTTCTTTAAAAGGTAGTTCCAACTGAGAAAGCTGCAGGCCATTCATTCAGAAAGTAAGGGTAAAAAGTGCAGATAAATTTAACAACGCCAGCATCTAAAAGATATCATAAGAACTGACCTTTGCAACTACATAGAGACAACAAAGGATGATCTGGTCAATATGATGGTTAAAAAACAGAGAAGTCCGCTGGCTAAGTATTTGTTGAAAAAGAAAATATACACTCTCCCTAATCTCTTGAGACAGTTGTAGCCTCTCAACCATACCATTAATCCTGACAGCAGCCAATTTATTAATCTAGGCAATGCAAAAGCAACTGAAATGTTAGTGACGGAGCAGAGTGATAACTGAATCTAAATCAATAGAAAAAGTTGGTGCACATTGGCAATCTGGCACCAAAATATATCAAGGGATATTTACATTTGCAATGAGTGCTAATAAGCCAACTTTTTGTGACGATACACGCAACCATAAGGCACACCATAGTGATGCAGGATTTAAACAAATAGATGAAACTTGAAAGCCTAATTCATCTATATTTTGATACCTTACTAAAGAATATATTAATTCCTGTTTCAGCACATGTTTCTCCTCCACCAACAGGGCTAGGACGTGTTGGACTGCAAAACAAGTTCCCGAAAATAAAATCCATAAGCAAGTGCTAATAGTGTAGGTTTTCTACTTCCCTTTGAACTTGCACCGAACAAGATACCTGGCAAACACAGATTGCAAAGGAGCCTTCCGAAGGTTGCTGAAAGCTAATAGACGGTCCTTCACCGGTGATGTAAAAGAATTCCGTTCAACCAATACACTCCTGTAGTCAGTGCATAGTCTCTTCGGAGACCTGACATCCCCATTTTGACCTGAAAAAGGAACATGACCATGTAAATTAAGTTCAGGATAGAGTCGAGTTTAACACTTTCAAGTGGGAATAACTGTAATTCAATCCTATAACACAAGCTACTACAGTAGGCAAGCAAATGGGCACCAGTTACAAAGTATTCAATATCTGAATGTAACGAGTGGTAAAGCTAAGCTACTAATGATTCATACCTAAGATCAAGCTACCAAAATTACTTGGTGATGTTTCATGCTTCTGCAAAGAAGGCACCGTTGGAATACCTCCGGAAAAGTTTATACGCATTGCAATTGCATCCAAAGATGGCATTGGTTCTGCCAATAAGCCAAGACGATTTATTTCAGAAGAGAGTGCAGGCCTTGCAACTATCAAGGTATTGTACAATGAGGAGCCTTTATCCCACACCATGCTTTCCAAAAGCCTCTCCTCCAGAGAGTTTAGATCCCGCTTCAGTTCTCTTGGTAAAGACTTTTCATGTCTAATGAAACTTTCTATCACCTTGCTTAGATCAAAGGCCGTAATACCAGTTCTGCCTAGAACTGTAGGAAACAGCATTGTAGCAGTCTTATGTGTTGCTAACACTAGTTCAGCAGAACAAGCAAGCATACATCTGTGAAATCTCTCATTAGTTAACAAAGAGGTCAAGTTAGGTGCACGTAATATTTGAGCCTCTGCTGTACACATAGCTTCCAGAACCCTATAGTATAACTTAAGTGCTTCCAGTCTTCGTTGTTCCATCCATGTATTATCCATTAGGTTTGCACTTCGAAGGCTTCCAGTTAGACTACAATCATAACTACAGGGAAATATGGCCTCCAATATTATATGAGCCCTACATATCACATCATTGGTAACATCTTTATCACAGGATGATAAAAAATGCTGTAACTCTGCTGAAGGTCTTGAAGGAAGCGGACAAATAAAAGTACGAAGCCACTTTGCAGTTGTCATTGCAGCGCTGACAGGTGTAGAGGCTACCTTTCCGTTAAGTGGCCCAAGGACACCATTCACATGAGATGCACGATGACAATGAGGAGACAGTGGGCTTGAGATTGTCTTTGATGGTGAAGCTATTGAATCAAACTTCCTCTACTCAACAAATAAAAACCTTAGATAAAGTGACTGCACCATAAAGCATATAAACCGAACAAGGGATAACATGCTTTCACAAATATGAAACGCACCTTAATGCCAGAAATATTCACATCCTCTCCAGACAAGCTCCCAAAACCAAGTAAACTATCTTCTTCGTTTATGAACAGCCTCTCGTCCAGATCACCTCTATTACGAGTTGCATCATCATAATCATTTTCTAAAATACTCAAATTGGATAAAAAAGATTGTTCCTCCAGTAAACCTTCAAAATAGACCAAGCCATCTGGCATTAAAGAAGATCAGATAATTAGAAGCATAAGCAAATGAAAGCATGCTGTCCAAAATACATCCATGACTTTTGTAATAAACCTGTATCAATATGTCCCAGTGTTTCAGTTTTGCACTCGGATGCTGGACATGGCTTTTTTTTCAATATATCTTCCATTAACTTATTGGTCATCTTCAGTGTTCTCCTCAAATCAGCTTCTGAAGCATCATACATGTTGCAAAGTGATGCAAGCAAGTCGACACCTTTTTCACCTTTCTTAACTAAAAGATCAAACAACAAAGAAATCACAATAGGTACGACAAATTTACCTCCAGCAGGAAAAGAAAATAGAAATATGTAAAAGGAAAAGGACCAAACACCATGCAGAATACGGGCCAAAAGGAACACCCGTGAAGAAAAAAAAAATGCCTTCTTCAGCAATAAGAAGGATAGATCTAAAATTTTAACTGCCACAAAAAGGCGGATAATTACCAAAGCGTGGAGAGTCATTGATCTTGAAGTTTCTGTAGCAAATAGGAACATGTAAAATCAGAATAGCCTGCAAGAAATCACAAAAAAAAAAAAAAAAAAGGTAAGAAGAAACAATTAACCTCCATAATTGCTACATGCTATGGTAAATGTCTAACAGCATATTAGAGTTGAATCCTTTGAAGCACACTTAAATGTAGTTTTCAGCCTTTGCTTTCCGTCTTTTTAATAACTACTAGTTAGATTGGGATGAAAACAGACATGCAATACGCAG
The DNA here is from genome assembly GCA_020496765.1 of Gossypium stocksii. NCBI lineage: Eukaryota > Viridiplantae > Streptophyta > Magnoliopsida > Malvales > Malvaceae > Gossypium > Gossypium stocksii. Next base: position 42,199,196 of record CM035628.1, on the reverse strand, counting down.
TGCAACATGATATGAATGCAGTGACACATGAATTTTTAGGACATGATATTATAGGGCAATAAAAACATTTTTACACAATAACACACAAAAGAATGTCTCCAGCACTTAGACATTCCACTAACAGAAGTGTCCGTGCTACACAGATTTGTAATATTATAATAAGAACAACACGTTCCTTTAGAAGAAAAGGATGGCATGTTATTACTTAGGAAAACCAGGTCTGCCTTCCTATGATCAACTATTAAGAAAGACGCAGAAGTTGGAAAAAAAAAACAAAAAACAAAAAGCCACAGAAAAGTGTAACTGACCAGTACAGAAACAAAACCATTTGCGCAAGTCACTAGGTCTGCAAAACGGCTGAATGCATGTACACGGAGTGCCAAAAACAGTAACCACCCAAAACGATGGTACTTCGACAAATAATCAGGAGCACCAGTAGCACTTTCCTGTTTTCCAATATTTGCATCACTTGACAAGAAGAGTTCCCGAAATGCACGCTTGTATGACCTTTTGTACCGTTAAATAGAAAGAAGCACATATTATTTACTTTACAAAATGGAAAGCTATACAAAGTACCCAGAAAATCAGGATTTGAGGATATAGTTGCTCAGAGAAAAATAACATCATATACAGTACAAATTCCATGTAATATATGATTGAAATATAAAACAGCAATCTGTCTAAATGAGAATGCCATACGCATATCAGGATCATAAATTTGACCCTGTTATCTATCTGACAAGATTGCAATCAAACCAGGCCATAAATACGCTGCATAACCAGCAGTTGGCTTGAATAGGATGTGTCTCTGGTGTGAGTATGGTGCCTGCATGTATGCATGTATGTGTTGAATGAATTTTAATTTGCAAACATCTTTGATATGCCCATCTTGTACATTGCACCACCTCCCACTGTGTGGGTAATAAACACTTAACGAAAACACCAACATATACACCTGTTCTTGTCAATTTCAAAGGTTCAAAGCAATATAAGGAAGCACACTGCAGAATCTACACAATTATAGAACATAAATTGATGACTGAGGCAATATATCTTTTCACCATGCATTTAAAAGTAACCCATTAACTTTAGTAAATCATAGTTATATTGAGGGAAGGAGATAAATACTAGGGCCATTACAAAGTTATACGCACAATAGCATATTCTAATCTGAACGGAATATAAAACAAAAGGGCACCTACTTGCTTATAAGGGTCAAGTGCTCAAAATTGGCCTGCATCTCCTTTGCCTAATTGATTGAAGTGTCATAAATCAATAATAAAATATGTCACACCATAAAAAAATCTTTTTTAGCAAAAAAAAAAAAGAAAAAGAAAGGAACAAATTAAACCATAAATCTATATCCTTTCACCACCTCAAGTCTACTCTCCCAATCTTCACCATACATGTTAGTCAATACAAGACCAGCTTTTACTACAAATTGAGGCAACTCTTCAAAGAAATACACAATACTGCAAGACAGGAAAAAGAAAAGGAAGCTTGGTGTCGTTAAAACAGGTGTAGATAAAAAAGAACACCCATATGTGTACAAAATTAATAGCATCATACTTTAGCTCTGTAGCTCTCAATATCTGGCATAATGTAAACCTATTTTCATCAGATTTTTGTTGTGCACTGTCTCCACCTTTTTCACTTAGGCGGTTCAGCGAATACAAGACAAATGAAAACCAAAACCGCTCTGCTTCTTCAACCTAAATCCAGAATAAACGCAACTGAGTTTAGTTAACCAGAACGCAATTACCATTTGTAATTTCATTGTAAAAAAAAGTTCAAAAATAACTACCGTCCGCTCAGCTGCTGAAACATTAGATGAAACAAGATGTTTGGTTTCTTTGAATAGCTTCATAGCTCCTGAGCAAGTTTTCTCATCCAAAGATAACCCTTTCTGCAAATCATGAAAAAACATCATTACCAAAAAAAGGGAGCATATTTGAAATAATATTACTAAAAATAACATATTACTACCTTGCACAAATCAGTGAATCTAGCTTCAAAAGCATCGCCATCCATGCTGTTGGAAGTTGAAACTAAAGGCTTAACGTCCCCCATCTCTTCGAAATAATCCTAGCAGCTGATTTCAAATTTCACAAATTTCGAAAATTAAAGATTATGATTTCTCGAAAAGTTTTATCAATAAACTCATAACCAGTATATTAAAGATTACGCTAGCCGCTAGAGTTGCTAAGCCCAAAAAAACCGCAAAAGAAATGGAAAAAAAAAAGCTATTATTACCAAAAGAAAAGTAAAATTCAGAACCAAAAAAAAAAATTCTTTTGTGCTTCTGAAAATGGAGAATTATCATTCAAGAATGCAAGGAAGCTTACAAATTCAGGGCTTGAAAATCGGTTAGGATCTTATCTACAGATCCAGTGAAGAAGAAAAACCTTTTAACGGATCGAGAACAAGAAAAAAAAAAACAGTGAGAAAGCAACAGGAAAAAATTCCTTCCTTATTTTTTTTTTATATTCTCGTTAAGAACAAGTCAAAGAACCCAAAAATCTTCCCTCTTTCTTTCTTATATGTAATTTTATCTCTCTGATTTTGGGCCTCTTTTTGGGGAAACCCTAATCAAGGAATGATCTTTTTCTCTTTAGCGCGGGAAAATTAACCAACATAACATCATGATAACATTCACATGCACATGACATGTGAGACTATCCAGTTATATTTTGACACCTCATGATGTAGGATTGGTCTTTTGGCGCCAAAATTGTTTAACGCCTCGCCGTGACGAGGTTTCCCGCTTTGCAAAGTTAGGGCAGCGGTTGGATGCTCTCCGTTACAATGATGTTTAATGGAGTAGTTTTTGGGTTGGGTTCGGCCCAGCCGTTCGTCGGTATTGCCAATTGGGCTCATTGATTTAAGACATTACTTTGAACGAAAATATTTTGGCTTAATAATAAATTTAGTCATTAACATTTACATGTTTTGTTAAAATGATCTTAATTGTGTTTTTGAGCATTTTTTGGCCATCAACCTTTATTATTTTTCTTAATTTAATTTTTCTAACAAATTTAATGAAAGTAACGTTAAAAAATTTAACGGGTATGATGTGGAATTCCATATGTGGAATTTTTTTAATGAGATGTAATTTATTACTTAGATAACCCAATAAGAGAATTACAAAATAATAAAATAAATAAATAATACATTAAATTTAAAAACAACACTTAATTTGAAGAAAATAAATATAATTATCTAAAAAAATTAACGTCGTAGAAAACTTATCAATAAATAGACGTATGAAAGATTGAAACCTTTGGACAGAAAAGAAAATTTGAAACCTTGAATTTATTCATTAAATCTATTAGAAAAAGTATATTGGAAAAAATAACAAAGGTTAATGATAAAAAAAAGGCTCAAAAATACAATTAGGGTTATTTTGACAAAACCTGCAAACGTTAGTGGCCAAATTTATCATTAAGCCAAATATTTTTGTTGAACTCTTTTGTTTATAACTTTTTTTTGTGTGTTTTTTATCTGAATTTTAAATTTTTATTCTTTATTTGTTTAAATTAAACTAGATTTTATGATGACTGAAGTAAAATATTTTATGTTAAAAATATTTTTTAAAAATTTTATTCACTGATAATATTAATAAATATGTATTTTAATACTATTGAACATGTATATGATCATTAGATTTATAGTTTTTAGTTCTTTTATTTAAGGATAATATAAAAGTATGAAAAACAAAAATTTCATCATAATAATATTAATTATAATTTAAAATAATAATTATTTATGTAATTTCATAACCAAATTGAAAGGGTGAATATTATAGATAATTTTTTCCTTCATGAATATTTAATGAATTTATTCATAGACATTAAACAAATATGTTCACAAGTAGACTTGGTAAAACAAACCGTTGAGTCGAATTTAGACAAGAATTTTTTTTTATTTCAAGCCAGCTCGATCCGGCCAAATTTAATTTAAATAATATTTTATTATTTTTTAATGGTAAAACAGAATTTAAGAACAAGATAAATCAACTGAAAACAAATCTGGACTTGAAAATTATTTTGGAACCAACCTCAATCCGATCCGGATCATGAACACATTTATTCACAAAGGAACTTGTTGATAAACTTAAATAATTTTTATTTAAATTTAATTATAAAAATATAAATTAAATTGTTTTTTAACAATAAATTCAGGCACTCACGTGCAAGAATCACGTGGCTCTCATCTTGTGGACATGTAGTGGAGGCGTAGAACTAGAACCAAGCAAACTTATCCCTTACTATCGATAGGCAAAAAAGTTAATTTAGTTGATGCCTTAAGAAGAAGAAATTCACATGGAAAAGAACAAAATTCACTTTTGGATGCACATTTGCATTCTCGCCTTTAACAAGGATCATTTGTCCTTTCACTCCTTTTCTGCGCCATGCAACTTCATCTGCTCACTTCCTCACATTTTTGCTTCTTTTTTAAACCTGTATAAATTTATTTATACATCAGTTTTAAAATATTTTTATAAATATTATTTTATAATTAAATTCATATAAAAAATATGAATATTTTTTTATAAAATGAGAAAACAATATGTACTATACCCTAAATATTAATATAATAAAAAAGCATTTTACAAATTTTACATAATTTTGAAAAACAATTATTTATTTACGATCAATGTATCATTTATATTTATTTTTCTCCTTAAATCTCTCATTATTGTTGCGCTCAACAATTATTTATAAAAATCAATTCCCTGTACCTTACCAACTACTCACCACCTTGCTTTACAAAAACTTCAAACTTTAGGAAAACCTATTTAAATCGTTCAATATTAAAATTTTTTTTACAAAATAATTAATCATTATATTATTTTAAATTGAAATATGAAATATAAAATATTTTTTTATAAATTAGTTAAATAATTAAAATTACATTTTTTTGGGATGTATAAATATTTTTATAAAAGTTACAAATTTTATATTCAATTAATTTATACTTAAAATTTATTTAATAAAATTTTAATTGAAAATATCGGTTTTTTTAGTATTTATTAAGTAAACAACAAAGATAAAATACGTTGGTAAAAATAAAATTATAATTTAATTAAAATACTTAAAAAAAGTTTTGAATTTTTTTATAAATATTTAATTTTTTTTATAATTTATATTTTCAACACTTGTAAAGGAAGGCTCCAACACTCGTCCACTTTTCTTTTTCTTTTTTTTTTTTTTTTGCCATTTCAATTATAATGGTAATATATCAGTTTTGATCCCTTTGTTATACTCAAATTTAATATTTAATCTTTATATTTTTATTTGATATAATTTAATTATCTACTTTTACAATGATATTAAGTAGTCCAAATATTTTAAAATTTTAGCTATTCTAATTAAATTTTTTAGTTTATCTATTCAATGATAATTTGGCATAATGGATTGAAACAACTGTTATGAAAAAACTTCACATCAGCTACTAAAAAATATCAAGAGTGTTAATTATTTGGACTAATTAATGACACAAGTCTTTTTTTATTTTTTAGTCATTATAAGATAATGATAAATTTGTAATTTCGATCTCTCTATTATGCTCACATTTGAGATTTATTATTTATATTTTAATTTAACATAATTTGATCTTCTACTTTTATAATAACATTAGTTAACCCAAATAATTAACTTACTTAACTATATCAATTAAAATGATTAGGTGAATTTCTCTTTAAAACACATTTCTAACACTATATATATAAATTTCTATAAAGTGGGAATGAGTATTTTTAAGGAAATAATTTGATCTCAACATTCTAACCAAAATAATTAAGGGTATCTACTATTTTAACTAATTAATAATATTGGATGGAGAAACCAAATTATATAAAAATTAAAAATAGATACTACATTCTAAATTTAAACATAATAGAGAGACGATTACCATAATTTGATCTAAAGCAATCTATGCCTAACATAATTATTGATATTTTTTATTTAATAAAACGGTAATTATTTGGTACACGGGCAGTCGAAAATTTTAACTCTACAAGCAAAGGCAAATTTAAGGGAGTTGGCAGGGGCCCGGCTCCCCTAAAATGTAAAATTATTATTTAGGTCCTTAAATTTGTTTTAAATTTTAAATTAGTAAAAGTAAAATTACACTTTGCCCCCTAAAATTATAAAAAATCGATTTAATCATTTAAAAATTATAAAGATATGGACTATAAAAAATTAAAATTTCATTCTGCCTCCTAAAAATTTGTTCTGGCTTCGCCCCTATCTACAAGAAAATTGAAATTTTACCACATATCTTGTTAATAATTTTATAAAATTTTTTTTATTTAATTTATTTGGTATAGGTGGTTATATATTTATCGAAAATGAATGGGAGATAACAAACTAATATTTTCTAAAAATTTTAATATATATATATATATATATATCATGTAATAGAAAAGTGTGTTTGAATGAAAAGTATTCATGTTTCATTGTTGATATTAACTACTTTTCGTTTACATTATTTATCATTTATTAAATTTTAGTTAATATATGTCATAGGTTCGTATACTTTTCATAGACATGAAATTTAGTCCATATACTTTTTATTTTTAGGAATTTAGTTCCTCTAATTTTCAAATTTCAAAGTTTGGATTCAATTGTTATCATTGTTTTTTTTTTTTTAATTTATTAATGTGACATTTTGAAATTAAAAAAAAAAACTCACTTGACAGTATAATTAAAAGAAATGGCTTTGTAATAAATTTGAATTTAAAAAAAATAAATTTAATAGTGTTAAGAATTTTTGGGTAAATTACACCGACAATCTCTCAACTTTGGGGTAACTGGCAAAATAGTCACTCAGGTTTCAATTCAGTCACTCAACTTTCAAAAAATAACAAAACAATCATCACTAACCATTTTTCATTACTAATGTAATGGAGCTACCATTTTCTATTACAATTCCACTACAGATTTAACCAAACTACCATTTTCTATCCCCCTCCCGTCCTTTTCCCTCTTCCCCGTCCCTTTCCCTCTTCCCCACCATCCCCCTACTCTGTTTCTCTCTCCCTCTTTGCCTCTTCCTCATCATCCCTCCTCCTACTCTGATTTTTTCCCTCCCTCCCACCATCCTTTTGCTAACCCTCTCACTCTCCCTCACTGTCCCTTTCCATCTCCACTTTCTATCTTTCTGCCTATTGCTACCAATTTTAAACTAATCTAACAACAAATTCTTCACCGTCGTTTTTGTTTGGAACCCTACATCTGTAGGTCAATTCAAGTTTAGCTTTTGATGTGTTTTTATATTATTTAAATTCTCCATTAAATTTATTTGTTATTCTAATTTATTTTCAATTTAATAAATCTATTAACCTTTTGTTTCCTTTTACTTCAAAATTTAGGGCTTTCCTTCCCCTTTTTCGCAATTGAATTTGTTTCACTTTTTTTCATATTTTGTTTTAGAGTTTACATAGCTTTTAATTTGAACCTAAATAAAACCAATCTTTTCCTTCTTTTTCCTTGCCAATTGGGAACAGTGGATTCTTAAGCTTCTTGCTTCTTGTTAAGGTTGGGTTTTTTTGTGCAAATGAGGCCAATGCCTACAGTAATTGTTTATATTATCAAGTAGGGTTTTGGATTTTATTTTTGGTTTGTTTAAAATGATTATCCTTTTGATTGTATATGTTGTTTCTTTATGATCATCTCAAATTTATTGGACTATAGCTTTTTGGGGGGTTGTTTCAATTGATTTTGTCCTTTTATTTCGACTATTGTCATTGTTGAATGCTCAATATGTTTTAGTCATTTGGTTGACAAAAGCTTTGTTTTCACGAAAATTGTGCTTTTTAATTGCAACTTATATTGCTCACGTGCGTTTCCAAACATGTTAGACTAATTTTGTTTTCAACTTTTCCTGATCCCCACCTACATGAATTCTATTTGACCAATAACATTCATTATCTGTGATAGATTTGTGGTCATAATAAAAAGTAATGCGATTCAGACTCAAGCATTTACTTTCATGTTTGTTGGTCGCCATTTTTTTCCTTGAATACATTACAATAGATGGTCAAAATGTAATTTCACAAAGGATTAAAGCTCTCCATAAAAATGTTGGGGATACAGTTATAGATGACACTGGTATAGAGAAAGTCATAACTTTAAAGGATAATGACAAGGCAATGCATGACTGGAAAGGTAGTCACAACAAAGTTTCTGTGTCCACAATCATGCTTTTTACATTAGCAATGGCTGCAACAACTAGTTTAGGTGTAGCTTTGTTTTTCTTTGTGGAAAGGCAAAGGGACGGAGGGAAAGGGTTAGTAAAGGGACGACGGGGGAGAGGGAAAGAATTAGAGTAGGAGGAGGGATGGTGGGGAAGAGAAGGAGAGGGAGAGAGAATCAGAAGAGGGGGAGGGATGGGAAAGGGATAGAAAATGGTAGTTTGGTTAAGTTTGTAATGGAATTGTAACGAAAAATGGTTAGTGGTGACTGTTTTGTTAATTTTCGAAAGTTGAATGGTTAAATTAAAACCTAAGTGATTATTTTGTTAGCTAAATCAAAGTTGAATAGTTATTGGTATAATTTACCATTTATTTTTTAACACTCTAGCATAATAAATACCGAGTTAATCGCCTTCACAGATATACTCATAATTTTACGTCTATCTTGCATGTCCAAAAATCTCACTACTTTAGCATAAATTTTTTAAAAATATTCACTAGAGTGAGCGAGATGATTAATTTGTTATCTTATTAAAGAATTATATTTTAATATAAAAAGAAAGTGGATAATGTATACTTTTAAAGTCGCAGTGATATACGTATAGTTACCTAGTACCTAGGACTATCAGAATCTGTGCAACTCACCGGTAAGTGAAGCTATTTTTAGCTAACAACGTGGAATGCAGCAAAAGGACCACAATAGCCACGTGTCAACAAGATGGGTTACCAAAATCTCAAAGTAATGGTTGGTAGATTAAGAGGTGGAATAAAATGATTACAAGTGGAGCAATGAGAATGCAGTTTTTGATGGAGGATTCTCAACCACTAATGAATTCCATTTTATTTCTCAGCCACAAATTCTTTTCCTCTTGCCCCTCCCTGTTTTTTAAAAGCAGAAGTGTACACCACACTTAAAATCTTTTCATTTCTTCCTATGAATCGACGTTTCTCTTTCATTTGCAACTTGTTTGTTTACTAAGGGGGCCAAAAAAAAAAAAAGCCTGCAAATACCACTGCCGCCTTTGATTTATAGCTTCTAAATCCAACTAGAGAACTAGGTTGTCTTCATTTCCTCAGCTAATTCACTACAAGGTTTGATTCTTCCTCTTCTTCTGTTTGGTTGGTTGTTCTGTTTTTTAGCTTTCTTTATGTATGTTTGTTGGAAAATATCTGAGTTTTTTTTATAGTTCATGTAATTTGCGTAAGAACTTTAGTTAATCCTAATTCAAAACTTTTGAACTTGGTAAGTTTATTTATTAAAAAAAAAGGGTAAGAACTTGGGTTCGTTTGTATGTATAGAAAATAAGGTGTTTAGTTAATTTTTTTTTCTGGAAAATTTTTAAAAAATTTAGAATATATTACAAAATAAGAACTTGAATTCATCTTGATTCTTCATATCAGTATGGACTGAAAGTTTATTTTGATTCATGATATTGCTTGTTTAGTGATTAAAAAGTAAGGGAAGTATGATTACATCATCAATTTTTATTCTTTATATTTGCCCATGAATTATTTGGTCTTGGAGTGTATAAAAGCTTGATGGGGGTTTAGAGAGTTTCTTTTAATTTGTGAGTGGTTTCTGTGATTTTCTTTTGTAATATGTTGTTATTTTTGTTTTTTTCAGTAAAATCACATGGATTGGTATCTCTGTAATGGTATGGAGGATCTTGTTGTCCCCAGAAATCAAGAATTGGAAGATAATGTCCCTTCCCCAGAAAGTTGGTCAAAATGGGAATTCAGCCCTCCTGCAAAATTTAATGATGAATGCTTTGGCGTGGATACGAATTTAAGTGGTGATAAACCCAAGTTTAGCGGAAAATTATGCCATGATGTAGCTGATGTTAAGGATCCATCGACCAGTTCAAGTGTATATGGAGGTTTCTTGAATCAGGGTCACATTTCTCAACAGCAGACGGAGTACCAGCTCCACGATTTCGGCAGATTTGAGCAGCTCGATGACATATTCTTGTACTAAGCTTAACTCCTGGAATTACCTTTCTTGCCTGTGGGAAAATCATATAGTTATGAATAACAGCATGCTTGGACATCCCATGATAATTGAAGGGTTTGGAAGGTCCGGTCTATATAATTCTGTTAAAAACTATTTGTTCTACATTGAAATAAGTAGCCAGCATTGCAACTGGTTAGAAGTTGGCTGTTCTTCTTAATTTGTTCTCTTTTATGCTATGGTTAGAAGTGTTTTATAACATAGGTTAGCCATTCAATATTCCATGGGATGTTCGGATTTACTTTGGGTTTCGATGTTTTACCTTTGAGATCATATGGTTCTTGTCTTTTCAAATCATTACTCTATTTGGGTTTCTCCATATTGCAGGGGTTCCTTATTGGAAGATCCTACTTGGAGTGAAGATCTTCAAAAATCGTTTTGCTTTTCTCCTGAGTACGAGTGCGAGATGATGGCAACTGATCATCTTCTGGAAGATGTAAGTTTGGATTTTCAAAGTATTTCAAGCAGTGAACATAGCATGGAAACAAGCATAGTATCTCAAAACTCGTACGTTTTGTACCGTGCAAGTTCTGAGCTTGAATTGGCTGATGGTAAAGCTGAGATTTTTCCGTCCATCTTTTCACCAATGAACCAAATACGTATTGAATACTAGGCTAGCCTTTTGTATGTTATTAATACATGTATGTTGCAGATGTTTATTTTATATATAACCTAAATGCCTTGCATCTACTCCGGTCTTGCATAAGAGAAAGAGCATCAACCCTTAGTAATAGAGGAGTCATCCGAGCCTTTTATTCGTTACATCAGACTTTTTTTTCTCTAAACTAGCCTAGGCCGCAAAAGAATGTTGCAGGCCTTTATGGCTATATGTTTTTAGTTCAGTTGAAAAATGGATTCCGTGTTCTTGAAATTACTTTTGTCAAAATAAACTCCCTCGGTGAATCCAGTGCAGCTTCGAAGAACCTTTAGAAATATCCAGGGCAATCTGCCATACATACATTGCATCATCCTATGTTTATATTATGAAATTTAATGTAGTTTTGGAGTTTATGAGATTAACTAATCAATGTAACTTCTGTACAAGGCATCTTTTGCCAAAATCTTGGTTCCTCCTGAACAGATAACTGCAAACGGACTTGTCTCAAAAGGAATGTCACTTGAAGAATCGGTTTTGAAGGAGCTTGAAACGGTGACGGCTCAAGTAAAAGACTAAACAAATGCATACATCTACTTATCAACGATTTTTATAAAAACAACTGCTTATAAAAATTTCCGTATTTTGATTTGTTCAGCTGTCTGATAAGACTCGAATTTGCTTCCGAGATGCATTTTACCGTCTTGCCAAGAACTCGAAACAGAATCCTGTAGCATTAAACCAACAAGGAAACCTCCATGTTCGAACTCATTCTCCGAAGTGGACAATCTCAGAGGAGAAAATAAGGTAAACTTTTACTACGATTTGGGTTAATTTTATGTTAAACTTCCTTCTTCCGGTCCCGAGTTGCATGAACATGGTACTCTTAGCCCCCCCCCTTTTTTTTCCAACCTGCTATGTGCTTGTTTAGACATTTTAAGCATGTTCTTGGTCGGAAAATAATTTGGATATATTTTTTCAGGTCTGGGAAAAAGGAAACAACTGAATCAGAGACCAACACCATCGATCGAACTATCGCGAACCTCACCTTCGATAAGATGGATATGAACGTTCGAGACTTTCCGGTTTGCCACACCCGACAACTCTAAGCAAAATTGTCATCGAAGTGACTGGAAAAGCAAACACGAGTTTTAAGTCAGTCGCTCAGAGATCCAATACGCTAAGCACGAAGTGATGCCGGAGTTGCAGACATGGATATGCCTCGAGACTGATGCAACCGACAAGAATTCCATGACTTAAAAAGAATGATTGAAAGGGAAGCTCAAAGGAAAAGATATAGATTAAATTCGTTTGGGCTTGTTTCAATCATTGAATATGTGTATATATTGCTGCAGCTCTCTGCTCGGCTCAGTTTTGATAGAAGCATTTGTAGAAATTGCTTCAAATGTCATAGTACCATGTGTTAATTTTGACTCACCATGAATGTTACATTAGTATGTATTCAATTAGTGTGGCCATACCATAATTGGCAACGCTTTAATGCCAACATTCTGAAGTTTCCAAGACCGTTGTTTAACATCAATTAAGGGTGCCTTTTTCATTGCACTTCAATGCATGCGATTTTCCATTGTTGAATATGAAAAATATTTTATTTTTAAAAGTTAAAAATGGCGATAAAAAACATTATTTTATTTTTATATTTAGAAGTAAAAATTATAAAAATTATTTCTATTTATTATATTAGTTATTTAAAAAATATATTAAAGAATTAGATTTTATGTATTCACGAGTACCAATAATTTAATTAATAAAAATTTAAAAATCTAAGAATTTCATAATTAAACTATAAAACCAAATGTAGTATTGAAATCTAAATTCTAAAATTAGAACCTAATTTGAAATTCTAAAGAATGTATCTTGACTTGAAATCTAATTAAACTCGTCTAATCCTAAATTTTTGTAATTCTAGAACTAAAATTTAAGACCTAAAATGCTAAATAAATCTAAGATCTAATCTAGATTTGAAACTTGCTTAAAGTCTAATTGACCTAAGAAAACCTTGCAATTTCAAACATACAACTTAAACTAAAAACCTAATTCAGCTAAAAGTTCTAAATATCTAATTTAAACATAATATTTAAAACTTATTATCCAATGAATGTAAGGTGTACTTCAAAATTTACCAAAACTTGAACTGAATGTAAACCATATACAATCTTAAATAAAATATCTAAAATAGAATACCCTAAATCCAGGAACAAATCTACCAACAATAATTCACCCACAATCTCATTTTTTTCAGGGACCTGATGATGCAATTAACTCTTTTTAGATGGGCTGAAAGGGGGTGCGGCCAATTATTTCTAAATTTTTGGTCTATTTACATGTTAAGTCTGCCCTCTTTTGAAACTAAATTTAAATAACTCTTAAAAAAGATATAAAAATAACAAAAATATACCCTTCTAATTTTTTTTTAATTTGTAAAAACTAATATAAACTTAGGGAAATTTTTTGAGGATATATTTGGGTAATTTAAACAAGAATTTTATATAGTTTTTTAAGTTTATTATTTTTCAAAAAGAAATAAAAATGATTTATTTTTGTTATTTTTTATATTTTTAAAGGCTATTTAAATTTAATTTTAAAAGGGGACAGACTTAACATGCAAATAGACTAAAAGTTAGAAAACACAGTCAATGGCACCCTTTTTTAACCAATCTAAAGGGTGATTACTTCATCATATTTCTGAACGTTTTATATAATCACACTTCAGTCTGGTGTCATCACTAAAAATTATTTTTTGTTTAAATGCAATTATTGGCCAACGATGGGGGCTGGTGTCGTCAATGTCTCTAGCGACACTGGCAAGCACTGTAGAAATCAGATTATTTACATATATAATTTTTAAGTTGAGTAATTTTCGTAATTAATTAAAAAAATTGGATTACTTGGAAAGAAATTTGCTTTTCCTATAATGTTGACACAGAAACTGCTAGGATTTCAACCCTAACCTGAAACATGGAAAATGAAATAGGCATATTAAGATGGGCTTGGATAGAATTGTGACCTCAAAAGAAGATTGGGTTTTAACAGTTCAAAATTGAGGCTTGACTAATTTTCCCCTCCATTTGCTGCTCAATCCCAGATTCTCACCTTGGGTTTCAATTTTGGACTCAAGGAATCTCATAAAAACTTTAAACACGTCTTACTCCATTTCGATTTAATTAATGATTTTTAAATAAAATTAGAATTAATTATTGAAATTAAAACCCCTTTTTTTTCATCCCTCAATTCTAAAGTCGAAAATCTGATTTTCAATGATCCAAGTATGACCCCAAAATAGTTCATATTTTCTTTTGATTTTCTGTAATCATTATATTATGTTATATTTATATTCAATATTTTCGTTTATTATTGTTTCTATTACCTATTAATATATTACATATAAAATATTTGTACTAAATTTTATATTATATGTATTGTATCTTGTATTTTAAATACATTATATATTTAATGTATTTAATATATCAGGGACGAACAGAAAACTTTGTTAGAGGAGACCGAAATTAAATTATGATTTTTACAATAATAAAAATATAATTTTAACATTGAATAATTTTTATTTTTATAATTTTTAAATGATTAAATTAAAAATTTATTATTTTTAAGAGGTCAAATTTTAAAAATTTTAAAGGATGTAAATGAAATTTTTTTTCATTTTAAGATACACCCTGCAGTATATATATATATATATATATATATCATTTTTCGAATTTCAGATAAAAATTAAAAAAAAAATGGAAACTGTTCAAGAATCAAAGAAAAAGAAGAAACTTTTTTCAAAAATATCAACAAAAAACTTTCCTTTCGAAAATCTGTAAAAAAAATAACATCAGACGTTTAATAGAAAATTTTGGAGTGATTTTAGAAAAATCTTTCATTACTCCTTGATACATGCACATTTCTTTTTACCTCCAAAAATCTGTGATTCATGGGAAAAGGAAGGAACTAGCACAACAACAACAGAAAAAAGACACATAAAAGAAAAATACTCAGAAACAAGAAGGGAAAAAGTTAAATAAAGGAGCAGAGGATTGCTTCTGCAAGTCAGAAACGTTCTTTTTAAGGTATAGTTTAGAAAAAAATTTCTTCTTTTCTTTTGCTTGCATGTCTTCTATTTTATGAAACCCTTTTTTAAAGAAATAAAAAAGAACTGTATCATCTTTAAAAAAATTTATATTTTGGCAACATATGAAGTTTTCGGTGCCGGAAATTGAAAACTTCGAGTTTTCCGGCGCCGGTGAGTAAGCTGTTAAAGCAACGAAGAAAGTAGAGGGATCAAAAATAAAAATAAAGGAAAAGCTTTATTTTTCAGAACAAGTTGGAAATGAGTTAAAATAGCTGATAACTAGTTTCTTATCCTGTGAGATGTACGTATTTATTATATATTAAATTTTTATTAATTTTAAAATTCGTAAAGTTTGTCAAATTAAATGATTAAAAATAAATATTTGTGCCATATTGAATTTAATAAATATTTTAAAAATTTTATTCAAATCCATAATTACTAATAAGAGGTTGTTTTGGATGACAATTAAAAGTTAATTGGGACTCATATCATAATTTTTAAAAGTTATTGAATAAACTGATTTCAATAAATTTAAAAAGGAATTAAATTGTGGAACTATTAATATTTAAAGAATTTATGATGCAAATAATATTTAAATATTCAAATCCGTAATTTATTTGCTTCATAAATTCTTTAAATATTAATACTTCCACAATTTAATTTCTCTTTTAAATTTATTGAAATCAATTTATTTTGTAACTTTCAAAAATATATGATATATTAATTAATCACAGTTATTATAGGAATAAAATTCTCTCCTTTTTTTAATGATTATCTAAACCCTATAATGATTAAATAATTTAATATATTTTAATTAATATAGCATAAATTTTGTACTAATTTTTTCGTAAATAACTATAATATATCTTAATTATTACACACAATCAACCAATGCAGAAAATTTATTTGACATTTTAATTATTGAAATCAGTTTAAATATTATAATAAATTTAAATTAATATACCAGTAATAATTTAATATATTTTAATTATTGTGGAACTATTAATATTTAAGGATAAGGAGATTTACATGATTAAAAGAGGAAAAAAGTTAAGTAATTAATTAGTACCCTCAATTATTGTATTCATGTTGAATTAATTGATTAACAATGTTATCTTAATCTATTAAGATTTTTGTAACAACTCAAAATATAAGAGATTAATTAAAATAATTAATTGAAAAATGACTTAGATAATTAATGCACTCTCTCGAAGTTTTAGGTTCTATTCACACTCTTAAAATAAATATTATTTGAAGTTCAAATGAAATAAGAAGAGGGCAGTAGCCGAATGATTAGACATGTCAGTCCAACTCCCCCTAAATACCCTTTTCTCCTTTTATTTTCGGCAGTAGGGGTTAACTGTCATCCAATCCCTTAAAGTTTGAAGACCTTAGGTATATAGTCCTTTTGCTAATTACAATTGAGTTATTGCTTTCTTTTCCAAATCAAACTAAAATTTTGTTTTTCTCCTCCCTATTTCTTCTACCTTTTCCTATCCATCTTCTTTGCAAACATTTTCTCTCCATTACTGTGAATTGTTATTGTTTATTCCGAATCAAAGCCACTCTCCGTAACTCGTTTTCCTACTGGAATCATACTCATTGTTAGAAACCCCCAATTAAATCCGAAAGTTTGATCTGGAATCTTTATAAATTTTCTATCTAACAATAATCTTGCGATCCATTAAACAATTTTTCTTGATTTTTCATCGAAACTTTCGATAATCTTGACGAATCTTTAAATCAGATATTAATTCTTGTGTAAATGTCGTTTGAAGGACTCATTTTAGGTGCATCAACCTAGATTTGAGCACGAGAAATGTCGATCGAGATCTCGATATTAGGTGTGTGTTCTTTTATAAGTGAATCGAGGTAAAACTGTGCTTAGGATAGGGCCACACGGCTGGCCACACGTGTGGTCCATACGACCCATGTCCCCTTAGAACCCTAAGATAGTTCAAATATGATATTAATATAAATGTTAATTTGTTTTAGTGATTTTAATTAAATATTTAATTATAGAAAAATAAATGTTATGTGCAATAATTGTACGGATTCACAATTAATATTCTTGAAATTTGAAATTAATATGATGGAGGGTAATGAAATTAAAAAATGTGTATTGGAACAAAATGTGATACTTAATTAGTGATCTAATTGAAATTATATGAACTGGTTAGAAATGGTAAAATAAAAATAAAAATTAATATTGTCATGATTTATATGGAGAGGTAATTAAAGTTTTTATCAAGAAGTACAAAGGTTATATAAAAAAAGTTCGAAATGCTATCCTCTTCCTCTGCTGATATTGCGAATGAGAATGGATATGATATCTCCATTTCTGAGGAGACCAACACTAAAAAGGTTCGATTTAAGGAGTCAGATGTGCCTCTTGATGATGTGATGGTTGTGGATCCAATTTCAGTGTCTTCACTGTCGTGGAGGGATATGTTAGTGGGAAAGGAGACTTCTGATCAGGTTAATAAAAATGTTGGCATACTCTCCGTTGATAGCTTCTCCCTTACAGAGCAAGATGTAAAGAAATCTTTTGTTGTTGCTGTTCCCTCCACTGACTTCTTGGAGAGAGTATATCAACTCTTGGAAAAGGAAATGTCAACCTCCGTGGTTCTTAAGATGCTGGGAAAAAATCTTGGAATCACGACCTTATAAAATAGGCTATATGGGATTTGGAGACTATCTAAGCCTTTTCAATTAATGGGCATTGAAAATGGCTATTTTCTTGCTAAATTTCAAAATACCGCGAACTATGGCAAGATCCTTTCTCAGGGTCCGTGGGTTATTTTCGATCACTACCTCACTGTTTAGCCTTGGACGATCGATTTTAATCCCAACCTACCTTATCCAAACTTGGTTCTCACATGGATTCGTTTCCCTGGTCTACCCAATCACTTGTACAAGAAAGAGATTCTGATGGAGATCGAGGGATTGATAGGAAAAGTTACAAAGTTAGATTTTAACTCTAACAGTTCGGTTTAGAGCCTAGTCAGAACCACAAATCAGAGATTGAAAAATTATTTTAATATTATTTTTGGTGTCTACAACATGTGAATATGTATGGTTGACAATTTCGTGAAATAATTTTAGCGTTTGAATGCTTAATTTGAAGAAATGACTAAATCGCATAAAATGCAAAAGTAACATGCTATGTGTTAAAGTGCTTTAATTGCTATGATCTATTAATGGTAAAACCCTTAAAATGAAATTAGGCCACTATTAAGGTTAGTGGACAATAATGGACTTAAAATATGTGATTTTATAATGTTTTAACCAAGGTTAATTTTGTAAATTAGAAATATAAGTTAATAAAATTAAAACAAAAGAAATGAAAGCCATTTCACCGAAAATTAGAAAAGAGAATAGGGTTATTGAGCTTTGAATATTCGGCACTCTTGAAGCTTAATTTGGGTATGTTCTTTGCTCCGTTTTTGATAATTTTTACGTTTTTGAGATTGTTGCTTCGTATTCTAGCTAGCCCATGCCCTAATTTTTGAGTTTGTTAATGAAATTGAAAAGTGCTATTGTTGTATATATATGTTTTGTGATGTTTGTTAATGAAAAATGGAAGTTGTATGATAGATGTACATATTTTGTATAGTGATTTTTGATGAATTTGCATATTGGGGATTAAATTGTGAAAAGTTGAAAATGTGATGTTAAAATGTGAAATAATTGTAAAATATGGTTTGATAGGGACTTATGAAAGATTCAGCTAGCATGAAATTTGAATGAAATTGTGTAATTTGTGATTTTTGTGAATAATGACTAAATTGAAAAAATATGAAATTATAGGGCTAATGTGTGAAAATGCCCTAATTGTGTGTTTTGGATTAAATTGAATGAATGTGTGATTAAATTAGTTAAATTTGAATTTATTTAGATTAAGAACGAAAGAAATCAGATTTAAATCGGTAGAAGTCGAAAGTTATTGAATAGTCGCTCCAATCTGTTCGTTTTCGTACGAGGTAAGTTCATAGGAATAGTACAGGATATGAATGTCATGACATTAGGATTCCGAGATGTGATATCATGTAAGACCATGTCTGGGACATTGGCTTCGATTTGAGATTTACATGTAAGACCATGTTTGGGACATTAGCATCGTATATGATTTCGTGTAAGACCCTGTCTGGGACAGAAGCATCGATATTTGATAACATGTAAGACCATATCTGGGATATGGTATTGTACGAGATTTACAAGCTATCCGGGTATCTTTATTATTTTCGAACGATTCAACGAGCAATGTCAAGAAGCAAATAAATATGTGAATGAGTTAACCGATTCATGTATGAAAGAAGTTATATGTATATTGAGAAAGAAAGATAAAAATGATTATATGAGTTGATATGTTATTACATAGGAAAGAATGGTATATATGCATATGACTAGTTAAGATTAGTTTGTATCTTATGATAATGCTAGTGTTCTTATGCTTTTATTTGTATATGGCTTACTAAGCTTTTGAAAGCTTACTTTGTGTGTGTTATCCTTTGTTTTATAGATTATAGAAGCTACTGTGAGCTCGGGATCATCAAGGATCGTCGTCACACTATCGATTGATATTTTGGTACTTTTGAAGTTGTAAATATTAGTGTATGGCATGTATAGGCTATGAATAATAGGTTATGTTTTATGTTTTGAATCTTGCCATGTGATATGGCTTGAGTTTGATGGAAGGAATGAACTTGTTTTGATAAATGTTATGTGATGAATTATAGTTTATTATGTATATATATGTGACCTAGTAAAAATAGTCATTTTGGTAAGTTTATTATGATGTTGTTTTGGTAAGTTGATATGAGAGAATAAGATGTGAAAATGGTATAATTGTTATGGTTGAATTGGTAGTGAATGGATGAGTAAATGTTTGATTGGTTATGTGTAAGATTGGTATGCTTTTAGCCTATGTTTTGTTATGCTTTGTGTGATAAATGAGTATTGAAATGGTTGATTTTATTATGGGACAAAATAGGCATGATTTGGAGTTGAATTTGGTTACAAATTGGTTATGAATTATGTTTCAATTGGTGCTTGTAGGGATGACCCTTTTTGGGTGATAATTTGGCCCTGTAAATGGCCTATTTTTGCCCACACGGGCAGAGATATGGGCGTGTGTCTCTTCCGTGTTGTTCGAAAGCCAATTCAAATTGAGTCTGGGCATTCCACACTCTCTCACACGTATGGGCATGTGGCAGACCGTGTGGCCAAGTCAGAATACCCTACAAGTTTGACACGGCTGAGCACACGGCCCAGACACGGGCGTGTGAGGCCATTTCGAATAGCCACACGGGCTAGACACACGAGCGTGTGACTGGCTGTGTGAGCAAGTCAGTAACGTCTCTAATTTTCACACGGCCTAGCACACGAGCGTGTCTTATAGCCATGTAAATAAGTCAGTATATATGCCATGTTTTCCCACGGTCTAGACACACGAGTGTGTCTAATGCCGTGTGAGGCACACTGCCTGTTCACATGGACATGTGACCTCTGTTACTTAGAAAAATTATTAAGTTTCAAAAAAAAAATTTACGAGATCGATTTTGTCCCAAACCTTCTCTAAAGCATGTTTAAGGTCTCGTAGACCTTCTGAAGGGACTTTATGTGAATGAATTTCTAGGATATGATGATGTATTGCATAATGTTTGAGAAAAACTTAATTATATTACGAAATGTTTAGTAATGCCTCTTAACCCTAGTCTAGTGACGGATACGAGTTAGGGGTGTTACATTAACATGGATAGTAAGGCAAGGGGATGGTATGCTCGTATAGCAGTGTTTGTTAATCTAGGGAGGCCATTAGTCTCTAAGATTTTAATAAATGGCAGTCCTCAAAGAATCGAGTATGAAAATTTACCTGTATTATGTTTTAGGTGTGGTTGTTATGGCCATACTAAAGAGACCTATTCGTTGGTTGCATAATCTTTAGGGGTGATAGAGAAAAGTGAGTCATTGGGACATGCTTCTGTAACGGCCAGAGAATGAGATTTTGGACTGTGGATGCTGGTGGAGCGGAGGTCCAAGTGCAACACCTTGGAGGGAGCTATAAAAGGAAATAACTTGAAAGAGGGGAAATTTTGGGATCACGCTTTCAATCCTTAGTAGATTTGGAGGCGGCTTCACCGGAAGAAGAAAATTTTAAGAATCCAAAATCTTATTTTAAGAAAAAAGGGAAAGCTCCCTTAGTTACTTCTCAAAATGAATTTCCAACGGGCAGGAAAGCCATAAATAATGGATTTAAAAAATCCAACCTGGGCTTGTTGGTGGGTAAGTCTCAAAAGGGCCTAATCCGTGTCTCTAAGACCATCAGTGCTATAGAAGTTTAGTCCACCCGAGGGGGAACAAAATGGGCTTGGACAAACCAATGGCTTTGGATGCTAACAGATTGTCTTCTTTGGGAATTAAAGAACCGTTCTATGGTAATATATGTGGTGGGTCACAGCAGGAGGCCCAAGGTTCGGATGATCTTATAGCTGACCCTTCTAAAGGCTCAAATGCCACGCTTTGCTCTCTACCGAATGCTGAAGAAAATATCGGGCCCTTAAATTCAGGTAAATCTAGCTTGGTTTTTCCTTTAATTTTAAATTTACAAAATGGTTTTGTTACAGGTCAAAAACAAATGGAGCCCATATTTTCTCTTCATAAACAAACTGACCATGTAGTGCATTTTAATCCTGCTTTTAAAGAGAACTCTTTTGTGAATGTAGAGGTGAAAGAAGGAGTTTTGGAAGCCAAAAATCATTCGACAATCATGTTTAATAATAAAAGGCCTTTAGAGACCGTGACTAAAAAATCGGGATAAAGTCATTCGGCTGGTATTAATTTGACTAAGATGGGTTTTAAGGGTCAGAATGCTAAAGGGACTGGTTCTAAAGGAGGTTGGAAACTTAATAAAATTTTAAAAGGACTAGGAACTCGATTCAAAAATTTTGAAAATACCCGAGTTTCTTTTACCGATTCTATGAAGAAGGCAGCAGAACTTATTGCATCTGAAATTGATGGAAAATCTGCTAAAGATTTGTCAAGGTATCTAGGAGAGGAATATGAGCTTTCTTCTTCTGATCGTTAGTAAGATAAGTTTTTTCTTACCTTTTAAATATTTTATTTTATGAATTTGTCTATTTTATCTTGGAACGTACAAGGATGCGCATCTGAAAAATTTTTGCGAGCTTTTCGCGAGCATAATAGTCAGTATAAGCCTGATATTGTTAGCCTCCTTGAGCCTAGAGTTAGTGGGAACAAAGCTGACTTAATCATTGCAAAGTTGGGCTGGGATAAGTCTTATCGTGTACAAGCAAATGGATTCTCGAGAGGTATCTGGATCAGTTGGAAAAATTCGATTGACTTAAAGGTGGTTTGTAACAGCTCGAACTAGTGGCTAAATGGAAAAGTGGTTTTGAAACCATGAATCTAAGGTTTAGAATATTATTCCGAATTAGCTTTGATGTTTATTGGGTGTTTGGATAAATATGTGAAATTTTGGTGTGTGAATTTTATTGGTTACATATCCAATTTGGTATGATAGACTAAATTGCAATAGGTGAAAAATATGGGTTTTATTTCATAAGGTACTTAATTGAATTAGGTTTTGAAATTTGAGGTCCTTATATGGTAATTAAGCCATTTTAACTTAGTTTAGACAAAAATGCCCAAGGAAGGGAGGAATATCAAAGGTTTTTAATGAAGGGCAATTTGGTTATTAGTTAAAAAAGAAATAAAAAGAGAAAAATAAGGCCAAAATGTGTCCATAATCCTTTCTCCTTGGCCGAGCATGGTGGGAAACCATAGCTAGGGTTTTGACAACTTCTCAAGCTCATAGTAAGTGCAATCGAACCTCGTTTTTAATTTTCTTCGTATTTTTAGAATCCTCGTAGCTTGCTCTAGCTAATTTTACCATTATTTTAAGTTAGGGTTGATGTAAAAAATTTTACCCATGTATGAAATGCAAGTATTTTGATGTCTAGTGGTGGAATATGAAGGTTTAAGGTGTGGTAAATTATGATTACTAGGTGATTTTTTATGAAAGTCCCTAAAAAGGACCAAATTACAGAGTTAATAAATTGAGTGGTAAAAGTATAAATTCATGAGAAATATGGGCTATTTTAGGTACCATGGATATTTGGCTAGGCTTGGGTAACCAAGAGAATTGATACATTTCAATTTACGAGCCTAAAGAATTGGTTGTAAAAATTTACAAAGTTAGGGGTAAAATGGTAAAATTGTCATAGGATGATTTTGGACTAAATTGAGTAATGTGTGCATTAAATGAGTTAAATGTGTCATTATAGATCGAGAAGATTGAGAATCAACCTTGACCTGGGAAAGGGAAAGGTCTCAGATTAACTTGCAAAATACCGTTTTTTATTGTCGAGGTAAGCTTATATGTAAGTAATGTGTCCGTTTTATTTGTACAATATTGATTCTAGTGGATGTTATGAAATGTTGCTATTGAATAACTTTGTGTGATGTTGAAAGTATAGAAATGAGAGCTCCCGTTTAAACCTTCAGAAATAACGGGTGATACGGATAAATATAGCTCGGTCACATGTGTGATAAAGTGAATTTCACTATGTAGACCCGAGAACTATGTAACTTAATGGATAAGTCACATGTGTAATAAAGTGAACTTCACCATGTGAACATAATAGTTACGAGACTAAATGGCTATGTCACATGAGTGATAAAGTGAACTTCACAGTGTGTACATGAGAGCAATATCATATGTAGCTAAGTCATATGGGTGATAAAGTGAACTTCACCATGTGCACACGAAGGCTACAAGAGTAATAGCTAGGTCACATGGGTGATAAAGTGAACTTCACCTTGTCTAACCGAGAGCCGGGCTTATGTGTTGGTGGAATCATGAACAGAAAGTCCACCAAGTATCGAATGTTAATCCGAAGAGTTCAATGGGAATTCTTACTAAAGATATTTGGTGTAGCAGTATGATATGTGTGTGCAAGTGTATTATTTTGGGCAATTGTAATTGTGGGAAAATGCATGTGGATGCAAGGGTGCATGTGGACTTAAGTAGGTGAAAATAATGTGTATGAATTGTATGGAAAAGTTGGTAAGTTTAGGTGGTAAGTTGATGTGTGTGAGATATCCTTGGTGTGGCTAAATGTTGTTATGATGATAATTATTTACATATAGACTTACTAAGCTTTTAAAGCTTACCCTTTTCTCTTTTCCCTTATTTTATAGATTCAGTCAAGCCAGGTCGGGATCGGATCGAGTCGGAGAACCACCCAAACTATCGACAATATCTTTTGGTATAGTAAAATGAACTCATTAGACTATGGCATGTATAGGGATTTAGTGATGTTGTAGTGTAAGTTGGTTTGGTTATGTTGTGGTAAGTGTCATGGGATAAGTCATTTTGAAACCAAGGCTAAGTGATTTAGCCATTGATGATGATATTTTGTTATCTATCCTTATGAGGAAGATTATGGAATACTTAGTGTGTTTAAATTGAATTAGGTGGTTGATACTCACGATATTAAGTAATAAAATTTATAAAAACTGATCACACCAAAAACTAACTAATATCACAACTTAAAGGCAAGCGCACCTATCGAACAGTAGTATAGTTTAGCGGCAAGACCGAGTTATCGTTCCTAAGGGAACCAAAAGTACTAATACTTACTTCCTTTCTATTATCTAGCCTAAAAATAAAAGAGGGTTGTTTGAAACTAATTCTAAAACTAGCTAAAAGTGCACAAAAAGTAAAGTGGGAAAAACTTTTGGAAAAACTGATTGATATGGGCAATACTCAAGGGAGAATCCACCTAGACTTCACTTGTTATTTAACTTCTTGAACTAGACAATTTTTTCACTTGACTTGATCCGTAGAGATCCCTAACCTATGTTAATACCTCCGTCGAGGATAAGAACAACTAATCCTAGGTGGTTAACTAAAGTTTCTTTATTAATTAACACCCCTAGGTTGCATTAATTCGATCTATGGATCCCCCTATTAGGTTTGACCCTAATCCGGCAGATTTATGTCGCCCCATGTCTAGGGTTGCATGCAACTCCGCTTAATTATGGTAGATCTACTATTAAAACAGGGACTTTTGCTCCTCTGCCTAAGCACATCGGGTTCTTGAAGTAATACCTAGGATTATTAAATCAAGAATGAAGAACACATAATTAAGAACAATTCAAGTATTTATCATATAATTCAAGAATAAATAATAACAAGATCTGTCTTAGGTTTCATCCCTCTCAAGTATTTGAGAGGGTTAGTTCATAATTAATAAAGAAAACATCTCAGAAGAAGTAAGATAACAAAACATAAAGAACCCAAAAACCCCTGAAGGAATTTAGGGAGATCCTTTGTCTTAATGTAGAATTCTAGCTTCTGGGATGAATCAATCGGCTTCCCTTGGAGTAATTCCTTTGCTTTCACTCATTGTGTTAGCAAAAATATGGCGCTCCTTTTTGGGAGAAAAGAGTACCCCCTTAGAGTTGCCTCCTAGGGTCTTTATATAGAGTTTTGGGATGCCTTTCTTAGCCTCTAAGTATCCAAATCCGAGTGAAATTAAACTTCCTCATGATAGGGACACGCCCGTGTACCACGCCCGTGTGGTTTCGATAAGGGCCGTGTTCGGGCCTGTTGAGGGGGCACGACCGTGTGGCCTGGCCGTGCTTGTCGGGGCTGGGCCATGTTGGACCTCGTGTGGCACGGCCGTTTGGTGATTTCTTGGGCCGTGTTGTTTTCACACTTTGGCCCATTTTCTTCTTTTTCAGTCCGTTTTTCGTTCTTTTCTCTTCCCTATGCTCTCCTGAGTATACAACATGAAATAGAAGGGTTAAGAGCACCAATTCTCACAAAATTAATAATAATTCATCCAGAAATTAGGCTAAACATGAGGTAAAAATATGTATAATTTATCGTTTATCAAATACCCCCACACTTAAGCCTTTACTTATCCTCAAGCAAAATCTCAATCCCTAATTAAGAATCATTCCTCTTAACTTACAACTTTATTAATAATGTTTCAAACAAATTCACAGGTAATCATACAATGATAATTCAATCAGAGGAACATTAAAGATTCAATTACTCTAAGTTGAGAATTTATCATTGAAGTATAAGTTTTCTCCCTTCTCCTAAGTAATTATCTCTCCATCTTAATTAACAGGAGTTGACATCCTCACTAAAGATTCACTCTATCCACTCAAGGTGTTTAGGGTTCAAGAATTTAGTACTCTTTAGTCAACCTGAAAAGTTATTACCATAGGCTTGCTAGAAAATCAGATCTCAACCACTGTAGATTGATATGATACATCGATCAAAAGGTCTTTTAATGGTTGTAATTGGGCTTGGTTAGGGGTGTTGTCACAGGCTGCAAAAGAAGGTTAGAATCGAGATTGAATTGAAAAATTATCTAGCTAGAAAAATCTCTATCACTGGAACATATTTCTCGAGCTAATTTTTGTGATAATATCATTTCCACCTTGGTAGCCTTAAAATAGAAATATGCAAAAACTATATTTGAACTATTACAGATTACAACTGAATTAATACATACTTTTTTTTAAGAACAATTCAAGTACAATACAATAAATTGAATAAAACTTTAAAATCTGGAAAAGAGAATAAAGCTAGATGAAAATTTCAACTCAAATCTCGACAACAATAGGGGTCAAAATAATTGAATGGAATTCAACAAAAAATGGGTGAAAGGCTAATATTAGAGGTAAGTCAAAGAAAAGGTTGGTAGGCTCAATGGGGTTCACTAGGGGTTAATTTATAGAGGTAGACTTTTGTGGAATAAGTGGGTTAAATCCTAGGTGCCTTTATCATTTCGGTATATTAAATCAATGATGTGGTCTCGACATGTATAATCGAAGCAAGTTCTAGAATAACAAATTAGTATTGACTCACTCAAAGCAATAATAAAAGTGAGCACGAAAGAATGTATGCTCAAAAAGGCTCAAAAATCTCACCAGAATTATGGCTTTTGATGTTAACCCTGCGAATTTCAAATCTCAAGATAACACTTAGAATTAAGAAAAATAACTTATGAAAAAAATTGGGGTTCTAAAAAATTTCAACTTATCATGCTTGATTCCCTAATGTTTTAAAGTTTAAATAATCAAAGTACAAACATATATGTCTTAATTCTTACATATAAATAAAAATCATAAATCAATCAGAATATATTCCTAATAGGAGATTGAAGATAATGCAAAGAATAAAAGTGAGAATTTGAGAACAATGCAAAATGTTAGTAGAAAAAAAGTTCAGGGATTTCAAAGAGAGTGTAAAGACTGAAGGTAAATTTCCCCCCACACTTAAAATGTATATTGCCCTTAATGTACAAAGAAGCATTAGTAGCAATAGAAGCACAAGATCATAAGATAGGGAAAGACATGAAACTCCTTGAATTTTGGATGAATTTGTGAGACGGATATTAGAATTGGAAGAGCCGGCAGTTGTGGCAGGGTGTTCCCATTTCCATATGGATTTGAGCTGTAGAGCTCCTTTTGAAACTGCGAATGTATTTATTAGTCGTGGGGAATTTGGATCAAGAGAGATTACTCGTTAGGGGTTGGCCAATATGAAAAATAAATGAAATAAGGTAAATAAAGTTCTAAAAATACTAAGATAAAATGAAAAAGGTAAAATAAAAAATAATAAAAGTAAAAGTAAAAAGGAAAATCAAGTTAGAAGAAAAGAAAAGGTAAAAATAGGGATTAGTGTTTAAATAAAAATTAAGATTAAAATAAAGTTAAGAGGAATAGAAGTCTCTAATCCTCAGGTGGATCACGCGGTAGCGGTGGTGAAGTGATGTGAAGGTGCTGGCATATCTGCTGCAGTGTGGCGTTGATGTGGTCGAAGCGCTGGAAGCATTACTGCTCAAATCTAGATAAGCGCTCAGATATGTCAGCATAGGTGGTTGCTGCATGAGATGGGCGGCGAGGGGGTGGGGGCTCTGTAGGTGTATCCTCCTCATGTGGTGCATGATCTCGATGCCTTGAGGGGACATCTGCCCGATAAGTGTATAGGAGGATGTCTGGGTCGATGTGTTGAGGAGCCCGAAGTGACGGACCAGGCGTGTGATGTATGGACCCATGGATATGACGCCTCTGCGGTGACGCTTGGTCTGGTGCTGCATGACATGTGCAACAAAGTAGGCGAGGTTGATGGGGTGCCCGTTCGCCATGCTCCATAAAAAGTAAGCGTCATGAGTGTTTACGACGCCGGTGCTCTCCCGTCTACCTATCAAAGTATGTGCAAGAAGAGCATGAAGGTACCTCAATGACGGGGCAAGAGCGGTCGCCTTCGTGCAACTAGGGTTGTAGGAGGGATGGCCAGGGGCGATGTTGCACCAACAATCTACGGGTTTGAGGTGGATGCGTCGGGAGAGTGTAGGGAAGTCTTCTTCTTCCATGAATTGCTCCATTTAGAGGCCGAGAGCTGAGCCAAATTCTGGTGCGCTAAGGTGGCGTACACAACCTTCTAAGCGAAATTATATTGTGCCGGGATCGTTGAACTGGTTCATGACGGTCTGTAAGTGGAAAGTAGAGTAGAACTCTAAGGTAAGTTCAAGGTAAGTGTGCTTGATAATTCGGAAGAACTACTCCCAAGGATCCGTCATCAGTAGGGCCTGGACTGAGTCTGCAAGGTTGACTTGCCCTAACGCGTCCCAGTCAATGCATCGGCCGAGACTTAATGTACGGTCCCGTAAGATCTGGAATAGCTGCTCTTGGGAGGCTTGGGTAAATGATATGCTCGGGTGGCGAGTCTCGGAGGTGGCCTCGATGATAAGCCTTCTGGCCCCTTTCATTTCTTTGAAGGTGGAGCAGCAGTTCTCTTTCCGCGTGATGTCGACATTATGCCTAAATAACACGATAATAAACATTAATCCTAAAATGAAATCAAATCAAAAACTATATATAAATAATAAATATGTAGATTAGAATGACAATGTTCTTAAAAATAAAATAAGGACTAACCTAAATAATATAGATTATCCATCCTAATGTGATATTAACAGTAGGCAACATGAGTATGTATTTATACTAAATGCATGAGATAAATGGCAATTAAGTGTGATGTTAAGTGGCATGCAATCATGAAATGTTCTATACTGTTCTAGATTATTCATCCTAGTGTAACTAATTCCATGCTTGAATTAATTCTAAATCTAAATATAATCATGATAAAAATAAATAAAATAGAGTAGTAAAAATTAAAGAGAGAAATAAGGAAAATAGAACCAAATGGGGGATATGCACAGTCGTGGGAGAGGTTCCAAACGGTCATGGGGAGCTTTGCACGGGCGTGGGATAGTCATTTACGAGCGTGGTGGTGCTTTGAGGGTTGGAGGCGGCATTTATGGTGGTTGGGGAAGAGTTTGGGTGAGAGGATTTAGGGTTTGCATGAAGGAGAAGGTGAATAGTGATATTTTATTTATAGTTTTTGGGTCACACGGGCATGGAACACACCCGTATGACTAGGGTGTTACCCGTGTGATTTGAAATTTGGTGGTTTTGGAGCACCTGGTTCGAAGTACACGCCCATGTTGGCCATCTCGCATGGCCGTTTGCGATCTTGTTTGCTTTTCAGACGGTCGCGTGATAAAGAACACGGCCGTTTGTGATGAGGTTTTCGTTAATCACACTGTCGTATAGGTAGTCACACGGTTGTGTCTACATTGATAGTGTTGGCCAAAGTCTGGGGACATAAGCGTGTGGTTTTGTGTAAGCCCGTGTCTAAGTTGAAAGGTTTGCCACGGTAATGTCGCACGGTTGTGTCGATTTCTCGGTAGCCTGTGTTTTTGGGAAAATTGTGCTCTGTTTACATACGGCCTGAGTGCACGACCGTGTCTCTATTTTAAGTGTTCACACGGCCTTGGACACACTCGTGGGCATGGCCGTGTAGTCCGCATTTAAAAGGGTTAGTTGATGCATAAAAATACTAAAATCAAAAATAAAGGAAAAGTTACTAAGTTAGTGCTCGGGTTACCTCCTGAGAAGCGCTTATTTAGAGTCTAAGCTCGACTCTACCTGGATGTATCACGAAGGGATTTCGTGGAGCTGAAGCTCCTCCCTGTTATCTTTAAAATTCTCACCTCTATAATGTTTAAGCCTATGGCCGTTTACCTTGAACGTACCATGGTTGGGGTGAGTTACCTCAATTGTGCCATATGGAAAGACAGTTTGAACAGTGAATGGACCTGACCACCTCGACTTGAGTTTTTCAGGAAATAGTCTCAGCCTTGAGTTTTAGAGTAAGACAAGATCACCTGTTTTGAATTGCTTAGGTTGTTTCAGTCGTTTGTCATGACGTCGCTTCATGGCTTCCTTATATAGTCGTGAGCTTTCGTAAGCATTGCAACGCCATTCATCTAGTTCATTTAACTGCATTAATCTTTTCTCACCTACAAGCATAAAATCAAGGTTTAAAAATTTGATAGCCCAAAATGCTTTATGTTCAAGTTCAAATGGCAGATAACAACTTTTTCCGTAGACAAGTTTATAGGGAGATGTACCTATGGGTGTTTTAAAAGCAGTTCTATAGGCCCATAATGCATCGTCTATCTTTCTTGACCAATCTTTTCTATTTGTTTCTATTGTTTTCTCTAAGATGCGTTTTAGTTCCCTATTTGTTACTTTGACTTGGCCACTAGTTTGTGGATGATAAGGGGTAGCTGTTCTATGGTGTACCCTATACCTTTTTAAAACTTTTTCAAATTGGGCATTGCAAAAATGGGTGCCCCTATCACTAATAATTATCCTAGGTGTTCCAAATCGAGAGAAAAGTTTCTTCAAAAACCGTACTACCATTCTAGCATCATTAGTAGGTAAGGCTTGGGCTTTCACCCATTTTGACATATAATCTACCGCTACTAGGATGTACTTATTCCCAAATGAAGTAGGGAATGGATCCATGAAATTAATACCCTATACATCAAATTTTTCGCATGAAAGTATATAGCTCTGAGGCATTTCATTATGTTAAGAAATATTACCTGTTCGCTGACATTTATCACAAGAGGTCACATACCTGTTGGCATCCCTGAAAAGTGTAGGCCAGTAAAAGCCTGATTCGAGTACCTTATGAGCAGTTCTAGCTCCACTGTGATGTCCTCCTGTGGGTCTTGAATGGCAGTGATTTAAAATCTAGTATGCTTCTGTTTCAGCAACGCATCTTCGAATAACTTGATCTGCACAAATTCGAAAAAGAAAAGGATCCTCTCAAGAGTAGTTTTTCACATCAGCGAAGAATCGTTTCTTTTGCTGATGGGTTAGCCTTTTTGGGGTTATGTTAGCTGCTAAATAATTTGCAAAATCAGCAAACCAAGGAACTGCTGTATCTGCTAAAGCTAGGAGTTGTTCTTCAAGAAACAAGTCGATTATTTTATCGAGGTACTGGGGTTGTGTGTTTTCTAATCTTGAAAGGTGATCTGCTGCCAAGTTTTCAGCTCCTTTATTGTCCTTTATTTCTAAATTGAATTCCTGTAACAATAGAATCTATCTTATTAATCGAGGTTTTGCATCAGTTTTTGTTAAAAGGTAGCGAATAGCAGAATGGTCAGTATAAACAATGACTTTTGACAAAATCAAATAAGATCTGAATTTGTCAAATGCAAAAATAACGGCTAGTAATTCTTTTTCTGTGGTAGTATAATTTGCTTGAGCAGTTGTCAAAGTTTTGCTAGCATAATAGATCGGTTGAAAGTGCTTGTCTCTTCGCTGTCCCAAAACTGCACCTACTACAAAATCACTTGCATCACACATTAGTTCAAAATGTAGACCCCAATCAGGTGAAATCATAATTGGGGCATTGACTAACTTTTCTTTAAGAGCGTTAAAAGATTCTAAACATTCTTGGTAAAAGTTGAAAAGCATGTCTTTTTCTAGCAGCTTTGTTAAAGGCTTAGCTATTTTAGAAAAATCTTTAATAAACCTGCGATAAAAACCGGCATGTCCTAAAAAACTTCTTATAGCTTTAACTGGATTAGGGGGAGGTAATTTTTCAATGGTTTCAATTTTTGCTTTATCTACCTCTATCCCTTTACTAGAAATTTTATGTCCTAATACAATACCCTCTTGAACCATAAAGTGACATTTTTCCCAGTTTAGTACTAAATTTGTCTCTTCACATCTTATCAAAACACGTTTTAAATTATTAAGACAAAGTTGAAAAGAATTACCAAAAACTGAAAAGTCATCCATAAATACCTCCATGATGTCTTCCACGAATTTGTTGAAGATGGCTAGCATGCATCGCTGAAAAGTAGCAGGAGTATTACATAAACCAAAAGACATTCTACGATAAGCAAACGTACCGTATGGACATGTGAATGTCATTTTCTCTTGATCTTCTAGAGCTATCGGGATTTGGAAATAACCAGAGAGGCTATCTAGGAAACAATAATATATGTGACCTGATAATCTTTCCAACATCTGATCAATAAAAGGTAAGAGAAAATGATCTTGTCGAGTTGCGTCATTCAGCTTTCTATAATCTATGCAAACTCTCCATCCAGTGACTGTTCTTATAGGTATTGACTCTTTTTTGTCATTAAACACCACGGTCAAGCCTCCCTTTTTAGGAACAACCTGCACAGGACTTACCCAAGAACTGTCAGAAATAGGTTAAATAATGCCTGCATCTAGAAGTTTAATTACCTCGGCTTTTACGACTTCCTTCATGTTGGGATTCAATCGTCTCTGAGCTTGCACCGATGGTTTATACTCATCTTCCATTAATATTTTATGAGTGCAAAAAGAAGGATTAATTCCCTTAATATCTAAAATTTTCCAAGCTATAGCCTGCTGGTGTTCCCTTAACACGTGGAGTAGTTTCTTTTTTTCTGCAATGCTTAAATCTAATGCGATAATAACTGGTAAAGTTGGATCTTCCCTTAAAAAGGCATATTCTAAATGATCTGGTAGTTGCTTTAACTTTAATTTAGGGGGTTCATCAATGGAAGGTTTCTGTCTCAATTCATCATTCATATTTATACTTTCATAACTTATGTGTCTCGTGATAATTTCATTAGAATCTAACTCCTTTCTTAGTTCTTCGATTTCAGTGGTGGCTTCATCCTCCCCCCACCTTGAATAAGACACAGTTCCAACGTGTCTGCGAGAGAAAGTTCCTGAAAATTATCTTGAACAAGGTAATCAATAATATCAATAAAATAGCAGGAATCATCCTGTTCTTTAGAAAATTTCATCGAATCATAGATTTTAAAAATGACTTCTTCCTCACCAACTCTAAGTACTAATTTACCATCCCCTACATCAATAACAGCTCTAGTAGTGGCTAAGAATAGACATCCCAAAATTAAAGGCACCTCAATATCCTCATCCATATCAAGCACAACAAAATCAACTGGGAATATAAATTTATCTACCTTTACTAGCACATCTTCTATGATTCCCCTAGGATATTTAACATATCTATCAGCTAGTTGAATACTCATCCTAGTGGGCTTTGGTTCCCCTAGACCTAGCTGCTTGAATATTTTGTAAGGCATGGGATTAATGCTAGCACCTAAATCAGCTAAGGCTTTATCAATAAGTAAACTACTAATTAAACAAGAAATAGTAAAACTCTCTAGACCTTTCAGTTTTGCCGACAGTTTATTTTAGAGAATAGCTGAGCATTCCTCGTTGAGTTCCACTGTGGCTAATTCTTCCAACTTCCTTTTATTTGTCAGAAGTTCTTTAAGGAACTTCACATACTTCGGCATATGCGAAATTGCCTCAACAAAAGGTAAGTTAATGTGTAATTATTTAAAAAGTTCAAGAAATTTACCGAATTGAGCGTCGTACGGTCTTTCTT
Source organism: Gossypium stocksii (assembly GCA_020496765.1). Classification (NCBI taxonomy): domain Eukaryota; kingdom Viridiplantae; phylum Streptophyta; class Magnoliopsida; order Malvales; family Malvaceae; genus Gossypium; species Gossypium stocksii. Next base: position 42,165,477 of record CM035628.1, on the reverse strand, counting down.
CAACTTTGCCGAGTATGGAATAGGCGGTTTGTATTCCTTGAATGTTGGTGGAGTGTTTTCCTTGGGTTCCTCTGCCTTATCTCCTGAAGATTCTGGAACAGACTTCTTTTCTGGTTCAGCTAGTACTTTCCTATCTCTTAGAGTAATTGCTTTGATATGTTCTCTGGGATTTGGCTCAGTATTACTTGGTAGTCCACCTTGTGGTCTCTCTGAAATTAATTTTGTAAGTTGACCGATTTGATTTTTAAGCCCTTGAATTGATCCTTGTTGGTTCTTTAGTGCCATCTCAGTGTTTTGAAAACGGGTTTCTAATGCGGCCATAAATTTGGTGAACATCTTTTCAAGATTCGGCTTTTCTCTTGTTGTGGTGGTGGCTGCTGAAATCCCGAATGAGGCTGTTGTCTTTGGTTTCCTTATCCTTCCCATGAAAAATTGGGGTGATTTCTCTAATCTGCATTGTAAGTATTACTATAAGGATTATTTTGAGGTCTGGAATTGTTACCCATATATGCTGTGTCCATAGGATGAGTAGTCTGGATTGAACATATTTTCTGGAGTTGTGTCACACTGCATCACTGGCTGTGCCTACGTAGAACAAACAAAACTATCAAACTTTTTATTTAAAAGTTCTACTTGGTTAGTAAGCATAGTGACGGCATCAATATTATAAACTCCTGCAGCTTTTGTCGGCTTTGTCCTCATGACTTGCCACTGATAGTTATTCAGTGACATCTCTTCAACTGCTTCAGGTGTTCTATTGTTGATTGTTCCTCCTGCGGCTGCATCGATCATTTGTCTTGTTGAAGCATTCAAACCGTTGTGAAAGGTTTGAACTTTAACCACAAAGGTAACCCATGATGAGGGCATCTTCTCAAAAGATCTTTGTATCTCTCCCAGGCATCGTAAAGTGTTTTTAAATCCATCTGCACAAAAGAAGATATATCGTTTCGTAATTTAGCTGTCTTAGCTGGAGGAAAATATTTAAGTAAAAATTTTTCAGTCATCTGTTCCCATGTAGTGATTGAGCCTCGTGGTAAAGAATTTAACCACTGTTTGGCTTTATTTCTCAAAGAGAATGGGAATAGCCTTAGACAAATGGCATCATCAGAAACGCCATTAATTTTAAAAGTATCACAAAGTTCCAAAAAATTGGCTATGTGTGAATTTGGATCTTCATCCTGTAAACCATCAAACTGCACCAATTACTGTATCATCTGAATAGTGTTAGATTTTAATTCAAAATTATTAGCAGCAATGGCAGGTCTAATAATGCTAGTTTGAGTACCAGCCAAACTAGGTTTAGCATAATCATACATAGTACGAGGAGCTTCATCTTGATTCACTAGTTGTGCGACTATTGCGGGAGGTGGTGGAATGTCTTGATTTGCTTCCATCTCTGCTGTAGGTTCTGGCCCTTGTTCTTGATCTTGTTCTGGATAATGTAAGCTTCGTCTGATCTCTCTGCGAGTTCTGCGAACTGTTGCTTCTAAGTCTTCGTTAAAAAGTAATGGTCCTACCGGGTTGTTTCTAGTCATAAACTAGAAATACCTTGAAGGGAAAAGCAAAGAAAATTAAAATAAAATAAAATAAAAGAAAAATAAAAACTGAAAATAAATAAAAACTGAAAATAAATAAATATAATAATGGCTAAAGTAATAGAAATTGAGTTTTCTTAATATTTTAGTTCCCCGGCAACGGCGCCAAAAACTTGATACTCGCAATATTAAGTAATAAAATTTATAAAAACTGATCACACCAAAAACTAACAAATATCACGACTTAAAGGCAAGCGTACCTATCGAACAGTAGTATAGTTTAGCGGCAAGACCGAGTTATCGTTCCCAAGGGAACCAAAAGTACTAATACTTACTTCCTTTCTATTAGCTAGCCTAAAAATAAAAGAGGGTTGTTTGAAACTAATTCTAAAACTAGCTAAAAGTGCACAAAAAGTAAAGTGGGAAAAACTTTCGGAAAAGCTAATTGATATGGGCAATACTCAAGAGAGAATCCACCTAGACTTCACTTGTTATTTAACTTCTTGAACTAGACGATTTTTTCACTTGACTTGATCCGTAGAGATCCCTAACCTATGTTAATACCTCCGTCGAGGATAAGAACAACTAATCTTAGGTGGTTAACTAAAGTTTCTTTATTAATTAACACCCCTAGGTTGCATTAGTTCGATCTATGGATTCCCCTATTAGGTTTGACCCTAATCTGGTAGATTTATGTCGCCCTATGTCTAGGGTTGCATGCAACTCCACTTAATTATGGTAGATCTACTATTAAAACAGGGACTTTTGCTCTTCTGCCTAAGCACATCGGGTTCTTGAAGTAATACCTAAGATTATTAAATCAAGAATGAAGAACACATAATTAAGAACAATTCAAGTTTTTATCATATAATTCAAGTATTTATCATATAATTCAAGAATAAATAATAACAAGATCTGTCTTAGGTTTCATCCCTCTCAAGTATTTGAGAGGGTTAGTTCATAATTAATAAAGAAAACATCTCAGAAGAAGTAGGATAACAAAACATAAAGAACCCAAAAACCCCTGAAGGAATTTAGGGAGATCCTTTGTCTTGATGTAGAATTTTGGCTTCTGGGATGAATCAATCGGCTTCCCTTGGAGTAATTCCTTTGCTTTCACTCCTTGTGTTGGTAGAAATATGGCGCTCCTTTTTGGGAGAAAAGAGTACCCCTTTAGAGTTGCCTCCTAGGGTCTTTATATAGAGCTGTGGAATACCTTTCTTAGCCTCTAAGTATCTAAATTCGAGTGAAATTGAACTTCCTCATGACAGGGACACGCCTGTATGGTTTTGATAAGGGCTGTGTTCAGACCTGTTGAGGTGGCACGACCGTGTGGCCTAGCCGTGCTTGTCGGGGCTGGGCCGTGTTGGACCTCGTGTGGCACGGCCGTGTGGTGATTCCTTGGGCCGTGTCGTTTTCACACTTTGGCATATTTTCTTTATTTTCGGTCCGTTTTTCATTCTTTTCTCTTCCCTATACTCTCCTGAGTATACAACATGAAATAGAAGGGTTAAGAGCACCAATTCTCACAAAATTAATAATAATTCATCCAGAAATTAGGCTAAACATGAGGTAAAAATATGTATAATTTATCATTTATCAGTGGTAGGTAGGTAAATGGAGTTATTTCGATGACTAAAGATGTGTTTGATATGTGGTGTTAAAAGTGGTAGTGATTGCATGTGTTTTGGGGCAAAGTATGGCTTCGAAAATAGCCTAACTTAGGGCCACACGGTCAGCCCCCACGACCATGTGTGTAGGGCGTGTGAACTTTGCATGGGATTTTCGGAGTTTAAGGATGTCACACGGCCAGGTCACACGGGCGTGCCCCGTGGCAGTGTGACCAAAATTGCATGCTGACATCATAAACAAAATGTCTCAGTTTTTCACACGGGGAGGCCACACGGGCATGTCTAAGCCGTGTGATGGACACAGACGTGTGCTCGGCCGTGTGAAAACTCCTGTAGGTTCGAAATGAAAATTAATTTTCCAATAATTCAACAGGGGTTAGGGACACGGGCGTGTGTGACCATACGACCTGCTCACACGGGCCTGCCCCTGTTTCACACGGGCGTGTGCCCTGTACTAGGTCAAATTTTCCAAATTTTTTTTAAGTTCTCGGTTTGGTCTTGAACCATTCCCAAACTATGTTTTGGGTCTCATAGGCCCACTTTAAAGGTTGTATGGTTTTTTATGAATAAGTTTTAAATTGGATTGAAATTTGTGGTTCGATTGTGCATAAATTATGGTGATATTGTCCGGTAATGCCTCGTGCACGAATAAGGTGATAAACCCGGGTAAGGGGTGTTACATGGTTGGTAACCATCCTCAATTCATCTTGGCTTGTATTTGTTTTGATTTGATTCCCAAGCCAAATTTTGTTGCTTTTGTGTATGGGAGCTATGATAAAATGAAGAGGAAGACTTTGTGGAATGATCTTAGTCGGTCAGTTTCGATTGGAGACGATCATTGGTTGGCCATTGGCGATTTTATGCCATTCTCTCTTCAAATGATAAAAAAAGGAGGTTACATCAAAGGTCGCAGATGTCAGTCTTTTGGTAAATTTATGGATAAAGCTCAATTGCATGATCTGAGATTTCAAGGACCTCCTTTTACGTGGCACCATGGTAATCTTTCTGAAAGACTTGATAGGGCTGTAGGTAACGGCATTTGGTTGGAATCTTTTCCTAATTGTTCAGTGTCTCATTTGCCTAGAATTAAATCTGATCATCATCCCCTTCTTTTTAATTTGTGCCATGAAGATAGACTTACTCCTAATTGTCCCTTTCAGTTTTTTAGCCGGTTGGTTGTATCATCAAAATTTTTCTAATTTTGTCAAGAAAAATTAGAGTTTTTATGGTAATATGTCTAGTGCTATTGTCAATTTGACGGACAAGCTTAAAAATTGGAATGAATGTGTTTATGGGTAGATTAATTAGAGGAAGAGGCAGTTAATGCTTAAGCTTTCTAAAATCCAACATGCTTTGGATCTTTAAAGGTCTAACTCTCTTCGTCATTAGGAATTTTTGATCCGTGATGAGCTTAAAAATATTATTTATCACGAGGAGATGCTTTGGAAGCAAAAATCAAGATGTGAGTGGCTGAAATTGAGAGACCGCGACGCTAGTTATTTTCATAGATGCATTGTTTAGAAGAGGAATTTTAATAAAATCACTGCCTTACATAATGTTGATGGGGATTGGATTTTTTACCCTAAGGCTCTCAAGGCTGAAGTGGTTAATTTTTTCCAGAATCTCTATGGGGAAAATCCAGGCTCGTTTAGAAATATGCTTCCTAGTGCTTTTTCTGGCCTAAGTACTGAAGATGCTGATTTTCTTGAGAGAAATGTTATGAAAGAGGAGATAAAGGTTGCTCTTTTTGATATGGCACCCTTGAAAGCCCCAAGTAGTTATGGTTTTCAGGTTGTTTTTTTTCAGAATCAATGTGATATTATTGGAGACGTCTTATGTGAGTGGGTCAAAAAAGTTTTTGATTGAGATATCATCGATCTGGAGTTCAATAACACAGTTATTATGTTAATTCCTAAAATTCAGAATCCAAAGAATTTCTCTCAATTCCAGCCTATCAGCCTTTGTTCGGTTTGTACAAGTTGGCCATGAAGGTCATTGCTAATAAGTTTAAGAGTATTTTTTCGAAAATCATAGGACAAGAACAAGCAGGCTTCATCGCTGGTTGAAGTATTATTGATAACGTCATTATTTCTCAGGAAGTTTTACATTCTATGCGAACTAAGAAGAGTCTCCAATGGATAGCAATCAAGATTGATTTGGAAAAGACCTACGATAAGGTCAGATGGGATTTTATTGAAGCTTCTCAATGCAGCATGTATTCCTTCTATTTCGGTTAAACTAATTATGAATGCTATCTCGTTATCTTCTATGCAGGTTTTATGGAATGGTGCGCCAACTCAAAAGTTTAGGCTGGTAAAGGGTATTCGACAAGGCTGTCCACTGTCACCAGATCTCTTTGTTCTCTGTATGGAATGGTTGCGTCATAGATTTCACGAAAGTATATCTGCAAAGGAGTAGAACCCTATTTATTTCTCGCGTAATAGACCGAGTCTTTCGAACTTATTTTTTGTTGATGATTTGGTGATTTTTAGTCAAGCTGATTTGAAGCATAGTGGCATCCTCAAGAATTTTCTTAGTAATTTTTGTAAGATATCTAGTCACAAGTTTAATGCTAGGAAAATGAATGTGTTCTTTTCTTTGAAGGTTAATGTACCTTTAAGGAATAAAATCAATGACATCCTCGATTTTCAAGAAGTTAATGACTTAGGCCACTATCTTGGGGTTACACTTCTTCATAAAAGAGTTACTAAGAGTACTTTAGATTTCTTGGTGGAAAGAGTTCGTAGTCGGCTTTCTAGTTGGGATGCTAAGAAACTTTCCGTTGTTGGAAGGGTTACCTTAGCACTATCTATTCTATTGTCTATACCAAGTTATCTCATGCAATCGACTCTAGTCCCTAAAGGAATTTGTGACGTTATTGAAGAATTAACAAGACAATTCATTTAGGGAGCTGTGGAGGGCAAAAGGAAGATGGCTCTAGTAGGATGGGATGATATCTATCAGCCTAATATTCATGGAGGCCTTGGTTTTCATCACTTAGAGGATCAGAATAAAGCTTTCATGTTGAAAATTGGCTACAATCTTATTACTAAGTCCGAAGTTCTATGGGTTCAGGTCCTTAGAGCTAAGTATGGTGTGTGTGAAAATATGTCGGACTCTATCATGAGGAGTAGCTACTCTTATATATGGAGAGCAGTTGCCAAAGCTTAGCCTCTGTTGCGTAGTAATATGAAATCGTCCATTGGTAATAGTAAGACTGTTCACCATTGGAAGGATAATTGGGTTCTAAATAAAGGATCTCTTAAACATTATGTTTTGGGTCATGACAATATTGACCCCGAGACCACAGTTAGTGAAATGATCTTGCCAAATGGTGATTGGAATCTTGACCTTTTCAGACTGTGGCTGCCTGAAGATGTGGTTAAATGTATCATTAGTATTCCACCTCCTTCAGACCAAATTGGACCTGATATTCTTTCTTGGTCTAAAACAACGATAGGAGTCTTTTTTGTGAAGAGTGCCTATTATTTGTTAAAGAAAGAGTCTTGGTACCCGAAGGAGATGAGTTAGAGCATGATTTGGAAAATCCCAGGGCCTCATCATGTGAAACATGTCATCTGGTTAATTCTCAAACAAAGACTTTTAACTAACTCGGAGAGAGTTAGGAGGGGTATTGCGCAAGACGCGACACGTCATCTCTGTGGCCATATTATGGAGGATACTCTTCATATTCTCAGAGATTGTTCTTCTGCGAAGGAAATTTGGCATCAGATCGTCCCTACTAATCAACTTAGGAGTTTCTTTTCTTGCAATATTTTGGAGTGGCTTACCTCAAATTTGCAATTTCTTTCTACAAATAAGCTGAGTGATTCATCTTGGGCTTGTCTTTTTGGGATTATCCTTTGGAACATTTGGAAGAATTGGAATATGATTATTTTTCAAGGAATTTTTATGAGTCCGAAAGATATTATCAGTGTTTCCTATAGTTGGGTGAAACACTTTCTTTCCACACATAATGAAGTGACAGATTTTCAGTCAAAGCAGTTCTCAGTTCGTCAAAACTCAAGTATGTGTGTAATCTTTAATTCTAATGGTGTTGTTAACCCTGTTTCTTGGTTCTTTCCTACAAGTGGTGTGATACGCAATAGCAAAAGGGAGTGGATTCTAGGCTATAATCGATTCTTGGGGGAATGCTTAGTAGCAACTGTTGAATTATGGGGCTTACTGGATAGACTACTTATCATTCAGAACCAATGATACAATAAGGTCATTATTCGATTGGACAATCTTGAGAATGTGAGTTCTATCAGGGACAGTAAGTCTAGTGCTTTAAAAAACTTACTAATTAAGAGGATTCAACAAATTCTGGCATTTGAAGAGAATTGGTCCTTGATTTATGTTCCTAGAGAGACTAATCAGGTAGCTGATGCTTTGGCAAAAATGGCGCGGTCGAGTGTCGAATCTTTGCGTATATTCGAGGACTCCCCTTTGAGGATTAAAGAGATCTTGCAGGATGATAATTCTATTGACAACTTCTTTATGATTCACTCTATGTAATCCTTTGTTTTAATTTACCAAAAAAAAAGTTTTTATCAGATATACGTTTGACACGAGTTCAAACCAACATATGTTGAAATTAAAAACAATTTAGTTATAATTACTAATATTAAATATTTGTGATTAGTTAATTTTAAATTGGTTCTTATACTCAATAATATTGGTGTCAACATAATCAAATGATGTTTATAAAGACATCTTAATGTTGTAACTAGAGGTGCTCATCGGCCCGGCTCGACCCGACTAAAAATTTAGGCCAATTTATTAGCCTCGGGCCTGACCCAAATAATGGGCCTAAAATTTTGCTCAAGCCCGACCCAGATAAAAATGATAAAACCTGTGCCTGACCCGGCCTGTCCGTATTAATTTTTTATATTATTTTTATATAATTTTCAAATATATATAATACATCAAAAATACTAAAAACATCAAAATAAATATTTTCCAACGAATTGAAAATAAATTTTAAAAAATATGTAGACTTAAATAGCACTAAGATAAATGCAACTTAACAAGCAAATGCCTCTAAAATAATAACAAAATTAACAAATGCCTTTAAAATAATAACAAAACTAACAATAAAATAAGTTTTATACAATGTCCAAATAATAACAACAAAATAGTAGCAACATAATAGTAAAATGGTAGCAAAATAAGGAGAAAACAACAAGAAAATAACATTCAAAAACAAGAAAAAGAGCAGATTTTTTTTGTCCTTTAGAAAATTCAGGCCAGCCCTGGGGCAAAAAATGCCTTACTCGAGGCCCGGTTTATTTTTTAAACAGGCCTTATTTTTTTGTCCAAACCTATTTTTTGGGCCTATGTTTTTGTCCAAACTCTCTCATATTTCGGGAGGATCTCTAAATCAGGCCGGGTGGCCCGACCCATAATTAGGTCTAGTTGTAACAATTAGGCTGTCTTTTTTTTTTTTTTTAAAGAAATTGGTCTTGCCATATCTTATACAGTTAAAATTTTATACTTTGATATTATATATAGTGATTATATTTAATTGGTAAATATATAAAATTAAATAGTATATTTATTATAAAAAGGATATATGGTGGTAAAAATTTATGGCGTTTATGGACAAACTACTATAAGCTTAAATTTTATCGGTGTTCTATTTGGATATGGAAGATTTTTTTTCTTAGCATTATTAAAGAAATTTGAGATGTAATAATCTTCTGATACTGAATCAAAGTAGATTACATATATTTCTTTTCTGAAGATTCACATTCAACTTTCTCTGAAAAAAAAAAGTAATAGGCATGTGTTGTATAATATATAATTAATAATTACAAAAAACAATATCATTACCCGGTAATTTACTGATTTCTTACTATTATTATCCAAGTTGAACTTATTTCTTAAAAGAAAATTAGATTTTGAGAAAAGTAAATAAAACTTGACATACGAAACATTATCTTAAGTTTTTAAATCAAAATTATAAAATCTAGGTTTTAGAATTGAAATATATACACCTCAACTAATTAGAGTGCCAAATGTCGATATATAAATTATGACATATTAGATTGTTTCCTAAATTGTAATTTTCATATTGCTATATGATATGATTGACTTATATATTAGATTAATTTTTTAAATAAGAACACATGGTAGCATTTCACCTTTATTTATGGAGTTTTTTAACTCCATTCGCTGTGCAGAAAATAATTTCTCATATGTATATATATGTGTTGTAGGGGATAATTGCTTCTTAAACCTTTATTTTTATTTTATTTTTTATTTTTTAAAGTTCTTAAGCTTTAGATAAAAGTTTTAATTATAAAGAGGTGCTTAAACTTTAATCAAAAGATTAAACATTTATTTTATATAAAGTGATTAATTTTTTTAAATAATCAAAATAAAACAAATCATATTTTAGAGTATTCTTGACTGTAATCTATTTTCTTTAATTTAATAATTAAATATTACTTCTTAAATTTTGTATAGAGATTTTCATGGGTCAAGTTGGGTCCAACAAAAGTTTTAGGCCTAGGTCCAGCTCGGCCTAAGCAATGTGCTTAAAATTTTGCCCAAGCCTGGCCTAGATAAAAATGCTAAAACCTGGTCCTAACCCGGCCCGTCCGTATTAGTTTTTTAATATTATTTATATATATTAAAATATAATACATCAAAAATACTAAAAACATTAAATGTTTCCCAACAAATTGAAAATAAATTTAAAAAATATGTATACTTAAATAACACTAAAATAATAACAAAAATAACAATAAAACAAGAGTTATATAATATCTAAATAATAACAACAAAATAATAGTAATATAATTGTGAAATTATAGCAAAATAGTAAAAAATAATAAGAAAATAAGAAAAAAAAGAAAACAAAAAAATAGTATTTTTTTTTCATATTCGACCCAACTAGACTTGAAATCAAAAAAACTTTACCCAAAACTTGAATCATTTTCTAAATAAGCTTTAATTTTTATCTAAATTTATTTTTTAAATTTATATTTTTACCAAAATTCTCTTACTAATCACATAGGCTTCGAATCAAATAGCTTTCCACATACACAATATTGTACTATCTTTTATTATTTTTATTCTACCAAAAAATTAGCTTTTAAAATAATATATTAACACGCGCAATCATATGATTTGACTATTATTATGTTCTAACAATAACAATGGTATATGTAGAGTAAACTAGACGGCATACCACTCAACTATTTTTATTTTTCACTCAATTATAATTTTTTTATTTTAGTTATTTAATTATTGTCTTTTTTTTATCTAACTATTAAATTTTTTTACTTTTTTCACCCAGCTAATCAAGATTATTTTTTTGTCCATTTTTATTAAGTATTGTTAAATCTCTAATGAAAATTAATGTGATAGTTAAAAATATTAATATAATAATGAATTTAGTATCAATTTTTACATATTATATCGATTTTATAATTTTTAAAAAAATTAATCCTCTAAATTTGCCTCCTTCTTCTTCCCCACTGCCACCTCCTCCATTAAAAACTCAACTTGCACTAAACGCTAAATCAAACATTGTTTGCTGGTAACTTTACCTTCCTTCACTTGTTTGTTGTCATCTTTCTAAACTTAATTTTGTATTTGGAAAATTAAGTGTCTTTGTTTCTAACATTGACAATTTGAGTTTTCACTGCAGGTGCATATTAAAGGGAGTGAATTTCATATTTAATAATTAAGTGAATTGGAAGAAGATGCTTGTAGTTTTGAGATTGTGATTGAGAAGGCAACAATGGGTTGTTGAGTTTGGGGCCATTAATTAACCTTGGGGGTGGCAGAATATGACATCCGGAAGAGGCAGGAGTCATGGTCATGAGTTGATGCCTCTGGTAGCATTTATAAGCAGAGAGATGAATAAGCCAAGTGTAGGATGCTGCTCAATCAAGGAAAGGATAAGATTATTTCTTGGTTAAAACGGGTTGTCAACGAGTGCCTAGCAATCCTTCATCTACCTTCTTTGTTTTAAAGAAAAAGGGAAAGCAAAAGTTTTTAAAGTTATCCCATTTCATTGAAGCTCTTTATAAATTCAGAGAACAGACCAAGGAGACTGTAAAGGGACTGGAATCAATGTTGAAACTTGGCGCTGATGATTTTGGTAAGGATGCAATGATGGATGATTATTTAACAATAAATTAGGTTCGAATAGAAAGAAAAACGAAAGTTTTTTTTTTTTTAGGAAAGGGGAGTAAAAGTTTTTTTTTTTTTAAGGAAAGTGGAGTAGGAGATGGTGGTGAGCCAACAATGGTAGTGGCAGTAGAGTAAGTGGGAGAAGAAAGGTAAATTTTAAGGATTAAATTGAGATTATTTATAAATTTTAAGGATTAATTTTTTAAAATGATAATTAAATTGATATAATATATGTAAAAATTGAGGGCTAAATTTGTTATTATACTAATTTTTTTAACTGTCACGTCACCCTTCTGATAGAGATTTAACGGAAATGGGCAAAAGAAAAAATAATGTTGATTAATTTTGTGACTAAAATAAAAAAAAAATTAATAATTGGGTGATAAAAAAACAATAATTAGGTCAAGTTTAGCCAACTAATCCATTACCATATTAGATTCTCCAAAAGAGGGAAATCCTACAAATGCATTATCATCTCATATATTAGTTAATTCTATATTCAGATTTTGAAGGAGTTTAGGTTTTTCCAAATGAGATTGCATTTGTAAAATATGATGAGTTGGATATGTGTAGAATAATTTCCTTAAAATTTGAGTTGCAATAAAACTCTCCGTACTTTTATCAAGGTATTTTAGTTTCTTTTAGAATCTGATTTGTAATTGTGAAAGCAATGCTTCAGATCTTATTTTATTTTAAGTGGTTTTGGGGTTTTTTTCTCTTTCAATTTCTATCATTGGAGATGAGGGAGGATTCCAACTATATTGTCTTTTATCTTATTAGTTAATTCCGTTTTGATATCATACTTTTTATTGATAGTAAATTGAAATAATTGTAGATCTCGATCAGTATTAGGTTTAGTTTGGATGGGCGAATGGGTGTGGTGCGGTGCATTTAACCTACTTTTTGTCTCACGCTACAGTGTCGCTACAGTATCTAATCTCACCGCCGCCGTTGTTGTTACACTAACTGCAGGTAAATGCATCGCCCATCCAAACTCACCTTTAGTCCTATTATTGTGTACCGGTAATATTGATACAATAAGGAAATCAGTCTCGAATGGTCCAAAGCGGTGGGTATATATCGGCAAAAGAACTAAGCATCCATCAAACTAGAGAGGACGACGACAAAACCAACCCTAAATCACTTGCAAATGCAAGACTACATGCATAAGAAAGACTAACAAAGCGTACTACAAGAGTAAACAAAATTTCTAAAAGTGAAGACTTATTAAACAATGGAAAAACAAAAAAAAAAAACATATAAAACTTAAGACAACACGAGTCCAAACCGACTCATGAAATCATTTATTATTTCAAAATACTCTCAAAATAGAAACATATTAAGAAGTCAATTAAAAGCTACCCACTTTCTAAAAGAAACTGTCGATAGTCAGTGGTGTTTTAACGATGATAGACATCATCATCTATCCACTACAAGTTGCGAAGACAACAAATATTCCTACAAAATAAATCTGCAAGCAAAAAAAGAGAGAAGATGCATGGAGTGAATGAAAAGAAGAAAGAAAAAGAATGTTGATGGGTTGGAAAAAAAGGTGGGCAATAACTAGCATGGAGGCTAATACCGCCACTAGGCAAAAACAAAAAAGATAAAAAACAAATGACTTGAGAAATTTTTTTTAGAGTTTTTGACTAATGTTCTTCTTTTTTTAAAAAAAAAAATACAATATCTTTGATTACTTAGAAAAACAATAATATTTAATAATTTTAAAAATATTTGAAATTAATTTATTATTAATATAAAAATAAAGAAAAACCAAAATCTCTAATTTTTTGGTACATGATTTTGTACCCACTAGACTAAGGATTAAAATAATTATTTGTGCCCGCTAGACAAAGGATTAAAATAATTATATTTTTTTTTAAGAAATAACATAATTAATTATATAAAATTCCCATTTTTATTATATTAAATAATTAATATGTTAATATTTTAAGTAACTAAATTTAAAAATAAACTTTAACAATTGTTAAAAATTATTCACAGCATGAGATAAATTGATATAATAAAAATATAATATGACAAAACCAATTATGTAAACCTAATTGGATCATTCCAATTACGTAAATCAATAGTTCAAACCGCAATTAAAGGTAGGGCATTTCCCATTTTTATAGGAACTTCTGTATTAGAAACAATGGTATCTCCAATTATAGCCCCTTTGGGATGTAAAATATATCTCTTCTCACTATCCCCATAGTGTATGAGACAAATGTATGCATTTCGATTAGGGTCGTATTCTATGGTTACGATTCTACCATATATGTCTTTTTCATTTCGTCAAAAATCAATTTTGCGGTATAGACGCTTATGACCTCCCCCTCTATGCCTTGCGGTAATGATTCCTCTGGCATTACGACCTTTACCACAACGATGCTGTCCATAGATCAAATTATTTCGTGGATTGGATTTCACTTGACTGTCTACGGCTCCATTGCATGTGCCCGGGGTAGAAGTTTTGTATAAATGTATCGCCATGTTATTAAGTATTTTGATTTAAGTTCTTTTCGTTCTAAGGGGTAGAATAGAATAACCCGGTTGAAGCGTAATAATCATACGCCTGTAATGCATTGTATGTCTCATAATAGGTCCCATCACGACATGAATATATGAATTTGTAAAAATCGATATATAAGCATTGTTTTTTTTTTTGCTTAGTCGAGAAAAATAAAGTAAAACCGAAAAAAGGTACATCTTTCAAGGTCAATATGAATACAATAGTATTACTACTGACAACCAAAGACAAAATTTGTACTAGAGCTATAATGCATTAAACAAAATTCACCACCAAGCTTTAAAAAAATCTCGATATACCAGCTTTCGCCAAAGCATTCACCATACCATTACTTTGCTTGCGAATATCTTTGAACTGAAATTGAGCCAATTGGTTAGTGCCACAATCGACATCCCTAAACAATTTTCGTAACATCCACGGTCTATAATTCTTATTCATCAGCCTTTTCGAAATTACACTCGAGCAAAATTCGATGACTAAATGTACATGCGCCTTCTGACACGACCAAATATCTCTGTCATTTCTGATTTGCTATCTCCAGTTTTCCTCGAGAGTAACATACAAACCACTTCTTTATCATCTCTCAAAACCCCACCACAACCTGCTTCATTCTCCAAAGCAAGAGTTACATTTCGCAGGCCAAAACCACCAATAGCCTTCCAAAAATAGGCAGTCTTCATGCATTGCCCTTACCTATATCAAAGACTTCATTTTAGAATGGTACAACATTGAAACTAGATTCCTCGATGTTCTATTTAAAATTTTATTGTTCCGATCTAACCACACTGTCAACATGACGCAGATTTTTGAAACCCTTTCAAAACAAAATTACTCTCGTAAAGATTTTTTATTTGAAATCCCATAAGGTGCATAAATGTTAATCAATGTTCCATCCAAATCTTCTTCAATCCATTTTACTTCCCCAACAACAAAATGTTAGAACAAAGATAACGACCTGCTTGAAACCTAAACATGTCCCATATTGTTATTGCCCCTCCAGAATTTCCTACAGCAAGTGAAAATCAACATTCAAAACTCGTCACACCGCACCTCCTAAGTATGTCCTTAGTACCCATTACTGGCTTTGGTTCTTGAATGAAACACAAATCCACTCTACATTTACAAATTACTCTTTTAACACAACATTTTTTTTTCGTATCCAAAGACATGCCCCTAATGTCCCACGACAAAACCCTCATTCTTCCCCCCAAAAAACTCCCATACACAATATAAAATTACAACTACAATCGGTACTAACCTGCATAGTGGCCTACAAGCCCCCGCTCTTTCCTTTGTTGCTCCGATCTACCTCTGTTCTAGTTTCATAATCTCATCCACAACTTCTCTTTCGTCGCCTCTAACATTGAGCCCTAGTTTTTTTCCCACTTCCCACGCATTCCTGGCCTCCTTAAGAATCACTCTCTTTCTATTGATGATGTCAGAGTCCGAGATAGAGGCGTTAACAACAACCTCCTCTCTACACACGATTCCTTTGCCTTTTTGCTTTCTCAATGCTCGATCTCTCTTTTTCTTCTTCGCTATAAGAAGGACTCTATCTTGAATTTCATACATCGATATAATCTTTCGACCATGGTTTTTTTTGTTTCTTCTGTTTAAGAAAAATTGAAGATTCCCCCTCTAAAACCCCTTTTTTTCTCTGTCTGTTTCTTCCCCTACCAAAACTCCCGATCTTTCAATAAGGATACTGCAATCTGGTTCCCCCCCCTGACTTTTTAGAGTTGCCCATTTGAAAGTCCAAATCTACCACCAAGTCCACACCCTCCTCAATTTCTCTTTGCTCATCTTGGACTCCTTTCATATTTTCTAGTCCTAATTCAGCTACTGAAAAGCCCATGTTACTCACATCTTTCATGGCCCGATTGCTATACCCACTTTTATCCTTCTCTCCCAAACTAGGTTCGACCCTCATTCTACTCAACTGTTCCTCTTCCAACCTCAACGCATTTTGTAAAGAATTCTGACATCTGACATTATCATTTTATTTTTTGAGGATAAACATATTAATTGCTTCGTCTTCCCAACCTTGTCTCTCCTCTGAAACCTTTTTCGGTCCAGGTCTCATCGCCGATTCAGATTCAGATTCTGATACGAATGTGTCTTCCCTATCCTGTACTGATTCCCCGTCTTCTCTCTCCTTCACGCTATGGTCCCTATTGTTATCACCTAAAGATTTCGGTAAACCCATTTCAACAACTCTTATAGGAAATTTTATCTTCCTCACCTCTAGATAGATTAGCTCGTCTATTCTTTCCAGCTGATTGATAGATACCAACATTGACATTTTATCGTATCTTTTAACCCATGTAGAATTCTCACCCAGAGAGATTAACTCTCCCCGTACATCAACTATCCTTTTGAAGGAAGAATAGTTCCAACAATGCAAAGGGATGCCACACGCTTCAATCCACGACGCTCTTTCCACCACCATTGTTTTCTTCGACCAACGCTCAATTTTGATAAAGAACTCTCTCAAGTACGCCCAATCGTTCTGTTTCAATACATTGAATAGTTCCACGTTTGGTATTTCAATAAAAAAGTGCCTTCCTTGTATTCTTCTAATTTTAATTTCCCCTAATCCATTCCTAACTATTATTTCAAATAAGCTCTTTGAATCACAACACATTGCTGTTGTACCCTCCAAGCATCTTTGAAGCTTCCAAAGTTGCTCATCTTCAACATGTCCTTGAACCCTTATGCTGATATTCTTCGCTTTATAATCCCTCTTTTCAGTCTTATCCAGGTCGTTGCTATATCTCAAAGAGTTTTCTCCTGCTCTCATTCTGCTAGTTTTTTGTGACATTTCATACTCCCCCTTTCATTTTTTTTTCATTCTTCCTCTGTTCTGAATTTCCTTCCACTGAATTTTTTTCCATATCTGTTTTCTCCCCTTAAACTTGGCGAAGTCCACCAATAATCTCTTCCCTAAAATCACGTAGTCATTTAACTGACTTATGGCCCTTCTAGCTTCCATCATACTGCTATATCTCACAAAGCCAAATCTTTTTCCACTCTTACTTTTTTTCACCAGAATGAACGCGTCAATAACATCTCCATGATACCGAAATCATGCCCAAAGACCCTTCCAGTGCATAGTCTCCGGCATATTATGAACGAAGACTGTTATAGAAACCATCTTCCGGATGTGATAAGACATTTAGTCTAATGTAAATGGCCAGAAAGTTGATTATCTATATATTCATCGACTTTAAGCAATATAAACAACATCTAGACAAACTTTGCAGGATTTCTGATATGTCTTGAACAATTTTATTATTTGAAAGAACAAGATGAATAACAAAGTTCAAGTTTCCAATGGCAGTTTAAAAGTTATCTTGTAAATTGCTATAGTAAAGACTATAAGAATTGTTAATGTGCTAACATTAATATTAAAAAGCACAAGCACAACTCAAACATTGGTACAAATATATAAATATTTTTAAAATTAAATTTGTATGATAAATTATGTTATGAATTAATACACAATTCCAACACAACATAACATTGTCATTCATTTTATAGATTGAATGAAATAATAAATTATATATGCGCAATATGATATAATTGAAAAAAGGGTTAAATATAAAATTAGTATCTAAGCTTGTTTACTTCTTCCAGATTTGTATTTATGATTTTTTTTGTCCTAGACTAGTATTCGAATTTTTTTTCCGTCAACTAAATCGGTACCTGAATCTAACGCCATTAAATTTAGGGCACGTGACAGAATAAGATTGTGACACATGGCATATTAATATTTTTAGTATTTGTCTAGTGGATAGATTGAGTTTCAATATTTTTTTAATGTAAAAAAAAAAAAAAAACCCAGAACAATGTGCAAATCGTTGTGTGGTTGGAATTTTTCTCTTCTAGTAATGTCAAAGTGTTTATGATTTTGTAGTTCTTAGAGGTATATTAATGGAGGTACTGTGTTACAAGAACAAATGTCAAAACCATATCCTTGAATCATAAGAAAGAAAACCCAAAGAATCGATTCTTTTTTTAACAATGGAACTAAGCATAATAATAGTAAAGAATAACATCAAACCACTTTTGAAATTGAAGTTTCTGGCGAAGCATTGTTACAGTAGAGTCAATCGGGTGAACTCTAATAGGAACTGTCCTTCCTAAACTTATATGGAATTCCCTTCCCAATGCCACTTGTTCAAGTTTATGTTCTTCTTTACACGGTGTATTAACTGGAGCATTAATATACACAACATAGAGATTGGTAACCAAGGATGAAACTCTCTTAAAGAACTGACACATCTCTTTCTTTGATATAGAAGGTATAAAAATTGAAATAATTAATAGAGTATATAAAAAGAGGCATTCATTCAATTCAATATTGTCGATAAAGAAATGTGACCATTCAAAAAAGTACCTGGCATGTAAACGTGCAAAGCATAGTTGCCTTCGATGTGAAGGAAGCTTCTCACTCTATTGGGCTGACTAGTTTGTAAGCAATCCAAAGATCCTTTTTTCATTATCAAGAAAAATAAACAGTTGATGAAGAAAAAGCTTCTCACTCTATTGGGCTGACTAGTTTGTAAGCAATCCAAAGATCCTTTTTTCATTATCAAGAAAAATAAATAGTTGATGAAGAAAAAAAGTAAAATATTTTAGTAAAAGAAAATTATGGGAAATTTGTTATAGTTTGAATTACTAAGGGAATTGGGAGGGTGGAGGAGAGAACCAAGAGGCGGAGGGAGATGGGGCGACAATGTCTCCTCCATTTGGGGTTTTTGCTCGTAGCACTTCCATATGTTGCTCTTTGAGAAGGAGAAGAAACGACGGAAAAATGGGGGGAAGTCAAAAGAAAAAAAAGTTCTTTTTTTAAATTATGGCGTAACCATGAAATCATATATGCCACATGTCACAATATTATTTTACCACATGTCCTAAATTTAACGGTGTTAGACTTAAGTACCGATTTAGTTGATGGAAAAAAAGTTCGGTTACTAATTTAAGACAAAAAAAATTATAAATACCAATCTAAAAGAAGTGGACATGTTTGGTACTAATTTTATATTTAACCCTTAAAAAATAATTAGAAAATAACATAGATTTCTCTTTATGCTTATTGTTCATGAATGATTTTTGACCGGAGTTTATTGATTTATTTCATGATTTCTATTTTTTTTTTGTTTGCGTTGAAAGGATGGACTTTGTTGCTTGTTTATGTAATTCTTGGAAGTGGTTTTAAATTATATTTGCTTTGATGAAGAAGACTTTACAAAGTTCTTATGGTCCATCAAATTTCTCTTTGTTAAATATGGTTTTTTTAAGAGGATGGTGATTTTTTGAGATTGAAGCTTCATGGGAGACTAGATTTCCATTACTTGGGTTCTCCAATGATGATTCTAAGGTTTTCTATTGTTGCTGGCCTTATTTTCTTTCAAGGCATTTGTAGGGGTTTGTGTATTTTGGTGACTATTTGTGATACTTTTTGGCTAGGTGTTTTTCTAGGTTTGCTTTTTGTGTTATGGATTGTTTTCCTCTAACCTCTTTGTTAGCTTCACCTTAAAAGGCTATAATAATAAAATTATTTTGGCTGAAAAAAAATAACATCAAAACCAATTGAGTATAAGTCAACTCAACCGCCAAGAAATTCTTTGTTGCCTGGGTGTAATTTGGCTTCCCATTTTGGTTCTTTTATTGTTCTTATGGTGTTTTTTAGTTTCTTTTAGACTATTTTATGTTCTTTTTCCTTTGAATGAGGAAAAAAATTATACCTACAAAAATTTAACATAAAAATCAAAGCATACCGAAAGTTTTATCTTTTAATTGTTTTTCCTCTTTCCCTCTCTTCTTTGTGTAATTCTTCTCTCAATCCCTAATTCTTCAAACTTTTAAATTTAATCCTCTTACTTTTAATCCAAATAATTTCGTCCCTCTACTCTTTTGATTTAATAATTAAAATTCAATTAATAACACTTCCAGAAGACATTTAATAAATTGGATTATAACCTATTGTTAAAATAACAAAAATACATACATGGTCAATATTACATATATTGAAGGTCAAATAAGCAAATAAAAATGCTGAATCTGGGGTTGTAAGGTTTTCGAATCTAATTTTGAAAGTCACTTTTTTTTTATTTACATGGATTCTACACAACTTTAATTTGAACTCGTAAGCATCATTTTTTTAAAATGCAACACAATCCAATTTAACAGAAGTCTTTTAATAAAGTTATCTATTGGATTTTAATTATAAAATTAAAAGAGTATAAGATAAAATTTTTGGAATTAAACATAGAGTGACTAAATTTCTAAAATTAAAAGTAAAGATACTAAATTTTAATTGTGTGAAGAAGATAGTGACTAAGAACATAATTAAACCTTTTTTTCCCTCTCATTCCCACTGATGCATGCTTAAATTGTAGAAAGAGTTATAGGCTGTTGAAGCAATTAGAATAGTTTGTTTTTTCTGTTATAAATTAGTTGAGCATGAGATTGTATAAATATTTAATAATTGTATCCTTATGGAATGAGATAGACAGATACATTTTTTAACATCTTTTAACATGGTATCATATGAGCCAAGTTTTTCTCCAGGCTGTTTGGGCCACTTTTTCTCTTCTTGGGTTCGTCACTGTTCTCTTTGTTTGTAATTTGTTTAGGGCACAAATCCTGACAAATTTTTCCCTCCGTTTTTTCCCAATTTTTTTTCCAGATTTATTGTCAATTTATTTTTCGTGATTCTTTGCTGTCATTTTCATGGAGGATATTGATTTTCATCATCCTCTATTCCTTCATCCATCAGAAATACCAGGAACAATCCTTGTTTCTCATCGTTTGACTAGTGTTGAGAACTATATTGTTTGGAGTCGTTCGCTTCGAATTGCTTTGCTCGCGAAGAACAAGCTCGGGTTCGTCGATGGTGATTGTCTCCATTCGACTTATCCTGAATCTCTTCGTGCTCAATAGGATCGCTGTAATGCTTTTGTGCTTTCTTGGATTCTCAACACAGTGAGTTCGAATTTATCTACGGGGCTTGTATTTGCTTGTGATTCTGTTGCAGTTTGGAAGGATCTCAAGGATTGATTTAGCAAGGTGGATGGTTCCCGTATTTTCTTTCTTCATCAATCTATTGCGCATCTCACTCAAGGTGATGCTACTGTTTCTTCTAATTTCACGCAATTAAAATTGCTTTGGGATGAATATACTGCTCTCGTCCCCCTTTTTTCTCTTATGATTGCGAGGTCGCCTAGCAAAATTCGAGCCATATTCATCAGCAGTGGTTATTCCAGTTCTTGATGGGTCTCAATGATACCAATGCTGCCGTTCGAAGTCAAGTCCTCTTGATGCAGCCTTTACCTTCGGTGAATCGGGCCTATTCCATGATTGTTCAAGAAAAAGCTCAACGGAGTCTTTCCTCTGTTCTATCTCATGCTTCAGAACCTATGGCTTTGCTTTCTACAACTTCTGGAAATCGTAAGAAGTTCAATGGTATATGTGACTTTTGTAAAGTGAAGGGGCATAAGAAGGAATCCTGTTACCGTTTAATTGAGTTCCCACCTAACTTTAAGTTCAACCGTAAGAAGGCTCCTTTAGCTGCTCTTACAGTCTCATCTGATGAGTCCCTACTTAGTTCTCAGAGTGCCCCTATCTTTACTCCTGAACAGTATTATGAGATCTTGGAATTGCTGAATAAGAGTCACACTGCGACTGCACTTACTGTGAATTGTGTAGGTATACCTTCTACTCTTTTTTTAATTAATAGCCATTTTTCCTGGCTTTTGGACACTGATGCAACTAATCATATATGTCTTGATTCTAAGTTTCTAAATTTGCCTATTGCTTACCCTTCTAATTCCCTTTTTGTTTAACTTCCAAATGGTAAACACTCTACTATCACTCATTCTAGTTCTTTTTCATTATCTCCTGATATTACCCTCACTAATGTTCGTTGTGTACCCACCTTTAACCATAAGTTGATTTTTGTTTCCAAATTGGCTCTTGATTTGCATTGTGCAGTAATTTTTTACCCTGATTTCTACCTCCTGCAAGATCTCTCCAATGGCAAGATGAAGGGGATTGGTAGACACCTGAATGGACTCTACTTGTTTGAGCCTTTTTCTACCCTGGTTAGGTCACCTGATTCTATTTCTTATATGACCTCTATTGCTAATACGATTCCCTTATGGCATGCTATATTAGGATATGTGCCTATAAACAAGTTACATCATTTATCTTTTTTTCATAATTCGCCAATTAATAAAGATTTCACTTGTTCTATTTGTCCCATAGCTAGACAATTTAAATTGCCTTTTCCAACAAGTACTTCTGGGGCAGAGACTCCTTTTAGTTTGCTGCATCTTGATGTTTGGGGGCCTTATAGGCTTCCATCCATGGTGGCCATCGTTTTTTCTTAACCATTGTAGATGATCATACTCGAATGAACTGGGTGTACTTACTGAAGCTTAAATCTAATGTTGTTTTAGCTAGCAAATAATTTTTTCCGCTGATAAAAACTCAATTTTCTGCTGTCATTCAAACTGTTAGAAGTGATAAAGGTTCTGAATTTTTTAACTCTTCATGTTCTTATTTCTTTGAGTCCTTAAGAATTATTCATCAAAGTTCATGTGTTGATACACCTCAGCAAATGGCATTGCTGAACGAAAGCATAAACATCTATTAGAAATTGCTCGTGCTTTACGTTTTCAATCCAATGTTCCAATTAAATTCTGGGGTGACTGTATTCTAGCTTCTTGTTACATCATAAATAAGCTTCCTTCCTCTGTTTAGCTTGGCGAACGCCATTTGAACTACTTTATAACAAACCTTTTGATTTTTCCCACTTTCGTGTTTTTGGTGCCTTTGTTTTGCAGTTAAACCCTATAATTCTGATAAGTTTTCTTCTAGATCACTTCCTTTAGTTTTTCTGGGCTATTCTCCTTCCAAAAAAGGTTATGTCTTGTTTTGTTTGGAATCTAGAAAGTTTTTTGTTAGTCGTAATGTCAATTTTGTTGAAGATGTGTTTCCTTTTAAGTCCACTTCTATTGATTTTTCTGTTTTGTTTCCCCCTACCCCTGAAATTTTTTATTTAGATTTCTTGATCATTCCTACCCCTAATCCTCTACAAAGTGCCTCACCACATTCTGTACCAACTTCAGTAAGTACATCTCACCCTCTAGTCTCTTCTAATTTGCCTATTGTTAAACCTAAGAGGTCTAGCCGATCCATTAAGCCCCCTTCTTGGCTATAGAATTTTGTTCATCCCTACCAATCTTCTTCATCCATAGGTTCTTCCTCTTCTAATTCTATTTTTTTATCTCATTTACCTAAAAAAATAGGCCTTTGTTTCTTCCCTTTCATATATTACTAAACCTCTTTCCTATTTTAAGGCTCGATAATATCCCCACTGGATTCAAGCCATACAAGAAGAAATTCAGGCATTAGAATCTACTCATACATGGACTGTTGTATCTTTGCCTCTAGGGAAGGTTCCTATAGGCTGCAAATGAGTGTACAAGGTTAAACTTCGAGCCTCTGGTAAAATAGAGTGATATAAGGCTCAATTGGTTGCCAAAGGGTACAACCAGAAAGAAGGGGTCGATTACTTGGACACTTTTTCCCCTGTTGCTAAAATGGTCATTGTTCGAACCATTTTAGCTATTGATGCTTCTCTCAGCTGGCCTCTTTGTCAAATGGACGTGTCCAATGCCTTTCTTCAAGGTGGCCTTCATGAAGAGGTCTTTATGATCTTGCCTAAGGGTTTCCCTAGCCAGGGGGAGCATGTGGTATGTTGGCTGTAGAAACCTTTGTATGGGTTGAAGTAGGCATCCAGGCAGTGGAATGCTAAGCTTACTGAAGCTCTTAGGTTCGCTGGTTTTGAGCAAAGTAAGCATGACTATTCCTTTTCATTAAAAAGAAAGAAGACAAGATGGTTATTATACTAGTCTATATCGATGATCTTCTTATCACTGGAAATAACATGGATATGATCAGTGACTTGAAAGGGATCCTAGATCAAAATTTCAAGATGAAGGATTTAGGAGAATTAAGATACTTTCTTGGGATTGAGATTTTAAAGTCTCAAGAGGGAATTTTGCTCTTACAAATGTTGTTAGAAGATACTGGTTTAAGTGAAGCAAATGTTGCTCTTACACCACTTGAGCAGAATCAGAAACTAACAACAACAGAATTTGATGAAGTAATTCGGCATCATCAAGAAGATAAGTTGTTAGAAGATAAAATAGTTTATTAGAGACTCATTGGAAGGTTAATCTACTTAACACATACAAGGCCAGACATCACCTTTGTTTTTACTCATCTTAATTAGTTCATGCAAAGTCCAAAACAGTCACATATAGAAGCAACATTGAGAATAGTAAGGTATATAAAGAAAGAACCAAGGCTAGGAATTTTTTGAAGGTCTTTAACAAACATCAACTGGTAGCATATTGAGATTCAGATTGGGCTTCTTGTCCAATGTCAAGAAGACCAGTTTCTGGTTTTTGTATACACCTAGGGGACTCACTCATCTCTTGGAAGTCGAAGAAACAGTGTACAATGTTAAAATCTTTTACAGAAGCTGAGTACCGAAGTATGGCAGCAGTAACATCAGAACTGGTTTGGCTTTCAAGTTTATTCAAAGAATTGAAGATAAGTGTAAGTAAACCAGTGAGACTGTTTTGTGACAACAAAGTAGCCCTTCAAATAACAGCAAACCCTGTGTATCATGAAAGGACTAAGCACATAGAAATTGATTGTCATTTTATAAGAGAAAAAATACAAGAAGGGCTTATAGGTACTGAACATGTGTCAACTGCAGACCAACTGCCAGATATTATGACAAAAGCTTTGGGGTCACAACAGCATAGTCATCTAACTTCCAAGTTGGGGTTAAAAAATATTTTTACACCTTCAACTTGAGAGGGAGTGTAGAAAGAGTTATAGGTTGTTGAAGCAATTAGAATAATTTGTTTTTTTCTGTTATAAAGTAGTTGAGCATGAGACTGTATAAATATTTAATAATTGTATCCTTATGGAATGAGATAGACAGATACATTTTTTTAACATCTTTTAACATAATTCACCAAAATTAAATTTCTTACCCCTAAAAGCAAATAAAAATGAGTAGATACAAAGATTTGTCTAATTGATTTTAAAATATCTTGCAACCAGAATTTATCATGGACAAAGACTTACCCAATACTTGTTCGAACCTGCAAAAATAAAGAATATGGAGTTTAAAATATAACAAAAATAAATATATAAAATCGGAACAACAATGAAACACATTATAAATAGTAATTTAAAAATTAAGTAGAATAAATCAAATTAATAAAACCTCCAGCCTCGGGTATTATGTTACTTTTAGTTTTAGAATTTATCAAGGACTATGGATACTTTCTCACTCAATTATAAGTTGGTTAAAGTGATCGATAAATAACCTTAAACCATGAATCATTCTTTAGTTCTAACTTAATTGTGGGAACTACCTAACAAATAACCCTTGTCAATTGAACAACGTTAATAGCAGCTCTTACGATTTAAGTTCTTACTAGCCTTGCAAACGAGAAGAACCCAATTCTAATTAATGATCTCAACTTGTGGACCATTTAAATTAAATTGCTTAATCTTATGGTGTCACCCAATCGTACCATGCTAATTTGTTTTATAAGCAAAAAGGGCATTGCTAATAGTAGAAACTGCACAACCAGATTTGTGCCTAAGTTGGTGCACACTTCTTCAGGCACTAAATGAAAAACAATAAGCACACAAGAATCAAGGAGATGATTACTTAGTTTGGTGCCCCTATAGTGAGAAATATGCACTCTTTTTAACAATTACAATGTGAACCTACTCAATCCAACACACCGTAATCGCTTCCCTCATTCTTGCACTTTGAAGATGCAACATTCTCTCCACTGTGACCACCCCATGTGGTTATAGAAAGTAAAACCACAACAATAGGTTTTACTATAAAAATAACACTTTTACAAAAGTATTCTCTTAAGAATAGATGAAGTGTTTAACGCTCAATACATTTTCCTAGCCAAGTCTTTAGACATTAATTTCGAGACTTGCTTACAAAAGAAGATCTAACACAATCCTAATAAAAAAAATAATAACATAAGAATAATATAATATAATAACATATGAAGTAAACATGGACTCTGTGATAGCTGATCAGCAAAATCATGATCGAATCTAAAGTCCATAATCCAAAGGACCGCTTTTGGGAAATTTTGATCCAAATAAATTATTAATATTTGTATTCCCAAGAGGAATGATCTTCTATAATGGGCTAGATGTTCACCATGTAATCAACATACCCCGAATATAAGGTTAAATAAATTGTTGATGCCTAAACATGAAAATTGTCTCCGAATACATTTGGTGGGTAAGGAAGTGGACACTCCCTATGGTACCAAATTGCCAGTTTTATAGTTTTCAACATGTTCTTTAGTAAACAAGATGATAACTATGAATTGAATTATTTTTACTAACCTTGATTATTCTAAATATCGAGCAAAAGATCCTTCTCGAAATAATGACAAGAATGATACTATAAGACAATCCTATCTATCTTGAAATCAGAGAATAAATGAATATTAAAGTGAAAAAAGAATAAAGTGTTGTTTCAAATCTCACAATTCAATATCTAACTTTTATCTACTTTTGGCTAAATTGAAATTTAGCTACTTATAGTCAAAGAACAATAAAAGCAATTATTGGAAGGAAATTTTATTGAAAATAAAAGAAATAAACATGCTAAAACTTTAAAATTCTCTAACAATGGCCGACCCCTCCCTTCCCATAATATTTATATAGAATAATATAATTTTTGTTAAAACTTTAAAATTCTCTAACAATGGCCGACCCCTCCCTTCCCATAATATTTATATAGAATAATATAATTTTTGGTTCCTAAACTTAGCAAATAGGTTCATTTTGGTTTTTTTTCGTCTACTTTGGTTCTTGAACTTGACAATTAGATCCATTTTAGTCTCTAAACTTGAACTCTATCAAGATTTGATAATGTGACTAGTGTTAATAGAATAGGACCGGATCAGACGGGCTAAGAACTGATCAACATAATGGTCTGAACAAAAGGGTTGAATGGATTGACTTAGAACCTACTTGAAATTGATAAAAATTGAAAATTGAAACAAAAGTCGATAGTTAAATAGGTTGAATCAGTTTAATAAGTTTTTTTTATTATTATTTTAAGACTTTGAAGATTTTTAATTAATTATTTAATTATTATTGGTCCTATAGTCAAACCAATCAAACTGGTTGAATTGAGAATTGGTGGTCTGATCTAGTCAACGATCAATCCGATTATTAAAATACTGAATGTGACACTATGAGATTGTACCACTTCATCCCTTGAAAAAATTATATTAATTTTTTAATTATCAAGTGATGATGTTGCATAGTATGTTACATCATCAAACTTTTTCACGGATCAAAATAAACCTAATTGTTAAGTTCAAGTGCTAAAGTAGACGAAAAAAATATAATATCAAAATAAATATAAGTACCAAATTTAAGGCAAAAAATTATATTAACTCTATTTATATATATAAGTTAAAACTAAAAGCTAATGAACCCCATGTGATGGCTTGATGGTTAAGGGTGTTCACCGCCCAAGGTGTAGCCTTGGTTTGAGTCGTGTTAGTCGCGTTAGTCGCGTTTGTTGTTCGGAATTTACCTTTAAAATACCAAAATTAATTAAAATAAATCATAAAAACATGTGTGTTCTTTAATTGGTGAATTCAGATATGAAATTATAAAAATATTATTATTTTAATTATAATTAATAATATTATGATGCATATTTATGTTTTCACACTTATAAATATGTTTTCTAAAATAAATCTAATATATAATTAGATATTTTCTTAGCCTTTCAAAGAAAGTTCATAAGAATATTACAAGGAACCATAAATACACATATATGTAGAATTGTCCATCACTCTTACCATTCATGAAATTTCAAATATTTGCTTAGGTTTTAAAGTAGCCGGTATCTTTAACCTTTCATTTTTATCTGCACGGCCAGGCTACACGGCCGTGCCACCCTCAACAAGCCCACACGGCCTCTTGTCGAAACCACACGGGCATGGCACACGGGCGTGTCCCTATCGCGAGGAAGTTCAACTCTACTCGAAAAAGGATACTTAGGGGCTAAGAAAGCCATTCTAAACTTTATATAAAGACCCTAGGAGGCAACTTCAAGGGTGTGCTTATTTCCCACTAAGGGAATACTCTTTTCTCTCAAGAAAGAGCGCCATAATTCTGCCAACACAAGGAGTGAAAGCAAGGAATTACTCCAAGAGAAGCCGATTGATTCATCCCAGAAGCCAGAATTCTACATCAAGACAGAGGATCTCCCTAAATTCCTTCAGGGGTTTTTGGGTTCTTTATGTTTTGTTATCTTATTTCTTCTGAGATGTTTTCTTTATTAATTATAAACTAAACCCCTCAAATACTTGAGGGGGATGAAACCTAAGACAGATCTTGTTATTATTTATTCTTGAATTATATGATAAATACTTGAATTGTTCTTAATTATGTGTTCTTCATTCTTGATTTAATAGTCCTAGGTATTACTTCAAGAACTTGATGTGCTTAGGCAGAGCAGCAAAAGTCCCTGTTTTAAGAGTAGATCTACCATAATTAAGCGGAGTTGCATGCAACCCTAGACATAGGGCGATATAAATCTGTCGGATTAGGGTCAAACCTAATAGGGGGATCCATAGATCGAATTAATGCAACCTAGGGGTGTTAATTAATATAGATCGAATTAATGCAACCTATGGGTGTTAATTAATAAAGGGGTGTTAATTAATAAACAAACTTTAATTAACCACCTAGAATTAGTTGTTCTTATCCTCGACAGAGGTATTAACATAGGTTAGGGATCTCTATAGATCAAGTCAAGTAAATAAATCGTCTAGTTCAAGAAGTTAATAACAAGTGAAGTTTAGGTGGATTCTCCCTTAAGTATTGCTCATATCAATCAGCTTTTCCTTAAAGTTTTCCCCAATTTACTTTTTGTGCACTTTTAGTTAGTTTTAGAATTAGTTTCAACCAATCTTCTTTTATTTTTAGGCTAGATAATAGAAAGGAAGTAAGTATTAGTACTTTTGGTTCCCTTGGGTACGATAACTCGGTCTTGCTGCTAAACTATACTACTGTTCAATAGGTGCCCTTACCTTTAAAATCGTGATATTAGTTAGTTTTGGTGTGATCAGTTTTTATAAATTCTATTACTTAATATCACGAGCATATTAATAAACTATAATATATACATATTTTTATCCCATGCTTGGCACATTTATGGATGATTTATCATTAGATTTATGGAATTTGATGCTCTTAATCCTTTAATTTCATGTTTTATACTTAGGTGAGCATAGGAAAGTAAAAAGAGTGAGAAACGGGCCAAAAACGGGCAAAATGGGCCAAAATCAGTATTTAACACGGCCTAGGCATTTTCACACGGGTAAACCACACACCCGTGTGTGATACACAGAATCACACATAGCCTGAGTAGCCTCACACGGGTATGTCCCTGTCGAGCCCTGTTTCAATTCTACTCAGAAAATGTTAATTTTTAAGTATTTTGGGCATTCTAAAGTCTATAAAAAACACCCAAGGGGAGGAACAAAGGGACACACAGAGTAGAAAGCAAGGAATTACTCAAGGAACGCCAATCGATTCATCTTGAAAGTAAGGATTTACATCAAGACTGAAGATCTCCCTTCAATTTCTCTCGAAGTTTTTGGGTTCTTTATGTTTTGTTGTTTTCCCTATTTTGAGATGTTTTCTTTTATAAACATGAACTAAATCCCCTACATACCTGAGGGAGATGAAACCTAAGACTGATCTTGTTATTAATTTCTAAATTATATGATGAATATTTGATTTATTCTTAATTGTGTTATTAATTCTTGTGTTAATATTTCAGGATATTAATTCAAGTTGAATGTGCTTATTTAGTGGAGCAAAAGTCCCTGTCTAACAGTAGATCCAACACAATTAAGCAGAGTTGATTGCAATCCTAGACATAGGACGATGAAAATTTGCCGGATTAGAGTCAAATCTAATAGGGAAATCCATAGATCGAGTTAATACAACACTAGGGGTTTTAATTAGAAAGAAATTTTAATTAATCAACCTAGGGTTAATTGTTTTTAGTCTTGAAAGAGATATTGACATAAATTAGGGATTTCTACAGATTAAGTCAAGTGAATAAATCGTCTAGTTTAGAGTCAAATAACAAGTGAAGCCTAGGTGGATTCTTCCTTGGGTATTGTCTTAATCAATTAGTTTTCCAAAAGTGATTTCCCTAATTTACTCTCTATCGCGTTCTTAGTTTGGTTGGTTTTTAGTTTAAACAAATCTCATTTATTTTTAGGCTAGATATTAAAAAGAAAGTTAATACTAGTAGTTTTAGTCCCTGTGGGTTTGACATTCCAGTCTTGCCATAAGCTATACTACTGTTCAATAGGTGAGCTTGCCTTTATTGTGATAATAGTCTAGTTTTACAGGTTCGATCATATCACATCAGGGAAGAAGATGTTTGAGGGATGATGAACTATGTAGTGGGAAACCCCTTTTATAGGTGCGGGGGAAGCGTGGGATTACAAAGTGGAAAATTCTCGTGGTCAAAAACATGTCACAAGACTAGCGTCTTCGACGAATATATTCAAAATGTGCTTAAAATCTTCTGAAATATTCTCGGGGTGAGGTACTTTTATTTTTCAAAGAAGAAAAATTTTAGAGAAGGCTCGTCCGGCCCTGAGAATCTTTCTGCATATTTAAAGCATGTTATGAGGCACTGAATACCTCGAGAAGCATGTTATGACTTTTGAAACGCGTTTTCGAGTAATACTTTGCGTTTCATCATCATTTTTTGACGAAAGTACTTATTTAGAAATGTATTTTGAAGCACACATTCCTTCTCTCCTTGTTCTGTTTTCCTATTAAAGTAACGTAATTTTCATAACTTGGGCATGCAACAAATTCATATCAAACATCAAACAGTTGAGTTGCCAACATTGTGTGCATTTCTTTAGACAATCGTCTACTAATTTTTTTTCTTCTACTCATCCAATTCGTAACCGATATTGAAATGAGTTGACGAGTGAAATCCGTTATTTACTACGATGGTAAAATATGTAATACAAAAGTTTGGGTTGTATTTGTAGGAGTCCAATCCATGGAATTGGCGTTCAATCGTGCCATTCAATTGTGTAAGCTATGGACTAGAATCAGGAGGAAAGTCGGGGGTTCTACCTGGGGAAGAATTTTGAGGTTTTAATGTAGATATCTTGCTTCCATTAACCCTTATAGGTATGAGCTATTTGATTTGAAAGACGAGCTCGAGCTTGAGGCCGCCATATCATTGCGTTGTTCAAGCAAAAATATTGTAATGGAGTTATATGTTGAGTTTATCGAGGCTGATGGATCTAGCCCATCTTCGGCCACCATTGCTGTAACAGCCCATTTTTCAGTGGTGTCGAAAACATTGGTTTCAAGGCCACCAAATCTGACGAGTAAGTTCATAAATATTATTATTTAATATTTATGAGACAAATGTGATTTTTAAAAAGGTTTTTGCTTTGATAATTTATGTTATATAAGTAATTTATTAAGTTTTTTATTAAGTTCAAGTGGTTTTAGAAAATGAGGTATCGGGACATTGTTTTTATAAACTAAGATGTAAATATTTTTGTAAATATTTACGGAGTGTCATTAAGGTGGTATTAAAGTGTCGTTGAAAAATTTTAACATTTTGATAGTTAATTAATTAAAAAGGACCAAATTAAAAAAATGCATTCTGGGGACTCTATTCCCATAAATCGAACTCGTAAATATTTATTAAAAATATTTACGAAGCTAGTTGTGTAGTTAATTATGTTTTGATTAAGTGAATTTGCTTGAATTAAAAGTAATTAGGTATAAGGATTAAATTACATATAGGGTGAAATTTGAGTTATAGATTAAAGAAAAATTAAAGGGACTAAAGAAGCAATTGTGCCATTGGCATTAATTGAGGTGGCATAAGCAATATATTTTTGAATTTATTTTATATATATATTATAAAATAAACGTCTTAAGTATTAAGTCATTAGCAGCGTTTTTAGTGGTGTTTGGATTGAAAACGCCACAAAAGGTAAAGCAATAACAGCGTTTATTGTAAAGCAATAGCGACGTTTTTTAAAAAACGGCATTTTTCTCATAAACGTGGCTAAAGGTAAAGCAATAGTGGCATTTTTCATAAATGCCGCTAAAGGTAAAGCAATAGTGGCGTTTTTCATAAACGCTGCAAATATTTTTTTAGAAAACGAAGACTTTTTGATAGTATTCTTTAACTTTTGGTTCTTTTTTCTCATCAACAACAACCCAACGGTTCAGATTAAACAACCTTAGGTTTGAAGAACTTATAATCGGAAAGGTAGATTGATTTTTTTAGTAGTGCATTGCATAAACCTCCACAAAAACCTAAAACGTAAAGTACTTTGTTTCCTTTATCCTCTCTTTCCCATGAGCCGTCTCAATCTTTCCATCCTCATGGTGGTCCGCTCCTTCATCCGATGACCTCCTACCGCCTCCCCTTGCTCGTCATTGCTAAACCTCACTCGTTTTATTTTATCTTTGTTTATCTTTTATTCGTTTTCTGTACTAATTTACTTTTTTTTCCCAGAAGTTTGCTTCCAATTTGAGAAAATTTAAGGTATTTATTCCTATGTTTCCCTAACTAGTTTTTCTTTTTGTCTTCTCCCATTTGTATATATTCTGCCTACAGTAATTCTTGAGGAGTTTTTAGATAGGTCAGTTGTATGGTAATACTGCTTCTGTACCTGTTGGTTTCTTTTTCTTCAAACTATTCTTGACTTCTTTGATATTTGGTGGATGATGAAATTCTAAAACGAGCAATCCTAAAAGGCATTTTATTTTTGTAGTTAAGGTGCTAATGGGAGAGAAAGTGATCGAAAATTTATGCTCACTTAATTGAACCAACTGTGTTTTGCCATTCTTATTTAGATTCTTAATGCAATTTTTTCCATAGAACTGGAAGTAAGCCTAATAGTTGTTTTGCTTTTATATATGATTGTTAGGAGTTGGTTATCTTGATATCTAGATCTAGATCTTAGTGAAGTAACCTTTATTCTGAATGCTATAATGTGATCTTGGTGCAGTAACTTTTCAGTTCACCAATAAGATTTGTTTTGGTCAGGAATGGATGCTCAAGTATCATATGCATTTCACTTTGAGAGGAAATTGCACCCAGAAAAATTTAGAAATTAGTTAATTAATCAGGTAAATATATTTTTTCTGCTGTGATAATGGTTGGAATGTGAAATAATCTTAGGCTCCGTTTGTTTGCAGGAAAACATTTTCTAGAAAATGTTTTCCTGCTTTTTTAGTGTTTGTTTGCCTGAAAACATTTTCCAAATGGAAAATGTTTTCCAACACACGGGTAAAATGTCTTACGTTTTCTGGAAAATGTCTTATGGATTTTATTTCTGTAAGACATTTTCCATCTCCTTCTTTATCTGTCCTCCTCCTTCTTCTTCCGTTCTCCTTGTTCATCAGCCAATCTCCTTCTTCTTTATTCCTTCTCCTTCTTTTGTTCTTCATCTTCTTACCCTCTCATATCTTCTCTTCTCAGGCTACTGTTTTGTTTCCTCTCTTCTTTCTCAGGCAAATCGAGGTTCCTCTTCGCTAGGTCTTGGCTTAAGGTATGGCATAAAGCTCTTTTTTTTTTCTTCTTGCTCTTCACTTGTTCACATTTTAACTGATTTTATGCCTGAAATGATTTTGGGATTCCCAAGCTCAAATTTAAGGTATGTCTTCTTGTATGTATATAAACCAAAGCTCTAGTTTGATCAAGGGATAAAAGCAAGATTTTACTGGATGTTTTTGTAGATGAAGTTAATCATGTGCTTGTTTCGGTTATGATATGCCCTTCATCTTGTTTCAAATTATAGTATTCTTTATTCGAGTATTGTTGTTTGAAGTATTTTCTACATCTTGTGAGTTACATTATAGAAATGTATAATCTTTGATTGGCACTTGCCATAATAAAATCCGAGGTATCAGTCCTTTTTATTATATAAATTCTGCAGCTGATGCTGAAACTTCACTATTCCAAAAAACATGTTTGATGGTATGTGTTGTGAATCAGATTTTCATGATTTTAAAATTTTCTTTGTTTATTCAATGTGAGGTTTAGGTTCTTTGCTTATCTTAATTAGCGAAATATTCTCCCCCCCAAAATGGCAAAATAGCTTTAACATGGACTTCTGTATATCAAAACATTTTCCTATTTATGTGGGATTTGAACATATTCTTTATGAATGCTTGTGATCTGTTTTGTAATTGCCTTCATATATCAAACATAAAATTTTTGCTCACAGTAATGTAGACTAATCATAGAGAAGATTCAATAATTTGCTCACAAATTTGATAAACTAGCAGCTAGAATTGGAGTTTCTTCCATGTTGGATTAGTTTTTTCGAAACCATTGATTACCCCATAATCTCTAGGTGCCCAACCATCCTCTTTCTCTTGGTTTTTGATTTAACATAGTAGTTTTCTATTTGGTTGCTGAGAAACTGAAAGAAAATAAAGGAAATTGTTGGTTTTTGTTCTTTTTCGAAGGGTTTAAACTTTGTGCTTTGAAGCTTTTGTTTGACTATTTTCATATATTTTTATTTCTGATCAGTTTTCTTACCATTTAAAGTTTAGTTTTTGTTATGCTATTACAAATATTGCAAAAAAAAAAAAAACCAGTGTCAAATATCACCTTTTTACATAAAATTTTATACCTTTTGGTTATATAAGTTGAAGGATGATATCATTCTATCGATTTGGGGCAATGAAATTGTAATCTAGTGCCACGTTTTGTTTATAAATGTGCTTGATTCTTGTGCTTGTTGTTTTTGTAAATGATGCACCTTTTCAGTTTTCTCCAGAACATGAGCTGCCAATATCAGAAAGCATGATCCTTATCGCTTTGAATAGCCTTTCATTCATCTCGTAATTTTTTTCTTTGTAGTCTAGCAAAAGGGATTAGCTTATCCTGTACATGGAATTAGCAGCCAATACCTTGATAGGCCACTTTGAAGGGCTTGTTTTTGAAACAACAGCATACATTAGTCAGATAGATTTTAGTTTAACATCATCTCAATCTTAGTAAGAGAACTATTTGAGAGCAACTATATATTTGACAAAAGGCAAGTGGATATTTATCAATCCACATATTTGTAGTAGACAATTTGACATTATGTAATCAACTTTGTTAGTGAAACATTTGTCAATTCAGCTCGCCTTCATCATATTAAATTTTATGAAGAAAATTTGGTCCAACTTTTTTTATATTCATTAAATTATTAAATTATGCTCTATCATGTGCATGTAAACTTTGATTCTGACCTTGCTTATATATTATCATTGGCTTTCAAAAAATGGAAAATCAATTACAAAGGGATAACTACTCATTTTTTTTCCTTTAAAATTTTTTTTTAAGAAAAAAAATGCTTGAAAGGTAGGTCCTCATCAGTCGCATCTTATCCAAGCTTTTCTTTGAGGAATTTAAGTGGATTTATATAAATCTTAACCAAATGATTTGATATTTTTTTTGCTCAAGATTGTCATGGACAAGCTGCTATCCGTTTTATTTTATTCATGCCATAGGCAGCTTTTCTAGGCATTTGATCTTATATTTCTAAATATTTCTATCAAGGTTGGATCATAATGAAGATGTTGAAGAAAATGAGTTGTAAAAATTATATTAGATAAACAGAAAAAATATTTAAATAGATTTAGAAAAAAAGTTCAACTAGTCAGATTCAATATATTACATATACAGCTACTATGTGCCTTTTTTCCCCATTGATTAGTAGTCCGTCATCAGGTAAAGTCCTCCTCACCCATCTTTCATTCACAGTTTTGTCTTTTATTCAATACTGAACTACCTACTAATTCAAGTATTTTCTTCCCACAAGCATTGACACGCTCTCTCTCATCTGCTACACTTCCGTTACCTTTCTCTATATATATCACTTTCTGGACTGATTTGTTTGTCTTCTGCAAAACCTAGAGGTTTTTTTTTTCATTTGTTTTCAGATATCTTCATGAGCTACTAGTGTATTAGATATCAGTTTTCATATATGTATGTATACACTTTAGTTATGGTAACTTTATTCATATATGTTATCTTATGAAAAGCTTGCATCTTTTTTGTAGTGATCAAATATTTGTGTGGCATTATTTTGTGTAGATGGATCGTAGTCAAGATCAAAATGTAATTTTCGGAGTCGTGGCTTAGTTTTAACTTTTGGGGCTCTTTGGATTAAAAAATTAAAAACTAGGAAGGAAATTGCTTCTCACGCTCTTGTGAATCGAGATTATGAAAGAGAAAATTATATTAATAGTATTTTATATAGTGGTGACCAACATTGTATTGATGTGATAAGGATGAGACTGATTGTCTTTTTTAATTTGTGTGATATTCTTAGAAGGAATAATTTGTTACAATCAACTAAATCCGTTAATATTAGGGAGCAAGTTGTTATATTTTTACATATAATTGGTCATAATGTAAGGTTTCGAGTGATTGGATCTGGATATTATAGATATTATAGATGTTAAACCATTTTAGAATTTTCAAACTCAAGTAGATATAGTTTTGGTTTGTTGTATCATTCATAATCATATAATGGGAGTTGATCCTAGTGATTTACTTAATCAAGGATTATACGAGGAGCCTAAGTCTGATTTGATAATACCAAGTCTTACAGAGCGAGAAGAAAGAGAAGAAGCAAGAGAATGGTCTACTAAGAGAGATGAAATTGCACAAACTATGTGGTCTGATTATATGGCTAGAAATATTAGGTAGGTTTAGGGCTTAGGGTTATTGTTTCTATGTTATGTATGTTTTAATATTAAATTTTTTTTTTTGTTAATGTTGGTTGGATAATGATATTGAAATTTTAGTTTGTTAGATTTTGAAATTATTATGTCTTGAATTTGTTAGATATTGATTATGTTTTAAGCTTGTTAAATATTGAATTTATTATGTTTTAAGCTTGTTAGATATTGAAATGATTGACAATGACGATTATTAATGTAGAATGGGTAAGGGCAATAAAGAAGGGACCTCTAAGCAATTCAAGTGGACAAAACTGATGGAACATCTTTTTCTTGAAATTCTAGCAGAGGAGGCTCAGAAAGGAAATAAGCCTTCTAATACTTTCAAAGCAGTTTCTATTAATCGAGTTGCCAAAGCTATTTCTGAAAGATTTCAAATCCAATGCGATGCGAAGCATGTGGAAAATCATTTGAGGACTGTAAAAAACCAGTGGCAGATTATATGCACAATTCGGGGTGAAAGTGGTTTCGGATGGGATGATAACATGAAAATAATCACATGTGATAGAGCAACATATGATGCAACAGTGATGGTAATATATGTATATATATGTTAACTATATTTCAATTGTTTTTTACTTGTTATTCTAATTGTGTATATCCAATAGGCACACAAGAAGTATGAACTATTTTTGAATAAAAGCATTGATCATTATGATGAAATGTCTTTGGTTGTTGGCAAAGATATGGCAACAGGGAGTTTTGCCAGAACATTGGCTGACATAGATTTGGATGATGGTAACTAAGATTCAATGCCTATAGACTGCGACAATGAAGAGACTGAAGAGGTAAGAACAAAAGTATCTTCATCTGGCACATCCAAACATAAAAGAAAAAATGCTCAAGAAAGTGTCGTTGATGAACAAAAAAATTGTGGGTGAACAACTTGGCAAAATTGTTGTTGAAGATATTGATACTTTTAATGTGGTGTCATATTAGTTATGCACTTGGACAATGTTGTTGTTATTATGTGGTGTACTACTAATTATGCATCTAGATAATATTATTAATTTCTAGTATTAATTGTGGTTTGGAAGCTAATTTATAATTATTAAATCCTTGTTTTTTAATTTTTTATAACACAATTACAAATAATTTATTTGACTTTGATTGGTTTCAATTTACTTTCGATTAATGTTCTAGTTTAATAATTGAGTATTATTATATATTTAATTTAATTAATTTATTTATAAATAAATCATTGCAATATATGTAAAAACAATTTAAAATATAAATTTATTTATATATATATATAAATTTATTAATATATGTAAAAACAATTTTTCTGGAAAATATTTTTAGGAAATCTGCCAAACAACAAAAAATATTATACACAGTTTTATTCAAACACCAAAAAAATAAATCATTTCTAGAAAAGTAAATCATTTTCTAAAAAATAAATCATTTTCCAAAAATCATTTTCTAAAAAATATTTTATTGGCAAACAAACGGAGCCTTAAATTGTATAGAATTTTAATTGGGTTTCAGCCATATTTAATCCTAGTTTTAGTTGGATGTACTCAAGGATGGATCTTTGGTTCTCTTTTTCGTCCATCTCCAACGTGAGTCTACTTATAGATGTTTGGCAATATAAATTCCTGTCCTATTTAGACGAATATGTATGATGACTTCATCTTTCACACACCTCAGCTGGCTAATTATATTTTTTAACTTTTTTGGTAGTGCTTTGATTAGGGAAATTAATCATATCGTATAAAATTCATAGGAACAAGTATGATGGGTATCAATTTGTGCTTCAGTCTCAAGCTATACGTTTTCTAATGTTAGACTAACTACTTATCTAGTAAACAAAAACATGCTAGATTTGCTCCATGAATTTTGCTCATATGTTATAGATTTGTGGTTTTGTAGCTCATTAGTCATATCTTCTTCATTTTTCTTAGAGCTCTATTTTCATATGCCTGATTCCAAATGGATTGTTATATTATGTTTTATTTCCTGAGTAAAGCTTCTTGAGCCATGTGATTACAATTGTATATGAGAATGTCTCGATGTCAATACAAGAACATAGCTCAAATAGCAAGGTTAAGGTTATGAGGAAACAAGGCCAATGGGAAGACCTCAAAATACCTAGAAGGTCAAAATCATCTATAACCTAGATGCATATTTAAAAGATCATATAATCAAAACTTTGAATTTCTCATTATAATTGAACTTTCCTCTTAATACAACATTGGATCTATCGTCTGCCTCAACTTGCCTAGTTTCTCTGGTGGTAAGTTCTTGAGGTTTTTGTCTTCAAACTTCATGCTTTAATTATTGCTAAATTAACATGCAACTTTTGGCTGTGGAGTACAATGAATTAAACCTCTTCTTTCAACCTCTTCTTTCAGCTCATGAATAAACATTTTATAGTTTGTTGCAGGATTTGATAACTTTTCTATTGATTTTTACTCAGGAATTCGTCAATAAGGTCATTGAAACTATAGAGCTTGATGGGGTTAAAGATTGTTTAGTAGGCATTCAAGCAGTCAATGGGTTATCAATTGAGCAGAGGAAAAGGCTAACTATGGCTGTGGAACTTGTCGCCAATCCGTCTATCATATTCATGGATGAGCCCAGTTCAGGTTTAGATGAAAGAGCGGCTGCAATTGTAATGAGAGCAGTGAAAACTGTTATTGAAATGGGAAGAACAGTTGTTTGCACAATCCATCAACCAAGTTTTGACATATTTGAGGCATTTGATGAGGTAATAGTAATTTTGAATACCTTTTATTTGCCAAAAAACAAAGGGTTAACAGTGAAATTTTAGCTTATAAGAGACTTTATTTTTCCAAAAGCTCCATATGTGGAAAACAAAACCAAGAGAAAAATCATTCTGTTTTTCTCTTCTTGCAGTTGATTTTGATGAAAACCAGGTGACATATTATCTATTCTGGGCCACTGGGGCAGAACTTCATGGGAGTTGTTGAATACTTTCAGGTCAGTCAACTTGTGGAATTATAAGAGTAGTTTTTTTCCGACACTGCTTTGCGATGCTGCCCTCTAAAGAACCTTAAAATACATGAAAAAAAGATAGAAAAAAATTAAATTTATTTGTGTTGAAAACATACCCGCATCCGGCACTCATGGTCATGTTTGAGCAATATTGCTCCTTATTGTCTGAGATTCAATATGTTGTGGTATTTGATAAGAATAACTTCAGTCCAGAAGCTGATTAACTCTTTTCCCCATTGTTGGTATAGAATATACCTGGAGTGCCCAAGATTAAGGATAACTACAATCCAGCAACATGGATGTTGGAAGTCACTTTTACATCCGTAGAGGTTGGAAATGGCATAGATTTTGCACAAATTTATAAAGGCTCCACCTTGTGCAAGTAAGTAAAGATACTAGGATTTTTTATCGGCTGTCGTTAACAAAATAACCAGGCTTATCAAAAGCAAAAAGAAGGTGAAAACTTTGCATTACTGCATCCTCTTTCGATGCAACATAGACTGCATATTGTGGGCTAAAAACGTACTTTTAATCTTGAAGGTTAATTTATAATCTTATATGTATAAACCATTTAATATGGAAATCTTATATTGTGGGCTAAAAACGTACTTTCAATGCAACATAGACATACTTCGAAGTATGTCTGTCCATTTCTGAGACTAGTGATGCCTTGTTGAAAGATATCAAACACTACTTTCAGAAGGTTTGTTTTTGAGTATTTGACTTGACAGTTTTTGAATGACAATATAGTATATACAAATAGAGTTTTTGAGTATAAGGCAGAAGGATCTGAAGTTTCAGCTGAGCTTGAATTCCTCAACCAGCAGAATCTTATTCTTAACATGGAGAACAAAGCTCTTAAACAGCGTTTAGAGAGTTTAGCCCAGGAGCAGTTATCAAACATCGTAAGTATCTAACCCCTGACCGGCTATAATTATATGTTGTTTTTTCTGCATTACATATTGCATGACAACCTTCAGGGGCGAAGCCAGACAATTTTGTAAGGGGCCGAAAGAAATTTTAATTTTTTATAGTCTATATCTTTATAAATTTTAAAGGATTAAATTGAATTTTTATAATTTTAGGGGGGTCAAAGTGCAATTTTACCTTTACTAATTTAAAATTTTTAAAAAATCTTAAGGGCTTAAATAGAAATTTTATCTTTTAGGGGGGCCGGGGCCAATGCCTGACCCTGGATTCGCCTCTGACAACCTTGCTGTTGATAATCAGTGGTGCATCTACCGTGTTTTCTATGTTGCTGTTGATGGAGCACTCTCTACTTCATATTTGGTTCAGAATCCTTATATATATGCAGATGAGCTTACTCAATGTGCTGGTCAGCGCATTGCATTGGTGGTAATTCCATGGTTTCCTTTTTGTTGGTTGGCCACTTATGGCCTCTGTTTTTGTTTTTTATCTAATATTCACT
Organism: Gossypium stocksii; assembly: GCA_020496765.1. NCBI lineage: Eukaryota > Viridiplantae > Streptophyta > Magnoliopsida > Malvales > Malvaceae > Gossypium > Gossypium stocksii. The sequence goes on along the minus strand of CM035628.1, from coordinate 42,124,320 downwards.
AATATCGAGCACAATGGAATGGTAATAACATTACCTTCAAGGCTTTTTGTGTCTAATATCATAAACAAAATGACATTATTAAAATTGAACATATAAATGACTACTGTTTCAGGTTGCAGATATACAGAAAAATGCAGATATGGCAGCCAACCTTGCAGTGGTTGATTATGACAAGAAGAATTTAGAACCAATATTATCTGTAGAAGAGGCTTTTGAGAAATATAACTTTTACGAGGTTTCTCCTTTACTTAACCCTGTGCTTTTTCAAAAGGAATGGCAAAATTTGACCATCAAATTCTATCTGCTGAGGTGATTATCATACTTCACTGTTCCTTATCTCTTATGTTAACAAGATTTAGGTGTGAGTTTTAGATATTTTATGTGCAAAAAAGTATGAGAGTGCCTTATGTTTGTATGTTAGTTAAGCAGATTATAAATAGAACCTGCAGTAGGATAAACTAATTAGTTGATCAAAAACTACTCCTAGTTTTGTAATAGTCTACTTGCTTATTTGCATATACTTAATAATAATCTCGTGTCAACTAATTATTCTATTTTTTTATTTAATTGTTTTGTTTTTAACATTTTATTTTTATTTGAGTTGAAAGAAGAAAAACACAAATTGGAGTTTTGACTTAGAAAAGAGTATTCATTAGCAGCTTAATCAATTTAAATAATCAATGTTGATATTTCACATGGAAATGGATATTCAAATCTTATTTTACATGGTTATGATTTAAGTCCTTATTTCATTTAAGTACCTTATAATATCTTATTTTATTAATATCTTTACATTTAATCTAATTTTTATTATTTATTTTAGTTTTGATTCTAAATTTTTATTTTTATTTTAATATTTAAGATAACTTGAGTTCTAACTTTTGCATTTTAATTGTGTTATTAATTTATTATTTTAAATTCTAAATTTAAATTCATTAATTTTTATATTTAGTTCTAAAGTTAAAACTTTCATAGAAAATTTAATTTAAATAATTTTTTATTTATCCTTAAAGGTATATTGTTTAAAGTTAAAATTTCAAAAATAAAACATAATATAATATTTATCATAGAAATAAATATTATTTAATTAATTTTTTTTAAATGTCATGTTCTTTAGAGACGTTTGTGGGAGAAGTGCCGCTAAAGGTCATGTTCTTTAGCGGCATTTGTGGAAAAAGCGCCGCCAAAGGTCATGTTTTATAGCGGCGTTTGTGGGAAAGCGCCGCTAAAGGTTAAATTCTATAGCGGCGTTTGTGGAAAAGCAACGCTAAAGGTCATGTTCTTTAGCGGCATTTGAGGGACAGCGTTGGGAAAAGTCATGTTCTTTAGCAGCGTTTGTGGGAAAAGCGCCGCTAAAGTTCATGTTTTATAGCGGCTTTTTTCCACATAAACGCCGCAAATTTTAGTGGTGTTAATTATAGCAGTATTTTTTGCGGCGCTTATAAAAACACCGCAAATTATTTTAGCGGCGTTTATAAGGCCGAGAAAATGTCGTTAAAAACATGTTTTGCTGTAGTGAGTATATATATTATATTATATAATAATAAATTAATATATAATAAAACAAAAAGAAATAGAAATAGAAAGAAAGAAACAGAGAGCCAAGCGAAGCAGAATAGAAAAAGGAAAAAAAAAAGAAAAAGGGAGAAAGGAGAAACACGAAGGGCTTTAGGGATTTATTGGGTTCAAAGTTCAATTGGTTAGTCAATTTAATCATTTTTCTTGTAATTTTCATGTTTTTAGAATCCCGATATTAAATACTACTCGACCCATGTAAAATTGTAAATTTTGAGTAATTGGGACTAAATTATGAAAAATTCAAATTTTAAGGATTTAAGCGAAATTAGGGAGTTAAATCTAGTTTAAAGTAGAAATTGAATGATAATATAGAATTAACTGTGAAGAAATAAAATTAGTCTCGGTTTAGGGACTAAATTAGAATTTAAGTAAATATTGAGTAAAAATTTAAAATATTAAATATGAGGTTGAATTTTGTTGTATTGATGAATTTTAATTGTTTTAATTCTGTAGCTAACGTCGTACAGGAACCCTCGACTAAAAAGGGGAAAGATAAAGTCGACGAGGAATAGCTCGAAATTTCTGGTTTGTATTTCTATAATTCGAATTTAGTTGTTAATTGTTATAATTCAATTTAATGTATTTGGTAAGTGTTGAGGTGAGAATTATTGTGTTTTACAATTGAAATGGATTGATTTAGTATGTGATTAATTTATTAAATTTATATTGATTGAATTGGTATATATATTGAATATATTTATTTGAATTGAATTGAATATTGGTTGTATTTGAAAAGTGAAATTAAATCCTATTAATTGTATCGGGCTGAGTCAGATATAGATGGCATGCCATAGGATTGGAAGAGTTTAGGGATTTCTTCGACTTCGAGTCGATGAGACACTGGGTGTCAATTTATTACTTCAGATTAATTCGATGAGGCACTGGGTGCCAATTTACTTTGGTTTAGCCGATGAGACACTGGGTGTCAAATTACTACTTCAAATTATCCGATGAGGCATTGGATGCTAAACTGTTGTGTTTGGTTGGATCCGTGTATTCATGAATTGGATATGGAATGAACAAAATTATTGTTTAAATGATATGTGTATTATATTGTGAAAAGCTATTTATATAGCAAATATGAGGATTGAGATATTGTGAAACAAATGAAATGTGACATGGTTATTGGAATATTTAGATTGTATATTTGTGATTCATATTTTTTTTATATTCGGATTATAGAAATACCATTGAGTTTTTACTCAGCGTACAGTTATTTTTTCTATGCGCAGGTTAGGTACTAAATTTTGATCATCGATTCAACATCCAACAACGGTCCCGAACTCAAACTTGGTGATGTTTTAATCCTTTTGTGTCGGCATGTACCTAGGGTGTCTAAATAATAATTATTTTGTGGTTTGATTGTAAAGTAAATGGGATTTTAAGATTAATATTGGTTGGTTTTATACATATAATATGGGTTTATGTTTGAGGTCATACTATGGCATGTTTAAGTTAATGATTAAATGAACATGAAATAGGCAAAATAGATTAAATTTGGCATGTTTACAAATTAGACTTGAATGATACTTTGATGATATGATTTGTTGATATAATTGTGGTACCAATGATGGTACATTGGTTAGACACCTGGGATGTATGTTTTGATATGATTTGGATGTATTTGATCGTATTTTGAATTGGTACTTTGATTGATTTGACTTGAATATTATATGATATGAAATGTTTTGAAATTATGTTTGTTTGATCAGTAATGCTCCGAAACCCTATTCCGACGACGGATGTGGGTTAGGGGTGTTACAATTGCGGCTAATGTTGGAACCAAAGCTGAAGTAGAAAGTTCTACTACATGATTGTGCAGTGGGTTCACTGGCTTGTTACAAAGCTCCTACTATGTTGTCCTTAAAACATCTATGGGTAGACATTCATTGGTTTCTAGCACAGATTTAAACTTTGGTGGCCACTACCAGTTGGGGTTTGAGCATAACCCGAACCTCAATACTCAGGCTTGATATTCAATCAGTGCATTTGATTTCAACTTCAGTTGACTGATGTCCTGGAGCGAAAGCACTTATACCGGGGGGCATTGACTTACACCGGCCACTAATTCAGTGCAAATTTTGGTAGGCACATGGGTTACAGAAGAACAAATGACTTGCTCCTTTCGATCGAGTTCGATTAGGGTACATTGAACCACTTGGTTGAAGGTGACAATGGAGGCGTAGATAAGGAAGAAGTAGCAAGAGATGAGCATGGAGTTCAAATATAAAGTCTACCACCTTTTGGTTATTTTAAGTTGAATGCTGATGGAGCTCGCAATCTAAATTTTGGTTTGGCTTTTTCGATAACAATAGCAAGAGATGAGCATGGCAAATAGTTGTGAGGGATGAGACGTAACATTGGAAGATGTGGTGTAGAGCAAGTAGAACTATGGGTTATCTATGATGGACTCCGTGTGGCTTGGGATGCTAAATGGAATAAAGTTCTAGTTGAGGCTGATTGTGCTCTTGCAATTAAAGGGATTAAGGAAGGCGTCAAATGACAACCAAACAAAAATTTGATTTTAAGAATTCAAGAACTTTGCAAAAGGGAATGGAACGTGGAAACTAAACAAATACCAAGGGAAGTGAATTTTGCCCCTCATATTCTGGCCAGTCTTTTGAGGGATTTTCCCATTGGCCTTAAAATGTTCCATGTAGCTCCTCCATTGATTACAGATCAAATAAGATTAGAAAGACAAAGCTTGGTGCACAGTCTTACTGCTACTAATTTTCTGTAATTGACTTTCCTTTCATTTTGTCACAAAAAAAAAAGTTGATCTTTAATAAAATATTTTTTGCTGAAATCTCAATCAAATTGTTTAATGTTGATTTGGGTTGGGGTAATGTGTGCCCTGATGCACTTTGTTGTCTTTCTTGTTCTAATATTTTGTTTTCTTAATAAAATATTTTTGATTGCTTAGAAAAATAATATTATTTAATAATTTAAAAAATATTTGAAATTTATTATTCCTTTTAGAAAATATAATTGAATTTACCATTAACCTATATTTAATATGCTTTAAAATAATTAACTTGAGCACAATATCATCTAAAGTCCTTCTTCAAAACCCAATATATAAAGATGCTTTAACAATGTCTTTCTAAAACAAATATTGATAATAATAATAACAACATCTCGATAAAAAAAAAGAGTAAATGCAATAATAATGGAGCTTTGTCCCCACTATTATCACTGAGACTTTTATGCAGAATTTCCAACCAAAAAACAAACTATTTTACTAAAAAAAGACTCATTTCCTACTTTATTTTTGGAAATGGGCCATTTAAACTTTATTTATCGGAATGAGCCAAAAAATCAAAAACACTTCCACTTAGGCCTGTTTTAAGGAGAAATTTTAGAAAAGTACGTCTCTGAGGTAGCACTTTTGCCATGTCAGCATAAAACGTGCTAACGTGGACGTGCTCTGCTGACATGGCAAAAGCGCTCCCCTAGGGATGCGCTTTAGCCCGTGTTTTTAGCCCCAGCGGTCATTTAAAAAATTGACCGTTAGAGGGACAATGGTAAAAAAAAATATAAACCCCCACCTATTTTTTTCACACAATTTCCTTTAATTTCTTCCAAATTTCTTTCTAAATTTCTCAAAAAAGCTCTCAAATTTCTCTCTAAATTTCTCAAAGCTCTCTTTAAATCAAAATTTCCTTTAATTTTTTTTTCTAAATCAGTATTATTTTTTTTATAATTTCTAAGATATTTGATTGTGTTAGCAATGGCCGGGGAATTAATTTGTCTCGATCATAAACATATCTCCTTCCAGCAAATGAAATGGTAAGGGTTAATTTCAATTTTTGAATATTATTTAATATTTTTTCATTTATTCAATTTTAATTAGTATTTATTTTTAATTTTTTATAATAGTCGGTAGTTCGGGTGTTACAATGTTATATTCGTGATATGTCTGGTTCTCCATCATCGTTGATAGAAAATCACTTGAGGGAAGCAGGTTGTTGGCACGTGGCCAATATAAGCTGGGGGTACAAGTTGTTCCCAAAACTCATCAGCGCGTTCTTAGAGAGGTGGAAACCTGAGACACTCACATTCCATCTTCTATGCGGGGAGTGTACTATCACTTTGGAGGACGTGCAATTACAATTGGGGTTGCCAGTGGATGGGTCCGTACTCACCGGGTCTGCTAAATCTGGTGATTGGGGAGTCGTATGCTACGATCTTTTGGGTATGATTCTGAATAATATTTATGGAGGCTGGATCGAAATGGGCTAGTTACAAGATACATTCTCAGAGTTAGGGGATGATTCGACTGAAGTAAAAAGAATATAATACACTTGCGCATAAATCCTTGAGATGATTGGAGGTTATCTGATGCCAGACTTGTCATGAAACCTCGTACATTTGAGGTGGCTGCTAAAACTCGTCGATTTTAGAGTAGTAGAAGAACTCAGTTGGGGGTCTGCCGAGTTGTCAATATTGTACCGAGAGATGTGCCGAGTGACGCAACCAAGTAAAGCCAAAATCGGAGGTTGCCCATCACTACTACAATCATGAGCTCGGTTTCACTTTTTATTTTTACGTCATCGAGTGAACTACCCGTATACATTCCTACTCTTAACGAGGTAAAAATTATATTAGATTTTACAATTATTACATAGATTCAAAATATAATTTTATGCTAAAATTTTATTTAATTAAGTGGAACCATTTGGCGAGTTATGTTGGAATACCTACCGCTCTTAAAGAAATATGGCTTCTATTAGACCAACGGTCGGAAGTGCATGTAAGTATATATATAAATGAAATATATATACATAACATAGTTGTTTTGTATTTAGTATTTAGTATTATGTATATAACTAATAATTTTATCACATTCATATAGTTTCAATGGATACCATACGAGGAACCAATAATTCGGGCAGTAATTTTGGATGAATTTCTACAGAATTCAAACATCTGGCACATTAAGGTTCCATTGGTTAACTACACTATCGTCGAGATGCACCAAACGAATAGTGTTATGACAATTTGAATTCTGGCAACCGATTCCCATGGCACCTGAATTGCTCGATGAAGAGCATAAAATTGACTTTCAGCAACCGAATACCTATTGACCAGTCTTATTCTCGAATTATATCGAAACGTTGGAAAATCTGTATGATCATATACCTACTTGTGAACCGATCATCGTTCCAGAGTGAGCGTGTGATCCGGATTACATGCCATGGTTTAAGAGCCATAGAAAGTCATATTTGCTTTTAGAAGAACAGAGGCGTCGGCAATTCCATGTCAAAATGGAATGACGGGGCCTTTTGAATCTAAGAAGAAGAGATGACGAGGTGGGCCCATCAACAGTGCCCACATAATCATCGGGCCAAACGACCAAGCCTCAAGCGACGTCGCCCACACTACAGCCCCTTCAGATTATGCCAGGTGTGTACCCTAGCTCTTATATGTATCCTAACCCTTATATGTTTCATTTTCTCAGTCATATGCCAGGTTGGAATGTATGGCCCAGTGCATCTCCTTTCCTGATAACTTTGACTCAACTGACGATATATAGGCCATCATCGTATGAGGAATCGTACGAGGCACTGTCGGGGAGCTCATCTCATTTCCAATCCTTATCGACTTATGGGATTGAAACACCTCCACTGAAGGTGATGCAAATACCTCTGCAGTCTTTGTTCTAACAAGGTGGGTAATCCTCTCAACACCCACAGCTAGAACAACCACAACCCTGCCGAAAGCTGAACCAAGAAGGAATCCAACGCTTAATCGTCGACCACCCCTATGTGGCACTGTTTTGAACCCTCACCAATGGACGTTGTAGGGGGTACATCATCCCTTCTCATGGACATTTCATAACGTCCCCAATCAGACGTGAATTGCCAACCACTAGAAGTTGATGCCATTCCCCAGTACGTATTTTCAGCATCGAACATCGACCCACCGAGGTGTATGACCTATCCACTAACGAAGTGTTGTGCAGGGGTCATGTATTCCATACTGCCACTAAACACAGACGCTTCCATGTTTTGCCTCCCACTAACGGAGTGTTGGGTAAGGGTCGTGTATTCCTCTCGAACAGTAGTAGATGTTGAAGTTGCAAGTGCTTCATTTGGCGGTAAAAATTGTGTATATAACTCAAGATAAGGTGATCCACTAGCGAGATGAGTTTACACCATCACCTCCAAGATACAGGCACCTTTGATGTCAAATGAGTCATATGTTACGGGATCAATCGAAGTACAAAATCGATACTTAATAGATGAAACCCTCATTGGTGTCATTTCGAAGATTTTAAGCCTAATTTTGTTATAAAGTTCTGTCAAATCTATGTTCTAGTTAAAAACCATTCGCGTTGTGTTCTCTAATAAAAGAAAATTATTCTCGGTGTCACGAACCTCAACGTCATAGTAAATAATTGCACTAATACATTCACTCATTTTTAACCCAATGATCTATCGAAAGAAATTCAAAATAAATAATATTATGCAAAAATATAATGATTCGTATAAATATTACTACGATAAACCAACCTATACCTTCTCAACTTCTTCAATTTATATTCTTCTAAACTTCTCTAATTTCTCTTGACGTAACTTATGCAACATGGGAATGAAATTTGGCTCATTTATAGCCTAAGGTCAAGTAGGATGTACTGTAGAAAAAGAGTGTCTAGATGGGAGCTTCTTTCAGTATTTTTGCTGACAGTGCATCCTGCTTGAAGCGTTTTTATACTAATTTTTCAGAACCAACTTCTTAAAATTAATTTTTCAGAAACTACTGTAGAAAAAAAAGCGTCTAGGTGGGAGCTTTTGTCAGTACTTTTGCTGATAGTGCATCCTACTTGAAGTGTTTTTCACACCATTTTTTTAGAACCATTTTTTCAAAATTATTTTTTCAGAAACTACTGTAGAAAAATAGCATCCATGTGGGAGCTTTTTTTAGTACTTTTGCTGAAAGTGCATCTTGCTTGAAGCGTTTTTAACACTATTTTTTCAGAACCAGCTTTTTAAAATTAATTTTTTAAAAACTATTATATAAAAAGAGCGTTCAGGTGGGAGCTTTTTTCACTACTTCTACTGACTGAAAAAAGATCAATCTCGTCAAAATAATTTTTTTAGAACTCATCCCTAAAATTATTACAAAAACCTTAAAACCCTAAACATAAATTTATTTTTAAAAATCCTTAAACCCTAATTTATTTTTTATAAACAATAAATCCTAATTTAATTTTTAAAAACCATAAACCTTAATTTATTTTTAAAAATCCTAAACCTTAAACATATAAAATCCTAATTTATTTTAATAAAAACCCTAACCCTAAAATCCTAAAATTCTAAACCTTCTAAACCTTAAGCCTTAAACATGCAAATAATCCACTCTAAAAAAACACGAGCTAAAGCATGTCCTTAGGGGAGCGCTTTTGCCATGTCAGCAAAGCGCGTCCACGTCAGCGCGTTTCATACTGACATGACAAAAATGCTTCCCAAGAGGTGTTTTTCTGAAATTTTCCCTTAAGCACGCTTAAGTGGACACATTTTTAATTTTTTTACCCACTCTAATAAATAAAATTTAAAATGACCCATTTTTATAAATAAAGTAAAAAATAGTCCAAAAAAATACAAGTCTACAATGATATGATTTTTCAACCACTTGCAGAGAAAACTAAATCTTGTGGGCCCACTTTACTTTCTATCAATGACGACATCTCCTCCCCCATTATTCCCTATGCCCCATAACATCAAACCTTCCTACCTTGACACCTGTCTAGGCTTACCTTACCTTATCTTTTTCTTTTTTACATGTTATAGTAAAATGGTTAAATATTATTTTTGGTCCCTCTACTATTCTTACAATTAAGATCTAATCTTTATATTCGAATTTATAAAATTTAATCCTTATTTTTATAATGATTAGTCCAAATAATTAATATTTTTGCATTATATTTTTATCGTGAATTTTAAAAAAAAAATACTATCCTAACATAAATTTATTTTGACATGACAAATCGTAATATAATTTTTTCAATCCACATTAGCCACCAAAATTATTAACAATTCTAATTATTTGGACTAACTAATTGCATGACTTTTTTTCTACTACTTTTTAGTTATCATAAAATTACAATTTTGATTTGTCTACATGCTCAAATTTGATATTTAGTCTTTTTTATTTTAAATTGACAGAATTTATCTTTTATTTTTACTATGACATTAGTTAGTCCAAATAATTTACATGTGATAATTATCTTATTATTTTACTATCACTTCATTTATATGCTGACAAATGTCTGAGAATAAAAAAAGTTATTTGTAATTGAAAGGTTAAAATTGAATTTTTTTTAACAACTATATTTGAACATTTTGAGGGGAAAAGGAGACTATAGACATGGGGAAATGTCATGGCACCATATTTTTATTATAAATTATAAAAGATAATTAAATTTCAATTTTAATATTTATACTATACTTAAATTTAAGATTTAACCATTATACTTTAATTTCTTAACAAAATTTAATGCTTTAACTTTTACATTGTTATTTTTTAACTCAAATCCTTCAAGTCTCTCAACTTAAATTTATTTAGTTTAAAGTAGAGAAGTGTCCTACATGCAGGAGAAAAAAAAAAAAACCATAATAGAATTAAGTGAGTTGACGATAATTGAGATGAGAGGGTTGAGAAAACGTTAAAAATGGGTGTCATATCACATCCACACTATTAAATAAAAATTGAAATACATATTTACTGTCTGTTTGATATTGTTGCAGCTACAAATCTAAGAGATCATGGATACATCAACGCAACCTATTTAACATTTCAAGTTTGCAAACTTCAAATTTAGCCGCTTCCTTTTTTTTTTTTAATAAATTAACCTATTTTACATTGAGTTGGCTTGAGTTATACACATTTTTTTATCGCCCCTGGGTAGACATTCATTAATTTTCAACACAGATTTAAACTACACTACCAATTGGGGTTTGAGCACAACTTGAACCTCAACGCTCGAGTTTGATATTCAATCAGTGCATTCGATTTCAACTTCGGTAGATCAATGTCATGAGACAGAAGCACTTATATCGGGGGGCATTGACTTATATTTGCCACCAATCCGATGCAAATTTTGGCGGACACATGGGTTACAGAAGAGCCAATGACTTACTCCTTTGGATCAGGTTTGGTGAGGGTACATCGAACCACTTGGGTGAAGGTGACAATGAAGGCGCAGATGAGGAAGAAGATGCGGCCGAGGAAGAAGTAGCAAGAGCTAAGCATGGAGTTCAAACATGGGGTCTACCACCTTCTAGTTCTTTTAAGTTGAATGTTGATGGAGCTTGCAATCTGAATTTTGGTTTGGCTTTTTTGGCAACAGTAGCAAGAGACGAACATTGCAAATAGTTGTGGGGGATGGGACGTAACATTGGAAGATGTAGTGTAGAGCAAGCGGAACTATGGATTATCTATGATAAGCTTCGAGCGGCTTGAGATGTTAAATAGAATAAAGTTCTAGTTAAGATAGATTGTGCTCTTGCAATTAAAGAGATTAAGGAAGGCGTCAAATGATAACGGAACAAAAATTTGATTTTAAAAATTCAAGAACTTTGAAAAAGGGAATGGAACGTGGAAATAAAACAAATACTAAAGGAAGTGAATTTTGCCTCTCATACTCTGGCTGGTCTTTTGAAGGATTTTCCCATTGGCCTTAAAATGTTCCATGCAACTCCTCCATTGGTTGCAGATGAAATAAAGTTAGACAAACGAAGCTTGGTGCACAGTATTACTGCTACTAATTTTCTGTAATTGATTCTCTTTTTATTTTGTCACCAAAAAGAATTCAAGTTAATCTTTAATAAAATATTTTTGCTGAGATCTCAATCAAATTGTTTAATATTGATCTGGGTGGGGGTAATGTGTACCCTGCACTTTGTTGTCTTTCTTGTTCTAATGTTTTGTTTTCTTAATAAAATATCTTTGATTGTTTAGATAAATAATATTATTTAATAATTCAAAAATATTTTATATTTATTATTCCATTTTACAATATTTAATATGTTTCAAAATAATTAACTTCAGCACAGTAGCATTTAAAGTCCTTCCTCAAAACCCAATATATAAAGATGCTTTAACAATGTCTTTCAAAAAAAAACAATGATAATAATAATGACATAAAGTAATGCAATAATAATGGGGCTTCGTCCCCACCATTATCACTGAGACTTTTATGCAGAATTTCCAACCAAAAAACAAGCGTACAATGATATGGTTTTTCACCCACTTGCAGAGAAAACAAAATCCATTTGGGCCCACTTTACCTTCTGTCAAAGACGACATCTCCTTTCCATAACATCAAACCTTCCTACCTTGATACCAGTCTAGGCTCATCTTACCTTATCTTTTTTTTTTTTTTTACATGTTATAGGAAAATGGTTAAATATCATTTTTGGTCCCTCTACTATTCCTACAATTAAGATTTAATCTTTATATTTTAATTTATAAAATTTAATCCTTATTTTTATAATGTTTAGTCCATATAATTAATATTTTTACCTGATTATATTTTTATCGTGAATTTTAAAAAAATATTACTATTCTAACACAAATTTATTTTGAAATTACGGATTGGGATACATTTTTTTTAATCCATATTAGCTACCAAAATTATTAACAATTCTAATTATTTGGGCTAACTAATTACATGACTTTTTTCTCCTATTTTTTTAGTCATTATAAGATAATAGTAAAATTACAATTTTGATTTCTCTACATGTTCAAATTTGACATTTAGTCCTTTTATTTTAATTTGACATGATTTGCCTTTTACTTTTACAATGACATTAGTTAGTCCAAATAATTTACATGTGATAGTTATCTTATTATTTTACTATTACTTCATTTATATGCTGACAAATGTCTAAGAATAAAAAAAGTTATTTGTAGTTGAAAGGTTAAAATTGATTTCTTTTAACAATTATATATGAACATTTTGGGGGGAAAAAAAGATTATAAACATAGCGTAATGATATGACACGGTATTTTTACTATAGATTATAAAAGATAATTAAATTTTAATTTTGATACTTATACTATATTTAAATTTAAAATTTAATCATTATACTTTAATTTCTTAACGATGCTTCAACTTATTCATTGTTATTGTTTAACTCAAATCCTAAAAGTCTCTCAACTTAAATATATTTAGTTTAAAGTAGAGAGGTGTCCTACATGCAGGAGACAGAAAAAAAAAAAACCATAATACACAACAGTAAAACTAACTCTTAGAGGGATTTTTTGGCCTTTAGCGGCGTTTCTACAAGCGCCGCAAAAAAGGCCGATATAGACAACGCCGCAAATTTTAGCGGCGTTTATTGAAAAAAACGCCGCTAAAAGTCCTAATCTTTAGCAGCATTTGTGAGAAAAACGCCGCTAAAGATTATAACTTTTAGCCGCTAAAAATATGACTTTTAACGTCTTTTTAGAAACATCGTTAAAAATCCTGATCTTTAGCGACGTTTTTTTCCAGAACGCCGCTAAAAGTCATAAAAAATAAAAAAAATTTAAAATTTTATAAAAATAACATATTTGCGTCAACTTCCATTAAACAGCCTGCCTTGAACTTGGCCAGGTTTTCCTTCACCTTCATGTCAACAAATACGCACAAAACAAGTGTTAAAAGGAACAGAGAGAATATTTCTCATGGTTTTTTGCTTCAATGAGAATGTGAGATTTATTATCTATATATAATAAATAACAAAAATGTAAATTGAATATGAATGGCTACGTTGAATTAAGAGAATTTACTCTAGTCATCCTTCTATTGATTTGGTCAGTTAAGTTTTTCCAAATTCAGAACAAAAATAGAAACAAGCAAGCAAGTAAATGGCGACTGGAACGTTCTTTCAAAGAAAGGAAATGAAAATCATAAACTAACAAAACTTATAAAAATATGAAATTATAAATTCAGCAACCAAAGCAAATAAATGTACAGAAACTGAGGGAAAATTAATGAAGTAAATTGAAATAGCAACCTACTGCGCCTTTGACACTTAAATATACCAAAATAAGTTCATATGCTGTTGTTTTTGTTCTAGCTCTATAACCAGCAAGGTGTTAAACCTTCAGTGATAAAAACTTATCTAAATAAAATTACATTTTTCCCCTTAAATATAATAAAAAATTTCAGTATACATAAAAGGTAGTACCAAAATAAAAAGGCAGTGGTAACGTCATAGAGCCTGTCAAAATATAAAATTTTAAATTAATAAATGTTAAACTACACTTTATTCCCTTTGAAAATATATAAAATTGATTTAATTTTTTAAAAATTATAAATATATAAACTATGGTAAAATTATATTTTTACTATCGTAAAAATTATAATTTAATTTCAAATTCTTAAAAAAAAATAGAACAAACACATAGCTGACCAAAAAGGAAAGAACCTATGGAGTGAAGTAACATTCCATACCTGAAAAATAAGACCTGAAAAATAGAGCCTTCACTTTAGCAACATTGGCAGGGTCTGGTTTCCCATAGTTACCTGGAAGCAAAGCATAACATAAATGAGTAACCATATCAAATTTCATTAGAAATAAGACAACTGATAGAAACAGTTCCAATCTTACATATAACACTTTCTTCTGCTCCTCATTACAGATTTCCAAAGCTTTAACCACCAACCAAGAGCACTTAAAATCTTCAATATCAGTTCCAATCTGAGATTTGCACAGAGCTTGAGTAAGACTTTCATTAAAACAAATGATGTAAGCTTTCTAACTTTCACCAAAAGACTTCTAGTTCTACTACCATAAAACCTCTGATAAATTCAAACAACTAACCTATTAAATATACTCTTGGACTTAACTTTCAGTTCAAATCTATCCACTTTAATATCATAATAAAATTGTAGAGGTTAAAAGTCTAATGAATTTGGCCAAATATTAATTTTAGATACAAAAATAATATTAATTTTAGTTACAAATATTATATAAATAGAATTTTGTAAGGTAAAATCAGCATTTTGCATGCAAGTTGACTAAGAAATTACTATATAGAAATTAAATATTTTCAATATATATTTCACCATCAGATTTTTTTTAAAATATAATTTTAATTTACTCAGAACATGAAAGACAACAATCAGATTAATTGGATTAAGCAAATATTAATCATACAAAAAATTACTAAACAAATACTTTTAGTCTTAGAAATGAAGAGGAAAGAATAGTTTTAAAATTCAAGAAGCCAATAAAGGCAGGGGCTATTTAGGAAGCAGAAATCAAGTCATTCAAAGAGAATAATCACCCAACAAATGTACAATAATAGGTTGGAGAAATGGTTTTCGAGTTCGCCAACACTGGCACTGGCAGCGGTGGCGGTGACAGCAGCAGCACTGCCAGTATGGCATTTCTTATTTTTCAGAGAATGATGGCAGGTTACCATTGCTAATACTGCAATTTAGTCAGCAGTCCAGCTCTGCTCCACTATTTCGCGCACTCTTCGGTTGTATTCCCGCTTATTCTCACTGAACATACGAGCCGCTTCCGAGTTTGCTAGAGAGTTTGGGTTCGGATCACAAAGAAGAGACTGGCAAAAGAACAAACAATGTCAATTTCATGTTTAATCTACTTTCATGGAGAAGCTCAGATTCACACTTCCTCAAGACTTTTAAGCAAAGTAAACCATGTCAATCAAACTGTGTAACAATGGTTAAAAAGAAAAACCATTTATAAACAGTCCCTGAACAATAGTAAACAAGAAAAACCATGTATACAAAGTCCCGAACTCTCTTTTTTTCTAAAATACCCGTATCTGTTATATTTGGACATGGGTAGAGTATGATCCTTCAAATATGTGAAAAATAGCATACCCATACTAGATGCATTCGCATATTTATAACTGACATTCGCCCCCAAAAGTAACATGATCAGAGAACACTACCAGTTATAATAATCTCAGACCATGGTTCAAGAAAACAATAACAAAATAAAATGGCTTACCATATTTATACTCCAGTTTAAACATAAACATCGAACACAGACACATAGCAATAGCTGAACGACATTAATATTGATAACCAAAAAAAATTTCAATTAAGCATTCTAGACTGGACAAATATGTCAATGAAAAGTATGGTTATTTCATCAATGAAAAATTTTCAATTATGCTGCAGGAAGCAGATGCACGGGAAAAAATTTCATGTAAAGATATATATATAACTCATAAAGTTCCAAATTTTGATGAAGTTAGGCGCAGCCATTGATGAGATCATTTTTTTTCAGGAAGAAACTTTTTTTAAGAAAAAGTAAAAAGCCATAGAATGCTGCACCTGAATCGAAGTGAGTATAGCAGCAACATCATATATCGGACTTCACTGATTTTGTAAAATATCAAGACAAATGCTCCCATCTGCATAGACTGATCGAACAACGACCAATCATTAGACTGAAAATGAAACAAAAACAATTTGCATAAAATCCCACAGATAAAACCAATGAAAACAATCAAGTACATACTATTTGGATGAAACATTCGCGAGACAAACCGAACAGTTGGAGGCTTATTTGGATAATCCTCCATGAACTGCAAAGTCAGCTTGAACGTACCTGAGAAATCTCAATAAAAACATCATGTTACATAAGATATACAAATTAGATACCCGTGGCTAAGATGCCATAAAGTCAGTTATAAGGTACAATATACATTTATGTTTTAAATTCTCCATTTTATATTCAATTCCCACCAAAGCTCATGAAAAATGCAATTGTAAGCATAATGCAATTGTAAGCATACTTGATACCAATGATTTCAAACAAGGAAAAAATTTTGAACAAACAGGCAAGCAGCAGTGAATATAACTTGTTAATTCTTCACACTAGCTAAAGTAAAAAGTGGCGATTCTTATTACGGCCAAAAGCGATGATCAATTGGCATTATTCTGTCATGAACATTAATAGAAAACAAACGAGGAGCACACAGAAAAGGATAAAACTCTAGAGCCATAAACTGAAAACAGTTCATTGTCTATAAAACAGATTGCGCAAGATTTCGACCATGACTCGCCTTCATTGACCGAGAAACCATGTGTGTTCGAATGATGTATTAATACAGTTCCACTAAAAAATTTCAAGGAAAAATGACTAAAAATTCAGTAGAACTTGTTGAGGGATTCCCAACTCGGTGAAGCGTCGTCTGCCCAGAACCGGCAGAGACCTCAACAGAACTAAAATAGCAAATAGAACAAATTTATTCATTTAATTTCAATTATAAAATTACTATATAGAAACTTATTTAAAATGATTAAATATGCTATGATACCACTGTGCCTGCAAAAATATATACAAGAATACAATAAATTATGATATTGTGATAAGATCATTGTCAATTATATGACTAAATAGTAATTACCAGGCAAAATATTCCCACTCTTGTCAACAGCATTGCGATCATTATGGTTGTTAGCAAACTACCTTGTGCGGTGTTGCTTTTGTACTACAACAAAGGTAACAGGAGGCTGATAATTTGGCTCCAAAGAAGCACATGCCTGATTTTAAATGAGTAAATGGCAAATTGAGAAGTGAGTGAATAAAATGCAGAGCCTACACAATAAACTCGTGTACAAGTTACTGGCATTATGGGTCAACAAAGAGCCTAATCTTACGAATAGCATCTAGTTCATACAACAATACTTGATAAAACTGGCCTTCACTGACACCATCCCTGCAAATAGAAAATAGAAAATAAATCACTAAACCTAGGGAGGGAGAATAAAACAGACAGCAGCTTGACTATGCCTGTAGAATATGATGCGCTGTGGCTTATGTCCAGTTGCTCTTCGGAAAGATATTAGGAGCTCCCTACATTACCAAAAAGAAAAGTTCTCAGACAAGCTACAGTTGATGCCCGTCAAAGACAAAATGGAATTCGAATTAGAAGCACATGGAGAAAAACATACTTAATCATGCCACCAGAAACAGTCCCCCTCACAGGATCCTGCCATGTCTTGAATAACTCTTGGATAAGCTCCTGGAGATGAGCTTGAGCACAAACCAAACCAGCATACTTCGTAATCTCGGGCCAATCTTGGGAGGCAGCAACCTGAATGGTAATAATGGCGAAGAGAGCCCTGGGTGTTTCCCTTATTGGGCTTCCCTCGCTTATCTAAAGGCGCTGAAGATGAAGCAAATCTCTTGTCAGTGAACATCCGATTGAAACGAGGTGAAACAAAAACGACGGTGACGCAACAGATTTTGGTTTGGAGATTTTGGAAAAGCGATGGAAAGTTTGAATTAGGGGAATTGTGGGGACTTAGGAAATTTAGGGTATGCAGAAACAAAATCGGGGATATGGGAAGTGAAAGTAGTTTTTTAAGTGACCAAAAAACGGCGCCGTTTTCTTTATGAAATTTTGCGGCGTCTTTATAGCTCATTTATTGCGGCGTTTTTACTATAAACGCCACTGTAAAATCATTTTTTGTGGGTTCACAATTTTAATTTTTTAGACATTTTTAACCTATATTTTTCTTTTTTTTTTCAAAATTTTTGTGCTGAGATTATCGTTTTTTTTGAATTATTATTTTTATTATATTTTGAATATTAAACTTTTAACTAAAATATTAAATATTAAATTTTTAAGTTTTTAATTTTTAAATTTTTAAATTTTTTATTATTAAATTTTTAAAATTTAATGTTAACAACTCTTTTAGAAATTTTCTTTCTTTCTTTTTTACATCAACATTATTCTTTTAAGTATGATCCGCATTAGTTGTTTAGATTTTTATATAACATGGCATTTAATTATATGTATACACCTAAATTTTGATATAAATACATCTCAGAATTATATATGAATTTCGTTTTAATGTGTAATTCTCGATGTGAAATTCTAATTGTGGTTTAAATGTATAGTCGAAACTTTAATTTTGATTTAATTATACAATTATTTTAAAATATAAATACATCAATATATTTTTATATTGAATAAATATAAATATTTATGTATGCAATATATGAATAAAAAAATGATGTTAATTATATCAGTATCTAGATCAAATTACAGTTCATTTACACACTTGCACACTAACCCACTCTTCATGTATGCTTTTGGGATAAAACCCATTTTGATATATTTTCTTTTAAAATAATAATTTATATTTATCTTATTTATATTTTTATTCTAAATTAAAATCCAAAATAATACCCTAAACCCGATACCTTGAAACTTAAACCCTAAACTCCAATACATAACCCCAAATCCAAACTCCAACCCTAAACTCTAACACATAACCCCTAACCCCAAACTATATAATGATAAATTTAATATTAAAATTCATATTATCTCTTTTACAATTATATAATAAATTATTTAATATATAAATTAAGGATAAAAATTATAAATCACAAATTATAAAACAATAAACCCTAAACTATAAATTATAAATCACAAACCCTAAACCCCTAAACCCTAACCCATATCACCTAAACCCTAAACAACAAAACATAAACCAGAAACCTTTAACCATTAACCACTAAACTCTTAAACCCCTAACCCTTAACCCTTAACAACAAACACTTAAATTACCTTAATACCGCTAAACACTAAGATCTTAAACCTTAAACACTAAACTCCAAATAACAAACTTTAAAATGCTAAACCCATAACCCAAAATAACAAAACCCTAAACCATAAAATTAATATACTAAACATTAAACCCTAAATCAATTTTAACAGCTTTGTAACTTAAATGAAAATTTCTAAATAGTTTAGTTATCAATTTGTAACTTTTCATGATTAAGTAACTAAAATGAAACTTTCTCATTGCTTATAAGTAAATGTATCAAAATAAAATATAATTCAAAACAAGAATAAGAAAAAAAATATGAAAATTAAATTGAATCAAATCGAAACGACTCCCTACACAAAAATGGCTGCTCAACTTTTAGCGGTGCTTTTAAAAAAGGCTACTATTGCTCAAATATTTAGCGGCGCTTTTATAAAAACGCCGATATTGCTTAAACTTTTAGTGGCACTTCTACAAAAACGCCGCTGTTGCTCAAACTTTTAGCGATGCTTCTACAAAAATGCCGCTATTGCTCAAACTTTTAGCAGCACTTCTACAAAAACACAGCTATTGCTCAAACTTTTAGTGGCGCTTCTGTAAAAACACCGCTATTGCCCAAATTTTTAGCGGCACTTCTACAAAAACGTCTCTATAGCTTGATTTTTAGCGGCGTTTTACCTAAAAGCGTCGTTATTTCTCTGTTTTTAGCGGTGTTTTCTTGTAAACGCCACTAATGTACCATCTTTGCAGCGTTTTTTTATCTAAACACCATAAAAAATACCGCTAAAGCCCTGTTTTGTTGTAGTGATAGAATTGAGTTAACGATAATGGAGATGAGAGTATAGAGAAAATGTTAAAAATGGGTGTCATATCACATCAACACTTAAACAAAAATTGAAATACATATTTACTATCTGTTTGATATTATTGCAGCTACAAATCTCAAAGATCATGGATCCATAAACATTTAACCTATTTACCATTTCAAGTTTGCAAACTTCAAATTTAGCCGCTTCTTCTTTTTAAAAAATAAATTAACCTATTTTACATTAAGTTGGCTTGAGTTATACACATATTTTTATCGTTCCTTTTACAAAATATAATTAAATTTACCATTAGCCTATAATTAATTTAATTAACTTAAGCACAGTATCATCTTAAGTCCCTCCTCAAAACTCAATATATAAAGATGATTTAATAATGTCTTAAAAAAAAAAGAATAATGATAATAATGATAAAAAAAGTAATGTAGTAATAATGGACCTTCGTCCACGCCATACCATTATCACTGAGACTTTTATGTAGAATTTCCAACCAAAAAACAAGTGTAAAATGATATGATTTTTCACCCACTTATTGATTGATTTTTTTATGAAATCAACAAAAATAATTAGACTGATGTTAGAGTATAGAGAGTATTAGTCTGTTATCACTTTGTTATCATTTTGTTACTTAGTCTGGTATGTAATTGGTTAGCAGCAGTTACTCATATACAAGTATATAAACACTAGCATTGTACTGATTCAAGCATATAAAGAATACTAAGTAATTTTCTTAGTAAAATTCATTTTCTTTAAATTTGTTCTCTGTTCTTATGCAATAGTATAGTATCTAACATGGTATCAGTCGCCTAGTTCCTGGTGCCTGCTTCCGCTACCGATCCAGGCTAATTCAACAGATTCTACTTCAGCTGATCATATTAGTCCTTCTTTTTTAAGCTCATGCTTGATTCAGTCATTCCCTCGTCATGACACAGTGAAACTAGATGAGGGAAATTTTGTCCAATGGCAGCAACATATTCGATTAATCACAGAAAGATATGAGTTGCAAGGGTTTTTGGAGGGCACATTACTGCTCCGCCTAGATTTGTGGCGTCTCTAGATGGTGTTCTGACTCCGAATCTTGATGCATCCTTTTTTACTCAACATGATAAGTTACTGGCCTTTTGGTTACTCTCTATGATTAGTACGTCTCTATTATCTTGTTTTACAGCTGCTAAATCAGCCTACGAAGTCTGAAGCACCGCAAATTGTCTTGTTGCTGCTTCCACTGGTGCTAAGGTATCCCGTATTAAACATGACATGCATTCTATCAAGAAATGTGAGTTAACTATTAAAGAGTATATCACCAAAATCCAGAATATCTGTGCGTGACTTGCGGCTTCTGGATCTATTATTTCGGAGGCCGAAAAGGTAGAGGTTATTCTTGCCGGTCTCTAGTCAAACTTTGACGCGGTATTAACTTTAGTGTCGTTCTTGTCAGAAACTCTTCTTTTCCAAAAGTTAGTTGATATTCTAAAGGAGTTCAAAAGCCATCAGTCGCGAGCGATACGTGATGTGCTGATGCATGCCCACATGGTTGAAGCTCTTCCGGTTACAGCAGTGACCGAGTCAGATCTGTGTGATGTGCGTGGTGGGCATTCCATATTTGGCTTGTGTGGGCATGGTTTTTGGCCTCAGATACAGTGTCAGATCTGCGGCCAGTATGGTCATCTGGCACAGTGCTACTTTTACCAATTTAATCGTGATTACGGCGGTTCGACTCCTTCAACCACGGCACAATTCTCCTCTACACATGATGGAAAGAGGTTGCATGCTAGGCTTGGTGGACATGGACAACATACTGGCTTGGTGGGAATCGGTCCGGCACAATTTTTGATCAGCACGTCATGGGAAGGATGGCCAACAATTTCAAACTTTGGGTTTCCACCGCAGATTAATGATTCTAATCCCTTTACTTATACTAAAGTTCATGAGGTTGGGTCTGCTGGTGGCCCAACATGTATCATTATAACACCCCTTACCCGAGAACTATAAAATTTCATTTCCATTTAAAAACCTTTCATACATTCTCTTAGTATCTTTATCATAGGCCTACTGGGCCTAAAACGTACATCGAAAGTGGTTCAGAACCAATCCGGGAACTTTTGGACACTTAGGAAATTTTTACTTACAACAGGGCCATACGCCCGTGTGAAGTGGGACAAGCCCGTGTGGGTAGGCTGTGTGGTCGCACACCCCCATGTCCCTAGCCTGTGTCGAATTTATTTTCATTTTGAACCTATAGGGGTTTCCATACGGCGAGCACATGCCAGTGTCTATGGCCCATGTCCCTCACACGGCCTAGACACGCCCGTGTCCTCCACCCGTGTAACTCTCTGTTTTGAACACTATGAACAACTTGGGTTAACACGACTAAGGTACACCCCCGTGTACCGGGCCGTGTCTTCCACATGGTTGAGACACATGGCCGTATCTCAGCCCGTGTGTTTATTACTAGGTATTAAATTTTACAACTCTAAGATGCATGGGACACACGGTTTATCAACACGCTCATGGGGCTGACCGTGTGTCACACGGCCTTGGCACACGCCCGTGTGCCCACTCATGTAGACAATTATAGGCTATTTTCCAAGCCTTTTGCCACCCTGAAACTTAACCAACCACAAGACCAATTTCAATACCATATAATATGTCATTATAATCATCAAATAGTTAAAACTTGAGGCATTCACATGCCACCATTGCAACATAAATCATGCATTCATCATCATTCATTCTTCCTACTTAATTGTGCAATTTTATGCTAACACAAAAGACATTCACTTTGCATAATTTAACTTAAATAATATTAGCCCATTTCCAAAGGCCATTATAATATAACTTAAGTAACACCAATAACCTACATATTTGGCTACTCAAAATGGCACATATCAAAATGACCAAGTTTTTTATACATGCCATACTCAAATAACTAAATTATACTATACCAAAATGGACGGCTTGATAGTGTGACTTCGAGCTCCGGCTTTTAACGATCCCTGAGCTAGCTTGGCAAGACTACAAGGAGAAAGGGGAAAGAAATGGAGTAAGCATAATTCTTAGTAAGTTGCATGAAATAAAATAGCATTATAAGTCATGGAATAAGCATTCAAGTAAGGTTTCATGAAATGTCATACAAATTCTTTACACAATATTATGGCTTACTCATGCTCTTTTTTATCGACACTTTCATAACAGTTCGTATTCTTACTCATGCTTTTCTCATCATCATACTCATATTGTTATGTGTTCATTTTCTCGTAACTTAGTCATATACACCTGTATCACTCACCGCAAAATTTTAGTCTTTCTTGTTAAATTCAATAACCTGAATACTTTTCTCATTAATTTACTTAAAATACCGAAGGGTACCCGAATGCCATTCTCATGATAAGATGCCAAAGCTATATCTCAGATATGGTTTTACTTGGGATCTCAAGTCAATGCCGAAGTCATATCCCAGATATAGTCTTACACGGGATCTCATATCGATGTCGATGCCATGTCCCAGACATGGTCTTACACGAGATTGTAAATCAATGCCGATGCTATGTCCTAGACATGGTCTTACACGGGATCACTTTTAGATGCCAACACCATATCCCAGACATGGTCTTACAGGGGGATCTAAATCTCATCTCGGTGCCGACGCTATGTCCCAGACATGGTCTTATATAGGACCACATGTCGATGCCAATGTCATGTCCTGGACATGGTCTTACACGGGATCTTAGTTCAGTGCCAATGCCATGTCCCAGACATGTTCTTACACGGGACCTACAATTTCTCACGTCATGACTACGGTACCCTTCGTATTCTTTAAAAATTTAACCGGGATTTCTCATTTATTTCTTTCTCATTTCATTGTAAAAATTCATGTCACTAACTTCATGGAATATCATAAATTCATATAATATCATCACAGTAAATTTTCATAATGCATAAAGCTAATTATTGCATACAACTTACCTCGGGTCCAAAATGCAGGTGAATGTTCGATTTAATCAACCACCTTGCTTTTTCCCCAGTTTAGGTCTGGGCTTCATGTTTCTTGATCTAAAACGACAAATTAAGCTTATTTAATACTCATATTAGCTAGATAGCCCAAAATTCATACTTTATCAAAATTTATAATTTTTCCCCTAAACTTTTGCATATTTGTAAAATGGTCCCTAGGCTCATATAATAAAATGCACTTATTTTCTTAGTTACCCAAGCTTAGCTGAACTTTATTAGTGCTCATAATAGCCCCTTATTTCTCATCAATTCACACTTTTACTACACATTTTCCTACCTCTACAATTTAGTCCCTATTAGGGATTTTCATGAAAAATCACTTAGAAAAAGATGTTCACTATACTTTAAACTTTCATATTCTACCACTAGACATCAAAATACATGCATGTCATATATGGGTATATTTTTAAACATAAACCCTAACTCAAATTAGTGGTAGAAATAGCTAAATTAAGCTACGATGGTTTCAAAAATACAAGAAAAATTAAAAAGGGGCTAAATTGCACTTACCAATGAGCTTGGAAATGAAAGAAACCCTAGCCATAGAGACTTATGAAATTTAGCAGCCTTAGGAAGAAGATGGACACAATTTTATTTCTTTTTCCCTTTTTATTTCATTAATTAACCAATTAACCAAAATGCCCTTATACCCTTTCTTTAGAAAATTTTCCTTCCATGGGTATTTTTGTCCATAATGCTAAAAATAGGTCTATTTGCTAAATAAGGACCTTTAATAATTCTTATAATGCCTATTCATCCTTAAAACTTCTAGAAACTCATATTTTTCAATTTTTGCAATTTAGTCTTAAAGGACAAATTAGTCACTATTTCATAAAAATTCCTTCATGAAATTTTCTCACTACCATGCAATCATGTCATACTCTTGAAAATAATCATGAAATATATTTTTTTACATCAGATTTGTGGTCTCAAAATAACAATTTCGACTAGGCCCTAATTCGGGCAGTTACAATTCTCCCCCTTAAGGATTTTCATCCCCGAAAATCTTACCGATGAATAGGTTTGGATATTGGGTTCTCATATTTTCCTCAAGCTCCCATGTTGCCTTTTCTACCCCATGTATTTGCCACAACACTTTCACAAGGGCTATACTTTTGTTTCTTAACTATTTGACTTCTCAAGCTAAAATCTTACCTGGTTCTTCACTATAAGTCATGTCCAGTTGAATCTCAATCTCTGTCGGGGTAATCACATGTGAAAGGTCTGATCGGTAGCATCACAACATGGATATGTGAAATACATCATGGATCTTTTCTAACTCCGACAGCAGAGCTAGCCGATAAGCTACCGGTCTTATCCTCTGATCGTGATCTGATGAAGTAATAAAATTGATCGTACCTGGAAACTAACATTATCACGATAAAAGGCAAGTACACCTATCGAATAGTAGTATAGCTAGTGGTAAGACCAGAAAATCGAATCCAAGGAACTAAAAGTACTAGTAATGACTTTCTCCCTATTATCTAGCCTAAAACTAAAGAGGGGATTTGGTTTTGAACTATTCTAAGTTAAAACTAAAGACACGACAAAAAGTAAATTGAGAGATTGCTTTTGGGAAAAACTGATTGATGAGGGCAATACCTAAGGAAGAATCCACCTAGATTTCACTTGTTATCTAACGGTGAACTAGACGATTTCTTCATTTGACTTGATCCGTAGAGATCCTTAAATTATGTTAATACCTCCGTCGAGGATAAGAACAACTAATCCTAGGTTGATTAATTGAAGTCTCTTTCTAATTAAAACCCCTAGTCTTGCATTAACTCGATCTATGGATCCCCATATTAGATTTGACTCTAATCTGGTAGATTTTCGTCGTCTTATGTCTAGGATTGCAATCAACTCCGCTTAATTGTGTTGGATCTACTCTTATACAGGGACTTTTTCTCCTCTGTATAAGCACATTCGACTTAAATTAATACCCCGAAAATATCAATTCAATAATTAAAAACACAATTAAGAACAAATCAAATATTTATCATATAGTTCAGATAACAAAAACAAGATTCGTCTTAGGTTTCATCCCCCTTAGATATTTGGGGTTTAGTTCATGTTTATAAAAGAAAATATCTCAGAATAAATAAAATAACAAAACATAAGAAAACCCAAAATTCCTAAAAGGATTGAAGGGAGATCTTCTGTCTTGGTGTAGATCCTTCTTTCTGAGATGATCAATTAGCTTTCCATTGAGTAATTCCCTTCCTTTAGCTCTCTGTCTTGACGGGAAGACTATACCCTTGACAGGAATAATATACGTCTTTATGGTGGCCTCCTAGGGTCTTTATATAGAGTTTAGAATGTCTCTCTTAGCCCCTAAAAAGCTGCTTATTTTCAGCTATTCATATGGAAGACTATTGAAGTGTCCAAGCTGTTCACATGGAAGGCTATTCAAGGCAGCCACTTCAAGGCTATTCACACCTCTTGGTCGATTATATTCAGCTAGATTCAGCTCCACATTCACTTCAATTAAGCCAAGTTGACTTAGGAAACTACAAGGGACGTTTTGGGAAGGTTTAAGGAAGTTTCAAATCAATTAAGTTGAATTAAGGCTGTCCACTTACTTACTTCTTGTGTCCATTCGTCTAGCTAAGATTTTGAGCTATAAATATGAAGCTCATTTGTTGTAATTCAGACTTTTGACACTTTATAAGTTTACTTTATCTTTTGTGAGTTTATTCAACTCTCATTGTTCGTTTAAGACTCAAGCTGACTTATCTAGCTTTGCTAGTGGCGTCTACCTTGTTCCTTTGTGAACTTATCACTTTTTGAATGTGGCGTTCCAAACCCTATACTTTTGGTTCCTATCTCTATATGGATAGTAGGTCAAGGTCTTTCATATCATCTATTAGCTTAAAAGTCAATATAAGATTCAGGTCAATACTTTTTTATAGTATTGGTTCTTTTTTCGACCTTAAACCTACTTATCCATCCTAAATTATCAACTTAAAATCACATTGTTTTCTTACTTATTTGAATTCATATACTTCCTATAGCTAAACCATTTGAACCCTTTTGCTTAAAAACCTTTACTTAACTGATTTCAACTAGCAACTCTGAATAGAATGATACTTCTCTATGTTACGATCGGGAAAAATTTGTGACTTAAATCCAACTACAAGTACAAGATCGCATCAGGTTAATTAAAATATTAAATTAAAGCCTATTGAATCTAGTTTTACATATAAGAAATAGTGTAAGCAAAAGAGTTCCATATTAAGAGATATATGAATTTTTGTGAGACAATGTCAGATTAATTTCGGGTTCCCTTATTCTGACTTTGGAAAATCATCAAAAATTGTAAAAAAAATAATTAGGGATTTAAATTTATATATTTAAATTATTAATGAGTCTATTTTCAATAGAAACAAACGGAGACATCATCCAAGCCTCGTACTAAGAGATAATTAATTTTTAGTAAAGAAAGGTCAAAGCTATCAAACAACATGACATGGATAAATTTGAAGATTTTATTGTACTTATTGGCTAAATTATAAATTCTGAAATTTTTATGGTAGAAAGATATTTGAGTCTAGTTTCAGAAACATGAAGCAGATCTTAATTTAGAATTCCGTAGCTCAAGATATAAGTAATTTAGTGACTATGACTCAAGTGGACAGTTTTGATATGAACATATAAGTAATAGTGGAATTATAGATAATGTTACATATAAGCATGTTATATACATTAATGATGTGGGAGAGGAAGGGGAGAAAAATATATATGAATATTCAGCTAGCAAGGGTTTACATTAAAAATAGCTAATTTGCATGTATTAGGCTCAGGGGCAATTTTATAAAAATGTCAAAATAACCAAATTGCATGAAATGAATTGTTTTATTTTCTAAATTAATGTATTGAAAGAAATTATTAATATCAGGTGGGTTTAGAGCTTTAATTTTGTTGTATGATGATATTATAAAGTGATTTTGTTAAATATTGATGTTAAGATCAAATTGTGAACATGGTTAAAATATTAGGGTTTGGTATTAAATTTCTATTTTATTAAGGGTTGTATGACAGCCTAGAATATTTGGATAAATTATTAATTGAGAAAACATAGTTGATTTGATAGATTAACTAGTTAAGGGACTAAATTGTAAAAGTTGTAAAATCTAGGGTAATTGTGTAAATTCAAAAAATTGAAGGGTATAAATTGTGAAATTAATTGGAACTGAAATATATGGTAATGAATGAGTAATTTTATATTTAAGATCAAGATTTCGTAAATACTCGTGGAAAAATAAAAAATAGCAAAATAGTCCCTAAACTCCTGCAATTTTTACAATTCAATTCAGGTAAGTTCGTATGGTTAAAATATAATGTTTATTTATTAAATTTATGAATGATAATATATATTTATTCATATCTATTGCTAAAAATAAAATTATTGTTAAATTATGAAATTGAATTAAATGTTCAAAACGAGTGGAATGCGGGATTGAGTACAATCGTTCTATGGCAAATGATGAATTGACAGATAAGACCATAACTGGGTTATGGTACTATGAGTGTAAGATCATGGTTGGACCATGGCAGTGTTTATATGTAAGACCATAGCTGGGCTATGGCGTTCTAATGATAAGACTATAACTGGGTTATGGCACTACGAATGTAAAGGATGAATTGACGGCAAATTACCCAAGTAAACCGAGGTTCAGCATTTGTTGTGAACTTTCATGTTTACTTTTCGTTTAGCTCTCACGAGCTTCTGTTAACTCTGTTCAACACTAATGGGTTTCCTTTCAGCTCTTTTGAGCTTTAGTTTAACCATTATGGGTTTCCGTTCAGCTCTTACAAGCTTTCGTTCAACCTTTATGGGTTTCTGTTTAGCTCTCATGAGCTCCTGTTCAGCCTTCGAGCTTTTGAAAATGATGTACTCATATCTGTAAGTTGTTCCTCGAATGGTAAGTTATCGGGAGTTGTCTTAGATGATATATGAAGAATTAGTAAATGATGATATGTAGCATGAAATGTATACATATTAATATATTGATATGTGATACATGAAAATTATGTAAGTTTAGATGAGTATAAATTCAAGTGTGACATGTTGAGATAATAAGGTTATCGATGTTGAAATTATATAAAATATGTTCAAGTACGCTAACAAGTGTTGTTGTTTGATGCTTACGCAAATGTCAAATTACTAGTTGAATGGTAATATGTTTAATTCTAAGGTGCATTGAAATGGTAAGCGCTCAAATAGAAATATGCTTGTGCTCATGAAAGAGTGGTAAGGTTTAAGTTAGGCAATTTCTTATGAAATGAGTTATCATGTGATTAATTTGAAAAAAAAAAGAGTCTATGTTTAAATGCACTAGCTTGTAGCTATGGTTGAATGATATGCTTATAAATGATGTGTTATGCATATGGAATGAGTGTGGAAGGTTAAGAAACGCAAATGAAAATAAAGAAATTTTGGAAGAGTTAAAGTTGTTTAAAATTCCTACTATGTTAGGAATAATATATATAGTGATACTGTAGATTTATTCACTTAGTGAGCTATTAAATATAATTTCATGAGTATTGTGGTATCAATATTGGATTATTCTTGATATGTTTAAATTTCATATTTGAAAAAAAAAGTATTATGATTAAAGTTATACGAGCTTACTAATCATTTATTGCTTATGTATGTGTTTTCCTTTACTTTTTAGATTATCGGAAGCTTGATTGGGTTGGAAGCTTGTCGAAGTTGTATCACACTATTCATCGGTTCTATCAGTACTTTCAAATGTTTTGATTTTGGTTATAATGGCATGTATAAATTAATATAGAATTGGGTGAGAAATATGGCTTGTAAAATGACCAATTTTCGTCCACACGGGCAAAGACACGGGTATGTGTCTCAATCGTGTGTGACACACGGCCAGGTGACACGGCTGTGTGTCCTCTGTATCTTAAATTTGCACAAAACAGAATACTCACAGGGCCTAGCACATGGGTGTGTGACTTGGCCATGTGACCCAAGTCAATATACTCACACTGGTACAGACACGGGCTCAGACACGGCCGTGTGACCCCTGCACTGTTGAAAATTTTAAATATTTTTCGAAAAATTTTCTAAGTCTTCGATTTAGTCACTATTTATTTCTAATACATAATTTGGGCCTAGAGGGTTCGTTTAAGGGACAATATGTATGATTTTGATTGGTTTCTAATATGAATGCTATACGAAATGAAATGTCTGATAATTAATTTGTAAACTCCGGTAATGCTCCGTAACCCTATTTTGGTCACGGATTCAGGTTAGGGGTGTTACATGGGCCTACTGCTAATTATGTTGGCCTTAAGGGATCTTTTGGATTTGGCCAAGGTTTTGGTCTTTCCATGCAAAATAATAGTTCCGGAGTTCCGTGGCAGACTAAACCTTGCGTACGTGTTATTGATTTTGACTCCTCGCCGTGTATTGAACTGCCTCGTAGCCCTGATTTTAATAAATTAACCTATTTTACATTGAGTTGGCTTGAATTATACACATATTTTTATAGTTCCTTTTACAAAATATAATTGAATTTACCATTAGCCTATATTTAATATACTTTAAATTAATTGAGCACAGTATGATCTAAAGTCCCTCCTCAAAACCCAGTATATAAACATGCTTTAATAATGTCTTCCAAAAAACAAAATGATAATAATGATAAAAAAAAATAATGCAATAATAATGGAGCTTCGTCCACACCATTATCACTGAGACTTTTGTGCTTAATTTCCAACCAAAAAACAAGTGTACAATGATATGATTTTTCACCCACTTATTGGTTGATTTTTTATGAAATCAACAAAAATAATTAAGCTGAAATTATAAGTTTATTACAACAAACAAAAGGTCGATAAAGATAAGTTTACAGAAAAACAAAATTCTACATAAGTAACTTACTTGACGGTTAAGCCGGATCCACTTAGTTTTTCTTTCAAAATATTACTTAAACGTTCCACGGCAGCAGGAGAGAAATAATTAACATAATCACCCA
Source organism: Gossypium stocksii (assembly GCA_020496765.1). Taxonomy (NCBI): domain Eukaryota; kingdom Viridiplantae; phylum Streptophyta; class Magnoliopsida; order Malvales; family Malvaceae; genus Gossypium; species Gossypium stocksii. The sequence continues at coordinate 42,093,370 of CM035628.1, read as the reverse complement.
CTTTTCCACTTCTGAAAAATAACTTATTACTAGGTACTCTAGGTCCTGGGCCCTTCCCAGTTTTGTTGACCTCCAAATCTTTCAAATTGTCGAAACTGCAAAAATCAACAATTTGGTTAACCATACCTGTTTTCTCTTCTTCCATGGAGAAAGGAAATCCTAAGAATTCAGCCAATCTCTTTGTTTGAGCCACCGAATCTTCCTTCAACTCTTCATATCTCAAGAACAATACATTCGATGGCTTCTCCAAGCTCATGTTCCAGTACCCTAAAGCATGGTCCCAAAAGGGTCCATACCCTTCTTCACCTCTGCAAAACATCTCAAAACAGTCCTCCAATGACGGCTTGAACACATATGTCATGCCATTTACAAAGTGCCAATATGAGACAATATTGTCGAAAGGATTGCGAGTTATGTAAATAATCCGACAATTTGAATGTTTGATGGAATCAGCAAGCATTGGATATGGGAGATGAGTAGAAAATATCCTTGGGGAGGGGATTGTAGAGAGATCAGGATTTGGGTTTTCTTTATAAAGGTCGATATCAAAATAAGGAACTAGTAGATGAGGGTTTGTAAAGTTTAAGGGAGTGTTTGAGAGCGTATAACGATGACGGTTGACGATGGAAAACACCAAAGCTTTCAGCCAAGTGGTGCCAGATTTGGGCTTAGTGGCAATGATGATATCATCGTCAAGAGCTTGAAAATGTTTCTGAAATGAGATTATGCCTGAAACAAATTGAGAAGGGACCGAAAACCCTTGGAATTGGGTTATATTTGGATTAGATTTTGCAATGAGATTTGGGGTGGAGGACGACGATCCAATGTTTCTTTCCTTGCCTTCCATTATATTGTAATTTCAACGATTGCAACAAATATCTTTACCTTTATTCTATAGCTTATTTCTACGCTGCTATATATAAAAGGAAAGATTTAAAGGACTTCCGTACATGACAAATGTAATTTGTTTTATATCTTTTTCTTTTTACTTGGCAAGATAATGGTTAATTCAATTTTAATACCTTTATTTTTTTAAGAATATGAAAACATGGTTAATTTTTAGTTTTGATGTCTATATTCCAATCACCTTAACTTTTATAATATTTTTGCTTAATTTAGATATTTAATTATTATGATTAAAATATTGATATGAATTTTTTAAGAATGATTAATATCGTTAAAATTCACTATTAAATTCAAGTCCATTATATTGCTATTGTTTTTGTTACACATATATTAAGTGAGTTTTTTTTTTCAATTTAAATTTCAATAAATCACTAACAAATTTAACAGAAAAATTTTAACTTAACAACTGTGTTTAAAATTTAAATTTGAAAAGTTAAATATTAAAATTTTAAAAATAAAAATATTAAAATTAAATTTCAAATATAAAAAAGTACAATAACGTTCAGCATATTGTAACCTTTGAATTTTTTATTTTATAATTTAAACAAAAATAAAAAATTATCCCAACGCAATTATATCAATTAAATAAATATTTATTGATATTTATGGAAAGAAAAAACATTTCAATCCTCTCCTGATCTTATTTTAAAGCACAACCCATTAGCAACAAAAAAGTGGGCATCGTCTCCCTCAAAATCACCATTCGAGAAAAATCGTCAAAATTGTTGGTTTTCATCTGGTGATGAAAGGAAAGGATTTTGGCTGGTATTCTTTGATGGCTTTCTTTTGTGGTTGTTATTTACGTTTCTGATTTCGGTTTCCTGTTTTGTTTGGCAATATCTGCTTTTGTTGTCTTTTCATTTTCCTGGGATGTTTGCTTTGTCAGATTTTTTGAGCCAATCCCCTTATTAATGAATACCAGTTTTCAACGAAAAAAAAACCCCTTAATTATTTCAAATATTAAAAATTTATTTATTATTTCCATAAAAAAATATTTTAAAACAATTTGATTGTTAATTTAAACTTCTTGGAAGTCAGTCCACGATATTGCAGAGAAAAATATAATTAAACTTACCATTAACCTATATTTAATATGCTTTCACTATAACAAAACAGGGCTTTAGCGGCGTTTTTAGTGGCGTTTGGACAAAAAACGCCGCAAAGATGGTACATTAGGACGTTTTCTTGAAAACACCGCTAAAACCTAAGCAATAGCGTTTTTTTATAGAAGCGCCGCTAAAAGTTTGAGTAATAGCAGCGTTTTTGTAGAAGCATCGCTAAAAATTTGAGCAATAGCGGCGTTTTTGTAGAAGTTGCTAAAAGTTTGAGCAATAGCAGCGTTTCTGTCGAAGCGCCGCTAAAATTTTGAGCAATAGCAGTGTTTTTTAGAAGCGCCGCTAAAAGTTTGTGCAATAGTTACGTTTTTGTAGAAGCGCCACTAAAAGTTTGAGCAATAGCGACGTTTTTGTAGAAGCGTCGCTAAAAGTTAAGCAGCCTTTTTTTTGTAGGGACTCATTTCGATTTGATCCAATTTAATTTTCATATTTTTTTCTTATTCTTGTTTTGAATTAAATTTTATTTTGATACATTCACTTATAAGCAATGAGAAAGTTTCATTTTAGTTACTTAATTATGAAAAGTTACAAATTGATAACTAAACTATTTAGAAGTTTTCATTTAAGTTACAAAGCTGTTAAAATTGATTTAGGGTTTAATGTTTAGTATGTTAATTTTATGGTTTAAGGTTTTGTTATTTTGGGTTATGGGTTTAGTGTTTTAAAGGTTTCTGGTTTATATTTTGTGGTTTAGTGTTTAAGAGATAGGGGTTGGGTTTTAGGGGTTTAGGGTTTGTGATTTATAATTTGTGGTTTAGGGTTTATTGTTTTATAATTTGTGATTTATAAATTGCATACACAAAACGACGCAGTTTTCTGCGCTGCTAAAAAATTAATTTTAGTATCCCATAACCCCGATTATTATTTCCCTAAACCCTAAATTTCTTAGGTCCCAAAAAATTCCCCAATTAAAAATCTCCCAAAATCCCGAAACTAAAATCCCTCAAATCGGTCTCCCCCAATTCAAATCCCCAAAATCCCTAGAATCCCATAACCCTGAAGTCGTTCACCGATCCTTCCTTTTCTTGTGAAACTATCTTCCCATAACCCCGAAGCTGTTGGATCCAACCATGGATCCAACCATCATTCACCGATCCTTCCTTTTATTGTGAAACTGTCTTCCCATAACCCCGAATGGTATGTATCCATTACCCCAATGTTTATTTCTTTAAAATAGGTTTAAATTTTTATCCTTAATTTATATATTAAATAATTTATTATATAATTGTAAAAGAAATAATATGAATTTTAATATTAAATTTATCATTATATAGTTTGGGGTTTGGGGTTATGTGTTAGAGTTTAGGGTTGCAGTTTGGATTTGGGGTTATGTAATGGGGTTTGGGGTTAAGTTTTTTAATTTATATATTAAATAATTTATTATATAATTGTAAAAGAGATAATATGAATTTTAATATATATTAAATTTATCATTATATAGTTTGGGGTTTGGGGTTATGTGTTAGAGTTTAGGGTTGGAGTTTGAATTTGGGGTTCTGTAGGTTTGGGGTTAAGTTTTTTAATTTATATATTAAATAATTTATTATATAATTGTAAAAGAGATATTATGAAATTTAATATATAAAAATTATCATTATAGTTTTTTAAACCTTTTTGGTTTCATTATTTTGAAATTTTTTGTTTTTGTTTTCTTACATAAAAAAAATTATATAAAAATTATGTCATTTATCTAATTCTTTTAAATATTACTTAAAGTTTCAAAAATTATTTATTTAAAATTGATATGAATTATATAATAATTAAATATAAAATTGTAATAAAAGTCAAGCACTCTTTTATTTATATTAATTAAAATGCAAAAAAGAGTTAATATATTAAAATTAAATAATTTAAATGTAAAAGAGTTAATATATAAAAATTAAAATGACTGATTTTTTTTTAAAATTTATATATTAAATAATTTCTTATATAAATCCAAAAAAGATAAATTAATATTATTATATAAAAATTATCATTATAGTTTTAATTATTTAAATGTAAAAGAGTTAATATATTAAAATTAAAAAAAACTGTAAAAAAGTCAGTAGCGGTGCTAGGAAAAACGTCGCGAAAGGTCTGCATTAGCGGCGTTAGGCAAAAAACGCTGCAAATTATAAATCTATTTTGAGCGAAACGGCTTCGTTTTGCTATTCACAGTTTTATTCCCCCTGTCCCCGAAATCCCTTACTGTTTTCCCATTCTATTTTTCCCAAATCTTTTCTCCCCTACCCCGATTCCCTTTATTTTTCCCCCAAATTTCCCCAAATCGATAGCCCTCTGCATCTCCGTCGGTAGCCCGCTGCTGCATCTCTGTTGGTAGACCTCTGCTGTTTTTTAAGCTTCTTTATTCCTATAATTTACTTTGTTTCCTTTAGAGCTATCCCAAACTCCAAAGACTCTTCTACACCCTTAAGGTCCCCTTTGTTTCATGTACAACCTTGTTTATGTTTTTATTTGGCTTTTGCAGTGAAGATTGGTAGAAGTTCCAGCATTGAATCAATAGAGAAGAACCAAAAAAAATGAGGTACTGTAAAACTATAATTTACCTTAGTAATTTTAATAACTCTGTTATCTTTTTGTATGAATGTGTTTCTCTTTTCATGGTTTTTTGTATTTGTTAGGATCTGCTTCACATCTTTGATATCCTCTCCGAAGTTATCATTGGATCATTTAAGAAGGTTTGTTCACTCATTTGAATTGATGCTGTTCATCCTTGGTTAATGATTACTATGTTTATGAAGATAAGATTTATTGGTTTCATCTTACATCTATGTTACTCGTCTCTCCATTTTTGGTATTCATGTTTGAAATCCGTGTAGGACAAATACTCGGACATGAGTAGAGTGGTATGATCTACTCTATACATTGATATCTTGGGAAAAATTGAAATATACCTGTATGGGAGACATTCTCATGTATGACAATTGCTTTTTTTAAACTGAAACTGAAGCTTTAATTTATACAACTCATATAAATAATCCAAGGCCAATCATCTAAAATAGTATTAATTTAGGGATCTGAATCACTCGATTTTTTTAAGAATATTACGCACGTGTAGTAATGGTTTAAATAAGCTTGTGGAATAATTAAATTTAAAGTTAATCATCTTTAGGTCGAAATTTAAAGTTTATTCGAGCATGTTTCCATGGATATTATTCAACCTATGAAGTGGTCCTAAACAGTGGATCTTAGTCTATCAACCTTTTATTTGTTCTTTCTGCAACTGTTCCTAACTACTTTTGTCTTAATTTTGTAAAAATTATTTATTTTCTTACTAAGTTGTTTTTCTAAAAAGTAGAAATTTGTGAATGCTATCGATTTTTGTACAAATTAATGCTGTTCGAATGTTGTTATTGTTGTCTAAATACTTGTGAATTAATGATGTATGAATATTCAAATCAGTGCTATCCGAATTGTTGTTACTGTCGTATAATTGCTGTCCAAATTGGTGCTTAAATGCTGTCGATTTTTATACAAATTAATGTTGTTTGAATGTTGTTATTGCTGTCCAAATACTTGTGAACTAATGATGTATGAATATGTGACACCCCTAATTTGACCCTAGTCGAGAAGTGGTTTCGGGACCACTAAACCGAGTCGTAAAAATAATTGAATGTTATGTTCTATGCTTATTAATTGTGAAAATGCATGAGTAAAAATTTCATGTGTTAATTTTGTCATTTGAATGTTAGATTAATTAAGAAGGACTTGTGTGAGAACTTTGAAAATACGTTAGGTTATTTTGTAATGGCCTAATATTGTATGGTTTAAAAGCTTGAGGACTTGCATGTCAAATTATCATTTTTCTATAATAGTGGCCGGCCATGTGATAAGTGATTTGAAATGTATGAATTTTATTTATATATATATGCTTTATAATAGGTAATAATAATAATTGTTTTATAATTAAATTTATTATATGACATAAAATATGTATTTGGTGATAAAAACAAAGTGACTTTCATTTTCTTCTCTCCTTTGTTTCCTTCATCATACCGAAACCATAAGAAAAACTTAGAAGAAATAAAGGTTGTGTTATTCGGCCATTGAAGCTCATGAAGTAAGGTAAATTTCTTGATAATTTGACTTTATTTTGGTGTTTTTGAGCATCATGGCCGATTATACCTTTAACCCATGTTCTATTCTTTGAAATTTTGTTGTTAAGTTGATGTTCGGCAATGGTGTTTTAAAACTATGAAATTCACAAATTTGATATTAGAATTAAGTGAATGAGTGTTAGATAGACAATTTGATGTTAAAATCCATAAGATTTTAAGATTCTAAGTTGATATTATGAATTTGAGCTTTGTGTGGCTCAATTCTTTGTAATGCACATTCGGCTGTGGATGTGGTGTTTTTCTTGATGTTGTTTTAACTGTTTTGAGTATTGAGAAATTATAGTTGATGATTTGAACTTGGCAAAATAAATATTTGTGACTAATTTGATTGTGGCAATCAGCTAAGTGGGGAATATGCAAGGTTAATGTGTAATTGATAGTATTTGTATGGGTGTTAGCCTAATTGGAACTTAAATAATGAATTAATTTTGTATTTGTGATGAATGGTACATTCGGTCATGAACCAAATGTGTCATTTTATTTGATAGACTGATGTTGCATATTGGGGAATGATTTTGTTTAAAGGGAACTCTCAACCATGTTGTGGATGAGGGATTTGGCTTGTTAATTGAGTGCTTTTAATTTTGGTTTTGGTTGAGAGAGTATTCGGCCTATTTATTTTTTTTAGTAATTTATAAATGTTATTTGTGTTTGAGGGTAAGGCCGAATTATGTAATATTGGCTTTGTGTGAGTTATTATACGACTTTTGAATTAGTTTGATTGATGAAAGGTTGAAATGAATTTACTTGGAGCCGATGTAATCTTGATATAGTAAAGATTTAGTTAGAAGTACCTAATAGATTTAAGTGGAATGCCAAATGTATATTGAGATGCTTGGGAATGAGTTATATTTGTATATATATATTCGGTTGTGCATGGATTAGTTAAATAATAACCTTGTGATTTTAATAATGGATTATTGAATGATAAACTTTGTTTAATCTAGCTCAAGAACCAAAGACACCAAATTCGGATAGGGGGAAAGCTAAAGTACTCGAATAGCTATTTTCAATCATACAACAACTTTTGAGGTAAGTTTTGAGTAATCAAACCTAGCATATAATTAAAGATGACATGATATATGTATGATAGATGAATTATGGCCTATTGTCCTTACTTTAATAAGGTTATTTGTGAAATAATTTATATACGTGGTATGTAGCCGAATGGCTATTAGGGAAATAAGCTAAGATAGTGATATGGATATGTGATCATATGTGTTTGCTTGTTGAGCCAGAAGTTTAATGAAAAATGTATATATGTTTTAAGGTCGAATGATATTTATGATATGAGGTTAAGGTGGATATTATATGCTTATATTCGAATGAAGCAAATGAATTACAAATGTGATATGCTATGTGAAATGTATTAACATGTGAATAAATATGCATGAAACTCGGTGATGTGTATCCGGGCTTAAAGACCCGCAGGCTTCGTGCTGGTAATATATCAGGGCTAAAGTCCCGCAGGCTTCGTGCTGGTAATATATCCGGGCTTAAAGACCCGCAGGCTTCGTGCTGGTAATATATCCAGGCTTAAAGACCCGCAGGCTTCGTGCTGATACTATATCCGGGCTAAAGTCCCGTAGGCTTCGTGCTAATAATATATCCGGGCTAAAAGTCTTGCCGGTGATTTGAGTAAAGTTTAAGATTATGAGACTTCGCGGTAATAATTACCAACAAATATGTTCAATGCATTAAGATGGCCAGGTATGTATCATATACTCGTTCGTGAATTTAATTTGGACTAAATTATAAGTATCTAATGTGATGATGATACATCCGACCATTGTATAATGTTATATGAAAGTATGTGATTTATTTATGATATATGAATTTCAATTCAAGTGAAATCATATGCTAAACTTTGCCTTATGTATATGTGCATATTCGGTCAAAGTGTGGAACTAAATGCAATGATTCGAATTAGCTATGTTATATGAATACCGTTTTAAGAGAAGTTAAAAATGCTCAATGCGTGTTAAGTGTTCGTATATCTAGTTGTATATTTGTTGGCCAAAAAGAGATAATAGGCCATAGAAATACTATTTTCAAATTTGAATGATATCTATTCGATTGAGTTTAAATGATTGTATTACTTAAAACTTACTAAGCATAGAAATGCTTACTCTGTTTATCTTTGATTCTCTGTTTTATAGATCTTTGACTCCAGTTACGAGCTCGGGGATTCCAGTCGAAGTCATCCACACTATCGACTCTGTTTGGTACTTTTGATAACTTATTTTGAAAAATGGCATGTATAGGCTTAACTCTTGTTTTGGACAAGTGATATTTTGAATGTATGTATAAGAGCCATGCGAAAATGGCTTATTCGTCTTGTTAAATGTAGTTCCATGGATTTATGAAATGATGTGTTTGATTTTAATTATGTTTAACATTATCGGTTGATGCATGAATACTTTTCACGCATGAAATAGTTTAGAATTTAATAAATTGATAAAATGTTTGTTAATGATTACAAGATCACTTAGTGAATAGACAATTTACGTTGGTTGGCTATTATTGAATGGTGAAAGTTGAGGTGGTTGAGTAACACTTTCTAACCCTATTCCGGTGACGGAAGAATGCCTTAGGGTGTTACAGAATATTCAAATCAGTGCTGTCCGAATTGTTGTTACTGTAGTATAATTGCTGTCCAAATTGGTACTTAAATGCTGTCGATTTTTGTACAAATTACAGATCCACATGAAGCACTGTTACAAGGTTGCCATTTAATCAGTTACTGCTTCTTGCTCCTCTTGCAACTATTGGGTCAGCTGAAGCTACCATTTAATCTTCGAATACAAAATTGGTACTGATATTGATAAAGTTTTTTATATTTGCTTCAACTGAATTAATATTTGGTGCTACTCTTATATTTGCTTCAACTGAATTGCTGTGAAGTTGTCAGTAGCCCTTTATTGCATCTCCGTCGGCAGCCCTCTGCTGCTTTTCCAATTTTCTGCCAATAAGTTTTCTGTTACCTCCTGTTTTGGTTGAGCTATTGATTGGGCAAGTACATGTTTAATTGCCTTTTGTTATTTGCTTATTTATATTTATTTTCGCTTTAAATTATTTAACAAATGCTATTTTTCTGACTGCAGCCTCTGTTTCTTGTTGAGAGTGGAGTAGACCAACTTGTTTAAATTAATTAAGATACGTTTTAGTTAAAAATTCTAATCAATAATAGTTTTATAATGATGGTTTTGGAAAAATTAATCTTTTGGGGCTCCGATTTTGTATGGATTGAATTGCTAATTTTCCTTTAAATCTGTCATGTTTGCCAGTTTACCATGTTCTTTTTTAATTAAATTGTATTTAAATAAATTGTATTTAAAGTATTATTTTAAATATTTTATATTATTTTAATTATGAAAAAATATTTTCAATATATTATTTTATTTTAACAATACTAAATTAAATTAAATTGTATTTTAACATTGCTTTAACAATCTATCTCATTTTCTTCCCCCCAATTTCCTTTTAGCTTAATTTAATCACGAAAAATATTTTATTTTATTTTATTTTTAAAATACCTAATTAAATAAAATTATTTTTAAAGTTTCAATTTAAATATTTTATTCTATTTGAATCAATAAAAATATTTTCAACATTTTTATTTTATTTTAACATTAGTTAATTAAATTTCATAACTTACATCAATATTTTAACATTGCTGATTTAAAGTTCAAATTTACATAACTTACATAATTTACATCGCTTGCATAATACATAACTTACATAATTTAAAGATCAAATTCCATAACTTATATAATTTACATAACTTACATAATTTACACCACTTACATAATACATAATTATTTGTGCACAACAGCATTTTGTATTAAAGGTTTTTGCATATAAAAAAAAAAGATTCAAAGTATATAGGCTGGAAACCTGATGGGTTGCCTTATATTTCACTGTAAGATATAATGGATCCTCCCTAGGTGTAACAAAGCCATGTATGATGAATCTTAAAAAATGCAAAAAGATTTGAAAAAGTTTCTATCGAGCTCATTTACTATAGAGTATTTATATAACCTTAATTTATTTCCAATTTACTTATACAAAATAATTTTATCAATATAATAATATTGATCATTGTTTAAATATATTCTAATATAAAAATTAAACTATGATTCTTTTTTGATATTTTTATATTCAAATTACTATTTTTTTATATTAATAATGTTTGATTTTAATATTTAATAATTTTAAAGGTTTTTGTATATAAAAAAAAGATTCAAAGTATATAGGTTGGAAACTTGATGGGTTGCCTTATATCTCAATGTAAGATATAATGGATCCTCCCTAGGTGTAACAACGCCATGTATGATGAATCTTAAAAAATACAAAAAGACTTGAAAAAAGTTCAATCGAGCTCATTTACTATTGAATATTTATATAACCTTAATTTATTTCCAATTTACTTATAAAAATTAAACTACGATCCTTTTTTGATATTTTTATATTCAAATTACTATTTTTTATATTAATAATGTTTGATTTTAATATTTAATATTTTTAAAGGTTTTTGTATAAAAAAACAAGATTCAAAGTGTATAGGCTAGAAACATGATGGGTTGCCTTATATCTCACTGTAAGATATAATGGATCCTCCCTAGGTGTAACAACGCCATGTATGACGAATCTTAAAAAATTTAAAAAGACTTGAAAAAAGTTTTATCGAACTCAAAATAGTAATAATATTGATCATTACTTAAATAAATTACATAACTCACATAACTCACATAACTTACATAATCTACATCACTTACATAAAACATAAATATATATCATATCAAAACTTACATAATAAACAACTTACCTGTGTAATTTATTGTCAACTTTAGACTTCAAGAACTAGGAAATGGATAGAAATTGGATGAATTTGCCAAGGGTAAGCGACGCGTATCGTAATGGAGTACAAACTTTTCTAAATTTTGCATTTCAAAATGCAAGCCAAGAGAATATGATTCTTTGCCCTTGTAAGAAGTGTGGCAACATCAATTAGCATTATCGTGAAGTTGTCTACGAACATCTAATTGTTGATGGCTTTATTCGGGGGTATAAAAAATGGATTTTCCATGGAGAGTGTACATCTAGTAGAAACTCTGCAACGATTAATCTGCCTTATCCTAATAGTGCTTACCATCAGTTTGTTAGAGAAGATGAGATGGAAGGTATGTTGCGGGATGCATTTAATATGCGCAGTGATGGTTTGCAATCATTTCCACCAAACTATGTTGCATTCGATGATTATAATATCGGTGGAAATACTTTCATAGAAACAGGAATAAGTGTACCGGATGAACAACCGAATGAAGAAGCGGCGAAGTTCTACACGTTACTTGGTGAAATGAATAAAGAACTTTATGAAGGACCAAAATTTTCAAAAATGTCATTCTGTATTCGCCTTTTTCACTTAAAATGCTTGGGAGGGTGGACCGGAAACTCTTTGACAATGCTGTTGGAGTTTTTGAGTGAAATGTTCTCGTTTGCAAAAATCCCTCAATCATGCAAAGACATGAAGAAAGTGATAAAAGATTTGGGCATTGGATACAACAAAATTCATAATTGCCCAAATAACTGCATGTTGTATTGGGGTGATAGGAGAAATCAATAGTCTTGTCATGTTTGCGGTAAATCTCGTTGGGTGAATAGAGATGCAGAAAATGTTAATGAGGATGAATATGAGGCACAGTCAAGAAGGAAGCCGAACAAAATTTTGCGATATTTCCCGCTAATCCTAAGGCTTCAAAGGCTATTCATGTCATCAAAGACAGTCGAGTTTATGACGTAGCATCATGATCAACGAACGGATGATGGATTATTAAGGCATCCTGCAGATTCTTTAGCATGGAAATCATTTGACAATAAATTTCCAAGCTTTGCAAGTGATCCTCAGAGTGTGAGGCTTGGGCTAGCATATGATAGATTTAATCCTTTTAAAATCATGAGCACCTTGTACAGTACTTGGCTTGTAGTGCTTGTTCCTTATAATTTGCCTCCATGGCCTTGCATGAAGCAATCTTCTTTGATCTCATCTATGGTTATCCCCGGAGAGAAAGGTCCCGGAAATGATATTGACATTTATCTGCAACCACTTATTAATGAGTTAAAACAAGTATGGGTGGATGTTGAGACGTATGATGTATTGAGAAATGAGAACTTTTACCTACGTGCTACTTTGTTGTGGACAATTAATGATTTCCAGGCATATGCGAATTTATCTGGTTAGAGTACTAGAGGACATTATGCTTGTCCTTGTTATGCTGTGCAAACGTGTTCACAATGGTTATATAATAGGAAGAAGTTCTGTTATATGGGGTATTGTCGGTGGTTAGATGGAAATCATAGATATAGATTTCAAAGGGCTTTATTTGATGGTACTAAAGAGTTCAGAAAAGCTCCTGAGTAGACCATTGGATTTGAAATCTTATTCATGTTAAAAGATATGGATTTTAGTTACGGGAAGCTGAATCAACCATCCAACAGGCAAACAAATAGACGATCGAGGGATGAATCTGATTTGGAGGATAACAGTATTTTTTTTGAGTTGCCTTATTGGGAGCATCACATATTATGCCACAATCTTGATGTGATGCATATTGAGAAGAATGCCTGCGAGAACACCATCGGGACAATTTTGAACGTCGATGGTAAATCGAAAGATAATCTTCAGAGTCAACTTGATTTAGTTGACATGGGAATTCGACGTGATCTTTATCCCCAAGTACTTCTGAATGGAAAATATCGGTTGCCACCTCTAATTTTTGCAATGTCGAAGGAAGAGAAAGAAATGTTCTGCACGGTATTGAAGGATGTAAAGGTCCCAGATGCATATGCATCAAATATATCTCGATGTGTAAGTCTTAAAGATCGAAGACTATATTCATTAAAATCACATGACTATCACATCTTGATGTAAGATCTACTTTCAGTTGCTTTACGGTGCTGTATGTCAAAGAAGGTGACGTCTTATATAATTGAACTATCCAATATAATGAAAGCAATTTGTGGCAAAGTTCTAAATGTTGAAGAACTTGAAAAAGTACAAGATTGAGCCGCTTTGACATTATGCAATTTGGAGAAGATCTTTCCACCTTCCTTTTTCACTATTATGGTGCACCTGGTAATTGATCTGCCTCGTGAAGCAATAATTGGTGGATCGGTTTTCTATCATTAGATATATCCTATAGAAAGGTGCTAATTTATTTCAAAGGTTTTCATTCATTCACCTCTATACCTATAGTTACAACTTTTGATAATATTGTATATCGTGTTTAGGTTCCTAAGCAAATTGAAGTCTTATTACCGTAATAAGCGTTATCCGGAAGGATCAATTGCTGAAGGCTACTTGGCAGAGGAATGTATGACATTCTGTTCTAGATATTTAGAAGATGTTGAAACAAGATTGAATAGACCAAGTAGAAATGCTGGGCGCAATGATCCTAACTTGGCCAAAACTTATTTATTTCAAAGTTATGGAGAACCAATCGGCAAAGTTGAAATTGCAAAATTAGATGATCGATCTTGGATACAAGCACATAGATATGTTCTTTTCCACCACGATGCAATTGAACCATTATGCAAGTAAGTTCTAGAATATGATACATATGATAAATATTCATCTTTTTGATTTGTTTATTTTCTAACCAATTAAACCTGTTTTTAACATAGTGAGTACAAACAAATATTGAGATCTCGTTCACGCTCACGAAGATTACCACATCGAGAGATTAATAAGTTATTCACTAAATCTTTTCATGAATGGTTAAGCCAAACGGTATGCAATTCAACCTTTTATTGCCAAATAATAATGTTTTCTCCTAACATCTATAATTATTACTCAATCATCTTTCGATTCAATAGGTTTGGAGTGGGAAGGCCGTTAGTGACGAAGTTAAATGGCTTTCCTAAGGTCCGAATCGATTAGTGAAAAGATACAGTGCCTTCATCATCAATGGATTCAGATTTCATACAAAATATCGGGAGAGATTGAGGAAAACCCCAAATTGTGGAATAGTTGTTAATTCTTCTATTACGAGTTATGCTAGTGCTAGGGATAGTAACCCTGTCGAGGGAAATGTGGAGTATTACAGACTTTTTACCGACATTATTGAATTGGATTACTATGAAAAATGGAAAGTTATCTTATTTCGAGGTGATTGGGCTGATGTGAATACTACTAGCGGTATTAAAAGCGATCAATTCGGGTTTAAAATGGTGAATTTCTCTCGATTGATTCACACTGGAGAACAATTGATAGATGAGCCATATGTATTTTCTTCTCAAGTGAAACAAGTTTTTTTACTCCAAAGATCCAACTGATGAGGGTTGGTACGTTGTACTTCGAAACAGCCCTAGAGACTTGTTTGACATGGGCAATGGAAGTGGAGATGATATCGTCGAAAGATCAGAAACTTTGCCTTTTCTAGAACAAAACTTAAATGAAAATATCCCTAGTACTAATATGCAATTTCAATGGGTTCGTCAGGATGTGGATGAAGATATTTACGAATTATAATGTAGTAAGAATTTACGATTTTTTAATTATATGTAATGTTATTATTTTAATCTTGCTCATGTTATATAATTTAACTATTTTATGTGTACTATTATTGTTCTAATTTATTGCTAAAATTTCTACCGTTTTATGTGTATTGCAGGAAAAATGCGTAGACGAAAATTACGAGATTTAACTATTGTCCAGAATAATCCAAATTCAGAAGAAGGAAATAGTAAACAGCAGACAGTTGTTGGATCTTCAAGTGTGCCAGAGACACTTCACGAGACTGCAGAAGTTCAGAGTAATGTTTAGTTTGTTTTACATGCGTGTTCGCTTTTATTATTAATTTATTTTTTATTTTAAAATAATAATATATCATTTTTCAGCTGAAAATGTTGGGACGCGCAGAGGTCGAGGTCGTACGCTACTTATAGATTTATACGACTTAGCTCCTACCGAGCGTGTCAAAGTATGTAGAAATAGTCATGGTCAGCCTGTTGGATTTGAAACTCGAGTTTTAGCAGGCTATTTGGGAATTCTAGCATGAAATGCCAATATGTTGCCTATCAACTACGAATCATGGCATCACATGCCTGATAGCAACAAAAATCAAGCTCTCGACAATATTAAGGTAAGAAAATGTAAAATAATTTATAATACTTTGGTTTAAGTTTAATTTTTATATACTTTTAACCTTGTGTTTTTTTAGGAGAGATTTGCTTTAGAGGTCTCGGATGACTATATTAAAAAGACCTTAGGTAAAAAATGGAGAGACAATAAAAGTACTTTAAAAAAACAATTTTTTAAGAAAGACATAAGCCTCGAAGAAAAATTGCAAAATGTCCTGCCGGGAATGCTGAGGTACCAATGGGAAGATACAGTTAGATTTTGGAATTTAAAAAAAGGAGAGGTATTACGTACTTTCAAACTCTTCTAAATTGTTCGGTTTATAGTGTTTACTATATACGTAATAATAATTTCATTATGTAGGACCGTGAACGAGTTGGAACAAGTAGCAGACAAAAATAACAATTCACGCACACGGCAGGGTCGAGAAGTTTTGCTCGCGTAGCTGAGGCCGAGGTACTATACATTTATTAATTCTATCAAATATTAATGACTTTCTACTATTAAATAATATTTTTATTACTATATTGTAGGAAGTCTCGTCTGGTCAAAAAGTTGGACGCCTTCAGCTTTTTGACATTACGCATAGAAAGAAAGATAGATCTCCAATGACATCCGAAGTTGGAGAAATTATGATATATTTACTTAATAAAATTTGATTTATTATAAATTATGTTGCATTCTTTTTTAAATAATGTTATGTTATGTTGTATTCTTTTTTATTATATATTTCGTTTCTAACTTTTTGATTGATTTATTAGGAGAGACTAAAGGAGAAGAAGGCGGAGTATGAAGCGGTTGCTTCGATTGATAGTTCTGTTAATCATGAGGACATTGATAACAGAATTATTATTGAAGTTTTGGGTCTTGAAAGGTATGGTCGGGTTCGATTTCAAGGATCTGGTGTTACCCCGACCCAATATTTTGGATCCAGCTCCCAGCAATATATGCCTTCCGGAAGTCAAGCTCAAGCTGAAGTTCAGAGGTTAAAAGATCAGATAGCTCAAATGCAAGCGAGCACAGTTGAGCAAATTGCTAAGGTTCAAAGAAAATATGAAGAACTCCAGCAACAACTTATAGCGGATGCAGTAGAGAGGGAGGCAGCGGCAGCAGCGAGGGAGGCAGAGCAGAGCAGAAAGTATGATGAGCTGTAGCTACAGCTTCAGCAAATGATGAAGATGTTTCAGCAGTCGCAGCAGCCGCCATCTTAGATATTTCTTTTCCCGTTGTAAGGATATTTTTAACATTTTCACATTTAATATTATTGTAAGAATATACTCAGTTATACTTTATTTATTAATGTACATCATATATCTTTCATTGAATTTGAAGTATTATTTAGGTTTAATGTTATTGGTTGGATTTGTATGCCATATTTGCTGTTATTGGTTGGATTTTTAATGCAGGAAGGGTTGGATATCGGTGAAAAAAGCAGTATGTTAAATCTGTAACAATTAGCGGCGTTTGTGGGGAAAACACAGCTAAAAGTCAATACTTTTAGCGGTGTTTGTGTGTAAACCATTTTTTTCACATAAACGCTGCAAAAGTTTGCGGCGTTACTTTTAGCGGCGTTTTTTGCGGCCTTATAAATGCCGCTAAAGGCCAAAAAAATCCCGCTAAAAGTCTATTTTGCTGTAGTGTTTAAATTAATTAACTCGAGCATGGTATCATCTAAAATCCTTCCTCAAAACCCACTATATAAAGATGCTTAAATACTGTCTTTCAAAAGAAAAATAATAATACCAACAACAATAACAATGTGGTCTCGATAGAAAAAAATAATGCAATAATAATTGAGCTCCGCCCTCACCCATTATCTTAAAAGAAATATTAATATTTAAAATAAACTTGAATGATTTGATATTATTTTTAATTATAATTTAAATTATTTTTTATTATATATTTTTAAAAATTAGTTGGCCGGCTTAGGTTTGGACAACAAAATATTGTCGAAGGCCCGTCCCATATAGGAGTGAGCAAAATCCAACTCAATTCGAAAAACTCGATAAAATTTTTAAATTTTGAATTAAATAGTTCAAGTTATTTGTTTGGATCAACTCGAATAAAAAATTAAGTTTTTCGGTTTAACTCGAATGTGAATTACACAATTCGAGTTATCCGAAAATCCGAATAAGAAAATGCAAAACTACCCCATTTTGATAAATGTTTACCTTTTCTAAAGTTAAAAGTCAAAACTATTAAGTTAAAAGGCAAAACCATTATATTGTTTATATAGTTAAATAATTGTATACTTTGTTTACTAGTTAAATAATCAGTTCATGTAAGTACAACATTGAATATAAATAATAGGATTCGTTAACTCGACTCGACTTGACTCGAAATTTTTTGACCCGATTCGATCCGATTCGAAAAAAATTCAAATTGAGTTCGGTTGCTAAAATAGGACTCGTCAACTTGACTAACTCGAAATTTTTTGACTCGATTCGACTCGACTCGATCGAATACTCACCCCTAGTCCCATATAGAAAATGAGCTTTAAATTTTACCAAGCTCATTTTTCAGGCCTTGTATTTTGTCCAAACCCTCTTATTTTTTAAGTAGACTTTCAGATTTGGTCGTGTAGTCCTACCCATGAACAAGTCTCCTTAAAGTTGAGGAAGTCTAAAGTGCAGATAAAAGGGATAAAGTCGATAGAGTTTGATGGTAGGATTAGTAAGGAGTCTTTAACAGAATTTGATTTTAGAAATAGGAAATAGGTATGTTTCGGGAAGCAGAAAAAATTTGGAGGGTGATGAAGATAATGCTGTGGATGTTTTGGTCGAGATTGTGACTTGACAAATTCTTATATGACGATTTCAGCAGTGTTTGATATGAGTGGAGTCGGTGTTGGTCGTTAAAGGTATTCAAGAAGGCAAGTAACATAGTGGATCCAATTGGAACTTCTTGTTGGTTTTGCGTTCAGTGGTATTTGTGGAGTTTTTTTGTGGTTACAGAATTTGTGAAGTGTGATTACTGGTAGTGAGGTATGGTTGAAGCTTTTTTAGTGATATTGAAGGTGTGTTTTAGATGGTCTTTGTTTGTTTAGTGAATTTCATTGGAGATGTGTGGTTTTCTCTTTTCATACTCTGTGGGTGCTTCTATTTGAGATTTCGACTCTCAAAATTTTAAAATTTTATTTACTAAAATTTTACTCACTTACCAAAATTAAAATTCATTTAGAATTGAAAAATTAATTACCTTAAATTTTATTAAAATTATCAACAAATTTTTTTCTTTTTTGGATAAAATTAGGTGTATATAGTGGAAAATTAATTTTGTTTTATATACTTTTTTTTTTAATTTTAATGGTTAAACTTTACAATATAATTGTAGTTATATAATTAGTAAACTTTCAAGTAGATTAGATATAGTTAATATATTGATAAAAAATATTAATTGGATGCAACTATTGATAATCGAATGATTCAAAGCAGAGAATGTGATTTCAGCTAAATTTCATTACAATCAAATGCTCAAATTTCAGGAAACTAATAATATTAGAAAAATCATGCTGATAACGTAAATTTATTAGAAAAAAAGGTAACATGATGCTGAACACATCAACACGCAAAAGGTAGACATAAAACAAAAGGAAAAAAAAAAAAAACAACATTTTACAATAAAGGAAAAACATTGTACATGACATTTTTTTTTTTTTGGTCTAAAAGAAACATCAGCTATGCGATTACAACCACTAGTTTCATTATAATACTAAGGTTTTATTACGATATTCTAACAAAATATTTTTCACTGTATCTGGAAGAGCAACAAAATTACTTGAATGTTAGACCAGATCCACTTAATTTTTCTTCTAAAAAATCACCCACTTTTCCACTCCTGAAAAACAACTTATTCCTAGGTAATATTGTTTCTGCCATTTTTCAAGTTTTGTTGACGTCCAAATTTTTCAAATTGTTGAAACTGCAAAAATTTACAATTTGGTTAACCACACCTGTTTTCTCTTCTTCCATGGAGAAAGGAAATCCTAAGAATTCAGCCAATCTCTTTGTTTGAGCCACTGGATCTTCCTTCAACTCTTCATATCTCAAGAACAATACATTCGATGGCTTCTCCAAGCTTATGTTCTAGTGCCCTAAAGCATGGTCCCAAAAGGGTCCATACCCTTCTTCACCTCTACAAAACATCTCAAAACAATCTTCCACTGACCAATCATCCATAAATCTAAAAAAGTGCCAAAGTGAGACAACGATGTCAAACGGATTACGGGTTATATAAATAATGCGGCAATTTGAATGTTTGATGGAATCGGCTAGCATTGGATACGGAAGATGAGTAGAAAACAACCTTGGGGATGGGATTTTAGAGAGATCGGGATTAGGGTTTTCCCTATAAAGCTTGGCCTCAAAAAATGGAATCAGCTGATGAGGGTTTGCATAGTTCAAAGGGGTATTTGAGAGCGTATAAGAATGACGGTTGACAATTGTAAACACCAAAGCCTTGAGCCAAGTGGTGCCAGCTTTGGGCTTAGAGGCAACAATGATATCATCATCAAGAGCCTGGAAATATTTCTGAAATGAGATTATGGATGAAGTGGGAACACGCGGAGAAGGGATCCAAAAACCTAGCGCATATCCTTTAGATGCTGCAGCAGAAGGTGAGACATTTGGGGTGGATGTTTCCAGGCTACTTTCCTTGCTCTCCAATAATGTAATTGCAATGATTTAGCACAATCAGTATATATAATATTCTTGCTCAAAAATCACAGGTGCTGTAATAATGGTTTTTTTTTTCAAAATATCTATTTATTAGCTTAATTACGTCTTCCAATGGTTAAATTACTGAAAAAAGCAACATTTTTAAAGATTAGTTTATTAGCATTTGGGTTTTGTGGAAGATTTGGTGGATGTCACCACGTTCATGGGAGGCTCAACTAAGTCATTGAGTTTGGATCACTACAAATTTGATTGTTTTATAACACTAGAATCACTACGTCTCAAATGATTGAGGCTTTAATTTTCTTTTTGATTTAAGTTCATCTTTAAAAAAATATTTTTGCTGAGAAAAAAAAGTTGATCTGGGCTGGGGTATTGTGTGCCTTGATGCAGTACTTTATTATCTTTTTTTTTTCTAATATATTTTTTTAAATAAAATATCGTTGATTGCTTAGAAAAATAATATTATTTAATAATTTCAAAAATATTTGAAATTTATTATTAATATAAAAATAAAAAAAAGCAAAAATCCCTAATTTTCTGATACATGATTTTGTACCTGCTAGGCAGAGGATTAAAATAATTCATTATAATCTGTCATTTCATCCCTATGTTCTCTACTCTCTATTCACTCACCTCACGTTCCCCAAAGGAAAAAAAAGTTATGTGCCATAAACTAAGAATCAATCATTTATAATACTGATGTCGGATGACTGATTCAAATATAAAATTATAAAAATATGTTTATAAGGATACGACGATATCAAACGGATTACGGGTTATATAAACAATCCGACAATTTGAACGTTTGATGGAATCGGCTAGCATTGGATACGGGAGATGAGTAGAAATCAACCTTGGGGACGGGATTTTAGAGAGATCAGGATTAGGGTTTTTCTTATAAAATTTGATCTCAAAATGTGAAATTAGTTGATGAGGATTTGCAGAGTTCAAAGGGATATTTGAGAGCGTATAAGAATGACGGTTGACAATTGTAAACACCAAAGCCTTGAGCCAAGTGGTGCCAGCTTTGGGCTTAGAGGCAACAATAATATCTTCATCTAGAGCCTGGAAATATTTCTGAAATGAGATTATGGATGAAATGGGAGCAATCCCAGAGGGGATCCAAAAGCCTTGGAATTGGGTTAAACCTTGCGCAGAAGGTGAGATATTTGGGGTGGTTGATGCCAGGCTACTTTTCTTGCTCTCCATGATATTGTAATTACAATGATTCAGAACAATCAGTACATAAAATATTCTTGCTCAAAAGTCAGAGGTGTTGTAATAATGGGTTTTTTTTTAATATATATTTATTAGTTTAATTACGTCTTCCAATGGTTAAATAATTGAAAAACACAACATTTTTGAAGATTAGTTTATTAGCATTTGGTGGATGACAAATAAAAACGTATACTTAAAAACCTTTACTTAGCCGATTTGAACTACCAACTCCAAATAAAACAATACTTCTCTATTTTACGATTGGGAAAAATTCACGACTCAATTCCAACTACGAGTACGAGATTGCATCATGTTAATTAAAGTATTAAATTAAAGCTTATTGAGTTTAGTTTTACACATAAGAAATAGTGTAAGCAAAAGAGTTTCGTATTATGAGATATATGAATTTTTGTAAGACAAGGTCAGATTAATTTAGGGTTCCCCTCTTCTAACTTTGGAAAATCATCAAAAATTATAAAAAAATAATTAGGGGTTTAAATTTATATATTTAAATTATTAATGCGTCTATTTTCAATAGAAATAAACGGAGACATCATTCAGACCCCGTACTAATAGATAATTAATTTTTAGTAAAGAAAGGTCAAAGCTGTTAAACAACAGGATAGGGATAAATTTGAAGATTTTACTGTAATTATTGGCTAAATTATAAATTTTGAAATTTTTATGGTAGAAATATATTTGAGTCTAGTTTCAAAAACATCAAGCGGATCTTAATTTAGAATTCTGTAGCTCAAGATATAAATAATTTAGTGACTATGACTCAAGTGGATAGTTTTGATATTAACATATAAGTAATAGTGGAATTATAGATAATATTACATATAAGCATGTTATATACATTAATGATGTGGGAGAGGAGGAGGAAAATATATATGAATATTCAGCTAGCATGGGTTTACATTAAAAATAGCTAATTTGCATGTATTAGGCTTATGCACTAAATTGAATAAAAGTAAATTTTTAGGGGCAATTTTGTAAAAATGTCAAAATAACCAAATTGCATGAAATGAATTGTTTTATTTTTTAAATTAATATATTGAAAGAAATTATTAATATCAAGTGGGTTTAGAGCTTTAATTTTGTTGTATGACGATATTATAAAGTGATTTTGTTAAATATTGATGTTAGGATCAAATTGTGAACATGGTTAAAATATTAGGGTTTGGTATTAAATTTCTGTTTTATTAAGGGTTATATGACAGACTAGAATATTTGGATAAATTATTAATTGAGAAAAATTAGTTGATTTGATAGATTAACTAGTTAAGGGACTAAATTGTAAAAGTTGTAAAAGCTAGGGTAATTGTGTAAATTCAAAAACAATGAAGGGTATAAATTGTGAAATTAATTGGAATTGAAATATATGCGAATGAATGAGTAATTTTATATTTAAGATCAAGATTTCGTAGATACTTGTCGAAAAAGGAAAAATAGCAAAATAGTCCCTAAACTCCTGCAATTTTTACAATTCAATTCAGGTAAGTTCGTATGGTTAAACTATAATGTTTATTTATTAAATTGATGAATGTTATTATGTATTTATTCATATCTATTGCTAAAAATAAAACTATTGTTAGATTATGAAATTGAATTAAATGTTCAAAACGAGTGGAATGTGGGATTGAGTACAATCGTTCTGTGGCAAAGGATGAATTGACGGATAAGACCATAACTGGGTTATGGCACTATGAGCGTAAGACCATGGTTGGACCATGGTAGTGTTTATGTGTAAAACCATAGTTGGGCTATGGCATTTTAATGATAAGATCATATCTGGGTTATGGCACTACGAATGCAAAGGATGAATTGACAACAAATTACCCAAGTAAACCGAGGTTCAGCATTTGTTGTAAAATATTGTGTTTACTTTTTGTTTAGCTCTCACGAGCTTCTGTTAACTCATATGAGTTTCCGTTCAACCCTAATGGGTTTCCGTTCAGCTCTTTTGAGTTTCAGTTTAACCCTTATGGGTTTCCGTTCAGCTCTTACGAGCTTCTGTTCAACCTTTATGGGTTTTCGTTTAGCTCTCATGAGCTTCTGTTCAGCCTTCGAGGTTTTGAAAATGATGTACTTATATCCGTAAGTCGTTCCTCGAATGGTAAGTTATCGAAAGTTGTCTTGGATGATATATGAAGAAATAGTAAATGATGATATGTATCATGAAATGTATGCATATTAATATATTGATATGTGATACATGAAAATTATGTAAGTTCAGATTAGTATAAATTTAAGTGTGACATGTTGAGATAATAAGGTTATCGATGTTGAAATTATATGAAATATGTTCAAGTACGCTAACAAGTGTTGTTGTTTGATGCATAGGCAAATGCCAAATTACTGGTTGAATGGTAATATGTTTAATTATGAGGTGCATTGAAATGGTAAGTGTTCAAATGGAAATATGCTTGTGCTCATGAAAGAGTGGTAAGGTTTAAGTTATGCAATTTCTTATGAAATGAGTTATCATGTGATTAATTTTAAAAAAAAAAGGGTCTATGTTTAAATGTACTAGCTTGTAGCTATGGTTGAATGATATACTTATAACTAGTGTGTTATGCATATGGAATGAGTGTGGAAGGTAAAGAAACGCAAATGAAAATAAAGAATTTTGAAAGAGTTAAAGTTGTTTAAAATTCCTACTATGTTAGGAATAATATATATACATAGTGATACTGTAGATTTATTCACTTAGTGAGCTATTAAATATAACTTCATGAGTATTGTGGTATGAATATTGGATTATTCTTGATTTGTTTAAATTTCATATTTGAAAAGAAGTATTATGATTAAAGTTATACGAGCTTACTAATCATTCATTGTTTATGTATGTGTTTTCCTTTACTTTTCAGATTACCGGAAGCTCGATTGGGTTGGAAGCTTGTCGGAATTGTATCACACTATCCATCAGTTCTATCGGTACTTTCAAATGTTTTGATTTTGGTTATAATGGCATGTATAGATTAACATAGAATTGGGTGAGAAAATATGACTTGTAAAATGGCCAACTTTCGTCCACACGGGTAGAGACACGGTCGTGTCTCAACCGTGTGTGACACACGGCCAGGTGACATGGCTGCGTGTCCCCTGTATCTTAAATTTGCACAAAACAGTATGCTCACATGGCCTAGCACACGGGCGTGTGACTTGGCCGTGTGACCCTAGTCAGTATACTCACATGGCACGGACACGGGCTAAGACACGGCCGTGTGACCCCTGCACTGTTGAAAATTTTAAATATTTTTCAAAAAATTTTCTAAGTCTTCGATTTAGTCCCTATTTGTTTCTAATACGTAATTTGGGCTTAGAGGGCTCGTTTAAAGGAAAATATGTATGATTTTGATTGGTTTCTAATATGAATGCTAGATGAAATGAAATGTCTGATAATTAATTTGTAAACTCCGGTAATGCTCCATAACCCTGTTTCGGTGACGGATTCAGGTTAGGGGTGTTACATGGGCCTAGTGCTAATTATGTTGGCCTTGAGGGATCTTTTGGATCTGGCCAATGTTTTGGTCCTTCCATGCAAAATAATAGTTTCGGAGTTCCTTGGCGGACTAAACCTCGCATACGTGTTATTGATTTTGACTCCTCACTGTATATTAGACTACCTCGTATCCTTGATTTTAATAAATTAACCTATTTTACATTGAGTTGGCTTGAGATATACACATATTTTTATCGTTCCTTTCACTAAATATAATTGAATTTACCATTAGCCTATATTTAATATGCTTTAAATTAATTAACTTGAGCACAGTATCATCTAAAGTCCCTCCTCAAAACCCAGTATTTAAAGATGCTTTAATAATGTCTTTCAAAACAAAAATGATAATAATGATAAAAAAAGTAATGCAATAATAATGGAGCTTCGTCCACAACATTATCACTGAGATTTTTATGCAGAATTTCCAACCAAAAAACGTACAATGATATGATTTTTCACCCACTTATTGGTTTATTTTTTTTTATGAAATCAACAAAAATAATTAAGCTGAAATTATAAGTTTATTAGAACAAACAAAAGGTAGACAAAGATAAGTTTACAGGAAAAAAAAAAAATTCTACATAAGCAACTTACTTGAAAGTTAAGCCGGACCCACTTAGTTTTTCTTTCAAAATATTACTTAAACGTTCCACAGCAGCAGGAGAGAAATAATTAACATAATCACCCACTTTTCCACTTCTGAAAAATAACTTATTACTAGGTATTCTAGGTCCTGGGGTCTTCCCAGTTTTGTTGACCTCCAAATCTTTCAAATTGTTGAAACTGCAAAAATCAACAATTTGGTTAACCATACCTGTTTTCTCTTCTTCCGTGGAGAAAGGAAATCCTAAGAATTCAGCCAATCTCTTTGTTTGAGCCACTGGATCTTCCTTCAACTCTTCATATCTCAAGAACAATACACTCGATGGCTTCTCCAAGCTCATGTTCCAGTACCCTAAAGCATGGTCCCAAAAGGGTCCATACGATTCTTCACCTCTGCAAAACATCTCAAAACAGTCCTCCAATGACGGCTTGAACACATTTTTCATGCCATTTGCAAAGTGCCAATATGAGACAATATTGTCGAAAGGATTGCGAGTTATATAAATAATCCGACAATTTGAATGTTTGATGGAATCAGCAAGCATTGGATATGGGAGATGAGTAGAAAACATCCTTGGGGAGGGGATTGTAGAGAGATCAGGATTAGGGTTTTCTTTATAAAGTTTGAGATCAAAATAAGGAACTAGTAGATGAGGGTTTGTAAAGTTTAAGGGAGTGTTTGAGAGCGTATAACGATGACGGTTGACGATGGAAAACACCAAAGCTTTCAGCCAAGTGGTGCCAGATTTGGGCTTAGTGGCAATGATGATATCATCGTCAAGAGCTTGAAAATGTTTCTGAAATGAGATTATGGCTGAAACAAATTGAGAAGAGACCGAAAACCCTTGGAATTGGGTTATATTTGGATCAGATTTTGCAATGAGATTTGGGGTGGAGGACGACGATCCAATGTTACTTTCCTTGCCTTCCATTATAGTGTAATTTCAACGATTGCAACAATTATCCTTACCTTTATTCTATAGCTTATTTCTGTGCTGCTATATATAAAAGGAAAGATTTAAAGGACTTCCTTACATGACAAATGTAATTTGTTTTATATCTTTTTCTTTTTACTTGGCAAGATAATGGTTAATTCAATTTTAATACCTTTATTTTTTTAAGAATATGAAGACATGGTTAATTTTTAGTTTTGATGTCTATATTCCAATTAAAATTTTGACATGATTTAGCAACTTAACTTTTATAATATCTTTGGTTAATTTAAATACTTTATTATGATTGAAATATTGATTGTGAATTTTTTAAGGATGATTAATATCGTTAAAATTCGCTATTAAATTCAAATTCATTATATTACTATTATTTTGTTACATATATATTAAGTGAGTTTTTTTTCAATTTAAATTTCAATAAATCACTAGCAAATTTAACAGAAGAGTTTTAACAGTGTTAACAACTATGTTTAAATTTTGAATTCAAAAAGTGGAACATTAAAATTTTAAAAATAAAAGTATTAAAACTAAATTTTAAATATGAAAAAAGTAAAATAACATTGAGCATATTGTAACCTTTAAATTTTAAATTTTATAATTTTTTATTTTAACTATGTTTCTGATTTGGTTTCCTGTGTGCTTTTGTTTCCTGTTTTGTTCGGCAGTGTCTGCCTTTGGTTTCCATAAAAAAATATTTTAAACCAATTTGATTGTTAATTTAAACTTCTTGGAAGTCAGTCCACCATATTGCAGAGAAAAATACCATTAACCTATATTTAATATGCTTTAAATTAATTAACCCGAGCATGGTATCATCCAAAATCCTTTCTCAATACCCACTATATAAAGATGCTTCAATAATGTCTTTCAAAAGAAAAATAATAATACCAACAACAATAACAATGTGGTCTCGATAGAAAAAAATAATGCAATAATAATTGAGCTCCGTCCTCGCCCATTATCTTAAAAAGAAATATTAATATTTAAAAT
This sequence comes from Gossypium stocksii, assembly GCA_020496765.1. NCBI lineage: Eukaryota > Viridiplantae > Streptophyta > Magnoliopsida > Malvales > Malvaceae > Gossypium > Gossypium stocksii. The sequence continues at coordinate 42,066,144 of CM035628.1, read as the reverse complement.
AAACTTGAATGATTTGATATTATTCTCAATTATAATTTAAATTATTTTTTATTATATATTTTTAAAAATTAGTTGGCCGAGTTAGGTTTGGATAAAAAAATATTGCCGAAGGCCCGTCCCATATAGAAAATGAGCTTTAAATTTTACTAAGCTCATTTTTCAGGCCTTGTATTTTGTCCAAATCCTCTTATTTTTTGGGTAGACTTTCAGATTTGGTCGTGTAACCTTATCCATGAACAAGTCTAATACTATGACTAAGAGAGGAGCCGCAAAGTTGATAGAGTTTGATGGTAGGATTAGTAAGGAGTCTCTAACAGAATTTGATTTTAGAAATAGGAAATAGGTATGTTTCGGGACGCAGAAATAATTTGGAGGGTGATGAAGATAATGCTGTGGATGTTTTGGTCGAGATTTTGACTTGACAAATTCTTATATGAAGATTTCAGCAGTGTTTGATATGAGTGGAGTCGGTGTTGGTCGTTAAAGGTATTCAAGAAGGCAAGTAACATAGTGGATCCAATTGGAACTTCTTGTTGGCTTTGCGTTCAGTGGTATTTGTGGAGTTTTTTTTGTGGTTACAGAATTTGTGAAGTGTGATTACTGGTAGTGAGGTATGGTTGAAGCTTTTTTAGTGATATTGAAGGTGTGTTTTAGATGGTCTTTGTTTGTTTAGTGAATTTCATTGGAGATGTGTGGTTTTCTCTTTTCATACTTGTGGGTGCTTCTATTTGAGATTTCGACTCTCAAAATTTTAAATTTTTATTTACTAAAATTTTACTTACTTACCAAAAATAAAATTCATTTAAAATTGAAAATTAATTACCTTAAATTTATTAAAATTATCATTTTTTTTCTTTTTTTGGATAAAATTAGGTGTATATAGTGGAAAATTAATTTTGTTTTATATACTTTTTTTTTTATTTTAATGGTTAAACTTTACAATGTAATTGTAGTTATATAAGTAAACTTTCAAGTGGATTAGATGTAGTTAATATATTGATAAAAGATATTATTTGGATGCAACTATTGATAATTGAATGATTCAAAGCAGAGAATGTGATTTCAGCTAAATTTCATTACAATCAAATGCTCAAATTTCAGGAAACTAATAATATTAGAAAAGTCATGCTGAAAACGTAAATTTATTAGAAAAAAAAAGGTAACATGATTGGGAACACATCAACACACAAAAGGTAGACATAAAACAATAGGAAAAAAAATACAACATTTTATATAAAGGAAAAGCATTGTACATGACATTTTTTTTATAAAAGAAACATCAATTATGCGATGACAACCACTAGTTTCATTATAATACTAAAGTTTTATTATGATATTCTATCAACATGTTTTTCACTGTATCTGGAAGAGCAACAAATAGTTGCAAACTAATAAGTTGAGTAACTATTTTGGCTATGTAATTTGCAGTTTTATTCTGAGAGCAAATATTACTAAAAAAATTACTTGAATGTTAACCCAGATCCACTTAATTTTTCTTCTAAAATGTTATTAAAAGGCTCCACAGCAGCAGGAGTGAGATAATTAACATAATCACCCACTTTTCCACTCCTGAAAAACAACTTCTTACTATAATTTTCTTTTTGATTTAAGTTCATCTTTAAGAAAATATTTTTGCTGAGAAAAAAAAAAAAGTTGATCTGGGTTGGGGTATTGTGTGCCTTGATGCACTTTATTATCTTTTTTGTTCTAATGTTTTTTTTGTTTAAAAAATAAAATATCTTTGATTGCTTAGAAAAATAATAATATTTAATAATTTCAAAAATATTAGAAATTTATTATTAATATAAAAATAAAGAAAAGCCAAAATCCCTAATTTTCTGATACATGATTTTGTACCTGCTAGGCAGAGGATTAAAATAATTCATTATAATATTTCGTTTCTTCCCTATGTTCTCTACTCTTTATTCACTCACCTCACGTTCCCGAAAGGAAAAAAAAGTTATGTGCCATAAAATTAGAACCAAACATTTTTAATATTTGATGTTGGTTAAAATTATTTAATTGGTATCATTTAACGGATGACTGATTCAAATATAAAATTATAAAAATATTTTTCCCTTAAATTATAACCAATAGTATTATGATGCACTTTTATCTTTTCTCACTTTTTATAAAGGGTAATCTATAAAAATAGTCATTTTTGTTTGCCTCAGGTTACATTTTAGTCACTTATGTTTGAAATGTTACGTTTTAGTCACTTATGTTACTATTTTGTTACGAAGCGATCACTCTACTGTTAAGTTCCGTTATCTCTCTAATGGTAATCCTACGTGGCAGTCCAACTAGATTTTAGATGCCAACTTGGATTTCTAAATGGGATGAAAATAGATTTTTAATTAAAAAATTTAATTAATTAAAATTTTTAAACTTAAGCCTTAACTAAAAAAACAGTTCATCTCCTCTTTTTAATTTTTCTTCAGTCTCTTCTTTTTTTCAATGATTTTTTTTTTCATTTGACTGGAAAAACTATTATTAAGATCAAAATAGTTGACATCAAACTGACTACTTCCTAAAGATGGATTCAATGGAGGGTTCAGGTATGTCTTCTTTGCACTCCTCTTTCTCTTTTATTCAATACTGAAAAATAAAAAATTAGATTTTTTATTGTTTAATGAAAACCCTAAATTAAAATTCTTGATATTAATATTAACAACTAAAAGAATTTCAGATCAGGAAAAAGAGATACCCACAAAGGGATTGTGAACAAACAAGCTGATTCAGAGCAGAAAAAATCGGATTGAGAAATCAATTATTTAAGAACGTGAAGAATTGGAAATACAATGATTAGGAATAAAAACGATTACCATCTTCTTATTTGTGACAACCACTTCATTTTAAGTCTTAGAGAAATTTGTCGGTGAAGAAGGCATACTTGGACGTTCCATTGAATCCTCTTTTGTTTTTGTATGTGAATAAAAAATTTTGATGATAATAGCTTTTTTAGCCAATTGGAAAAGAAACTAAAAAAAGGGGGAGATGAACGGTTTTTTAACTAAGATTTAGGGTTTAAAATTTTTAATTAATTAAATTTATTTAATTAAAAATCTATTCTCATCCCATTAGGAAATCCAAGTTGGCACTGAAAATCTAGTTGAACTACCACGCAGGACTACCGTTAGAGAGATAACGGAACTTAACGGAAGAGTAATCACTTTGTAACAAAATAATAACATAAGTGACTAAAACATAACATTTCAAACATAAGCGACTAAAATGTAACTTGAGGCAAATAAAAATGATTATTTTTGTAGTTTACCCTTTTATAAATATGTTTTCTAAATTAAATCTAATATATATTTATATATTTATGGGTAATCTATAAAAATAGTCACTTTTGTTTGCCTCAAGTTACATTTTAGTCACTTATGTTTGAAATATTACGTTTTAGTCACTTATGTTACTATTTTGTTACGAAGTGATCACTCTACCGCTAAGTTCCGTTATTTCTCTAACGGTAATCCTACGTGGCAGTCCAACTAGATTTTAGATGCCAACTTGGATTTCTAAATGGGATGAAAATATATTTTTAATTAATAATTAAAATTTTTAAACCTAAACCTTAACTAAAAAAACTGTTCATCTCCCCTTTTTTAATTTTTCTTCATTCTCTTCTTTTTTTAAATGGTTTTTTTTTCATTTGACTGGAAAAACTATTATTAATATCAAAATAGTTTAAATCAAATTGACTGCTTCATAAAGATGGATTCAATGGAGGGTTCAGATATGTCTTCTTTGCCTTCATCTATCTCTTTTATTCAATACTGAAAAACAAAAGATTGAATTTTTTATTGTTTAATGAAAACCCTAAATTAAAATTCTTGATATGAATATTAACAACTAAACCAATTTCAGATCAGAAAAAATGGATACCCACAAAGAGATTGTGAACAAACAAGCCAATTCAGATCAGAAAAAATCAAATTAAGAAACCAATTATTCAAAAACGCGAAGAATTGAAAAATACAATGATTAGGAATAAAAACGATTACCATCTTCTTATTTGTCGACAACCACTTGATTTTAAGTCTTAGAACATAAATTTATCGGTGAAGAAGACATACCTAGACCCTCCATTGAATCCTCTTTTATTTTTGTAAGTGAATAAAAAAATTTGATGATAATAACTTTTTTAGTCAATTGAAAAAGAAAACTAAAAAGGGGGGGAGATCAATGGTTTTTTAACTAAGATTTAGGGTTTAAAATTTTTAATTAATTAAATTTATTTAATAAAAAATCTATTCTCATCACATTAGGAAATCCAAGTTGGCACTTAAAATCTAATTAGACTGCCACGTAAGATTACCATTAGGGAGATAACAGAACTTAACGGAAGAGTGATTACTTCATGACAAAATAATAACATAAGTGACTAAAACGTAATATTTCAAACATAAATGACTAAAATGTAACCTGAGACAAACAAAAATGACTATTTTTACAGTTTACTCTATATTTATTCGGTCTTTCGGAGAAAGTTCATAACAACATTACAAAGAATAGCAACTATAAATACACATACATGACTCTACCATTCATCAAATTTCAAATATTTTCTATTCATAGATGATAAACATTATTAAAAGGAAAAAAATACAACATTTTACAATAAAGGAAAAACATTGTACATGACATTTATTTTTGGTATAAAAGAAACATCAACTATGCGATTACAACCACTAATTTCATTATAATACTAAGGTTTTATGACCATATTCTAACAAAACGTTTTTCACTGTATTTAGAAGAGCAGCAAATAGTTGTAAATTAACAAGTTGAGTAACTATTTTGGCCATACAATTCGCAGCTTTATTCTGAAAGCAAATATTACTAAGAAAATTACTTGAATGTTAAACCAGATCCACTTAATTTTTCTTCTAAAATGTTATTGAAACGTTCCACGGCCGCAGGAGTGAGATAATTAACATAATCACCCACTTTTCCACTCCTGAAAAACAACTTATTCCTAGGTAATATTGTTTCTGCCATTTTTCAAGTTTTGTTGACGTCCAAATTTTTCAAATTGTTGAAACTGCAAAAATTTACAATTTGGTTAACCACACCTGTTTTCTCTTCTTCCATGGAGAAAGGAAATCCTAAGAATTCAGCCAATCTCTTTGTTTGAGCCACTGGATCTTCCTTCAACTCTTCATATCTCAAGAACAATACATTCGATGGCTTCTCCAAGCTTATGTTCTAGTGCCCTAAAGCATGGTCCCAAAAGGGTCCATACCCTTCTTCACCTCTACAAAACATCTCAAAACAATCTTCCACCGACCAATCATCCATAAATCTAAAAAAGTGCCAAAGTGAGACAACGATGTCAAACGGATTACGGGTTATATAAATAATGCGGCAATTTGAATGTTTGATGGAATCGGCTAGCATTGGATACGGAAGATGAGTAGAAAACAACCTTGGGGATGGGATTTTAGAGAGATCGGGATTAGGGTTTTCCCTATAAAGCTTGGCCTCAAAAAATGGAATCAGCTGATGAGGGTTTGCATAGTTCAAAGGGGTATTTGAGAGCGTATAAGAATGACGGTTGACAATTGTAAACACCAAAGCCTTGAGCCAAGTGGTGCCAGCTTTGGGCTTAGAGGCAACAATGATATCATCATCAAGAGCCTGGAAATATTTCTGAAATGAGATTATGGATGAAGTGGGAACACGCGGAGAAGGGATCCAAAAACCTAGCGCATATCCTTTAGATGCTGCAGCAGAAGGTGAGACATTTGGGGTGGATGTTTCCAGGCTACTTTCCTTGCTCTCCAATAATGTAATTGCAATGATTTAGCACAATCAGTGTATATAATATTCTTGCTCAAAAATCACAGGTGCTGTAATAATGGTTTTTTTTTCAAAATATCTATTTATTAGCTTAATTACGTCTTCCAATGGTTAAATTACTGAAAAAAGCAACATTTTTAAAGATTAGTTTATTAGCATTTGGGTTTTGTGGAAGATTTGGTGGATGTCACCATGTTCATGGGAGGCTCAACTAAGTCATTGAGTTTGGATCACTACAAATTTGATTGTTTTATAACACTAGAATCACTACGTCTCAAATGATTGAGGCTTTAATTTTCTTTTTGATTTAAGTTCATCTTTAAAAAAATATTTTTGCTGAGAAAAAAAAGTTGATCTGGGCTGGGGTATTGTGTGCCTTGATGCAGTACTTTATTATCTTTTTTTTTTTCTAATATATTTTTTTAAATAAAATATCGTTGATTGCTTAGAAAAATAATATTATTTAATAATTTCAAAAATATTTGAAATTTATTATTAATATAAAAATAAAAAAAAGCAAAAATCCCTAATTTTCTGATACATGATTTTGTACCTGCTAGGCAGAGGATTAAAATAATTCATTATAATCTGTCATTTCATCCCTATGTTCTCTACTCTCTATTCACTCACCTCACGTTCCCCAAAGGAAAAAAAAGTTATGTGCCATAAACTAAGAATCAATCATTTATAATACTGATGTCGGATGACTGATTCAAATATAAAATTATAAAAATATGTTTATAAGGATACGACGATATCAAACGGATTACGGGTTATATAAACAATCCGACAATTTGAACGTTTGATGGAATCGGCTAGCATTGGATACGGGAGATGAGTAGAAATCAACCTTGGGGACGGGATTTTAGAGAGATCAGGATTAGGGTTTTTCTTATAAAATTTGATCTCAAAATGTGAAATTAGTTGATGAGGATTTGCAGAGTTCAAAGGGATATTTGAGAGCGTATAAGAATGACGGTTGACAATTGTAAACACCAAAGCCTTGAGCCAAGTGGTGCCAGCTTTGGGCTTAGAGGCAACAATAATATCTTCATCTAGAGCCTGGAAATATTTCTGAAATGAGATTATGGATGAAATGGGAGCAATCCCAGAGGGGATCCAAAAGCCTTGGAATTGGGTTAAACCTTGCGCAGAAGGTGAGATATTTGGGGTGGTTGATGCCAGGCTACTTTTCTTGCTCTCCATGATATTGTAATTACAATGATTCAGAACAATCAGTACATAAAATATTCTTGCTCAAAAGTCAGAGGTGTTGTAATAATGGGTTTTTTTTAATATATATTTATTAGTTTAATTACGTCTTCCAATGGTTAAATAATTGAAAAACACAACATTTTTGAAGATTAGTTTATTAGCATTTGGTGGATGACAAATAAAAACGTATACTTAAAAACCTTTACTTAGCCGATTTGAACTACCAACTCCAAATAAAACAATACTTCTCTATTTTACGATTGGGAAAAATTCACGACTCAATTCCAACTATGAGTACGAGATTGCATCAGGTTAATTAAAGTATTAAATTAAAGCTTATTGAGTTTAGTTTTACACATAAGAAATAGTGTAAGCAAAAGAGTTTCATATTATGAGATATATGAATTTTTGTAAGACAAGGTCAGATTAATTTAGGGTTCCCCTCTTCTAACTTTGGAAAATCATCAAAAATTATAAAAAAATAATTAGGGGTTTAAATTTATATATTTAAATTATTAATGCGTCTATTTTCAATAGAAATAAACGGAGACATCATTCAGACCCCGTACTAATAGATAATTAATTTTTAGTAAAGAAATGTCAAAGCTGTTAAACAACAGGATAGGGATAAATTTGAAGATTTTACTGTAATTATTGGCTAAATTATAAATTTTGAAATTTTTATGGTAGAAATATATTTGAGTCTAGTTTCAAAAACATCAAGCGGATCTTAACTTAGAATTCTGCAGCTCAAGATATAAATAATTTAGTGACTATGACTCAAGTGGACAGTTTTGATATTAACATATAAGTAATAGTGGAATTATAGATAATATTACATATAAGCATGTTATATACATTAATGATGTGGGAGAGGAGGAGGAAAATATATATGAATATTCAGCTAGCATGGGTTTACATTAAAAATAGCTAATTTGCATGTATTAGGCTTATGCACTAAATTGAATAAAAGTAAATTTTTAGGGGCAATTTTGTAAAAATGTCAAAATAACCAAATTGCATGAAATGAATTGTTTTATTTTTTAAATTAATATATTGAAAGAAATTATTAATATCAAGTGGGTTTAGAGCTTTAATTTTGTTGTATGACGATATTATAAAGTGATTTTGTTAAATATTGATGTTAGGATCAAATTGTGAACATGGTTAAAATATTAGGGTTTGGTATTAAATTTCTGTTTTATTAAGGGTTATATGACAGACTAGAATATTTACAAGATGATCTCGGTTTTGAGGGTTATAAAGCATTATGTCCTAACGTGCTGGATATGGCGTTTTACTCCTTCAAAACGAGTAAGTCTGAAAATTCAATCCGAAGTTATTAAATCACATTTTTCTTTCTTTTCAAATTTCAGTTTTAGGACAATTATTAATCAAAATGGTACCAATTTTGGGCGTGACGAGGGTGCTAATCCTTCTTCGCACGTAACCGACTCCCGAACCCGTTTTCTCAAATTTCGTAGATCAAAAACACCGTTTTAATAAACCAAAACGTTTTATTAAAACAAAGGTGATCTGATCACACCTAATAAAGATCGGCGGCGACTCCCGTTTTTCATTTTCATTTTCAAAATCAAGTCGATTCCCTTTTTCAAAAAATGGTTTCGACAGTAATAATAGGTTTTTTTTAAAAAATATATATTTATTAGTTTAATTACGTCTTCCAATGGTTAAATAATTGAAAAACACAACATTTTTGAAGATTAGTTTATTAGCATTTGGTGGATGACAAACATCTTCATCTAGAGCCTGGAAATATTTCTGAAATGAGATTATGGATGAAATGGGAGCAATCCCAGAGGGGATCCAAAAGCCTTGGAATTGGGTTAAACCTTGCGCAGAAGGTGAGATATTTGGGGTGGTTGATGCCAGGCTACTTTTCTTGCTCTCCATGATATTGTAATTACAATGATTCAGAACAATCAGTACATAAAATATTCTTGCTCAAAAGTCAGAGGTGTTGTAATAATGGGTTTTTTTTAATATATATTTATTAGTTTAATTACGTCTTCCAATGGTTAAATAATTGAAAAACACAACATTTTTGAAGATTAGTTTATTAGCATTTGGTGGATGACACCACGTTCGTGGTAGGCGCAATTAAGTCATTGGTTTGGATCACTACAAATTTGATTATTTGATAACACTAGAATCATCATAATAAATTAATGACCGCGTGCTTTAATTTTCTTTTTAATTTAAGTTGATCTTGAATAAAATATTTTTGCTGAGCCAGAAAAAGTTGATCTCAATCAAATTGTTTAATGTTGATTTGGGTCGGGATAATGTGTGCCTTAATACACTTTGTTATCTTCCTTGTTCTAATGTTCTGTTTTCTTAATAAAATATCTTTGATTGCTTAGAAAAATAATATCATTTAATAATTTCAGAATATTGAAATTTATTATTAATATAAAAATAATGAAAAGTCAAAATCCCTGATTTTCTGATACATGATTTTGTACCCGCTCGGAAAAGGATTACAATAATTAATTGTAATCTTTCATAAAATAAAACAATTATTTACACAAAATTTCCCTTTTCATTATATTAAATAATTAATAACTTAATATTTTAACTAACTAAATTTAAAAATAAACTTTTAACAATGGTAAGAAATTATTCACAGCTTCAGGATAAAACTAGGGGGCTGGAAGGGGCCCGGCACCTCTAAAATGAAAATTTTTTTATTTACACCCTTTGAAATTTTTAAAATTTTAAATTAGTAAAGGTAAAATTCACTTTGGCCCCTTAAAAATGATAAAAATTTGATTTAATCCTTTAAAAATTACAAAGATAGAGGCTATTAAAAAGGTGAAATTATATTTTTACTATCATAAAAATTATAATTTAATTCCTACCCCGAAGAAAATTTTCTAGTTTCACCCCAACACAATACGAGATAAATTGATATAATACATGTCAAAAGCCAGAGTTTGTTAGGTGATTATTGAATCATTTGAAGATTTCTAATTTTTTTGCGTTGAAAGGGTGGGATTTGTTGCTTATTTTTATAATTCTTGGAAGTGGTTTTAAATTGTACTTGTTTTGATGAAGAATACTTTACGAAGTTCTTATGGTCCATCAAATTTCTCTTTGTTAATTATGATTTTTTAAGAGGATGGTGATTTTGTGAGATTGAAGCTTCATGGCAGATTAGATTTCCATTACTTGGGTTCTCCAATAATGATTCTAAGGTTTTCTATTGTTGCTGGCCTTATTTTCTTCAAAGGCATTTGTAGGGTTTGTGTATTTTGGTGACTTTTTGTTATACTTTTTGGTTAGGTGTTTTCCTAGGTTTGCTTTTTGTGTTATGGATTGTTTTACTCTGACCACTTTGTTAGCTTCACCCTTAAAAGGCTATAATGATAAAATTATTTTGGCTGAAAGAAAAAAAAAAACATGAAAACCACTTGAGTATATGTCAACTCAACTGCCGAGGAATTCTTTGTTGCCTGGGTGTAATTTGGCTTCCCATTTTGGTTCTTTTGTTCTTCTTATGGTGTTTTTCTGTTTATTTTGAACTCTTTTTATGTTATTTTTCCTTTCAATATAGCTTTCTTGGAATGAGGAAAATTTTTATCTAAATAAATTATTGATATTTGTATTCTCAAGAGGAATGATCTTCAATAATGGACTAGATATTCCCCATGTAATCAATATAGCTTAAGTATAAGTTTGAATAAATTATTGACCCCTAAATATGGAAATTGTTTCCACATAGATTTGGTGGGCAAGGAAGTAGATACTACCTTTAGCACCAAATTGCCAGTTTCATAGTTTTCAATATGTTCTTTTGTAAAAATAAGATAATAATTACGAATTGAATTATTTTTACAAGCCTTAAATTATTCTAAGTATCGAACAAAGGATCCTACTCGAAACTATGGCAAGAACAATACTATAAAACAATATTTATCTATTTTGAAATTAGAGAATAAACAAATATTAAAGTGAAAAAAAGAATAAAATGTTGCTTCACATCCCACAATTCAATATCAAACTTTTATCTACTTTTGGATAAATTGAAATTTATTAGCTATTTATAATCAAACAACAATGAAAGAAATTATTGGAAGGAAATTTTATTGAAAATAAAACAAATAAACATCTTAAAACTTTAAAATTCTCTAACAACGGCCGACCCCCTCCCATCCTATGCCTTGGTAATATTTATATAGAATAATATATTTTTTTGGTTTCTAAACTTAGTAATTAGGTTCATTTTGGTATTTATGTTTTTTTTCATCTACTTTGGTTTTTTAACTTGACAGTTAGATCTATTTTGGTCTCTAAACTTGAATTCTATCAAGATTTGATAATGTGACTAGTGTTAATAGAATAGAACCGAATTGGACAGGCTAAGAACTGATCAATATAATGGTCTGAACAAAAAGGTTGAACGAATTGACTTGAAACCTACTTGAAATTGATAAAAATTGAAAATCAAAACAAAAGTCGATACTTAAATAGATTTAATTGATTTAATAATTTTTTATTTTAAATATTTCAAGACTTCGAAGATTTTTAATTATTTATTTAATTATTGTTGGTCTGATAGTCAAACCAATCAAACTGATTGAATTCAGAATTGATGGTCTGACCTATTCAACGACCAATCCGATTATTAAAAATAATGAAAAGTCAAAATCCCTGATTTTCTGATACATGATTTTGTACCCGCTCGGAAAAGGATTACAATAATTAATTGTAATCTTTCATAAAATAAAACAATTATTTACACAAAATTTCCCTTTTCATTATATTAAATAATTAATAACTTAATATTTTAACTAACTAAATTTAAAAATAAACTTTTAACAATGGTAAGAAATTATTCACAGCTTCAGGATAAAACTAGGGGGCTAGAAGGGGCCCGGCACCTCTAAAATGAAAATTTTTTTATTTACACCCTTTGAAATTTTTAAAATTTTAAATTAGTAAAGGTAAAATTCACTTTGGCCCCTTAAAAATGATAAAAATTTGATTTAATCTTTTAAAAATTACAAAGATAGAGGCTATTAAAAAGATGAAATTATATTTTTACTATCATAAAAATTATAATTTAATTCCGACCCCGAAGAAAATTTTCTAGTTTCACCCCAACACAATACGAGATAAATTGATATAGTGAAAAATATAAGATGTCAAAACCAAAATATAACATGACTAAAAACAACAAAATCACGACATAAATTCATGTACTTACAAAAATCAATATATAAGAATTATATGTATTACAATTAATATTAAAAATCACAAGCACATCTCGAATATGGGTACAAATGTATATGTCGAAACTATTTTTATGTTTTAAAAAACGGGGAATCGACTTTGGATTTTGAAAATGAAAATAAACGGGAGTCGCCACCGATCCATTTTAACGAGGTGTGATCGGATCACCTCAAAATGTAGTTGTTTTGAATAAACAGTTTGATTTATTAAAACAGCGGTTTTGGTCTAAAAAAATCAAGAAAATGAGTTCGGGAGTTGATTACGCACGAGGAAGGATTAGCACCCTTGATACGCCCAAAATTGGTACCTAGTTGATTATTTAGTGTCTTAATGTCGAAAACTAAAAACTTGAAAGAATTTAAAATACGATCCCTCTTTGTATCGATGTTTAATTTACTGAAAAGACAAATCGTTTGGATAAGTTAAAACGCATGGCAAAGACCATCTTATCCCGGGGTAAAATGTCACATCCAATACGTTAGGATATAACACTTCAGCCTCTAAGGCTAGACTTGCCATTTTATTCCAAACTCATGTATTTAATTTTGAAAGGATATTCGGATACTTAGAGTGGACGAGAAAAAATCGAAACCCAATACGTTAGGGCACGATCTCTCGAATTTCTTAGTATAGAACATTACTTTAATTTAGAAAAATCTTATTTCGAGATAAAAAAATGTCACATCCAATACGTTAGGACACGATGTCTCGAATTCTCGAGAATAAGCTTTAAAATTTATGTATTTGTTTCAAAAAGGATATTCGGTTATTTAGGTTAAATGAGAAAAATCAAAACCCAATGCGTTAGGGAACAATTTCTTGAATTTCTAAATACCGAATATTGCCTTTGTAAAAGAATGATTTTTATGTCGAATAAAGGTTAATATAAAAAAAAATCATGAATTTGTAAAGAAATGCAAAAATAATTTACGATGGTAATATGTGTAAAAATAATATAAAATGCAAGAATAAATGAATTAACGAGCACACGAACTAATTACAGATAGGAAATAACGAAAAATAATAAAAACATAAGCAAATGATATATACATAAATAAATAACTAAATAATGCATACAATGATGCAATTAATGAAAAATATTAAAATATAATATTAGAATATTAGAATAATAATAACGATAATATTTACAAAAAAAGAAAATAATAAAAATAATGTATAAATAATATAATAAGAAAAATAATATATTTGTAATAATAATATAAAATAATAATATGTACATAAAATATATATATGTATATATATATATTAATAATGATGGAAAGAAAATAAAAAATATAATATGATAATAATATATATATATATATATATATATAAAATAGTAAAAAACGTGATATAAAAAAACAAAACTAAATATAATATAATGATGTATAAAAATAATAGCAATAATTATAAAATATAATAGTTAATATAATATTAAAGTAATACAAAATAATTATAATGAATTACAAAAACTAAATAGAATATAGTAATAATATAAAGTAGCAAATAATAAATATAATAATAATAGTAAAAAACAATACATACAGTAGTAAGCATAATAATGATGAAAATAATATTATATATGGTATAATAATTATATTAATATTTAAAATAATTAATTTAATAATAAGAGAGTAAAAATAAACGAAAAAGGATTAAAATCGAATTAAAAAAGAAGTTTTGGGACTAAATCAGAAATAAAAATAAAAGAAGGGACCCATTTGAAGTGCGTGGATGACATGGGGACCAAAATGGGTAATAAACCCTTCCCTCCAAAACGCGCAGCAGCGTTGGGGGCCCAATTGAAATCCAAGTGAAAATTCGGGGCAAAATTGAAAAATCAAAAGACTTGATTACAAAGTAATAAAAAGGAGGAAGGACCGCGCGCATAAATTCCCCATTTTCCAAAAAATGAGGATCCTGAGGCGGGTCAGGTCGAATCCGGGTTTCCCTCCCAAAACAACTTCGTTTTGGACATGTTTTGGAGAGATTGAAGCGGCGCCGTTTTGGTTGGGTATTTAAACCCTAAAAAATTATTTTTTGCTTCATTTTTCACCTCCTTTCTTAAAAAAAAACAAAACTTCTCAAAAAAATTCTCCTCCCCTCTCCGAAATTCGATCGTCGGCCGATGGTGCGCCACCGTGAGCTCCGCCGCCGTCGGCCACCATGCACGGCCGTCGGAGCTCAAAAAATCTCTTTTTTTGGGCGATAATGAATGGTATACTTTCCTTTCTCCTTTTTTTTTTTTTTTGTATAAACTATTATATAAACACAAAAAGGAAGCGAAATAGGCTCGAAAATAGGATAAAAATATCACATTTCTTGTTTTTTTTTTTTTTTACTTTGGTTCCGTTTGTTTCTTCATTTTTTGGTGTTGGTTGCAAATCTTGTAGGGGTGTTTTGGTCTGTTTGTGGAGAAGTAAATAGATTTTTTTTGATATCTTGTCTCTAAAAATTCAAACTTTGCTATTCGACTTTTATAGCCTTTGTTACACGGTTTCTCTCCTAACTTTCTATCATTTCTTCATTTATTTTCTTGCAGGTGGCGGTGCAAGTGGAGTCTAATGGAGGCGGAAACGAACGGCGGCCATGGCAGACCTTAGGTGTGGCGCCGAACATAGGGTAGATCTAGGGTTTGAAAAATCTGTCTTTTCTGATTTGATTTTGGGCTTTGGGCTTAGGTTTAGGTGTTAGTGGGTTTTAAATTTGGGTCTGTTGTAATTGGGCTGATTGGGTTAATGGGCTAATCATTGTAATTGGGTTTGCATTGGGTTGTAAAGGTGGGTTTTGGAAATGTGTATTGGGTCTGTTATTGGTTGGGTTTTGGAGG
The DNA here is from genome assembly GCA_020496765.1 of Gossypium stocksii. NCBI lineage: Eukaryota > Viridiplantae > Streptophyta > Magnoliopsida > Malvales > Malvaceae > Gossypium > Gossypium stocksii. The sequence continues at coordinate 42,051,035 of CM035628.1, read as the reverse complement.
CCCGGGCAAATTAGGTTTGTACAGTTGCCCCTCTTTGCTCATTGTTGTGTAACGGGAATAGAGTCGTTGTCGTGTAACGAGAATAGAGCAAAGGCTTTTAAGAAAGACCAATTTTGCCCGGTCTCACCGAGTCTTTGGTGCTTCTCTTCTTCAGGTGGTCTCATTCTAGTTCATCGCATCTTGTTGCTTTGATCCACTCCACCGTAACTTCAAGGAGATAAAACTCGTAGCTTCGATATGCTCCAATGTAACTTCAAGGATATGAGATTTATGGCTTCGATTTGCTTCACTACAACTTCAGGAAGATAAGATCTGCAACTTCAATCTGCTCCACTGCAACTTCAGGGTGATAAGATTTGTTGTGATCTGCTTTTCTGCAACTTCAAAGAGATAAGATTTGATATCTTCAGTCTACTCCGCTACAACTTCAGGGAGATAAGACCTGTAACTTCAACCTGCTCCACTACAACTTCAGGGAGATAAGACTTGTAACTTCAATCTGCTCCACTGCAACTTCAAAGAGATAAGGTTTGTTGTGATCTGTTCTTCTGCAACTTTAGAGAGATAAGATCTGATATCTTCAGTCTGCTCTGCTACAACTTCTGGGAGATAAGACCTGTAACTTCAATCTGCTCCACTGCAACTTTAGGGAGATAAGACTTGTAACTTCAACCTGCTCCATTGCAACTTCAGAGAGATAAGGTTCGTTGTCTTTGATCCTGCTTCCTATTGCCTAGGGAGATAAGATCTGTCATCTTCAATCCTGCTTCCTATTGCTTAGGGAGATAAGATCTATGGGCATGTGCTTTATGCCAAATGATTAGGATGTCATGATCAGAATGATTCAAATGCTCCTGTTAGATGAATATGAACGATACTCATGTGAATGTAACTTCATTGATTTGTTACACCATTTTGGGTAACATGACCTGTGAAATTCATTTCATGGGCCAATTTACGTTAATTAGTTAGGATGTCATGATCAGAATGATTCAAATGCTCCTAACTAGATACATATGAATGCATGAATGCAGAATAAGAATGGTCCCCTTCTTAGGTTATCATTGCTCAATGTTCATCAGAGTTTTCTCTTTGATGTGTTACCATGCCTTCTTGTTCAGCCGGTATCTTTGCCAGAAGATCCAAAGAAATAGCCAAAATTTAGACTATTCTTTCTCAAAAGTTCTCTATTCTTGGGTTTGATAAGTTCTAAACAATAGTCCTGTTTCAGGTTCTTGTAATATTTAGAAACTTCTAGGGTAATATGCAGAAATCCTTTTATGAAAGTATTATTAGTCCATTAATCATTATTTCAATACGAAATGCTGAAAAAAGATCACAATAATGGACAAAACTGAGATTCATCAAGAATAAAATTTGAAAAGAGTGGATTAATCAAAGAAAGCGAATATTGCTGGAATGCAAAATAGCTGAAAAGAGGACAGGTGCCCCAATTATCACAGCATGAGCTTCTCTAACTTCTTGAAGACCATTTTAAGTTTAACATGTGTTTAGGGGATCTAGAGTACTCTGTTGATGCCCCAAGATGAGCATACCTCCTCATTGTTAATTCAAGCATAGCAAGACTACCGCATGCCCTACTTTTTATCAAAATTTGAATTGCCCTTTACGAGTTTTCAATTCAAAGCCCCTTTAGTCTCAAGGTGCTCTTTGCGAGTTTTCACCTTGGCCTCTCCATTTTTTTTAGGTGAAGTATTTCTTAACTGAATCTGAGTTCACTGGATTAGGCAGAGTTTTACCATCCATTTAAGTTAATATCAACACTCCTCCCGAAAAGGCTTTCTTCACTACATAAGGTCCTTCCTAGTTCGGCATCCATTTTCCTCGAAAATCTTTCTGTATGGGAAGGATCTTCTTCAATACCAAGTCCCCCTCATGGAATTCTCTGAGGGGAACCTTTTTGTTGTAAGCCCGCATCATTTATTTTTGGTACGTTTGACCATGATGAATAGCTCTCAACCTTTTCTCTTTGATTAAATTTAACTGATCATATTGAGATTGGATCCATTCTGCTTCGTCCAACTTCAGCTCGGACAAGACTTGAAGGGAAGGGATGTTAACTTCACTGGGTAAAACTGCTTCCATTCCGTAAACCAAAGAGAAAGGAGTTGCCCTGGTAGAAGTTCTAATTGATGTTCGATATGCAAAAAGAGCAAATGGTAGTTTCTCATGCCAATCTCTATAAGTCTCGGTCATTTTTCCCACGATCTTCTTGATATTTTTATTAGCCGCCTCAACTGCATCATTCATTTTTGGACGATATGGTGACGAGTTGTGGTGTTTAATTTTGAACTAACTGTAGACTTTTACTATCGTACTGTTGTTCAAATTCAAAGCATTGTCTGATATAATCCTTTCGGGCATTCCATAGCGACATATAATCTCTTTCTTTAAGAACTTGCTAACTGCCGACTTTGTGACGTTGGCATATGAAGCAACCTCTACTCACTTGGTAAAGTAGTCAGTAACCACAAAAATGAATCGATGTCCATTAGAAGATTTTGGCGAGATCGGCCCAATGACATCTATGCCCTACATAGAGAAAGGTTATGGAGAAGTCATAATATGAAGAGGTGAAGGGGGCACATTAATCTTATCCCCATAAATTTGGCACTTATGGCACTTCTTGGCATAATTGATGCAATCTCTTTCCATTGTAGACCAATAATACCCGAATCTCATGATTTGCCTGGCCATTGTGAAACCATTGGCGTGTGTCTTACAAATGCCCTCATGGACTTCTTCTAAGATTTTCTTAGCCTCAACAGCATCCACACATCTTAGTAGTACTTGATCCTTTCTTCTTTTATATAGGATCTCCCCGTCTAGGGCGTAGTCACTAGCTAATTTTCTCAAAGTTCTTTTGTCATTTTCAGTGGCTCGGTCAGGGTACTCACGATTCTTCACATATCGTAGTATATCCTGATACCAGGGGTGATCATCTTTTTCTTTTTCTTCATCGATGTTGTAGCAATGAGTCAGAGTTTCATAAATACTCATTTGGATAGGCTTTATATCTTCCTGTTTGTTTACTTAAACCATAGAAGCCAAAGTAGCCAGGGCATCAGCCATTTGATTTACTTCTCGCGGCAGGTAACAGAAAGTGATGCTATCAAATTCCTCGATCAAACCCAGGACCAATCTTTTATAGTCAGTTAGCTTGGGGTCTCTTGTCTCCCATTCTCCCTTGAGTTGATAAATTACCAACACAGAATCTCTATATACCTCCAGTACTTTAATCTTGCGTTCTATGGCTGCACGGATTCCCATGATACATGCTTCATACTCGGCTATATTATTGGTGCAGTCAAAATCCAATTTGCAAGTAAATGGATAATGATCTCCGTTTGGGGATATCAGGATTGCCCTAATTCCGTTACCAACAGCATTTGATGCTCCGTCAAAGTTTAACTTCCAAGGACGATCTTTTGAAGCATCTTCTGCAGTGATTGCCACATACATTAGATCTTCATTTGGAAAATCAAAGTCCAACGGCTCATAGTCCTCTAGGGCCCTGCTTGCTAGAAAATCCGCTATTGCACTTCCTTTCACAGCCTTCTGATTCACATAAATTACATCAAATTCGAAAAGCAGAATTTGCCACCGGGCCATCCTTCCATTCAAGGTAGTAGACTCCATCAAGTACTTTAGAGGATCTAGTTTTGAGATCAGCCAGGTCGTATGGTACAGCAGGTACTGTCTCAGTCTCCGAGTTGTCCATATTAAGGCGCAACACAACTTTTCAATCGGCGAGTACCTTGTTTCACACTCAGTAAATTTCTTACTGAGGTAGTATATCGCTCTTTCTTTCTTCCCTAACTCATCATGTTGGCCAAGCACACACCCCATAGAATTATCAAACACTGTCAAATACAGTATCAATGGCCTATCTGGTCTAGGTGGCATTAGCACTAGGGGATTGGATAGGTATTCTTTAACCTTGTCAAAAGTTTTCTGACATTCGTCATCCCATACACCTGGATTGTGTTTCTTAAGAAGGCGAAATATGGGGTCACATTTCTCAGTTAGTTACGAAATGAACCGGGTAATGTAATTTAACCTTTCTAAGAAACCTCGAACTTCTTTTTGACTACGTGGTGGAGGTAATTCTTGTATAGCTTTGACTTTGTCTGGGTCAATCTCAATTCCTTTTTCATTGACAACAAATCCCAGCAGTTTCCCCGATCTGGCCCCAAAGGTACATTTTGCCGGATTGAGCTTTAGCTGAAATTTTCTCAATCTCAAGAATAAATTCCTTAAGACTTGTACATGCTCATCCTCTGTTCGGGATTTGGCGATCATATCATCGACATAAACTTCAATTTCTTTGTGCATCATATCATGGAACAAGGTTACCATGGCTCTCTGATATGTCGCTTCCGTGTTTTTCAGTCCAAATGGCATCACTTTATAGCAAAATGTTCCCCCACAAAGTTACGAATGTAGTCTTATCCATATCTTCAGGATGCATCTTTATCTGATTATATCCAGAAAAACCATCCATAAAGAAGAATAGTGAGTATCCTACCGTATTGTCTACTAAAGTATCAATATGGGGCAATGGGAAATTATCCTTTGGACTAGCTTTATTCAAGTCCCTATAATCTACGCACATTCGTACTTTCCCATCTTTCTTAGGGACAGGAACGATATTGGCTACCCATTTTGAATATCTGACCACTTGTAAGAAACAATATTGAATTGCTTTTTGACTTTTTCTTTTATTTTTAGCAGAACATCAGGCCTCATCTTTCGCAATTTCTGCTGAACTGGCTTACACTCTCCCTTTATAGGGAGGCGGTGTACCATGATATCAGTGCTTAGCCCAGGCATATCTTGATATGACCATGCAAAAACATCTTTGAATTCTTGAAGTAATTCAATGAGGTCTCGTTTTGTTTTTCAACAATACGAGATCCAATTTTCACTTATTTTCCTTCTTCTAAGATCACAGTCTCTATTGACTCTTTGTGGGGTAGAATCCGTTTTTCTTCCTGTTCTACCATCCTTAACAAACCTGGAGATACATTACAATTTATGTCATCTTCAAAGTCCTGAGATTCCTCTAGACACATGTCTTGCTCAAAAAGAGCTCCTGAGTCAATAATAGCATCACTCACGTTGTTGATATTTGGAGACCTGTTACAAGCATGAAGGAAACATTCAAGGAACAAATGAATCTAGGAATAACTATTTGCATGGTATGAGATATGAATGAATGAAAGAAATATTGGCTCAAAGTGAGATACAAAATATGCACTTTCATTGATATAAAGGTGTAAGATATAAGCTTATTTTACAAAAGGATTCTTATTATTCCTAGGCTTAGAGTGAGACACAAAATATGCATTTTCATTAATATAAAGATGTAGGACATAAGCCTATTTCACAAAAGGATTCTTATTGTTCCTAGGCTTAGGACAATAAGCGTGTTCTGAATATTACTCTAAATCAGCTCTAAAAACTACAGGAATCTCTTCCGCAGTCCAATTGCTCAGAACACTTCCAAGCTTGTAAGGGCAAATGCCCGATAAGTTTTCTTCCGTACTTTCTTCTTCAGATATGGCGCTGATGTCCAAACTTCCCATCATTTCTTCAGTAGTTTCTTTTCTTGTCATATCTCAGCCAGGGTAAATGATACCTCATGACACGAATGTTTTGGATATGTGAGGAAAGGTCATTGGCTCCTATTTGACTTCGGTCCCGCTCAATCGAGCTCTTCTTCTCTCCTGTTTCTTCTCCAACTCTTTCTTCCTTTCCTTCGCATCTGGCACATATCTTAGGCCAAAACGATCTCGTTTTTCGATCAGGATCGGTACCTTCACCTTTCCATGTAGATATTTCCCAAGTCCCTTTCCAGGTAACGCTCCTTTTCCAACAGTCAACTGTAAGCTCATCCTCATAGCTGAGGATATTTTGGGCATTGGGACTTTATTTCCCTCGCTGGTGAAAGTGGCGTTTACAAATTCCAGCGACCGAAAGGAACATTCTACTGTTTCATCATCCGACTCTATGTCTAGGGGTGAGCATTCGATCGAATCGAATCAAATCGAATAAAAAATTTTCGAGTTAATCGAGTTTTCGAATCTAGTTTTATCATCCTAACTTTATTTGAAATTTTCTCGAATCGAGTCGAGTGAGATGAAATTCGAATCGAATCAAATCGAATCGAATATATTTGTTTGAGTTAATTTTTTAAAAAATGATTTTCTTTAAAATTTTTCAAAAAAAATAATTTTCTTTAAAATTTCTAAATATGATCATACAACAAGAAATTGAAATAAATAAGTGAATAAATAAAAACAACACAACATCAACCATGGAAATTAATTTAACTTAAAATTTTATACTGATTCTTGAATGAAACATCCATGTTAAAATAAGCATCCAACAAGAAAAACTTAAAATAAAAGATCTAGACCTTAATCATACTACTTGACGGTCATCTTTAAAATTACTATGAAATGCATTACCAACTTGAGTGATATTACAGAACTGCATGCATATGTAAAATTACTTGGCATGCATGCATATGTAAAATTAATGGGCTTGAGTGATTTTATTTTAATTAATGCATGCATATTTTAGCAATCTATTTCATGTTGGATCAGTAGGCTTTAAAATTACTTTTTATTACCATTGGATTATTTCTTGCAGCAGCAGAATAACTTTTGGGTTCTTTAGCAAGCTGGAATTAAGAATTTATAATATTTAAGATTTTTCTAATTCTAAAATTTATAATATACAAGTTATAAAGCATCAAATTAATCGTCAAAGCAACACGATAGTTATATTAAAATTACTAAACACTTTCAATAAACAACAAGAATTCAACTTAAAAATTACTAAAAATGGGTGTAATAAATTACTAAGAAACAGAGGCAGTCAAGCACTCAAGCAGATGAGGAATTCAAAGGAAGAAGTTTCAAGATAAATCTTAATTTAAAATGCAACAAAATGAAGTTTAAAATAGAAGAGAACAGTAGCAACTCGATTTTTGAAGGTAAAGAACAACAGCAACTCGATTTTTGAAGGTAAAGATTTTGATGTGAAGAAGAAGAAGAAGAAGAAGAAGAAGAAAAAGAAGAAGAAGAAGAAGAGAGTTTATTTCAGGCTTTTTGAGAAAGATAGATTTAGGGTTTCAGAATAAAATGGAGATTGAAAAGTGGAGTGGAGACTTGGAGGAGAGAACAGAAAGAAAAAAATTGAATGTGGGGTTTGGGGGTTTCAAAAATACCGACAGAATTTTAAAATTTCGGTGGGGGTTGACCGGTTGGGGGTTTAATTTGGATTTTGGGGGAAAAAAATTTTGGGCTGATGGGCATGGCCTTGGGAAATGGTAAATGGTAAATGGGCTTGGAGAAATTGGGTTAAAGAATTAAGTAAAAGGTTAATATTAAAAAAAAAATAGTTTATATTCGGTTTATTTGAATTATTCGAGTTATTCGAATTCGAAAATTCAACGCGACTCGAACTCGGAATTCGAAAAAAATTCGAGTTGATTCGATTAACTTGATTAACTCGATTCGAATAATTTGAAATTCGAATTTTTTTTCGATTTTTTCGAATCGAATCGAATTTTGCTCACCCCTATCTATGTATGGTGTATTATTGGCAACGGATGCAATAATGTCTTCTTCAGCATTTATCGTTATCAGTCGTCCCTCCATTATCAACTTTAACTTTTGGTGTAGCGATGATGGTACTGCCCCTACTGAGTGAATCCAAGGCCTTCCTAATAGGTAATTGTAAGAAGGCTTAATGTCCATTACCAAGAAGTCTACCTCGTACGTATTTGGACCGATCAGAAGATGTATCTCAATCCTTCCCGTTACATCTCTTTCAGTACCGTCGAATGCTCTCACTATATTTTGACATGTTTTCATATAAGAGCTATCTACGGGCAATCTATTTAGTGTAGACAAGGGCAGGACATTCAGTGCAGATCCATTGTCAATTAGTACCCCTGGTAATGTATACCCTTTACAACGAGTAGTAATGTGGAGGGCCTTCGTAGATCTCATTCCGCCTGGCGGTATCGACATCGTTAAAAAAGATCAAATTATCAGCACTTATATTGTAACGCCCTCTTACCCAAGACCATCGCTAGAGTCGAGCTTGAGGTGTTACTAAACTTAATTTATCACTTAAAGAACTTTAAATCATTTATTCTAACTTTCGTACTAAGCTGTTCATCTGCATCATAGTCGCTAAAAAATTTATATCTCGAGTTCCAAAACTAAAAATTAAGATCCATAAATTTTCTCTAAAACTAGACTCATATATATATCTACTAATTTTTTTATAGAATTTTTCGTTGGGCCAATTAGTACCGTTTATTAGTAAAAATTTCTCCTGTTTCAGTGTTCAACTGCTTTGACCTCTATTCACTTCAAATCACTTTTATCCCCGTACAAAATTTGAATGACTATGTAATTTATTTCTCCTAAAACTAGACTCAATTAGGAATCTGGGCATATAAAGTATGACTTCTAATTATTTTTGTATAGTTTTTAGTGAATTTCTAAAGTCAGAACAGGGGATTCAGAAATTGCTTTGATCCTGTTCCACCAAAACTAAAATATCTCCTAAAATACAACTCCTTTACCTGTTTCATTTCTACCATATGAAAATAGACACAATAAGCTTCATTTTTATATTTTATTCACCACCTAATTCTATCTCTACTATTTTTAGTGATTTTTCAAACTCACGTCACTGCTGTTGAAAAATTCTGTTTTATAACAAAGTTCACCTTTTTATGGATTTTCATGGACTAAGTAGCACATTAAACATACATGACACCAAATATGATCTAGATTGGTCATTCCAATGGCTAATAATTTCCAAGAATTTCCTTATCAAACCATCACCATATCATAAGGTTATTCACACAAAATGATTATAATGCTATACATGCCATATTCAAAATACAAGCCATTATACCAAATTGTCTCGGATAGTGTGATCGTTCCTTCGACCCTTCCCGATTTCCGAGCTAGCTCGTCAAAACTACAATGAATGAAAAGAATGGAGTAAGAATAAATGCTTAGTAAATTCACATGCAAATAACAAATAACATAATCATGCAATTCAACATTAACATCAATTGCATTAATATCACTAAGACATTCATGTTACAAGTATACTTGCTATCTTACCACAATCTTGTCTTACCAAGTTCTTAACTCGAGATTTAGGCTCATACCTGTCCAACTTCCTCTTTCACCATACTTTCCAACGTACCTCTTTTGTTTAGGCGTTCTCATTATTCAATTAAAAATCAACCCGTTGAACTCATCGAAATATAACTCGGATACAGGGATTTCACATACATAAGTGTCATATCCGTAGCTAGACAACTCAATAGCCTACGGAATTTACGTAGCCAAGCTACCATGTAACCTGCCCATAAGCGAACTCGGACTCAACTCAACGAGCTCGGGCGTTCGCATCCATAAGTGAACTCGGACTCAACTCAACGAGCTCGGATGTCTAGTTACATCTCACGAACTCAGACTCAACTCAACGAGTTCGGAACTCAACCATCCTAGTGACATGTCACTTGTATCCTAATCTATTCCCAAGGTTCAAAGAGGATTTTCCTCAATCACAAATTTCCGGTTGTCTTCCTCGAAATGTCGAAACCAATACTTGCTAGCATCTCATACTTATCAAGTTAACCACATACTTTGCATATCAATAAACAATAATTCACAAAGCATAATATTCATGATAATAAGTACCAAATCATATAAATACATTAAATTACTTAAAATAACAATTATGTTACCTTATTTACACATGAACTTACCTCGGTACAAAATATAGAAATTTTGCAATTTATTCCACAATCTTTTCTTTTCCTCGATCAAGATCAATTCCACGTCTTTCTTGATCTAAAATAACACGTTTAGCTTATTTAATACTCACATTTATCAAAATAGTCCTTAACTCTAACTTTGGAAAAATTACGATTTTGCCCCTAAACTTTTGCATATTTACACTTTTGCCCTAAAGTTTGAAAATTAAACTTTTTCCATAATTCTTATGTTTTAGGACATGCTGATCATTTATTTACTAACAGAAACCTCAAATTCCCACTATAACATGTACTTATGAACAATAGGTATTTTTACCGATTAAGCCGTTTTACTCGTTTTTACTTAAAACCGAGTATCACAAGTTGTTTAACATAATTTAAAACCTTATATTCTATCATAAAACATCAAAATACACAATTATTCAACATGGGTCAATTTTTGAAATCAAACCCTAGCTCAAATAAATGGTAGAAATAGAGAAATCATGTTATCGGGATTTCAAAAACGTAAAAATCATTGAAAACGGGGCTAGAACGGACTTACAATCAAGCTTGGAAGCTTGAAAAACCCAAGCCATGGTTTCTCCATGCTATTTGCGGCCTTGAGGAAGAAGATGAGCAAAAATTGGCTTTTAATTTGATTTTTAATTCATTTAAGCACTAAATGACCAAAATGCCCCTAACTTAAAAATATTATTTTTTTCACCCATTTCATGTCCATTTTTTCCCAATAAATTAACCAATGGTCTAATTTCCATTTAAGGACCTCCAATTTAAACTTTCATAACAATTGGACACCTCTAACATATAGAACTCAACTTTTGCACTTTTTACAATTTAGTCCTTTTGACTAAATTGAGTGCCCAAACGTCAAAATTTTCGTACAAAATTTTTTTACAAAATAATTTCATAAAATGGAAACCATAAAAATATAAATAAAACACATTTCAATTTAACACCTTTACCATTTGCAAAAATGCCCTTAATGCATTTCTTTGTAATTTTTCATGTACAAGCCCATTTTTGTCCAAAATTTTAGAAATTGGTCAAATTGCTATTTAAGACCTCATAATTAATATTCCAAAGCAATTTCATACTAAAAGCTTCTAGAAAGCAAGTTTTGCAGCTTATTCTATTTAGTCCCTAATTTCAAATTAAGCACTTTATGCATAGAATTTCTTCACGAAATTTTCACACAATCATGCAATCATAAAACCTCAAAATAATTATAATATGATTATTTCTATCTCAGATTTGTGGTCATGAAACCAGTATTCCGATTAGGCTCTAATTCGGAATATTACAACTCTCCCCCCTTTAGGGATTTTCGTCCTCAAAAATCTTACCTGTAAACAGTTGTGGGTATTGATTCCTCATAGTTTCCTCAGGCTCCCATGTAGTCTCTTCTACCCTGAAGGTACTTGGTGTTCAGCTTTCACCTGTTGACAAATTAGGCATTTCGATACAAACTCCGATATATCTCTTTTCATTCCATTCCACCAATACATTTTCTTCAAGTCATTATATATTTTCGTACTGCCTGGGTGAATCGAAAAAATAAACATTATATGCTTCATGCAAGATCTTTTGAATCAACTCATCATTTTTCGGTACACAAATCTGAATTTTCAACATCAAGCAACCATCAGAATCGATTCTGAAATCTGATCCTGTATCAATCTCACATTGCTTCCTTTTAGCTTGCAGTTCTTTGTCGTTTTTCTGAACTTCACAAATCTCTTGTAAAAACATCGGTCTTGCTCTTAACTCCGCTAAAATCGAACCATCATCTGACACCATCAACTGAGTATTCATAGCTCCCAAAGTAAACAACAATTTTCTACTCAAGGCATCGGCAACCACATTCGCTTTTCCTGATGGTAATCAATCACAAGCTCGTAATCTTACAACAATTCTAACCATCTCCGTTGTCTCAAATTTAAGTCTTTCTGTGACATCAAGTATTTAAGACTTTTGTGGTCGGTATATACTTGGCACTTTTCTCCATACAGATAATGTTGCCAAATCTTCAAAGCAAACACTATAGCAGCCAGTTTCGGGTCATGAGTCGGATAATTCCTTTCGTGAGATTTTAACTGCCTCGAAGCATAAGCCATAATCTTTCCTTCTTGCATAAGTACACATCCCAAACCATTTCGAGAAACATCACTATACACCACAAATTCTTTACCTGACTCGGGTTGTACCAACACTGGTGCTTCAGTCAATAACTTTTTCAATTTCTCAAAACTCTGTTGACACTCTTCTGTCCACTCAAATTTAACATCCTTTCAAAGTAGTCTGGTCATAGGAGCAGCAATTATAGAAAATACATTCACAAATCACCGATAATATCCAGCTAGCCCCAAGAAACTCCTAACTTCAGTTACATTCTTTGGTGATTTCCAATCAACAATAGCTAAAATTTTACTGGGATCAACCCGTATACCATCATCTGAAACAATATGACCTAAAAATCCCACTTCTCGAAGCCAGAATTCACTCTTACTAAACTTGGCATACAACTGCTTATCTCTCAAAGTTTGTAAAACTATCATCAAGTGCTCAGTATGCTCTGTCTCATCTTTCGAATAAATCAGGATCTCATCTATAAATACTACAACAAATTCATCCAAGTATGGTCGAAATATGCGATTCATCAAATCCATAAACACAGCAGGAGCATTTGTTAATCCGAATGGCATAACTAAAAATTCATAATGACTATACCTTGTTCTAAAAGCAGTTTTAGGCACATTTGACTCTTTTACTCGCAGCTGGTAGTATCCAGACCTCAAGTCAATCTTTGAAAATCTATGTCGCTCCTTTCAGCTGATCAAACAAATCATCAATTCTCGGCAACGGATGCTTGTTCTTGATTGTCACATTGTTTAATTGCCGATAGTCAACACACAATCTCATAGAACCATCCTTCTTTTTCACAAATAATACATGAGCACCCCAAGGCGAAAACTCGGTCTCACAAAGCCTTTGTCAGTCAACTCTTGTAACTGTGACTTTAATTCTTTCAACTCTGCTGGTGCCATTCTATACAGAGCAATCGAGATCGGAGCTGTTCCTGGTTTCAAATCAATACCAAATTCTACTTCTCTGACTGGAGGCAAACCTAGCAACTCCTATGGGAATACATCCACAAACTCACACACAATCAACACCGATTCAACTTTCTTTTCAATTTCCTTTGTATTAAGCACATACGCCAAATAAGCTTCATAACCCTTTCTCAAATATCTCTGAGCCGACATTGAAGAAATCACACTAGATAATGCCTCTAGTTTGTCTAATTTAACCCGTAGAATTTCACCATTTTCACACTTTAATTCAATAACTTTTTGTTTACAATTTACTATAGCATCATGTAATGTCAACCAATCCATACCCAAGATAACATCAAATTCGTCAAACGGCAACAACATCAAGTCGGCCGAAAAATAATAACCTCGAATCATTAAAGGACGTTTCTTGCATACTTTATCAACTATGACACATTTGCCTAACGGGTTTGACACTTTAATCATAAATTCTGTGTTCTCAATAGGTATATTCATACTAGACACCAATTTCACGCACACATATGAATGAGTAGAATCGGGATCAATCAAAACAGTAAAATTAACATCATAAAGAGAAAATATATTAGTGATCACGTCGGTTGAGGAAGCATCTTCACATGCTTTTATGGCATAAGTTCTAGCTTGAGCTCTTGCTTCAGGTTTACCAGCTGAATCTCTGACTATATCCTTGTTGCTGGCTTCATTCCCAGCTTTTCTTGAATACCTTCCTCTCGAGTCTGCACCACTAGTTTTTTGCACTCTGAAATTGTACTTTTTCAATTTTCTCTGGGCAGTCTCTAATAAAATGATCCGAAGAACCACATCGAAAACATTCATTTGCTCTACATGGACCAAAATGATTTCTACCACACCGCTGGCACTCGTGCTTAACAAATCTCGAGTTTCCCACACTAGCCATAGAAGTAGTTTGAGACTTAGAACTCACATTTTGCTTCTTAGAATTTCCATATGATTGTTCGGCTGAAACTTGAGAACCAGAATTCATATTTCTAGCTTTTCTAGATTGTTGTGAGAATGAACTGTTTATCGATCTTTTCTTCCAATTTCGAGTCTCAGCCTCTATCTTTTTCTTCTCTTTAAGTAGTTCTTCAGCCTTACAAGCCCGATCTACAAGTACTACCATTTCTTTTAATTCAAGAATTCCAACAAATACATTTATGTCTTCATTAAGTCCATCTTCAAATCGTCTACACATTTTAACCTCTGAAGGAACACATTCTCTAGCGTACTTACTCAACCGAATGAACTCCCTTTCGTATTCGGTAACTGTCATGTTGCCTTGTTTCAATTCAAGAAACTCCTTACGCTTCTGATCAATAAATCTTTCACTGATGTACTTCTTCCGAAATTCTTCTTGAAAGAACTCCCAAGTCACCTTCTCTTTCGGTACCACAGAAACCAATGTCTTCCACCAATAATAGGCTGAATCCCTCAGCAAAGATATAGCACATTTCAAGCATTCTTCAGGTGTGCAATACAATTCATCAAATAGCCGAATAGAATTCTCAAGCCAAAACTCTACTTTCTCGGCATCATCATCAACATTTGCCCTGAATTCTTCAGCCCATTGCTTACGAATTCTGTCAACTGGAGTCCTATGTAATTTCATCAGATCCATACCTTGAGGAATCGGGGGTACAGGTTGAGGAATCAGGGGAGGTGGGGGAGGTTGTGCATTCGGGTACGTACGAACGAACTCAGTATACCATGCATTCATCATCTGGAGAAAGGCTTCCCGAGCCTCTTCTCCTCCTCATTGACCAACAATAGGAGGTGAATTTTTAGTCGGCATCACCCCTTCAGCCGGAGCTGGTGCATTACTCTCTACATCATCAGCCACAGCTGGATCGGGATCCATTTACTATAAAAAAAATCATTTAAAAGGTCAGAAGTCGTCACACTATCACAATATGTATATATGGCAAGTATAGCAAAACCCGTACATACAACACGTTAATCCGAGAACCGACTAAACCTGCTCTGATACCACCAAATGTAATGCCTTCTTACCCAAGACCGTCGCCGGAGTCGAGCTTGAGGTGTTACTAAACTTAATTTATCACTTAAAGAACTTTAAATCATTTATTCTAACTTTCGTAATAAGCTGTTCATCTGTGTCACAGTCGCTAAAAAATTCATATCTCGAGTTCCAAAACTCAAAATTAAGATCCGTAAATTTTTCCTGAAACTAGACTCATATATATATCTACTAATATTTTTCTAGAATTTTTAATTGGGCCAATTAGTACAGTTTATTAGTTAAAATTTCTCCTGTTTTAGTGTTCAACTGCTTTGACCTCTGTTCACTACGAATAACTTTTCTCCTTGTACAAAATTCAAATAACTATGCCATTTATTTCTCCTAAAACTAGACTCAATTAGGAATCTGGGCATATAAAGTATGACTCCTAATAATTTTTTTACAGTTTTTAGTGAATTTCTAAATTAAGAACAGGGGATTCAGAAATTGCTTTGATCCTGTTCCACCAAAACTAAAATATCTCCTAAAATACAACTTCTTTACCTGTTTCGTTTCTTCCATATGAAAATAGATACAATAAGCTTCAGTTTAATATTTTATTCACCACCTAGTTCTATCTATACTATTTTTAGTGATTTTTCAAACTCACGTCACGGCTGTTGAAAAATTCTGTTTTATAACAAAGTTCACCTTTTTATGGATTTTCATGGACTAAGTAGCACATTAAACATACATGACACCAAATATGATCTAGATTGGTCATTCCAATGGCTAATCATTTCCAAGCATTTCCTTATCAAACCATCACCATATCATAAGGTTATTCACACAAAATGATTATAATGCTATACATGCCATATTCAAAATACAAGCCATTATACCAAATTGTCCCGGATAGTGTGATCGTTCCTTTGACCCTTCCCGATTTCCGAGCTAGCTCGTCAAAACTACAATGAATGAAAAGAATGGAGTAAGAATAAATGCTTAGTAAATTCACATACAAATAACAAGTAACATAATCATGCAATTCAACATTAACATCAATTGCATTAATATCACTAAGACATTCATGTTACAAGTATACTTGCTATCTTACCACAATCTTGTCTTACCAAGTTCTCAACTCGAGATTTAGGCTCATACCTGTCCAACTTCCTCTTTCACCATACTTTCCGACATACCTCTTTCGTTTAGGCGTTCTCATTATTCATTTAAAAATCTACCCGTTGAACTCATCGGAATATAACTCGGATACACGGATTTCACATACATAAGTGTCATATCCGTAGCTAGACAACTCAATAGCCTACGGAATTTACGTAGTCAAGCTACCATGTAACCTGCCCATAAGCGAACTCGGACTCAACTCAACGAGCTCGGGCGTTCGCATCCATAAGTGAACTCGGACTCAACTTAACGAGCTCGGATGTCTAGTTACATCTCACGAACTCAGACTCAACTCAACGAGTTCGAAACTCAACCATCCTAGTGACATGTCACTTGTATCCTAATCTATTCCCAAGGTTCAAACGGGATTTTTCTCAATCACAAATTTTCGGTTGTCTTCCTCGAAATGTCGAAACCAATACTTGCTAGCATCTCATACTTATCAAGTTAACCACATACTTTGCATATCAATAAACAATAATTTACAAAGCATGATATTCATGATAATAAGTACCAAATCATATAAATACATTAAATTACTTAAAATAACAATTATGTTACCTTATTTACACATGAACTTACCTCGGTACAAAATATAGAAATTTTGCAATTTAGTCCACAATCTTTTCTTTTCCTCGATCAAGATCGATTCCACGTCTTTCTTGATCTAAAATAACACATTTAGCTTATTTAATACTCAAATTTATCAAAATAGTCCTTAACTCTAACTTTGGAAAAATTACGATTTTGCCCCTAAACTTTTGCATATTTACACTTTTGCCCCAAAGCTTGAAAATTAAACATTTTCCATAATTCTTATGTTTTAGGACATGCTGATCATTTATTTACTAACAGAAACCTCAAATTCCCACTATAACATGTACTTATGAGCAATAGGTATTTTTACCGATTAAGCCGTTTTACTCGTTTTTACTTAAAACCTAGTAGCACAAGTTGTTTAACATAATTTAAAATCTTATATTCTATCATAAAACATCAAAATACACAATTATTCAACATGGATCAATTTTTGAAATCAAACCCTAGCTCAAATAAATGGTAGAAATAGAGAAATCATGTTACCGGGATTTCAAAAACGTAAAAATCATTGAAAACGGGGCTCGAACGAACTTACAATCGAGCTTGGAAGCTTGAAAAACCCTAGCCATGGTTTCTCCATGCTATTTTCGGCCTTGAGGAAGAAGATGAGGAAAAATTGGCTTTTAATTTGATTTTTAATTCATTTAATCACTAAATGACCAAAATGCCCCTAACTTAAAAATATTATTTTTTTCACCCATTTTATGTCCATTTTTGTCCAATAAATTAACCAATGGTATAATTTCCATTTAAGGACCTCCAATTTAAACTTTCATAACAATTGGACACCTCTAACATATAGAACTCAACTTTTGCACTTTTTACAATTTAGTCCTTTTGACTAAATTGAGTGCCCAAACGTCAAAATTTTCGTACGAATTTTTTTTACAAAATAATTTCATAAAATGTAAACCATAAAAATATAAATAAAACACATTTCAATTTAACACCTTTACCATTTGACAAAAATGCCCTTAATGCCTTTCTTTGTAATTTTTCATGTACAAGCCTATTTTTGTCCAAAATTTTAGAAATTGGTCAACTTGCTATTTAATACCTCCTAATTAATATTCCAAAGTAATTTCATACTAAAATCTTCTAGAATGCAAGTTTTGCAGCTTATTCTATTTAGTCCCTAATTTCAAATTAAGCACTTTATGCATAGAATTTCTTCATGAAATTTTCACACAATCATGCAATCATATCATAAACCTCAAAATAATTATAAAATGATTATTTCTATCTCAGATTTGTGGTCACGAACCACTATTTTGATTAGGCCTTAATTCGGAATATTACATATGTTGTTGACCAAACGATCCAACTTATTTACAGAGATATCATTAGCAGCGTAGGTTTCATTTAACACTTTCATTAGTGCGTTACGATGTGTTTCAGAGCTTAAAAGTAAAAACAACACCGATATGTGAGCTGGCTGCTTGTGTAGTTGTTCAACAACACTATACTCACTATGTTTTAAAAATTTCAAGAATTCCTTTGCTTCGTTCTCAGTTACCGGCTCATTAATAGGTGATTCTGGTCCGGCCGACTTCTCTTTCTTCTGTTCAATAGCCAAGGATTTTCCTTTAACAAGTTCATCTTTTGTGCTTGGTGTATAGCGCCTTCCACTTCTTGTGTAGAAACCTACGTCTTGTCCTTCTTCTGTATTGCCAATCAGGCTATCCTCTCTCGGGATTGTTATATTACAGTAATAGTTCCAAGGTACCCTCTTGCTATCTTTGTAAGGAAAAGCAACAGGCTTTTGGATTATGACTCTTAGTGCTATTTGAGTTTCGGCTTCATTGGCTCTTGGTCGGGATATGATTACCACCGGGTGGTTAGCCCTACAAACCTTTTCTGTCGACTTTTCTTCTGAGGAGCACACATTTTCTTTTTCTGGGTCTTCAGTGTATTCAAAGAATTCTACCTCCTTATTGTCCATTAGGCTCTGTACTAAGGCTTTGAATTCATTGCAATTCTAAATCTCATGACCCTCCTCTTCGTGGAACTCACAATAGTTCCCTGCTTCTACAAACTTCTTCTTCAAATCTTGCATAATTAATCCTTTGTACAACATTTATTTCCGAACATTTTTCAATGGGGTTTTTACCTCTGCTATGTTCGTCTTGACCCTTTTTCCCGTGTTTTGAATTATCACATTTACCCCCTTGTCAGCGTGGTTGGGTAATGGATTTTCTGTACCAGATGGATCATCAAATTTTACAACACCTATTTTAATGAGTCTTTCCACTACTTTCTTGAAAGCAATGCAATTTTCTATGGAATGCCCAGTGATTCCCGCGTGGTATTAGCATTGGGCGCTTGCATCATACCATTTCGGGAACGGAGGTTGTATAGGATTCACATAGAAAGGAGATACTACACATGCATCGAACAGATTTTGATACAGCTCTCTGTATGTCATTGGGATGAGTGTAAATTGGGGTTTCTCAGTGTTTTGCTTTGTGCTCGATTCCTGCCTTAACGAACCTTGATGACTAGTAGGCATCGCTCTTGGCTGACTAACAGTAATCGATTTTGAGTATCCCTTGTTATAGATGCCCGTGTTATTCACTTCATTCTCCTTTTTCCTCGGGGCTGACCTTTTAACACCCTCTCCCGCATCTATTTTTTCGCTCTTTACTGCATTTTCGATCTGAAAAGCTCTTTGTTGCGCTTTCTAGCATATGAGTAATAAATGACGCCTTTAAAGTGTTGATAAAGAGCATTGTGGTTTCTTTCTCTGTGAGGGGTGGTTGGACTTGTGTGGCAATTTTTCTCCATCTCTGAGCATATTATCTGAAGCTCTCGCTTGGGTTTTTCTCCATGTTTTGCAATGTAATTCTATCAGGTGCTATCTTTGTCACATGGCCATATTGCTTCATGAAGGCTTGTGCCAAGTCTTTCCATGTTTTAATTTGGGCATGAATCAGTTGATTATACCATTTAGCTGCAGTCCCAGTCAAGCTATCTTGAAAACAATGAATCAGCAACTAGTCGTTATTGACATATCCTGTCATCCGTCTGCAGAACATAGTAATATGAGCTTCGGGGAAGGTGGTACCATTGTATTTTTCAAATTCTGGCATTTTGAATTTGGGAGGAAGTACTAAGTCTGGAACCAAACTCAAATCTTTAGCATCGATTCCTCGAAGATTTTCGGCGTCCTCCATAGTCTTAAATTTTTCCTTGAGCCATTTATATCTATCCTCTAATTGTTTTGGCAGTTCCATTCTTGCCTTTTCTACTTTTGCTTCATGATCTAGGTCAGGGACAAACGGATTAGTGGGGTTATCCCCCGGGTTAGGTCCTGAGCCTGTTTGAGGATTCATTGGTGTTGAAGTACTGGCCTGAAATTGATGTAGCCTAATCGTAACGGCTGGTTTTTGTGGGTATATTTCGGGCTGTGCCTGAACCTTCACCGAGAGGATAAGGAAGTTCCTCGTTATTATCTCCCACATCGACTACAGGGTTTTTTTTCCTTTATCTAACCCTCCGGTTAACAGTTGACTCAATTGATTCATCATGCTCCTTTGAGACTCTAAAAATTGGTCCCTCATATCTTGCTGGATCTTGGCTAGCTATTCTTGCATCTGTACTTGCAATTGATCCTGCATTTCCTTCTACATTTGTTCCAATTTTTCCAATCTTTGATCCATCGCTTTAGTTTTTCTACGCGTTTCGTAATGATGTCCCAAGGTAACTGCGATGATGTTGTTTTGTGAGTTTGAATGCACGTGATGCAATGCAATACTAATGCATGAATGCAATGCAATGTTAATGCATGAATGAAATGCAAAAAGACATTGATTTTGATCCAGTTTCATTAGAGTAACTTTTCTAGAAAATAAGTTTTTTTACATAAAGCGAACTACATATAAGGCTTTGCCTTGACACTTAAGCCCTTGACCTGCTTAAGAAGCCAAGCTAACTCTCAGCCTCGATCTGACTCAGACTCGTATTTCAGACTTAGTACATCAGCTTTGACTCCTAAGGTTTGTAGATGATCAGCTACTTCTCGCACTTGAGACAAGGCTGCGTCCATAATATAATCCCTATCTTTGACTTGATCTTGAGACCAATGAAGCTGCACCAACATCTGTTCATTATTTTCCTCAAGGAGTTCAACTCAAAATTCGTAATTTTGTAGCACAGTTTCGAGTTCTTCTATTCTTCCTTTTAGCTCTTAAATTTTGCCTATACTGACTTTCAACTCGATTGCTGTGTTATGATTTCGATACTGATGCAGGGATCTTTCTAACTCTATTATCCGAGCTTTCAGTCCTTCCTTCTCATTTTGGTTTTCTAGTAGACTTATTTCCAAGACATCTTCTCGAACTCGTGTATCTCAAAACCTCTTTTCCCATTGACTGGTCTTTCTTTTCTCTTCTTTGATTTCTTTGCACCATTGTTCTGACGTCTTTCCCAGACCCGCGATTCTCATTGACCTTCGCATCTTCTTGTAGTATGTTTTCAAACTATCTAAATCCTCTTCAGCCTTATGCTTTCCTTTTCTCAGCTTCTCGGCTTCTAGTTTCTAAACATCGATATCTAACCCCAGCTGCATTTTCTCTTCTTCCAATTGTTCTATCTTCTTTTCAAGCTCTAAATTTCTTCTCTCGAAATCCTACTTTATGATTACTAATTCTGAAGGGATTACTTGTAGATACTCTTCCGTCGGTCGCGCGTTTTCCAAAGTTGGACCGGGGATGTTATCATTAACTCTTTTATTCATCTACCCCTCATACTTGGGAGTTGTTGTCAGCTCTGTATCCAATATTTTCATCCGATAAGTCTGTTTCCAAGCATTAGTGAACTCTCAAATTTTCTTCTTGTAATTATCTTCTTTATATGTGAACTCACATTGGGCTAGTCCCTGAGTAGCTGGTATGAACTGCCTGGATCTGTACTACCTTAATGTGAGCAGAGGGGCATATCCAACCGCTCCACATACTCCAAATAAGGGAACCCAATCAAAATCTCCACACCGATATAGAATTTCATCAGGAACCATCCAGAGGGCTTTCCATTCGACATTTTCTTCTAGCAGATTTTGGAGAACCAACATCCAATTTTCCTCCGTAATATCATTCCGCCTTGGTGTGGATGCTAACTCCTTTAGCAGAGAATAGTCTTCAAAGAAAAATCGGCATGAGACCTTTTTTTACCTTCCAGAAATGGCTATGAAACCATACTAGTAAGAGTTGTGCGCATCCGATGAATCTACCTTCGCCCGCTCTTCGACATGTGTTAAGGGACCTGAAAGTCTCGGCCAGAATTGCTGGTACGGGTGTGACCCTTTTATCAAGCCTGTCAAATAGGTCAGAAACTGCTTCATCTATATGCCCTAGAGCCTTTGGGAAAATTACCAATCCGTAGATACTTAAAGTGAAGACATCGACCCTTTTTCTAACATTGGGATGTGCCAGGACCAGGTCTCTCAAGTTTTTCTAGGGGATGCACTTATTATCACCTTTCTGTTAGATTTGGGCTGCAACCCACTGTTCGCTCATCCCCGTAATGTTCATCAGCTTCTTTAAGAATGTTGGGACACTAACAGCTCTAGAATATACCTTGTCAGTTTGAAACTGCGGGCAACGAAGCAAGGTCGTGTATTCTTCTATTGTGGCACCAAATTCACTTTTCCAAAAGTAAAACAACTATAAGCAGGGTTCCAAAATTGGGCGAGGGCTCTGAATAAGTGTTTGTTCACATTAACATCGAGCAAATAGGGCAAATCACCGTAATTACAGTAGAATAATTGCTTGGTCTCGTCGTCCCACTGATCCCAAATTTTTTTCAGCTCTTAAAGGTTATTTTGGGTTACGCTGACACGAGTAAAATCCCACAACTCTGATATGTACCCTTCTGTAAGACTATCACATTTCTTTTGTTGAGTTGTCTAGGCCCAAGTTCAGACAGCCGCATTACCTTCCACTTTATCAAAAAACCCTTTTTCCATGATAAGCTATCTATTTAGAAACCGAATGTGAATCAACACCTTTTTATAATGAAATGCCATGCAATTACAATTCAAACAAAACAAGTCAGTACTTTATACATAAATTAAAGTAAGCAAGAGATAATATAGCACCTACTCGGGTAACTACTAAGGTTTGGCACGGCTCTACCTAAGGCAAGCTCCTAAGGCTCACTATATGCGGTTTGGTTCTAAAGTAGAGGGTACCCGAACCAGCAGATTCCTCGATCCTCACCCATGATAGGCTTATATAGACCGAGTTCAGTTCAGGGGGATACATTTCCCTATGGCCATGCGGAGATGAAAATCTCACGAAGACATAGGTACGGATATATCCCGGAAGTAGTCTACTAGCCCATACAGAGGTGAAAACCTCACGAAGGCGTAGCTTCTCACTCCCACTTAAAAGGTGCGACCACAACGGTCATGCAGTGCAATGCAAAAATATATACAAAAAGCAAATCAAGGAACAAAACGATGAAGATCGTAATACAAAACAGATGAAAATGAAGGATCGTATTTTAAAACCAAATTTTAATTTTCGACAAAAAGACAAAAAGTAATCAACTCATGGCTTAACTCTCTTTTTTAAGTCCCCAGTGGAGTCGCCAAGCTGTCGAAACCATTTTTATGTTTTAAAAAAAAGGGGAATCGACTTTGGATTTTGAAAATGAAAATAAACGGGAGTCGCCACTGGTCCATTTTAATGAGGTGTGATCGGATCACCTCAAAATGTAGTTGTTTTGAATAAGCAGTTTGATTTATTAAAACAACGGTTTTGGTCTACGAAAATTAAGAAAATGGGTTCGGGAGTTGATTACGCACGAGGAAGGATTAGCACCCTCGATACGCCCAAAATTGGTACCTAGTTGATTATTTAGTGTCTTAATGTCGAAAACTGAAAACTTGAAAGAATTTAAAATACGATCTCTCTTTGTATCGATGTTTATTTTACTGAAAAGACAAATCGTTTGGATAAGTTAAAATGCATGGCAAAGATCGTCTTATCCCGGGGTAAAATGTCACATCCAATACGTTAAGACATAACACTTCAGCCCCTAAGGCTAGACTTGCCATTTTATTCCAAACTCATGTATTTAATTTTGAAAGGATATTCGGATACTTAGAGTGGACGAGAAAAAATCGAAACCCAATACGTTAGGGCACGATCTCTCGAATTTCTTAGTACAGAACATTGCTTTAATTTAGAAAAATCTTATTTCGAGATAACAAAATGTCACATCCAATACGTTAGGACACGACGTCTCGAATTCTTGAGAATAAGCTTTAAAATTTATGTATTTGTTTCAAAAAGGATATTCGATTATTTAGGTTAAACGAGAAAAATCGAAACCTAATGCGTTAGGGCACAATTTCTCAAATTTCTAAATACCAAATATTGCCTTTGTAAAAGAATGATTTTTATGTCGAATCAAGGTTAATATAAAAAAAATCATGAATTTGTAAAGAAATGCAAAAATAAATTACGGTGATAATATGTGCAAAAATAATATAAAAGGCAAGAATAAATGAATTAACGAGCACACGAACTAATTACAGATAGGAAATAACGAAAAATAATAAAAACATAAGTAAATGATATATACATAAATAAATAAATAAATAATGCAGACAATGATGCAATTAATGAAAAATATTAAAATATAATATTATAATATTAGAATAATAATAACGATAATATTTACAAGAAAAAAAGAAAATAATAAAAATAATGTATTAATAATATAATAAAAAAATAATATATTTGTAATAATAATAGAAAATAATAATATGTACATAAAAATATATATATGTATATATATACGTTAATAATGATGGAAAGAAAATAAAAAATATAATATGATAATAATATATATATATATGTATGTATATATATATATATATATATATATATAGTAAAAAACGTGATATAAAAAAACAAAACTAAATATAATATAATGATGTATAAAAATAATAGCAATAATAATAATAAAATATAATAGTTAATATAATATTAAAGTAATACAAAATAATTATAATGAAGTACAAAAACTAAATAGAATATAGTAATAATATAAAGTAGCAAATAATAAATATAATAATAATATTAAAAAACAATTCATACAGTAGTAAGCATAATAATGATGAAAATAATATTATATATGATATAATAATTATATTAATATTTAAAATAATTAATTTAATAATAAGAGAGTAAAAATAAACGAAAAAGGATTAAAATCGAATTAAAAAAGGAGTTCTGTGGCTAAATCCGAAATAAAAATAAAAGAAGGGACCCATTTGAAGTGCGCAGATGACATGGGGGACCAAAATGGGTAATAAACCCTTCCCTCCAAAACGCACAGCAGCGTTGGGGGCCCAATTGAAATCCAAGTGAAAATTCGGGGCAAAATTGAAAAATCAAAAGACTTGATTACAAAGTAATAAAAAGGGGGAAGGACCGCGCACATAAATTCCCCCTTTTCCAAAAACATGCGAATCCTGAGGCGGGTCAGGTCGGATCCGGGTTTCTCTCCCAAAACGACGTCGTTTTGGACATGTTTGGGAGAGATTGAAACGGCGCCGTTTTGGTTGGGTATTTAAACCCTAAAAATTTATTTTTTGCTTCATTTTTCACCTCCCTTCTTCAAAAAAACAAAACTTCTCAAAAAAAATTCTCCTCCCCCCTCCGAAATCCCATCGTCGGCCAATGGTGCGCCACCGTGAGCTCCGCCGCTGTCGGCCACCGTGCACGGCGGTCGGAGCTCAAAAAATCTCTTTTTTTTCGGTGATAATGAAAGGTATACTTTCCTTTCTCCTTTTTTTGTATAAACTATTATATAAACACAAAAAGGAAACGAAATAGGCTCGAAAATAGGATAAAAATATCACCTTTCTTGTTGTTTCTTTTTACTTTGGTTCCGTTTGTTTCTTCTTTTTTTGGTGTTGGTTGCAAATCTTTTAAGGGTGTTTTGATCTGTTTGTGGAGAAGTAAATAGATTTTTTTTTATATCTTGTCTCTAAAAATACAAACTTTGCTATTCGGCTTTTATAGCCTTTGTTACACGGTTTCTCTCCTAACTTTCTGTCATTTCTTCATTTATTTTCTTGCAGGTGGCGGTGCAAGTGGAGTCCGATGGTGGCGGAAACGAACGGTGGCCATGGCAAACCTTAGGTGCGGCACCGAACATAGGGTAAATCTAGGTTTGAAAAATCTTTTTTTTCTGATTTGATTTTGGGCTTTGGGCTTAGGTTTAGGTGTTAGTGGGTTTTAGATTTGGGTCTGTTGTAATTGTGCTGATTGGGTTAATGGGCTAATTGTTGTAATTGGGTTTGCATTGGGTTGTAAATGTGGGTTTTGGAAATGGGTATTGGGTCTGTTATTGGTTGGGTTTGGGAGGCCCGGGCAAATTGGGTTTGTACAGTATAAATATTATTTAAAATTAAATTCGTATGATAAATTATGTGATAAATTAATACACAATACAAACACGACATAAAATGTGATTCATTTTATAGATTGAATGAAATAATAAATTATATGTGCAAATTAAAAATAATATGAACTCATGAAAAATTAAATACAAAACAATATAGATTGTCTTTGGATTTCTCTTCATGCTTATCGTGCATGTCAAAAGCCGGAGTTTGTTAGGTGATTATTGAATCATTTGAAGATTTCTGATTTTTTTGCGTTGAAAAGGGTGGACTTTGTTGCTTATTTTTATAATTCTTGGAAGTGGTTTTAAATTGAATTTGCTTTGATGAAGAAGACTTTACGAAGTTCTTATGGTCCATCAAATTTCTCTTTGTTAATTATAATTTTTTAAGAGGATGGTGATTTTGTGAGATTGAAGCTTCATGGCAGATTAGATTTCCATTACTTGGGTTCTCCAATAATGATTCTAAGGTTTTCTATTGTTGCTGGCCTTATCTTCTTTAAAGGCATTTGTAGGGTTTGTGTATTTTGGTGACTATTTGTTACACTTTTTGGTTAGGTGTTTTCCTAGGTTTGCTTTTTGTGTTATGGATTGTTTTACTCTGACCACTTTGTTAGCTTCACCCTTATAAGGCTATAATGATAAAATTATTTTGGCTGAAAGGAAAAAAAAAAACATGAAAACCACTTGAGTATATGTCAACTCAACTGCCGAGGAATTCTTTGTTGCCTGAGTGTAATTTGGCTTACCATTTTGGTTCTTTTGTTCTTCTTATGGTGTTTTTCTGTTTCTTTTGAACTCTTTTTATGTTATTTTTCTTTTTTAATATAGCTTTCTTGGAATGATTGAAAATTTCCATCCAAATAAATTATTGATATTTATATTCTCAAGAAGAATGATCTTCTATAATGGACTAGATATTCCCCATGTAATCAACATAGCCTAAATATAAGTTTGAATAAATCATTGACCCCTAAATATGAAAATTGTTTCCACATAGATTTGGTGGGCAAGGAAGGATACTACCTTTAGCATCAAATTGCCAGTTTCATAGTTTTCAATATGTTCTTTAGTAAAAATAAGATGATAACTACAAATTGAATTATTTTTACAAGCCTTAAATTATTCTAAGTATCGAGCAAAGGATCCTACTCGAAACTATGGCAAAAACAATACTATAAAACAATCTTTATCTATCTACTTTTGGATAAATTAAAATTTAGCTACTTATAATCAAATAACAATGAAAGAAATTATTGGAAGGAAATTTTATTAAAAATAAAAGAAATAAACATCTTAAAACTTTAAAATTCTCTGACAATGGTTGACTCCCTCCCATCCCATGCCCTGGTAATATTTATATAGAATAATATATATTTTGGTTTCTAAACTTAGTAATTAGGTTCATTTTGGTATTTATGTTTTTTTTTTCATCTACTTTGGTTCTTTAACTTGACAGTTAAATCTATTTTGGTCTTTAAATTTGAATTCTATCAAGATTTGATAATGTGACTAGTGTTAATGGAATAGAACTTGATTGGACGGGCTAAGAAATGATCAATATAATGGTCTAAACAAAAAGTTGAACGAATTGACTTGAAACCTACTTGAAATTGATAAAAATTGAAAATCAAAACAAAGGTCAATAATTAAACAAGTTAAATCGATTTAATAATTTTTTATTTAAATATTTCAAGACTTTGAGGATTTTTAATTATTTATTTAATTATTGTTAGTCTGATAGTCAAATCAATCAAACTGATTGAATTCAGAATTGATGGTCTAACCTATTCAATGACCAATCCGATTATTAAAACACTGAATGCGGCACTATGAAATTGTATCACTTGATCACTTGAAAATTTTATATTTATTTTTATTTTCATTTTCAAGTGATGATGTTGCACAATATGTTACATCATCAAACTTTTATATTTGTTAAGCTCATGGATCCAAATGAACCTAATTATCAAATTCAAATACTAAAGCAGAAAAAAAATATAATACCAAAATAATTCTCATCACCAAATTTAGGGCCAAAAATTATATTAGCTCTATTTATATATATATATATATATATATATATATAAATAACTTAAAACTAAAATCTAATGAAATTAATAGAGGTTTGCTGCTCCTCTTAACACGAAAATTAAAAGAGGTTTGCTGCTCCTCTTAACACGAAAATTAAAAGTATCAATAAATAAATGGATTATTATTCCTCTGCGCGGTTTGCAGCCTAGGGTTTTTTCTCCGATTGTTTCATAGTGATAAGTAACATAGTTAGGGAAAGGAAATTAAAAGGCGCGATCATTCATAAGGAAGACATGGAAGATGAGATGGCGAAATTAAGGCTGGTTGATGAAGAAGATGATCCAGTCCATGATCGCGAGGAGGAAGACAAGATTGAGGAAGATTTTTTACTTTGCCTGGTTGGGAAGCCCTTACCAACATCGCAATACACTTTCCATCTTTATGAAACGTGCTTGCGGAAGTATGACACAGGATAGAAGGGATTACGATTACTGAGCTGGAAGATAAAAGAATACTATTCCGCTTCTATAACGAGCTTGACCTGAGGAAGGTTGTAGATGAAATGCCCTGGTTCTTTAATAGACATTTAATTATTTTTCTTAGATTAGACAAGAATGAAGACCTAGTTCAAGTTCTGCTATTCAACACCAAATTTTGGGTGCAAATACACAACTTACTATCAGGTTGCATGTCGAAAGGAATGGCAAGACAATTAGGGAATTTCATAGGCGAGTTTTTTATTATGATGCAACGATTGTATCAAGAGGAATTAGGAAATATATGAGGATAAAGGTGAAATTGGATGTACGAAACCCTCTTAGAAGGAAGAAACACATTGTTTATGGTCAAGATAAGACAACTTATGCATTCTTTCAATATGAAAAACTCTTTTTGTTTTTCTTTTTGTGTGGAAGATTAGGGCATAGGGAAAAACTTTTGTCCTTTACGACTTTCCCTAGGGGTACAAGAGGAGGAATATGGGTGGGATATCTCTTTACGAGCCCCGCTAAGAAGGGCAGAACCGACACCAAGTAGATGGTTGAGGGAGGAACAAAAGAACTGGTTAGAAGGGAGAAATCTATTGTGAATCGTGGGATTGGAAGATATGAGGAGGTAGTAAGAAGGTGGGCAGATGGGTAACTCTATAGTAAGAAGAGGAATTAGGGAGACAAATAAAGACAGGTTCTCTAAAACTTACGGCATAAGGGATGACAGAGAATTTAGAAGAGAGAAGGAGACAAATAACAAACTAGAAGAAATATCAATTGGTAATGTGGATGGTAAGAAGAGACAAAGAACCATTCAGGGATGTGACAATAGTAGTAGAAGCTTAATGGAGACAGATTCACATAATGATATATCGGCGGTCACTAAAAAGGTTGCCGACCGTTCGCAATGAAAACCCTAAGTTGGAATGCTCATGGTCTGGGGCAACTATGAATAGTAAAACATCTCAAAAAGAATTTGAGACAAGCACAACCCCAAATTTTGTTTTCCATAGAAACAAAAGGTAGTGATATGAGGATGGATCGAATACAAAGAAAGTGTGGTTTCATGAATCGTTTTGATGTAAGTGTAGAGAGGTCCAGAGGAGGCCTCTCTCTAGGGTGGAACGATGAGGTGATAGTTTCATTAAAAAATTATTCAAAATTTCACATGCATGTGGAGGTAAAAGAGGGAGGTGGAAATGCCAGTTGGAGATTCATAGGTTTCTATGGGTCCCCGGTTGGAAGTCAAAGACGTGATTCTTGGACCATAGTGAGATAGCTAAAGGAGGATAACTAATTGCCATTGTTAGTGGTGAGGGACTTTAATGAGGTAATGTTTTCCTTTGAGAAGAAAGGGGTCCCGCCAAGATAGAAGCGTCAGATGTCAGCTTTTAGAGAAGCTTTAGAAAATTGTGAACTATACGATTTGGGTTTTTCGGTTAAACCTAGCGCATATGCATTAGATGCTGCAGCAGAAGGTGAGACATTTGGGGTGGATGTTTCCAGGCTACTTTCCTTGCTCTCCATAATATTGTAATTGCAATGATTTAGCACAATCAGTATATATAATATTCTTGCTCAAAAATCACAGGTGCTGTAATAATGGTTTTTTTTTTCAAAATATCTATTTATTAGCTTAATTACGTCTTCCAGTGGTTAAATTACTGAAAAAAGAAACATTTTTAAAGATTAGTTTATTAGCATTTGGGTTTTGTGGAACATTTGGTGGATGTCACCACGTTCATGGGAGGCTCAACTAAGTAATTGAGTTTGGATCACTACAAATTTGATTATTTTATAACACTAGAATTACTACGTCTCAAATGATTGAGGCTTTAATTTTCTTTTTGATTTAAGTTCATCTTTAAGGAAATATTTTTGCTGAGAAAAAAAAAAGTTGATTTGGGTTCGGGTATTGTGTGCCTTGATGCAGTACTTTATTATCTTTTTTTTTCTAATGTAATTTTTAAAAAAAATATCTTTGATTGCTTAGAAAAATAATAATATTTAATAATTTCAAAAATATTAGAAATTTATTATTAATATAAAAATAAAGAAAAGCCAAAATCCCTAATTTTCTGATACATGATTTTGTACCTGCTAGGCAAGGATTAAAATAATTCATTATAATCTTTCATTTCTTCCCTATGTTCTCTACTCTTTATTCACTCACCTCACGTTCCCCAAAGGAAAAAAAAGGTTATGTGCCATAAAATTAGAACCAAACATTTATAATATTCATGTTGGTTAAAATTATTTAATTGGTATCATTTTTAACGGATGAGTGATTTATGTCGAAACCATTTTTTTAAAGGGGTTTCAGAAGACGGGGTTTCGATTTTTTTTAAAAATTGACAATGGGAGTCGCCACCAATCTTTTTAGGTGTGATTGGATCACCTTTAAAACATTTTGCTTTAAAATCATTAGTTTTGGTCTACGAAATCAGAAAAACGGGTTCGGGAATTGGTTACATATGAGGAAGGGTTAGCACCCTCGTAACGCCCAAAATTGGTACCAAATTGAATAACTTTCTGTCTTTAATGCTAAAATTTGAAAATATTTAAAATATGACCCCTTTTGAAATTAGAATAGTTTGAGTTTAAAACCGAGATTCCTTTGTTCAAAAGAAATACGAACGCCACATCCAGCATGATAGGACACGATATTCTAAAACTTTTGTGACTAAAATCATCTCGTAATTTATAAAATCATTTAGAAGGATATTTTAGGCATTTAGACAAACGGGAAATCGCAACCCAGCATGTTAGACCACTATTTCCCAAATTCCTAAATACGAAAAACATTGCCTTTGTTTTAAAACATTTTTATATTTATTTTATTTTAATATGATGCAATTAAAACAATATATTATAAGATAACAAAATTTAAACAATTATAACACATGCTTTAATATAACGTAAAAGATAACAATATAACATACATTTTCATGTAATAAACATAAGTAACAAAAATCTTCATACATGAACAATTCACAATAAATAAAATATATAATTATGCTTCATGCAAATATAAGTCAATCGATGACAGAAGAATCAACTAAAACTAAAACCAAAGCAAAATCAAGTCAAGATGAAAGGGTATGAAAATCAATTAACCAATTTTAAAAAAGATAAAAGAACTAGATGATATTAAAAAAAAACAGGTTTAAAACCATATAAAGATAAAAGGAAAAAAATACATATATATAATAATAATTTAATAACTTAATATGTAAAAATATTTAGTTTATAATTTTCAAAAGATGAAATAATATATAGCAAAAATATAAAAATAATATATAATATAATATATAATAAAACATCAAAAACAATATAGTAATAAAAATAATTTAAATGAATTTTAAATATTTAATAATTTCATATAAAAACATAATAATAATAATAATTTATACATTTTTGAAATATACGATAATAAAATAAAATAAAATAAAATATATAAAATAATATATAAAAATATAACATTAATACCGGTTTATAAAGATTTAAACTATACATAACAAAAAAAAAATAATGAAATAAATAGATAAAAATAATATAATATAGGACTAAAATAATAAAATAATATAATATTTATACAAATATAATAATATTTATAGTAGAATCATATGTGGAATATTTTAAAATAAATAAACTATAATAATTTTAAAAAAAATATAAAAGTATTAAAATTAAAAAGGATGAAATTATTGAAAAAATAAAAAAAATGAATTTTGGGCCTTCTAAAATGCGCGTTAAAAGCTGAGGGACTCATTGGGCAATTAGCCCTACTCCCTAAAACGACGTCGTTCCAGAAACAGGCTTTAAAACAGATTTAGGGACCAAATTAAATTTTAAAGAAAAATAGTGGGCAAAATTAAAAGACTAAACAAATTTAATTTTAAACCTTAAAAATACAGGAGGGTCAAATGAATAAATAACCCAATTTTACGGTAAAACACGCGGATCCTTCGGGTTAACACGCGGATCTTTTAGGGTTTGGGTCAGGCAACCGGGTTCTATATAAGTTAAAAAACAGAAAAAAAAATCATTTTTTTAGGCTTGGTTTAAAAAAAACTTCATAAAAGCTCTGAAGGTCCTCAGGGCTCCGACCATCGGTTGTCCTGGCCCCGGTCATCGGACTTCCGTACGCACCGTCACACGCGCCATCGTACACGGTGGTCGGAAGCTGAAAAGCTTCAAATCTCAGGTACTTTCTCTTCCTCTTCTTATTTATTAAAAAAAAACTAACTGTTTGATATGCATTCGAATAAAACAGTAAGGAAACAGAACCAAAACGAAAGAATAGACTAAAAAAATCACCTTTCAAAAGAAAACTGTCTGTATTTGCTTTTTCTCTTAATGTATCTGTGTGTTTTCAAAAAGAAGATCCCTTTTATGGGTTACAAACGATGGCTTTATAGCCAGTGTGCTATTACATATTCTGGAAAGAAATCTTTGATTTCTTTCCATTTATTGTCTACTGTATCTTTGACCGTGATCTGCTGGGATTCTCTTTATTTTCGTATCTGCCATTATCTTTGTTTCCTTTTCTGTTTTTCCTTGTGTCTGCTGCGTGCTTTTCATTTTGCAGGTGACCCCGAAGATCTTGATGGTCCAAGGCACGATCGGTAGTCGCGGTGCGTTGATCGGGCCACTACATTAGAACGGTCATGAGGCCGACCGAGTCACTGACTGGCCCTGTTTGGAGCCTGAACCATCGAGAGGCTCCCGGGGCACTGATGGGACTTGAGACAGTGCATTGATGGTGTGTCAGCTGGCCCCGCATTGATGGCCTCGATTCAGGGAATGGATAGACGCTCCCCGAGCCTTCTAGAAACTGTGGCGGCGCTGAGAAAAGAGCTAGGGTTAGAAACCCTAGCCGGTTACTTTTAAAATTTGGGCCTTTTGGGTCTGTTGTAAAGTAGGCTAGGGGTATACGGGTAGTGTTTTTGGGTTAAGGAAGTATTTGGGTAATCGGGTGTAACCAGGTTCACGGGCAGTGTATTAGGTCAGTCCTTTTAACTATTGGGTCTCAATGCTTAGGCTTTATAATCTGGACTGTTTAAATGGACTTCTAAATAAATATTTATTTATTTAATCCTCTTTCTTTTGTTTAAATTTAGCCCGGTCAAATTTGGGCTATTACAGCTTCCCCTCTTTGCTTATTGCTGTATAACGAGAATCGAGCAAAGATTTATAAAAAGACCAAATTTGACCGGTCTTATCATGGTCTTCAATCTGCTTCTTGCAAACTTATGATTGTCGTGTTGATATCTTCGATCTGCTCTTCGCCAAATATAGAGATGCCAAACTTCGATTTGCTCTCTGCCAATACAGAAATGCCAAATCATTTTAGATTTGCTTCAGCGTAAGCACGCGAAAGCCAAATCAGCTATGTCTTTGATTTGCTCCTTGTAAGTACAAAGATGCCAAACCATCTTGGATCTGCTTCAGTATAAACATCTGAATGCCAAATCTGCTATGTGTCTGCCTTCCACCGAATATGGAGACACTAAATTTCGATTTGCTCTCTGCCAATACAGGAATGCCAAATCATCTTAGATTTGCTTCAGTATGAACATGCGAAAGCTAAATCAGCTATATCTTTGATTTGCTCTCTGCCAATACAGGAATGCCAAACCATCTTGGATCTGCTTCAGTATGAACATTTGAATGCCAGATCTGCTATGTGTCTGCTCTCCACCGAATATGGAGATGCCAAACTTCAATTTGCTCTCTGCCAATACAGAAATGTCAAATCATCTTAGATTTGCTTCAGCGTGAATATGCGAAAGCCAAATCAGCTATGTCTTCAATTTGCTCCCTGCCAATACAAGAATGCCAAACCATCTTGGATCTGCTTCAGTATGAACATCTGAATTCCAGATCTGCTATGTGTCTGTCCTCCACGTAATATGGAGACGCCAAACTTCGATTTGCTCTCTGCCAATACAGAAATGCCAAATCATCTTAGATTTGCTTCAGCATGAACATGCGAAAGCCAAATCAGCTATGTCTTCGATTTGCTCCCTGCCAATACAGGAACGCCAAACCATCTTGGATCTGCTTCAGTATGAACATCTGAATGCCAGATCTGCTATGCTGCAGCCTGCTACCCTACTGCTTAGGGGGTTAAGGTGCACCGTTTTCGATAACCTGTAGATTGTGTACGTGATTATGCCCGATGATTAGGATGCTCTGATCGAAGTGAGTTGAATGCTCCTAATTAGACATGATGCAAAATGTTATGAATATGACCCTTATCCTAGACGTCACCACTCATTTTATCTTTTCCCAAAGTATCATTCTTGCTCAACCTGTAGGCCCACACCATTCTTTAAATGCCACGATCCATTGAGGATGGCTGTAAGATATTCTTTCCTTAGAATTGAATCTTTGGTTTTGTCCATTTATCCTTTTGGATTGGAAGAAGGAAAAAAAAATCCTCGAGTCCTTCCAACCCTTACTTATGTGAATTTCTCGAATAATTGTCCTGTTTTGTATTATTTAGAAATTCTAAAGCAATGCGCAAAACGTTATTTGTGAAAGTATTTTGTTCATCTATCACTATTTCAATGAAACATACTTAAAGAACAATGGAAGATGAATAAATCTTTAAGAATAATTGGTTTTGAATGAATTATCAAAAAGATACAAAGGAAATTAATCTAATAGCCTATCTTTGAGAAGAAAAAGAGTCTAAAGATAGCAAACAAGCCAAAAGTTAGATGCCCTAGATATCGCTGCTTGAGCGCTTGTACATCAACCTCATGAAGACATGTGTTTAGAAGATTCAAAGTACTTTGTCAATGCCCCAGTATGTAACGCACTTTTTTCTTCGCTGAGCAAGATTACCGGATATTTCAAAATTTGAGTTGCCCTTTTGGGTTTTCAACTCAAAACCCCTTTGGTCACAAGGCGCCTTTTGCGGGTTTTCACCTTGGCCTCTCCATTTTTTTCGAAACCTCAAGGCACCCTTTGCGGGTTTTCACCTTGGATTCTTTTCTCCTTTAGACAAAGTATTTTTTAACTGAGTCCGAGTTTACTAGATTGGGTAAACTTTTCCTATCCATCTCTGTTAAGATCAATGCACCACTAGAGAAAGCCTTCTTCACGACATACGGCCCCTCCCAATTTGGCATCTATTTACCCCTAAAGTCCTTTCGAATAGGAAGGATCTTTTTCAGTACAAGGTCTCCCTCGTGAAACTCTCTTGGTCGAACTTTCCTATCATAAGCTCGCATCATTCGCTTCTGATACATCTGACCATGTCAAATGGCTCTTAGCCTCTTTTCCTCAATCAAGTTTAATTGATCATATCGGGATTGAACCCATTCAGCTTCATCTAATTTTACCTCCGTCAAGATTTGAAGAGAAGGTATTTCTACTTCAATAGGTAACACTGCTTCCATCCCATAAACTAATGAGAGTGGGGTTGCCCCAGTAGAGGTTCTGACAGATGTTCGATAAGCCAGGAGTGCAAACGGTAATTACTCGTGCCAGTCTCTGTAAGTCTCAGTCATTTTCCCTACTATCTTCTTAATATTCTTATTGGCGGCCTCCACTGCCCCGTTCATTTTTGGGCGATAAGGAGAAGAATTGTGATGCTTGATCTTAAACTGGTCACAAACTTCTGCTATCGTTTTATTGTTCAAGTTTAATACATTGTCGGATATAATCCTCTCAGGCATTCCATACCGACAAATGATCTCCTTTTTTAAGAATCGACTCATAGCTGACTTAGTAACATTCGCATAAGAGGTAGCCTCTACCCATTTTGTAAAGTAGTCAATGACAACAAAGATAAACTGATGTCCATTTGAAGCTTTCGGTGATATTGGCCCAATGACATCCATGCCTCATATGGAAAAAGGCCATAGAGAAGTCATAACATGCAAAGATGAAGGTGGTACATGAATTTTGTCCCTACAAATCTGACACTTATGGCATTTCTTGGCATAATTGATACAGTCCTTTTCCATAGTGGCCCAATAGTAGCCAAACCTCATAATTTGCCTTGCCATTGTGAAACCATTTGCATGCGTCCCACATACGCCTTCATAAACTTCCTCCAAAATTAACTTATCTTCCACAGCATCGATACATCTCAAAAGTACTTGGTCTTTCCTTCTTTTGTATAGAATATCCCCGTCTAAGACGTAGTCACATGCTAATCTCCTCAAAGTTTGTTTATCATTTTCATTAGCTTGTTCAGAGTATTTACGATCTCTCACATGCCGTAATATATCCTGATACCACGAGTTATCGTCCTTTCCTCTTCTTCAATATCACAACACTGAGCTGGAGTTTCATAAACACTCATTTGGATTGGTCTCATTTCTTCCTCTTTATTCGTCTTAATCATTGAGGCTAAGGTGGCCAAAATATCTGCCATTTGATTCTCGTCTCGTGGAAGATAATGGAAGGTGATATCTTTAAATTCTTCAAGTAATCCCAAAACTATCTTCTGATAATTGAGTAATTTTGGGTCCCTTGTCTCCCATTCTCCCCTAAGTTGGTAAATTACCAATGCAGAATCTCCATACACTTCCAAGTTTTTTATTCCCTGTTCTATAGCTGCTCGAAGTCCCATGATGCATGCTTCATATTCGGCCATATTGTTTGTGCAATCAAAATCCAGCTTGCATGTGAACGGGTAATGATTGCCATTTGGGGATACCAAGACTGCCCCAATTCCACTTCCAACACATTAGAAGCCCCATCAAAATTTAGCTTCCAAGAAGAATCTTCGGTCGTTGCTATATACATTAACTCCTCATTCAGAAAATCAAAGTTCAACGGCTCATAATCTTCTAGAGTCCTACTAGCTAGAAAGTCTGCTATCGCACTTCCTTTTATAGCCTTCTAACTTATATAGACTATATCGAACTCTGAGAGTAGTATTTACCATCTCGCCATTCTCCCATTCGAAGCTGTCGACTCCATCATGTATTTTAATGGGTCTAGTTTTGAAATGAGCCAAGTGGTATGGTATAGCATATACTGTCTTAGCTTCCAGGTTGTCCAAATCAGTGTACAACACAACTTTTCAATTGGTGAGTATCTCATTTCGCAGTCGGTGAATTTCTTACTGTGGTAATAAATCGCCTTTTCCTTTCTTCCTGACTCGTCATGCTGACCCAACACACACCCCATAGAATTACTGAACACTGATAAGTACAGTATTAACGGTCTATCTGAGCTAGGTGGAGATAATACCGGAGCATTCAGCAAATACTGTTTGACCTTTTCAAAAGCCTTCTGGCATTCCTCATCCCAGGTACCTTGGTTGTGCTTTCTAAG
Source organism: Gossypium stocksii (assembly GCA_020496765.1). Taxonomy (NCBI): domain Eukaryota; kingdom Viridiplantae; phylum Streptophyta; class Magnoliopsida; order Malvales; family Malvaceae; genus Gossypium; species Gossypium stocksii. Next base: position 42,013,103 of record CM035628.1, on the reverse strand, counting down.
GAGGCGAAAGATTGGATCATATTTTTCGGTTAGTTGTGAGATGAACCGAGCGATGTAATTCAATCTTCCTAGGAATTCTCGAACCTCTTTTTGTGTTTGCGGGGGAGGCAACTCTCGTATAGCTTTGACTTTGTCTGAGTCAACTTCTATTCCTTTTTCGCTGACTACAAAGCCCAATAGTTTTCCTGATCTAACCCCAAAGATGCATTTTGCCGGGTTGAGCTTTAACTGAAATCTTCTCAACCTTATGAATAATCTCCTCAAGACTTCAATATGCTCTTTTTTCGTTCGAGACTTAGCGATCATATCATCAACATACACTTCGATATCCCTATGCATCATGTCATAGAACAAGTTCACCATAGCCCGCTGGTAAGTTGTCCCCGCATTCTTCAGTCCAAACGGCATTACTTTGTAGCAAAAGGTACCCCATAAGGTTATAAAGGTAGTTTTATCCATATCCCCCGGATGCATCTTTATTTGGTTATACCCCGAGAAACCATCCATAAAGGAAAACAATGAATATCCCGCCGTGTTGTCTACTAAAGTATCGATGTCGGGTAAAGGGAAGTTGTCTTTTGGGCTAGCTTTGTTCAAATCTCTGTAATCAACACACATACTTACCTTTCCATCTTTCTTAGGTACTGGCACAATATTTGCTACCCATTCAGAATACTTGACCTCTTGCAAGAATCCTGCATCAAATTGCTTCTTAACCTCATCCTTTATTTCAAAACAATGTCTGACCGCATTCTCCGCAACTTCTGTTGGACTGGTTTGCAATCCTGTCTTATTGGAAGACGATGTACTACAATGTCAGTACTCAACCCAGGCATATCCTGATATGACCATGCGAATATATCCTTGAATTCCCAAACAACTCAATCAGACTTTGCCTTGTGTCCTCGGTAATCTGTGTTCCAATTTTCAACTCCTTCCCATCCTCTAGGGCTATATTTTCTACTGCCTCTTTCTCATAGGGTATAATTTGTTTGTCCTCCTGTTTTATCATTCTTAACAAATCTGGAGACACATCACAATCTTGGTCATCTTCAAAATCCTGAGATTCCTTTAAACACATGTCTTGCTCACAAGAAAAATCTGGGTTGGTAATATCAGTGCTCATGTCATTGATATCTAGAGACCTGTAGGGTATAAAAAATGAATAAATCTAAGAATGATTGTTTATGTACCATGAATGAAAGAATAAAGATTGCAAAAGCTTAACGGAATATTGGTCGATAAAAGGGATAATACTCGTTCAAATTGATAATAACGTTATGTTTTATTGAAATAATAATAAATGATCATAAGCCTATTTCACAAACGAAATCTCATTATTCATAGGCTCTAGAATAACAGACATGTTTCGAGAATTACTCTGAAAAATTCTCAAAGACTACAGGAAGTTCCTCCGCAATCCAATTGTCCAAAGAGCTTCCCGGTTCGTAAGGGCGAATGCCCCCGAGGTTTCCTTGCTCCAATCCTTCATTATGTATAATATTGACTTGATGACCTTCTTCCACCAGCAATCCTCCCGACAAGAAAGTTTTGGATATTGGAGGGAATGTCATAGTTTCCCACTCCACTTCTCTTCCACTCAAACACGCCTTTCTTCTCTCTTGGCGTTTCTCAATTTCCTTCACCCTTTGCTTATGATCTGGTTTGAAGCCCAAACCAAAGCGGTCTTTCTCTTCAATCGCCTTTGGGACTTGAATCCCTCCTTGCAAATGTCTTCCTAATTCTCTTTTCGGTAGCGCTCCTTTCCCCATCATCATTTGCAAGGCCATCCTTGTGGCTTTGGACATTTTGGGCACTGGCATCTCCCTTCCTTCTGCAATGAAGGTTGCATTAATGATCTCTAAAGAGCGGAAAGAACACTCAACAGCTTCTTCATTCGCCTCAACATAAGGGGCCTTGCTAGTAACTGCTGCTATAATGTCCTCCTCGGCGTTAATAGTTATTAATCGCCCATCATTCACTAACTTTAATTTTTGGTGCAATGAAGAGGGCACTGCCCCAGCTGAATGTATCCATGGTCTCCCCAACAAAAAATTGTAGGATGGTTTAATATCCATCACCAAAAATTCTACCTCATATGTATTTGGCCCAATCTCCAAAGGGATGTCAATTCGTCCCAGAACCTTCCTTTCAGTTCCATCGAAGGCTCTCACCACATTGTGACATGTTTTCATGTGCGAACTGTCAATAGGCAATCTGTTAAGTGTGGATAATGGAAGGACGTTCAATGCTAATCCATTGTCAACAAGTATGCTCGGCAGTGTATATCCCTTGCACCGAGTAGTGATGTGCAAGGCCCTAGTTAACCCCCTGCCTCCTTGCGGGATTTCATCGTCATTGAAGTAAATGAAATTGTCCACACTGATGTTATTTACCAATCAGTCCAGCTTATTGACGGATATGTCATGGGTGACATATGTTTCATTGAGCACCTTTAACAACGCATCTCGATGCACCTCGGAACTTAGAAGTAAGGCCAATACTGATATGTGAGCTGGCTGTCTACGCAACTGCTTGACCACACTGTATTCACCATGCTTAAGGAACTTCAGAAATTCCTTAGCCTCCTCTTCTTTTACCAGCTCCTTGACAAGCGTTTCAACTTCCTTCATCTTCTCATCCTCGACCTCTTTTATTTTTGTGGGCTTCACTCTAATGCCCCCATATCATAGCGTTTCCCACTTCATGTATGGGAACTTTCATTTTGCACGCCTTTAGATGCATTGGCTATGCTCTCATCCTCGAGTACTGTCATACTATAGTCATAGCTCCATGGCACCCTTTTGTCATCCTTGTAAGAGAAAGGAGTAGGTTTATGAATGACAACTTTAGGCACCGTTTGTGCCCCTATTTCATTATTCCCCGGCATGGATATAATAATCCTCGGCCGGCTGGTTCTTTATCGTTCATTTTCTAGCGCGCATATTTGTTTTCCGCAAGAACTGCCTTCAAAAATCTGCAGTTCTTTGTTATCCATATAACCTTGCACCAAGGCCTTGAATTTTTCACAATCTTGGATCTCATGACCCACTTCTCCATGGAACTCATAATAGTTCCCCATTCTTTCTCTATCATTTTCAGAGGCCAACATACCTCTCTTCACCATCTCTTCCCATATTGTCTTCATAGGCATTCTCACCTCGGTAACATCTTCTTTGCTTTCTTCCTCCCTAACTTCACCAATGGCATTCACTCCTTGATTGCCATGATCTGGTAACAGATTTTCAGCATTAGGGGTACTGTCGAATTTCACAACCCCTATCTTGATAAGCTTCTCAACAACTTTCTTAAATCTGATGCAATTTTCAATCGAGTGCCTTGATATCCCCGCGTGGTATTCGCATTTAGCATTGGCATCATACCATTTGGGGTATGGTGGCTGTAGCGGTTTCAAGTGAAACAGAGTGATAGCATGTACATCATATAAACTTTGGAAAAGCTCACGATACGTCACAGGGATAGGTGTGAACTGCAGCTTATCTAAATTTTGCCTCGAGCCTGATTCTTGTCTTTAAGTACTTTGTTGCTCAACCGCGACTGTTTTAGGTTGACCAACCGTAATTGTCCTCGAGTTAAAGTTGTTAGTGGTATTCACCTTGTTATCCTTTCTTTTTGGGGCCGGTCTTTTAACCGTTTCCCCCTCAATTTTGCCCCCTCTTATGGCGTTCTCAATCATCTCTCTTGCCATAACTATATCCGTAAAACTCTTCGTGGTGCTTCCAATCATGTGAGTAATGAACGGAGCCTTCAGTGTATTGATAAACAACATGGTGGTCTCCTTTTCCAACAATGGTGGCTGAACTTGCATTGCTACCTCCCTCCATATTTGTGCGTACTGCCTAAAGTTCTCATTAGGCTTTTTTTTCCATATTTTGCAACGTGATTCTATCCGGCGTCATGTCGGTCACATGGTTGTACTGTTGTATAAAGGCTTGTGCTAAATCTCTCCACGAACTAATTTTGGCCCGGCTTAACTAATTATACCACTTGGCGCCGCTCTTACTAAACTGTCTTGAAAATAATGTATCAACAGCTGATCATTATTCACATGACCAGTCATTCTCCTACATAACATCGTGATGTGTGCCTCTGGGCAAGTAGTCCCATTGTATTTTTCAAACTCTGGCATCTTAAATTTGTGAGGAAGTACCAAGTCTGGGACCAAGCTTAAGTCTTTGGCATCAATCTCGTAGTGATTGCCAGCGCCTTCCAAAACCCTAAACTTTTCCTCCAACCACTTGCAGCGATCCTCCAACTGTTTTGAGGATTTAGTTGCCATTCTTTCCTTCTCCATCATATCTAAGTCAGGGATGTTATCTCCTAAATTGAATCCTGAACCAGACGGGAAATTCATAGGAATCCCAGCATCAATTGGCCCTTGCTGAGGCCTTACAGTAACAGACGGCCTCCTAGGTGGTGCCTCAGTTTACATTGGCCCATGAGGTAGAGTAAAACCCGAAGGATGATCCTTGCCTTCATCACCAGTAATAGCCATGGGAGCCTTTCCCTTATCAGTGGCCCTTAACAGTTGAGCTATTTCCGCCATCATATTCCTTTGAGCCTCCATCATTTGCTCCCTCATATCATTTTGCATCTTGGCCAATTGCTCTTGCAACTGGTCCTGCATTTCCTTCTAAAGCTGCTCAAATCTTTGATCCATATTCTTTGTTTTGGTGCGAGTACCATAAGGATGTGTGATTTCCAGATTTCCTTTTTTTCTACTTTCTGTAGTAATTTTAACTAATTGGGGTCTTTCTATAACTTTGAATGCATATGATGCAATGAGATGCAAATGCATGAATGCAAAAGGACATCGATTCTGATTCAAATTCTTTTTAGAAAACGTTATTTAAGGAACAAAAGTCTTTTCATAAAACGGATTACAAATACGCTTTTGCCCGTAGGCCAAAAGTCTTAACCCTATCTAACAACAATGCTAATTCTCGTCCTCTATCCGACACTGACTCATACATTACACTCAACATACTAGCCCGTACAGCCAAGTCTTGCAGGTGTTCAGCAACTTTTCAAATCTGGGCTATGGCTTCTCCCATGACATAATCTCTATCTCTGACTTGTCCTTGAGACTGATGGAGCTTTTCCTTCCAATGTTCTTCTCGTACCTCAAGCTGCTCAATTCAGAGTTTATTACTATGCAAAGCTGATTCTAATCTCTCAACCTTGTTCCTTAATTCCTTTAACTCGACCATAGAACTACTATTCCGTTGAAGATGAAGAGATCGTCCCAATTCAGTCACCTTGGTTTTTAGCCATTGGTTTTCCTCCCCTAAGGCTTGATTCTGTGCCTGCATTTCTTGGAACTTCTTCTCCCAAAATTCGGCTTTGGCCTTTTCATCTTGGATCTCTTGTTGCCACTGCTCTGCAGACTTTCCCAATCCGGCCTTTTTTAACGATGACTGTGCCTTCTTGTAATGCATCTTTAAATCATCTCGATCCTCCTCTATTTTCCTCTTTTCCTTTCTCACTTTCTCAGTCTCTATCTTTTAGACATCGACGTCTAAGTTCAAATGCATCTTCTCCTCCTCGAGCTTCTCGATCTTCTTCTCAAGCTCCAAATTCTTTCTCTCAAACTATTGCTTCATAAGTTCCAACTCCGATGGAATCACTCGCAGGCTTTCCTCCAACAATCTAGCAGCCCCTAAAATTGGCCTAGGGATGTTATCATTAACTCTCCGGTTAAACCATCTTTCATACTCAAGGGTTGACATCGAACCTTCAGCAAAAATCTTCATACAACAAGGCTTCTTCCAAGCCTCAGAGATATCTCGCATCCTTTTCTTATAGTGATCTCCCTTGTAGGAGAAATCATTCTGAGCTAAACCTTGCGTAACCGGTATGAATTGCCTTACTCGGTATTGTCTTAAAACAAGCAATGGCGTATATTCAACAACTCCCCAAATCCCAGGAAGAGGTACCTAATCAAAGCTGCAGCAACGATAAAGGATTTCACTAGGAGTCATCCAAGGTGCCTTCCACATAATATCCTCCTCATGAAGATTCTGAAGAATGTCAATCCACCTTTCCTTTGAAATGTCGTCTCTCCTAGACATAACGGCTGCTTCCTTTAAAGGAGAATAACCCTCTAAGAATACTCGACAAGGAGGTTTATCGAGCTTCCAGAAATGGCTGTGGAACCAAACTAGTAACAACTGCGCACATCCAATGAATCGACCCTCACCAGCTCTTCGGTATGCGCTCAAAGATCTAAAAGTTTCCACTAAGATGGCTGGTATTGGTGTATTTTGTTTACCAACGCGATCAAACAAATCTGCGACTGCCTCATCTATATGCCCCAACGCCTTTGGGAAAATCACCAAGCCGTAAATACTTAAAGCAAAGACATCAACTTTTTTCTTCATGTCTGGATGTGTCAATATCAAATCTCTCAAAACGGCCTATGGAACACACTTACTATCACCCTTTTGCTGCACACGAGCTACAACTCACTGCTCACTCATCCTAGTGATCATCACCAACTTCTTCGCAAAATTTGGGAGGCTAGCAGGCCTAACATAAGCCTTATGATCTTGAATCCTCAGACAATGTAATAAAGTCGTAGTACTCCTCCAAAGTAGGTACAAGATCAACATCACCAAACGTAAAGCAACTATAAGCAGGGTTCCAGAACTGTACCATAGCGCGAAATAAATGTCTATCTACTTCGATGTCTAACAAGTAAGGAAGATCTCCATAAGTCTGGAAGAAAAGCTACCTAGCCTCCTCATCTAACTGGGCCCAAACGCCACTCAACTCCTGAAAGTCAAAGTGCATCGAACTAACACGAGTAAAGTCCCATAGCTCCGATGTGTACCCTTCGGTGACGCTATCCCCTTTCTCTAACTGAGTTCTCTCTGACCACGCACAAACGAAAGAGTTGTCCTCCACTTTATTAAGATATACGTTCCTCATTATAAAACTTCCTAACTTAGAAATTGAACCTTGAATCGACACCTTTTAAGGATGAATGACATGCAATGATGACAAAATAAAAAGATAGGTCAGTATCATATAAGAAAACGTAATAAACAAGTACATATAAAGGTAGGTACTAAGGATCACCACCATACTACCTAAGGTAGGCACTTAAAGCTCATTATATGAGGTTCGGTTCTAAAGTAAAGGGTACCCAAACCAGCAGATTCCTCAATCCTCACCCATTATAGGTTCATATGGACCAAGTTCAATTTAGGGGGATTCATTTCCCTACGACCATACGGAGATGAAAATCTCACGAAGTCTATAGGTACCGATGTTTCCTGGAAGCAATCCACTAACTCATACGAAGGTGAAAACCTCACGAAAACTTAGTTTCTTACTCCCACTTAAAGGTGTGACCAACGGTCATGCAAATGCAATATGTGCAGATAAAATAACAAACATATGCAACAAACACATGAAAAGGGATCCTTATTTTTACATCTTTTCAAATTTTAGCATTAAGACAGAAAGTAATCAATTTTTGGCTTGACTCTCTTATTGGTCCCCAGTGGAGTCGCCAAGCTATCGAAACCATTTTTTTAAAGGGGTTTTAGAATACGGGGTTTTGACTTTTTTTTAAAAATTGACAACGGGAGTCGCCACCAATCTTTTTAGGTGTGATTGGATCACCTTTAAAAATTTTGCTTTAAAATCATTAGTTTTGGTCTACGAAATCAGAAAAATGGGTTCGGGGATCGGTTACGTACGAGGAAGGGTTAGCACCCTCGTAATGCCCAAAATTGGTACCAAATTGAACAACTTTTTGTCTTTAATGCTAAAATTTGAAAATATTTAAAATATGACCCCTTTTGAAATTAGAATAGTTTGAGTTTAAAACCGAGATTCCTTTGTTCAAAAGAAATACGAATGCCACATCCAGCATGATAGGACACGATATTCTAAAACTTTTGTGACTAAAATCATCTCGTAATTTATAAAATCATTTAGAAGGATATTTTAGGCATTTAGACAAACGGGAAATCGCAACCCAGCATGTTAGGGCACTATTTCCCAAATTCCTAAATACGAAAAACATTGCCTTTGTTTTAAAACATTTTTATATTTATTTTATTTTAATATGATGCAATTATAACAATATATTATAAGATAACAAAATTTAAACAATTATAACACATGCTTTAATATAACGTAAAAGATAACAATATAACACACATTTTCATGTAATAAACATAAGTAACAAAAATCTTCATATATGAACAATTCACAACAAATAAAATATATAATTATGCTTCATGCAAATATAAGTCAATCGATGATAGAAGAATCAACTAAAACTAAAACCAAAGCAAAATCAAGTCAAGATGGAAGGGTATGAAAATCAATTAACCAATTTTAAAAAAGATAAAAGAACTAGATGGTATTAAAAAAAAAAAGGTTTAAAACCATATAAAGATAAAAGGAAAAAAATACATATATATAATAATAATAATTTAATAACTTAATATGTAAAAATGTTTAGTTTATAATTTTCAAAAGATGAAATAATATATAGCAAAAATATAAAAATAATATATAATATAATATATAATAAAACATCAAAAACAATATAGTAATAAAAATAATTTAAATGAATTTTAAATATTTAATAATTTCATATAAAAACATAATAATAATAATAATTTATACATTTTTGAAATATACGATAATAAAATATAATATAATATAATATATAAAAATATAACATTAATACCGGTTTATAAAGATTTAAACTATACATAACAAAAAAAAAATATAATGAAATAAATAGATAAAAAATAATATAATATAGGACTAAAATAATAAAATAATATAATATTTATACAAATATAATAATATTTATAGTAGAATCATATGTGGAATATTTTAAAATAAATAAACTATAATAATTTAAAAAAATATATATAAAAGTATTAAAATTAAAAAGGATGAAATTATTGAAAAAATAAAAAAAATGAATTTTGGGCCTTCTGAAATGCGCGTTAAAAGCTGAGGGACTCACTGGGCAATTAGCCCTACTCCCTAAAACGACGTCGTTCCAGAAACAGGCTTTAAAACAGATTTAGGGACCAAATTAAATTTTAAAGAAAAATAGTGGGCAAAATTAAAAGACTAAACAAATTTAATTTTAAACCTTAAAAATACAGGAGGGTCAAATGAATAAATAACCCAATTTTACGATAAAACACGCGGATCCTTCGGGTTAACACGCAGATCTTTTAGGGTTCGGGTCAGTCAACCGGGTTCTATATAAGTTAAAAAACAGAGAAAAAATCATTTTTTTAGGCTTGGTTTAAAAAAAACCTTCGAAAAAGCTCTGAAGGTCCTCAGGGCTCCGACCATCGGTCGTCCTGGCCTCGGTCATCGGACTTCCGTACGCGCCGTCACACGCGCCAACGTACACGGTGGTCGGAAGCTGAAAAGCTTCAAATCTCAGGTACTTTCTCTTCCTCTTCTTATTTATTAAAAAAAAACTAACTGTTTGATATGCATTCGAATAAAACAGTAAGGAAACAGAACCAAAACGAAAGAATAGACGAAAAAAAAATCACCTTTCAAAAGAAAACTGTCTGTATGTGCTTTTTCTCTTAATGTATTGTGTGTTTTCAAAAAGAAGATCCCTCTTATGGGTTACAAACGATGGCTTTATAGCCAGTGTGCTATTACATATTCTGGAAAGAAATCTTTGATTTCTTTCCATTTATTGTCTACTGTATCTTTGACCGTGATCTGCTGGGATTCTCTTTGCTTTGGTTTCCTTTTTCTTGCTTTATTTTTGTATTTGCTATTATCTTTGTTTCCTTTTCTGTTTTTCCTTGTGTTTGCTGCTTGCTTTTCATTTTGCAGGTGACCCCGAAGATCTTGGTAGTCCAAGGCACGATTGGTAGTCGTGGTGCGTTGATCGGGCCACTACATTGGAACGGTCATGAGGCCGACTGAGTCACTGACTGGCCCTGTTCGGAGGCTGAACCATCGAGAGGCTCCCGGGGCACTGATGGGATTTGAGACAGTGCATTGATAGCGTGTCAGCTGGCGCCGCATTGATGGCCTCGATCCGGGGAATGGACAGACGCTCCCCGAGCCTTCTAGAAACTATGGCGGCGCTGAGAAAAGAGCTAGGGTTAGAAACCCTAGCTGGTTACTTTTAAAATTTGGGCCTTTTGGGTCTGTTGTAAAGTAGGCTAGGGGTATACGGGTAGTGTTTTTGGGCTAAGGTAGTATTTGGGTAATCGGGTGTAACCAGGTTCACGGGCAATGTATTAGGTCAGTCCTTTTAACTATTGGGTCTCAATGCTTGGGCTTTGTAATCTGGACTGTTTAAATGGACTTCTAAATAAATATTTATTTATTTAATCCTCTTTCTTTTACTTAAATTTAGCCCGGTCAAATTTGGGCTATTATAATTTAAATATAAAATTATAAAAATATTTGTTAAATTATAACCAATAGTATTATGATGCACTTCTATATTTTCCTACTTTTTATAAATATGTTTTCTAAAATAAATGTAATATATATTTATATAGTTATTCGGTCTCTCGAAGAAAGTTCATAAGAATATTACAAAGAATAACAACCATGAATACACATATATGTAAAATTGTCCATGACTCAACCATTCATCAAATTTCAAATATTTTCTATTCATAGATGATAAATATTATTAAAATTTATTGTTATATATTATATATTTTTTGGGTTAAATTCAACAAAAATACTGTTATTAATTATTAAATAATAATTGACTAAATTAACTCAACTTATTAAAAGGTTTAACTCAAACATGACTAGAGTGAATTGGGTTTACTAGATTAAATGAATAGTCTAACCTTCGAATTGGTTTATGTTATGACCCAATTTTGCCCCATGCACAAATTAAACCTGGGGCCCATCAAAATAACCCAACAAACTAACCCCAAACCCTAAATTTCAACCCGAATACATTACCCAAAACCCTAATTAGCCCCATCCCTAATCGAATCAGCTCCTGAGTTGCCGCCCCACTTGCTCTGCCCCTCTGACAGTAGCTGCAGTACCGCCACAAGTCCCATCCGCTGTCATTCCACCGCCATTGACCTGCAAAAGGAGGACAGAATAATCAAGTAGCAAAACAATTTGTAAAAGGCTATAAAAGCCAATTCAAACAACAATGTAAAGGGGGATTCCAAAAACAGATAGAAACAGAGAGCTATCGGCCATTCTCTTTTACAAAAATACAAACAACATTTTCAAAGTACACTAAACAGCAAGATTACCACTCCAAACGAGAATACCAAAAACACAAAAAAAATCAAAGAATCAGAAAGCAGAAATCCAGGCCCGTAACTAAGGTGATTTATTTTGTTTCGAATCGGTTTCTTTTTTACCTATAAGCATATACAAAGTATACATATAATAAAAGGCAAAAAAATAATAATAAAAAATCAGATTTTTTACCTTTTTCGGCCACCGTGTACGGTGGCCGGCACGACGGGGCACGGCTGTCCGATGACCGGCTGGTGACCGGCCCCGGGGCCGGAGCCTTCTCTCCTCCCTCTTCTCTCCCTTCCTCTCTCCTTCCCTTCTCCTTTTTTTTTTCTTTTTTTTCCTTCCTCCGTGCAAATGAGCCAAAATAAAAAAATTTGGCCTTTTATACTTTTGAACTCGGGTCGGGTCGACCCGATCCGACCCACCCCAGGTCCGCGTGTTGTGACGTCACGTGGGAATTTTGCCACCTTGGTCCTTCCGCTTTTTATGTAATCTGCAATCAGGTCTTATCCCCTTTGCAATTTGGCCCTAGAAGTTTTCCCGTGTTCCAATTTGATCCCCTAGCTGCTGTGCGTTTTAAGATAGCGGGAACAATTACGTTTTTGGTCCTCTGGGGTTTTAAGCGTGTTCTAATCGGTCCTTTTACTTGTTTTAATTTTAAAATTTAGCCCGAAACCCTGGTTGTCAATTCAATTTCATCCTTTTACCATTTCATTTAAATTCTATTTCCTTTTATTATTATTATTATTATTATTATTATTATATTTACGTACATACGTACAGTATTTTATATAGTATTATTTGTATTTGCTTTATTTTTAAATATTATCATTAGGTTTTATTAGCTTTGATGTTTTTATTAATACTATTATTGTTTCTATTTACTATTATTATATTTATTTCTAACATTGGTATTATTATTACTTTTATCATTATTATTTATTATTATTATTATATTATATTTAGTATTATTCTCGATATTGTATCTTTATTATTACTTACTTTTATTTTTAACATTATCGTTACTATTTACGTGTATTTCTTTAAATATCATCTTATGTATATTTTGATATTGTATTCTATATATTTCGCATATGTTTTTAATATTTTCTTATTTATTTTTATATCTTATCATGTATATATCTTCTAATATTAATATATTATATGTAAGTATTAGTATAGTAATGTTTGTTTTCGATATTTTAATATATATTATGTATTCATGTTTTAATGCTATATTCGTATACATATATCATAAGTTCTAATAACATATTGTATTTACGACTTTCATTATTTTTAATATTATTATTATTATCATTAGCTACCTACACATATACATCTTATTTCGCTATTTTTTTGTATATATTATTTTATGTGTTTATTCTTAATATTATTATACATATATATATATATCCTTGTATTACATTTTCAATGTTATATTTTTACATACGTGTATTATTTCTTTTCTATATATTATGTATATTTGTACATACCGCTATTGTTAGTTATTTTTGTATTACTTTTTTATAATACTTATTATATGTAAATATGTTTTATGTAATCCTATTATACTATTACATATATTTCTTAAACCTAGTATTGTATGTTTTATGTACGTTTATTATTATTTTTGTATTTGTGTTATTATTATTATCATAAATACCATATTATGTATATGTGTTTAAATATTATTATAAATATTCCACAAGTCTAGTATCCTATGTTTTATATTCATTTATCACCTCGTGTTTACATTATTGTTATTGTCACGTTAAATACCATATGCATTATTATAACTATGATTATCATGCATGCATCATTAATGTTTATGTGTTGTTTGTTTCGTATATTTTACCTTTTATCATTATCTGCTTCGAATTTTAGCACATTAGTTCACATTTTTATTTTCTTCGTCAATATTGTTTGTCTATAATCTTTTCATGTTTTAAAAAATAAGGCAATGTGCCGATTTTAACATCATGCCGGTGATTTCATCGCTATGTTGGGTGAATCACGAATGGCTCGTGTTAAAAGTGGGATATCCTTTTCAAAGAACAAACCTTAAACGCTCGTATCTTGATCGGATCACAACTAAATTTTAAATTGAACTCGTGTTTTTGAAAATTAAGACAACGCATGTTTGAAAGATACCAATTTTGGGCGTTGCGGGGGTGCTAATACCTTCCCCGCACGTAACTAACTCCCGAACCCTACTTTTCTCTGAATTATAACGTAGACCTAAACTCGGCCTTCCTCTTTTATATAAAAAACGAATTTTCTGCTAGAAAGAGGTTTTTATTAGGTGCCCGATCACACCTAAGAAAAAGAATCGATGGCGACTCCTTTACTTTAATAAAAATCAAAATTCGTTTTCAAGATTTTAAATCGCCACAATTAGCGATCGAGCTAAAATTTTTCGTCGCTACAGCTGGCGACTCCGCTGGGGACCAGCTTTCGAGAGTCGAATCAAATCAAAAGCGTTGTTGAAATTTTCGAAATGCCTTTTTCAAATTAATTTTTAGTCGTGATCCTCAAAATTTTGCAAAAGTCATGTACTTGCATCTCATTCTAAATATTTTCTAACTTCTTGTCTACTTGTTTTGAAGCTCTAAATTTCTAAGCTTCGGTTCTCTAAGTCTAGTTTTTAAAATAAAACGAAAGGTTTGTGAGTTTCTCCCCACACACCGTTCACGTGCATTGTTGCATAACATAAGCTCTATACCCGGGCTCCGTCCCTTTTAAGTGAAAGTAAACGCTACGCCTTCGTGAGTTAACTCGTCCCTCCGCACAAGCTAGTGAATACTTTCGGGTTACATATGACTTATGCCTTCGTGAGATAACTCGTCCCTCCGCATAGGCATAAGTAAATGTAATCCCTCGAATTGATCTCGTAAGCCTGTGATGGGCCATGACCGAGGTTCTGTACTAATCTTAGTAGATGACAGTACAGATAATTCGAGTACCTTTTTAGAAACCAAAATCGCATATAGTAAACCATACGAGCCACCTAACTAGAGCCGTGCCGAACCTCCGTCTGTTAATAGTCACCAAAATAAATACACGGGAGAAACGCCTCTTACCCTTTTTCACACTTTCACCTTTCACGCAAGTGGATCGGGTTTGTTTAATAAATTGGATCAAGTAGCTTGATTTGTTAGATTTTTCGCAATTTTCCTCTGTTCATATTTGTCTTACTGACCAAAGATTGTTTGTTTGTATTCCTGTCTTTCATCATGCATCGGAGGCATCTTGTTAAGAAAGGTGTTGATTAGAGGTTGGTTGCCAAAAACGGGTTTCTGATGGAGGAGTCAATTACCCAAGTGACCGAAACATTGCGTAATAGACTCTTTTGATTAAAGAAATGCCAAAATAGGGGCTATCTTGAAACCAACACCAAATTCTTGCATAAGCATTCATGACTAACATTCATATGGCATTTATACATTCATTCATTGCATATCATGAACGGTTGCTAAGGTCAAAATCACACGATTCGCAGTTACGACAATATAAAAGCTGGAACTACATCATTCGTATAGAACGCATAGGCAAGTTAAAACAATGGAGGCTGCATTTAATGAAAGAATCGAAAGAATGGAAAAAATTCAAAAAGAACTACAAGAGCAACTAGCCAAATCACAGCAAGAGACGAGGGATTTGATGGTGAGATCGCGGGAGAGTCACTGGAACAAAAAGACCAAATGGCTAAGATGATGGAGATGATGTCGGCCTTGGTAAAAGGAAAAGGGCCCATGCATAATCCTGAGGTTGTTAACCTCGATCAAGATTCACTTTACCCACCGGGGTTCACTCCGCCTCATATGACACAAAGAGTATACGTTCAAGGAGAATCTGCTGGCTTGGAACAGCAACCTGTGCCAGCTACTCACCCAGGACAGGGAATATCCGTGTCCGCTCCCGCTAATCCACCTGTCCCTGATCTAGATGACCCGGTGGAAATCGCCAGGTTGAGGGCAGACGATCACGAAGCTCAGGAGAAGTATAGGAGCTTAGAGGAAAGACTTAAAGTGATAGAAGGCACTGAAGTCTTCTTCGCACTAAGTGCTAAGGAGCTTAGTTTAGTACCTGATCTAGTCCTGCCGCCAAAATTTAAAGCACCGGATTTTGAGAAGTATGATGGGACAAGATGTCCGAAGGCACACTTGGTCATGTTTTGCCGGAAAATGACCGGCTATGTACATGAAGATAAATTACTCATACATTGTTTCCAAGATAGCCTTGTTGGATCAGCTCTTCGCTGGTACAATCAGCTTAGCAGAGAAAAGATCCGAACATGGAAAGACTTGGCGTCGGCATTTTACGAACAGTATAAGCACGTGTCTGACATGGTACCCGATCATATGACACTGTAGACGATGGAGAAAAAACCGTCGGAAACTTTTAGACAATACGCGCAGAGATGGAGGGACGTCTCGGCCCAAGTGGAACCCCTATTGAAAAAAACTGAGATCACCGTCCTTTTCATTAACACATTGAAAGCGCCATTTTATGACAAATTAGTGGGGAGTGCCATAAAAGACTTTGCAGATATTGTCGTATCCAGTGAGCTTATCGAGAATGCCATCAGGAACGGTAGAATGGAAGGGCAGGATAGTATGAGAAGGGTAGCACCTATGAAGAAGAAAGAGCCAGAAGCCTACATGGTAGGGACTAGAAGCCGTCACACTCCCAATTTGTACCCAAATCAGCTCCGACCTCAATATCACTCATCCCCAAATGTCTACTTTCCTCCCCAAAATCCTCACTACCAAACACCACCTCCATACCCTTCTTACCCCGTTTACGCTGCACTCCCACAAAACACAATACCCACTCAGAACCAACCTAGGAACGAACCAAGACCGGCGAGGCTTAATCTTGAGAGACCGCATTTTACTCCTATCCCTGTGTCATATGGGGAATTATACCCGAAACTCTTGGAGAAGCAGCTGATATCTCCATACTATATGGCACCCTTGAAGCCTCCGTACCCGAAATGGTACGACCTGAATGCTAGCTGCGTATACCACGCCGAGAACCAGGGGCACTCTACAGAGAATTGTATTGCCTTTAAAAAGCAGGTCCAAGGACTCATTGATACGGGCATTCTGCGATTTGATAATGCTAGCAATGCGACCGAGAATCCATTCCCTGACCATGCTGAAGGGAATGTGAACGCAGTGACGGAGGAATGAAACTTTTCCAAGCATTTGGCCTTACATACTTGGGAGTATTTTGAACAGCGGGACTGTGGAGGAGACCTATAGTTTGGAACTTACTTAAAGTAATGCTTGGAACATGCTTATTGTCTTAGGCCAAGGGGCAATAAGGGCCCTTTTATGAAATAGGCATCTGTCCAGAATCTTTATTTCAATGAAATGCATCTTTTGAACAAATATTCCTTCTATTCTGTTTATGTGTAGGTTCCTTTGTTCTTGGACTTTCATTCATTTATCCTTTCATATTGACATCATACCATGTAAATAATCTTCTTAGAATCATTTATCTTTCAAAACTCGTCTTTGTACATACAATAAGTGCCCAGATATCAATGTCACGAGCAACACTATTACTAACTCCCTTTTTAGTAAGATATGTGTTCAGAGGGATCTCAAGACTTTGAAGATGACAGAGATTGTACTTAGCTTCCGATTTGTTAAGGATAGTAGAACGAGATGAAAAGACACATCCTAGCTTACAAGGGGTTAGTCGACATTGAGAGCTTGCGAAAGAGATCAGAACCAAGCTCGCCGCAGAAATAAGGCAAGACGTATATGCCTCCTTTGTTTCTTCATGGACTCTCTATATGAGGCATGATTGTTATAAGGGCAAGGTCGCCGACATCAGATCGTTATTAAGGGGGTAAGGTCACTTCATATGCAAAAGTTACAAGGTACACAGTCATCAAATTCAAATTCAAAGACAAATCCAAATTCAGATCTAAATCCAAGTTCAAATTTGAAATCCAAATTCAAATCTGAATTTAAAAATGGCAATTCACAGTCTATTCAAAGATCAGACACAACATCAGTGCAACAAAGGCAACCCAAAGCCATCCAAAAGGATTTTGAAAGATGACTGAGACTTGTAATGGTTGGTGTGGAAAAGTTACCATTTATCCTCTGTACTTGCCAAACGTCGGCCAGAACCTTTGCTGGGGCAACACATTTCTCACTGGCTTTGCCCATTGAAGTTGAGATGCTGTCTTCCGAGTTTTATCAGAGCTGAATCTTGATGAAGCGGAATCAATTCAATCCCGATATGATCAATCAAATTGAAGGAGAAAAGTTAATAGCAATCTCTCACGATCAGATAATGCAAGTTTACCACGAAAAGGCTCACCTAAGAGAATTTCATTATGAGAGTTGATATTGAAGATGATCCTTCAAAAGGAGCTTTAGAGGAAAAAGGGCGCCTTGAGACCAAAAATCAAAAAATCAAAAAAGAAAATCAATCAGAAAAGAAAAAAGGAAAATGAGAGGCCAAGGCGAAAACCCGCAAAGGGCGCTTTGAGACCAAAGGGGATTTGAGTTGAAAACCCGAAATGGGCGGCTCAAGTTTTGATCAAAATTAAGGCATATGGTAGTTTTGCCATGCTTGAATTGACAATGAAGAAGTATGCTATGTCTTGGGGCATCGACAAAGTACTCCGGATCCCTTAAACACATATTGAGTTCAAAATGGTCCTCAAGAAGTTTGAACAGAGAAGCTCAGGCTGCGATATCTGGGGCATCTAGTTTCCATCCTACCCATTTTGAATCTGTTTCTTTTGTTTATCTTATTCGTTTCAAAAAAAATAATAACAAAAAAGTGTCATTCTTGATCCCTGTTCGTTTTGAGTTATGCTTCCAATCAATTTCCTTTTGTCCATTAGGTATGATCTTTTTCAAGCATATCATATTGAAATAACGATTAGTGTACTAATAATACTGTCATAAAAGGAGTTTCGCGTATTACTCTGAAAAGCTTCCGAATAATACGGGAACCTAAAACAAGACTGTTTTTTAAGAGCTCACAAAGTGTAAAAATTGGAAAAATTTGAGCTTAAATTGAGTTTATCTCTTCGGATTTTTTGTCAAAGAGGTTAGTTGAACAAAAACAAGATATTGCGTTGGTGATAATCTCGATGAAAACAAGCAATGTCAACCTAAACATAAAAGAAAATCATTCTCGGGAAAATGATACTCTGCACCCATAAACATCTGATCGGGTCACCCGAAGAGGGGTCAATTGATGGAACAAGTTACAGACCCTATACTTTTGAGTTACAATGGAAGGGACCCTGAAGTCGCAGTGGGGCAAGCTGGTTAGGCAAAACACAGTTATTCCCTCGGGTTTTGAGTCGAAATACCAGCCAGGTAACAGGGCGTCCCAAGATGAAAAAAGGAGAAGAAGATCAAAATAAAAACCTGAAAAGGGCATCTTGATAAATGAAAAATTAGGATAAAAACCCAAAAATGCGTCCTAATAAAGCAGATCTGGGCCCAAAGAGTATGACTATTGGAGCAATGAGTCAAACAGCAAGACTATAGTGTTTGAAGCATTTTCAACAAGTGAAGCCATGCTCGAAAAGATTCTTGATTAAGAAACGTGGAAGAGTTCATGCGTTGAAAATTTAGAGCATTTTGAGATGACATACTCCAAACAAAAGAAATGTTGAGCATCACCTGGATGAGAATTCGACAAGTACAAGAGCCTCAAAGCAGGGACAAACGTTCAACTAGGGGCAAAAGAATGATATCAGAAAAACGCAAGTTGCTCATACGGCTTGAGGACGGGTACAAGCCCTGAAGAGAACCGGGAGTCGAAACAACGAACACAAGTCTTCAGAAAATCGTGACGAAAGGGAACATATGACAAACATGCCTAGGGCGCATAGCATAATCATGTAGGCATATAGGCATTTAAGACAAACATGTGCATATCATGATAACATCATGCATGACATATACAGGTACTCTAGCAGAGCAAGAAGTTGTGATGATAGTGATACTGGATCAAGGAAAAGACACCCGAATTCTACCAGATGTTTCAATATTCTGTCTTTCATCTCCTGTTTTCAAAAATCAACTCATATTACAGAGGTGAGTTGGGCCTTAAGACACGTTGAGGTATTTTCAATTTCAGTTTTTAATTTATGTTTCAAAAAATCAACTCATATTGCGAGAGGTGAGTTGAGCCTCAGGACACGCCCAGGTATTTTCAATTCCTGGTTTTTCAAAAATCAACTCATATTACAGAGGTGAGTTGGGCCTCAAGACACGTTGAGGTATTTTCAATTTCAGTTTTTAATTTATGTTTCAAAAAAATCAACTCATATTGTGAGAGGTGAGTTGAGCCTCAGGACACGCTGAGGTATTTTCAATTTCTGTTTTTCAAAAATCAACTCATATTACAGAGGTGAGTTGAGCCTCAAGACACGTTGAGGTATTTTCAATTTCAATTTTTAATTTATGTTTCAAAAAAAATCAACTCATATTGCAAGAGGTGAGTTGAGCCTCAGGACACGCTGAGGTATTTTCAATTTCTGTTTTTCAAAAATCAACTCATATTACAGAGGTGAGTTGGGCCTCAAGACACGTTGAGGTATTTTCAATTTCAGTTTTTAATTTATGTTTCAAAAAATCAACTCATATTGCGAGAGGTGAGTTGAGCCTCAGGACACGCTGAGGTATTTTCAATTCCTATTTTTTTTCAAAAATCAAGAGGTGAGTTGGGCCTCAAGACACGTTGAGGTATTTTTAATTTCAGTTTTTAATTTATGTTTCAAAAAAAAATCAACTCATATTGCGAGAGGTGAGTTGAGCCTCAGGACACGCTGAGGTATTTTCAATTCCTGTTTTTTTTCAAAAATCAAGAGGTGAGTTGGGCCTCAAGACACGTTGAGGTATTTTCAATTTCAGTTTTTAATTTATGTTTCAAAAAAAAATCAACTCATATTGCGAGAGGTGAGTTGAGCCTCAGGACGCGCTGAGGTATTTTCAATTCTTGTTTTTCAAAAGTCAACTCATATTGCGAGAGGTGAGTTGATCTTTTCAATTTCTGCTTTTTAGTTTCTGTTCATTCAACTCATATTGCGAGAGGTGAGTTGATCTTTTCAATTTCTGCTTTTTTATTTCTGTTCATTCAACTCATATTGCGAGAGGGGAGTTGATCTTTTCAATTTCTGCTTTTTAATTTCTGTTCATTCAACTCATATTGCGAGAGGTGAGTTGATCTTTTCAATTTCTGCTTTTTAATTTCTGTTCATTCAACTCATATTGCGAGAGGTGAGTTGATCTTTTCAATTTCTGCTTTTTAAATTCTATTCATTCAACTCATATTGCGAGAGGTGAGTTGATCTTTTCAATTTCTGCTTTTTAATTTCTGTTCGTTCAACTCATATTGCGAGAGGTGAGTTGATCTTTTCAATTTTTGCTTTTTAATTTCTGTTCATTCAACTCATATTGCGAGAGGTGAGTTTATCTTTTTCAATTTCTGCTTTTTGTGAGTTGATCTTTTCAATTTCTGCTTTTTAATTTCTGTTCATTCAACTCATATTGCGAGAGGTGAGTTGATCTTTTCAATTTCTGCTTTTTAATTTCTGTTCATTCAACTCATATTGCGAGAGGTGAGTTGATCTTTTCAATTTTTGCTTTTTAATTTCTGTTCATTCAACTCATATTGCGAGAGGTGAATTGATCTTTTCAATTTCTGCTTTTTAATTTCTGTTCATTCAACTCATATTGCGAGAGGTGAGTTGATCTTTTCAATTTCTGCTTTTTAATTTCTGTTCATTCAACTCATATTGCGAGAGGTGAGTTAATCTTTTTCAATTTCTGCTTTTTTAATTTCTGTTTATTAACTCATATTGCGAGAGGTGAGTTGATCTTTTTTCAATTTCTGCTGTTTAATTTCTGTTCATTCAACTCATATTACAGAGATGAGATTGAGCTTTTCAATTTCTGTCTTAATTTCTGTTTCTCAAAGGTTAACTCATATCGTGAGGGGTGAGTTAAGCCTCGGACCTCACGTCCAGATATTTTCAATCTCTATTCTTTAAAAAGTCAACTCATATTACGAGAAGTGAGTTGAGCATCAGTTTGCACACTGAGGTACTTGCAATTTATGTTTCAAAAATTAACCCATATTACGAGAATGCGCAGGTCGAGCAATTTTTGATTTCGTCTCAATAAAGGATAAAGTTGCAAGAGACTCAATTGAAGATGCAAAATTTGCCTCTTTGAGGTTACAAGGGACCCAATCAAAGATATAGACCTTGCATCCCCAGCGAAGTCGCAGAGGCGTAGTTTGAAGTCGCAAGTTTCATCTTCCTGAAGTTGTAGTAGAACAAATTGAAGTTTCAAGATTTCATCTCCGAAGATGCAAAAGAACAAGATCACTTTATGCCTTTGAAGATGCGAATAGATCGAGGCTACAAGTCGAAGCTCAGAAGTCGCGATGGATTGAACCTAAAGCTATGAGAGGCGGTGGGTTGGAACAGGATTACCTGAACAAGAAAAGCACCAAATAAGTCAAGATGGGGCAAAACTAGGCAAAATTGGCCTTTCTTTATGTCTTCGCTCTATTACTGTTACACGACAATGAGCAAAGAGGGGCAGCTGTTATGATCCAATTTTGCCCCATGCACAAATTAAACCTGGGGCCCATCAAAATAACCCAACAAACTAACCCCAAACCCTAAATTTCAACCCGAATACATTACCCAAAACCCTAATTAGCCCCATCCCTAATCGAATCAGCTCCTGAGTTGCCGCCCCACTTGCTCTGCTCCTCTGACAGCAGCTGCAGCACCGCCACAAGTCCCATCCGCTGTCATTCCACCGCCATTGACCTGCAAAAGGAGGACAGAATAATCAAGTAGCAAAACAATTTGTAAAAGGCTATAAAAGCCAATTCAAACAACAATGTAAAGGGGGATTCCAAAAATAGATAGAAACAGAGAGCTATCGGCCATTCTCTTTTACAGAAATACAAACAACATTTTCAAAGTACACTAAACAGCAAGATTACCACTCCAAACGAGAATACCAAAAACACAAAAAAAATCAAAGAATCAGAAAGCAGAAATCCAGGCCCGTAACTAAGGTGATTTATTTTGTTTCGAATCGGTTTCTTTTTTACCTATAAGCATATACAAAGTATACATATAATAAAAGGCAAAAAATTAATAATAAAAAATCAGATTTTTTACCTTTTCCGGCCACCGTGTACGGTGGCCGGCACGGCGGGGCACGGAGGTCCGATGACCGGCCAGTGACTAGCCCGGGGCCGGAGCCTTCTCTCCTCCCTCTTCTCTCCCTTCCTCTCTCCTTCCCTTCTCCTTTTTTTTTTCTTTTTTTTTCCTTCCTCCGTGCAAATGAGCCAAAATAAAAAAATTTGGCCTTTTATACTTTTGAACTCGGGTCGGGTCGACCCGATCCGACCCACCCCAGGTCCGCGTGTTGTGACGTCACGTGGGAATTTTGCCACCTTGGTCCTTCCGCTTTTTATGTAATCTGCAATCAGGTCTTATCCCCTTTGCAATTTGGCCCTAGAAGTTTTCCCGTGTTCCAATTTGATCCCCTAGCTGCTGTGCGTTTTAAGATAGCGGGAACAATTACGTTTTTGGTCCTCTGGGGTTTTAAGCGTGTTCTAATCGGTCCTTTTACTTGTTTTAATTTTAAAATTTAGCCCGAAACCCTGGTTGTCAATTCAATTTCATCCTTTTACCATTTCATTTAAATTCTATTTCCTTTTATTATTATTATTATTATTATTATTATTATATTTACGTACATACGTACAGTATTTTATATAGTATTATTTGTATTTGCTTTATTTTTAAATATTATCATTAGGTTTTATTAGCTTTGATGTTTTTATTAATACTATTATTGTTTCTATTTACTATTATTATATTTATTTCTAACATTGGTATTACTATTACTTTTATCATTATTATTTATTATTATTATTATATTATATTTAGTATTATTCTCGATATTGTATCTTTATTATTACTTACTTTTATTTTTAACATTATCGTTACTATTTACGTGTATTTCTTTAAATATCATCTTATGTATATTTTGATATTGTATTCTATATATTTCGCATATGTTTTTAATATTTTCTTATTTATTTTTATATCTTATCATGTATATATCTTCTAATATTAATATATTATATGTAAGTATTAGTATAGTAATGTTTGTTTTCGATATTTTAATATATATTATGTATTCATGTTTTAATGCTATATTCGTATACATATATCATAATTTCTAATAACATATTGTATTTATGACTTTCATTATTTTTAATATTATTATTATTATCATTAGCTACCTACACATATACATCTTATTTCGCTATTTTTTTGTATATATTATTTTATGTGTTTATTCTTAATATTATTATACATATATATATATATATATATCCTTGTATTACATTTTCAATGTTATATTTTTACATACGTGTATTATTTCTTTTCTATATATTATGTATATTTGTACATACCGCTATTGTTAGTTATTTTTGTATTACTTTTTAATAATACTTATTATATGTATATATGTTTTATGTAATCCTATTATACTATTACATATATTTCTTAAACCTAGTATTGTACGTTTTATGTACATTTATTATTATTTTTGTATTTGTGTTATTATTATTATTATCATAAATACCATATTATGTATATGTGTTTAAATATTATTATAAATATTCCACAAGTCTAGTATCCTATGTTTTATATTCATTTATCACCTCGTGTTTACATTATTGTTATTGTCACGTTAAATACCATATGCATTATTATAACTATGATTATCACGCATGCATCATTAATGTTTATGTGTTGTTTGTTTCGTATATTTTACCTTTTATCATTATCTGCTTCGAATTTTAGCACATTAGTTCACATTTTTATTTTCTTCGTCAATATTGTTTGTCTATAATCTTTTCATGTTTTAAAAAATAAGGCAATGTGCCGATTTTAACATCATGCCGGTGAATTCATCGCTATGTTGGGTGAATCACGAATGGCTCGTGTTAAAAGCGGGATATCCTTTTTAAAGAACAAACCTTAAACGCTCGTATCTTGATCAGATCACAACTAAATTTTAAATTGAACTCGTGTTTTTGAAAATTAAGACAACGCATGTTTGAAAGATACCAATTTTGGGCGTTGCGGGGGTGCTAATACCTTCCCCGCACGTAACTGACTCCCGAACCCTACTTTTCTCTGAATTATAACGTAGACCTAAACTCGGCCTTCCTCTTTTATATAAAAAGCGAATTTTCTATTAGAAAGAGGTTTTTATTAGGTGCCCGATCACACCTAAGAAAAAGGATCGGTGGCGACTCCTTTGCTTTAATAAAAATCAAAATTCGTTTTCAAGATTTTAAATCGCCACAATTAGCGATCGAGCTAAAATTTTTCATCGCTATAGTTTACCTTTACACATTTAGGTCGAATTTTTTGTTTTTTAAAATCAACCTTTTTAAAAGTTTGAAGCTGAAAATATAATTTTATTAGAAGAAACAAAAGGTAGATAAGAAACAAGTTTACAAAAAAAAAAGGAAAATATTAGACATAACATAAACAAATGTTACTACGCAACATAGTTGAAAGTTAAACTAGATCCACTTAATTTTTCTTTCAAAACATTGCTTAAACGTTCCACAGCAGCAGGAGAGAGATGATTAATATAATCACCCACTTTCCCACTCCTGAAAAACAACTTATTACTAGGTATTATAGATCTTGGCATCTTCCCAGTTTTGTTGACCTCCAAATCTTTCAAATCGTTGACACTGCAAAAATCAACAATTTGGTTAACCACACCTGTTTTCTCTTCTTCCATGGAGAAAGGAAATCCTAAGAATTGAGCCAATCTATTTGTTTGAGCCACTGGCACAAACACGGGCTAAGACACGGCCGTGTGACCCTTGCAGTGTTGAAAATTTTAAATATTTTGCGAAAAATTTTCTAAGTCTTCGATTTAGTCACTATTTATTTCTAATACATAATTTGGGCCTAGAGGGCTCGTTTAAGGGACAATATGCATGATTTTGATTGGTTTCTAATATGAATGCTATATGAAATGAAATGTCTGATAATTAACTTGTAAACTCCGGTAATGCTCCGTAACCCTATTTCGGTGACGGATTCGGGTTAGGGGTGTTACATGAGCCTACAGCTAATTATGTTGGCCTTGAGGGATCTTTTGGATTTGGCCAAGGTTTTGGTCTTTTCATGCAAAATAATAGTTCCGGAGTTCCATGGCAGACTAAACCTCGCGTACGTGTTATTGATTTTGATTCCTCGCCGTATATTTAACTACCTCGTAGCCTTGATTTTAATAAATTAACTTATTTTACATTGAGTTGGCTTGAGTTATACACATATTTTTATAGTTCCTTTTACAAAATATAATTGAATTTACCATTAGCCTATATTTAATATACTTTAAATTAATTGAGCACAGTACGATCTAAAGTCCCTCCTCAAAACCCAGTATATAAACATGCTTTAATAATGTCTTCCAAAAAAAAAATGATAATAATGATAAAAAAAGTAATGCAATAATAATGGAGCTTCGTCCACACCATTATCACTGAGACTTTTATGCATAATTTCTAACCAAAAAACAAGTGTACAATGATATGATTTTTCACCCACTTATTGGTTGATTTTTTTATGAAATCAACAAAAATAATTAAGCTGAAATTATAAGTTTATTACAACAAACAAAAGGTCGATAAAGATAAGTTTATAGAAAAACAAAATTCTACATAAGTAACTTACTTGAAAGTTAAGCCGGATCCACTTAGTTTTTCTTTCAAAATATTACTTAAACGTTCCACAGCAGCAGGACAGAAATAATTAACATAATCACCGACTTTTCCACTTCTGAAAAATAACTTATTACTAGGTACTCTAGGTCCTGGGGCCTTCCCAGTTTTGTTGACCTCCAAATCTTTCAAATTGTCGAAACTGCAAAAATCAACAATTTGGTTAACCATGCCTGTTTTCTCTTCTTCCGTGGAGAAAGGAAATCCTAAGAATTCAGCCAATCTCTTTGTTTGAGCCACTGAATCTTCTTTCAACTCTTCATATCTCAAGAACAATACATTCGATGGCTTCTCCAAGCTCATGTTCCAGTACCCTAAAGCATGGTCCCAAAAGGGTCCATACGCTTCTTCACCTCTGCAAAACATCTCAAAACAGTCCTCCAATGACGGCTTGAACACATTTGTCATGCCATTTACAAAGTGCCAATATGAGACAATATTGTCGAAAGGATTGCGAGTTATATAAATAATCCGACAATTTGAATGTTTGATGGAATCAGCAAGCATTGGATATGGGAGGTGAGTAGAAAATATCCTTGGGGAGGGGATTGTAGAGAGATCAGAATTAGGGTTTTCTTTATAAAGGTTGAGATCAAAATAAGGAACTAGTACATGAGGGTTTGTAAAGTTTAAAGGAGTGTTTGAGAGCGTATAACGATGACGGTTGACGATGGAAAACACCAAAGCTTTCAGCCAAGTGGTGCCAGATTTGGGCTTAGTGGCAATGATGATATCATCGTCAATAGCTTGAAAATGTTTCTGAAATGGGATTATGGCTGAAACATACTGAGAAGGGATCGAAAACCCTTGGAATTGGGTTATATTTGGGTTAGATTTTGCAATGAGATTTGGGGTGGACGACGACGATCCAATGTTACCTTCCTTGCCTTCCATTATATTGTAATTTCAACGATTGCAACAAATATCTTTACCTTTATTCTATAGCTTATTTCTACACAGCTATATATAAAAGGAAAGATTTAAAGGACTTCCTTACATGATTATATCTTTTTCTTTTTACTTGGCAAGATAATGGTTAATTCAATTTTAATACCATTATTTTTTTAAGAATATGAAAACATGGTTAATTTGTAGTTGTGATGTCTATATTCCAACTAAATTTTTGACATGATTTATCACTTTAACTTTTATAATATCTTTGGTTAATTTAGATATTTTATTATGATTAAAATATTGATTATGAATTTTTTAGGAATGATCAATATCGTTAAAATTCGCTATTAAATTCAGGTTCATTATACTACTATTGTTTTTGTTACACATATATTAAGTGAGTTTTTTTTTTTAAATTTAAATTTCAATAAATCACTAACAAATTTAACAGAAGAGTTTTAACAGTGTTAACAACTGTGTTTATATTTTAAATCCGAAAAGTTGAACATTAAAATTTTAAAAATAAAAGTCAGAGGTGTTGTAATTGTAAAAGCCCAAATTTGCCCTGGCAATTTTAAACCAAAAATAAACCAAAAAAAACAAACCAAAAATAGAAGCCAAAATTAAAAAGTCCAAATTACAAGTATAAATACCAAAGCAGTCCATTTACATTAAACTATGGCCCAAAATAAAATCCAAATTAACCCTTACCCGGTTACAAAACCAGTTTGACCCAAAGACTAAAACCTATGCCCACTACCCTCTGGCCTAAAACACTAACCCAAAGGGTCCAACAAGCCCACATGCTAAATCGACTCAGAAACCCTAGGGTTTCTGAGACTCCCTTCGCGCCGTACCCCCCACGTGCTTTGATAGCACATTCGGCGCCCGAGGCGCCACCACGCTTGCTTTTCTAGTGCCCGAGGTTTGTCTACATCGTCCTTTTAGCATCAAAATGGAAAAGCTTCCCATTGACCTTCCTCAGCCCTGCAAGATAACCCAAAACAAGCAAACACACAGCAAAATACGCAAATGAGACAACGACAGAAATGAAATGAAAAATATGTATTTTTACCTTTTATTCTCGGCTATAAAAATGAAATCAAGCACCACAACTCGTAGCCATATCGCCCAAAAATAAATGGCGCAGTAGAAGCAGCAAATAAGAACATCAAGAAGATCGTGGGAAAGATTACTGAAACTTATAGAGATTGGCATGAGAAGCTACCATTTGCCTTTTTCGCTTATTGAACATCTGTTAGAATCTCCACCGGGGCAACACCTTTCTCATTGGTCTACGGAATGGAGGCGGTTTTACCCATCGAAGTTGAGATTCCTTCCCTTCGAGTTTTGTCAAAGCTGAAATTGGACGAAGCAGAATGGGTTCAAGCTCAATATGACCAATTAAATTTGGTTAAAAAAAGAGGTTAAGAGCTATCCGTCATGGTCAAATGTACCAAAAGCAAATGATGCGGGCTTATAACAAGAAGGTGCATTCGAGAGAATTCAGTGAAGGGGACCTGGTATTGAAAAAGATACTTTCCATACAAAAAGATTTTAGAGGGAAATGGATGCCAAACTGGGAAGGACCTTATGTGGTGAAGAAAGCCTTTTCCGGAGGAGCATTGATTCTGACTGAGATGGATAGTAAAGACTTGCCTAATCCTATAAATTTAGATTCGGTCAAGAAATACTTCACTTAAAAAGGGAAGAGGCCAATGCGAAAACCCGCAAGGGCGCTTTGAGACCTCATTAAAAAAAAAGAGGGGAGAGGCCAATGTGAAAACCTGCAAAGGGCACCTCGAGACCAAATGGGTTTTGAACTGAAAACCTGTAAAGGGCAGTTCAAATTTTGATAAGAATGGGGCATAGTCTTGCCATGCCTGAATCAACAAGAAGGAAGAATACTGTCTTAGGGCATCAATGAAGTCTTCTAGGTCTTCTAAACACATATCAAGATTAAAAGATTCCTCGAGAAGTTGTTATAGAAAAACTCAGGCTTTGATATCTAGGGCACCTGATCTTTGTCTTATTCATTGTACCATCTTTGGATTCTTTCTCTTCTCAAAATATGTTTCTAGTTACCTTCCTTTGTATTTTTGACAATTTATTCAATTCTGATTATCTTCGAGATAAGTTTATTCGTTACCCATTATTTATAAGCATGTTGCATTGAAACAATGATTGATGAACTAATAATATTTTTACAAAAGAAGTTTTGCATATTACACTGGAAATTTCTAGACAATACAAGAAACTGAAACAGGACAATTGCTTAAGAATACCCAGGTGCAAGAGTTGGAGGTACTCGAGAAAATTAAGACTACCTCTTCTGTTCAAATGGTTAGATAAATTAAGCAATGTCGATCCAAGAAAAGACAATTTCACAAACATCGGGTCGTAACATTCGGGGAATGGTACAACGGACCAAATTAATAGAAAAGATTCAAAGTATACGAGCAGAGTATGATTGATATTTCGAGAAGAACGAAGGGAAAATCTCGATAAATGAATGAGTGATGACATCCAAAATAGGAATCATTCTCATAACATTTTTGCATCATAACATGTTTGATCAGGAGCATTTGACTCATTTCTATCATGGCATCCTAATCAATAAGCATAAGTATATACCCATTCTACAGGTTATGTCCTTTAGGGGGCAATGCAGAAAGTAGATTTGGCAATCCCTGTATTGGCAGGGAGCAAATCGAAGGAAGTAGATTTGGCAATCCTTGTATGAACAAAGAGCAGATCGAAGAAAGCAGATTTGGCAATCCTTGTATGGGCGAGGAGCAGATCGAAGAAAGCAGATTTGGCAATCCTTGTATGGGGGAGGAGCAGATCAAAGAAAGTAGATTTGACAATCCTTGTATTGGCAGGGAGCAGATCGAAGAAAGCATATTTGGCAATCCCTGTATTGGCAGGGAGCAAATCGAATGTATAGGCAGGGAGTAAATCAAAGACAGTAGATTTGGTAATCCCTGTATTGGTAGGGAGCAAATCAAAGAAAGCAGATTTGGTAATCTCTGTATTGGCAGGGAGCAAATCGAAGACAGCAGATAAGTAGAGAAGATCAAAACTACAAATCTCTTCTCCCTGAAATTACATTGGAGCGGCTCGAAGCCACTAGATCTCATCCCTCTAAAATGGTAGTAGAGCAGATTGTAGCAAACCTTATCTCCCTAAAGCTGCAGTGGAGCAGGACGAAGTTACAAATCTCTGCCCCTTGAAACGTCAAAGAAGTAAATTGAAGCTACAATTCCTATACCCCTAAAGATGCGATGGACTGGAATGAAGCCACTGGAAGAAAAGAAGCGTCGAAGAGGTCAAGACTCAGCAAGCCCGGTCAAGGTTGGTCTTTCTTGGAGGTCTTTGCTCTATTCTCGTTATACGTAAATGAGTAAAGAGGGGCAACTGTAAAGCCCAAATCTGCCCGGACCATTTTAAACCAAAAATAAACCAAAAAAACAAACCAAAAACAGAAGCCAAAATTAAAAAGTCCAAATTACAAGTATAAATACCAAAATAATCCATTTACATTAAACTATGGCCCAAAATAAAACCCAAATTAATCCCTACCCGGTTACAAAACCAGTTTGACCCAAAGACTATAACCTATGCCCACTACCATCTGGCCCAAAACACTAACCCAAAGGGCTCAACAAGCCTACATACTAAACCGACTCAGAAACCCTAGGGTTTCTGAGACCCTCTTCGTGCCGTACCCCTCACGTGCTTCGACAGCACATTCGGCGCCCTAGGCGCCACCACACTTGCTTTTCTAGTGCCCGAGGTTCTGTTACATTGTCCCTTTAGCACCAAAATGGATAAATCTTCCCGTTGACCTTCCTCAGCCCTACAAGATAACCCAAAACAAGCAAACACACAGAAAAATACGCAAAGGAGACAACGGCAGAAACGAAATGAAAAATATGTATTTTTACCTTTTATTCTCGGCTATAAAAAGGGCCATGTAACATTTGTAAAGGGTTACGATTTTTTGAAATACAAAACAGAAAGAACAGAGGTATATCTTAGTTTATTTTTTTACTTTTAATCTACTTCATATAGATACGTATATATATAAATAACGAAAATAAAAGCTTTCACCTTTAAGGACGATTCGAAGGTGAAAACCGACGGATTCTTTATTTTTCTTTCAGTTTTGGGGGATGATTTTGGTCTCTTTCAGGTTTGGGATGGTTTAAAAGGGCCAAAATAGCCTCTTCGTAGTCTCCAGCCACCGTATACGGTGGCGAGGGTACTTGAACATGGTGACCCAATGACCGGAGTTCGGCCAGGGCTAGGCCGGAGCTTGAAGGGCCTATTTTTTAGAGAAGGTTCGTTTTTTTTAAACATGGTTCCAAATAAGAATTTTTTTTGTTTTCGGCCATTTTATAAGTGTTCTTATACGACGTCGTTTAAGGTTAACCATAATAACCTCAAAATGGCGTCGTTTTGAATTGGATCGGGCTAACCCGATTCGACCCTTCAGGATCCGCGTTTTTCGCGGTGAAGGTATATTTATACACTAGGCCCTTTCGCTTTTATGGTATTTCAAAATATGGTCCTACAATCATTTGCAATTCGGCCCTGTATTTTGTTATTGTTTTAATTTAGCCCTCAGGCTGTTGAATGGCCAGTATCGCAACGGCGCCGTTTTGGGTGTTTGGGATAATTTCGCAAGTAACCCTCACAAGTTTGCACGCGTATCAATCAGGCCCTTAATAGCCAGATGCCTATTTATATTTTTGAACCTTGAATTTTAAGTTGATTTTGTTTTTAGTCCCCGACCAATACATAGTATTAATACTTGGAATATTTATGTTTTTGGTCCTTAATCACCTGTATATGGTTTATTTTAGTCCTTATTACCATCAAATAGTTTTGTTCATTTACAAATTATGGATACATATATGTATGAAGTTTTATATTATTTCACTTACGTATTTTGTTTTAAATTTACCTATGTACATATGTATGCATATTTTACTTGTTCTTAAAACTTTATTTTAAATAGTATCGTGTTTATTTCAATCATTTTTATTGGTTATAATACATTTCATTTACATTTAAATCTTTTGTTATATATATCATTATTTTTATTACTCTTATATATTGCTTTGTATATTATCCATATTTCTATCATTTATATCTTGTTAATCATGTACGAACCTTTTTAATAGATTTCTTTTAAAAATCATTTTTATATGCATTCTTTTGTATATTATAATTCAAGTTACCTTCATTCTTTTTTAAAAAACACCAATACTTCATTAATATATGCGTATATACATACATCATTCTAAATTTTGCAAGATTTCATTCTTTTATGTGCATTATTATATTGTATACCTTTGTATGTTATTGGTTATAGAATTTTTTTAAAATTATATTATATGACACTATTTTTTACATAAAGTATTTGATTCAAAACCCATATATATATATTTCTAATTTACATTCTTACACTTAATTTTAAACCGTATTTTGTGTGTTTTATTATTTTTCCGTTAATAATTTCAAGCTCTTTTCTTTTTATTTATTTAGAGATTATTATCGCATGCTTATGAAAATTCGCTTGGTATTCATTGTTCACTCATTTTTTTTATTTATTGATGTTGGTGTTCATGTGGTGGAATGCTATATCTTCATATGATTTTTGCTCGTTTTTTATAAGTAAATCTTGATGTATATTAGTCCATGATTATTGGTTGTGTTTACCATGCATATTAGAATCACAATTTCAACTCTAATTTTCATCTAATTTCAAACCAAGTATTTAAACTTTTTCTCTTAAAGAAAAATCAATTTAGACATACTTTTGAAACGAGGCAATGTTTAGTATTTGGTAGATCGAGAAATTGTGCCCTAACGTGCTGGGTTGCGATTTCTTCGTTTAATCAAATAACTAAATAACATTTCCAATTACAGATTTTGCAAAATCAAAAGGTGAACTCGATATTAAAGGTTCAAGGTTGCTTCTCCTAACGTGCTGGAGGTGTTATTTTTTTCATTTAAAACGAGGGAATCCTAAAGCTCAACTCAAACCAAAGGCACCAAACCATTTTTAAATTTGCCAATATTTAGTGTTTGGGGAAATTGTATGATTACGCCCTAACGTGCTGGGTTGCAATTTTTCGTTTGACCAAATAACTAAAAGCCCTTTAAATTGCATGTTTTAGGATTTACAAGATGATCTCGGTTTTGAGGGTTATAAAGCGTTATGTCCTAACGTGCTGGATATGGCGTTTTACTCATTCAAAACGAGTAAGTCTGAAAATTCAATCCGAAGTTATTAAATCACATTTTTCTTTCTTTTCAAATTTTAGTGTTAGGACAATTATTAATCAAAATGGTACCAATTTTGGGCGTGACGAGGGTGCTAATCCTTCCTCGTACGTAACCGACTCCCGAACTCATTTTCTCGAATTTCGTAGATCAAAAACACCGTTTTAATAAACCAAAACGTTTTATTAAAACAAAGGTGATCTGATCACACCTAATAAAGATCGGTGGCGACTCCCGTTTTTCGTTTTCATTTTTAAAATCAAGTCGATTCCCCTTTTAAAAAAATGGTTTTGACAGCTTGGCGACTCCACTGGGGACTGTCGAGAGTCAAGCCATAAATTGATTAATTTTTGTCCTTTTGATTGAAAATTTGGGAAATTGTTTTTAAAAAAAGAATCATATTTCTTTTGGTGCATTTGTTGATACTATGATTGCCATGTTGTATGTGATAAATTATTTTAGCATTGCATTGCATGGCCGTTGTGGCCGTACCCGTAAGTGGGAGTGAGAAGCTATGCCTTCGTGACGTTTTCACCTCCGCATGGGCTAGTGGACCACTTCCGGAACACATCCGTACCTATGTGCTTCGTGAGATTTTCATCACTGCATGGCCATAGGGAAATGTGTTCCCCTGAACCGAACTCGATCCATATGAGCCTATAATGGGTGAGGATTGAGGAATCTGCGGGTTCAGGTACCCTTTCTCTTTAGAACTAAACAACATATAGTGAACCATAAGAGCCTACCTTAAGTAGAGCCAAGCCGGATTTTAGTGACCACCTAGTTAGGTGTTCTGACATTTTTGTTTATTTTGTTTTAAATATTATTATGTGATGCTAACTTGTTGTATTTGTTTTGTTCTTGATTGCATGTCATATCATACTAAAAGGTGTCTATTCCATTTGATTACTAAGAGAGCTGGTTATGGAAAGTAAATTTCTTGATAGGATGGTGAACAATGCAACTGTCTGTGCCTGGTCAGAGAACCTGCAATTGGAAAAGGGTGATAGTTTAGTCGAAGGACATATATCGGAGTTATGGGATTTTACTTGAATTAGTGTGACACAGAATGAACTTCAAGAATTGAGGGATATACGGGCTTATTGGGGAAATGAGATGAAGCAATTGTTTTATGATAGCTATGGCGAGATATATTATTTGCTTGATGTCAAGGTGGACAAGCATTTGTTAGGGCTATGGCACAATTCTGGAATCCCGCTTATAGTTGTTTTACTTTCGGCAAAGTGGACCTAGTACCAACTGTGGAGGAATATACGGCTCTGCTTCGTTGTCCGAAGATTCAGGTTGATAAAGTTTACTCTAGATCTGTAAATGTCCCAACCTTTGTGAAGAAGTTGATGAAAGTTATTGAAATGAGCAAGCAGTGGATGACGACTTGAATACAGCAAAAGGGTGATGCGAAATGTATTCCTTGGGCGAACTTGAGAGATTTGGTTCTAGCACATCCGGATGAAAAGAATAGATTAGATGTTTTTGCCTTAGGTATCTATGGGCTGGTTATTTTCCCCAAGGCTTTAAGGCACATAGATGAAGCTGTTTCATAGTTATTTGATCGATTGGATAAACAGGTCACCCCTGTCCCTACAATTTTGGCTGAAACATTCAGGTCTTTAAGTGCATGTCATCGAGCCGGTGAAGGGAGGTTTATCGGTTGTGCGCAATTGTTGATTGTATGGTTTTATGGCCACTTTTGGAAAATGGATAAGGTGTCTTATCGATTTTGCTTCAAGGATTATTCGCCGATGAAGGATGAATCAATCATGACAAAGAGAGAAGATATATCGGAAGAGAGACGGATGACGATACTTCAGAATCTTCAAGAAGATGATATCGAGTGGAGGGCTCCGTGGATGGTGTCTAGCGAGGTTCTTTACAGATGCGAGAGCTTTAATTGGGTCCCTTTATTAGGAATTTGGGGAGCTGTTGGTTATGCCCTTTGCTCGTGTTAAGGCAATATTGGTCGAGGCAATTTGTACCAGCTACGTATGGGTTGGCTCACTCTGAGTTCTCATATAAGGAAGAAAATTGTAAGAAGAAGGCTTGAGAAATTTCTAATACCTAGAAGCAAGTTTGTCGGGTAAAGAAAGTGGCTGAAGGAGTAATGACGACTCCTGAATATAATGAATGGTTAAGTAGGAGGGTCAATGATAATATTCCGGGGCCAAGTTTGGGAGAAGTTCGATCAGTGGAGGAATATTTGCAAGTAGCTCCATCAAAATTGGAAATTATAAAGCAAGACTTTGAGAGACGTAATTCAGAGTTAAGAAAGAAAATAGAGCAGTTGGAAGAAGAGAAAATGAACTTGAGATTGGACGTGGATGTTCAGAAGTTAGAAACTGAAAAGTTACGGAAAGGAAAGAATAGAGTTGAAGAAGATTTGGAGGATTTAAAGTCAGAGTATAAAAAGTTTCGTGTTTCAGTAAAAAATGTTGGGCTAGGGAAAACTCCAGATCAGTGGAGGCAAGAGGTTCAAGAAGAACAGACTAGGGCTGAGTATTGGGAGAGGAGATTCAGGGAGGTTCAAGCACGAAATGAAGGGAGTGTGTTGGAAAGTCAAAAAGAAATAGATGAATTAAAAGCTATGGTGGTCGAGCTAGAAAAGTCCCTTCACCAGCATCGAAACCGTAATTCTTTAATGGAGTTAAAAGTAAGTCTAGAAAAAATTGAAGAAATGAAAAAGAAAATTGAAGAGTTGGAGGCAGCATTGCAAAATCGCCAAAGCCATATTGAGTTCCTGGAAGGGAATGAACAGCGTTGGAAAGAGGAGCTCTACCGTTCTTAGAGTCAGGTCAGAGATAGAGATTATGTCATCGGGAAGCTATAGCACAGATTCGAGAAGTTGCTGAGCACTTACAATTGCTAGTAATACAGGCTGACACACTCAGCGTAAAGTATGAGCTGGAATCAAATCGCGGACGGGAGTTAGCTTCTTTTCTTAGGGAAGTCAAAATGCTAGGCATTAAGGCAAAGTCGTATTTGTAATCTATGTTATGTAAGGAATTTTGTTTTCTAATAAAGTTTTCTATAAGAAATTGAGTAAGAATCGATGCCTTTTTGCATTCATGCATTTCATGCATTTGCATTGCATTACATTATATGCATTAAAGTTCATAAAGAGGACTCTAATAAGTGGAATTTATTTCAGAGAGAGAGAGAGAAAGTTAATCTGGAAACTACCAAAAACCAACAAATCAAACACCGTTACGGTACCCGTACTAAGTCAAGAAACATGGATCAAAGGATAGAAAGGTTGGAGCAACTCCAGAAGGAAATGCAAGATCAAATGCAAGAACAGCTAGTCAAGATCCAGCAGGACATGATGGATTGAATGTTGGAATCACAGAGGAACATGATGAATCAGCTGACTCAGTTGTTGGCTGGGGATCAGATAGAGGAAAAGGTCTTGTAATAAATACTGAAGGAAATGATGATCCGCTTTATCCTCCCGGATTTACCCCAACTAATGCACAGGTATAACATGAAGCATACCCGCGTGGACCCTCTGTTACTATTAGGCCGCAACAACTTCAAGCGGGTACGTCAATACTGGGGAATCATCAAACTGGCTCAAGATCAGGAGATAACCCAATCAATGTCCCTGATTTAGATGAGATAGCTGAAGGAGAAAGGTCAAAGATGGAACTACCAAAACAGTTGGAGGACAGGTATAAATGGCTAGAGGAGAAATTCAAGGCGATGGAAAGCATTGATGGCTACCGTGGGATTGATGCCAAAGATCTAAGTTTGGTCCCGGATCTGGTACTTCCGCATAAGTTCAAGACCCTAAAGTTTGAGAAATATAATGGGACTAGCTGCCCTGAAGCTCACATCACGATGTTCTATCGGAGAAGGACGTGATACGTCAACAATTACCAGTTATTAATCCATTGTTTTCAAGATAGCTTGATTGGGTCTGCAACTAAATGGTACAATCAGCTGAGCTATACCCAAATTGGTTCATGGAAGGATTTAGCCCAAGCTTTCATGAAACAATATGGTCATGTGACGGGCATAGCACTCGACAGGATTACATTGCAAAATATGGAAAAGAAGCCGGGTGAAAGCTTCAGGAAGTATGCTCAACGATGGAGGGATATAGCAACTCAAGTCCAGCCACCTCTCTTAGAGAAGAAAACGACTATGCTTTTTATCAATACCTTGAAGGCCCCATTCAGCAACCACCTGTTAGGAAGTGCAACTAAGAGCTTTTTAGACATGGTAATGTCTGGAGAAATTATAAAAAATGCTATAAGAAGCGAAAAGATTGAGGTAGGAAAGGGCATTAAGAGATCAATCCTGAGAAAGAAAGAGAACAAGGTGAACAACATAAATGTGAATAACAAGGGTTATTCAAAACCCATCACTATAAGCTAACCAAGGAAGGTGATTACAGGTCATCAAAGTTCATCGAGGTAGGAACCTAACACGAGGCCGAATGCTAAAAAACTTCAGTTCATGCCTATCCTCATGACGTATAAGGAGCTATACCAGAGTTTATTCGAGGCGCATGTTATATCCCCTTTTTACATAAAGCCATTGTAACCCCCGTACCCCAAATGGTATGACGCCAGCACCCAATGCGAATATCATGCGGGAATTATGGGGCATTCGATAGAGAATTGCACAGGTTTCAAAAAGGCAGTTGAAAGGCTCATTGGAATGGGCGTCATAAAATTTGGTGATACACTTAACACAAAAGATCCGTTACCCAACCATTCTGATGAAGGGGTAAATGCGATAATCGAGAATGGGGGAAAAAGAATTAAAGCTAGCATA
Source organism: Gossypium stocksii (assembly GCA_020496765.1). NCBI lineage: Eukaryota > Viridiplantae > Streptophyta > Magnoliopsida > Malvales > Malvaceae > Gossypium > Gossypium stocksii. The sequence goes on along the minus strand of CM035628.1, from coordinate 41,975,006 downwards.
GAGGAATTAAGGACCCCACTGAGATGGGTTTGGGGACAAATGGCGAACAGAGGTTTATTTGGGTGAAATCCAGAAGAAAGGCCTGAAGGAGTAGGAGAATACTGCAAGTTTCATGTCAATAAGGGGCATGATATCCAAGAATGCACTGAGTTCAGAACCATAGTGCAAAACATGATGGACAATAAAGAGGTGGAATTCTACGAGGAGATCAAGGGATCAGAGGAAGGCAATGTTTATGCCTCGGATAATAGATCAGCTGAGAAGGTCCAAAGGGTTAATCATTCAGTAGTGATCATTACATGTCCGAGAAACAATGAAGTAGGAATGTTAGTGCCACCGAAGATCATAATTCAAAAACCAATTGCTTTTCCTTACAAGGATAGCAAAAGGGTGCCGTGGAATTATGATTGCAACGTGATGATTCCGAGAGAGGAGGACCAGGTTAATCTTCAAAGGACAGATAGGATGTGGGTTTCCACACGCGTAGTGGGAAACGCTACGACCCAGTAAGCACTAAAATAGAGACTGCAAAAGGGAAGACCTCGATGGTGCAACAAGAGAAAACAGACGGAGTTAAGCTGCCAATAAACGAATCGGTGAATGAGAAGGAGGCTAAGGAGTTCTTAAAATTTCTGAAGCATAGCGAGTATAGCGTTGTGGAACAATTACACAAGCAGCTGACTCGCATACCGGTGCTAGCCTTACTTTTGAGCTCGGAGACACATCGGAACGTGTTAATGAATGTGCTAAACGAAACCTACGTGGTGAATGATATCTCTGTCAATAAAATCTATCGTCTGGTCAATAACATCAGTGCCGACAATTTCATATTATTTAATGAAGATGAAGTACCTCCCGGAGGAAGAGGATCTACAAAGGCCCTACACAGAACCACCCGCTGCAAGGGGTATACATTGCCAGGAGTCTTAATTGACAATGGATCGGCATTAAATGTCTTGCCTCTATCCATATTGAATAGGTTACCAGTGGATAGTTCACATATGAAGACGTGCCAGAACGTAGTAAGGGCATTTGATGGGACAAAAAGGAAAGTAATGTGGAGGATTGAGTACCTCTTCTGATCGACCCGAATACGTACGAGGTGGAATTTTTGGTGATGGACATCAAACTATCTTATAATTGCTTGCTGGGAAGGCCATAGATTCACTCGGCCGGGGCAGTACCATTATCTCTCCACCAAAAATTAAAGTTGGTAACTGAGGGTAGGCTAATAACGATAAGCGCGGAAGAGGACATCATCACGTCCGTGACCATTGATACACCTTACATAGGGGTTGATGATGAGGCAATTGAATGCTCCTTTCGATCATTGGAGTTTTTCAATGCAACATTCGTCGTTGAAGAGAATAAGATCCCGACACCCAAAATGTCCAAAACTACAAAAATGGGCCTATGATTGACAATAGGAAAATGTGCATTGCCCAGAAAAGGGCTCGAAAGGTACCTCCAAGGAAGAGTTAATATGCCTGTGCTAAAGGAAAAACGAGACCGCTTTGGCTTGGGGTATAGACCAGATGCGAGACAAATGAAGAAAGATATGGAGAAGAAGCAAGAAAGGAGAAGAGCACGATTAAACGGGGAAGAGGTCAAATGGGAACCAATGACCTTTCCTCATATATCCAAAACATTCATGTCGGGAGAAACCATTTACCCCTAACAGAAGATGACAAGAAGAGAAGCAGCAGAAGAAATGGACATTAACGCTATAGCTAATGAAGAGAAGGAATGAAACTTATCGGGTATTCGCCCGTATGTACCAGGGAGCGTTTTGAGCAATTGGACTGTAGAAGAGATCCCTGTATTCTTTAGGACTAACTCAGAGTAATGCTCAAAACACACTTATTGCTCTAGGCCTAGGAGAAATAAGAATCCTTTTGTGAAATAGGTCCATGTTCAACAATCTTTAATTTCAATGGAAATGCATCTTTTTATCATACATTGAGCCAATATTCTTTTATTCTTTCATTATCATACTGCACGAATATTTATCCTTCAATTCCTTTGTTCTTTGGATTTATTCTTGCTCCTATAACAGGTCTCTAAATATCGGTATTATGAGCAGCACTGATAACAACTTGGAGTCTCCGTTTGAACAAGATATGTGTTTAGAAGAATCCCAGAGTTTCGAAAATGATCGAGACTATGAACTGTCTCCAGATTTGTTAAGGATGGTTGAACAAGGTGAAAAACAGATCTTACCCTACAAGGAATCAGTGGAAGTGGTGAGTTTAGGAGGAGATAAAGAGGTGAAAATCGAAACTGGTATCGCCACAAAGACAAAGCAAGACCTCATTGAATTACTACATGAATTCAAAGAATGTTTTTGCATAGTCGTATCAGGATATGCTGGGGCTAAATACTAATATCGTGGTGCATCAACTACCTATAAAGGAAGACTATAAACCAGTTCAACAAAAGCTCCGAAGAATGAGGTCGGACGTCTTGTTGAAAATAAAAGAAGAGGTCAAAAAATAATTTGATGCTGGTTTTCTACAAGTAGTTAAGTATTCAGAATGGGTAGCTAATATCGTCCTTGTTCCCAAAAAAGATGGAAAGGTGCGAATGTGTGTAGATTACAGGGATCTAAATAGGGCTAGCGCGAAAGACAATTTCCCGTTATCTCACATTGATACTTTAGTGGACAACACGACTGGCTACTCACTGTTCTCTTTCATGGACGGCTTTTCGGGGTATAACCAGATAAAGATGCATCCTGAAGACATGGAGAAAACCACATTTGTAACATGGTGGGGAACTTTCTATTATAAAGTGATGCCATTTGGGCTAAAGAATGCTGGCGCAACATATTAAAGGGCCATGGTAACTCTGTTCCACGACATGATGTATAAAGAAATCGAGGTTTATGTTGATGGCATGATTGTGAAATCCCGAACAGAAAAAGAGCATATACAAGGCATGCGAAAGTTATTCTTGAGATTGAGAAAGTTTCAACTAAAACTCAATCCAGCAAAATGCACCTTCGGGGTTAAATCAGGAAAACTGCTAGTATTCATAGTTAGTGAAAAAGGGATAGAGATTGACCTAGATAAAGTCAAGGCAATACAAGAATTATCTCCACCACACACCCAAAAGGAGGTTCGAGGGTTCTTAGGAAGATTAAATTACATCGCTCGGTTCATCTCGCAATTAACTGAAAAATGTGACCCTATATTTCGACTCCTCAAAAAACACAATCCAGGTGTATAGGATGAGGAGTGTCAGAAAACTTTTGAAAAGATCCAATATTATTTGTCTAGTCCTCCAGTGCTTGCACCACCTAGTCAAGACAAGCCGTTAATACTGTACCTAGCAGTATTTGGGAATTCATTGGGATGCGTGCTTGGCCAACATGATGAGTCGAGGAGAAAAGAAAAGGCAATATATTACCTTAGTAAGAAATTTACTGAGTGTGAGACAAGATATTCGCCAATCGAAAAACTGTGCTGTGCCTTAATTTGGACAACTCGAAGATTGAGACAGTACATGTTGTAACATACAACTTGGTTAATCTCTAAGCTGGACCCTCTAAAGTACATGATGGAGTCGACCGCACTAAATGGAAGAATGGCTCGATGGCAAATCCTACTTTCTGAATTTGATATAGTCTACATGAGTAGAAAGCTGTAAGATGGCGTGCAATAGCAGATTTTCTAGCTAGTAGAGCTCTAGAAGACTACGAGCCTCTGCACTTTGATTTTCCAAACGAAGATTTAATGTATGTGGCAGCTACTGAAGAAGATACCTAAGAGAGTCCTCTTTGGAGATTAAACTTTGATGGAGCTTCAAACGCTGTGGGAAATGGAATTAGAGCGGTCCTGATATCCCCAAGCGGAGATCATTTTCCCTTTACTAGCAAATTGGATTTTGATTGCACAAATAATATGGTAGAGTACGAAGCATGTATCATGGGGATTCGTACAGCCATAGAACACAAAATTAAGGTGCTAGAGGTGTATGGGGATTCCGCATTAGTAATCTATCAGCTCAAAGGCGAATGGGAAACAAGAGATTCCAAATTGATTGAATATAGAAAGCTAGTTCTCGAATTAATCAATGAGTTTGACGATATCCCCTTCTGCTATCTCCCTCGTGACGAAAATCAGATGGTCGATGCCTTAGCTATTCTAGCATCCATGGTCAAAGTGAATAAACCAGAAGATGTGAAGTCGATCCAGATGAGCATTTATGAAACTCCGGCTCATTGCTGCAACATCGAAGAAGAAGAAGAAGAAGAAAAGGATGACCACCATTGGTATCATGACATACTGCGATATATAAAAAATCACGAATACCCAGACCAAGAGACCGAGAATGATAAGAGAACATTGAGAAGATTGGCCAGTAATTATGTTCTGGATGGAGAGATCCTATACAAAAGGAGAAAGGATCAAGTGTTGCTAAGATGCGTAGACGCCATCGAAGCTAAGAAAATCCTGGAAGAAGTCCATGAAGGTGTCTGCGGGACATATGCCAATGGGTTCATGATGGCCAGGCAAATTATGAGATTTGGGTATTACTGGTCCACGATGGAAGGAGACTGCATCAGCTCTGCCAAGAACTGCCATAAGTGCCAAATTTATGGAGACAAGATCCACGTACCTCATTCACCTCTTCATGTTATGACTTCTCCATGGCCTTTCTCAATGTGGGGCATGGATGTCATTGGCCAAATTTCGCCGAAGGCTTCCAATGGTCATCGATTCATTTTTGTGGTCATCGATTACTTTACCAAATGGATAGAGGCCGCTTCGTATGCTAATGTCACAAAGTTGGCAGTTAGCAAATTCTTGAAAAAAGAAATTATATGCCGATATGTGATGCTAGAAAAGATCATATTAGACAATGCTCTGAATTTGAACAACAGTACAATAGTAGAAGTCTGTAGTCGATTCAAAATCAAGCACCACAACTCGTCGCCATATCGCCCAAAAATAAATGGCGCAGTAGAAGCAGCAAATAAGAACATTAAGAAGATCGTGGGAAAGATGACTGAAACTTATAGAGATTGGCATGAGAAGCTACCATTTGCCTTTTTCGCTTATTGAACATCTGTCAGAACCTCCCCCGGGGCAACACCTTTCTCATTGGTCTAGGAATGGTGGCGGTTTTACCCATCGAGGTTGAGATTCCTTCCTTTCGAGTTTTGTCAGAGCTGAAATTGGACAAAGCAGAATGGGTTCAAGCTCGATATGACCAATTAAATTTGGTTAAAAAAAGAGGTTAAGAGCTATCCGTCATGGTCAAATGTACCAAAAGTAAATGATGCGGGCTTATAATAAGAAGGTGCATCCTAGAGAATTCAATGAAGGGGACTTGGTATTGAAAAAGATACTTCCCATACAAAAAGATTTTAGAGGGAAATGGATGCCAAACTGGGAAGGACCTTATGTGGTGAAGAAAGACTTTTCCGGAGGAGCATTGATTCTGACTGAGATGGATGGTAAAGACTTGCCTAATCCTATAAATTCAGATTCGGTCAAGAAATACTTCACTTAAAAGGGGAAGAGGCCAATGCGAAAACCCGCAAGGGCACTTTGAGACCTCATTCAAAAAAAAAAAAAAAAAAGAGGGGAGAGGCCAATGTGAAAACCTGCAAAGGGCACCTCGAGACCAAATGGGTTTTGAACTGAAAACCTGTAAAGGGCAGTTCAAATTTTGATAAGAATGGGGCATAGTCTTGCCATGCTTGAATCAACAAGAAGGAAGAATACTGTCTTGGGGCATCAACGAAGTCTTCTAGGTCTTCTAAACACATATCAAGATTAAAAGATTCCTCGAGAAGTTGTTATAGAAAAACTCAGGCTTTGATATCTAGGGCACCTGATCTTTGTCTTATTCATTGTACCATCTTTGTATTCTTTCTCTTCTCAAAATATGTTTCTAGTTACCTTCCTTTGTATTTTTGACAATTTATTCAATTCTGATTATCTTCGAGATAAGTTTATTCGTTACCCATTATTTATAAGCATGTTGCCTTGAAACAATGATTGATGAACTAATAATATTTTTACAAAAGAAGTTTTGCATATTACACTGGAAATTTCTAGACGATACAAGAAACTGAAACATGAATATTGCTTAAGAATACCCAGGTGCACGAGTTGGAGGTACTCGAGAAAATTAAGACTACCTCTTCTGTTCAAATGGTTAGATAAATTAAGCAATGTCGATCCAAGAAAAGACATTTCACAAACATCGGGTCGTAACATTAGGGGAATGGTACAACGGACCAAATTGATAGAAAAGATTCAAAGTATACGAGCAGAGTATGATTGATATTTCGAGAAGAACGAAGGGAAAATCTCGATAAATGAATGAGTGATGACATCCAAAATAGAAATCATTCTCATAACATTTTTGCATCATAACATGTTTGATCAGGAGCATTTGACTCATTTCTATCATGGCATCCTAATCAATAAGCATAAGCATATACCCATTCTACAGGTTATGTCCTTTAGGGGGCAATGTAGAATGTAGATTTGGCAATCCCTGTATTAGCAGGGAGCAAATCGAAGGAAGTAGATTTGGCAATCCTTGTATGAATGAGAAGCAGATCGAAGAAAGCAGATTTGGCAATCCTTGTATGGGCGAGGAGCAGATCGAAGAAAGCAGATTTGGCAATCCTTGTATGGGCGAGGAGCAGATCGAAGAAAGTAGATTTGACAATCCTTGTATTGGCAGGGAGCAGATCGAAGAAAGCAGATTTGGCAATCCCTGTATTGGCAGGGAGCAAATCGAATGTATAGGCAGGGAGTAAATCGAAGACAGCAGATTTGGTAATCCCTATTTTGGTAGGGAGCAAATCAAAGAAAGTAGATTTGGCAATCTCTGTATTGGCAGGGAGCAAATCGAAGACAGCAGATAAGTAGAGAAGATCAAAACTACAAATCTCTTCTCCCTGAAATTACATTGGAGAGACTCGAAGCCACTTGATCTCATCCCTCTAAAATGGTAGTAGAGCAGATTGTAGCAAACCTTATCTCCCTAAAGCTGCAGTGGAGTAGGACGAAGTTACAAATCTTTGCCCCTTGAAACGTCAAAGAAGTAGATTGAAGCTACAATTCCTATACCCCTAAAGATGCGATGGACTGGAATGAAGCCATTGGAAGAAGAGAAGCGTCGAAGAGGTCAAGACTCAGCAAGCCCGGTCAAGGTTGGTCTTTCTTGGAGGTCTTTGCTCTATTCTCGTTATACGACAATGAGTAAAGAGGGGCAGCTGTAAAAGCCCAAATCTGCCCGGGCCATTTTAAACAAAAAATAAACCAAAAAAACAAACAAAAAAAAGCCAAAATTAAAAAGTCCAAATTACAAGTATAAATACCAAAACAATCCATTTACATTAAACTATGGCCCAAAATAAAACCCAAATTAATCCCTACCCGGTTACAAAACCAGTTTGACCCAAAGACTAAAACCTATGCCCACTACCATCTGGCCTAAAACACTAACCCAAAGGGCCCAACAAGCCCACATACTAAACCGACTCAGAAACCCTAGGGTTTCTGAGACCCTCTTCATGCCGTACCCCTCTACGTGCTTCGACAGCACATTCGGCGCCCTAGGCGCCGAAACGCTTGCTTTTCCAGTGCCCGAGGTTCTGCTACATCATCCCTTTAGCACCAAAATGGAAAAATCTTCCCGTTGACCTTCCTCAGCCCTGCAAGATAACCCAAAACAAGCAAACACACAGAAAAATACGCAAAGGAGACAACAGCAGAAACGAAATGAAAAATATGTATTTTTACCTTTTATTCTCGGCTATAAAAAGGGCCATGTAACATTTGTAAAGGGTTACGGTTTTTTGAAATACAAAACAGAAAGAACAGAGGTATATCTTAGTTTATTTTTTTGCTTTTAATCTACTACATATAGATACGTATATATATAAATAACGAAAATAAAAGCTTTCACCTTTAAGGACGATTCGAAGGTGAAAACTGACGGATTCTTCATTTTTCTTTCAGTTTTGGGGGATGATTTTGGTCTCTTTCGGGTTTGGGATGGTTTAAAAGGGCCAAAATAGCCTCTTCATAGTCTCCAGCCACCGTATACGGTGGCGAGGGTACTTGAACACGGTGACCCAATGACCAGAGTTCAGCCAGGGCTAGGCCGGAGCTTGAAGGGCCTATTTTTTAGAGAAGGTTCGTTTTTTTTTTAAACATGGTTCCAAATAAGGTTTTTTTTTGTTTTCGGCCATTTTATAGGTGTTCCCATACGACGTCGTTTAAGGTTAACCATAATAACCTTAAAACGGTGTCGTTTTGAATTGGATCGGGCTAACCTGATTCGACCCCTCAGGATCCGCGTGTTTTCACGGTGAAGGTATATTTATGCACCAGGCCCTTCCACTTTTGTGGTATTTCACAATATGGTCCTGCGATCATTTGCAATTCGGCCCTGTATTTTGTTATTGTTTTAATTTAGCCCTTAGGCTGTTGAATGGCCAGTATTGCAACGGTGCCGTTTTGGGTGTTCGGGATAATTTCCCAAGTAACCCTTGCAAGTTTGCACGCGTATCAATCAGGTCCTTAATAGCCTGATGCCTATTTATTTTTTTGAACCTTGAATTTTAAGTTGATTTTGTTTTAGTCCCCGACCAATACAGAGTATTAATACTTGGAATATTTATGTTTCTGGTCCTTAATCACCTGTATATGGTTTATTTTAGTCCTTATTACCATCAAGTAGTTTTGTTCATTTACAAATTATGGATACATTTATGTATGAAGTTTTATATTATTTCACTTACGTATTTTGTTTTAAATTTACCTATGTACATATGTATGCATATTTTACTTGTTCTTAAAACTTTATTTTAAATAGTATCATGTTTATTTCAATCATTTTTATTGGTTATAATACATTTCATTTACATTTAAATCTTTTGTTATATATATCATTATTTTTATTACTCTTATATATTGCTTTGTATATTATCCATTTCTATCATTTATATCTTGTTAATCATGTACAAACATTTTTAATAGATTTCTTTTAAAAATCATTTTTATATGCATTCTTTTGTATATTATAATTCAAGTTACCTTCATTCTTTTTTAAAAAACACCAATACTTCATTAATATACGCGTATATACATACATCATTCTAAATTTTGCAAGATTTCATTCTTTTATGTGCATTATTATATTGTATACCTTTGTATGTTATTGGTTATAGAATTTTTTTTAAATTATATTATATGACACTATTTTTTACATAAAGTATTTGATTCAAAACCCATATATATATTTCTAATTTACATTCTTACACTTAATTTTAAACCGTATTTTGTGTGTTTTATTATTTTTCCGTTAATAATTTCAAGCTCTTTTCTTTTTATTTATTTAGAGATTATTATCGCATGCTTATGAAAATTCGCTTGGTATTCATTGTTCACTCATTTTTTTATTTATTGATGTTGGTGTTCATGTGGTGGAATGCTATATCTTCATATGATTTTTGCTCGTTTTTTATAAGTAAATCTTGATGTATATTAGTCCATGATTATTGGTTGTGTTTACCATGCATATTAGAATCACAATTTCAACTCTAATTTTCATCTAATTTCAAACCAAGTATTTAAACTTTTTCTCTTAAAGAAAAATCAATTTAGACATACTTTTGAAACGAGGCAATGTTTAGTATTTGGTAGATCGAGAAATTGTGCCCTAACGTGCTGGGTTGCGATTTCTTCGTTTAATCAAATAACTAAATAACATTTCCAATTACACATTTTGCAAAATCAAAAGGTGAACTCGATATTAAAGGTTCAAGATTGCATCTCCTAACGTGCTGGAGGTGTTATTTTGTTCCTTTAAAACGAAGGAATCCTAAAGCTCAACTCAAACCAAAGGCACCAAATCATTTTTAAATTTGCCAATATTTAGTGTTTGGGAAAATTGTATGATTGCGCCCTAACGTGCTGGGTTGCAATTTTTCGTTTGACCAAATAACTAAAAGCCCTTTAAATTGCATGTTTTAGGATTTACAAGATGATCTCGGTTTTGAGGGTTATAAAGCGTTATGTCCTAACGTGCTGGATATGGCGTTTTACTCATTCAAAACGAGTAAGTCTGAAAATTCAATCCGAAGTTATTAAATCACATTTTTCTTTCTTTTCAAATTTCAGTGTTAGGACAATTATTAATCAAAATGGTACCAATTTTGGGCGTGACGAGGGTGCTAATCCTTCCTCGCACGTAACCGACTCCCGAACCCGTTTTCTCAAATTTCGTAGATCAAAAACACCGTTTTAATAAACCAAAACGTTTTATTAAAACAAAGGTGATCTGATCACACCTAATAAAGATCGGCGGCGACTCCCGTTTTTCATTTTCATTTTCAAAATCAAGTCGATTCCCTTTTTCAAAAAATGGTTTCGACAGTAATAATAGGTTTTTTTTAAAAAATATATATTTATTAGTTTAATTACGTCTTCCAATGGTTAAATAATTGAAAAACACAACATTTTTGAAGATTAGTTTATTAGCATTTGGTGGATGACAAACATCTTCATCTAGAGCCTGGAAATATTTCTGAAATGAGATTATGGATGAAATGGGAGCAATCCCAGAGGGGATCCAAAAGCCTTGGAATTGGGTTAAACCTTGCGCAGAAGGTGAGATATTTGGGGTGGTTGATGCCAGGCTACTTTTCTTGCTCTCCATGATATTGTAATTACAATGATTCAGAACAATCAGTACATAAAATATTCTTGCTCAAAAGTCAGAGGTGTTGTAATAATGGGTTTTTTTTAATATATATTTATTAGTTTAATTACGTCTTCCAATGGTTAAATAATTGAAAAACACAACATTTTTGAAGATTAGTTTATTAGCATTTGGTGGATGACACCACGTTCGTGGTAGGCGCAATTAAGTCATTGGTTTGGATCACTACAAATTTGATTATTTGATAACACTAGAATCATCATAATAAATTAATGACCGCGTGCTTTAATTTTCTTTTTAATTTAAGTTGATCTTGAATAAAATATTTTTGCTGAGCCAGAAAAAGTTGATCTCAATCAAATTGTTTAATGTTGATTTGGGTCGGGATAATGTGTGCCTTAATACACTTTGTTATCTTCCTTGTTCTAATGTTCTGTTTTCTTAATAAAATATCTTTGATTGCTTAGAAAAATAATATCATTTAATAATTTCAGAATATTGAAATTTATTATTAATATAAAAATAATGAAAAGTCAAAATCCCTGATTTTCTGATACATGATTTTGTACCCGCTCGGAAAAGGATTACAATAATTAATTGTAATCTTTCATAAAATAAAACAATTATTTACACAAAATTTCCCTTTTCATTATATTAAATAATTAATAACTTAATATTTTAACTAACTAAATTTAAAAATAAACTTTTAACAATGGTAAGAAATTATTCACAGCTTCAGGATAAAACTAGGGGGCTGGAAGGGGCCCGGCACCTCTAAAATGAAAATTTTTTTATTTACACCCTTTGAAATTTTTAAAATTTTAAATTAGTAAAGGTAAAATTCACTTTGGCCCCTTAAAAATGATAAAAATTTGATTTAATCCTTTAAAAATTACAAAGATAGAGGCTATTAAAAAGGTGAAATTATATTTTTACTATCATAAAAATTATAATTTAATTCCTACCCCGAAGAAAATTTTCTAGTTTCACCCCAACACAATACGAGATAAATTGATATAATACATGTCAAAAGCCAGAGTTTGTTAGGTGATTATTGAATCATTTGAAGATTTCTAATTTTTTTGCGTTGAAAGGGTGGGATTTGTTGCTTATTTTTATAATTCTTGGAAGTGGTTTTAAATTGTACTTGTTTTGATGAAGAATACTTTACGAAGTTCTTATGGTCCATCAAATTTCTCTTTGTTAATTATGATTTTTTAAGAGGATGGTGATTTTGTGAGATTGAAGCTTCATGGCAGATTAGATTTCCATTACTTGGGTTCTCCAATAATGATTCTAAGGTTTTCTATTGTTGCTGGCCTTATTTTCTTCAAAGGCATTTGTAGGGTTTGTGTATTTTGGTGACTTTTTGTTATACTTTTTGGTTAGGTGTTTTCCTAGGTTTGCTTTTTGTGTTATGGATTGTTTTACTCTGACCACTTTGTTAGCTTCACCCTTAAAAGGCTATAATGATAAAATTATTTTGGCTGAAAGAAAAAAAAAAACATGAAAACCACTTGAGTATATGTCAACTCAACTGCCGAGGAATTCTTTGTTGCCTGGGTGTAATTTGGCTTCCCATTTTGGTTCTTTTGTTCTTCTTATGGTGTTTTTCTGTTTATTTTGAACTCTTTTTATGTTATTTTTCCTTTCAATATAGCTTTCTTGGAATGAGGAAAATTTTTATCTAAATAAATTATTGATATTTGTATTCTCAAGAGGAATGATCTTCAATAATGGACTAGATATTCCCCATGTAATCAATATAGCTTAAGTATAAGTTTGAATAAATTATTGACCCCTAAATATGGAAATTGTTTCCACATAGATTTGGTGGGCAAGGAAGTAGATACTACCTTTAGCACCAAATTGCCAGTTTCATAGTTTTCAATATGTTCTTTTGTAAAAATAAGATAATAATTACGAATTGAATTATTTTTACAAGCCTTAAATTATTCTAAGTATCGAACAAAGGATCCTACTCGAAACTATGGCAAGAACAATACTATAAAACAATATTTATCTATTTTGAAATTAGAGAATAAACAAATATTAAAGTGAAAAAAAGAATAAAATGTTGCTTCACATCCCACAATTCAATATCAAACTTTTATCTACTTTTGGATAAATTGAAATTTATTAGCTATTTATAATCAAACAACAATGAAAGAAATTATTGGAAGGAAATTTTATTGAAAATAAAACAAATAAACATCTTAAAACTTTAAAATTCTCTAACAACGGCCGACCCCCTCCCATCCTATGCCTTGGTAATATTTATATAGAATAATATATTTTTTTGGTTTCTAAACTTAGTAATTAGGTTCATTTTGGTATTTATGTTTTTTTTCATCTACTTTGGTTTTTTAACTTGACAGTTAGATCTATTTTGGTCTCTAAACTTGAATTCTATCAAGATTTGATAATGTGACTAGTGTTAATAGAATAGAACCGAATTGGACAGGCTAAGAACTGATCAATATAATGGTCTGAACAAAAAGGTTGAACGAATTGACTTGAAACCTACTTGAAATTGATAAAAATTGAAAATCAAAACAAAAGTCGATACTTAAATAGATTTAATTGATTTAATAATTTTTTATTTTAAATATTTCAAGACTTCGAAGATTTTTAATTATTTATTTAATTATTGTTGGTCTGATAGTCAAACCAATCAAACTGATTGAATTCAGAATTGATGGTCTGACCTATTCAACGACCAATCCGATTATTAAAACACTTAAATGTGGCACTATAAAATTGTACCCCAGGATCACTTGAAAATTTTATATTTATTTTCTATTTTCATTTTCAAGTGATGATGTTGCATAATATGTTACATCATCAAACTCTTATATTTTTTAAGTTCACTGATCCAAATGAACTTAATTGTCAAGTTCAAATGCTAAAGTAGAAAAAAAAATATAATACCAAAATAAATCTAATCACCAAATTTAGTGCCAAAAATTATATTAGCTCTATTTATATATATAACTTAAAACTAAAAGCTAATGAAATTAATAGAGATTTGTTGTTCCTCTTAACACGAAAATTAAAAATATCAATAAATAAAGGGATTATTATTCCTCTGCACGATTTCTAGCCTAGGTTTTTTCTCTGATTTTTCTTTTACTTTGGCTATCGATAATAGCAGATCTAGGTTTTTTCTCCTATTGTTTCATAGCGATAAGTAACATAGTTAGGGAAAGGAAATTAAAAGGCGCAATCATTCATAAGGAAGACATGGAAGATGACATGGCGAAATTAAGGCTGGCTGATGATGAAGATGATGCAGTCCATGACCACGAGGAGGAAGACAAGATTGAGGAAGATTTTTGACTTTGCCTAGTTGGGAAGCCCTTACCAACATCGCAATACACTTTCCATCTTTAAGAAAGATGCTTGCAGAAGTATGACACACGATAGAAGGGGTTACGATTATTGAGTTGGAGGATAAAAGAATACTATTCTGCTTCTATAACGAGCTTGACCTAAGGAGGGTGGTAGATGAAATGCCCTGGTTCTTTAATAGACATTTAATTATTTTTCATAGATTAGACAAGAGAGAAGACCTAGTTCAAGTTCCACTATTTAACACCAAATTTTGGGTGCAAATACACAACTTACCATTTGGTTGCATGTCGGAAGGAATGGCAAGGCAATTAGGCAATTTCATAGGCGAGTTTTTAGATTATGACGCAACGATTGTATCAAGAGGAATTAGGAAATATATGAGGATAAAGGTGAAATTGGATGTATGAAACCTTCTGAGAAGGAAGATACGCATTGTTTATGGTCAAGATAAGACAACTTACGCATTCTTTCAATATGAAAAGCTCTCTTTGTTTTACTTTTTGTGTGGAAGATTAGGCCATGGGGAAAACTTTTGTCCTTTACGACTTTCCCTAGGGGTATAAGGGGAGGAATATGGGTGGGATATCTCTTTACGGGCCCCGCTAAGAACTAAGAAGGGCAGAATCGACACCAAGTAGATGGTTGAGGGAGGAACCAAAAGAACTAGTTAGAAGGGAGAAATCTATTGTGAATCGTGGGACTAGAAGATATGATGAGGTAGTAAGAGGTGGAAAGATGGGTAGCTCTAGAGTAAGAAGAGCAATTTGGGCAATAAACAAATACAAGTTCTCTAAAACTTACAATATAAGGGATGACAAAGAATTTAGAAGAGAGAAGGAAATAACAAAAAATTTTAACTTTTGATTTTTTTTCTTTTCCCTCTCTTTATTTTTTTGTGTAATTATGTTCTCAATCCCTAACTCTTCAAACTTTTAAATTTAGTCCCCTACTTTTAATCCCAATAATTTTAGTCCATCTACTCTTTTGATTTAATAATTAAAATTTAATTGATAATGTAACACCTCATAACCGACCTGGTCGCCAAGCCCGAAAATCAGGATGCCACATCACCGTCTCATGTCATACAAAACATTTTAAAGTCTTGTTGTAAAAGAATTGTCTTCTTATTTTAGTATTCATATAGGTGTTAAGTTATTCTTACTTTTTAGTTATCATCGTTACATGCTAAAATACATCAATTAGCCTTAAAAATAGTAATTAAGCATGCATGTGGTTCATTTTAGTAAAATCTCAAAACATCAACATAGGTATCGATACTAAAGACATGATATCGATATTTTGCTCAAGAGGTATTAATACCCCATGGAAAATCGCTACCAAACTAGCTTATTATTTCTCAATCAAAAACCCAACTATCAGAAAATATCAGTACCACTGAACAAGTATCGATAATTTCACCATTGAGTCTCGATACTCGGGCCAAGGTATCGTTACAAATTAGCAAGATTGACTTCTTGTGCTTTGAAATTTTAAGAGGTATTGTATTTAACATATGAATATTGATACCTCTATTCCAGACCTGAAAAATAAAATATTTTTAAGCATATAACTCATTCCAACTCGTACCAGTTCAACGTGCTATCATATGGTCATCAAATAAACACCGTGTAGACACCCATTTTGTCTGAGCCCATTTGGAGGCCCATTTAAATTTTTGTTCTCTCTTGGGTCGTTCAAAGCCCACCCGATTTTGGTCTATTTGAGACTTTTTTTTTCTTTCCTTTTTTGGGCCTGTTAAGGGCCCAAATTATTATTATCATCACTACTACTATTATTAAATATTATTATTATTATCATCATCATTTTTTACAAATAAATAAAATTGAAAAATAATATATATACATGAAATGAAATGAAAAAAAGGGAGGCTTTTCATATTTTTGTTCGTAAAAAAAAAGGTAAAAAAAAAAAAACAACAACAAGCATTTTTCATTTTTTTTTCTTATCTTCTATTTTTTTTTCCATAGACATGTCATGAGGGATCGGGTTTTAGGCTCCGATGAAGGGAACATCACTGAACTGTCAATCCTTCACCCCTAGGAGCCCTAAAAAATCTCGTTTTTCCCTTTCCCTTTCTAAAATAAAGGTTTCTTTAAAAAAAAAAATGCTTGATCTTGGGAAAAGTTTTGATTTTTTTTTTAAAAAGAGAAAGTTTAGATTTTCAAAATAAAAATCTATTTTTTTCTAGTCATTTTAAAGGAAAGTTTAAAATTTTAAAACAAAGTTTTGATTTTTTTCAACTATTTCAAAATAAAAGCTTTGATCTTTAAGAAAAATAGTGTTTTTTTTAAAAAAAAAGAGAAAGTTTAGATTTTTAAAACAAAAATCTATTTTTTAGTCATTTTAAAGGAAAAGTTTAAATTTTTGAAACAAAGTTTTGATCTTTTTCAATTATTTTGAAATAAAATTTTGATTTTTAAGAAAAGTAGTGATTCTTTTAAAGAAAACTTTGATTTTACAAAAAAAAAATCCAGCCACCGTACGCGGCGGCTTCACCATCAGAGGCCGGAGAGTCGTTGGGCTCTCTAGTGGTGAAGCCATGGCCAACATAGAAGGGGAAAGAGGAAGAGGAAGATGTTTTTTTTTTTTTTTAAATGAGATTAAAATGAAAGAATGAATACTTTTTTTTTTAATTAATAGGAGCCAAAATGTGTAATTTATTCTCACCACCTTACTTTTTTAATTTACAAAAAAAAATACCCCATTTTTTGCGGCATCGCCCTCACTCTTTGGTTTATTTACACCCGTAACCCTTTTGTTTATTCAAACCTTCGATTTAATCCAAAATTTCAAAATTAAAAACAAATTAATTGCTACATTAGTCCTCTGTCTTCCACATTTTTAAAGTCCCAAAATCAAGCTATATCATTTTGTTTACATCTTTAATAAATTATTTGCACTTATATCTTTGCTTTCATTTGCATTTATACCTTATATATTTAATGTCAATTATGCACTTTATTTTAATGCTTTATATTTATTCACACTTGTATAATTTTATTTTTTATTATTTTGTCTTTATTTATTTTCATGTCTATTTATATTTATGTTTTTTTTACACATTCCCCTTACAGACATTGTAATATTATTTATTTATGTTACTTTGATTCTTTTTTTTTTTTTTGGTATTGTGAATAAGGTGTATTATTGTTATTATTATCATCATCATGTCAAGGTCTTATTTATTTCATTTATTTAAGTTTTCTTTTTATTATTTCTCTTTTTGAAAGAGTTTTAACTTTTCATTAACTTTAGCCAATTTAATTAATTTTCCTATTTTATTACTATCTATTTTAAAAGAGGGAACTTTAGGACAATTTGCCATCCTATAATTGCTGACATGAAGTTAGTTAAGTACGTGTTATATTTTAATGAAACCATAAGGTTTTTACATTTAAATTTAGGTTAGTCTTTAAGATCTTATCTACCATTTACCCTAGAAAAATTATAAATAACATGTAAGTTATTTTTTTAGGGTTTTAAACTAATATTAAATATCATATAGGGTTCCTCTTTAAAATCATAAATTAATATGTAAATATTCTTTAGGACTTTATTCAAGATTAACACTAAAGATTTTTGTAGGTGAATTGTAAATTATGAGTAGGTATTTCTAAGTATTTTATTTTAGAAACTTTTAAAGAAAACTAATAAATGTTATTTAAGATGTATTATTTTAGGATTTTGACGAATTTAAAACTTTAGATCAAGAATTTTAAAGTAAGATAAATCACAAACCTGGCATAAGATACTTTCGTAAGATCTTGATAGGTTCAACGTTATTAATGAAATCTTTTTAAATAATAATAATATAAGATCGGATAAGTTGTAGATTGATTTTTATATTTCTCTTAATTTTTTGGTAATTTCTAGGTTTTTCTTTTAGAATTCTAAGATAAAATTAATTTTAGGAATTGAAGGTATTTTACTAGAATTATTTAGGTATACTTTAGGGTTCCTGTTAAAAGTAAAAATCTTTAATTTAAGTTTCAAATTAGATAAGTTTGGTAAACACATCTTAATCGAGTTACAAGTAAACCGAAGACATTTTCCTTAGAGTTTTTATTTAAGATTTCCATAAGATTTTAGCCTAGATTAAGACATTAATATGCTTAAATAAATAAAAAAAAACCTAGCTCCTAAGACCCCGTAGGACTATCCTTGGATAGATGTTGTGGGGGTGCTCTAACCTTCCCCACACGTAACTGTACTCCCGAACCCGAAATTTGGTGATGAGATCAAATCTAGACTTTTTGGATTTTTCATAGTATTAATCCTAGACTTTTAGGTGATAAGTGGCTAACCAACCTAGGCCTAATTGGTTAGTGGTGACTCTACATTAATTGAGGCCCTCTGTGTCTAGCTTTACTTACTAGGTCCTCATACCCTTATGTAGGCAACGTTATAACACACCAAAATGGCCATTGATCTCGTGATTGTGATGAAATAATAAAATCTGATCGTACCTGGAAACTAACTAATATCACGATAAAAGGCAAGTGCACCTATCGAATAGTAGTATAGTCAGTGGCAAGACTAGAATATCGGATCCAAGGAACTAAAAGAACTAGTAATGACTTCCTTCCTATTATCTAGCCTAAAAATAAATAGGTGGTTTGGTAAACTATTCTAAACTAAACTAAAGAAACGACAAAGAGTAAATTGGGAAATTGCTTTTGGGAAAACTAATTGATGAGGGTAATACCTAAGGAAGAATCCACCTAGACTTCACTTGTTATCTAACTCTGAACCAGATGATTTCTTCATTTGATTTGATCCGTAGAGATCTCTAAATTATGTTAATACCTCCGTCGAGGATAAGAACAACTAATCCTAGGTTGATTAACCAAAATCTCTTTCTAATTAAAATCCCTAGTCTTGCATTAACTCAATCTATGGCTCCCCATATTAGATTTGACTCTAATCCGACAAATTTTTGTCGTTCTATGTTTAGGATTGCGATAAACTCCGCTTAATTGTGTTGGATCTACTCCTATGCAGGGACTTTTGCTCCTCTACATAAGCACATTTGACTTAAATCAATATCCCGAAAATATCAATTTAAGAGTTAAAAACACAATTAAGAACAAATCAAATATTTATCACACAGTTCAGATAGCAATAACAAGATTTGTCTTAGGTTTCATCCCCCTTAGATATTTGGGGTTTTATTTCATAATTATAAAAGAAAATATTTCAGAAGAAATAAAATAACAAAACATAAGAAAACCCAAAACTCCTGAAAGGATTGAAGGGAGATTCTCTGTCTTGATGTAGATCCTGGCTTTTGAGATGGATCAATCGGCTTTCCTTCGAGTAATTCTCTGCCTTTAACTCCCCGTCTTGGCGGGAATAATGTGTGTCTTTTGTGGTGGCCTCTTAGGGTCTTTATATAGAGTTTAGAATGTCTTTCTTAGCCCTAGGTAACCTTTTCCGAGTGAAATTGAACTTCATCACGACAAGGACACGCTCGTGTAACACGCCCACGTGAGTCGACTTCTAGGCCGTGTTCGAGCCTATTAATGTGGCACGGCTGTGTGACACGCCCGTGTGGTGAACCTCCAGACCGTGTTGATTATTGAATTGGGCCTAATCTGCCCGTTTTTGGCCTTTTCCTTTCTCTTTTCTCTTCTTTATGCTCACCTAAGTATAAAACATGAAACAAAAGGATTAGGAGCACCAAATTCTATAAATTCAATGATAATTCATCCAGAATTTAGGCTAAGCATGAGATAAAAATATGTATAATTTACGGTTTATCAAATACCCCCACATTTAAGCCTTTGCTTGTCCTCAAGCAAAATCTCAACTCACAATTAAAATTCATTCTTCTCAACTTATAATCCTTAACAATAATGTTTCAAACTAATCCACAAGTAATCATACAATGAAAATTCAACCAGAAGAACATTAAAGTCTCAAACACTCTAAGTTAAGAATCTTATCACAGAAACATAGGTTTTCTCCCTTCTCCTAAGTAATTACCTTTCAATTCAAAATCAACAAGAGTTGACATCCTCACTAAAGATTTACTCTATCCTCTCGAAGTGTTTAGGGTTCAAAAAATTAAGCACTCATTAGTCAACCTAAAAAGTTATTACCATAAGCTTGCAGGAAAATCAAATCTCCACCACTATAGATTGATATGACACATCGATCAAAAGGTCTTTTGATGGTTGTAATGGGGCTTTGGTTAGGGGTGTTGTCATAAGCTGAAAAAGAGGGTTAGAATTGAGATTGAATTGAAAAATCATCTAACTAGAAAAATCTCTATCACTGAAACATATTCCTAGAATAACGGCTTTTTGATGACATCGTTCTGGATTCGGGAGCTTATACTAGAAATATGCAAAAAATATTGAATTACAACTGAAATATGAAGTACAACTGAATTAAATGTATATACATTTTTTTTAAGAACAAATCAAATACAAATAAATTGAATATCTATGAACTTTACAAACTGAAAAAAAGAACAAAGCTAGATAATAATTCAACTCAAATCTTGACAAAAATAGGGATCAAAATAATTGAAGGTAATTCAACAAAAAATGGGTTATAGGTTAATATTAAAGGTAAGTCAAAGAATAGGTTGTTAGGCTTAATGGGGTTCACTAAGGGTTAATTTATGGAGGTAGGCTTTTATGGAGTAAGTGGGTTAAACCTAGGTGCCTTTATCATTTCGGTATATCAAATCAATGATGTGGTCTTGACATGTACAATCGAAGCAAGTTCTAGAATAACAAATCAATATTGACTCACTCAAAGCAACAATAAAAGTGAGCACGAAAGGATGTATGCTCAAAAGGCTAAAAAATCTCACCAGAATTATGGCTTTTGATGTCAATCATGGGAATTTCAAATTTCAAGATAATACTTAAAATTAGGGAAAACAACCTAGAAAAATTTAAATTCTCAAAAATTTTAACTTATCATGCTTGATTCCCTAATCTCTTAAGGTTTGAATAATCAAAGCATAAGTACCTATGTCTTAATTCTCAACATATCAATAAAAATCATAAATCAATCAGAATTAATTCCTAATAGGAGATTGAGACTAATGCAGAGAGTGAAAGTGAGAATTCGAAATTTGAGAACAATGCAACAAGTTAGTGGAAAAAAATTTAGGGATTTGAAGAGAATGCAACGACTGAAAGTGAATTTCCCCTACACTTAAGATGTACATTGCCCTCAATGTACAAAGATACATTAGTAGCAATAGAAGCATAAAATCATAAGATAGGGAGAGAAGTGAAACTCTCTGAACATTTGGATGATTTTGTAGAGACGGATATTGGAATTGTAAGAGCTGGTAGTTGTGGCAGGGTTTTCCCATTACAGATGAATATGAGTTGTAAAGCTCCTTTGAAACTGTGATAGCATAAATAAGAATTTAGGGATTTAAACACAATTTGCTTGTTAGGAAATAGTCGATATATAAAAATAAAATTACAATCTAAAATAAAATATTCAATAAACATAAAGATCAAAATAAAGATAAAGAAAAATCTAAAGATCCTAAAGAAACATAAAATGCGAGAGAAGGTAAAAATAGAGATCAAGAAAGCAAATAAAAAAAAAGATAAGAGGAATAGAAAGTTCTAATCCTCAGATGGTCCGCGAGGTGGGGGTGATGGTGCAAGATGGAGTTGCTAACAAATATGAGCTAATGTAGCATCAATATGATTGAATCGTTGAAAACATTGTTGCTAGAATTGGGCGAACTACTCAGAAGTGACGTAGCCTGAAGCTGCCGTATGAACTGGGCGGCGAGTCAGTGGTGGCTCAGTCGGTGCCTCCTCCTATGGTGGGACATCATTAGTAATGTCTTCGGGGTCCTCCTGCTCGATGGATTGAGCTAGCTGGTACTGAGGAGGGTTGTTCCCATGTCGACGCTGAGTCATCCTCATGTGAAGCATGCTCTGTATGCCCTGTAGGGACATCTAGCCAACGAAGGTGTAAGAGGATGTCTGGGCCACAGTGTTGAATAGGCTGAAGTAGTGGGCCAATCGAGTAATGTACGGGCCCATAGAGATCACACCTCTCCGATGTCATTCTGTCTGGTGCTGGATGGCATGGGCGATGAAGTATGCAAGATCGAGCAGATGCCTATGCAAAATGCTCCACAAAAAGTAGGCGCCTGGTGCTCTCTCGCCTGCCTGTCAATGTATGCGTGAGTAAGGTGTGAATGTATCTCAATGAAGGGGCGAGAGCTGTCGCCTTGGAACTACTGGGGTCGTATGTGGGCTGGTTAGGGACTAAGGCGCGCCAACATTTGACTGTGCCAACATTTGACTGGAGAAAAGTGAATATGGCGTTGGAGCTCAGATAGGTCCTTCTCTTCTAAGAAGTGTTTGGTGTATAAGCCTAGTGCTGTACCGAATTTCGGTACACTGAGTTGTCGAACCAGGCCTCCTAAGTGGAATTGAATCATCCCTGGATCGTCGTGTCGGTTCATGACCGTCTAGAGATAGAACGTGGAGCAGAACTCTAAGGTGAGCTCGAGGTAAGTGGACTCTACGATTTGGAAAAACTGGTCCCATGGGTCTATTGTCAACAAGGCCCGAACCTCATCTGCTAGTTAAACTTGCCCTAAAGCAGCCCAATCGACGTATTTTCCCACTTCGAGTGGTCTTGCCCGTTAGATTTGGAATAGTTCCTCCTAGGAGTTTTACAGGAACTGGAGGAAAGGATGGCGAACTTTAGTGGTGGGTCTAGAAGAGGAACCACTGGGTCCCTTTCACTTTTTGGAAGTAGGGACGATAGCTTTCTTTCCACGAGAAGACGACATTTTACCTGAAATAAAGATAGACAAATGAAAAAGAATGGAAATATAGTATGAATACTCATAGGTTCCTAGACTAAATGGCAAATATTTCTAAGTATTTCATGCAAAATGTAGTTCCACTAACCTAAATTGGATGTTCGATTTATCCTAACCATAAAACAAGACAATGGGAATGTAGCATCTATGTTTAACATAATATAGTGAAAATTAATTGCTTAATATAGATAAAGGTGGTAGCCAAGGAATGATGCAAAATGGCATAAAGATTATTCTAGATTTAATCATGCAAAATGTGTGAGAATAATATAAAAAATAATGTAAACAATCTAAAAGAATGAAATCATAAATAGATAAATAGTTAAAAGTATTGAAAATTATGATAAAAGTGAGAAAATAAAACTAAAAACATGAGGTTAGGAGTGGAACACGGTCGTGGTAGTTCTTGCACAGGCATGGTGGCGTGGCTGAGGTCCACAACAGCGCTAGAGAGGGCTGGTATGGGTTTTGGGTGGAGGAATTTCTAGGGTTTTAGTGGAGAAGAAGATGAATAGTGGGGGTTTATATAGGATTTGGGGTCAAACGGGCATGGCACATGCCTGTGTGACTCGAGGTTAGCCTGTGTGGTTCAAAATTTAGGGATTTTAGCGCGCTGGTTTCGTGCCACACGCCCGTGTTCCTAAGGCGTGTTGGGGCACATGGCCGTGTTGCACGGCCGTGTCCTTCAATGTTTGCTTCTCCCACGGTCGTGTAGGGGGTTACACGCCCGTGTATGAAATGGCAGGTTCGACCACGGTCTTGAGGCATGGGCGTGTCGCACGCTCGTGTTGAATTAATAGATTGGCCACGGCTTTGGGACAAGGGTGTGTTGCACGCTCGTGTTGAATTGTCAGGATTGGCCACGGCCATTTTGCACGGCCGTGGCTGGTTGTCATAGCCAGTGTATTGGGAAAATCTTACCCTGCTTATACACGACCATATCGCACGGCCGTGTCTTTGCTCATAGGGTCTACACAGCCTTAGGCACGCCTGTGGGCATGGCCGTGTGGCTCGAAAAACCTGCATTCAAATGGTTAGTTGATGTATTAGAGAGCTTAAATAAAAGAATTTACTATGTCAGTGCTCGGGTTTCCTTCCGAGATGCGCTTGTTTATAGTCTAAGCTCGACTTTTCTCGGTCATGGTGGTTTGAAGAGTTGAAACTCTTCTATCCTGCTTTCAATTTCATTATCAACATAAGGTTTGAGTCGAGTATGATTTACCTTGAAAGTGCTGAGTGACTCATGCGTTATCTCGACTGTACCATATGGAAAGATTTTCATTACCGTGAAGTAAGGTGTGTCACTTGCATGTTATTTTGAATTTAAGATTCGAGGATCATCCTCCCCTAAGATTACCTTATCCCCTACCTTGATTTGGTTCATTTTTACCTTAGGGTCGTCTTGGTGATGCTCTGGGTTGGTGTGGCATATTTTGGGTTTTTCTTGATAGTTCAGCCACTCATCTAGTTCCTCAATCTGAAGCATTCGTTTTTCAGGTATGTCTCCCTTGGATGGACTCGACTGTGGTTGGGTTGCCCTTATGTGAAGTGTATCCTGCAAAGAAGGTTGGATGGAGAGATCATTCTTCTTACAAGGACTCGTAAAATTATCTTTATTATCAATAGACTTATTTGAGTTACGAGCTTGTAAAGTAAATTTGTAACAGCCCGATTTAGACCCTAATAAGAATGGTGGTTTCGAGACCACGGATCCGAGTCAAAAAATATTTTAAAATTATTTTCTGTGTTTGTTTTGTGTGAATTTATATATGTGAAATTTCTGTGATTTAATTTCATCGTTTAGGTGTCCGATTTAATAAAAGGACTTAATCGCGTAAAATGAAAATATAGTGGCTATTTCAAAAAGAGGGTTGTATTGTTAATGGCTTTTTAAATTGAAGTCCTTAAAATGCAAATAGCCCAATGACCTATTAGATGGACGGTAAAAGAGTTATATTATACAGTTTGGTTATAAAATCATTAAGGTTATTTTAGTAAACAAATAATAAAAGTTAATATTTTATAAAAACATATTAAACAAACATGAGTGCTCATTTATTTTATTCCTTCATTGCTGAAATATACAAATAAGAAGAAAAGAAGAAGAAACCTAGTTCGGCCATCTTCTTAGCTTAAATCCAAGATTAAGAATTCAAGAAATAGGATTTGGATTGGGGAAAAACGAAAGTGGTCGACTAGCAGCTCCGTTCCGTTTTATGACGTCTGAGGTAAGTTTATAAGCAAATAAATGTATTTAATTTCAATTAAACGTAAATTATAGATGCTGAATTGAAATGTATGATATTATGATGCAAGTGTCGAATGTATATATATACTTGGTAATCATGTGTGAGCATACGTTTCAATCGAATTATGATGCCCCAATGCCCCGTATGAACCTTAGGAATAGCTAGGATACATATGTCATGACATAGGATTCCTATATGTTTGTGCGAGTAAGACCATGGCATCAATTTGTGATCTCGATATGTGTTTACGAGTAAGACACTATCTGGGACAGTGGCATCATTATGTGGTTACATGTAAGACCACGTTTGGGACGTTGGCATTGTAAGACTTTTGTGATTACCTGAGTGTCCTATCCAAATCTGAATGGTTCATCGAGCTTAGGTAAACTGTGTATAGATTGTATGATACTACACTACAGGAAAACAAATTTTTAGCGGCGTTTTTTTGGCTTTTAGCGGCGCCTATAAGCGCCGCAAAATGTATTAGCGGCGCTTCCAGAAGCGCCGCAAAAAAGCCGCTATAAGCCTCGCCGCAAAGTTTTGTGGCGTTTGAATGCAAAACGCCGCTAAAAGTACAAACCTTTAGCGGTGCTTAAGACACAAACGGCGCTAAAAGTATAGATCTTTAGCGCCGCATTCACACAAACGCCGCTAAAAGTACAGACCTTTAGCGGCGCTAATCCCACAAACGCCGCTAAAATTATAGATCTTTAGCGGCGCTAATCCCACAAACGCCGCTAAAATTACAGATCTTTAGCGGCGCTAATCCCACAAACGCCGCTAAAAGTGCAGACATTTAGCGGTGCTTTCCAAAAAATGCCGCTAAAAGTACAGACATTTAGCGGCGCTAGTACCACAAACGCCGCTAAAAGTGCAGACATTTGGCGGCGCAAGCCACCAAACGCCGCTAAAAGTGCAGACCTTTGGCGGCGCTTTACCTAAAAACGCCGCTAAAAGTGCAGACCTTTGGCGGCGCTTTACCTAGAAACGCCGCTAAAAGTGCAGACCTTTTGCGGCGCTTACCTAAAAATGCCGCGAATTTTACAGATTCAAAACAGTTCGTTTTAACCAATATCGGACCCTCCTGCATTACAAATTCAACCAATTACAGCAAATATGACATACAAATCCAGCCAATAACATTAAACCTAAATAATACTTCAAATTCAATGAAAGATATATGATTTACATTAATAAATGAAGTATAACTAAGTATATTGTTACAATAATATTCAATGTAAAAATGTTAAAAATATCGTCACAACAGGAAAATAAATATCTAAGATGGCGGCTGCTGCGACTGCTGAAACATCTTCATCATTTGCTGAAGCTGTAGCTGCAGCTCATCATACTTTCGGTTCTGCTCCGCCTCCCTCGCTGCTGCCGCTGCCTCCCTCGCTGCTGCCGCTGCTGCATCGGCTAGAAGTTGTTGCTGGAGTTCTTCAAATTTTCTTTGAACCTCTGTAATTTGCTCAACTGTGCTCGATTGCATCTGAGCTAGCTGATCTCTTAACCTCTGAACTTCAGCTTGAGCTTGACTTCTGGAAAGCATGTATTGCTGGGAGCTGGATCCAAAATATTGGGTCAGGGTAACACCAGATCCTTGAAATCGAACCCGACCATACCTCTCAGGACCCAAAACTTCAGTAATAATTCTGTTATCAATGTCCTCATGATTAACAGAACTATCAGTCGAAGCAGTCGCTTCGTACTCCGCCTTCTTTTCCTTTAGTCTCTCCTAAAAAATAAATGAAAGAATTAGAAACGAAATATATAATGAAAAAGAATAAAAAATAACATAACATTATTTAAAAAAAGAATGTCAAATTTTATTAAGTTAATATACCATAATTTCTCCGGCTTCGAATGTCATTGGCGATCCATCTTTCTTCCTATGCGTAATGTTAAAAAGCTGAAGGCATCCAACTTTTTGACCAGACGAGACTTCCTACAATATAGTAATAAAAATATTATTTAATAGTAGAGACTCATCGTAAGTTGATAAAATTAATAAATTTATAATACCTCGGCCTCAGCTACGCGAGCAAAACTTCTCGACCCTGCCGTGTGTGTGAATTTTTGTTTCTGTCTACTACTTGTTCCAACACGCTCACGGTCCTACATTGAGTAATTATTATTACGTATATAGTAAATACTAGAAACCGAACAAATTAGAAGAGTTTGAAAGTACGTAATACGTCTCCTTTTTTTGAATTCCAAAATCTAACCGTATCTTCCCACTGGTACCTCAGCATTCCCGGCGGAACATTGCACAATTTTTCCTCGAGGCTTATGTCTTTCTTAAAATATTGCTTTTTTAAAGTACTTTTATTGTCTCTCCATTTTTTGCCCAAGGTCTTCTTGATATACTCATCAGAAACCTCTAAAATAAATCTCTCCTAAAAAAACACAAGGTTAAAAAATAAATAAAAATTAAACTTAAACCAAAGCATTATAGATTAATTTCACGTTTTCTTACCTTAATATTGTCGAGAGCTTGATTTTTGTTGCTGTCAGGCATGTGATGCCATGATTCGTAGTTGATGGGCAACATATTTGAATTTCGTGCAAGAATGCCCAAATAGCCAGCTAAAACTTGAGCTTCAGTTTCGACAGGCTGACCATGATTATTTCTACGAACTTTGACAAGCTCGGTAGGAGCTAAGTCGTACAAATCTGTCAGTAGCGTACGACCTCGACCTCTGCGCGTCCCGGCAGTCTCAACTGAAAAATGACATATTAATATATTAAAAATAAAAAATAAATTAATAATAAAAGCGAACACGCATGTAAAACAAACTAAACATTACTCTGAACTTCTGCAGTATCGTGAACTGTCTCCGGCACACTTGAAGATCCAACAACTGTTTGCTGTTCACTATTGCCTTCTTCTGAATTTGGATTATTCTGAACAATATTTAAATGTCGTAACTTTCTTCTACGCATTTTTCCTATAATAAACATAAAACGGTGTAAATTTTAGTAACAAATTAGAACAACAGTACACATAAAATAGTTAAATTATATAACATGAGCAAGATTAAAATAAAAACATTACATATAAGTAAAAAAATTGTAAATTCTTACTACATTATAATTCGTAAATATCTTCATCCACATCCCGACGAACCCATTGAAATTGCATACTAGTACTAGGGATATTTTCATTTAAGTTTTGTTGTGGAAAAGGCAAAGTTTCTGATCTTTCAACGATATCATCTCTACTTTCATTGCCCATGTCAAACAAGTCTCTAGGGCTGTTTCGGAGTACAACGTACCAACCCTCATCAATTGGATCTTTCGAGTAAAAAACTTGTTTCACTTGAGAAGAAAATACGTACGGCTCGTCTATTAATTGTTATCCGGTGTGAATCAATCGAGAGAAATTTACCATTGTAAACCCGAATTGATTGTTTTTAATACCGCGAGCAATATTCACATCAGCCCAATCACCTCGAAATAAGACAACTTTCCATTTTCCATAGTAATCCAATTCAATAATGTCGATAAGAAGTCCGTAAAAATCCACATTTCCCTCGACAGGATTACTGTCCCTAGCACTAGCATAACTCGTAATAAAAGAATTAACAACTAGTCCGCAATTTTGGGTTCTCCTCAATCTCTCCCGATATTTGGTATGAAATCTGAATCCATTGATGATGAAGCCACTGTATCTTTTCACTAATCGATTCGGACCCTGGGAAAGCCATTTAACTTAGTCACTAACGGCCTTCCCACTCCAAACCTATTGAATCAAAATATGATTTGAGTAATAATTATAAATGTTACGAGAAAACTTTATGATTTAAATCAAAATATGATTTGAGTAATAATAAAAGAACACGTTGCATACCGTTTGGCTTAACCATTCATGAAAAGATTCAGTGAATAACTTATTAATCTCTCGATGTGGTAATCTTCGTGAGCGTGAACGAGATCTCAATATTTGTTTGTACTCACTATGTTGAAAACAGGTTTAGTTGGTTAGAAAATAAATAAATCAAGAAGATGAATAGTTGTCATATTCTAAAACTTACTTGCATAATGGTTGAATTGCATCGTGGTGGAAAAGAACATATCTATGTGCTTGTATCCAAGATCGGTCATCTAATTCCGCAACTTCAACTTTGCCGATTGGTTCTCCATAACTTTGAAATAAATAAGTTTTGGCAAAGTTAGGATCATTGAGCCCAGCATTTCTACTTGGTCTATTCAATCTTGTTTCAACATCTTCTACATATCTAGAACAGAATGTCATACATTCCTCTGCCAAGTAGCCTTCAGCAATTGATCCTTCCGGATAACGCTTATTACGGCAATAAGACTTCAATTTGCTCAGGAACCTAAACACGATATACTACATTATCAAAGGTTGTAACTATATGTATAGAGTTGAATGAATGAAAGAGCTTGAAATAAATTAGCACCTTTCTATGGGATACATCCAACGATAGAACACCGGTCCACCAATTATTGCTTCACGAGGGAGATGAATTACCAGGTGCACCATAATAGTGAAGAAGGAAGCTGGAAAGATCTTCTCCAAATTGCATAACGTCAAAGCGGCTCGATTTTGTATTTTTTCAAGTTCTTCAACGTTCAGAACTTTGCCACAAATTGCTTTCATTATATTCGACAGTTCAATTATACAGGACGTTACCTTCTTTGACATACAACACCGTAAAGCAACTGGAAGTAGATCTTGCATCAAGATGTGATAGTCATGTGATTTTAATGAATACAGTCTTCGATCTTTAAGACTTACACATCGAGATATATTTGA
Source organism: Gossypium stocksii (assembly GCA_020496765.1). Classification (NCBI taxonomy): domain Eukaryota; kingdom Viridiplantae; phylum Streptophyta; class Magnoliopsida; order Malvales; family Malvaceae; genus Gossypium; species Gossypium stocksii. The sequence goes on along the minus strand of CM035628.1, from coordinate 41,945,080 downwards.
TGCATATGCATCTGAGACCTTTATATCCTTCAACACTGTGCAGAACATTTCTTTCTCTTCCTTCGACATTGAAAAAATTGAAGGAGGCAACCGATATCTTCCATTCGGAAGTACTTGGGGATGAAGATCATGTCGAATTCCCATGTCAACTAAATCAAGTCGACTCTGAAGATTATCTTTGGATTTACCATCGAAGTTCAAAATTGTCGCGATAATGTTCTCGCAGACATTCTTCTCAATATGCATCACATCAAGATTGTGACGTAATATGTGATGCTCCCAATAAGGCAACTAAAAAAAAATACTTCTTTTTTTCCACAAGTCTGCCTCATTAGGGTCATCCTCCAAATCAGATTCATCATCAGATTTATCCCTCGATCGTCTATTTGTTTGTCTATTGGACGGTTGATTGAGCTTTCCGTAACTGAATTCAATATCTTTTAACATGAACAATATTTCAGATCCAACGGTCTACTCAGGAGCTTCTCTGAACTCTTCAGTACCGTCAAATAAAGCCTTCTGAAATCTAAATCTATGATCTGCATCTAACCACCGTCGATACCCCATATAGTAGAACTTCTTCCCATTATACAACCACTGTGAAGACGTTTGCGTAGCACAACAAGGACAAGCATAACGTCCTCTGGTACTCCAACCAGATAAATTTGCATATGCGGGAAAATCATTAATTGTCCACATCAAAGCCGCACGTAAGTAAAAGTTCTCCTTTTTCGCAACATCATATGTCTCAACGCCCGCCCATAATTGTTTTAACTCATCAATAAGTGGCTGCAAATATATGTCAATATCATTTCCGGGACCTTTCTCTCCGGGGATAATCATAGATAAAATCAAAGAAGATTGTTTCATGCAGAGCCATGGAGGCAAATTATAAGGAACAAGCACCACAGGCCAAGTATTGTATGAGGTGCTCATGATCTTAAAAGGATTAAATCCGTCCGATGCTAGGCCGAGCCTCACACTCCGAGGATCACTTGCAAAGCTTGGAAACTTATTGTTAAATGATTTCCACGCTAAAGAATCTGCAGGATGCCTTAGTAATCCATCATCTGTTCATTGATCATGATGCCACGTCATGAACTCAGCTGTCTTTGACGACATAAATAGCCTTTGAAGCCTTGGAATTAGCGAAAAATATCGCAAAATCTTGCTCGGCTTCCTTCTTGATTGTGGCTTATTTTCATCCTCATTAACATCTTCTGCATCTGCATTCATCCAACAAGATTTACCACTAACATGACAAGACTGTTGATCTCTCCTATCACCCCAATACAACATGCAGTCATTTGGGCAACTATCAATTTTGTTGTACCCAAGGCCCAAATCTTTTATCACTTTCTTCATGTCTTTGCATGATTGAGGGATTTTTGCAAATGGGAACATTTCTCTCAAAAGCTCTAACAACATTGTCAAAGAGTTTCCTGTCCACCCTCCTAAACATTTTAAGTGAAAAAGGCGAATACAGAATGACATTCTCGAAAATTTTGATCCTTCATAAAGTTCTTCATTCATTTCACCAAGTAACGTGTAGAACTTCGACGCTTCTTCATTCGGCTGTTCATCCGGTTCACTTCTTCCCGTTTCCATGAAAGTATTTCCACCGATATTATAATCATCAGATGCAACATAGTTTGGTGCAAATGATTGGAAACCTTCGCTCCGCATATTAAATGCATCCCGCAGCATACCTTCCATGCCATCTTCTCTAACATATTGACGGTAACCACTATAAGGATAACCCGAATTAATCGTTGAAGAGGCTCCACTGGGTGTACACTCACCATGGAAAATCCATTTTTTATACCCCCGAATGAAGCCATCAACAATTAGATGTTCGTAGACAACTTCACGATAATGCCAATAGATATTGCCACACTTCTTACACGGGCAAAGAATCATATTCTCTTGGCTTGAATTGTGAAATGCAATATCTAAAAAAGTTTGCACTCTATTTTGATACTCGTTGCTTGCCCTTGATAAATTCATCCAAGTCCTATCCATTTCGTAGTTGTTGAAGTCTAAAGTTGGCAATAAGTTACACGGGTAAGTTGTTTATTATGTAAGTTTTGATATGATATATATTTATGTTTTATGTAAGTTACGTAGATTATGTAAGTTATGAGTTTTGTAAATTATGTAAGTTATGTGAGTTATGTAATTTATTTAAGCAATGATCAATATTATTACTATTTTGAGCTCGATAGAACTTTTTTCAAGTCTTTTTGAATTTTTTAAGATTCATCATACATGGCGTTGTTACACCTAGGGAGGATCCATTATATCTTACAGTGAGATATAAGGCAACCCATTAGGTTTCCAGCCTATATACTTTGAATCCTTTTTTTTTTTTTTTACAAAATCCTTTAAAAATATTAAATATTAAAATCAAACATTATTAATATAAAAAAATAGTAATTTGAATATAATAATATCAAAAAAATAATCATAGTTGAATTTTTATATTAGAATATATTTAAATAATGATCAATATTATTATATTGATAAAATTTTTTATAAGTGGCCCTTCAGTCGTCAAATGCAATAGCGTATCGATATAAACATTACCATTTACAAAAAAATTTATTAAGTTCCTTATTTACAAACTATTTTTTTTTATACTTTGAATATTTATTTTTCTATACAAAAACCTTTAAAAATATTATATATTATTTCTTTAAAAAAATATGTTGTTTTAACATTTGTTATTAAATAAATTCTTTTAATCGGAGATGACGTAATGATTAACCTTACCTTAGTTTAATTTTTTATTCAATTGTTGGACTTTTGAATTTTTTTTATTTTTAATATACAATATACACATAACCAACAATAAATAAATAAAAATGTAAAACTAAAAATAAATAAATAAATAAAAATGTAAAGTTTCAAAAAGAACTTTACCCCAGAATCCAACCAATTGTAGGCGCTTTAGTGGATGGTATTAATGAGGTGTAAGTATGAACTAAAACGGACCTTAATAATTTCAACAGGCTGGTGTATTTATTTGCAGCAAATATGACATGAAATGTCCACCCTTTGTGTTTTCAACGAACACGAAATGTCCACCCTGTATATGACAGAAATGCAGCCAAGATAAGGAGCAGCCAATAACTTATGAAAGAAAGAAAGGAAGTACAGCTTTCTTACCTCAAACAATGTGGATTGAAGCTAAGCTTTAGTTGAACCAATACTTGCAGGAGGAGCAGGAAGAAGTAACTGAGTAAATGGGAAACTTGTAACAGTGCGTCAAGTGCATATGTGGAAAAACACCGTTAGTTAAACCTCAAGAATTTTCGATGTTTCATATATCACAAAAGTTAATTTTTAAGTAACAAAATACATAGTTTTCGGCAAAAATATAGTTACAAACAAAAAACAGAGGCCATAAATACTTACTGCTCAGTTAGTCGTGAGGGAAAAAAATGTACATTACACAAACCACTTAGGCCATCATTTGATTTTGGAATAATTAAAATGTGCTTAGAAGCCTGGGGAGCTATGTCCCTAAAAGCTAAAACCTACAAACAACAAAAATGAATTACAAACCAAATATTTAAGCATAACATATATACAAACTTCACTGCACTCAAACATTACTGCACTCATATGATACAAAAAACCATAATTTAATAAATAGACAGCATTTAATCACCAATTTGGACAGCAATTATATGGCTGTAAAAACATTCAGCCAACACTGATTAAACAAATATGAGTAAACAAAGAAACTCAAGCTCATTAAACAAAGAAACTTAGTTGTTAAATCACAAATTTTACCAGCCACGTAATGACCTTATTAAATTAATTTAAGCTATGTTCAGACTTAGCCAAGTCTATGATGCCGAATTACAGTTAATACAATGACCGAATGTACTCACCACAGTCACATATATTTTACTCCTTGTATACCTAGCCATATCAACCTTACATTCAATCAAAAGCATTATTGAATATACTTTGATCAAATTTGACATTTAATCTCTATACATAAAAGATCAAAGTTAAGTCTTACTTTAAAAAAAAAAATCCTATTCCAATAATTAAAATCATAAACAGTTTTCATCCAAATTTGTTAATTTGACGTGTTGATTAGACTATCCTTATGTGACGTAACATATGACTGACAGATAATAAGATGTTAACTTCACATGTTTCAATAGAAACTACAAATGACAATAACGACTAGACTAAATATATACCAATAAAAGCATAAGTGTAAAATCATGAAATGAGCCAAGTAGAAAATAAAGACAGTTGGAGATATTCAAAATACCTCAGAAATCAATCTGCCATACAAATCACAGTTATCCCAAAATGGCTGAACCCTCAATCAACGCTAGTTTTGAAGAAGTCAGAAGTTAATATAATATTAAAATTACACTTTGGTTTACAATATTCCTTTTGGCCCTAAACTAATTTCTTGATTTTGTCCTTGACTATATGTAACCTAATAAGCCAAAAATCTACCTTCAACTAATAATTGATATTTTTATTAAATAAAATATAACAATCCTTCCATATGGTTCTGTCGAAACATATCCCAACAGTAGAGAACCTTTTGGGAAAAACTGGAAATACAGTGGTAGAGAAACCAATTAGAAACAATGGCCAAAAACTGGGCAAGTAAATGATGGGACAGATTAAAAAGCAAAATGAAGAAGGGTGAAGGTTAGAAGTTACATAGAATGGTGGAAGAAGGTGAAATGGAAATGAGTTGGTGATAAGAGGGAAGGTTCTTTTTTGAATTGATCAGCTTCTACCGCATCTCACTTATTTGTTGGGCGTGGGAAGTAAAACCGCAGACTCTGACTTCACTATATACAGAACTTTTGAGAGAACTAATAACCTCTACGTAGTATGATAGCAGTAACAAGTACACTAAAGTACAAATGAACATATTAATCAGCAGTAGCACTGATCGCATAGAGCAAAAAAGTCAAATAAAATATCTAAAATCAGTTTCAAACCATTCCTCTACTTATGGATTTCACTATACAAACTCGCAAATGAGCACAAAATATAAAACCCAGAATTAATCCAAAAAATTCATAAAAATATTTGATACAAATGAACATATTATTTAATTTACAATCATATTATTTAATCATATATTCCTTAATATTTGGTACATATAGTATGATACAGTAACTGCTGATTAAGGTTTGACTTTTTTTATTTTTTATTGCCCTATCACACCATTATGAACTACAATTATGGAATCAATCATTAAAGAATAGGAAACATATAGTATTAATAATCATACCAGTATGATAGCAGTAACAAGTACACGCCCAAAAATAAAATCCAAAAACTAAAGTACAAGAATCATCAGCAGATCATCAACTAAACAAACTGGAACAATAAAATCTGTCATACTCCTCTCCCGAAGGCCTAACTCCCACAACTTATTCTTCCCTAATTTTGCTAAAAATGCAAAGGCTTTAAAAATCTTGAGCAAGCAAATCTGACTTGTAACAGAGAAAGCTGGTCTTTTGCTTGCTGGGGAGCTTCATTTGGCTCTCCAAGTGGTATGGTTATTTGTCAATATAGACCAAGCAATGGAATCAAGATTAAAATCCACTAAAAAATAGTTAAAAGAATACTAAGATATCTCAAAGGCACCATGGACGATTGATTATGCTAATAAGGATGAGACAAGAATCTGATAGGTATATGAATGACGATTGGGGAGCTAATTTGAATGGAAGAAAACCAAAATTTGGATGTTTCTTCTTAAATAATGGTGCAATATCCCAGGCTAACAAAAACAAAACTTATACCTTGCAAAAATCGAACCCAATCAAACCACAAAAAAATCGAACCCAATCAAACCATTATACGCAAATGCAAATTAATAGAACCCAATCAAACCACACAAAAACTCGAAGCTTACCGTCGTCCAACAGTAATGGAATTCTATATGGCTTTTTACCCTAACTCTTGCAACATCTGCGACACTTTTCTCTGTAAAAAGACAAAAACAAATTAACAAAGGCAACCAAAAAATATAGTTAAATCAATAACAAAAACTAATACTAATACACACATATCAGTAAATACTTAACTTCAACTAGTTTCTTCAACCGAAACCCAACTTCTGAAACCCTTGCCTTTCTTAATTCGATTTCCTATAGATGGGATTACGGGGTATTGACTAGAAGGCCGGTGGGAGGGGTGAATGTTGGGGATTTCAAATTGGGGAAAAATCTTTAGGGATTTGGGATGTCCAATTCGAGAATGGGTGATAATAGGTTAGGGATTTAGGATGATGAAAAAGGGGGAAATAGAAATGGGGAAAAATGGGTAAAATGTTTAAGTGTATGAGCATATTACGTCGAAGAAAATAAGACAGCTAAACGACAGAGTTTTGAACAAAATATTTTAACATTAGCGGCGTTTATAAACTAGCGCCGCTATAAACAAACCTATTGCGGCGTTTGTCAATAAAAACGCCACTAATAATTGAACAAACGATGCCGTTTTGTTTTAAACGAAATCAACTTTCGCGACGTTTATACCATAGCGCCTCTAAAAACGCACCTATTGCGGCGTTTTACACAAAACGCCACTAACAAATCCAATAAAACGATGCCGTTTTGTTTAACACATAATGATATTTTGCGGCGTTTTTAGCGAAACCGCCGCTAATGCCAACCTTTTGTGGTGTTTTCTAAATAAGCGCCGCTAATGCCTTTTAAAATTAATACTATATAATATATAAATTAAAAACAATATAAATTAAAAAATAATCACTTATATACCCGAAAAACTTTAAAATCATTTTCAATAATAGTATTTTAATTTTTTAATTTAAATAAATAATTTTTAAAAATTTAAATACTATTTAAAAGAATTAGATAAAATTTGAAATCTTGAAAAATATTTAAAATTTGAAATCTTTTAAATTTGAAATTATTTAATATATAAATTAAAAAAATCAATCATATACCCAAAAAAACTTTAAAATTATTTTAATAATAGTTTAATCACCCCTTTTCCCAGCTTAAACCCTTTAACCCTAAACCTTAACCCCTATCCCGACCTTAACCCTTAAACCACTAACAACCTCTATCCTCTGAACCCTTAAAGCCCTATCCCCTTAACCCTTAAATCGATAACCCTTATTCCTTAACCCCTAACTACTAACCCCTAAACCACTAATAACCTCCATCCTCTTAACCTCTAAACCCCTATCCTCTTAACCCTTAAACTTATAACCCCTAACAATTAACCTCTAAACATTAAACTCTGAACCATATATAAATCATAAACCCTAAGCCTTAACCCCTATCCTGACCTTAAGTACCCCTAAACCACTAATAACCTCTATCCTAAACCTAGCTTAGACCTTAGCCCTTAAACCCTTGTCATAACTACAGAAGTTAACACCGAAACCTAATTATATAGTTAAACTTACATTGCATTTTAACCTCAAAGTTAAAATTATTTAAAATAATAGTATTTTAACCTTAAGGTACAAAACTAATTAAATAATATTATTATTAATGATTGCTTAAATCCTAAAATCCTTAACCCTAAACCCTCAACCTTAAACCTTAAACCCTAAACCTTAAAAATAGTAAACCCCAAATAACAAATTAACTTTAAAGTAGTAATATTTATAACTAACCCTAAATTAACCCTAACTATAAAATAAAAATCCCTAAACCACAAACTATAAATCACAAACAGTACTAAACCCCTAACCCTCAACCCCTATCCTATAAACCACAAAACATAAACTATAATCCCTTAACCCCTAAATTTTTAACCCCCAACCATTAAACCCTAATATCACTAAACATTAGATCATAAACACTAAACACAAAACTCCAATTAAACCCAAAATAACAAACCCTAAACCATATAATTAACATGCTAAATATTAAACCCTAAATCATAAAACCCTAAACCACAAACATTAAACCTTAAACCCAAAAATAAGAACTATGCAAATATAATTCAAAACAAGAATAAGAAAAAAATATGAAAATTAAATCCGAAGAAATCAAAACGAGTTCCTAAACAAAAATGGCTATTCAACTTTTAGCGGCGTTTTCCCAAAAACGACGCTAATGCCCCGTTCTTTAGCGGCGTGTTTCCTAAAACGCCGCTAATTCCCCGTTCTTTAGCGGCGCTTTCCCACAAACGCCGCTAATTGCCCGTTCTTTAGCGGCGCTTTCCCAAAAATGTCGCTAATTACCCGTTCTTTAGCGGCGCCTTCCCAAAAACACCGCTAATTCCCCGTTCGTTAGCGGCGCTTTCCCAAAAATGCCGCTAATTCCCCGTTATGTTCAGGCGCTTTGCCAAAAATACCGTTAATTCCCCGTTATTTAGCGGTGCTTTCCCAAAAACGCCGCTAATTCCCCGTTCTTTAGCGGCGCTTTCCCAAAAACGCCGCTAATTCCCCTTTCTTTAGCATCGCTTTCATAAAAACGCCACTAATTCCCCATTCTTTAGCGGCGCTTTCCCAAAAACGCCGCTAATTCCCGTTATTTAGCGGCGCTTTCCTAAAAACGCCGCTAATTCCCTGTTCTTTAGCGGCGCTTTCCCAAAAACGCCTCTAATTCCCATTATTTAGCGGCGCTTTCCCAAAAACGCCGCTAGTATATAATATTTGCGGCGTTTTTATCCAAACGCCGCTAAAAACGCCGCTAAAAGTCTGTTTTGGTGTAGTGCTAGCTTATGGTCAGGTATGAGTTAACTTGATGTCTACTTAGCTTAAGGTAAGAAAGCATTATAATTATGTGTTGTGAAGCATGTGCAATGCAAATGAGAAATCTATGTGGAGTTGAATATATGTTTCCGGCCTAAGAATAAATAATTTGTGTAGTATGAAATTGTTATTTAATATGTACATATGTGATTTGTGTATTCGGTTATCTAAGTATAAATTATACATGGGATGACATTTGATCATTCTGAAGTTGCTCAAAGAGTGAATGTGAGTATGCGGTTATTATGACTATTAGGTTTGGAAATGGATTTGTATTGAACTAAGTGATTGTATGTGTGTAATCAGCCTAGGTAGCTAATGTTGTTAATGTATTTCATTTTATTAATATGAATTCAATAGGTTATCGAGATGTTTATTGTTAATTACTTACTAAGCTGTAGTAGCTTACATTGTGTATTACGTTACTCTGTTTTATAGATTTTGAAGTCAAGTTGCAAGCTCGGGGATCGTCAGCCAAGTTCATCACACTATCTACTATTTTGGTACCCTTTTTGTTAAAATTAAATTATGGCATGTATAGGCAGATTACGTTTTGAAATGATGAATTTTGGTTTTTTATAAAGGCCATGCGAAAATGGCTTATAATGATGCTATGTTTGAGTAATTTTGGTCATGGTAGAATCTATTTTGGTTAAGTAATGTTTAAGTTATATACACATGTATTTGTTTGGTTATGTTGTGTGATAGATGTTAGGTTGATCAAAGCATGAGTACATTCGACTAAATCTAGTTAAGATAAATGTAAATGTATATGTTTATGACATGTTCACTTGTGAGTTAGCTACTTTGGTTCGGTTGGTGATGGCAAATAAGTGTATGTAATATGCTTAAGTAGTTGGCATTAATTTTTGGCTATGTCATATATATATACATAAATAAACTATGTGTGTTTGAAATAATTTGGTAATTTAGGAGTTTGATTATATTGAGTTGATTGTTGCTCATTTTGGGTAAAAATGTTAAAAACGTATACGTTTGATGAATATATTTGATTTGGTAATGGGAAAATTTTATGACTACTTAAAAAATCATAATTAAAATACTTGATTTTGTTTGCTACAAAAGCCTTACTAGGAATGTGTTTAATAATGAGGTTGAGTTTATGGAAGTTAATAATTTGCAAAATCGTGTGAATTTGATCTGTTTAATTTCGGTTAAAACATTTGAATCATTTACCAAGAGAATTGTGTATATATATATATAACGTAGTGGTTTCATGCCAAATGGATAGATTTGAATTGTTATTATAATTTAATCGTTAGGTGTATTATAGATAGATGATGATGCTCAAGTTATAATTGGCTAAGTTTTAGGTAGTTTAATTATCGTTATATGTGAGCATATGCCAAGGTTGTTAAGGTATGAGTTGGATTTTAATTTCCTTGATTTAATTTTATTAGCCAGATGGATGATTATTTATAAAGGTAATATATGTGTACATTTATTATTACTAGATTGATTAATCATTAGATTCATAAATTAACTTAACTATAAACTGAATATGCTTGATGTGCTGAATATGAAAATAATAAAATAATAAAATAACGTTGTTAGTTTGGATATATGCACATACTTATGTGTTATAATGATAAATTTGATATATCAGCTAATGAATTTTGTGATTGCTTTTCTTATATTTGTTATTTGATATGAAATAGTGTATAAGTTTTTATTTTAGTTACATGTTATAAAATTTAATTAGCTTAAGAGATATGTCCATCTGTACATATATTGTTGTTCTGATGTTGTACTATGTTTGGTAATGCCTCGTAACACCTTTCCAGTACGGATACGGGTTAGGGGCGTTACATTTTATTGGTATTAGAGCTACGGTTTAGTCGGTTTTAGGACTAATGTAGCACGTGCGAGTATAGCTATACATGCCATAATTATATACTGTGATAGTGTGATGACTTCTGGCATTTGAAATGTGTTTTTATATAGTAAGTGGATCCCGACAGAGCTGTAGCTGATGATGTCGAGAGTGTAGCACCTGCTCTCACGCAAGGGACAGCACCGGCCAATTATCGACCGACTTCGAGTATCAAGAAAGTGAGGCTAAACAAGCCTTTTAACAAATGATGAATGACTGGTTTACACAATATATGCGGGTTAACCCAGCTGCACAACAACCTCCACCCCCGATTAATCCATTCCAAAAGCCAGCTATACCTCAAGTAAGTGATCCGTTGAGATTGAATAGGCCACCTGTTGATAAAATCAGAAAACATGGAGCTGAAGAGTTTAAAGATATCGATGATGATGATGCCGAGCGGGCTGAACTTTGGCTTGATAATACTATTCGAGTCTTTGATGAATTGTCTTGTACTCCAGATGAATGTCTAAAATGTGCCATATCTTTGCTTCGAGACACAGCATATCATTGGTGGAATACTCTAGTATCAGTGGTTCCGAGAGAGCAGGTGACTTAGGAATTCTTTCAGACTGAGTTCCGTAAGAAATATATTAGCCAGAGAATTATTGATCAGAAACGTAAAGAGTTCCTGGAGCTAAAGTAGGATCGAATGACTATGACAGAGTACGAGGGAAAATTTGTGAGATTCAATTGTTATGCCAGAGAGTGTGTCTCTACTGAAGCCATAATGTGTAAAAGATTTGAAGATGGGTTGAATGAAGACATTAAACTGTTAGTTGGCATACTTGAGATAAAAGAGTTTGTGGCGCCGGTAGAGCGAGCCTGCAAAGCTGAAGAGCTTGGGAAAGAGAAAAGAAAAGTTGATTTTGAAGCTAGAGATGCACGCAAAAGAACACTTGGTAAGTCATTCCAATTGGCATCAAAGAAGTTTCGAGATGATTTTAGCAGTTCTAAAGCTACTTCAGGTTACTCCAGACGAGATCAGAATAAACCAGCTGTTAGCTCGAGAGCTACCTCGGTAGCCAGTGTGGGTAATATTAGATCTAATTAGCCGGAGTGTAAGCGTTGTGGTAAACGACATCCCGGCAGTTGCAGATTGCATGATAGGGCCTATTTTAAATGTAGATCAACAGGTCATTTCATTCATGATTGCCCAAAGTTAGCCGAAGAAAATCTAGCACAAAATACAAGATTTGGTAATGCTGCAGCTCGTGGTAAACCACCTAGAAATGCTGGTAATACGAGCGGTAATCAGAGAGGGACTAGAGACACGACAGTCAGATCAAAGGCTCGTGCACCTGCCAGAGCCTATGCTATTCGAGCACGAAAGAAGGCTTCATCCCCAGATGTTATTATTGGTACATTTACTCTTTTTGATACTGATGTAATTGCATTGATTGACCCTGGTTCTACTCATTCTTATATATGTGAGACATTAGTATTCAGCAAGACTCTGTCTGTCGAGTCTACTGAGTTTGTGATTAGAGTGTCAAATCCCTTGGGCCGGTGTGTTATAGTTGATAAAGTGTGTAAGCATTGTCTATTGATGGTTCGAGATCTGTGCTTTCCGGCGGATTTAATGTTGTTGCCATTTGACGAGTTCGACTTAATTCTGGGTATGGATTGGTTGACTTTACATGATGCTATTGTGAACTGCAAAAGAAAGACTATTGATCTACGGAGCCAGAATGATGAAGTTATTCGGATCGAATCTAGTCATTTGTATGGATTACCAGCAGTGATTTCTTCGGTGTCAGCTCAAAAATATGTGAGAAAATGGTGTAAAGCTTACCTTGCCTATGTGCTCGACAGTAAAGCGATAGGAAGAAACATTGAATTGGTACCTATTGTGTGTGAGTATTTGGATGTGTTTGTTGAAGAATTACCGGGTTTACCACCTATTCGAGAAGTAGAGTTCGGTATTGAGTTAATGCTTGGGACGACTCCGATATCCATAGCTCCATACAGAATGGCACCTACAGAATTAAAAGAACTAAAAGCTCAATTGCAAGAATGGACAAATAGGGGTTTTGCACGACCGAGTTTCTCTCCGTCGGGTGCACTTGTGTTGTTTGTGAAAAAGAAAGATGGAACTATGAGAATGTGCATCGATTACAGGCAGCTTAATAAGGTAACTATAAAGAATAAGTATCCCTTGCCACTAATTGATGATTTGTTTGACCAACTGAAAGGGGATACAGTATTGTCAAAAATAGATTTGGGATCAGGCTACTATCAGTTGCGAGTTAAAGATTCAGATGTGCCAAAGACTGCCTTTAGAACAAGGTATGGACACTATGAGTTTTTTGTTATGCCTTTCGGACTCACAAATGCGCCTGCTGTTTTCATAGACTTGATTAATCGGATCTTTAGACTGTATCTGGATTAGTTTGTGGTTGTATTTATAGACGACATTTTGATCTACTCTCGTGATGAAGCAGAACATGCTGAGCATTTGAGACTTGTGTTACAGACTTTGCGAGATAAGTAGTTGTATGCGAAATTTAGCAAATGTGAGTTCTGGCTAAGTGAAGTCAGTTTTCTGGGCCATGTAGTATTAGTATCAGGTATTCGGGTTGATCCGAGTAAAATTTTAGCTAAACTGGATTGGAAACCTTCGAAGAATGTTTCTGAAGTCCGAAGCTTTCTAGGACTTGTTGGTTATTATTGATGATTCGTGAAAGGTTTCTTAATGATTGCAGCCTCGATGACAAAGCTATTGCAAAAAGATGTTAAGTTCGAGTGGTCAGAGAAATACCAAAAAAGCTTTGATCAGTTGAAAGCCCTTTTAATTGAAGCTCCAGTGCTAGTTCAACCAGAGTCGGGTAAAGAATTTTTTATTTATAGTGATGCATCACTAAATGGCTTAGGCTGTATTCTGATGCAGGAAGGCAGAGTGAGAGCTTATCCCTCGAGACAGTTGAAGCCGCATGAAATAAACTATCCTACACATGATCTAGAATTGGCAACTATTGTTTTCGTCCTGAAAATTTGGCGTCACTATCTATTCGGTGAGAAATGTCACGTCTATTCTGATCACAAAAGCCTGAAATACTTGATGACTTAGAAAGATCTGAATTTAAGACAATGTCGATGGTTAGAGTTGTTAAAAGACTACAAGCTTGTGATTGACTACCACCAGAGAAAGGCTAATGTTGTTGCTCATGCTTTAAGCCAAAAATCACTGTTTGCTTTGCGTGCAATGAATACGCATATAGCCATGTCAGAAGATGGTTCGATAATAGCTGAATTAAAACCTAGACCCTTATTTGTTCAACAAATATGCGGCACCCAGAAGATTGATAATGAATTGATTTCAAAACGAGCTCAGTGTGAGACGGAAGCTGATTCAAAATTCAGAGTCGATGCTGATGGCTGTTTGAGATTCAAAGATCGAATATGCATCCCAAGGAATTTAGAGTTGATTCAGCTGATTTTGAATGAAACTCATAGTAGCCGATTATCTATTCACCCAGATAGCACAAAGATGTATAATGATTTGAAATAGCTATACTAGTGGCATGGTATGAAATGAGAAGTGGGATAGAGTTACGATGGACTTTGTGTCTGGTTTACTATTGACACCGAGTAAGAAAGATGTAATCTTGGTTGTTGTTGATAGATTGACTAAATTGACTCATGTTGTTCCGATACGTATGGACTATTCACTTGATAAGCTAGCTGAATTATATGTTTCTCAGATTGTGAGATTACATGGTGTGCCTATATCCATTATTTTGGATCGAGACCCGAGGTTTACATCACGGTTTTAGAAGAAACTGTAAGATGCACTAGGTACGAAACTACATTTCAGTACTACTTTCCATCTACAAACAGATGGCCAGTCTGAGCGAATCATTTAGATACTCGAGGATATGTTGAGATGTTGCATTCTCAGATTCGAAGGTACATGGGAATGATATCTACCTCTAATTGAATTTGCACACAATAAAAGCTACCAATCGAGTATCAAAATGGCACCTTATGAAGCTTTGTACGGTCGTAGATGTCGTACGCCATTGTAGTGGACTGAGCTCAGCGACAATAAAATCCATGGGGTGGACTTGATTAGAGAGACTGAACAAAAAGTAAAAGTGGTTCGTGAAAGTTTAAAAGCGGCATCGGATCGACAAAAATCTTATGTGGACTTGAAACGTAAAGATATAGAATTTCAAATCGGAGATAAAGTCTTCTTGAATGTTTCACCATGGAAGAAAATACTCAGATTTGGTCGTAAAGGCAAATTGAGTCCGAGGTTTATTGGACCATATGAGATAATAGAGCGTATTGGGTCAGTTGCTTATAGATTGTCATTGCCATCTGAGTTAGAAAAGATCCACAATGTATTCCATGTTTCGATGCTTCGGAGGTATCGATCTGATCCTCTACATGTAATTAGTCCATCTAAGATTGAAATCCATCCTGATATGACCTACAAAGAAGAACCGATTCACATTTTAACTCGTGAGGTTAAAGAATTGCGGAATAAGAAGATTTCATTAGTTAAAGTATTGTGGCAAAAGTATGGAGTTGAGGAAGTGACATGGGAGCCAGAGGATACATTGAGAGAACGTTATCCGAATTTATTCACCGGTAAGATTTTCGGAGACGAAAATCCCTAAGGGGGGAACGTTGTAACAACTCGATTTAGACCCTAATCGGAATAGTGGTTTTGGGACCATGGATCCGAGTCGAAAAATATTTTAAAATTATTTTCTGTGTTTATTTTGTGTGAATTTATATCTGTGAAATTTCTTTGATTTAATTTTGTCGTTTAGGTGTCCGATTTAATAAAAGGACTTAATCGCGTAAAATGAAAATTGAGTGGCTATTTCAAAAAGGGGGTTGTATTGTTAATGGCTTTTTAAATTGAAGCCCTTAAAGTGCAAATAGCCCAATGACCTATTAGATGGACGGTAAAAGACTTTTATTATATAGTTTGGTTATAAAATCATTAAGGTTATTTTAGTAAACAAATAATAAAAGTTAATATTTTATAAAAACATATTAAACAAACATGAGTGCTCATTTATTTTATTCCTTCATTGCCGAAATATATAAATAAGAAGAAAAGAAGAAGAAACCTAGTTCGGCCATCTTCCTAGCTTAAATCCAAGATCAAGAATTAAAGAGATCAGATATGGATCGAGGAAAAACAAAAGTGGTCGACTAGCAGCTCCGTTCTGTTTTATGACGTCTGAGGTAAGTTTATAAGCAAATAAATGTATTTAATTTCAATTAAATGTAAATTACAGATGCTGAATTGAAATGTATGATATTATAATGCAAGTGCTGAATGTGTATATATATACTTGGTAATCATGTGTCAGCATACGTTCCGATCGAATTACGATGTCCGAAGGCCCCGTATGAACCTTAGGAATAGCTAGGATACGTATGTCATGACATAGGATTCTTCTATGTTTGTGCGAGTAAACCATGGCATCTATTTGTGATCTCGATATGTGTTTACGAGTAAGACACTATCTGGGACAGTGGCATCATTATGTGGTTACATGTAAGACCACGTCTGGGACGTTGGCATTGTATGACTTATGTGATTACCCGAGTCCTATCCAATTTCGAATGGTTCATCGGGCAGAGGTAAACCGTGTATGGATTGTATGATACAAGCTTATGGTCAAGTATGAGTTAACTTGATGTCTACTTAGCTCAAGGTAAGAAAGCATTATAATTATGTATTGTGAAACATGTGCAATGCAAATGAGAAATATATGTGGAGTTGAATATATGTTTTCGGCCTAAGAATAAATAATTTGTGTAGTATGAAATTGTTATTTAATATGTACATATGTGATGTAACACCCCTAACCCGTATCCGTCGCCGGAGGGGTTATGAGGTATTACCAACCCAACACAACAACATCCGATCACCCATATAATAAAATGAACTATGAAAATAATGTCATATGGCTAATATATGCACCAAACAACTTAAAATTTAATCATACAAATCACGCAATGAATACATATAATAATAATTCATATACGTACATAATAGTATATGCGTATAACATATACATAGTATCATTGCTTTATACTAATTTAAAGTAACGACCAAGACACATAATAGCCTTATGCACTATTCATTTGGTCAAAATTTGAAATCTTTAACCCTATGCGAACATGATCACATATATCACCAATCTATTTCACTTAACCGAACTCAGCAATCAAATAACAACTTTTTTTTATCCAACACTTAAATCTTGCATTTTATTTTATAAGTCAAGGCCGAATTCAATTCATACTATTTGCAAGCTCATTTACAACTTAACCATTAATATAATATACATATTTCAAACTTATCAATCGATCACATGATCATTCGTATATACCTAATTTTTACTTATAACAATGCTCCACACAAATATATACCATACTTAATAACATATCATAGCCGAACCATCTAACATACATCATTATAATAACCACATCATAACCAAACCATTCAACCACAATCAACTTCACTCCATCATTACACTACACGACACACTTGAAAACATAATCAAGATAGTATATAAACTTATATATCAAGTTAGCCATTTTAGCATGGCATTTTAAATACATCACTTCAATTATAACCAAAACAGTCTAGCCTATACATGCCATAGGTTTGAAATTTAGCTTATAAAAGTACCGAAACAAAAGGATAGTGTGATGAAATTTCAATCGATCCCCGAGCTTGTAGTCAGCTTCAAAAATCTATAAAACATGGAAACATAACATACACAGTAAGTTTTTATACTTATTAAGTCATTAGCTTAACAAACAAACATTAATGGTTTATTCGGTAGCAATTGTAGTAATATTAATTTATATCATATACGAATATCATTAAGTCTAATGCTCAACTTATTATTTAACATCTTATAACCTTTCACCAAGGTGGGCTATCATACACGCATATATCCAATCCATTTATAAAATAATTTCTCGCATTCATATGTCATTGTTTAAATTAAAACCAAGTGAATTTACAAGTCTATTACAATTAATCGATTCACATATGCTTATGTCACATCTCAATTATGCATACTATAAGCATAGAATATCTCATTACATGTCTATATCATATTCACAAAGTTAAATATTCAACATTGAATACTAAATTACATTTGAACGTACCTTCAAGGCATAACATTTGCTATTTAAATAACTTTAACCTTAAGTAGACCTACATGGCCGAACATACACATAAACGTATAAGATCATTTAGTTCACATTTCACTTGAAATCTTATAAACATGAATTTGTAATTTAATCACTGGCAATAAGCCTGCTAGGCGTAAGCCTGATTCATTCACCGGCATGAAGCCTGCTAGACCTAAGGTCTGATATTTATTCACCGTCAATAAGCCTGCTAGGCATATA
This sequence comes from Gossypium stocksii, assembly GCA_020496765.1. NCBI lineage: Eukaryota > Viridiplantae > Streptophyta > Magnoliopsida > Malvales > Malvaceae > Gossypium > Gossypium stocksii. The sequence goes on along the minus strand of CM035628.1, from coordinate 41,927,051 downwards.
GCCCGATTTCATTCACTGGTACAAAGCCTGCTAGGCACAAAGCCTGATCAAATTCAAATTTGAAAATTCACGTTCCTACACTTATATCATTAACATTCACACTTTGTTATACTAAGTACACAATCTTTTTATGGCCAAATGCTAATAAAACTCACGGTTATGACAACCCTCCAAACAACTTCATCATCGACAACTATAATTAAACCTTTGCCGATTCAATTCATCACTCCATATCACATACAATAAGTTTCATTACACATAACTAAAGCTATATTGCATTTCAATTACATTCGGCAATTACCTTTTAAAATAACAAATATAGTTCACCAAAATAATACACATTCGGCAATAGCATAAACACTTTAGAAAAATTCACTTTAGCACTTAAATCTAATCAATAATAAAATTTAACACATATATAAGCTTAATGACTTACCTTGGATATCAACGAACGATAATTTTAACTACTCGGCTAATTTAGTTTTCCCCCGATCCAAATCCGATTTCTTTACTTCTTGAGCTTCAATTTCCAAATAACACCCATTCAATTTCAATTTTATTCAAATTTAATCCAAGAATACTCAGTTAAGAAATTCACCAATTTACCCTACTATTTTACATATTAAGCAAATTACTCCAAATCCCAAATTACACTAAATAAGAAAATTTTGCTTATATTAATCCTAGGCCGAATGTCCCTAGTTCTCATACAAATTTTCACACCTCATTTATTTAGCAAATTGATACACACGTTCACTATTTTTTTACAACTTTGTCCCAATATTTCAAATTCATCAAAATTTTCCATATAAAACTTATAATCTAACTCATATCTTATATTTAACAATATTAAGCACATAATTCATCAAGATGCCATTTATGGCAAAACTCAAAACAAGCATTAATATCGCAAATTTGAGCATGGGTCAGATAATATACGAAGCAACGATCTCAAAAACATATAAATTATCAAAAACCAAGTTAAAAACTTACCTCAAATGAGCTTGAACTATGCCAAATGCTCAACTATTTTTTTCTTTTCTTTTGTTCTTTAGTTTCGGTGAAAGAGAACACAACATGCATCCATTTGTTATGTTTTAACTATTATAATATGTTAATTTCTAATTTACTCACTTAACCTTATAATTAAAATATGTAACTATTAAAATGAAAGGTCAATGCCGTCCACTTATAAACTCTTGGCCTAATATCCACATAACTACTTTTAATTAAAAGAACACATGCAATTCGATCATCACAAATTAAAGCATAAACTTTCATATCTTTACAATTATGTCCTTTTATTAAAATTAAGCATATAAACAATTAAATTTTTATACGAAACTTTCACACATGCAAACTCACATATAATAAACATAGAAAATAATATTTAAATATTTTTCTGACTTGGATTCATGGTTCCAAAACCACCGTTCCAATTAGGGCCAAAATCGCGCTGTTACATGTGACTTGTGTATTCTGTTATCTAAGTATAAATTATACATGGGATGACATTTGATCATTCTGAAGTTTCTCAAAAAGTGAATGAGTATGAGGTTATTATGACTATTAGGTTTGGAAATGGATTTGTATTGAACTAAGTGATTGTATGTGTGTAATCGGCCTAGGTAGCTAGTGTTGTTAATGTATTTCATTTGATTAATATGAATTCAATAGGTTATCGATATGTTTATTGTTAATTACTTACTAAGCTGTAGTTGCTTACATTGTGTATTATGGTACTCTGTTTTATAGATTTTGAAGTCTAGTTGCAAGCTCGGGGATCGTCAGCCAAGTTCATCACACTATCTACTGTTTTGGTACCCCTTTTTGTTAAAATTAAATTATGACATGTATAAGGTAGATTACATTTTGCAATAATGAATTTTGGTTTTGTATAAAGGCCATGCGAAAATGGCTTATAATGATGCTATGTTTGAGTAATTTTGGTCATGGTATAATCTATTTTGGTTAAGTAATGTTTAAGTTATATACACATGTATTTGTTTGGTTATGTTGTGAGATAGATGTTAGGTTGATCAAAACATGAGTACATTAGACTAAATCTAGTTAAGATAAATGTATATGTTTATGACATGTTCACTTGTGAGTTAGCTACTTAGGTTCGGTTGGTGATGGCAAATAAGTGTATGTAATATGCTTAAGTAGTTGGCATTAATTTTCGGCTATGTCATATATATATACATAAATAAACTATGTGTGTTTGAAATAATTTGGCAATTTATGAGTTTGATTATATTGAGTTGATTGTTGCTCATTTTGGGTAAAAATGTTAAAGACGTATACATTTGATGAATATATTTGATTTCGTAATGGGAAAATTTTATGACTACTTGAAAAATCATAATTAAAATACTTGATTTTGTTTGCTACAAAAGCCTTACTGGGAATGTGTTTAATAATGAGGTTGAGTTTATGGAAGTTAATAATTTGCAAAATCGTGTGAATTTGATCTGTTTAATTTTGGTTAAAACATTTGAATCATTGACCAAGAGAATTGTATATATATATATATATATATAACGTAGTGGTTTCATGCCAAATGGATAGATTTGAATTGTTATTATAATTTAATTGTTAGGTGTATTATAGATAGATGATGACGCTCAAGTTATAATTGGCTAAGTTTTAGGTAGTTTAATTATCGTTATATGTGAGCATATGCCAAGGTTGTTAAGGTATGAGTTGGATTTTAATTTCCTTGATTTAATTTTATTAGCCGGATGGATGATTATTTATAAAGGTAATATATGTGTACATTTATTATTACTAGATTGATTAATCATTAGATTCATAAATTAACTTAACTATAAACTGAATATGCTTGATGTGCTGAATATGAAAATAATAAAATAATAAAATAACGTTGTTAGTTTGGATATATGCACATACTTATGTGTTATAATGATAAATTTGATATAACTACTTATGAATTTTGTGATTGTTTTTCTTATATTTTTATTTGATATGAAATGGTGTATAAGTTTTTATTTTAGTTACATGTTATAAAATTTAATTAGCTTAAGAGATATGTCCATGTGTACATATATTGTTGTTCTGATGTTGTACTATGTTTGGTAATGTCTCGTAACCCCTTTCTGGTGACGGATACGGGTTAGGAGTGTTATAAACTTTGTCATCCCCTACACGAAGTGTAAGCTCGCCTGTCCCTACATCAATTATTGTTCTAGCAGTTGATAAAAAGGGACGCCCTAGAATTAAGGGTACATTGCTATCCTCATCAATGTCTAGAACAACAAAAGCCTACTGGGAATATGAATTTATCAATTTTTACAAGCACATCTTCAATTATGCCCTTAGGAAATCTAATAGTTTTATCAGCCAATTGAATGCTCATCTTAGTTTGTTTAGGTTTTCCAAGGCCTAGTTGTTTAAATAATTTATAAGGCATTACATTAATACTAGCCCCTAAATCAGCTAAAGCATTTTTTACATCTAAATTACCAAGTAAACAAGGAATTGTAAAACTCCTTGGATCTTTCAGTTTGTTGGGCAGCTTATTCTGTAAAATAGCTGAGCACACTGCATTTAGTTCCACATGAGATGTCTCATCTAGCTTCCGTTTATTCGTCAGTAGCTCTTTTAAGAATTTAATGGCGTTTGGCATCTGCGACAGAGCTTCAATAAACGGTAAGTTAATGTGTAATTTCTTTAAAAGTTTAAGGAATTTACCGAATTGTTCATCTGTGCGGTCTTTCCTTAGCGTATTTGGGTATGGGATATGAGGCTTATACTTTTTGACAATTGTTTCATTGGAACTTACCTCATCCTTACCTTTACTTACCACAGTCTCTTTACTTGGCTCTGGGTTGGTTTTGGCTAACCCTTTCTCATCTATTGTATCTATGGCATTAAGTTGCTCCTTAGGGTTAGTCTCATTGTTGCTTGGTAACCCACCTTGTGGTCTTTCAGAAATTAGTGTAGTGAGCTGGCCTATTTGAGTTTCGAGTCCTTGAATGGATGCTTGCTGATTCTTCAGTGCTGTTTCGGTGTTCTGGAAACGGGTTTTTGACACGGCGATAAATTTCATAAGCATCTCTTCAAGTTTCGGCTTTTTCTCTTGTTGGAACGGTGGTTGTTGAAATCTCGGAGGAGGTGGTTGTCTTTGATTTCCTTGTCCTCCCCATGAAAAATTGTGGTGGTTCCTCCAACCTGCAATGTAAGTATTACTATAAGGGTTATTTTGAGATCTAGATTTATTACCCATATAGTTGGCTTGCTAGGTTTCCATGCCATGTCTATAGGGGGAGTAATCGGGATTGTACATGTTTCCTTGAATTGAGTCACACTACATTACTGGGTGTACCTGTGTAGAACCAACAAAGTTATCAATCTTTTTATTTAGGAGTTATACTTGATTAGAAAGCATAATGACTGCATCAATATTGAAAACTTTGGTAGCTTTCTGTGGCTTTGTTCTCATGAATTGCCACTGATAGTTATTTAGTGACATCTCTTCTATAAACTCGTAAGCTGCTTCAGGTGTTTTATTGTTGATTGTTCCACCGGCAGCTACATTGATCATTTGTCTCGTCGAAGGATTCAAACTGTTGTGAAAGGTTTGAACTTGTAACCATAAAGGTAACCCATGGTGAGGACATCTTCTCAATAAATCCTTGCATCTCTCCCAAGTAGCGTAAAGTGTTTCTAAATCCATCTGTACAAAAGAAGAGATTTCATTCCTTAATTTAGCCATTTTAGCCGATGGAAAATATTTGAGCAAAACTTTTTCAGTCATTTGTTCCCATGTAGTGATAGACCCTCGTGGTAAAGAATTTAACCACTGTTTAGCTTTATTTCTCAAGGAGAATGGGAATAACCAAAGACGAATGACATCATAAAAAATGCCATTTATTTTAAATGTGTTGCAGAATTCTGAGAAATTGGCTTAATGAACGTTAGGATCCTCATCCTGCAAATCATCAAACTGAACAAATTGCTGTATCATCTAAATAGTGTTAGGTTTCAGTTCAAAATTATTTGCAGCAATAGTAGGCCTAATAATGCTAGATTTAGTGCCTGCTAAATTAGGTTTAGCATAATCATACATAGTACGTGGAGCAGGATTTTGCTCAACAGGATTTGCGGCTACTACAGGAGGTAACTAATTATCGTGATTTGCTTCCATCTCTTCAGCAGGTTCAGGTTCTTTTTCTTGACTTTGTTCTGGATATTGCAAGCTTCTTCTTATTTCTCTGCGAGTTCAACGGACTGTAGCTTCTAAGTTGTTGTCAAACAATAATGGTCCTCCTGGGTTTCTTCTAGTCATAAACTAGAGGCACCTAGAAGGGAAAAAGAAAAAGAAAATTTTAGTAAATAAAACCTAAAATAAAAATAGGAAATAAATTGCAATAAAAATAAAAAATGGCTAAAGTAATAGAAATCGAGTGTTCTTAATATCTTAGCTCCCCAGCAACGGCGCCAAAAAACTTGATCTCGTGATTGTGATGAAGTAATAAAATCTGATCGTACCTGGAAACTAACTAATATCACAATAAAAGGCAAGTGCACCTATCGAATAGTAGTATAGTTAGTGGCAAGACCAGAATATCGAATCCAAGGAACTAAAAGTACTAGTAATGACTTCCTTTCTATTATCTTACTTAAAAATGAAGAGATGGTTTGGTAAACTATTCTAAACTAAACTAAAGAAACGACAAAGAGTAAATTGGGAAATTGCTTTTGGGAAAACTAATTGATGAGGGAAATATCTAAGGAAGAATCCACCTAAACTTCACTTGTTATCTAACTCTGAACCAGATGATTTCTTCATTTGATTTGATCCGTAGAGATCCCTAAATTATGTTAATACCTCCGTCGAGGATAAGAACAACTAATCCTAGGTTGATTAATCGAAATCTCTTTCTAATTAAAACCCCTAGTCTTGCATTAACTCGATCTATGGCTCCCTATATTAGATTTGACTCTAATCCGGCAAATTTTCTCCTATGTCTAGGATTGCGATCAACTCCGCTTAATTGTGTTGGATCTACTCCTATGCAGGGTCTTTTGCTATTCTACATAAGCACATTCGACTGAAATCAATATCTTAGAAATATAAATTTAAGAGTTAAAAACACATTTAAGAACAAATTAAATATTTATCACACAGTTCAGATAGCAATAACAAGATCTGTCTTAGGTTTCATCCCCATTAGATATTTGGGGTTTTAGTTCATAATTATAAAAGAAAACATCTCAGAAGAAATAAAATAACAAAACATAAGAAAACCCAAAACTCCTAAAAGGATTGAAGGGAGATCCTCTGTCTTGATGTAGATCCTGGCTTCTGAGTTGGATCAATCGGCTTTCCTTCGAGTAATTCTCTGCCTTTAACTCCCTGTCTTGGCGGGAATAATGTGTGTCTTTTGTCGTGGCCTTTTAGGGTCTTTATATAGAGTTGAGAATGTCTTTCTTAGCCTCTAAGTAGCCTTTTCCGAGTGAAATTGAACTTCATCACGACAGGGACATGCCTGTGTGCCACGCCCGTGTGAGTCAACTTCCAGGCCGTGTTCAAGCCTCGGTCGCGTGACACGCCCGTTGGTGAACCTCCAGGTCATGTTGATTATTGAATTGGGCCTAATCTGCCCGTTTTTGGCTCGTTCCTTGCTCTTTTCTCTTCCTTATGCTCACCTAAGTATAAAACATGAAATAAAAGGATTAGAAGCACCAAATTCCACAAATTCAATGATAATTCATTCAGAATTTAGACAAGCATGAGGTAAAAATATGTATAATTTACGGTTTATCAGCCATATTGATAGTTTCAAACATCAAAAGCAATTCCAAGCAATAGCTAACATATTACGAAACAAATCCTAAAATCCTAAGAGCAATTAAATCATGGAGACAACTCAAAATATCATGTCCAATATTAGCACAAAGGCTACCATATTGCCTTCTTCCCAAAACATAACCAAATAATAAACACCTATGAATAACGAAAATGGACTTCCTTAGATCACCTCTCGGAAAGTCACACCTCTTACACCGGCACACAACTAATCTACAAAGTTTAAGAAGGGAGTGTGTGAGCTTAACTAGCTCAGTGAATGCCTAGAACAACTACTATGCAAACAGTTCATCACGCATTAACGAAACAACCATATAGCATAACTTCCAACTTTAGTGTTATAATATTCTTATTCGTGCATTATTTTCTAGTTCTTTTACATGGTAAATATACTCAGCTTTAAGCAAAAATCCTATTATACATATAATCACCTAACTTTCAAGCATATATCACCATACTAAAAAACATGTTTATAGATAAATTGCATAGCAACCACATACTCATTTAGGCATACATCAAATTACACATATATCACAATACACGCAATCATATTTATAGGTAATTTGGCACTTAAGCTATGAAACATAAAAGTGAGATCTATCATCACTTATTGGATACACGGATCTCCAACACACCAGACATAGACTCATAGAGTCAAACATGTTCCAAAAGTGAAGCATAATGCTATCACTCTCCTTATTTCCCCTCTCACATCCCGTTGAATGAAGCTTAGCTCATATTCCCTTATCCGTCCATCATGTCTCAAGGCCTCAATGCCCAAAATCACTGTATATATATGTGAGTACTCACAATCTTATGGCATGCCAACTATATCCAATAGTTTCAAGATCACAAGGCTAAAATATCCGAAATCAAACACATATCACTTACCGATTATCCATGCACTATCATTGCATATTTGCATCTTTAGCAAAACATTGTCACTAGCATTTAACATATACATAACATGTACACAATTACACTTTCACAATAGTTATTATAACCACATATCACATGTTATAACATCTTATCTCAATTCATATATTCACAAACACATAAGCACATAGTTCACAAGATAACATAGGTATGAGAAAGCTTACACTTAGAATTTAGAGTAGGGTTTATGCTATTACTAAATTCCCAAGTAACGCATTGAATCATGTCCACAAGCAATTATTCCTAACACTTACCAATTACGCTTTCACCGAAAAGCTGAAAGTTCAAACTAGCTTTTCCTTGCCTTTATATCTACTCGTAGAAGGTTCTATTGAATCTGAAACTTCAACACAATAAATTCACACAACAATACATCCAAAAATCAGCCAAGGACTCATTACAAGCATACAAAACATAAGTCTAAACTAAGCTTTCATCTAACTGAAACTTATAACATAGCAAACTTTAAATTCGAATATCTTGATCTATACTTAATCTTTTCACCTAAAACCTATTCCTTTCATTTTCTAATGCACCTACAACTAATTCTCAACCTTTAAACTACACAAAACTACTCAATTCAAGATATCAAATTTTTTGACATGTTTTATGGCTATTTTCTAAAAATTAATTAAAACTTAAGAAATCTTTAACGAAACTTCAAAGTAAGTTTAGAAACCTTCTAATCATGTTAAAACAAGTTGAAAAACACTTTAAAACCATGTTTTTATCCATAAACCCGAAATTCACCATTAAAGACCTAATTTTCTGCTTTTATTTAAAACATGTGTTTCAATGGCTAAGAATTCAGTTTAAGGGACTAGATATCATTTAAAACTCATAGAAAGTCAAATGGTTACCTTCGGTGGAAGAAAAACGAGCTTCGTCGCTAATCTAGAAAAACTCATGTTTGGAGAAGATGATGTAGATGATGAAGTTTTTGGGTGATTTTCTTGGTTTTTATCGAGGTTTAAGGTTCAAGGGTGATAGAAATCAAAGAGGATTAGGAATTAGAAGTAAAATTTGATTGGAGAGTAAAAGGAAAACAAAGGGATGTCACTAATATAGGGAAGAAGAAGTTGATGTGAAAACTATTTGGAAAAGGGGGTTTTAAGGTTGATTTTGGACATTTGGTCAAATTACTTCATAAAAAATCTTAATTTTGACTCTTTTGCAAATCAGTCCTATAACACCTTAAACCTGGCATAGACGTCTAGCCCAAGTCCAGAGAGTTACATCATTGATACTAAAATACCACATATATATAACACAATAAAACTAAACCATGTGTCGCCTAATATCCATCATAAAGATTAATTGAGTATATACTCTTCCAAAAGTCATACTATCATAGTTTACTAAAATTCGTAAAGTTGTATTTAAACAAACGATAAAAGCTTGACCGAACTCTCGTAGTGCTGACCCGTTCAAGTTTGAGAACCACATGAAAACCACTCAATAAATAAATAAGTTGTGAACTCAGTGCATAAAAGGTGTTCATTCAAGTGAAATACAATTGAGAGACCATTCTCGAATCATAAGATTTGATTAAGCACAGAAGTCATTCTAGTTCAGATATAGAACAGTTCAGTTACAGAAGTAGAAGCAGTTTCAATTTCATTTACAGAATAGATCAGTTTCATATGCAGGTTTTCCTACCCCCAATCGCTACATACCATCTTCGACTATCCCAACACACCATTAAGGGCATTAAATGCCCATCCAACCTTACACACCACAGAGTGTTTGTCTGACACGTTTATAGATATGCAGTTTAGCTACTAAATTAAAATGCGACAAAGCACCAGATTCAAAGTTATTCATATCGTGGATTAGCCACTAGTTCAAAACAGAGTACTTCCTTCTTCACAATATCCTGACCCATGCATATGCAGTGTACAAATATCCACAATTACATAGTACAGTTTAATATTAGAAGTAACTATCACAATACGCATACAGTTATGTTATACATATGTCAATCATAGAGCATCAGAGGGCCCTCATACAATCAAATTCAGATAATTCATGCATTGAGAAGGTTAAGATCAACATTAGCCACACACATGACCTCAAAAAAGCAAGATTCAGACCCGATTTATATGCCACACAGCCTGGACACACTCCCGTGTCCTTTCCTGTGTGGTTCACACGGCCTGGACACACACCCATGTCTTCTGCCCTTGTGGTTCTAAAACATAAACAGTGAGTTATATAGCTTGGACACACGTCCGTATGCTTGGCCATCTTATGTCCACAACCACATTCTTTGGCGACAGAAATTTGTGAAAAATGAAGTTTTTGACACGTATCTTAAGTAGTTTTGATGCAAAAATGACGTAGGAAGATTCCAGAACCTAACACGACCATCGACTATTCAATTACACCATAATTCTCAATATTTTACTAAAATCAACCTATCTTCAAAAGTATGCCGAAAGTTTCGACACAACTCCAACTCAATTCGCATACTTACCTCACACATAACAGAAGAAATCGGGCTAACGCGATGGAGGAGCGTCTCTCGTAATATCCTCAATTAAAAAGTAACCAATCGAGTGTTTAAACAAAGCATTCAAGTAAACAAGCAAAATCCGTTTCGATAGAATAATGTTAACAAGATGAAACTCGCAAAAACTAAATGAGATAATGACATAACTTACATAATAACCACACAGCCAGTGTCATAAGCAACGAAGAATTCTCAATTAATGCAGAATCAAGTATAGCAACAAGCAAAAATAAAAGAAAAAAGAAAAGAAGAACTAAAAAATTAGAGAAAATAAAAAGAGAAGAACGATAGAATTTCTTTTAGAATGTTTTTAAGTTAACCATCATCCCGCCTTTTGGCATTTAGCAAAAATATTTCCTTATACATATGATGGGATTCAAACTTTGAACTAGATAGAATACAGATAGATGCTTAACCAATGAACCAGTAGGCTCATTTTTGACACAAATTTACGCAGAATTGTACTTAACTACATAACACATGGTTAAGGGTTGTTTTAAAAATTTAACAAAACTTTTAACGATGCAACTTGAACTCCAAACCTCAAACACAATAGCAGAACTCAAAACCACATATGCATAATTTTAATCACTGCAAATTTTCACAATTAAATTCTAAATTTTTTAGGGCATTACAAGTCCTATTTTTAAATAAAAGGTCTTTAAAACACATTTTTAGAAATTGATTTAATTTTATAAAAACCATAATTGAAAACATTAGTGGTATACGATGTCACAAGATTCTGAACACTCTAAGGCTAAGCCCTATTTTGGGGTGTGACAGATAACACTTCCAAAAGACATTTAATAAATTGTATTATGTACTATTTTGAGAATAAAAAGATTTACACACGTGGCCAATATTACATACATTGAAAGTCAAATAAGCAAATAAAAATGTTAAATATGGAGCTGTAAGGTTTTAGAGTTGCAAGGTTATTTAGTATTATTTAGAGAAACAAACAGAAAATCACTTTTTTTTTTTTATTTACATGGATTCTACATGACTTTAAATTGAACTCGTGAGGATCGATTTTTAAAATGCAAAATAATCCAATTTAACGGAAGTCTTTTTATAAAGTTGTCAACTGGACTTTAATTATTAAATCAAAACAGTATATGAAAAAATTTCTGAAATTAAAAGTAGAGTGACTAAATTTATAAAATTAAAAGTAGAGATACTGAATTTCAATTGTGTGAAGAAGATAGTGACTAAGAGCATAATTAAACCTTTTTTTCCTCTCATTCCTTTTGATGCATGTAAATCCACCAAAATTAAATTTCTTACCCTTGAAAGCAAATAAAAATTAGTAGATAGGAAAGTAGGGTCGATCCCACAAAGATTTGTCTAATCAATTTTAGAATATCTTGCAACCATAATTTATCATGGACAAAGTCCTACCCAAGACTTGTGTGAACCTATGAAAATAAAAAAAATACAGTGCAAAGTATAATGAAAATAAATAAATAAATAAAATCAAAACAACAATGAAGCATGTTATAAATAGTAGTTTGAAAATAAAGTAGAGTAAATCAAATTAATAAAAGCTCTAGCCTCGGATATGATGTTAGTTTGGGTTTTAGAATTGATCAAGGACTATGGATATTTTCTCACTCAATTATAAGTCATTAAAGTGATCGATGAACAACTTCAAACCATGTATCGTTATTTAGAGGTAAATTAACTATGGGAACAAGTTGACAATTAACCCTTGTCATGTAACTCCCCAAACTCGGCCTAGATGTTATGGCTGAATCTGGCGATCTCAAATGGATTGAAAAACCGCGTAGTTTGGATAAAGCATTAAACTGTTATTTTAAACCAATCATCCATTACTTATCATTTGATTTCAAAAACGTTAGTAAATTAATTGACTGTCATAACATTATCTACAGCGGAAGCCTTAGAAACTATTGTGCTTAATTAAAAACTATTCGTGTTAAGGAAAACCTTTGTTTCCAGGAAAAACCATATTTTTGTTGAGTTTTGTAGAAATATGATCATAAACGCAGTTAAATCCCAAAGTAAGCAACAGTCCGTAAAGTTCGATTGATACAAAAATTCCCAAAATAAATCAAAATTTAAAACAAAAACCAAACCAAGATTGGTTCATAATACGTGGTCACCATGAGACTCTGCCGTACCGATCTGCCTAAGACTATAGATTACTTGTACAGAATAGATAGAAAAAGGGTGAGTTTTTGTAAACTCACTGTGCAACCCAATAGAATTAAGCATGCACACATACAAAATATTAGATAGCAGATAGATGCAGATTTCGGCATAAGCCCATCTTAGATACAAAATCAATTATCAAAATTAGATATTAGAATCAGATACAGAATAAAAAATCAGAATCCTACCCCCATCCTCTACACATCATCTCCGACCATCCCTACACACCATGTGGGGTTAAAAACACCCACCCAACTCTACACACCATATAGTACCGATGCGACACATAGCAGATACATTGCAGCCACGTTGCAAAATAATAGGTGTAAATGCCTTTTAGAAGACTTCCTCCAAATAAATATCATCCCACCCCAATGATAGAAACAGAATTACAAATGCAATTATTACACAATATACATGTTCAACATGCATAACCATAGATAACAGAATAATCAATCATGCTTACAATTATTGCATTTAGATCAGTATATCAGTCAATCAAATCACACAGTTTAGGGTTTACTTAGCCCTTACCAACCCTACAGTAGGCCCACAGTAGTTTGGGACGACCCGTTCAACCATAAAGAAGAATTTAGATTAATGGTCCCCCACAATCGTGTGGTCCACACTCCCAGATTGGCCTTGCACATGTGGGTCACATGGTCTAGCCCAGAATCCACACGCTCGTGTGGGCCCACAGGCCCAATTTGGCCTAGCTTGTGTGGCTCACACGGGCACATCGATCATCACACAGTCGTGTCTTGTGCACGACTTGGCCTTCATCAATCACACGGTCGTGTCGCTGTACACGACCTATCACATAGGTGACCACACGCCCGTATGGCGTCGACAAAATGGTTTTTAGCTTTTGCTGAAACCTCATTTTCTGTATTTTTGGGTACACACCTAGTACCGTTTCGCAGCGAAAACACTCTCGAGCCTCACAAAACCTAAAAGTCGACAATCAAACGCCCAAATTCAGTAAATGATTATGAAACTCCAACATAAATTACCCAAAACAATTCAAAGTCCAAAAACTTACCACCGCAGAAACGATCGTACAAGGTAACCTAAATCGTTGAAGTGACTCCCATAGACTCACTACCTTCTCTTACACCACAGAGTTCAACCATTAATCGACTAACAATAAGATCGCCCAAAATTCCAATAAATGATTATTAACAAAAACCCAACTTTGCTTACCACACTAATAACAAACGAAAAGAAAACAACGATTAAGGGTCAGTTCTGCATTACTTTTTAAAAGTACTTCTGACTCCAAAAGTACTTTTGGAAGAAAAGTTGTGCAGAACAAGTTGCTTTTGGCTTAAATTTTTAGCTTTTCAGAAGTGCTTTTCAAAAGCACTTCTGAAAAGGAGAAGCTAAAATTTTTAGCTTTTCCTCTTTCAAAAGCACTTTTAGTGCTTAATTACTTTTTCACTCTTCCACTAACATAGTACTTTCTCTTTTTTTTTTTCTTTCTTGATTCTTAATTACAAATGTATTAAAATCATTAATTAAAAATAAAAAAATATTTTTTAAAATACTAATTACAAATATTTAATAGTTATATTTAAATATTTAAAATATAGTTTATATATTCTAATTAAATTTTATAAATAATTAATATTTATTGCTTAAAAATATTTGAAATTTATATTTTATATATTAAAATTTTAACAAGAAGTTATAATATTTTTTTATATTCTTACTAAAATATAATAATATTAACTAATTTAAATATTATTTAAATACATATTTGTTACTTGATAATAACATGTTTAAAATGGACATTTTATTTCTCAAAAGCACTTTTTGACAGCAATGCTAAACACTCAAATTTTAAACTAAACTTTTCAAAAGTACTTTTTAAAAGCACTTTTTCACAGCACTTTTCAAAAGCACTTTTCAAAAGCATTGTCAAACTAGCCCTAAATGAATTCTCCGAGATAGTGGTCAACGATTTATTGCTCAGAAATAGTAGGAAGAGACGAAACAAAACGAAATATGGAGAAAGAGGAAAAAGGAATTTTTTTTGTGTCAGAAATTGAAAGTAAGGGAAAGGAGACTAATTTCACCCATTTTACAACAGTCCCACTACCACACAACTAACATCGAATCCCCTAAAAACTGACCACATCCATACCCACTATCAGAATTTCATCTCCATTCAAACTCCCCCATGCCTGATACATCCAGGAGCAAAAATTAACATCTACGCTCATGCAGGGATTCAAACACCAGACCTCTAGCATACCAATACTGAACTTAACCACCAGACCAGCAGGCCCATTCTGACATCAAACAGCAACAAATAAAATATAAACCCACTCACCAAGGGTAAAGCTTAATTCTAAAAATAACAAATTTTACTACAAGCAAGGCTTGAATTTGGGACCTCACACACACACCTAGAACACTTAACCACTAAAGTAGACAGTCATTTGTGTTAAATAATTACAGAAGTAGAGATATAAAAATTTGGGACATTATAACTCTACCCCCTAAAAGAAATTTTGACCTCAAAATTTACCTGATCAAAATAGATGAGGATACTGCTGACGTATCGAGTCATTAGGTTCCCACGTGGCTTCCTTAGTACCATGATTCTGCAAAAGAACCTTTACCAATGGTACCAACTTCCTCCTCAAAACCTTAACATCGCGATCCAGAATTTGTACCAACTCCTTCTCAAAGGTTAGATCTGGCCTAACCTTGATATCCTTAACAGAGACTATGTGAGATGGATCAGACCAGTAACGCCTCAACATCAAAACGTGGAACACATCGTGAATACGGTCTAACTCTGAAGGTAGCTCTAATTAATAAGCAATTGGTCCCATACGTTTCAGAATCTGGTACAGCCCAATAAACTTAGGGCTCAGCTTACCCTTACGACCGAACCTCAGAATCTTTTTCTATGGAGAAACATTAAGAAACACTAAGTCCCCTACAGAGTACTCAATCTCACGCCTATTCAGATTTGTGTAGGATTTCTGTCTATCCGAAGCCGCTTTTAGACGATCCCAAATCAATCTAACCTTATCCTCGGTCTCAGAAACCAACTTAAGACCCAAAACCTGACATTCACCCAACTTTATCCAACACAGTGGGTTACCACACTTACGACCCTATAGAGCCTCGTAAGGTGCCATTTGATACTAGCCTAGAAGCTGTTATTGTAGGCGAACTCTGTTAACGGTAGATAATCCTAACAACTACCTCAGAAATCAATCGCACAACTCCGAAGCATATCCTCCAGTATTTGAATCACCCTTTCAGATTGACTATCAGTCTGAGGATGGAACGCAGTACTGAAGTCTAACTGATCGTGATGAGATGAAGTAATAAAATCTGATCGCACCTATCGAATAATAGTATAGCTAGTGGCAAGACCGGAATATCGAATCCAAAGAACTAAAAATACTAGTAATGACTTCCTTCCTATTATCTAGCCTAAGAAATAAAAGGGGTTTGGTTGTAAACTATTTTAAACAAAACTAAAGAAATGACAAAAAGTAAATTGGGAAATTGCTTTTGGGAAAACTGATTGATGAGGGCAATACCTAAGGAAGAATCCACCTAGACTTCACTTGTTATCTAACTCTAAACTAGACGATTTCTTCATTTGACTTGATCCGTGGAGATCCCTAAATTATGTTAATACCTCTGTCGAGGATAAGAACAACTAATCCTAGGTTGATTAATTGAAATCTTTTTCTAATTAAAACCCCTAGTCTTGCATTAACTCGATTTATGGCTCCCCATATTAGATTTGACTCTAATCTGATAAATTTTCGTCGTCCTATATCTAGGATTACGATCAACTATGCTTAATTGTGTTAGATCTACTCCTATACAGGGACTTTTGCTCCTCTATGTAAGCACATTCGACTTAAATTAATATCCCATAAATATCAATTCAAGAGTTAAAAACACAATTAAGAACAAATCAAATATTTATCATATAGTTCAGATAACAATAACAAGATTCGTCTTAGGACTCATCCCCCTTAGATATTTGCAGTTTTAGTTCATAATTATAAAAAGAAACATCTTAGAATAAATAAAATAAGAAAACATAAGAAAACCCAAAATTTCTGAAAGGATAGAAGGGAGATCCTCTGTCTTGATGTAGATCATGGCTTCTGAGATGGATCAATCGGCTTTCCTTCAAGTAACTCCCTGCTTTTAACTCCTTGTTTTGGCAGGAATAATGTCCTCGACACCCTCCCCCTTTGTAGTTGCCTCCTAGGGTCTTTATATAGAGTTTAGAATGTCTTTCTTAGACCCTAAGTAGCCTTTTCTGAGTGAAATTGAACTTTCTCACGACAGGGACACGCCCGTGTGCCACACCCGTGTGAGTCGATGTGGAGGCCGTGCTCGGGCCTGTTAAAGTGGCACGGCCGTGTGACACACCCGTGTGGTGAACTCCCAGGCCGTGTTGATTCTTTGCTTTAGCCTATTTTCTTTATTTTTGGCCCGTTTCTTGTTCTTTTCACTCCCCTAAGCTCACCTGATTATAAAACATGAAATTAAAGGTTTAGGAGCATCAAATTCCATAAATCAAGGAATAATTCATCCATAAGTGTGCTAAGCATGAGGTAAAAACATGTATTATTTACGGTTTATCACCAACCTTGAACTTAGAGCCTCATGCAGTTTCTTCCAGAATCGATAAGTGAAGCGAGGATCTCTATCAGAAATAATTGAGATAGGAACCCCATGCAGTCTTATGACATAAGAAATGTACAACTTTGCTAGCTTCTATAGAGAATAGTCCGTCCAAATCAGAATAAAGTGTGTGGACATGGCAATCGATCCATGATGACTTAAACAAAATCCCTCTTAATGGGCGTCAAAGGCAACCTACTAACAAAGTCTATCATTACTCGTTCCTATTTCCATAGGGGAATCTTAACTAGCTATAGCAAACTCGAAGGTAACTGGTGCTTAGCCTTAACTTGCTGACATGTCAAACAACGAGCAACGAAGTTTGTAACCTCACGTTTCAAACCTGGCCACCAATATAACTTACAAAGGTTACGATACAATTTATTACCATTGGGATGCATAGCATAAGTGCTACTATATGCCTCATTTAGAACCAACTGTCCCAAATCCACATCATTCGGCACACAAATTCGGCCTCGAAAACACAACACCCCATCATAATTCAACCCAAAATCCTAAGTGCTGCCAGTCTCAACCTAATGGAACTGTAAAGCAAGAGACTTATCCTCCAATTGCTTATCTCGAATCTGATTAATCCAAGTCGGTCTAGCTTGAACCTCAGCTAACAGACTACTACCATCAAACAGACTAAGTTGAGCAAACATTGCTCTCAGATCAGTTATTGCCCTATGGCTCAATGCATCGGCCACCACATTAGCATTGCCAGGATGGTACTCTATTGTGTAGTCATAGTCGTTGAGCAGCTCAATCCTTCTATGCTGCTTAAGATTTAACTCCTTCTAGGTGAGGAGATACTTGAGGCTCTTGTGATCTGTGTAGATAATACACTTTTCGCCATTTAGATAATGCCTCTAGATTTTCAATGCAAACACTATTGCAGCCAATTCGAGATCATGCGTCAGATAATTTGCCTCATGTGTCTTAAGTTGATGGGACGCAAAAGCCATAACTTTCTTATCTTGCATGAATACACATCCCAAATTGACGTGTGATGTATCATTGTATACCATAAACTCTTTACCGGGTTTAAGTTGTATCAGATTAGGAGCCTGAGTCAAACGAACTTGAGCTTCTCGAAGCTTGATTGTTGTGCATCAGTCCAAACAAACGAAACACTTTTACGCAAAATCTTAGTTAGGGGCACTGTAATAAAAGAGAATCCTTCCACAAGATGCCGATAATACCCCGCCAAACCTAAAAAACTATGGATTCCAGACACATTCTTAGGCTGTTTCTAATCCAGTATAGCCTCAATCTTTCTCGGATCGACTCGGATACCCTTAGCAGAGACTACATACCTCAAAAATGTTACCTTTTGTAACCAGAATTCACATTTCTTAAATTTAGCATAAAGTTATTTTTCACGAAGGATTTGAAGCACTACTCTCAAATACTCATCATGATCATCCTTAGTCTTGGAATAAACCAAAATATCACCGATGAAGACCATGACGAACTGATCCAGATACGGCTAAAATACTCGGTTCATCAGATCTATAAATACCACTGGAGTATTTGTCAGTCCAAAATGCATAACTAGGAGCTCATAATGTCCGTAACGGGTCCTAAACGTCGTCTTATTAACATCAGCTTCCTTAACCCTCAACAGATGATACCCAGAAAGAAGATCTACATTAGAGAACACAAAAGCCCTACAAAATTGATTAAATAAGTCGTTGATCCTCAGAAATGGATACTTATTCTTAATGGTTAGTTTGTTCAACTACTGATAATCAATGCACATCCATATGGCCCCATCCTTCTTCTTAACAAATAGAATTGGTGCTCCCCATGGAGTCACACTAGGACAGATGAAACAAAGATCCAACAACTCCTAAAGTTGAGCCTTAAGTTCTGTAAGCTCCTTCGGTGCCATTCAATAGGGAGCGATGGACCCCAGAGCTGTACCCGAAAGAAGCTCAATCCCAAACTCCACTTCCCGAGTCGGAAGTAATTTCAGTAAGTCTTTAGGAAAAACGTCTAAAAAATCCCTTACAATTATGATATCTATTACAATAGAATTCTAGAAGCAGAAACACTGACTTAGGCCAAGAACGACTTACACCCTTTCCAAACCAGTTTCTCAGCCACAAGTGTGGAAATTATATTAGACAGATAATCCTGGCGCTCACGGATCACAACTACCTTATATCCCCCTCAGTTCTTAGAATGACCCTCTTAGTTATACAATCTAAACTAACTCGGTGCTTAACCAGCTAATCCATTATAAGTATTAGATCGAACTCCCCAAACAGAAGTTCCATCAAATATGCTAGAAAAATCGTCCCCTGCACCTCTAACAAAACATCTCTATAGATTTTGCTAACCCAGATAGACTGCCCCAACAGACTTAGTATAGTAACCTCACTTAAAGTGCTCTCAACGAAAATCCCCAAGTTTTTAGATATAGAACTAGTTATGTATGAGTGAGTAGATCTTATGTTAATTAAAGCAATGCATGGTACATCGTAAATAAAGAATGTACCAGTGATCACATCTAGAGCATCTCTTTCCTCTCGATGACGTATAACATAAACTAATGCAAGTTGCCTTGCCTCAGTCTGACCAGCACCTCTGCCCCATACTCTTTACCCTCGACCCATACCATTACCACCCTTAGCCTGACCACAGCCTCCAGGTGTTTGCTGAACTACTCTCAGAGGCTGCACAGTACCTGGTCCTATAGCTTCCACCTGTTCAACCCTCAAAGGACACTTTCGTATACGATGCTCTAGTGACCCACACCTCAGACACGCCTCAGCCTTCCTCCAACATTCCCTCGGATGGCACCTACCACAGTCTGTACATGGCTGTAACCCAGTAGGAGTAGTTGGGGCTCCCATTCTCACTTGCCCATCAGATCTCGCCTTTTTCTTAGGCCTCTGTATTGAACTCGATGGCTCTAAATCCCTCTTGTTTTTACCCCTCTCACGGTCCCTGTTTTGGCGCTTAGTGTGCTTAACATCCTCAACGATCTTTACCTTCTCAACCAAAACTGAAACCTCGTGCTTCCTCTGTAGAGCAATCAAAACTCTTAGATTATCTCTTAGCCTATCCTCAAAACGAACACACCTCTCATATTCAGATGCCTCCATACCTCGAGCATAGCGGCTTAGTATCAGGAATTCGGCCACATACTCGGCCACTGATCGATCACCTTGTGTGAGATTTAGAAACTCATGTCTCTGAGCATCGACATAGCTAGCTCCCACATACTTGTTCTGAAATGTAGTCTTAAAGACAAGTTAGACGATCAGGCTGAGTCCCCTCCTTAACCGCTAACCACCACTAGTATGCATCATTGCTAAGCAATAAAACTGCAGCCTTAAGTTTCTACTCGGGTGTACAGTCAATATCATTCATAATTCTCTCGATAGCCTCAAACCAACACTCAGCCGCATTACGAGCGATTCCTATGACACCCCTGAATAACTCAGCTCCATTAGACCGAAATTGTTCAGTTATCGACCGTTGGCCCCTAGATCTAGAATTTGGCCTAACTACACTCTCAAATATCCTCAGCATGGCTTGGGACAGTGCTTTGTCCCCAGTTGAACGACTCTGAGACCTAATCTCAGTAGTAGGCACAGGTGTCTCACTAGTGTCCAGATTTGGCATGCTGCCCAGAGATGAGGACTTAGCTCGAGCCCCCCACGGCCTCTAGCACAACCTCAAGTACCACAACCACGAATTCCAAAGCACTCATTGTCTAATTCGATTTATCTACATTAAGCAGTTTGATGCATCAGCTTCAATATTTATTAACAAATATTTTATGCAAAGAAGTATCAGAAGTTCAAAGTTATTTTCGTAAATTTCAGTCTCTATCAGTTTCACTACAGTTTCAGAGTATACTAACCATAGTGTTTTCAAAGTATGCTTCTACAATATTTTCAAAATAAACTATCTAAATTCAGAAGCACTTACAAGATCGGTGTCGAAGACTCGGTGTACCACATTATTTTACAAATTTTCCAAAATGTTTAAAATCAATACTTAAAATAAAATTTTGGAACCCAAAATTCACAGCCAAATTTTGTAACTTGACTCTGATACTTGTAAATGTAACACCCCAAACCCGGCCTAGACGTTATGGCTGAATTTAGTGATGTCACAGGGATTGAAAAATCACGTAGTTTGGATAAAACATTAAACTGTTATTTTAAACCAATCGTCTGTTACTTATCATTTGATTTAAAAAATGTTAGTAAATTAATTTATTGCCAAAACATTATATACAGTGGAAGCTTTAAAAACCATTATGTTTAATTCAAAACCGTTTGTGTTAAGGAAAACCTCTGTTTTCAGTAAAAACTGTATTTTTGTTGAGTTTTGAAGAAATATGATCATAAACGTAGTTAAATCCCAACTCAAGCAATAGTCTATAAAGTCCAATTGATACAAAAATACCCAAAATAAATCCAAATCAAAAACAAAAACCAAACTAAGATTGGTTCATAAGACATGGTCACTATCAGACTCGACTGCATCGATCCTCCTAAAATTGTGGATTACCTATACAGAACAGACAAAAAGGGGTGAGTTTTCGTAAACTTAGTGTGTAACCCAGTAGAATTAAGCATGCACACATACAGAATATCAGATAGCAGACAGATGCAGATTCGAGCATAAGCCTATCTCAGATATAGAATCAGATACAGAATTAGTTATCAGCATAAAATATCATAATCAGATACAAAATTAGAAATCAGAATCCTACCCACATCCACTACACACCATCTCTGACCATCCCTGCACACCGTGTGGGTTTAAAAACACCCACCCAGCCCTACACACCATATAGTACAGATGCGAGACACAACAGATATATTGCAGCCATGCTACCAGATAATAGGCGTAAATGCCTTTCAAAAAACTTCCTCTGAATAAATATCATCCCACCCCAATGACAGAAACAAAATTACAGATGCAATTATTACATAATATACATGCTCAACATGCATAATCACAGATAATAGAATAATCAATCATGCTTACAGTTATTGCATTCAAATTAGTATATCAATTAATCAAATCATACAGTTTAGGGTTTACTTAGCCTGTAACACCCCAAACCCAGCCTAGACGTTATGGCCGAATCTGGCGACGTCACATGATAGTGTGTTTAAAAACTAAATTATTACAATAAAATCATTTCCTTGTTATTATCTTTATTTAACTTTTATTAGTTCTAAAAGAAATCGTTTTATTCATTTAAATCATTTGTTTTAAAACACCACTTATTGTGGAAGTTTTACTAAAAATAATTTATGTGATCGTGAGTTGAGAAAATACTTTATTTATTTTGAAAACTGAATTTCCTATGACTAGCATTTATAAATCCATAAAATTAATTAAATAAATAAAATCCAAAAATTAAGCAAAAGTCCCCAAAAAGTCCATAAATTACATCAAAATAACCCAAACACTATGGTCACTATCGAGTCCTCTGCCGCACCAATCCGTCTAGGTCTGGGAATTACCTGTGCACATTAAACAAAGAGGAGTGAGTTCACGTAAACTCAGTATGTAATCCCACAGAAAATAAATAAATAGTAAACATTGTGCACAATCAAAACAATATGGGCATAAGCCTTTTTTCAGTATCAATATCAGATGTGCAGTAGGGCCTTAGACCTTTACAGAATCAGTAACAGACATACAGTATTCAGTAGCAACATCCTACCCAACTAGCCTCTACACACCATCTCCGTCCAACCCTACACTCATGTGGGGATTAAATCACCTAAGCATCCCTACACTCTAAGTAGAACCGAATGCTACACATAACAGTAATTCACAGCTGAGCTGCTAATATATTAGGCTTAAGAGCATTTCAGTACACTTCCTCCAAATATAATTAACCCAACCTAATACAATGCAACATACAAGTCATGACATGCTATCTCATGGTATCAGTACATATAATTGGTTCAGTATACATGCATACTATTATCATGCTCAATATATATCAATCAGTCAATCAGTTCACACAATTAGGGGTCTAAGTGATGATTACCAACCCTATAGTAGGTTCACAGATGACTTGGGCGACTCGTGCAACCTTATAATTCATTTTAGTAAAATGGGCTCACACGCCCATGTGGCCTACTCGTGTAGGCCCATACACTATTTTCTACGTATTCGGGTATACACCTGTATTGTTTTCGATACGTAAGCACTCCCAAGCCCCCAAAGCCTAAAAATCATCCAACATATCTCCAGATTAATCACTTAATTCATTTTTGATCAACCAATTTTGGAAGGAACTCAACTAAAGACCTAACAAAACCTTTATCTCACTTGAATAACCACGATTTCACACAATCACATTGTCTATTAGAAAACTCTAGCGTTTTGATTTGTCCTAAATAGAATACGACTCATATTAAATAGAGATTTGTTGTATTATTCAAGAAGAGAACTCACTTACAAACTTACCGTACAACATGATCGCACGCTTTACACAAACGGAAAAGATGGAAAAAGAAAGCGTAAAAGAGAGGGGGATACAATGTAATTTTCGGCAGCAACAGTAAACAATTAAAGAGGAAAATGGCAGCAAAAAGGGTGGAAAGGAGAAGAGAAGATGAAATTACAATAAGAAAGAGAAGCCGAAATTGCCAACAAGAAATCCTTAAGAATAAAAACTGATAACCCCCAAATTACTCCACTACTCAAATTTTTAGTTCATCTCAAACTCTCCTGGACAGGTGAGCAAAAAAATGCCCACACCACGATTCGAACATAGGACCTCCTTTACACCATGTAATGCCCTAAAATTTATATTTATGTTTTGGTGAAATATTGGCACAACTATCTGTCTGCTTCAATGGTTATATGATCTGGTTATGTGTAAGAGGTCCTAGGTTCAAGCCTTATCTTGGGAAAATTTTGGAACTTTTATGAATAAAGCCTTACTCTTGTTCAGTAGGCTTTTATTTGACTGTTTGTAAACATTGTCAGAATCGATCTGCTGGTTAGTGGATAAGTAGAGTGTTGGTGTGATAGAGGTCCTGTGTTCAAATCCCTATTTGTGCAAATAAGATCATTTTTGGCTATTGGTTTCAGTAGGTGTTTGATTCAGATTGGATTCTGAATAATTGAGAATAGTGGGGAATCAGGCAAAGAGATTTTAGGAGTGTATTGGGGAAAAAGTGGAGGTGATCAAGATTGTGTTTTATTTTTTCCCGAAATTATTTTTTTCTCTCTTCTGCTTTCTTTTAGTCAATTTGTGCCGTCCCTTTTCTCCCTCTTTTCTCCCCTCTCTACCAAATTTCAATAAAACTATTTTCCTTTCCCGTCATTTGGTTTCTTCTTTCACCTATTCTTTTCCCTTAATTTTTGCAAACATGGTTAGTACTTGCGTGCAATCGGCAAGTTCTCTCCTTACTGTTGTGAATTTCTTATCAATTGTGTAGTAATGTCTCTCTTCTGTGTCTAATGGTGTAGGAAGAGGCCCTAGTTGGCAAGTTCCATGATTCTCGTTTTAACAACGTTATCGAGGAGTCCTTGTCATTGGTAGGTCCAATTTTTGTTAATTAGTTGTAACCAAATTTGTTATCCAGTCATTAATTCAACTTTGCGTCCCCTAAATATAGGTCTTAAAGTGCTCGGGATTGTGTTAACATCAGAAACAAACCAGGTGTATACCCGAAAACACAGAAAACAAGAATCAACAAAGTCAAAAATCGAATCTTTCAATGCCACACGGACGTGTGGTCGCCCGTGTGGTAGGCCGTGTGACAGTACATGGGTGTGTGATTGACGAAGCCAGCCGTGCAAGAAAGACACGGCCGTGAGATGGCCAGGTGAAGCCATGTGTGACACACGAGCTCTACCAATAGCAACGTGTAGGCCACATGGGCATATGGGCCCACACGGGTGAATCACACGGGCGTGTGGAAGTTTGGGCCAGGCCATGTGAGAATCACATGGCTAAGGCCAATTTAGGCGGTGTTGGCCACACGGGCGCATAGGCCCACACTGACAGGCCACATGGGCATGTGAGCCCATTTTTCTAAAAAGTTCTATAAGGTTGCACGGGTCGCCCAAGTTGACTGTGGACCTACTATCGGGTCGGTAAGTGTTACTTATACCCTTAATTGTATGATTTGTTTATATGATGCATGATTGAGTATGATTACTGAATCGATTGTATGATTTGATGAAATGCATATTAGCATGTCATATTAGTATGTTGCATTGCATCGGGGTAGGTTGATGGTATATGGAGGAAGTGTCTAAAAGGCTCTTAAGCTTGTTATCTGGCAGCTCAACTGCAAACATCTGATTTTATGCCGCGTACAGCATGGTGTGTAGGGATGGGTGGGTCAATTTAATCCTCACATGGCGTGTAGGATTGGACGGAGATGGTATGTAGAGGCTGGTGGGTAGCATTCTGAAATTTTATTCTACATTTGTATCTGATTGGGCAAAGACCCTAACTTATATCTGATTCTGAATTTGAGTGGGCTAAGGTCCAAACTGATTCTGTACTGGGCTCCGGCCCTAGACTATTTATTTATGACTTCTCATGATTATACTGTATCTGCGATTTCTGTGGGGATTACATACTGAGTTAAGAAACTCACCCTTTTCTGTTTAATCTATTCAAGTAACCCCCAACATTAGATAGATCGGTGCAGCGG
Source organism: Gossypium stocksii (assembly GCA_020496765.1). NCBI lineage: Eukaryota > Viridiplantae > Streptophyta > Magnoliopsida > Malvales > Malvaceae > Gossypium > Gossypium stocksii. The sequence goes on along the minus strand of CM035628.1, from coordinate 41,901,247 downwards.
AGGACTCAGCAATGACCACCACTGTTTCGTACTATTTCGTACTGTTTTAATTCAGTTTTTAAGCAATTTATTTTCTCTCATTTAATTTGGGTTTTATTGTTTAACTGGGACTTTCGGATTGATTGTTTAAATTTGGGATTTTATTCTGCTTTATGATTTTATTGCTGTGAAACACAGCGTTTTCTAAAAACTAAGGATATCATAAATCAAAATTTTTTCATAAATGAGTTGATTGCAAAACCTTTCGCTTAAAAGACACGTTTTAAAGCAAATCGACTAGTGCACAATTTTTCGGGAATTAAGGAAGAGCCAATTAACTGGAACGGTTTAAACTTAACAAATCTCGATTTCAAACCCCATTTCATGTGACATAGCCAAATTTGACCATAACGTCTAGGTCGGGTTTAGGGTGTTACATTTAGTGGTATAATAGCCAGGTTGCAAAAATCGACTGTGGATTTGGGTTTTAAAACTTGGTAGTTAAGAAATGATTTTTAAGTGATTTGAAAAATTCTTGACTGAGTATATGGTACACCGAGTCTCCAATGTCGATCCTGTAAGTATTGTAAAAACTCTAATAAGTTGTCTGAAAATACTATTAGTATGCTTTGAAGCAACTTTAGGTAGCATGCTATACTGAAAATACTTTAGAGAGTGTATATTTAAAACTGTAGTGAGACTACTACTCGCGATAACAGACTCTAAACTTCTGATACTATTTTGCATAAAATATCTATTAATAAATATAAAAAATGTAACTAATGCATAAACCTGTTAATACAGATAAACTCTGAATTTACGATGAGCACATGAGGTAGTCGTAGATGGGCTACAAGAGGTCGTGGTAGCTACCATAGAGGGGCTCGAGTTGGGACCTCATCATCTGGAAATCTGCCTAATTTGGATACTAGTGAGACACCAGTATCGCCTACGACTAGGTCTCGAGATCTCGTGGCTAGGGACGACGCACTGTCCTAGGCCATACTAAAGATATTAGAGAGGGTCGTGGGCCAAACACCGGATCTGGGGCCCGAGGGTCAGTTATGAAACGACTTCAGTCCAATGGGACAGAGTTATTCAGGGGTGTCAATGGAATAGCCCCTAGTGTGGCCGAGTACTGAATAGAGGCAACCGAAAGAATAATGGACGATCTGGACTTTACCCTTGAGCAGAAACTGAAAGGGGCTATTTCTTTGCTTTGCAATGAGGCATATCAATGGCGACTGACCGTCAAGAAGGGCACTCAGCTTGAACAATTCACATGAGATTTCTGTAAGATGACCTTCCAAGGTAAATATGTAGAGGCAAGTTATATCGGTGCTAGGAGGCTTGAGTTTTGGAATCTCACTCAAGGGGACTGTTCAGTGGCCGAGTATGAGGCCGAATTTCTGAGATTGAGCCGCTATGGTGGCGATTGACTATGAGCATTATGTGCGCTTCGAGGATGGTCTCAGGGATAGTTTTAGAGTTCTAATAGCTCCGTAGAGGGAGCATGACTTTTCTGCTCTAGTTGAGAAGGCGAAGATCGCCAAGGAGGTGAAGCCCGCTGAACACGAGAACCAGGATAAGGAGAGGGCCAAGAATAAAAGGGATTTGAAGCTCTTGAGTTCTATGATAAGGCCTAAGAAAAAGGCCAGATCTGATGGGCCAGTAATAGTTGGGCCTCCTGTTATACCTACTGGGGTGGCGCTTTGTGGGCATTGTGGTAGACGTCATCCGGGCAAATGTTGGAGGACTATTGGGGCTTGTTTGAAATGTGGATCTATCAAGCACCACGTTCGAGATTGTCTATTGAGAACTGATTAGATGCAAGTTACGGGTTCTGGTGCTGCATAGCTACCGAGGGTAGTTCAGCAGCCATCTAGGGGCCGAGGTCAGACCAAGGGTGGTAATGGCATGGGCCGAGGACAAAGAGCACCGGGTATAGGTGCTTGACCAATTGAGGCGAGACAACCTACTTTGGTCTATGCTGCTCGTCGTCGTGAGGATAGATATGCTCCGAATGTCATCACAGGTACATTTTTAATTTATAATGTACCTTAGCTTGCACTAATAGACATAGGCTCTACACACTCTTACGTAGCTAGAACAGTGTCTAAAACTTTGGGGTTCCAGTTGAGAGTACTGATAGTGAGGTAACTATATTAAGTCCTTTGGGGCAATCTGTCTGAGTTGACAGTCTGTTTAGAGACGTTCTGTTGGAGGTCCAAGGGACAGTATTTCTAGCTAATTTGATGGAGCTTCCTTCTGGGGAGTTCGACCTAATTCTGGGTATGGACTGGTTGGTCAAGCACCAAGTAAGTCTGGACTGTGTGACAAAAAGGGTTGTTTTGAGGATCGAGAAGGACAACAAGGTAGTTATGATTGGGGAACACCGAGACTACTTGACTAATGTAATTTCGGTGTTAGTGGCAGAAAAGTTGGTGCGGAAGGGATGGGAGGCATTCTTGGCCTACATCAGTGTTTCTAATTTTGGGGACTCTTCAGTTAGGGACATCAGAACTATAAGGGATATTCTGAATGTTTTTCTTGAGGAACTACCAGGTTTGCCTCTGATTCGAGAAGTAGAATTTGGGATTAAGCTTATTCTGGGTACAACTCTAGTGTCTATCGCTCCCTACAGAATGGTATCGAAGGAGCTTACAGAGCTTACGAAGCTTAAGGCTCAGATTCAAGAATTGTTAGATCGTGGGTTCATTCGTCCCAGTACATCTTCGTGGGGAGCACCTATTTTATTTGTGAAGAATGTAGATGGGATAATGAGAATATGTATCCACTACTGACAGCTGAACAAGTTAACGATCAAGAACAAGTACCCATTTCTGGGGATAGATGATTTATTCGACCAGTTCAGAGGGGCTTCTGTGTTTTCTAAGATCGATCTACGTTTGGGATATCATCGGTTGAGAGTTAAGGAGGCTGATGTGCATAAGACGGCATTTAAGACTCGATATGGACATTACGAATTCCTAGTTATGCCATTCGGTTTGACTAATGCTCCAGTTGCATTTATGGACCTAATGAACTGAATGTTCTAGCCCTATCTAGATCAATTTGTGGTGGTATTCTTTGATGATATTCTGGTATATTCTAGGTCCAAGGATGAGCACGATGGGCATCTGAGAGTGGTACTACAGACTCTTCATGAGAAATAGCTGTATACGAAGTTTAGTAAGTGTGAGTTCTGGCTTCGAGAAGTAACTTTTTAGGAATGTGGTTTTTACTGAGAGGATTTGTGTAGATCCTCGGAAGATTGAGGCTGTGTTGGATTGGAAATAGCTGAAGAATGTGTTTGAAATTCATAGTTTTCTGGGACTGGTAGGTTACTATCGGCATTTTATGAAGGGCTTCTCCTTGATCGCAGCACCATTAACTAAGCTTTTGCGTAAGGGAGTTGCTTTCGTTTGGATTGATGCACAGTAGGGGAACTTTGATAAGCTCAAGACTGTGTTGACTGAGGTTCCTATTCTGATACAGCTTGAGCCTGGTTGAGACTTCATGGTATACAGTGATGCGTCGTATGTGGCTCTGGGTTGCGTTTTAATGCAAGTTGGTAAGGTGGTAGTTTATGCGTCTTGACAGCTCAAGACTTATAAGGCTAATTATTCGACGCATGATTTGGAGTTGGCAGTGGTGGTTTTCGCTCTAAAAATCTAGAGGCACTATTTGTACGGCGAGAAGTGTACTATTTACACTGATCACAAAAGCCTCAGGTATTTCTTTAATCAGAAAGAGTTAAACCTTAGGCAGCGTAGATGGGTTGAGCTGCTTAGGATTATGATTGTACCATTGAGTACCATCCCGGCAAGGCCAATGTGGTGGCCGATGCATTCAGCTGTAGGGCTACGATCGATCTGAGAGCGATTTTTGCTTGACTCAGTTTATTCAATGATGGGAGTCTGATAGCGGAACTTCAAGTTAAACTGGCATGGATTGATCAGATTAGAGGTAAACAGTTTGAGGATAAGTCACTTGAGTTACGATTTCGACAGGTTGGAAGTAAGGATACCACAGATTTTGGGATAAACAGTGATGGGATAATATGTTTCTGAGGTCGGATTTGTGTACCAAATGATGAGAATTTAAGACAGTCGATTCTGGGGGAAGCGCATAGTAGCCCTTTGCTATGCATCCCAACGGAAATAAAATCTATCGATCTCTGAGAGTTATACAAGTGGCCAGGGTTAAAGCATGAGGTTACTGACTTCGTGGCTCACTGTTTGATTTGTCAGCAAGTTAAGGCTGAGCATCAATTGTGTTCGGGGTTGCTATAGCCGGTTAAGATACCGATGTGGAAATGAGTGCGAGTAACGATGGACTTCATTAGTGGGTTACCTCTAACACCCATTAAGAAAGATTTTGTCTGGGTCATTGTAACACCCCTATCCCGTAACCATCACCGGAATAGGACGGGGTGTTACCAGATATTCAGAACAAATCAAAACAACATATTCATAGGTTTCTGAATTCAAACAATATTATAGTTCAGTAGCATGACATAAAAGATCCGATTTAACTTCATTCATTCATCAGGGATTAAACTGAATACATGAAAAGATGTGAAGAACCTTAAGAAAATTTTTAGATTACGGCTAGACGGCCACGTACCTAGGCCCTATGCCTTCCACAGTCGTGCCCTAAATTTAACTCTAGCCATGGACAACACTGCCAACCACCACACAATCACCAGACATGACAGTGTGTCTAGCCCGTGGGCAACACTGCGAATCTCAACACGGTCGCCAGACACGCCGGTGTGTCTAGCCCATGGGCAGCACTACCAAAACATTTCAGATGCAGGGGTCACATGGTCAAGTCATATGCCCGTGTGCTCTGACCGTGTGACACAAAATACATTTGGTTTAAGCCATACTTTCCATCCATTAAAGGTCATATCTATTAGCCTAGTTCATGTCACAAAAATGCCACAATTTCGACTCAATTTAATGCCCTAAACATACCACCATATGACTAAATCATTCATTTACACATTCAAACTCAATATCATACAAAATATGACTATTTTCCAAACAAAGTTCATGTCCAAACATATGAAACATATCTACTTCATATCATATCCAAAACTTACCATTTCATCCCATCGGCATAATTCAAAATGATCACAACATACATAATCATAAAACCATTGCTAGATTGCTCAATTTGGCATCATAAGCCACATACCAAAATGAGGCATAAACATACCATATGCCATTCAACTTTTATAACTATACAAGTAAGAACACTCTAGCCTATACATGCCATACTTAAACTTTGTACAATCAAAAGGTACCAAATCAAGCTTGATAGTGTGGGGACAATCCTTGACTATCCCCGAGCCCTCAGTAGCTATGATATCTATAAAATAGTAGAAAGAATAAACAGAGTAAGCTACAATAAGCTTAGTAAACTGAATACAACAATATGCAGTTTATAAATAGAATATGAAAACCATTTCATATAATTAATCTTACAAATCAGATACTAAATTGCAACAGAAGTCCATCTCATAGTGGTATATCTTTCACACTTAGAAATTCAATACAGAATAGACGTACCTGAATTAGACCTCAATAACATGTATTCATTCGTAATTCAGAATTTCACTTTAGTTTATTCAGAGATATTACAAAATATATAAGTCTCGTACAATGCCGACGTTCCCGACGTGGTCTTACATGTCATTCAATACCGATGCCACTGCCCCAAACAGGGTTTTACATGAAATTCATACGATGCCAGTGTCCTAGACATGGTCTTACACGAAAATAGATATTGATGCCAACGTCCCAAATGTGGTCTTACACGAAACTCACGAATCAATGCCTACGTCCTGGACGAGGTCTTACATGATATCGTTTCACCATTTAATTATCAGAATTAAATTTTAGGCTCTTATGGCCGTCCAATACAATTGTAATTTAAGCATTTATACATACATCAATATAACGCATACTTTTGTATTGACTTACCTCGTACGGAATTAACGGATTTGAGCCGACTAATCCACGGTTTTGGACTTTCCCCAATCTAAGTCCGATTTCCTTGGTTCTTGATCTAAAGAAATCCAAATTCAGCCATTCAATTATTTATTTCATTCAATTCAATCCACAACACTTATTTAGGGCATTTTACAATTTAGCCCTCACATTTTCACAATTTGACATTTTGGTCTTTAATTCACAAAAACATCAAATATTCACAATTCAACTAGATAAAAGCTTGGCCGAATATTTATAGCTTTCATAAAAGCCCATATAACATATTTATTTTACAAATTAGTCCCCCCAAAGTCTCATTTTCACAAATTAGCTCATATAGCTCAATTTCTTCAAAATCTCATGGCAAAACATGTTTATTCAATTTCTATCCCTCATTAGTCACTCAATTACATTACAAAGCTTCAATATCAACAATGGCATTTTTCATGAACTTTATCAAAAATAGAAATTGAGACATGGGCATGGAAGAATACGAAGCAATGATCACAGAAACGTAGAAATTATCAAAAATCGAGCTCAAAGCATACCTTGATCACTAATTCAAAGTGCAGAACACTACGGAGCTTTCTTTCCTTCTTTTATTTTAGTAATTTCAGTGGAAGAAGATGTATTATGAAACTATTTTATGCCTTTTCTTTTATTAATATTAACATATAATCTAAATGACAATTTTGCCCTTTTATTTAAACTATTATGAAAAACATGTTTTAAGGTCATTTATGACCATTTAAACATTAAATGGCATAATTGCCATATAAGGCCTTAATTATTAAAAGCCATTCCAAAAGCATATATGCAAATGTGACATGCAAATTTTATCACATAAATAATTCAGTCCTTTATCACAATTAAGCGCAGAGACAGACAAATTAAATTGCAGAAATTTATCAAATGCTAATTCATATACCGCAGACACAGAAAATAATATCAGAACATTTTTCAGACTCGGATATGTGTGGTCCTGAAACCACTATTCCGACTAGAGTCCAAATCTGGCTGTTACAGTCATCGTGGATCAATTGACCAAGTCGCTCACTTCATCCCAGTTTGCTTACTTCATCCCAGTTAGGACAGACTTTTCTCTACAGAAATTAGTTAAACTCTACATATCTAAAATAGCGAGACTACATAGGGTTCCTGTCTCAATCATCTTTGATAGGGATCCTCGCTTCATGTCTCGGTTCTAGAAGAAACTACATGAGGCTTTGGGTTTAAGGTTGGACTTCAGTACTACTTTCCATCCTCAGAAAAATGGTCAGTCAGAAAGGCTGATTCAGGTGCTGGAAGACATGTTGAGGAGCTGCGTTATAGATTTTCGAGGCAGTGGGGAGGAGTACTTACCTTTAGCAGAGTTTGTGTATAATAATAGTTACCAGTCTAGCATCCAGATGGCACCTTACGAGGCTCTAGATGGTTGTAAGTGTTGTAGCCCCTTGTGCTGGAGTGAGTTGGGTGAGCGATGTGTTCTGGGTTTGGAAATGGTTTTTGAAATTGAGGATAAGGTCAGGTTAATATGGGATCGACTAAAAGCGGCATCTGATAGGCAGAAGTCCTGTACAAATATAAAGAGAAAGGACATCGAATATTCTATAGGGGATTTAGTTTTTCTCAAGTTCTCACCATGGAAGAAGGTTTTGAGGTTTAGTCACAAGGGCAAGCTGAGCCTTGGGTTTATCGGGCCATACTAGATTCTGAAACGAGTTGGGTCTGTGTTTATCAATTAAAGCTACCTCCGGAGTTGGAGCGCATTCATGATGTATTCCACATCTCAAAGTTGAGGCGCTATCACTCTGATCCTATGCATACAGTCCCTACTGAGGAGATTGAGGTGAGGCCAAATTTAACCTTCAAAAAGGAGCCGGTTCAGATTCTGGATCATGACGTTAAGATTCTACGAAGAAAGTCTATTCCCTTAGTGAAGGGGTGCTGTGGCAGAGACCACTTGGGAGACAGAGGATTCAATATGTCAGCAGTATCCTCATTTGTTCTGATCAGGTAAAATTTTGAGGTCGAAATTTTCTTTTAGGGGGTAAAGTTGTAATGCCTCAAAATTTATATTTAAGTTTTCGTGAAATATTAACACAACTGTCTGTCTGCTTCAATGGTTATGTGATTTGGGTATGTGTGATTCACACGGACAAGGCTAATTTGGGCTGTGGGGGCCACACGGGCATGTGGGCCCACACGGGTAGGCCACATGGGCGTGTGAGCCCATTTTTTTAAAAAGTTCTGTAAGGTTGCACGGGTTGCCCAAGTCGACTGTGGACCTACTGTTGGGTCAATAAGCGTTACTTAGACCCCCTAATTGTATGATCTGTTTGTATGATGCAAGACTGACTATGATTACTGAATCGATTGTATGATATGATAAAATGCATATTAGCATGTCATATTTGTATGTTGCATTGCATCGAGGTGGGTTGATGGTATATGAAGGAAGTGTCTGAAAGGCTCTTAAGCTTGTTATCTGGCAGCTCAGCTACAAATATCTAATTATGTGTCGCATTTCGGTACAACATGGTGTGTAGGGATGGGTGGGTCGATTTAATTCCCACATGTTGTGTAGGGTTGGACAGAGATGGCGTGTAGAAGCTGGTGGGTAGGATTCTAACATTCTGTTCTGTATTTGTATCTGATTGGGTTAGGACCCTAACTTATATTTGATTCTGTATCTGAGTGGGCTAAGGCCCTAACTGATTCTGTATTAGGCTCCGGCCCCAGACTGATTATTTTTTACTTCTCATGATTATACTATATCTGCAATTTCTGTGGGGATTACACACTGAGTTTCGAAACTCACCATTTATTGTTTAATTTGTTTAGGTAATCCCCAGCATTAGACGGATTGATGCGGTGGAGGACTCGGCGATGACCACCACTATTTTGTATTCTTTTAATTTAGTTTTTGAGCTATTTATTTTCTCTCCTTTAATTTGGGTTTTATTTTGTGACATAACGTCTAGGCTGGGTTTGGGGTGTTACACACCAACACTCCACTTAACCACCAGACCAACAGGCCCATTCTGTTAATTACTTACCAACTTTCACTTAAAAGCCTACTAACTAGAGATAGGGCTTTATTCATAAAAATACCCAAATTTGCCCGAGTCATGGCTTGAACTTAGGACCTCCTACACACACCCAGAACACTTAACCACTAAAGCAGATAGATATTTGACCCTCATACAAAAGAACAAAAATTAAAATTTTTGGGCGTTACATAGCCCTTACCGACCCTACAGTAGGCCTAGAGTCGTTTGGGATGACCCGTGCAACCCTAGAAAAAAATTCAAATTAATGGGCCCACAAGCCCATGTGAGCCCACACACCTAGATTGGCCTTGGCTGTGTGATCCCAGAATCCACGCGCCCATTTAGGCTCACACACCCGTGTGGCTCACACTCCCAATTTGGCCTACCCCGTGTGGCTCACACGACCACACCGGTCATCACACGGCCGTGTCTTGCGCATGGCCTGGCCTTCATCGATAACACAATCGTGTCGTCACATACGGCCTACCACACAGGTGACCACACGCTTGTGTGGCGTCGAAAAAATTATTTTTGGCTTTCACTAAAACCTCGTTTTCTATGTTTTTGGGTACACACCTGGTACTATTTCGTAGGAAAAACACTCTCGAGCCTCACGAAACCTAAAAGTCGACAATCAAAGGACCAAATTCAGTAAATGATTACGAAACTCCAACACAAATTACCCAAAATGATACAAAGTCCAAAAACTTACCACCATAGAAACGATCGTATGAAGTAAGCTAAATCGTTGAAGTGACTCCCACAGACTCCCTGCCTTCTCCTATGCCACAGAATTCAACCATTAATCGACCAACAATAAGATCGCCAAAAATTCTGATAACCGATTATTAACAAAAACCCAACTTTGCTTTCCACGCTGATAACAAACGAAAAGAAAACAATGATTAAATGAATTCTCTAAGATAGTGGTCAAGGATTGATTGCTCAAAAATAGTAGGAAGAGACAAAACAAAAAGAAATATGAAGAAATAGGAAAAATGAATTTTTTCTTTTTGTGTTAGAAATTGAAAGTAAGAGAAAGGAGACTAATTTCACCCACTTTGCAACACTCCCACTACCACACAACTAACCACCAAATCCCCTAAAAACCAACCACATCCACACGCCTGATACATCCAGGAGCAAAAATTAACATCTATGTTCACACATGAATTCAAACACCAGACATCTAACATACCAACACTCAACTTAACCACCAAACCAGCAGGCCCATTCTGACATCAAACAACAACAAATAAATATAAACCCACTCATCAAGGGTAAAGCTTAATTCGAAAAGTAACAAATTTTGCTACAAGTAAGGCTTGAACTTAGGACCTCACACACACACCTAGAACACTTAACCATTGAAGCAAAGAGACATTTGTATTAAATAATTACAGAAGTAGAGATATAAAAATTTAGGATGTTACATGTCAATTGAACATCCTTAACAACAACTCTTATGATTTAAGTTCTTAATAGTCTTGCGAATGAGAAGAACCCAATTCTAACTAATGATCTCAACTCGTGGACTATTTAAATTAGATTGCTTAATCTCATGGTGTCACTCAATTGCACCACGCTAATTTGTTCTATAAGAAAAAAGGCATTATTAAGAGTAGAAACTGCACAACCTAATTCATGCCTGTGTTAGTAGGCATTCCTCTATGCTGTAACTGTTGGAAAATATAGGCATCAAATATATAATAAGGTTAATTACATATTATTTACTATCATAATAGGTTAGCCCAAATTGAAAGTGATCTAATTTGGTTAAAGTTTATTGGGCTTTAATTATTAAATAAAATATTGGTCAAATATTTGTAGATACTCTAGTAACTAATTTCTAATTGATGATTGGCTGATTAGAAATTAGGGCTAATGTGCCAAAGTTATATATTAGGGTTATAGTCCTTAAATTACATAATAAGGTAACTTTTCTAATATCTCATCTTTAGAAAAGAGAGAGTTGCCTTCTCAAGATTACTTATGTGCTAATTTGGAAGATTAAATTAGCAAGATCTGTAGATTTCAAGAAATCGATGAATTCATGTACGCTTCCGCATCTAGTTAATTTTATGGATTTGGTATTTGAATCTAGTGTTTTGATTATACACCTATTAAATCTTGTAGGTTTAAAAATTTTGGGGTTTGAAAAAAAATTCCACAAATTTTAAGGTTATATGTCGATGCTTTAAGTTTTAGGATTTGAAATATTTGTGTGATCATGAAAATTAATGTATTCAGTCTATATTGATTGCTGATTACTTTTTGTATTGATTTCTATCCTTATAATATTACTAAGAAATCTGTGGGAATTCTCTTTTTTTTTTACAATAAAAAATCAGTTGCTGCTGTTGTATCTTGTGACTGCAGCCTGATGTAGCAGTTAGCATTTTGGTTATTTAATCAACAAATTTGCACTTATGCAACTGGATGACTGTGTGAAACATTTTTGCTCTCTGTTGTGGTTAACCACCGCAGTATAGGTTAACCTTTTATGAAAATTGCTTGTTAAGTTCATTTATTTTATTGTATTTTCTGCAATTTTACTCTGCTATTGTTGAAATGAACAAGAATTCATTCGTATATCAAGAACTGAGAATACATCCTATATTTATAACCTCTGCTATCTAACCTCTTCTATTTAACAAACTAACATAAAAGTAATCTTTAACTACCCAGCTAATCATTTTCCTTCTCAACACTCCCCCTAAAGTTGAGGGTTGGTATATATATTTAACCCCCAACTTGGATACTAAATACTCATGCTGCTTAATTCCTAATGCTTTTGTCATTAAGTCAGTGAGTTACTTAGTTGTTTCAACATGTTGCATTTGGATTAATCCTTCTCTGACTTTGTCTCGTACAAAATGACAGTCAATTTCTATATGCTTAGTTTGTTCATGGAAAACAGGATTGGCTGCAATTTGTAGAGCTGACTTGCTATCTGAAAAAAGTATAGACTTGTCAACTTGCCCAAGGCTGATTTCTTTTAACAATCTAGTCAACCAAATGACCTCTGCTACTACTGCTGCCACACTTCTATACTTAGCTTCTGCGGATGACCAAGAAACAATGGTTTGCTTTTTTGATTTCCATGAAATAAGAGACTCTCCAAGCTTAATATAGAAACCAATTACTGACCGCCTCGACATAGGACATGAAGCCCAATCAGAATCATAAAAAGCAATGAGCTACAGTTTACTAGCTGCAGACAATAGGATTCTTCGGCCAGGATTTTTCCTTATGTAACGTACCACCCAAAAAGTAGCCTCCAAATGCAATTTTTTTGGTTTGTGCATGAACTAACTCAAGTGTTGAACTACGAACATAATGTCCGGTCACGTGTTAGTCAAATATAGCAACCTCCCTAAAAGTCATTGATACACTGCAATATCTTTAATTAATTCATCCCCATCAACCTTCGTTTGTACGGATTCATCATATTCAATTGAGGTAAGTTTCTAGTTTTGTTCAAGAGGTGTACATACTAATTTTGATTCCCTTAATCCCAGATCAGCTAACAATTCCAAAGCATACTTTCGTTGATTCAACACAATACCTTCTTTCGATCTCATGACTTCTATCCCAAGGAAATACTTGAACATGCCTAAGTCTTTCATCTTAAAACTTTGGTTCAGGATCTGTTTCAGCTCATTTATCATACTAATGCTACTCCTTGTGATTAACAAATCATCAACATATATGAGTAAGATGACTATGTCACCCCCATTCCTTTTTGTAAACAAGGAATAATCATGCTTGCTTTTCACATAGCCTCCTTGCATTAAGGCCTCAGTGAGCTTCAAATTCCACTATCGAGAGGCTTATTTCAGACCATACAGTGATTTATGCAGACGACATACTCGAGACTCCCCTTGGCTATGAAATCCATCTAGAATTCCATATAAACTTCTTCACACAAGTCGTCTTGCAAAAAAGCGTTGTACACATCCATCTGAAAGAGAGGCCAGGCATGAATGGCAGCCAAGCTAACCATAGTTTGAACCATGACATGTTTAACCATGGGGGAAAAAGTCTCCTAAAAATCAATACCAGCCTGTTGATTATACCCTTTCCCAACCAATCGGGCTTTAAAACATTCCGCCGAACCATCAGCCTTAAACTTGATTTTATAAACCCACTTAGACCCAATAGGAACCACACCAGTAGGTAAAGGAACAACTTCCCATGTACCATTAGCTTCCAAAGCTTGAATCTCCTGTTGCATAGCATCAACCCATCTTGTATCCGTGATGGCCTTAGTATAGGTGTAGGGTTCAGTCAAAGAAGAAACATGAGTTAAAAGAACTGAGTATGAACTGGCAAATAGGATGAGGAATAAACGTGAGAAATGGGAAACAAACCTGTGGCACAAGAAGCGGAAGATTGGTTGAAACAGACGTAATCCTTCATCTAAGTTGGTGGCTTGATAGACCGTGTGGTGCAACGAAAAGGGACAACGGCTAGTGTAGAAGGTGCCGGATGGGGAGAAGAAGAAGCGGGTGAAAGAGGTGACGAGGGAGGAATAGGAATGGAAGGTGTGGGTTCAATATGAAGAAAACCTGAGGTATCAGTAATGGGAAAAGACAAAAAATGTTTGGTTAGAAAAGCAAAAGGAAATACTGTCTCATGAAAAATAACATCTCGGTTAACAAAAAAGATTTTGGTTTCAAGATTGAACAATAAGCAACCTTTCTGTACAAGAGAATAACCCATAAACATAGAAGGAATTGCTTTAGGAGAGAATTTATCATGATAGTTAGGTGTTGTAGCATAAGCGAGACAACCAAAAACTTTCAGACGGGAAAAATCAAGAGGCATAGTATATAAAATCTCAAAAGGACATTTCCAATTTAAGAGAGGAGTAGGGATACGATTTATCAAAAAATAAGCCGTTAACACGCATTCACCCCAAAACTTACTAGGCATATGAGATTGAAATTTTAGTGACCTAGCTACTTCGAGGAGATGTCTATGTTTTCATTTAGCAACCCCATTTTGCTGAGGGGTGTGAACGCATGAACTTTGATGTATAACGCCAAACATGCTAAAAAAAATCAGTACATTCATTCTTAAAGAACTCATACCCATTATCACTATGAACAATTTTAATGTTAGTGGAAAATTGAGTCTTAACGAAGGCAAAAAATTGCTTGAGACATAGAAGTGCATCACTCTTAGACCGTAACAAATACACCCACGTCATTCTAGTAAAATTATCAACAATTGTTAAGAAAAATCTATGACCACTATGAGTAGAAAATCTATAGGGTCCCCACAAGTCTATATGAATAAGGGAAAAAGCCTCATGAACACGAGATACATGGATAGGAAATGAAAGCCTAGTTTGTTTAGCAAGAGGACATACATGACATTTATGTATGCTATCAACCTTTGAGACTGTGCAGGGAAAGTTAAGGACCTTATTGAGTCTTTAAGCTGAAACATGGCCAAGTCTAGTATGCCAAAGAAAAGATGAGTCAATGGAAGCAACAACTGCAATGGAAAGAGGCAAATCCACACTAGTCTGTCAAGACAGATCCAAGGTGTAAAGACCACCTCATGCTTTACCACTCACCCTCATCTTTCCACTAGAGAGATCCTGTATAAGGCAAAAATAAGGGTAAAAGGAAACAACACAATTAAGGTCAGTAGTGAGCTTTGAAACGGAAAGAAGATTATAACGAAAATTAGGAACATAAAAAACTTTGGTAAGCTGAAGGTCGGGTAAAATTGTACAAGTGCCAATGTGAGTAACTGAAACGGAAGAGCCATTAGGGAGTCAGACACAAGGTGAACTCGATGTACATGTAACAGGAAATTCTAAGAATTGAAGATCGGATAGTATATGGTCAGTAGCTCCAATATCTATAATCCACTGGTGACCAATATCAATCATACCTGCTAGATTTGTTGCAACCTCGACTGTAGGTTCCTTGTTCAAGAGACTAAGAATTTGATGATACTGTTCCTGCATAAACACTGTTGCCTGTGGATGAAAATTAACAGTAGCAGTCAGTTCACTATCTTGGGTAGGATTATTAGCAGAAGCACTATTAACCGCGGATCCAGAGCCATTGTTTCCCCTTTTCTTAGTAAATTTGAAATCAACAGGATAACCAATTAACCTATAGCAATTTTCTCATTTTTGCCCCTTCACCTTGCAATAATCACAAGCCCCAGTAAAACGTTTCTTCTGCACCATTTGAACTGAAGAAAAAGAAATTGGATCAACCCCAACATGACTGGAGTTATGTTGTCTTTGTGATTCTTCTTGCATAAGCATCGAGTATGCATGATTGACGGATGGTAAGGGATTCATCAATAAAATTTGACTCCGCACTACATTATAAGTTTCTTTCAGTCCCATGAGAAACTGAAACAAATGTTGCTATGAAATATATGCAATACTTTGCCTGGATTGGATGCATCCACAAGAAGAAGACGGCACAAGCGTATCATATTCATCCCAAAGCAATCACAACTTAGTGAAATACGCAGAGATAGAAGACGTACCTTGAAGCTGTGATGCAATTTCTCGATGCAAGGAAAAAATTCTTGATCCATCAATCTTATGGAATCTTTCACTATGATCTCCCCATACCACAGCTGCACTAGATGCAAAAGCAATTCCTGCTGAGAGTTCTTTACTGACCGTGTTTTGTATCCAAGATAAAACACTAGCATTACATCGTTCCCACTGATATCCTAGTTCCTCTAGAAATGACTCTTTAGAACAAGAACCATCGACTAAACCCAACTTATTTTTAGCCAGCAAAGCAATCTTCATGGTTCAGCTCCAAACGTTGTAGTTTTTGATCCCAGTCAACTGATGAGATACTAGCAGAGTACCTGGAGTATCAGAAGGGTGTAAATAAAGTGGATGACTGAAATCAATGGTGGATTCAGTGCCCATGGTGCAAAATCCCCAATATTAGAATTTGCGGGAAAGATTAAGCAGAAACCAGGAAGCAATAATTGGGAAAATGCCCTAGAATAATAACCAGAACGTCCAATATCCAGATTTGGGCCAAGAAAGACCCAACTACAAACAGGCTTAGCTTTGTAAAGACCAAAGAGTGAAAACCAAATCAGCACACTAAGGCAAGCTAAAAGAAAAAAAAAAAAAACCTGAGAGCTAGTCAGTTTTGCAGAATCGAAGACCATCAACAACTATGAACGACGACTATGAATGGCGACTATGAACCACCCAGAAACAGCAAATTCTGTAGCGCTGATACCATGTTGAAATGAACAAGAATTCATTTGTATATCAAAAACTGAGAATACATCCTACATATATAACCTCTGCTATCTAACCTCTGCTATTTAACAAACTGACATAAAACTAATCTTTAACTACCCAGCTAATCGTTTTTCTTCTCAACAGCTATTTTCAATCCATTTATCATTTTGGTTCATTGTTTATTATTTACTATTCGAAGTTGTGAGTCACAAATCAGGTTTCTTTTTTATGTGCATTAATCTTATTTATTTATTCAAATCCAAAGCAACAATACAATTATGAATTTTTGGTAGAGTTACTACATGACATTTGGTTTTTTGTGCTTGTCAAGTAAGAATATATGCTTGATTAACCAATTTGATTCTTGAAATTTGTGTGGAGATGGTGGAATCCCATATTCCTTTGATTGTTGTAAATTTATGTCAATCATAATATATTTTTAATGAATTTAGTTTTAATTTTAGTTTTATAATATAGGTTTTTGTATCTTATGGTTCTAAATATTTAATTAAATTATGATGATATGGGTTATTGTATGAATTGTAAGATATGTCAACTATTATGATTTTGTTTTTGAAATTTATTGGCTTGAAAATATTTTTTAAGTATTCATCCGAACATCTGGTTAATCATAAAATACAATTTGGATTTACATGGTATATGCAGGGTAAGATTTTATATTTGATTTTGAATATATGTATATGCATGAATTGCTTTGGTGCTTTGTCTATATCAAAATTATGAATACATGTGCTTGTTGATTATTTGACCTTCAATCACTACATTATATCTGTTTAGCTTTGACATATATGGTTTTAAAAAAATCAATAAAAGATTAAGGTTTTCGATTTTTTTAATTGCACTATTAAGACAACCTTATTTTGGGTTATTTTGGAAACGGTAGTACAATTAGAAATTTTAGTTTTGACCTTTGACTATTGGGTAAATTTTAAATTTGAATATTGATATATTTATGTTTTTTTAAAAATAACTTAATTGAAGCAATAAGTCGCCAAAGTAAATTTTTTGTATAAATTATTTTGTTTTAAAATTTAAAACTTTGTGTGCATGAAACTTAAGTTATGATCGGCCCAAATGAAGGTTAATAATATTACATGGGAAACTATTATAATAAACATATGATGGTTATTCGGTTTTACATGTGACCAATAAATTGACCCAAAGAAAGATTTATGGTTCGACATGTTCCTATTGTCAATGTTTGATTATTACACCAAGATATCACTTACAAGTTAATATTTTCTCCAAAGATGAAATATTAATGGAGTTTCTGATATCTTTAGATGATGTTTACTTTTATTCAAATTATTTTGGTTTAAATTTGAAGTCTTATGTGAGGCTGTTTATGATTTATTCAACTATTATTATATTTGTCAACATCATTGTATGTTGTTTTGGGATAAATATATATATACATATATATAATATTATCTTTTAATTTGATTGAAAGATGAAATTAAGAGAGATATTTTGTAACAAATAAATTCAAATTTTGGCTTTGGGTTTTAATTAAGGATGTCTAATATTTTAAATAGATTAGTTTATATAAAATATGAAGATGATTATATGTTTTTGTGATTCATGCGTTTATTAATTAACACAAAGGTAAGTTAATATTTGGTAGAATTTCAACGACATATGTGGTGATAAATGTGTAACAATTATAAGGTACTTTATGTGAGTAATAAGTTAGTCCAAAGATTGATTCATTGTTTGACATAATTTATTGTCAATGTTTGATTGCTACAACAAGAGTACCACTTACTATTAATATTACTCTCCAAAGACTTGACATCAATGTTGTGCTTGGCATCTTGAGATGAGATTAGTCATTATCTTGAATTTATTGTTTACTTATGAATATTCATGTGAGCTTATTTTTATCTATTGTGTTCTATATTCAGCTATCATCTTTTGCTGCCACAATATATGCTAATATAAATTTTTTACCCATTTTAAGTGGGACTAATTTTAAGGAATGGAAAAGACACTTACATTGTTTGGTTGTATGGACAAAAACCTTGCATTAAGGGAAGAACAACCTGCACCTCTAATTGCGAAAAGCACCCCTAATGCTAAAAGGGGTTTTGAGAGGTGGGACCGTTCAAATTGCATGAGTATAATGATCATGAAGTACAACATTCCAGAAGCTTTTATGGGTATAGAATCTAAAAAGATTGCTCGGGCCAATAGTTTCCTTGACAAAATTAAGAAATGTTTTGCCAAAAACAATAAGGTTGAGATGACATCATTTCTTACTTCTTTGATGTTGGTAAAGTATAAGGGTCAAGGAAACATAAGGGAGTACATTATGGAGATTTTCCATGTTACTTCAAGACTTAAGGCACTTAAGATCAACCTTTCTGATGAATTGTTTGTTCTTATGGTTTTGGTATCTTTTCCTCCATAATTTAACCAATTTAAAATTAGTTACAATTGTCAAAATAAGAAATGGAATCTAAGTGAGCTCATTTTTCATTATGTACAAGAGGAAGAAAAGTTGAAGCGCGATAAGGCAGAAAGTGCTCATTTGGCTAGTACCTCTAAAGACATTAACTTAGATTCTGAATAGAGTACACACTAAAGCATTTACAAAAACACCTTATGAACTTTGGACAAGTCGAAAACCTAGTCTAAAACAGTTTCACATTCTGAGGCAAGGCCTTATATGCCACATGAAAATAAAATGGACTCCAAAAAAATGAGCAGCTACTTTATTGGTTATTTCGAGCAATCTAGGTGTTATGAGTTTTATGATCCCACAATTAGGAATATTTTTTAGATGGGAATTGCAACATTTTTTGAGGATGTTAAGTTTAGAGGTAGAAATACAGGTAGAGACATTGCTTTTGAGGAGGAATTAGATTTTAATTCAGTTCTACTATCACTTTTGAGGATATTTAGGTTATCATATCTATCACTGACAAAGAAGTGAATCCAAAACCTTAATAAGACAATGTTGAACAACTTCATATTCAAGGTTAGGTAATTGTTCCAGAAGAATAAACTCAACAACCTCAAGAATGAATGTCACTGAAAAGATCTACTACAGAAATGATTATAATGGCTTTAGTGGAATATTTTGACCTTAAGCTGCATCAGATGAATATTAAGTTAATGGTTTCTCAATGGTAATATTGATCATACATTTATATGGTGCAACTAGAAAACTGTGTCTGATGGTGCAAAGTTAATGATTTGCAAATTAAAGAATTCCATCTATGGGCTTAAGTAGACTTCTCATCAATAATATTACAAAATTTACCCAATGATTATCTCATTTGGTTTAGAGATGAATTTGGTTGATAACTGCATATACCACAAGTTCACTATGAGTAATGCAACACCCCCGTATCCGTCACTAGAATATGGTTACAGAGTATTACCGGACTTATCATATAATTCATCATACATTTCACATAGATTTCTCATTCCAATCATAAATCAATCACACATATTTATATAGTCCCTAGTACGAGCTCTTGAGGCTCAAAACATACATTAGAATCAATTCTGGACTAAACCGAGAACTTAGGAAAATTTTAGGAAAAACGAAATTTTCAACTACAGGGGACATACACCCGTGTGGCCAGGCCATGTGTCTCACACGGCCAAAAGAAACGTCCGTGTCACATACCATGTGGACATTCAAAATGGGATCACATGGTCACTAACTTGTGTCACACAGCTAACCACACGTCTGTGCGACTAGCCCGTGTAACTCTCTGACTTGCTTCCTTTAAAAATATCAAAGGACACATGGCTGTGTCACCTGACCGTGTGTCACACACAGCTGAGACATACACCCATGTCTCTGCTGAGTCGACAAAAGTAGGCTATTTTCCAAGCCACTTTTCTCATCCAAATTTACTGTCAACCTACACATTTCAAAAGCATAAATGCATAACCAAAATAGGCATTTCAACCAACCAAATCAAGCCTAAAACATACCATCCCATTACCAACCATACATTACTCATAATAATCCCAAATGGCCATTCAAGCACATACAAATTTCATGTCCAAGAATCACCTAAATGGTCAAGTGCCTATATTGACTTTCATGCCTATTTTATAGTTAACATGGCACATCTAAATCTTACCAATTTTGGTATTCAATTCATCAACTCAAAATAGAGGCATTTCCATGCCAATCCATCAAACATATCAATAAAATTACCAAAATAAGCCAAATCATATGGCTAATTACATATCATAACATATAGGCTTCATTAGCCAAGGCTACCTATTCATATCATATAACCACAATGCCTATACATGCCATATAACCAAAATTTGTCAAATGCCTAAACACATATATTTACCAATAGGTTAGTCATGTAAAGCACATATAATAACCAATAAGCATGGATGAGCACAACAATTAAACGTAAAGCACATATAATAACCAATAAGCATGGATGAGCACAACAATTAAACAAGTCCCATTTACATATATCATCCATTTCATGCTTCAATATAGCATGTAATACCATTTCCATGTAATTCATGTAACTCTTATGCTAGTTCTTATTAACTCACTTAACCTATAACAGAACTGTACCCATTGAACTAATTAGAATATCGTTAGATACAGGGTAATACACACAAAGTGTACTATACGATAATCCGTCAATTCCTATACATGTATGCTCTTTCGAGCTATAAACGGTAAGCTCCTCCTGAGTTTAAATAATGGTAAACTCAAATGAGCTGAGAAACGGTAAGCTCTTACAAGCTGCAAATCGGTCAGCTCATACGAGCTGTGGTGAGTCTGCAACACATACAGGATCTCAACCAAAGGTAACCCTAATGACATGTCACTTGTATTCTAGAAATTCCTAAGGTTCAAATAGGGCTCGGTATTCTACGAACTTCCTCAATTAGGCATTCGATAATCATGTATTTTAGTTTCTCAATTCACATACATTCATTTAAGATAAGTGTATATATATATAAATGCTTAATTCTAATTATACGAACTTACCTATAGTATAGATGAAAATTGAGCTATCAATCCACTATTTTCTTTTTCCCCTCGATCTAGTTCTGATCTTTGCTTTTCTTGATCTATATATAATCAAATTTAACTTATTCAATTATCATTCTATTCAATTTAGCCCAAAATAATTTTTTTTCAACTTTACACTTTTACCCCTCAATTTTTAACTACTTTACAATTTAGTCCTTATCTCATGAAAATGCACATTCTTGCAATTCAACCCATACCCATGCTAGCTGAATTTCATATAGGTCCCTACCAAGCCATATATTTCATTTATTCCACAATTTCATATTGGATTCCATACATTTTTCAATTAAATCCCTAATTGACATTTTTATCAAAAATCCCTTATCAAATATTGTTTATCTAGCAGCAAACATTCATTTTCTACTATCAAACATCAAAACACATACATTTTCATCAATGTCAAAACCCTATACTTGTAACAATTTCACAAATTAGTCCCTGGGCTAGCTATATTAAGCTCCAACGATTCTGAAAACATAGAAATCATTACAAACAGGACAAAAATACATACCAATCAAGCCAAACAAGCATGGCTGAACCCTAGCTTAAACAATGGCTTCTTTATCTTCTAATTTTGATTGTAAATGATGAAAGAAAAGATGATGGCTTATTTTATTTCATTTGTTTTTATCATTATTTTATAATTTACTTAAATAACCTTTTAAAAACATCACTAATTACACTTATGCCAACCCATGTACATCCACTATCAACATAAATGGTCTAATTACCACATAAGGACCTCCACTTTAAAGTTCTATAGCTATTAGACACCTTTAGCTTATAGAACACAACTTTTACATTTTACGCGATTTAATCCTTTTTCACAAATTAAGGATTCAAACAGTAAAATTTCTTAACGAAATTTCTGCACAATTATACTATCATGTTGTAGACCTTAAAATAATAATAAAATAAATATTTTCACATTAGATTTGTGGTCCTGAAACCACTGTTCTGATTTCACTAAAAATGGGTTGTTACAAGTAAAGTTCTATATTTGGTTTTATATGTTAATGGCATACTACTTATGAATAGTAAGTATAGTCTCAATAAATGCCTCAAGAATGATTTTGAGATTTAGGAAATGCATAAGATTCCCTACATCTCAAGAGCGAGGACTCTAATGTATGCTCAAGATGGGATGTTAGGCAGATATTTAAGCAACTCTAATATGGACTATTGGATAGTAGCCACGATGGTTATGAGGTATCTTCAGTGAAAAAAATATTACATTCTCACATATTGGAGGTCTAGTAAGTTAGAGATCATCAAGTATACAGACTTCAATTTTGATGGAATATTGAAGCAAGATTTTGTCACTAGGGTGTAAATTGTGACAATAATTGGTAGTCATAGTTGTTAAAGTAAAATGCTTAGAGTGGTTAGGTGCCTATAAAGCATATAGGATCAAGTCCATAATTGTGGATTCGCTTACTAAAAGACTAGCACCAAAGGTTTGTTATGAGCACATTGCTCATATGGGTGTAATGTCATTTAAGGATATTTGGTTTTAATGAGAGTTTGTACGTTTAAATGTTTTTATGTTATACACACATTTCTAGTTATTTCAGTTTACAGGTATTAAATTTATTTTTTGTAGAAATAAAGTTTATTTGGTTTATTCACACTTTGATTTTGGTAAAGTTTGATCTCACTAAGTTTAAGGAGGACCAAATGGAAATAAACATGTTTAGATCATATTTCATGTAATTTCCATGCTACACATCTATATTTGATCTATGTCATTTGGTTGTGTTAATATACGTGATTAGGGATGGATTAAGTTGCAATATATGTAATGAAAGTCGCCTTGGTTCTATGTTAAAATAATTGATGGACAAAATTGTTTGGAATACCTTTTTGGATATGATAGTAAAGTTTTGAGCTCATAAGATTATATAATGACATGTAATTATAGAATAATTAGTATATATATGTTGTCCAAGTGGGAGATTATTGAAAAATATAGACATCACATATATAGTAAGGGTAATTACATGTTATTATTTACTATCATAATAGGTTAGCCCAAATTAAAAGTGATCTAATTTGGTTAAAGTTTATTGGGCTTTAATTGTTAAATAAAGTATGGGCCAAATATGTGTAGATACTCTTGTAACTAATTTCTAATTGATGTTGGACTGATTAGAAATTAGGGATAATGTGCCAAATTTATATGTCAGAGTTATGGTCCTCAAATTATATAATAAAGTAACTTTTCTAATATCTCATCTTTAGAAAAGAGAGAGTCGCCTTATCAAGATTACTTGTGTTCTAATTTTGCAGATCAAGTCCCCAAGATCCGTAGATTTCAAGAAATCGATGAATTCATGTATCTTCCGCATCTAGTTTTGTTCTTGATTTATTCTTGATAATTTGACATGATAAATCTTGTTTTACAGTTTTAAGTTTATATCATATTTTGTTTTACGGTTCTAACAGTAACACCCCAAACGTGGCCTAAACATTACGACCTGATCTTGGAACTAGTTTGTTTGTTTTCGAAATCATTGTTTGTTTGTTTTCAAAATCATTGTTTATCAATTATTTTGCAAAAACTTGTTACTATTTATTTATCAGAAAACCTAGTTATAGTCTAACACTAATTTTTGCAAAACATTCCTCTTATCTTTCAAAATAGAAGAGTCGAATCACTAAATTGGTTATCTTTCTAAAAACTTAATTTGCAGTTTGATTCACAGTAGAAAAGTCCATAACATAGTTTGGAAAATCAGACATCTTTTAAATATGCAAAAATTGAACAAACTTTCAAAAACCATTTAACTACAAGTTCGACAGAAAACCCAAACCAAAATTAGAATCCGAAATTTAATTCAAATTTCCAATAATCTGAAAAGTTTATTTAATAATCAATTCATATAATTTTACACAAGTAAAGCCAATTTGAGCTCTTGCACGTCGATTGATCCTAAGATTGCTGATTACTTGATAAGTCAAAAAAATTGGGTGAGCTTACAAAGCTCAATATGTAACTTAGCCAAACAAATAGTACATATAGAAAAATCACGTAGAAGTTAGAAATCGTATAGAATGCTTAGCATAACATGCTATGCAATGCAACATAAATAATCAGATCAGATACAGATGCATATAGAGATATAGTTACATATGCAAATACAGATACAGATTCAGATCCTACCCCCATCTGCTACACACTAACTCTGTCCATCCCTACACATCAATTAGGGTAATAAAAACCCACTTAACCCCACAGACCTATAAGTAAGCTTATGCCACTTTTGTCAAGCTGCCAAAAATACTGCCATAATCCGCAGAATTAGATAAGTGTGGTCAAGCCACCAGAACAGATATGTGGTTTAAACCACCAAATAAGTCAGATTATTAAACTACCAACACTACCTTCGTCACACCATTATCCCACCTAATGCACATGCAGAACATAATACATACCCAGATGCATATGTAGGAATCATGATTTGAGTAATCAGAACATGCTAATAGAATTATCAAATTACTAATCAAATACGAATTTCACATTAATTGCACACTTGTAATAACTACACATACGTTAATAATATTATAGATATCGCATACAGAAGTCAAACTAAACGCACAACAGCCCAATGAAGTAGCTAACCTAAAATCTCACTTCAACTACGATCCTAACCAAAATTTACAAAAATTGGGCCCACATGGTCTAACGACACACTCATGTGACCTACACGACCCACTTAACCCAGCCCGTGTAGCGTAAACATTGAATTTTTTACTTCATATCATTCGTTATTTTTCGAGATTTTTGTTACAAACCTTGTCATTTTTGAATGCCAACCCAACAACAACTAATCTAGCACCTAAAACGACACCTAACTTAACTGATTAGTGAACAAAAAAAAGAATCGACCCTTTCTTTCTAAAGCATTCGACCCAAAAATATAAGACATTCGATCCTTGAAAACTAAATTATCGCAAACCAACCCCTAATATGAGCATTCGACAACTTATCCTCAGAAACAGAGATCCCAATGCATTTAAATCATCAGAGGAATGTACACCTCACAATCCTCCCTTAAAAAAACCACTCAAAAGAACCAATCAATATCCTCAACTCCTTTGTTAACACTTGAAAACAAGGCCCTCAACATAAGAACACATACTACATGTAATATCACAAGAAAAGTATGTTTAACCCCAAAATTTCCTTACTACACACAATCAGTAACGAATCTCGACAAATAACGACACCATAACTAGAGGCATGAAAAAAAATAGACAACATGGTTCAATGAAGACGAAGGTTGAAACCAAGCAAAGATGCAAAAATGCAAAAGAAAAAAAAGAAAAAATGGCAGAAAAAATTTGACAATAAAGAAAATGGAGAAACATAGAGAAAAAGAAAAAAACAAAAAAAATGGAAAATAGAGAAAATGGTCCGTCAAAGTGGAAAGGTGGGAGAGATTTATGGGATAATTTCAAAACTACCCATATCTATTAAATTCCATTAGCTAACCATCTATCAGATTTCCTCATAGTTTAAAATAAAAATAATTTCCATTTTGCACACATAAGATTCGAACATGGGGCCTCTGAGTAAGATAAAGCTTTATGCAACACCCCAAACCCAACCCAGACGTCATGGCCAAATCTGGTGTGCTACATCACCTAAACTAATCCACGTTACCTAACCACTAAGTTTGATGATGAGTTTTGTAAAGCAATACTTAGGGTTTGGTAGAAATTCCCGGTTTGTTTTGACGATCATACTAATCTCTACCAGTTGTTAACAGGTTTACTTCTTTATCTTTATCTTAGTTAACCGACTTGAGTTGTGTGTTTTGATTTTATAAAAAAAATGTTAGGTTAAGTTTGAAAACTCATGTAAGCGAATTTAGCAATCTCGAACGAAGTATGAATAAGTTATAAAAATGAAAACCCTAAAATAAAACATGATTAAATAGGCCTTATTACAACCCCAAAAGAAATAGAAAGTAAAACGAGTAAAATAATAAGTTTAAGCCAAAACACAGTCTTTGTGGCCACTCTGAATCCTGCCCAGCTCCAAGTCCACGAACTAGGGCTTACCTGCAAGGATGGAAGAAAAAGAGTGAGTTTGGAAAACTCAGTGTGTGCAGAAAGCCCATCCAAAGCCCAAGTCCGTTCAAGCCCGCTGCGCCTAAGCCCTATCCAGACACAGTATCAACTGGGCCGAAGCCCATTACAGATGCAGAACAGATAAGTAGTATGAATGCAAGCCCATAATATGTGGGGAGACTACTCGACCCACCCAACCGCTACACACCACCCGTACCAACCAGCACACCATGTGGGGAATAACTCAACCTACCCAGCCCACACACCACAGCCGTAGCATGGCTGCTCAGATAAACAATAATACGAGGCAAAGCCCCTTTTCAGTAATACGAGGCATAGCCCCTTTCAGTAAACATGGCAGTGCCACTCACACTTCCTCCATCAATATTAACCCAACCCATGCAGTAGATATATATATGATATGGCATACAGTAACAGTAACAGTCAAATTATGCAGTACGGTCGTATCTAGCCCTAGGGGTATAATGGTCATTTTACAACTAGGGGTAAAACGGTAATTTCTCACCCTAAGGGGTATTTCAGTACTTATTTCATAATTTATGAGTTTTATGCATGTTACAGCCTCTATTAATCTCAAATTTCATCTCCACAGTCTATTTAACAGTTTTTAACAATTTCAGTCCCTGGGCCCTAAAACCTCTAATGGGCTCTATAGTGCCCATTGGTCACTTAAGCCCATTTAGTCCAATTTTAGTTTTCAGTTACCAGTTTAGCAGTTTTAGCCCTACAGCTTTCAAAATACCCTTAAATCCTATTTTTACCCAAATGGGCCCACAAGCCCAACGGGCCCACATTCGGCCTACCGAGGCCCAACTCACTGAAGTGCACAAAATTACGCACTCGACTCACATACCAGTAGCGATTTTAGATCCATCATACTCCTATCGAATTGAGAGTGTTCGCATGCTCACAAGCCCACGAAAAGCCAAAACTTCGGCATTTCGGCTTTTCGGCTTTTGCCGATTGGAACCATGAAAGGGTGTTCAATACACACACCTGTTTTGTAACACTACCGGTAAAATCTCCTACGTGTTTTCTCCTATAAACGATCACTTAAATAGATTAGATCCTGTTACAACTTTACCGAATCAAAAACTCACCAAAAACCCAACACACATATTCAGCCAATACCTTTAGTGGCCAAGAAATCTTACCTCTACCGATTTAGATCTACTTGATCTAAATCTTGTTATCCTGACGATCTTAATTCCAACCACGCCTTGTTTGATCACCTCCTTCACGTACTAACACATAAGAATCGAATGCGGAATTAAAATCACATTAGTCAAGTCGACAATCTCCCTAAGTACATAGAGATTTCGGCTTCTCCTAAAGTTTTAAGAAAACGAATATACACAGTGTTTGACTACTTATCGATAACTCTACTTGAAGAATACTGCTCCCACGCCCTCTCTAAACTAAATCTGTTATGGATCTAGCCCCAAACGCTAACAGAATATGGCTCTAGGATGTTCGGCTTTTAGATCTATTACCTAGGTATTCTTGTCGATACAACAGGGGATTAGGGGCAATAAACCGATGACAAAAGGAATAGATGATGAGGGATTCAGCTTGGTGAAGAATTGAAGAGAAAGAAGGGTTACTTTCGGTCAAAAGGGTATTCGGCAATGGTGGGGGTTAGGCCTTTAATGGTTGTCAACAAGGCTTGAAGAAAAGAGAAAAGAATAGGTTGATTCAGCTTTGAAGAAAGAGTGATAGTATAGAATCGGTTTGGGGTGCAAGGGGAAAAGAAGAAGAATGAGAGAAGAAGAAGAAAGGAAAGTGAATTCGGTCCAAAAAGAGAAATCGGCAATAGGGTCTTTTTGGGGTGTAAGTTTCGGCTATTAGGTCAGAAAAGAAGAAAAAGAATGAAAACAAGACCTACCTTAGCATACCTAATTCGGAAATAAAGAGGGAGGCTCAAGCACTTAAAGAAATCGGCACAAAAACTTACTAATGCCGAAAATACTAACCCTCAAGCTAGGTGCTGAATTTGCAACATCATGAGTCTCTTGGCCGGCCACTGCTTCATCAAATTCGAATATCCTAAAATCTCTCCTTGATCCACTCTCATGAGCAATTCAAACTCTCCAAGATAGAGTTCCACTTGAGTGCCAACACTTGCCCACACTTGCACATAAAAAAAATAAAAGTACCTTGAACTTACCTTGACTTGAACCTTAGACCTCTAACTCCATCTTAGGTGCCACTTTTTTAGGAGCTTAGTGGCGCCACCTTACCACTTTGCCAAGGCTCCCTTTGTGACAAATTTTACCAAGTTTTTCTTAAGAGCCCTCTTGACCAAGTTCCTCCATTCACTTAAAACCATACTTTGCTATTTTTATCGGGTTTTAACCTGAGTTTGGGCCTCCTAAAGGCTCACTAACATAATTAAACACAAATTTAATAGTCTCAATATAGAAAATACACAATTTCAACAAAATCACAATAAACCCAAAAAATCTTGAAAATCAGGGTGTTACAACTTACCACTAAACCAATAGGCTCATTCTTATCATCGATTGAGCGAAAACAACATATAAGGTAGATTTTCAAAGTTAGGGGTTGGAACAAAAATAATTAAAATTCAAGGGAAGAGATTTGAACAGAAGACCTTTCAAATACAAATACAACACTTAAGCATTGGAACAGATCAATTCACTTGACATAAGTCCTACAACCTTAAGTTAGAAATAGGGTGTGGCCACTCTCGGTGTTCTAACCCAATTCCTACTAACTCGGCTTTTGGGATGTGACACAGGCACTAAATGAAAAATAGTAAACAAACAAGATTCAAGGATATGATTATGCACTTCAATTTCCCTATGCCTTTGGAGCCTAGATCAGTGAGAAATATGCACTCTCTTCAACAATTACAAAGTGAACCTACTCAATGATACATACCATGATTGTTTCTATCATTTTTGCACTTTGGAGATGTAACACTCTCACCACTACGATCACCCTCTAGGGTCATAGCAAGTAAAACCACATCAATAGGTTTCACTATAAAATAGCACTTTTATAAAAGTAACCTCTCAAGAACAAATTAAGTGCCCAACGCTCAATACATTGATTTTAGGACTTACATGTAATAGAGCATCTAATGCAATCCTAATAAAATAGTAATACCATGAGAATAATACAATATTATAATAACATATGAAATAAATATGGATTCTATGATAACTTATCAGCAAAATCACAATCCAATCTAAAATCCATAATCCAAGGGATTGCTTTTGGGAAATTTCAACCCAAATCAATTATCAATTTTTGTATTCCCAAGTAGAATGATATTCTATAATGGGTTAGATATTCACCATGTAATCACTAAAGCTCAAATATAAGGTTTTATAAATTGTCAATGCTTAAATATGGAAACTATCTTCACACAGATTTGGTGGGCAAGGAAGTGGCCACTCCTTTTAGCACTAAATTGCCAGTTTCATATTTTTCAATATGTTTTTTAGTAAAAATAAGATGATAACTATGGATTGAAAAATAAGATGATAACTATGGATTGAATTATCTTTACCGACCTTGTATTATTCAAAGTATCAAACAAAGGATTCTTCTCAAAACAATTCCAAGAATGATACTATGAGACAATCCTACTTATCTTGAATTCAGAAAAAAAATGACTATCAAAGTGAAAAAAGAATAAAGTGTTATTACAGATCTCACAATTCAATACCAAACTTTTATCGAATTTTGGCTAAATTGAAATTTAGTTACTTCTAATCAAAGAACAATGTAAGAAATTATTGGAAGGAATTTTAATAAGAATAAAAGAAATAAACATGTTAAAACTTTAAAACTCTCTAACAATGGCTTACGTGCTCCTTTCCGAGGCCTAAGTAATATCTATATAGTATAATATGATTTTTTTAGCCCCTAAACTTAGAAATTAGGCTCACTTTGGTATTTATGTGTTTTTTTTTTATATCTATTTTTAATCTAGAACTTGGCAATTAGATCCATATTAGTCTTTAAACTTGAATTCTATCAAGATTTGATAATATGACCGATGTTAATGGAACATGACAAGATCAAATGGGCTAAGAACTGATCAATATAATGATCTGAATAAAAGGGTTGAACCGATTGACTTGGAACCTACTTGAAATTGATAAAAATTGAAAATGAAGACAAAAGTCAATAGTTAAATAGGTCGAACCGGTTTAATAAATTTTTTATTTTTAAATATTTTAAGATTTTTGTGAATTTTTAATTAACTATTGTTGGTCTGATAGTCAAGCCAATCAAACTAGTTGAATTGGGAACCGATGGTATGATCTGTTCAACCACCAGTCTAGTTATTAAAACATTGAATATAACACACTAAGATTGTATCACATCATGACTTGAAAACGAATATAATTTTTTGACTTAATATAATATTTGGCACTTGAACTTGACACTTTTTCCTACTTTGGTACCTAAACTTTTTTTTTTGGTCCAATTTGGTACTCAAACTTGACAATGTTTTTCTAATTATGTACCTAAACTTGACACTTTTTCTTAAGTTGGTACTTAATCTTTTTTGGGGTCTAATTTGGTACCTTAACTTTTCTCTTTTCCCTAATTTGGTACCTAATCTTTTTTTATTCGATTTGGTACTAGAACTTTGTCGAAACCATTTTTTAGAAAATGAGTCGACTTTGTTTGAAAACGAAAATTGGGAGCCGCCACCAATCTTTTTTGTTTAGGTGTAATCGGATCACCTCATAATTTGATTGTTTTAATAAAATATTTTGTTTTACTAAAACATCGATTTTGATCTACGAAATTCGAGAAAATGGGTTTGGGAGTCAGTTACGTATGAGGAAGGATTAGCACCCTTGTAACGCCCAAAATTGGTACCTAATTGATTATTTAATGTCTTATTGTCGAAAGTTGAAAATTCGTAAAGAATTTAAAAATATGATCCTCCCTTTTTTATTAATTTTATGTTTACAAAAAAATGTTTGGATAAATCGAAGCGGATGCTAAAGACCTTATTGTCCCGAAGTAATAAAATATCACATCTAGTATGTTAGGACACGACATTTTAAACCCTCGAGAATAAGCTTGTCTTTTGATTTTCAAAACTCAAGCATTTTAATTTTAAAAGGGTATTCGATCATTTGGGTCAAACAAGAAAAATTGAAATCCAGTACGTTAGGGCACGATCTCTCGAAATTTCCAAACACCGAATATTGTCTTATTCTAAAAGCTCTTGAATAATAATAAGTGTAGTAAATAAATGAAGTGTATTTTTATTTGAAACGATGATTTATGAATAAGATCATCATGCTAATAAATAATAAGAACATAAATGCACAAACAAAACGCAATAATCACATGACATACTAATTTTAGTACAAAGATTAACAATTAGACAAAAATAAGTGAATAATAAAATGAATAATAACAATAAAATAGGCATCAACCAAAAAAAAAATAAAATAACAAATAATTTTTTAAAATAAAATAGGACAAGTACATAAATAAATAAATATATAAACAACTATTAAGGAAAATAATTTACGAAATATTGAAATAAAGGACAAAATTAAAATATAAACTGAATTAAGGTGCAATTCGTAAATAAAATACATGAATGGATAATAACAATAATAATATATGTATAAGTAAAAAGAAAAATAAATAAGTTAATTTTAAAAAGTACGTAAAAAAGGGTAATAAATAAATAGATAAATAAAAAATATAAAATTTATGAAATGGCTGAAATATAATAAATGATTTAATTGAACTTAAAACAAAATTAAAAGGGTAAGCTGTAAATAAATAAATAAATAAAATAGGATTAAGGACCAAAATGAGATGTGTGAAAAGATGCGAGGACTAGACAGGAAGTTATCGGAATCCTCCAAACGCAGCGTTCTGTGGGGATTAAAGTGAAACAAAATTGAAATTAAGTAGCAAAATTTAAGAAAAAGGGAAACAACAAAATAGGATTAAAATTAAAAGAGAAATAAGATGGAAGGACCAAAAGGGTAAATAACCCTTCTCGAAAAAAAAGCGCAGATCCCCCCGGTCACGGGGTCACGTGGGCTGGCACTGAAACGACGCCATTTTGCGCTTAGGGCATAAAGCCCAAAACGGTACCGTTTTGGTACCACTATTAAAACCAAATTTTAGGTTTTTTTTATTATTCAACCTTTCTCAAAAAAAAAAAAAAACGACTCTCAAAGCTTTCTCTCCCTCTCTTCCCCCTAGCCAATCAAAAGGTCACCGTTCGACCACCGTACCACCATCGTAGACGGTGGCCGGTGATGCACAAATGGGTATTTTTCAGCCCCTTTCCAACGTGCTAAAAGGAGAAACCCCTTTTAGCCCGAAAAAATAAAAAGAAACGGGAGTCTCGGCCTCTCCTTAGAGCGATAACAACCCCGAAGGGAGGCTTGCCGACAACGAGCGGACTGAACATTTCAGGTAAGTACTCATTTTCCTTTTTTTTATTCGCATATAAAAAGAAAAGAAAAAGAAATAAAATGTAACAAAAACTTAAAAGCAAAAATAAAAGGTAATTAGCTTTGAAAAATTATTACTAAGTTTTTTGATTGATTTTTTGTATCCAAAATTTGAAAGGAAGAAAAAAACTACAAGCATGTTGATATGGCTTTTATAGCTAAATTACAAGACCTTTTGTTTCTTATTTTTGTCCATTTCCTTCTTATCTGCTACTATTTTGGCATGCTGGCTCTTGCGTGTTTTTTTGGTTTTGCAGGTAGCAGAGGAACATCAAACGAGCGTGCAGAAGTTGGCATGTTAGGAGGCTGTAGCCAGGGGTAGGCCAAGCATGCGGTTAGGGTTTCCCTCTTTCTTTCTTTTTTTTGTCGAAAATTAGTTTAGTTTTAGGCCATTTTGGGCTTCTAGGGTTTTAATATTTGGGCTATAATTGGGTTGGCAAATTGGTTTAAATTTGTTGTAAATGGACTGGGACATTGGGCTTATTTATTATTTTGGTTTTATATTTATAACTTGGGTTTTGGGCCCAGCCTAAAATTGGCCTATTACAGCTGCCTCTCTTTACTCATTGTCGTGTAACGAGACTAGAGTAAAGACTTTAAAAGGGTCAATTTTTCCTGGTCTTGCCGAATATTGACTTCTTTGGCACTTCTTTTCTTCACGTAGCCTCATTCTGTCCCACTACATCTTCAGGGGTATAGGAATTGGTGTTTCAATCCACTCTAATGTAATTTCAGGGAGAAGAGATTTGTAGCGTCGATCTACTCCGCTGCAACTTCAAGAAGATAAGAATTGGTAATTTCATCCTGCTCCACTGCAACTTCAGGGGGATAAGGTTTGTCGCTTCGAACCGCTCCAATGTGATTTTAGTGAGAAAAGATTTGTAGCTTCGATCTACTCTGCTACAACTTCAAGGAGATAAGAATTGGTAATTTCAACCTGCTCCACTGCAACTTCAGGGGGATAAGGTTTGTGGCTTCAAACCGCTCCAATGTAATATCAGGGAGAAGAGATTTGTAGCTTCGATCTACTCTGCTAGAACTTCAATAAGATAAGACTTGGTAATTTCAACCTACTCCACTGTAACCTCAAGGAGATAAGGCTGGTGGCTTCGAGCCGTTCCAATGTAATTTCAGAGAGAAGAGATTTGTAGCTTCGATCTACTCCGCTGAAACTTCAAGGAGATAAGAATTGGTAATTTCAACCTACTCCATTGTAACCTTAGGGAGATGAGGCTGGTGGCTTCAATTTACTTCACTACAACTTTAGAAAGATAAGATTCACCATAATTTGTAGCTTCAATTGATCTTGCTACATTGTCCTCTGGGTGACATGACTTTTAAAATTCATTTCATGGGCCTATGCTTATGCCAAATGATTAGGATGTCATGATCAGAATGAATCAAATGCTCCAAACTAGATGTGTGTGAATGATATTTGTATGAATGTAGAAAGTCATGAGAATGATCTCTTTTTAAAGCTTGGGTTAACATTGTTCGTTATTCATCAAGGTTTTATCACTGCTGTGTTACCACGCCTTCTCATTTAGTTGGTATCTTTGACAAAAAATTCGAAGGGATAGTCGCATTTTGGGCTATTCTTTCCAAATGCTTCCATCCTTTGAACTTGGTTAGTTCTAACCAATGGTCCTATTTCGGGTCCTTGCATCATTTAACAACTTTCAAAGCAATATGCAAAACTTCCTTTATGTGAATATTACCAGTACATTAATCGTTATTTCAATGAAGAATGCTTGAAAAAGATTATCACAATGGACAAGATGTAATTTTATTGAGAGCAAAGTTTGAAATGAGTAAATTGAACAACATAGCAAATTTGCTAAGATACGAAATGAATAAGATGAAAATAGGTGCCCCAGATATTGTAGCATGAGCTTCTCTGCACAAAACTTCTCGAGGACCCTTTGAACTTGATATGTGTTTAGAAGCCCTAGAGTACTCTGTTGATACCTAAAGATGTAGCATCCATCCTTCTTGTTAATTCGAAGAAGACAATACTAACGCATGCCCCACCTTCAATCGAAATTTGAATTACCCATTCCTTAGTTTTCAACTCAAAACCCCTTTGGTCTCAAGGTGCCTTTTACAGGTTTTCGCCTTAGCCTCTCCTTTTTTTTTCCATTTTTTCTTTTTCTTTTTTTTATTTTTTATTTTTTTGAGATATTTCTCGATTTGAACTCATAGAATCAGGCAAGTCCTTGTTATCCATCTTGGTCAAAATCAATACTTTTCTAGAGAATGTCTTTTTTACCATATAAGGTCCTTCCCATTTTGGCAGTCACTTTCCTCAAAGTCTTTTCGTATGGGAAGGATCTTTTTCAAAACTAGGTCTTCTTTATGGACTTTTCTAGGGTGAACCTTTTTTGGTAAGTCCGCATAATTTACTTTTGGTACACTTGACCACGAGGATAGCCCTGCCTCTTTTCTTCGGTCAAGTTCAGCTGATCATATCGGGATTGGATCCATTCTGCTTCATCCAAATTCAACTCTAATAAAACTCAGAGAGAAGGAATCTTGACTTCAATGGGCAGAACCACCTCTATCCATAAACTAATGAGAAAGGCGTTGCCCCGGTAGTGGTTCTGATAGATGCCCAATAGGCATAGATGGTAATTTCCTATGCCAATCATTGCAAGTCTCAGTCATTTTCCCCGCGAACCTTTTTTTTGTTGCCTCTATTGCACCATTCACTTTGGGGCGATATAGTGTTTGACCTTGAATTGACTACAAACTTCTGATATCGTGTTGTTGTTCAAATTTAGTGCATTGTCAAATATGACCATTTTTGGCACTCCATACTGACATATGATTTCTTTTTTTACTTGCTGACTGTCGACCTTGTAACATTAGAATATGAAATAGCTTCCAGTCATTTGGTGAAATAATTGACGACCATAAGGATGAATCGATACTCGTTAGAAACTTTCGGCGAGATTGGCCCAATGACATTCATGCCCCACATAGAATAAGGCTATGGATTCTACTAATATTTCATAAGGTGAGATCTGTTTCTCATCTTGTTCTATCATCCTTAACAAATTAGGAGATAAGCTACAGTCGTGGTCATTTTCAAAGCCTCAAGGTTTCTCTGGACACATATCTTGTTCAAAACAAGGTTCTAAGTTAATAGCAATGTCGCTCATATCATTGATATCTGGGGAACTGTTATAAGGACGAAGAAAGGCGTAAAGGACAAAAGAAACTAAGAATATTTATCTTTACAGTATGGTTATGAATGAAGCAAAACAATAAAAGAATATTTGCTCGAAATGAGAAACAAAGATGCATTTTATTGAAATAAAGATACTGGACATAAGCCTATTTCACAAAAGAATTCTTATTACTCCTAGGCTTAGAACAATAAGCGTGTTCTGAACATTACTCCGAATTAGCTCTAAAAAATACAGGGATCTCTTTCACAGTCCCATTGTTCAAAACACTCTCAATTATGTAAGGGATGAAGCCTAAAAAACTCTATTCCCTGGTTTCCTCTCAGATACAATGTTAATGTTCAGATTTCTCGACATTCTTTTCGGGCTTTTGACCTTTTCAAAGAATTCCAACTCTTTATTATCCATTAGACTTTGCACCAAAGCTTTGAATTTAGCACATTCTTGGATTTCATAGCCTTCTTCGGCGTAGAACTCACAATAGCTCCTCATCCCTTTAAGTATCTCCTTCGAATCCTGAATGATTAATCCCATATCTATCATTTGTTTCAAAAACCATTTTAGTAGGGTTTTTACTTCTGCAACAATGGTTTTGATTCTCTTTCCTCCCTTTTCGATTATAACGTTTACCCTTGGGTTTGAATGACTGGGTAACGGATTTCTTGCCACATTAGGTCCTGATGGATCATCAAACTTCACGATGCCTATCTTGATGAACCTTTTGATTAACTTTTTAAAAATAGTTTAGTTCTCGATTGAGTTCCCGTGATTCCTGCGTGGTACTCACGTTGAGCATTCGTGTCATACCATTTCAAGAACGGAGGTTGTATAGGTTCCAAATAAAACGGGGATACCACATGTGCATCAAACAGATTCTTGGTACAGCTCCTTATATGTCTTTGGTATGGGTGTAAACTAGAATCTTTCAGTGTTTAGCCTTGAGTTCTATTCTTGCCTTGAAGGGCCTTAATAGCTAGTGGTTACGGCCCTCGGCTGGCCTATAATAACTGATTTGGAATACCTTTTATTGTTCAGGTTATTCACTTTATTTTCCTTGTTCCTCGGGGTGGATCTTCTAATGCTTTCCCCCGCGTCTATCTTCCTACTCCTTACCACATTTTCAATCATCTTACCAGACATTACCATATCTAAAAAGCTCATGGTTGCGCTTCCCAACATATAGTTAATGAACAGGGCTTTCAGAGTGTTGATGAAAAGCATCATGGTTTCTTTCTCCAAAAGGGGTGGGTGGACTTGTGTTGCAACCTCTCTCCATCTTTGGGCATATTACTTAAAGCTCTCACTTTACTTCTTTTCCATATTTTGCAGTGTAATTTTGTCGAGTGTTATGTCTGTTACATGGCTATACTGCTTCATGCAAGCCTGTGCCAAGTCCTTCCACAAGTCGATTTTGGCACGGCTCAGCTGGTTAAACCATTTGGCAGTCGACCCAATTAGACTATCTTGAAAGTAGTGGATTAATAGTTGGTCATTAGTAACATATCCTGTCATCCTTCGACAGAACATCGTGATGTGAGCTTTAGGACAACTAGTCCCATTATACTTTTCAAATTCGAGAGTCTTGAATTTTAGAGGGAGTACTAGATTTGGGACCAAATTCAGATCCTTGGCATCAACCCCGCAATAGTAACCAGCATTCTCTATTGCTGTGAGTTTTTCCTCTAACCAACTGTACCGATCTTTGAGTTGTTTTGGCAGTTCTTCCCTCGCTTTTTCTATTTCTGCCATTTCGTCTAGATCAGGAACTATAGGATTGGTTAGAATATTCCCCAGATTGGAACCTAAGCCTATCAGGTAGTTCATTTGTGCCTAGGTACTAGCCTGACATTGTTGGGGTCTGATAGTAATGGGTGCCTATTGTGGATGCGCGTTTGGTTAGGCTTGGATCCTTATTGGGGTAAAGCCTGGGGGTAGGTAGGGTTTTCGTTATCATCCCTAAAATTAACCATAGTGCTTTTCCTTTTCTCGATTCCTCCAACCAACAACTGGGTTAACTGGCTTATCACACTTTTTTGGGATTTTTGAATCTGATACCTCATTTCTTGTTGAACTTTGGCCAATTTTTCTTCCATCTGCGCTTGCAGCTGATCTTGCATATCTCTTTGCAATTGCTCTAATCTTTCCAATCTTTGGTCCATTGCTTTAGTTTTTCGCGTGTACCGTAGCGATATTCCAGGGTAACTACCATAATTCTAATTAATTCGAGTCCTTTTGTGAAATTCAATGTATATGATGAAATGCAATGCAGAAGCATGAAATGAATGTAAAAAGAGGCGTTGATTCTAATTCAATTCTATTAGAATAACTTTACTAGAAAACAAATTTCTTTACATAAAACAGATTACATATATGGCCTTGCCCTCTTACTCCATGCGAAGACATCGATCCTTTTTTTTTCATATCTAGATGCTAAGATCAAATCTTGTGAACTTTCTAGTGGATGCCTCTACTAGCTCCTTTTTGCTTGATTCGGGCTAAGACCTATTGCTCACTCATCCCCGTCAGGCTCATTAGCTTCGTTTTTAAAATAGGTTGGGACATTAACGGCTCTCGAATAATCTTTGTCGGCTTAAATCCTCGGGCAATAAAGCAAAT
Source organism: Gossypium stocksii (assembly GCA_020496765.1). Lineage (NCBI taxonomy): Eukaryota > Viridiplantae > Streptophyta > Magnoliopsida > Malvales > Malvaceae > Gossypium > Gossypium stocksii. Next base: position 41,862,525 of record CM035628.1, on the reverse strand, counting down.
TCGTGTATTCCTCCATCAGACTATCACCTTTTTCTCGTTGCGTTTTCTCAGACCATATTCGGACGGCTGTATTGTATTGCACTTTATCAAAAAACCCATTTTCCATGACAAGCTCTCTATTTTGTAACTAAATGTGAATTAACACCTCTTTTCTATGATGATGCAATGCAATGCAATGTAATCATAATAAAAAGACGTTAGTACAAAAGAAATAAATAACAAATAGAGCACCTATTCTGGTGACCACTAGGGTTTGGAGTGTTCTACCTAGGGTGGGCCCTTAAGGTTCGCTTTAAGCAGTTTAGTTCTAAAGTAAAGGTACCCGAACTGACAGATTCCTCGATCCTTACCCATTATAGGCTTATATGGACGGAGTTCAGTTTAAGGGAATACATTTCCTTATGGCTGCACGGAGATGAAAATCTCACGAAGACATAGGTACAGATGTATCCCGAAAGCGATCCACTATCCTGCACGGAGGTGAAGTCCTCACGAAGGAATAGTTTCTCACTCCCACTTAAAAAGGGTAAAATCGAACGATATGCAATATAATGCGTGAAAGGATACGAAGAGACTCGAACCCCAAGCAAACATAGCAAATGATGCAAACCACGAAAATGAAAGAAAATATCGTAATTTTAAATTGGATTTTCAATTTTCGACAAAAGGACAGAAAATAATCAATTTACGGCCTGACTCTCTTATTGGTCCCCAGTGGAGTCGCCAAGCTATCGAAACCATTCGAAAATGAGTCGACTTTGTTTGAATACGAAAATTGGGAGTCGCCACCAATCTTTTTTGTTTAGGTGTGATCAGATCACCTCATAATTTGAATGTTTTAATAAAATGTTTTGTTTTACTAAAACATCGATTTTGGTTGACGAAATTCGAGAAAATGGGTTCGGGAGTCGGTTACGTATGAGGAAGGATTAGCACCCTTGTAACGCCTAAAATTGGTACCTAATTGATTATTTAATGTCTTAATGTCGAAAGTTGAAAATCCTCCCTTTTTATTAATGTTAATTTTACAAAAAAAGCTTGGATAAATCAAAACGGATGCTAAAGACCTTGTCCCGAAGTAATAAAATATCATATCTAGTACGTTTGGACATGACATTTTGAACCCTCGAGAATAAGCTTGTCTTTTGATTTTCAAAACTCAAGCATTTTAGTTTTAAAAGGGTATTCGATTATTTGGGTCAAACAAGAAAAATGAAATCTAGTACGTTAAGGCACGATCTCTTGAATTTCTAAACACCGAATATTGCCTTATTTTGAAAACTCTTGAATAATAATAAGTGTAGTAAATAAATGAAGTGTATTTATTTGAAACGATGATTTGTGAATAGGATTGTCACACTAATAAATAACAAGAACATAAATGCACAAACAAAACGCAATAATCACATGACATACTAATTTTAATACAAAGATTAACAATTAGACAAAAATAAGTGAATAATAAAATGAATAATAACAATAAAATAGGCATCAACCAAAAAAATAAAATAAAATAAATAAAAAATAATTTTTTAAAATAAAATAGGACAAGTACATAAATAAATAAATATATAAACAACTATTAAGGAAAATAATTTATGAAATATTGAAATAAAGGACTAAATTAAAATATAAATGGAATTAGGGTGCAATTGTAAATAAAATACATGAATGGATAATAATAACAATAATAATAAAATATGTATAAGTAATAACATATGTATAAGTAAAAAGAAACATAAATAATCTAATTTTTAAAAGTATATAAAAAAGGGTAATAAATAAATAGATAAATATAAAATATAAAATTTATGAAATGGCTGAAATTTAATAAATGATTTAATTGAAATTAAAACAAAATTAAAAGGGTAAGCTATAAATAAATAAATAAATAAAACATGATTAGGGACCAAAATGAGATGCGCGAAAAGATGCGAGGACTGGACAAGAAATTATCCGAACCCTCCAAACGCAGCGTTCTATGGGGATTAAAGTGAAAAAAAAACTGAAAGCAAAACTTAAGAAAAAAGGAAAGAGCAAAATAGGTTTAAAATTAAAAGAGAAATAAGACTGAAGGACCAAAAGGGTAAATAACCCTTCTCGGCAAAAAAGCGCGGATCCCCCAAGTCACCAGTCAAGTCACACGGGTCAGCACTTAAACGGTGCCGTTTTGCGCTTAGGGCATAAAGCCCAAAAATGGTACCATTTTGGTACCACTATTTAAACCAAATTTTAGGGTTTTTTTTTTTTTTTATTCAACCTTTCTCAAAAAAAGAAAAAAAAAAAAGAAAAAGACTCTTAAAGCCCTCTACCTCTCTTCCCCCTGGCCAATCAAAAGGCCACTGTTCGACCGCCACACATGGGTGTTTTTCAACCCCTTTCCAACGTGCCGAAAGGCAAAACCCTTTTTAGCCTAAAAAATAAAAAGAAATAGGAGTCTTGCCTCTCCTTAGACCGATAACAACCCCAGAGGGAGGGTTGCCAACGACGAGCGGACCGAACATTTCAGGTAAGTACTCGTTTTCCTTTGTTTTATTCATATGTAAAAAGAAAATAAAAAGAAATAAAATGTAACTAAAACTTAAAAGCAAAAATAAAAGGTAATCACCTTTGAAAAATTATTACTAATTTTTTTGATTGATTTTTTGCATCCGAAATTCAGAACGAAGAAGAAAACTACAAGCATGTTGATATGGCTTTTATAGCCAAACTACATGATCTTTTGTTTCTTATTTTTGTCTGTTTCCTTCTTGTCTGCCACTGTTTTAGCGTGTTGGCTCATGCGTGTTTGTTTGGCTTTGTAGGTAGCAGAGGAACATCAGACGAGCATGGAGAAGGTGGCGAGCGAGGAAGCGGTGGCCAGGGGTAGGCCAAGCATGCAACTAGGGTTTCCCTCTTTTTTTTTTATTTTTATTTTTGCTGAAAACTAGTTTAGCTTTGGGCCATTTTGGGCTTCTAGGGTTTTAATATTTGGGCTGTAATTGGGTTGGCAATTTTGGTTTAAATTTGTTGTAAATGGACTAGGACATTAGGTTTATTTATTATTTTGGTTTTATATTTGTAACTTGGGTTTTAGGCCCAGGCTAAAATTGGCCTATTACAAACTTGATAAATGTTTTACAAATTACTCCAATATACAAATAACGTTATTTTTTATGAGGTAGCAAAAATAATCAATGTATGACTGACATGTGACAAATGATATGATATTCTTTTGTATTTTATATGTTCAATTACTTTTAGCTTTATTTGTTTAATTATATTTTATTAATTGGAAATAATGAATTTCTTTTAATTTGGATTTTTAAAACTCTTTTTTTCTTATTTAATATTAATTCGTTAAGCAAAGCTCAATACTTATTTTTTTAACATGAATTTCCTCTAATACTGATAATATTTTTGTAGCATAACAAAGAAAAATTTTAACATCGCTAGTGTTTTGTGTAATTTTTATAACATTTAACAAATTTAGGTACCAAATTGAATCTAAGAAAAAGCTTAGGTACCAAATTAGGAAAAAAAAAGTCAAGTTAAAGTACCAAATTGGGCCTAAAAAAAGTTTAGGTATTAAATTAGGAAAGTGTCAAGTTCAAGTATCAAATTGGGCCAAAAAAAGTTTAATACCAAATTAGAAAAAAGTGTCAAGTTCAGGTACCAAATATTATATTAAGCTTAATTTTTTAAATTTTCAAGTGATAATGTTGCTCAGTGTATCACATTATCAAACTTTTATATTTTTCAAGTTCACGGATTAAAATAGATCTAATTGTCAAATTCAAATACGAAAATAGAAAAACAAATATAATACCAAAATAAATCTAAATACCAAATTTAAGTACCAAAAGTTATATTAACTCCAAGTCTATATAACTTAAAACTAAAAGCTAATGAAATAGGTCTGCCGATATCTGTTCATGGGTCGAGCCACCCGGCCCAGCCTGAAGGCCCGCCTGAAATGTTGGGGGGTTGGGCAAAAATATAGGCCCGAAAAATGGACTTGGACAAAAAGTAAGGCCCATTTAAAAATGGGCTAGAACTCCGGTAAGGCATTTTTGGCTCGGACCTGACCCGGCCTGAATCACTAAAGGACAAAAAAAGTTATTTTTTTAATTTTATTTTCTTGTTGTTTTCTCCCTATTTTGCTACCATTTTACTATTATGTTGTTATTGTTTGGATATTGTATAAAACTTATTTTATTGTTAATTTTCTTATTATTTTAAAGACATTTGTTAATTTTGTTATTATTTTAGAGGCATTTGTTTGTTAAACTACATCTATCTTAGTGCTATTTAAGTATACATATTTTTTAAAATTTATTTTCAATTTATTGGGAAATATTTATTTTGATTTTTTTTAGTATTTTTGATGTATTATATATATTTTAAAATTATATAAAATATATTATAAAAATTAATATGGGCAAGCCAAGTCGGGCTCGGATTTTAGCTTTTTTATCTAAGTCGAGCTTTGGCAAAATTTTAGGCCCATTTTTCGAATAGGGTTGGGCCCGGGCCTAGCAAACAGGCCTAAACTTTTAGTTGAGACTGGCCTGGCCCATACACACCTCTAGGCCTACTGTTCCTTTTAACGCGAAAATAAAAAAAAAGTGTCAATTAATAATTCTAAAAATAAAAACAAGTCTGAAATGTAGAAAAGCAAACTCCCTAAGGTAATTTTAATCCTAATTAATCTTTTAAATGTATATTTTTACTTCTTTCATATATTTTTATAAGATTACTATTTTAATGATTTAACCGTCATATTTTATATTTCATTATATAGATTATACATGTCAAGTTTGAAGTAAATTAAAATTTTTTTAATTATTTATTTTATGTAAAAAACTTTCGACTGTTCAATAAATGATAATATATACAAAAAAAATTTAGATTAATATGATAGAGATATTAGATCGACTTAAAATTTATATACATTAAAAATAAAATTATATTAGTAAATTTAATAGTTGAATCTTTAAATTATTAATCATACAAAATATATAGAAGAGTGAAAAACTAAAGTGTGTAAGAATCGCAAATAATTTTAAATTTTAAAATGCTAATAGGCCACTTTTTAATTTCATGATAAATTCACATTTTAACTTATATTTTAACATTTTAGACATGTGTTACACTTACATATAAAATAATCAATAAAATACCAAAATTACTACCATCCATATTCAAAATTAATTAGAATAAACCATAAAAATGTGTGAGTTAAGCACTGTATCACCTACCTTTCTTCATTTCTTCCCTATTTTCTCTCCTCTTTATTCACTCACCTTACGTCCTCAAAAGGAAACTCATGTACATTAACATTATTTAATTGATCTGACCCTTAATTCACACTGACTCAAATATAAAATTATAAAAATATTCTTCTTTTTCACGCTTTTATAAATACATTTTTAAAATAAATTTAATATATATTTGTATATTTACTTAGCCATTCGAAGAAAGTTGATAAGAACATTACAAAGCATAGCAACCATAAATACACGAGCTAAATCCCAAAACAAAAGAAACGTCCAGCTCTGAAGCTCATATCTCAACGTCCAAAAGACAAAACCTTAGGTAAGGAGACTGGAAATCTTGGTAAAATGTTGGGATTAATAGGTGATGAATGTTTTAATTCATAATTATAAACTATCCAATTGGTACAACAATTATTTTGTAATTATATAAATCCACGGAATGCATCCTAGTTATAAAATTATTTAATTTCAAGCTCAATTCAGTTCCAACATAAGTTATGTGATGAAACCATGTATAAATTAGTTATATGCCAAATTCGTCACATACATGTAGAATTGTCCATGACTCTACCATTTACGAAATTTCAAATCTTTGCTTAAGCTTGAATTTGAATATTTTATGATAAATATAATTACAAATTATTGCTAAATATTATATACTTTTGAGTTAAATTCAACAAAAATACTATTTTTAATTGTTAAATAATAATTAGTTAAATTAACTCAACTTATTAAAAGGTTTAATTAAAACATGATTTAAGTGAGTTGGGTCTACCAGATTAGACGGATAGTCCAACCTTCCGATTGGTTTACCTACACACATTTAGGTATGTATGAGAGATAGACCATCGGTTCATCAACTTCATTAAAAAAAATTCAAGGTGAAAATATAATTTTATTACAGCAAACAAAAGGTAGAGATAACAAGTTTACAGAAAAAAAAGAAAAGGAAATATTGAACATAACATAAACAAATATTATTAGCAACTTACTTGAAAGTTAAAGGCATAATTGTAAAAAAAGCCCTCAACCTTTGGGGGCTTTTTGATATACGCCCCTAATGTTTTTTTTTTTAAATCGGCCCTTCACGTAACGGATTTTTCATATATCAACCCAGTTGAAACAGTAACCGTCAGCTGACCGTTAGTCAACAGCCGGTCAAAAAAATTGGCCTATGTGGCATGCCACATAAGCACACGACGTCATAGATGACGTCATCTATTGAACTTTTTTTTTTTTTTCATTTTGTTTCCATTTTATTTTTTCTTCCCTCTTTCTCTCAACCCATTTTCTGTTCATTTTCTTCCCAATCTATCAACCCATTTTCTTTCTTCTTCCATTTTCTTTCCCAATCTATCAACCCATTTTCTGTTCATTCATATCAAGCCAAAAAAAAAAAAAAAAAACCTCTTGAATCCACTCCAAAAATATTCCAATATGTTGTTTCTTCGACTTGTTTTGGGGTCACTATTCATAGTTTGTAGCCTTACAACGCTTACAAACGAAGCTGCACTTCCAAATGCTGAAGGTAATTCATAATATTAAGCTTCGAATGGAATCAAATGGATTACCAATATGAGCCTCTTTGTTCCAATAAATGGTAAAGTTTTGCCTTCATGGTCAACCAAATATGACCTCTTCCCAAGTGATACTGAACATAAAAAATTTGCTTAATCAATTTGTTCTTTCGTATTAAGAACATGAAAATGAAAAGAGAAAGAAAAGTTCAGTAATTGGGTATATTTTACATCATCCCAAATAGAAGCAAGGTCCATGGCTTGGGTTTTAAAGGCTTGAACCCAGATGCAAATTTGGAAGTCCTGCAAAAACTGAACCCCATTTCAATAAATCTCCTGGGATTGCTTCTTTTTCCAGGTTTTTGACACATTGCTGCGAAAAGAAGGCAGAGAAGCAGCGAATTGAAAGCCAAGAAGAAGAAAAAGATGGTGTTTCTTTCAAGATGATAGTTCTTAGTGAAGAGGAAACTTTCGTGGTTACAGTGATTCTTGATGCTAACCGTTGCATTGTTTTGAGTTTTTAGGTGCAGAGTCTACTCATCAAACTCGATTCGCTGGGTGATTTTATCGAACAGTCTATGTGTAATGCTACGCAGTACAGTTCCAAGCAAAAACAGAAAAATGCGTGCTGAGAATAAAATGCAGTGTTGGGGAAATGTCTGGATTGAAATCGGAATTAATTTGACCCAAAAACACAAACTTAACCTAAATTCTATGGGTTGATAGATTGGGAAAGAAAATGGAAGAAGAAAGAAAATGGGTTGATAGATTTGGAAGAAAATGAACAGAAAATGGGTTGAGAGAAAGAGGGAAGAAAAAAGAAAATGGAAACAAAATGAAAAAAAAAAGTTAAATAGATGACATCATCTATGACGTCGTGTGCTTATGTGGCATGCCACATAGGCCAATTTTTTTGACCGGCTGTTGACTAACGCTCAGCTGACGGTTACCATTTCAACTGGGTTGATATCTGAAAAATCCGTTACGTGAAGGGCCGATTTCAAAAAAAAACATTAGGGGCGTATATCAAAAAGCCCCCAAAGGTTGAGGGTTTTTTTTTGCAATTATGCCAAAGTTAAACCAGATCCACTTAATTTTTCTTCCAAAATATTACTTAAACGTTCCACAGCAGTAGGAGAGAGATTATTAACAAAATTGTCGAAATCATTGTTTTGAAAAAACAAGAGTCAACTTTAAAAACGAAAATGGAGTCGCCACCAATCCTTTTTTGTTTAGGTATGATTGGGTCACCTTGTAAATCATTTTGTTTTATTAAAACATTGATTTTGACCTTCAAAATTTAAGAAAACAGGCTCAGGAGTTGGTTACGTGCAAGGAAGGATTAACACATTCGTAACGCCCAAAAATTGGTACATAATTGATTAATTAATGTTTTAATGTCGAAAATTTTAAAAAAAAATTTAAAATACGATTCCTTTTTAAAAAATGTTTGTATAATTCAAAATTAGATGTTGAGATTCTCTTATCTCGAAGTGATAAAATATCACATCCAGCACGTTAGGATATGATATTTTAAACCCTCGAATCCAAGATCGTCTCTTGATTTTCAAAGCTCATGCATTGAAATTTAAAAGGATATTTAGTTATTTGGTCAAACGGAAAATCGAAACCCAGCATGTTAGGGCATAATTTCTCAAATTTCCAAACACAAAATATTGTAAACAAGCCATTGCATTGTGCTTCTTGGCACACTTTTCACTATGCTGCCCGATCTACGCAATGGTGGGATTAGCTCTCAATGGAGGTGGTTCAACATCATTCTCGACCACATTCCACAAGTCATGTGCTTGAAGGTATGTTTTCATCTTAACTACCCAAATGTGGTAGTTCTCACCAGTAAACATAGGTGGTGGTGGTGGTGTAAAACTCATTTTTGCAGCAACCAACAAAACAACAAAAAATAACTTCTGTTTCTTTTCTTTCAAACACGAGTCACTGATAAACCGTAATTTATACATATTTTTACCCTATGCTTAGCCTATTTTTGGATGAATTATTCCTTGATTTGTGGAATTTGATGCTCCTAAACCTTTAATTTCATGTTTTTATATATAGGTGAGCATAGGGAAGTGAAAAGAACATGAAACGAGCCAAAAACGGAGAAAATAGGCCAAAGTATGGAAACAACACGGCCTGGAAGTTCGACACACGGCCGTGCCATATCAACAGGCTCGAACACGGCCTAAAAGTCGACCCATACGGGCGTGGCACACGGGCATGTCTCTGTTGTGAGGAATTTTAATTTCACGCGGAAAAGGCTACTTAGGGGCAAAGAAAGACATTCTAAACTCTATATAAAGACCCTCAGAGGCCACCACAAAAAGGTGGGAGCCCTCGCCAAGAGACGGAGGGCAAAAGCCAGGGAGTTACTCGAAGGAAGGCCGATTGATCCATCTCAGAAGCCAGGATCCACATCAAGACTTAGGATCTCCCTTCAATCCTTTTAGGAGTTTTGGGTTTTCTTATGTTTTGTTATCTTATTTATTCTGAGATGTTTTCTTTTATAATTATGAACTAAACCTCCAAATACCTGAAGGGGATGAAACCTAAGACAGATCTTGTTATTGTTATCTGAACTGTGTGATAAATATTTGATTTGTTCTTAATTGTGTTTTTAACTCTTAAATTGATATTTCCAGGATATTGATTTAAGTCAAATGTGCTTATGTAGAGGAGCAAAAGTCCTTGCATAGGAGTAGATCCAACATAATTAAGCAGAGTTGATCACAATCCTAGACATAGGATGACGAAAATCTGTCGGATTAGAGTCAAATCTAATATGAGGAGCCATAGATCGACTTAATGCGAGACAATGGGTTTTAATTAGAAAGAGATTTCAGTTAATCAACCTAGGATTAGTTGTTCTTATCCTCAACGAATGTATTAACATAATTTAGGGATCTCTACGGATCAAATCAAATAAAGAAATCATCTTGTAACACCCTGAATTTGGGCCTAGAAGTATTGGGCCTTGGGCCTGGGTACGGGTGTGAGATAGTTCGAAATAAAATTATTGATGTGTTGAATTCTGTTATGGAAGGTTATTATTAATGGGTTAATGTGGTATTTTAGTGAACTGCGAAGGATTCATAGTGTGGGGAAAAGTCTTGGGCTAATTTCTGGGATTCCGGGATTTTTGTGATATTTGGTGTAATGTTGAAATTTTGATATATGGATGTGTAATTCGTGTTTGGAGTGTGTTATTGGGCCTATGGAAGGCCCAAGTGTTGGTTAAAAACCCGGGGAATTCTTGGAGTTTTGGAGTTAAGGAATAGAGGACTTGGAAAAGAGGAGTTGTAAGGAATTATGTGTGTAATAAGACACAAAAAAGGAATGTGGTGTAGTGGCAAAGTAGCGCCACTTAGGGGACAAGGAAGCAAAGGGTCCAAGGTTCAAGTCTTGGCTCTTGCAATTTATTTTGGTTTTTCTTTTTAAATAAATCTGGAAGCAAGTAGGTGAGCTTTAAAGTTAAATGTGTTGGACTTATGACACAAATGAGCTTATGTCCGAGTGGTGATGGCATGACAGGGTTACTGAGAGGACTTTGGTTCGAATCCCGTTGCACGCAAAGGTTGATTATTTTGCTAATGCTTTAATTTTTGGGGGATTGATGGAGAATCCCACATCGGAAAGCTAACATGAGAGCAGGTGAGGAGTTAGCTTTAAATAGAGCAAACCAGGAGGAGAGTAGGCACAGCCTTCTTGGCTGATCCCTTTCGCTTTATGGCGTGCCCGTTTGGGTTGGGCATCGGCTAAGAGTGTTTGGAGCGCGGATTAACTTCAGTCTCCTATCAAGTGTGTATTTCTCACTACTCTAGCGGTAGGACGGCTACTTCGGGCCGCGATGGGCCGAAAGGGGCCATGTGGGCCCAATGGGCCGACAGGCCCAATTGGATAAGTTGTTTGATTCTGTAGTAGATATTGGACTAGACTAGGTGAATCGCATATCTGTAGCTAATTTTGGGCTAAAAGGGCCACACGAGCGTGTGGGCCTATTTGGGCCGAGAATGGGCCCTAGGCCCATTCGCATTGTTATCTCTGTTTAGAATACTTTAGTTTACCAAATTACTGAAATACCCTCGACTTGTAAAATTACCAAAGTACCTCTGATTTACAAAATTACTGTTTTACCCTTGATTTGTAAAATTATAGAAATACCCCCGATTTGTAAAATTATCGAATTACCATCGATTTGTAAAATTACAGAAATACCCCCGATTTGTGAAATTACAGAAATACCCTCGATTTGTAAAAGTACCGTTTTACCCCTAATTTGTAAAATTACCATTTTACCCCTGATCTGTAAAATTACTATTTTACCCCTGATCTGTAAAATTACTATTTTACCCCTGATCTGTAAAATTACTATTTTACCCTTGATTTGTGAAATTATTGAAATATCCCTGTAGGGTAGAATTACCGAGATACCCTTGTGGGGTAAAATTACCATTTTGCCCCTAGGTGTTAAATGACTGTTTTGCCCTTCGTGGGTAAATGACTAACTTGTGTGATGATTGGGCTAGTTTGACCGTGGATATAAGTTGGTGATATGAATGACTTGACTGTGATCTATTCTTATTTTTGGGATTTGGAAAAGTTGGAATCCCTATGTGTTTAGGGAGGCTGTCGAAATAGTGCCTAAGGCTTTAAGGGGCTGTTACCAATTATTTTACTCTGTGCTTGTAAGGGTTAAAGGCTGCTGACTAAGGGCTTGGATCAGTGGAGCGTTCGGATCCAGATTTGGATATCAACTTCAGCAAAGGTAAGGATTTAGGGCCTTGTTCATGGATGCCCGAATATGGTAAGAGTATGTTAAATTTAGTTATCATTGATTCATGGTCTAATGTTTTAGTAATCGAATATAGGATTGAGTTGGAGCAGATATCATCATCGTTAATCGTAATCAGGTGTGTATCGAACCCTTCTTTAGTCTAATTCGGCAAAGGCCAAGTAATCGAAAAGTTGGTATTATGTGGGCTTGTGAGTGTGCGAATGCTCACAAGATGATTGGAAATCCTGAGATCTGTAACCGTAAGTGGTAAGTTAGTTGAGTGTGCAATTTCGCGCACCTCGGTAAGTTGGGTCTCGATGGGCCGAACATGGGCTCACGGGCTTTCGGGCCCATATAGGTAAAAATAGGAAATAAATGTGTTCTGTTAGACTGTAGTATCAGAACTACTAAAACTGGTAGCTAGATAGGAAATTTGGGCTGAATGGCCTTAATTTTACTAAATAGACACTGTAGGGCCCATTAGGAGTTTTAGGGCCCAGTGACTGAAATTGTTTAAATCTGTTAAATTGACTGCTAAGATGGAACTAAAGCTTATATGTGACTGTAACATGCATAAAACTCGTAATATTGGAACAAGTACTAAAATACCCCTAAGTATGAAAAATTACTATTTTACCCCTAGGTGCAAAATGACCTTTATACCCCTAGGGTAAATTCTATATGAAACGTATGATTTCCTGTTTCTGTATGTCATATCTCATAATACATGTGTATATCTGATACATGAGATTCTGTATGTTATATGCCATATCATGATATTTGTTGCATGGGGTTTGGGTTTATGATAGAGGAAGCGTTCTGGCAGCCTCGCTGCAATCTGGTGGCCTTGCCACATATATATATATATCCGTTCTGGCAGCCTCGCTGCAATTTGGTGGCATCGCCACGTATATACATCTGTTCTGGTGGCCTCGCCACAATATCTGTATCTGGTGACCTCGCACAATATCTGGCAGCCTCGCTGCAAATTTTATCTGGCAGCCTCGCTGCAAATTTCTATGGTGTGTAGCGGTTGGGTGGGTCGAGTAGTCTCCCCACGTGGTGTAAGGCTGGTATGGGGGTGTTATAGATGGATTTGGGTTGGGTTTTCTGTTTGCATATCATATCTGATCTGTATCTGTAATGGGCCTATGGGCCGTACTGTTATCTGAAAAGGGTAAGGCCCAGTTTACTGATATCTAAATAGGGTTTCGGCCCAGTATTTGACTATGATGGGTTAGGGCTTAGGCCCAATGGGCTTGAGTTGACTTGGGCTTTGGATGGGCTTCTGTACACACTGAGTTTTCCAAACTCACCCCTTTTTCCTTCCATCCTTGCAGGTGAGCCTTAGATTGGTGGACTTGGAGCTAGGAGGGATTCAGAGTGGCCACATGGACTGGACTATTGGATTTCTAATTAAGTTACCTATTTGAATTTAGATTTAATTATTTATTCCTAGTTTTGGGTTGTAAAAAGGGCCTCTTTAATTGCTTTTATTTTGGGTTTTTATTCTTTACTTATTTAAATTGGTTTTAGCTTACGTAGGATATTATTTAAATCGAGTTGAAAATAAATGATTTTAAGACGCGGTTTTTATAAAAGTTACTTGTTTTCAAAATAACACGATAACCAAGCAAAGCTTTCGCAATTTTAAATGATCTTGTAGATAAATATTTCAAATAGTTAAAGTGTGGCAATGGTAGTGTGCATGTCTAGGAGTGGATCCAAGAAGAGCTTGGTACTTAAGCAGTCTATTCGACTCACCTCCTCTTTTCTGGAATCCTACCTGGTGCCCAGCTTCCATTCACCTTAAGTCTTAACGAAAAAGGTCAAATTTATTTGATACTTAAACCGTTTTCAAAATTAACATGTTTTTGCAAACTACAAGGGTTTATAAGCTTTCATAAAACTTTTACAAAGGTTTTAACGATGTTTGCAAAGGGAGGATTATTTCAATAAATCACGTTTTGGAAAAAGACAAGCTAAGTTTAACGGTAAGAGTTTTTAAAACTTCAAGGGTTTTCGATGAAAGCATGGTTTTCGAAAAACAATTCAATGTGACACACCAGACTTGGCCGTAACGTCTGGGCCGGGTTTGGGGTGTTACATTTAGTGGTATCAGAGCCAAGTTGCAACAACTCGGCTGTGGAACGGGTCTAAAAACAGAAGTTTTTAGAGGGTAAAACAAAGATTTCCGAAAGTCGCTTTAAGAATTTGTTGTCGAAATTGTTTATAAGATTTTCTTTCTGCAAATAAATAATTTTAAAAAAAAAATTTGGGAAATTTTAAGTTTAAGTCCAAAGAAGGGTATTTTTGGAAAAATCAGATTTTTGGAAAATTCTGTTTAAAAGAGAATTGTTTCAAACTTGTTTTCTCTAAAATTAACATGTTTTGAGAAGTTGATTTTAAAAGGCTTGAATCTTTCTGAGTTTTTCTAGAATCTGATAAATTGAGATGTGGCACACTGAATCCCTGGCACCAAGTCTGTAAGTATTTTTGCTTTATATTCTGTAATGTACTGAACTGTACTGTAAATAGACTTGAGACTTTTCTATGATACTTAGATAGAGTAATACTGAAAAATTGTAGAGACAGAAACTATAGAGAAACTAAAAGATTGAGACTGTAGCTAGGATATGATCTTGAATAAAATAAAAGCTTTAAAATACTATCTCTGCATAAGACATAAGAATAATAAAATTTTGAGAACTCTGTAGGTATTTGATATGTGTACTGGTAATGTAGAGTATTGATATGGATTTTGAGGGTAAGCAAAGTCTGCCAACTTCGGGTAGCGTTAACTCAGAGATTAGTACTGAGGCACTGGTCGAGCTAGTAAGGAAAGTGGTAGAAGAAGTTTTGGATACAAAAAATTAAGGAAATTAGGGAAATGCTTCAAGCAGGGTGCTTGGAGTGTAAGAAGAGGAAGGATCCTAGTTCGCAAAGGACAGAGTCTCGTTCAGTGAAACATGCTAGGGCACGACTAAGATCTCCGGTTTGCAACAACTACAACAGACGTCATCTGGGTGAATGCGATAGGGAGAAAAAAGCGTGCTTTTTTTTGTGGGTCCCTCGAACATCGAGCTCTTGATTGCAAAGCTTATTCTAGTTAGGAATGTGTGATGTTTGGTTACGAATTGTGTGCGCTAGTATTAATGTTTATTAGATGTTCTGGGTCGTACTAAAATTATTTGGATCAGAGTGCGCAGCAGAAGCATAGTGGTTGGACTTGAGTAATACGGTTAGTTAATAGTTTAAAATTTCGAGGACAAAATTTCTTTAAGGAGGGTAGAGTTGTAACACCCTAAATTTGGGCCTAGAAGTATTGGGCCTTGGGCCTGGGTACGGGTGTGAGATAGTTCGAAATAAAATTATTGATGTGTTGAATTTTGTTATGGAAGGTTATTATTAATGGGTTAATGTGGTATTTTAGTGAACTGCGAAGGATTCATAGTGTGGGGAAAAGTCTTGGGCTAATTTCTAGGATTCCGGGATTTTTGTGATATTTGGTGTAATGTTGAAATTTTGATATATGGATGTGTAATTCGTGTTTGGAGTGTGTTATTGGGCCTATGGAAGGCCCAAGTGTTGGTTAAAAACCCGGGGAATTCTTGGAGTTTTGGAGTTAAGGAATAGAGGACTTGGAAAAGAGGAGTTGTAAGGAATTATGTGCGTAATAAGACACAAAAAAGGAATGTGGTGTAGTGGCAAAGTAGCGCCACTTAGGGGACAAGGAAGCAAAGGGTCCAAGGTTCAAGTCTTGGCTCTTGCAATTTATTTTGGTTTTTCTTTTTAAATAAATCTGGAAGCAAGTAGGTGAGCTTTAAAGTTAAATGTGTTGGACTTATGACACAAAGGAGCTTGTGTCCGAGTGGTGATGGCATGACAGGGTTACTGAGAGGACTTTGGTTCGAATCCCGTTGCACGCAAAGGTTGATTATTTTGCTATTGCTTTAATTTTGGGGGGATTGATGGAGAATCCCACATCGGAAAGCTAACATGAGAGCAGGTGAGGAGTTAGCTTTAAATAGAGCAAACCAGGAGGAGAGTAGGCACAGCCTTCTTGGCTGATCCCTTTCGCTTTATGGCGTGCCCGTTTAGGTTGGGCATCGGCTAAGAGTGTTTGGAGCGCGGATTAACTTCAGTCTCCTATCAGGTGTGTATTTCTCACTACTCTAGCGGTAGGACGGCTACTTCGGGCCGCGATGGGCCGAAAGGGGCCATGTGGGCCCAATGGGCCGACAGGCCCAATTGGATAAGTTGTTTGATTCTGTAGTAGATATTGGACTAGACTAGGTGAATCGCATATCTGTAGCTAATTTTGGGCTAAAAGGGCCACACGAGCGTGTGGGCCTATTTGGGCCGAGAATGGGCCCTAGGCCCATTCGCATTGTTATCTCTGTTTAGAATACTTTAGTTTACCAAATTACTAAAATACCCTCGACTTGTAAAATTACCAAAGTACCTCCGATTTACAAAATTACTGTTTTACCCTTGATTTGTAAAATTACAGAAATACCCCCGATTTGTAAAATTATCGAATTACCATCGATTTGTAAAATTACAGAAATACCCCCGATTTGTGAAATTACAGAAATACCCTCGATTTGTAAAAGTACCGTTTTACCCCTAATTTGTAAAATTACCATTTTACCCCTGATCTGTAAAATTACTATTTTACCCCTGATCTGTAAAATTACTATTTTACCCCTGATCTGTAAAATTACTATTTTACCCTTGATTTGTGAAATTACTAAAATATCCCTGTAGGGTAGAATTACCGAGATACCCTTGTGGGGTAAAATTACCATTTTGCCCCTAGGTGTTAAATGACTGTTTTGCCCTTCATGGGTAAATGACTAACTTGTGTGATGATTGGGCTAGTTTGACCGTGGATATAAGTTGGTGATATGAATGACTTGACTGTGATCTATTCTTATTTTTGGGATTTGGAAAAGTTGGAATCCCTATGTGTTTAGGGAGGCTGTCGAAATAGTGCCTAAGGCTTTAAGGGGCTGTTACCAATTATTTTACTCTGTGCTTGTAAGGGTTAAAGGCTGCTGACTAAGGGCTTGGATCAGTGGAGCGTTCGGATCCAGATTTGGATATCAACTTCAGCAAAGGTAAGGATTTAGGGCCTTGTTCATGGATGCCCGAATATGGTAAGAGTATGTTAAATTTAGTTATCATTGATTCATGGTCTAATGTTTTAGTAATCGAATATAGGATTGAGTTGGAGCAGATATCATCATCGTTCGTCGTAATCAGGTGTGTATCGAACCCTTCTTTAGTCTAATTCGGCAAAGGCCAAGTAACCGAAAAGTTGGTATTATGTGGGCTTGTGAGAGTGCGAATGCTCACAAGATGATTGGAAATCCTGAGATCTGTAACCGTAA
The DNA here is from genome assembly GCA_020496765.1 of Gossypium stocksii. Lineage (NCBI taxonomy): Eukaryota > Viridiplantae > Streptophyta > Magnoliopsida > Malvales > Malvaceae > Gossypium > Gossypium stocksii. Next base: position 41,845,562 of record CM035628.1, on the reverse strand, counting down.
GTGGTAAGTTAGTTGAGTGTGCAATTTCGCGCACCTCGGTAAGTTGGGTCTCGATGGGCTGAACATGGGCTCACGGGCTTTCGGGCCCATATAGGTAAAAATAGGAAATAAATGTGTTCTGTTAGACTGTAGTATCAGAACTACTAAAACTGGTAGCTAGATAGGAAATTTGGGCTGAATGGCCTTAATTTTACTAAATAGACACTGTAGGGCCCATTAGGAGTTTTAGGGCCCAGTGACTGAAATTGTTTAAATCTGTTAAATTGACTGCTAAGATGGAACTAAAGCTTATATGTGACTGTAACATGCATAAAACTCGTAATATTGGAACAAGTACTAAAATACCCCTAAGTATGGAAAATTACTATTTTACCCCTAGGTGCAAAATGACCTTTATACCCCTAGGGTAAATTCTATATGAAACGTATGATTTCCTGTTTCTGTATGTCATATCTCATAATACATGTGTATATCTGATACATGAGATTCTGTATGTTATATGCCATATCATGATATCTGTTGCATGGGGTTTGGGTTTATGATGGAGGAAGCGTTCTGGCAGCCTCGCTGCAATCTGGTGGCCTCGCCACATATATATATATATATATATCTGTTCTGGCAGCCTCGCTGCAATCTGGTGGCCTTGCCACATATATATATATATATCCGTTCTGGCAGCCTCGCTGCAAATTTTATCTGGCAGCCTCGCTGCAAATTTCTATGGTGTGTAGCGGTTGGGTGGGTCGAGTAGTCTCCTCACGTGGTGTAAGGCTGGTATGGGGGTGTTATGGATGGATTTGGGTTGGGTTTTCTGTTTGCATATCATATCTGATCTGTATCTGTAATGGGCCTATGGGCCGTACTGTTATCTGAAAAGGGTAAGGCCCAATTTACTGATATCTAAATAGGGTTTCGGCCCAGTATTTGACTATGATGGGTTAGGGCTTAGGCCCAATGGGCTTGAGTTGACTTGGGCTTTGGATGGGCTTCTGTACACACTGAGTTTTCCAAACTCACCCCTTTTTCCTTCCATCCTTGCAGGTGAGCCTTAGATTGGTGGACTTGGAGCTAGGAGGGATTCAGAGTGGCCACATGGACTGGACTATTGGATTTCTAATTAAGTTACCTATTTGAATTTAGATTTAATTATTTATTCCTGGTTTTGGGTTGTAAAAAGGGCCTCTTTAATTACTTTTATTTTGGGTTTTTATTCTTTACTTATTTAAATTGGTTTTAGCTTACGTAGGATATTATTTAAATCGAGTTGAAAATAAATGATTTTAAGACGCGGTTTTTATAAAAGTTACTTGTTTTCAAAATAACACGATAACCAAGCAAAGCTTCCGCAATTTTAAATGATCTTGTAGATAAATATTTCAAATAGTTAAAGTGTGGCAATGGTAGTGTGCATGTCTAGGAGTGGATCCAAGAAGAGCTTGGTACTTAAGCAGTCTATTCGACTCACCTCCTCTTTTCTGGAATCCTACCTGGTGCCCAGCTTCCATTCACCTTAAGTCTTAACGAAAAAGGTCAAATTATTTGATACTTAAACCGTTTTCAAAATTAACATGTTTTTGCAAACTACAAGGGTTTGTAAGCTTTCATAAAACTTTTACAAAGGTTTTAACGATGTTTGCAAAGGGAGGATTATTTCAATAAATCACGTTTTGGAAAAAGACAAGCTAAGTTTAACGGTAAGAGTTTTTAAAACTTCAAGGGTTTTCGATGAAAGCATGGTTTTCGAAAAACAATTCAATGTGACACACCAGACTTGGCTGTAACGTCTGGGCCGGGTTTGGGGTGTTACATTTAGTGGTATAGAGTTAGATAACGAGTGAAGTCTAGGTGGATTCTTCCTTAGGTATTGCCTTTATTATTCAGTCTTCCCCAAAGTATTTTCCCAATTCACCCTTTGTTGGGTCTTAGTTTAGTTAGAGTTAATTAGTTTACACAAACCACCCTTTTTATTTTTAGGCTAGATAATAGGAAGTCATTACTAGTACTTTTAGTTCCTTGGATTCAATATTACAGTCTTGCCGCTAACTATACTACTATTTGATAGGTGCACTTGCCTTTATCGTGATATTAGTTAGTTTATAGGTTTGATCAGTTTTTATTATTTCATCATCATGAGATCAGTCACTCACAAACAAAGCATAACCAAGGCCTTCAAAGACAATGGGCTCTTGATACCATTTGTTGGAGTTTTGTAGAAATTTATCCAGATGAAGTATGAAGCTCTATTTGAAGCTAGAGCAACAAAGTAATAAATCTGGATAAAGAATGAATGAGATTGAGATTCAAAGACTTAAGAGTTGCAAGAGAAACAACCAAAAATAGAAGCAGAAAAGATGGAGAAGATTGAGATCACAAGTTGGAAACACTCATTACTTGAAAAAGTCATTGTACAAGAATATATATTAAACTATTACATTGAAGAAGCAAGAAATTTGATTGAAAAGAACATGCTAAAAACCTACTAAAAGATAACCTAGGACCTGTATAAAATCTGCTAAAGACAGATTAACTTTATCGTACAAAAAGTAGCTGTCAAATCAAATGCAGGTCAGTAGTTACAAAAAATGTATTTCAACCGGATGACATACGTGTATTTGCATCTTGTTGTTTTTCATCCGGATAGCTTATGTACTGCTGTTTGTTGTCACCTTTTAACAAAAATACTAATCTAATTAAACTAAATAATAATAACACCACCAACAACACAAAGTGACTTTACATTGTAATTTGAAACAAAGGAAATAGATTAAATCCAAGAGTAGTTACATATTAATTCTTTTTCTCAGCAATAAAATATATTTTATTAGAAAATAGAAGGCACAAATCGTTCAAAAATAGTTCGTTTCCACCCTTAGAAGAAAGCGGCCACAATTAGAATAAAAACACATCAAAGACAAAACCAAAACACCGAAACTATCGACTATCGACATAAAACACCAGCCAATAGAGTGTAGAGGCAACATCGGCCAACACAATCCACATCTTCTCACCAAAATGAACTCTCTCAAATAGACAGCTCTCTTAAAATCACCCCAACATAGGCATTTAAAATGAAACAAATTTGAGAATAGAAAATGGCACCACACGTTAGAATTGAACTGATAAACAATAAATTATACATGTTTTTACCTCATACTTAGCCTATATTTTGGATAAATTATCATTGAATTGTGAAAATTAGTGCTTTTAATCCTTCTATTTCATGTTGTGTACTCAGGTGAGCATAGGGAAGTGAAAAGAATGAAAAACGGGCTGGAAACAGAGAAAATAAGCTAAAGTATGAAAACAACATGGCCTAGAGATTCACCACACGACCGTGGCACACGGCCATGCCACCTTGAGTCCATACACGGCCCAACCCCGACAAGCACGGCCAGACCACACGGTCGTGCCACCATCAATAGGCCCGACCACTGCTTGGGCCTTGATCCATACGGGCGTGGCACACGGGCATGTCCCTGTCGCGAGGAAGTGCAATTTCACTCGAAAAAGGATGCTTAGGGGCTAAGAAAGGTATTCTAAAGCTCTATATAAAGACCCTAGGGGGCAACTACAAAGGTGTGCTTTATTCTCCTCAAAGAGACGCTTTTCTCTCCTCAAAAAGGGGCAAGGAATTACTCCAAGGAAAGCCGATTGGTTCATATCAGAAACTGAATTCTTCCTCAAGACTGAAGATCTCCCTTCAATTTCCTTCAGGGGTTTTTGGGTTCTTTATGTTTTGTTATTTTAATTCTTCTGAGATGTTTTCTTTTATAATTATGAACTAAACCCCCAAATACTTGAGGGAGATGAAACCTAAGACAGATCTTGTTATTATTTTCTCTTGAATTATATGATAAATATTTGATTTGTTCTTAATTGTGTTTTTAACTCTTAAATTAGTATTTTTGGGATATTGATTTAAGTGAAATGTGCTTATGTAGAGGAGCAAAAGTCCTTGCATAGGAGTAGATCCAACACAATTAAGCGAAGTTGATCGCAATCCTAGAGATAGGACAACGAAAATCTTCCGGATTAGGGTCAAACTTAATAAGGAAATCCATAGATCAAGTTAATGCAACAATAGGGGTTTTAATTAGAAAGAGATTTCAATTAATCAACCTAAAGTTAGTTGTTTTTAGTCTCGAGAGAGATATTAACATAAGTTAGGGATTTCCACGGATCAAGTCAAGTGAATAAATCGTCTAGTTCAAGAGTTGATAACAAGTGAAGTCTAGGTGGATTCTCCCTTGAGTATTGTCTAAACCAATCAGTTTTTCATAAGAGTTTTTCCCCAATTTACTTTTTTGTGCATTCTTAATTTAGTTTTAGAATTAGTTTAGTGTCATAAAAACCCCTTTTATTTTTAGGTTAAATAATAGAAACAAAGTTAGTACTAGTACTTTTGGTTCCATTGGGTATGATATCTCTATCTTGCCACTAAGCTATACTACTGTTTGATAGGTGCGCTTGCCTTAAAATCGTGATAATAGTTAGTTTCTGGTTTGATCATTATTATAAATTTTATTACTTCATATCACGCATATCATAAACCTTCCACCAAGGCTTTTTCACAAGGAGGTCCAGGGTTCGAGGTTTGGCAAGGTATTATGTTGAGGATTTATTTTGCACCTTTGGAAAGCCAGTAGTTGAGTTGGAATTGAACTCTTGTGGAGGGAGTTTGAATTGGTCAAGTGACAAAATCAAGGAGTGGATTATGGAGTGATAAGGGGAGAAAACTAAGGGGATTTGGTTGATTGAGGAGTTGGTGCCGTTTTGGGAATTAGGGAAGGAAAACTCAGCTAGTTGGGGATTTTAGCATTTTTGGTCAGTTTAGCTACCAAATTTTTGCTTACTGAAGTTCCTTTTCTTATTGTGTTTGTGTTGTCGAATTTGATTGGAAGTGACCTCTCGTGCTTTTTGACCATTTTCTTTATTGATTAGCCGAATTTGTGTGACCTTTTGGGTATCTTTGGGGTCATTTTAATCACTTTTGTACTAGCTCTCTTCAAATTCAAAAGCCAAAATATAGTAATTGCCAAATCTCTGTACTTACAACCCCTTTCTTTTTTTCTCCCTCTCATAATCGAAACTGAGCATTCCTTTCTTCTTCATTCTTCTCATTCTCACTTAGCCGACTTTTTCATTGCATTTATTCTCTTTTCTGCCGATTCTTTCTTATTTCTCCTCTTTTGATTCCTTTCCATCTCTTTCCTTTTTCTTCATATCTTTTTTTCTTGATTACTCATAAGTCGAATCTCTCTTTTTAGCTCTCTAGTTCATAGGGTCGAAGGTTAAAACCCGGTAAGTGTTTATCTTTCTTTTCTTTTGGCGTTTTCGGTAAAGCCAAATGTCTCGTCTTGTTTCTTTTTAAAAATTGGGTCGACATTTTGGAGGTTGCTCTTTCGACTGAATGTGAGTTCTCATGGCTTCTCGATCATTCTGATTGATTTCATAGGTGTTCTTTAGCAAGCGGGTTCTCAAGTGTTAGGATCTCTTCTTCGGCAGTCAATCAGTTTTGAAGGGTAAGTATTGATTAGTTGTATGTCTTCTTTAGTTAGTATTTGTTTAACCTTAGTTATGCGATGTGGAATTTAATGATGGATGTGGTACAGATAAACCACAAGGAAGGAAATTCGATTCTTAATCAATCGATTTAGGAGGTATAAGCCAACACAATCAAGGTAAGTATTAATCTTAGGATTCGATTTCAGTTTTAGAAAGGTTGCCAAATCTTATTTATCGAAAGGCTAACCAAGTATCTCATTCAAATATAGGTTCTACGCTCGTGGACTATTATGTTTCTCTTTATCAAGGTGTGTACATACATTGCACGCACTATAGATCGGCAAAAGTCGAAATCCTGAAAAGTCAAAATCTCGAAAAGCTGAAATACCAAAATGCTGAAAAGCTAAAAGTTTGGCTACGATAACCACACGAGTGCACGAACGCTTGTGTGGAAAGATTGGTATGATGAAAGAGGCCCCATGAGCGATCTCATGGACCTAGGTTGCTTTCTGGAGAAATAGGCCGAAATGGGCCATATGGGCCTGATAGTCCAGTGGGCCCGACACAAGCGAGATTCATGTATGGATAGGAAATAACGAGCCGTCCATGTTGTCTACATGGCCAAAGGCAGATTTGGTAACTGTGGGCCACACGAGAGTGTGAGCCCCACTCGGGCCACGTATTGGGCTTTTGGGCTTAGTGTTTTAATAATTGCTAAAAGTGACATAAGTCGCGCCGAATGATTGTGGACTTAGTAATGGGCCGTATTATGTATCTAGGCCACTATGAGAAATGACTGATATGTCCCTAAAGGGTAAAATGACTAAAATGCCCCTACATGTATTACGATTGAATTTGTATTTCATTGATAAACGATAAATTATACATATTTTTACCTCATGTTTAGCCTATATTTTGGATGGATTATCATTAATTTTGTGAGAATTGGTGCTTTTAATCTTTCTTTTTCATATCTTATACCCAGGAGAGCGTAGGGAAGAGAAAAGAACAGAAAACGGGCCAAAAACAGAGAAAATGGGCCAAAATGTATAATCGACACGGCCCAAGGGGTCATCACACGGCCGTGGAACACGACCGTGCCACACAAAGACCACACAGTCCAGCCCCGACAAGCACGGCCAGGCCACACGGCCGTGCCCCAATCGACAGAATCTCACACGGCCTCTTGTCGAAATACACGGGCGTGTTCTAGTCGTGAAGAAGAGGAGTTTCACTCAGATTTGGATGCTTAGAGGCTAAGAAAGGCTCCCCAAAGCTCTATATAAAGACCCTAGGAGGCAACTCCAAGGGGATACTCTTTTCTCTCGAGAAAGAGCGCCATATTTCTGCCAACACAAGAAGTGAAAGCAAGGAATTACTTCAAGGAAAGCCGATTGATTCATCCCAGAAGCCAGAATTCCACATCAAGACAGAGGATCTCCCTAAATTCCTTCAGGGGTTTTCGGGTTCTTTATGTTTTATTATCTTAATTCTTCTGAGATGTTTTCTTTCTTTATTATGAACTAAATCCCTCAAATACTTGAAGGGGATGAAACCTAAGACAAACCTTGTTATTCTTTATTCTTGAGTTATATGATAAATACTTGAGTTGTTCTTAATCATGTGTGCTTAATTCTTGTGTTAATAAGCCTAGGTATTAATTCAAGAAACGGCTGTGCTTAAAGCAGAGGAGCAAAAGTCCCTGTGATAAGAGTAGATCTACCATAATTAAGCGGAGTTGCATGCAACCCTAGACATAGGGCTATATAAATCTGTCGGATTAGGGTCAAACCTAATATGGGGAACCATAGATCGAATTAATGCAACCTAGGGTGTTAATTAATAAAGGAACTTTAGTTAACAACCTAGGCCTAGTTGTTCTTCACCTCGACAGAGGGTTTAGCATAAATTAGGGATCTCTACGGATCAAGTCAAGTGAATAAATCGTCTAGCTCAAGAACCAATAACAAGTGAAGTCTAGGTGGATTCTCCCTTAAGTATTGCTTATATCAATCAGCTTTTCCCTAAGAGTTTTTTCCCCAATTTACTTTTTGTGCACTTTTAGTTAGTTTTAGAATTAGTTTAAACCAAACCTCTTTTATTTTCAAGCTAGATAATAGAAAGGAAGTAAGTATTAGTACTTTCGGTTCCCTTGGGTACGATAACTCGGTCTTGCCACTAAACTATACTACTGTTCGATAGGTGCGCTTGCCTTTAATATAGTGATATTAGTTAGTTTTAGTGTGATCAGTTTTTATAAATTTTATTACTTAATATCGCGAGCATATCAAGTTTTTGGTGCCATTGCCGGGGAACTGAAATATTAAGAAAACTCAATTTCTATTACTTTAGCCATTACTATATTTATTTATTTTTAGTTTTTATTTTATTCTATTATTTTTATTTTATTTTATTTTATTCTATTCTATTTTTCTTTGTTTTTATTCTTCTAGGTATTTCTAGTTTATGACTAGAAACAACCCAACAGGACCATTACTTTTTGATTAAGATTCAGAGGCAACAGTTCGCAGAAATCGTCGAGAAATCAAATGAAACCTACAGTATCCAGAACAAGATCAAGAACAAAGGCCAGAACCTATAGAAGAGATGGAAGCAAATCAAAACGTTCCACCACCTCCCGCAATAGTCGCGCCACTAGCAAATCAGGAAGAAGCCCCTCGCACTATGTATGATTATGCTAAACCTAGTTTGGTTGGTACCCAAACTAGCATTCTTCGACCTACTATTGCTGCTAATAATTTTGAATTCAAGCCTAACACTATTCAGATGATACAGTAATTGGTGCAGTTTGATGGTTTACAGGATGAAGATCCAAATTCCCATATAGCCAATTTTTTGGAACTTTGTGATACCTTCAAAATTAATGGCATTTCTGATGATGCTATTCGTCTAAGGCTATTTCCATTCTCTTTGAGGAACAAAGCCAAACAGTGCTTAAATTCTTTACCACGAGGCTCAATCACCACATGGGAACAGATGACTGAAAAATTTTTACTTAAATAATTTCCTCTGGCCAAAACAGCCAAATTACGAAACGATATCTCTTCTTTTGTGCAGATGGATTTATAAACACTATATGATGCCTAGGAGAGATACAAAGATCTTTTGAGAAGATGCCCTCATCATAGCCTACCTTTATGGCTCCAAGTTCAAACCTTTCACAACGGTTTGAATCCATCAACAAGGCAAATGATCGACGCAGCCGTAGGAGGAACAATCAACAATAAAACACCTAAAGCAGCTTATGAATTTATTGAAGAGATGTCACTGAATAACTATCAGTGGCAAGTCGTGAGGACAAAGCCGACAAAAGCTGCAGAAGTTTATAATATTGATGTTGTCACTATGCTTACTAATCAGGTAGAACTTTTAAATAATAAGTTTGATCATTTTGTTGGTTCTACGCAGGCAAAAACAGTGATGCAGTGTGACACAACTCAGGCAAATATGTTCACTGCAGACTACTTACCTTCTGACAATGGCATAGAAACTGAGCAAGCCAATTATATGGGTAACAATTTTAGATCTCAAAATAATCCATATAGTAACACATATAATGCAGGTTGGCGAAACCATCCCAATTTTTCTTCGGGAGGACAAGAGAATCAAAGACAACAACCCCCTCAGGGATTTCAGCAGCCACCACCGCAACAGGAGAAAAAGCCCAACCTTGAAGAGATGTTTACCAAATTCATGGCCATGTAAGAAACCCGATTCCAGAACACTGAAACGGTATTAAAGAACTAGCAAGCATAAATCAAAGGCCTTGAGAATCAAATTGGTCAACTCGCCAAGTTAATATCAGAAAGACCACAAGGTGGACTTCCAAGCAACATTGAGACCAATCCTAAAGAGCAAGTTCATGCCATAAATACAACAGATGAGGAGGCATCAACCAAAGACGACCCAAAGTTATGTGAGGAACCTAAGGTGAGTAAAGGTAAGGTAGAGGTAAGCAACAACAAGCCAAACATCAACGAACACAAGCCTCATATACCATACCCAAGAGCGCTACAGAAAGACCGCACAGATGAACAATTCAGTAAGTTTCTTAAACTCTTAAAAAAATTACACATTAACTTACCATTTGTTGAAGCAATTTTGCAAATGCCAGACGCGGTTAAAATCTTAAAAGAACTCTTGACAAACAAGTGGAAGCTAGAGGAGAAATCTCATGTGGAATTAAATGCAGTCTGCTCAGCCATTCTACAAAATAGACTACCGACAAAACTAAAATATCCAGGGAGTTTCATTATCCCTTGTTTACTTGGTAGCCTAGAGGAAAAAAATGCTTTAGCTGATTTAGGGGCAAGCATAAACGTCATGCCTTATAACCTGTTTAAACAACTAGGTCTTGGAACCCCTAAGAAAACCAAGATGAACATTCAACTAGCTGATAAAACTATTAGGGCACCTAAGGGAATAATTGAAGATGTACTTGTCAAAATCGATAAATTTATATTCCCAATTGATTTTTGTTGTTTTAGACATTGACGAGGCTAGCAATGTACCCTTGATTCTAGGGCGACCCTTTTTAGCAACTGCTAGAACTAAAATTGATTTAGAAACAGGTGAACTCAAATTACGAGTAGGTGATGACACAGTCACCATACGAGCTCACAACTCAGTTAAAATTACAGACAAGAATAGAGATTTGAGTCCCTGTAAAAACACTAAACTCACCACACAAACTTCTGTGTAGGATGCACTCCACATAAAGACAACGCAAACAGTGGCAAATTCACCTACAGGAGATGAACCAGAAAAACAAATGCTCCAGATCAAGGAACTAGATGAGTGGCTGAACTTTCACGAAAAACCCAAAATATGCCACACCAAAACGGAGCATCACCAAGACGACCCTTAGGGACAACCAGATCAACTCAAAATGGGAGATAAGGTAATTTTAGGGGAAGACGATCCACGAAGCTCAAATTCAAAAGAACATACGAGTGATACACCCTACTTCACTGTAACGAAAGTCTTTCCGTACGGCACAATTAAGGTAACTCACCCAACCCACGGTACATTCAAGGTAAACAGACATAGGCTCAAACATTATAGAGGTGAGAATTTTAAAGATAAAAGGGAGGAGCTTTAGCTCCACGAAATCCCTTCGTGATACATCTAGAAAGAGTCGAGCTTAGACTCTAAATAAGCGCTTCTCAAGAGGCAACCCGAGCACTAACGTAGTAATTTTTCCTCTACTTTGATTTTAGTATTTTTCATGCATCAACTAACCCTTTTTAATGCAGAGATTTAGGACCACACGGCCAGTTCCACGGGCATGCCCCAGGCCGTGTGAACATTTCAAATAGAGACACGGTCGTGTACCGAAGCCGTGTATAAATAGAGCATAAATTTTCCCAAAACACGGGCCACTGATATCTCACCACGACCGTGCAATATGGCCGTGGCAACCTTTCGACTTCAACACGGGCTACCAACAATACCCCACGGCCGTGCGACATGGCCGTGGCAACCCTGCAGCATCAACACGGGCTTGCACAAATCCCCACGCCTATGTCCCCAGCCTGTGGAAGACACTGTCAAATTTCACACGCCCGTGGAACATATCACATGACCGTGTGAAACACGAACACGATCGTACACGGCCGTGGAAGCCATCACAAGACCATCTGAGTAACGAAGAATCGATCTTCCACGACTGTGTAAAACATTCCCACGCCGTGTAGTTCGAACCGGCCGCGCTAAAACCCCCGGATTTCGAAAGACACGGGCAAAACACGACTCACATAGGCATGTGACATGCCCGTGTGACCCAAAACCTAAAAATAGGGGCCACTATTCATTTCCTCCCTCACTCAAAACCCTCAAATCCTCCTCCCCTAACTACCATAAGTGCCACCACAGCCCTCAAAACACCACCACCCTCGAAACCAGCTGACCCACGCTCGTGTAAAACTAACCCACGACTGTGCAACATCAAATTTGGTTCTATTCTCTCATTTTTTCTTTTATTTATTTATATTTCATTTTTATTATCTAATTATGTAATTTTACTTTATTTTAGATGTTTAATCAAGCATGGAATTAGGAAAATTAGGATGAATAATCTAGATAGAACACATTAGGATTGCATGCCACTTCATTTCATTTTTGCTTGCCACTTAGAATTCATTTTCATTGCCATTTAAACTCATATTTGCATGACATTTTTGTCATAAATTTACTATATACATACCCATATTTCTTAGTTTTGTTACAAGCTTCAACATGATTAATTTCTACTATTCAGGTTAATCCTTAGTTTATGTTTTCTTAGGACCATTATATTCTATATTTTAATTATCTATTTAGTTTAATTTCAATCTTTAGGACTAATGCTTTTGTTATTTTATTTCAGATACTATGTCATCATCACGCGCTAGAAAGGCTGCTGTCCCCGCCTCAAAGAAACAAAAAGGGCCAGGGAGTTCATCATCAAGGCCTACCTCCGAGGTCCGACACCCATTTATCACATTCACCCAAGCCTCGCAAGAGGAGCATTATCAACTCCTCCGAGCCCGCCCTATATCCACGTGCCATTGCATAGACTGGGGCGACCTTGAGCAAATACATTTGGTGGATGACGTCTGGGCCTTACTGATGGCAGAGCCATGGGAGCAGTTCTTCCAGATCATAGAGCCGACATACTTAGAACTCACCCTCGAGTTCTGCTCCACATTCCACCTACAGACAGTGATGACTAGATTTGACGATCCAGGGACGGTCCAGTTCTGTTTAGGAGGACTCGTGCGACACCTCAGCGTGCCAGAGTTTGGCATAGCACTTGGGCTCTACACATAGCAATTTATGGCAGACGAGGACTTCCCTAACCTTTCTCGCCGCATCCATATCAGGCCAGTCGACTGTTGGAACGACATAGCCCTGAGGCGTCAGACATATAACCCCAGTGCCAGCAAGGCGACCGCCCTCGTTCCCTCTCTGCGGTACATTCAAGCTCTCCTTGCTCACACTCTTATAGGTAGACGAGAGAGCACAGGCGTCGTCAACACTCACGACATCTACTTCCTGTGGTACATGGCGAATGGACACATCATCGACTTAGCATACTTCATAGCGCATGCCATGCAGCATCAGACAGAGGGGCACCGCAGAGGTGTCTTATCCATGGGGGCCTACATCTCACGCTTGGCCCAGTATTTTGGGCTCCTCAACACTTCAGCCTAGACATCCTCCTACACCCTGATCGGTCAGATGTCTCCCCAAGGCATCGCGACTATGTTACATATGAGGATGATCGAGAGGAGGCCAGGAGGCACCCCCTTCAGGTCCGACTTGTTCAGGAGGGTGAGGAGCCAGAGGACATTCCTGACGATGTCCCACCACCGGAGGAGGACACACCCACCGAGCCACCACCCCTTCGCCACTCATCTCGGGTAGCAGCAGCCCACGCTGACCTATCTAAGCACTTCTTCCACTTCGAGCAGCAATGCTTCCGGTGCCTCGATTACATCGACGCCACCTTAGAGCAAATATGCTAGCACCTGAGCATCAGACCACCCCCGCGCGATCCATCAGAGGATTAGATTTCTCTAGTTCTCTTAACTTTATTTTTTACCTTATTTTATTTTATTTTACTTTATTCTAACTTTTAAAACTGATCTTTATTTTTACCTTTTCTTCTAACTTTATTTTCCTTTTTAGGTTTATTTTTATTTTCTTCCATTTTCTCTTTCTCATTTTTTGAATATTAATATTTTTCGTATTTTGTTTTATTTTATTTTATTTCTTTTCCTAACGGCCAACCCCTAACAAGTAATTTCCATTGCTCCAAATTCCCCACGACTAATATATTCTTTCACAGTTTCAAATGAGCTTTACAGCTCAAATCTCTACGAAAATGGGAACACCCTGCCACAACTGCTGTCTCTTCTAACCCCAATATCTGTCTCACTAATCCATCCAAAGCATAGGGAGTTTCAATTCTCTCCCTATCTTTTGATATTATGCTTCTATTGCTACTAATGTTATCTTTGTACATGAGGGCAATGTACATCTTAAGTGTGGGGGGGGAACGTACTTTAAATCTTTATATTATCTATGAAAACCCTGAAATCTTCTACTTTGTTCTTAATTGTATTATCTTCAATCTCCTATTAGGAATATATTCTGATTGATTTGTAATTTCTATTGATAAGTTGAGAATTAAGAAATAGGTGCTTGTGCTTTGAATATTCAAATTTTAAAACATTAGGAAATCAAGCATAATAAGTTGAAATTTTTGAGAACTCCAATTTTTGCATAAGTTCTTTTCTCTAATTCTAAGTATTATCTTGAGATTTGAAATTCGCAGGATTGACATCAAAAGCCATAATTCTAGTGAGAATTGTGAGCCTTTCTGAGCATACATTCTTTCGTGCTCACCTTTATTATTGCTTCGAGTGAGTCAGCATTGATTTGTTATTCTAGAACTTGCTTTGATTATACATGTTGAGACCACATCATTGATTTGATATATCGAGACGATAAAGGCACCTAGGATTTAACCCACTTACTCCACAAAAGCCTACCTCCATAAATTAACCCCTAGTGAACCCCATTGAACCTAACAACCTTTTGTTTGACTTACCTCTAATATTCACCTATAACCCATTTTTGTTGAATTCCATTCAATTACTTTGATCCCTATTTTTGTCAAGATTTGAGTTGAACTTATTATCTAGCTTTATTCTCTTTTCCATATTGTAAAGTTATAAAATTTCAATGTATTTTACTTGAATTGTTCTTAAAAAAATGTATGTTCAGTTGTAATCTGCAATAGTTCAAATATTTTTTTTTTACATATTTCTGTTTTAAGGCTACCAAGGCAGAAATGATGTTATTATAAGAATTAGCCTGAGAAATATGTTCCACTGATAGAGACTTTTCTAGCTAGATAATTTTTCGGTTCAATCTCGATTCTAACCTCTTTTGCAGCTTGTGACAACACCCCTAACCAAGCCCCGTTACAACCATTACAAGACCTTTTGATCGATGTGTCATTTCAATATATAGTGGTGGAGATGTGATTCTCTTGCAAGCCTATGGTAATAACTTTTCAGGTTGACTAGAGAGTGCTTAATTCTTGAACCCTAAACACTTTGAGTGGATAGAGTGAACCCTTAGTGAGGATGTCAATTCTCGTTGATTTTGATTGAAGGATAACTACTTAAGAGAAGGGAGAAAACTTATGTTTCAATGATAACATTTTCAACTTAAAGTGATTGAGTCTTTAATGTTCTTCTGATTGAATTATCATTGTATGAATACCTGTGGATTAGTTTGAAACGTTATTAATAAAGATTGTAAATGGAGAGGAATGTTTCTTAATTAGGGATTGAGATTTTGCTTGAGGACAAGCAAAGGCTTAAGTGTAGGGTTATTCGATAAACGATAAATTATACATGTTTTTACCTCATGTTTAGCCTATATTTTGGATGGATTATCATTAATTTTGTGAGAATTGGTGCTCTTAATCTTTCTTTTTCATATCTTATACTCAGGAGAGCATAAGGAAGAGAAAAGAACGGAAAACGGGCCAAAAACGGAGAAAATGGGCCAAAATGTGTAATCGACACGGCCCAAGGGGTCATCACACGGCCGTGGAACACGACCGTGCCACACAAAGACCACATGGTCCAGCCCCGACAAGCACGGCCAGGCCACACGGCCGTGCCCCAATCGACAGAATCTTACACGGCCTCTTATCGAAATACACGGGTGTAACACCTCTATCCCTTAACCGTCGCCAGAATAGGACAAGGCATTACCGGAAATCAGAAAAACATATCAGAATAGTAAAATTTTTGAACATTCTCTTGAAATAAAGATCATTTATTTATGTAAATGCTAGCCACAACCAGAGATCGAATTTAAAACTTATAAAAGTAGATATCCAAAAGATGCCATATTCGCATGGCTTATAAACATTGACCATAATATCCTTCCACTCTTAGTCTATTCTATACCTGCCATAAGTTAATCCAAAACATAACAGTACCAAACAGTGGATAGTGTGACGATTGCTGACGATCCCCGAGCTGATAGTAAGAGTCAACGATCTACAAAACAGAGAAACATAACATTCAAAGTAAGCTTTCATAAGCTTAGTAAGTCTTAAGCAATTTAAACAGTTGAACTAAAAAAATATAACAAACCAAATAATCGTAATCATATAACATTTTCTGAGTACAATACCATTTGGCCAGTTATGCACAATCACATATATCATTTATTCCGATTATTTTCAATCTTATATGGACAATAACATTTATATGCTTCAAGATTAACTTTAATTCTATCAAATTCAATTAGTGTATCATTTTGTTTTCAACATTCATAGTTGAATGGCATATCGAATACTTTCAAGTAACTTTGTATACTGACTAAAATGCACACATATACACATGTACATATGAATGTTACAGCATCATTACATATGCTTCCCATTACACATTCTTAATTCCCGTAAGCTTAATCTCACATATATAATCTATATATATATACATATATCACATACTTGGCCAACTTATTGTTTGGAACTCATTTTATTAACAATCTAGCACAAGGTTGCATACTCTTTGGCTTAAATTTGTTCACCAGCCTTTAGTCCGTTTAATAGACTTTCTCTTCAAATCATTCAGAAGTGTACAGCTTTCGGATAGTCTTTATACAATGCCAATGTTATCAATGCCTTAGTCCCAGACGAGGTCTTACATGAAACACAAGTGATGCCAGTGTCCTAGACACGGTCTTACACACTATCACAAATCAATGCCTTCGTCCCAGACGAGGTCTTACATGAAACACAAGTGATGCCGGTGTCCTAGACACGGTCTTACACACTATCACAAATCAATGCCTTCGTGCTAGACGAGGTCTTACATGAAACACAAGTGATGCCAGTGTCCTAGACACGGTCGTACACACTATCACAAATCAATGCCTTCGTCCCAAACGAGGTCTTACATGAAACACAAGTGATGCCAGTGCCCTAGACACGGTCTTACACAATCTCATTTCACACACTTAGTGCCCAACGAATGATCTCGCACACATAGTGCTCGGTTAAATAACTCGCACACATAGTGCGTCTTTTCATTCGCACACATATTGCCCACGTTCATTCACACACATAGTGTCTATTTTCATTTGATATTACACATTGAAATGACTTAACCAAATCTATAAAACATCGTACATATATAACATTATCAAAGCATCTACTGCACATTAAATCCATCTTTAATAGATTACATATATATTTCGCTCATATTTATGAAATCATGAATCAAATTATAACATCTCATACATACACATCACAAAAGTCCGAATATACTTCATCTTATTTTATCTTATAACATATTTGGAAAATCACATTATATAGATTCTATTCTTGTTCACCATCTCATTCAAACTTATACACATATCTAATATGCATCTTCCACTCAATACGAGATTATAATTCGGCAAGGCACTTATATAATGCAAAATATTTAGTAATAAGGTATATTATGACACTTTCACAACTATTTATATTTAAATACTTAAAACTTACCTCGGTTATTTTCAAACAGTCTTAGATCGGTTATTCAACCACTTTTTCCTTTCCCTTATCCAACTTTGGTCCCTAAGCTCTTGAGCTAATTCAAATAAATTAAATTTATTAAAATCCCAATGTGTTTGCTTATGGTCGAATATAACAAGAAATTTAGTAGGCCATATAGCTACTTTTAGCTCAATTATAAAATAATCATACACATCTTTAATCACATTGAATAATTTACTATGTAACTTTAGAAAATCAAAACATACCCATCCTTAGCCTTATTCGGCCATCTCAAGATGTTCTAAATAACCATATGTATATATGCCTAAACCAAAGTGCCTTATAATTATAGAACCTTATCAACATGCATAGGGCCGAACCTTTGGACCTTTGATCACACATATATTCAAGCATTAAACATTTTAACATCACAATCAATACTCAATTATTTAGTCACTATCACATTCGGTATCCAACTTAACTTCACCAATTAACCTTGGCCGATTAACACTTAAAATTAACAAGTTATCTCATTAATAATTCCTACCCATGCACAATTCGAATTTCATATCAACAATTCAAAACACAAACATTAACTTAACCTTTACTTAAATTCACACTCGGCATCCACTCAATCACGGCAAGTCCCAATTTCATCTTCAATAACCAAAGTCTATAAGGAAAAATGGTATTTCATTGCCATACCTTTATTTATAAATACCATTCATCGCAATTATTCATACAAACTACACTAACCTTAACAATCAACTCATTCAATCATTATTACAACCAAATTAAGTCATGCATCGATTTTAATATCATTCGGCCATTAAATTAAGCAATTTAACAATTAACCACTGCTCCAATCTTAAATCCACATTCAACATCTAACTTATGTAGACACATTAGCCAATTACTACATCAAAACACCAATCATCCGATACATTTCTATCATGACTGAATATATTCACATAACCAAATCTTAGTGTATATATATATAACATATATACTAATTGACCAAATGCTCATAGCTTTTATAATAATTCAATTAAATTATTCCTAAAATACCACATTCGGTTATAGAATAGGCTAAATTATCTTTATCATCTTTCGAATACAACCACCTAATAAACACTTTGTTTCCTTTTTATACATATCACTCGGTCACATAAGCTTAACACAAATCACATTGTCAATATTCAAATTCATGAGACCATAGTATAAATAAATATCTTACTTCAATTTCATAATAACCTTTTCGAATAAATGTAAACCTTACAACGAACAATTTACATTGTAATATGACATATTATAATCAAGGGAAAAAGGGGTTTAAATACTTAAACACTTAAGCCGATTCTAGCATATCATAGAATCCACATTAAAAAAATTCAACTAGCTCAATTTCACCTATAAACATCCTTCATTAATAAAAGTCTTCCCTCTTAAAATACAATGGCCAAATACTTTTAATAATATCGAACCACACTAGGCATACTTTTCACCCAAATCTTTCATTCTCAATAAAAACTAAAACATAAGTCACATAACAACCCACACCAAGCCAATGTTACACAATTCGGTCCTATCCTCTATTACAAATAATATTTAACAACTCTCTAAAAACAATTAAGCCCACTACTCCCCCAACAACACTAATATATTTCGATTCAAACCAAGGGTACCCAATTCACATAACAAACTTGCCCTTAGTACTTTTAAACCAAAATTAAATCTCTTAACATAAAAATTATGTACCATTTTAACACAATTTACCAATCCTTCATGAAACATAGCAAAATCGAATGTAACACTCATTTTAAAACACAAAACCAAATTTTATTAGCTCATTCATATAATTTAACCGTTTCCCATAAAAAAAATCAAAACATGGCCAAATCCCATTCTCACATCCATGGCCGAAAGTTCAACTAAGCAAGGTCTTAAAATTTAATACAAGGGTTATGCCATGGACCTATCAACAACCTCAATATTCATAAAATGCCAGGGAAATTTTAAGAAAAACATACCTAAACTCAAGATATGCAAATGCCGAATGCTATCTCTTTTCCCCTTCTTTCTTTTCTTTAGTTTCGGCTAAGTGAGAATGAAGAAAACATTTTTTTTTCTTTTTCTTTTCATGTTTTATAACCATTTACTAATATAAAGCCATTACTATTATTTCATTAATAAAATAAAAGGTGTATAAATGTCATGTTACAATCATCATGCCGTCTACTATAAAAAAAAATGGTCCCTTTGACATGCAAGTCCCCCATGTCAATAATCCTGCATTATTTAGCCTCTTTAAAAATCACCTATCACATTTTCAAATTTTATCACATGAGTCCGCTCTTATAATTTAATATCTAGTTGATAAAATCAAGGCATTCAAAATTCACACATGCATTTTCACATATATTAGACATAGAATATAGTATTTAATTATTATTTTTTTGTGTCTCAGTTTTGTGGTCCCGAAACCACTTCCCGACTAAGGTCAAATTAGGGCTGTCATAACGGGCGTGTTCTAGTCGTGAGGAAGAGGAGTTTCACTCAGATTTGGATGCTTAGAGGCTAAGAAAGGCTCCCCAAAGCTCTATATAAAGACCCTAGGAGGCAACTCCAAGGGGATACTCTTTTCTCTCGAGAAAGAGCGCCATATTTCTACCAACACAAGAAGTGAAAGCAAGGAATTACTCCAAGGGAAGCCGATTGATTCATCTCAGAAGCCTAAGACGAATCTTGTTATTCTTTATTCTTGAGTTATATGATAAATACATGAGTTGTTCTTAATTATGTATGCTTAATTCTTATGTTAATAAGCCTAGGTATTAATTCAAGAAACGGATGTGCTTAAAGCAGAGGAGCAAAAGTCCCTGTGACAAGAGTAGATCTACCATAATTAAGCGGAGTTGCATGCAACCCTAGACATAGGGCGACATAAATATGCCGGATTAGTGTCAAACCTAATATGGGGAACCATAGATCAAATTAATGCAGCCTAGGGTGTTAATTAATAAAGGAACTTTAGTTAACAACCTAGGCCTAGTTGCTCTTCGCCTCGACAAAGGGTTTAGCATAAATTAGGGATCTCTACGGATCAAGTCAAGTGAATAAATCGTCTAGCTCAAGAACCAATAACAAGTGAAGTCTAGGTGGATTCTCCCTTAAGTACTGCTTATATCAATCAGCTTTTTCTTAAAAGTTTTTTCCCCAATTTACTTTTTTGTGCACTTTTAGTTAGTTTTAGAATTAGTTTAAACCAAACCTCTTTTATTTTTAGGCCAGATAATAGAAAAGAAGTAAGTATTAGTACTTTCGGTTCCCTTGGGTACGATAACTCGGTCTTGCCGCTAAACTATACTACTGTTCGATAGGTGCACTTGCCTTTAATATCGTGATATTAGTTAGTTTTGGTGTGATCAATTTTTATAAATTTTATTACTTAATATCGCGAGCATATCAGTCATATTTGATATGTTATGTTGCATTTATGTGTATTTATGTTGCATAAGTGATGGATTTATGTATGGAGGAAGAAATTGATATGTAAGGGTCGCATGGTCGTTTGACAACTGTAGATCCACCGATGGCTTTTAAGCCTAATATATGATTGACAGCTCTGCTGTAACATTAAGTAGTGCTGCAACTGGTCTACAACAGAAGTACGGGGATGGGTGGGTCGGTTAAATCCCCACAAGAGTGTATGGTTGAAAGGGAAACGGAGTGCATGGTTGGATGGGGTAATTGTGCATTGCATATATGATATTGATTGTGCTATGGGCTCAGGCCCAACTGAGGCTATTTTGGGCTAAGGCCCAAGGGCCACCGTTACTGTATCAGGCTTATGCCAAATTGATTGATGCATGTTATATGATTGACGAGGGTTGTACACACTGAGTTTTCACAAACTCACCCCTCTTATTAATTTTGTAGATGATCCTTAATAGGCGGTTCGACATACTAGAGAACTCAGAGGTGGCCACACTACGAGCTGCTTTATATTTTAGTATTTACTTTTACATTGCTTTTAAATGTTTTCTTTGGGTTTTTACTGTAGTAAGGCCTTTCATCTGGTTTGATTTGGTTAATTGTTTATTAGTTTTTGTTATTTCAATAACGACTTAATTTCTAAAATTAAAACTTGTCTTTTTTTTAAAAAGAGCTAAAATGACTTTTTCAAACCAATCAATTCAACCTGAATATTTTTACAATGAATGAGCTTTCTCTTTAACCAGAACTGGGGGAACTAATAACGGATATAAATGAAACTGGGATTTCAAGCAACCACATATGGTTTATTCGAACTTACAAATTAACAAGTTTTCAAAGGTTTCTCATTTTAAACTAAAGTACACCTACAAAAGGCTTGATTGGGAAATAAGAAACCTACTTTAAAATGTTCTTTTAATCTACGAACGATTAAATGCTTTCATGGTTTTTTAACAACTTTGGTTCGTACGAGTCACTCTTCAATGTGATACCGTCATATTCGACCATAACGTTTGAGCCAGGTTTGAAGTGTTACGTTTAGTGGTATCAGAGCTCGGTTGCAAAACTCGGGCTATGAATGGGCCTTAATATTTGGTTTTTTAAATTTTTTTGCAAAAGAATTAAGATATTTTGAAGGATTTTACTATGTGGCACACTGAGTCTCCGACATCGAGCCAAGTAAGTACTCTTAATACTAAAATAGTTCTAAACTATTATACTACTAGGATTACTCTAGATAGGAAGACTACTGAGACTCTCTAGTTAGAGTAGAACTGAGACTTTAGGAAACTGAAACTTTAGTGGACTTACGACTGCGAAAACAATTTTGAATTACTACTTTCATAAGACATTTGTTTAATTATTGAACTATGAGTTTAATTTCATAAAATTTTTAATTCAGATAATACATGAATCGATAATAAGCACTAGAAGGGGTGCAAGAGGCCACGATAGGGGCCGTGGAAGCGTTAGGGCTAGGTTTTCGACATCAGGCCATATGCCCAATGTTGAAGCAAGAGAGGCTCCGAATTTGCAGGTTGTTGAGTTAGGGCCATATGATCGAGTAGCTGGGGATGATGCGTTGTTGTAGGCCATGCTGAGGATTCTGGAAAGAGTCGCTGGGCCCAACAATGGCATAAGGAATCATGGGTTGAGTTCAGAGTGACTTCGATCAAATGGAGCCAAGATCTTTAAGGGTAGCGTTGGTGTGGCTCCTAATGTGGTCAAATACTGGTTGGAGGCCACTAAAAGGATAATGGATAACCTAGACTGCACTGCTAAGCAAAAACTAAAAAGTGCAGTATCGTTGTTAAAAGAGGAAGCCTACCAGTGGTGGCTTACGGTGAAAGAGGGCACTCAGCCTGACCAGATCACTTGGGAGTTTTTCAAATCTGCGTTCTAGGGAAAATATGTGGGCACAAGCTATGTGGATGCCCGGAGGAAGGAGTTCTTGAATTTGACCTAAGGAGACAAATCTGTGGCAGATGATCTCGTGATGATAAAGTAATAAAAACTGATCAAACCTATAAACTAACTAATATCACGATAAAGGTAATTGCACCTATCGAATAATAGTATAGTTAGTGGCAAGATTGGAATATCGAATCCAATGAACTAAAAGTACTAGTAGTAACTTCCTTCCTATTATCTAGCCTAAAGATAAAGAGGTGGTTTGTGTAAACTAATTAACTCTAAACTAAACTAAAGACACAAAAAAGAGTAAATTGGGAAATCACTTTGGGAAAACTTATTGATAAGGACAATACCTAAGGAAGAATCCACCTAAACTTCACTTGTTATCTAACTCTGAACTAGATGATTTCTTCATTTGACTTGATCCGTAGAGATCCTTAAATTATGTTAATATCTCTGTCAAGGATAAGAACAAGTAATCCTAGGTTGATTAATTGAAATCTCTTTCTAATTAAAACCCCTAGTCTTGCATTAACTCGATCTATGGATCTCCATATTAGATTTGACTCTAATCTAGTAGATTTTTGTCATCCTATGTCTAGGACTGTGATCAACTTCGCTTAATTATGTTGGATCTACTCCTATACAAGGACATTTGCTCCTCTGCCTAAGCACATTCGACTTCAATTAATATCCCGAAAATATCAATTCAAGAGTTAAAAACACAATTAAGAGCAAGTTAAATATTTATCATATAGTTCATATAACAATAACAAGATTCATCTAGGTTTCATCCCCTTTAGATATTTGGGGATTTAGTTTATGTTTATAAAAAGAAACATTTCAGAAGGAGTAAAATAACAAAACGTAAGAAAACCCAAAACTCCTGAAAGGATTGAAGGGAGATCTTTTGTCTTGATGTGGCTCCTGGCTTCTGAGATGGATCAATCGACTTTCCTTCGAGTAATTCCCTGCCATTAGCTCTCTGTCTTGGCGGGAAAGAATGCCTCACTTGTGGTGGGAATGTTCTTCCCTTATGGTGGCCTCCTAAGTCTTTATATAGAGTTTGGAATGCCTTTCTTAGCCCTTAAGTAGCCTTTTCTGAGTGAAATTAAACTTCATCACAACAGAGACAAGCCCGTGTGGCATGCCCATGTGAGTCGATGTGGAGGCCATGCTCGGGCCTGTTAATGTGGCACGGCCGTGTGACACGCCCGTGTGACGAACTTTTAGGTCGTGTTAATTATTAATTTAGGCCTAATTTGACCGTTTTTGGCCAGTTCCCTACTCTTTTCTCTTCCTTATGCTCACCTAAGTATAAAACATGAAATCAAAGGATTATGAGCATTAAATTCCACAAATTCAATTATAATTCATCCATAAATGTGCTAAATGTGGGATAGAAATATGTATAATTTAGAGTTTATCAAATACCCCCACACTTAAGCATTTGCTTGTCCTCAAGCAAAATCTCAACTCACAATTAAAAATCATTCCTTTCAACTTATAATCATTATCAATAATGTTTCAAGCTAATCCACGAGTAATCATATAATGAAAATTCAACCACAAGAAAATTAAACCCTTAAACAATCTAAGTTGAGAATTTTATCATAGAAACATAGGTTTTCTCCCTTCTCCTAAGTAGTTAACCTTTTAATTCAAAATCAACAAGATTTGACATCCTCAGTAAAGATTCACTCTATCCACTTGAAGTGTTTAAGGTTCAGAAATTAAGCACTCATTTGTCAACATGAAAAGTTATTACCATAGGCTTGCATGAAAATCATATCTCCACCACTATAGATTGATATGATACATCGATCAAAAGGTCTTTCAATGGTTGTAATGGGGCTTTGGTTAAGGGTGTTGTCACAAGTTGAAAAAGAAGGTTAGAATTGAGATTGAACTGAAAAATCATCTAACTAGAAAAATCTTTATCACTAAAACATATCACTAGAACTAAGCTTCTTCTTTCATATAACATTGTTTAGGATTTGGAAGCTTATAGAAATATGCAAAAATATTAAGTTACAACTGAAATATGAAATACAACTGAATTAACTGTATATACACTTCTCTTTTTTTAAGAAAAAGTCAAATTAGTTTACAAATTTCAATTAGCTGAATGAAAAACATAGCTAGATAACTATATAATTCAAAGCTCGATAAAAATAGGGATCAAAATAATTGAAAGAATTTCAACAAAAATGGATTTTGTGTTAATATTGGGGGTAAAGTCAATGAATGGGTTGTTAGGCTCAATGGGGTTCACTAGGGGTTAATTTATAAAGGTAGGCTTTTATGGAGTAAGTGGGTTAAAACCTAAGTGCCTTTATCGTTTCCGTATATCAAATCAATGATGTGGTCTCGACATGTATAATCGAAGCAAGTTCTAGAATAACAGATCAGTATTGACTCATTCAAAGCAAGAATAAAAGTGAGCACGAAAGAATGTATGCTTAAAAGGCTAAAAAATCTCACTAGAATTATGGCTTTTGATGTCAATCCTACGAATTTCAAATCTCAAGATAACACTTAAAATTAGGGAAAAACAACCTAGAAAAATTTTAGATTCTCAAAAATTTTAACTTATCAAGCTTGATTCTCTAATGTCTTAAAGTTTGAATAATCAAAGCATAATTACCTATGTCTTAATTCTCAACATATCAATAAAAATAATAAATCAATCAGAATTCATTCTATTTGTGAAAGCTAAGATTCATGGATTTGAGAATAATGCAAAATGTTAGTGGAATTCATGGAATTAAGAATAATACAAAGAGTGAAAGTGAGTTCCCCCCCTCACACTTAAGATGTACATTGCCCTAAATGTACAAAGATAACATTAGTAGCAATAGAAGCACAGGATCGTAAGATAGGGAGAGGAGTGAAACTCCTTGAAAATTAGATGAATTCCTTTAATTGGAAGCTGTATTGGTGAAAGGACTTACTTGAAGTTCATGCTTCTAAGTGACTGAAGAATATAAATGCATGGAGAATGCAAGTATTACTCGATAAGAAATGAAGTGCAAAATAAAAAGGGTAAGAAAAAATATGGAGTAAAGAAAATTAAAACTAAAAATAAAGGAATAGGGGATTGGGCACACGACCATGGCACATGCCCGTGTGACCTGGGTTTAGCCCATGTGTTTCATGGGCTTATGGTGTGTCCACGGGTGATAGGCATGGGCGAGTCTCATACCCGTGTTGATTTCTCAATTTCGCCCACGGCTTATTGGCACAGGCGTATTAGAACACACAGCCATATAACACGGTCGTGTCTTTTAGTGTTCGCTTCTCCCATGGCCGTGTCTGGGTTCCCACGCCCGTTTATGATTTGACAGACTTGGCCACGGCCACATCACACGGCTGTGGCTATTTTGTCGTAGCCCATGTTGTTGAAAATTTTACCTTGCTCATACACAGCCATATCGCATGGCCGTGTTTCTAACCGTGGGGTATCCATAGCTTTAAGCACGCCCATGTGCCTGGTCGTGTGGTTATGGGAAGTCTGTGTTTTAAGGAGTTAGTTAAGAAAATCAAAATTGTTAGTGCTCGGGTTGCCTCCCGAGAAGCGCTTGTTTATAGTCTAAGCTCAACTTTTCTCAAGCTTGTTCAGCCACGGTGGTTTGAAGAGTTGCAACTCTTCTATCCTGCTTTCAGTTACTTTATCAATATAAGGTCCGAGTCGAGCATGATTTACCTTGAAAGTGCTAAGTGTCTCGTGTGTTATCTCGACTGTACCATAGGGGAAAATTTTTATTATCGTGAAGGAAGGGGTATCACCTGTCTGCTCTTTTGAATTTGAAATTCGAGGATCCTTCTCTTCTAAATATACCTTATCCCCTATCTTAAATTGATTCGTTTTTACCTTAGGGTCATCATTGTGATGTTCTGTTTCAATGTGGCATATTTTGGGTTTCTCTTGGCGGTAGTTCGGCCACTCATATAGTTCCTCAATCTGGAGCATTCATTTTTCATGTATGTTTCCCTTGGATGGACTCGTCTGTGGTGTGGTTACCCTTATATGGAGTGTATCCTGCAAAGAAGGTTGGACGATGAGATAATTCTTATTACAAGGACTCGAATGAATATTTTTATCATCAACAGTCTTATTCGAGTTTCGGGCTTGTAAAGTAACTTTGTCATCACCTACTCTAAGTGTAAGCTTGCCTATGCCTACATCAATGATGGTTCTAGCAGTTGCTAAAAAGGGTCGCCCTAGAATTAAGGGTACATTGTTATCCTCATCAATGTCTAGAACAACAAAGTCGACTAGGAATATGAATTTATCAATTTTGATAAGTACATCTTTAATTATACCCCTAGGGAATCTAAGGGTTTTATTAGCCAATTGAATGCTCATCTTGGTTCATTTAGGTTTCCCAAGGCCTAGTTGTTTAAACAATTTATAAGGCATTACGTTAATACTAGCTCCTAAATCAGCTAAAGCATTTTTAACATCTAAGCTACCAAGTATACAAGGAATTGTAAAACTCCCTGGATCTTTTAGTTTGTTGGGTAGCTTATTCTACAAAATAGCTGAGCAAACTACATTTAGTTCCACATGAGATGTCTCATCTAGCTTCCGTTTGTTCGTCAATAGCTCTCTTAGAAACTTAACAACAATTGGCATCTGTGAAATAACTTCAATAAATGGTAAGTTAATATGTAATTTCTTTAGAAGTTTAAGGAATTTACCAAATTGCTCATCTCTGCGATCTTTCCTTAACGTATTAGGATATGGAACACGAGGCTTATATTCTTTGACAACTGGTTCTTTGGAGCTTACCTCATCATTACCTTTACTTACCATAGTTTTCTTACATGGCTCTAGGCTGGTTTTGGCTAACCCTTCCTCATCGATCGTATCTATGGCATTGAGTTGCTCCTTAGGGTTAGTCTTGGTGTTGCTTGGTAACCCACCTTGTGGTCTTTCAGAAATTAGCTTAACGAGCTAGCCTATTTGAGTTTCAAGTATTTGGATGGATACTTGCTGGTTCTTAAATGCTGTCTCGGTGTTCTAGAAACGGGTTTCTGACACGTGATAAACGTTGTGAGCATCTCTTCAAGGTTCGGCTTTTTCTCTTGTTGGAATGGTGGTTGTTGAAATCCCGGAGGGGGTGGTTGCCTTTGATTTCCTTGTCCTCCCCATGAGAAATTGGGGTGATTCCTCTAGCCTGCATTGTAAGTGTTACTATAAGGGTTATTTTGAGATCTAGAATTATTACCCATATAGTTGACTTGCTTGGTTTCCATGCCATGTCCATAGGGGGAGTAATCAAGATTGTACATGTTTCCTTGGACTGAGTCGCATTGCATCACTAGGTGTACTTGCGTAGAACCAGCGAAATTATCAATCTTTTTATTAAGAAGTTCTACCTGATTAGAAAGCATGGTGAATGTATCAATATTAAAAACCCCAGCAGCCTTCTGCGGCTTTGTTCTCATGACTTGCCACTGATAGTTATTCAGTGACATCTTTTCTATAAACTCGTAAGCTGCTTCTAGTGTTTTGTTGTTGATTGTTCCACCGGCGGCTGCATCGATCATTTGTCTTGTAAAAGGATTCAAACCGTTGTGAAAGGTTTGAACTTGTAACCACAGAGGTAACCCATTGTGAGGGCACCTTCTTAGTAAGTCCTTGTATCTCTTCCAAGCATCGTAAAGTGTTTCTAAATCCATCTATGTAAAAGAAGAGATATCATTCCTTAATTTTTCCGTTTTAGCTGATGGAAAGTATTTGAGCAAAAATTTTTTGGTCATTTGTTCCCATGTAGTGATAGACCCTCGTGGTAAGGAATTTAACCACTGTTTAGCTTTATTTCTCAACGGAATAACTGAAGATGAATGACATCATCAGAAACGCCATTTATTTTAAATGTATCATAGAATTCCAAGAAATTGGCTAAATGAGCGTTAGGATCCTCACCCTGCAAACCATGAAATTGAACAAACTATTGTATCATTTGAATAGTGTTAGGTTTCAGTTCAAAATTATTTGCAACAATAGTAGGCCTAACTATACTAGATTCAGTACCAGCCAAATTAGATTTAGTATAATCATACATAGTGCACGGAATAGGATTTTGCTCAATAGGATTTGCGGCTACTACAGGGCGTAGCTGATTATCTTGATTCGCCTTCATCTCTTCAGTGGATTCGGGTTCTTCTTCCTGTCCTTATTTTGGGTACCGTAGGCTTCTTCTTATTTCTCTGCGATTTCTACGAACTGTGGCTTCTAAATCTTCGTCAAACAATAATGGTCCTCCTGGGTTTCTTCTAGTCATAAACTAGAGATACCTAGATGGGAAAGATAAAAAGAAAATTTTAGTAAATAAAAACCTAAAATAAATAAATAAACAAAATAATTTGTAATGAAAGTAAAAATGGCTAAAGTAATAGGAATGGAGTGTTCCTAATATTTCAGTTCCCCGACAACGGTGCCAAAAACTTGATCTCGTGATACTGAAGTAATAAAAACTGATCAAACCTATAAATTAACTAATATAACGATAAAGGAAAGTGAACCTATCAAATAGTAGTATAGTTAGTGGCAAGATTGGAATATCAAATCCAATGAACTAAAAGTACTAGTAGTAACTTCCTTCCTATTATCTAGCCTAAAGATAAAGAGGTGGTTTGCGTAAACTAATTAATTCTAAACTAAACTAAGGATGCAACAAAGAGTAAATTGGGAAATTACTTTGGGAAAACTGATCGATAAGGACAATACCTAAGGAAGAATCCACCTAGACTTTACTTGTTATCCAACTCTGAACTAGACGATTTCTTCACTCGACTTTATCTGTAGAGATCCCTAAATTATGTTAATACCTCTGTTGAGGATAATAATAACTAATCCTAGGTTGATGAATTGAAATCTCTTTCTAATTAAAACCCTTAGTCTGCATTAACTCGATCTATGGATCCTCATATTAGATTTGACTCTAATCCGATAGATTTTCATCGTCCTAAGTCTAGGATTGTGATCAACTCCGCTTAATTGTGTTGGATCTACTCCTATACAGGGACTTTTGCTCCTCTGCCTAAGTACATTCGACTTAAATCAGTATCCCAAAAATATAAATTTAAGAGTTAAAAACACAATTAAGAACAAGTAAAATATTTATCATATAGTTCAGATAACAATAACAAGATTCATCTAGGTTTCATCCCCCTTAGATATTTGGGGATTTAGTTCATGTTTATAAAAAGAAACATCTTAGAAGGAATAAAATAACAAAACATAAGAAAACTCAAAACTCCTGAAAGGATTGAAGGGAGATCCTTTGTCTTGATGTGGCTCCTGGCTTCTGAGATGGATCAATCGACTTTCCTTCGAGTAATTCCCTACCTTTAGCTCTCCGTCTTAGCGGGAAAGAATGTCTCCCTTGTGGTGGGAATGTTCTTCCCTTATGGTGGCCTCCTAGGGTGTTTATATTGAGTTTGAAATGCCTTTCTTAGCCCCTAAGTAACCTTTTTCGAGTGAAATTGAACTTTATCACGACAGAGACACACCTGTGTGGCACGCTCGTATGAGTCGATGTGGAGGCCGTGCCCAAGCTTGTTAATGTGGCACGGCCATGTGACACACCCGTGTGATGAACTTCTAGGCCGTGTTGATTATTTATTTGGGCCTAATTTGCCCCTTTTTGGCCCGTTCCTTGCTCTTTTCTCTTCTTTATGCTCACCTAAGTATAAAGCATGAAATTAAAGGATTAGGAGCATTAAATTCCACAAATTCAATGATAATTCATCCATAAATGTGCTAAATGTAGGATAGAAATAATTTAGAGTTTATCAGCAGAGTATGAGGCTGAGTTCTGTGGCTCAATCGTTATGCAAAAGGGATGTTAGCAACGGACTATGAGTGTTGTGTTAGGTTTGAGGATGGCCTTAGAGATAGTCTTTGGTTGCTCATAACTCCACAGAGGGAGCGAGATTTTACAGCACTGGTAGAGAAAGCAAAGATTGCTGAGGAGATGAAGCATACTGAGCACTTAAACCTAGAAAAAGAGTGGGGAAAAATAGAAGAGATGCAGAGTCTTCTAGTGCTGGACAGAGGCTTAGGAGGAGGGCCAGAGTGGATAAACCAGCCATAGCTAGGCCCCTTGTTGCTACTAGTGGGGTTCCACCATGTGCTATCTGTGGAAAAGGTCATTTAGGTGACTGTTGGAGTAGGACGGGAGCTTGTCTAAATTGCGGTTCAATAAAGCATCGTATCAAGGAATGTCCCAAAAGGCCGGATCAGGTGCAAGCCATGGGCAGGGGTAATGTACAACCGCCAAGGGGTGGTTAACAGCCGCCAAGGGGCTATGGTCAGGCCAGGGGTGGTAATGGTTTGGGACGTGGTCGTAGAGCACCGGGTAGAGGTACAGGTCAAACTGAGGTGAGGCAGCCAGCCCGGGTTTCTACCGCTCATCGCCGAGAGGACAGAGATGCCCTAGATGTGATAATGGGTACGTTCTTTATTCATAAGCTACCTTACACTACATTGATTGATATTGGGTCGACACATTCATACATTGCATGCAACATGACTGAAACCTTGGGTGATATGTTTGAAATTACTGCAAATGAGGTCACTGTATTGAGTCCTTTAGGTCGGTTGGTGAAAGTGAACAAGTTATTTAGGGATGTACGCATAGTAGTCCAAGGGGTTACTTTTTTAGCGGATTTGATAGAATTGCCTTTTGGCAAATTCGACTTAATCTTGGGCATGGATTGGCAGTGAAACACCGAGTAACACTAGATTGTGTTGCAAAGCGGATGGTACTAAGAATTGCAGAGGATGAGGAGGTGGTGGTAATTAGGGAAGGTCGGGATTATTTGTCAAATGTAATTTCAGCTTTAAGGGCTGAAAAGTTGGTAGTAAGGGCTGTGAAGCATATTTGGCTTACATTAGTGATACGGATTTGAAGGGTCCTACTATTAAGGATTTGAGAATAGTTAAGAAATTTCCTGATGTCTTTCTCGATGAGTTGTCTGGGCTACTTTCCAACAGAGAAGTGGAGTTTGGAGTCGAGTTATTACCTGGTACAGCTCCGGTGTCCATCGCCTCTTTCAGGATGGCACTGAAGGAGCTGGTGGAACTTAAAGCACAGATTCAAGAATTGTTAGACCGAGGATTCATTAGACCCAGTATGTCTCCATGGGGAGCATCGATGTTATTCGTGAAAAAGAAGGATGGGTCCATGCAAATGTGCATCGACTATCGGCAGTTAAACAAGCTGACCATCAAAAATAAGTACCCTCTACCGAGAATAGATGATCTTTTCTATCAGCTTAGCGGAGCCTCGGTTTTCTCAAAGATTGATCTACGTTCAAGTTACCATCAACTGAAAGTTAAGGAGGCGGATGTTTATAAGACAGCTTTCAAGACTCGTTATGGACACTACGAGTTCTTAGTGATGCCGCTTGGGCTAACGAATGCACCTGCCACTTTCATGGATCTCATGAACTGGGTCTTCCAACCCTATCTAGACCATTTCGTGGTAGTCTTTATAGATGATATCCTGGTGTACTCAGGAACTAAAGATGAGCATGATGAACACTTAAGGGTTGTGTTATAGATTCTGAGGGAGAAGCAATTGTATGCTAAATTCAGCAAGTGCAAATTTTGGTTGAGAGAAGTCACATTTTTGGGTCATGTGGTTTCAGCTGAAGGGATTAGAGTGGATCCTCGAAAAATTGAAGTAATGTTGGACTAGAAACCACCTAAGACAGTGTTAAAAATTCAAAGTTTTTTGGGTTTGGCAGGGTATTATAGAAGGTTTGTTAAAGGTTTTTCATTGATTGCAGGTCTCTTAACTAAGTTGTTGCGTAAAGGGGTACCATTTGTTTGGATGGATAAGCAGCAAGAAAGCTTTGAGAAGCTTAAAAAGGTTTTGACTAAGGCCCCTATTTTGAATCAGCCAAAGCCTGGGAAGGAGTTTACAGTCACAATGACGCATCGTACGTGGGCTTGGGCTGTGTATTGATACAAGAGGGAAAAGTGGTTGCATATGCGTCACTCTAACTTAAGACGCATGAGGCAAATTATCCAACCCATGACTTGGAGTTGGCTGCGGTGGTATTTGCGTTAAAAATATAGAGGCATTATTTGTGTGGGGAAAAGTGCATAATTTACACGGATCATAAGAGTCTGAAGTATCTCCTTACTCAGAAGGAGCTAAACCTTAGGTAGCGTAGATGGATTGAACTGTTGAAGGATTATGATTGCACGGTTGAGTACCACCCTGGTAAAATGAACGTGGTAGCCAACGCACTGAGTTGTAGGGCCATGTCTAACTTGAAGGCTATGTTCGCTCGCTTAATCTTGTTTAATGATGGCAGTCTACTAGCTGAGCTTTAAGTAAAGCCGTTATGGATCGAACAGATAAAAGGTAAGCAGTTATTAGATGAGACTCTTGGTCCTCGATTCAAACAAGTTGAGAATGGGGAAACATCAAACTTTGGGTTAAATGGGGAACGAGTACTATGTTTTCGTGGGAGAATTTACGTGCCAAATGATAGTGATCTAAGATAGTCTATACTGCGGGAAGAGCATAGTAGTCCCTATGCTATGCACGCCGGCAGGAACAAGATGTATCGAGACCTCCGCGAGTTATATTGGTGGCCAGGACTTAAGCGCGAGGTTATCGAGTTCGTAAGTAAATGTTTGACTTGTCAGCAAGTGAAAGCGGAACATCAACTACCCTAGGGCTACTTCAGCCAGTGAAGATTCCATTTTGGAAGTGGGAGAGGGTAACTATGGATTATCGTGGATCGACTAACTAAGTCTGCCCATTTTATATTGGTCCGAACTGATTACTCACTGCAGAAGCTGGCTAAGTTGTATGTGGATGAGATTGTAAGACTGCATGGGGTACCGGTCTTCATAATATTTGATAGGGATCCCTATTTTACGTCCCGATTTTGGAAAAAGTTACACGAGGCACTAGGTACTAGATTGGACTTTAGTATGGCATTCCACCCTCAAACAGGTGGCCAGTCGAAGAGGGTAATTCAAGTGCTGGAAGATATGTTAAGGGGCTGTGTAATTGAGTTCGAGGCAGTTGGTAAGATTATTTGTCGCTGGCCAAATTTGCATATAATAACAGTTATCAGGCAAGTATTGGGATGGCATTGTATGAAGCACTTTATAGGCGTAGGTGTCGTACTCCGACTTGTTGGACTGAGTTAGGCAAGCACAAGTTTTGGGACCAGAGTTTGTAATTGATATTGAGGATAAGGTAAAGCTTATTCGGGATCGGTTGAAAGAAGCATCTGATAGACAGAAATCTTATTCCGATCTTAAGCACCAAGAGATTGAGTATGCAGTAGGGGGACTTGGTTTTTCTTAAAGTCTCCTCATGGAAGAAGGTACTAAGGTTTGGACGGAAGGGTAAGCTAAGCCCTAGATTCCTTGGACCATACTGTGTACTAAAGCAAGTAGGGCCGGTTGCCTATCAGCTGGAATTACCTCCTGAGTTAAGTTAGATCCACGATGTCTTTCATGTTTCCGTGCTAAGGCGTTATTGCTAGGATCCTTCACATATAGTGCCGGTCAAGGAGATTGAGGTTAGGCCTAACCTAACTTTCGAGGAGGAGCCAGTTCAGAAAATTGATCATGATGTTAAAGTGCTGAGGAGGAAGTCTATCCCATTAGTCAAAGTGCTATGGCGTAACCACAATGCTGAAGAAGTTACATGGGAACCCGAGGAGGCAATGCGATCCTAATATCCTTAACTGTTTGAATTAGGTAAATTTCGAGGCTCAAATTTCTTTTAGGGGGTAGAGTTGTAATGCCTCAAGAATCTCGTACTTTCATTTTTATGTGTTGTGGCTTTGTATGCATGTTAACACTGTTGGGGTATTGATTTTGAAGTATTAGAGGGTCTTTAGGAAGTTCTGAGTTCGAGCTCTGATATAGGAAAAATCTTGGTTTTAGCTTAAAGGGAAATTTGACCTCAAGTGGTATGCCTTTTAAATAAATGAGACTAAAATAAGACACAAAAAGAGTTGTGGTGTAGTGCCAAAGTGGCGCCACATGGGAGGCAAAAGGATGGCGTCACAGGGGGCAAGGAGGTCCAGGGTTCGAGGTTTGACAAGGTGTTATGTTGAGGATTTATTTTGCACCTTTGGACAGCCAATAGTTGAGTTGGAATTGAACTCTTGAGGAGGGAGTTTGAATTACTCAAGTGACAAAATCAAGGAGTGGATTATGGAGTGATTAGGGGAGAAAAATCAGATAATTTGGTTGATTGAAGAGTTGGTGCCATTTTGGGAATTAGGGAAGGCAAATTCGGCTAGTTGGGGGTTTTAGCATCTTTGGTCAGTTTAGCTACCAAATTTCTGTTTACCAAAGTTCATTCTCTTACTGTCTTTGTGTTGCCGAATTTGATTGGAAATGACCTCCCGTGCTTTTTGACCCTTTTCTTTGTTGATTAGTCAAATTTGTGTGACCTTTTGGGTATCTTTGGGGTCATTTTGATCCCTTTTGTACCAGTTCTCTTCTCATTCAAAAGCTGAAATATAGTAATTGCCGAATCTCTATACTTACAACCCCTTTCTTTTCTTTCTCCCTCTCATAATTGAAACTGAGCATTCCTTTCTTCTCCATTCTTCTCATTCTCACTTAGCCAACATTTTCATTGCATTTATTCTCTTTTCTGCCGATTCTTTCTTCTTTCTCCTCTTTCGATTCCTTTCCATCTCTTTCTCTTTTCTTCACCCTTCTTTTCTTGATTAGTTATAAGCCGAATCTCTCTTTTTGGCTATCTAGTTCGTAGGGTCGAAGGTTAAAACCTAGTAAGTGTTTATCTTTCTCTTCTTTTGGCGTTTTCGGTAAAGCCGAATGTCTCGTCTTGTTTCTTTTTAGAAATTAGGTTGACATTTTGGAGGTTGCTCTTTTGACCGAATATGAGTTCTCATGGCTTCTCGATCGTTCTAATTGATTTCATAGGTGTTCTTTAGCAAGCATGTTCTCAAGTGTCAGGATCTCTTCTTTGGCAATCAATCAGTTTTGGAGGGTAAGTATTGATTGGCCGTATGTCTTCTTTAGTTAGTATTTGTTTAACCTTAGTTATGTGATGTGGAGTTTAATGATGGATGTGGTACAGATAAACCACAAGGAAGGAAAATTGATTCTTAATCAGTTGATTTAGGAGGTATAAGCCAACACAATCAAGGTAAGTATTAATCTTAGGATTTAGTTTCAGTTTTAGAAAGGCTGTCAAATCTTATTAATCGAAGGGCTAACCAAGTATCTAATTTGAATATAGGTTCTACGCTCGTGGGCTATTACTTTTCTCTTCATCAAGTTGTGTACATACACCGCACACACTGTAGATCGTTAAAAGCCAAAATCCTGAAAAGTCGAAATCTCGAAAAGCCGAAATACCGAAAAGTCAAAAAGTTGAAAGTTTGGCTATGGTAACCACACGAGTGCATGAACACTCATGTGGAAAGATCGGTACAATGATAGTGGCCCCATGAGCAATCTCATGGACTTGGGTTTCTTTTTGGCAAAATAGGCCGAAATGGGCCATATGGGCCCGATGGGCCTGTGGGCCCGACACGAGTGAGTTTCATGTGTGGATAGGAAATAACAAGTCGGCCATGTTGTCCACATGGCCAAAGGCAGATTTGGGCACCGTGGGCCACACGAGAGTGTGGGCCCCACTCGGGCCACATATAGGGCTTTTGGGCCTTAGTGTTCTAATAATTTCTAAAAGTGACATAAGTCGTGCTAAATGATGGTGAACTTAGTAATGGGCTGAATTATGTATCTAGGCCACTATGAGAAATGACCGATATGCCCCTAAAGGGAAAAATGACTAAAATGCCCCTACATGTATTACGACTGAATTTGTATGTCATATTTGATATGTTATGTTGCATTCATGTGTATTCATGTTGCATGAGGGATGGGTTTGTGTATTCATGGTCACTTGACGACTGTGGATCCACTGATGGCTTTTAAGCCTAATATATGATTGACAGCTCTACTGTAACATTGAGTAATGCCGCAACCAGTGCTACAACGAGAGTGCGGGGATGGGTGGGTCGATTAAATCCCCACAGGAGTGTAGGGTTAGAAGGGAAATAGACTGCAGGGTTGGATGGGGTAATTTTGCATTGCATATATGATATTGATTGTGCTATGAGCTCAGGCCCAACTGAGGCTATTTTGGGCTATGGCCCAAAGGCCACTGTTACTATATCGAGCTTAGGCCAAATTGATTGATGCATGTTATATGATTGACGAGGGTTGTACACACTAAGTTTTAGCAAACTCACCCATCTTATTAATTTTGTAGGTGATCCTTAGTAGGCGGTTCGACGTACTAGAGGACTCGGAGGTCGCCACGCTACGAGCTACTTGATATGAAAAGGTGTTCCCGAGTATCCGAAGTTATTCTATATGGTTTAATGGGTAAGTAAAAAATGGAAAGGTTTAGATATGAAATTACAGATATCGATGATTTTATAACATGGTAAAAATGAGCTATGAAAACTAATGAATAAGGGCATTAATCACATATGTAAAGTAATGTGAGTAAATGTAACTCATTCCATGTTGCATCCTATTTTTCACAGATGATGAATTGTTAAGTTATTTACTAATGATGTGAATTGTGGAGTTTAGGAAAGTTAACTACTATATGATTTAATGAGCATGATTAAATGATTAAATATTAAGGAATGATAAGTCTAATAGGTATATTTTTACTGTATTTAGAACCTGTTTAAGCATTATTTAATTTGGGTTCTTCACATTCATACATTAATTCAAAATTAGTTGAGTCGAGGAAGTTAAAATCTGAGATATCTAGAGTTTCAGTAGAACTATCTAGTCCGCTAGGACAAATAGTGTCTGTAGACCGAGTGTACCGAAGATGCCCGTTAGTAATACAAAATAGAATTTTTTTTCTATTAATTTGTTGATCATGCCATTTGGTAATTTTGATATAATCTTGGGAATGGATTGGTTGCTTGATTATAAAAAGAAGTTCAGTATTCAGGCAGAAGATGGAGACAATATCGATCGAGGTAAATGGTATTTGTACTAGTAGGTTAACTCGAATCATTTTAGCAATAAAGGTTAATAAACTACTTCAGCAGGGTTGTACAGCATGTTTGGCTTATGTTATTAATTCTGATTCAGTTGAAATTCAATGCAGTAAGATTAGAACTGTATGTGAGTTTTTTGATGTTTTTCCTGAAGAATTACTAGGTTTGCCACCAGACAGAGAGGTTGAATTTGCGATTGAGGTTTATCTGGGTACAACTCTAATATCTATAGCTCCGTACCGTATGTCGCCCAAAAAATTAAAAGAGTTGAAGGTACAGTTGTAAGATTTGTTAGATCATGGTTTCATTTGACCAAGCATTTTACCATGGAGTGCACTGATATTATTTGTTAAAAAGAAGGATGGTTTGATGCGATTATGTATTGATTACTGACAGTTGAATAAGTGACAATTAAGAACCGATATCTACTACCTCGTATAGATGATTTGTTTGATCAGTTAAAGGTATAGATGGTTTGTTTGATCAGTTAAAGGGAGCTTTAGTGTTTTCGAAGATTAACTTGAGGTCTTGGCATTGCCAGTTGAAAGTAAAAGAAAGTGATGTACCGAAAATAGCATTTCGTACTTAGTATAGTCATTATGAGTTCTTAGTAATGCCATTCGGATTAACTAATGTTCCAGCTGCTTTTATGGATCTCATGAACCGTATTTTCCAGCCATATTTAGATCAGTTTGTGGTGGTCATTATTGATGATATGTTTGGTTTATTCAAAGTCAGAGTCTAAAAATGATCAGCATCTCAAAATAGTTCTACAGATTCTTCGGGAAAAACAATTATACGAGAATCTTAATAAGTGTGAATTTTGGTTATCAGAAGTGGTATTTTGGGGACATGCTATGTCTGCTGAATGGATTAGAGTTGATCCGAATAAGATCGAGGTGATTGTTCAATGGAATGCACCAATGAATGTATCTTAGGTATGAGCTTTTTGGGATTAGCAGGATACTACAGAAGATTTGTTAACTAGTTTTTGAAAATAGTACTGCCAATGACAAAGCTGCTACAAAAGAATGTTCCTTTCGTTTGGGATGATTAGTGCCAGAGAAGATTTGAGATGTTGAAGCAAATATTGACCAAGGCACCTGTTTTGACTTTACTAGAATCGGGAAAGGATTTTTTTTGTGTATAGTGATGCTTCTCTAAGTGGTCTAGGCTGTATATTGATGCAAGACGGAAAGGTAATAGCTCATGCATCTCAACAATTGAAGTTGCACGAGCGTAACTACCCCACAAATGATTTAGAGTTAGCTACTATAATTTTTGTATTAAAAATCTGGAGACATTATCTGTTCAGGGAGAAATGTTATATTTATACTAATCATAAAACTCTCAAATATCTTTTATCGCAAAAGGAGCTAAATTTGAGACAAAGACGGTGGATTGAGCTTTTGAAAGATTATGATTGTGTTAGACTATCATCTAGGAAAGACAAACTTAGTAGCTAATGTAATGAGCAGAAAAGCTGCGGTTGAACTACGGGCAATGTTCACTCAACTCAGTATTAATGATAACGGAAGCTTGCTAGCCAAGTTAAGAACTAAGCCGATAATGTTTGATCAGAACAGAGTAGCCCAGCTAAAAGATGAAAAGTGGATGAAGAAAAGAGAAATGGTACAAAATGGTATGGTAGAAAATTTCAGCATTGATGAACATGATGCTTAAGGTTTCGAAATCAAATTTGCATTCTAGCTGCTTCTGAGCTGAAATAGCTAATTCTTCGAGAAGCACATGATAGTTCATTTGCTTTACACCCTGGTGGAACAAAGATGTATCGTGATCTATAGGAGTTATACTGGTGGCCTAAAATGAAGAAAGATATAGTTAAGTATGTTGGTAAATGCTTGACTTGTCAGCGAGTAAAAATAGAACATCCAGTACCTATAGGTTTGCTTCAACCTATTAATATTCCTGAATGAAAATGGGATTGCATTATGATGGATTTTGCCATGGAATTGCCATTGACAACAAGTAAAAAGAATGCCATCGGGGTGATTGTTAATCGGCTCACAGAGTCAACTCATTTTATAACAGTTAGTGAATTGGCAAGCCATCTTCGCATGGCTTAATATATATACAATTTCAAAATATTGTTCAAACCAAAAGAGAGTAACTTATACATGCCATTCTTTCAAAAAGATTATCAAAAGTACCAAAAATCTTGACGATAGTGTGGATGCCTTTGAACTTTGATCCTGTGACAGCCCTAATTCGACCCTAGTCGGGAAATGGTTTCGTAACCATTAGACCGAGTCACAATATTTAATAAATGCTAATTTCCGTGTTAAATTATGTGAAAGTGTTTGAGTGAATAATTGATTTATTTTTTTTGTGTGTGTCGTTAGAATGTGTGATCTCTTTGTATGGATTTGAATGCAAAGTAGTAAAAATGTGTGTGATATTTTGTAAAGGGGCCGAATTGGTGCATGGCTTTAATAGTTGGATTTGCATGTCAATTTCCCACATATATCCTTTAGTGGCCGGCCATGATAACTTATTTACACAAATAATATTTTCTTTATATTAGATAATAAAGATAATTGGTTAAATAACTTGTTTAAGAATAATAAAATAATGGAAGTGAGGTGAAAAGAACAAGAATCTCTTTATTTGTTCTTCTTTGCCGTGAGTTGAGAGAAACAAGAGAGGGAGAAGCTTTTGTACAATCGGTCTTTTGGAAGGAAAAAAAATCCAAGGTAAATGCTTGATAGTTTGTTTTGTAATTGAAGATTTGAGTTTGTTGTTATGCCTCCTTTCAAACCCATGTTAGACATTTGAAATTGGTGGAACTATGATTTCATGGGTTAATTTTGGTTTGTATGAATAGGATGTGGATTTCACGTAATTGGGGGTAATTTCTTTAAATTTGGCTGTGAAAATTGGTTGCTAAGATCATGAAGTGGAGAACCCATGGTTTAATTTCTAAATTAAATGAACTAAGGGCATTCGGCAATTAGGTATAAATGTAGAGAAATTTCAAGACCTTGTAATTCATGCTTAGTTGATTAAGAGAGCCTTGAATGGTTGTAAACAAGAGTCAAATAGTAGTGTGAGCTCCTTATCTTGCTCTTGACCGAAACTCATTGGCAAATTTTAAGTTTCATTGGTATATTAGCTCCGGCCATAGTAGTAAAATGCAAACATTAAGAGTTTGATGTCTTACATCTCACAATAGGGATGAAGGAAGCATAATTCGGTTATATACACATATATGTATTAAAGTTTAATCTATGGATGTACCTCGGGAGAATTGTTTAGTGATGAATTTGTCAAGTCGGTACCATGTGTTTGGAAGACATGCTTGAGTGTGGATTCTTGCTCATGAATGCCGAATGTACTCTTAAATTTATGCGACTTAGATTAATTATGGCATTTAGTTATGAATTAAAGAAAGAAAGGATGGGAAGAAAGTATTTGTTATCATGTATAAGGGTATACCTTGGTAAGGTACAAATTATATTCGATTATAATCATGTGTAATGATTTTAATTTTTGATAGCATAATGTTAAATAATAGTAATATCTATGCTTTCAGTTTTGTGTTTATGATTGTTTGAACTAGGTGCTAATATGTATTCTAGTTGAACATGGCTTGTGATATGAGGAAATGAAAGTTGTGCTATGCTCTATTATGTGCCAAGTAAAAATTAAACATGGAATAAAAAGAGATATGCGAACTAATAAAGGTTGATAATGCATACTAGCTCTTGTTACATTCGGCCAAGAGAATGAACAACTAAGTCTTAATAAGTTTTTAATTGTTTATTTAAGCTCAAGAACCAAGAGGGCCACACGAACAAAGGAAAGGCAAAGGTGGTGGAATAGTTAGTTCGTAGATAATTATCGACCAACGAAGTAAGTTTCAAGTGTTTAAATTTAGTTATAATGAGGAATGCTATGGAACATGTGTTAAGTTAGAAATATAAGTTGATGTGGTTATCTATAATAAAAATTTTATAAAATAAATCACTACTAAGGGATATAGCCGAATGGATATTTGGATGATAGAATTTGAAGCATGTTTTGGTATATGATACTGCGGAATGATTGTATAGGATAAAATGCACCATGTACATTATATGTTGCGGCAAGTATAAATGAATGAAATAAGGTGTGGTCAAATTTTATGTATATGCCTATAACTGAAGGTGTAAAATGAGTCATGAGTAAATTATGCTATGTGGGAGCTAATATTATGTGATTGAATGTGTTTGAAATTAAAATGAGTTGGGATATCATATATTCAGGCTTCATGCCTAGCAGGCTATATGCTGGTGATTACGTCCAGGCTTCGTGCCTAGCAGGCTATATGCTGGTGTTACATTCAGGCCTTCGTGCCTAGCAGGCTTCGTGCCGGTATTCTTTATTCGGGCCATCGTGCCTAGCAGGCTATAAGCTGGTGATACATTCGAGCTTTGTGCTCAGCAGGCCTTGGGCCGATGATTGAATTCAGGTTTTTAAACCTAGCAGGCTTAAGGCCGGTGATGAAAATAAAAATATAATAATAGCTTCGATTACTACGGTAAACTGTGATTGGAAACAAATAATACCTTAAATCGACCAGGTACGTACTATGTACTCCAATTTGAATTTGCTTGAAAGTAATGATCAATGACAAGGAAAAACGTATATGTGGATAGTGTGTTAACTGTATATGAATGTTTATGCATAAATTTTGTGATCCATTTAGCTAATGTGTTCTATTATGTGGAAGTATGAGATTTCATTTTCATGAATGAATTTTGTGGCAATTGAAAATATATGTGAAATGTCCCTAATATATAGATATATATTCGGC
This sequence comes from Gossypium stocksii, assembly GCA_020496765.1. Taxonomy (NCBI): domain Eukaryota; kingdom Viridiplantae; phylum Streptophyta; class Magnoliopsida; order Malvales; family Malvaceae; genus Gossypium; species Gossypium stocksii. Next base: position 41,803,194 of record CM035628.1, on the reverse strand, counting down.
TCAAGGATTTTCTTTTTATAAAAATCAAGTTGTGAAGTAAATGTGCAATCTATGATAAGTTTTGTTAGTTTGATAACTTGAAACTTACTAAGCTTACATTAGCTTACTCTATTTGTTATGTTTATCCTGTTTTATAGATTTCTTTTGAAGCTACAGTTCGAGGGATTCAAGTCAAAGTCACACACTCTATCGTCGTCATATTTTGGTACCTTTGAAGTTTACTTCATTTAAACAATGGCATGTATTGGCTAAAACTTATATTTTGGAATTAAATTTCACTTTGATTTGTAAATATGAAAAGCCATGCGAAAATGGCTTGCGTATCCACTTATGTTCATATCGTATATACTTATAATATGCATACTCTTGGTCGAATGTTAATGAACCTGAAAGAGGTGTGCCTATAGTGTTAATGCCGTATGTGTTTTACCTATTAGAATGATAGTTAAACGTCACTTATGAACTTGCATTTTTAGTCATGTGCCAAGATAGGGCTTTGGTTAGAATCGTTTATAAAATCTTGTATTTGAGCGGTAAACATCTTTTAAAGTATATTACATGTTCAATTGGTAATGGGTAATGTATACATATGTTTTCGGATTAAGGATACTCAAATCATTTTGTGATTGTCCTTTTGTGTTTTTAAGTGTTTATTCCGTAATGTCTCTTAACCCTCCGTCGTCGGGTACGGGTTAAGGGTGTTACAGATGCCCGAGCTTGTAACTTCAAAACAAGATCTATAAGACATAGTAAGAAAACACTCGGAGTAAGCAAATTAGCTTAGTAAGTCTTAAGTAATTAAAATAGCTTAACTCAATTTGAAATGTTATTCAAAGTCTAAATACCATCCCATTTGGCCAAATAGGCCTAATCACAATTGTACATTTCTTTTACTAAGAATTTGGAATTTCATAAACGTAACATAATATATTACAAAGCCATTAACTAATCGACCCATCGAGTTAATTGGAGACATCGTAACAATATTCCAATTCCACAAGACCGAATATACCAAATCATATATATGCATTAATAGCAAGTCATTCGATTAACTTCAATTCCATATAAACACAAACATTTCAAGATTTCAATACCAACTTTAGTCACTATAAGTATCACATACTTTCATACCTTATTTTTCACAAAGACCGAATATATAAGTACATATATAATCACTTCACATTTAAAGCACTACTTCTTATTTCAAAGTTACTTCCAAACACATTTGACTTTCATGAATAATATCACAGTAATAAAATTTTAGCAAACATCAAATTCATAATTCAATTAGATTCCTTACCATATCAATAGGTAAGCATCACATACCTGAATAACTTAATGCTTAGTGCAATTTCATTTCTCCAATTTTACACAAAATCTCATAGTCATAAGCTTTTGTCAATTCACTGCCACTTGGCCTGCTGGGTACAAGACCTGAGTTTTATCATCAGCTTAGAGCCTGCTAGACCCTTTTAGGTCTGAAGTTTCTTCACCGGCATTATGCCTGCTAGACCCTTTTAGGTCTGAAGTTCCTTCACCGGCATTATGCCTGCTAGACCCTTTTTGGTCTGAAGTTTCTTATGATTCTCTAAATCACACAAGTATAATTATTGCATCATAGCACATATCATAATCATTTCATATAAATGCACTCTAATCACATTTGGCTTTTAGCCTAAATTTCATATACTTTTGGCATATTAAAGAATAATATTTGATGTTCAATTTCTTTAGCAACTACCTTAAACATATGGAATATCACTCTTAAATACTTAAGTACTTACTTGGATATGTTCAAATGGCTATAGATCGGCTATTCCACTACTTTAGCTTTCCCCTTGCCCAAATTTGACTCTTTATGCTCTTGAGCTTAATCAACAAATTAGAACTAGTTTAATAACCATATCATTTTATTAAAAACAACAAAACTAATTTTTCTTAATGACACACAGACATTCAGAAATTTCATTTCACTTCATCTCAAATACATTTGAGATTAATAGATTATTCAATTCCCTATAGCCACAATGTCAATGATTAACCGAATGCACATAACCTCAAATTCCTATATTCATAATTCAACTTTAACAATTCACACTTAACATTATCAAGTAGCCGAATATACAGAAGCTCACACCAAGTATCATACACTATTAAAATCATTTTATCAAAGTATACCAACTCTATGCCGAACTCAACTTCCCGAATAGGTGACAACCCCGGTAACTCCTCCGGAAACACATCCAGGTATTCACAAACTACAAGTACGGTCTCAAGCTTCCTTTCGAATACCTTACTATCCAAAATATATGCAAAATAAGTTTCACATCCCTTTTTCAAATACCTCTGAGCCACCATCAAAGATATCACTGCCGGTAATCCGTTTAAATCAGTAGACTCAACCCGAATTATTTCACCACTCGAACATCGCAAATCAATTGATTTTCTTTTACAATTCACAACAGAATCGTGCACAGTTAACCAATCCATACCAAGAATAATGTCGAACTCATCAAAGGGCAATAATATCAAATCGGCTCGGAAATAAATATTTCGGATCATTAGGGGACAATTCTTCCACACTTTATCAACTAACACACATCGGCCCAATAGGTTTGACACTCGAATCACAAATTCAGTAGACTGAACAGGAAGAGTCTTACTGGATGCAAAGTTTCACACACATAGGAATGAGTTGACCCAGGATCTATCAAAGCAATAACATCAGTGTCGAAAAGAGTAAAAGTACCAGTAATAACATCTGGTGAAGAAGCCTCCTCATAAGCGCGAATAGCGTAAGCTCTGGCAGGGTACGAGCCTCAGATCAAATAGCAGTGTCTCTAGTCCCTCTCTAACTGCCGCTAATATTACTCGTATGTCTAGGTGGTCTACCACGTGCTGCGGGGTTACTCAGTCTCTTACCCGGATCAGTAGTCCGCTCAGCTAGCTTCGGACAGTCTCAGATAAAATGGTCGGCTGACCCACACTTAAAACAGGAGCAATCAAACAATCTACAGCTCCCTGATGACCCACACTTAAAATAGGAGCGATTAAACAATCTGCAGCTCCCCAAATGCCATTTACCACAATGCTTACACTCGACTCTATTCGGACGGTCATTGCCAACACTAGCAACAGAGGTAGCTCGGTTACTCACAGGAGGTCTATCTTGTCTAGAAAATCCCAAAGCAGTCTTGGATCGGCCCGATTCATCACGAATTTTCTTCGAGGATTGTTGAATATTTTTCCCCGAAGATCTTTTACGAAATTCTCTTGCTCTGGATTCAACTTTTCTTTTCTCTATTCCGAGCTCTTCAGCTTTACAAGCTCGCTCGACAAGCACTACAAACTCTTTAATTTCAAGAATACCCACTAGCAGCTTGATGTCTTCATTCAACCCATCCTCGAAATGTTTACACATGATGGCCTCGGAAGAGATACACTCACGGGCATATCTGCTGAGTCTCACAAACTCCCGTTCATATTCGGTAATGGTCATTCGGCCTTGTTTAAGCTCAAGAAACTCTTTATGCTTTTGGTCGATGAATCTTTGACTGATATACTTTTTTCAAAACTCCGTCAGAAAGAATTCCCAAGTGACCTATTCTCTCGGAACAACCGAAACTAAGGTATTCCACCAATGATAAGCAGCATCGCGTAACAGAGATATGGCACATTTCAAGCATTCCTCGGGTGTACACGATAATTCATCAAACACTCAAATTGTGTTATCGAGCCAAAACTTGGCCCGCTTAGCGTCATCACTAATTGTAGCACGAAACTCCTCAGCCCCATATTTTCTAATTTTGTCAATCGGAGGTTTACTCGATCTCAACGGATCAGTCACAGGAGGCACTACAGGTGTCGAAAGAGGAGTATTCAGGGGCGGGGGTTATGGAACAGCCAGATTAGTTCGAATGAATTGAGTGAACCAATCACTCATCATAGCATAGAAGGCTTGTCTCGCCTCCTCGTCATGATTACTCACATTTGGCTGAGAGTCATTCGGCGCTGTCCCTTGTGCGGGAGCAGGCGCTACACTCTCAACATCATCAGCTACAGCTCGATCAGGATCGGGATCCATTTACTATACGAAAAACACATTTCAAATGTTAGAAGTTACCACACTATCGTATTAACACAAAATGGCATGTATAGCTAGACTCATTCATATGCTACGTTAGTCCTAGAATCGACTAAACTGTAGCTCTGATACCAATAAAAATGTAACACCCTACGACCTTCATCCGTCGCCAGAATAGGGTCACCGACATTACTTAACAGAAGGCAATTTACAGAACACAACATTACTTGACCTTAGCCGAAAGTGAGTATGCATTTCCTTTCCAAGTGAACTTTACATCTAATTAAATTTTAATCTTTCTATGTTATACATATTATAGCCTAATTGATGTACCACATAATCGAAGTTAATAAGATTCAATATAATAATTTCTTCAATCCAAAGTCGAGCACTAGATTATTCTCAGACTATGAAATTAACCATTAATACTTGTGGCAACTATCAAGATAATCACAGTGAATATTTATCAAAAGCAACCTTATAATTTCATAGTTACTCACATTCATACTTAGTGAATTGGCAAGCCATCTTCGCATGGCTTAATATATATACAATTTCAAAATATTGTTCAAACCAAAAGAGAGTCACTTATACATGCCATTCTTTCAAAAAGATTATCAAAAGTACCAAAAATCCTGACGATAGTGTGGATGCCTTTGAACTTTGATCCCGGAGCTTGTAACTTCAAAACAAGATCTATAAGACATAGTAAGAAAACACTCGGAGTAAGCAAATTAGCTTAGTAAGTTTTAAGTAATTAAAATAGCTTAACTCAATTTGAAATGTTACTCAAAGTCTAAATACCATCCCATTTGGCCAAATAGGCCTAATCACAATTGTACATTTCTTTTACTAAGAATTTGGAATTTCATAAACGTAACATAATATATTACAAAGCCATTAACTAATCAACCCATCAAGTTAATTGGAGACATCGTAACAACGTTCCAATTCCACAAGACCGAATATACCAAATCATATATATGCATTAATAGCAAGTCATTCGATTAACTTCAATTCCATATTAACACAAACATTTCAAGATTTCAATACCAACTTTAGTCACTATAAGTATCACATACTTTCATACCTTATTTTTCACAAAGACCGAATATATAAGTACATATATAATCACTTCACATTTAAAGCACTACTTCTTATTTCAAAGTTACTTCCAAACACATTTGACTTTCATGAATAATATCACAGTAATAAAATTTTAGCAAACATCAAATTCATAATTCAATTAGATTCCTTACCATATCAATAGGTAAGCATCACATACCTGAATAACTTAATGCTTAGTGCAATTTCCATTCGTCAATTTTACACAAAATCTCATAGTCATGAGCTTTTGTCAATTCACTGGCACTTGGCCTATTGGGTACAAGACCCGAGTTTTATCACCAGCTTAGAGCCTGCTAGACCCTTTTAGGTCTGAAGTTTCTTCATCGGCATTATGCCTGCTAGACCTTTTTAGGTTTGAAGTTCCTTCACCCGCATTATGCCTGCTAGACCCTTTTTGGTCTGAAGTTTCTTATGATTCTCTAAATCACACAAGTATAATTATTACATCATAGCACATATCATAATCATTTCATATAAATGCACTCTAATCACATTCAGCTTTTAGCCTAAATTTCATATACTTTTGGCGTATTAAAGAATAATATTTGATGTTCAATTTCTTTAGCACCTACCTTAAACATATGGAATATCACTCTTAAATACTTAAGTACTTAATTGGATATGTTCGAATGGCTATGGATCGGCTATTCCACTACTTTAGCTTTCCCCTTGTCCAAATTTGACTCTTTATGCTCTTGAGCTTAATCAACAAATTAGAACTAGTTTAATAACCATATCATTTCATTAAAAACAACAAAACTAATTTTTCTTAATGACACACATACATTCAGAAATTTCATTTCACTTCATCTCAAATACATTTGAGATTAATAGATTATTCAATTCTCTATAGCCACAATGTCAATGATTAACCGAATGCACATAACCTCAAATTCCTATATTCATAATTCAACTTTAACAATTCACACTTAACATTATCAGGTAGCCGAATATACAAAAGCTCACACCAAGTATCATACACTATTAAAATCATTTTATCAAAGTATAAAGCCAAGTCTTTAAACATTTGTTTACTAGTACTCATACCTAAAATCTTACTACCACTTGATTACACTTAACACATATATAGTAAATTTCTATTTATTTTACCATAAATACAATCAAGTTCAATCATTCCTTAACTTAAAATACATTCGACTACTAATGAACTAACTTAACTCTTACATTGCTTCTTTTATCTAACATAAGGTTCCACATCATTAAGACTTAAATTGGTCGAATGTATGCCCTTATTGATGCATATACATATATATTTACATTATCTTAAGCTTTATAATTGGCACTTCCACTTTAATCTACTTATTAAAACGTCAAGATTACTAAATCATAGGCTTAAGTCTATATTCGGTAAAATATGCTCAAATAGACACATTGATCGATTGTCACATAGCATTCAAAACACATGTATATATATAACTAGTTCAACCCTCATCTCTTTACTAATTCTAATCCAAGAACATCCAATTACCACTCATGTTATACATATCTTCTACGACCGTAAGTATACAAAACCAAAGCTTTAAAAATTAACATATAAATATTTATAAACCGTATGCATATAGCTTTCATAATGGCCCTCAATACCATCAATCAAGTTTCACAATCAATTTACAACTATATATATCATTAAAATCATCCAAAACCATACTTTCATGCTCAATTGCCATAGCCGAATGCATCATTCACTTTGATTATTAAAAGTGCACTCATGTTAATGCATTCTTTCTTAACACAAAAATTCCTAGCTTCAAGGTCAAATTATGAACATGGGAACTAATTAAAACACCTAATACCAATTCTTCATACATTTATTACCACAACCGAATGCTCATGGCCACAATTTAATCACCCATGGTTCCAACTCCACAATTTAACTTATAACTTATAATCTCCTATATTTTAACACCATAAAATCTAACAAACACTCCATAATCCCCTTCTATCATCAAACATCAAAATTGCTATTTTTATATCCGTAACCAAACATGTAGCCATTACTAATTCAAGAGATCAAAACTCAAAATTAAAGCATGCGTCATGACAAAGGCTTTAACACCAACTCATTTTCATAAATTCAAAAGGAATTAACAAGAATCACATACCTTAATCAAGCTCAAGGATGACCGAATGCCTTAACAAATTTCTTTTGTTTTCTTACTTAGTTTCGGCAAAATGAAAGAGAAAGGATGAGTGCTTTGTTTTTTTCACCTTATTTTTATTATAAAACTTCTTATTTTCTTATTATAATACCATAAATATTATTTCATTATTATAAAATTCACATAATACCAATTAGACATCATCATTGCCGTCCACTAAGGTAAGAATGGTCTAATTGACATGCAAATCCACTACATTGATAAACCACACTATTTGGCCACTTTGAATTTTACCTACTACATTTTCAAAGTTTAACAATTAAGCCCTCTTTAATTAATTAGCCACTTAGATGATCAAATTTCCACATCAACTTTTAGCATATAATAATTCACATATAAAACACACAAATTATAACATTCAATAAATTTTTTGTATCGGTTTAGTGGTCCCGAAACCACTTCTCCGATTAGGGCCAAATTAGGGCTGTCACAGGTTGCTTATCGACTAGCTTTGGCTCCAGAGTTACAGAAGATCCACGATGTTTTTCATGTTTCCATCCTTTGAAGATATAGATCAGATCCATCTCATGCCAGTCCCACTGAAGACATCGAAGTCCAACCTGATTTGTCTTATGAAGAAGAGCCGGTTCAGATATTAGCTCGAGAAGTAAAAGAGTTAAAAAATAAACTGGTTCCTTTAGTGAAAGTATTGTGGAGAAATCATAATGTCGAGGAAGCAACTTGGGAGCAAGAGGAAACAATGAGAGCTCAGTATCCCCATCTCTTCTCAAGTAAATTTTGAGGACGATATTTATTAAGGGGGAGAAATGTAATGGCCCAAAGTTCATGGGTATCGAAAAAGTGCATTATCGGGCTTTTGTTTTAGCAAAATGGGTTCGTAAATATTTATTAGAAATATTTATGAGGTTAATTGAGTGTTTAATTAGGTTTTAATTAGGAGAACTTGGCTTAATTAAGGGTTATTAGTAAAAATGACTAAATTGAATAGAGCATTAATTATAGATTAAAAGAAAATAGAATAGACTAAATTGGCAATGAAGACCTTTTAGTAAATGAGGCAGCAGACACTTGGGAAAAATTTTAGATTTTTGTGCTTAAATTATATATAAATATTATTTAATTATAATGTATATTATAATTTTATTATAATGTAATTTATATTAATTATAAATATAATATTATATCATAAAATAAATCAAGATTTTGACAAATGTATGGTGATGAAATTTTACATGTGTAATGGTAATAATATATATATGTACACTTGTATTATAAATATGTATTTACTTATAACTTAAGTGTAAAGATATTTTATATTATTATAATAATATGTTAATTAAATAATAAGACATAAAAAAAAATAAAGTAAGTGAAACAGAAGGGAAATAAAGAGCAGAATCTTGAACGAAAATAGAAGAAAGAAAGGAGAAAAGAAAAGAAAAAGGAAAAATTAGGGTTTTAAGGCTTGAAGCTTAACTTGGTAAGTCAATTAAGTCCTTTTCTTGAAATTTTGATTTTTTGGAGTCTTAAAACAAAATTTTGTTGAATTTATGTTAAAATTTTGAAAGTTATTAGATTTTTGGACATAATTCATGTTAAACAAACTGTTGAATTAGGAGCTTAATTGATAGAATTTCTAGTTGGAATTAGTTAAAGGATTAAATTGTAAAGTAAGTTATAAGTTTTGCGGAGTAGGGACTAAATTACAAAAAGTTTGAAATTAAGAAATTATGATGAAAATTAGATAGTTAAATTTTAGTTTGGTTGAAAATTTGATGGAAATAAAGCATGAATTGAGATAGAAACATAAATGAATTTAGTTAGGACTAAATTGAAACTATGGTAGAAATTGAATAGAAATTCAAGTATTTAATGTGAATTAGTATTGTATTAATGATTTTAAATTATTTTAAATTTTTGTAGCTAACAAAGAACCAAAGGCATCGGCTCAGAAGGGAAAAGAAAAGTTTATCGAGGAGTAATTCGAGAAAATATCCGGTTTGTATTACTATAATTCAAATTATTTTATTATTAAATGTTAAATTTCAATTTATGTGTATGGTAAATGAAATATGAGGTAAGTATTATTATTATTATTATTATTATTATTATTATTATTATTATTGAGATGAGTGGGAATTAATTTGATTAATTGATATGAATTGGTATTTGAATTGCATGTTGATTGAAGTGGAAAAGTGTATTTGAATTGAGTTGTGATTGAATTGAAAATGAATATGAAATATGAAATTGAAAAGTGAAAAAGTGATTTGAATACCCTATTAACTAGTTGGGTTGAGTCGAATATAGCTGGCATGCCGTAGGATTGGAAGAGTTTAGGGATACATCGACTTCGAGTCGATGAGACACTGGGTGTCAATCTATTATTTCAGATAGATTCGATGAGGTACTAGGTACCAACTTACTACGGCTAGGTCGATGAGACATTGGGTGTCATTATATTGCTTTGAACTATCTGATAAGGCACTGGGTGCCATACTAGAGTGTTTGATTGGATCCATGTATCCTCCAAAGTCCAAGTCTTATTAATAGGGGCAATTAAGAAGAATAGCAAATTGAAAGAAAATGAATCATTTTTATTCATGAAATTAAATGTGAATTGAAATTGAGAAATGAGATTGAAAAGAATGAATCCAAGGTTCAATAAGTGATTAAAATTCAAATTGATTATATATGATATCAATTGATGAGTAGCTAAATGGAATTACTACTGTTGAGAAATGAAAGTTAAAGTATAAGTTAGTAATTATGAATTATATTGTTACATGTTTGATATATGTCGAAACCATTTTTTAGGGTTTTTGAAAAACAGGGTTCGACTTTAAAAACTAAAACGGGAGTCGCCACCAATCTGTTTAGGTGTGATTGGATCACCTTTAAAACATTTTGTTTTAAAATCATTAATTTTGGTCTATGAAATCAGAAAACAGGTTCGGGAGCCGATTACGTACGAGGAAGGGTTAGCACCCTCGTAACGCCCAAAAATTGGTACCTAATTGATTATCAAAATGTCTCTAATGTTGGAAATTTAAAAATTTCAAGATGCAATCCTCTTTAAAATATTTTGATTTTGAAAATTGGGGTTCACTTGTATCAAACGAATCAAAATATCACATCCAGTAAGTTAGGACGCAATATTTTTAAGGCATTCGAAGCTAATCTAGCCTTTTTGAAAATCTCTATTTTGAAATGACAAAACGCCATATCCAGTAAGTTTGGACACAACGCTTTGAAATTTCAAGACAGTTGCTCATATTTTGAAAACCTTAAAAACTTATAAGGGTGCTTGACTATTCGAACTCAACGAGAAAAGTTGCAACCCAGTAAGTTAGGGCACTACCTTTCTCGAAGCTTCCAAACATCAAGCATTGCCTTTATTTTTTTAGAATACATTTTAAAAAATGAGTCATTTTTGTAAAAACGAATTCCTTTGTTTAAAACAATAATTCATGCAGAAATATACATCATAAGGTAAATATCAAAAACAATAAATTATAGCATGTTACACTAGAATATAATATAAGTAAATAAAGAACAACATGAAATAAAATATTCATTTAATAAGATAGTTATGCTAAAAGATAAACTATTATAAAATGTTAGCAAGTACAAATATAAAACGATTCATAATAAATCAAAGAATATAAAAATAGAAGTGAAAATCAAAATTTATAATGATAAAAAATGACAAAATAACACTTAAAAACAAATATGAATATTTAAAAAGGTAAAAAGAAAATAATATAAAAAAACGACATATATGTATACAATAATTAACATATTTAAATGAATAGTATATGTAAAAATAAATTTTTAAAGAAAAGGATATAACATATAGGAAAATATTTAACATGAAAAACAATATAAAAAACTTTTATTATTAAAAGAATTAAAAATAAATATCATAAAACTTAAGATTTTTTTAAAAATAGGAATATAAATTTATAAATAATTTTTTAAAGGATAATATATATAAAAATATACACATATAAAATCTTTAAATCAATCTAAAATATGATATAATATACATAATTTTAAAATAATTTGTAATAGACATAAAATGTATAAAAATATGTAATCGATAATTTTTTAAAAAAACAAAAGTTAAAATATATTCATAATATTAAAATAAATATATAAAATAAAATAAAAAAACTAAGTTAAAATTGAAGTGAAATGAAAAGGACGGAATTTAGATTTTAATAAAATTTATGGGGTAATTTTAAAAGAATAAAAATAGCGCTTAGGATCTAACTGAAACGCACATAAATGAGCAGGGACCTAGAACGTAAATAAATTGAATCTCAAAACGGAGCGTTCAAATAGGGACTAAATCGTAACAGTGCACAAATATTTGGGAAAATGTTAAAGACAAATAGAACATGATTGAGGCTTAATTAAAGATTAGCGCAGGAGGAGAGGGATTTGTCGCATAAATAACCCAAAAGTTTTAATATGCGCGGACCCTGGGTCGGATTCGGGTCGACACGCGGGTTGCAGCACCAAACTTTGCCGTTTTATCCATCGTTAAAGCTAAAAAACATGGCCATTTGCCATTTTTCAAAGGACCGAAACAGCCCCCTCTCCTCAATACTCTGCTAGGGTTTATGCTCCCTCTTCACACCAGACGACCCACTATGAGTGGCCAACGGCGGACCGAGCAAACTTAGCCACAACAGTGGCCAACGGAGGCAACCTCTAGCGAAACAGTGCTCAGGTATATCCTTCCTTTTCTTCCTTTTATTTTCAAAACCGATTTAAAAAAATATATAAAAAAATCAAAATAAAACAAGTAAAATCCAGACAAGAAAAACTTGAATCACGGTATTTGTTTCAACCTTTTTCTTTTTTTGTTTCGATTTCCTCTATTTAAAAAAAAAACAAATGAAAACGGAGAAGTACAAAGATTTTAAAAAAATAACTCTTTCTGATTTTTCCTCTGTATTCCTTTGTATGTATGTGCGCATATGGCTCTCTGTGTATGTGAGTATGTCATGGTATCTCCCCTCTTTTTACAGATTACAAAGAAGGCTTTTATAGCCTCTGCAAAATTTTTTATAATTTCGGAAAGAAATCTTTCTTTCCATGTTTGCTTCGCTTCTCTGCTGTTGTTTCTTTCTTTGTTTGCAGGTAATTGTGGAGAATCTGATGAATTGGTGCGAGGGACCGATGAACTAGCGCGCTGATCACGGCGTGAGACGAGGGGTCTCTGTCTGCTGCTTGCGGCGCATTGACCGTAGAAACCCTAGGGTTTCTTCCCTGATATTTAGCATTTGGGCTCCATTGGTCCTTTAGGTTAATGGGCTAGGGATATGTATGGGGTAGTGTTTGGTTTAGGCAGATATGGTATTGATTTTTTGGGTGTAAGGGGTCCGTCGGGTAATTGGTTTGGGTATAATATAGCGGGTTTGTTCATGGGTTTTGGGTGTTTAAGTATTTGGACTGGTTTGTAATGGGTTTGGTGGGTAACAGTTGGATTTATAAAAGGACTATTAAAAACATATTTTTTTATTTTATTTTATAAGGGCTTCCAACGAGCCGGGCAAAATTAGGGTATTACAGTATATATAATTTATTATTTGTTATTATAATTTGAATTATGGTAATACCACTGAGTATATCCATACTCAGTGTACGGTTGTTTTCCGTGCGTAGGTCAGTAGAAGTCAAGTGTCCCAGTTCAGCATCCAAAGCAACCCTGATCTCAGAGAAATTTTGGTGATGTATCTTTCTTTTTGGTCAATGTGGCATGTACCTAAGTTAAGTTTTTTTTTTTAGTCAATGTAGTCTTTGGTTATAAATGATGTTAAATAATATTTTGGAATTTGGTTATAAGATATGAACCAAAAAAATAAACCAAAAAAATTAATTAAACAGTCCAAGTTTTTTACAAGCCCAATTACCACCTCAACTGACCCAAAATAAACCATACTAGCCTAAACCCCTTTAACCCAATTACACCTAAGCCCAAAAGAGCTCAAAACACAAAAACATTTCAGCAAAATTAGGGTTTTAGATAACCCTAGCCCCAACAACAGCTGCCACCGCAGCCCTTTCATGTGCGCCGCCAAGCATCACGCCATTAGCGTACAAATCTCGCTGTGATTCTTGCCATTGACTTGTAAAAAAGGAAAAATACAGACAGAAGTGAAAACATAACAAGAAATCAAGAAACAGAATTAAGATTTTAGATTTATTTTTGATTTATTTCGGCTATAAAAATGAATGAAATTAGTGTATTGGAGGACTTACGATCTTACGAATACAAAAAGCAATAAACACAGAAGAGAAATCAGTTTTAAGCGAATAAAGGTTACAGTTTTATTTTTATTTTATTCTATTTTTTTCTCTTTATTTCTCCTTAAAAATGGAACCAAATACATGTATATATATATGCATTAAAATAAAAAATAAAAAACTTACTTTTTTTGAATTTTTAGCCACCGTGCGCGATGGCTGGCGATGGCAACGGGTGGCACGTACGGCGGTGGCCCATCGGTCCGGCGATCGGACCTAGACTAGGGGAAGAGAGAATTTGAGAGAGTTGTTTTAGTTTTTTTTTTTTTTTTTTGGGAAAGGGGGTAAAAATGAAGGTCTTCAAAAAAATTGCGTTTTATAGAACAATCAAAACGACGCGTTTCAATGTGTTCAGAAGGGCCCCAAAATGACGTCGTTTTGGGGCTAACCGGTGCGACCCGACCCACTTCAGCCTGGGATCCACGTATTTTTCAACGGAAGGGCTAATTGAGCTTTTAGCCCTTCCGCTTTTTTGATCATTTTCAATTCGATCCTTTTTTACTCACTACCTTTTAATTTGGCCCTATTATTTTCTTTTAATTACATTTTAGCTTGAATCTAAATGACACTGTTTTGGAAGACCGGGGTATTTTTTGTTTTGGTCCCCCTTGGTTGGACGCGCATCATAATTCGGTCCTTACCTTTATTTATTTCTGATTTTACCCCAAATGTTTCGCTTTGATTTCAATTGGGTCCTCCTCCGTTATTTTCCTATTTATTTTCAGATTGTGTTTTTTTCCTTTATTATTATTGTGTTATTTACTATATTTAATATTATTATTATACTTATTATTTTATTGTTATTATTTTCATTATTGTCATCATTATTGCTATTATTTTTTTATTATTATTAGTTTACTGTTATTATTATTAATGTAATAATATTATTGTTATTACTATTTTTTTATTACTATTTACCATTATTACTGTTATTTTTTAACATATTATTGTTCATATGATTTTTTTTCATTGTTGTTGTCATTGATATTATTATTACTACATTTATTATTATTTTTATTATAATTATAATTATTATTATTGTTATTTTTTTATTCATTAGTACTGCTTTTATCATTGTTGTATTATTATTACTATTTTCTATTTTATCCTTATTATTATCATTTTTTATTTTATATTTCTCTTATTTTATTTAATATTTTTCTTTCATTTCTTTTTTTTTTTTCAACTTTCCTTTTTATCCTTTTTAGTATTAATGCTTATTTTTTTACTTATTGTTTTATTAACTCTTTTATTTATTTATTTATTTATATTTGACTATTCTACTCTTAGCATCATTATTTATATTTTCATACGTTTTATTTTTTATAATGCGTATCGATATCGTGATTTATTTTCAAACTCATGTCACGTTTTTTTACCTAAATTCATATAAAAGAAATTTTTTAATAAAGGTAATATTCTGTGTTCGAAAATTCGAGGGGTCGTGCCCTACCTTACTGGGTTTCGATTTTTCTCGTTTTACCTAACTAGTGGAATATCCTTTTAAAATCAAATACACGAGTTTTAAATAAAAGCTTATTCTTGAGAATTTGAAATATTGCGTCCTAACTCATTGGATGTAATGTTTTGTTGTCCTGAGGAAAGATTTTTTTTTAAATAAGGCAATATTTAGTGTTTGGAAATTCGAGAAATCGTGCCCTAACGTGCTGGGTTTCGATTTATCGTTTGACCAGATAATCGAATATCCTTTTAAAAATGCATGAGTTTTAGAAATCATGTGACGATCTTGGTACCGAAGGTTTGGAATGTTGTATACTAACGTGCTGGGCATGATATTTCGTTCCTTAGGAACAAGAGAATCTTAGCATCCAATTCAAGTTATCCAAAATTTTTTTAAAGGGAGATTGTTTTTAAAATCTTTTCAAAGTTTTGACATTAGGACATTAATTAATCAATTAGGTACCAATTTTTGGGCGTTACGAGGGTGCTAATCCTTCCTCGTATGTAACCGACTCCCGAACCCGTTGTCTTGAATTTCGTAGGCCAGAATCAATATTTTAAAACAAAATGTTTTGTAAGGTGATCTGATCACACCTAAGCAAAAAGGATTGGTGGCGACTCCATTTTCGTTTTTTTAAAAGTCGACCCCGTTTTTCAAAATAAAAAAATGGTTTCGATAGCTTGGTAACTCCACTGGGGACTAAGAGAGTCAAGCCAGAAAATTGATTATTCTCTGTCCTTTTGTCGAAATTTAAAAATTCAATTTGAAAATTACGATCCTTTTATTGCATGTGCTCACATCATTGCATATGATTGTTATTTTCTCGCACACATAGCATTGCATGACCGTTATGGTCACACCTTTAAGTGGGAGTGAGAAACTATACCTTCGTGAGGTTTTCACCTCTGTGCAGGATAGTGGATTGCTTCCGGTATACATCTGTACCTATGTCTTCGTGAGGTTTTCGCCTCCTTACAGCCATAGGGAAATGTATTCCCCTGAACTGAACTCAGTCTGTATGATCCTATAATGGGTGAGGATCGAGGGATCTGCTGGTTCGGGTACCTCAACTTTAGAGCTAAACCACATGTAGAAAACCTAAGGGCTTACCCTAGGTAGAACTATGCCAAACCCTAGTGGTCACCCATATAGGTGCTCTATTTTGTTATTTATTTCTCTTGTGCCAATGTGTTTTCTTTTGTTTTGATTGCATTGCATTCACATCATAGAAAAGAGGTGTTGATTCAAATTTGAGTGCTAAATAGAATAGTTTGTCATAAGGAAACAAATTTCTTGATAAAGTGGGTTATAATATAGTCGTCCGAATATGGTCCAAGTTAACATGACGAGAGAGGGTTGGTAGTCCACGGAGGAATATATGACTTGCTTTCATCGCCAAAGATTCAAGCCAACGAAGATTATTCAAGATCCGTCACATCTTGATTTTTTGAAAAAGCTAATGAGTGTCGTGGAGATAAGTGAGCAATGGGTCGCGGCCTAGATCAAGCAACAAAGAGCTAGCGAAGGTATGTTTTGGAAAATTTGCAAGATTTGACCATGAAGAAAAGATCAGTGTTTTCACTTGGTTTATAAAGGGAAAGGCCGCATATGTAATCCGTTTCATGTAAAGAAATTTGTTTTCTAGAAAAGTTGTTCTAATGGAATTGAATTCATAATTAACGCCTCTCTTTCTTTTGCATTCATTACATGCATCTGCATTGCATTGCATCACTTGCATTAGACTTTTACAAAAGGACCCTAATTAGGTAAAATTATTTCAGAGTTAACCTGGAAAACATGGAACAAAAGTTGGAGAGATTAGAGCAAAGGAAAATATAGATGCAAGAGCAATTGACCAAAATTCAACAAGATATACGAGATCAAATGTTAGAGATCCAAATAAATGTGATTGGCCAGCTAAGTCAGTTACTAGCCGAAGGGCTTGAAAAGAGGAAAGACCCAGTGGTCAACAGTGCGGATGATAATGAAGACCTCGTCTATTCCCCGAGTTTTACTCCAATAAGAGTCCAGACCCAACCAGACGCGCATCCGTATGGAGTACCCATTACTATCAGGTCCCAACAGTATCAGGCTGGTATGTCGGCAACAATAAACTACTCGAAGGCTCAAGTCCCAATCTGGGGGTAGTCCAACCAATCCCATTGTCATTGATTTGGCTAGTATAGAAGAAACAAAGAAGGCTAGTGTGGAGCTCCTGAAACAATATGAAGACCGTTACAAAAGGAAAAAGCGAGAGTGGAGCTCCCAAGTTAATACTTTAAGGGCCCTGAAGAAATAAGAAAATGAGGCGAAACCGATTACCATAGGATGACCAACTATTAGCCATCAGGTCCCCTCAAGGCAAGAATCTAATCCAAACTCAGAAAAATCTCAATTTGTGCCTATCCCAATCATGTATAGGGAGTTGTACCAAAATTTTTTTGATGCAGGCGTGGTATCCCCTTTCTTCTTAAAGCCTATACAACCCCCATACCCCAAATGGTACGACACGAACACCCAATGTGAATATCATACGGGAATCATAGGACATTCGATTGAGAACTGCACTGCTTTCAAAAAGATGATCGAAAGACTTGTCAAAATGGGTATTGTCAAATTCGATGATCCCTTTAGGGCAGAAAATCTGTCACCCAATCATCTAGATAAAAATATTATGAGTTCCAAGAATGCATCAAGTTCAGGGCTTTAGTGCAAGACCTGATATTGGGGAATTTGAACGATGTATCCGAAGAGGGAATCGGGGAATTCAATTTTCCAAGCATCCTACATACTTGGAAGGGTTTTGAACAATGGGATGGTGGAAGAGATCCTTGTATTTTTAGAGCTAATTTAGAGTAATATTCAAAACACGCTTGTTGCCTTAAGCCTAGAGGCACTAAAAATCCTTTTGTGAAATAGGCTCGTGTCTAAAATCTTTATTTCAATAAAATATATCTTTTGGAACAAATATTCTTTTATTCTTTCTATGTATAGATTCTTTTATTTTCGGACTTTCTTTAAAATATTCTTTTATTCTTCATTCATGATCATACCATACAAATAATCATCTTTAGAATCATTTATTCTTTGAAATTGGCCTTCGTACCTATAACAAGTCCCCAAATATCAATGACATGAGCGATGTTGCTATTGACTCAGAATCTCCATTTTGAGTGAGATATGTGTCTAGGGGAATCTCAGGATTTTGAAGATGACAGAGATTGTAACCTTATTTCTTGACTTGTTAAGAATGGTAGAACAAGATGATAAATGGAGCTTACTTTACAAAGGATCAGTGAACATTGTGAACCAAAGGGAAGAAAAAGAGGAAAAGATCGGAGCCTGCAAAAACAAAGCTTGACATCATTGAGTTATTCTAAGAATTCAAAGATGATTTCGCACGGTTGTATCAAGATATGCCTGGGCTACTAAGGCTTAAAAGAAGCCCATAAGAATGTCAAAAGGACACATGTAGGTGGTTTTACAATAGGTTTGGGCACTGCTAGTCTACCATGGAAGAGGATTGCATCAGTTATACTGCAAATACCGAATTAAAGAAAACAAGATTTATGTGCCTCATCTATTTCTTCACAGACTTTTCTATATGTGGGGCATGGATGATATGAGGTTGATCTCGTCAAAAGCTTTTAGTTGACATCATCTTTGTGGTCGTCTATTACATCACTAAAAGGGTGAATGTTACTTCATATGCCAATATTGAAAAGATGATAATCATCAAATTTCAAAAAAAAAGAGGAAAGGATCAGGTGCTGATAAAGAATGCCAGAAAGGATCATGTTTAATAATGCACAACTATACAATGTCAAAAGTTTACAATCTATTCAAAGATCAGGTGCCATATCACAGTGTAGCAAAGGTTGCCAAAAGAAAAAGGAACAAAAATAACAAAATAACAAAAGTTATGGAAGGTGATTGAGACTTGTCAAGATTGGCATAAAAAGCTACCATTTACTCTCTATGCTTACGTCGACTAGGACTTTTGCTGGGGCAACACCTTTCCTATTAGTTTATGGAATAGAGGTGGATCTACCCATGGAAATCAAGATTTCTTTTCCCAAACTTTGATTGAGTCAAGAATTGGATGAAGAAAATGTCTCCAGTGAACTTGGCTTTGAAAGTATTTATCATAGTCAAATGAGCCAGAAATGGATGGTGCTGATTTATGATGGAAAAGGTTTACCCAAAGGAGTTGCATGATGGGGACCTGATATTGAAGAAGATCCTTTCTATACAAAAGGATTTTAAAGGGAAATGAAGGCCAAACAGAGAAGGACCTTATGTGGTAAAAAAAAAAAGGCTTTTCCCGGAGGAGCACGGATTTTGACTAAGATAAACTCATCAATCCTGTAAATTTGGATTTAATCCAAAGATACCTAAAAGAGGAGAGGCCAAGGTGAAAACCCACAAAGGCCACTTTGAAACCTTCAAAAAAAAGAGGAAAAAGAAAATGGAGAAGCCAAGGTGAAAACCCGCAAAGGGCGCCTTGAGACCAAAGGGGTTTTGAGTTGAAAACCCAAAAAGGGCTGCTCAAATTTTGACGGGGCATACGGTAGTCTTGCTATGCTTGAATTGACAATGAAGAAGTATGCTATGTCTTAGGGCATCGACAAAGTACTCCGAACCACCTAAACACATATTGATGTAACACCCCTATCCTGAAATCGTCGCCGGAATAGGACGAAGCGTTACCGAAAATTTGGAAACAGGTCAAAATAGTAAAAATTTTTGAACATTTTCTTGAATAAAAGATCATTTATTTATATAGATGCTAGGCACCAACAAAGATTGAATTTAAAACTTATAAAAGTAAACTTCCAAGGGTGCCATATTCACATGGCTTATATACAACAGTCAAGATATCATTCTACTTATAGTCTATCCTATACATGCCATAAGCTAAGCCCGATTCATATGGTTACCACAATAGTAGATAGTGTGACGAACTACTGACGATCCCCGAGCTGGTAGTAAGAGTCTATAATCTATAAAACAGAGATACGAAACAAACGGAGTAAGCTTTCATAAGCTTAGTAAGTCTTAAGCAATATATATATACAATTTAACTTAATCATCAGTCGATCAATCAAATACACTAGAAATTATTTCTAGGTACTTAACCACTTAGCCGGATATATGCATAGACATAGGGCAATTTAGTGATACTTTTACTTAATCTAACATTCATATCTCATGGTTGTACCACATACTTTTTCATGGCCTCATAAATGGACTGAATGTATTACTATCACACTTGTAGACACAACATTTATACATATACATATCACTTTAGAGATTCATGATCCAATTCGAATTAAATTAACATACAAGTGCATGATACATACCTGGCCAACTTAATGTATTGAACATATTCAAGAAACTAAGTAAAACAAATTCATAGTAAGCGCATAAGCTCGGTAAGTAATAAGTACTTAAACAACAACTAAATTTATGCTCAAGGTTCATCTCTATCATATTTGAAAGAACTGCCGACTTACTGAATATGCATAGCCTCATTATAACTATGTCACTGACATATCATTGATTCAACAAAACTAACTCAGACATCACATTTCATATAAAGTTTCAAATGATCATCATTCACCTAAAACTTATATACTTTCATACATAAGAGCTCACAATGGCCGATTGTACATGTACTTAATCCCAATCAATTTTTTTTTTTTGAGGTTCTATTACATATAAAATACATCAATTTCAAGATACCTTTTAAGATGGCTGAATGCAAATAAGTATCTATGATCATATAACAATTTCCAAGTACTTTTAAATTTCCGAATTCAAGAATCGTATTGAGATCACTCTCACATTTTAGAAAATAAATATTACATACCTGGATTACTTAATGCTTTATGAAATTTTACTTGTCCTTTTTATATATATAACTGAGCCTTTTTGTCATATATACTGTCAGATCATCGGCAATCCGCCTTCGAATTCTCCCATCACGAAAACACATTAATGAGGTATCACTTCATTCGAACTTATTCGTATCTCAAAATAGCTACTCTCATTTCACAAGAGCCATTAGGCCACATCACGTAGTCAGCGAGTCTTAACTCGGACACTTTCCAAATTCCATGTATATTTAATCACATGTTACCACATTTCACACAGACTATCACATTTGTAATTCTTTAACCTCATTCGAATATGAGCATATAGCATGCACCTTAACTTCATGTCATACTATCATTCGACTTTAATACATATATATATATATATATATATATCCCTTTTAATAAACTTCCGACTAAATAAACAAGTACACACATGACTTACATTCTTCTCATGACAACCATTCGGCTAAACAACATATATATGTCACTTCACCTTCAATTTATAAAACTATCAACACATATTACATATACATAGCTTACGTTTATAAGATAGCCATTCTGATAACTTGCACACATTTAAATTTTAGCCATTTTGGCCTCACCACCTATATATTTATCTTATACATCAATTTCAGCAATTGCGTATAAGCAACTCAAATAGTTTCATCAATGTTTACAACAAAAACACAGATTCACTACAAGCTGTTTTCCTGAGCAATAGTCATTAAATTATTTGTAATTGGAGCTACGAAACTCCAAATCAAGTGTCGTTAATTTTTCCTGAAAATAGACTCATATATCTTCTATCCGTATCATTTTCAGAATTTTTAGTTTCTCCAATCAATACCAGAATTTTCTTAAAGTTTTCCCTATTTCACTGTTTGACTAAACTGACCACTCTTCACTACAAATCAAATTTCTCATTGTAAAGAATTCAAAATATGTTCTTGTTTATTCCATTGGAAACTAGACTCATTAAGGAGTCTAAGCATATAAATTTTATCTTATAAAATTTTTTTTGTACAATTTATAATGATTTTCTAAAAACAGAACAGGGGATTTTGGAGTCATTTTGACACTGTCTCACGCAACTTTAAATATCTCTTTATAGGAAATTTCTTTGCTCACACGGTTTCTTTTATAAGAAACTAGACTCATTAAGATTTGATTACAAATTTTATTCAGCCTCTAATTCAACTCCAACAATTTATGGTGATTTTCTAAATTCATGTTACTGCTGCTGTCCTAAGCAGATTATTACAATTTGCTCTTAAATTTTCAAGTCCAAACACTTAAGAACTTACCATTTGAGTTTAGAACATATCATGGCCACATCATATCTTATTAAATCAACTCATTATGTCCTATTCGAACGGTTGCGGATTGGCTACTCAATTACTTTAGCTTTCCCCTTATCCGAATTTACCCCTCTATGTTCTTGAGCTTTAAAATCCAAAAATATTTAAAATAATTAGATCACCTCATCAATTCATTACTTTCATTCACTAACTTTTAAATCAATCATCATTCACACTCCAAAATGAAATTATGAATTACACATCACATGGCCGAATATAACTTCCCACCCAAACATACTTATACTTAAGTTAAAACATAAGCATTATATATGCACTATATAGATTCACTTTCGGCAACTCTCATCTTACAGCATTTTAACACTCAAAATTTTCTCAATGCATTACTTAAATTTAAATTTTTGGCTATCACACATATAATTATTACTAATTATACATCAACCTTACATAACACCAAATAGACTATTGCCATAAATCAATTTAGCCACAAACATTAAAATTTACCAAGCTCAATTCATCGATTATAAATTCTCAATACACAAAACATCAAAAACCACATCAAGGAAATGCAACATTCATGGCCGAATCTAGAATTCATCGAGGATTGCATTTCAATAAATTTCATCCTAAGTCGAATGCCATGTATAAGATGACCAAGGACTAGCATTCATTATTCTCATAAATTCTACTTCAAAAACCGCAAATGATTTAATTAACAAGCTAAAGGTACATTCGACTATTACATTAAAATATACAAATAATTGTTGACATTATATTACCAATCCCAAACTAAATTTACAACGAAACATATCATCAAAATCATCCAATACCACTCTTTCATGCCTTTCATGCCATTGCCGACTGCTCATTTGAAGAGATCAAGTCATACATGGCTCACTTTAAAATTTTTAACTCAAGGTCTTATAATTTCATAGATTTTACCATCATAGAGTCCATCTAACCATCATTCAAAATTCTTAGCATCAACTTCAACTATTTTCAACATTTCTTAGCCATAGCCGAATGCTCATGAGCCAAGAAGAGAACTCATCAAATGGTTCAAAGCATACACAAATCCCATTAAAACTATCAAACATACCTTCAAATGGAGACATGCATGGCCGGCCTTCCAAAAAAAAACTTTTCTTTCTTCCTCCTCCACATTCGGCTAAGAGAAGAAGATGAACACCATTCTTCTTTTGTTTTATCTCTTTTTTTTTTTCATTAATTACCATTTTCTATTATAAATTCATTTATCATAAACAAAAATCTAATATAAAATAATTTATTCACATCATGAAATGATGATGGCCGGCCACTATGAATTATTTGGGTAAATTGACATGCACATCCACAATTTTAGTTTCATGCATTTGTTAGTCATTTAAAAATTTACCCAATATAATTTCTATTTTCCATAACCAAGTCCTATTTAGCAAAATTCACATTCAAATGATTTAATCAAAGTATCAAATTTTCACACAAGCGTTAAGACACATAGTAAACATGAAATTTAATATTTAATAAATTTTGTGGTCCCGAAACCACATTCTGACTAGGGTCGAATTTTGGCTGTTATAACTCTCCCTTCCTTTAGGGATTTTCGTCCCTGAAAATTTTCACTAACAACTAAGTTAGGATAACTTTCTCTTATCAAATTATGTCCATACACATATACATTTATACAAGTATACACATATATCTTATTTTCTTGATTTCTTAAGTAGTAATCATTTAACTGAATTCATACTTGCATTTCTAACACATATAAATCACATATTAACATGTATAATTCATAACATCAACCCACATATTCATAATCCACATTTTCATCCATGTATAACCCGTAACCTAGCCGAAAGTACACATATACTCAACATCCCAATGAATATCCTTTATAACTTATCATTTCAATATTCAACTTAACTTAGTTCGAAAGGAAATTCCACTTCCTCGTACTTGTACGTTTAGTTCATTTAACACATTCAGTCCGAGTTATCGTTACCTGCATACAGTCGATTAGGCATAAAGCCTAACATAATACACTGGCATGAGATTTATTTAGCACATAATTCATATATCCAAAATTTTTAGTATCCATCAAAAATTCTTACAGACTTTCGAATGTCGAAACTTAATCGAAATAATTTCTTGAGCATGATTAACAAAATAGGGGTCATTCAGCAATAGCACATATGACTTCATATACCAAGGATCTCATAGACTAAATCCATAACACATTTATAACGCAAATCCATTCCTTAATTATATAAAATATTAAGCAATCATACGAGGTAAAATACCTAAACCAAATGTCATAGGTAACCAAAACCTCATATATCACATATAATTTAACTCAACCTTGTGACATATTAACAATTCGTATATTCCAATAATTTTACTATAACCACAAACAAGATAATCTTGTCCCATAAGCATTAAAGCTTAATGCATCTCTAACAAAGCTAAAACGCACATTCGAATTAATTCATTTAAGAGTTGATTGCACAAGCGTAATACCGGGCAACAGGTATTCACCTTTGTAGTTGAATTATGCTACTTCATTCAAGTCGAATTTCATCATTCAATATCTGAAATGACTGGAAACTTTTAATTACCAGCTTTAAGCTTGCTAGGCCTAAGGCACGAATAACACAGTAAAAATATCAATCTTCCCATCACTCTATCCACAACTAATCATATGATTATAAGTTGCACATAACTTGACCACATTAATTCAGCATTTAACCTTTTCGAATATGTACACATGCCAACAACACTTCATCTTATTTCATATTTACTATTTGTCCACATAAACCTATCACAATTTTCATTTTTATTATTCAATGCCCACACGGTAATATGGTATTTTGCTACTACACCACAATTCCATAATGACCATTTGGCTATATATATATACTAATTATACAGAGAATGATTGACATTTGTAATATGGCATGTTAATCTTTGGCATCAAGCCATCTAGGCATGAAGGCCCGAATATATATATTATCGGCACGAAGCCTGTTAGGCACGAAGGCCTGAATACACATCAACGGCACAAATGCCCTTCAGGACTTAGCCTGAATATAACACCGGCACGAATGCCTTTCGGGGCTTAGCCCAGATATGACACCGGCACGAATGCCCTTCGGGACTTAGCTCAGATATTACACCGGCACGAATGCCCTTCGGGACTTAGCCCGAATATAACACCGGCATGAATGCCCTTCGAGACTTGGCCCGGATATAACACCGGCACGAATGCCCTTCGGGACTTAGCCCGGATATAACACCGGCACGAATGCCCTTTGGGGCTTAGCTCGGATATAACACCGGCACGAATTCCTTTCGGGACTTAGCCCGGATATAAATCTCGCACGAGGCCTTCGGGTTTTAACCCGGTTATAAAACTCAATTATTTTGCATATATCATATAGCATAACACATTAATGTATCATATACATTACTCGAATCCAAGCACCACATGCTTATCAACCACTCATCTTTCGGTCCAATAACCTCATGCAAAGAGCACATTTTCGTTTCACTATCAAACTTAATTTCTATAATTTCAATGATCGAATCACATAGGTGTCACATACATTTCTATGTATATAAATTTCCATAGAAACCGAACACATAGATATACCACCATTTCTCATATGCATTTCATAAATAACATTCACATACCTGAACTACTTAATTTAGTGGACGGATTCGGATACCGTGTAGCATAAGCTTCATAGTTTTAGTCTCTTTAATAGTTTTTCGACATTCAAGCCGCTAGGTATAACCTAAACTTATCATGACACAAACCTGTTGAACTTCGAGTCAGAAACACATTACTAGTCATCATGCTTGCTACAGCTCGATAGGGATAGAGATTCATTACAATACGAAAAACACATTATATCTGTTAGAAATCATCACACTATCATTTTATCACTATATGGCATGTATAACTAGACTCACACGTGCTACGTTAGTCCTAGAATCGACTAAACTGTAGCTCTGATACCAATAAAATGTAACACCCTTATCCCGAAACTGTGACAGCCCTAATCTGACCCTAGTCAGAAAGTGGTTTCGGGACCACAAAACCGAGTCACAAAAATAATTTAATAATTATTTTGATGTCTATTTTATGTGCCAAATCATGTGTGACATTTTTGGTGTTTTAATTTAGTGTTATAATAGTGAATTTCACTTAAAAGGGCTTAGTTGTAAACTTTGAAAATATGCTAGGTTAATGTGTGATGGTCAAATAATTGCATGTTGTAAAAACATGTCCTTGCATGTCAAAATTCCTTTTTTATCTTTAATGGCCGACCAACCAACCTAATGATGATGTTTTGGTTGTTTTATTTTATATTTTAGTGATTATATATGCATATTATATGAATAAAATAAAAACAAATTAAAATAGTACGAAAATTTGGAGGAAAAACCAATGTTAGGCCATTTCTTCTTCTTGCCGTGAGTTGAGAAAGAAAATAGGAACTTATGGAGTTTTGGGCATTCGGCTAGTTAAGGCTTGAAATAAGGTAAGATTCATGTGTTTTCTTTGAAGACTTGTAAATTTTTATTGGTTTTGAAGCTTGCAACAAAACTCATGAGTTAAATTTTGATTTGGTGAATTATGTTTCATTCGGCCATGGATGTTGAGATGCTTTGTGAGTGTTTTGATGTTTTGGATGTAAAATTCTTTATTTGATTAATGAGAAGAGCAAATTGATGTTGGAATTGTGAGTTAACATTTTGGTATGAGCATATATGTTAGCTGAATGGGAAATTAGGATGTTAAGAAAATGACATTCGGTCCTTTTGATTAAACTAAGAGTTTATAAGATTAAATTATGAGCTAGTGTTTAATGATGGGAAATGGTTGTGTTCTATGTTAAGTATTAAGGTAAAAGGTTAGTATGAATGCATTTTTAGAAGAGATATACATTCGGTCATGAGGAATTGTGTTTTATTTTTATTTTGGTATTAATGGTATTTAGATGAACACTCGGCTATGAGATGTTTGTGCACTTTGAAATGGTACCTTTGATAGTTGAAACTAAGCATGAGGGTGCTACATTCTATATTAGCCAAGGGCATGTTTAAGCTTGTTGAGTATTAAATTGTTAAAAGATAAGTTGTGTTCATTATATGCAATTGCCGAATGGAGAAAAATGGAAAAGAATTTGGGAAAAATGTTAAATGTGTGCTAGAGGGATATATGGTCGATGAAAAACATACTAAAATGGTAGATATGATTGTTGTATGTGGTGCCGATTGGTGTAATGAGCTTGTAAGTTGTGTATGAGCGATATGTGTTTTTATGGTGGGTTTAAGAAGTAAATTGAATCATGTCATATTGATAGGAAATATGAAACATATTGTTTCAAGAAAAAGGTGAATTGCTGAACATGAAAGTGTTAATATTTATTTGTATTCATAAAAATCTCTTTGGTTAAATGAATGACATGGTGAGTATATGTGTGTGCCAATGTGTTAGAAATTTATGATAATTTTAAATTTGGGCATATGAAGATACTGAATATATATATGTCCTATTAAGGAAACTATATTTGGTTTGAGGCTTATTATCTATGTTAATTTCATTGCTTAAAAATGCCAAAAGTAATGATTGTGAGAAACGACTCTTAGTCATATATATATATATATGTGAGTGCCGAATGGCTTCAATTGAGATTTTACATATTTGGCTAGTCAATGATATTGCCGAATGTAACCTAGACATAGCAAGTAGTAATTGTCGTGTTTTGAGGATGAAGACCGTTTGTGATTTATGAGAATTTGATGATATTAAGAGTTAATTGAATGTAGCTAATAAGACCTAATTTGTTTTCTTGCTGCATTCAACCAAGGGTATGAACAACTGAGTAATAATAAGTTAAATTTTGTTTTAGTTTAAGCTTAAGAACAAAGACATTCAGAATTGGACAAGGGAAAGGCGAAATTAGATGAATAATCGATTCGTAGTGGTTTGACGACAAATAAGGTAAGTTCTTAAGTATTTGAGTTTGATTCTCTGTAAGTTTTAAGTAATTTAAGTATGCCTTATATTATAAACAATTGATGTTATTTGCATGAATGCTTACAATTGAATATAGAAGTTGAAGTGAAGAAATATGAAATGAAATGATACTAAGCCGTATGGCTAATGACAAAAAAAAAAAAGTATTGAGTAATTAGGTATGGGACTGAATTGAATATGTCGTGGAATATTTATATATATATATATATGCATACGTATCATAAGAATCAAGATTCTATTATGTTTGTATACATGTGTTCGAACGTATTAAGGTGGAATATATGTATATGGAGAGGCCGAATGGCTAAGGTGAATTATGTGTATGATAGATGATTTGTGACCTATTGTTTTAATGGAATAAATTGTGTATATGGCTTATAGCTGAATGGTCATTAGAAATCAAGCTTGTATATTGAGTTGGACATGTGATCTTTGAATCTGATTATTGAATGGAAAACAAAAGGGATGAGGTTGCATGTTAAACTTGTATTCGAATAATACAAATGAATTGCTAATGTGAAATATTATGTGTTAATATGTGAATGAGGCAAGTGAATTTCGATTGCGATAGATTTTGTGAAATGTATACCTTGCGGACCTATATGCATGAAAATGTAGTGAATTATATCCGGGCTAAGTACCAATGGGCATTCGTGCCAGTGTATATCCGGGCTAAGTCCCGAAGGGCATTCTTGCCAGTGTATATCCAGGCTAAGTCCCGAAGGGCATTCGTGCCAGTGTATACCCGAGCTAAGTCTCGATGGGCATTCATGCCTGTGTATATCTGGGCTAAGTCCCGAAGGGCATTCGTGCCAGTGTATACCCGGGCTAGGTCTCGAAGGGCAATTTCACCGATGTTATATCCGGGCTAAGTCCCGAAGAGCATTCGTGCTGGTGAAACATCTGGGTTAAATTCTGCAAGCTTTATGCGAGAATCTTATCTGGACTTAATGTCCGCAAACTTTGTATTCGTACTGTATCTGGGTTTAAAGATCCGAAGGCTAAATGCTGGAGTTTCAAGTAAGATTTCGATATTGAGTATCCGCAATAAATTACCATCAAGTAAGTATTATGCATTTAAGATGTTCAGGTATGTATTACTTACTCATCGGAAGATTGATTTTGAAGTAAATTAGTAGTATCAAAGAGGAATGTAAATGTGATTGATAATATAATTCCAATATGTGAATGATCTATTCGGTCAATGGTTGTTAATATGTGAAAGTAATTGATTTAAAATATAATGTATGAACTTTAAGTAAAGAAAAGTATGTTTGAAATTATCCATATATATTAGTGTATATTCAGCCAAAAAGGTCTTATGATTTGAGAATGGGTCGTATTCGGCTAGATGTGCAAATTTAAGAGAAGAATTATATTCTGACAACTAGCATATATGTGATAAAGAATATGTTTGATTCTTTGTGTACCTACACGGTAATTTAATTCATGTCATGTGGAAATGCTCGAAGACATTGGTGTGATTACGAACTAAGGAATCAAGTTCTATGTACGTAGGTACATTCTTGTATGTGCCGGAGATGAGTACATATGAGTACAAAGACTTAGTATTGTGTGTATGATATGTACTTACCATGTGAGCCCAATTTCGATTGATGAAGAATATGTTTGAGAATAAATCATGAAAAAGGTTATATGTCAAGCTAAATGAGTAGTGACTCTATGAAATTATTCTTGATAGATTATGATATGACAACACGATCCTAAATATGGAAACTGAATGTGGTTAAAGTATTACGTTTAATTTGATTGAATTAAAAGTATATAAAGAAATGCACACGTGAATATTCAAACATCTTGGTCATTATTATGAAAGTATTTACGTGTTAGCTAGGTGATGCGTTTATTGAAATTATAGATCGATATGAAGCTTTAAAATTAACTTTATAGAATAGAAGAAATGAATGAACAATGATATTGATTGAAACCATTTGTGACTTAGAACTCAAGGTTAAAGTTATGTCAATTAAATTATGAGAAGTTTGGTTAGTTATATTCGGTCAAATGAGACCTTACTCAGATTCAAGTCTATGAGATACTCGTTTTTGATTCAAAAAGATTAATGTTTTGCTTAAGACTTACTAAGCTTATGAAAGCTTACTCTGTTTGTTTTGTGTCTTTGATTTTATAGATTGTGGATTCTGACTACCAGCTCGGGGATTGTCAGCACCTCGTCACACTATCTACTATTACGGTAACCATGTGTTTGGTCTTAGCTTATGGCATGTATAGGGTGGACAATAAGTAGAATGATACTTTGATTTTCGCATATAAGTTATGTGAATATGCATTTTACGGAACTTTCTTGTATAAGTTTTTTTTAATTCGAACTTTAATTGTGTCTAACAAGTTTAGTAAATGAATAAATCTTTATTCAAGAAAATGTTCAAATTCTTACCGTCCTGATCCGATGTCTAGTTTTCGGTATCACCCCGTCCTTTTCCGACGACGGTTACGTGATAGGGGTCTTACAGAAACCGTCGCCGGAATAGGACGAAGCGTTACTGAAAATTTGGAAATAGGTCAAAATAGTAAAAATTTTTGAACATTTTCTTGAATAAAAGATCATTTATTTATATAGATGCTAGGCACCAACAAAGATTGAATTTAAAACTTATAAAAGTAAACTTCCAAGGGTGCCATATTCACATGGCTTATATACAACAGTCAAGATATCATTCTACTTATAGTCTATCCTATACATGCCATAAGCTAAGCCCGATTCATATGGTTACCACAATAGTAGATAGTGTGATGAACTACTGACGATCCCCGAGCTGGTAGTAAGAGTCTATAATCTATAAAACAGAGATACAAAACAAACGGAGTAAGCTTTCATAAGCTTAGTAAGTCTTAAGCAATATATATATACAATTTAACTTAATCATCAGTTGATCAATCAAATACACTAGAAATTATTTCTAGGTACTTTACCACTTAGCCGGATATATGCATAGACATAGGGCAATTTAGCGATACTTTTACTTAATCTAACATTCATATCTCATGGTTGTACCACATACTTTTCCATGGCCTCATAAATGGACTGAATGTATTACTATCACACTTGTAGACACAACATTTATACATATACATATCACTTTAGAGATTCATGATCCAATTCGAATTAAATTAACATACAAGTGCATGATACATACCTGGCCAACTTAATGTATTGAACATATTCAAGAAACTAAGTAAAACAAATTCACAGTAAGCGCATAAGCTCGGTAAGTAATAAGTACTTAAACAACAACTAAATTTATGCTCAAGGTTCATCTCTATCATATTTGAAAGAACTGCCAACTTACCGAATATGCATAGCCTCATTATAACTATATCACTGACATATCATTGATTCAACAAAACTAACTCAGACATCACATTTCATATAAAGTTTCAAATGATCATCATTCACCTAAAACTTATATACTTTCATACATAAGAGCTCACAATGGCCGATTATACATGTACTTAATCACAATCAATTTTTTTTTTTTGAGGTTCTATTACTTATAAAATACATCAATTTCAAGATACCTTTTAAGATGGCTGAATGCAAATAAGTATCTATGATCATATAACAATTTCCAACTACTTTTAAATTTCTGAATTCAAGAATCGTATTGAGATCACTCTCACATTTTAGAAAATAAATATTACATACCTGGATTACTTAATGCTTTATGAAATTTTACTTGTCCTTTATATATATATAACTGAGCCTCTTTGTCACATATACTGTCAGATCATCGGCAATCCGCCTTCGAATTTTCCCATCACGAAAACACATTAATGAGGTATCACTTCATTCGAACTTATTCGTATCTCAAAATAGCTACTCTCATTTCACAAGAGCCATTAGGCCACATCACGTAGTCAGCGAGTCTTAACCTGGACACTTTCCAAATTCCATGTATATTTAATCACATGTTACCACATTTCACACAGACTATCACATTTGTAATTCTTTAACCTCATTCGAATATGAGCATATAGCATGCACCTTAACTTCATGTCACACTATCATTCGACTTTAATACATATATATATATATATATCCCTTTCAATAAACTTCCGACTAAATAAACAAGTACACACATGACTTACATTCTTCTCATGACAACCATTCGGCTAAACAACATATATATGTCACTTCACCTTCAATTTATAAAACTATCAACACATATTACATATACATAGCTTACGTTTATAAGATAGCCATTCTGATAACTTGCACACATTTAAATTTTAGCCATTTTGGCCTAGATAGCCATTCTGATAACTTGCACACATTTAAATTTTAGCCATTTTGGCCTCACCACCTATATATTTATCTTATACATCAATTTTAGCAATAGCTTATAAGCAACTCAAATAGTTTCATCAATGTTTACAACAAAAACACAAATTCACTACAAGCTGTTTTCCTGAGCAACAGTCATTAAATTATTTGTAATTGGAGCTACGAAACTCCAAATGAAGTGCCGTTAATTTTATCTGAAAATAGACTCATATATCTTCTATCCATATAATTTTCAGAATTTTTGGTTTGTCCAATCAATACCAGAATTTTCTTAAAATTTCCCTTATTTCACTGTTTGACTAAACTGACCACTCTTCACTACGAATCAAATTTCTCATTGTACAGAATTAAAAATATGTTCTTGTTTATTCCATTGGAAACTAGACTCATTAAGGAGTCTAAGCATATAAATTTTATCTTATAAAATTTTTTTTGTGCAATTTATAATGATTTTCTAAAAACAGAACAGGGGATTTCGGAGTCATTTTGACACTGTCTCACACAACTTTAAATATCTCTTTATAGGAAATTCCTTTGCTCACATGGTTTATTTTATAAGAAACTAGACTCATTAAGCTTTTATTACAAATTTTATTCAGCCTCTAATTCAACTCCAACAATTTATGGTGATTTTCTAAATTCACATTACTGCTGCTGTCCTAAGCAGATTATTACAATTTGCTCTTAAATTTTCAAGTCCAAACACTTTAAGAACTTACCATTTGAGTTTAGAACATATCATGGCCACATCTTATCATATTAAATCAACTCATTATGTCCTATTATGATTGAATTTACTCAACCTTTAATCACTTAAAACTTACCTCGTATATTCGAATGGTTGCGGATTGGCTACTCAATTACTTTAGCTTTCCCTTATCCGAATTTACCCCTCTATGTTCTTGAGCTTTAAAATCCAAAAATATTTAAACTAATTAGATCACCTCATCAATTCATTACTTTCATTCATTAACTTTTAAATCAACCATCATTCACACTCCAAAATGAAATTATGAATTACACATCACATGGCCGAATATAACTTCCCACCCAAACATACTTATACTTAAGTTAAAACATAAGCATTATATATGCACTATATAGATTCACTTTCGGCAACTCTCATCTTACAGCATTTTAACACTCAAAATTTTCTCAATGCATTACTTAAATTCAAATTTTTGGATATCACACATATAATTATTACTAATTATACATCAACCTTACATAACACCAAATAGACTATTGCCATAAATCAATTTAGCCACAAACATTAAAATTTACCAAGCTCAATTCATCGATTATAAATTCTCAATACACAAAACATCAAAAACCACATCAAGGAAATGCAACATTCATGGCCGAATCTAGAATTCATCGAGGATTGCATTTCAATAAATTTCATCCTAAGTCGAATGCTATGTATAAGATGACCAAGGACTAGCATTCGTTATTCTCATAAATTCTACTTCAAAAACCGCAAATGATTTAATTAACAAGCTAAAGGTACATTCGACTATTACATTAAAATATACAAATAATTGTTGACATTATATTACCAATCCCAAACTAAATTTACAACGAAACATATCATCAAAATCATCCAATACCACTCTTTCATGCCTTTCATGCCGTTGCCGACTTCTCATTTCAAGAGATCAAGTCATACATGGCTCACTTTAAAATTTTTAACTCAAGGTCTTATAATTTCATAGATTTTACCATCATAGAGTCCATCTAACCATCATTCAAAATTCTTAGCATCAAACTTCAACTATTTTCAACATTTCTTAGCCATAGCCGAATGCTCATAAGCCAAGAAGAGAACTCATCAAATGGTTCAAAACATACAACAATCCCATTAAAACTATCAAACATACCTTCAAATGGAGACATGCATGGCCGGCCTTCCAAAAAAAAAAACTTTTCTTTCTTCCTTCTCCACATTTGGCTAAGAGAAGAAGATGAACACCATTCTTCTTTTGTTTTATATCTTTTTTTTCATTAATTACCATTTTCTATTATAAATTCATTTATCATAAACAAAAATCTAATATAAAATAATTTGTTCACATCATGAAATGATGATGGCCGGCCACTATGAATTATTTGGGTAAATTGACATGCACATCCACAATTTTAGTTTCATGCATTTGTTAGTCATTTAAAAATTTACCCAATATAATTTCTGTTTTCCATAATCAAGTCCTATTTAGCAAAATTCACATTCAAATGATTATCAAAGTATCAAATTTTCCCACAAGCATTAAGACACATAGTAAACATGAAATTTAATATTTAATAAATTTTTTGGTCCCGAAACCACATTCCGACTAGGGTTGAATTTTGGCTGTTACAATTGAGCTCAAAATGGCCTTAAAGAAATTTGTACAGAGAAGTTCAGGCTGTGATATCTGGGGCACCTAGTTTCCATTTTGCCCATTTTTTAATTTGTTATCTTTGATTATCTTATTCTTTTCATAATACACTTTCTTCTCAATTGCATTTGCTATCCTTGTTTAACTTGTTTGTTTCAAGCTATGCTTCTAATCAATTTCCTGTTTGTCTATTGGTATGATCTTTTTCAAGCATTTTGCATTGAAATAACGGTTAATAGACTAATCATACTTTCATAAAAGGAGTTTTGCATATTACTCTAGAGGCTTCTAAATAGAAGAACCTGAAACAGGACTCTTGTTTAGAACATACCAAGCTTAGGGGTTGGAAATATTCGAGCCTAAATTATCTCTTCAGATTTTCAATCAAAGATATTGGTTGAACGAAAAGACGAAATATCACGTCGATGATACAATCTCAATGGAAATGAGCAATGTCAACCCCAACGTAAAAGGGGATCAGTCTCGAGAGAAAATGGTATTCTGCATCCATGTAAGTATCATACATATACATCTGGTTGGGTACTTGGGGAGTGATCAGTGGATGGAACAAGTTACAAATTCTATACCCAAAGTTGCAGTGAGATGGATGGAAAAAGATACAAGTCCTATACCTTAGAATTGCAGTGGGAATGGATTGAAAAAGTTTCAAATCCTATACTCCTGAACCATAATGGATTGGTTTGAAAATGGTACAAGCCTTATGTCTCTGAGGTACAGTGGAAAGGACTCTGGAAGTTAGTGGGGCAAATTAGTTGAGCAAAAATGTTTTCGAGATTTCTGTCAAATGTCAGCCGAGTAGGAAGACAGCGTACTACGTTAATGATAGAGCCTTGATGAGCAACAAGTGATGGCATCCTAATTATTAAAAAGGATCGTCCTCATGAAATTTTTATTCATACATACATCATTCAGTTAGGAGCACTTGATTCATTTAGATCATAGCATCCTAACTATTTTGTATAAGCATAAACACATAAAACCAATTCTACAGGATAGGTCCCAAAGGACGGTGTAGCAACATCGGTGAATTTATAGATCTTGTCTTCCTGAGTTTGTAGTGAAGCGGATCGAAGATACTAGTTTGGCATCCTGAGTTTGCAGCGGAGCAGACTAAAGATAGCAAATCTTGTCTTCCTGAGTTTGCAGTGAAGTGGATCGAAGATATTAGTCTGGCATCCCTGAGTTTTCCATGAAGTAAATTGAAGATAGCAGATCTTGTCTTCTTGAGTGTACAGTAAAATAGATCGAAGATACTAGTCTAGCATTCCTGAGTTTGCAGCGAAGCAGATTAAAGATAGTGGACCTTATGTTCCTAATTTTGCAGTGAAGCAGATCGAAGATATCAGCCGGTATCCTTGAGTTTGCAGCAGAGCAGATTGAAGATAACGAATCTTGTCTTTCTGAGTTTGTAGTAAAGCGGATCGAAAATACTAGTCTCGCATCCCTGAGTTTGCATTGGAGCAGATTAAAGATAGCAAATCTTGTCTTCATAAGTTTGTAGTGAAGCGGATCGAAAATATCAGCCTGGCATCCCTAAGTTTGCAGTGGAGCAGACTGAAGATAAGCAGATATTGTCTTCCTGAGTTTGTAGTGGAGCAAATTGAAGATATTAGTATGGCATCCCGAGTTTGCAGTGGAACGATAGTAGATCTTGTTTTCCTGAGTTTGCAGTGAGGCAGATCAAAGATATCAGCCTGGTATCCCTGAGTTTGCAGTGGAGCAAATTGAAGATAAGCAGATCTTGTCTTCTTGAGTTTGCAGTGAAGCGGATCAAAGATATGAGTCTGGCATCCTTGAGTTTGCAGTGGAGTAGATTGAAGATAACGGATCTTGTCTTCTTGAGTTTGCAGTGAAGTGGATTGAAAATACTAGTCTGGCATCCCTGAGTTTGCAGTGGAGCAGATTAAAGAGAACAGATCTTGTCTTCTTGAGTTTCTAGTGAAGTGGATCAAAGATATCAGCCTGGCATCCCTGAGTTTACAATTGAGCAGACTGAAGATAAGCAGATCTTGTCTTCCTGAGTTTGTAGTGGAGTGGATCGAAGATATTAGTCTGGCATCCCTAAATTTACAGCAGAGTAGATAGCAGATCTTGTCTTCCTGAGTTTACAGTGAGGCTGATCGAAGATATCAGCCTAGCATTCTTGAGTTTGTAGCAGAGCAAATTGAAGATAACAGATCTTGTCTTCCCAAGGTTGCAGTGAAGCGGATCGAAGATACTAGTCTGGCATCCCTGAGTTTGTAGCGGAGCATATTGAAGATAGCAAATCTTGTCTTCCTGAGTTTGCAGTGAAGCAGATCAAAGATATGAGTCTGGTATCCCTGAGTTTGCAGCAGAGCAGATTGAAGATAATGGATCTTGTCTTCCTGAGTTTGCAGTGAAACGGATCGAAAATACTAGTCTGGCATCCCTGAGTTTACAGTGGAGCAGATTAAAGATAGCAGATCTTGTCTTCCTGAGTTTGTAATGAAGCGGATCGAAGATATCAGCTTGGCATCCTTAAGTTTGCAGTGGAGCAGGTTAGAGATAGTAGATCTTGCCTTCCTGATATTACAGCGAAGCGGATCAAAGTACCAGTTTGGCATCCTTGAGTTTGCAGCGAAGTGGACTAAAGACAGCAGATCTTGTCTTCTTGAGATTGCAGCGAAGTAGATCAAAATACACCAGTTTTGTCTCCCTGAGTTTGCAGTGGAGCAGACTAAAGATAGCAGATATTACCTTCTTGAAGTTGCAGTGGAGTAGAGATAGCAGATTGAAGTCATTAGATTTATAGTCCAATATCTCTGAAATTGCAGATGGGTTGGAAGTTATTTGAAGAAAGCAAGGACAAAGAAGTCAAGACTCTGCATGATCGGCCAAAATTAGTCCTTTTATACTCTTTACTCTATTCTCGTTTCATGACAATGAGCAAATAGGGGCAACTGTAATAGGCCTATTTTGCCCAGCCCAGGCCCAAACCATACAAAAATCAGAAACTAAAATAAACCAAAAAAATTAATTAAACAGTCCAAGTCTTTTACAAGCCCAATTACCACCTTAACTGACCTAAAATAAACCATACTAGCCTAAACCCCTTTAACCCAATTACACCCAAGCCCAAAAGAGCCCAAAACACAAAAACATTTCAGCAAAATTAGGGTTTCAGATAACCCTAGCCCCAACAGCGGCTGCCGCCGCAGCCCCTCCGCGTGCGTCGCCCAGCATCCCGCCGTGATTCTCGCCGTTGACCTACAACAAAGTAAAAATACAGACAGAAGCGAAAACATGGCAAGAAATCAAGAATTAGAATTAAGATTTTAGATTTATTTTAGATTTATTTCGGTTATAAAAATGAATGAAATTAGTGTATTATAGGACTTACGATCTTACGAATACAAAAAGCAATAAAAACAGAAGAGAAATCAGTTTTAAGCGAATAAAGGTTGCGGTTTTATTTTTATTTTATTCTATTTTTTTCTCTTTATTTCTCCTTAAAAAGGGAACCAGATACATGTATATATAT
Organism: Gossypium stocksii; assembly: GCA_020496765.1. Classification (NCBI taxonomy): domain Eukaryota; kingdom Viridiplantae; phylum Streptophyta; class Magnoliopsida; order Malvales; family Malvaceae; genus Gossypium; species Gossypium stocksii. The sequence goes on along the minus strand of CM035628.1, from coordinate 41,764,589 downwards.
ACATTAAAATAAAAAAATAAAAAAACTTACTTTTTTTTAAATTTTCGGCCACCGTGCACGGTGGCCGCTGACGGCGACGGGTGGCAGGTATGGCGGTGGCCCATCAGTCAGGCGATCGGACTTAGACTAGGGGAAGAGAGAATTTGAGAGAGTTGTTTTAGTTTTTTTTTTTTTTTGAGAAAGGGGGTAAAAATGAAGGTCTTCAAAAAAATTGTGTTTTATAGAACAATCAAAGCGACGCCGTTTCAGTGTGTTAAGAAAGGCCCCAAAATGATGTCGTTTTGGGGCTGACCCGTGCAACCCGACCGAATTCGGCCTGGGATCCGCGTGTTTTTCAACAGAAAGGCTAATTGTGCTTTTAGCCCTTCCGCTTTTTTGATCACTTTCAATTGAATCCTTTTTGACTCACTACCTTTTAATTCGGCCCTATTATTTTGTTTCAATTACATTTTAGCCCGAATCTAAATGACACCGTTTTGGAAGACAGGGGTACTTTTTGTTTTGGTCCCCCTTGGTTGGACGCGCATCATAATTCGGTCCTTACCTTTATTTATTTCTGATTTTACCCCAAATGTTTCGCTTTGATTTTGATTGGGTCCTCCTCCGTTATTTTCCTATTTATTTTCAAATTGTTTTTTTCCTTTATTATTATTGTGATATTTACTATATTTAATATTATTATTATACTTATTATTTTGGTGTTATTATTTTCATTACTGTCATCATTATTGCTATTATTTTATTATTATTATTATTAGTTTACTATTATTATTAATGTAATAATATTATTGTTATTACTATTTTTTTATATTACTATTTACCATTATTACTGTTATTTTTTAACATATTATTGTTCATAAGATTTTTTTCATTGTTATTGTCATTCCTATTATTATTACTACATTTATTATTTTTATTATAATTATAATTATTATTATTGTTATTTTTTATTCATTACTACTGCTTTTATCATTGTCATATTATTATTACTATTTTCTATTTTATCCTTATTATTATCATTTTTTATTTTATATTTCTTTTATTTTATTTAGTATTTTTTTCATTTCTTTCTTTCAGCTTTTCTTTTTATCCTTTTTAGTATTAATGCTTATTTGTTTACTTATTGTTTTATTAACTCTTTTATTTATTTATTTATTTATTTATATTTGACTATTCTACTCTTAGCATCGTTATTTATATTTTCATACGTTTTATTTTTTATAATGCATATCAATATCGCGATTTATTTTCAAACTCATGCCACATTTTTTACCTAAATTCATATAATTTTTTTTAATAAAGGTAATATTCTATGGTCGAAAATTCGAGGGGTCGTGCCCTAACTTAATGGGTTTCAATTTTTCTCGTTTTACCTAACTAGTGGAATATCCTTTTAAAATCAAATACACGAGTTTTAAATAAAAGCTTATTATCGAGAATTCGAAATATTGCATCCTAACTCATTGGATGTAATGCTTTGTTGCCCCAAGGCAAGATTTTTTTTTAAAAAATAAGGCAATATTTGGTGTTTGGAAATTCGAGAAATCGTGCCCTAACGTGTTGGGTTTTGATTTATCGTTTGACCAAATAATCAAATATCCTTTTAAAAATGCATGAGTTTGAGAAATCATGTGACGATCTTGGTACCGAAGGTTTGGAATGTTGTATACTAACGTGCTGGACATGATATTTCATTGCTTAGGAATAATAGAATCTTAGCATCCAAGTCAAGTTATCCAAAAAAATTTTTTAAAGAGGGATTGTTTTTAAAATCTTTTCAAATTTTTGATATTAGGACATTAATTAATCAATTAGGTACCAATTTTTGGGCGTTACGAGGGTGCTAATCCTTCCTAACCAACTCCCGAACCCGTTGTCTTGAATTTCGTAGGCCAGAATCAATATTTTAAAACAAAATGTTTTATAAGGTGATCCGATCACACCTAAGCAAAAAGGATTGGTGTCGACTCCATTTTCATTTTTTTTAAAGTCAACCCTGTTTTTCAAAATAAAAAAATGGTTTCGACAATACTTGTGAATGTTCATTTAGTCAATTATCGAGTTGATGTTTTAAGTATGATTTAGGTGAGTTTGAATATGAATTATATTGGTTGTGATATTGGTTTTGGATTGATTGCGGTTTGAATTTGTAGGGTTGGTTAAGTTGTTATAAAGGGGTTATATTGTGTCCACATAGCCTGGCACACGGGCGTGTGAGCCCTATACTTAGGAAAAATTTTTCGAGCAATTGAATTGGTCCCGGTTCACTATAACACGTATTTTGGGCCTCGAGGGTCCATTAAAGGGACATTATGATTAATTTATAATATGTATACTGATTATTTGCATAATATTTGTAAATTGTATGAAATGTTTAGTAATGCTCCATAACCCTGTTCTGGAAACAGTTTAGGTTAGGGAGTGTTACACTTAACCCTTATACTTCACAAACATCAAAGAAGTCATAAGTGATGTCATCTCAAACTCATCATTTTTGGTAAAACGTTTCTCAATTTCATTAAGGAAACCCTTGACCTGAGTAATCTCTTCAGATTCTATGGCTCTAAAGGCTTTTGGAATGTTGTGTTCATGATCATTAGACTCATGTGGTTTGAAGGATCCCATCTTTCAAAATCCCTTTTAGCATCAGGGGTGCTTACTATAGTGAGAGGTGCATGTTGTTCTTCCCTTAGTGCAAAGTCTATATCCAAATAGCCAAGCATTATAAGTAAGTGTCTTTTCCATTCCTTAAAAATTAGTCCCATTAAGCATAGATATAGAATTTTTATTAGCAAATATTGTGGCAATAGAAGATGAATTAGCTGAATATAGAACAAAATAGATAAAAATAAGTTCACATCAATATTTATAAGTAAATAATAAATTCAAAATAGTGGTTAATCTCATCTCAAGATACCAAACACAACATTAATATCAAGTCTTTGGACAATAATATTAATAGTAGACGGTACTCATGTTGTAACAATCAAACATTGATAATAAATTATGTCAAACAATGAATCAATCTTTGAATTAATTTATTGCTCACATAAAGTACCTTATAATTGTCACATATTTATCACTACAGATGTCATTGAAATTCTGTCAAATATTAACTTACCTTTAGGTCAATTAATAAATGCATGAATTACAAAAACATATAATCATTTTGATATTTTAAATAAACTAATTTATGCAAAAAGGTCACTTTGATGACATTTTGTTTCAACTGATCTATTTAAAATATTAGACATCTTTAATTAAATCTCAAAGCTAAAAATTGAATTTATTTGTTTCAAAATATTTAAGATTTAAACCAAAATAATTTGAATAAAGGTAAACCTCATCTCAAGGTATGAGACACTCTATTAATATGTCATCTTTGGACAAAATATTAACTTGTAAGTGATATGTTGGTGTAGTAATCAGACACTCACATGCAAACCAAATAATTGTCGCATATTTATAACCAAATAATTGTTACATGTTTATTACCACAATTGTACATGTAATTTTGTTAAATGTTAACCTTCCTTTGGGCTGATCAATAGTAACGTAGCTTAAGTTACATTCACGTAACCTTTAATGTTTTAAAACAAAATAATTTCAATAACAGAGGTCCATTTGACAATTTATTATTTTAATTAAGTTATTTTAAAATATATTGTCGAAACCACTTTTAATTTGAAAAAAAATGGGGATCGACTTTAAAAATGAAAATGGAGTCGCCACCAATCTTTTTTCGAGGTGTGATTGGGTCACCTTGAGATTGATCACTTTAATATAACATTTTGATTTATTAAAACAATGATTTTGGTCTATGAAATTCGAGAAAACAGGTTCGGGAGTCAGTTCTGTACGAGGAAGGATTAACACCCTCGCAACACCCAAAATTGGTACCTAATTGATTAATTAATGTCCTAATGTCAAAATTTTGAAAAGATTTTAAAATACAATCCCTTTTAAAAATGTTTGAATGACTCGATTGGATATTAAGATTCTCTTGTTCCGATAGAATAAAACATCACATCCAGTACATTAGAATACGACATTTTAAACCCTTGAAACCAAGATCATCTCTTGATTTTTGAAACTCATGCATTGAAATTTTGGAAGGATATTTAGTTATTTGGTCAAATGAAAAATCGAAACCCAACACGTTAGGGCACGACTTCTCAAATTTCCAAACACAAAATATTACCTTATTTTTTAATTTAAAAACATGGATTTTGAAATATGAAGGCATATTTGACTACTTAGGTTTAACAAGAGAATCGGGACCCTGTAAGTTAGGGTATGATCTCTTGAATCCCCAAAGCGTGAAACATTGCCTTGTTTTGAGAAGATTTGAAATAAGAGCGACTATAAAACCGACTCGAAATGTGCTTATTCGGTTTGTTTGGGATAAAAATGAAATGACCAATATCGGCCAAAACGTTGGAATTTGAATCACGATGCGATAATATAAAACAAAAGCTTAGTATCGAGCATAGGATAGCAATATGTGAGTACAATATTATACAAATGAATGACATTGATATAAAAATACGAAAGGAACGAATTAGGGTACATATAATAGCAATAATCTCACAACATATGCTAATTGAATGCTAACATCAATAATCAAAGACTAAAGAATTTTTAAAAAAATATAAAGCAAATTAAAACAAATAAAATGTAACAAGCTTTTGAAATGATAATGACTAAAATTAAAATAAATAATATGAAAGAAAAGAAATTTGAAATAAAAACAAAATCAAAAGGATAATCCATAAATAAATAAATCATTAAAACAGAATTAAGGACTAAAATACAATGCACGCAAACAAATGGGGATTAAAAATGCAATTATCCCAAGCTCCTAAACTCGACGTTTAAACGCGGTCCAAAATGAAATGGAGCACAAATTTCAGGGTAAAATTAAAAACCAAAATAAATGAATTGGGGCCTAATCAAATGGAGGCACAAAAGAGAGGGACTAGAAGTTTCAAAAAAATTTACTTAAGCCTTTTTTTTTGAAAACATTATAACCTATTCTTTTAAAAAAAAATCAAGCCATCTCCCCTTTGCTAGGGTTTTGGCTTCTTCATGGTAGTTACAACCTTTTCATCGCCGTCGTACCACCACCATATCTGGTGGCTGACGCGCAAGAATGGGCATGATTCTGACAACAGAGGAGAACTCTGACGCCATGACCACGGAGGCCTGGTAAGCTTCTTCCCTTTCCTTCTTTTCTTTGTTTTCATATCAACAAAGATAAAAGAAAATAAAAAATGAAAGAACTAGATGAAATCATAAAAAGGGATAATCACCTTCCCAAAAAAATTTGTTCCGTTCTTGATTAATAAATTCATGTATTTTAAGAAAAAGAAAGACCCCCTATACAATTGTTTTCGGCTTCTATTTATAGCTGAAAGAAATAGAATAGAATAAAAAATAAAAATACAAAATTATTTTTTGCTTTGCTGTTGGTTGCTATTATTCTGTTATTATTGTATATTTGTTGTGTTGTTTGCTAATCTATTGCAGGTATAGCTGGAGGAGGAGGCACACATGCATGGAGGCTACGGCGGTTGAGGGTTAGGGATTAGGGTTCTTGCTAAAAATAAGTTTTGTGTTTCGATCACTCAAGCCTGAATTTTTTTAATTATTTTGGGCTTGCATTTGGGTTTAATTTTTGGGCTGTGTAATGGGTTTAGTTGGGCTAAGGGGTTAAGTAGAATTGGGCTTATTATTTGGGCCATTGTAATGGGACATTATGGACTTTAAAATTTTATTGTAATAGTTATTGGGCCCCAGGCAGATTGGGCCCACTACAGCTGCCCCTCTTTGCTAGTTGTCCTGTAACTAGAATGGAGCAAAGACTAGTAAGAAGGGTCAATCTTGTCCAGTCTCGCTGAATCTTGACTTCTCTGATGCTCATCTACTTCAAGTAGCTTCATTTTGATCCACTGCATCTTTAGGGGCATAAGAATTGTCACTTTGATCCACTACACTGCTCCACTGTAACTTCAGAGAGATAAGGTTTGTACATTTTTATCCTACTCCATTGTCACTTCAGGGGGATAAAGATGGAGGCTTCGAACTGCTCCAATGTAGTTTCAGGTAGAAGAGATTTGTAGCTTCGATTTACTCCATTACGACTTCAAGGAGATAAGAATTAGTAATTTCAACCTACTCCACTGCAACTTTAGGGAGATAAGGTTTGTGTATTTTTATCCTGCTCCACTACAACTTCAAGGAGATACAGATGATGGCTTTGAACCACTCCAATGTAGTTTTAGGGAGAAGATACTTGTAGTTTCGATCTACTCTGCTAGAACTTCAAGGAGATAAGAATTGGTAATTTTAACCTGCTCCACTACAACTTCAGGGAGATAAGGTTTGTGTATTTTTATCCTGCTCCACTGCAACTTCAGGGAGATAAGGATGATGGCTTTGAACCACTCCAATGTAGTTTCAGGGAGAAGAGACTTGTAGTTTCGATCTACTCTGCTGAAACTTCAAGGAGATAAGAATTGGTAATTTTAACCTGCTCCACTACAACTTCAGGGAGATAAGGATGATGGCTTTGAACTACTCCAATGTAGTTATAGGGAGAAGAGACTTATAGTTTCGATCTACTCCGCTAGAATTTCAAGGAGATAAGGTTGGTAATTTCAACCTGCTCTACTGTAACTTCAAGGAGATAAGGTTTGTGTATTTTTATCCTGCTCCACTGTAACTTCAGGGAGATAAGGATGGTGGCTTAAATCTACTCCCTTGCTACCTCGGTGATCTCGTGATGATGAAGTAATAAAAACTGATCAAACCTATAAACTAACTAATATCACGATAAAGGCAAGTGCACCTATTGAATAGTAGTATAGTTAGTAGCAAGACCAGAATATCAAATCCAAGGAACTAAAAGTACTAGTAGTGACTTCCTTCCTATTATCTAGCCTAAAGATAAAGAGGTGGTTTGTGTAAACTAATTAACTCTAAACTAACTAAGGATGCAACAAAGAGTAAATTGAGAAATTACTTTGGGAAATCTGATTGATAAGGACAATACCTAAGGAAGAATCCACCTAGACTTCACTTGTTATCTAACTCTGAACTAGACGATTTCTTCATTCGACTTGATCCGTAGAGATCCCTAAATTATGTTAATACCTCCGTCGAGGATAAGAACGACTAATCCTAGGTTGATTAATTGAAATCTCTTTCTAATTAAAACCCCTAGTCTTGTATTAACTCAATCTATGGATCCCCATATTAGATTTGACTCTAATCCGGTAGATTTTCATCGTCCTATGTCTAGGATTGCAATCAACTCCGCTTAATTGTGTTGGATCTACTCCTATACAGAGACTTTTGCTCCTCTGCATAAGCACATTCGACTTAAATTAATATCTCAGAAATATCAATTCAAGAATTAAAAACACAATTAAGAACAAATAATATATTTATCATATAGTTCAGATAACAATAACAAGATTCATCTAGGTTTCATCCCCCTTAGATATTTGGGGATTTAGTTCATGTTTATAAAAAGAAATATCTCAGAAAAAATAAAATAACAAAACATAAGAAAACCCAAAACTCCTGAAAGGATTGAAGGGAGATCCTCTGTCTTGATATGGCTCCTGTAATACCCCTAACCCGTGTCTGTCACCGAATGGGTTACAAGGCATTATCAAACAAAACTCATCATTTAATAATTATCATCATTTTAATATCACAGTTAAACACAAAGTTTATAACATTTCTATAATATACAATTATTAGACAATATTAAATCCTATCAAATGCAAAGCATTGATTAAAGTTAAGGATTTCTTACATACATGTCGAAACCATTTTTTGTGGGTTTTGGAAAAAATGGGGTCGACTTAAAAAATGAAAATGGGAGTTGCCACCAATCTTTTTAGGTGTGATTGGATCACCTTGCAAAACATTTTGGTCTACGAAAATTTGAGTAAATGGGTTCGGGAGTCGGTTACGTATGAGGAAGGATTAGCACCCTCGTAACGCCCAAAAATTGGTACCTAATTGATTATTTGATGTCTTTCATGTCAGAAATTTGAAGATTTTAAAATGTAATCCTCTTTTGAAAGAAAACTATTTGAATGCTGCGAACTTGAAAACTAAGACTTACTTATTTCAAACGAATCAAAACATCACATCCAGTAAGTTAGGACGCAATATTTCAAAATCTTCGAAGCTAAGCTTGCCTTTGGAAAATTTCTATCTTAAAACAACAAAACACCATATTCAGTAAGTTAGGACACAATGTTTTGAAATCTCAAGAATAGTTGTTTATATTTTAAAACTCAAAACATTTAGAAGGGTACTTGGATATTCGAATTTGACGAGAAAAATCGCAACCCAGTAAGTTAGGGCACTACTTTTCTCGAAAATCCTAAATGCCAAATATTGCCTTTAATTAAAAAAATAATTTTTGGATAAAAATAACAATTAAATGAAATATATTTTTTAAAACAATGATTTGAGTAAAATTAAAAAAAAAATTACTAAGAGTAATATTTAAAAAAATATTTTAAAAAAATAAAATAGTTTGATATGATACTAAAATTATTAAAAAATATAAAAAAATTAGGGAAACATGGATTAAATCAAAATAAAAAAGGTTGAAAAACGAAGATGAACAAAGAATAAAATAAGAACAAACCGCGGAAAATAAGAACGTAAGAGGGAGAGAAATTTGGGTGAAAGCTCTCAAGAATTTTTGTTGCTTCCCAAAACTCAAGTGTGTTTTTCAATGGGGGGGAGGCCTCTATTTATAGTTGAGCCTCCCCAAATCCAACGGTACAGATCAATTACATCAACGGCTAAGATTAAAGGGTATCTTCAAATTAAATCTCTAAGATATCAAAATCATATCTTTTAAGATTGCATACCATATCTTCTAAGATTGCATATCATATCTAAGATTTACATATCATTTCTAAGATTGCGTATCCTTGAAGACTATGTTTCCATATACGTCAAGTTTGTAGATGGACCTTCAATCTTTTCAAGTAATGGGCCATCCTGATCGGGCCAAATGATATATTCTAAACTGGGCTTGGAATTCATTCATTTATTTATTTTTTTATCATTTTGTGGTATGGACCCGGGCAAAAATGGGGTATTACATACATATATAAAATAAATAATGTGTATATATATATATATATATAAATCACTTGATCATTATGTAACTTCATTTGGCATCTAATCATTATCAATTATACCTTTCATATGGTCATTTGTAAAATTCATAAATATGCCAAATTTCAAACATCTAATATACATATGATTTAATAATCAAAGTACCATATACAAAGTCAATTTTTAACTTGTATGAACTCATCTAATTTAATCAAAAATAAATCAATGTCCATTTATTCATTTTATCAACCAAGGCCGAATTTAATTATACTTATTAAAGATCCATTAGCAACTTTCTCAATCATAAAACGTCCATAAAATCTCACATATAACTAAACCCATAAGCCAACCAAAATTCATATCTCATATCAAATATCTTCCAAGTACACAAATAAATTATTTATCTTCTAGAACCGATTATCAACTAATCAATATCAAATGCCCAAATTATACTATAGTCAACGGCATACATCTTTAATAATTTCATATCAACAATCCACTCTTATGCATGATATATCCATAATCTAACCATACCAACAAATCATGAATTCATTCGCATATACCAAGAATACTTAATTAACTCCATCACATATATATTTATATATTATAGCTATAACGCCCTAAATTGTGGGTCTTTCTTGGATTGTTGTTCATCGGGTAAAATGTTTGAACTCTGGTATTTGGGAGTGTAATGCATGTTTGGGAAGTGTTAATGGGCCTATGGAAGGCCCAGGTGATGGCCAAGACTCGGGTAAAATTTTGCATTTTTGACTTAGGAGATAGGGGGCCTAGGAAAGTAGGTGTTATAAGAAAATGTGTGGGAAATAAGACACAAGCTGGTCAGTGGTGGAGTGGCAATGTGACGCCACTTAGGAGCTATAAAAGTGGCGCCTAGATGAGTGGAGAGGCCAAGGTTCAAGTCCCAAAGTGAGCATGTGTGGCATTTTATTTTTGTGCAGGGAGCAGGTAAGAGTTTGAAGCAGAATAAAACTCTACTTGGAAGAGGTTTGAATCGGTCATAGGAGTAAATCTAGGAGCAAGTTATAGACTTTTGAATTTTGAATGGAAGTGGCCGGCCAAGGGACTCTTGGTGGTGTAATTTTAGTCATATGCTTAGGTGAACATTTTCGGCAATTAGGGTGCTAGATGTGCCGATTTTGTTAAGGTTCCTTTTGAAGTATCTTTTGCCGATTTCTCTAGGTTAGTAAGCTCCCTTCTTTTGTTGATTTTACATAGCATATTAGGTTTTCTTTTTATCACTTTGTCCCTCCTATCAAAATTAGTAGCCGAACTCTACTCCACCCTTGGTTGCCGAATCTTCATTTGACTAAAGCATCTCTTTTCGTTTTCTTTCCCATCTCATTTCTTTTTCTTCTCTTCTTCTCAGACCATAAACCAACTCCATACCATCATTTCCTAGTGTAGCCGAATCCATCTTCTCCTATCAACCCTATCTTTCCTTCTCATCTTACAACCATTGCTGACTTCTCTTGAGACCAAAAGCCAGTAAAATCGATTTCTCTTGCTTGACCGAAACTCTCATTCTGCTTGGCCGAATTCTCTCTAGTCTCAATTCTTTCTTTCTTTTTACTTAGATCGTGATTAAGAGGGCGTTTAGAGACACTTCTTGAACTGACTAGCATTTTGGTAAGTACTCAGAAATTTTGTTGGTTCATGTGTTTAAGATATGAGCTGAAACCCCATTGGGGGAGGCTAACGTTTTGGACTAAGGGTCGTGGCCTTATCTTTTGTTCTGTTTTTGCTAGTGTGGACAAAAGACGAGCAGCAAGGGAGTTTTGAAGGCTAATGCAGGTGGACAGCGGGATCTAGTCCATATTCGGCAAAAGGTAGGGACTTTAGGGACTTAGGCCATGTTGGCTGATTTTGGTAAGGGTTTATGGCTCTTTGGTTATCGAATTTTAGACTAAAAAGTTAGTGTCCAATTGTAGGCTCTTCTTACATGGATTTCGTCAACGCTTCGACAGTTAACAGGTGTGTACCATATCTCCACTATAGACTAGAACGACAAAGGCCGTAATGACTGAAAAGTGACTGAGAACTGACCGAAAGTGACCAAAAAATCGATATTGGGAGAATCTGTGAGTAACCGTTTACTCTGTTGTGGCTAAACTTAGAATTGATGGTGATAGTATTGCAAAGTGTGCAATTCCGAACGTTTTGGTAAGTTGGGCTTTGATGGGCCAAATATGGGCCCAATGGGCTTCCGAGCCCACGTCGGTAAAATTGTCATTAAGGGCATCCTGGCAGTATGTGAGAATTAACCGGTTAAAAATTAACAATCGGAGCGTTAAAATTGGGTTTAACGGGCTTAAGACGTTGATGGATTTAGTAAGGCCCAATTAGGGGTTTTGGGCTAAAAAGGGCAAAACTGGAAACCAAGATTAAATGGACTTCTGTAAGCATAAATGGGCTAATAATTACTTGGACATGCATAAAATCCTTAAAAATCTGAAAAAGGGACTAAAATACCTCTAAGTATGGAAAATTACCATTATACCCCTAAGTGCAAAAATGACCATTATACCCCTAGGGTTTATTCTGTATGAAATGTATGATAATATGCTTCTGTATGTTATATTTCATATATATGTATATCTGATGCATGAGATTCTGATTGTTATATGTCATAACAAGTATGCTTGTTGCATGGGGTTTAGGTTTATGATGGAGGAAGCGTTTTGGCAGCCTCGCTGCAATCTGGTGGCCTCACCACATATTATATCTGTTCTGGTGGCCTCGCCACAATATATCTATTCTGTTGGCTTCGCCACAATATCTGTATCTGGTGACCTCGTCATAATATCTGGTAGCCTCGCTGCAAATTTCTGTGGTGTGTAGCGGATGGGTGGGTTGAGTAGTCTCCCCACATGGTGTAAGGCTGGTACGGGGGTGTTATGGATGGATCTGGGTTGGGCTTTCTGTTGCATTTTATATATCTGTTCTGTCTGATTTCTGTGATGGGCCAAGGCCCAACTAAACCTGATTCTGAGGCCTTATCTGTTTGGGTCTATGGTTGAGATTATGTTACACACAGAGTTACCAAACTCACCCTTATTTTCATCTCTGCAGGTAACCCTCAACCATAGTGGGCTTGGAGCTGCGAGAGATTCGGAATGGCCACACCATCTTTCAAATCAGTTTTTAACTCAGTTACTTATTGTTAATAAGTCACTTTATTATTTGGGTTTTAAGTTGTAATAAGGCCGTTCTTTAAATTTCTTTATTGGTTTTCTTCTTTAAATGGTTTATTTTATATTTTGTTGAACTGCTAGTATAGGCTGTGCTGGTTTTCAAAATCTTAAGAACGTTTTTCGAACTCAACAAATTCAAAAAATGGATAACTTAAAGGCTTAACTAAATGTCTTTTCACAAACTTGCGGTTTTAACAAAAATATCTTCTAAGTCACAACCAGTAAAAGGTCATAAACTTAGTTGTAGGTTTATTTGACACATCAGATCTGGCCATAACGTCCAGGCCGAGTTTGGGGTGTTACAATAGCATTACTTAATTATGAAATCAACCACAATTTCGTTAAGTTTAAACATCATATTTAGCCATTTTTGCATGGCTTCCATAAGTACAACTCAAATCCAACTAATCAAAAATACTAGACTATACATGCCATAAATTCAAATTCAACATTCATTAATACCGAAATAGACGATAGTATGGTGAACTTCACAGACGATCCCTGAGCACGTAATGATCCCTAAAATCTATAAAATAAAAATAAGTAAACACACACCCAAAGTAAGCTATCTTAGTTTAGTAAGTTGTAAGCAATTTAAACAATTTAAAAGACATTGATAGTCCAATTAAATAACCGAGTCCTGCTTCTATAATCACATATTCATCCAAACTTATCAGTCCATATATCTATCAATCATTCACATATAATTTCCAACATTTTTGAATATACATATACTCTTTCATATAACTACTCATCACTTCCAATCTTACATTTTCATAATTAGCCGAATGTTCATATGCAATTAAAATAAATAATCAAACATTATAACATGCATATAATCTATCAATTCATTTATTTTAACTCCTTCATCTTTCATTTTACTATTCTTTCATACATTTCACATTTGCTACAACCAACCCCGTAATTCCAAATTCAATAATATCAACCACATAGGTTCGATATGTACCTGCATATTATGAATTTAAATATTACACTTTCTACTTTTGCATTTGATAAATAACTCGTTCGACCACTTTTGATCACTTTTTGTATTCGCACACTTAGTGCTATTATTTAACTCGAAATGCAATGAGATCGCACACTTAGTGCTCGATAGTTTTACTTCGCACACTTAGTGCTCGATAATTTTACTTCGCACACTTAATGCTTGATAATTTTACTTTTCACACTTAGTGCTCGATAATTCAGATATATATCCATTCATGCCTATTCAAAACATTCACTTTCAGCATAATTAACATTTTGCATTTTCCAAATCAGCATGTATATATATATATATATATTGCATTTATATAAGTCAACAACAATTATTTGCTTAGTAACTTACCTCGAATATCAACAAACTATATTCTTTTACTATTCGACTGTTTTCGCCTTTCCCCGATCCAAACCCGATCCTCTTTGTTCTTGATCTATTAAAAATTCAAATTGAACTCATTCAAAGAAAATTTTATTAAATTAACTCCCAAACTCATAATTAAGTAGATTACCAATTTGCCCTTCACATTGTACATCTTTGCATTTTAATCCAATATAACTAACACATAAAACATCCAAAATCTCAACCTAACTTACCTAGGCTGAATATTCCCTAAGTTTAAATAAGTCTTTCCATTTAATTTATTTAATTCCATGAAAATTTCTAATACAAAACTTATTACTCTAGCACAACTCTTCTATTTTCCAACATCAAATACAAATTTCCCAACTTTTATTCATGGCCGAATACAACATCTTATCCAATTTCAAAAAATTGAATGATGGGCAAGATAAACAACTTAACAACAAGTTCAAATATGAAAATTTTACTCAAAACTAAACTCAAACATACCTTTAATTGAGCTTGAGCTATGCCGAAATGCCCAACCCTTTTCTTTTCTTTTGTTCTTTTTATTTTGGCCAAGAACATGCACCCAATGTATGTTTTATTAACTTATTTATTTTATTAGTCACACTTAGAATTATTAGTTTACTAAAATAACCTTATAATATATATATATAACAAACATGAAATAAGCCATTGCCGTCCATCTAATTTATGAATGGCATAATTGCTATTTTAAACCCCAACATTAAAAAGACATGGCAATTTAACATTTTCAAGATAGCATGCTTAATAATGACTTGATGCAATTTAATCCTTTTTAATACTTAAGCACTCAAACCTCAACAAAAATTTTCACACAACTAATTCAAACATTCAGAACACAAAAAATAATATTTAAATATTTTTCTATCTCAGATTTGTGGTCCCGAAACCACCGTTTTGATTAGGGCCAAAATTGGGCTATTACAGCTCCTGGGCTTCTGAGATGGATCAATCGGCTTTCCTTCTAGTAATTCCCTACCTTTAGCTCTCCGTTTTGGCAGGAAAAGAATGTCTCCTAGCGAGAAGACTTCCTCCTTTGTGGTGGCCTCCTAGGGTCTTTATATAGAGTTTAGAATGTCTTTCTTAGCCCCTAAGTAGCCTTTTCCGAGTGAAATTGAACTTCATCACGACAGGGACACGCTCATGTGCCACGCCCATGTAAGTCAATGTGGAGGCCGTGCTTGAGCCTGTTAATGTGGCAAGGCATGTGACACGCCCGTGTGACGAACTTTCAGGCCGTGTTGATTATTGATTTGGGCCTAATTTGCCCGTTTTTGGCCTGTTCCTTGCTCTTTTCTCTTCCTTATGCTCATCTAAGTATAAAACATGAAATTAAAGTATTAGGAACATCAAATTCCACAAATTCAATGATAATTCATCCACAAATGTGCTAAATGTAGGATAGAAATATGTATAATTTAAAGTTTATCAAATACCCCCACACTTAAGCCTTTGCTTATCCTCAAGCAAAATATCAACTCACAATTAAAAATCATTCCTTTCAACTTGTAATCCTTATCAATAATGTTTCAAACTAATCCACAAATAAGCATACAATGAAAATTAAACCACAAGAAAATTAAAGTATCAAGCAATCTAATTTGAGAATTTTATCATAAAAATATAGGTTTTCTCCCCTCTCCTAAATAGTTAACCTTTTAATTCAAAATCAACAAGAGTTGACATCTTCACTAAAGATTCACTCTATCCACTCGAAGTGTTTAGGGTTCAGAAATTAAGCACTCATTAGTCAACATGAAAAGTTATTACCATAAGCTTACATGAAAATCACATCTTCACCACTATATATTGATATGATAAATAGATCAAAAGGTCTTTCAATGGTTGTAATGGGGCTTTGGTTAAGGGTGTTGTCACAAGCTAAAAAAGAATGTTAGAATCGAGATTGAATTGAAAAATCATCTAACTAGAAAAATCTCTATCATTGAAACATATCCCTAGAACTAAGCTCTTCGTTCGAATAACATTGTTTTAGATTCGGGAGCTTATAACAGAAATATGCAAAAATGTTGAATTACAACTGAAATATGAAATACAACTGAATTAACTGTATATACATTTATTATTATTATTATTTTAAATTAACAAGTCAAATTAGTTTACAAATTTTAATTGGCTGAAAAGGAAAAAACATAGCTAAGTAACTTATTCAATTCAAATCTCAATAAAAATAGGGATCAAAATAATTGAAGGAATTTCAACAAAAATGGGTATTAGGTTAGTATTAGGGGTAAGCCAATGAATGGTTTTGTTAGGCTCAATGGGGCTCACTAGGGGTTAATTATGAAGGTAGGCTTTTATGGAGATAGTGGGTTAAAACCTAGGTGCCTTTATCATTTCGGTATATCAAATCAATGATGTGGTCTTGACATGTATAAACGAAGCAAGTTCTAGAATAACAAATCAGTATTGACTCACTCAAAGCAACAATAAAAGTGAGCATGAAAGAATGTATGCTCAAAAGGCTCAAAAATCTCACCAGAATTATGGCTTTTGATGTCAATCCTGCGAATTTCAAATTTTAAGATAATACTTAAAATTAGGGAAAAACAACCTAGAAAATTTTAAGATTCTAAAAAATTTCAACTTATCAAGCTTGATTCTCTAATGTCTTAAAGTTTGAATAATCAAAGCATAAGTACCTATGTCTTAATTCTCAACATATCAATAAAAATCATAAATCAATCAGAATTTATTCTATTTGTGAAAGCTAAGCTCCATGGATTTGAGAATAAGGCGAGGGAATTGAGAATAATACAAAAAGTGAAAGTGAGTTCCCCCCCACACTTAAGATGTACATTGTCCTCAATGTACAAATATAACATTAGTAGCAATAGAAGCACAAGATCGTAAGATAGGGAGAGAAGTGAAACTCCCTGAATTTTGGATGAATTCCTTGAGTTGAAGGTGTGGAAACTTGTAGGAGAGATATGGTGGAGGCTATGTAGTGTCGATCCACAATCTTTTTGCCAATAAAGTATGACGATCAGTGTCTTGGTGGCTAGAGTTATGGTCGAGTAGGTCATGGCAGTTGTGGCAGGGTTTGCCATTAGAGATGGATTTGAGCTGTAAAGCTCCTTTGAAACTGCGATAGCATTAAAAGGACTTTAGGGATTTTAGCTCAATATAATATTCTCTTTAATGAAAAGCCGATGAAAATAAGATTGAAACCTAAAAATAAAATGTTCAAATAAAAGTTAGATTGTTAGAACATAAAGATCGAAATAAAGATAAAGATAAAATTAAAGATCCTAAAAAGAAAAATAAAAATAAAAGAGAAGGTAAAAATAAAGATCAAGAAAGAAAATAAAAACAAAGATAAGAGGACTAGAAAGTTCTAATCCTCAGATGGTTCACGAGGTGGGGGTGGTGACGAGATGTGAAGATGCTGACATATCTGCAGTAGAGTAGTGTCAATGTGATCAAAACGTTGAAAGCACTGCTGCTCGAATTGTGTAAGGTGCTCGTATATGTCAGCATAAGAAGCTACTGCATGAACTGGACAACGAGTAGATGGTGGCTCAGTTGGTGCCTCCTCTTGTGGTAGGACATCATCAGGAATGTCTGCTGGGTCCTCTTGCTCGGCACCCTGGAATAGGCGGTATTGTGGAGGATTAGTCTCGTGTCGACGCTGAATCATCCTCATGTGAAGCATGCTCTAGATGTCCTGTGGGGACATTTGGCCAACAAGAGTATAAGAGGATGTTTAGGTCGCTGTGTTGAAAAGGCCAAAGTAGAGGGCCAGGCGGGTCATATAAGGGCCCATCGATATCACACCCCTCCGGTGCCGCTCCGTCTTGTGCAAGATGGCATGGGCGATGAAGTAGGCGAGGTCGAGCACGTGCCCATGCGACATGCTCCATAAGAAGTAGACGTCGTGAGTGTTGATGACGACAGTACTCTCGCGTCTGCCCGTCAATGTATGTGCGAGTATGGCATGAAGGTACCTCAGTAAGGGGGCGAGAGTTGTTGTCTTAGAGCAACTGGGGTCGTATGTGGCCAAAACAGGTACTAGGGCCTGCCAACACTTGGCTAGAGAGAAATGGATGTGGCGGTGGAGCTCAGAAAGGTCCTCCTCCTCTAAAAACTGCTCGGTGTATAGGCCCAGTGCTGTGCCAAACTCTGGTACACTGTGCTGTCGAACAAGGCCTCCGAGACAGAATTGGATTATCCCTGGATTATCGTGTTGAGTCATAACCGTCTAGAGATGGAATGTGGAGCAGAATTCTAGGGTGAGCTCGAGGTAAGTAGGCTCAACAATCTGGAAGAATTGGTCTTACGGGTCTATCGTCAATAAGGCTTGTACCGCGTCTGCTAGTTGAACTTGCTCTAATACGGCCCAGTCGATACATCTCCCCACTCCAAGGGGTCACGCCCTTAAAATTTTAAATAGTTCCTCTTAGGAACTTTACAAAACTTAGAGGAAAGGATATCGGATTTCGGTTGTGGCTATAGAAGAGGAACCACCGGGCCTCTTTCACTTTTTGAAAGCGGGTACGGTAGCTTTCTTTCCTCGTGATAATGACATTTTACTTGAAATAAAATAGAAAAAGAAATAAATATATTATGGATACTCATAAAGTACCAAACGACAAATTAAGCTTAATCAAGAATTACTAAGTGCTTCATGCAAAGGGTAATTTCACTAACCTAGATACCATATTCGATTCATCGTAAGCAAAAATAATGAAGACAATGATTGCTCTAGTGGGTTTTTATAATCAATGTATGCCTAAAGCCAATTGCATGAGATAGTTAAAGGTGGTAGCAATGGAATGATTCAAAGTGGCATTATTCTAAATCAATAGATCATGGAAATTGCATGAATATCAAATAAACATTTAGAATAAAGAAAACATGAATGAATGAATGAAATCATAAAAAAATAGAAACTAAATAAAATAGATAAAATAAGAGTTAATAACAAAGAAAAGAAAGAAAAGGGAACCGAATAGGCAATTGTAGGGGTAGAGCACAGGCGTGGTGGTGTTTTGCACGGGCGTGGTGGTGTGGTCTTGGTCAGCGACAGCGCTTTGAAGGGCTGGTATGGGTTGTGGGTGAGGGGGTTTAGGGTTTGAGTGAAGAAGAAGATGAATAGTAGGGGTTTTATATAGGAATTGGGGTACAGAGCGTGGCACACGCTGGTGTGAGTCATTTTTAACCCGTGTGGTTCGAATTTCAAGGGTTTTGGCGTGCTTGAGTTGTGACACACGCCCGTGTTCATTGGGCATGATGGGGCACACGGTCGTGTCACACGACCGTGTCCTTCGATGTTCACTTCTCCCATGTCTGTGTAGTGGGTCACACCCCGTGTCTGAATTGGCAGGTTTGACCACGGTCTTGGGACACGGGAATGTCACACACCCGTGTCGATTTGTCAGGTTTGGCCACGACCACCTCGCACGGTCGTGGCAAATTGCCATAGCCCGTGTTGTGAAAATTTTTGACTCATGTATGCACGGCCGTATTGCACGACCTTGGCTTTGCCCATGGTGTCCACATGGCCTTAGGCACGCCTGTGGGTATGGCCATGTGGTTTGAAAATCTTGCATTCAGGGGGGTAGTTGATGAATTAGAGAGCTTAAAAATAAGAACTTTACTATATTAGTGCTCGGGTTGCCTCCCGAGAAGTGCTTGTTTAGAGTCTAAGCTCGACTTTTCTCAAGCTTGTTCAATCACGGTGGTTTGAAGAGTTGGAACTCTTCTATCCTGCTTTCAATTTTATTATCAACATAAGGTTTGAGTCGAGTATGATTTACCTTAAAGGTGCCAAGTGTCTTGTGTATTATCTCGACTGTACCATAGGGGAAAATGTTCATTATCGTGAAGGAAGGGGTATCACCTATCTGATCTTTTGAATTTGAAATTCAAGGATCTTCCTCTTCTAAATATACTTTATTCCCTACCTTAATTTGATTCGTTTTTACCTTAGGGTCATCATTGTGATGCTCTGTTTCGGTGTGGCATATTTTGGGTTTCTTTTAGCAGTAGTTTAGCCACTCATCTAGTTCCTCAATCTGGAGCATTCGTTTTTCATGTATGTTTCCCTTTGATGGACTCGTCTGTGGTGTGGTCGCCCTTCTGTGGAGTGTATCCTGCAAAGAAGGTTGGACGATGAAATCATTCTTATTACAAGGACTCGTAACAATATTTTTATCATCACCAATCTTATTCGAGTTTCGGGCTTGTAAAGTAACTTTGTCATCACCTACACGAAGTGTAAGCTCACCTGTGGCTACATCAATTCTGGTTCTAGCAGTTGCTAAAAATGGTCGCCCTAAAATTAAGGGTACATTGCTATTCTCACCAATGTTTAGAACAACAAAGTCAACTGGGAATATACATTTATCAATTCTGATAAGCACATCTTCAATTATACCCCTAGGAAATCTAATGGTTTTACCAGCCAATTGAATGCTCATCTTGGTTTGTTTAGACTTCCCTAGACCTAGTTGTTTAAACAATTTATAAGGCATTATGTTAATACTGGCTCCTAAATCAGCTAGAGCATTTTTAACATCTAAGCTACCAAGTAGATAAGGAATTGTAAAACTCCCTGGATCTTTTAGTTTGTTGGGTAGTTTATTTTGTAAAGTAGTTAAGCAAACTGCATTCAATTCTACATGAGATGTCTCATCTAGCTTTCATTTGTTCGTCAATAGCTCTCTTAAAAACTTAACGGCATTTGGCATCTACGAAAGAGCTTCAATAAACGGTAAGTTAATATGTAATTTCTTTAAAAGTTTAAGGAATTTACTGAATTTTTCATCTGTGCGATCTTTCCTTAATGCGTTAGGATATGAGATACGAGGCTTATATTCTTTGACAACTGGTTCTTTGGGGCTTACCTCATCCTTACCTTTACTTACCACAGTTTCCTTACATGGCTCTGGGCTGGTCTTGGCTAAACCATCCTCATCAATCGTATCTACAGCATTGAGTTGCTCCTTAGGGTTAGTCTCGGTGTTGCTTGGTAACCCACCTTGTGGTCTTTCAAAAATTAACTTAGCAAGCTGGCCTATTTGAGTTTCGAGTCCTTGGATGGATGCTTGCTGGTTCTTAAGTGTTGTCTCGGTGTTCTGAAAATGGGTTTCTAACACGATGATAAATTTTGTGAGCATCTCCTCAAGGTTTGGTTTTTTCTCTTGTTGGAACTGTGGTTGTTGAAATCTCGGAAGAGGTGGTTGCCTTTGATTTCCTTGTCTTCCCCATGACAAATTTGGGTGGTTCCTCCAACCCTGTCCATAGGTGGAGTAATCGGGATTGTACATGTTTCCTTGGACTGAGTTGCATTGCATCACTGGGTGTACTTGTGTAGAACCAATAAAGTTATCAATTTTTTTATTAAGAAGTTCTACCTGATTAGAAAGCATGATGACTGCATTAATATTAAAAACTCCGGCAGCTTTCTGTGGCTTTGTTCTAATGACTTGCCACTGATAGTTATTCAGTGACATCTCTACTATAAACTCGTAAGTTACTTCTGGTGTTTTGTTGTTGATTGTTCCACCGACGATTGCATCGATCATTTGTCTCATCGAAGGGTTCAAACCGTTGTGAAAGGTTTGAACTTGTAACCACAGAGGTAACCCATGGTGAGGGCACCTTCTTAGTAAGTCCTTGTATCTCTCCCAAGCATCATAAAGTGTTTCTAAATCCATCTGCACAAAAAAAGAGATATCATTCCTTAATTTTGCCATTTTAGTTGGTGGAATATATTTAAGCAAAACTTTTTGTTCCCATGTAGTGATAAACCCTCGTGGTAAAGAATTTAACCACTGTTTAGTTTTATTTCTCAAAGAGAATGGGAATAACCAAAGATGAATGGCATCGTCAGAAACACCATTTATTTTAAATGTATCGCAGAATTCCAAGAAATTGGCTAAATGAGTGTTAAGATCTTCATCCTGCAAACCATCAAATTGAACAAACTGTTGTATCATTTGAATAGTGTTAGGTTTCAGTTCAAAATTATTTGCAACAATAGTAGGCCTAACTATTCTAGATTCAGTACCAGCCAAATTAGGTTTAGCATAGTCATACATAGTGCGCGGAACAGGATTTTGCTCAATGGGATTTACGGCTACTATAGGGGGTAGCTGATTATCTTGATTCACCTCCATCTCGTCAGTGGATTCGTATTCTTCTTCTTGTTCTTGTTCTGGGTACCGTAAGCGTCTTCTTATTTCTCTGCGATTTCTGTGAACTATGGCTTCTAAATCTTCGCCAAACAATAATGGTCCTCCTAGGTTTCTTCTAGTCATAAACTAGAGATACCTGGTAAGGAAAGATAAAAAGAAAATTTTTAGTAAATAAAAACCTAAAATAAAATAAAATAAAATAAATATAAATTGCAATAAAAGTAAAAAATGGCTAAAGTAATAGGAATCGAGTGTTCCTAATATTTTAGTTCCCCGGCAACGGCGCCAAAAACTTGATCTCGTGATGATGAAGTAATAAAAACTGATCAAACCTATAAACTAACTAATATCATGATAAAGGCAAGTGCAACTATCGAATAGTAGTATAGTTAGTGGCAAGACCGAAATATCAAATCCAAGGAACTAAAAGTACTAGTAGTGACTTCCTTCCTATTATATAGCCTAAAGATAAAGAGGTGGTTTGTGTAAACTAATTAACTCTAAACTAACTAAGGATGCAACAAAGAGTAAATTGGGAAATTACTTTGGGAAAACTGATTGATAAGGACAATACCTAAGGAAGAATTCACCTAGACTTCACTTGTTATCTAACTCTGAACTAGACAATTTCTTCATTTGACTTGATCTGTAGAGATCCCTAAATTATGTTAATACCTCCGTCGAGGATAAGAACAACTAATCCTAGGTTGATTAATTGAAATCTCTTTCTAATTAAAACCTCTAGTCTTGCATTAACTCGATCTGTAGATCCCCATATTAGATTTGACTCTAATCCGGTAGATTTTCGTCGTCCTATGTCTAGAATTACGATCAACTCTGCTTAATTATGTTGGATCTACTCCTATACAGGGACTTTTGCTCCTCTGCATAAGCACATTCAACTTAAATTAATATCCCAAAAATATCAATTCAAGAATTAAAAACACAATTAAGAACAAATCAAATATTTATCATATAGTTCAGATAAAAATAACAAGATTCATCTAGGTTTCATCCCCCTTAGATATTTGGGGATTTAGTTCATGTTTATAAAAAGAAACATCTCAAAAGAAATAAAATAACAAAACATAAGAAAACCCAAAACTCCTGAAAGGATTGAAGGGAGATCCTTTGTCTGAATATGACTCCTAGCTTTTGAGATGGATCAATCGGCTTTCATTCGAGTAATTCCCTACCTTTAGCTCTCCGTCTTGGTGGGAAAAGAATGTCTCCTAGTGGGAAGACTTCCTCCTTTGTGGTAGCCTCCTAGGGTCTTTATATAGAGTTTAGAATGTCTTTCTTAGCCCCTGAGTAGCCTTTTTCGAGTGAAATTGAACTTCATCACGACAGGGACACGCGCGTGTACCATGCCCGTGTAAGTCAATGTGGAGGCTGTGCTCGAGCCTATTAATGTTGCACGACCATATGGCACGCTCGTGTGATGAACTTCCAGGCCATGTTGATTATTGATTTGGGCCTAATTTGCCCTTTTTGGCCCGTTCCTTGCTCTTTTCTCTTCCTTATGCTCAACTAAGTATAAAACATGAAATTAAAGGATTAGGAGCATCAAATTCCACAAATTCAATGATAATTCATCCATAAATGTGCTAAATGTGGGATAGAAATATGTCTAATTTAAAGTTTATCACTCGAGAAGATAAGATTCACCGTCCTTGATCTACTCCACTTGCTACTTCAGGGAGATAAGATCTTCAGTCTGCTCCCTTGCTACGTTAGGGAGATAAGACTGGTGGCTTAAATTTGCTCCCTTGCTACCTCGGGAAGATAAGATTCACTATCTTTGATCTACTCCACTTACTACTTCATGGAGATAAGATTTGTGGATTCACCGATATTGCTACACCTTTTTTTGGGGGACATGTCATGTAGAATCGGTTTCGTAAGCCTATGCTTATGCCTAGTGATTAGGATGCTATGATCAAAATGAGTCAAATGCTCCTAACTATACATGTTATGAATGATATATGAATGTAGAAATGTCATGAGAATGATCCCTTTGTAATGCTTAGGGGGTTATCACTCGTTGTTCATCAGGGCTTTATCACTGATGTATTATGCTGCCATCTAGTTCAATTTTCGATAGAAAACCCAAAGAAACCATCACAGTTTGTCAATTGGTTTGCCCCACTATAACCTCAGGGTCCATTACACTGTACCTCTGGGTTATAAATTTGTACCATCTTCAAATGATCCCACTGCAACTCAGGGGTATAGGATCTGAATCTTTTTCCATCCATTCCCACTACAATTCAAGGGTATAGGATTTGTATCTTCTTCCATCAATTTGGTCTGTTACTCTATTCCTTGGGTGTCATGACCAGTTGTGTATACCTGATATTTGCATGAATGCAGAATATCCTTTTTTCTTTTCTTGAGAATGATTCCCTTTTACACTTGGGTTGACATTGCTCGTTTTTTGTTGAGATTGTATCACCGACGCAATATTTTATCTTTTTGTTCAATCACTATTTTTTATAAGAAATTCGAAGAGATAGTCTCAATTTAGACTCTTCTTTCTCAAATATTTCCAACCCTTAGGCTTGGTGAGTTCTAAACAATAGTCCTGTTTCAGGTTCTTGTACTATTTAGAAGCTTCTAAAGTAATATGCAAAACTTTTTTTGTGAAAGTATTATTAGTCCATTAATCGTTATTTCAATGCAAAATGCTTGAAAAAGATCATAACAATGGACAAGAAGGAAATTAATTAGGAGCATAGCTCGAAACAATTAAATTAATCAAAGATAGCCAAGGCAATAAAAGGAAATTGATTGGGGGCATATCTTAAAAAGAATAAAGTAATCAAAGATAGCAAATTCAAAATGGGTAAGAAGAAAACAAAGTGCCCCAGATATCGTCACCTGGGCTTCTCTGTACAAACTTCTTGAGGACCATTTTGAGCTAAATATGTGTTTAAGGGATCTGAAGTACTTTGTTGATGCCCCAAGACATAGCATACTTCCTCGTTGTTAATTCAAGCATATCAAGACTACCGTATGCCCCACTTTTGATCATAATTTGAGCCGCCCTTTTCAGGTTTTCAACTCAAAACCCCTTTGGTCTCAACGTGCCCTTTGCGGGTTTTCACCTTGGCCTATCCTTTTTTTATATATATATATATATATTTTATTTTTTTGATTTTTTGATTTTTTTAATTTTTTTAATTTTTATTGATTTTTTTGTTATTTTTTAAGGTCTCAAGGCACCCTTTGCAAGTTTTCACCTTGGCCTCTCCTCTTTTGACTGAATCTGAATTCACTAGATTGGGCATGTCCTTGCCATCCGTCTCAGTCAATATCAATGCTCCTCTAGAAAAAGCCTTCTTTACTACATAAGGTCTTTCCCAGTTTGGCATCCACTTTCCTCTGAAGTCCTTTTTTATAGGAAGGATCTTCTTCAATATCAAGTCCCTCTCGTGGAATTCTCTAGGATGAATCTCTTTATCGTAAGCCTGCATCATCTGACCGTGATAGACAGCTTTTAACCTTTTTCTTTAAATTCGACTGATCATATCGAGATTGAATCCATTCTACCTCATCCAACTTCAGTTCTGACAAGACTCGGAGAAAAGGAATCTCGATTTCAATGGGCGAAACTGCTTCCCCTCCATAAACCAATGAGAATTATGTTGTCCAGGTGAAGGTCCTAGTTGACGTTCGATTAACATAGAGGGTAAATGGTAACTTCTTTATGCCAATCTTTACAAGTCTCGGTTATCTTCCACGAGCCTTTTTTGTTTTTTTGTTTTTCTCTTTCTCTTTTTTACTTTTGTTTTTTCTTTCTGGCTGCCTTTGCTGCACTGTGATATGGTGTCTGATCTTTGAACACACTGTAAACTTTTGACATTGTGTAGTTGTGTTAGACATGATCCTTTTTGGCATTCTTTGTCAGCACCTGATGTTTTTGTTTTTGGGGGAATTTGATCACTATTGACTTTGTAACATTGGCATATGAAGCTACTTTCACCCTTTTGGTGAAGTAATCGATGACCACAAAGATGAATTGATGTCAACTTGAAGCTTCTGATGAGCTCAGCCCCATAACATCCATGCCCCACATATAAAAAATCTGTAAATAAATGGAGGAGGCACATAAGTCTTGTCTTTCTCAATTTGGCATTTACGGCATAATTGATGCAATCCGCTTTCATGGTGGACCAATAGTACCCGAACCTTATGGTTAGCCTAGTTATCGTAAAACCATTATCATGTGTCCTCTTGACACCCTTATGGATCTCTTTTAGCCTTAACAGCATCCTTAGGTCTTAGTAGCCTAGGAATATCTTGATACGATCCTGTGAAAACATCTTTGAATTCTTGGAATAACTTAATGACATCTCGCTGGCTCCAATTTTTGCCTCTTTCTCTTCTCCTAAGCTCTCAATGTCTGCTGACCTTTTGTAAAGTAGGATCCATTTTCATCTTGTTCTACCATCCTTAACAAATCAAGAGATAGGTTACAATTTCTCTCATCTTCAAAATCCTGAGATCCCCCTAGACACATATCACACTCAAAAGGAGATTTTGGGTCAGTAACAGTGTCGCTCATGTCGTTGATATCTAGGGACCTGTTATAGGTACAAAGGCAAATTCCCAAAGAATAAATGAATCTGAGAATGATTATTTGTATGGTATGATCACGAATGAAGAATAAAAGAATATTTGAAAGAAAATCCAAAGAATAAAAGAATCTATAAATGGAAAGAATAAAAGAATATTTGCTTAAAAAGATGCATTTTATTGAAACAAAGATTTTGGACACAAGCCTATTTCACAAAAGGATTCTTATTGCCTCTAAGCTTAAAGCAACAAGCATTTTTTGAATATTACTCTAGATTAGCTCTAAAAGATACAAGGATCTCTTACACAGTCCCATTGTTCAAAACACTCCCAAACATGTAAGGGTAGGCACTTGGAAACTTTTATTCCACGGTTCCCTCTTTGGATAAGTTATTAATGTTCAGATTCCCCGTTATTCCTTTTGGGCTTTTGAATTCTTTAGGGAATCACAAATCTCTTGCTTCCTCCTTCAATTATCGTATTTACTGCCTCGTCAGAGCAATTAAGTTCTGGTGAATCGTCAAACTTCACAATTCCCATTTTAATGAACCTTTTAACCAACTTTTTAAATGTGGTGCAATTTTTAATTGAATGCCCTGTTATTCCCACATGGTACTCGTGTTGGGCATTTGCATCATACTATTTTAGGAACAAAGGTTGCACTGGTTCTGTGTAAAATGGAGACGCCACATGCACATCAAAAAGATTCTGATACAACTCCTTATATGCTATTGGGATAGATGTGAACTGGAGCCTTTCTGTATCTGGCCTTGAGTTGGATTCTTGCCTTGAAGAGTCTTGATAGCTAGTGGTTATGGCCCTCAACTGGCCTACAGTGATCGATTTGGAATACATGCCCAGGTTGTTCACTTTATTTTCCCTATTTCTCGGCGTTGATCTTTTGGCGCTTTCCCCCGCGTCTATTTTCCCACTCTTTACTGCATTTTCAATCATCTTGCCGAACATTACTATATCTGAAAAGTGCATGGTAGCACTTCCCAACATATGGTTAATGAATGGGGCTTTCAGAGTATTGATGAAAAGCGCCATCCTTTCTTTTTCCAAAAGAGGTGGCTGGGCCTACGTCACCACCTCTCTCCATCTTTGGGCATATTACCTGAAGCTTTCACTTTGCTTCTTTTCCATATTCTGCAGTGTAATTCTGTCGGGTGTCATGTCTGTTACATGGCTATATTGCCTCATAAAAGCTTGTGCTAAGTCTTTCCATGAATTGATTTTAGCACGGCTCAACTGGTTGTACCATTTAGCTGCTGACCCGATCAGACTGTCTTGGAAGCAGTGGATTAATAGATGGTCATTATTAACATATTCTGTCATCCTTCGACAATGTGAGCTTCAGGACAACGAGTCCCATTGAACTTTTCAAACTTTGGAGTCTTGAATTTTGACAGGTGTACTAGATCGGGAACCAAACTCAGATCCTTGCCGTCAATCTCACAATGGTAGTTAGCATTCTCCATTGCCTTAAGTTTTTCCTCCAACCACCTATATCGATCTTTGAGTTGTTTTGGCAATTCCACCTTTGCTTTTTCTATTTCTGCCATCTCGTCTAAATCAGGAACTATAGGAGTGGTTGGATTGGCCCCCGGATTGGAACTTGAGCCTATCGGGTAGTCCATAGGTGCCAAGGTACCAACATGATACTATTGGGGTCTGATAGTGATGGGTACCCCTTGTAGATGCATCGGAGCATTTTTTGGGGTGAAACCCGGAGGGTAAAAAGGATCTTTATTGTCATCTCCAGCATTGACCATAGGGCTTTTCCCTTTTTCTAACCCCCCAGTCAGTAATTGGGTTAATTGGTTCATCATTCTCTTTTGGGACTCTATTATCTAGTCCCTCATATCTTGCTGAATTCTAGCCAGTTGTTCCTGCATTTGCGCTTACAACTGATCTTGCATTTCTCTTTGAAGTTGTTCGAGTCTTTCCAATCTTTAGACCATATCTTTTGTCTTAGCGCGAGTATCGTAACAATGCTTAGTTGGTAGGCTTTTATCGGTTCCCAAGTTAACTAAATAATTTTAGCTAATTAGGGTCCTTTTTGTGAAAATCTAATTGCATACGATGAAATGCAATGCAAATGCATGAAATGAATGCAAGAAGAAAGAGAGGCGTTGGTTTTGAATTCAATTCCATTAGAACAACTTTTCCAGAAAACAAATTTCTCTACATAAAACAGATTACATATACGGCCTTGTCCTTAGATTCCCAGCGAAGACATCAATCCCTTTCTACGTATGTAGATGTTAAGGTCACATCTTGCGAACTTTCCAATAGATGCCTCTGCTAGCTCCTTTTTGCTTGATCTGGGTCGCGACTCATTGCTCATTTATCCCCGTGATGCTTGTTAGCTTCTTTAAGAAATTTGGGACGTGACGGCTTACAAATAATCAGCTTGAATCCTTGAGCAACGAAGCAAAGTCATATATTCCTCCACGGGCTATCAACCTTTTCTCGTTGTGTTTATTCGGACCATATTTGGACAGTCGCATTATATTCTACTTTATCAAGAAATCTATTTTCAATGACAAACTCTTCTATTTAGTAATCAAATTTGAATCAACACCTCCTTTCTATGATGAAAATACAATGCATTCAAAACAAAAGAAAACACGTTAGCGCAGGAAAAATAAATAACAAAATAAAGCACCTGTCCGGAGGACCACTAGGGCTTGGCGCGGCTCTACCTAGGGTAAGCTCTTAGGCCTCACTATATGTGTTTCGGTTCTAAGGCAAGGGTACTTGAACCTACAGATTACTCGATCCTCACCTATTAAAGGCTTATACGGACCAAGTTTAGTTCAGGTGAATACATTTCTCTATGGCCATGCGGAGATGAAAATCTCACAAAGACACAGGTACAGATGTATCCCGGAAGCGATCCACTATCCCATGCAGAGGTGAAAACCTCACGAAGGCGTAGCTTCTCACTCCCACTTAAAAGGGGTAAAACCAGACAGCCTTTATGCAATATGATGCAAGAGTAATCCAAGAGACTCGAACCATAACAAACACATAAAATTACACAAACAAACGCAATAAAAGGATAGTAGATTTTTTAAATCGGACTTTCAATTTTTGACAAAAGGATAGAAAATAATCAATTTATGGCCTGACTCTCTTATTGTCCCCAGTGGAGTCGCCAAGCTGTCGAAACCACTTTTATTTTCAAAAAAAAGGGGATTGACTTTAAAAATGAAAATGGAGTCGCCACTAATCTTTTTTCGAGGTGTGATTAGGTCACCTTGAGATTGATCACTTTAATAAAACATTTTGATTTATTAAAACAATGATTTTGGTCTATGAAATTCGAGAAAAGGGTTCGAGAGTTGGCTAAGTACGAGGAAGGATTAGCACCCTCGTAACGCCCAAAATTGGTACCTACTTGATTAATTAATGTCCTAATGTCAAAATTTTGAAAAGATTTTAAAATACGATCCCTTTTAAAAATGTTTGAATGACTCGATTTGGATATTAAGATTTTAAAGTACATTAGAATACGACCTTTTAAACCCTCGAAACCAAGATCATCTCTTGATTTTTTAAACTCATGCATTGAAATTTTAGAAGGATATTTAGTTATTTGGTCAAACGAAAAATTGAAACCCAGCACGTTAGGGCACGACTTCTCAAATTTCTAAACACGAAATATCACCTCATTTTTTTAATTTAAAAACATGGAGTTTGAAATATGAAGGCATATTTGACTACTTAGGCTTAACAAGAGAATCGGGACCCCGTAAGTTAGTGTATGATCTCTCGAATCCCCAAAGCGCGAAACATTGCCTTGTTTTGAGAAGATTTCAAATAAGAGCGATTAGAAAATCGACTCGAAATGCTCTTATTCGGTTTGTTTGGGATAAAAATGAAATGACCAATATCGGCCAAAACATTGGAATTTGAATCACGATGCGATAATAAGAAACAAAAGCATAGTATCGAGCATGGGATAACAACATGTGAGTACAATATTATACAAATGAATGACAATGATATAAAAATACGAAAGGAACGAATTAGGGTACATACAATACCAATAATCTCGCAACATATGCTAATTGAATGCTAACATCAATAATCAAAGACTAAAGAATTTTTAAAAAAATATATAAAACAAATTAAAACAAATAAAATGTAACAAGCTTTCGAAATGATAATGAATAAAATTAAAATAAATAATATGAAAGAAAAGAAATTTGAAATCACAATATATACAACATTTTAAAAATAAATTATATGTATAAAAATTTTAAAATAATTAATGTATGTGAAAGTTTGAAAGAAATCATATATAAAAAGCAATAAATAATATATAAATAAGTTTTAAAATAAACATTATGTAAGAAAAGATTTAAAATAAGCATTATACAAAATAATTTAAAATGAAATATATCAATCTAAAATAAATAATATACATAAAATAAAATAGCTTAATATAAATAATGATAAATATAAATAATAATATATAAAGGTGCTTAAAATAAACATCATATAAAACTTTAAAACAAGAAATATACATGAAAAAGAATTTTAAAATAAATAAGTTATATAAATAAAACAATTCAAAAATACATATAAGAAAATGTAAAAATAACAATTGATGCAATGTAAAATCAGACATATATATACAAAATAATTCAAAAAATATTAAAACAAATTTTTAAAAAGAATAATGAATTCTATATAAAATCATTTAAAATAATAAAAAAATTTTACAAAAACCAAAATTACAAAGAAAATGACTCGATTGAAATAAAAACAAAATCAAAAGGATAATCCATAAATAAGTAAATCATTAAAACATAATTAAGGACTAAAATACAATGCGCGCAAACAAATGGGGATTAAAAATGCAATTGTCCCAAGCTCTTAAAGGCGGCGTTTAAACGCGGACCAAAATGAAATGGCGCACAAATTTCAGGATAAAATTAAAAACCAAAGTAAATGAATTGGGGCCTAATCAAATGGTGGCACAAAAGAGAGGAACTAGATGCGCAATTCACCAATTTAAGGCGAAGATGCGTGGATCCGACTATGGGTCGGGTCAATGCACGGGTCCCTCATTCCCAAATGACGCCATTTCAAAAAATTTACTTAAGCCTTTTTTTTTGAAAACATTATAACCTATTCCTTTTAAAAAAACAAATCATGCCATATCCCCTCTGCTAGGGTTTCGGCTTCTTCATGGCTAGTTACAACCCTCTCATCGCCGCTGTACCACCACCATATCTGGTGGCTGATGCGCAAGAATGGGCATGATTCTGACAACGAAGGAGAACTCTGACCCCATGACCACGGAGGCATGGTAAGCTTCTTTATACAATTGTTTTCAAGAAAAAGAAAGACCCCCTATAAAATTGTTTTCGACCTCTATTTATAGCCTAAAGAAATATAATAGAATAAAAAATAAAAATACAAAATTATTTTTTGCTCTACCGTTGGTTGCTATTCTTCTATTATTGTTGTATATTTGTTGTGTTGTTTGTTAATCTGTTGTAGGTACAGCTGAAGGAGGAGGCACACATACATAGAGGCTGCGGCGGCCGAGGGTTAGGGATTAGGGTTCTTGCTGAAAATTGGTTTTGTGTCTGGGCCACTCGAGCCTGAATTTTTTAATTATTTTGGGCTTGTATTTGGGTTTAATTTTTGGGTTGTGTAATGGGTTTAGTTGGGCTAAGGGGTTAAGAAGAATTGGGCTCACTATTTGGGCCATTGTAATGGGACATTATGGACTTTACATTTTTTTTGCAATGGTTATTGGGCCTCGGACAGATTGGGCCTGTTACATATATATTAAAATACTAATATTCAAATTTAAAATTTTTATAACTATTAAACGTCAAAACCAAAATTTTCAATTAGATTGTAGTTCTCGAAATAACTCAAAATAAGTCTATCTAAATAGCAAAATAAAAAACTAAAACCTTTAATATTTTATTGATTAATACTTAATAAAAATAAAAACCTATACATCAAAATTTAAAACTATTAAATTAAATATCTTAAAATCAAAATCATAATAGTCAGCATATCCCGCAATTTATTCTGTAAACCATATCATAATTTGACCAAACATTTGGAATCATAAAATGTCAAAACCAAATATGATAGAACCAAATTTAAAAAAAAAAAATTAAACATGTATTATGTTGACATGAGGTCACCAAAGTATCCATAAAATTAAATATATAACTATAAAAAAATTAACAATTTTAACGAATATCCATCAAAACTTAATTTTACTTACTAAATTATAAAAAATATCTTATTGATTGATAATTAAATTGATTAGTTTAAAAACTCATTTTTTCTTAAGCATGTAATGCAATATCCCGAATTAGGGCCTAATCAGAATAGTAGTTTTGTGACCATAAATCCGAGGTAGAAATAATTATTTTATAATTATTTTGATGTTTATGATATGATTTTATGATGGTGTGAAAATTTCGTGAAGAAATTCTAAGCGTAAAGTGCTTAATTTGAAATTAGGGACTAAATCGAATATGTTGCAAAACTTGCATTCTAGAAGTTTCTAGTATGAAATTGCTTTGGAATATTAATTAGGAGGTCTTAAATAGCAATTTGAACAATTTTAAGTTCATGGACAAAATTTGGACATGGATGGAATTTTTGAAAGTTTAGTAAGGAGGGGTATTTTGGTCATTTGGATATTAACATGAAATAAAAAGGGAAAAATAACACAAAATTGGTCATCTTCTTCATTACCACGAAATTTCAAGGGTTCTCCATAGCTAGGGTTTGTTTCAAGCTTCCAAGCTTCATAGTAAGTGATTCCAAGCCCTGTTTTTAATGTTCTTTACGTTTTCGTAGTCCCGGTAACTCGATAAAGCTTATGTTAGCAATAATTTAAGTTAGGGTTCATATTTGGAAAAATACCCATAGGTGAAATTTGTGTATTTTGATGTTTTATGATAGAATATGAGGTTTTAAATTATGTTAGACAACTTGTGCTACTCGGTTTTAAGTAAAAACGAGTAAAACGGCTTAATCGGTAAAAGTACATATTGTTCATAAGTATGTGTTTTAGTGGGAATTTGAGCTTGCTAATGGTAAATAAATGATCAGCATGTCCTAAAACATAAGGATTTGTGATAAAATTTAATTTCTAAACTTTGGGGCAAAAGTGTAAATATGCAAAAGTTTAGGGGCAAAATTGTAATTTTGCCAAAATTCGAATTTAGGACTATTTTGATAATGTGAGTATTAAATAAGCTAAATGTGTTATTTTAGATCAAGAAAGACGTGGAATCAACCTTGATCGAGGAAAAGAAAAGATTTTGGACTAAATCACAAAATTGCTATATTTTGTACCGAGGTAAGTTCATGTGTAAATAATGTAACATGATTGCTATTTTAAGTGATTTAATGCTATTTATACGATATGATACTTGTTATTATGAATATTATGCTTTGTGATATATTATGTATTGGTATGAAAAGTATGTGATTAAATTGATAAGTATGAGATGCAAGCAACGTATTGGTTCCAATATTCCGAGGAGAACGACTGGGAAATGTGTGACTGAGGAAAACCCCGTTTGAACATTGGGAATAGATTAGGATACAAGTGACATGTCACTAGGATGGTTGGGCATCTGAACTCGTTGAGTTGAGTCCGAGTTCACTTATGGATGCAAATGTCTGAACTCGTTGAGTTGAGTCCGAGTTCGTGAGATGTAACTAGGCATCCGAGCTCGTTCAGTTGAGTCCGAGTTCACTTATGGATGCGAACGCCCGAGCTCGTTGAGTTGAGTCCGAGTTCGCTTATGGGCAGGTTACATGATTGATTGATTACATTTGTGGCACTTATGTGCAAATGATCCGTGTATCCGAGTTATATTCCGATGTGTTCAACGGGTAAAATTCTAGCGGAATGGAAGAATACTCAAGATGAAAATGATATTTTGGTAAGTGTTGTGAAATGGACAATTTGGACAGGTATGTACTTAACCCTCGGGTTGAAACTTGATACAACAGAAATAAGGTGGTAAGATGATACACGATAGCTAGAAATGTGGTTTGTATCTTGGTGATATCATGCTATTGTTGTTGATATAATTGCTTTGTTATGTTACTTGTTATTTGCATGTGAACTTACTAAGCATTTATGCTTACTCCCTCCTTTACATTCATTGTAGTTTTTAGTGAGCCAACTTGGATATCGGGAAGGTCGAAGAAACGCTCACACTATCCGAGGAAGAATTGGTATATTGGTTTGTATGTTTTGATGTATGGCATGTATAGCAATATACTTGTTTTGTGTAAATAATCTTGTGATATGGTTGTGGTTTGGTTGAGAAAATGCTTGATAATGATTAGTCATTGGTATGGCTAGCCTAGATAATGTTGGATGCCTTGTGAGTTTAATATGTTATATAGTTCATGAGAATTCATAAAAAGATGAAACTTGCCATAAAACAGAACACTATAGCAACAACGACGTGAGTTTGAAAAATCACCAAAAATAGTAGAAAACGAATTAGGTGAAGAATTAACTATGAAATTGAAGCTTATTGTGTCTACTTTGAAATGGAAAAATCGAAATAGGTAAAGGAGTTATATGTTATAAGATATTTGAGTTTTAGTGAAACAGGGCCAGAGCGATTTCTGGATCCCCTGTTCCAACTTTGAAAATTCACTATAAATTGTAAAAAAATTGGCCCAACCAAAAATTTTAGAAAAAAATAAGTAGATAGATATGTGAGTCTAGATTCAGGGAAAATTTACGGATCTTGATTTTGAGTTTCGTAACTCAATATATGATTTTTTTAGTGACCATGACGCAGAAAAACTGCTTATTCCGAAAATCAAAATAAATGATGTAAAGTTGTTTAAATGATAAATTATGTTCGGTAACACCTCAAGCTCGACTCCGGTGATGGTCTCGGGCGTGGGGGTGTTACATGTAAACTCTAATATAAATCAATGAATTAATGTTGTTTCCATGGTCAAGCCAAAAACAATTGAAACCCTAAAAGGACTCAAGCCTACAACAATTAAAATCTGAACAATAACCTTTTTTTTTTTAAAAAAAAGCAGCAAACGAAACGTGATTAATTTTTTTTCAAAATTCGACGCATGCTACATATGAAACCCACATTTTTTTTAATTTTATTAATATGTATGATATTTCTAACTACCAGAAAAAGAAAAACAATGAAGGACAAAAAAGATGTGGTCAAAATAGTTCTTCAAATATTGTTGAGAATTTATGCCATCGATGTGGTATGAATGGGCATTGGTCACGTACCTGTTAGTACATTTGAGAATTTGGTGAAACTTTATCAAGTATCCACTAAAAAGAAGAGAAAGAATATGGAAACAAATTTATATCCTAAAATGATGAAATGGAAGCAAAAGATGAAGATATTCACTACGATACTAAAACTGATAATACCTACAAAGGTGATAAATTTCATGACCTTAATAATATAATTCACTGTGGTTAATTGCAATTGCGGCTTCTTGTTGATCTATTTGGCTTGCAAGGAATGAGATGGTGTTTGATAATAAAGTGTTGTCAATGGATACTTTGATCTTCCACTCCAAGATGAGGGCATTATTGTGGGCCAGGGCTGCTGTCGAAGAGTGTCGGATTCAAGAGAGATTATGGTGGTTTTGTCCGTATAATTGCAGTTTTTTTAAATCGGCTTCAATAGGTTGGTGTTTTCCTCCACATGGATAGCTGAAATTTAATGTTAGTGGAGTTGCTTCTGTGGGTGCTTTTGGCGGTGGAGGAGTGTTGAGAGATAAGAAAGGTATTGTTAGAGCTTTATTCTCGGGACCTAGTGATGCCTGCGATGCTGAGTCAGCTGAATTGGGAGCAATTATCACAGCACTGGATGTTTTTATTGACATGGGGTGGAAGGGTTCAGGTTCATTAATTGTTGAAATAGGTTCAAGGGTGGTCTATAATTGGATTTTATATAAATCAAGGTAACCTTGTTCGTAACAAGCTACATTTGCAGATTTTGAAAGGAGGAGTATCTGTGTTGGAAAGTTATCATTTTCAATAGCATCTGCTGGAATGAGTAGACCTAGGATGTTTAAAGCTTGGTGGTGAGTATGGTCTATGATAATTATGATAGTTTCAAGTGTGTGGTTTGCTGTTACTGGTGTATTAAGTGGATTAGACGATGGTGTTTGTTCTTTTGACCAGTGAGTAGCTTTTGTTGAAGGGGTTTTCTGGGTTTTTTGGAGTTTTTTGTGGCTTTTGTAGGTGTGTGTGTTTGTTTTTGGGTATGGTTTGTTTGTTAAAGGGATATTGGGCATTTGTTAGTTTTTACTGCATATGCAATTTTGTAATATCATTAGTGAGCAAAATAATAATAATAAATTAAGAATGCTGCTAACCATGTTATATATTGAAATTTTCGTCACGATATTTAAAAATGACATTGATTGTATAAACTTGGGTGGGTGGGGGGAGGAGATCCACCTTAATGAGTTGATCATTTCAATGCAATGAACTTGAAAAAGAAAAAGACAAGGGTATGATGGTTATAGGGATGTGAATGCCATTTTACCCTTTTGTTTTTCTATAGATAGGAAGGCAGCTTAATTATATGAATAGATTTATGTTATAGAAAAAGTATATTATTTATTTTCGGGACAATGAATTGAAAGAAAAGGAAAAGGACAAAAGTTTTGTAGTTACAACGCTATAAATATAGTTAGAGCTTTTGATGAAGTCATAACCTTGGTTAATTAATAAACCTTTGTTGAAACTGATCTCCATGCAGCTGAATGTGGCTCAAGCTACACAAGGTGGCCATGCACGCTTGTGATCAACATGCAGCAACCAAGGCTTCTCGGTTGTTGATTGGATTTGAACCAATGTTTTGACATTTTGTAATCTAGTTTCATTCCAACTAAGTTGAAGATATTTTGATGTAATTTGGATGTTGATTGACTGAAAAATTCAGTAAAACAACTTCCACAAGTTAATTTAGCTTTTTCCAAAGTATTTTAGTGGTGTTAGGTGAAAGATTAGGTGATTACTTGTTTTGTAATAGCTTTCCTATGTCTTATATGTAATGGCAACATGCCTATGATCATTATGAATAAAAAATACTTCATTTTCTTCAATTCTCTCAACTATTTTCCTTTTGCTGTTCATTTTTCTTTTTGCTCGAAACCTTCTTGTTTGCTCGGCAAGTATCGTACAAGCCAAAGCCATACCAGCTACTTGCATGCTTGATAGCACCAACAATTGGTATCTAGAGCTTTTGTCTTAGAGGACCTGTTGCGTGTAAACCATAAGTTTGATGGCTTCTTCAAGTTTTGCTCCTGCAGCTCCACCAGTCTTTAATGGAGAAGGCTTCCATATCTGGCTGGTCACGATGAGAACATACCTTCAGGCATTCGATCTGTGGGAAGTGGTGAACTCTGATGCTGAGCCAGCTCCTTTAAGGGCCAACCCACTATGGCTCAGATTCGGCAGCATGCAGATGAGAGAACAAAGAGGCATAAGGCCATGTCTTGCATTTAGAATTATGTCTCTGATGTGATCTTCATTAAGATCATGACTTGTGAGACTCCAAAGCAGGCTTGGGACAAGCTTAAGGAGGAGTTCCAAGGCACTGAGAGGACCAGGCAGCAGCAGCTTCTGAACTTGAGAAGGGATTTCGAGAATTTGAAAATGAGAGAAGAAGAAACTATCAAGCAATATTCTGACAGGATAATGGCTGTTGTGAACAGCATAAGGCTCATTGGTGAGCAGTTTGAGGAAGGAAGAATAGTTGAGAAAGTCCTTTTTACTCTACCAGAGAGGTATGAAGCCAAAATATCCTCCTTAGAGGACTCGAGGGACTTAGCAAGAATCTCCCTGACTGAGCTCATCAATGCTCTCTATGCTCAGGAGCAAAGAAGAGCCAGCAGGATAGAAGAGCACCGGAAGGGTGCATTTTAGGCCAAAGTCAAGCCTGGCTCGAGCAATACTGCCTATAAAGGCAAGAAGACTTGGAGAGACAAGTCAAAGTCAGATGCTCCAAGAAAATGGGATAGACCGTGCAGGCATTGTAAGAGGCCTGGTCATCCAGAAGCAAAATGCTGGTTCAAGCCAGATGCTGTATGTCAACATTGCAAGAAAAGAGGCCATGTTGAAAGGGTTTGTAAGGAAAAAGACAAACCTAACTAGAATCATCCACAACACAAAGCTACTGAGGCTCGGGTGGCTGAACAGGGCAGTGACACTGAAGAGCAGGTGTTTGCAGTCTCATGTCTAGCTGAAAAATAAAGGTTACCAAAGGATGGCTCCTTGACAGTGGCTGTACTAACCACATGTCACCAGATGCATCCATCTTCAAGTCCTTAGACAGAAGTTGCAAGACTAAAGTCAAAATAGGAAATGGGCACTTTATTCAAGCAGAGGGCAAAGGTAGTGTGATGATTTGCACTTCATTAGGTAACAAATTCATCCCAAATGTATTATTTGTACCTGAAATCGATAAAAACCTGTTGAGCATAGCTCAGTTGCTTGAAAAAGGATACACTGTGGTCTTTAAAAGAGATGAGTGCCAGATTAGTGATCCAACAGGATCTGTGCTCATGATAGTAGCCATGGTGAATAAGAGCTTTGTTGTGGACTGGAATAAAGGTATAGACAGGGCCTATGTTGCTTTTGTAGAGGAGTCCAAGCTTTGGCATCAAAGGCTTGGTCATGCCAACTTCAAGTCGATGGCTCGAATGATCAGCAAGGATATGGTTGAAAACTTCACCAAATCTATTCAAAAGGAGGATGTGTGTGAGGTTTGTCAAATGGAAAAGCAAGCCAGGCTTCCATTTCCTACAAGCACAGCCTGGAGAGCCTCAGAGAAGCTTTAGTTAGTGCATAGTGATGTGTGTGGTCCTATGAAGACCGAGTCACTCAATGGCAACAGGTACTTTATTCTCTTCATTGATGATAGTACCAGATATTGCTGGATTTACTTCCTAAAGAACAAATCTGAAGTGGTTCAAGCCTTCTTGAAGTTTAAAACAGAAGCTGAAATAGAAACTGGTTGTAGACTAAAGTCTATAAGGTCAGATAATGGGACTGAATACACCTCAGCTCAGTTCCAAGCCATTTGTACAAGAGCTGGCATCAAACATCAACTAACAAATGTGTATACACCTCAACAAAATGGGGTAAGTGAAAGAAAGAACAGAAGCTTACTTGATATGGCTAGATGCATGTTGTTTGAAAAGAATTTGCCTAAAAACCTATGGGCTGAGGCAGTTAACACTGCCGTTTATGTCCAAAACAGACTTTCAACCAAAGCCTTAGAACAAAAGACTCCTTTCGAGGCCTGGTTTGGATTCAAACCTTCACTGGCTCACTTGAGAGTCTTTGGCTGCATATGCTATTCACAAGTCCCAACTGTCAAAAGGAGCAAGCTCGATAAAAGAGCTCAAGCAGGCATCTTGGTAGGCTATAGCTCAGTGAAAAAAGGGTATAGGATCTTGGATCCTTCATCAAATAAGGTGTTTGCAAGCAGGGATGTTGTTTTCAACGAAAAAGCAAGCTGGAACGGGGACAAAAATGAACCATAAACCTTCTTTGAAGAACTCCTGGGTGAACAAGTTGAGACTCAACAGAATGACTCTGATGCGAATATCGATGATGAACTAGTGAGAGGTACCAGGACCATAGCTGAGATTTGTGCAAGAGCTCATGTTGCACAAGCTGAACCAAGTAGCTTTGAAGAAGCTGTAGCAGATGAAAGCTGGAAACAGGCAATGACAGAAGAAATTGCCATGATCGATAAGAACCAGACTTAGGAGCTGGTTGAAAGGCCTACTAACAGGAAGGTGATTGGAGTGAAATGGGTCTACAAAGCCAAGCAGAATACTGATGGTAGTTTAAACAAACTAAAGGCAAGACTGGTGGTAAAAGGATTCAGTTAAAAGTATGGTCTGGATTACTTTGAAACATATGCACCAGTTGCTAGATTAGACACAATCAGGCTAATTATTACTTTTGCTGCTCAAATGCACTAGAATGTTCATCAGTTAGATGTAAAATCTGCCTTCCTGAATGGAATACTTGAGGAGGAGATTTATGTCAAGCAACCACAGGGTTTTGAAGTACCTGATAAAGAAGATATGGTTTACAAACTAAGAAAGGCCTTATATGGCTTAAAGCAAGCTCCTAGAGCATGGTATGCTCGAATTAATACCTATTTGCTTAGCTTGAACTTCCAAAGAAGTGCCAGTGAGCCAACGTTATATATCAAAAAACAAAACACTAAAACTCAGCTTGTGGTATCATTGTATGTCGATAACTTATTAGTGACAGGAGGTGATGAAGCTGCTTTATCAGATTTCAAGACCAATATGAAGCAAATGTTCGAGATGACTGACCTGGGGCTAATGACATACTTCCTAGGAATGGAAGTAAGCCAAACACAAGGAAGAATCTTCCTAAAACAAAAGTCATTTGCCTTGAAAGTCTTAACAAAATTCTCAATGCTGAAATGCAAGCCAAGTGTCACACCAGTTGCAGCTGGGATGAAATTATCGAGTGAAGGAGGCCATGAAGAAGTTTGTGAGACCACCTACAGAAGCTTGATTGGTTGTCTCTTATACTTGACTGCAACAAGGCCAGATATCATGTTTGCAGTAAGTTTACTTTCTAGATTCATGCACTGCTGCAATGCACAGCATCTTCAAGCTGCAAAACAAGTGCTAAGGTACATCAAAGGCACTCTAAATTATGGTCTCTTATTTAGCAAAGTTGAAGAAATAAAGTTAAGAGGGTACATTGATAGTGATTGGGCTGGTTCTAAAGATGATATAAAAAGCACATTGGGGTATGCTTTCACATTAGGCTCAGCAATGGTCTGTTGGAGTTCGAGAAAGCAATCTTTGGTGGCTCAATCGACTGCTGAAGCAGAGTATGTAGCAGCTGCTAGTGCAGTGAATCAAGCCATTTGGCTAAGGAAAATCTTAGCTGACTTGAACCTATTTCAAGAAGAAGCAACAGAGATACTTTGCGACAATAAGTCTGCTGTTGCAATTGCAAAGAACCCTGTCTTCCACGAGAGAACTAAGCACTTTGACATAAAGTTGCATGTGATAAGGGAGATGGAGCAAGCTTGTGAAATAAAGTTGGTTCATTGCAATTCAGAATTTCAAGTTGCTGATATTTTAACAAAGAGTCTTGGTGGATCACGATTCATCAAGTTAAGAAAACTATTAGGAGTTTGCAGCATGGAGTTCAAGGAAGAGTGTTGAAGCTAATCTCCATGCAGCTGAATGTGGCTCAAGCTACATAAGGTGGCCATGCACGCTTGTGATCAACATGCAGCAACCAAGGCTTCTCAGTTGTTGATTGGATTTGAACCAATGTTTTGACATTTTGTAATCTAGTTTCATTCCAACTAAGTTGAAGATATTTTGATGTAATTTGGATGTTGATTGACTGAAAAATTCAGTAAAACAACTTCCACAAGTTAATTTAGCTTTTTCCAAAGTATTTTAGTGGTGTTAGGTGAAAGATTAGGTGATTACTTATTTTGTAATAGCTTTCCTATGTCTTATATGAAATGGCAACATGCCTATGATCATTATGAATAAAAAATACTTCATTTTCATCAATTCTCTCAACTATTTTCCTTTTGCTGTTCATTTTTCTTTTTACTCGAAACCTTCTTGTTTGCTCGGCAAGTATCGTACAAGCCAAAGCCATACCAGCTGCTTGCATGCTCGATAGCACCAACAACCTTGATGAAGTCATTTCGTCGAACTACGGAACTCTCCCGGACCTGATCAGGAATACAGAAAAAAGAACTTTTTTGCAGACTCTGCCAGCCAACTATGTGAACGGAGCTTTTGTGTATAAAGTCGGTGATTGCTGCAACTGGATCGTTTTTTGGACCCCTGATAATAAGGTAAATATTAATCTCAGTTTCTAATTAATTATTTCCCATGGTATAGTATCAGACTGACCTCACTTTTTTCATATGGTAATTATATTAAAGCTTAACAATTTCTTTTAAAAAATAAAATATATTATAGCATATGTGATAATCCATTCATTTATCAATTGTAGGTCTCTACTAAGTTGTTCAAAGATGACGCCATTCCGTGGCCACAAGTTGCAAACAATCTTCTCGCCGACCACAGCGAAGATAACGGTTTTAGATTAACCGCAATGGCAAGTATTGACAAGAAATGGATTCTTCGCCCAATCTCCTCTCAAATTATATACAACTCTTCATTCTATTTAATTTAATCTAACCTAATTTATTCTGATCAAGCCATTAATAATTAAAGAATTTGACCAGCCAGTGGCAATGGAGTCCATCAATTTGAAAGTTTTGCGGAGAATTGAGTCTAGAAGTCAAACCTATTCCCTTGCTAGAGGAAAACAAAAAAGAGGCAATCTATAAGTACCTTGTAATGAGATCTCATGCTCACAAAGTCCACATCCGATATTGCGTCTAGCTTAACACCTATAGGTGCTGATATCTTTGCGATATAAATGACTTGTGGAATCTATTCCTCTAGCTGTTAGGAGACTTACCAATTGAGTACATGTCACCTCTAGGTGCCAAACTAGTTTCACACACATAGTTGCTTATACTCCACGGGGCATGCCGACTATGTTCAAAAGATTCCAACACATTAATTTTATAATGATAAAAACAATTTATAGGCACAATCAAAACCAACTTAAATCCATTTCATGAATAATTATTATGAAGGCATGCATTTAAATTAACAGGGCAATAAAAATTTAGTGGTTGCAAACGAAAATATCTAAGAATTCGATACTTAGAAGCAAGGACTCCTCGACGATTTTTGCTTTCCACAATTCGCTTAACACTTCCACTTCAAGAGAAAAATTATACAATTTCATTAAAAATAATTCTAAGTTATCATTTGCACGACCATTAGTCTAATTTTAATCTTAAAAAAAATTTAATGTAACCTAATTAACAATAACCAATTTCTATCCTTAATCCGAATTTATCTAATTAATAACCATATGCTACAAATAATTGTCAACCTAACAACTCATCTCTAAATCAAAACTAACAAGTTAATCATGCATGAATTCAACTTAAATTAATCCTAAATTAAACAATAAAAATCTAAATCAAGTCACTTCTATTTAGTACTTACTCTAACTAATTAAGCCTAACCACGAGTAATTTCAATTTTACTCAAACAATGCATCAACTAATAAATTAATCTTGCTAGTGAAAATTAAAAGGAGTAAGGCACGTCCTAAGACAAACAATGAGCAA
The DNA here is from genome assembly GCA_020496765.1 of Gossypium stocksii. Lineage (NCBI taxonomy): Eukaryota > Viridiplantae > Streptophyta > Magnoliopsida > Malvales > Malvaceae > Gossypium > Gossypium stocksii. The sequence continues at coordinate 41,720,815 of CM035628.1, read as the reverse complement.
CCAATTCTTGATCGGTAACTCCAACAATTTTGTTGGCTGATTGACAGCCAATTAAAGGCCAAACCCCAGCAGCAACATAAAGGTGAACGAACGCCATCTGAAATAGAGGAGTAAAACGGCAGCAAGCTGGTTGACAAAGAGGAGCAAAGTAACAGGCAGCAATTTGACGGTAGAATAGAACGAGAGAACGGCAACAGATCTTGAAGGGGATGGAGATACTTTGAACAAACTTGCGGCAACAATTACTTGGAGCAAAGCAGGCAGCAGCTAAATGGAGCACAGCGGTAGTAGCAAATAGATGGCAAAGATTTGAAGAATTTTGGTTGCTAGTACTTGAGACTATCGGTTCGACAGATTGGCAATGAAATTTTTTCCAATTTGGTTGCCACAAAGAGATTACAGCAATTTGCAATAGCAACTAATCGAAGCAACAAAGCTTCTATGAAGAACATATGGTAGCAGCAATGCTTTGGCAGTCAAGGCAATCGGTGCAGGGCGAGTTGGTTCAACGATTGGAGAAGCAAATCGGTGCCCCTTGGACAACATGGCAAATCGAATCTGGCAGTAGCAAGTTGAGGGAATCGTGGTGGCTAATTTCGTAATTGAATCCAAGGCCAATTTGGTTGCGGCAGCTATGGACGGTAATGGTTTGTAAGCTTGTAACAATTGGAATGGTTAGCCGAAGAATTGAAGTCTCGAGAACGAAGAAGACTAGTTTGATGCAATTTCCACTTCTAATTATCAATAAAATCAAATTAACTTCAATAATAAAAATAAACTCTAATTATTGTTATAACATATCCCTAATACAACTTTAATGAAAATACTAATCTAATTAAACTAAATAGTAATAACACCACCAGCAACACAGAGTGACTTTACATTGTAATTTGAAACAAAGAAAACAGATTAACTACAAGAGTAGTTACACATTAATTCTTTTTCTCAGCAATAAAATATATTTTATCAGAAAATAGAAGGCACAAATCTTTTAGAAATAGTTCGTTTACACCCCTAAGAAGAAAGCGGCTACAATTAGAATAAAAACACATTAAGGACAAAACCAAAACACCGAAACTGTCGACTGTCGACATAAAACACCAGCCAACACAGTGTAGAGGCAACATCAGCCAACACAATCCACATCTTCTCACCAAAATGAACTCTCCGAAACATACAGCTCTCTTAAAATCACCCTAACATACACATTTAAAATGAAACAAATTCGATAACAGAAAATGGCACCACACGTTCAAATTGAACCTTCCACCAAGGCTCTTTCACAAGCCCACTCTTCATGGATTAACTCCAAGGCCTTCAATGATAATTATATACCAATCTTTTACATCACAATACTTGCACCGAAATGTTTTTCTTTTTTTTCTTTTTTTTTTATCTACTCCTAATTATTTTGGCTTGTTTCTTACTTTCTTTTCGACGCACCAATTCATCTGCTAGAACTTCCATTTAAGGTGATTATTCTCTTTCTTTTCTTTTTGATTCCATGCGTGCTTTCTCCTTCTGTTCAGAGTTATCCTTCCCTAACTCAATTGAACTTGCATGGAGTTATTCACCATAACAAATTCTTCTATTAATTTAAAATTCTTGGATTTAACCATTGACAGAGCGTCATTCATCAAAACTCTAAAAGTATCTCCAAGCTGTATGCCATAGTTAGCCCCACTCGTCCCATTTGGGACACCAACCACTTTTCATACCTATTCCTTTGAGTATTCCCATCATGCAATCGACCATCTCCCATGTCACAGTTTCCTCTTTTTTGATCTCTTACACAGTTGGTCATTATTATGCATGCTACTGTTTTCGGCTCTACATTTGGAGTTGATATAAGTTTTTTCCATAACGGCACCATTCTAATTCAACCCCTCCGACTTTTGATTAGCAGATTCATTTAGTGTCTTGTCACCTATTCTAGCTATCACAACTTCGTTTTCTTTCTTGTTCTTTGTGGAACTACCCATCCCTGCAATTTCTTCAAGAGTCTTTCATTTGACAAATTTAGCCTATTCTCTCCTATTCTCTAATTTTTAACTCTTTTCGTTTATTTTATTAGGCATTTCTATTCTCTCACCTTCTATCGCCGTACCTTTTTCCAGCGACTTTTCATCTTAGCCTGTATCTTGCATATTCGACTCAGAAGTAGCGATTTTTGACCATTCTGACGCTAAAGCCCAATGGCGTTGTTTATTTTTCGTCAAGGTAAGTTCGTATGAATTTTATATTTAGTAAATGTTATTTTGGTTGATTATTTCTTAATATTATATTATTTACAATTAATTCGATAATAATTCGATAATTGAATACTTGACGACAAAAGTCTCGTTTAAACCTAGAGAATAGGATACAAATGACATGTCATTAGGGATTATATGTTAGGGTATTAGTCCTGGATGTCCTACCGATAGCTGAGATCCAGCATTTGTTGTGGATTCTCCACAGCTCATTTGAGCAACATCGTGTAGCTAACATCCCAACCCCCAGCTCGTGTAGCTGGCTCATTTCACAGCTCGTGTGAGCATTATTGAAAATGTTATGGTAATATGAAAAGGTGTTCCCAAGTATCCGATGTTATTCTATACGGTTCAATGGGTAAGTAAAAAAAATGGAAAGGTTTAGTTATGAAATTATGGATATCGATGATTTTATGAAATGGTAAAATGCGCTATTGATCGTGATGAGATTTGATGAAGTAATAAAATTGATCGTACCTGAAACTAACTATTATCACAATAAAAAGGCCAATGTACCTATCGAGTAGTAGTATAGTGTAATGGCCTAAATTCAAGGTTATCGGAACAGTGGTTTCGTAACCACAAATCCAATTTAAAGAGAAATTTATTTTAATATTTTTGCATAAATATTGATATTATAGGAAAATTGTATGAAAATATTGAAAAAAAATTTACCGATTTAGTGGTTAGTTAAGAAAAAGAAATTATTGAAGAAATTAGGCAAAGACAAGTTATCGAGACCTCGATCTTGTAAAACCGAGTCGAAAATATTTTTATAAATATTTGTGAAATGTTAGTAATATTTTATTAAAATTTCGTTAGAAAATTTTATCGTTTGGGTAGTCAATTAAATGAAAAGGACTAAATTGGAAAAAAGTGTAAAAGTTGTTAGGATGATTAAATAGCTTAAGTGTTTAATGAGAAAGGATTTAAAAGGCAAATGGACCCAAAATTTATTTGGGCTGGACGGCAAGGGCATAAAATCAGCAGAAAAATGGATGAATTAAGGGTAAAATTGGAATATTGCATTATTAACTAAATAAAACTAGGACTAATATGGAAATATCTAGATTTCTTGAGATTTCTCTTCATTCTAATCAGCCAAAACGCCATAGGAGGGGTTATTTAAGCTGGTTTTTCATAATTTTTGCACCAAGTGTGTTAATCCTTGCCTTTTTCTTGTAATTTTTGTGTTTTTAAGACTTTTACAACTAGGTCCTACTATTAAATTCATTAGTTTTTGATTTTATGGATGAAATTGAAAGTCACCATGGTTGAGTGCTATAAGTATATGAATATTTAGCATGGAATTTAAGCTTTAATCTTATTATATGATGAATTTATGGAATAAAATGTAAAGGAAGTGGATATTTAGGACCTATTTGTAAAAGAGTGTGAAATTTAAGTTTGGTGCTGAAATTCTTATTCCCAAAGGTTATAAGGTAGTTTAAAATGATAGAATAAAGTATTAATTGATAAAAACCAGCTCAATTGAGAGGTTAATTGAGTAGGGACGAAATTATCACTTATTAAAAGCTTAGGGGAAAAATGGTAATAAACCTCTTGCACTAAAACAATTTTGGACAGCAGAAGTAGTCCAACTTTGAAAAATCACCATAAATTGTATAAATTGATCTAGAGGGTGAACAAAATATGGAATTAAATATTATTGAGTCTAGTTTCTCATAGAGAAACGGTGTAAGCAATAGAATTGTAAATCTTAAGATATAATGCATTTTGTGAGACAAGGTCAGAATGATTTCGGATTCCCCTGTTTTGAATTTAGAAAATCACCAAAAAATTGTATAAAAATAATTAGGGACTTAAATTTATATGTTTGAAATCCTTAATGAGTCTATTTTCAATAGAAACAAGCAAGAACATCATCTGAGTTCTGTACGAGGAGATAATTAATTTTTAGTGAAGAAAGGTCGGAACTGTCATATAGCAGAACAGGGGTAAATTTAAAGAATAAATTCAACTTATTGGCTAAGAAAAAAATTCTTAAAATTTTATGGTGAGAAGATATGTGAGTCTAGTTTCAGGGAAAATTTATGGATCTTAATTTTGAGTTCTGTAGCTCAAGATAAAAATAATTTAGTGACTACAACTTAAGTAGATAGCTTTGAATGAACTATAAATAATAGTGGAATTGTAGAGAATGGTACATATGAACATGAAATGTTAAATTGATGAATAAATTTATTTATTTAGATCCTGAAGACTCAAATATGAAGCTAGATCGAGGAAAGGAACAAGTTCGGGATTAGTAGATTTTTGTATACAAACAAGTAACAAGTTAAGTTCGTGTAACTTGAATTATATTCTTAAATGCTTGAAATGTATGTTATTGATGTGAATATGAATTGAATGTTCATTAAATAAAAATTGATAAAACATTGATATATTTGATAAAAAGGGGAAGAAATCCCGGTTGAATGAATGGAAAATTCGATGGATCTCTGAAAAGGAATTGACAGTAAAAAGGATCTAGCCCGGACGGGTGATCCTATCCTGGTATAGCCCTCCCGAAGAATATGTGGAAAATGGATTTAGCCCGGACGGGTAATCCAAATTAGGGTCTAAATTTAGCCTGGACTGGTAATTCAGATTCAAGCTCATTAGAGTAATTGTCGTTGCAGGGGATTTAGCCTAGACTAGTAATCCTGACAATACTCTATGAGTTTATATTACAGGGGATTTAGCCTGGACTGGTAATCCTACTGTAAAGATGAGGTTCGCGGGAGTGTGCTCTCTGAAATGGAAATGTGCGCACATGAATATGAATTGAGGGACCCAGATTTGTACACTAAAGTGTACCCCTGAAAATCCATCGAAATTCTGAGAAATTCAACGGGATAAATGTAGGAAAATAATAATGTATGGAAATCATGGCATTGATGAGCTCATCAATCATGGTATATATTATTGATACATTGAAATTATTGGACTAACTTGAATGTTGAGTTTGTACATGTTAGGAGAACAATGCATTGAATGGATGTATAAATGTTTATTATTTTGTATTAAAAATATTAGGTAAGTATAATTCTTGTTACATGAGCTTACTAAGCACAATGTGCTTACCCTGTTTTCTTTTTCCCTGTTTTGTAGTATTAAGAGCTCGGAGGTCGGATTCGGTCGGAGATACATCATACTATCAACCTCAATATTTTGGGATATCCAGAAACTTTATTTTGGAAATCAATGGCATGTATAAGTTAATAAAGTAAATGTTAATGTTAAATGAATGTAAAGTTAGCCATTGGTGTGGCTAACAAATCTTGGTTTGGTATGTGATGAGATTATCTTATGAATATGAATGAATCTATTTTGTAAATGTGTTGAACCGGATTGGTATCGGTTTAAGTTTTGCAGGGAAGGTTAGATGTCTATAAAGGGGATATATTGAGTTTTAATAAAAAAATTATTGTTCGGTAAACTTCAGTAATGCCTCGTACCCTATTCCGGCGACGAATACGGCTAGGGGGTGTTACATATAGTTAGTGGCAAGATCGGAATATCGAATCCAATGACTGTGAGTACTGGTAATGACTTTCTTCCTATTATCTAGCCTAAAAATAAAGAGGTATTTGGTTGTAAACTAACTAATCCAAACTAAACTAAGAAGGTGACAAAGAGTAAATTTGGGAAATTGCTTTTAGGGAAGACTGAATGATTAAGGCAATACCTAAGGAAGAATCCACCTAGACTTTACTTGTTATCTAACTCTAAACCAGATGATTTCTTTATTTGACTTGATCCGTAGAGATCCCTAAATTATGTTGATACCTCCGTCGAGGATAATAACAACTAATCCTAGGTTGATTAACCGAAATCACTTTCTAGTTAAAACCCCTAGTCTCGCATTAACTCGATCTATGGCTCCCTATATTAGATTTGACTCTAATTCGACAGATTTTCGTCGTCCTATGTCTAGGATTGTGATCAACTCTGCTTAATTGTGTTGGATCTACTCCTATGCAAGGACTTTTGCTCCTCTACATAAGCACATTCAACTTAAATTAATATCCCAGAAATATCAATTTAAGAGTTAAAAACACAATTAAGAACAAATCAAATATTTATCACATAGCTCAGATAACAATAACAAGATCTGTCTTAGGTTTCATCCCCCTCAGGTATTTTGGGGTTTAGTTCATAGTTATAAAAGAAACATCTCAGAATAAATAAAATAGAAAAACATAAGAAAACCCAAAACTCTGAAAGGATTGAAGGGATATCTTCTGTCTTGATGTAGATCTTGGCTTCTTAGATGGATCAATCAGCTTTCCTTCCAGTAATTCCCTACCTTTAACTCCCCGTCTTGGCGGGAATAATGTACCCTTGTAGTTGCCTCCTAGGGTCTTTATATAGAGTTTAGAATGTCTTTCTTAGCCCCTAAGTAGCCTTTTCCGAGTGAAATTGAACTTCCTTACGACAGGGACATGCCCATGTGCCACGCCCATGTGAATCGATGTGGAGGCCGTGCTCGAGCCTGTTAATGTGGCACGACCATGTGATACGCCCCTTGTGGTGAACTTCTAGGCCGTGTTGATTATTGGTTTGGGCCTAACTTGCCCCTTTTTGGCCCGTTCCTTTCTCTTTTCTCTTCCTTACGCTAACTGTAACATCCCAAAATAGGACCTAATCAGAATAGTGGTTTTGTGACCACAAATCTTAGATAGAAATAATTATTTTATAATTATTTTGAGGTTTATCATATGATTGCATGATTGTGTGAAAATTTCGTGAAGAAATTCTATGCATAAAGTGCTTAATTTGAAATTAGGGACTAAATTGAATAAGTTACAAAACTTGCATTGTAACACCCTAAATTTGGGCCTAGAAGTATTGGGCCTTGGGCCTGGGTGCAGGTGTGAGATAGTTCGAAATAAAATTATTGATGTGTTGAATTCTGTTATGGAAGGTTATTATTAATGGGTTAATGTGGTATTTTAGTGAACTGCGAAGGATTCATAGTGTGGGGAAAAGTCTTGGGCTAATTTCTGGGATTCCGGGATTTTTGTGATATTTGGTGTAATGTTGAAATTTTGATATTTGGATGTGTAATTCGTGTTTGGAGTGTGTTATTGGGCCTATGGAAGGCCCAAGTGTTGGTTAAAAACCCAGAGAATTCTTGGATTTTTGGACTTAAGGAATAGAGGACTTGGAAAAGAGGAGTTGTAAGGAATTATGTGTGTAAGAAGACACAAAAAAGGAATGTGGTGTAGTGGCAAAGTAGCGCCACTTAAGGGACAAGGAAGCAAAGGGTCCAAGGTTCAAGTCTTGGCTCTTGCAATTTATTTTGGTTTTTCTTTTAAATAAATCTGAAAGCAAGTAGGTGAGCTTTAAAGTTAAATGTGTTGGACTTATGACACAAAGGAGCTTGTGTCCGAGTGGTGATGGCTTGACAGGGTTATTGAGAGGACTTTGGTTCGAATCCCGTTGCACGCAAAGGTTGATTATTTTGCTAATGCTTTAATTTTGGGAGGATTGATGGAAAATCCCACATCGGAAAGCTAACATGAGAGCAGGTGAGGAGCTAGCTTTAAATAGAGCAACCAGGAGGAGAGTAGGCATAGCCTTCTTGGCTGATCCCTTTCGCTTTATGGCGTACCCGTTTGGGTTGGGCATCGGCTAAGAGTGTTTGGAGCGCGGATTCACTTCAGTCTCCTATCAGGTGTGTATTTCTCACTGCTCTAGCGGTAGGACGGCTACTTCGGGCTGCGATGGGCCGAAGAGGCCATGTGGGCCCAATGGGCCTGCGGGCTCAATTGGATAAGTTGTTTGATTGTATAGTAAGTATTGGGCTAGATTAGGTGAATCTCATATCTGTAGCTAGATTTGGGCTTAAAGGGCCACACGAGCGTGTGGGCCCATTTGGGCCGACAATGGGTCCTAGGCCCATTCGCATTGTTATCTCTGTTTAGAAATGCTTTAGTTTACAAAGTTACTAAAATACCCTCGACTTATAAAATTACCAAAGTACCCCCGATTTACAGAATTACCATTTTTCCCTCGATTTACAAAATTATTGAAATACCCTTGGTTTACAAAATTACTGAAAGACCTTGGTTTACAAAATTACCGAGTTACCCTCGATTTGCAAAATTACAAGAAATATCCCGATTTATAAAATTATCGAATTACCCTCGATTTGTACAATGATAGAAGTACCCTCGATTTGTAAAATGACGAACATACCCTTAATTTGTAAAATTACCATTTTACCCCTAATTTGTAAAATTACCATTTTACCCAAGATTTGTAAAATTACCGTTTTACCCTTAATTTGTAAAATTACTATTTTACCCTTAATTTGTAAAATTACTATTTTACCCTTAATTTGTAAAATTACCATTTTACCCCTAATTTGTAAAATTACCATTTTACCCATGATTTGTAAAATTACCGTTTTACCCTTAATTTGTAAAATTACTATTTTACCCCTGATTTGTAAAAATTACTATTTTACCCTCGATTTGCGAATTTACTGAAATACCCCTGTAGGGTGAATTACCGAGACACTCCTATGGGGTAAAATTACCGTTTTGCCCCTAAGGTGTTAAATGACTGTTTTGCCCCTCGTGGGTAAATGACTAACTTGTGTGATGATTGGGCTAGTTTTACCGTGGATATAGGTTGGTGATATGAATGACTTGACTGTGATCTATTCTTATTTTTGGGATTTGGAAAAGTTGGAATCCCTATGTGTTTAGGGAGGCTGTCGAAATAGTGCCTAGGGCTTTAAGGGGCTGTTACCAATTATTTTACTCTGTGCTTGTAAGGGTTAAAGGCTGCTGACTAAGGGCTTGGATCAGTGGAGCATTCGGATCCAGATTTGGATATCAACTTCAGCAAAGGTAAGGATTTAGGGCCTTGTTCATGGATGCCCGGATATGGTAAGAGTATGTTAAATTTAGTTATCATTGATTCGTGGTCTAATATTTTAGTAATCGAATGTAGGATTGACTTGGATCGGATATAGTCATCGTTCGTTGCAAGCAGGTGTGTAATGAACCTCATAGTAGCTTAGATTAATATTTGCTGAAAAGCCAAAATGCCTAAACTTCGGCATTTCGAACTTGTGGTTTTGTGAATGGTTTGAGCCGTGATACACACGATAAGGTCGGTGATTGAATCGATGGAACAGGTAAGATTACGATTTTGAGTATGATGGTAAGTGGGGCCTCGATGGGCTGAATTAGGCCCAATGGGCTTACGGGCCCATTTGGAGTAAATTTGCTAAAACGGAATTGTGATAAATGTATGATTAACCCAGATAGAACGATAGTAGAATTTAGGTTAAAGGGACTTAGAAGGCTAAATCGGTACTCGATAGGCCCATTAGGGGTTTTGGGCTCAATAACTCGATTTTGCTAAAATAAGCTAAAAATTTCTGTTTTAATACTCCGAAATGTTGAATAAGTATGAAAAACCCTAATAAGTGTTAAAATTACGTAATTACCCTTATAGCTTAAAATGACTATTTTACCCCTAGGTAGAAATGACCACTATACCCCTAGGGTTGTAAAATGATTATGTTGATTGTGATATTGATATTTTTCATGAAATGATATGATATGCACATGATATGCACATGATATGCTACGATATGTATACGATATGCCATGTTATAATCATTACATGCATGGGTTGGATTTATATGATTGGAGGAAGTGTTAAAGGGCTTTGCCCCAGTATACCGAAAGGGCTTCTGCCCCAGTTATTAAAAGAGGCTAGGCCTCCAGTTATATGTTAAAGCAGCTATGCTGCCAGTGGTGTGTTGGTTGGGTGGGTTGAGTTATTCCCCACATGGTGTGTTGGCTGGTACGGGTGGAGAGTAGCGGTTGGTGGGTTGAGTAGTCTCCCCAAATGGGCTTTGCATACATGCATTGACGTTTACATGTGTTACTGAAATGGGCCTATAGGCCATACCAGTTACAGAAAAGGCTTCGGCCCAGTGATATGATTTATGAAAGGCTTCGGCCCAGTAACTGTTAAATGGAAAGGCTTCGGCCCAGTTATATGTTAAGACTGATTTTGGGGCTTAGGCCTAGTATGCTGATATTGATTTGGGCTCTGTAAGTGGCTTGTTGCACACTGAGTTTTCCAAACTCACCCTTTTTCCTTCCATCCTTGCAGGTGAGCCTTAGATTGGTGGACTTGGAGCTGGGAGGGATTCAGAGTGGCCACATGGACTGGACTGTTGGATTTCTAATTAAGTTACCTATTTGAATTTAGATTGAATTATTTATTTCTGGTTTTGGGTTGTAAAAAGGGCCTCTTTAATTATTTTTATTGTGGGTTTTTATTCTTTACTTATTTAATTTGTTTTAGCTTAAGTATGATATTATTCAAAATTGTTTCTTAACCGGTTAGCTCTATGGCATGGTTTTATAAAAGTGCTTGTTTTCAAAATATCTTCATAAGTAGAGCAAAGCTTCCGCAAATTAAATGTTTTCGTAAATAAATATTTCAGATGGTTAAAGTGTGGCAATGGTCGTGTGCATGTCTAGGAGTGGATCCAAGAAGAGCTTGGTACTTAAGCAGTCTATTCGACTCACCTCCTCTTTTCTGGAATCCTACCTGGTGCATAGCTTCCATTCACTTTAAGTCTGAACGAAAAAGGTCAAAATTATTTTATACTTAAACCGTTTTTAAGATAACATGTTTTATAAAGGTTACAAATCTGATTTTTCGATATTTGATCTATTTTTAAAATAACATGTTTTTGCAAACTACAAGGGTTTATAAGCTTTCATAAAACTTTTGTAAAGGTTTTAACGATGTTTTGCAAAGGGATGATTATTTCAACGAATCACGTTTTGGAAAAAGACAAGCTAAGGTTTTATACAAGTTTAACGGTAAGAGTTTTTAAACATTAAGAAGGGTTTTCAATGAAAACACGATTTTCGAAAAACACTTCAATGTGACACATCAGACTTGGCCGTAACGTCTAGGCTGGGTTTGGGGTGTTACATGCATTCTAAAAGCTTTTAGTATGAAATTGCTTTGGAATATTAATTAGGTGGTCTTAAATAGAAATTTGACCAAATTCTAAAATTTTGGACAAAAATGGGCTTGTACATGAAAAAATTTTCAAAGAAAGGCATTAAGGGTATTTTGGTCATTTGGTAATTAAAATGAATTAAAAGGGAAATTAAGGCCAAATTGTGTTCATCTTCTTCAAGCTTGGCCGAACCTTACCTCTCTCCATAGCTAGGGTTTCTTCAACTTCCAAGCTTCATAGTAAGTGATTCCAAGCCCCGTTTTTAATGATTTTTATGTTTTTGGAATCCTGGTAGCTCGATTTAGCTTATGCTAGCAATAATTCAACCTAGGGTTCATATTTGGAAAAATACCCATAGGTAAAATTTGTTTATTTTGGTGTTTTATGATAGGATATGAGGTTTTAAATTATGTTAGACAACTTGTGCTCCTCGGTTTTTAGTAAAAATGAGTAAAACGGCTTAATCGGTAAAAATACCTATAGTTCATAAGTACATGTTATAGTGGGAATTTGAGGTTGTTGTTGGTAAATAAATGATCAACATGTTCTAAAACATAAGAATCTGGGATAAAGTTTAATTTCCGAGCCTTGGGGCAAAAGTGTAAATATGCAAAAGTTTAAGGGCAAAAATGTAATTTTGCCAAAGTTTGAGTTAAGGGCTGTTTGATAAATGTCAATGTTAAATAAGCTAAACTGCTATTATAGATTAGGAAGAATGAAATTCGGGGGTAGATCGGGGAAAGGAAAAAGTAAAGGACTAAATTGTCAAGTTTAACCGTATTTTGTATCGAGGTAAGTTTACGGTAAATAAATGCAATATTTCATTTTTTTTACATTAATGCTGTTAATTTCCAGCATATATACATTTACTTTATGAAAATATTTGAAGTTGAACCAAAGACGAGATGATAGAGAAAAAGTATCAGAAAGCCCTGTTTGAACTCTAGGAATGTGTGGGATACGGAATGTCATGACATTTTGGGTTATCAGACAAGACAGGAATATTCCATGTAAGTCCATACTAAAAATATGGCTTTGGTAGGATAGGGAACATCTTATGCAGAACCATGTCTAGAACATGGCATTGACAGGCTATTAGCAGGCAGGAAAACCCGAGTATCCTTAGTATTCCGAGTAGTTCAACGGGCTATTGTGCAGGTTAAATTACAGGAAATTTTTAGTAAAGGGAAGGTAAGTTATATTTATGAGTTTATTGAATAATCAAGGAAGAAAGAGAGTAAGTGAATAAGGAAGACGGTAAGAAATGAGGTGTAAGGAAAACTTATGATGCTTGATGATATTATGATTAACTATTGTTTAGGGTGAATATTGTGATTTATTTACTTGTAAACTTACTAAGCTTAGTGCTTACTCTCTTTATTTTCCTTCTTTTTATAGTACTTGCCAAGCCAACTCGGGGATCACAAGGAACGTCGGAGATCAAGTCACACTATCAACAGGATCATTTTGGTATAGCTAGACATTTCATTTCACGTATGGCATGTATAGGGACTTGGCTTATTTTGGTATGAATGTCCTTAGGATATGTTTAATGAATGGTATGTAAATACTTTTTGATGATTAGCTATTGGAATGACTAATCAAACATAGGTTTAATACCATGTATGCCTAAATGGTAGTTATCACATGGAAACCATGAAAAAGGTGAAAATAGCTTAAAAATAGATTCGAACAGCACCAATGATGTGATTTTGAAAAATCACTAAAAATAGTAGAAATGGAATTAAATAGTGAATGAGACATGATGTTAAAGATTAATGAGTCTATTTTCATGTGGAAGAAACAGAGTAAGTGAAAGAGTTTTATATTATGAGTTATTTGAAATTGAGTGAGACTACTCTAGGTTGACTTTGTGATCCCCTGTTCTAACTTTAAAAATTCACCGTAAATTGCAAATAAATAATTAGGTGCTATAGCTTATATGTCTGGATTCCTTATTGAGTCTAGTTTCAAATAAAATAAACGGAATGCCTATTTGAATTTTGTATAAAAGGAAAATTAATTTGTAGTGAACAGAGGTTAGAGTGGTCGAACTGCATAACAGGAGAGATTTAACTAATAAACTGTACTAATTGGATAGACTAAAAATTCTATAAAAAAAATTAACAAGAAGGTATATGATTCTAGTTTTACGAAAAATTCACGAAATTAAATTCTGGGTTTCGTAACTCAAGTTATGATTTATTTAGTGACTGTGATGCAGTTGGACAGTTTTATAAGGAACAGAGAACTAATTTACTTCGGTTTGTTTAAGTAATCGGAAAAATTTTATTGATCCCGGTTTGGCCTTGAACCATTTCAATAGCATGATTTAGGGTCTCGATGACCCTTTTTAGGGATATATTGAATGAATGAAAATAAATTAATTTTAAAAGCAAATTTTTTTTATGCCCGACTGAGTAAGTTAAGTCCGGTAATGCCTCGTGCTCGACTCCGGCGACTGTCTCGGCTAAGTGGTGTTACATTTATTGGTATCAGAGGAAAGGTTTAGTCGGTTCTCGGAATAGTTAGCATGAGTAAGAGTCTAGCTATACATGCCATACTTATATTTTGATAGTGTGACGACTCCTGACGATTTTAAAATATTTTGTTTTATAGTAATGGATCCCGAACGAGCTGGTGCTGACGATGTAGAAAGTAATGCGCCTGCTCCCGTGGAAGGGGCAGTGCCATCCGAGGGTAGGCCCGTAACTGTGAATCAAGGAGGAGTGGTTCAAGAAGCCCTCTTCCAAGGTATGAATGAATGATTTACCGAGTTCGTTCGTGCAAATCCGGCTGTTAGACCTCTACCCCCTCAAGATTCTCAGGCCACCCATGTAGCTCAAGCTCCCCCAGTCATAGGTACGGTGATAACAGAAAAGCCACCAGTTAACAAGATCAGAAAATAAGGAGCCGAAGAGTTTCGGGCTACTAAAGATGATGATGCAGAAAGAGCAGAATTTTGGCTCGAAAATACCATCAGAGTCTTTGATGAATTATCCTGTACACCTGAGGAATGTATGAAATGTGTAGTATCACTCCTTATAGACTCAGCTTATCACTGATGGAAGACACTTGTATCAGTTGTACCAAAAGAGAGGGTCACTTGGGATTTCTTTCAGGAGGAATTCCATAAAAAGTACATCAGTCAGAGGTTTATCGACCAGAAAAGAAAAGAGTTTCTAGAAGTGAAACAGGGTAATATGACAGTGACTGAATATGAGCGTGAATTTGTCAGACTCAGCAATTATGCCCGAGAATGTGTATCTACAGAGGTGATTATGTGTAAAAGGTTTGAGGATGGGCTCAATGATGATATTCAACTGTCAGTGGGTGTCCTAGAAATAAAAGAGTTCGTTGTTCTAGTTGAGAGAGGCTGTAAGGCAGAGGAGCTGTTAAAAAGAAAAGGCAAGGCTGAAATTGAGACGCAAGATACGAAGAAAAGACATATGAGCAATTCGTTCCAGTCTACATCTAAGAGGCCTAGAGAGTTCTCTACTAGATCTAGCTTTTCAGCTTGGTATTCTAGTCGAAATAGGGGTAACAGATTTAAGGATCCGAAAGCTCAGACTACCTCGATTGCGAGCGTAGGTAATGTTCGGTCGAGTAAATTAGGGTGTTCACGATGCGGTAGACTTCATTTTGGCCCTTGTCGAGCAGACGAGGCTGTTTGTTATAAGTGTGGTGCTCTAGATCATTTTGTGCGAGAGTGTCCAGAAGTGGTTAAATGAGAAGTAATACAGAATGTTAGATCCGAAAATGCTCCTATTAGACGCAGATCACCGAGGCACCCAGGAGTATGAGCAAGTAACAGAGGCACCTCTAGAGACTCGGCAGTGAGACCAGATGTTAGAGCCCCTGCGAAGACTTATGCTATCCATGCACGCGAAGAGGCATCCTCTCCCGATGTGATTACGGGTACATTTTCTTTGCATAATATTAATGTTATTACTTTGATTGATCTGGGTTCGACCCATTCCTATGTTTGTATGAAAGTGATGCCTAATATGAGCATACCTATAGAATCCACAGAATTTGTGATTAAAGTATCGAATCCATTAGGCAAGCATGTATTAGTAGATAAAGTAGGTAGAAATTGCCCCTTGATGATTACAGGTCACTGTTTTCCGGCCGATCTCATGCTATTGCTGTTTAATGAGTTTGATGTTATCCTGGGTATGGATTGGTTGACTGCACATGATGTGGTAGTGAATTGTGGAAGGAAATTCATCGAGTTGAAATGTGAAAATGGTGAAATTCTTCGGGTTGACTCAGACGAGTCAGATAGTTCATTTGTCATGATTTCCGTTATGTCTGCTCAGAAATGTTTGAGAAAGGGCTATGAGGCTTATCTTGCTTTTGTGTTGAATACTAAAGATCCATAATTGAAAGTTGAATTAGTGCCCGTGGTGTGCGAGTATCCAGATGTATTTCCAGAAGAATTACCAGGTTTGCCTCCTGTTAAAGAAGTTGAGTTTGGTATTGAGCTGATTCCAGGTACCACACCCATTTCTATTTCTCCTTATAGAATGGCCCCGTTGGAATTGAAAAAATTGAAAGCTCAGCTGCAGAAATTAACTGATAAAGGCTTTGCAAGACCCAGTAGTTCGCCATGGGGTGCACCAGTGCTATTTGTGAAAAAGAAAGATGGTTCGATGAGATTGTGCATAGATTATCGACAGCTTAACAAGGTAACTATTAAGAACAAATATCCACTGCTGTAACACCCTGAATTTGGGTCTAGAAGAATTGGGTTTCGAATTCTGGGTTGAATAAATGGAAACCTGAGTAATTGAGAAGTTTTAAATATTATCGTTCAAGAAAAATTTATTTTGAATTACTATTAGAAAATTCTTACTAAATTTATTACTACTGATATTTTAAATTCTTACTGTATCTATTGATGTTTTTAAATTTCTATGAAAATGATAAATTATTATTTTTTTATAATTATTAGATAATTATTGTTGTTAATTTAATGTTTGAATTAAATTATTAAACATTTTTACTGTATTTATTTTTACTAATTTATGGAAATTATAATTATTATTATGAGATAAAATTTTTACTGTATTTGAAAAAAATTATTATTATTATTTACGGTATTAATATTTGAAATTTTTATTAGATAAAAATATATTTATTATTATTGATATTATTATTATTTGTTTTATTTAAAAAATATATGTATAATATTTGGTGTTTAAACTCTACTAAAATAATAAGAATAAAAAGAAATTGTTTTAATTTTTCTTAATAGAGGAATCTGGGCATAAGGGTTGTTAAAGAGTTGGGTTAAAACAGGACATAAAGAGGAGATTGGCCCAGTGGTTGGGCGTGTTAAGCAGTAGGAAGGGAGCAGAGGTCCGACTCCCAGCATGCGCACAGGTGGGTTTTATTTTTATTTAGTAAGCAGGGTTGCGGCTAGATAAGGTTTAAGTAAAGTTGTGAGCAGAGACTAACACAGCGAGCGCCTTGGGCGCAGTGGCACCAGCGCGTTAGAAGGACCGAGGGGGGCGCGAGTTCGAGTCCAAGCGCTGGCGGAATTTTGATTTCTTTTTAAAGAAGTGGGAACTGCAGCAGGTAAGGTTTAAATTTAAACGTAATGCTAGTATATCAAAGAGGAACGCGCGTCCCAGTGGCCAGCAGCGTGCTGGGCAACCTGCAGGTCCCAGGTTCGAGCAGTGTTGCTCGCGAGGAGAGCCTGTTTTTGCTGCGCGTGCGTGGAAGGTGCCGTGCGGGACTGGGGTGCTCCCTAGCAGCGTGCTGAAGTAGGTCGGTCAGTGGATGCTGCTGCCGATCGGTTGGGGATAAGGATGAAGCTAATTTGAATGGGTGGCTGCAGCTGGTAGGAAGAATTTGAATTGAATTCAAATTCGGTGGATGGGTAAAAACAAGGTGATAAGCACAAGATTAAAAGAGGATAATTTTTTTTCTATTAGCCGATTTTGGCTTTTCCTTATTGTTAATTTCTCTTCAATCGGTTTTGTTTTATTTCTAATTTTTTTTCTCTCATCTCTTCTTTCACTCATCTTCTTGAATTTGTTCCTTTTGTTTCTTTTCATAAAAAGGCCGAAACCCCATTCTTTTACTTAGCCAAATCGAAATCATTCTTTTTTATTTATTTAACTTCTATCTTCTTCTTCGTCGCATCTACAATCAAAAACATCGAGTTCATAGGGACTTGTAGCTAAATTTATAGATCCTTTAAGTTCACTCTTCGCTGGAATTTAGCGGCTGGATTTGTGTTGGAATCGGGATTAGAATCATTTTGGTTGGAAGAACCTGTGGTAAGTACTCGAAATCGTTTATTTGTATTTCGTTATTTGAGTTTGTAGAAAATCTGAATAATCCCTAATCACTTAGGGAGGCTATTGTTATAGACTAAAAGGGGTTTATTTGTTGTTATATATCGTTCTAGTATGAGAAGGCAGAATAAAGGCTGTCGATCAAAGAGATTTGGAAGGCTAGGACAATTTGGGTGACGGATTTAGACGTAGTCATCAGTTTTGGCAAAGGTAAGCAAGTTAGGCCATTTAAGGAGGTTGGCCGAATATGGTAGGAGTGTGCTCATTTGTTATCATAGATTCTTAGTTTAATATTTTAGTAATCAACTGCAGGATAATCGCGTGGGAGATCTCGTTATTAATCATCGTTAATCAGGTGTGTATCGAACCCTTCTTTAGTCTAATTCGGTAATGGCCAAGTAACCAAAAAGTTGGTATTATGTGGGCTTGTGAGTGTGTGAATGCTTACAAGATGATTGGAAATTGTGAGATCTGTAACCGTAAGTGGTAAGTTAGTTGAGTGTGCAATTTCGCGCACCTCGGTAAGTTGGGTCTCGATGGGCCGCATGTGGGCTCAATGGGCTTTTGGGCCCATTTGGGTAAAAATAGGTAATAATTATGTTCTATTAGACTATAGGATTGAAACTGCTAAAGTCGATAATTGAATATGAAACTTGGACAAAATGGGCTTAATTTACTAATAGGCGCCATAGGGCCCATTAGGGGTTTTAGGGCCCAGTAACTAAAACTGCTTATAACTGTTAAGTTGACTGCTAAGACGGAAATAATGACTGTTAGTGACTGTAACATGCTTGAAACTTGTGATAATAGTGTAAAGGACTAAAATACCCTTTAGGGTGCGAATTTACCATTTTACCCCTAGGTGTAAAATGACCATTATACCCCTAGGGCTGAATTTGACTGAATTGCATGATTTACTGTTTATGTTTACTGCATGCCATATCATGATATCTATTGCATGGGATTTGGGATTTATTGATGGAGGAAGTGCTAGTGGCATTGCCACGTTACTGAAAGGGGCTATGCCTCGTACTGTTTCTAAAAGGGCTTTGCCTCGTATACTGTTTATCTGAGCAGCCATGCTGCGACTGTGGTGTGTTGGCTGGGTGGGTCGAGTTATTCCCCACATGGTGTGTTGGTTGGTATGGGTGGTGTGTAGCGGATGGGTGGGTCGAGTAGTCTCCCCACATGATATGGGCTTGCATTCATGATTATTAATTGTTCTGTTTCTGTATTGGGCCTTTGGGCCGTACTATTCTCTGCACTGCTATCTGAATAGGGCTTTGGCCCAGTTTGCTGTTATCTGAATAGGGCTTCGGCCCAGTATCTGACTGAGATTGGTTTGGGCTTAGGCCCAATGGGCTTGAGTTGACTTGGGCTTTGGATGGGCTTCTGTACACACTGAGTTTCCAAACTCACCCCCTTTCTTTAACCTTGCAGGTGAGCCTTAGTTGATGGACTTGGAGCTGGGAGGGATTCAGAGTGGCCACACGGACTGGACTGATGGTTTTTAATTAAGTTAATTATTTCAATTTAATCTTAATTATTTATTCTTGGTTTTGGGTTGCAAAAGGCCTTTTTAATTATTTCTATTTCGGGTTATTAATTCTTTACTTAATTAACTTGTTTTTAGCTAAATTATGATGTCGTTTAAATTGTTTTGAATTCAGTTACCTCTAAGGCGTGTTTTTATAAAAGTTACTTGTTTTCAAAATAACATGATAACCAAGCAAAGCTTCCGCAATTTTAAATGATCTTGTAGATAAATATTTCAAATAGTTAAAGTGTGGCAATGGTAGTGTGCATGTCTAGGAGTGGATCCAAGAAGAGCTTGGTACTTAAGCAGTCTATTCGACTCACCTCCTCTTTTCTGGAATCCTACCTGGTGCCCAGCTTCCATTCACTTTAAGTCTTAATGAAAAAGGCCAAATTTATTTGATACTTAAACCGTTTTCAAGATAACATGTTTTATAAAGGTTACAAATCTGATTTTTCGATATTTAGTCTATTTTTTTTAAAATAACATGTTTTTGCAAACTACAAGGGTTTATAAGCTTTCATAAAACTTTTACAAAGGTTTTAACGATAATTTGAAAAGGGATGATTATTTCAATAAATCTCGTTTTGGAAAGAAAATAAACACAAACTAAGGTTTTATACAAGTTTAACGGTAAGAGTTTTTTTTAACATTAAAGAAGGGTTTTTAATGAAAACACGATTTTCGAAAAACACTTCAATGTGACACATCAAACTTGGCCGTAACGTCTAGGTTGGGTTTAAGGTGTTACAACTGCCCAGAGTTGGTGATTTGTTTGATCAATTGAAAGGAGCCACTATGTTTTCCAAGATAGATTTTAGATCCGAATATTATCAGCTGCGAGTTAAGGAGTCAGATGTTCTGAAGACTGCATTCTGAACTAGGTATGGTCATTATGAATTCCTGGTGATGCCGTTTGGCTTAACTAATGCTCCTGCCATTTTTATGGATTTAATGAACCGAATATTTAGACCGTATTTGGACAAATTTGTAGTTGTGTTCATTGATGACATCTTGATTTATTCTCATGATGAGACTGAGCATGTAGAGCATTTGAGAACAGTTTTATAGATTCTGAGAGATAATCAGTTGTATGCTAAGTTCAGTAAAAGTGAGTTTTGGCTCTGAGAAGTTGGATTCCTTGGACATATTGTTTCAGGTGAAGGTATTAGAGTTAATCCAAGCAAAATTTTAGCCATTGTCGATTGGAAGCCTCCTAGGAACGTTTCAAAGGTCAGAAGCTTTCTTGGCTTAGTTGGTTATTATAAACAATTTGTGGAGGGATTCTCTATGATAGCTACCCCGTTGACGAGATTGCTAAGGAAAGATGTTAAGTTTGAATGGGCTGAGAAGTGCCAGCAGAGTTTTGACAAGTTAAAGGCATTGCTGACTGAAGCTCCTATCTTAGTACAGGCAGAACCAGATAAAGAATTTGTGATTTACAGTGATGCGTCCTTGAATGGGCTCGGTTGCGTACTCATGCAGGAAGGAAAGGTAATTGCTCATGCCTCTAGACAATTGAAGCCACATGAGAAAAATTACCCGACGCATGATTTGGAGCTAGCTGCTATTGTATTTGCATTGAAGATTTGGAGACATCATTTGTATGGCGAAAGGTGCCAGATATTTACCGATCATAAAAATTTTAAATACTTGATGACTCAAAAGGATTTGAACTTGAGGCAAAGAAGATGGTTGGAGTTAATTAAGGACTATGAGTTAGTGATTGATTATCAACCAAGTAAGGCAAATGTAGTTGCTGACGCTTTAAGTAGAAAATCTTTATTTTCATTGCGAGCTTTGAATACCAACTTGGCCATGTCAGATGATGGTTCTATTTTAGCTGAATTGAGAGCTAAACCGGTATTTCTTGAAGAAATTTACGAAGCTCAGAAAGACGATAGTGAGTTACAAGCTAAAAGAGCTTAATGTGAGTCAGGCATAAAATCAGATTTTTAGATTAGTTCTGATGGTTGTTTGATGTTTAGAGACAGAGTATGTATACCAAAGAATGATGAGCTTATTCGAAAGATTTTACAGGAAGCACACTACAGTTTTTTGTCTATTCACCCAGGTAGTAAAAAGATGTATAATGATTTGAAGAAATTGTACTGGTGGGTAGGAATAAAAAGAGATATTTTAGAGTTTGTTTCTAGATGCTTGATTTGTCAACAGGTAAAGGCTGAACATCAGGTACCTTCAGGTTTATTGCAGCCTTGCCGACTGAGTTAGAGAAGATTCATGATGTGTTCCATGTGTCGAAGTTACGATGTTATCGTTCAGATCCGTCACATGTGATTTCCCAGACAAAGGTTGAGATTCAGCCAAATATGACTTATAGTGAAGAACCGGTAAAGATTCTAGCTCGAAAGGTGAAGCAACTAAGGAATGAAAGTATTGCTCTTGTGAAAGTCTTATGGAATAGACATGGAGTTGATGAGGCTACATGGGAGCCTGAAGAGGCCATGCGAAAACAGTACCTAAATCTCTTCACAGGTAAGATTTTCGGGGACGAAAATCCCTAAGGGGGGAGAAATATAACATCCCAAAATAGAGCCTAATCGGAATAGTAGTTTCGTGACCAAAAATCTGAGATAGAAATAATTATTTTATAATTATTTTAAGGTTTATGATATGATTGCATGATTGTGTGAAAATTTCGTGAAGAAATTCTATGCATAAAGTGCTTAATTTGAAATTAGGGACTAAATTGAATAAGTTGCAAAACTTGCATTTTGAAAGCTTTTAGTATGAAATTGCTTTGGAATATTAATTAGGTGGTCTTAAATAGCAATTTGACCAAATTCTAAAATTTTGGACAAAAATGGGCTTGTACATGAAAAAATTTTCAAAGAAAGGCATTAAGGGTATTTTGGTCATTTGGTAATTAAAATGAGTTAAAAGGGAAATTAAGGCCAAATTGTGTTCATCTTCTTCAAGCTTGGCCGAACCTTACCTCTCTCCATAGCTAGGGTTTCTTCAACTTCCAAGCTTCATAGTAAGTGATTCCAAGCCCCGTTTTTAATGATTTTTATGTTTTTGGAATCCCGGTAGCTCGATTTAGCTTATGCTAACAATAATTCAACCTAGGGTTCATATTTGGAAAAATACCCATAGGTGAAATTTGTTTATTTTGGTGTTTTATGATAGAATATGAGGTTTTAAATTATGTTAGACAACTTGTGCTACTCAGTTTTTAGTAAAAACGAGTAAAACGACTTAATCGGTAAAAATACCTATTGTTCACAAGTACATGTTATAGTGGGAATTTGAGGTTGTTGTTGGTATATAAATGATCAGCATGTTCTAAAACATAAGAATTTGGGTTAAAGTTTAATTTCCGAGCCTTGGGGCAAAAGTCTAAATATGTAAAAGTTTAGGGGCAAAAATATAATTTTGCAAAGTTTGAGTTAAGGGCTGTTTGATAAATGTCAGTATTAAATAAGCTAAATTGCTATTAGAGATCAAGAAGAATGAAATTCGGTAGTAGATCGGGGAAAGGAAAAAGTAAAGGACTAAATTGTCAAGTTTAACCGTATTTTGTATCGAGGTAAGTTTACGGTAAATAAATGCAATATTTCATTTTTTTTACATTAATGTTGTTAATTTCCAGCATATATACATTTACTTTATGAAAATATTCGAAGTTGAACCAAAGACGAGATGATAAAGAAAAAGTATCAGAAAGCCCCGTTTGAACTCTAGGAATGTTTGGGATACGGAATGTCATGACATTTTGGGTTATCAGACAAGACAGGAATATCCCATGTAAGTCCATACTAAAAATATGGCTTTGGTAGGACAGGGAACAGCTTATGCAGAACCATGTCTAGAACATGGCATTGACAGGCTATTAGCAGGAAAGAAAACCCGAGTACCCTTAGTATTTCGAGTAGTTCAACGGGCTATTGTGCAGGTTAAATTACAGGAAATTTTCAGTAAAGGAAAGGTAAGTTATATTCATGAGTTTATTGAATAATCAAGTAAGAAAGAGAGTAAGTGAATAAGGAAGACGGTAAGAAATGAGGTGTAAGGAAAGCTTATGATGCTTGATGATATTATGATTAACTATTGTTTAGGGTCAATGTTGTGATTTATTTACTTGTAAACTTACTAAGCTTAGTGCTTACTCTCTTTATTTTCCTTCTTTTTATAGTACGTGCCAAGCCAACTCGGGGATCGCAAGGAACGTCGGAGATCAAGTCACACTATCAACAGGATCATTTTGGTATAGCTAGACGTTTCATTTCACGTATGGCATGTATAGGGACTTGGCTTATTTTTGTATGAATGTCCTTAGGATATGTTTAATGAATGGTATGTAAATACTTGTTGATGATTAGCTATTGGAATGACTAATCAAACATAGGTTTAATACTATGTATGCCTAAATGGTAATTATCACATGGAAACCATGAAAAAGGTGAAAATAGCTTAAAAACATATTCAAACAGCACCAATGATGTGATTTTGAAAAATCACTAAAAATAGCAGAAATAGAATTAAATAGTGAATGAAACATGAAATTAATGCTTAATGAGTCTATTTTCATGTGGAAGAAACAGAGTAAGTAAAAGAGTTGTATATTATGAGTTATTTGAAATTGAGTGAGACTACTCCAGGTTGACTTTGTGATCCCCTGTTTTGACTTTAAAAATTCACCATAAATTGTACATAAATAGTTAGGTATTATAGTTTATATGCCTGTATTCCTAATTAAGTCCAGTTTCAAATGAAATAAACAACATGCCTATTTGAATATTTTACAGAAAGAAAATCAATTCGTAGTGAACAGATGTCAGAGTGGTCGAACTGCGTAACAGGAGAGACTTTAACTAATAAACTGTACTAATTTGATGGACTAAAAATTCTATAAAAAAATTAGTAAGAAGGTATATGAGTCCAGTTTTAGGGAAAATTCACAGAATTAAATTCTGAGTTTCATAACTCGGGTTATGATTTATTTAGTGACTGTGATGCAGTTGGACAGTTTTATAAGGAACAGAGAACTAATTTACTTCGGTTCGTTTAAGTAATCGGAAAAATTTTATTGATCCCGGTTTGGCCTTGAACCATTTCAATAGCATGATTTAGGGTCTCGATGACCCTTTTTAGGGACATATTGAATGAATTAAAATAAATTAATTTTAAAAGAAAATTTTTTTTATGCCCGACTGGGTAAGTTAAGTCCGGTAACGCCTCGTGCTTGACTCCGGCGACGGTCTCGGGTAAGGGGTGTTACACTAACCTAAGTTTAAAACATGAAATAAGAGAATTAGGAGCACCAAATTTTACAAATTCAACGATAATTCATCTAGAAATTAGGCTAAGCATGAGGTAAAAATATGTATAATTTACGGTTTATCAAATACCCCCACATTTAAGCCTTTGCTTGTCCTCAAGAAAAATCTCAACTCACAATTAAAAATCATTCTTCTCAACTTATAATCCTTATCAATAAAGTTTCAAACTAATTCACAAGTAATCATACAATGAAAATTCAACCGAAAGAAAATTAGAGTCTCAAACAATCTAAGTTGAGAATTTTATCATAGAAACATAGGTTTTCTCCCTTCTCCTATGTAGTTAACCTTTTAATTCAAAATCAACAAGAGTTGACACCCTCACTAAAGATTCACTCTATCCACTCAAAGTGTTTAGGGTTCAAAAATTAAGCACTCATTAGTCAACCTGAAAAGTTATTACCATAAGCTTGCAGGAAAATTAAATCTCCACCACTATAGATTGAGATGACACATCGATCAAAAGGTCTTTCAACGGTTGTAATGGGGCTTTGGTTAGGGGTGTTGTCACAAGCTGAAAAATATGTATAATTTTCTTTTGGATAATATCATTTAATATTCAGAAGCTTACAAAGGAAATATGCAAAAAATTTGAATTACAGCATACACTTTTTTTTAAGAACAAATCAAATAACAACAAATTGAAAATTTATAAACTTTACAAGCTGAAAAAGAGAACGCTAGACAATTATTTAACTCAAATCTTGACAAAAATAGGTGTCAAAATAATTGAAGGGAATTCAACAAAAAATGGGTTATTGGTTAATATTGAGGGTAAAGTCAATGAATGGATTGTTAGGCTCAAGGGGGTCACTAGTAGTTAATTTATGGAGGTAGGCTTTTATGGAGTAAGTGGGTTAAAACCTAGGTGCCTTTATCATTTCGATATATCAATTCAATGATGTGGCCTTGACATGTATAATCGAAGCAAGTTTTAGAATAACAGATCAGTATTGACTCACTCAAAGCAACAATAAAAGTGAGCACGAAAGAATGTATGCTCAAAAGGCTTAAAAATCTCACCAGAATTATGGCTTTTGATGTCAATCTTGCAAATTTCAAATTTCAAGATAACACTTAAAATTAGGGAAAACAACCTAGAAAAATTTAAAATTCTCAAAAATTTCAACTTATCACGCTTGATTCTCTAATGTCTTAAAGTTTGAATAATCAAAGCATAAGTACTTATGTCTTAATTCTCAACATATCAATAAAAATTATCAATCAATCAGAATTCATTCTATTTCTGAAAGCCAAGATTCAGTGATTTGAGAACAACGCAAGAAGAAAATGAGTAAAATTCAGGGAATTAAGGATAATACAAAGAGTGAAAGTGAGCCCCCCTACACTTGAATTTTTGGTGAATTCCTTGAGTTGAAGGTGTGGAAGCTTGTATGAGAGATGTGGTGGTGCCTATGTAGCATCGATCCACACTCTTTGTGCCAATAATGTATGATGATCAGTGTCTTGGTGGCTAGAGTTGTGGTCGAGTAGGACATGGTAGTCGTGGCAGGGTTTTCCCATTAGAGATGGATTTGAGCTATAAAGCTCCCTTGAAACTGTGATAGTACTAAAAGGGTTTTAGGGATTTTAGCTCGGTATAATATTTTCTTTAATGAAAATTTGATGAAAATAAAATTGAAACCTAAAAATAAAATGTTCAAATAAGAGTTAGATTGTTAGAACATAAAGATCGAAATAACGATAAAGATAAATTTAAAGATCCTATAAAGAAAAATAAAAATAAAAGAGAAGGTAAAAATAAAGATCAAGAAAGCAAATAAAAACAAAGATAAAAGGACTAGAAAGTTCTAATCCTTAGATGGGTCTTGGGGTGGTGGTGGTGACGTGATGTGGAGATGCTGACATATCTACAGTAGAGTAGCGTCAATGTGGTTGAAACATTGAAAGCACTGCTGCTCGAATCGTGTGAGGCACTCGGATATGTCAGCATAAGAAGCTGCCGCATAAACTGGACGGCTAGTAGGTGGTGACTCAGTCGGTGCCTCCTCCACTGGTGGGTCATCATCAAGAATGTCCTCTAGATCCTCTTGTTCGGCAGCCTGGAATAGGCGATATTGTGGAGGATCAGTCCCTCTCATTGGTTGAATCATCCTTATATGAAACATACTATGGATGCCCTGTGGGGACATCTGGCCAACAAGAGTGTAGGAGGATGACTGGGCCGCTGTGTTGAAGTGGCCAAAGTAGTGGGCCAAGCGAGTCATATACAGGCCCATCAAGATTACACCCCTCTGGTGCTGCTCGGTTTGGTGTTGGATGGCATGGCCGATGAAATAGGCGAGATCGATTACGTGTGCATGCACCATGCTCTACAAAAAGTAGGCATCATGGGTGTTGACAACGCCGGTACTCTCACGTCTACCCATTAGTGTGTGTGCCAGTAGTCATGTATGTATCTCAGAGATGGGGCGAGAGCTGTCGCTTTGGAGCGACTGGGGTCATACATGGCTTGAGCAGGGACTAAGGCGCGCCAACATTTGACTGGCGAAAAGTGGATGTGGCGATGGAGTTTAGACAGGTACTCTTCTTCTAAAAATTGCTGGGTGTATAGGCCTACTGCTGTACCGAACTCTGGTACACTGAGTTATCAAACAAGGCCTCCTAGACAGAATTGGATCGTCCAGGATCGTCATGTTGGTTTATGACCGTCTGGAGATGGAACGTGGAGCAAAACTCTAGAGTGAGCTCGAGGTAAGTGGGCTCCACGATTTGAAAGAATTGGTCCCATGGGTCCGTCGTCAATAGTGCTCGCACTGCGTCAGCCAGTTGGACTCGTTCCAATGCGGCCCAATCGATACATCTTCCTACTCCAAAGGGCCTCGCCCTTAGAATTTGAAATAGTTCCTCTTGGGAATTTTACGGAAATTGGAGGAAAGGGTGCTGATTTCAGTGGTGGGTCTGGAGGAGGAACCATCGGGCCCTTTCCGCTTTTTAGAAGCGGGCCACGAGATGATGACATGATTCCTGCAAATAAAAACAAAAAGATAAATAGACGTGAATGCATTATTCCTAAAAAGAAAATAGAAAAATAAAAATAAAGATAGAAAAATAGTAGGAACATTCAGAAGTTTCTAAATTAATTGACAACTTAAACTAACCTAGATTGCTAAATAAGTCATGCAAAAAGATGAATTCAAGCAGAGAATCATATAATGGAGAAATGGGTATCAAAAATTCAAATTGCTCAAGATAGTTAGAAGTGGCAGCCAAAGGATGTTTCTAAATGGCATAATCAGTTTTCTTAGAACAACCATGCAAAATGTATGATAATCATATCAATAATAATGCAAATAACTAAATAAATGAAGTTATTAAAATAAAAATAGATAAAATACATTAGAAACTAAGAGAAAAAGTAGGAAAGGGAAACTGAATGAATGGTTATAGGGGTGGAGCACGGTCGTGGGGGTGCTTGCACGAGCTTGGTGGTGTTGGCTAGGTCAGCGGCGGTGCTAGGAGGGGCTGGTATGAACGGTGGTGGTAGAAAAATTTAGGGTTTGAGTGAAGAAGAAGATGAATAGTGGAATGTTATTATAGAAATTGTGGCACATGGGCATGTCACATGCCCGTGTGAGTCATTTTTAGCTCGTGTGGTTCAAATTTCAAGGGATTTGGCGAGCCTGGTTCATGGTACATACCCGTGTTCCTTGGGCATCTAGGGGCACACGGCCATGTCACACGGCCATGTCCTTCAATGTTCGCTTCTCCTACGCTCGTGTTTGGGGTCACACTCCCGTGTGTGACTTGGCAAGTTCGACCACGGGGTTAGGGCACGGGCGTGGTTCCTGCCCGTGTTGATTTAATAGCCTTGACCACGACCTCGGGACACGAGTGTGTCACACCCCTGTGTCATTTTGTCAGGTTTGGCCACGGCCACCTCACACGGTCATGGCAAATTGTCATAGCCCGTGTGTCGAAAAAAATTTTGTCCTGCTATCTTTGCCCATGGTGTCCACACGGCCTTAAGCACGGCCGTAAGCATGGCCGTGTGGAGTGGAAAACCTACATTTTAAAATGTTAGTTGATGATTAAATATTATGAGACCTAAATAAAAGAACTTTACTATGCTAGTGCTCGGGTTACCTCCCGAGAAGCGTTTGTTTATAGTCTAAGCTCGACTTTTCTCAAGCTTGTTAAGTCACGGTGGTTTGAAGAGTTGGAACTCTTCATCCTGCTTTCAGGTATTTTATAAATATAAGATTTGAGTTGAGTATGATTTACCTTGAAAGTGCCGAGTGTCTTGTGTGTTATCTCAACTATACCATAAGGAAAGATTTTCATTATCATGAAGGAAGGAGTATCACCTGTATGAGCTTTTGAATTTGAAATTCGAGAATCCTCCTATTCTAAATATACCTTATCCCCTACCTTAAATTGATTCATTTTTACTGTAGGGTCGTCTTGGTGATGCTCTGGGTTGGTGTGGCCTATTTTGGGCTTTTCTTGTTGATAGTTCAGCCATTCATCTAGTTCTTCAATCTGGAGCATTCGTTTTTCATGTATGTTTCCCTTGGCTAGGCTCGTCTGCGGTTGGGTTGCCCTTATGTAAAGGGTATCCTACAAAGAAGGTTGGATGGTGAGATCATTCTTATTGTAAGGACTCGAAGCAATATTTTTATTATCAACAATCTTATTCGAGTTTCGGGCTTGTAAACTAATTTTGTCATCACCTACACGAAGTGTAAGCTCGCCTGTTCCTACATCAATTATGGTTCTAGTTGTTGCTAAAAAGGGTTGCCCTAGAATTAAGGGTACATTACTATCCTCATCAATATCTAGAACAACAAAGTCGACTGAGAATATAAATTTATCAACTTTGTCAAGCACATCTTCAATTATGCCCTTTGGAAATCTAATAGTTTTATCAGCTAATTGAATGCTCATCTGAGTTTGTTTAGGTTTCCCAAGACCTAGTTGTTTAAACAATTTATAAGGCATTACATTAATACTAGCCCCTAAATCAGTTAAAGCATTTTTGACGTCTTAACTACCAAGTAAACAAGGAATTGTAAAACTCTCTGGATCTTTTAGTTTGTCGGGTAGCTTATTCTGTAAAATAGCTGAGCACACTGCATTTAGTTACACATGAGATGTCTCATCTAGCTTCCGTTTATTCGTCAGTAGCTCTCTTAAAAACTTAACGACGTTTGGCATCTGCGAAAAAGCTTTAATAAATGGTAAGTTAATATGTAATTTCTTTAAAAGTTTAAGAAATTTACCGAATTGTTCATCTGTGCTGTCTTTCCTTAGCGCATTTGGGTATGGGATACGAGGCTTATATTCTTTGATAATTACTTTTTTGGAGCGTACCTCATCTTTACCTTTACTTACCATAGTCTCCTTACATGGCTCTGGGTTTGTTTTGGTTAACTCTTCCTCATCTATTGTATCCATGGTATTAAATTGCTCCTTAGGGTTAGTCTCGGTGTTGCTTGGGAAACTACCTTGTGGTCTTTCAGAGATCGGCTTAGTGAGCTGGCCTATTTGCATTTCAAGTCCTTGGATGGATGCTTACTGGTTCTTTAATGCCGTCTCGGTATTTTAGAAATGGGTTTCTGATATGGCAATGAATTTTGTGAGCATCTCCTCAAGGTTCAACTTTTTCTCTTGTTGAAACGATGGTTGTTGAAATCCCAGAGGGGGTGGTTGCCTTTGATTTCCTTGTCCTCCCCATGAAAAATTGGGGTGGTTCCTCTAACCTGCATTGTAAGTATTACAATAAGGGTTATTTTGAGGTCTAGAATTGTTACCCATAGAGTTGGCTTGCTCGTTTTCCATGCTATATCCATAAGTGGAGTACTCAGAGTTATTCATGGTTGCATCACACTGCATCACTGGATGTACCTGCGTAGAACCAACAAAGTTATCAATCTTTTTATTTAAGAGTTCTACTTGATTAGAAAGCATAGTGAGTGCATCTATATTGAGAACTCCTGTAGCTTTCTGTGGCTTTGTTCTCATGACTTGCCACTAATAATTATTCAGTGACATCTCTTCTATAACCTCGTAAGCTGCTTCTGGTGTTTTGTTGTTGATTGTTCCACCAGCGGCTGCATCGATCATTTGTCTTGTCGAAGGATCCAAACCGCTGCGAAAGGTTTGAACTTGTAACTACAGAGGTAACCCATGGCGATGGCACATTCTCAATAAATATTTATATCTCTCCCAAGCATTGTAAAGTGTTTCAAAATCCATCTGCATAAAAGAAGAGATATCATTCCTTAATTTGGCTATCTTAGTCGGCGAAAAATATTTGAGCAAAAATTTTTCGATCATTTGTTCCCATGTAGTGATAGACCCTTGTGGTAGAGAGTTCAACCATTGTTTGGCATTATTTCTTAAGGAAAAAGGGAATAGCTGAAGATGAATGGCATCATCAGAAATGCCATTTATTTTAAATGTGTCGCAGAATTCCAAGAAATTTGCTAAATGAGCGTTAGGATCCTCATCCTGCAAACCAACAAACTGAACAAACTGTGTTAGGTTTCAGTTCAAAATTATTTGCAGCAATAGTAGGCCTAACAATACTAGATTCAGTACCAGCCAAATTAGGTTTAGCATAATCATACATAGTACGAGGAACAGGATTTTGCTCAACAGGATTTGCAGCTACTACAGGGGGTAGCTAATTATCTTGATTTGCCTCCATGTCTTAAGGAGGTTCAGGTTCTTCTTCTTGTCCTTGTTCTGGGTATCGTAGGCTTTTTCTTATTTCTCTACGAGTTCTACGAAATGTAGCTTCTAAATTGTCGTCAAACAATAATGGTCCTCCTGGGTTTCTTCTAGTCATAAACTAGAGATACTTGGAAGGAAAGAGAAAATTTAAGTAAATAAAAACTAAATATAAAATTAAAAACAAAAAAATAGCAATGGCTAAAGTAATAGAAATCGAGTGTTCCCAATATTTTAGTCCTCGGCAACGGCGCCAAAAACTTGATTGTGATGAGATTTAATAAAGTAATAAAATTAATCATACCTAAAACTAACTATTATCACGATAAAAAGGCAAGTGTACCTATCAGTAGTAGTATAGTTAGTGGCAAGACCGAAATATCAAATCCAAGGACTGTGAGTACTGGTAATGACTTTCTTCCTATTATCTAGCCTAAAAATAAAGAGGGATTTGGTTGTTGATAAACGTTAAATTATACATATGTTTACCCCATGTTTAACCTATATTTTGGATGGATTCTTATCAATTTTGTGAGAATTGGTGCTCTTAATCCTTCCTTTTCATATCTTATACTCAGGAGAGCATAAGGAAGAAGAAAGAATGGAAAACATGCCAAAAACGATGAAAAATGGGCCAAAATGTGCGAACAACACGGGTAAAGAAATGCCACACGGCCGTGCCACACGGGCATGCCATATAAAGATCACATGGTCAAGCCCCTGACAAGCACGGCCAGGCCACATGGCCGTTCCTCCACTATAAAATCACACAGCCTCTGTCGAAATCACATGGGCGTGGCACACGGGCGTGTTCTAGTCGTGAGGATGGGGAATTTCACTCAAATTGGGATGCTTAGAGGCTAAGAAAGGCCCCCCAAAAGCTCTATATAAAGACCCCATGAGGCAACAACTTGGATATACTTTTTTAGATATGAATAGAAGTAAGGGATTACTCCAAAGGAGAAAGCCGATTGATTCATCTCAGAACTTGGAATTCTGCAGCAACATAGAGGATCTCCTTAAATTCCTTCAGGGGTTATTGGTTTCTTTTATGTTTTGTTATTTTATATCTTCTGTGATGTTTCTTTTCTTTATTATGAACTAAACCTCTCAAATACTTGAGGGGGATGAAACCTAAGACAGATCTTGTTATTTATTCTTGATTTATTTGATAAATACTTGAATTGTTCTTAATTATCCGTTCTTCATTCTTGATTTAATAATCCTAGGTATTATTTCAAGAAATAGATGTGCTTAGAGCAGAGGAGCAAAAGTCCCTGTGATAAGAGTAGATCTACCATAATTAAGTGGAGTTGCATGCAACCCTAGACATAGGATGACATAAATCTGCCGGATTAGGGTCAAACCTAATATGGGGAGCCATAGGTCGAATTAATGCAACCTAAGGAGTTAATTAATAAGGGAACTTTAATTAACAACTTAGGCCTAGTTGCTCTACGCCTCGACGGAGGGTTTAGCATAAGTTAGGGATCTCTACGGATCAAGTCAAGTAAAGAAATCATATAGTTCAAGAAAATAATAACAAGTGAAGTCTAGGTGGATTCTCCCTTGAGTATTGCCCATATCAATCAGCTTTTCCCTAAAAGTTTTCCCAATTTACTCTTTACACTTTCTTACTTAGTTTTAGAATTAGTTTAAACAACCCTTTTTTATTTTTGGGCTAGATAATAGAAAGGAAGTAAGCCCTTGGGTACAATAACTCGGTCTTGCCACTAAGCTATACTACTGTTCGACAGGTGCGCTTGCCTCAACGTCGTGATATTAGTTAGTTTTGGTGTGATCAAGTTCTTTATAAATTTTATTACTTCATATCACGTATATCAAGTTTTTGGCGTCGTTGCCGGGGAACTAAAATATTACGAAAGCTCGATTTCTATTACTTTAGCCATTACTATATATATATTTTTTTCTTTTATTTTTATTTTCAGTTTTTATTTATTTATTTTCTTTTAAATTTTTGAGTTTTTCTTTGCTTTTTCTTTTCAGGTATTTTTAGTTTATGACTAGAAACAACCCAACAGGACCACTACTTTTTGACGAAGATCTAGAAGCGACAGTTCGCAGAAATCGCAGAGAGATTAGACGCAATCTACATTATCCTGAACAAGAACCTGATCAAGAGCTAGAATTTACAGAAGAGATGGAAGCAAATCAAAACGTTCCACCACCTCCCGCAATAGTCGCGCCACCAGTAAATCAAGAAGAAGCTCCTCGCACTATGTATGATTATGCTAAACCTAGTTTGGCTGGTACCCAAACCAGCATTCTTAGACCTACAATTGCTGCTAATAATTTTGAGTTAAAGCCTAACGCTATTCAGATGATACAGCAATTGGTGCAGTTTGATGGTTTACAGGACGAAGATCCAAACTCACACATAGCCAATTTCTTGGAACTTTATGATACCTTCAAAATAAATGACGTTTCTGATTATGCCATTCGATTGAGGCTATTTCCATTCTCTTTGAGAAATAAAGCCAAACAGTGGTTAAATTCTTTACCACGAGGCTCAATTACCACATGGGAGCAGATGACCAAAAAATTTTTACTCAAATATTTTCCTCCAGCTAAAAAAGCCAAATTACGAAACGATATTTCTTCTTTTGTGCAGATGGATTTAGAAACACTATACAATGCATGGGAGAGATACAAAGATCTTTTGAGAAGGTGCCCTCATCATGGTCTACCTTTGTGGCTACAAGTTCAAACCCTCCACAACGGTTTAAACCCGTCAACCAGACAAATGATCGATGCAGCCGCAGGAGGGACGATCAATAATAAAACACCTAAAGTAGCTTATGAATTTATTGAAGAGATGTCATTGAATAATTATAAGTGGCAAGTCATGAGGACAAAGCCAACAAAAGCTGCAGGAGTTTATAATATTGATGTTGTCACCATGCTCACTAACCAAGTAGAACTTTTAAATAAAAAGTTTGATAATTTTGTTAGTTCTACGCAGGCACAACCAGTGATGCAATGCGACGCGACTCAAAGAAACACGTTCAATCCAGATTTCGCATCCTATGGACACAGCATGGAAACTGAACAAGCCAACTATATGGGTAACAATTTTAGACCTCAAAATAACCCTTATAGTAACACTTATAATGCAGGTTGGAGAAATCACCCAAATTTTTCATGGGGAGGACAAGGAAATCAAAGACAACAAACCCCTCAGGGATTTCAGCAACCACCACTGCAACATGAGAAGAAGCTGAATCTGGAAGAGATGTTTACCAAATTTATGGCCGCATCAGAAAACCGTTTTCAAAGCACTGAAACGGCACTGAAAAATTAGCAAGCATCAATTCAAGGGCTAGAAAACCAAATTGGTCAACTTGCAAAATTAATTTCAGAAAGACCACAAGGAGGATTACCAAGTAACACTGAGCCAAATCCCAGAGAACATGTCAAGGCGATTACTTTAAGAGATGGAAAGGTCCTAGCTGAACTAGAAAAGAAGACTATCCCAGAACTTTCAGAAGAAAAGGCAGCGGAACCCAAGGACAACACTCCACCACCACTCAAGGAATACAAACCGCGCATCCCATATCCGGCAAAATTGAAGAAAGACCATATAGACACTCAATTCGGTAAGTTCCTTGAACTTTTTAAACAATTACACATTAACTTACCTTTTTTTGAAGCGATTTCGCAGATGCCGAAGTATGCGAAGTTCCTTAAAGAACTTCTTACAAATAAAAGGAAGTTGGAAGAATTGGCCACAGTAGAACTCAACGAGGAATGCTCAGCTATTCTTCAAAATAAACTGCCAGCAAAACTGAAAGATCCAAGGAGTTTTACTATCCCTTGTCTGATTGGTAGTTTACTTATTAATAAAGCTTTAGCTGATTTAGGGGCTAGCATTAATTTCATGCCTTACAAATGTTCAAACAACTAGGTCTCGGGGAACCCAAGCCCACTAGGATGAGTATTCAATTAGCCGATAGATCTGTTAAATATCCTAGGGGGATCATTTAAGATGTGCTAGTGAAAGTAGATAAATTTATGTTCCCTGTTGATTTTGTTGTGCTTGACATGAATGAGGATATTGAAGTACCTTTAATTTTGGGACGACCATTTTTAGCCACTGCTAGATTTGTTATTGATGTAGGGGATGGCAAATTAGTACTTAGAGTTGGCGAGGAAGAAGTTGTCTTTAAAATCTATGATGCCATGAGATTCTCTAAAGAACAAGATGATTCGTGTTATTTTGTTGATATTATTGACTATTTTGTTCAAGATAATTTCTAGGAACTTTCTCTCACAGACACGTTGGAACTGTGTCTTGATCAAGGTGGGGGGAACGATGAAACCACCCCCTAAATCGATGAAGTAAGGAAAGAATTGTATTCTAATGAAATCATCGCTAGGCACATAAGTTATGAAAATTTAAAGATGAGTGATGAATTGAGACAGAAACCTTCCATTACTGAACCCCCTAAATTAGAACTAAAACAACTACCAGATCATTTAAAATATGCCTTTTTAGGGAAAGAATCAACTTTACCAGTCATTATCACATCCGATTTAAGCATTGCAGAGAAAGAGGAACTACTCCATGTGTTAAGAGAACACAGACGTGCTATAGCTTGGAACATTTCAGATATCAAGGGAATCAATCCTTCTTTTTACACCCACAAAATTTTAATAGAGGACGAATTCAAACCATCAGTGCAATCTCAGAGACGATTGAATCCCAACATGAAAGAAGTTGTAAAAGCCGAGGTAATTAAACTTCTAGATGCAGGTATTATTTATCCTATTTCTGACAGTTCTTGGGTAAGCCCTGTGCAGGTTGTTCCTAAGAAAGGTAGATTGACGTGGTGTCTAATGACAAGGAAGAGTTAATACCTACAAGAACAGTCATAGGATGGAGAGTTTGCATTGATTACAGGAAGCTGAATGATGCCACTCGGAAAGATCATTTCCCTTTGCCCTTTATTGATCAGATGTTGGAAAGATTGTCAGGTTATAT
The DNA here is from genome assembly GCA_020496765.1 of Gossypium stocksii. Classification (NCBI taxonomy): domain Eukaryota; kingdom Viridiplantae; phylum Streptophyta; class Magnoliopsida; order Malvales; family Malvaceae; genus Gossypium; species Gossypium stocksii. The sequence continues at coordinate 41,684,701 of CM035628.1, read as the reverse complement.
GTATTATTGTTTCCTAGATGGCCTCTCTGGTTACTTCCAGATCCCGATAGCTCCAGAAGATCAGGAGAAAACAACGTTCACATGCCCATACGGTACGTTTGCTTATCGTAAAATGCCTTTTGGTTTATGTAACGCTTTGCTACTTTTCAGCGATGCATGCTAGCTATATTCAATGAATTCGTGGAAGACATCATGGAGGTATTTATGGATGATTTCTCAGTTTTTGGTAATTCTTTCCAACTTTTTCTTAATAATCTAGAACGTGTTTTGATAAGATGTAAAGAGACAAATTTAGTGCTAAACTGGGAAAAATGCCACTTTATGGTTTAAGAGGGTATTGTTTTAGGACATAAAATTTCTAGTAAAGGGATAGAGGTAGATAAAGAAAAAATTGAAACTATTGAAAAACTACCTCCTCCTAATTCAGTTAAGGCTATAAGAAGCTTTTTAGGACACGCCGGTTTTTATCGTAGATTCATTAAAGACTTTTCTAAAATAGCTAAGCCTTTAACTAAATTACTAGAAAAAGATGTACCCTTCAACTTTGACCAAGAATGTCTGGAATCTTTCAACAACCTTAAGGAAAAGTTAGTCAACTCCCCGATTATGATTTCACCTGATTGGAATCTACCTTTTGGACTAATGTGCGATGCAAGTGATTTCACAATAGGTGCAGTTTTGGGACAGCGAAGGGACAAGCACTTCCAGCTGATTTATTACGCTAGCAGGACCTTGAGAACTGCTCAAGCAATTTACACGACCACAGAGTAAGAATTGATAGCTGTTATTTTTGCATTTGACAAATTTAGATCTTATTTAATTTTGTCAAAAGTCGTTGTTTATACTGATCATTCAGCTCTTCGCTACCTCTTAACCAAAACTGTTGCAAAACCTCGATTAATAAGATGGATTTTACTGTTATAGGAATTCGACTTGGAAATAAAGGAGAAGAAAGGAGCCGAAAACTTGGCAGTAGATCACCTCTCAAGATTAGAAGATGCACAGCCCAAATATCTCGACAAGATGAACGATTTGTTCCCTGAGGAACAACTCCTAGCCTTAGCAGATACGACAGTTCCTTGGTTTGCTGATTTTGCAAATTATTTAGTAGCTAACATAACCCCAAAAGGGCTAACCCATCAGCAAAAGAAGTAATTCTTCGCTGATGTGAAAAACTACTTTTGGGAAGATCCTTTCCCTTCCCAAATTTGTGTAGATCAGGTTATACGAATATGCGTTAATGACACAAAAGCATATCAAATTTTGAATCACTGCCACTCAGGACCTACAAGAGGACATCACAGCGGAACTAGAACTACTCATAAGGTACTCGAATCAGGCTTTTACTGGCCTACACTTTTCAGAGATGCCAATAGGTATGTGACTTCTTGTGATAAATGCCAACGAACAGGTAATATCTCTCAGCATAATGAAATGCCTCAGAACTATATACTTTCATGTGAAATATTTGATGTATGGGGTATTGATTTCATGGGTCCGTTCCCTAATTCATTTGGGAATAAATACATACTAGTAGTAGTAGATTACATGTCAAAATGGGTAGAAGCCCAAGGTTTACCTACAAATGATGCTAGGGTGGTAGTACACTTCTTGAAAAGACTTTTTTCTCGATTTGGAACACCTAGGATAATCATTAGTGATAGGGGTACACATTTTTGCAATACCCAATTTGAAAAAATCTTGAAAAGGTATGGAGTACACCATAGAACAGCCACCCCTTATCACTCACAAACCAGTGGCCAAGTCGAAGTAACAAATAGGGAACTAAAACGTATTCTAGAGAAAACAATAGAAAAAAATAGGAAGGATTTGTCAAGAAAGGTAGACGATGCATTATGGGCTTATAGAACTGCTTTTAAAACACCCATAGGAACATCTCCCTATAAACTTGTTTATGGAAAAAACTACCATCTACCATTTGAACTTGAACATAAAGCATTCTGGGCTATAAAATTTTTAAACCTTGATTTTAGAAGTGTAGGAGAGAAGAGATTAATGCAGTTGAATGAGCTTGATGATTGGCGCTTCAATGCTTACAAGAACTCGCGACTATATAAGGAAGCCATGAAGCGACGCCATGACAAAAGGCTGAAAGACCCTAAGCAGTTCAAAACAGGTGATCTCGTCTTATTCTACAACTCAAGGCTGAAACTATTCCCTGGAAAACTCAAGTCAAGGTGGTCAGGTCCATTCACTGTTCTAAATGTCTTTCCATGCGGCACCATTGAGGTAACTCACCCTAACCATGGTACTTTCAAGGTAAATGGCCATAGGCTTAAACATTATAAAGGTGAGAATTTTGCAGAAAATAGGGAGGAGCTTCGGCTCCACCACACCCCTTCTTGACACATCTAGGTAGAGTCGAGCTTAGACTCTAAATAAGCGCTTCTCGGGAGGTAACCCGAGCACTAACTTAGTAACTTTCTTTTCTTTAAAATTTTTTAGTATTTTTCATGCATAAACCAACTCTTTGAATGCAGAAATTTAGGACCACACGGCCAGGCACACGGGCGTGCCTTAGGCCGTGCGTACACTTAAAACAGGGGCACGGTCGTGCACCCAGACCATGTACAAACAGAGCAAAATTTTCCCAAAACACGGGCCATCGATAAATTCCCACAGCCGTGCGATATGGCCGTGGCGACCTTACGAATTCCACACGGGCTATCAACAATGGCCCACGGCCATGCGACATGGTCGTGGCAACCCTACAGTATCAACACAGGCTTGCACAAATCCCCACGCCCGTGTCCTTAGCCCATGGAAGACACTGTCAAATTTCACACGCCCGTGGCACATATCACACGATCGTGTGAAACATGAACACGATCGCACACGGCCGTGTATACCATCACATGACCGTGTGAGTAACGAATACTTGATCTCCCACGGCCATGGGAACAAACCATACGGGCGTGCTCATCAGAACCAGGCGCGCTATAAAGACCGATTTTTGAAAAACACGGGCTAAACACGACTCACACAGGCATGCGACATACCGGTCTGACCCAAAATGTATAAATAGGGGGGCTATTTTTAACCTTCCCTTTCACTCAAACCCTAGAATTTTTCACCCAAAATCCCCTTAACCACCGTGAGCACCGCCACCATACTCAAAACCACCATCAAACTCGAAAATAACCACCACATGCCCGTGTCATAGCATCCCACGATCGTGCAAGCCCGCAATTGGTTCTATTTTCTCATTTTTCTCATTTTTTTGTCCTATTTCATTTCTTTAACTATTTATTTATTTTTACTTTAGTCTAATTGTTGATTCAAGAATGGAACTAGGAAATATAGGATGAATATTCTAGAATAATATAGAATCAATTAGGATTAAATGCCACTTAATTTTTTTTTGCTTGCCATTTAGAGTTCATTTTATTTTGCCACTTGGACACATATTTGCATGCCATCTTTATCATAATTTCACTATATATACACCAGTAGTTCTTAGTTTTCTTATAAGATTTTAACATGATTAGATTTTACTATTTAGGTTAGTCCTCATTTGTTATTTTAAGAACATTGTCATTTTATTTTATTTTATTACCTATCTAGTTTAAATCTAATTTTATTTATTTATTTAGGACTAATGCTTTTGTTATTTCAGATACTATGTCATCTTCACGTGCCAGAAAAGCTGCTGTCCTCGCCTCCAAAAAACGAAAGGGACCTAGGAGTTCATCTTCGCGGCCCACCTCTGAGGCACGCCACCCGTTCATCACTTTCACCCAAGACTCCCAAGAGGAACGCTATCAACTACTCTGGGCACGCACTATCTCTATGGGCCGGTGTATTGACTGGGAGGCCCTCGCGCAAGTAAACCTGGTGAACGATGTCCGAGCCCTATTAGCGACTGACCTATGGAACCAGTTCTTTAGGATTGTGGAGCCCATTTACCTAGAGCTCACCCTCGAATTCTGCTCCACATTCCACCTTCAAACCGTAATGAGCAGATTTGACGATCCAGGGACGGCCTAATTCCGTTTGGGAGGGCTCATACGACGACTCAGTGTACCAGAGTTCAGAGTGGCACTTGGGCTTTACACTGAGCAGTTCATGGCAGAGGAGGACTTCCCTACCCTTTCTCGTCACATCCACATCCGGCCCCTCGACTGCTGGAACGAGATCGCTCCGGGGCGACAAGTTTATAACCATAGCGTCAGTAAGGCGACCGCCCTCGCTCCTTCCTTGGGGTACATTCATGCTCTTCTCACTCACACTCTGACAGGTAGGCGAGAGAGTATAAGCGTCATCAATACTCACGACGTCTACTTCCTCTGGTGCATGGCTAATGGCCACGCTATCAACCTCGCATACTTCATCACGCTTGCCATGCAGCACCAGACTGAGCGGCACAGGAAAGGCATCATATCCATAGGCCCTTACATCAAGAGACTAGGCTGCTACTTCGGCCTATTCAACACTACGGCCCAAACATCCTCCTATACTTTCCTCGGTCAGATGTCCTCGCAGGGTATCCAGAGCATGTTACACATGAGGATGATAGAGCGACGACCAGGTGGCAGACACTTCCATTTCCGCCTTGTCCAAGAAGGCGAGGAGCCAGAGGACATTCCTGACGATGTCCCACTGCCAACAGAGGATGAGCTCGCTGAGCCACCACGCCTCAGACGACCCACCCAGATAGCAGCCCCACATGCTGACATACACAAGCGCCTGGACCGATTTGAGCATCACCTCGATTACATCGACGCCACTTTAGTGCACATATGTCAGCACCTCGGCATTTCCCCACCACCACGAGATCCATCAAAGGACTAAATCCTATTTTATTTTTATTTTTATCTTTATTTTGTTTTACTTTTATTTTATCTTTTATCTTTTATTATTATTACTTTATTCTAACTCTTAAACACTGATCCTTATTTTCACTTTTTCTTCTAACTTTATTTTCCTTTTTAGGTTTATTTTTAATGTTTATTCATTTCAGCTTTTTCTTTATTTGAATTTTCATTTTTTTATTTATTCTGTTTATTTTATTTTCTTCGGCCATCTCCAAATGAAGTAACCCCTCTTCATTTTAACATCCCATGACTAATAAATCCCTTCGCAGTTTCAAAGGAGCTCTACAGCTCAAACTTCTGTGAAAAAGGGAACACCCCGCCACAAATGCCACCTCTTCCAAACTCACGTCTCACAAATCCATTCAAATTTCAGGGATTTTCATACCTTTCCCTAACTTATGATCTTATGCTTCTACTGCTATTAATATTATCTTTGTACATTGAGGGCAATGTACATCTTAAGTGTAGGGGGTAAAGTACTTTCAATTTTTAGATTATCTATGGAAACCCTGAAATTCGATGCATTGTTCTCTGCATTTTCTTCAGTCTCCTATTAGGAATTAATTCTGATTGATTTATGATTTTTATTGATATATTGAAAACTAAGACATAGGTGCTTGTACTTTGAATATTCAAACTCTAAAACATTAGAGAATCAAACATGATAAGTTGAAATTTTTGAGAACTACAATTTTTGCATAAGTTATCTTCCCTAAATTTTAAGTATTATCTTGAAATTTGAATTTCACAAGGTTGACATCAAAAGCCATAATTATTGTGAGATTTTTGAGCCTTTTGAGCATACATTCTTTTGTGCTTACTTTTATTATTGCTTTGAGTGAGTCAATACTGAATTGTTATTCTAGAACTTGCTTTGATTATACATGTCGAGACCACATCATTGATTTGATATACCGAGATGATAAAGGCACCTAGGATTTAACCCACTTACTTCACAAAAGCCTATTTCTATAATCTAACCCATAGTGAACCCCATTGAGCCTAACAACCTTTTCCTTGACTTACCCTCTAATTATTAACCAATAACCCATTTTTGTTGAATTTTCCATTCAATTACTTTTGATCCCTATTTTTGTCAAGATTTTAGTTGAATTTATTATCTAAGCTTTATTTTCTTTTCCAGTATGTAAATCTCTTTTTCAATTCATTGTATTACTTCAATTATTCTTAAAAAAAAACCATATGTATATACAGTGAAATTCAGTTGTAATTTGTAATAGTTCAAATAGTTTTTGCATATTTCTATTTCAAGGCTACTAAGGAAGAAACGATGTTATCAAGCTTTAGAAATATGTTCCAGTGATAGAGATTTTTCTAGCTAGATAATTTTTTTCAGTTCAATCTCGATTCTAACCCTCTTTTGTAGCCTGTGACAACACCCCTAACCAAGCCCCATTACAACCATTAAAAGACCTTTTGATCAATGTATCATATCAAATTATAGTGGTGGAGATTTGATTTTCTTGCAAGCTTATGGTAATAAATTTTCAGGTTGACTAGAGAGTGCTTAAATTTTGAACCCTAAACACTTTAAGTAGATAGAGTGAACCTTTAGTGAGGATGTTAACTTTTGTTAATTAAGATGGAGAGATAATTACTCAGAAGGAAAGAAGAGACTTATGTTTTCAATGACAAAATTCTTAACTTAGATTGATTGAATCTTTAATGTTCTTCTAATTGAATTACTCATTGTACGATTACCTATAGATTAGTTTGAAACATTATTGATAAAAGTTGTAGGTTGAGAAGAATAGTTCTTTTTAGGGATTGAGATATTGCTTGACGACAAGCAAAGGCTTAAGTGTGGGGGTATTTGATAAACGTTAAATTATACATATATTTACCCCATGTTTAACCTATATTTTGGATGGATTCTTATCAATTTTGTGAGAATTGGTGCTCTTAATCCTTCCTTTTCATATCTTATACTCAGAAGAGCATAGGGAAGAAGAAATAACGGAAAACAGGCCAAAAACGATGAAAAATGGGCCAAAATGTGCGAACAACACGGGCAAAGAAATGCCACACGGTCGTGCCACACGGGCGTGCCACATGAAGATCACACGGTCAAGCCCCCGACAAGCATGGCCAGGCCACACGGCCGTGCCTCCACCGATAAAATCACACAGCCTCTGTCGAAATCACACGGGCTTGGCACACGGGTGTGTTCTAGTCATGAGGAAGGGGAATTTCACTCAAATTGGGATGCTTAGAGGCTAAGAAAGGCCCCCCCAAAAGCTCTATATAAAGACCCCATGAGGCAACAACTTGGATATACTTTTTTAGATACGAATAGAAGCAAAGGATTACTCCAAAAGAGAAAGCCGATTGATTCATCTCAGAAGTTGGAATTCTGCAGCAACGTAAAAGATCTCTCTAAATTCCTTCAGGGGTTTTTGGTTTCTTTTATGTTTTGTTATTTTATATCTTATGTGATGTTTCTTTTCTTTATTATGAACTAAACCTCTCAAATACTTGAGGGGGATGAAACGTAAGATAGATCTTGTTATTTATTCTTGATTTATTTGATAAATACTTGAATTGTTCTTAATTATGCATTCTTCATTCTTGATTTAATAATCCTAGGTATTATTTCAAGAAATAGATGTGCTTAGAGCAGAGGAGCAAAAGTCCCTGTGATAAGAGTAGATCTACCATAATTAAGCGGAGTTGCATGCAATCCTAGACATAGGGCGACATAAATCTGCCGGATTAGGGTCAAACCTAATATGGGGAGCCATAGATCGAATTAATGCAACCTAGGGAGTTAATTAATAAGGGAACTTTAATTAACAACTTAGGCCTAGTTGCTCTACGACTCGACGGAGGGTTTAGCATAAGTTAGGGATCTCTACGGATCAAGTCAAGTAAAGAAATCATATAGTTCAAGAAAATAATAACAAGTGAAGTCTAGGTGGATTCTCCCTTAAGTATTGCCCATATCAATCAGCTTTTTCCTAAAAGTATTCCCAATTTACTCTTTTTTCACTTTCTTAGTTAGTTTTAGAATTAGTTTAACCAACCCTCTTTTATTTTTAGGCTAGATAATAGAAAGGAAGTAAGTACTAGTACTTTTGGTTCCCTTGGGTACGATAACTCGGTCTTGCCACTAAGCTATACTACTCTTCGACAGGTGCGCTTGCCTCAACGTCATGATATTAGTTAGTTTTGGTGTGATCAAGTTCTTTATAAATTTTATTACTTCATATCACGCATATCAGTTATAAACTAACTAATCTGAACTAAATTAAGAAGGTGACAAAGAGTAAATTTGGGAAATTGCTTTTAGGGAAGACTGAATGATTAAGACAATGCCTAAGGAAGAATCCACCTAGACTTCACTTGTTATCTAAGGAAGAATCCACCTAGACTTCACTTGTTATCTAGCTCTGAACCAGATGATTTCTACATTTGATTTGATTCGTAGAGATCCCTAAATTATGTTAATACCTCCGTCGAGGATAAGAACAACTAATCCTAGGTTGATTAACTGAAATCTCTTTCTAGTTAAAACCCCTAGTCTCACATTAACACGATCTATGGCTCCCTATATTAGATTTGACTCTAATCTGGCAGATTTTAGTTGTCCTATGTCTAGGATTGCGATCAACTCCGCTTAATTGTATTGGATCTACTCCTATGCAGGGACTTTTGCTCCTCCACATAAGCACATTCGACTTAAATCAGTATCCCGAAAATATCAATTTAATGGTTAAAAACACAATTAAGAACAAATGAAATATTTATCACACAGCTCAGATAACAATAACAAGATCTGTCTTAGGTTTCATCCCCCTCAGGTATTTGGGGGTTTAGTTCATAATTATAAAATAAAACATCTCAGAATAAATAAAATAGCAAAACATAAGAAAACCCAAAACTCTGAAAGGATTGAAGGGAGATCCTCTGTTTGATGTAGATCCTAGCTTCTTAGATGGATCAATCAGCTTTCCTTCAAGTAATTCCCTGCCTTTAACTTCCCGTCTTGGCAGGAATAATGTACCCCCTTGTAGTTGCCTCCTAGGGTCTTTATATAGAGTTTAGAATGTCTTTCTTAGCCCCTAAGTAGCCTTTTCCAAGTGAAATTGAACTTCCTCACGACAGGGACATGCCCGTGTGCCATGCCCATGTGAATCGATGTGGAGGCCGTGCTCGGGCCTGTTAATGTGGCACGGCCGTGTGACACGCCCGTGTGGTGAACTTCCAGGCCGTGTTGATTATTGGTTTGGGGCTAACTTGCCCGTTTTAGGCTCGTTCCTTGGTCTTTTCTCTTCCTTATGCTAACCTAAGTTTAAAACATGAAATAAAAGGATTAGGAGCACCAAATTCCACAAATTCAATGAGAATTCATCCAGAAATTAGGCTAAGTAAGAGGTAAAAATATGTATAATTTACGGCTTATCAGCTATAAAAATGAATGAATAAGGGCATTAATCACATATGTAAAGTAATGTGAGTAAATGTAACTTGTCTCATGTTACATCTTATGTTTCACAGATGATGAATTGTTAAGTTATTTACTAATGATGTGAATTGTGGTGTTTAGGAAAGTCAAGTACTATATGATTTAATGAGCATGATTGAATGATTAAATATTAAGGAACGACAAGTTTAATAGGTATATTTTTACTGTATTTAGAACTTGTCTACGCATTAATTGATCTGGGTTCTTCACATTCATAAATTAATTCAAAACTAGTTGAGTCGGGGAAGTTAAAATCTGAGATGTCTAGAGTTTCAATAGAAGTGTCTAGTCTGCTAGGACAAATAGTGTCTGTAGACTAAGTCTGCTCAAGATGCCCGTTAGTAATACAGAATAGAATTTTTTTCTGTTGATTTGTTGATCATGCCATTTGGTGATTTTGATATAATCTTAGGAATGGATTGGTTGTTTGAGAATGGGGTAGTTGTGGATTGTTATAAAAAGAAGTTCAGTATTCAGACAGAAGATGGAGGCAATATCGAGGTAAATGTTATTCATACTAATGGGTAGTACAGCATGCTAGGCTTATGTTATTAATTCTGATTCAGTTGAAAGTCAATGTAGTAAGATTAGAATTGTATGTGAGTTTCCTGATGTTTTTCCTGAGGAATTACTGGGTTTGCCACCAGACAGAGAGGTTGAATTTGCAATTAAGGTTTATCAGAGTGCAACTCTAATATCTATACCTCCATACTGTATGTTGCCCAAAGAATTAAAAGAGTTGAAGGTACAGTTGTAAGATTTGTTAGCTCGTGGTTTCATTTGACCAAGCATTTCACCATGGAGTGCACTGGTATTATTTGTTAAAAAGAAGGATGGTTTGATGCGACTATGTATTGATTACTGACAGTCGAATAAGTGACAATTAAGAACCGATATTCACTACCTCGTATAGATGATTTGTTTTGTAACACCCCTTACTCGAGACCGTCTCCAGAATCGAGCACAAGGCGCTACTAAACTTAATCTATCGCTTAAGCAACCTTAAATCGTTTATTTAAGCTTCTCGAAATTTGCTGCCATTCAGCATCATAGTCGCTTAAAAATTCATATCTCGAGTTTTGAAACTCAAAATTAAGATCTGTAAATTTTCCCTGAAACTAGATTCATATATCTATCTACTAATTTTTTTCTAGAATTTTTGGCTGGGCCAATTAGTATAGTTTATTAGTTAAAGTTACCCCTGTTTCAGAACTTGACTACACTGACCTCTACTTACTACGAACCACTTTTCTCCCTGTAAAAAAATTCATATGACTATACCGTTTGTTTCTATTAAAACTATACTCAATAAGGATTCTTAAAATATAAAGTGAATCACCTAATTAATTTTGTACAATTTATGGTGAATTTCCAAAGTTGGAACAGGGGATCCAGAAATTGCTCTGGCCCTGTTTCACTAAAACTCAGATATCTCATAAAATACAATACTTTTACCTTTTTTTCTTATTCCATATGAAAATAGACACAATAATCTTTAATTTCATATATTATTCACCATCAAACCATGTTTCTACTATTTTTAGTGATTTTTCAAAGTCACATCATTTCTGCTACTTGAATCTGTTTTTAAGCTACTTTCACATTTTCCTTAATTTCCATGTGATAGTTACTACTCAATCATACATACTATTAAACATGTATATCATCAGCCATTCTATTAGCTAATCACTAGCAAGTATTTACACATCATTCATTGATCATATCATATCAAAAGAAGCCAAGTTCTTATACATGCCATACACGAAACGAAACGTCTAACTATACCAAAGTGATTCCTTTGATAGTGTGATCGGATCTCCGACGTTTCCTTCGATCCCCGAGTGGCTTGGCAAGAACTATAAGAAGAAGGAAATAAAGAGAGTAAGCACTAGGCTTAGTAAGGTTACAAGCAAATAAATCACAACATTCATCACAAAGGATAATTATGCATAATGTCACCTAGCATCATAAACTTTCTTTACATCTCATTTTCTACCTTCTTTTTTATTCACTTACCTTCTTTCTTACTTGACCTTTCATTATTCATAAATACAATCTACCTTTCCTTTGCTGATAATTCACTGTAATTTAACTTGTACAATGGCCCGTTGAACCACTCGGTATACTAAGGATACTAGGGTCTTTTCTGTCTAACAATATCCTGCCAATGCCATGTCCTTGACATGGACTTACATGAATTATTCCTGTCTCGAATGCCATATATCTAATATGGGCTTACATGGCTCATTCCTGTCTCCAAAGCCATATATCTGATATGGACTTACATGGCTCATTCCTATCTTGTCTTGTCCTGTCAACCCCAAATGTCATGACATTTCGTATCCTAACATTCCTAAGGTTCAATCGGGGCTTTCTAATGCTTTTCTCTGTTACATCGTCTTTAATTCAACTTTGAATATTTTCATAAAATGAATATATAAATGCTGGAAATTGAAAATATTAATGTAAAATAAAGGAATAATGCATTTATTTACTGTAAACTTACCTTGATACAAATGTGACTAAACTTTACAATTTAGTCCTTTAATTTTTCCTTTCCCCGATCTACTCCCGAATTTCGTTCTTCTTGATCTATAATAGAAAATTTAACTTATTTAATATTCACATTTATCAAAACAGTCCTTTACTCAAACTTTGGCAAAATTACATTTGCCCCTAAACTTTTGCATATTTACACTTTTGCCCCAAGGCTCGGAAATAAAAATTTATCACAAATTCTTGTATTTTAAGACATGCTGATCATTTATTTACCAACAACATCTTCAAATTCCTACTATAACATACACTTATGTATAATAGGTATTTTTACCTATTAAGCCCTTTTACTCGTTTTTACCTAAAACCGAGTAGCACAAGTTGTCTAACATAATCTAAAACCTCATATTCTATTATAAAACATCAAAATAAACACTTTTCACCTATGGGTATTTTTCCAAATATGAACCCTAACTTAAATTATTGCTAGCATAAGCTTTATCGAGCTACCGGGACTCCGAAAACGTAAAGAACATTAAAAACGGGGCTTGGAATCACTTACTATGGAGCTTGGAAGCTTGAAACAAACGCTAGCTATGGAGAACCCTTGAAATTTCGTGCTAATGAAGAAGATGATAGCAATTTTGTCATCTTTTTCCCTTTTTAATCATGTTAATAACCAAATGACCAAAATGCCCTTTCTTACTAAACTTTCAAAAATTCCACCCATGTCCAATTTTTGTCCATAAATTTAGAAATTGGTCAAATTGCTATTTAAAACCTCCTAATTAATATTCCAAAGCAATTTCATACTAAAAACTTCTAGAATGCAAATTTTGCAACTTATTCGATTTAGTCCCTAATTTCAAATTAAGCACTTTATGCATAGAATTTCTTCACGAAATTTTCACACCATCATGCAATCACATCATAAACATCATAATAATAAAATAATTATTTCTATCTCAAATTTTTTGTCACGAAACCACTAGTCCGATTAGGCCCTATTTCGGGATGTTACATGTTTGATCAGTTAAAGGGAGCTTCAGTGTTTTTGAAGATTGACTTAAGGTCTGGGTATTGCCAGTTGAAAGTAAAAGAAAGTGATGTACCGAAAATAGCATTTTGTACTCGGTATGGTCATTATGAGTTCTTACTGATGCCATTCGGATTAACTAATGCTCTGGCTGCTTTTATAGATCTCATGAACCGTATTTTCCAGCCATATTTAGATCAGTTTGCGGTGGTCGTTATTGATGATATATTTGGTTTATTCAAAATCAGAGTCTGAACATGATCAGCATCTCAGAATAGTTCTACAAATCCTCCAGGAAAAACAATTATACGTGAATCTTAATAAGTGTGGATTTGGTTATCAGAAGTGATATTTTTGGGACATGCTGTGTCCGCTAAATGGATTAGAGTTAATCCGAAGAAGATCGAGGCGATTGTTCAATGGAATGCACCAAAGAATGTATCATAGCTACGTAGTTTTTTGGGATTAGAAGGATACTACAGAAGATTTGTTAATGGGTTTTTCAAAATAGCATTGCCGATGACAAAGCTGCTACAAAAAAAATGTTTCTTTCATTTGGGATGATCAGTGCCAGAGAAGTTTTGGGATGTTGAAGCAAATGTTGACCGAGGCACCTGTTTTGACTTTACCAGAATCGAGAAAGGATTTTTTTTGTGTACAGTGATGTTCTCTAAGTGGTCTAGGCTGTGTATTGATGCAAGACGGAAAGGTAATAGATCATGCATCTCAACAATTAAAGTCGCACGAGCGCAACTACCCGACACATGATTTAGAGTTAGCTGTTGTAATTTTTGTATTAAAAATCTGGAGACATTATCTGTACGGGGGAGAAATATTATATTTATACTGATCATAAAAGTCTCAAATATCTTTTATCGTAAAAGGAGCTAAATTTGAGACAAAGATGGTGGATTGAGCTTTTGAAAGATTATGACTATGTTAGACTATCATCCGGGAAAGGCAAATTTAGTAGCTGATGCAATAAGCAGAAAAGCTACAGTTGAATTATGGGCAATGCTCACTCAACTCAGTATTAATGATTATGGAAGGTTGCTAGGCAAGTTAAGAATTAAGCCGATAATGTTTGATCAGATTAGAGTAGCCCAACTAAAAGATGAAAAGTGGATGAAGAAAAGAGAAATGGTACAGAATGGTATGGTAGAAAATTTTAGCATTGATTAACATGATTGCTTAAGGTTCTGAAATCGAATTTGCATTCCAGCTGCTTCTGAGCTGAAATAGTTGATTCTTCAAGAAGCACATGATAGTTCATTTGCTTTACACCCTGGTGGAACAAAGATGTATCGTGATCTACGGGAGTGATACTGGTGGCCTAAAATGAAGAAAGATATAGTTAAGTATGTTGATAAATGCTTGGCTTGTCAGCGAGTAAAAGTAGAACATCAAGTACCTACAGGTTTGCTTCAGCCTATTAATATTCCCGAATGGAAATGGGATTGCATTACGATCGATTTTGTCACAGGATTGCCATTGACAGCAAGTAAAAAAAAATGCCATCTAGGTGATTGTTAATCTGCTCACAAAGTCAAATCATTTTATAACAGTTAGAAGTGATTGGTCACTATAGAGACTTGCTGAGATTTATATTCAGGAAATTGTGAGACTGCATGTAATTCTTGTATCGGTAATATCAGATCGAGATCTACGATTCACATTGAGATTTTAGAGGCAGTTACATGATTTTTTCGGTACTCGACTCAATTTCAGCATGGCTTTTCATCTACAAACTGATGGACAGTCTAAACGAGTAATTTAGATTTTAGAAGACATGTTACGGGCTTACATCATTGACTTTGAGTCAGGTTAGGAACTTTATTTACTGTTTGCTAAATTTGTTTATAATAATAGTTTCTAATCTAGTATTCAAATGGGTCCATATAAAGCTCTATATGGTCAAAGATGTAGGTCGCCCGTATGTTGGATGGACTTAAATGAAAGAAAGATGATTGGGCCAAAATTGGTTCAAGAAACAAAGGAAATGGTTAAAAAAATTAAAGATAGACGGAAGGTAGCCTTCGACAGACAGAAATCGTATGTAGATTTGAAATGGCAGGACATAGAGTATTTCGTTGGTGATAAAGTGTTTCTTAAGGTATCGCTTTGGAAGAAAGTCTTGAGATTTGGTCGGAAAAGAAAATTAAGTCCTCGTTATATTGGGTTATATGATATTGTAGAAAGAATAGGACCGATTTCTTATCGAGTAGCTTTCCCTCCAAAGTTACAGAAGATCTACGATGTTTTTTATGTTTCCATGCTTCGAAGATATAGATTAGATCCATCTCATGTCAGTCCCACTGAAGACATCAAAGTCTAACCTGATTTGTCTTATGAAGAAGAGCCGATTCAGATATTATCTCAAGAAGTAAAAGAGTTAAGAAATAATCTGGTTCCTTTAGTGAAAGTATTGTGGAGAAATCATAATGTCGAGGAAGCAACTTGGGAGCCAGAGGAAACAATGGGAGCTCAGTATCCCCATCTCTTCTTAGGTAAATTTCGAGGACGAAATTTATTAAGGGGGAGAAATGTAATGACCCAAAATTCGCGGGCATCGAAAAAGTGTATTATCGAGCCTTTGTTTTAGCAAAATGTGTTTGTAAATATTTATTAGAAATATTTACGAGGTTAGTTGAGTGTTTAATTAGGTTTTAATTAGAAGAATTTGACTTAATTAAGGGTTATTAGTAAAAATGACTAAATTGAATAGAATATGAAAGTTTAATTATAGATTAAAAGAAAATAGAAGGGACTAAATAGGCAATGAAGCCCTTTTAGTAAATGAGGCAACATACACTTGGGAAAAATTTTAGATTTTTGTGCTTAAATTATATATAAATATTATTTAATTATAATGTATATTATAATTTTATTATAATGTAATTTATATTAATTATAAATATAATATTATATCATAAAATAAATCAAGATTTTGACAAATGTATGGTGATGAAATTTTACATGTGTAATGGTAATAATATAAATATATGTACACTTGTATTATAAATATGTATTTACTTATAATTTAAGTATAAAGATATTTTATATTATTATAATAATATGTTAATTAAATAATAAAACATAAAAAAAATAAAATAAAGTAAGTGAAACAAAAGGGAAACAAATAGCAGAAGCTTGAACGAAAATAGAAGAAAGAAAGGAGAAAAGAAAAGAAAAAGGAAAAATTACGGTTTTAAGGCTTGAAGCTTAATTTGGTAAGTCAATTAAGTCATTTTCTTGAAATTTTGATGTTTTTGGAG
Source organism: Gossypium stocksii (assembly GCA_020496765.1). Taxonomy (NCBI): domain Eukaryota; kingdom Viridiplantae; phylum Streptophyta; class Magnoliopsida; order Malvales; family Malvaceae; genus Gossypium; species Gossypium stocksii. The sequence continues at coordinate 41,668,573 of CM035628.1, read as the reverse complement.
TCTTAGAAAAATGTTTTGTTGAATTTATGTTAAAACTTTAAAAGTTATTTGATTTTTGGACGTAATTCATGTTGAACAAATTGTTGAATTAGGGGCTTAATTGGTAGAATTTCTAGTTGGAATTAGTTAAAGGATTAAATTGTAAAGTAAGTTATAAGTTTTACAGAGTAGGGACTAAATTACAAAAAGTTTGAAATTAAGAAACTATGATGAAAATTAGATAGTTAAGTTTTAGTTTGGTTGAAAATTTGATGGAAATAAAGCATGAATTGAGATAGAAACATAAATGAATTTAGTTAGGACTAAATTGAAACTAAGGTAGAAATTGAAAAGAAATTCAAGTATTTAATGTGAATTAGTATTGTATTAATGATTGTAAATTATTTTAAAATTTTGTAACTAACAAAGAACTAGAGGCATCGGCTCAGAAGGGAAAGGAAAAGGTTATCGAGGAGTAATTCGAGAAAATATTCGGTTTGTATTACTATAATTAAAATTATTTATTATTAAATGTTAAATTTCAATTTATGTGTATGGTAAATGAAATATGAGGTAAGTATTATTATTATTATTATTGAGATGAGTGGGAATTAATTTGAATAATTGATATGAATTGTTATTTGAATTTCAAGTTGATTGAAGTGGAAAAGTGTATTTGAATTGAGTTGTGATTGAATTGAGAATGAATATGAAATATAGAATTGAAAACTGAAAAAGTGATTTGAATACCCTATTAACTAGTCGGGTTGAGTCGAATATAGTTGACATGCCATAGGATTGGAAGAGTTAAGGGATAGTTTGACTTCGAGTCGATGAGACATTGGGTGTCATTATATTACTTCAGATAGATTCGATCAAGTACTAGGTACCAACTTACTACGGCTAGGCCGATGGGACATTGGGTGTCATTATATTGCTTTGAACTATCCGATAAGGCATTGGGTGCCATACTAGAGTGTTTGACTGGATCCATGTATCCTCCAAAGTTCGAGTCTTATTAATAGGGGCAATTAAATAAAATAGCAAATTGAAAGAAAATGAATGATTTTTATTCATGAAATGAAATGTGAATTGAAATTGAGATATGAGATTGAAAAGAATGAATCAAAGGTTCAATAAGTGATTAAAATTCAAATTGATGATATATGATATCAATTGATGAGTAGCTAAATTGAATTACTACGGTTGAGAAATGAAAGTTAAAGTATAAGTTAGTAATTATGAATTATATTGTTACATGTTTGATATATATATAATTTATTATTTGTTATTATAATTTGAATTATGGTAATACCACTGAGTATATCCATACTCAGTGCACGGTTGTTTTCTGTGCACAGGTTAGTAGAAGTCAAGTGTCTCGATTCAGCATCCAGAGCAATCCTGATCTTAGAGAAATTTTGGTGATGTATCTTTCTTTTTGGTAAATGTGGCATGTACCTAAGTTAAGTTCTTTTTTTTTTTTTTTTTGAGTCAATGAAGTCTTTGATTATAAATGATTTTAAATAATGTTTTGGAATTTGGTTATAAGATATGAAATGAAGTTAATATAACATATTCGATACAAAATTCGAAATGGGAATGAATGAAGTTTACTAATCAAATTTGAATGATACTTGTGAAAGTTCATTTAGTCAATTATCAAGTTGATGTTTTAAGTATGATTTAGGTGAGTTTGAATATGAAATATATTGGTTGTGATATTGGTTTTGGATTGGTTGCGGTTTGAATTTGCGGGGTTGGTTAAGTTGTTATAAAGGGGTTATATTGAATCCACACGGCCTGGCACACAGGCGTGTGAGCCTTGTACTTAGGAAAAATTTTGGAATTTCACGAAAAATTTCTCGAGCAATTGAATTGGTCCCGATTCACTTTAACACTTATTTTGGGCCTCGAGGGCCCATTAAAGGGACATTATGATTAATTTATAATATGTATACTGATTATTTGCATAATATTCGTAAATTGTCTGAAATGTTCAATAGTACTCCGTAACCCTATTCTGGCAACAGTTTAGGGTTAGGGAGTGTTACACTTAACCCTTATACTTCACAAACATCAAAGAAGTCAGAAGTGATGTCATCTCAAACTCATCATTTTTGGTAAAACGTTTCTCAATTTCGTCAAGGAAACCCTTGACCTGTGTAATCTCTTCAGATTCTATGGCTCGAAAGGCTTTTGGAATGTTGTGTTCATGATCATTAGACTCATGTGGTTTGAAGGATCCCATCTTTCAAAATCCCTTTTAGCATCAGGGGTGCTTGCTACAGTGAGAGGTGTATGTTGTTCTTCCCCTGGTGCAAGGTCTATATCCATATAGCCAAGCATTATAAGTAAGTGTCTTTTCCATTCCTTAAAAATTAGTCCCATTAAGCATAGGTATAGAATTTATATTAGCAAATATTGTGGCAGTAGAAGATGAACTAGCTGAATATAGAACAAAATAGATGAAAATAAGTTCACATCAATATTCATAAGTAAATAATAAATTGAAAATAGTGGTTAATCTCATCTCAAGATACCAAACACAACATTAATATCAAGTCTTTGGACAATAATATTAATAGTAAGCAGTACTCTTGTTGTAACAATCAAACATTGATAATAAATTGGGCCAAACAATGAATCAATCTTTGAATTAATTTATTGCTCACATAAAGTGCCTCCTAATTGTCACATATTTATCACTACAGATGTCATTGAAATTTTGTCAAATATTAACTTACCTTTAGGTCAATTAATAAATGCATGAATTACAAAAACATATAATCATTTTGATATTTTAAATAAACTAATTTATGCAAAAAAGTCACATTGGTGACATTTTGTTTCAACTGATCTATTTAAAATATTAGACATCTTTAATTAAATCTCAAAGACAAAAATTGAATTTATTTGTTTCAAAATATTTTAGATTTAAACCAAAATAATTTGAATAAAAGTAAACCTCATCTCAAGGTATCAGACACTCTAGTAATATGTCATCTTTGGACAAAATATTAACTTGTAAGTGATATGTTGGTGTAGTAATCAGACACTTACATGCAAACCAAATAATTGTCACATATTTATAACCAAATAATTGTCATATGTTTATTACCATAGTTGTACATGTAATTTTGTTAAATGTTAAGCTTCCTTTAGGCTGATCAATAGTAACGTAGCTTAAGTTACATGCATGTAACTTTTAATGTTTAAAAAAAAATAATTTCAATAACACAAGTCACTTTGACAATTTATTATTTTAATTAAGTTATTTTAAAATATATTGTCAAAACCACTTTTATTTCGAAAAAAATGGGGATCGACTTTAAAAATGAAAATGGAGTCGCCACCAATCTTTTTCTGAGGTGTGATTGGGTCACCTTGAGATTGATCACTTTAATATAACATTTTAATTTATTAAAACAATGATTTTGGTATATGAAATTTGAGAAAATAGGTTCGGGAGTCGGTTATGTATGAGGAAGGATTAGCACCCTCGCAACGCCCAAAATTGGTACCTAATTGATTAATTAATGTCCTAATGTTGAAATTTTGAAAAGATTTTAAAATACGATCCATTTTAAAAATGTTTGAATTACTTGATTTGGATATTAAGATTCTCTTGTTTCGAAGGAATAAAACATCACATCCAGTACGTTAGAATACGACATTTTAAACCCTCAAAACCAAGATCATCTCTTGATTTCTGAAACTCATGCATTGAAATTTTAGAAGGATATTTAGTTATTTGGTCAAACGGAAAATTGAAACCCAGCAGGTTAGAGCAAGACTTCTCGAATTTTCAAACACGAAATATTGCCTTCTTTTTTAATTTAAAAACATGGATTTTGAAATATGAAGGCATATTTGACTACTTAGGTTTAACAAGAGAATCGAGACCCCATAAGTTAGGGTACGATCTCTTGAATCCCCAAAGCACGAAACATTGCCTTGTTTTGAGAAGATTTTAAATAAGAGCGATTATAAAACCGACTCAAAATGCGCTTATTCGGTTTGTTTGGGATAAAAATGAAATGACCAATATCAGCCAAAATGTTGGAATTTGAATCATGAGGCGATAATAAAAAACAAAAGCATAGTATCAAGCATGGGATAACAATATGTGAGTACAATATTATACAAATGAATGACAATGATATAAAAATACGAAAGGAACGAATTAGGGTACATATAATAGCAATAATCTCACAACATATGCTAATTGAATGCTAACATCAATAATCAAAGACTAAAGAATTTTTTAAAAAAATATAAAACAAATTAAAACAAATAAAATGTAACAAGCTTTCGAAATGATAATGAATAAAATTAAAATAAATAATATGAAGGAAAAGCAATTTGAAATCACAATACATATACAACAATTTAAAAATAAATTATATGTATAAAAATTTTAAAATAAGTAACGTATGTGAAAGTTTGAAATAAAGCATATATAAAAAGCAATAAATAATATATAAAATAATAATATATAAATAAGTTTTAAAATAAACACTACGTAAGAAAAGATTTAAAATAAGTATTATACAAAACAATATAAAATGAAATATATCAATCTAAAATAAATACTATACATAAAATAAAATAGCTTAATATAAATAATGCATATATAAAAATAATAATATATAAAGGTGCTTAAAATAAACATCATATAAAACTTTAAAATAAGAAATATACATGAAAAAGAATTTTAAAATCAATAAGTTATATAAATAAAACAATTCAAAATACATAAAAGAAAATGTAAAAATAACAATTGATGCAATGTAAAATCAGAGATATATATATACAAAATAATTCAAAAAATATTAAAACAAATTTTTAAAAAGAATAATGAATTCTATATAAAATGATTTAAAATAATATAAAAATTTACAAAAACCAAAATTACAAAGAAAAGGACTCAATTGAAATAAAAACAAAATCAAAAGGATAATCCTTAAATAAGTAAATCATTAAAACAGAATTAAGGATTAAAATACAATGCGCGCAAACAAATGGGGATTAAAAACGAAATTGTCCTGAGCTCTTAAAGGCGGCGTTTAAACGCGGACCAAAATGAAATGGCGCACAAATTTTAGGGTAAAATTAAACACCAAAGTAAATGAAGTGGGGCCTAATCAAATGGCGGCACAAAAGAGAGGAACTAGATGTGCAATTTACCCATTTAAGGCAAAGATGCGCGAATCCGACCTATGGGTCGGGTCAACACAGGGGTCCCTCATTCCCAATGATGTCGTTTCAAAAAATTTACTTAAGCCTCTTTTTTTTTTTGAAAACATTATAACCTATTCCTTTAAAAAAAAAACGAATCAAGCCATATCCCCTCTGCTAGGGTTTCGACTTCTTCAAGGCTAGTTACAACCCTCTCATCGCCGCTGGACCACCAATATATTTGGTGGCTGACGCGCAAGAATGGGCATGATTCTGACAATGGAGGAGAACTTCGACGCGATGACCATTGAGGCCTGGTAAGCTTCTTTCCTTTCCTTCTTTTCTTTGTTTTCATATCAACAAAGATAAAAGAAAGTAAAAAATGAAAGAACTAGATGAAATCATAAAAAGGGATAATCACCTTCTTAAAAATATTTGTTTCGTTGTTGATTAATAAATTCGTGTATTTCAAGAAAAAGAAAGACGCCCTATACAATTGTTTTCGGCCTCTATTTATAGCCGAAAGAAATAGAATAGAATAAAAAATAAAAATACAAAATTATTTTTTGCTCTACTGTTGGTTGCTTTTATTCTATTATTTTTGTATATTTCCTGAGTTGTTTGTTAATCTGTTGCAGGTACAGCTAAAGGAGGAGGCACACATGTATGGAGGCTACGGTGGCCGAGGGTTAGGGATTAGGGTTCTTGCTGAAAATCAGTTTTGTGTTTGGGCCACTCGGGCCTGAATTTTTTTAAATATTTTGGGCTTGTATTTGGGTTTAATTTTTGGGCTGTTTAATGGGTTTAGTTGGGCTAAGGGGTTAAGTAGAATTGGGCTTATTATTTGGGCCATTGTATTGGGACATTATGGAATTTAAAATTTTTTTGTAATGGTTATTGTGCCCCGGGCAGATTGGGCCTGCTATAGCTGCCCTTTTTTGCTCGTTTTTGTGTAACGAGAATGGAGCAAATACTTATAAGAAGGGCCAATCTTGTTCGATCTTGCCGAATCTTGACTTCTTTGATGCTCATCTTTTCAAATAGCTTCATTTCGGTCCACTGCATCTTCAAGGGCATAGGAATTGTCGCTTTGATCCGCTCCACTGCTCCACTGTAACTTCAGGGAGATAAGGTTTGTATATTTTTATCCTGCTCCATTGTAACTTCAGGTGGATAAGGATGGTGGCTTTAAACCGCTCCAATGTAGTTTCAGAGAGAAGAGATTTGTAGCTTCGATCTACTCCAATGCGACTTTAATGAGATAAGAATTGGTAAGTCCAACCTGCTCTAGTGAAACTTTAGGGAGATAAGGTTTGTGTAATTTTATCCTATTTTACTACAACTTCAGGAAGATAAGGATGATGGCTTTGAACCACTCCAATGTAGTTTCAGGGAGAAGAGACTTGTAGTTTCGATCACTCCACTGGAACTTCAAGGAGATAAGAATTGATAATTTTAACCTGCTACACTGCAACCTCAGAGAGATAAGGTTTGTGTATTTTTATCTTGCTCCACTACAACTTTAGGGAGATAAGGATGATAGCTTTGAACCACTCCAATGTAGTTTCAGGGAGAAAAGACTTATAGTTTCAATCTACTCCGCTGGAACTTCAAGGAGATAAGAATTGTTAATTTTAACCTGCTCAACTGCAACTTCAAGGAGATAAGGTTTGTGTATTTTTATCCTGCTCCACTACAACTTCAGGGAGATAAGGATGATGGCTTTGGACCACTCCAATATAGTTTCAGGGAGAAGAGACTTGTAGATTTGATCTACTCCACTAGAACTTCAAGGAGATAAGGCTGGTAATTTCAACTTGCTCCATTGTAACTTTAGGGAGATAAGGTTTGTGTATTTTTATCCTGCTCCACTACAACTTCAGGGAGATAAGGATAGTGGCTTAAATTTGCTCCCCTGCTACCTCGGAAAGATAAGATTTGTCATCCTTGATCTACTCCACTTGCTATTTTAGGGAGATAAGATCTTCAGTCTACTCCCTTGCTACGTTAGAGAGATAAGATTGGTGGCTTAAATATACTCCCCTACTACCTCGGGAAGATAAGATTCACCGTCTTCGATCTACTCCACTTGCTACTTTAGGGAGATAAGATCTGTGGATTCACCGATATTACTACACCGTCCTTTGGGGGACATGTCCTATAGAATCGATTTCATGGGCCTATGCTTATACCTAGAGATTAGGATGCTATGGTCAGAATGAATCAAATGCTCCTAACTATACATGTTTTGAATGATATATGAATGCAAAAATGTCATGAGAATGATCCCTTTTTAATGCTTAGGGTGTCATCGCTCGTTGTTCATTAGGGCTTTATCACTGACGTATTATGTTGCCATCTTGTTCGGTTGGTATTTTTTTGATAGAAAACCCGTAGAAACCATTACATTTTGCTCAACTGGTTTGCCCCACTATACCCTCAAGGTCCATTCCACTGTACCTCCGGGACATAAATTTGAACCATCTTCAAACCATCTCACTACAACTCAAGGGTATACGATCTGAATCTTTTTCCATCCATTCCCACTACAATTCAAGGGTATAGGATTTGTATCTTCTTCCATCAATTTGGTCTGTTACACCAATCCCTAGGTGTCATGACCAGTTGTGTATACCAGATATTTGCATGAATGCAAAATATCATTTTTTTCTTTTCTCGAGAATGATCCCCTTTTACACTTGGGTTGACATTGCTCGTTTTTCATCGAGATTGTATCACCGACGCAATATTTTTTCTTTTTGTTCAATCACTACTTTTGACAAGAAATTCGAAAAGATAGTCTCAATTTTGACTCTTCTTTCTCAAATATTTCCAATCTTTAGGCTTGGTGAGTTCTAAACAATAGTCATGTTTCAGGTTCTTGTACTATTTAGAAGCTTTTAGGGTAATATGCAAAACTTCTTTTGTGAAAGTATTATTAGTCCATTAACCATTATGTCAATGCAAAATACTTGAAAAAGATCATAACAATGGACAAAAAGGAAATTACTTAGGAGCATAGCTCGAAACAATTAAATTAATCAAAGATAGCCAAGTCAATAAAAGGAAATTGATTAGGGGCTTATCTTGAAAAGAATAAAGTAATCAAAGATAGCAAATTCAAAATGGTAAGATGAAAACTAGGTGCCCTAGATATCGCCGCCTAAGCTTATCTGTACAAACTTCTTGAGGACCATTTTGAGCTCAATATGTGTCTAGGGGATCCGAAGTACTTTGTCGATGCCCCAAGACGTAGCATACTCCCTCGTTCTTAATTCAAGTATAGCAAGACTACCGTATGCCCCACTTTTGATCAAAATTTGAGCTGCCCTTTTCGGGTTTTCAACTCAAAACCCCTTTGGTCTCAAGGTGCCCTTTGCGGGTTTTCACCTTGGCCTCTCCTTTTTTTATATATATTTTTTGATTTTTTTGATTTTTTTTTATTTTTTGATTTTTTGATTTTTTAATTTTTTAATTTTTTATTAATTTTTTTGTTATTTTTTTAAGTCTCAAGGTGCCCTTTGCGAGTTTTCACCTTAGCCTCTCTCCTTTTGACTGAATCTGAATTCACCAGATTAGGCATGTCCTTGCCATCTGTCTCGGTCAATATCAATGCTCCTCTAGAACAAGCCTTCTTTAATACATAAGGTCTTTCCCAGTTTGGCATCCACTTTCCTCTAAAGTTCTTTTGTATTGGAAGGATCTTCTTCAATATCAAGTTCCTCTCCTGGAATTCTTTAGGATGAACCTCTTTATCGTAAGCCCACATCATCTGACCATGACGGATAGCTTTTAACCTTTTTCTTCAAATTTGACTGATCATATTGGGATTGAATCCATTCTACCTCATCCAACTTCGGTTTTGACAAGACTCAGAGAAAAGGAATTTCGATTTCAATGGGTGAAACTGCTTCCCTTCCATTAACCAATGAGAATTATGTTACCCCAGTGAAGGTCCTGGTCGATGTTCGATAAGCATAGAGGGTAAATGGTAACTTCTTTATGCCAATATTTACAAGTTTCGGTTATCTTCCATGATCCTTCTTTATTGTTTTTTTTTCTCTTTCTCTTTTTTACTTTTATTTTTTCTTTTTCGTTGCCTTTGCTGCACTGTGATATGACGTCTGATCTTTGAACACATTGCAAACTTTTGACATTGTGAAATTGTGTTAGACATGATCCTTTTTAGCATTCTTTGTTGGCACCTGATCTTTTTTTTTGGGGGGAATTTGATAGCTATTGACTTTGTAACATTGGTATATGAAGCTACTTTCAAACTTTTGGTGAAGTAATCGATGACCACAAAGATGAATTGATGCCAGCTAGAAGCATCTAGCGAGCTCAGCCACATAACATCCATGCCCCATATATAAAAAAAATCTGTAAAGAAATGGAGGAGACACATAAGTTGTGTCTTCCTCAATTTGGCATTTACAGCATAACTGATACAATCCCCTTCCATAGGGGACTAGCAGTACCCGAACCTCATGATTAGCCTGGCTATTGTAAAACCATTAGCATGTGTCTTCTTGACACCCTTATAGATCTCTTTTACTATTAACAACATCCTCAAGTCTTAGTAGCCTAGGCATATCTTGATGCGATCGTGCGAAAAACATCTCTGAATTCTTGGAATAACTTAATGACGTTTTGCTAGTTCCGATTTTTGCCTCTTTCTCTTCTCCTAGGCTCACAATGTCCGTTGACCTTTTGTAAGGTAGGATCTATTTTCATCTTGTTCTACCATCCTTAACAAATCAGGAGATAGGTTACAATTTGTCTCATCTTCAAAATCCTGAGATCCCCCTAGACACATATCTCACTCAAAAGGAGACTCTGGCTCAGTAACAGTGTCGCTCATGTTGTTGATATCTAGGGACCTGTTGTAGGTACGAAGGAAAATTCCCAAAGAATTAATGAATCTGAGAATGATTATTTGTTTGGTATGATCATGAATGAAGAATAAAAGAATATTTGAAAGAAACTCCAAAGAATAAAAGAATCTATAAATGGAAAGAATAAAAGAATATTTGCTTAAAAAGATGCATTTTATTGAAATAAAGATTTTGGACACAAGCCTATTTTACAAAAGGATTCTTATTGCCTCTAGGCTTAAAGCAACAATCGTGTTTTGAATATTACTCTAGATTAGCTCTAAAAGATATACGGATCTCTTCCACAATCCCATTGTTCAAAACACTCCCAAACATGTAAGGGCAGACGCTTGGAAACTTTTATTCCTCGGTTCCCTCTTCGGATACGTCATTAATGTTCAGATTCCTTGATATTCCTTTCGGGCTTTTGACTTCTTCAGGTAATCGCAACTCTCTTGCTTCCTCCTTCAATTATCACATTTATTGCTTTGTCAGAGCAATAAAGTTCTGGTGAATCGTCAAACTTCATAGTTCCCATTTTAATGAACCTTTCGACCAACTTTTTAAATGTGGTGCAATTTTTAATTGAATGCCCTATTATTCCCGCATGGTACTCGCATTGGGCATTTGCATCATACCATTTTGAGAACGGAGGTTGCACGGGTTCCGTGTAAAACGAAGACACTACATGCGCATAAAAAAGATTTTAATACAGCTCCTTATATGCCATCGGGATAGGTTGTTCACTTTATTTTCCCTAATCTAGGGGTTGATCTTTTGACGCTTTCCCCCGCGTCTATCTTGCACTCCTTGTCGCATTTTCAATCATCTCGCTGGACATTACTATATCTGAAAAGCTCATGGTAGCACTTCCTAACATATGGTTAATGAACGGGGCTTTTAGAGTATTGATGCAAAGCATCGTCCTTTCTTTTTCTAGAAGAGGTGGCTGGACCTGCGTTGCCACCTCTCTCCATCTTTGGGCATATTGCCTGAAGCTTTCACTTTGCTCTTTTTCCATATTCTACAGTGTAACTCTGTTAGGTGCCATGTTTGTTACATGGCTATATTGCCTCGAAAAGCTTGTGCTAAGTCTTTCCATGAATTGATTTTAGCACGGCTCAACTGGTTGTATGATTTAGCTGCTGACCCGATAAGACTATCTTAAAAGTAGTGGATTAATAGATGGTCATTATAAACATATCCTGTCATCCTTCGACAGAACATCGTGATGTGAGCTTTAGGACAACTAGTCCTATTGTACTTTTCAAACTCTGGAGTCTTGAATTTTGGTGGGAGTATTAGATCGGGAACCAAACTCAAATCCTCGGCGTCAATCCCACAATTGTAGTCAGCATTCTCCATTGCCTTAAGTTTTTCCTCCAACCACCTATACTGATTTTTGAGTTGTTTTGGCAATTCCACATTTATTTTTTCTATTTTTTCCATCTTGTCTAAATCAGGAACTATAGGAGTGGTTGGATTGCCCCCCGGATTAGAACCTGAGCCTATTGGGTAGTCTATAGGAGCCGAGGTACCAGCCTGATACTGTTGGAGCATTTGTCAAGATGAAACCTAGAGCGTAAAGAGGATCTTTGTTGTCATCTCCAGCATTGGCCATAGGGCTTTTCCCTTTTTCTGACCCCCAGTCAGCAATTGGGTTAATTGGTTCATCATACTCCTTTGGGAGTCTATTATCTAGTCCCTCATATCTTGCTAAATTCTGGCCAGTTGTTCCTGCATTTGCGCTTGCAACTGATCTTGCATTTCTCTTTGAAGTTGTTCGAGTCTTTCCAACCTTTGGTCCATATCTTTTGTCTTAGTGCGAGTGCTTAGTTGTTAGGCTTTTATCGGATCCCAGGTTAACTGAAATAATTTTACCTAATTATGGTTCTTTTGTGAAAATATAATTGCATATGATGAAATGCAATGCAAATGCATGAAATGAATTCAAGAAGAAAGAGAGGCACTGAATTTGAATTCAATTCCATTAGAATAACTTTTCTAGAAAACAAATTTCTCTATATAAAACAGATTACATATACGGCCTTGTCCTCAGATCTCCAGTGAAGACATCAATTCCTTTCTTCGTATCCGATGTTAAGATCAAATCTCGCGAACTTTCCAATAGATGCCTCTGCTAGCTCCTTTTTGCTTGATCTGCGTCGCGACTCATTGCTCACTTATCCCTGTGATGCTTGTTAGCTTCTTTAAGAAAGTCAGGATGTGACGGCTTCCGAATAATCAACTTGAATCCTCGGGCAATGAAGCAAAGTCATATATTCCTCTACAGGCTATTAGCCTTTTCTCGTTGTGTTTACTCAGACCATATTTGGATAGTCGCATTATATTCTACTTAGTAATCGAATATGAATCAATACCTCCTTTCTATGATTAAAATGCAATGCAATCAAAACAAAAGAAAACACGTTAGCACAGGAAAAATAAATAACAAAATAGAGCACCTGTCCTGGTGACCATTAGGGTTTGGCGCGGCTCTACCTAGGGTAAGCTCTTAGGGCTCACTATATGTGGTTCGATTCTAAGGCAAGGGTACCTGAACTTGTAGATTCCTCGATCCTCACCCATTATAGGCTTATACGGACCGAGTTTAGTTCAGGGGAATACATTTCCCTACGGCCATTCGGAGATGAAAATCTCACGAAGATATAGGTACGGATGTATCTAGGAAGCGATCCACTATCCCATTTGGAGGTGAAAACCTCAAGAAGGTTTAAACCTCACGAAGGCATAGTTTCTCATTCCCACTTAAAAGGGGTAAAACCAAACAATCTTTATGCAATATGATGCAAGAGTAATCCAAGAGACTCAAACCACAACAAACACATAAAATGACATGAAAAAATGCAATAAAAGGATCATAGATTTTTTAAATCAGACTTTCAATTTTCGACAAAAGGACAAAAAATAATCAATTTGCGGCCTGACTCTCTTATTGTCCCCAGTGGAGTCGCCAAGCTATCGAAACCACTTTTATTTTGAAAAAAAAGGGGATTGACTTAAAAAATGAAAATGGAGTCGCCACCAATCTTTTGTCGAGGTGTGATTGGGTCACCTTGAGATTGATCACTTTAATAAAACATTTTAATTTATGAAAACAATGATTTTGGTCTACGAAATTCGAGAAAATGGGTTTGGGAGTCGGTTACATATGAGGAAGGATTAGCACCCTCGCAATGCCCAAATTGGTACCTAATTGATTAATTAATGTCCTAATGTCAAAATTTTGAAAAGATTTCAAAATATGACCCCTTTTAAAAATGTTTGAATGGCTTGATTTGGATATTAAGATTCTCTTGTTCCGAAGGAATAAAACATCACATCCAGTAAGTTAGAATATGACATTTTAAACCCTCGAAACCAAGATTATCTCTTGAATTCCGAAACTCATGTATTGAAATTTTAGAATGATATTTAGTTATTTGGTCAAACGGAAAATTGACACCCAGCAGGTTAGGGCACGACTCCTCGAATTTCCAAACACAAAATATTGCCTTCTTTTTTAATTTAAAAACATGGATTTTGAAATATGAAGGCATATTTGACTACTTACGTTTAACAAGAGAATCGGGACCCCGTAAGTTAGGGTACGATATCTTGAATCCCTAAAGCGTGAAACATTGCCTTGTTTTGAGAAGATTTCAAATAAGAGTGATTATAAAACTGAATCGAAATGCGCATATTTGGTTTGTTTGGGATAAAAATGAAATGACCAATATCGGCCAAAATGTTGGAATTTAAAATCACGATGCGATAATAAGAAACAAAAGTATAGTATCAAGCATGGGATAACAATATGTGAGTATAATATTACACAAATGAATGACAATGATATAAAAATATGAAAGGAACGAATTAAGGTACATATAATAGCAATAATCTCACAACATATGCTAATTGAATGCTAACATCAATAATCAAAGACTAAAGGATTTAAAAAAATATATAAATAAATTAAAACAAATAAAATGTAACAAGCTTTCGAAATGATAATGAACAAAATTAAAATAAATAATATGAAAGAAAAGAAATTTGAAATCACAATATATACAACAATTTAAAAATAAATTATATGTATAAAAATTTTAAAATAAGTAACGTATGTGAAAGTTTGAAATAAATCATATATAAAAAACAATAAATAATATATAAAATAATAATATATAAATAATAAACATTATGTAAGAAAAGATTTAAAATAAGTAATATACAAAACAATATAAAATGAAACATATCAATCTAAAATAAATAATATACATAAAACAAAATAGCTTAATTTAAATAATACATATATATAAAAATAATAATATATAAAGGTGCTTAAAATAAACATCATATAAAACTTTAAAACAAGAAATATACATGAAAAAGAATTTTAAAATAAATAAGTTATATAAATAAAACAATTCAAAAATACATAAAAGAAAATGTAAAAATAACAATTGATGCAATGTAAAATCAGAGATATATATACAAAATAATTCAAAAAATATTAAAACAAATTTTTAAAAAGAATAATGAATTCTATATAAAATCATTTAAAATAATAAAAAATTTTTACAAAAGCCAAAATTACAAAGAAAAGGACTCAAATGAAATAAAAACAAAATCAAAAGGATAAGCCATAAATAAATAAATCATTAAAACATAATTAAGGACTAAAATACAATGCGCGCAAACAAATGGGGATTAAAAACGAAATTATCCCAAGGTCTTAAACGCTACGTTTAAACGCGGACCAAAATGAAATGGCACACAAATTTCAGGGTAAAATTAAAAACCAAAGTAAATGAATTGGGGCCTAATCAAATGGCAGCACAAAAGATGGGGACTAGATGCGCAATTCACCCATTTAAGGCGAAGATGCGTAGATCCAACCTATGGGTTGGGTTAACGTGCGGGTCCCTTTTTCCCAAATGGTGCCGTTTCAAAAAATTTAGTGAAGCCTTTTTTTTAAAAACATTATAACCTATTCCGTTTTTAAAGAAAACGAATCAAGCCATCTCCCCTCTGCTAGGGTTTCGGCTTCTTCATGGCTAGTTACAACCCTCTCATCGCTGCCGTACCACCACCATATCTGGTGGCCGACGCGTGAGAATGGGCATGATTCTGACAACGGAGGAGAACTCCAACGCCATGACCACGGAGGCCTGGTAAGCTTCATCCCTTTCCTTTTCTCTTTGTTTTCATATCAACAAAGATAAAAGAAAATAAAAAATGAAAGAACCAGATGAAAACATAAAAAGGGATAATCACCTTCCCAAAAATATTTGTTCCATTCTTGATTAATAAATTTGTGTATTTCAAGAAAAAGAAAGACCCCCCTATACAATTGTTTTCGGCCTCTATTTATAGCCTAAAGAAATAGAATAGAATAAAAAATAAAAATACAACATTATTTTTTACTCTGCTGTTGGTTGCTATTCTTATATTATTGTTGTATATTTGCTGTGTTGTTTGTTAATCTGTTGTAGGTACAGCTTGAGGAGGAGGCACACATGCATGGAGGCTGCGGTGGTCGAGAGTTAGTGATTAGGGTTCTTGCTGAAAACCGGTTTTGTGTTTGGGCCACTCGAGCCTAAATTTTTTTAATTATTTTGGGCTTGCATTTGGGTTTAATTTTTGGGCTGTGCAATGGGTTTAGTTGAGCTAAGGGGTTAAGTAGAATTGGGCTTATTGTTTGGTCCATTGTAATGGGACATCATGGACTTTAAAATTTTTTTGTAATGGTTATTGGGCCCTGGGCAGATTGGGCCTGTTGCATATATATTAAAATACTAATATTCAAATTTAAAATTTTTATAATAATTAAAGGTTAAAAGCAAAATTTTCAATTACATTGTAGTTCTCGTAATAACTCAAAATAAGGCTATCCAAATAGCGAAATAAAAAACCGAAAACTTTAATATTTTATTGGTTAATCTTTAATAAAAATAAAAACCTATGCATCAAAATTTAAAACTATTAAATTAAATATCTTAAAATCAAAATCATAATAGTTAGCATATCCCACAATTTATTCTGTAAACCATATCATAATTTGACCAAATATTTGGAATCATAAAATGTCAAAACCAAATATGATAGAACCAAATTTTAAAAAAAAAATTAAACATGTATTATGTTGACATGAGGTCACCAAAGTATCCATAAAATTGAATATATAACTATAAAAAAATTAACAATTTTAACGAATATCCATCAAAACTTAATTTTACTTACTTAATTATAAAAAAAATCTTACTGATTGATAATTAAATTGATTAGTTTAAAAACCCATTTTTTCTTAAGCATGTAAACTCTAATATAAATATCAATGAATTAATGTTGTTTCCGTGGTCAAGCCAAAAACAATTAAAACCTTAAGAAGACTCAAGCCTAAAACAATTAAAATCTGAACAATAACATTTTTTAAAAAAAAAAAGCAGCAAACGAAACGAGATTAATTTTTTTTCAAAATTTGACGCATGCTAATATCAAACCAACATTTTTTTTAATTTTATTAATACGTATGATATTTCTAACCACCAGAAAAAGAATAACAATGAAGGACAAGAAAGATGTGGTCAAAATAGTTCTTCAAAGATTGTTGAGAATTTATACCATCAAGGTGGTATGAATGGGCATTGGTCACGTACCTGTCGTACATCTGAGAATTTGGTGAAACTTTATCAAGTATCCACTAAAAAGAAGGGAAAGAATATGGAAAAAAAATTATATCCCAAAATGATGAAATGGAAGCAAAAGATGAAGATATTCACTACGATACTAAGACTGACCATGCCTACAAATGTGATAAATTTCATGACCTTAATAATATAACTCACCTAGATGTGGTTGATTGCAATTGCGACTTCTTGTTGATCTATTTGGCTTGCAAGGAATGAGATGGTGTTTGATAATAAAGTGTTGTTAATGGATACTTTGATCTTCCACTCCAAGATGAGGGCATTATTGTGGGTCAGGGCTGCTGTGGAAGAGTGCCGGATTCAAGAGAGATTATGGTGGTTTTGTTTGTATAAGTGCAGTTTTTCTAAATCGCCTTCAACAAGTTGGTGTTTTCCTCCACATGGATGGCTGAAATTAATGTTAGTGGAGTTGCTTTTGTGGGTGCTTTTGGCAGTGGAGGAGTGTTGAGAGATAAGGAAGGTATTGTTAGAGCTTTATTCTCGGGACATAGAGATGCCTGCGATGCTGAGTCAGCTGAATTGGGAGCAATTATCACAGCACTGGATCTTTTTATTGACATAGGGTGGAAGGGTTCAGGTTCATTAATTGTTGAAATGGGTTCGAGGGTGATCTATAATTGGATTTTATATAAATCAAGGTGACCTTGGTCACAACAAGCTACATTTACAGATTTTGAAAGCAGGAGTATCTGCGTTGGAAAGTTATCATTTTCAATAGCTGAGGTGTATGGAAATGAAATGGCATATGCATTTAGCATCTGCTGGAATGAGTAGACCTAAGATGTTTAAGGCTTGGTGGTGAGTATGGTTTGCGATAGTTATGATAGTTTCAAGTGTGTGGTTTGCTGTTACTGTTAAGTGGATTAGATGATGGTGTTTGTTCTTTTGACCAGTGAGCAGCTTTTGTTGAAGGGTTTTCTGGGTTTTGTGGAGTTTTTTTTGGCTTTTGTAGGTGTGTGCGTTTGTTTTTGGGTATGGTTTGTTTGTTAAAGGGATATTGGGCATTTGTCAGTTTTTACTGCATATACGATTTTGTAAGATCATTACTGAGCAAAAAAAATAATAATAAATTAAGGATGCTGCTAACCATGTTATATATTGAAATTTTAGTCACGATATTTAAAATTGACATTGATTGTATAAACTTGGGTGGGTGGGGGGAGGAGATCCACCTTAATGAGTCGATCATTTCGATGCAATGAACTTGAAAAAGAAAAAGACAAAGGTTTGATGGTTATAGGGATGTGAATGCCATTTTACCCTTTTCTTTTTCTATAGATAGGAGGGCAGCTTAATTATATGAATAGATTTATGTTATAGAAAAAGTATATTATTTATTTTCGGGACAATGAATTGAAAGAAAAGGAAAAGGACAAAAGTTTTATAGTTACAATGCTATAAATATAGTTAGAACTTTTGATGAAGTCATAACCTTGGTTAATTAATAAACCTGTGTATAAATATGTGTGTATGGAACCCTGCATGAAGCACAACACAAGCAAATTAAAAATCAGACTCAGTTTATAGCTGAAATTTGTATAAACCAACTACAAATGGCTGCTCCTGCTACTGCTACTGTTATTGTTACCACTACTATAAAAAATGATGCTGGCCAGGATCTAATTTTGCGTTCGTCGAACTACGGACCTCTCCCGGCCCTGATCAGGAATACAGAAACAACAGCTTTTTTGCAGACTCTGCCGGCCAACTATGAGAACGGAGCTTTTGTGTATAAAGTCGGCGAGAGCTGCAACTGGATCGTTTTTTGGACCCCTGATAATAAGGTAAATATTAATCTCAGTTTCTAATTAATTATTTCCCATGGTATAGCATCAAACTGACCTCACTTTTTTCATATGGTAATTATATTAAAGCTTAACTATTTCTTTTAAAAATAAAATATATTATAGCATATATGATAATCCATTCATTTATCAATTGTAGGTCTCTACTAAGCTGTTCAAAGATGACACCATTCTGTGGCTACAACTTGCAAACAATCTTCACCCCAACCACAGCGGAGATAAGAATTTTGGATTAACCGCAATGGCAAGTATTGAACAAGCTGGTGCTACCGCTCAAGTATTAACCGCCAAAATCTGCAGGTTTTAATTGCTATCTATCGTATCTAGGCAATCTACGTGTGGCGGTGAGGCTGTCGAAACAAAATAAAATAGTTTGCACTTTTCTTTTATATTATGTAATACTATATTTAAATAAATCTGACAGCCAGCAATAAAAGATTGGCATGTGTGCTTAGTTTGTTTCCTTTTCCGTTGGTGATAAAATCATTATTTCTCTTATTGGTAAAAGAAAAAATAGATTAAAAAATATATGCATCTTCTCTTAATTCATTTTATATATGTCATAGCTCTAAAACAGAACAACTTTGATAAGCCAAATTTAAAAATAAAAAGAGTTTACCTCTCCAAACATCATGACAAGAAATGGATTCTTCGCCCAATCTCCTCTCAAATTACACAAATCTTCATTCTATTTAATTTAATCTAATCCAATTTGTTCTGATCAAGCAATTAATAATTAAAGAATTTGACCAACCAGTGGCAATGGAGTCCATCAATTTGAAAGTTTTGCAGACAACTGAGTCTAGAAGTCAAACCTATTCCCTTGCTAGAGGGAAAAAAAAGAGGCAATCTAGAAGTACCTTGTAATGAGATCTCATGCTCACAAAGTCCACATCCGATATTTCATCTAGCTTGACACCCATAGGTGCTGATATCTTTGCGATATAAACGACTTGTGGAATCTATTCCTCTAGCTGTTAGGAGACATATCAATTGAGTACACGCCACCTCTAGGTGCCAAACTAGTTTTACACACATAGTTGCTTATACTCCACGGGGCATGCCGACTATGTTCAAAAGATTCCAACACATTAATTTTATAGTGATTGTAATAGGCCAATTTAGCCCGAGTCTATACAAAAAAAAACCCAAAATAATAAAACAAAGTCCAAGTCCAATCCAAAATTACAAATATATATCATTTGGCCCGATCGGAATGGTCCATTACTTGAGAAGATTGAAGGTCCATCTACAAGCTTGACGCATATGGAAACGTAATCTTCAAGGATATGCAATCTTAGATATGATATGCAATCTTAGAAGATATGATACGCAATCTTAGAAGATATGAATTTGTGATATTAGAGATTTAATTTGTAGATACCCTTTAATCTTAGCCGTTGATGTAATAGATCTGTACCGTTGGATTTGGGGAGGCTCAACTATAAATAGAGGCCTCTCCCTTCATTGTAAGTCACTTGAGTTTTGGGGGCAATAAGAATTCTTGAGAGCATTCACTCAAAATTCTCTCTCTCTTGCGTTCTTATTTTCTGTGGCTTGCTCTTATTTTGTTCTTCGTTCATCTTCGTTTCTTTTTGAATTGCTTTCGTTTGAGTTGGATTTTGTGGAGGAATTTCGTTGAATCCTCATATTGTGAGAGTTAGGTTGACTTAAACGTTTTTTATTTATCCATTTAATTGTTTAATTATTAATTATTCTTTTTATTTTTATTCGTTTATTTAATCTTCATATTGTTTTTTTATTTTTATTTTTAAATAAATATATTTCATTTCCATACTTGCTATTATTCAAAAGCTTTCTAGAATAAGGTAATATTCGATATTTGGGAGCTTTAAGAAAATTGTGCCCTAACTTATTGGGTGTTGATTTTTCCCATTGAGTCTAAATGCTTGAGTACTTTTTTTAAAAATAAAACACATGAATTTCAAATAAAGGTTTATTCTTGAGAATTCAAGGTGTCGCGTCCTAACTTACTGGATGTGACATTTTGTTGTCTTGAGGTAAAAATTTCTAAAAAATAAGGTAATATTTCATATTTGGGAATTCGAGAGATCATGCCCTAACTTACTAGGTTTTGACTTTTCTTTTTGACCCAAATAATTGAATATCCTTTCAACACATAAGTTTTGAAATATTAAAAGATCATGTATTAAAATTTTTTCAAATTTTTGACATTAGGACATTAATTAATCAATTAGGTACAAATTTTGGGTGTTACGAGGGTGCTAATCCTTCCTCGTACATAATCGACTCCCAAACCCGTTTTCTCAAATTTCGTAGGCTAAAATCGATGTTTTAGTATAACAAAATATTTTACAAGGTGAACCAATCACACCTAAATAAAAAGGACTGGTGGCGACTCCATTTTTCGTTTTTAAGTCGACTACCATTTTTCAAAATAAAAATGGTTTCGACAATGATAAAAACAATTTATAGGCACAATCAAAACCAACTTAAATCAATTTCATGAATAAATATTATGAAGGCATGCATTTAAATTAACCGGGCAATAAAAATTTAGTGGTTGCAAACGGAAATATCTAAGCATTCGATACTTAGAAGCAAGGACTCCTAGACGATTTTCGCTTTCCACAATTCGCTCAACTCTTTCGCTTCAAGAGAAAATTATACGGTTTCATTAAAAATAATTCTAAGTTATCATTTGCATGACCATTAGTCTAGTTTTAATCTTAAAAAAAATTTAATGTAACCTAATTAACAATAATCTGTTTCTATCCTTAATCTGAATTTATCTAATTAATAACCATTTGCTACAAATAATCATCAACCTAACAACTCATCTCTAAATCAAAACTAACAAGTTAATCATGCATGAATTCAAATTAAATTAATCCTAAATTAAACAATATAAATCTAAATCAAGTCACTCCGGTTAGTACTTACTCTAACTAATTAAGCCTAACCAAGAGTAATTTCAATTTTACTCAAACAATGCATAAACTAATAAATTAATCTTGCTAGTGAAAATTAAAAGGAGTAAGGCACGTCCTAAGACAAACAAGGAGAAACCAATTCTTGATCGGTAACTCTAACAATTTTGTTGGCTAAATGGAGAAAAGTAACAGGCAGCAATTTGACGATAGAATAGAATGAGAAAACGACAACAGATCTTGAAAGGGATAGAGATACTTTGAGCAAACTTGCGGCAACAATTAATTGGAGCAAAGCAAGCAGCAACTAAATAGAGCACAGCGGCAGTAGCAAATAGATGGCAAAGATTTGAAGAATTTTTGTTGCTAGTACTTGAGACTATCGGTGCAACATATTGGCAATGAAAATTTATTCAATTTAGTTGCCACAAGGAGATTACAGCAATTTGCAATAGCAACTAATCGAAGAAACAAAGCTTCTATGAAGAACATAGGGTAGCGGCAATGCTTTGACAGTCAAGGCAATCGGTGCAGGGTGAGTTGGTTCAGCGGTTGGAGAAGCAAATCGATGCCCTTTGGACAACATGGCAAATCGAATCTGGCAGTAGCAAGTTGAGGGAATCGTAGTGGCTAATTTCGTAATTGAATACAAGGCCAATTTGGTTGTGGCAGCTATGGATGATAATGATTTGTAAGCTTGTAACAATTGGAATGGTCAGGTGAAGAAAGATAGTCTAGTCCTACTTAAATTCCTAAAGATAATTACAAATAATTAAAGATAAATAAAGATAAATAAAATAAATCCTAAAATTAAATCTAAATAATAATCATTAATAATTATCCTAATATTATTGGAATTAAAATAGAGTCTTGTGATATAAAATCTATTCGTTTTGTGCTTTAATCCTTGTGTCTTCCATGCTTGGAATTTTGGCACCACCTTTTTCCCTATGTTGCATGTTGGCCCACTTTATCTCCAAATTCACACTTTTTGCCTCTAAATTTACTTTTTGCCTCCAATTTAATCCCTACAAGATAAAAGACCATAAATAGCTCAAATTAGTAGGATCATACTCAAAATAATCATGCAATTAATACATAAAAACATGTCATTCTAGAGTATTATCACTTTAATAATAAAAATAAACTCTAATTATTGTTATAACATATCCCTAATACAACTTTAAAGAAAATACAAATCTAATTAAACTAAATAATAATAACACCACCAACAACACAAAATGACTTTACATTGTAATTTGAAACAAAGGAAACAGATTAACTACAAGAGTAGTTACATATTAATTCTTTTTGTCAGTAATAAAATATATTTTATTAGAAAATAGAAGGCACAAATCTTTTAGAAATAGTTTATTTACACCCCTAAGAAGAAAGCGGCTACAATTAGAATAAAAACACATCAAGGACAACCAAAACACAGAAATTGTCGATTGTCAAAATAAAACACTAGCCAACACAGTGTAGAGGCAACGTTAGCCAACACAATCCACATCTTCTCACCAAAATGAACTCTTCCAAATAGATAGTTCTCTTAAAATCACCCCAACATAGGCATTTATATGAAACAAATTCGATAATAGAAAATGGCACCACATGTTCAAATTGAACCTTCCATCAAAGCTCTTTTACAAGCCCGCTCTTCATATATTAACTCCAAGGACTTCAATGATAATTATATACAAATCTTTTACATCACAATACTTGCACCAGAATGTTTTTGTTTTTTCTTTTTCTTTTTTTATCTACTCTCAGTTATTTTGGCTTGTTTCTTACTTTCTTTTCGATGCACAATTCATCTGCCTCACCGTAGAACTTCCATTTTAGGTGATTATTCTCTTTCTTTTCTGTTTGATTCCATGTGTGCATTCTCCTTCTGTTTAGAGTTATCCTTCCCTAACTCAATTGAACTTTCATGTAGTTATTCACCATAACAAATTCTTCTATTAATTTAAAATTCTTGGATTTAACCATTGAAAAAACGTCATTCATCAAATCTCTAAAAGTATCTCCAAGCTGTACGCCACTGTTAGCCCCACTCGTCCCATTTGGGACACCAACCACTTTTCATACCTATTCTCCTGAGCATTCCCATCATGCAATAAACCATGTCCCATGTCATAGTTTCATCTTTTCTGATCTCTTACACAATTGATCGTTATTATGCATGCTACTATTTTCAGCTCTACATTTGGAGTCGATATAAGTTTTTTCCATAACGCCACCATTCTAATTCAGCCCATCCACTTCCTGCAGCTGTTGATCAGCCAACTTTTGATTAGTAGATTCATTTAGTGTCTCATCACCCATTCTAGCTATCATAACTTCGTTTTCTTTCTTGTTCTTTGTGGAACTACCCATCCCTGCAATTTCTTCAAGAGTCTTTCATCTAACAAATTCAGTTTATTCTCTCCTATTCTCCAATTCTCAACTCTTCTCATTGATTTTATTAGGCATTTCTGTTCTCTCACCTTCTATCGCCATACCTTTTTCCAGTGACTTTTCAAGTTAGCTTGTATATTGCATATTTGACTCAGAAGTAGTGATTTCTGACCATTTTGATGCTAAAGCCCAATGCCGTTGCTTCTTTCTAGTCAAGGTAAGTTCATATGAATTTTATATTTAGTAGATGCTATTTTGGTTTATTATTTGTTAATATTATATTATTTACAATTGATTCAGTAATAATTGGATAATTGAATACTTGACGACAAAAATCTCATTTGAACCTATAGAATAGGATACAAATGACATGCCATTAGGGATTATATGTTCGGGTATTAGTCCTAGATGTCCTACCGATGGCTGAGGTCCTGCATTTGTTGCAGATTCTCCACAGCTCATTTGAGCAACATCGTGTAGCTAACATCCCGACCCATATCTCGAGTAGCTGGCTCATTTCACAGCTCCTGTGAGCATTATTGAAAATGTTATAGTAATATGAAAAGGTGTTCCTGAGTATCCGATGTTATTCTATACGGTTCAATGGGTAAGTAAAAAAATGGAAAGGTTTAATATGAAATTACGAATATCGATGATTTTATGAAATGGTTAAATGAGTTATGAAAACGAATGAATAAGGGCATTAATCACATATGTGAAGTAATGTGAGTAAATGTAACTTGTTTCACGTTGCATCCTATGTTTCATCGATTATGAATTGTTAAGTTATTTACTAATGAGGTGAATTATGGTGTTTAAGAAAGTCAAGTACTATATGATTTAATGAGCACGATTGAATGATTAAATATTAAGGAATGTCAAGTTTAATAGGTATATTTTTACTCTATTTAGAACCTGTTTATGCATTAATTGATTTGGGTTCTTTACATTCATACATTAATTCAAAACTAGTTGAGTCAGGAAAGTTAAAATCTGAGATGTCTAGAGTTTCAATAGAAGTGTCTAGTTCGTTAGGACATATAGTGTTTGTAGACCGAGTGTGCTGAAGATGCCCGTTAGTAATACAAAATAGAATTTTTTTTCTGTTGATTTGTTGATCATGCCATTTGGTGATTTTGATATAATCTTAGGAATGGATTGGTTGTTTGAGCATGGGGTAGTTGTAGATTTTTATAAAAAGAAGTTCAATATTTAGACAGAAGATGGAGACAATATCGAGGTAAATAGAATTCGTACTAATAGGTTAACTCGAATCATCTTAGCAATAATGGTTAATAAATTACTTCAGCAAGGTTGTACAGCGTGCTTGGCTTATGTTATTAATTTTGATTCAGTTGAAAGTCAATGCAGTAACATTAGAACTATATGTGAGTTTCCTGATATTTTTCCCGAGGAATTTCTGGGTTTGCCACCAGACAGAGAGGTTGAATTTGCGATTAAGGTTTGTTCGGATACAGCTCTAATATCTATACCTATGTATCGTATGTCGCCCAAATAATTAAAAGAGTTGAAGGTACAGCTATAAGATTTGTTAGATCGTGGTTTCATTTAACCGAGCATTTCACCATGGAGTGCACTGATATTATTTATTAAAAAGAAGGATGGTTCGATGGGACGATGTATTGATTACCGACAGTTGAATAAAGTGACAATTAAGAACTGATATCCGCTACCTCATATAGATGATTTGTTTGATTAGTTAAAAGGAGCTTTAGTATTTTCAAAGATTGACTTGAGGTCTGGGTTTTGCCAGTTCAAGTAAAAGAAAGTGATGTACTGAAAATAGCATTTTGTACTCGGTATGGTCATTATGAGTTCTTAGTGATGCCATTTGGATTAACTAATGCTCCAGCTGCTTTTATGGATCTCATGAACCGTATTTTCTAGCCATATTTAGATCAGTTTGTGGTGGTCATTATTGATGATATATTTGGTTTATTTAAAGTTAGAGTCTAAACATGATCAGCATCTCAGAATAGTTCTACAGATTCTCCTGGAAAAACAATTATACGGGAAGCTTAATAAGTGTGAATTTTGGTTATCGAAAGTGGTATTTTTGGGACATGCTGTGTCTACTAAATGGATTAGAGTTGATCCAAAGAAGATTGAGGCGATTGTTCAATTGAAAGCAACAAAGAATGTATCTTAGGTAGGTAGTTTTCTGGGATTAGCGGGATACTACAGAAGATTTGTTAATGGGTTTTCAAAAATAGTATTGCCGATGACAAAGCTGCTATAAAAGAATGTTCCTTTCATTTGGGATGATCAGTGCCAGAGAAGTTTTAAGATGTTAAAGCAAATGTTGATCGAGGCACCTGTTTTGACTTTACAAGAATTGGGAAAGGATTTTGTTGTGTACAATGATCCTTCTTTAACTGGTCTAGGTTGTGTATTGAAGCTAGATGGAAAGGTAATAGCTCATGCATCTCGACAATTGAAGCTGCACGAGTGCAACTACCCGACACAAGATTTGGAGTTAGCTATCGTAATTTTTGCATTAGAAATCTGAAGACATTATCTGTATGGGGAGAAATGTTATATTTATACTGATCATAAAACTCTCAAATATCTTTTATCGTAAAAGGAGCTGAATTTAAGACAAAGATGGTGGATTGAGCTTTTGAAAGATTATGACTGTATTAGACTATCATCTGGGAAAGGCAAATTTAGTAGCTGATGCAATGAGCAGAAAAGCTGCGGTTGAATTACGGGCAATGTTCACTCTGCTCAGTATTAATGATGATGGAAGCTTGCTAGCCAAGTTAAGAATTAAGCAGGTAATGTTTGATGAGATCAGAGTAGCCAAGCTAAAAGATGAAAAATGGATGAAGAAAAAAAATGGTATAGAATGGTATGGTAGAATATTTCAGCATTGATGAACATGATTACTTAAGGTTTCAAAATTGAATTTCCATTCCAGTTGCTTCTGAGCTGAAATAGTTGATTCTTCGAGAAGCACATGATAGTTCATTTTCTTTACACCCCGGAAGAACAAAGATGTATAATGATCTACGGGAGTTATACTGGTGGCCTACAATGAAGAAAAATATAGTTTAGTATGTTGGTAAATGCTTGACTTGTCAGTGACTAAAAGTAGAACATCAAGTACCTACAAGTTTGCTTCAACCTATTAATATTCCCGAATGGAAATGAGATTGCATTACGATGGATTTTGTCAGGGGAATTCCATTAACAACAAGTAAAAAGAATACCATCTAGGTGATTGTTCATCGGCTCATAAAGTCAACTCATTTTATAGCAGTTAGAAATGATTGGTCACTCCAGAAACTTGCTGAGATTTATATTTAGGAAATTGTGATACTGCATGTAATTCCTGTATCGATAATCTCAAACCAGGATTTACGGTTCACATCGAGATTTTGGAGGCAGTTACATGATTCTTTCGGTACTGGACTCAATTTCAGCACGACTTTTCATCCAAAAACCAATAGACAGTCTAAACGAGTAATTTAAATTTTAGAAGACATGTTATGAGCTTGTATCATTGACTTTGAATCAGGTTAGGAACGTGATTTATCATTGGCTAAATTTGTTTATAATAATAGTTTCCAATCTAGTATTCAAATGGCTCCATATGAAGCTCTATATGGTCAAAGATGTAGGTCGCCCATATGTTGGATGGAATTAAATGAAAGAAAGATGATTGGGCCGGAATTGACTCAAGAAACAAAGGAAATGGTTAAAAAATTAAAGATAGACTGAAGGAAGCCTTCGACAGACAGAAATCATATGCAGATTTGAAATGGCAGGACATAGAGTATTTTGTTGGTGATAAAGTGTTTCTTAAGGTATAGCCTTGGAAGAAAGTCTTGAGATTTGGTCGAAAAAGAAAATTAAGTCCTCATTATATTGGGCCATATGATATTGTAGAAAGAATCAGACTAGTTGCTTATCGGCTAACCTTGCCTCCAGAGTTACAGAAGATCCACGATGTTTTTCATGTTTCCATGCTTCAAAGATATAGATCAGATCCATCTCATGTCAGTCCCACTAAAGACATTGAAGTCCAACCTGATTTATCTTATGAAGAAGAGCCGGTTCAGATATTAGCTCGAGAAGTAAAAGAGTTAAGAAATAAACTGGTTCCTTTAGTGAAAGTATTGTAGAGAAATCATATTGTCGAGGAAGCAACTTGGGAGCCAGAGGAAACAATGAGGTCTTAGTATCCCTATCTCTTCTGATCGTGATGTGATGAAGTAATAAAATTGATCGTACCAAGAAACTAACTATTATCACGATAAAAGGCAAGCACACCTATCGAATAGTAGTATAGTTAATGGCAAGACAGGAATATCAAATCCAATGAACTAAAAGTACTAGTAATGACTTTCTTTCTATTATCTAGCCTAAAAAATAAAGAGGGGGATTGTGTAAACTAATTAACTCTAAACTAAACTAAGGATGTGGCAAAGAGTAAATTAGGAAATTGCTTTGGGAAAACTGAATGACAAAAACAATACCTACGGAAGAATCCACCTAGACTTCACTTGTTATCTAACTTTGAACTAGACGATTTCTTCATTCGACTTGGTCCATAGAGATCCCTAAATTATGTTAATATCTCCGTCTAGAATAAGAACAACTAATCCTTGGTTGATTAATTGAAATCTCTTTCTAATTAAAACCCCTTGTCTTGCATTAACTTGATCTATGGATCCCCATATTAGATTTGACTCTAATCTGGCAAATTTTCATCGTCCTATGTTTGGGATTGCAATCAACTCTACTTAATTGTGTTAGATCTACTCTTAAACAGGGGCTTTTGTTCCTCTGCCTAAGCACATTCGACTTAAATTAATATCCTGGAAATATCAATTCAAGAATTAAAAACACAATTAAGAACAAATCAAATATTTATCATATTATTCAGATAACAATAACAAGATTCGTCTTAGGTTTCATCCCCCTCAGGTATTTGGGGGTTTAGTTCATGTTTATAAAAAGAAACATCTCAGAATAAAGAAATTAACAAAACATAAGAAAACGCAAAACTCCTGAAAGGATTGAAGGGAAATCCTCTATCTTGATATAAATCCTGGCTTTTGAGATGGATCAATTAGCTTTCCTTTGAGTAATTCCCCGCCTTTAGCTCTCCGTCTTGGTAGTTGCCTCCTAGGGTCTTTATATAGAGTTTGGAATGTCTTTCTTAACCCCTAAGTAGCTTTTTCTACGTGAAGTTGAACTTCATCATGATAGGGACACGCCCATGTGGCACGCCCGTGTGAGTCGAGTCTAGGCTGTGCTCAAGCCTATTAATATGGCATGGCCATGTAGGTTGCCCGTGTGCTGAACTCCAAGCTGTGTTGTTTCCTTGCTTTGGCCCATTTTCTCCGTTTTCGGCCCGTTTCTTATTTTTTTCACTCTCCTATGCTCTCCTAAGTATAAAACATGAAATTAAAGGATTAGGAGCATCAAATTCCACCAATTCATTGATAATTCATCCATAAATGTGCTAAAATGTGGGAGCTTATGAGTTTATAGAGGAGATGTCACTGAATAGCTATCAGTGGCAAGTCATGGGAACAAAGCCCACGAGAGCTATTGGTGTTTTTAACATTGACACGGTCACCATGCTTTCTAATCAGGTAAAACTTCTTAATAAAAAGATTGATAATTTCTATGGCTCTACGTAGGTACATCCAGTGATGCAGTGTGACTGGAATCTAGGAAGTATGAGCAATCCTGAATACTGTAACCCTTGGTTTGTGCAAGTGTACACAGTCACTCAAGTAATAAGTAAATATAAAGAGTTATCGTCTCCACAGGGATTGTATTAGCACAAATTCAATTAATTACAAAATTATATTAGCAATTCGATGAATAAAAAAACTTAATTTGAATGGTAGTGATGATTAAAAAGAATTAAAATAACTAGATGCAATGATCCCTAATGCAAATTATCCTAAGTATGCAACTATATGAATGAAATAGATTTTAGCAAATTTAATGCAATATGCAACAATTCTAACATAAATAAACTAGGAGAATTACTCTAATTAAACTTAATTTATTTTCAACATGCTTAATAATATTCGGAAAAACATTCCATGGTAACTCGACCTTTCATGGGTTTGAAAACCATTTTAGGATTTCTTAGTATTCATGTGAAGTACCAGGACGAATTAGGTATGAAATAATTTAATCACACAAATCTAAAAGCTATGCAGATAACAAAGCCGTACTAGGGATGTTATACAACCTGCAATTTAATCAGTTTAAGGATCTAAATTGAGCATGCACATTTCAATTATGCACCCATTAGCCGTCGTCTGGTTAGGATCGCTCAGCTAATTCAGGTGCATTTCAATCACGTATGAACGAAATACAGACTTGATTTTAATTGAAAACATGATCGATTGAGGCACAAACATTTTAAGCATGAATCAAATAAATATTATTTAATTAAAGTAATCATTCTAGCTTAAATAAAATTAAGCTTTCATTGTTGAAAACAATAACAAAGAACTCATAGCAAACATTTAAATCAACTTTAAGAAAAGAAAGATTAAACCCTATTCAGATGGCTGTCACCTAAGACTCTAAATGGTGAGAACTCCTTCGACTCTTGCTTGCTCTTTTGCTGATGGCTCTTCAAGGTGGCCAACCAAGATTTCTTGATAGGCTAAATAGCTAAAACCCCTTAAGGAAGGATGGTGGACGGCGTGGAGAGAAGAGAGAGTTGAGAGAAAATGAGAGAAGAGAAGAGAATGGATGAATGAGGGATGATTTAAGAAGTGAGGTGAAGGGTCTTATTTATAGGTGAGGTTGGGGTGTGAGTTTACTAAAAATGGAAGTGTTCATCCACTTCAAATCCTTCCAAGTGTGGCCGGCCATACATGTAGGTAAGGTGGTTGATTTTTAGCTTGATTCATGTGCCACATCACGCAGGAGCAAGACTCAGTCTCCAGTGAATCTTCAGGTAAATCTCCGATTCCTTTAAATCTTAAGGGACTTCATGCAATTAAGCCAAATGTTGATTTATTAACCTCCATGTGCAGCCAAAATTAGGGGCTAATTTAGTTCAATTGGGACGGCATTGTAATTGAATTAAAAGATCTCCCACCTGTCTGAAAATAACAGAAAAATTAGGGGACCAAACAATGCAAATTAACCACTTTAATTAATTTTTACTCAATTAATTAAGCCTACTCTATATTTTATTATTAAATTAAATCATGCATGGCCCACTTTATAACTTAAAAATAGAATATTCTCAAATTAATATAAAATAAGCCATTTTATGCATGAAAACTATATAATAAAACATAAAATTACATTTTAATAATTTCCATATCCTAATTTCATTTTTCCACATATTTCATTAATTTAATAAACAATTACTAAGTTCTAGTAATAAAATCAAGTAAAAAGGTGATGAATTATATAGGAAAAAAACCTATATATTTTCCCGTTTACACAGCCCCAAACTTAAATTATTACTCGTCCTGAGTATTGTTTATGCACAACACCAGTATTTGCTAAGGCAAATTTAGCTAAGAGTGTGAGTAGCATCAATCCTCGTCCCATAATCATGCTTCAATAAATTCATGCTCATAGATCTTCTTCATTAATAATTACCTCATATGCATACATTTGAGAGTTTCATACTAAGTTTCAAGATATGCCAACATGAATCAAGATATGCATGCATGCCATTGCTGAAAATAATATTCTTCATTCAACATAATTTCTCATCAATCAAGCAAAACAATCATAAGGCTTATTTATGCTCTTCATATGTTGAACTAATGTAGGAGACATAATCATCAAATCAATAAGTCTTTCATAAGGTTGTAATGGGTTTCGGTTGAAGGTAGGGATTTTAAGAGATGGGAAATTTCGGTTTCAAAATCTTAACCTTTAACTTTGTCTTGGACTTGAAATTCAACCTTCTTCTTGAAGTGAACCTTTGGAACACCCTCAAACTTATTTTGAACCTATGCTCATATATTTTTCTTTTTGAAGACTGAGCAAACTTTTCTTCACTCCTTTGTGTGTGTTTTTTTTTAAACATGAGCACATACATCTTCTAAACATTTAAACATTGACTACCAAAACCACTTAAGTTAAGATGGGTGTACAAAATTAGGATAACTTTCAAAAGATGGGACACGGCTTGTAACGTAGGTTTCTTGCAATAAACAGGCCATTAAGCTCAAAATTATAGTTTTAAGGGTCTAATGTTGCAAGGTTGGCTTTGAAAGGCTCAAACATTCCAAAGAAATGGTGCCTATATCATTTTCGATTTTTATATCTCCTAGGATTTCGCCTCAAGAAAGTCACTAAGTCAATTCTAAAGATATAAACCCTCATGTATGTCTAATCTCAGAAGAAACTAAGTTTTCATGGCAAACATTACCTACGGCTAGGTTCATACAATTATTCCATTCTTCACGATAACATACAATCACTTATGTAACACCCCGAACCCGGCCCAGACGTTATGGCCATGTCCGGTGTGCTACATCACCTAGACTATCCTACGCCGCCCTAATTGCTAAGTCCGATGGTGAGTTTTGAAAAGCCACGCTTGATTTTTGGAAATTCCCGTTTTAATAATTATTCAACTTAGTCTCTATTCCATTTGTTAAGCGATTCATTTTAACCTTATTGTCTTACTCAGCCGTTTGTAATGTTAGATTGGTTAAGAAAACGTTTGTTTAATTTTTCAAAACGGTGTGTATTTGTGGTTGAAATAAAACAGTTGAAAATCCCAAATAAAAACAGGTATAGTGGCCTTATTACAACCCATAACAAAATAAAACCAATAGTAAAAAGTAATTAAATTGATAAACCAATTAAAAAGCGAGTTCAGTCTTCGTGGCCACTCTGAATCCCTCTCAGCCTCCAAGTCACGCTCTAGGGCTCTCCTGCAAGGATGGAAAAGAAAAGGGTGAGTTTGGGGAAGCTCAGTGTGTGCAGAACCCATCCAAAGCCCACATCGGCTCGAGCCCACTGGGCTTGAGCCCTAACCGGTCTCAGTCAGTTACTGGGCCGAAGCCCTATTCAGATTACAGATACTGGGCCAAAGCCCTATAACAGATACTGGGCCGAAGCCCTATTCATATAACAGTTTGGCCCATAGGCCCATAACAGTACAGTACAGTATAACAGTATGAATACAACCCAATTGGGGAGACTACTCCACCCACCAACTGCTACACACCACCCGTACCCGCCAACACACCATGTGGGGAATAACTTGACCCACCCAGCCCACACACCACAGTTGCAGCATGGCTGCTCAGATAAACAGTATACGAGGCAAAGCCCCTTTCAGAACAGTACGAGGCATAGCCCTTTTCAGTAACGTGGCAGTGCCACTCACACTTCCTCCAATATAAACCCAACCCATGCATTAGCCATACATACATCATGATATGCAGTAACAGAAACAGTCATGTCAACAGTACAGTCGATTCTAGCCCTGGGGTATAATGGTAATTTTCCACCTAGGGGTAAATCAGTAATTTCTCACCCTAAGGGTATTTCAGTAATTCTGTTCTCTTATTACAGTGTTTATTATTATTACAGCCTCTACTATTACAGTGGTTGTTACAGAAACTCATTTAATTCAGTTTATCAGTTTTAGCCCTTAGGCCCTAAAACCCCTAATGGGCCCCACCATGTCAATTAGCCCGTTAAGCCCATTTAAGTCTTAATCTTTAATCCATTACTCGTTTTAACAGTTTTTACGACTATAGTCCATATTATTGCCTTTAAACCTATTCTTATCCCAAATGGGCCCAAAAGCCCATTCGGCCTATATTCGGCCCACCGAGGCCTAACTTACCAAAGTGCCCAAAATTTTGCGACAAACTCTCCTACCAGTGCCGGTTTCAAATCCAACTTTTCCCTACCAACTTGAGAGCATTTGCACGCTCACAAGCCCTCGAAATACCGGAACTTCGGCATTTTGGCTTTTCGGCTTTTGCCGATTTGAACAATGAAGGTGTTCGAAGCACACACCTGTTTTGTAGTTCCACTGACGAGATTTCCTATGCGCCCATTCCTAGAATCCATTATCTAAGTGATTAATCAATAGATCTATGAAAAACTACAACCAAAATCCCTTACCACATTCGGCCACACCCTTCATGGCCATGAAAACTTACCTCTGTCGATTTAGATGCACTAGATCTAGATCTGATGATACCTTGCTTGATCACCTTCCTTGTTAACTAACACCCAAAAAGAACCAAAATACTACTTTAAATCACTAATAGGCTAAATCGACAACCTCCATAACTTTAGTGACTTTCAGCTTTTCCAAAGTATGAAATATCTTAAAGATCTGAGTTGATAACGACTTACCACTGCTTTTACCTTGATTCTAACTCAGATATGAGTAGATATAACCCTTATACGTAGACAGAAACTAAATTTATGAGATCTAGGAATTCGGCCAAAAGCTCCTATGGTTATGGCGATTTCGGCTTTTCAACTGGTGAAGAAGATGATGATTTAGACTATGAATCTGGGTGATGGTCTCGACAATGATGTGGCTCAAGGGGATGTAGTAATCGGCCACAACAGGTGAAGGGAACAGGGGTAATTCAGCTTAGAAGGATTCGGCACAAAGGTGAGTTCTTTTCGGGATTTCAGCTTTTTAAGGAAATTGATTATGGTGATTTTATAGAGGGTGTGATCAAAAGAGAAAATGAATGAGGGGATGAGGGGGTTTCAGCTAAGGAATAAATCAAAGAGGAAGAAGAAAAGTGAAGAAAAGTAATGGTAGAGGTGGAGAGAAAGAATTCGGCTATGAGCTTCCTAAGGAGGCAACTTTTGGCTTTCCTGACAGTAGAAGAGAAAAATAATTCCTAAGGTGGCTAACCCTAACTCTCATGACAGAAAATAGAAAAAGATATAACCCTAATATCACACTTGAGTAATCGGCCCAAGTCTCTAAAAGCCCTTGCTGAAATTCCTACTTAAATTAGTCACATGTCCGGCACATGCTTAAAAAGTAAAAAGAGCAATAAGCCTACCTTGCAACTCGAACCCTTGTCCTTCAATACCCATCTAGGCGCCACTTTTTTAGGAGCTTTAGTGGCGCCACCTTGCCACTCTACCAAGGCTCCCTTTGCGATATATTTTACACAGTTTTTCTTAAGGGCCCTCTTGACCCAGTTCCTCCTTTTTACCTAAAACGTACTTAAATATTTTTATCGATTTTTAACCGAAGTTTGGGCTTCCTAAAGGCCCACTAACACATCCAAACACCATTTTAGCAATCAAAACACAAAATTTCCCAACTTCACCAAAAATCTCATTAACCCCAAAAATCCTGAAAATCAGGGCGTTATAACTCTACCCCCTTTAAAGAAATTTTGACCTCGAAATTTACCTGATCCAAATAACTGAGGGTATTGTTGACGCATAGTCTCCTCTAGCTCCCAAGTAGCTTCTTCTCTGCCATGATTACGCCATCGCACATTTACCAACGGAACCAACTTCTGCCTCAAGACTTTGACTTCACGATCCAAGATCTCCACAGGTTCCTCCTCAAAGGTCAAATCGGTATTTACTGCAATCTCCTCCACTGGTACAATATGCGAAGGGTCCGACCGATACCGTCTTAGCATAGACACGTGAAAAACATCATGGATACGATCCAACTCTGGTGGCAACTCCAACTGATATGCTACTGGCCCAATCCACTTGAGAATCCTATAAGGCCCAATAAACCGCGGACTTAATTTTCATTTTTTACCAAACCTCAAGACCTTCTTCCACGGTGAAACCTTAAGGAATACTCTATCTCCAACAGCAAACTCAATTTCCTTATGCTTAAGGTCAGCATATGTCTTTTGCCTATCAGATGCTTCCTTTAATCGATCACGAATCAGTTTAACCTTGCTCTCTGTATCTGCCACTAATTCTAGTCTAAGAACTTGGCGCTCTCCCAACTCTGTCCAACAAGTAGGAGTACGACATCTTCGCCCATAAAGTGCCTCATATGGAGCCATCTGAATACTTGCTTGATAACTATTGTTGTATGCAAATTCCGTCAACGGTAAATAATCTTCCCAACTACCACGAAAGTCGATAACGCATCCTCTTAGCATGTCTTCCAACACTTGAATGACCCTTTCAGACTGACCATCTGTCTGAGGGTGAAATGTAGTACTGAAGTCCAATCGCGTACCTAACGCCTCATGCAACTTCTTCCAGAATCGAGATGTAAATCTAGGATCTCGATCAGAAATTATCGAAACTGGCACCCCATGCAAACGCACAATCTTGGCTACATACAGCTTGGCCAACTTCTAAAGTGAGTAATCAGTTCTAACCGGTATAAAGTGAGCAGACTTCGTCAATCTATCCACGATTACCCATACAGAGTCTTTCTTCGAAGGCGTCAAAGGCAACCCACTCACAAAATCCATCGTTACTCTTTCCCATTTCCACTGCGAAATCTTCACTGGCTGCAACAATCCAGAAGGCAATTGGTGCTCAGCTTTAACTTGCTGACACGTCAGACATTTCCCAACGAACTCAGTCACCTTTCGCTTAAGTCCAGGCCACCAATAAACCTCTCGCAAATCTTTATACAACTTATTACCTCCAGGGTGCATAGCACAAGGTCCACCATGAGCCTCTCCCAAAATCAACTGCCTTAAATCAGAGTCCTTAGGAATGCAAATTCTCCCACAGAAACAAAGAACCCCATCAGAATTCAGTCTAAAATCCTCACTTTCACCATTCTTGATTTGCTGAAATCGAGGAATCAATGAATCATCCTTCAACTGTAACTCTTTGATCCTCTCAGTCTAAGTCGGTCTTACTTGCAACTCTGCTATCAAGCTCCCGTCATCGTACAAACTCAAACGAGCAAACATGGCCTTTAACTCAGCAATAGTCCTTCGACTCAGTGCATCAGCCACTATATTAGCCTTGCCAGGGTGGTATTCAATCGAATAGTCATAGTCCTTAAGCAACTCTATCCATATCCGTTGCCTAAGATTCAACTCCTTCTGAGTTAATAGATATTTGGGACTTTTATGGTCAGTGTATATAATACACTTTTCCCCATAAAGGTCGTGTCTCTAGATTTTTAATGCAAACACTACTGCTGCCAACTCCAAATCATGCGTAGGGTAATTCGCCTCGTGAGGCTTAAGCTGTCGCGTAGCATAAGCAATCACCTTACCCTTTTGCATCAACACACAACCTAACCCCACATGTGAAGCATCGCTATAAACCGTAAAGTCCTTCCCAGTTTTCGGCTGAATCAACACTGGCGCCTCAGTCAACACCTT
Organism: Gossypium stocksii; assembly: GCA_020496765.1. NCBI lineage: Eukaryota > Viridiplantae > Streptophyta > Magnoliopsida > Malvales > Malvaceae > Gossypium > Gossypium stocksii. The sequence continues at coordinate 41,631,408 of CM035628.1, read as the reverse complement.
TTTTAGCTTGTCAAAAGCTTCTTGCTACCTCTCAGTCCCATTAAAGGCTACTCCCTTTCTTAACAATTTTGTTAACGGAGCCGCGATGATAGAAAACCCCTCAACAAACCTTCTATAATAACCTGCCAAACCCAGAAAACTACGAATTTCAGACATCATCCTTGGCGGCTTCCAATCCAGAACTGCCTCCATCTTGCGAGGATCCACCCTAATTCCCTCAGCGAAAACAACATGTCCCAGAAAAGTCACTTCTCGCAGCCAAAATTCACACTTACTAAATTTCGCATACAGTTGCTTTTCTCTCGGAATTTGCAGGACAATTCGAAGATGCTCATCGTGCTTCTCTTCTGTCTCCGAATACACTAATATATCGTCAATAAAGACAACCACGAATCGATCTAAGTATGGCTGGAAAACTCGATTCATTAAGTCCATAAAAGCTACCGGTGCATTCGTCAACCCAAATGGCATAACCAAAAACTCGTAGTGACCATAGCGAGTTCTGAATGCCATCTTATGCACATCCACCTCCTTTACCCTTAACTGGTGGTACCCAGACCGAAGGTCGATCTTGGAAAACACCGAAGCTCCTTGAAGCTGGTCGAACAAATCGTCTATTCTCGACAGAGTGTACTTGTTCTTTATCGTCAGTTTGTTCAACTGGCAATAATCGATGCACATACACATCATTCCATCCTTCTTTTTTACGAACAGCACCGGTGCTCCCTACGGAGACACACTCGGTCTAATGAAGCCCCTATCTAACAACTCTTGAATCTGGGCTTTCAATTCCACTAGCTCCTTTGGTACCATTCTGTAAGGCGCAATGGACACTGTAGCTGTTCCAGGCAACAGATCTATCCCAAATTCAACTTCTCGATTAGGAGGTAATCCAGGAAGCTCCTCAGGAAATACATCTTGAAATTCATTAACAGTCTTCACTGTCTCCACTGTCACCCCTTCGGGTTCAGTTTGACTTACGAATGCCAGATATGCTTCACAACCTTTGCGCATCAACCTTTCAGCCCTTAAGGCCGAAACCACATTGGACCAATAGTCCCTATGTTCACCAATAACCATCACCTCCTCGCCTTCGGTTGTTCTCGATACCATTCTTTTGGCTGCACAATCCAGCATTGCCTTGTGCTTGGTTAACCAGTCCATGCTCAAAATCAAGTCGAATTCTCTAAAAGGTAGCTCCATTAAATCTCCAGTAAAGATCCTACCTTGAGTCTCTAAAGGCACTTCCCTAAATAGTTTGTCTACTTTAACAAAGTGACCTAAAGGACTAACTATTGTGACCCCACTCACAGTCTCCTCAGAATGCACACCCAACGACCCAGAAATTTCACAAGCAACATACGAATGCGTCAAACCCACATCAATTAAAGTAGTATATGGTGTATGAGATATTAAGAACGTACCAGTTATAACATCAGGTGCATCACCCTCCTCGCGACGGCGAGCAGCAAACACTAAGGCTAGCTGACGAGCCTCAGCATTACCAGTACCCTTGCTAGGTGCTCCACGACCACGTCCATTACCATTGCCTCCTCTACCTTGACCACGGCCCTTGGCGGTGGCAGTCCTCCTCGCGCAGGCTGAGCAACCCTCTGATCAACAGCTTGAGCCTGAGCTGGCTTCTGTGGGCAATCCTTTACTTGATGATCCTTAGACCCACAACGAAAACAAGCTCCACTGCGTTTCCAGCATTCTCCTCGATAAACTCTGCCACAGTCTCCACAAGCCTGTGGTCTAACAACATTCACTGGCACATCTTGCACTGGTACTTCTACTCTAGCCCTCTTAAAATTCTGGTTTGTAGCTCTTGATGTTGTAGAATCTCTCTTAAAACGGTTGAGATCCCTATCGCGATTCTGCCTTTCAGCTTGCTTCACTTCCTCAGCTATCTTAGCCTTCTCCACCAGTGCAGCAAAGTCGCACTCCCTCTGCGACGCTATCCATCTCTCAGCTCATCTCTGAGGCCATCATCAAACCGAACACTACGCTCATACTTGGTGGAAACAATGCCATTAGCATACCGGCTTAATCGTAGAAATTCTGCCTCATATTTAGCCACAGTCTTACTACCTTGGGTCAGGTTCAGAAATTCCTTCCTTCGTGCGTCCACATAGCTAGCCCCAACATATTTCGCCTTGAAAGACTGCTTGAATAATTTCCAAGTTACCCTTTCAGTTGGGGTACCCTTTCTCACGGTGATCCATAATTGATATGCCTCGTCCCTCAGCAACGATACTGCTCCCTTTTAACTTCTGCTCCACTGAGCAGTCCAAGTCATCCATAATTCGCTCCGTGGCTTCCAGCCAGTATTCAGCCACATTCGGGGCCACTCCAGATATGCCCCCAAAAGCTTCTGCTCCATTGGCCCGGAGTCGCTCAGAAATGGACCCCCTATTCATGGCCCGGACGTTGGCTCCAGCCACCCTTTCCAGAACTCTTAGCATGGCCTAGGACAGAGTGTCGTCCCCTGAGGCCCGATCGTACGGCCCATTATCCTCAACCAGTGGTCGTGCCTCTCCAGCTGGCATATGCTCAAAAGACGACGATCCAGCTTGGGCACTAACTCGGCCTCGTCCAGGGCCTCGTCCACGAGCAGCTCTTGTACTCATAGCGATTATCTGATTTACGAATTTTATGACATCAGTTAATGTTTCAGTTGTTTATTACAGAATATCTTATGAACAGATAAAGTTTTAGAGTTGTGTTCACGCGATCGTAGCATAGCTACTGTCTCAGTTTCCTAGGGTTTAGTTTACTCTACAGTCTCAGTTTTATAGCCTTAATACTACCTCACCTATAGTATTATATCTAAGGCTCAGTACTATCTACAGTTTTATTTTCAGTACAGTATAGAATTTAAAGCAGGACATACTTACAACTTGGACCTGGGAATTCAGTGTGCCACTTTCTGATTTATCAGATCAAATAGTTTGAGGCCTCTTAAAAATCAATGTTTAAAAACAACTTGTTTAAAAACTACAATTTGAAGGAAAAAAAAACCTTTTAAACCAAAAATTTTCTGAAAATCTGATTTCTAAAAAATACCCTTCTGGACTCTAAATTTTTTAAAACCCTTTTTGGACCCGATCCACAGCCGAGTTGCTGCAACCTGGCTCTGATACCACTAAATGTAACACCCCGAACCCGGCCCAGACGTTATGGCCATGTCCGGTGTGCTACATCACCTAGACTATCCTACGCCACCCTAATTGCTAAGTCCGATGGTGAGTTTTGAAAAGCCACGCTTGATTTTTGGAAATTCCCGTTTTAATAATTATTCAACTTAGTCTCTATTCCATTTGTTAAGCGATTCATTTTAACCTTATTGTCCTACTCAGCCGTTTGTAATGTTAGATTGGTTAAGAAAACGTTTGTTTAATTTTTGAAAACGGTGTGTATTTGTGGTTGAAATAAAACAGTTGAAAATCCCAAATAAAAACAGGTATAGTGGCCTTATTACAACCCATAACAAAATAAAACCAATAGTAAAAAGTAATTAAATTGATAAACCAATTAAAAAGCGAGTTCAGTCTTCGTGGCCACTCTGAATCCCTCCCAGCCTCCAAGTCACGGTCTTGGGCTCTCTTGCAAGGATGGAAAAGAAAAGGGTGAGTTTGGGGAAACTCAGTGTGTGCAGAACCCATCCAAAGCCCACATCGGCTCGAGCCTACTGGGCCTGAGCCCTAACCGGTCTCAGTCACTTACTGGGCTGAAGCCCTATTCAGATTACAGATACTGGGCCGAAGCCCTATTCATATAACAGTTTCGCCCATAGGCCCATAACAGTACAGTACAGTATAACAGTATGAATGCAACCCAATTGGGGAGACTACTCAACCCACCAACCGCTACACACCACCCGTACCCGCCAACACACCATGTGGGGAATAACTCGACCCACCCAGCCCACACACCACAATTGCAGCATGGCTACTCAGATAAACAGTATACGAGGCAAAGCCCCTTTCAGAACAGTACGAGGCATAGCCCCTTTCAGTAACGTGGCAGTGCCACTCACACTTCCTCCAATATAAACCCAACCCATGCATCAGCCATACATACATCATGATATGCAGTAACAAAAACAGTCATGTCAATAGTAGAGTCGATTCTAGCCCTGGGGTATAATGGTAATTTTCCACCTAGGGGTAAATTAGTAATTTCTCACCCTAAGGGTATTTCAGTAATTCTGTTCTCTTATTACAGTGTTTATTATTATTACAGCCTCTACTATTACAGTGGTTGTTACAGAAACTCATTTAATTCAGTTTATCAGTTTTAGCCCTTAGGACTTAAAACCCCTAATGGGCCCTACCATGTCAATTAGCCCGTTAAGCCTATTTAAGTCTTAATCTTTAATCCATTACTCGTTTTAATAGTTTTTACGACTATAGTCCATATTATTGCCTTTAAACCTATTCTTATCCCAAATAGGCCCAAAAGCCCATTGGGCCTATATTCGGCCCACCGAGGCCCAACTTACCAAAGTGCCCAAAATTTCACGAGAAACTCTCCTACCAGTGCCGGTTCCAAATCCAACTTTTCCCTACCAACTTGAGAGCATTTGCACGCTCACAAGCCCTCGAAATGCCAGAACTTCGGCATTTCGGCTTTTCAGCTTTTGCCGATTTGAACAATGAAGGTGTTCAAAGCACACACCTGTTTTACAGTTCCACTGATGAGATTTCCTATGCTCCCGTTCCTACAATCCATTATCTAAGTGATTAATCAATAGATCTACGAAAAACTACAACCAAAATCCCTTACCACATTCAGCCACCCCCTTAATGGCCATGAAAACTTACCTCTTTCGATTTAGATGCACTAGATCTAGATCTGATGATACCGATGCCTTCCACTCCTTGCTTGATCACCTTCCTTGCTAACTAACACCCAAAAAGAACCAAAATACTACTTTAAATCACTAATAGACTAAATCGACAACCTCCTTAACTTTAGGGACTTTCGGCTTTTCCAAAGTATGAAATATCTTAAAGATCTGAGTTGATAACCACTTACCACTACTTTTACCTTGATTCTAACTCATATTTGAGTAGATCTAACCCTTATACGCAGACAAAAACTGAATTTCTAAGATCTAGGAATTTGGCCAAAAGCTCCTATGGTTATGGCGATTTCGGCTTTTCAACTGGTGAAGAAGATGACGATTTAGACTATGGATCTGGGTGATGGTGTCGATAATGATGTGGCTCAAGGGGATGTAGTAATCGGCCACAACAGGTGAAGGGAACAGGGGTAATTTGGCTTAGAAGGATTCGGCACAAAGGTGAGTTCTTTTAGGGATTTCGGCTTTTTAAGGAAATTGATTATGGTGATTTGATGGAGGGTGTGATCAAAAGAGAAGATGAATGAGGGGATGAGGGGGTTTCAGCTAAGGAATAAATCAAAGAGGAAGAAGAAAAGTGAAGAAAAGTAATGGTAGAGGTGGAGAGAAAGAATTCGGCTATGAGCTTTCTAGGGAGGCCAATTTCGGCTTTTCTAACAGTAGAATAGAAAAATAATTCCTAAGGTGGCTAACCCTAACTCTCATAACAAAAAATAGAAAAAGATATAACCCTAATATCACACTTGAGTAATCGGCCCAAGTCCCTAAAAGCCCTTGCCGAAATTCCTACTTAAATTAGTCACATGTTCGGCACATGCTTAAAAAGTAAAAAGAGCAATAAGCCTACCTTGCAACTCGAACCCTTGTCCTTCAATACCCATCTAGGCACCACTTTTTTAGGAGCTTTAGTGGTGCCACCTTGCCACTCTACCAAGGCTCCCTTTGCGATATATTTTACACAGTTTTTCTTAAGGGCCCTCTTGACCCAATTCCCCCTTTTTACCTAAAACGTACTTAAATATTTTTATCGATTGGGCTTCCTAAAGGCCCACTAACACATCCAAACACCATTTTAGCAATCAAAACACAAAATTTCCCAACTTCACCAAAAATCTCATTAACCCTAAAAATCTCGAAAATCAGGGCGTTACAACTTAGATAAAATCATCATTCATGCTTGCATACGAACTATCTTATTAAAACAAAACATTTCTTAAAACATTCATTTATTAAAGCATACTTATGAAAAAAATTTATTGAAACAAAAAGAAACTCGTGCAACCTATTTGCCTTACCCCATTTAAAAAGAAGCAATGTCCTCATTGCAAGGACAAAGTAATGAATGAAAACTGAACACTAGGTAGGGTTGAAAAAGAAAGAGAGGTGAGTCATTAACACTTCTTAAATACCAAGTCTTTCGTTATAACCCAATCATAGACATGTTCATTCCCATGACCATATTACTTAGTCTTTTTCTTTCTAAAGAACTATTTATTCATGCTTGCTAGGTTTTATTTTGCAAAAATTAAATCCTAAATACTAAAGAAGTAAGTTCCTAGAATAAAATAAAAAGACAAGAATCCCCCCTTTTTATTTTCTGTTTCATTCCCTTTGTCTTTCTAAGCTCCATCCCCACTTGTGTTGTCACTTTCTTTCGTCCATGTCTCGAAGATATCATCTGGGAACTTAGGCACAAAAGTATTAGAGATATTCTTAAAGGTGTTATATTTCCAGTAAGTCTGCTGTTGTTTGTGCATGAACTTGCACATATCCATCATAATTGACAACTCCGATTTTTTTGAAGTACTTGCATGAGTTGGTATTGGAGTTACAAATTCGGGTTCAACACTAGGCTTAACTGGTTCTTCTTCTGGCTCAACCCTAGGTTCAGGGTTTGTAGTTCCTTCAGTTGGGTTAGGACCTGTTGGTTCTGTTTCAGATTCTTCTTCTTCAGAGTCTGCAACTGAGTTAGTTTCAGTTTCAGCTGCATTTGTCGACTCTTTGGTTTTTGGCTCAGATGGCTCTGCTTGTTCACCTTGGTTCAGCTCCTGCACCCTTCCTACTAGTCTTTCAAGGTCATGAATTATAATACACCCTTAAACATATTCCCCCTTCAGATTTGCTTGTGTTTTCACACTGGCCCGTAATCAAAGTGAAGTGATTAATGAGGGGAAATAAGCAATTCCTTTCTTCTTTTTTAGCACATTCATAAATCTCTTTGAGAATAATTTTCCCAACATTAATGGACTTTTTTGTCAAGATAGCATATAACAACAGCGTCTGTTCCATCGAGATAGTGGAACTATGTGAGATAAGCATAAAACTATAGCGAACAAAGTAAAACCATACCTTTGCTACTGGTTTTAGGTATTCCCTTCGATAAGAATGGCTCCCATACTTTCTTATAATCCATTGGGATCCCAGATTTGTCACAACATTTAGTACTTGTTGAAGTAAATCCCAATTAATGTTGTCCATCATAGGGTAGTACTCATCTTCTTCAACATCAGGTAAATTAAACAAATCATTGTTGGATTTAGAAGTAAGAGGTACCTTTTTTCTTCAAACAATAACCTCGGTAGCATCTTGTGTAGTCCAACTTGCATAAAATTCTCGAATAGTTCATCATCAGGAAGTGATCGAGCATCACAGAATTATTCCCACTTGAGGGCATTGATTATTTTTCTAATCGGTACAGGAACAACCTTCACATCATTGCTCTTTAAGTTGAACCCTTTTTCCAGTATCATAGGTTGATGCTTGAAAAATGAATCAAACCTCACTTTCACCTCTTCGTCGATCACAATCGGATTTTCTGGAGTATTCATTGACGATCTAGTTCTTTTGCGAGACATGGTCCTTTTTTCCCAAAAATTCAGCAAAGTTTCGAAAAAATAGGAAAAAAAAGAATTGGCAAGGTGATGGGATTTGCTATGGCAAACCCTTGCGACGATGATAGAATTGTGGTAGCGACGATGACGTGCTGCAGCAACGTGGGTTTGCGGTGGCAATGGGAGTGACTTGCGGTGGCAATGCCAATGCTTCGGCAAACCTTTTTCAGCGGCACTAGATTTTGGCTAGGGCAAAATAAAAAAAACTAGGGATTTCTTTAGGGATTTGAGACTAGCGACACAAGAAGATAATTTTGGAATTTTTTTAGGCTAAGCAACTTGCTTGATGGATGTGAAAAGGAGTAGAATGAAGAGGGCTTTATATAGGAAATTTTAGGCAACATGTAGAACAATTTTAGCCATATTAGGGTTACTTGGGCGTCAAGGAATGGAAGTGGTGGCAAGGGCATAGATTTTTCCTTTCTTTTTGCTAACTTGGGCCTCAAATTTGGACTGTATGTACAGACTCTCTTAAAAGAAAAATTGATTAGTACTTAGGCCAATTTTTAGCCTCCTTTATTAACATGAAAAAAAAAAGAATTTAAAATTAAAATAAAACTAGTACTTAAGAATTTGAAAATTTAATTAAAATTTCTTCTTAACAAATTACGTAAAATTATTTCCCAAGAAAGGTTGGAGGGGTCACAGCGGTCCCACTTAAATTCCAATCTCCTTAGACAGAATTAATAAAATGTCTTAAATTAAAAAAATAAATTTTAATTAATTATTTATTTACAAAACAAATTTGTGAAAAATCAAGGGTCTATTAATTTGAACGAATATTCAACTCGCTCAACTTCACCATCCCAATAGTGTTTGAGACGGTGACCATTAACTTTAAACATACCTCCGTGATTGTCGTATAACTCAATAGCTCCATAAGGATAAACTCGATAGATGGTGTAGGGTCCCCTCTATCGATATTTCAGCTTCCCGGGAAATAACTTCAGCCTTGAATTAAAAAACAACACCTTCTGACCTTCCTTAAACTCGTGAGGCTGTATGTGACTATCATGCCATCTTTTTTATCTTTCTTTACACATTTTGGCATTTTCATAGGAGAACAACCTCAACTCTTCCAACTCATCCAATTGTAACATCCTTCTCTCACTGGCTTGCTCAAGATCAAAATTTAACTTCTTCAAAGCTCAGTGAGCTCTGTTTTCCAACTCTAACGGCAAATAACATGCCTTCCCAAAGACTAATCGATAGGGAGTCATCCCTAGCGGTGTCTTGAATGCTGTACGATAGGCCGACAATGCATCATCGAGCCATCGAGACCAATCTTTTCTACTAGGGTGTACTACCTTTTCAAGGATGCCTTTGATTTCACGGTTCACTCTTTCAAATTGCCCATTGGATTAGGGGTGATAAGTAGTAGCAATCTTGTGCTTAACATCATACTTGTCAAGCAACCACTTAAGCCACTTGTTCACGAAATGAGAACCTTCATCACTAATAATGGCTCTTGGTGTCCTAAATCGTGCAAACACATGCTTATGCAGGAATCGCAAGACTATTTTAGCATCATTTGTACGGTATGCTTTAGCTTCAACCCATTTGGATACATAATCCACAGCAACCAAAATGTACTTGTTTCCATACGAAGAGGGAAACAAGCCTAGGAAGTCAATGCCTCACACGTCGAATAATTTAATTTCCAAAATATTTGTTACTGGCATCACATTCCTCCTTGATATATTTTCGGTTCTTTGGCAATTATCGCAGTTCTTCACATAAGTGTAAGCCTCTTTAAATAATGTAGGCCAAAAGAAACCTGCTTGCAAAATCTTGGCTGCGGTACGTGTTAACAGCCCGATTTGGACCCTAGTCAAAATAGTGGTTTCGGGACCACTTGTCCGAGTCTGAAAAATGTTCTGATATTATTTTCTGTGTCTGTGATATATGAATCTGTATTTGTGAAATTTCTGTGAAATAATTTGTCTGTCTCTATGCTTAATTGTGAAAAAGGACTGGATTGTATATGTGATAAAATTAGTATGCTAAATTTCCAAGTGTTAAATTGAAATGGCTTTTAAATAATAGTGGCCTTATGTGGCAATTATGCCATTTAATGTTTAAGTGGTCATAAATGACCTTAATGTATATGCTTTATATGTTTTTAAATGAAGGGTAAAATGGGAATTTAATTATTAATAATGTTTTAATGAATTAAAAAGCATGAAATTAAATCATTTATGCATGTTCTTGTCGATTCTCAAAAGAAAGATAAAAAGGTTTATGCATTTGTTTGTTCGGCACTTATAAGGCTCAATCAAGGTATGTTTTGAGCTCGATTTTTGATAATTTCTATGTTTCTGTGATCGTTTCTTCTTATTCTTCCATGCCCATGTCTCAATTTCTATTTTTGATGAAGTTTATGAATAGTGCCATTGTTGATATTTGAAGTTTTGTAGTGAAATTGAATGAATAATGATGAATAGGTGTTGAATAAATATGTGTTGCCATGAGATTTTGATGAATTTGGATATATGGGCTAAATTGTGAAAATAAGACTTTGGGAGGAATAATTTGTGAAATAAATGTGTTATATGGGCTTATTTGATTAGTATTGAAAGTTGGTTATGTTATTATGTGATTAAATATGTTGAATTTGATGATATATTATTGAGGACTAATTTGATAAAATGTGAAAATGTGAGGGCTAAAATGTAAAATGCCCCAAATAAGTGTATATGGATTGAATTGAATGAATCTGAATTTGTTTAGATCAAGAACAAAGAAAAACAGACTTAGATCGAGGAAAGTCCAAAATCATTGAATAGTCAGCTCAAATCCATTAATTCCGTACAAGGTAAGTTAAAATACAAATATGCGTTATATTGACGTCTGTTATAAATTCTTGTTTTATAAACTATATCTTGGACGGCCATGAGAGCCTGATTTGTATTTTCGAGTCATTCTAAATGAGAAATGATAAAATGATATCACATAAGACCTCGTCCGGGACGTAAGCATTGATTTGAAAATTTACGTGTAAGACCGTGTCTGGGATACTGACATCGTATATATTTCATGTAAGACCCTGTCTGGGACAATGGCATCGATATTGGATAACATGTAAGACCATGTCGGGGATGTTGACATTGTATAAGGCTTATATGATTTCCGTAACGATTCTGAATGATAGGAGGGGTAATTTTGAGAAATGAATGAGTACATACTCTATATGTCTGACTAAGGTACGTCTATTCTGTACTGAATTTTCGAGTGAGAAAAAGATGCTATTGTGAAATAAAGTTCTGTTACAATTGAGAATATCTGAATTATAAGTTATTATGTGAAATGGTTATCCTATTGTGTTTATGGAATGCTTATGCTAGTATTTGACTTACTAAGCTCCTAATAGCTTACTCTGTTTATTCTTCCAACTCTTTCACAGATATCGTAGCTACTAAAGGCTTGGGATGGTCAAGGATCGTCACCACACTATCTGGCTTGTTTTGGTACCCTTTTTATTGAAAAAAAGTTTAAGTATGGCATGTACAGGCTAAAGTGTCCATGTATTAAGCTTGAATATGTTGGTTTGTAATGCTATGTAAATAGGATGGCAAATGATTTGTTTTTGCTTGACTTTGGCTTATGCTTGTGATGCAAAATTATGTGAGTTTATGATGGTCTTATGATCTAATTAATTTGGTTATTTTGAACCATACCAATGCAAAGAAATGGTAAGGTTTGGATGTGGTATAAAAGAGATATGTTTCATGTGTTTGAGTATGAACTTTGTTTGAAATATAGGCATGCTTGGTATTAGAATGAATATGAATGTGTATATGAATGATTTGATGATGGGGGTGGTATGTTTTAAAGCATTAAATTGAGTTGAAATTGTGGTATTATTGTGGCATGAACTTGGATAATAGTTATGACCTCGAGTGGATGGAAAGTATGGCTTAAACTAAGCCTATTTTGTGCTATACGGTCAGAGCACATGGTCGTGTGACTCAACCATGTGACCCCTGCATCTGAAATGTTTTGGTCAGTTTTGCACACGGGCTGGAGATACGGGCGTGCCTGGTGATCGTGTGATGTTTGGCAGTGTTACCCATGGGCTGGACACACGAGCGTGTCTGGTGACCGTGATGAGATTGGCAGTGTCATCCACGGCCAGGGTTAAGGTTAGGGCACGACCGTGTGAGGCACACGGCTTAGGCACACGGCCGTGTGGCCCTAATTCGTGAATTTACATAATGTTTTTCTTATCTTTCGTCTATTTTTAGTTTAGTCCCTGATGAATGAATGAATTTAAATTTGATCTTTATGTCATGTTATTGTATTATAATATTGATTGGATTCGAAAATCTATGAATATTCTATTCTGATCTGTTCTGAAAAACTAGTAACGCCCCGTCCTATTCCGGCGATGGTTGTGGGATAGGGGTGTTACATTTGGTTGGTATCAGAGTTATGGTTTAGTCAGTTCTAGGACTAATGTGGCGTGTTTGAGTCTAGCTATACATACCATACAACTGAATTGTGATAGTGTGATGAATCCTGACGAATAAAATGTGTTTTTCATATAGTAGTGAATCCCAAAAGAGCCGTAGCTAATGATGTAGAAAGTAACGCGCCTACTCCCGCTCAAGGGACAGCGCCATCTGATTCTAGACCGGTTACAAGTGGTAGCGAGGAAGAAGCTAAACAAGCTGTCTTCTAAATGATGAATAAGTGGTTCACTCAGTATGTCTGAACAAATTCGGCTGTTCAACCCTGACCCTCAACTGTTCCTAAACAACCTTCGGTTGTACCATCTGTGACTAATCCGATCCGTCTGAATAAGCCTCCGGTAGACAAGATTAGAAAGTATGGGGCCGAAGAATTTCAAGTTACTACTGATGACGATGCTGAGAGAGTTGAATTTTGGCTTGAAAACACGATTTGAGTTCTTGATGAATTGACATGTACTCTAGAGGAATGCATTAAGTGTGCTGTTTCATTGTTGTAAGATTCGGCATACCATTGGTGGAAAACATTGACATCTGTGGTTCTAAGTGAACGTATCACATGGGATTAATTTCAGACTGAATTCAAAACGAAATATATTAGTCAACGTTTCATTGATCAGAAATGTAAAGAGTTTCTTAAATTGAAACAAGGTGGCAGATCTGTTACTGAATATGAGCGAGAGTTTGTACGATTGAGCCAGTATGCACGGGAATGTATAGCTTCAGAGGTCACTATGTGGAAAAGATTTGTAGAAGGCTTGAATGAAGACATTAAACTACTAGTTGGAATTTTAGATCTGAATGAGTTTGTTTGCTAGTGGAAAGGGCTTGTAAAGCCGAAGAACTTTGTAAAGAAAAGAAAAAAGCTAATTCTGAAGCAAGAGAGTTTCGAAAAAGATCTCTAGGACGATCATTACAGTCTGTGTCAAAGAAGTTTTGAGATGAATCAAATTGTTTGAAGACTAATAGGGGACATTCAGACAGAGATTGTGATAGATCGCATTCGAGTTTTAAAACTCCTGCGACATCTATTGCTAGTGTTGGGAATGTTAGATCTGATAAACCTGAGTGTGCACATTGTGGAAAAAGACATTCAGGAAGTTGTAGATTAAAAGATCGAGCTTATTTTCGATGTAGATCTCTGGATCATTTTGTTCGAGACTGTCTTGAATCTGTTGATCAAGAGACAGTGAAAAATCTGAAATCAAGCAATACTTCTGCTAGAGGTAGAACTTCTAGAAATGCGGGTGATGCTAGTGTTGGTCAAAGAGTTATTAAAGATACGACTGCACGATCTGAAGCTCGAGCGCCTGCTAGAGCTTATGCTATCAGATCACGAGAAGAAGCTTCGTCTCCTGATGTGATTACCGGTATTTTCACTCTTTATGATACCTCTGTAATTGCTTTGATAGATCCTGGATCAACGCATTCTTATATCTGTGTGAATTTAGCATATAGTAAGACTTTGCCTGTAGAGTCTACTGAAATCGTTATTAGAGTATCAAACCCTTTAGGCAAAAGTGTCCTGGTTTATAAGATTTGTAAGAATTGTCCGTTAATGATTCAAGATATCTGTTTCTCTGCTAATTTGATGCTATTGCTGTTTGATGATTTTGATATAATTCTGGGTATGGATTGGTTAACTCTGCATGATGCTGTTGTAAGTTGCAAACGAAAAGTTATTGACTTGAGATGCAAGAATGGTGAAATAGTTAGAGTTGAATCTAGTGAATTGAATGGTTTACCGGCTGTGATATCTGCATTAAAAGCTCAGAAATATGTAAGAAAAGGTTGTGAAGCCTACTTTGCTTACGTGATTGATTCTAAGGTATCTGATAGAAAGATTGAACATGTGTATGTTGTCTGTGAATTTCCTGATGTATTTCCTGAAGAACTTTCGAGTTTGCCTTCTATTCGAGAGGTTGAGTTTGGGATTGGATTGGTTTCAAGAACTACTCCGATTTCAATAACTCCATATAGAATGGCACCGATCGAATTGAAAGAGTTAAAGACTCAGTTGCAAGAATTGACTGATAGAGGTTTTGCTAGACTGAGTTTCTCACCATGGGGTGCTCCTATTTTGTTTGTGAAAAAGAAAGATGGCATAATAAGAATGTGCATTGATTATCGTCAACTCAACAAAGTGACTGTAAAGAATAAATACCCTCTGCCCCGAATTGATGATTTGTTTGATCAATTGAAAGGTGCTTCTGTATTCTCGAAAATAGATCGGAGATCAGGCTATTATCAATTTCATGTGAAAGATTCTGATATTCCAAAAACAGCTTTCAGAACGAGGTACGGGCACTATGAATTTTTAGTTATGCCTTTCGGATTGACAAATGCTCCTGCTGTGTTTATAGATCTGATGAATATAATTTTCAGACCGTATTTAGATCAAATTGTAGTTGTTTTTATTGATGATATATTGATTTACTCACGGAATGGAAGTGAGCATGCTGAACATTTACGAATTGTACTTCAGACATTACGTGGTAAACAATTGTATGCAAAATTCAGCAAATGTGAATTCTAGTTAAGTGAAGTTAGTTTTCTGGGTTACATTGTATCTACATTAGGTATCCGAGTTGATCTGAGCAAAATCTCAGCTATTTTGGATTGGAAACCTTTCAGAAATGTTTCTGAAGTTTGCAATTTCCTGGGACTAGCCGGTTATTACAGCTATTTTGTAAAGGGTTTTTGGATAATCGCAACTCCGATGACAAGACTGCTACAAAAAGATGTAAAGTTTGAATGGTCTGATAAATGTCAAAACAGTTTTGATCAGTTGAAAGTTATGTTAACTGAAGCTCCTGTGCTTGCGCAACCTGAAACTGGTAAAGAATTTGTTATATACAGTGATGCTTCGTTGAATGAATTGGGTTGTGTTTTAATGCAAGAAGGCAAAGCTATTGCATATGCTTCTAGACAGTTAAAGCCACACGAAAAGAATTATCCAACACATGAACTCGAGCTAGCTGTGATTGTATTTGCTTTAAAGATTTGGTGCCACTATTTGTTCGGTGAAAAGTGTCACGTGTTTTCAGATCATAAAAGTCTGAAATATCTGATGACTCAGACAGATTTGAATTTACGGCAACAGATATGGTTAGAACTGTTAAAAGATTATGAGCTTGTTATCGATTATCATCCAGGTAAAGCAAATGTTGTAGCTGATGCTCTAAGTCAGAAATCAATATATGCATTATATACCTTGAATGCTTGTGATAATCTGTTTGATGATGAGTCGGTGTTAGATGAATTGAAAGTGAAACCTTTGTTTTTGCAACAAATCATAGATGCTCAGAAAGTAGATAATGAATTGTTCATGAAACGAGTTCAGTGTGATTCTGATTCTGAATTCAGTATTGATAATGATGACTATCTAAGATTCAGGAATAGGATATGTATTCCAAGAAAGTCTAAATTGATTCAAATGATTTTGAGTGTAGCACATAATAGCAAATTCTTTGTACATTCTGGTAGCACAAAGATGTATAATGACTTAAAATAATTTTACTGGTGGCCGGGAATGAAAAGAGATATTTCTGACTTTGCTCTGAAATGTTTAGTCTATTAGAAAGTATAGGCTGAACATCAGGTGCCTTCTGGTGTATTACAACCGATTATGCTTCCTGAATGGCAATGGGACCAAGTGACTATGGATTTTGTTTCTAGTTTACCCCTATCTCCGAAAAAGAAGGATTCAATCTGGGTTGTCGTTGATCGGTTGACGAAGTCTGCTCACTTTATTCCTGTACGATCTGATTAATCTTTGGATAAATTAGCTGAACTTTATATTTCTGATATTGTGAAATTGCACGGGGTACCACTGCCTATCGTGTCTGATAGAGATCCAAGGTTTACTTCACGATTCTGGAGGAAGTTGCAAGAAGCTCTGGGTACAAAATTACATTTCAGTACTGCTTTTCATCTGCAAAGAGATGGTAGTCTGAATGGATCATTCAGATAATCGAGGACATGCTTAGATGTTGTATTCTGGAGTTTAAAGGTACGTGGGAACAATATCTACCTCTGATTGAATTTACATATAATAATAGTTTTCAATCGAGCATTAAAATGGCCCCATATGAAGCTCTGTACAGTAGAAAGTGTAGAACTCCACTATACTGGTCTGAACTCTATTAAAGTAAGATACACGGGATTGATCTAATAAAAGAAACATAACAGAAGGTGAAAATGATCAAAGATAATCTGAAAGCAGCTTCTGATCATCAAAAATCGTATGCAGATTTGAAACCGAAAGATATTAAATTTGAGACTAGCGACAAAGTATTTTTAAAAATGTCTCCGTGGAAGAAACTGTTTCGGTTTGGCAAAAAGGGCAAACTAAGTCCGAGGTTCATCGGATCGTATGAAATTATTGAACGAATTGGATCGGTTGCTTATAGATTTATGTTGCCACCTGAGTTAGAAAGATACATAATGTATTTCACGTGTCGATGCTTCGACGTTATAGATCTATTCGTCTCATGTGATATTCCCTTCTAAGATTGAATTAAAGTCTGATATGTCTTATGATGAAGAACCGATTCGTATCTTAGCTCGAGAAATGAAAGAATTGAGAAATAAGAAAATTTCGCTAGTAAAGGTGCTGTGGCATTGTCATGGGTTTGAAGAGGCTATGTGGGAGCCTGAAAGTGCAATGAGACAACAATATCCGAATCTGTTTAACGGTAAGATTTTTGGGGACGAAAATCCCTAAGGGGGAGAATTGTAACAGCCTGATTTGGACCCTAGTCGAAATAGTGGTTTCGGGACCACATGTCCGAGTCTGAAAAATTTTCTGATATTATTTTTTGTGTCTATGATATATGAATCCGCATTTGTGAAATTTCTGTGAAATAATTTGTCTGTCTCTGTGCTTAATTATGAAAAAGGACTGAATTGTATATGTGATAAAATTAGTATGCTAAATGTCTAAGTGTTAAATTGAAATTGCTTTTAAATAATGGTGGCCTTATGTGGCAATTATGCCATTTAATGTTTAAGTGGTCATAAATGACCTTAATGTATATGGTTTGTATGTTTTTAAATGAACGATAAAATGGGAATTTAATTATTAATAATGTTTTAATGAATTAAAAAGCATGAAATTAAATTATTCATGCATGTTCTTGCCGATTCTTAAAAAAAAGATAAAAAGGTTTATGCATTTGTTTGTTCAGCACTTATAAGGCTCAATCAAGGTATGTTTTGAGCTTGGTTTTTGATAATTTCTATGTTTCTGTGATCGTTGCTTCGAATTCTTCCATGCCCATGTCTCAATTTTTGTTTTTGATGAAGTTTGTGAATAGTACCATTGTTGATATTTGAAGTTTTGTAGTGAAATTGAATGAATAATGATGAATAGGTGTTGAATAAATATGTGTTGCCATGAGAATTTGATGAATTTGGATATATGGGCTAAATTGTGAAAATGAGACTTTGGGAGGAATAATTTGCGAAATAAATGTGTTATATGGGCTTATTTGATTAGTATTGAAAGTTGGTTATGTTATTATGTGATTAAATATGTTCAATTTGATGATATATGTATTAAGGACTAATTTGTTAAAATGTGAAAATGTGAGGGCTAAAATGTAAAATGCCCCAAATAAGTGTATATGGATTGAATTGAATGAATCTGAATTTATTTAAATCAAGAACAAAGAAAAACAGACTTAGATCGATGAAAGTCCAAAATCGTTGACTATTAGGCTCAAATCCATTAATGTCGTACGAGGTAAGTCAAAATACAAATATGCGTTATATTGATGTCTGTTATAAGTTCTTGTTTTATAAACTGTATTTTCGATGGCCATGAGAGCCTGATTTGTATTTCTGAGTCATTCTGAATGAGAAATGATAAAATGATATCATAAAAAACCTCGTCCGGGACGTAGGCATTGATTTGAAAATTTACGTGTAAGACCGTGTCTAGGACACTGGCATCGTTTATATTTCATGTAAGACCCTATCCGGGATAGTGGCATCGATATTGGATAACATGTAAGACCACTTTGGGGACGTCAGCATTGTATAACGCCTATATGATTTTCGTAACGATTCTGAATGATAGGAGGAGTAATTTTGAGAAATGAATGAGTACATACTCTATATGTCTGACTAAGGTACGTCTATTCTGTACTGAATTTTCGAGTGAGAAAAAGATGCTATTGTGAAATAGAGTTCTGTTACAATTGAGAATATCTGAATTACAAGTTATTATGTGAAATGGTTATCCTATTGTGTTTATGGAATGCTTATGCTTGTATTGGAATTACTAAGCTCCTAATAGCTTACTCTGTTTATTCTTCCAACTCTTTCACAGATATCATAGCTACTGAAGGCTCGGGATAGTCAAGGATTGTCACCACACTATCCAGCTTGTTTTGGTACCCTTTTTCTTGTAAAAAGTTTAAGTATGGCATGTATAGGCATAAGTGTCCATGTATTAAGCTTGAATATGTTGGTTTCTAATGCTATGTAAATGGGATGGCAAATGATTTGTTTTTGCTTGACTTTAGCTTATGCTTGTGATGCAAAATTATGTGAGTTTATGATGGTCTTATGATCTAATTGATATGGTTATTTTGAACGAAACTAATATGAAGAAATGGTAAGGTTTGGATGTGGTATAAAAGAGATATGTTTCATGTGTTTGGGTATGAACTTTGTTTGGAATATAGGCCTGCTTGGTATGAGAATGAATATGAATCTGTATATGAATGATTTGATCATAGGATGGTATGTTTTAAAGCATTGAATTGAGTTGAAATTGCGGTGTTATTGTGGCATGAACTTGGATAATAGTTATGACCTCAAGTGGATGGAAAGTATGGCTTAAACTAAGCCTATTTTGTGCCATACGGTCAGAGCACACGGGCATGTGACTCAACCGTGTGACCCCTGGATCTGAAATGTTTTGGTCAGTTTTGCACACGGGCTGGACACACGGGCGTGTTTGGTGACCATGTGATGTTTGGCAGTGTTGCCCACGGGCTAGACAGACGGGCGTGTCCGGTGACCTTGCTGAGATTGGCAGTGTCATCCACGGCCAGAGTTAAGGTTAGGGCACGACCGTGTGAGGCACACGGCCTAGGCACACAGCCGTGTGGCCCTAATTAGAGAATTTTCATAAAGTTTTTCTTATCTTTCGCCTATTTTCAGTTTAGTCCCTGATGAATGAATGAAGTTAAATCCGATCTCTATGTCATGTTATTGTATTATAATATTGATTGCATTCGGAAATCTATGAATATTCTGTTTGATCTGTTCTGAATATCTGGCAATGCCCCGTCCTATTCCGGTGACGATTATGGGATAGGGGTGTTACAATGTGAGCCACCAAAGTGTCCCCCACTTGGAGATGAATGGAAATGATATAAGATCTCAGCAATCTCACTTTCAGCTACACACTTTCAGATTATGTTATTTGCACATAGTTTAAACGAAAACAGATCCTCCCAAAAATAATATCGACTGTCATGAAGGAATTTCTTCCTTTGTTGGTATGTCATTTCTCGAGGAATTATTCCACATGCAAGATAATTGGCAAAATGAGCAAACCAAGGAGTTTCATGAATTTGACTTACCCCAAATAGATGTTCATCTGGGAAGTTCTCGTTTATCGGCACATGTGATTGAGTTGCCTCATCTTGCTCTAACCTTGACAGATGACCAACTACTTGATTCTTGACTCATTTTCTGTCTTGGATCTCAAGGTCAAATTCTTAGAGCAAAAGTATCCAACGAATTAGCCATGGTTTCGTATCTTTCTTGGTGAGTAAGTACTTAATGGCCGCATGGTCAGTAAATACCATAACTTTGGTACCTATAAGATATGAGCGGAATTTTTCAAAAGTAAATACTACAGCAAAGAGTTCCTTTTCGGTTACCATATAGTTGAGTTGGGCTCCCGTCAAAGTTCTGCTTGCATAGTAGATAGGGTGGAAGACTTTGTTTCTTCTTTGACCCATCATAGCTCCAATAGCATAGTCACTCGCATCGCACATCAGCTCAAAATGTGAGCTCCAATCGGGTGTAACAATTATTGGGGTTGAGACTAATCGTTTCTTCATGTCTTGAAAAGCTTCTAAACACGCTTTGTTGAAATCAAACAATTTATCTTTCTCTAACAATAAACATAGTGGTTTAGAAATTTTTGATGATAAACCTTCAGTAAAACCCGACATGGCCTAAGAAACTTCTGACTCCTTTCACATTGATTGGAGCCTGTAATCTTTCAATTACATCCACCTTCACTCTATAAACTTCAATTCCTTTCTTTGAGATTTTATGTCCCAAGACAATCCTTTTCTTAACCACAAAATGGCACTTTTCCTAATTAAGGACAAGATTTGTCTCTTCGCATCTCTTTAGTACCTTAGCTAAATTACTCAAGCAAATATCATAAGTATTACCAAAAATAGAAAAGTCATCCATGAAAACTTCAACAAAATTTTCAACCATATCAATGAATATTACCATCATGCATCATTGAAATGTTGCAGGTGCATTACATAAACCAAAAGGCATTCGCCTAAAAGCAAACGTACTATATGGACAAGTAAACGTCGTCTTATGTTGGTCCTCCGGAGCTACAACTATTTGGTTGTATCCCGAATATCCATCCAAGAAATAGTAAAACTCATTACATGTTAGTCGATCTAACATCTGATCCATAAAAGGCAATGGAAAATGGTCCTTCTGAGTAGCTTTATTCAGTTTTCTGTAATCAATACAGATCCTCCACCCAGTAACAGTTCTCGTTAGAATCACCTTGTTATGATCATTTTCAACAATCGTGATCCCTCTTTCTTCGGTACACACTACACCGGACTTACCCACGAACTATCTGAAATAGGATAGATGATTCCTGCATCTAACCATTTGATTACCTCCTTTCTCACCACTTCCTTCATAATCGGATTAAGTCTCCTTTGCCCATCAATTCGAGCTCTTTCACCCTCCTCTAAAATGATTTTGTGCATGCAGAAATAAGGGCTTATACCTTGAATGTTAGCTATGGTCCAACCAATTGCTTTTTTGAATTTCCTTAGAACAGCAATTAGTCGGTCCTCTTGATCTTCCGCTAGGTCTGTTGAAATAATCACAAGCAAAGTAGAACAGTCACTTAAATAAACGTATTTCAAATGGGAAAGGAGTACCTTTAGCTCAAGTTTAGGAGGTTCATCGATTGATAACTTGGGTTGAGTAAATTCTTTGACTTTTAACTCCAACAGTTCAAACCGTGTGGTCTACATAAACTTCCTCGAATTGGCTTCCATCAAAGTCATGTTTTATTCACTTTCTTCATCCTCTAAAGGGTCAAACTCTAAGGCTTTCTCCAATGGGTCTTCTCCACAATTTCTTTCTATAGACACCAAGGTCTCTATTTCTTCTATAACTGAACACTCCTCTGCTAGATCGGGAAATTTCATCGCTTTCAGAATGTTAAAAGTTACCTGATCGTCTTGAACTCGTATAGTGAGTTCGCCTTTCTGTACATCAATTAATGTTCTTCTCGTGGCTAGGAAAGTTCTTCCAAGGATGATCGGCACTTCCTTATCTGCTTCAAAATCTAAGATAATGAAATCAGTGGGAAAAATAAATTTATCAACTCTTACCAAAACATCCTCGATCTTTGCTTCGGGGTAGGCTATAGATCGATCTGCTAGCTGAAGTGTCACAGCTGTAGGTCGTACATCACGTACTCCTAACATCTTGAAAATGGACTTAGGCATCAAGTTGATTGATAAGCGATAAATTATACATATTTTTACCACATGCTTAGCCCAATTTCTGGATGAATTACCCCTTGATTTGTGTAAATTGATGCTCTTAAACCTTTAATTTCATGTTTTATACTCAGGTGAGCTTAGGGAAGAGAAAAGAGCAAGGAACGAGCTAAAAACGGGCAAATTAGGCCAGTTTAGTAATCAACATGGCCTATGGTTCGCCACACGGCCGTGCCACACGGCCGTGCCACTTTAACAGGATCAAGCACGGCCTGGGCCTCGATCCATACAGGCGTGGCACACGGGCGTGTCTCTGTCATGAGGAAGTTCAATTTCACTCGGAAAAGGCTACTTAGGGGCTAAGAAAGGCATTCCAAAACTCTATATAAAGACCTTGGGAGGCAACTACAAGGGTGTGCTTTATTCCTGCCAAGACGGGGAGTTAAAGGAGGGAATTACTCAAAGAGAAGCTGATTGATCCATCTCAGAAGCCAGGATCTACATCATGACAGAGGATCTCCCTTCAATCCTTTCAGGAGTTTTGGATTTTCTTATATTTTGTTATTTTATTCTTCTGAGATGTTTTCTTTTATAATTATGAACTAAACCCTAAATACCTAAGGGGATGAAACCTAAGACAGATCTTGTTATTGTTATCTGAGTTGTGTGATTAATATATTATTTGTTCTTAATTGTGTTTTTAACTCTTAAATTGATATTTCTGAGATATTGATTTAAGTCGAATGTGCTTATGTAGAGGAGTAAAAGTCCCTGCATAGGAGTAGATCCAACACAATTAAGTGGAGTTGATCGCAATCCTAGAGATAGGACGATGAAAATCTGCCGAATTAGAGTCAAATCTAATATGGGGAGCCATAGATCGAGTTAATGCAAGACTAAGGGTTTTAACTAGAAAGAGATTTCAGTTAATCAACCTAGGATTAGTTGTTCTTATCCTCGACAGAGGCATTAACATAATTTAGGGATCTCTATGGATCAAATCAAATGAAGAAATCATCTGGTTCAGAGTTAGATAACAAGTGATGTCTAGGTGGATTCTTCCTAAGGTATTGCCTTAATCTATCAGTCTTTCCCAAAAAGCAATCTCCCACTTTACTCTTTGTCACTTCTTTAGTTAGTTTAGTTTAGTTTACAACCAAACCCTCTTTATTTATAGGCTAGATAATAGAAAGAAAGTTGTAACTAGTACTCATAGTTCTTTGGATTCGATATTCCGGTCTTGCCACTAACTATACTACTATTCGATAGGTGCACTTGCCTTTTATCGTGATATTAATTAGTTTCCAGGTATGATCAGATTTTATTACTTCATCACAATCTCGAGATCAAGTTGTTGGCACCATTGTCGGGGAACTAAGATATTAGGAACACTCGATTTCTATTACTTTAGCCATTACTATTTTTATTTATTTTGAACCTTTATTTTTATTTGTTTTATTTATTTATTTTAATTTTCTTTGCCTTTTCCCTTCTAGGTATCTCTAGTTTATGACTAGAAGAAATTCAGGAGGACCATTATTGTTTGACGACGATTTAGAAGTGACAATTCGTCGAACCTGCCGAGAGATAAGAAGAAGCTTGCAATATCCAGAAGAAGGGCAAGAAGAAGAACCTGAACCTATTGAAGAGATGGAAGCAAATCAGGATAGTCAGCTGCCTCCTGTAGTAGCCCAAATCCTGTTGTGCAAAATCCTGCTCCGCGTACTATGTATGATTATGCTAGACCTAATTTAGCAGGCACTGAATCTAGCATTGTTAGGCCTGCTATTGCTGCAAATAATTTTGAACTGAAACCTAACACTATTCAAATGATATAGCAATTTGTTCAGTTTGATGGTTTGCAAGATAAGAATCCTAACCGCATCTAGCCAACTTTTTGGAATTATGCGATACATTCAAAATAAATGGCATTTCTGATGATGCCATTCGTCTTAGGCTATTCCCGTTCTCATTGAGAAACAAAGCTAAACAGTGGTTAAATTCTTTACTACGAGGGTCTATCACTATATGAGAACAAATGACTGAGAAGTTTTTACTTAAGTATTTTCCTCCAGCTCAAACAGCAAAATTAAGGAACGATATTTCTTCTTTTGTGCAAATGGATTTAGAGAAGCTTTACGACGCCTAGGAAAGATACAAGGACCTATTGAGAAGGTGCCCTCACCATGGGTTGCCTCTATGGCTACAGGTTCAAACCTTTCACAACGGTTTGAATGCCTCAACAAGGCAGATGATCGATGCAGCCGCTGGTGAAACAATCAACAACAAAACACCCGAAGCAGCTTACGAGTTTATAGAAGAGACGTCACTGAATAACTATTAGTGGCAAGTCATGAGAACAAAGCCACAAAAAGCTGCAGGAGTTTTTAATATTGATGCAGTCACGACGCTTTCTAATCAAGTAGAGCTTCTTAATAAAAAGATTGACAACTTTGTTGGTTCTTGATAAACGATAAATTATACATGTTTTTACCTCATGCTTAGCCTAATTTCTGGATGAATTATCATTGAAATTGTGGAAATTGGTACTCTTAATACTTCTATTTCATGTTTTATACCTAAGTGAGCTTAAGGAAGAGAAAAGAGTAAGGAACGGGCCAAAAACGGGCAAATTAGGCCCAATTCAGTGATCAACACGGCCCGAAGATTCACTACACGGCTGTGTCACACTGCCGTGCCACCTTCGGCTCAAACACAGCCCAACCCCGACGAGAACGGCCAGACCACCAACCGTGCCACCATCAACAGGCCTGAACACGGCCTGGGCCTCGATTTATATGGCCGTGTCCCTGTCGTGAGGAAGTTCAATTTCACTCAGAAAAGGCTACTTAGGGGGCTAAGAAAAATACTCCAAACCTCTATATAAAGACCCTATGGGGCAACTACAAAGTGATACTTTTCTCTCCTTAAAGGAGTACTTTTCTTCCCTCAAGAAGGTGCTTATTTCCTGTCAACACAAAGAGTAGAAGCAAGGAATTATTCTAAGGGAAGCCGATTGATCCATCTCAGAAGCTGAATTCTCCCTCAACACTAAAGATCTCCCTTCAATTACCTTCAGGGGTTTTTGGGTTCTATATGTTTTGTTATTTTATTTCTTCTGAGATGTTTTCTTTTATAATCATGAACTACAACCCCCCAAATAGTTGAGGGGGATGAAACCTAAGACAGGTCTTGTCATTATTTTCTCTTGAATTATGTGATAAATATTTGATTTGTTCTTAATTGTGTTTTTAACTCTTAGATTGATATTTCCGGGATATTGATTTAAGTCGAATGTGCTTATGTAGAGGAGAAAAAGTCCCTGCATAGGAGTAGATCCAACACAATTAAGCAGAGTTGATTGCAATCCTAGAGATAGGACGACGAAAAACTGCCTGATTAGGATCAAACCTAATAAGGGAATCCATAGATCGAGTTAATGCAACACTAGGGGTTTTAATTAGAAAGAGATTTCAATTAATCAACCTAGGGTTAGTTGTTTTTAGTCTCGAGAGAGATATTAACATAAGTTACGGATTTCTACGGATCAAGTCAAGTGAATAAATCGTCTAGTTCAAGAGTTGATAACAAGTAAAGTCTAGGTGGATTCTCCCTTGAGTATTGTCCAAATCAATTAGTTTTTCCTAAGTGTTTTCCCCAATTCACTTTTTGTGCATTCATAGTTTAGTTTTAGAATTAGTTTAGTTTCATAAAAACCCCGTTTATTTCTAGGTTAAATAATAGAAAGAAAGTTAGTACTAGTACTTTTGGTTCCCTTGGGTACAAAATCTCGGTCTTGCCACTAAGCTATACTACTGTTCGATAGGTGCGCTTGCCTTAAATCGTGATAATAGTTAGTTTCTGGTGTGATCATTTATTATAAATTTTATTACTTCATATCACGGATATCAAGTTTTTGGCACCGTTGCCGGGGAACTAAAATATTAAGAACACTCAATTTCTATTACTTTAGCAATTACTTTTTTTATTTATTTTCAGCCTATATTTTTTTATTTACTAACATTTTGTTTATTCCTTTTTCCTTTCTAGGTATCTCTAGTTTATGACGAGAAGAAACCTAGTAGGACCACTACTATTGGACGAATATTTAGAAGCTACAGTTTGCAGAACTCATAAAGAGATCAGACGAAGCTTACAGTATCCAGAACAGGAATAAGAGCCTGAACCTACTGAAGAGATGGAAGCAAATCAAGACAATCTAGCACCTCCCGCGATAGCCGCAGAACCGGTGAACCAAAATGATGCTCCTCGTACTATATATGATTATGCTAAACCTAATTTGGCTGGTACTCAATCTAGCATTATTAGACCTTCTATTGCTGCAAACAATTTTGAATTGAAACCTAACACTATTTAGATGATTCAGCAGTTGTTCAGTTTGATGGTTTATAGGACGAGGATCCCAACTCACATTTAGCCAATTTCTTGGAATTTTGTGACACTTTTAAAATAAATGGTGTTTCTGATAATGCCATTCGCCTCCGATTATTTCCTTTTTCCCTAAGGAGCAAAGCTAAACAATGGTTAAATTCTCTACCACGAGGCTCAATCACTACATAGGAACAGATGACTGAAAAATTTTTACTTAAGTATTTTCCTCCAGTTAAAATAGCTAAATTGCGGAATGATATCTCTTCTTTTGTGCAGATGGATTTAGAGACACTCTACGATGCTTGGGAGAGATACAAAGATCTTTTGAGAAGGTGCCCCCACCATGGGTTGCCTTTGTGGTTACAAGTTTAAACCTTTCACAATGGTTTGAATCCTTCAACAAGACAAATGATTGATGTAGCCGCCGGAGGAACAATCAACAACAAAACACCAGAAGCAGCTTACGAGTTTATAGAAGAAATGTCACTAAATAACTATCAATGGTAAGTCATGAGGACAAAGCCGACAAAAGCTGCAGGAGTTTTTAATATTGATACTGTCACCATGCTTTTTAATTAGGTAGAACTTTTAAATAAAAAGATTGATAATTTTGTTGGTTCTACGCAGGCACACCCAGTGATGCAGTGTGACGCAATCCAAGGAAACATGTACAATTCAGATTACTCCTCCTATGGACACAGCATGGAAACTGAGCAAGCCAACTATATGGGTAACAATTCTCCACCTCAAAATAATCCTTATAGTAATACTTACAATGCAGGTCGGTGGAACCACCCCAATTTTTCGTGGGGAGGACAAGGAAATCAAAGACAGCCACCTCCTCCGGGATTTCAGTAGCCACCTCCACAACAAGAGAAAAAACCAAACCTTGAAGAGATTTTCACAAAATTTATGGCTGTATCAGAAACCCGTTTTTTAAAAAAAATAATTGAAACGGCACTGAAGAACCAGCAAGCATCCATTCAAGGGCTCGAAAATCAAATTTTTTAGCTCGCAAAGATGATATCTGATAGACCACAAGGTAGTTTGCCGAGTAATACTGAGCCAAATCCTAAAGAACAAGTAAAAGCAATTACTCTAAGGGATGGGAAGGTATTAGCTGAACTGGAAAAGAAGCCTGTT
This sequence comes from Gossypium stocksii, assembly GCA_020496765.1. Classification (NCBI taxonomy): domain Eukaryota; kingdom Viridiplantae; phylum Streptophyta; class Magnoliopsida; order Malvales; family Malvaceae; genus Gossypium; species Gossypium stocksii. The sequence continues at coordinate 41,603,903 of CM035628.1, read as the reverse complement.
CAAGAATTTAAAAAAGACAAGGTAGAGGAAGAGGAACCCAAGGAAAACACTCCACCAGCACTTAAAGAATATAAACCACCCATACCATACTCGGCAAAGTTGAAGGAAGACTGCACGGATGCTCAATTCGGTAAATTCCTTTCCCTATCTTATGATCTTGTGCTTTTATTGCTACTAATGTTATCTTTGTACATTGAGGGCAATGTACATCTTAAGTGTGGGGGGGAATCTATTTTCAGTCTTTACACTCTCTTTGAAATCCCTGAACTTTTTTACTAACATTTTGTATTGTTCTCAAATTCTCACTTTCACTCTTTGCATTATCTTCAATCTCTTATTAGGAATATATTCTGATTGAATTATGATTTTTATTGATATGTGAGAATTAAGATATAGGTGCTTGTACTTTGATTATTCAAACTTTAAAACATTAGGGAATCAAGCATGATAAGTTGAAATTTTTGAGAACCCCAATTTTTTTCATAAGTTATTTTCCTTAATTCTAAGTGCTATCTTGAGATTTGAAATTCGCAGGATTGACATCAAAAGCCATAATTCTGGTGAGATTTTTGAGCCTTTTGAGCATACATTCTTTCGTGCTCACTTTTATTATTGTTTTGAGTGAGTCAATACTGATTTGTTATTCTAGATCTTGCTTTGATTATACATGTCAAGACCACATCATTGATTTGATACACTGAAATGATAAAGGCACCTAGGATTTAACCCACTTACTCCACAAAAGCTTACCTTCATAAATTAACCCCTAGTGAACCCCATTGAGCCTAACAACCTTTTCTTTGACTTACCTCTAATATTAACCTTCCACCCATTTTTTTTGTTAAATTCCATTCGATTAATTTTGACCCCTATTTTTGTCAAGATTTGAGTTGAAATTTTCATCTAACTTTATTCTCTTTTCTAGATTGTAAAATTTTATCCAAAGTATTGTATTGTACTTGAATTGTTCTTTAAAAAAAAAAACGTATGTATTAATTCAGTTGTAATCTGTAATAGTTCATATGGTCTTTGCATATTTCTATTTTAAGGCTACCAAGGCGGAAATGATGTTATTATAAGAATTAGCTCGAGAAATATGTTCCAGTGATAGAGATTTTTCTAGCTAGATAATTTTTCAATTCAATCTCGATTCTAACCTTCTTTTGCAGCCTGTGACAACACCCCTAACCAAGCCCTATTACAACCATTGAAAGACCTTTTGATCGATGTATCATATCAATCTACAGTGGTGGAGATCTAATTTTCTAGCAAGCCTATGGTAATAACTTTTTAGGTTGACTAGAGAGTATTAAATTCTTAAACCCTAAACACCTTGAGTGGATAGAGTAAATCTTTAGTGAGGATGTCAACTCCTGTTAATTTAGATGGAGAGATAATTACTTAGGAGAAGGGAGAAAACTTCTGTTTCAATGATAAAATTCTCAACTTAGAGTGATTGAGTCTTTAATGTTCTTTTGATTGAACTATCATTGTATGATTACCTGTGGATTAGTTTGAAACATTATTAATAACAATTGTAAGTTAAGAGGAATGATTCTTGATTAGGGATTGAGATTTTTCTTGAGGATAAGCAAAGGCTTAAGTGTGGGGGTATTTGATAAACGATAAATTATAGATATTTTTACCTCATGTTTAGCCTAATTTCTAGATGAATTATTATTAATTTTGTGAGAATTGGTGCTCTTAATCCTTCTCTTTCATGTTGTATACTCAGGAGAGCATAGGAAAAGAAAAGAACAAAAAGCAGACTGAAAATGAAGAAAATGGGCCAAAGTGTGAAAACGACATGGCCCAAGAAGTTGCCACACGGCCGTCCACACAAGGTCCAACACGGCCCAGCCCCGACAAGCATGGCCAGGCCACACGGCCGTGCCACCTCAACAGGCCCGAACACGGCCCTTATCGAAACCACACGGGTGTGGCACACAGGCGTGTCCCTGTCGTGAGGAAGTGCAATTTCACTCGGATTTGGATACTTAGAGGTTAAGAAAGGCATCCCAAAGCTCTATAAAAAGACCCTAGGAAGCAACTCTAGGGGAGTACTCTTTTCTCCCAAAAAGGAGCGCCGTATTTCTGCCAACACAAGGAGTGAAAGCAAGGAATTACTCCAAGGGAAGCCGATTAATTCATCCTAGAAGCCAGAATTCTACATTAAGACAGAAGATCTCCCTAAATTCCTTCAGGGGTTTTGGGTTCTTTATGTTTTGTTATCTTATTTCTTCTGAGATGTTTTCTTTATTAATTATGAACTAAACCTCTCAAATACTTGAGGGGGATGAAACCTAAGTCAGCTCCTGTTATTATTTATTCGTGAATTATATGATAAATACTTGAATTATTCTTAATTATGTGTTCTTCATTCTTGATTTAATAATCCTAGGTATTACTTTAAGAAACTGATGTGCTTAGGCAGACGAGCAAAAGTCCCTATTTTAAGAGTAGATCTACCATAATTAAGCGGAGTTGCATGCAACCCTAGACATAGGGCGACATAAATCTGCAGGATTAGGGTCAAACTTAATAAAGGGATCCATAGATCGAATTAATGCAACCTAAGGGTGTTAATTAATAAAGAAACTTTAATTAACCACCTAGGATTAGTTGTTCTTATCCTCGATGGAGGTATTAACATAGGTTAGGGATATCTACGGATCAAGTCAAGTGAAGAAATCATCTAGTTCAAGAAGTTAATAACAAGTGGAGTCTAGGTGGATTCTCCCTTAAGTATTGCTCATATCAATCAGCTTTTCCCTAAAGTTTTCCTCAATTTACTTTTTTGTGCACTTTTAGTTAGTTTTAGAATTAGTTTCAACCAATCATCTTTTATTTTTAGGCTAGATAATAGAAAGGAAGTAAGTATTAGTACTTTCGGTTCCCTTGGGTACGATAACTCAGTCTTGCCGCTAAACTATACTATTGTTCGATAGGTGCGCTTGCCTTTAAAATCGTGATATTAGTTAGTTTTTGGTGTGATCAGTTTTTATAAATTTTATTACTTAATATCGCGAGTATAATAGCCACCCTCCTCAGATCCGCTCCTAAAGGAATACCCAGGTAATTCATAGGCAATTTCCCAATCTTACATTTACAAATAGCAGCCATACGATAAAGAAATTCCCCTTCACCTCAAACCCCAAAATACAAGATTTTTTGAAATTTATACTCAAACCCGAAAAAATCTCAAAGCATGATATGCGTGATATGAAGTAATAAAATTTATAAAGAACTTGATCACACCCAAACTAACTAATATCACGACGTTTAAGGCAAGCGCACCTATCAAACAGTAGTATAGCTTAGTGGCAAGACCGAGTTATCGTACCTAAGGGAACCAAAAGTACTATTACTTACTTCCTTTCTATTATCTAGCCTAAGAATAAAAGAGGGGTTTCTTTAAACTACTTCTAAAACTAACTAAGAAAAGCACAAAGAGTAAATTGGGAAAACCTTTTAGGGAAAAGCTGATTGATATGGACAATACTTAAGGGAGAATCCACCTAGACTTCACTTGTTATTGTTTTCTTGAACTATATGATTTGTTTACTTGACTTGATCCGTAGAGATCCCTAATCTATGCTAAACCCTCCGTCGAGGCGTAGAGCAACTAGGCCTAAGTTGTTAATTAAAGTTCCCTTATTAATTAACTCCCTAGGTTGCATTAATTCGATCTATGATTCCCCATATTAGGTTTGACCCTAATCCGGCAGATTTATGTCGCCCTATGTCTAGGGTTGCATGCAACTCCGCTTAATTATGGTAGATCTACTCTTATCACAGGGACTTTTGCTCCTCTGCTCTAAGCACATCCAATTCTTGAAATAATACCTAGGACTATTAAATCAAGAATAAAGAACACATAATTAAGAACAATTCAAGTATTTATCATATAAATCAAGAATAAATAACAAGATCTATCTTAGGTTTCATCCCCCTCAAGTACTTAAGGGGTTTAGTTCATAATAAAAAAAGAAAACATCTCAGAAGATATAAAATAACAAAACATAAAAGAACCCGAAAACCTATGAAGGAATTTAGGGAGATCCTCTATATTGCTGCAGAATTTCGGCTTCTGGGATGAATTAATCAGCTTCCCTGCGAGTAATCCCTACTTCCACTCTTTATGTTGGCAGCAAAGAATACTTCCCTTCTGGGGGAAATAAGCACACCCTTAGAGTTGCCTCCTAGGGACTTTATATAGAGCTTTGGGGAGCCTTTCTTAGCCTCCAAGTATCTCAATTCGAGTGAAATTCCTCTTTCTCACGACTAGAACACGCCCGTGTGCCACACCCATGTGACTTCGACAAAGGCCGTGTGATTTGGCACGGCCGTGTGGCCTGCTCGTGCTTGTCGAGGGCTAGACCGTGTGATCTTCATGTGGCACGGCCGTGTGGTGATTCCTTGGGCCGTGTGTTATGTCATTTTTTGGCCCATTTTCCTCATTTTCGGTCCATTTCCTATTCTTTTCTCTTCCCTATGCTCTCCTGAGTATAAGATATGAAAAAGAAGGATTAAGAGCACCAATTCTCACTAAATTGATAATAATTCATCAAAAATATAGGCTAAACATGAGGTAAAAATATGTATAAATTAGCGTTTATCAAAGCACCATAGGATAAATTTCATATTTTCCACCTCCTGTTCCTCAGCTTTTAAAAACAAGATAGTATCATCTGCAAACTATAAATGCATGATCAAACGACCCGGAATAACCCCATGAATACCCTCTATTAACCCAATACCCCAGCCTTTTCCAGTAACAAGTGAAGCACTTCCATTACCAGAATGAACATGAATGGAGATAAGGGATCACCTTGTCGCAACCCTCTACCTAGATCAAAATTCATTCTTGCCGAAACATTGACAAGAACAACCACTCTCGCCGTAGAAACACATTCCATCATCCATCCAATCCATCAGACCCTAAATCCTATCTTTTGTAGAACTAATTCTAAAAAATTCCATCAAATGCAATCGTACGCCTTAGAGATATCTAGTTTAAAAACCAGATTTCCCCTATTTTCTACCATTTTATCCATCAAATGAATCACTTCATTAGCAATGAGAATGCCATCAAAAATTTGCCTTCCTCTAATAAACGCACATTGAGTCTCACTCACCAATTCACCAATAACCACCCTTAACCTTTGAGACAGAACTTTAGCTACTATTTTATAAAGAGAACTATCCAGACAAATTGGGTGAAAATTAGCAATCTCATTTGGATTAACCATTCTAGAAATTAAAGCAATAACTTTCTAGTTCTATGAAAGTCTAACATCATTCTAAACACATCCTCTTTTACTATATTTCAGTATCTTCTGAAGAAACACATATTAAACCCATCCAGTCCAGGAGCTTTGGACTCCTCACAACTCCAAATAGCATCTCGAATTTCCTCTATTGAAAAAGGAACCTCTAGTTTATCAGCTTCCCTCTCCTTTCATCTCTTAAAGTCTAGCTCCATTTTCATCCTCCAATTCCTCCTACTCCCCCGGAAATGTTTTTCAAAAAAATCATACACTTCCTTTTTTTAATTTCTTTGGATCGTTACACCAAGACCTCTCTATTTTCATTCTGTAAATGGTCTTTTTATTTGCTTTTATCTTTACAGCTCGATAAGAAAAAGTTGTGTTCGCATCTCCTTTTTTCAACCACATCATTCTTTATATTTGTCGCCATAATGATTCTTTGAATTTCATTGCATCCCAAACCTTCACATTCAATCTTTTTAGCTCCTCCATTTCACCTTCATTTAACTCTCTCTGATGACTAATCCCATCTAACACTTTAATCCTATCTTCGCATTTGATAAACTATAAATTATACATATTTCTATCCCATATTTTGGCACATTTATGGATGAATTATCATTGAATTGGTGGAATTTGATGCTCCTAATCCTTTAATTTCATGTTTTATACTTAGGAGAGCATAGGGGAGTGAAAAGAACAAGAAACGGGCCAAAAACAGAGAAAATGGACCAAGGTATGAAATCAATACAGCCTAGAGTTTAGCATAGGGGCAGATCACACGGCCGTGCCACATTAACAAGCTTGAACACGGCCTAGACTCGACTCACACAGGCGTGCCACACGGGCGTGTCCCTGTCGTGATGAAGTTCAATTTCACAGAGAAAAAGCTACTTAGGGGCTAAGAAAGACATTCCAAACTCTATATAAAGACCCTAGGAGGCAACTACAAGGGTGTGTAGTCTTACTGCCAAGATAGAAAGCTAAAGGAAGGGAATTACTCGAAGGAAAGCTGATTGATCCATCTCAAAAGCCAAGATCTACATCAAGACAGAGGATCTACCTTCAATCCTTTCAGGAGTTTTGGGTTTTCTTATGTTTTTTCATTTTCTTTATTCTAAGATGTTTCTTTTTATAGTAACACTTACAATGCAGGTTGGAGGAACCACCCTAATTTCTCATGGGGAGGACAAGGTAACCAAGGAAATCAGAGACCACCACCTCCTCTGGGATTTTAGCAACCACCTTACCAGCAAGGGAAAAAGTCGAACCTTGAGGAGATGCTCACGAAATTTATCGCCGTGTCAAAAACCCACCTCCAGAACAACAAGACGGCACTTAAGAACCAGCAAGCATCCATTCAAAGACTCGAAACTCAAATAGGCCAGCTCGCTAAGCTAATCTCTAAAAGACCACAAGGTGGTTTACCGAGTAACATAGGGACTAAATCCAAGGAGCACGTTAAAACAATTACACTAAGGAGTGGGAAAACGCTAGCCGAACCTAAAAAGATGGTATTACAAGACTAGAACAAGGAAAACATTGAAGAAGCTGAGCCTAAAGAAAACGCCCCACCAGTAATCAAAGAATACAAACCACCCATCCCATACCCAACAAAATTGAAAAAAAGACCACATGGACGCTCAATTCGGTAAGTTTCTTGAACTTTTCAAACAATTTCATATCAACTTACCTTTTGTTGAAGCTATTTCACAGATGCCAACATATGCAAAATTTTTGACAGAACTCCTAACAAACAAAAGAAAGATTGAAGAACTGTCCACAGTGGAACTTAACGAGGAGTGTTCAGTGATCCTCCAAAATAAATTCCCAACCAAATTGAAAGATCCAGGAAGTTTTACTATTCCTTGTTTGATTGGTAATTTAAATATTGAAAAGGCATAGCTAATTTAGGTGTTAGCACTAATTTAATGCCTTATAAAATGTTCAAGCAACTAGGACTACGGGAACCAAAACCCACTAGGATGAGTATTCAATTAGCTGATAGATCTGTTAAATATCCTAGAGGTATCATTGAAGATATATTAGTTAAGGTGGATAAATTTATATTCCCTGTTGATTTTGTTGTGTTAGACATGGATGAGGATGTAGAGGTACCCTTAATCTTAGGACGACCATTTTTAGCTATTGCCAGAGCTGTTATTGATGTAGGAGATGGTAAACTTGTGCTTAGGGTTGGTGATGAAGAAATTGTGTTTAAAATTTATGATGCCATGTAGTTTTCCAAGGAACAAGATGATTCCTGTTATTTTATTGATTCCATTTATCACTCTTTTCAAGATTCTTTACAGGAAATCACTCTTAAAGACACGTTGGAACTGTGTCTCGTTCAAGGTAGGGGAGAGGACGAAGTCACCACTAAGAGGAAAAAGGTAATAACTGAGTTAAACTCCAACGAACCCTCCCCAAGACAAATAGATTATGAGGGCATTAAGATTAAATAAAAACTAAGAAAAAACCCTCTGTTAACGAACCTCCCATATTAGATCTCAAATAATTACCCAAATACCTAGAATATGCATTTTTAGGGGACAATTCTACACTACCAGTCATTATTGCTTCAAACTTGCAACCCAAGGAGAAGGATGAATTAATTCAAGTGTTAAGAAAACATAAAAGAGCCATAGCTTGGAAAATTTCTGACATCAAAGGAATCAGTCCTTCTTTTTGCACCCATAAAATTTTGATGGAGGATGAATATAAACCATGTGTGCAAGGTCAAAGAAGACTGAACCCCAACATGAAGGAAGTGGTCAAAACCGAGGTAATTAAATTTCTAAATGCTGCAATTATTTATCCTATTTCTGACAATACTTGGGTGAGTCATGTGCAAGTTGTTCCTAAGAAAGGTGGCATAACTATTGTTGCCAAAGAAAAGAATGAATTAATTCCTACAAGAATTGTCACAGGTTGGAGAGTTTGTATTGATTACAGGAAATTGAACGATGCCACCAGAAAGGATCACTTCCATCGATCAGATGTTAGAAAGACTATTAGGACATATGTACTACTATTTTTTGGATGGACTTTCTAGCTATTTCCAAATTTCGATAGCTCCTGAAGATCAAGAGAAGACGACATTCACTTGTCCATACGGTATGTTTGCTTATCGTAGAATGCCTTTTGGATTATGTAATGCTCTTGCTACTTTTTAGCATTACATGCTAGTGATCTTTAATGAGCTCGTGGAGGATATCATGGAAGTATTCATGGATGACTTCTCGGTATTCGGTAACTCTTTCCAAATTTGCCTCAAAAATTTAGAATGAGTCTTAATAAGATGTGAAGAAACAAATCTTTTTCTCAATTGGGAAAAATGTCATTTTATGGTACGAGAAGGTATTGTGCTAGGACACAAAATTTCTAGTAAAGGGATTGAAGTAGATAAAGCAAAAGTTAAGGCCATTGAAAAACTACCGCTTAGTTCAGTTAAGGCGATTAGAAGCTTTTTAGAACATGCTGGTTTTTATAGAATATTCATTAAAGACTTTTCTAAAATAGATAAGCCATTAATGAAATTGCTAGAAAAAGATGTACCTTTCAATTTTAATAAGGAATGTTTAGAGGCATTTGACACTCTCAAAGAGAAACTCACTAATGCTCCAATTATAATTGCACCTGATTGGAATTTAACTTTTGAGCTAATGTGTGATGCGAGTGATTTTGCTGTAGGTGCAGTTCTTGGACAGCGAAGAGACAAGAATTTTTAGCCAAGCTACTACGCTAGCAAAACTCTAACAGCTGCACAAGAAAACTACACTACCACGGAAAAAGAATTGCTATCTGTGGTTTTTGCATTCGACAAATTTATACCATATCTAATATTGTCTAAAGTCATCGTTTATACTGATCATTCTGCTCTTCGTTACCTTTTAACTAAGACCGATGCAAAACCTTGACTAATAAGATGGATTTTATTATTGTAGGAACTTGATTTGTAAATACAAGATAAAAAAGGAGCTAAAAACTTGGCAGCAAATCACCTTTCCAGGCTTGAGAATCCACATCTCAAAGAACTCGATAAGGCCAAAATCAACGACTCGTTTCCTGAAAAACAACTCTTAGTCATATCTGATTCAGAGGTACCTTGGTTTGCTGACATTGCAAATTATGTAGCTGCTAACATAATCTCAAAAGGGTTGACACATCAGCAAAAAAAGCTATTCTTTACTAATGTGAAAAACTACTTTTGGGAAGACCCTTTTCTTTTTCATATTTGTGCAGACCAAGTTATTCGAAGATGTGTTACAAAGACAGAAGCAAACAGAATCTTAGAACATTGCCATTCAGGACTGACAGGAGGACAACTACAATGGAACCAAGACCCCTCATAAAATACTCGAATCAGGTTTTTATTGGCCCATATTATTTAAAGACGCCAGCAGGTATGTTACTTCTTGTGACAAATGCGAACGAATAGGTAATATCTCTAAACATGATGAGATGCCTTAGATATATATGCTTGAATGTGAAATATTCGATGTATGGGGCATAGATTTCATGGGTCCATTCCCTAGTTCATTCAGAAATAAATACATTTTAGTAGCAGTTGATTACGTGTCTAAATGGGTAGAAGCCCAAGCCTTACCTACTAATGATGCTAGAATGGTAGTGAAATTCCTTAAAAAACTTTTTTCTCGATTTGGAACACCAAGAGCAATTATCAGTGATAGGGAAACTCATTTCTGCAATACTCAGTTTGAGAAAGTTTTACAGAAATATAGAGTGTACCATAGAACAGCTACCCCTTACCACCCTAAAACCAGTGGAAAAGTTGAAATAGCTAATAGAGAGCAAAAACGCATCTTAGAGAAAACCATACAAGCAAATAGAAAAGATTGGGCAATGAAAGTAGATGACACTTTATGGGCTTATAGAACTGCCTTCAGAACTCCCACAGGAATATCTCCTTATTGACTCGTTTATGGGAAAAGTTGTCATTTACCCTTTGAATTAGAACATAAAGTGTTTTGGGCCATTAAAATTTTAAACCTTGACCCTAATCTTGCAAGTGAAAAGAGACTCATGCAGTTAAACGAGTTGGATGAATGGTGTTATAATGCATATGAAAACTCATGATTATACAAGGAAACCACAAAGCGACGCTATGGTGCTCGTCTAAAGCAACATAAATAGTTTAAAACTGGCAATCTTGTTTTGCTTTACAACTCAAGGCTCTGATTATTCCCTAGAAAGCTAAAATCAAGATGGTCAGGCCCATTCATAGTTCAAAGTGTTCTCCTCTACAGTGCAATTGAGGTAACACACCCAACTCACGACACTTTCAAGGTAAATGGTCATCGACTCAAACTATATTTTGGTGACGACTTTAAGAATGATAGGGAGGAGCTTAGGCTCTACAAACCCTCATAAAGGTGCAGGTAAGATAAGTCGAGCTTAGACTCTAAAATAAACGTTTCTCGGGAGGCAACCCGAGCACTAACAATTTTGATTTTCTTAAATTCATAACTAACTCCTTAAGAAGTAGATTTTCCAAAACCACATGACCAAGCACACGGGCGTGCTTAAGGCCGTGGACACACCACGGTTAGAAACACAGCTGTGCGATACAACTGTGTAAAAATAGAGCCAAATTTTCCCTAAAACACGGGGTTTGATAAATCACCACGGCCATGCGATACTGCCGTGGCCAAACCTGTCAATTCATACACGGGCGTGTGACCCCAAACACGACTATGGGAGAAGTGAACACCAAAAGACACGATCGTAGTATATGGCCGTGTGTCCCAACACGATCATGCCAATAAGCCATAGGTGAAACTGAGAAATCAACATGGACGTGTGACACGCCCGTGCCGACCACCCGTGGCCACACCAATAATCCACGAAACACACGGGCCAACCCAAGGGCACACGGGCGTGCGCCATGGCCGTGGGGCCAAATCCCTATTACCTAATTTTCATTTTCATTTTTCTTTACTTTATATTTTTTGTTTTTCTTTTATTCTGCACTTCAATTCTTATCAAGTAATACTTGAATTTTACACACAGTTGTGCTTATTCTCTTCAGTCACCCAGAATCATGAACTTCAAGGAGGCCTTTCTCCAATTCAGCTTTCACTACTCAACGAATTCATCCAATATTCAGGGAGTTTCACTTCTCCCCCATCTTACGATTTTATGCTTCTATTTTCACTAAATTTATCTTTGTATATTGAGGGCAATCTACATCTTATGTGTGGGGGGAGTTCACTTTCATTCTCTGCATTATCCTCGAACCCTTGAAAATTTTTGCCACTGACTTTTTGTATTGTTCTCAAATCCCTAAATTTTAGCCTTAACAAATAGAATGAATTCTGATTGATTTATGATTTTTATTGGTATGTCTTAAATTAAGACATAAGTATTTGGGTTTTGATTATTTAAACTTTAAGACATTAGAGAATCAAGCATGATAAGTTGAAATCTTTGAGAATTTAAAATTTCCTAAGGTGTTTTCCCCAAATTTAGGTATTATCTTGAAATTTGAAATCACAGGATTGACATCAAAAGCCATAATTCTTGTGAGATTTTGAGCCTTTAGAGCATACATCCTTTGGTGCTCACTTTTATTGTTGCTTTGAATGAGTCAATAATAATTTGTTATTCTAGAACTTGCTTCGATTATACATGTCGAGGCCATATCATTGATTTGATATACCAAAATGATAAAGGCACCTAGGTTTTAACCCACTTATTCCATAAAAGCCTACCTTCATAATTAACCCCTAATGAACCCCATTGAGCCTAACAAACCATTTCATTGACTTAACCTCAATATTAACCTATAACCCTTTTTTTTTTAATTCCCTTCAATTATTTTGATTCCTATTTTTGTCAAGATTTGAGTTGAATAATTATCTAGCTATATTCTCCTTTTCAGCTTGTAAAGTTTATAAATATCTGATTTATTCTTAAAAAAATTGTATATTTCAATTGTAATTAAATGTTTCACATATTTCCATGCAATTTTTTAGCTTTTGTTCTTAAATGATGTCATCCAAAAGGCTTCATTCTAGGAATATGTTTCAGTGATAGATATTTTTCTAGTTAGATGATTTTTCAATTCAATCTCGATTCTAACCCTCTTTTTCAACTTGTGACCATACCCCTAACAAAGGCCACGTTACAACCCTTGAAAGACCTTTTGATCGATGAATCATGTCATTACATAGTGGTAAAGATTTGATTTTCCTGTAAGCTTATGGTAATAACTTTTCATGTTGACTAATGAGTGCTTAATTTCTGAACCCTAAACACTTCGAATGGATAGAGTGAATCTTTAGTGAGGATGTCAACTCTTGTTAATTTTGAGTTCAAGGTAATTACCTAGAAGAAGGAAGGAAACCGATGTTTCTGTGATAAAATTTTCAACTTAGATTGTTTGAGACTTTAATTTTCTTTCAGTTGAATTCTCGATGTATAATTACTTGTGGATTAGTTTAAAACATTATTGATAAGGATTATGAGTTGAGAAGAATGATTTTTAATTGTAAGTTGAGATTTTACTTAAGGACAAGCAAAGGCTTAAGTGTGGGGGTATTTGATAAACTGTAAATTATACATATTTCTATCCCACATTTTGGCACATTTATGGATGAATTATCATTGAATTGGTGGAATTTGATGCTCCTAATCCTTTAATTTTAGGTTTTATACTTAAGAGAGCATAGAGGAGTGAAAAGAATAAGAAACAGGCCAAAAGCAGAGAAAATGGGCCAAGGTACGAAATCAACACGGCCTGGAGTTCAGCACACGGGCAGATCACATGGCCATGCCACATTAACAGGCTTGAACACGGCCTAAACTCGACTCACACGGGCGTGCCACACGGGCGTGCCACACGGGCGTGTCCCTGTCGTGATGAAGTTCAATTTCATGAAGAAAAAGATACTTAGGGGCTAAGAAAAACATTTCAAACTCTATATAAAGACCCTAGGAGGCAACTACAAGGGTGTGCAGTCTTCCCGCCAAGACGGAGAGCTAAAAGCAAGGAATTACTCGAAGGAAAGCCGATTGATCCATTTTAGAAGCCAGGATCTACATCAAGACAGAGGATCTCCCTTCAATCCTTTTAGAAGTTTTGGGTTTTCTTATGTTTTGTTATTTTCTTTATTCTAAGATGTTTCTTTTTATAAACATGAGCTAAACCCCCAAATACCTGAGGGGGATGAAACCTAAGACGAATCTTGTTATTGTTATCTGAACTATATGATAAATATTTCACTTGTTCTTAATTGTGTTTTTAATTCTTGAATTGATATTTTCGGGATATTAATTTAAGTCGAATGTCCTTAGGCAGAGGAGCAAAAGTCCCTACTTAAGAGTAGATCCAACACAATTAAGCAGAGTTGATCACAAACCTAGACATAGGACGACGAAAAATCTACCAAATTAGAGTCAAATCTAATATGGGGATCCATAGATCGAGTTAATGCAAGACTAGAAGTTTTAATTAGAAAGAGATTTCAATTAATCAACCTAGGATTAGTTGTTTTTATTCTCGACGGAGATATTAACATAATTTAGGGATCTCTACGGATCAGGTCGAATAAAGAAATTGTCTAGTTCAGAGTTAGATAACAAGTGAAGTCTAGGTGGATTCTTCCTTAGGTATTGTCTTTATCATTCAGTTTTTCCAAAGAAATTTCCCCAATTTACTCTTTGTCGCATCCTTATTTAGTTTAGAGTTAATTAGTTTACACAAACCCCCTCTTTATTTTTATGCTAGATAATAGGAAGAAAGTCATTACTAGTACTTTTAGTTCCTTGGATTCAATATTTCAGTCTTGCCACTAACTATACTACTACTCGATAGGTGCGCTTGCCTTTTATTGTGATAATAGTTAGTTTCTAGGTACGATTAAATTTTATTACTTCATCACATCACGATCAGCATTCAACAATTCTGTTTTCCAATACATTGCGATTATCCTCGTTCCATTTCTTCAAAGCCCCCTTTAATTTCCTCAACTTCCTTGTTAATTGCCCATTCAAAATACCCATATTAGACCATTCTTCCTCTATCAGGTCCACACAATCCTTTTTCTTCAACCACCCGTTTATGAATTTAAAAGGCCTAGGTCCTCAATCAAATCAAACACTAGCTAAAAAAACTGGGATATGATCAAAAACTAATCTCTTTAACCCCAGTTGCTGAAGATCCTTAATCTGAATCACCCAGTGTTCTTCCACCAAGAATCTGTCAAGCTTGCTTTTTTTGTTATCAGGTCCATACCAAGTAAATTTCTTTCCGATCAATGGCAAGTCGATAAGCTTACAATTTTGGATAAAATTATCAAATTCCCTAAACCCCTTTGCTGAACCCACACACCTGCTCATTTCACTTCTTCATCTCACCTCGTTAAAGTCTCCCCCCATAATCTAAGGATTTACAAACTGAATTCTCATCTCCATTAAAACTCCCCATAAAATACTCTACTCTGACACTAAGTTGGGAGCATAAACATTAATTAACACCACTTCTAAATCCTCTTTAATCCATCTACCTTCAATAATTAACAATATGATATCACTCCATTCTTTTGAAAGTAAGAATTCATCTTTATTCCACATAGTCAGTAACCCACCCGATCTACCTACAGCTACCACAAACCTAAACTCACAATTATCACCCCCTATAATTTTCTTACAACGTCCATATTAACCAACTCAAGTTTAGTTTCCTGTAAAAAGAAAACATTTGCTCTAACAAGTCTATAATTTCTTTTTACAAAGGCCTTTTTCACCTCTGATCCTAATCCCCTAATATTCCAAGAAAGAATTCTCATACCCCCTGAAAACAAATAAGGCTGCACAACAAGAAATCAAAATAGAAATTCCATTCAAGAATACTCACCCACATTCTGTCTCTGACACCCCCAATTCCATCGACCTTACCTCTATTGGCCCTCTAATCTCCCTATTTCTTCAATCACCTCTTCCTCGTCGCTTCTCACACTTAGCCCCAACTTCTTCCCTACTTCCCAAGTTCTTTTTTCCTCCCTTAAAATGACCCTCCTTTGATTGTTAATATCTAAATCAGATAGCGATAAATTGACTATTGAATCTTTACACCTTGTTACCGCTTTCCCCTTCTCTAACTTTTAGGACTCAATTGAAATCAAAACAAAATCAAAAGGATAATCTGTAAATAAATAAATCATTAAAATAGAAATAGGGACCAGAATAAAGTGCGCGCAAACAAATGAGGGTCAAATGCCCAATTATTCTAAAATCCTTAAACGCGTCATTTAAACGCTAATCTGTTAAAAGAATGGAGGATTAAATCAAAACACAAAAAAAAAATGCAGGGTCAAATTTAAATAAAAAAGGAAAAATGATAAAGGGAATAAATCAAAACAAGTTAAAAAGGTGGAAGGGCTAAAAGCAAAAATTGCCATCAGAGTGAAAACACGTGGATCCTCCCCAGGTCAGGTCACGCACGCGGGTCATGGAGTGAAACGGTGCCATTATAGAGCAGCTATGGCCTGCCCAAAACGATACCGTTTGGATAGGCCTATATAATTAAGATTTTTTTAAAAAAAAAATTCATTCTTTCCCTTCTTTTTTTAAAAAATTCAAAAACTCTCCCCCCTCTCAACTACCCAGCATCCGGCCTGGACATCTAGCGCCATTTTTTGTACTAATTATTGCTACTGATTATTCGCTATTGATTGCGTCTTTTTCGTAGGTGGACATACGGCGGTGATGGCGCACTTGCATGGAGCTGTGACGGCTAAAGCTTTTAGGGTTTCAGTTTCTGAAACAAAAATTTGGGCCATTTGGGCTCGTTTTGGAATTAGACCATTGGATCTGTAGGTTTTGGGATTTGGGTTAGAATAGGTTCAGTATAAAAATTGGGCTAATCAACCTTTGTATTTATTTGGGTCTTTGTAATTGATGGACTATGGACTAAAATTTTATCTTTGGTTTCATAATTATTTTGCTTTATTTATTTGCATGGTTTATGGGCCCAGGCAAAATGGGCCTATTACAAAAATAATTTCAATAACAGAGGTCAGTTTGACAATTTATTATTTTAATTAAGTTATTTTAAAATATATATTAAAATACTAATATTCAAATTTAAAATTTTTATAACAATCAAAGGTTAAAACCAAAATTTTCAATTACATTGTAGTTCTCGAAATAACTCAAAATAAGGCTACCTAAATAGTGCAATAAAAAACCGAAAA
This sequence comes from Gossypium stocksii, assembly GCA_020496765.1. NCBI lineage: Eukaryota > Viridiplantae > Streptophyta > Magnoliopsida > Malvales > Malvaceae > Gossypium > Gossypium stocksii. The sequence continues at coordinate 41,587,414 of CM035628.1, read as the reverse complement.
CTTTAATATTTTATTGATTAATCCTTAATAAAAATAAAAACCTATGCATCAAAATTTAAAACTATTAAATTAAATATCTTAAAATCAAAATCATAATATTTAGCATATCCCACAATTTATTCTGTAAACCATATCATAATTTGACCAAATATTTAGAATCATAAAATGTCAAAACCAAATATTATAGAACCAAATTTAAAAAAAAAATTTAAACATGTATTATGTTGACATGACGTCACCAAAGTATCCACAAAATCGAATATATAACTATAAAAAAATTAACAATTTTAACGAATATCCATCAAAACTTAATTTCACCTACTAAATTATAAAAAAAATATCTTATTGATTGATAATTAAATTGATTAGATTAAAAACCCATTTTTTCTTAAACATGTAAACTCTAATATAAATATCAATGAATTAATGTTGTTTCCATGGTCAAGCTAAAAACAATTAAAACCTTAAGAGGACTCAAGCCTAGAACAATTAAAACCTAAACAACAACCTTTTTTTTAAACAAAAAAAGCAGCAAAGGAAACGAAATTAATTTTTTTTCAAAATTCGGCGCATGCTACATATGAAACCCACATTTTTTTTAATTTTATTAATATGTATGATATTTCTAACTACCAAAAAAAGAACAACAATGAAGGACACGAAAGATATGGTCAAAATAGTTCTTCAAATATTATTGAGAATTTATGCCATCAATGTGGTATAAATGGGCATTGGTCATGTACCTGTTGTACATCTAAGAATTTGGTGAAACTTTATCAAGTATCCACTAAAAAGAAGGGAAAGGATATGGAAAAAAATTTATATCCCAAAATGATGAAATGGAAACAAAAGATGAAGATATTCACTACGATACTAAAACTGACCATGCCTATAAAGGTGATAAATTTCATGACCTTAATAATATAACTCACCTAGATGTGGTTGATTGCAATTGCGGCTTCTTGTTGATCTGTTTGGCTTGCAAGGAATGAGATGGTGTTTGATAATAAAGTGTTGTCAATGGATACTGTGATCATCCACTCCAAGATGAGGGCATTATTGTGGGTTAGGGCTGCTGTCGAAAAGTGTCGGATTCAAGAGAGATTATGGTGATTTTGTTCTTATAAGTGCAATTTTTCTAAATCGACTTCAACAGGTTGGTGTTTTCCTCCACATGGATGGCCGAAATTTAATGTTACTGGAGTTGCTTTTGTGGTGCTTTTGGCTGTGAAGGAGTGTTGAGAGATGAGGAAGGTATTGTTAGAGCTTTATTCTCGGGACCGAGTGATGCCTGGGATGCTAAGTCGACTGAATTAGGAGCAATTATCACAGCACTGGATGTTTTTATTGACATGGGGTGGAAGGGTTCAGGTTCATTAATTGTTGAAATGGGTTCAAGGGTGGTCTATAATTGGATTTTAGGAAAAATTGATGCAATATTAAAACGATGTATGAATAACAACAATATGAAAGTACAGATATACAATTTACTGAACACATAATGGAAATAATCAGATAATATACATTATCTAAGAAGCTAATATCAACAAATGAATTAAAAGACATATACAACAATTTAAATATACAAAGCAAATTGAGATAAAATGTAAAAACAATATAAAATGATAATAAGAGAAATCAAAATAATAATGTAAAAAAAATCTGAAAATCAATAATATACAAAATGATTTTTTTTGTGACAAAATCTAAAATAAGTAATGTGTATATATATATATATATAACAAAATAAATCACATGAAGAAAAGTTCACAATAAACAATAAAATAAATAATATTTATAAGAGTTTGAAATAAATATTATGTAAAAACTTGAAATAAACAAATAAAATAGAAATTTGTAAAAAATGAAAATAAAATGAATTTATATATAAAAATGATAAGTAGATAAATAAACGAATAAATATTAAGGATTTAGCAAATCAATTTAGTAGTATGATAATAATAATAGTAGTAAATGTCGAAACCATTTTTTAACGAGTTTGAAAAACGAGATTCGACTTTTTTAAAAAATAAAAACGGGAGTCGCCATCAATCAGTTTAAGTGTAATTGAACCACTTTCAAACCATTTTTGTTTGAAATCATTTGTTTTGGTCTACGAAATCAATAAAACAAGTTCGGGAATCGGTTACGTACGAGGAAGGGTTAGCACCCTCGTAACGCCCAAAATTTGTACCAAATTGAATAACTTTCTGTCTTTCATGCTAAAATTTGAAAATATTTGAAATATGATCCCTTTTGAAATTAGAATAGTTCGAGCTTAAAACCAAGACTCCTTCGTTCAAAAGAGTATGAATATCACATCCAGCATGTTAGGACATGTTATTCTAAAACTTTTGTAACTAAAATCATCTCGTAATTTATAAAATCATTTAGAATGGTATTTTAGGCATTTAGACAAACGGGAAATTGCAACCCAACATGTTAGGGCACTATTTTCCGAATTTCTAAATACAAAAACATTGCATTTGTTTTAAAACATTTTTTTGTTTATATTTTATTTTAATATGATGCAATTAAAATGATACATTACAGGATAACAAAATTTAAACAATTATAACACATGCTTTACTACAAATATAATATCACAACATTTCATACATTAATATTTCATGCAAGATATAACACAGAAAATAAATTACACAACTTATGCTATTTTACATATCACACAAATAAATATAAAACATAAAGAATTTACATGATATTTCATACAAATATATATCTTAAAGCAATCACATAATAGTCAATTTTCATGCAGATATATAAAATTAATGTAAAGTTTAAAAATATATGCACATAAAAAGTAAATCTCGAATGTATAAAAAACAAAAAGATAAAAGATATTTGAAGTATTGAAGAAATTTAAAAAAAAATGTATTTTGAAAGAGTAAAATTAGTGTAAAATTAGTTAATAAGGTTATATAATATAATATCTTAATACATATATTAAAGAAAATATAATAAATAGGACCTTATAATAAATTTTATAATACAAAAGTTAAATATCTAATATATATAAAATATAATATTTAAGAAATAATTTACAAGTTTACGAAATATACAATATATTATAAAACTTATACATAATAAAATATATAATATAAAGTATAAAACAATATAACAATTTATAAAATGAATGTTTATCATATATAAAAACATTTAATAATAATTTATAGATTTTAAGATTATACATAATAATATATATAAAAATGTAAATAATAAAATAAGTTATAAATAATATATTTTAACAAAGTATGAATGATATAATAGTTAAAATAACAGGATATTGGAATAAAAAAAACTAATTTATATATGAAAATAATATAAAATAAAATATATTTTAATATAATAATATATAATAAAATATGATAGAATAAAATATAATAAGTAGTAAATACTATAAAATATTGAATATAATATTTGATAATACAATCTATTAAAATAATATATATATGAAGATAATATATTATAATATAATACAATAGTAATATAAATATGCATGAAAATAATACAAAATAAATGTATTTTTATAATAAAATAATACATAAATCTAAAATAATAAATTTAAAAAGATTAAAATAAAAAATGAATTAAACCTTAGGGTTAATTTATAAAAATAAAAAAATGAATTTGGGCCTTCGGGAACACGGGTTTAAAGTCCAGGGACTCATTGGGTAATTAACCCTAATCCCTAAAACGACGTTGTTCTAGAAACAGGCTTTTATTGAACTTTTAGGACCCAATTGAAACTAAAATAAATGTTTAAGGCCAAAAAAATAAAATAAAATAAAATTTGAATTGAACAAAATTAAATAAACTAAAAATATGGAAGGACCTAGAGGATAAATATCCCAATTTAACGGTAAAACACGCAGATCTTGTGGTCTTCGGGTCTGGTAACCGGGTTCTATATATGTCAACCCTAAGCAAAAAAAAAAAAAAACATTTTGGAACCCGATTTCTAAAAAAAATCAGAGAGAATTCTCTGAAATTCTCTCAACCCTCCGAGCTCCGATCTCCAAGACCGTCCCTGCTCGCCCTAGGGTTTCGTCGTGCTCAGCTTCTACGCGCCAATGCGCCATCACCAACCTCACCATATACAGTGGTCGGGAGCTGAAAAGCTCCAATTTTTCGCGTATGAAACTGGTAAACCCTTTCCTTTATAAATCTAGTATTGCGTGTATATAAAAACACAAAAAAAAATCACCTTTCAATAAACTGTAAGTTCTCTTCTCTTTTTTATTTCTATTGAAAAAAAACTCCGTCCCTTTTACATGTTTGCTCAGGCTTTTATAGCCTCTGTTTACGAGTACAAATATGGTATGTTTTTACTCTCTGCTATTTTGTTGTCATTTTGCTGCTTTGTTCCCTTTTCTGCTGTTGTTTGCTTCTGTTTTTTGCAGGTTAACCACGGGAATATCGGCGTTGATGGTTCACTGGTGCTGTGAACCAGTGGGATGGCTGGTGACCAAATCCCTGAGCGTTGATGGCGCCTTGATAGGAGCCTCAGACTTTGGGAGCTGGTCAGACGCTCCTCAAACCTTCTAGAAGCAGTTGCGGAGCGAGGGAATGCAGAAACCCTGGGGTTTCTGCCACTGAGTTTAGTTCATTGGGCCTTTTGGGCCCTGTGTATTTGGGTTAGGAACTGGGTAGGGAGTTAATTGGGGCAATTGGGTTAGTTGTAACCGAGTTTGTTGGGTATGGTACATTCGAGTTAAGTGTATGGGTTTAGTCTAAGCGGGTCAAGGTCTGTAATGGGTTGTAGGGTATTTGGGCTGTATGTATTTGGGCCTGTTTTATTGTAAAAAGGACTATTTATGGACCTTTACTTTTTATTTTAACCCGGCAAAATTACTGTATTACAGTAAATATAATAATAAATGTAACAAATATTATAATAATAATAATAATAATAATAATAATACGCCTAACATTTGAAAGTATGTAAAAATAATAATAATAAACAATAAATAAATAAAATAATAATAATGAAAGTAATAAAATAAGTAAAGTACTAAACGAAATATTAAAAAAATAATAATGAGAAAATGAAAGAATTTGAAGTTGTAAAAGGTTAAGGATTAAATTGTAATCAGAAACAAACATAGGGTACAAATTATAAAATACAGAAATTAATGAAACATAAATAAGGATCCAAATGAACACGTGCGAAAAAGAGAGGGACTGACTGGGAAAATATCCCAAGCCCTCAAAACGCATCGTTCTGATGTGAACCCAAATGAATCACTGGTAAAATCATAGGGCAAAATTAAAAAATAAAAAACAAATTGATTCGAAAGGTCTACAAATTCGGAAGGACTATTTGCGCGATAAGACCAAAATAAGAAAACATGCGGATCTTCCTCGGGTCGAGTCACTCATGCGGGTCAAGAGCTTTAAAACGACGCCGTTTTCATTTAAAGGGAAGCCAAAACGACGTCGTATCCCTTGGCCTATATAACCCAAAATTTTTACTCAAAATTTCATTTTCCCCTTCCTTTAAAAACAAACACACAAAAGGGCTCTCAAGCTTTCCTCCACCAAGTTATTTTTGGCCTAGCTCACCGTCGCGCGCGACACCATCGATGCCGCTATATACTGCGGCCGGAAGGCCAAAACCTCCACTTTTCAAGCCAAATCGAAAATAAATACAAAATCTTGATTGTGTATCTTTATACTGTGATTTTCGGGCTTTTATAGCCAAAATGAATCAAAAATAATAAATACGAAATCTTGATTCTAATTTTGCCTATTTCGCTATTGTCGATTATCTGCTGTCTTTCTTTCCCTTTTTGCAGGTGGATATACGGCGGCGATAAGGGTGCTGATGGCGGCGTAAAAACTGGAGGTGAGGACTAGAGGGAGGCTGCGGCGCAAGGGAAATCTAGGGTTTCCATAAACTGAATTGGTTTGGGCCATTTGGGCTTGTTCTATTGTTGGTTAGGGATTTTTAGTTTGGGCCAATTAGGTTTGGGTGTAATTAGGTTAAGGTTGGTATTGGGCCACGGGTAGTATTTGGTTTTGTTATTGGTTTTTAATTTTGGGCTACTTCGGGCCATCAAGTTTTAGGCCTGTTTATTGTAAAAACATGACTGATAGACCTTAAATCTTGGTTTATTATTACTTGGTCCAAGCTCGAGAAAAATGGGCCATTACAATAATCACCCACTTTTCAACTCCTAACAAACAACTTAGTATTAGGTATTATAGATCCTAGGTTCTTCCCAGTTTTGTTGACCTCCAAATCTTTCAAATTGCTGAAACTACAAAAATCAACAATTTGATTTACCATACATGTTTTCTCTTCTTCGATGGAGAAAGGAAATCCTAAGAATTCAACCAATCTATTTGTTTGAGCCACTGGATCTTCCTTTAGCTCTTCATATCTCAAGAACAATACGTTCGATGGCTTCTCGAAGCTTATGTTCTAGTACCCTAAAGTATGGTTCCAAAAGGGTCCATACCCTTCTTCACCTCTGCAAAACATCTCAAAATAGTCTTCCACTTACCAATCATCCATAAATCTAAAAAAGTGCCAAAGTGAGACAATGATGTCAAATGGATTATGGGTTATGTAAACAATTCGACAATTTGAACGTTTGATGGAATCGACTAACATTGGATACGAGAGATGAGTAGAAAACAACGTTGGGGAAGAGATTGTAGAGAGATCAAGATTAGGTTTTCCTTTGTAAAGATGGATATCCAAATAAGGAACTAGTAGATGAAGGTTTGTAGTGTAACACCCCAATCCCGTAACCGATGTCGAAAAAAGGATGGGACGTTACCAGACATTTAGAACAGATCAGAACAGAATATTCACATATTTCTGAATTTACACAATATCACCAATCAGTACATGATATAAAATATCAGAATTAACTTCATTCATTCATCAGGGACTAAACTGAAAACAGACAAGAGATAAGAAGAACCTTAAGAAAATTTTCGAATTAGGGCCACGCAGCCGTGTGCCTAGGCCGTGTGCCTCACACGGTCATAACCTACCAGACACGCCCCAAACACTCAGCCCATGGTTGAAACTATCTAACCCCACACGGTCACCAGACACGCCTGTGTGTCTAGTCCGTGGCCAACACTGTTAAATGCCACACGGCTACCAGACACGCCCATGTGTCTAGGCCGTGTGCAAAACTACCTAAAATAATTTAGGTGCAGAGGTTACACGACTGAGTCACACGTCCGTGTACTTACACTGTGTGGCACAATGTAGGCTTGATTTAAGTCATTTTGCCATAATTCCTCTAATCATACATGAGCAATAATCTTGCCATAATCTCAACTCAATTCAATGATTTTAAACATACCACCACATGATCAAAATCATTCATGTTCATCATCATATCAAGCATGCATATATTCCAACAAAACTCATATCCAAACATATGGAACATATCTCTTTTACGCCCCAATCAAATCTTACCATTTCTTCAATTTGGTATGTTTCAAAAATGACTAAAAGAGGTAGATCATAAGACCACCATGAACTTCCATAATTTAGCATCCAATTTTTATAACATTTCAACTAACATCTTCAAACTTACAAAAAGGCACTCTAGCCTATACATGCCATAACTCAAATATTTACAATTTGCAAAAGGTACCAAAACGATTTTGATAGTGTAGTGACAATCTGTGACTATCCCGAGCCTTCAATAGCTACGATATCTGTAAAATAGTTGAAAGAATAAATAGAGTAAGCTACTAGGAGCTTAGTAAGTCAAATACAATCATATACATTTCATGATCACATTGTAATAACCATATCGTAATTAACCTTACAGAACAGACACTCATTTGTAACTGAAGTCTGTTTCATAGTAGTATTTTTTATACTCAGAAATTCAGTATAGAACTGACGTACCTGAATCAGATATACAGATTATGTACTCATTCATTTCTCAAAACCTCTCATCATATCATTCGGAATCATTACAAAAAATCGTAAAGGCCTTATACAATGCCAACGTCCCTAACGTGGTCTTACATGTTACTCAATTTCGATGCCACTGTCCTGGACAGGGTCTTACACGAATCATGTACGATGCCAGTGTCCCAGACATGGTCTTACACGTAAATTTTCAAATCAATACCTTCGTCCCGGACAAGGTCTTACATGATATTACTCTATCATTTTCCATTTAGAAAAACTCGAACATATACTTCAGGCTCTCATGGCCATCCAAATACAGTTTATAAACAAGAATCCATAACAGACATCAATAAAACGCATATTTGTATTTTGACTTACCTCGTACGGAATTAACGGATTTGATCCGTCTTTTCAAATATTTTGGACTTTCCTCGATCTGAATCCGTTCTTCTTTGTTCCTGATCTAAACAAATTCATATTTAGCCTTTCAATATTCCATTTCATTCAATTCAATCTATATACACTCATTTGGGGCATTTTACATTTTAGCCATCACATTTCACATTTTTGACACTTTGGTCCCTAATTCACAAAAACATCAAATATGCATAATTTCATTACAAAATGGCCTAGCCGAATTTCCATGGCTCTCATATAAGCCCATATAACACTTTTATTTCACAATTTAGTCCTCCCAAGGTCTCGTTTTCACAAATTAGCCCATAGAGCTCAAATTCATCAAAATTTCATGGCAAAACATATTTATTCAACACCTATTCATCATAATTCATTCAATTTCACTACAAAGCTTCAATTATCAACAATGACATTTTTCATAGACTTCATCAAAAATAGAAATTAAGACATGGGCATGGAAGAATACGAAGCAACGATCACAGAAACATAAAAATTATCAAAAACGGAACAAAAATGAACCTTGAAATGAGCTTGGTGAGTGCCGAAAATCAAAACAAATTAGCCCTAGCTTTCTCTCTTGTATTTTCGGCTAAAAATGAACTAAAAGATGGCCATTTCTTGTTTTGTTTCTTGTTTTATGGATAAAATTAACTCATTTACCAATTTGCCCCTTTCATTAAAACATACATATTTCATCCACTAAAGCCCATTTTTGTCCAACTAATAAACATGGTCTAATATCAATTCAAGGATCTCACAATTAATAAAACATAACATTAGAGTACTTTAACAATTAGCATGCATATTTTGCCTTTTATACAATTTAATCTTTTTCTCGTAATTAAACATAGAAACAGACAAATTAAAGCACGAAAATTTCACAGATGCAGATTTGTACCATACAGACATAGAAAATAATATCAGAACATTTTTCAGACTCAGATATGTGGTTCCAAAACCACTTTTCTGACTAGAGTCCAAATCGGGCTGTTACAATTCTCCCCCCTTAGGGATTTTCGTCCCCGAAAATCTTACCGTTAAACAGATTCGAATATTGCTGTCTAATCGCACTTTCAGGCTCTCACGTAGCCTCTTCTATCCCATGACGATGCCACAGCACTTTCACTAAGGAAATTCTCTTATTTCTCAATTCTTTTATTTCTCAAGCTAAGATACGGATCGGTTCTTCATCGTAAGACATATCAGACTTCATTTCAATCTTAGAAGGAGATATCACATGGGATGGATCAGATCTACAATGTCGAAGCATCGACACATGAAATACATTATGTATCTTTTCTAACTCAGGTGGCAACATCAGTCTATAAGCAATCGACCCAATTCGTTCAATAATTTCATACGGTCCGATGAACCTCGGACTCAATTTACCCTTTCTGCCAAATCAGAATAGTTTCTTCCACGGAGACACTTTCAATAATACTTTATCACCAATCTCAAATTCAATATCCTTCCGTTTCAGATTCGCATATGATTTCTGATGATCAGAAGCTGCTTTCAGATTACCTTTGTTCATTTTCACCTTCTGTTCAGTTTCTTTTATCAAATCAACCCCGTATATCTTATTTTCACGGAGTTTGGACTAGTACAGCGGAGTCCTACACTTTCTACCGTATAGAGCTTCATACCGGGCCATTTTAATGCTCGATTGGAAACTATTATTATATGCAAATTCAATTAGAGGTAGATATTATTCCCATGTACCTTTAAACTCCAGAATGCAACATCTAAGCATGTCCTCGAGTATCTGAATGATTCTCTCAAACTGACCATCTGTTTGTGGATGAAAAGCAGTACTGAAGTGCAATTTTGTACCCAAGGCCTATTGTAACTTCCTCCAGAACTGTGAAGTAAACCTTAGGTTGTTATCAGATATGATAAACAGTGGTACCCAGTGCAATCTCACAATATCAAAAATATAAAGTTCAGCTAATTAATACAGAGAATAATCAGATCGTATCAGAATAAAATGAGCAGATTTCGTCAATCAATCAACGACAATACAGGTTGAATCTTTCTTTTTCGGAGATAAGGGCAATCTAGAAACAAAATCCATAGTCACTCGATCCCATTTCCATTCAGGAATCAAAATCGGTTGTAACATACCAGAAGGTACCTGATGTTCAGCCTTTACTTGCTAACAGACTAAACATTTTAGAGCAAAGTCAGAATATCTCTTTTCTTTCCCGGCCACTAGTAAAATCGTTTTAAGTCATTATACATCTTTGTGCTACCCGAATGTACAGAGAATTTGCTATTATGAGCTTAACTCAAAATCTTTTGAATCAATTCAGAGTTTTTGGGAACACAAATTCTATTCCTGAATCTCAGACATTCATCATTATCAATACAGAATTCAGAATCAGAATCACACTGAGCTCGCTTCTTCAACAGTTCATTGTCTATTTCCTAAATATCTATGATTTGTTGCAAAAACAAAGGTTTCACTTTTAATTCAGCTAACACTGACTCATCATCGGACAGATCAACAAAAGTATCCAGGGAGTATAATGCAGATATTGATTTCTGACTTAGAGCATCAGCTACAACATTTGCTTTGCCCGGATGATAATCAATAATAAGCTCATAATCCTTTAACAGTTCTAACCATCTTCACTGCCGCAGATTCAAATCTTTCTAAGCCATCAGATATTTCAGACTTTTATGATCTGAAAACACATGACATTTTTCGCCGAACAGGTAGTGGCGCCAAATCTTTAAAGCAAATACAATCGCAGCTAACTCGAGATCATTGGTCGGATAATTCTTTTCGTGTGGCTTTAACTATCTAGAAGCATATGCAATAACTTTACCTTCTTGCATCAAAACGTAACCCAGTCCGTTCAACGAAGCATCACTATAAATAACGAATTCTTTACCTGTTTCAGGTTGCGAAAGTACAGGAGCTTCAGTTAACATAGCTTTCAATTGATCAAAACTATTTTGACATTTATCAGTCCATTCAAAATTTACATTTTTTTGTAGCAGCCTTGTCATCGGAGTTGTGATTACAGAAAAACCCTTTACAAAACAACGGTAATAACCAGCTAGTCCCAGAAAACTACGAACTTTAGAAACATTTCTCGGAGGTTTCCAATCCAAAATAGCTGAGATTTTTTTCAGATCCACACCTATACCAGATGCGGATACAATGTGACCCAAAAAACTAACTTCATGTAACCAGAATTCACATTTGCTGAATTTTGCATACAATTTCTTATTATGCAGCATCTGAAGTACAATTCTTAAATGTTCAGCATACTCACTTTCATTCCACGAGTAAATCAATATATCATCAATGACAACAACTACAAATTGATCTAAATACGGTTTGAAAATTCTATTCATCAGATCCATAAACACAGTAAGAGCATTCGTTAATCTGGAAGGCATAACTAAAAATTCGTAATGCCCATACCTTGTTCTGAAGGCTGTATTCGGAATGTCAGAATCTTTCACACGCAATTGATAATAGCCTGATCTTAGATCTATTTTTGAAAATACAGGCGCACATTTTAATTGATCAAACAAATCATCGACTCGGGGCAGAGGATATTTGTTCTTTACAGTCACTTTGTTGAGTTGATGGTAATCAATGCACATTCTCATTATGCCATCTTTCTTTTTCGCGAACAGTACAGGAGCACCCCATGGTGAGAAACTCAGTCTAGCAAAACCTCTACCAGTCAATTCTTGCAACTGAGTCTTTAATTCTTTCAATTCGGTTAGTGCCATTCTATATGGAGCTATTGAAATCGGAGTAGTACCCGGAACCAATTCAATCCCAAACTCAACCTCTCGAATCAGAGGCAAACCCAAAAGTTCTTCAAGAAACACATCAGGAAATTCATAGACAACAAGCACGGATTCAATCTTTCTATCAGACACCTTAGAATCAATCACGTAAGCAAAATAGGCTTCATAACCTTTTCTTACATATTTCTGAGCTTTTAGTGCAGATATCATAGCCGGTAAACCATTCAATTCACTAGATTCAACTCTAACTATTTCACCATTCTTGCATCTCAAGTCAATAACTTTTCATTTGCAATTTACAACAGCATCATGCAGAGTTAACTAGTCCATACCCAGAATTATATCAAATTCATCAAACGGCAAAAGCATCAAATCAGCAGGAAAATAGATATTTTGAATCATTAACGGAAAATTCTTGCAAATCTTACCAATCAAGACACTTTTGCCTAACGGGTTCGATACTCTAATAACAATTTCAGTAGACTCTACAGGTAAAATCTTACTATATGCTAAATTCACACAGATATAAGAATATGTTGATCCAGGATCTATCAAAGCAATTACAAAGGTATCATAGAGAGTGAAAATACCGGTAATCACATTAGGAAATGAAGCTTCTTCCCGCGCTCGAATAGCATAAGCTCTAGCAGGCGCTCGAGCTTCAGATCGTGCAGTCGTATCTTTATTAACTCTTTGACCAACACTAGCATCACCCGCATTTCTAGAAGTTCTACCTCTAACAAAATGATCTAAAGATCCACATCGAAAACAGGCTCGATATTTCGATCTACAACTTCCTGGATGTCTTTTTCCATAATGTGCACACTCGGGTTTATCAAACCTAACATTTCCAACACTAGGACCAAATGTAGCAGAAGTTTTGAAACTCGAACGCGATCTATCACGATCTCTGCCAGAATGTCCCGTATTTGCTCTTAAATGATTAGATTCATCTCGGAACTTCTTTGACACAGACTAAAATGATCTTCCCGAAAATCTCTTTCGAATCTCTCTTGCTTCAGAATCAGCTTTCTTCTTTTCTTTACCAAGTTCTTTGGCTTTACAAGCCCTTTCCACTAGCACAACAAATTCATTCAGATCGAGGATTCCAACCAGGAGTTTAATGTCTTCATTTAATCCCTTAACAAATCTTTTACACATAATAACCTCTGAAGCTATACATTCGCGTGCATACTAACTTAGCCTAAGAAATTCCCGTTCATATTGAGTAACAGATCTGCCACCTTGTTTCAATTCGAGAAACTCTTTACGTTTCTGATCAATGAAACGCTGACTGATATACTTCTTCTTGAATTCAGTCTGAAAATAATCCCAGGTAATACGTTCACTCGGAACCATAGATGTTAATGTTTTCCACCAATGATATGCCAAATCTCGCAACAATGAAATCGTACACTTAACGCATTCCTCCGGAGTACCTGACAGTTCGTCAAGAACTCTGATCGTGTTTTCAAGGCAAAATTCAGCCCTCTCAGCATCGTCATCAGTAGTAGCTCGAAATTCTTCAGCCCCATACTTGCTAATCTTGTCTACCAGAGGCTTATTCAGACGAATCAGATTAGTTACAGATGGTACAATTGAAGGTTGCTAAGGTACAGTCAGGGGTGGGGGTTGAACAGCCGGATTTGTTCAGACGTACTAAGTGAACCACTCATTCATCATTTGGAATAAAGCTTGTTTTGCTTCTTCCTCATTACCACTTGCAACCAGTCAAGAATTAGATGGCGCTGTCCCGTGAGCAGGAGCAGGCGAATTACTTTCAACATCGTCAACTACGGCTCTTTCAGGATCCATTATTATATGAAAAACACATTTTATTCATCAGGATTCATCGCACTATCACAGTTCAGTTATATGGCATGTATAGCTAGACTCAGACGCGCTACGTTAGTCCTAGAATGACTAAATCGTAGCTTTGGTACCAATTAAAATGTAACACCCCAATCCAGTAACTAATGCCGAAAAAAGGACGGGGTGTTACCAGAAATTCAGAACAGATCATAACAGAATATTCACAGATTTCCAAATTTACACAATATCACCAATTAGTACATGATCTAAAATATCAGAATTAACTTCATTCATTCATCAGGGACTAAACTGAATATAGACAAGAGATACGAAGAACCTTAAGAAAAATTTTGAATTAGGGCCACGCAGCCGTGTGCCTCACATGGTCGTGCCCTACAAGACATGCCCCAAACACTCAAGCCGTGGTTGAAACTGTCTAACCCCACACAGTCACCAGACACGCCTGTGTGTCTAGTCTGTGGCCAACACTGTTAAATGCCACACGGCTACCAGACACGCCCATGTGTTTAGGCTGTGTGCAAGACTACCTAAAATATATTAGTTGCAAGGGTTCCACGGCTAAGTCACATGCCCGTGTACTCAGACCGTGTGGTACAATGCAGGCTTGATTTAAGTCATTTTGCCACCCAAAACAAGGGTACTTCCTACAATCATACAAGAGCAATAATCATGCCACAATCTCAACTCAATTCAATGATTTTAAACATACCACCACATGATCAAAATCATTCATGTTCATCATCATATCAAGCATGCATATATTCCAACAAAACTCATATCCAAACATATGGAACATATCTCTTTTATGTCACAATCAAATCTTACCATTTCTTCAATTTGGTATGTTTCAAAAATGACTAAAAGAGGTATATCATAAGACCATCATTAACTTCCATAATTTAGCATCCAATTTTTATAACATTTCAACTAACATCTTCAAACTTACAAAAAGACACTCTAGCCTATACATGCCATAATTCAAATATTTACAATTTGTAACAGGTACCAAAATGAGTTTGATAGTGTGGTGACAATCCTTGACTATCCCGAGCCTTTAGTAGCTACGATATCTGTAAAACACTTGACAGAATAAATAGAGTAAGCTACTAGGAGCTTAGTAAGTCAAATACAATCATATACATTTCATGATCACATTGTAATAACCATATCGTAATTAACCTTACAGAATAGACAATCATTTGTAACCGAAGTCTATTTCACAGTAGTATCTTTTATACTTGAAATTTCAGTACAAAACTGACGTATCTGAATCAGATATATAGATTATGTACTCATTCATTTCTCAAAACCTCTCATCGTATCATTTGGAATCATTGTAGAAAATTGTAAAGGCCTTATACAATGCCAACGTCCCCGACGTGGTCTTACATGTTACTCAATTTCGATGCCCCTGTCCCGGACAGGGTCTTACACAAATCATGTACGATGCCAGTATCCCAGACACGGTCTTACACGTAAATTTTCAAATCAATGCCTTCGTCCCGGACGAGGTCTTACATGATATTACTCTATCATTTTCCATTTAGAAAAACTCGGACATATACTTTAGGCTCTCATGGCCATCCAAATACAGTTTATAAACAAGAATCCATAACAGACATCAATGAAATGCATATTTGTATTTTGACTTACCTCGTACGGAATGAACGGATTTGATCCGTCTATTCAACTATTTTAGACTTTCCTCGATCTGAATATGTTCTTCTTTATTCTTGATCTAAACAAATTCAGATTTAGCCATTCAATATTCCATTTCATTCAATTCAATCCATATACACTCATTTGGGGCATTTTACATTTTAGCCCTCACATTTTACATTTTTGACACTTTGGTCCCTAATTCACAAAAATATCAAATATGCGTACTTTCATTGCAAAATGGCCTAGCCAAATTTTCATGGCTCTTATATAAGCCCATATAACACTTTTATTTCACAATTTGGTCCTCCCAAGGTCTCATTTTCCCAAATTAGCCCACAGAGCTCATATTCATCAAAATTTCATGGCAAAACATATTTATTCAACACCTATTCATCATAATTCGTTCAATTTCACTACAAAGCTTCAATTATCAACAATGGCCTTTTTCAATAGACTTCATCAAAAATAGAAATTAAGACATGGGTATGGAAGAATACGAAGCAACGATCACAGAACGTAAAAATTATCAAAAATAGAACAAAAATAAACCTTGAAATGAGCTTGATGAGTGCCGAAAATCAAAACAAATGAGCCCTGGCTTTCTCTCTTGTATTTTTGGCTAAAAATGAACTTAAAGATGGCCATTTCTTGTTTTGTTTCTTGTTTTATGAATAAAATTAACTCATTTACCAATTTGCCCCTTTCATAAAACATAAATATTTCATCCACTAAAGCCCATTTTTGTCCAACTAATAAACTCATGGTCTAATATCAATTTAAGGATCTCACACTTAATAAAACATAACATTAGAGTACTTTAACAATTAGCATGCATATTTTGCCTTTTATACAATTTAATCTTTTTCTCGTAATTAAACACAGAAATAGACAAATTAAAGCACGAAAATTTCACAGATGCAGATTCGTACCATACAGACAAAGAAATTAATATCAGAACATTTTTTAGACTCGAATATGTGGTTCCGAAACCACTTTTCCGACTAGGGTCCAAATTGGGCTATTACAATTTTACCCCCTTAGGGATTTTCGTCCCCGAGAATCTTACCGTTAAATAGATTCAAACATTGCTATCTCATTGCACTTTCTGGCTCCCACGTAGCCTCTTCTATCCCATGGCGATGCCACAGCACTTTCACGAGCAGAATTCTCTTATTTCTCAATTCTTTTATTTCTCAAGCTAAGATACGGATCGGTTCTTCATCGTAAGACATATCAGACTTTATTTCAATCTCAGAAGGAGATATCACATGAGATGGATCAGATCTATAACGTCGAAGCATCGACACGTGAAATACATTATGTATCTTTTCTAACTCAGGTGGCAACATCAGTCTATAAGCAACCGGTCCAAGTCGTTCAATAATTTTATACGGACTGATGAACCTCAGACTCAATTTACCCTTTTTGCCAAATCGGAATAGTTTCTTCCACGGAGACAGTTTCAATAATACTTTATCACCAATCTCAAATTCAATATCCTTCCGTTTCAGATTCGCATCTAATTTCTAACGATAAGACGTTGCTTTCAGATTACCTTTGATCATTTTCACCTTCTGTTCAGTTTCTTTTCTTAGATCAACCCCGTATATCTTATTTTCACAGAGTTCAGACATGTACAGCGGAGTCTTACACTTTCTACCATATAGAGCTTCATACGGGGCCATTTTAATGCTCGACTGGAAACTATTATTTTATGCAAATTCAATCAGAGGTAGATATTGTTCCCATGTACCTATGAACCCCAGAATACAACATCTAAGCATGTCCTCGAGTATCTGAATGATTCTCTCAAACTGATCATCTGTTTGTGGATGAAAAGCGGTACTGAAGTGAATTTTGTACCTGGGGCCTCTTGCAACTTCCTCTAGAACCGTTAAGTAAACCTTGGGTCTCTATCAGACACGACAGACAGTGGTACCCAGTGTAATCTAGTTCAGCTAATTTATCCAGAGAATAATCAGATCGTACCGAAATAAAATGAGTAGATTTTGTCAACCGATCAACGACAATCTAGATTGAATCTTTCTTTTTTGGAGATAAGGGCAATCCAGAAACAAAATCCATAGTCACTCGGTCCCATTGCCATTCAGGAATCAAAATTAGTTGTAACATACCAGAAGGTACCTGATGTTCAGCCTTTACTTGCTGACAGACTAAACATTTTAGAGCAAAGTCAGAAATATCTCTTTTCATTCTCGACCACCAGTAAAATCGTTTTAAGTCATTATACATCTTTGTGCTACCCGGATGTACAGAGAATTTGCTATTATGAGCTTCACTCAAAATCATTTGAATCAATTTAGAGTTTTTAGGAACACAAATTCTATTCCTGAATCTCAGAAATTCATCATTATCAATACAGAATTCAGAATTAGAATCACACTGAGCACACTTCTTCAACAATTCATTGTCTATTTTTAGAGAATTTATGATTTGTTGCAAAAACAAAGGTTTCACTTTTAATTCAGCTAACACTGACTCATCATCGGACAAATCAACACAAGTATCCAGGGAGTATAATGCAAATATTGATTTCTGACTTAGAGCATTAGCTACAACATTTGCTTTACTCGGATGATAATCAATAATAAGCTCATAATCTTTTAACAGTTCTAACCATCTTCGCTGCCGCAGATTCAAATCTTTCTGAGTCATCAGACATTTCAGACTTTTATGATCTGAAAACACATCACATTTTTCGCCGAACAGGTAGTGGCGCCAAATCTTTAAAGCAAATATAATCGCAGCTAACTCGAGATCATATGTCAGATAATTCCTTTCGTGTGGCTTTAACTGTCTAGAAGCATATGCAATAACTTTGCTTACTTGCGTCAAAACGTAACCCAGTCCATTCAACGAAGCATCACTATAAATAACAAATTCTTTACCTGTTTCAGGTTGCGAAAGTACAGGAGCTTCGGTTAACATAGCTTTCAACTGATCACAACTATTTTGACGTTTATCAGTCCATTCAAAATTTACATCTTTTTGTATCAGTCTTGTCATCGGAGTTGCGATTATAGAAAAACCCTTTACAAAACAACAGTAATAACCAGCTAGTCCCAGAAAACTACGAACTTTAGAAAAATTTCTCGGAGGTTTCCAATCCAAAATAGTTGAGATTTTGTTCGGATCCACACGTATACTAGATACGGATACAATGTGACCCAAAAAACTAACTTCACGTAACCAGAATTCACATTTACTGAATTTTGCATACAATTTTATTATCATGCAGCGTCTGAAGTACAATTCTTAAATGTTCAGCATGCTCACTTTCATTCCACGAGAAAATCAATATATCATCAATGAAAACAACTACAAATTGATCTAAATACGGTTTGAAAACTCTCTTCATCATATCCATAAACACAGCAGGAGCATTCTTTAATCCGAAAGGCATAACTAAAAATTCGTAATGCCCGTACCTTGTTCTGAAGGCTGTCTTCGGAATGTCAGAATCTTTCACACGCAATTGATAATAGCCTGATCTTAGATCTATTTTCGAGAATACAGATACACCTTTTAATTGATCAAACAAATCATCGATTCGAGGCAGAGGATATTTGTTCTTTACAGTCACTTTGTTGAGTTGACGGTAACCAATGCACATTCTCATTATGCCAACTTTCTTTTTCACGAACAGTATAGGAGCACCCATGGTGAGAAACTCAGTCTAGCAAAACCTCTATCAATCAATTCTTACAACTGAGTCTTTAATTCTTTCAATTCGGTTGGTGCCATTCTACATAGAGCTATTGAAATCAGAGTTGTTCCCGAAACCAATTCAATCCCAAACTCAACCACTCGAATCGGAGGCAAACCCGGAAGTTCTTCAGGAAATACATCAAGAACTTCACAGACAACAGGCACAGATTCAATCTTTCTATCAGACACCTTAGAATCAATCACGTAAGTAAAATAGGTTTCATAACCTTTTCTTACATATTTCTGAGCTTTTAGTGCAGATATCACAGCCGATAAACCATTCAATTCACTAGATTCAACTCTAACTATTTCACCATTCTTGCATCTCAAGTCAATAACTTTTCGTTTGTAATTTACAATAGCATCATGCAGAGTTAACCAGTGCTTACCCAGAATTATATCAAATTCATCAAACGGCAAAAGCATAAAATCAGCAGGAAAACATATATCTCGAATCATTAACGGACAATTCTTACAAATCTTATCAATCAAGACACTTTTGCCTAAGGGGTTCGATACTCTAATAACAATTTCAGTATACTCTACAGGTAAAGTCTTACTATATGCTAAATTCACACAGATATAAGAATGCGTTAATCTAGGATCATCAAAGCAATTACAGAGGTATCATAGAGAGTGAAAATACCGGTAATCACATTAAGAGACGAAGCTTCTTCCTACGCTCGAACTGCAGAAGCTCTCACAGGCGCTCGAGCTTCAGATCGTGCAGTTGTATCTTTATTAACTCTTTTACCAACACTAGCATCACCCGCGTTTCTAGAAGTTCTACCTTTAACAGAAGTCTTGCTCGATCTCAGATTCTTCACTATTTCTTGATCATCAGTTTCAGGGCAGTCTCAAACAAAATGATCTAAAGATCCACATCGAAAACAGGCTTGATCTTTTGTTCTACAACATCCCAGATGTCTTTTTCCACAATGTGCATACTCAGGTTTATCAGATCTAACATTTCTGACACTAGCAACAGATGTAGCAGAAGTTTTAAAACTTGAACACGATCTATCACGATCTCTGCCAGAATGTCCCGTATTTGCTCTTAAATGATTAGATTCCTCTCAGAACTTCTTTGACACAGACTAAAATGATCTTCCCAAAAATCTCTTTTGAATCTCTCTTGCTTCAGAATCAGGTTTCTTCTTTTCTTTACCAAGTTCTTTGGCTTTACAAGCCCTTTCCACTAGCACAACAAATTCATTCAGATCGAGGATTCCAACCAGAAGTTTAATGTCTTCATTTAATCCCTTAACAAATCTTTTACACATAATAGCCTCTGAAGCCATACATTCGCGTGCATACTAACTTAGCCTAACAAATTCCCATTCATATTGAGTAACAGATCTGCCACCTTGTTTCAATTCGAGAAACTCTTTACGTTTCTGATCAATGAAACGCTGACTGATTTACTTCTTCTTGAATTCAGTTTGAAAATAATCCCAGGTAATACATTCACTCGGAACCACAGATGTTAATGTTTTCCACCAATGATATGCCAAATCTCGCAACAATGAAACCGTACACTTAACGCATTCCTCCGGAGTACCTGACAGTTCGTCAAGAACTCTGATCGTCTTTTCAAGGCAAAATTCAGCCCTCTCAGCATCGTCGTCAGAAGTAGCTCAAAATTCTTCGGCCCCATACTTTCTAATCTCATCTACCGGAGGCTTATTCAGACGAATTGGATTAGTTACAGATGGTACAACTGAAGGTTGCTGAAGTACAGTCGGGGGTGGGGGTTGAACAGTCGACTTTGTTCGGACGTACTGAGTGAACCACTCATTCATCATTTGGAAGAAAGCCAGTTTTGCTTCTTCCTTATTACCACTTGCAACCAGTCTAGAATCAGATAGCACTGTCCCTTGAGCGGAGCAGGCGCATTACCTTCAACATCGTCAGCTACGGCTCTTTCGGGATCCATTACTATATGAAAAACACATTTTATTCGTTAGGATTCATCATACTATCACAGTTCAGTTATATGGCATGTATAGCTAGACTCAGACGCACTACGTTAGTCATAGAATCAACTAAACTGTAGCTCTAATACCAATTAAAATGTAACATCCCAATCCCGTCACCGATGCCGAAAAAGGATGGGGCGTTACCAGCATTCAGGACAGATCAGAACAGAATATGCACAGATTTCTGAATTTACACAATATCAACAATCAGTACATGATATAAAATATCGGAATTAGCATCATTCATTCATCAGGGACTAAACTGAAAACAGACAAGAGATCAGAAGAACCTTAAGAACATTTTCGAATTACAGCCACAAGGCCGTGTGCCTAGGCTGCGTGCCTCACACGGTCGTGCCCTACCAGACATGCCCCAAACACTCAGCCCGTGGTTGAAACTGTTTAACCCCACACGGTCACCAAACACGCCCGTGTGTCTAGTCCGTGGCCAACACTGTTAAATGCCACACGGCTACCAAACACGCCCATGTGTCTAGGCCATGTGCAAGACTACCTAAAATATATTAGGTGCAGGAGCTACACGCTGTGTCACATGCCCGTGTACTCAGACCGTGTGGCACAATGTAGGCTTGATTTAAGTCATTTTGCCACCCAAAACTAGGGTAATTCCTACAATCATACATGAGCAATAATCATGCCACAATCTCAACTCAATTCAATGATTTTAAACATACCACCACATGATCAAAATCATTCATGTTCATCATCATATCAAGCATGCATATATTCCAACAAAACTCATATCCAAACATATGGAACATATCTCTTTTATGCCACAATCAAATCTTACCATTTCTTCAATTTGGTATGTTTCAAAAATGACCAAAAGTGGTAGATCATAAGACCATCATGAGCTTCCATAATTTAGCATCCAATTTTCATAACATTTCAACTAACATCTTCAGACTTACAAAAAGACACTCTAGCCTATACATGCCATAATTCAAATATTTACAATTTGTAAAAGGTACCAAAACGAGTTCAATAGTGTGGTGACAAGCCTTGACTATCCCGAACCTTCAGTAGCTACGATATCTGTAAAACAGTTGAAAGAATAAACAGAGTAAGCTACTAGGAGCTTAGAAAGTCAAATACAATCATATACATTTCATGATCACATTGTAATAACCATTTCGTAATTAACCTTACAGAACAGACACTCATTTGTAACCGAAGTCTGTTTCACAGTAGTATCTTTTATACTCGAAAATTCAGTATAGAACTGACATATCTGAATCAGATATATAGATTATGTACTCATTCATTTCTCAAAACCTCTCATCATATCATTTGGAATCACTATAGAAAATTGTAAAGGCCTTATACAATGCCAACGTCCCCGACGTGGTCTTACATTTTACTCAATTTCGACACCACTGTCCCAGACAGGGTCTTACACGAATCATGTACGATGCCAGTGTCCCAGACACGGTCTTACACATAAATTTTCAAATCAATGCCTTCGTCCCGGACGAGGTCTTACATGATATTACTCTATCATTTCCCATTTAGAAAAACTCGGACATATACTTCAGGCTCTCATGGCCATCCAAATACAGTTTATAAACAAGAATCCATAATAGACATCAATAAAACGCATATTTGTATTTTGACTTACCTCGTACGGAATTAACGGATTTGATCCGTCTATTCAACTATTTTGGACTTTCCTCGATCTGAATCCGTTCTTCTTTGTTCTTGATCTAAACAAAGTCAGATTTAGCCATTCAATATTCCATTTCATTCAATTCAATCCATATACACTCATTTGGGGTATTTTACATTTTAGCCCTTACATTTCACATTTTTGACACTTTGGTCACTAATTCACAAAAACATCAAATATGCGTAATTTCATTACAAAATGGCCTAGCTGAATTTCCATGACTCTCATATAAGCCCATATAACACTTTTATTTCACAATTTAGTCCTCCCAAGGTATCATTTTCACAAATTGGCCCATAGAGCTCAAATTCATCAAAATTTCATGGAAAAACATATTTATTCAACACCTATTCATCATAATTCATTCAATTTCACGACAAAGCTTCAATTATCAACAATGGCATTTTTCATAGACTTCATCAAAAATAGAAATTAAGACATGGGCATGGAAGAATACGAAGCAACGATCACAGAAACGTAAAAATTATCAAAAACGGAACAAAAATGAACCTTGAAATGAGCTTGGTGAGTGCCAAAAATCAAAACAAATTAGCCCTAGCTTTCTCTCTTGTATTTTCGGCTAAAAATGAACTAAAAGATGGTCATTTCTTGTTTTGTTTCTTGTTTTTTGAATAAAATTAACTCATTTGCCAAGTTGCCCCTTTCATTAAAACATAAATATTTCATCCACTAAAGCCCATTTTTGTCCAACTAATAAACACATGGTCTAATATCAATTCAAGGATCTCACACTTAATAAAACATAACATTAAAGTACTTTAACAATTAGCATGCATATTTTGCCTTTTATACAATTTAATCTTTTTCTCGTAATTAAACACAAAAATAGACAAATTAAAGCACGAAAGTTTCACAGATGCAGATTCGTACCATACAGACACAGAAATAATATCAGAACATTTTTCAGACTCGGATATGTGGTTCTGAAACCACTTTTTCGACTAGGGTTCAAATCGGGCTGTTACATGTAGAGTTTAAGGGGGTGTTTGAGAATATATAATGATGGTGGTTGACGATGGAAAACACCAAAGCTTTCAGCCAAGTGGTGCCATATTTGGGCTTAGAGACAACAATGATATTATTAAAGTTGGCCTGTGTAACACCCTAACACGTATCCATCACCGGAAGGGTTACAAGGTATTACCGAAAATTTCTTTACTTTCCTACTTTAACAAGTTCTCCAAT
The DNA here is from genome assembly GCA_020496765.1 of Gossypium stocksii. Taxonomy (NCBI): domain Eukaryota; kingdom Viridiplantae; phylum Streptophyta; class Magnoliopsida; order Malvales; family Malvaceae; genus Gossypium; species Gossypium stocksii. Next base: position 41,563,215 of record CM035628.1, on the reverse strand, counting down.
TAACATATCTTACTAAATCGAATCGATATATCAAGAAATGGAATAATTACATGTAATTAACTTTAAAACACATATAACCAAATTGTATAACCAATCATTACAAATAATTGCACAACTATCCAACTTACCAAATTTCTGTAACTATATGCGCATAGATATCAAGAATACTTTGAACCAATTATGCAATGAAACAATAAGAGTTACTATTCATTTGGTATAAATTTCAAGGCTTAAACGGTTGTACAATTTTAGTAACTACCGATGTCAATTCACTATCACATTTATAGCTCTACTTTTCAAGATAAGGTGTACAACTCAAAATATTATTACACTCACGGCATAAGAAAAATGTTTTGTTATATACTATAATCAATTATACATAAAATCAAATATTAACCCTTTATTCAAGCGATAAGTAAATATAAATACACCTTCTCAACTTATTAAAACCTCAATTACAAAATGCACAAGTCTTAACCTGCATATTAAACTCACCTATTATTTAAAATCTTATACATATAACCATGCATTCTAAACATCAAGCATTTAACTTAATAAACTGAATCTAGATGTACTATGTTATCTAAGATACGATGTGTCAATGTGGCGTAGCAAGTTATTCACTTGATCTATATCCGAAAACATATAGATTTGTACCAACCATTGATCATTTAAATAACAACCATAATTCCTTACAAATTCACCTTAATTTAATAACATTTTTACCAAATCATATATATATAAGTCATCCATTCAAGCATTAGTAGCCTTTACTTACCTATCCAAACGTATGACCATACTTAATAGAAATAAACAAGCCATTTCGCATAGCTTTCTATACACAAATCCTCAAAATAGTTCAAAAGATAGTACACCCTAAGTACTAGTCTATGCATGCCAAAAGTCTAAGTTTCAACTTTCAAAAGTACCAAAATAGTCCTGATAGTGTGATGAGATGTTGACGATCCCCGAGCGTAAAGCTGAATTCAACAGTCTATAAAATAAAGAGAGACAACATTCAAGATAAGCATTTTATAAGCTTAGTAAGTCTTAAGAAATTCAATAATTCGACTTAAAAAAATCAGCTTAATTCATATAAACCATACACACTCTTTTAAACTCCATATACTACTAATTTAATCATAATTGGCTAAACAGATTATTTCTTGAAATTTGTATATTCAACCGAAAGGATCGATTCCTTGTATAGCAACTCTTACTCAATGAAACTAAATCACTTTATCAAACCATATTACTTGCTATCAAAATTTCAAATTAAGAACACATACATACCTCCATAAGGAATAACGACAATCTAGATCAAACATAGTCTTTTATTCGTTTCAAATTTGTTTACTTATACACCGATGCAATAATCCCAACATATCACACCGGCTTATAGCCTGCTAGGTGTCAACCTAAAACAAAGTTCCAATAGCACAATACCTACTAGGCTTTTAGCCTGAAATCATACAACGACAATAAGCCTACTAGGATATAACCTGGATCATAACACTGGCAAGAATGCCTATTAGGCTACTAGCCCGAATATTTCAATCATTACTTTTTAGCTTAAAGCAAAGATCACACATATTATAAGTCACATTCGGCCACTTTAGTACACATCAAATTTAACTATTTCTTTCATTTAAAACACATTCGGTACCCTGTATCACTATTTCTATTTCTACTCAAACATCCTAACCTTATTTGGTTCAATTCATTCAATCAAACACACATACGGCACATTATATCATTATTTTCATTTCAACTCAAACATCCTAGCCTCATTAGGCTCAACTCATTCATTAAAACACATATTCGGTACATGGTAACATCATTCCCATTTCAATTCAAACAACCTAGCCACATTCGGCTTAAGTCATCCATTCCAAAAATCATATGGCACATTGTATATATATAAATAATAATTATTCACTTACTATGTTTATAAAATCTTTAAGCATACAAAATTTAGTTTAAACACTTAAGAACTTACCTCGACAATTTTGTACGACTGTGTCGACTACTCGGATAACTTCGCTTTTCCCCGATCCAAGTCCTGTTTCTTTGGATCTTGAGCTAATTTAAAACAATTTAAACTACTTTATCAATTGATCAATTTAATTTCACTCAACTATCATACATAATAATAATTTACTCAATAGCCCTTAAAAAAATTCGAACTTAAACAATTTGATCCAACATTTTAGAACACTCAAATAACCAAACTTTATTTCTACCATAGCAAAGCTGAATACTCACAAAGCTCCTTTCTAAACTCTTTAATTATATATTTATCTTACATTCATCTATCATCTTCTAACATCAATTACTAAATCTCATAAATTTCAACCATGGCCCAACTCCAAATGTTTATCTATCTAAAAAAATAAATTCATGGGTTTTGAAGGGAATTAAGCAAAGAATTCAAAAATATCAAAATGTAACTAAATTAACATGAAAATTACCTTGAATTTTGCTTTCAATTTGCCGAATTTTCAAAGAACATTCTCATCCACATTCGGCTCTCCCCAAAAAAAATGAACATGCAAATTTTTTTCTTTTCTATTTATTATGCTTTGTTTTGTTATATCATAAGTTATTATCATTTTACCTATTTAACCTTTGAAAATCAATTTAACAAGGCACATATAACATGGACACAATTGGCAATCATATAATAGAAAGGTATATTTTCAATCCAAGTATCTAACAATTATGAGTCAATAACAATTTCACCCTTCAAATTTCTATATTATACCGTCTATACAATTTCTTAATGGCATAATTGCCAATTAAGTTCCCAATATTCAAAGAGCATGGTACAATGACATATTTTTATTATAGAATGCTTATTAACTAATTGATGCAATTTACTCCTTTTTACTAATTAAGCACTCAAATCTTCGAAACTTAAACACAGAATTTAGCATACACAAATATACTCATTCAAAACAAAGAGAAATTAATGTTTAATTATTTTTCTGATTCAGATTCGTGGTCTCGAAACCACCGTTTCAATTAGGGCTAAATTCGATCTGTCACAACTCTCCCCCTTAAGGATTTTCGTCATCAAAAATCTTACCAGTAAAGAGGTTTGGATAACGTTCTTTCATCGAATCTTCTAACTCCCAAGTGGCTTCCTCGACCCCGTGCTTATGCCAAAGCACCTTTACCAGTGAAATTTTCTTATTTCGTAATTCTTTTACCTTGTGAGCTAGAATGCGTACCGGTTTCTCCTCAAAACTCAAATCAGACTGAATCTCGATCTCGGACAGACTAATTACATGTGAAGGGTCGGATCTATATCGACGAAGCATCGAAACGTGAAAAACGTTGTGGATCCTTTCTAGTTCAGGTGGCAATAACAATCTATACGCAACTGGTCCGACACGTTCGACAATCTCATATGGCCCAATGAATCTCGGACTCAATTTGCCTTTACGACCGATTCTAAATATCTTTTTCCACGGTAAAACTTTTAAAAATACTTTATCTCCTGTTTGAAACTCTATATCTTTACGTTTCAAATCCGCGTATGATTTCTGATGATCCGATGCTGCTTTCAAACTTTCATAGATCACTTTCACTTTTTGCTCCGTTTCTTTATCTAAATCAACCCCGTGAATTTTGCTTTCACTAAGCTCATTCCAGTATAAGGGTGTATGACATTTACGTCTGTACAATGCCTCGTAAGGTGCCATTTTAATACTGGATTGAAAACTATTGTTCTACGCAACTTCAACCAAAGGCAAAAAACAATCCCACGAACTCTAAACTCAAGGATGCAGCATCTCAACATGTCCTCTAGTATCTGAATGACTCGCTCAGATTGACTGTCAGTCTGAGGATGAAATGCAGTGGTAAAATACAGTTTAGTACCAAGCGCATCTTGCATTTTCTTCCAAAACCGTGATGTAAATCTCGGATCCCTATCCGACTATAGAGATAGGTACTCCGTGCAATCGTACAATCTGAGAAATATACAATTCTGCTAGTTTATCCAGCGAGTAATCTGTACGGATCGGAATGAAGTGAGCGGATTTTTTCAATCTATGAAAAATAACCCAAATTGCATCTTTCTTGCTTGATGTCAACGGTAAGCCCAATACAAAGTCCATAGTGACTCAATCCTATTTCCACTTAGGTATCATGATCGACTGAAGCAATCCCGAAGGCACCTGATGCTCAGCTTTCACTTGTTGACATACCAAACATTTCGAAACAAAATTAGAAATATCTCGTTTCATACCATACCACCAATAATGTTGTTTCAAATCATTATACATTTTAGTGCTACCCAGGTGAACAGACATCCAACCACTATGAACTTCACTCAAAATCATCTTTAAGGGCTTTGGATTCCTCGAAACACATAATCAATCTTGAAATCTCAAGCAATCATCCCCGTCTATTTGAAAGTCTGAATCAGCTTTCAAGCCATAATGAACTCGTTTCACAACTAGGTCATCATCGATTTTTTGAGCTTTGCGAATTTGCTGCACAAGCAATGGTTTTGCTTTTAATTCAGCTACCAACACACCATCAACAAACATCGCTAAATGTGCATTCATCACACGCAAAGCAAACAATGCTTTCTGACTCAAGGTATCAGCAAAAACGTTAGCCTTCCCTGGATGATAATCAATCACAAGCTCGTAATCCTTGAGTAACTCTATCCACCGACGCTGTCTCAAGTTCAAATCCTTCTGAGTCATTAGGTATTTGAGACTTTTGTGATCGGAATAAACATAACATTTTTCTCTGAACAAATAGTGGCGCCAAATCTTCAGAGCAAAAATGATTGCAGCTAACTCGAGATCGTGAGTTGGATAGTTCTTTTCATGTGGCTTTAGTTGTCTCGAGGCATAAGCTACAACTTTGCCTTCTTGCATCAAGATGCAACCTAAACCATTCAAAGATGCATCACTGAAAATCACAAATTCTTTACCTGTTTCCGGTTGAACTAACACTGGAGCTTCGGTCAGAAGTACTTTCAATTGATCAAAACTTTTTTGACACCTTTCCGACTATTCCAACTTGACGTCTTTCTGAAGTAACTTTGTCATCGGTGTTGCTATCATTGAGAAGCCTTTCACAAACCATCTATTATAACCAGCAAGTCCCAAAAAGCTCCGAACTTCTAAAATATTCTTCGGAGGCTTCCAATTAAGTATAGCCGAAACCTTGTTTAGATCAACCCTTATGTCTGTTGCTGATACAACATGCCCCAAGAAGCTGACTTCACATAACCAAAACTCGCATTTACTAAACTTCACGTACACTGTTTACCCCGCAAAGTTTGTAAAACAAGTCTCAAATGCTCAACATGCTCGATCTCGTCGCGAGAATAGATTAAAATGTCATCTATGAATATGACTACAAGCCGATCCAAATACTGTCTGAATACCCGATTCATCAAATCCATAAAAACTGAAGGGGCATTAGTGAGTTCGAACGGTATTACTAAGAATTCATAATGTCCGTATCTCGTCTGAAAAGCAGTCTTAGGCACATCCGAGTCTCTGACTCGCAACTGATAGTAACTCGATCTCAAATCTATCTTTGAAAACACTAAAGCTCCGTTTAGCTGATCGAACAAATCATCAATATGAGGCAATGGATAGTTATTCTTTATAGTCACCTTGTTGAGTTATCGATAGTCGATGTACATTCTCATAGTTCTGTCTTTCTTTTTCATAATAGCACTAGTGCACCCCAGGGAGAGAAACTGGGTCGAACGAAACCTCTATCTGTCAACTCTTGTAACTGAGCTTTCAATTCCTTTAATTCGGTCGGTGCCATTTGATATGGAGCTATCGAATTCAGAGTTGTCCCAGGTACCAATTCTATACCTAGCTCTACCTCATGAACAGGCGGCAAACCTGGTAACTCCTCAGGAAACACATCCGGATACTCACATACAACTGGCATGGTTTCATGCTTCTTATCGGATACCTTACTATCTAGCACATATGCGAGGTAAGCTTCGCAACCCCTTCGCACATACTTTTGAGCCAACATCAAAAATATTACTGCCAGTAACTCATTTAAATCAGTAGACTCAATTCGAATAATTTCATCATTCTAACATCGCAAATCTATGGTCTTTTGTTTGCAATTCACCACCGCATCATGCACAATTAACCAATCCGTACCGAGAATGATATCAAACTCGTCAAACGGTAATAATATCAAATCAGTCAGAAAATACGAATCTCGAAACATCAGGGGGCACTTCTTGCACACTTTGTCAACTCACACCGACCTAAGGGTTCGACATCCGAATCACAAACTCAGTAGACTCAACCGGCAAAGTCTTATTGGACACTAATGTTTCACACACATAAGAATAAGCTGAACTGGGATCAATCAAAGCAAGTACATTGTATCATAGAGAGTGAATGTACCAGTGATAATGTGACAGCCCTTTTTCGACCCTAGTCGGGAAGTGGTTTCGGGACCACTAAACCGAATCATAAAAATAATTAATTACGATATCTTATGTCTAAATTGTGTAATAATTGTATGTGTGAAATTGAAATGTTTGAACTTGACATAGTGTATGTGATTGCCGAACTAGAGGACTAAAGTGATAAGTAGTATGATGTTTGTGGCTAAATTTTATGAGAGAAATTGTATAAGGTTGCAAGTTAGGGACTTGCATGTCAAATTAGCCATTTGACACTTAGTGGCCGGCCAACCTTTATCATGATGCTATTTGATTGGTTATTTTTATTTATTCATTTTACTTTTGTGAATTTATGTATATTATATAAATAAAATGAATTTAATAATATTATTAAGTGATAATGGGAGGAAAAACCAAGGTGGGAAACATTTTCTTCTCCCTTTTGCCGTGAGTTGAGAAAGCATAGAAGCTTTTGAAGCTTAAGGAAATTCGGTCACCTTAATTTCTCAATAAGGTATGGGAAATTCATATTAGTTTCATATATTTTTGAGAAATTTGAATGGCTAGAGTATATCTTAATTAGCCCATGTTTTGATCTTGCAATTTTTGAGCTCTTGAGCATTCGGTCATGTTAAAGATTTATAGAAATGGTTGTGGCTTCAATTTGGATTTATGGAGTGATGGATAGGAAAATTGAGCTTGTAAAATGTGCATAGGAATGGATGTCTTGTTAAATGAAAATCGGTCATTATGCTTTGGTATTTGAAGTTGCCGTATGTTGGTATATTAGATAGCTAATATGGTATTTTGGGATTGAATAAATGCTTTAGAAAATTTTGTTAGATGATTTCATGTTAGTAAGTTTATGAGTTAAGGTTATATTTGTGCTTTGTGGCCTTAATTGGTTAAGGGCCATTTGGTTCTAGCCTCTCTTTTTAAGAAGAAGAATAAATTTTATATGTGTATCTAGTCATGGCCGAATGTACCAAGAATGAGACAAATAATGATTATTTTGGGTTTAAAATGCTTTAATGAATTTGATTAAAGATTATTAATTTGCGATTGTGTATAAATTTTGGGTGAATATATATAAAAGTGGAATTTTAGAAGTGAAACATATTTGGCCATTGAGATGAAGATACAAGTTGTGTTTGAATTTATAGATTTATATATATGTGTGTTCGGGTTTAATAGTCTTGGATTTTTATGGCATAAGTGAGCATTTCTATTTGGTTAATGTGGTTTGTTATAATGCCTAAATGTTAACTTATGTTATATGATGTGCCATATGACCACCTTAGATAAGGAAATGTGAAGTCGACTTGTGAATTGAGATGTTGGTGAATGAGTTGTATATATATATATTTAGGTAATCGGTTGTAGCTAGATTTAATTCATTTATTATTTATGTGATTTTAATAATACAATTTGAATGGTAAACTTATTTATTTTAGCTCAAGAGCTAAGAGAGCCACAACGGGGCAAAGGAAAAGCTAAAGTGGTGGATTAGTCGGTTCGTAGATAATTATCAACCATCGAGGTAAGTTTTAAGAACGAAAACCCTATCTTGTGAGTTTACTTAACATGATGTATACGTTTAGTACTCATGAGGATGATTCGTTCGAATAAATGGCCTATCATTTGTGGAATGAAGTGGAGAAGGGTAATATATCTGAAAGTCCTTTAGACTTATGAGGTCTCTAGAAAACATATGGATAGATATGATTTATTCAAAGGCCTAATGACCGAATATGAAATGAAAGTACCATGTTATGTATTAATGTGTGAATGGAACAATGAATGATAAATTGTGTCTAACTTTGTGATATGTTCATTGGGATGAATTGAAATGTATATGTGTCTGTGCTATGATCCGGGTGGAATCCCGAAGGGCATATGTGCCATAGTTTCATCCAGGTTGAGTCCTGAAGGGCTTCCGAGCCAGTGATACGATCTGAGCTTAGAGTCGAAGGGCTTCCGAGCCAGTGATACGATCTGAGCTTAAATTCGAAGGGGCCTTCAAACCCGTGATATATCCAGACTCAGTTCCGAAGGGCATTGAGCCAGTGTAAAAACGGGCTTGGTCCCGAAGGGCATCCGTGCCGATGTTATAAAATAAATGTCGAGACAGTCCTAGTAAATATGTTACCTACCATAAGATATACAGGTATGCATCTTACCCTTGTTCGAGAATTTTGTTACTATGAATTGTGAGTGAATAATTCGTTAGGAATACTACGACTATTCTTAAAGGCTACTCGAACAATTATGACTTGATTTTGGCGTACTTGTTCTGGATTAGAAGAGTTTAAACATTCGGATATGGAATGTGTGTTTTGTGCATGAGTTTACTTTGTTTCTTTTCTTTAATGAACATGTTCGGTGATAAGTCGAATCTAGTCAGAGACCATGAAGTTTCCTTTGGGAGATAAACGATAAAGGTGTTATCATAGTATTATCTTATTAGGCCGAAAGGTTCCTTAAACAAGCTTAGATATTACTATGTCACTCATTCGAATGATTTATGTTACTTAAAACTTACTAAGCACAAAATTGCTTATTCCTTGCTTTTGATTTTTCTATTTTATAGATCTCGTTCGTTAGCTGCGGTTTTCAGGAATCTTGCTTTTGAAGTCATCTCTACTATCAAAGCCCTATTCGGTACTTAATTAGCTAAACTTTTGTGAATGGCATGTATAGGAAGCATTTTGTGGTCGTTAAATTAAGAAACTTTTATTTTGAATATGTATATATATTTAAGCCATGTGAAAATGGCTTGCTCTCTCACTAATTATGAATGTATTGTTGAATGATTAAATATGCTTTAGTTTGAATGAGTCATATCATTAAGTTAGTATAATCGGCTATAACTAATAGTAATTAGGTTACTATTTGATATTAGTTCCACGTACAAATAAAAAGGATGAGAACTTCGTAGATGTCTTTATAAGTTGAGAAGTAAGGGTATTCAGTAGCTAGATGTGAAATTGTAACATGAACCTAGAGACATGTATAAATTTGGTTTGAGTTTTTGAATTGCATGAATAGTCTTTTCCATAAACGTTTGAACATGTTATACTAGTGGTTGTTTGTTTGTTTGTTTGTGGGAATGTCAGGTAATGCCTCTCGACCCTCCGGTGACGTATACGGGTCCTGGGGTGTTACAAATAACATCTGGAGATGAAGCTTCCTCCCGAGCACGGATAGCATAGGCTCTGGCAGGAGCACGAGCCTCAGATCGAACAGCCGTATCATTCGTTCCTCTTTGACTGCCACTAACATTCCCAGTATGTCTCGGTGGTCTACCTCGTGCTGACATATTACTCGGTCTCGCACTCTGAACGGTATTCTGCTCAGCTAGCATCAGACACTCACAAATAAAATGATTCGTCGACCCATATTTAAAACAGGAGTGATCACGCAGTCTACATTCTCCCGAATGCCATTTGCCACAGTGCTTACACTCAACTATACACTGCCGAACATTGCCAACACTAGCAACTGATGTAGCTTGCGAATTCACAAGAGGTCGGTCTCGATCTTGTCTAGAATAACCCGCACCAGCTTTAGATCGGCTAGTATCTTCTTTGAACTTCTTTCAGGATGACTGGAAAGTTTTACTTGTTGATCTTTTACGAGAGTCTCTAGCCTCAAAATCAGCATTTCTCTTTTCTTTTCTCAACTCTTCGGCTTTACACGCTCGCTTTACAAGTACCACGAACTCTTTAATTTCAACTATACCGACCAACAATTTGATATCTTCATTCAACCCATCTTCGAAGCATTTACACATGGTAGCTTCAGTCGAGATACATTCCCGAGCATATCTGCTGAGTCGTACGAATTCTCGTTCATATTTGGTAACTATCATTCGGCCCTGCTTGAGCACGAGAAATTCTTTACGTTTTTGGTCTATGAACCTCTGGCTGATGTACTTTTTACGGAACTCTGTCAGAAAGAATTCCCAAGTAACCCGCTCTCTCGGCATGATCGAAACTAAAGTATTCCACCAATGATAGGTAGCATCACGTAACAGAGATATGGCACATTTCAAGCTCTCATCGGGTGTACATGCTAATTCATCAAACACATGGATGGTATTATCAAGCCAGAATTCAGCTCGTTCAGTGTCATCACTAACTGTGGCCTGAACTCTTCAGCCCTGTATTTTCTAATTTTACTGGGGGCTTATTTGGTCTCATAAGATCTAACACAGGAGGCACCACGAGTAACGGAAGTGGATTATTTGGGGGCGGAGGTGGTTATGTAGCTGGATTATTTCATACAAATTCAGAGAACCATTCGTTCATCATATTAAAGAAGGCTCGCTTAGACTCTCCCTTTACCCGGGATCGACTGAGAATCAGCAGGTGCTGTCCCTTGCGCGGGAGCAGCCGCTACGCACTCAACATCATCAGTTAAAGTTCAATTGGGATCTATTTGCTATATATACAAACACAATTTCAAATGTCAGAAGTCATCACACTATCATATTATCACATTTTTTGCATGTATAGCCAGACTCACACATGCTACGTTAGTCCTAGAATCGACTAAATCGTAGCTCTAATACCAATAATATGTAACACCCTAACACGTATCCGTTGCTGAAAGGGTTACAAGGTATTACCGAAAATTTCTTTACTTTCCTACTGTCACAAATTCTCCAATTCACATATCTTACTAAATCAAATTGATATATCAAGAAATTGAATAATTACATGTAATTAACTTTAAAACATGTATAAACAAATTGTATAACCAATCATTACAAATAATACTTACAAAGCTCCTTTCTAAACTCCTTAATTCATATACTTATCTTACATTCATCTATCATCTTCTAACATCAATTACTAAATCTCATAAAGTTCAACCATGGCCGAACTTCAAATGTTTGTCTATCTAAAAAAATAAGTTCATGGGTTTTGAAGGGAATTAAGCAAAGAATTCAAAAATATCAAAATGTAACTAAATTAACATGAAAATTACCTTGAATTTTGCTTTCAATTTGCTGAATTTTCAAAGAACATTCTCCTCCACATTCGGCTCTCCCCAAAAAAAATGAACATGTAAATTTTTTTCTTTTCTATTTATTATGCTTTGTTTTATTATATCATAAGTTATTATCATTTTACCTATTTAACCATTGAAATTCAATTTAACAAGGCACATAACATGATCACAATCGGCACTCATATAATAGAAAGGTATATTTTCAATCCAAGTATCCAACAATTATAAGTCAATAACAATTTCACCCTTCAAATTTCTATATTATACCGTCTATACAATTTTTTAATGGCATAATTGCCGATTAAGTCCCTAATATTCAAAGAGCATGGTACAATGACATATATTTTTATTATAGCATGCTTATTAACTAATTGATGCAATTTACTCCTTTTTAATAATTAAGCACTCAAATCTTTGAAACTTAAACACAGAATTTAGCATACACAAATATACTCATTCAAAACATAGAGAAATTAATGTTTAATTATTTTTCTAATTCGGGTTCGTGGTCCCAAAACCACCGTTTCAATTAGGGCTAAATTCGGTCTATCACAGCCTGCATGTAGCAGTTAAAGCAACCAAGGAGCAGACCATGCAACATAAGTTATGCGGATGAAGTATGAAGAAGCAGATCAAGATGCACTTACACCACATGAAGTATGCATGTAGCTATTGAAGTTCTTGCTATTGTTTCCATTTTGTTTGTTTAGTAATGTTTTGTAACTTAGTCAGATTGGAACTATGTAACATATTTAATATAATTAGGTAGTGTTTGAGCTGATAAATCAGCTTTGTTAAAGTGTACAAGTTACATTTTACAAGTTCCAATGTACTTATTGGTAGTAGGTAGTTGTTTAGATGACATTTTAATCATTTTTTGACTAGCTTATGACTCGTATATGTATTGGCATCATGCCATATTTTTTAGTTAATGAAAAATATCAGATTTCTATCAATATACTCTTCATTTTTTTTCTTTTCTTTCGCTTCTAATCATGTTCTTAAATACTATTTATCTCTTTATTCTTTATCTGGGTTTATTACGTTGTTGCTCAAGTTCTTGACTGAGCTTCATACTTCCTCCAGATAAATTGGTCACAAACCTAACAATTGATATCTAGAGTTGTATTCTTAGTGGACTTGTTATATTTCAAATTTGAAAACAATGGCTTCATCAGGCTTCTCACCACCAATCTTCAATGGAGAGGGCTATCATATATGGGTGGTTAAAATGAAGACTTACCTGCAGGCATTCGACCTATGGGAGGTGGTCAACTCAGATGTTGAACCAGCACTACTTAAAGCCAATCCAACAGTGGCTTAGATTAGGTAGCATTCTGATAAAAGGACCAATAGGCATAAAGCCATGTCCTGCATCTAAAAGCCATGTCCTGCATCTAAAATTCTATGTCTGATGTCATTTTTACAAGGATTAGACACCCAAGTAGGCCTGGGATAGATTGAAGGAGGAGTTCCAAGGGACAGAGAGAATAAGGCAGCAACAGCTACTAAATTTAAGAAGAGATTTCGAGAACTTGAAGATGAAGGAGGAAGAAACTGTCAAGCAGTACTCAGATAGAATCATGGTTGTAGTAAACAGCACAAGACTTCTTGGAGAGCAGTTTAGTGAAGCAAGAATTGTGGAGAAGGTGATCTCAACCTTACCTAATAGGTGTGAGGTAAAGATATCATCTCTGGAAGACTCAAGGGACCTGACCAGCATCTCATTGACAGAGTTGATTAATGCTTTTTATGCACAAGAGCAAAGGAGAGCTAGCAGACTGGAGGAGCACCAAGAAGGTGCCTTCTAAGCCAAAACCAAGCCAGCCTCGAGCACAAATGCCTACAAAGGCAAAAACACTTGGAGAAACAAGCCTAAAGTAGATGGTGAAAGAACATATCCACTCTGCCCACACTGCAGAAAGCTAAGTCATCCGGGTGAAGTATGTTGGTTCAGGCCTGATGTGCAGTGCAGAATCTACAAAAAGATGGGCCATGTAGAAAAGGTTTGCAAAAACAAGGGCAAACCAAACCAGAATCAACCACAACAGCCAAATGCGAAAGCTCGAGTAGCTGAAGAAGACAGTGACCATGAAGAGCAAGTTTTTCTAATGTCCTACTTAGCTGCCAAAGAGAAAGACACAAAGGGATGGCTCATAGATAGTGGTTGCACCAACCATATGACACCAGATGCTGGCATCTTCAAGTCAATATGCAAAAGTTTCAAAACCAATGTGAAGGTGGGAAATGGCCACTTCATCAAGGCAGAAGGTAAATAAGATGTGTTGATAAGCACTCCTATAGGTAACAAGCTGGTTTCAAATGTCCTATTAGTGCTTGAGATTGGCAAAAACCTGCTCAGCATAGCTTAGTTGCTTGAGAAGGGGCTATACTGTAGTTTTCAAGGGCAAGGAATGCCAAATTAGTAATCCAAGTGGATCTAAGCTTATGACAATCACTATGGCTGATAAAACCTTTGTTGTTGACTAGAACAAAGCCTCAAACTCAACTTATATAGCTTCTACTGATGAATCTAAGCTATGACACCAAAGGCTTGGCCATGTAAATTACAAGTCGATGGTCCAACAAGAAAGATCTAGCTGAAACCTTCACTAGTTCAGTTAAAAAAGAAGAGGTCTGTATGGTATGTTAGCTAGGAAAACAAACCAAGCTGCCATTTCCATCAAACAAGGCTTAAAGAGCCTCGGAAAAACTGCAACTTGTACACACTAACGTGTATGGTCCTATAAAGACCCAATCTCTGAATGGTAATAGGTATTTCATCTTATTCATTGATGATTACTTAAGATATTGTTGGGTTTACTTCATCCGTCATAAGTATGAGGTAGCCTCAGTATTCTATAAGTTTAAGGCTGCAGCAAAAATTGAAACAGGTTGCTAGTTGAAGATATTGAGGTCTAATAATGGGACTGAGTATACTTTATCTGGGTTTCCAAGGTTTTGTGATGAAACAGGCATAAAAAACCAGCTCACCAACACTTATACACCTCAACAAAATAGTGTAAGTGAAAGAAAGAACAGAAGCTTGATGGATATGGCCAGGTGCCTTCTGTTTGAGAAGAATTTGCCCAAAACCTTATGGGCTGAGGTAGTTAACACTGCTGTCTACATCCAAAATAGGCTCCCAACCAAGGTTTTGATTCAGAAGACTCTATTTGAGGCCTACTTCAGGTTCAAGCCATCACTAGCTCATCTAAGGGTCTTTGGATGCACAAGTTATGCACAATTCTAACTGTGAAAATAGACAAGCTGAAAAAGAAAGCTCAAGCAGGTATTCTGGTAGGTTATAGCACAATCAAGAAAGGCTATAGGATCTTGATCCTTCAACAAACAAAGTGCTTGTAAGTAGAGATGTGGTGTTCAATGAAAAAGCAAGTTGGAATTGGGATAAGAATGAGCCAGAGGTGGTTTCTGAAGACCTTGTAACAAATCTGATTAAAGCTAATCAAAATGGTCATGAAATGGACATTGATAATGAACCAATCAAAGGTACTAGACCATTGGCTAAGATTTATGAAAAAGCTCAAGTAGCATTAGTAGAGCCAAGTTGCTTTGAAGAGGCTGAAGCTCAGCAAGGCTGGAAACAAGCCATGGTTGATGAAACCAACATGATTGAGAAGAACCAGACTTGGGAATTAGTTCAGAAACCAGTCAACAAAAAGACTATTAGGGTAAAATGGGTCTATCGAGCCAAGCAAAATACTGATGGTAGCTTGAACAAATTGAAGGAAATGTTGGTTGTGAAGGGGTTCAGCCAGAAATATGGTATAAACTACTTGGAGATCTTTGCACCAGCGGCTAGGCTTGACACCATTAGGCTGTTAGTTGCCTTAGCAGCTCAAATGAAGTGGAAAATCCACCAACTTGATGTGGCGTCACCCTTCCTCAATGGATTCCTTCAAAAAGAAATTTATGTTGAGCAACCTCAAGGTTTCAGAGTGGCTGGTAAGGAAGAAATGGTGTACAGATTAAAAAAAGCCTTGTATGGCTTAAAACAGGCTCTAAGGGCATGGTATAGCAGAATTGATAGCTACTTGGTCAGTTTGGGGTTTGAAAGGAGCATTGGTGAGCCAACATTATATGTTAAAAAAGAAGGAGTGCAAACTCAGCTCATTGTGTCCTTGTCTGTTGATGACCTGTTGGTGACAGGAGGAGACCAATCTATGCTGGTTGATTTTAAAGCCAAAATGCAACAGATGTTTGAGATGTTTGATTTGGGAAAATTGACTTACTTTCTTGGAATGGAAGTGTCACAAACTCAGCAGGGGATCTTCCTAAGTTACAGGGCTTTTTCCTTAAAAATTCTAAGCAAATTCTCCATGCAAAATTGCAAAGCAACAAGCATACCAATGGCTGTAGGAGAGAAACTATCGAGCCAAGGCAACTTTGAGCAGGTTAGTGAATTTGCCTATAGGAGTTTAGTTGGTTGTTTGCTTTATTTAACTACCACTAGACCAGACATTATGTTTGTTGTGAATTTGCTATCAAGATTCATGTATTGCTGCAATGAGAAGCATTTTCAAGCTACCAAAAGAGTTCTCAGGTACATTAAAGGTACACTGAGGTATGGAATGATGTTTACCAAGGCTGAGAGCATGAAATAAGTTGGCTATGCTGATAGTGATTGGGCTGGATCGATAGATGACATGAAGAGTACCTCAAGGTATGTTTTTACTCTTAGTTCAGTTATTTTTTATTGGAGTTTGAAAAAGCAAAGTGTTGTGACTCAATCAATTGCTGAAGTAGAATATGTAGCAACTACTAGTACTGTTAATCAAGCCATTTGACTAAGAAAGCTAATGGTTGATTTGAATCTACACCAAAGGGAAACAATAGAGATTAATTGTAACAACCAATCTGCTATTGCAATTGCAAAGAATCCAGTGTTCCATGAGAGAACGAAACACTTCAAGATCAAGTTTCATTTTGTTAGAGAGATAGAGCAAGCACAAGAAGTGAGACTGATTCATTGTAGCTCTGAAGAGCAATTTGCTGACATTTTGACTAAGCCCCTTATTGTGTCAAGATTTGAAGATTTAAGAGCCAAAATTGGAATTTGCAGCATGCAAGCCAAGGAGGAGTATTGAAGTTGGCCTGCATGCAGCAGTTAAAGCAACCAAGGAGCAGACCATGCAACATAAGTTACGAGGATGAAGTATGAAGAAGCAGATCAAGCTGCACTTACACCACATGAAGTATGCATGTAGCTATTGAAGTTCTTGCTATTGTTTCCATTTTGTTTGTTTAGTAATGTTTTATAACTTAGTCAGATTTGAACTAAGTAGGTAACATATTTAATATAATTAGGTAATGTTTGAACTGATAAATTAGCTTTGTTAAAGTGTACCAGTTAAAGTTTACAACTTCCAATGTACTTAGTGGTAGTAGGTAGTTGTTTAGGTGACATTTTAATCATTTTCTAACCAGTTTATGACTGGTATATGTATTATCATCATGCTATCTTTTTTATTTAATGAAAAATTACCAGATTTCTATCAATATACTCTCCATTTTTTTCTTTGCTTTCACTTCTAATTCTGTTCTTGAATACTGTTTATCTCTTCATTCTTCATCTGGATTTATTACGTTGTTGCTCAATTTCTTTACTGAGCTTCATACTTCCTCCGGATAAATTGGTCACAAACCTAACAATCATCATTAAGAGCCTAGAAATATTTCTAAAATGTGATTATGGATGAAGTGGGAACACTCCGAGAAGGGATCCAAAAGCCTTGGAATTGGGTTAAACCTTGCCCATATGCATTAGATGCTGCAGGAGAAGGTGTTCCCAGGCTACTTTCCTTGCTCTCCATAATATTGTAATTGCAATGATTTAGAACAATCATTATAATATACTATTCTTGCTCAAAAATCACAGGTGCTGTAATAATGGTTTTTTGTTATATCTATTTATTAGTTTAATTATGTCTTCTAATGGTTAAATAACTTAAAACAACAACATTTCTAAAGATTAGTTTAGTTGTATTTGGGTTATTGCGGAAGGTTTGGTGGATGTCACCGTGTTTATGGTATGCTCAACTAATTCATTGATTTTTTTGCTTAAAGTATCTATTGGAGTGAGTCCAATAATTAATATTTCGCATTAGGTTCATTAAAGAGGTAGATGCTGGCTACGAATTTTAAATATGCGAACTCTCAATCGATGGTTAAGGTATGTAGACCCTTATCATCTCACCTAACTATTGTTACTAATACAATGAATTAGTATAATAACCCATGACAAGGATCGAACTCTCAATCAATGATTAAGATATGAAAAACCCTTATCATCTCACCTAATTATCATGGTTACTAATTCATTAACTTTGCTTATTCTATCATAATCAAATAATGACTATGTCTCAAATGATTGAGGCTTTAATTTTCTTTTTAATTTAAGTTTATCTTTAATAAAATATTTTTGCTCAAAAAAAAAAGATCTCACTCAAATGCCTCAACCTTTTTAAATGTTTGTTTAAGTACTCAAATTCTTAACAGTATCACTCTATAATCTTATTTTACCTCTGGACAAAATTTTAAAAAATAATCTAAAAAACCAATATCTAACATCTTGATGGTCTCAAATAATGAAAGCTTTTTTTATCTTCAAAGGGAAGTAGATAATGTGTTTCAATTTCACATGAAAAATGATTTTTTTTTCAATTTCACGTGTTGAAGGAAAAGTTGTGAAAGATAGTGAATAAAAAAAGCTTGCTTTAAATAGTGAAGGTTAAGCTATTTTTATGAAGACAAAAGTACTTTAATTTCCTAAACAACATTTTTCAAGTCTTTCTTCCAGGTTTTAATTACTATTTATATCGATGTTTAGGCTACTTTTATCTTTACTGTATTGTGAAAGGATAATACTAGAAGTTTGTAATAGGCCCAATTTGCCCGGGCCCTTTTTAAAACTAAATAATAAAACAAAACTAAATTAAAACCAAAATAAGTATAAACCCAAGTCCAATTACCAGTCCATTACAAGATTTCAAACCCAAATACCCATTTTACAAACCCAAACCCCACACAAAGCCCGAATCAAATAAACCTAAAATGGACCTAAACCAGACAAGGCCCAAATTACAATGGCCCGGTAACACACAGGCTCGAATGGCCCAAACGTTTTGGTAAACAGAAACCCTAAGGGCTCCAGAAGCAACTTCGCACCGCGCGCGTGCCTCAACGCACGTCACCATACACGCCACCATGCGCCTCCGTATGCCACGTCCGCACTGTTGTACCTATAAATCAGACCACAAAAACAGCAAATACGGCAAAGAAAAATAGAAAAAAGAAAAAAATTGTATTTTTTATTTTTTATTTTGAATCGGCTATATAAAGACCAAAAAAACCATTGTAATTCCTCTTACATTTTTAATACAAGAAATAGAAAAAAGTGGTATATTTTCCAGTCTATTTTAGTATATTTTCACTTCTCTTATACTGTATGTATATAGAAAAAGAATAAAAATTAAAACTTTTTACCGGGGGGACGATCGGAGCCCGAATTCGAAGGTTTCATTTTGTTTTTCTTTGGTTTTGGAGGGGTTTTTGAGTGTTTTGAGTTTGGATTTAGGGTTTGAAAGGTTTTTGGGTCTGAAATAGGAATATTTTAGGGGGTCCGACCGCCGTATATGGCGGTGGACGGTAGCGGTGAACAATGTCTTGGTGACGGAGTAAGGCCGCATTCTAGCCAGTGCTCAGAGAGCTTTTAGGGGTTCTTTGTGTTTTTTTTAAAAGGGATTGATGAAAATTTTTTTTAACTCGTTTTATTATTTATTAGCCTATGGTGCAACGTCGTTTTGGCATGGCCATTTAATAACCAAAACGGCGTTGTTTAGAGGCTATACCCACGCGAGTGACCCGACCCGGGAAGGATCCGTGCGCTTTTGACTATTGGTTTATTTGTGCACCAGGTCCCTCCGCGTTTGCGTTAGGTTGCAATGGAGTCCTATGTTCGTTTTTAATTTGGCCCTGTTGATTTTGTTGTTGTTTTAATTTAGTCCTCAAGCTGTTAGGTAACCAGTATTTGAATGGCACCATTTTGAGTGTTTGGGATAATTTCCCAATGAATCCTCGCTTGTTTGCACACATGCTAATCTGGTCCTTAATAGCTTGTTGTTATTTTTTCATTTTAAGACTTGAATTTTATTTTAATTTCAATCTTGTCCCTTACCAGTTTTAATTTACTTATTTATTTACTTTTCAAAAAAAAATTATTTTATTATATTTTATTTTAAATCTTTTTATATATTGCTTACTTTAATTATTTTATTTCTATTCTTTAAAGTTTTTTTAAAAAAAAAAACTTATATACATTATTCAGTTTAAATATTTTCTTTATATAATTTAATTTAAACTTTTACATGTTATCTTTCTTAAATCTATGTATATTACTTAGTTTAAATTATTTCATATGTTATTTTTATATATATATTCTTCATTCTAAAAATTGTTTATGATTATTTATTTTAAGATTTTGTATATTTTTTTTATAAATTGTTTCACACTTTTTTATATATTATTCATTTCAAACCTTTTTATATATTAATAAATTTAGATTTTCATGTGTTTGATTATGTTGTTTCTAAATTAATTATTTTTTAATCATTTTACACATATATTTTACCTTTAAATAAATTCTGCATAATATTGGTTTTGATTACTTTTCGTTTTATATTCGTTTTTGTATATTATTTTGCTCCATTTTCTTCAATAGTTAATGTTGGAATTGTGTTATGTGATTATTACCATTGTATGGGTTATAATTCTTAATTTGTAACTATTAATTATTTATGATTCATTAGTGTAATATTTTGTGTATGTATTTGCCATTTTGCCTCGTATACTATCACCCCATTCCATTTTGTTTGTTAAAAAGATCATGTTTTAATGTCATTTTAGTAAAAAATTTCCATTCAAAGGTTTTCGAAATAAAGCAATACTCGTGTTTGGAAGCTTCAAGGAAATCGTGCCCTAACTTACTGGGTTTCAATTTTTCTCGTTGAATCTAAGTAACTGAGCACCCTTTTTCAATCAAATTACATAAATTTTCAAATGAAAACTTATTCTCGAGAATTTGAGATGTTGGTTCCTAACTCACTGGATGTGACGTTTCATCATCTCAAGATAAGACTTTCAAAATAAAGACAATATTCTATGTTTGGAATTTTGAAAAATCGAGCCCTAACTTACTGGATTCCGGTTTTTCATTTGACCCAAAATAATTAAATATCCTTTTTGAATTTAAGTGCATGAGTTTTTCAAAATAAAAAAGGACAAGCCTAATTTCGAAGGGTTGAAATGTCGCATCCTAACTTACTGGGTACGACATTTTTATTTCTTTGAGATGAGTGGGTCTCGGTATTCACTTTGATTTGTTCAAATGTTCTTTTAAATAAAATGATCGTATTTTAAAATCTTTTCAAACATTTCAAGTTAGGACATTAAGTAATCAATTAGGTACCAATTTTGGGCGTCACGAGGGTGCTAACCCTTCCTCGTATGTCCCGGACCCATTTTCTTGAGTTTTGTGGACCAAAAATTTGTTTTAATAAATCAAAGTTTTATGGTGATCCGATCACACATCGAAAAAAGGTTGGTGGCGACTCCATTTCCATTTTTGATTTTTAAAATTGATCCCTATTTTTTCAACAAAAAAAAGGCTTCGACAGCTTGGCGACTCCACTGGGGACAATAAGAGAGTCAAGCTGTAAAATTGATTATTTGTTGTCCTTTTGTCGAAAATTGAAAATTTGATTTGAAAAATTACGATACTTTTATTACAATTGGTTTGTGGTATTTCATGTGATTGTTGTGGATTAAATTTTATAGAATAAATTTTTCCCATTGCATTGCATGACCATGTGGTCGCACCCTTTTAAGTGGGAGTGAGAAGCTACTCCTTCGTGAGGTTTTCACCTCTGTGCAGGATAGTGAATCGCTCTCGGGATACATCCGTACCTATGTCTTCGTAAGATTTTCATCTCCGTGTAGCCATAGGGAAATGTATTCCCCTGAACCGAACTCAGTCCGTATGAGCCTATAATGGGTGAGGATCGAGGAATTTGTTGGTTTAGGCACCTTGACTTTAGAACCAAACTGCATATAGAAAACCCTAAGAGCCCACCCTAAGTAGAGTTGCGCTAAACCCTAGCAGTCACCCGAATAGGTGTTTGATTGTTTTTCTTTCTCTTTCTCTTTTTCATATGCTTTGAATTTTGTTTTTGTATATTGCACTGACTTCTTGTGTTTTGTCTTTGTTATATTTTGCATGCAATTTCATACTTAAGAGGTGTCGTGTAATGACCCAAAATTTCACAGGCACCGGAAAAGTGAGTTTAGGGCCTCTGTCTTAGGAAAATGAGTTTGTAAATATTTATTAAAAATATTTATGAAGTTAGTTACAAGTTGAATTAGATTTTTGATAAGTGAATTTATTTTGATTAGAAATAGTTAGTAGAAAGGACTAAATTAAATAGAGCATAAAAGTTTAATTATAGAATAGAGAAAGGTTAAAGAATTAAATTGGTAAATAAACCAAATTAGTGAGATGTGTAAGATAGAGAATAAATACATGTGTATTTAAATTATTAGTACAAATGTGTATTAGATATATTTACTTATTTACTAAGTAAAAAATATTTATTTATTTATTTATTATAATTATTATTAATAATTTTGTAATATTATGTTTTATTAATTAATTGAAATAATGACAAATGTATGGTGTGGATTAATACATGTGTACATGTGTGTATGAATACACATGTAGTATTTTTATTTGTATTAATTACATATTTTATTATTAATTACTAATTTAGTAAATAAAAGAAATAATAAACAAACCATAAAAAAAAGAAGATAGAAAAGTTACAGGGGGAAGTCACGAAAATTGGGGAAAGAAAGAAGAAAAGAAAAGAAAAAGGATAAATTAGGGTTTGAAAGCTTGAAAGTTAAATTGGTAAGTCAATTAAGTCTGTTTCTTTGTGATTTTGATTTTTTGGAGTCCTAGAGTAAAATACTCTTGAATTTATGTGGAAATATTGAAAGTTGGTAGATATTTGAGTAGGGCACATGTTGAATAAATGATTAAATTTAAGGTTTAATTGATAGAATTGTTTATTTGAATTGATTAAGGGATTAATTTGTAAACTAGCCTAGAAGTTTTGAATTTTAGGGATTAAATTGAAAGGAATTTGAAATTATGGAAAAATGAAGGAAATTTGATAGTTGAATTTAAGTTTTGACGGAAATTGAATAAGGAAATGATGTGAATTGTTAAAAGGAAGAAGATGAATGTGGTTAGGACAAATTTGGTATTATGGTAAAAGTTGCATGGAAAGTTAGTAATTTATGTAAAATATGTGTGTTATTAATTAATTGTAATTATGCTAATTTTCGTAGCAAACAAGGAAACTGAGACATCTAATACGAAGGGGAAGGAAAAAGTGATCGAGGAGTAGCTCGAGAAATATCAGTTTGTATTATCATAATTCATGTTATTTAGTATTATGTATCTAATTTTGTTATATATATGCATGGAATTGAATTTGGGATAAATAGTGATATTTGATTTGAATGTGATTGGATATGATTAGTATATATGTACATTTATATATGTGTGAAATTGTTTTATGAATTATATGTGTATCAAAGTGAAAATGTATGATGATATGAATTGGAAACAAGCTGTGTTTGAAATGAAAAAGATGTGAGAAATGTGACCAAAGTATTAGTTGATGTGGATTTGATATTGAAAGTGAAATTACTATGTGATTTCGATACCCTATTAACTAGTCGGGCTAGGGTGGATATAATTCGCATGCCATAGGATTGGAAGAGTTTAGGGATTCTTCGACCTCGAGTCGATGAAACACTTGGTGTGTCATAGATTTGCTCCGGATAGTTTCGATAAGGCGTTGGTCGCCACTTTGTTTCGGCTCAGCCGATGAGAGACTTGGTGTGTCATAGATGTACTTCAAACTATCCGATGAGGCGTTGGTCGCCACTTTACTTCGGCTAAGCCGATGAGGCGTTGGTCGCCATTTTGGTGTGTTGGTTGGATCCGTGTATCCGCTAATGTCCGAGTCAAGTTAATAGGGTAAATAAGTGAAATGATATATTTGAGTAAATGTGATTGAACTATTGAAGAAATGAGAAAGTGAATTTGTGAAATAAAGTATGATATGAGATTGAATGCAGGAACCAAAGTTCATGAATTGTTTGTATTAGAAATGTGAATTGAATAATTATATGTGATTGAGAGATGAACCAAAGGTTCATGAATTATTGGAAATCCTATTGATGAGATATTGATTCAAATATTGAAAATGATGAAATGGAAATATGAAAACTTAGTATGAGATTATATGTATGATTTGTAATTATCTATATATGTTTATGATATTTGATTGTCATTATAAATTTGAATTATGATAATACCACTGAGTATTTCCAATACTCAGCGTACGGTTGTTTTCTGTGCACAGGTTAGGCCAAGTTAAAGCCCGGCTCAGTATCCGAATCAATCATGACTTCAGCTCAAAATTTGGTGATGGATTTATCTTTTGAAAATGTGGCATATTGTAACAGCCCGAAATAGGGTCTAGTCAGAATAGTGGTCTCGTAACCACAAATCTGAAATGAAATTTTGAATTTTTGTAAATTTTTTATAAGATTTGATTTATTGATATTTGATGTGAAAGTATTGTTTGAAAAATTTTATTGATTAAGTGCCCAATTTTATGTTTGGGACTAAATTGCATTAGTTGCAAAATGTGAGGTATAGAGTATAAGTACCTATTTGGAATGGGGGTTTGAATTAGAGGTCTTTATGTGGCAAATAGACCATCAAATAGTGGCATGGACATAAAAGGGCATTTCTAGAAACATTTGCTAGTTATGTCATTAAGGGCATTTTTGTCATTTATGAGAAAAAGACAAAATAAGATGATATAACATCATCTTCTCCATGGAAAAAGGACCCATGGCTGCCGATTCTTCTTCTCCTCCATGGCTAGGGTTCCTTTGCTTTCCATGCTCATTTGTAAGTGCATTCTTGCCCCATTTTTGATTATTTTCGTATTTTTAAGTTCTCCTAAGCTTGAATTTTACGATTCTACTATTATTTTCAAGAAATATTGGGGTTTCAAAATATACCCATTTGTGATATAAGTTTTTTTGGTTGGTTAATGGTAGAAAATGAAAGCTTAAGATGTTATATGCATGTTTTTGGTAATAAAATTGGGTGAAAGTGTATAAAAAGGGGCTAATTTGTAAATGGTACAAATTGTTCCTAAATGTGTTAATTATTGATAAATTTAGTGTTTTAATTTTGAAAATGGGTTAATTAAGCCCATGGAATAAAGAAAATGAGTTTTTGAGCCAAGGGACTAATTTGTAAATTAGTGAAAGTTGAGGGGTAAATTTGGAAATTTACCCAAAATATGAATTGTGTCTGTAATTGAATAAATGATTGATAATTGTATTCTATGTGTTAATTTAGACCAAGGAAGATGTGATAAAGCCCGAGTACGGGAAATAGAGAAATCTCGAGAATTAAATCGGTCGATTATCAGGTAAGTTGTATGTAAATTCTAGCATATTTGCTAAAATATAATTGTCTATTCATGATTGATTGTTTATATTGATATGTAAATTATGGAATAACTAGAAATCTGGTATACTCCCGTATTTCGAAGAATAAGGTATGTTTGATGAACTTTCGGTTGATAATTAGATGCATTTGTAGAACTATTGATATGTGGATTATGATATGATTGGAAATATGGTGTATATATATATATATCTGTAAATGTGGAATTAAAGTAAGTACAGCAAATTACGATTGGTTGTTTGATGTGCTTCTGAAGTTATTCGACTAATCAGTTGTTATATCTCTGAAATTGTGATAATGATGAATTGTCTGTAAAATCCCTATTGAGCAAGTAGGAATAGACATTGATATAAGTGACATGTCACTAGAGGGTTCTAATTCTGTCTGATAAAGTTCCCGGGTGCTGGGTGGTCTAGCATGTGTTGCAGACACCTATCAGCTTATATGAGCAGGCCCGAGGTAACTTCTATTTTGATTCTGTGATGTAGCTTCAGCTACCCATCTGTTAGTAGCTTCGGCTACCATTCTGTGATGTAGCTTCGACTACCCCTCTGTTAGTAGCTTCGGCTACCATTCTGTGATGTAGCTTCAGCTACCCCTCTGTTTGTAGCTTCGGCTACCTCATGGCTCTGCCATGTCTGTGAGGCACTTCGGTGCTAACCTCTGAATATCTGGTCATATTCCGAATCTGCTCAATGGGATTAGTTTATCTATACTATGATGAAGTGTTTCTGCAGGTGACATGAAATAGTTCTGTACATTGAGTTTAGTACGATTAAGCACACATATGATTGGTATGTGAAATGTGCCCAAAAGAGTAAGTTGAGTATGGAATGATATGTATTAATAATTGTTATGAAGTAATCGATAATTTGTAATGTTCATTGCTCTAATTTGCATACGACTTACTAAGCTATTATAGCTTACTCTGTTCTATTCTTTTTCCCCTTTCAGTGTATGAGAACGGTTGGATTGGGAGCCAAGTCTTCGGAGTAAGCTTCACACTGTCAAGCCTTATTAGTACGTTATGTATCTAGCGTAAGTTTATGGCATGTATAGAAGGTTATGGATATGTATAGTCAATTTGTAATCTTACAAGCATTACGCTTCTAATGTGGTATATAGAAGTAAATGTTTGTTTAAGTAAAGTATTATTTGGATTGGTTGTGGATGTGCTTATTTGTGTCTTAGGGAAGCAAAGGCTTGGTAGATAGCCTAACACGGCCTGCATGGCATGGTACACGGGCGTGTGCCATGGCCGTGTGGGATTTGGCAGAATGCTCTACAAGTATGCGGCACGGGCGCGCCTAGGTCGTGAGCGATACACGACCTGACCTTACGAGCGTGCCACTAGATCGTGCCTTCCCTGTAGCTTGATTTAAATTTTAGGTACCACACGAGTAGGAGACACGGCCGTGTGTCTCAACCGTGTGGGAGCACACGGCCTTCAAATGGGCGTGTGAAGTGGCTGTGTCATTTTGGATAGTTTCATCCACGGGTGCTTGACATGGGCGTGTGAAGGCCACACTGTCTCACAACACGGCCGTGCTACGGGTCACACGGGCGTGTGACGTTGTTTTCCTATGAAAAATTTTTTGAGTAACCGATTTGAAAGGATTCGAATCCTAATCATCCGAGATGTTTGTATCATGTCCGAAAACCCTCAATAAGAATGATTCTGAGCTGATTTGCACGAAATTCTGTATCCATTTCTGATTAAGTTCTGTTAAGGTCCGTTTAAGTCTGGTAACGCTCTGTACTTCATTTTGGAGACGGTTTCGGGTATACAGGTGTTACATTTATTGGTATCAGAGTCAGGTTTAGTCGATTCTCAAACTAAAGTAGCAAGTGTGGTAGTCTGTCTATACATGCCATGAGTATAGTGTGACAGTGTGATATTCTCTGACTCCCATAAATGATTCTGTTAGAGTTGTGATGATGTTTCTGACTGATCTGTTGTTGATTTAACTGAAATGTCATTGAAATGACTATATGTGTTTGTGATATGTCTGATTCTCGAAAGACATGAAATGATGTGTAAGAAATTGCATAAAGTGAATTGTGCCAATGTGATGGTATTGTGATAATATTACGTGTATTAAGTTTCATGTGTAAATGAATGTAAGAGTCCCCTTCGAGGCTTAACGACCTCACCCCCTTATCAATGATATTTTGATAATAAGGTTCCTGTGTAATAAAATTTAATTGAGTTTCTACGAGAGAGATTAAAGAGTACTGTGGTAGATAAGTGATTCCGTAAATAAAATTTGGAGTGGTTTAGTAATAAGTTGAGGTTAGAAAGTATGGTAATATGTTCTGAGAGATTTTCTAATTGAAAATTTGTTAATTGTTACTGATAAAGGAAGAAAGACTGGTTCTGGTAAATTATTTTAATTGGATCTGATGTTTGAGCATATGTCTACTGGGAAATCTTCCAGAGCAGTTTCCGTTAATAAATGAAATTTAAAATAGTATGAAAATTCATGATGACAAGTGAATTGAATGGATGTTTAGATTGAATATCTGTAGTGGAATAGAGTATGTTAGTCTCCATTGGATGTTCTGCATTTCCTATTCACAGAAATACATATGTGATTATTTCTTATCTGATGAAATTGTTATAGAATGAAAATGTTATCTGACTCTACTGTTTAATGAAGATATGGTCATTCTGATTTGTTTACAATTAGTATAATTGTATTATTTCTTTGGGATTTTATTGTACTGTGATTGGAATGAGTCTGAGAGAAAAAAATTTTATGAGGTTATTCTCTATTTCTGTTGAATGGTATTCGATGGTAAAGAAAGGTTGGAGAATGTATTAAGAATAGGAAATTCGAAATGAATTGACTATCTATGATAGAGTGTAAAATGTACATTTGTCTATGAATTGAATTTGAGACTTTACTGATCTCACCTCTTATCAGTAAAATGTTACGATGAAGTCTGTGAGATTTGAATAGAATAAGTTTATGATTAAGGGATTTCAGAAACCTAAAATTTGAAAATTGAGTGAAGTGGTGATAGTTAGATAATTATTGTAACTCCTCCTAGACATTTTATGTGTACTTTATCTTCAGAGATATATATATGTGATCTGTTTGGGTTATGTCTGATATGGTTTCGTCTCTTTTTAATATTCTATTCTATTGTACGAATATGAAAGTCAACAGAAAAGTCTGTAAGTGGTTAATAATCTGTTTCTTCTAAGTTGTTGTTCTGTTAAATATATGTGAAGGTTATATTACTTTTGTTACTGAGGAATTCAGTGTTCAGGAGTGACACTGTTCTTTCTGGATCTTATGTGGGATATTATCGGAATCGATATCATTCTATTGGGTCGTGATCCTCTGATATTTAGTGTAACTTCAGACGTCGAAACTTCGTTATGTTGATTTTCTTATGATACCATGTGAATGGTTGCAAGAGACCTCTATTTGACAGGATAACTATGTCTATAATGATTATAAATTCTAGTTCAAAGGATAAGAGTATAGTGGTACCTTCATCTGAGCTACAGAAGTTGTATTTCTACATTGATTTTTGTTTGAATTACAATTGACTTTCTTCTGTGTTCGAATGCTTTATAAAGAAGCCGAGATATTTTTTATTACTACGGTTAAGACCTCAGTATGATTATGATTCTACGATTCCCAATTTAGTGGTTGTGATTTCTGTAAAATGATAAGTCTGGGTTACTTTATAACGAGAAGAAACGGTATCTGTAAAAAGGGCCGATTCGAAATGTAGTCTGATTTGATGTGATTCAATTGAAAAGATATTTGAATTTCATATGATGAAATTATCCATTGTACTGGGAAGATAAATTCTTAATTGTATACGTATGAACTGAAGAGTCAATGTTATTGAAGATTTGACACAGTAGTACTTCTGCCAGAACAATCCTGTCTGAGAAATGTTGTGATAATCTAAGTTTGTCAGACTATTAAAGTTTTCTTTGCACGAAGATACTTTTAACCGAAGTGTTAGTTCTGGTTCAGTCTGAGTTGAGTAAAGGATTTGTGAATTCCAGTTATGTAACATTGTTTAGTTCGAAGTGTGTTCTGATGAAAGAGATTTCAGAAATATTTGGTAATTCTGTGTACTTAGAACTGTATGCAAGGAGTTTTAAATGCTTATTGTTAGCAAAACGAACTTGGTGTGATTCTGATTCTGATTTTAAGATTCGAGTAAATGTTATGATCGACTGCAGTTCAGAGATAGGTTTTATATTCTGAGAAGCTCAGAATTAATTTGTATGATTTTGAATGAAGCTCACAGTAATAGATTTTTTGTACATCTGGGAAACATGAAAGGAAATATTTCTAACTTTAGTATGAAATGTTTGATCTGTCAACAAATTTAGACTAAATATCAAGTGTCATCTGATTTGTTACAACCAATCACAATTTTTGAATGAAAGTGGAATGGAATCATTATGGATTTTGTTTTAGGTTGCCTTTATTTCTGAGAAAGAAAGATTCGACATGAATTGAAGTGATAGACTGATGAGAGTAGTCCATAATATTCCGGTATGATCTGATTTCGTACTCCATAATTAGTCAAGCTTTACATTTCTGATACTGTAAGGTTGCACGGAGTATCATTGTCAGTTGTGTTTGCTAGAAATCGGGGATTTACTTTGCGATTCTGAAAGAAGACTTCAAGATTATTGATTATGGTTTTCTTCTGGAATTCTTTGAAGCACTATTTTACCGTGAGGAATTATATTCTTGGAATTCTGTATTCTGGTTTTCTTATTATTAATCTTTTTATGTGAATTTTGAAATGTTGTTATTCTGATCTATTTCTGAAGTATTTTCTGATCTGATCTGAAACGACTACATTCGCTATGATTATGTGTTTGAAGCTCTCTGATTCTTATGAAAAGAATATGATGGAAGTTCAAAGCTTGAATCGTATAGTGATCTTTTCTCTCTTATATGGATCTGATAATTCCAAGTATATAGTGGGAACTTAGTGTACTTTCCGACTTAGATTGAATAGTACTAAATGTCACAGAAGAGACTTAATGTATGAGACAGAGTGATCAGATTGGGATACTGAAAAGTTTAATATAGTTATGGACTGATTCTATTGAAAGAAAGTCTGAGTTTAGTTGCATTAAATGCCACAACAAGGTTCTTAAAATGGATGTGCATCAAAATGTGATAGCCAAAATAAGTCAGAGCGACTATTATTTGATGTTGAAATTTTAAAAAGTATAAGGTTTCTGTTAATGTTATTATTGTTCTAATCTGAGATATATGCAAAGATAAGTTAAAATTTATGCCAGAGATTATATCTATGTCTCAGTTGTGAAATGGTATCTGATATATGCATTGTCTGTCTGAGATACGTGTTTAGATATATGTTCGGATGTGCAGTTATATGGATTGGGTATAATAAGGATTGTGTATGCTGTATCACCCTCTGATTCTGTACTTAAATGACAAGTTAATATCTGATATAAGTTAGAAATTTATTCTAATTGGAATGAGAATAGTCAGTGGTATTATGAGAATGATTATGAGATAGAACTTCTATCCAAATTAAATCTGGAAATTTTTTGCTTCTGATAAGATTTTCAGGGACGAAAATCCCTGAAGGGGGGAGAGTTGTAACAGCCCGAAATAGGGTCTAGTCAGAATAGTGGTTTCATAACCAAAAATTCAAAATAAAATTTTGAATTTTTGAAAATTTTTCATAAGATTTGATTTATTGATATTTGATGTGAAAGTATTGTTTGAAAATTTTTATTGATTAAGTGCCCAATTTTATGTTTGGGACTAAATTGCATTAGTTGCAAAATGTGAGGTATAGAGTATAAGTACCTATTTGGAATGGGGGTTTGAATTAGAGGTCTTTATGTGGCAAATAGTCCATCAAATAGTGACATGGACATAAAAGGGCATTTCTAGAAACATTTGCTAGTTATGTCATTAAGGGTATTTTTGTCATTTATGAGAAAAAGACAAAATAAGATGATATAACATCATCTTCTCCATGGAAAAAGGACCCATGGCTGCCGATTCTTCTTCTCCTCCATGGCTAGGGTTCCTTTGCTTTCCATGCTCATTTGTAAGTGCATTCTTACCCCATTTTTGATTATTTTCGTATTTTTGAGTTCTCCTAAGCTTGAATTTTACGATTCTACTATTATTTTCAAGAAATATTGGGGTTTAAAAATATACACATTTGTGATATAAGTGTTTTTGGTTGGTTAATGGTAGAAAATGAAAGCTTAAGATATTATATGCATGTTTTTGGTAATGAAATTGGGTGAAAGTGTATAAAAAGGGGCTAATTTGTAAATGGTACAAATTGTTCCTAAATGTGTTAATTATTGATAAATTTAGTGTTTTAATTTTGAAAATGGGTTAATTAAGCCCATGGAATAAAGAAAATGAGTTTTTGAGCCAAGGGACTAATTTATAAATTAGTGAAAGTTGAGGGGTAAATTTGGAAATTTACCCAAAATATGAATTGTGTCCGTAATTGAATAAACGATTGATAATTGTATTCTATGTGTTAATTTAGACCAAGGAAGATGTGATAAAGCCCAAGTACGGGAAATAGAGAAATCTTGAGAATTAAATCGGTCGATTATCAGGTAAGTTGTATGTAAATTCTAGCATATTTGCTAAAATATAATTGTCTATTCGTGATTGATTGTTTATATTGATATGTAAATTATGGAATAACTGGAAATCTGGTATACTTCCGTATTTCGAAGAATAAGGTATGTTTGATGAACTTTCGGTTGATAATTAGATGCATTTGTAGAACTATTGATATGTGGATTATGATATGATTGGAAATATGGTATATATATATCTGTAAATGTGGAATTAAAGTAAGTACAGTAAATTACGATTGGTTGTTTGATGTGCTTCTGAAATTATTCGGCTAATCAGTTGTTATATCTCTGAAATTGTGATAATGATGAATTGTCTGTAAAATCCCTATTGAGCAAGTAGGAATAGACATTGATATAAGTGACATGTCACTAGAGGGTTCTGATTCTGTCTGATAAAGTTCCCGGGTGCTGGGTGGTCTAGCATATGTTGCAGACACCTATCAACTTATGTGAGCAGGCCCGAGGTAACTTCTGTTTTGATTCTGTGATGTAGCTTCAACTAACCCTCTGTTAGTAGCTTCAGCTACCATTCTGTGATGTAGCTTCGGCTACCCCTCTGTTAGTAGCTTCGGCTACCATTCTGTGATGTAGCTTCGGCTACCCCTCTGTTAGTAGCTTCGGCTACCTCATGGCTCTGCCATGTCTGTGAGGCACTTCGGTGCTAACCTCTGAATATCTGGTCATATTCTGAATCTGCTCAATGGGATTAGTTTATCTATACTATGATGAAGTGTTTCTGCAGGTGACATGAAATAGTTCTGTACATTGAGATTAGTACGGTTAAGCACACATATGATTGGTATGTGAAATGTGCCCAAAAGAGTAAGTTGAGTATGGAATGATATGTATTAATAATTGTTATGAAGTAATCGATAATTTGTAATGTTCATTGCTCTAATTTGCATACGACTTACTAAGATATTATAGCTTACTCTGTTCTATTCTTTTTCCCCTTTCAGTGTATGAGAACGGTTGGATTGGGAGCCAAGTCTTCGGAGTAAACTTCACACTGTCAAGCCTTATTAGTACGTTATGTATCTAGCGTAAGTTTATGGCATGTATAGAAGGTTATGGATATGTATAGTCAATTTGTAATCTTATAAGCATTACGCTTCTAATGTGGTATATAGAAGTAAATGTTTGTTTAAGTAAAGTATTATTTGGATTGGTTGTGGATGTGCTTATTTGTGTCTTAGGGAAGCAAAGGCTTGGTAGATAGCCTAACACAGCCTGCATGGCATGGTACACGGGCGTGTGCCATGGCCGTTTGGGATTTGGTAGAATGATCCACAGGTATGCGGCACGGGCGCGCCTAGGTCGTAAGCGATACACGACCTGACCTTACGAGCGTGCCACTAGATCGTGCCTTCCCTGTAGCTTGATTTAAATTTTAGGTACCACACGAGTAGGAGACACGGCCGTGTGTCTCAACAGTGTAGGAGCACACGGCCTTCAAACGGGCGTGTGAAGTGGCTGTGTCATTTTGGATAGTTTCATCCACGGGTGCTTGACATGGGCGTGTGAAGGCCACACTGTCTCACAACAAGGCCGTGCTACGGGTCACACGGGCGTGTGACGTTGTTTTCCTATGAAAAATTTTCTGAGTAACCGATTTGAAAAGGATTCGAATCCTAATCATCCGATATGTTTGTATCATGTCCGAAAACCCTCAATAAGAATGATTCTGAGCTGATTTGCATGAAATTCTGTATCCATTTATGATTAAGTTCTGTTAAGGTCCGTTTAAGTCTGGTAACGCTCTGTACTTGATTTCGGCGATGGTTTCGGGTATACGGGTGTTACACATATACTAGGTTTGGTTTTAGCCACTTGTAATTGCTTATGTTTTGAATGTAAATATGGTTTATAAACCTCAAGAAGTTTTTGGTATGAATGAATGAATATTTGCTAAGTTTGAAAATGAAATGAATGGTATTTGATTAAGATTTATAAGTCAATGATTTGGGCATGAATTGGGTATGTTTAGTGGGTGAAAGTAGCTTAAAAATGATGAAAAATGTTGTTTTCACATGGCAAAGATTGTAATAGCTGGAATTTGACCCTAATCAGAATGGTGGCTTCGGGACCACGAATCTGAGTTAAAAAAAATTTAAATATCATTTTTTTTGTGTTGTGAATGTATAAATTTAGGTGTGCTAAAGTTTCGTGTTTAGATTCGAAGATTTGAGTGATTGATTATTAAAAAAGATTAAATTGCATCAATTGATTAATAAGCATGTCATGAAAATGTTAAAGTGTTATGTCTTTTGAATATTGAGGTTTTGAATGGTAATTATATCATTAATAAATATATGGACAGTAATGGCTTAATTCATGATGTCTTTATATGTTTATTTTAAAGTTATTTCTGAGACCATTATTTTTATAAGTATTATAAAACATAAAATGGAAAGCCATGCATGTTTGTATCTTTAGGACCGAATTGAAATTGTTTTTGTAAATTGGAGTACTTGTGATGATATTTAACCTTAAACAATTGATATGGACGGTATGGGACATAAAAAAATAAAGCCATGAGTTAATTTTTGTTTTGGTGCATAATTGATGTTCGGCCGTGAGTTGTTAAGTAGAGGTTAGCAACTTAAAATACATGTTATTTTTTTTACTAAAAAACTGCAGTTAGAAATGAAGAAAAATTTTGATGAATAAATGCCTAAGTTGCTGTTGAAATCTGTCGTATGACTGTTTATTGATTTAGCATGTAGTTGTTGTCTTGAAAGTGCAGTAAATTCAAGTGTAAATGGTCTGCTACTATTGTAAATAAGGAAAAACATTAGTTGTTTAATGTTAACCTTGTCTCTGTTTGAAAGAGATAATTGTGGTCCGAATGCTAGAAATTTTAGCATTTATTTCCTCTTATTCAGGGGGATTAAAACATGCTGTAAATGCAACATTTGTATATGCTATTCCCACACCAATTGACTGATAGTGAGCTTAAAATTAAGTTGTTTGAATGTGTTAGATTCACTATTCAAAGCATCATCATTTATGTTATTTTGTTTGGTGAATGTAGCTGTCCGAATGTGTTAAATTCATTGTTCAATGCACTACCATTTATGTTGTTTATTCAGTAAATGTAGCTAACCGAATCTGTTGATTTCACATTCAAATTGAGATGTTGTCATACTGCCAATTGGTGTTAATTAAGCTGTCTGTGTTGGGCTAACAACACTGTCCGACTGTGATGCTGTTATGCTGATTTAGTGACTTACATTGTTGATGTTTTTATAATTTTACAAACTAAATGTCCTGTACAATTGATGAGTTTTTATATTAAAAATATCTTCAATTGCGTTCGATTTAAATGCCTAATGTGTTCCTGCAAAGTACTAATTTGTTATCTTAAAGATGTGCTCACTTACGCTAATTTTAGATGCTTAATGGGCTGCTGTAAAGGGCTGATTTGTTGTCTGAAAAAAAAATGGCTTTTGTAAAGTGATTGAACTCTGTGTGACATATATTGCATCGTTTATATGTTAAATAATTACTAAACCAAAAATACTACTTGTTATAATGCCTCATTAAAATATGCTTAAAAGCTTTTATTTATGTATATCTAGATTCGAAGGCAGTAAATTATAGTAATGTATGAAATGTGAATTTTATACAGACCAATATATTGATGTCGCTTGTTAATGGAAGAGTCAGAATTGAAATTTGTTTTCATTTAATGTATAACTTATATATGCACATGGCTTACTCAAGATCAGGCCTAACTTTTAATTATGAAGAAAGTGATGGCTTATATGTCCTGTATAAGTTTAAATCGTTTTGACATATTCTGGGTTTTTATTTTATTTATGCTATATAGTTAATTATAAAAGTTTAACATTTTTGTTTGAAAATGTTATGAGTAGTGATGCGGATTTAATTATTTTGATGTATTAAGGATGCTTGAACCGAAATGTTAAAGCCAAATTTTAAAAATGGTATTATTTTAAATTATTATATTATATGATTTTTGAGTGAAAATAAAATGGTTAATTGATTAAGTAAGTTAAATTTGTTTTTAAATTAGTTCAAGATCCAAAGAAATGGGACTTGGATCGAGGAAAAGAGAAGTTAGCCGAGTAGTCGATTCAATCGTACAAAAATACCAAGGTAAGTTTTAAGCTATTGGTTATACTTGAATTTAATGAAAAACATAATAACTATGATGAATTGATATATTAGAGGCTTATTTGAATTATTACCGAATGTGAAAAATATAATTGTTGAATTATTGTAGTATGGATTATATGAGATTGCCGAATGTGATCTACAGAAATGTATGGTTCTAATTAATGTATAATGAGGTTGCCGAAT
The DNA here is from genome assembly GCA_020496765.1 of Gossypium stocksii. Lineage (NCBI taxonomy): Eukaryota > Viridiplantae > Streptophyta > Magnoliopsida > Malvales > Malvaceae > Gossypium > Gossypium stocksii. The sequence goes on along the minus strand of CM035628.1, from coordinate 41,527,179 downwards.
GTGACTATGACATGGAAGTGATAAATTAAAGAGTTTGCTAGTATTTCAGTTAATGAATGAAAGTGCGAGCTATATGTTTGAGACATTCAGGCTCTAAGCCTAGCAGGCCTAGTGCCGGTGAATTAAATTAGGCTAAAAGCCTAGCAGGTCTTGTACCAGTGATTAAATCAGGTTTATGCCTAGCAGGCTATGTGCCGGTGAAATTGATTCCGGTTCTGAACCTAGCAGGCCTTGAGCCGGTGAATTGTGTTAAGATATACGTCTAGAAGGCTATGCACCGATGTGACATCAAATGTGGTAAACGAGCTCTAAAGGTTTGGATAAATGGGATTATTAATTACCTGAAATAAGGTATGTATGTGTTTTGATATTTATTGTTAAAATGTGTATATTGTGAAATAAGTATGTATACGAATTCGATTGTCAATGAACAGTTAGTACAAATTGGCAAAATATGTCATAAAAAGGGGTGCCTATTTGAATTAATGCATTCGGCCTTGTGAGTTATGCTTATGCATTTGAGATATTATATTATATATTTTGGACCTAAGTATAAATTAAATTGTATGCATTGGATGGAATGAAATTATGCATTTACCATAAACGGCTCAATATGAGCAATTAGATTGAATTGGTATAATTGGTTATATGTGATTTTAAAGTGATTTGGCATATGTGAATTGGTATAAACTTATAAAGAATTGACATATTCGATTATATATATATATATATATATATACATGAGATTATACAAGGTTTATATATTCGGCCTTGTGAAATAAGCTATCGAAGTGAATTATTAAGTGTCATGTGATGATATATTGAATTCATATATGTATACCTATTCACCATTTCGGAATATAAACAATGTAGTGAATTTTATACATTTGACCTTATGAGTAAGTAATCATGTAATGTTGAAATTAACTAAGTAGATTTGGTCAAGTTCACTTAGCTAAGATAAAGTAATGTTCCCAATGTTATTATTCGGCCAATTAAGTGATGCTTGTCTATGTGAAGTTAAATCTTGTCTTGTGAGATAGCAAAGAGTGGAATTATAGTTGAATGTATAATGACATTTACATGAATTGGTATCATCGGCCATGTAGGCTATGTATACATATGAGTGATATTATACTATGAATTTTGGATTTGTTATATGAATAAATATATGAATGATGTTTATGATACTTGAATTGGAAGTTGGTATAGTATGATCAGATAATAATATAGTCTACGCGAAAATGAGATGTGATTAATGGCAAATGACTATAATCGAATAAAGTATATGGGAAACGTGATATGGTAACTGTGTTTATAAATACATGATTTTGGTACATGTAAATTATCGTTGAAATTTAGAAATGTAAAATGATTATGTATTGAATGATGATATGTGAAACATGTTACCATGAATGAAAGAAATGTACACAGAAGAATATATGATATATGTGCTTGCTATATGGCCTTGTGGCCTCATGATTCGAACATGGGAAATATGAAATAAGAAACATGGTTTTGGGATATGCTATTTAAACTGTAAATGGATATGAATTGGATATTAATACGGTGACATTATAATGCATGGCTTACATATCTATAAATCGGTTAGTGAAACAATATTATGATTGGGTAGGTTACGTAAGGAATATGTGTAAGTTTGATAAATAAAATAAGTAAATCTATTTAATGAGATTATATGAATTATAGATTGCAATGGAAGTATATGTGATTGAGATTGTTTTAAAATTTTAGTTTAATGTTATGGAATCAATTATCATTGAAATGATTTATTTGCTTATAGCTTACTAAGCTTTCAAAGCTTACTTTGTGTGTTTTTCTTATGTCTATAGAGCTTCAAAGATTTGCTCGGATTGGAAGTTGGGGAGACGTCTTCACACTATCCAGTTTTCATTTCGGTAAATAAGTGTTTTGAGATTTGGTTATGTGGCATGTATAAGCTAGTCTCGATGATTCATTTTGATTTGTACATATATAAGCCATGCGAAAATGGCTTGTTTATTATGTCAAATTAGTTTAGTACTTTGATTAAATGACGGTTACACATGTTGAGGAATCAATCAAAGTATAATATAAGTCTGGACTATGCTTGATATGTTGTTTGTGGTTTTGATATTTTGTGATATTTCAAATAATAATATTCATGTACCAAATAGGGTTAGATAAAGATGATGCATATTTCAAATATGCATGTTTTTTTTTTTAAATGAATGAAAATGATTACCTATGATTAATATAATTTGGTATGTATTTTCGAAAATGCCTCATAACCCTTTCGGCGACGGATTCAGGTTAGGGGTGTTACAAAGATACATGGGCGTGTGCCCAGGCCGTGTGGCAAAGTCAGACTTGCCTACGGGCTAGTTCCACAAGCGTGTATAGCAAGTCAGATCTGCCCACGGCCTGGCCCCATGGCCATGGGAGCCCCATGGCCAGGCCACAAGGGCATGTCCCAGGCCACACGGGTGTGTGCCCCTATTTTCAAAGAAAAGTTTCTAAAGTTCCCGGTTTAATTCCAAATCACTTCCTAAGCTTACTTTGGGCCCTGTAGGCCCATATTAAGGACTTTTTTATGGTAATTAGAAGGTTTTAGATTAAAACTCAGATTTATGACTTGTTTTTGTTCGGTTACTAGTGTATAAGTCCAGTAATGCCTTATAACCCTGTTCTGGCGATAATTTGGGGTTAGAGGGTGTTACATGTCAATTCGAGTTCGATTGCTAAATTAGAGAGCTTGGTCATGGAAAACGAATTTCTTGATAAAGTGGAAGGTAACGCGGCTATCCAAACTTGGTCAGAGACAACACAATTAGAGAAGGGGGATAGTCTAGCTGCGGGGCATGTGTCAGAGTTGTGGGACTACACTCATATTAGCATTACGCAAAATAACCTTCAAGAGTTAAAAGTGATATGGGATCAGTGGAATGATGAGACTAAGAGGTTGTACTACCACAGTTATGAGGATTTGCCGTGCTTACTTGACATCAAGGTAGACGAGTATTTATTCCGAGCCCTCACTCAGTACTGGAACCCTGCATGTAGTTGCTTCACTTTTGAAAGAGTGGATTTGGTACCTGCCGTGGAAGAATACACGGCTCTACTGCATTTTTCGAGGGTTTAAGTTGATAAAATCTATTCAAGAGCTACTCATGTCCCCACATTTTGGAAGAAGTTGATGAACATTACGGGGATGAGTGAGCAGTGGATTACAACTAGGATTAATCAAAAGGGCGAGTGTAAGTGCATCTCATGGAAGAATTTGAGGGATTTGATTTTAGCTCATCTTGATACAAAAAAGAGAGTTGATGTTTTTGCATTGAGCATTTATGGACTAATGCTATTCCCTAGGGCTTTGGGATATGTAGATGAAGCAGTCACAGATCTCTTCGACCGACACGACAAAGGGGTCACGCCAGTTCCTGCAATCTTGGCCGAGACTTTTAAGTCATTGAACACATGTAAAAGATTCAAAGAGGGCAGGTTCATAGGGTGTGCAAAGTTGTTGTTAGTTTGGTTTCATAGCCACTTCTGGAAGGTGAACAAGTTTTCTTACCTGGTCTTCTTAGATAGTTATTCCCCATTAAAAGAGATAATAGCAACACCAAGAAGAGATGACGTATCAGAAGAGAATTGGATAGCACTTCTCCAAAATTTTCAGGAAAAAGACATTGAATGGAGAGCTCCTTGGTTGGTGCCCAATGAAATTATAGATGTGGGAGTTTTGATTAGGTCCCTTTGCTCAGGATTTGGGGAGCCGTTGGTTATGCTCCTCTGATGGTATTAAGGCAATATGGATCAAGGCAGTTTATACCGGCAACGCATGGCTTAGCGCAATGTGAGTTCCCGTATAAAGGAGATAATTACAAGAAAAGGGTCAAGGAGATTTCTACTACTTGGAATCAGACTCATCGGATGAAAAAGTTGACCATAGGACCAATGACTACTCCCGAGTACAGTGGATGGTTTAGTAGAAGGGTTAATGATAATATCCTGGGGCCAAGTCTAGAAGGTGTTCGACTGATGGAAGAATATCTACAGGTAGTCCCATCAGATTTAGAGATAATAAAACAAGATTTTGAAAAGAGGAATCTGGAATTGGCAAAGAAGATAGAGCAATTGGAGAAAGAAAAGATGCATTTAAGGTTAGATGGTGACGTTCAAAAGTTAGAGGCCGAGAGGCTAAGGAAAGGAAAAAGTATAGTCGAGAAGGATTTGGATGATTTGAAGATGGTTTACAAAAGATTACGTCTCTCAATGAGAAACGCTGGATTGGGAAAAACATCAAAGCAGTGGCAGCAGGAAATTCAAGTAGAGAATACCAGAGCTAATCGGAGGGAGAGAAAGTTTCAAGAGGCTCAAGCTTAGAGAAAGGCTCTAGAGATGAGTCTATTAGAAGCCCAAAATGACAAAGGATAATTAAAGACCAGAGTAGCAGAACTCGAAAAAGTACTTCATCAATATAGAAATTGTAATTCTATGGTTGAGCTGAGAGCCAACTTGAGCAAGATTGAAGAAATGAAAGGAATAATAGAAGAGCTAGAATCTGCTTTACGAAATTGCGAGCTTCGGGTAGAACTTCTTGAAGTAAATGAGGAGCGCTAGAAGGAACAACTTCATCACTCTCAGAGCCAAGTTAAGAGCCGAGATTACATTATGGGCGAAGCCGTGGCTCAGATTCGGGAGGTAGCTGATCACCTACAAACTTTGGTAGCTCAAGCAAACGTGCTAAGTGTGAAGTACGAGCTGGAATCAGATAGTGGTCAAGAGCTAGCTTCGTTGCTTAGGAAAGTTAAAACTTTGAGCATTAGGGCAAAGCTGTACTTGTAATCCATTTTATGTAAAGAATTTTATTTTCTAGTAAAGTTCTCTAAATGAATTTGAATCAGAACCGACTCCCTTTTGCATTCATTTCATGCATTCGCATTCATGTCATGTGCATTAAATTTCATGAAAAAACTCTAATAAATTAAAAAATTATTTTAGTAATCTGGAAACTGACAAAAATCTCCCAACTACGCATCCTTACGGTACACAAAGAAAGACTAAAGCAATAGATAAAAGAATAGAAAGGTTGGAACAAATGCAGAAAGATATGCAAGAATAGATGTAAGCACAAATGCAGGAGCAATTAGCTAAGATCCAACAGGACATGATGGACAAAATGATGGAGTCTCAAAGAAACATGATGACTCAAATGACTCAGATGACGCAACTGTTGAGTGGGCTTATGGATAAAGAAAAAAGTCTCATGGTTAATGATGAGGAGAATACTTAGTACCCTCAATATCCCCCTGGTTTTACTACACCACATGTACAGACACAACCTGAAGCAAACTTACAAAGGCCATCTGTCATGATCAGACCACAACAATTCCAAACTGGTGTTTCAGTACCCATGAATTTCCAAGGTGGGTCAGGCTCTAACCCAGGGGATAATCTGGCAAATCCAGCTGTCCCCGATCTAGAGGAAATGGCAGAAGGAGAGAAGTCAAATACAGAATTATCGAAGTAGCTAGAAGATAGATGTAAATGGCTGGAGGAGAAGTTTAAGGTGATAGAAAGTGCTGATAATTGTTATGGAGTCGATGCAAAAGATTTAAGCCTGGTCCCAAATTTGGTGCTTTCATACAAGTTTAATATACCTGAATTTGAGAAATATAATGAGACAAGCTACCTTGAAGCTCATATTACTATGTTCTGTAGAAGGATAATTGGATACATTAATAATTATCAACTGTTGATCCATTGCTTTCTAGATAGTTTAGTAGGAGCGGCGGCCAAATGGTATAACCAGTTGAGTCGTGCTAAGATTAGTTCATGGAGGGATTTAGCTCAAGCATTCATAAAGTAGTACAATCACGTAACAGACATGACTCCTGATAAAATCACCTTGCAGAATATGGAAAAAAAAGCCGAATGAGAGTTTCAGGCAGTACGCACAAAGATGGAGGGAGGTGGCTATACAGGTCCAACCACCACTCTTGGAAAAAGAAACCATGATGCTCTTCATTAATAAATTAAAGGCCCCGTTCCTCACTCATATGTTAGGAAGCGCCACGGAAAGATTTTCGGACATAATAATGACTGGGGAGATGATCGAGAATGCGATAAGAAATGGAATGATAGATGTAGGAAAGAGTAATAAAAGGTCAACCTAGAGGAAGAAAGAAAATAAGGTGAATAATACAAGTACGGGGTACTCAAAGTCGATTACCGTTAATCAGCCAAAAACTGTGACTACTGGGCATCAAGGTTCATCAAGGAAAGAATCTGGCACAAGGTAAAACACTGAGAAACTCCAATTCATACCGATCCCAATGACATATAAGGAGTTGTATCAAAGCCTATTTGATGCGTACGTTGTATCCCCTCACTACCTGAAGCCAATGCAACCCCCTTACCCCAAATGGTATGACTCGAATGCTCAGTGAGAGTACCATGCGAGGATTAGGGGGCATTCAATAGAAAATTGTCTTGCTTTTAAGAAATTAGTAGAAATATTCATTAGCATGGGCAATGTAAAATTGGATGTTACGCCTAACACAGAAAACCCGCTGCCCAATCATACTGATAATAGGGTGAACGCAGTAGGGGAAAATGTGGGAAGAAGAATCAAGACAAATATCACATAAGTAAAAACCCCATTGAGGTGTGTTTAGAAGGAAATGGTGAAGAGGAAACTGTTTCAAATTCAAAAGGAAGTTGCGAGAAGACAAGGGGATACTGTGAGTTTCATCACGAGGAGAAACACGAGATTCAAGATTGTATGAAATTCAAAGCCTTGGTACAAGGTTTGATGGACAACAAAGAGATAGAGTTTTATGAATAGATTAAAGATGAAGGAATCATGTGCATCAGACTCAATAGCCAAGGTTCCAAAAGTCAATTATCCTGTGGTCATCATCTCGAGACCCAAAAGTAATGAAGTTGGAGTATAGATGGCACCAAAGGTGATAATACAGAAACCCACGACCTTTTTTTATAAAGATAGTAAGATGGTTCCTTGGAGTTACGAGTGTAACGTGGCAATTCTAGGAAAAGAAAATCCAGCTAGTATTTCAAAGGAGGATCAAGATGTAGGTTCTCATACTCGTAATGGGAGATGCTATGATTTGGTAAAAGGAAAAGCTCCCATGGTGGAGCAAGAGAAGGAAAGGTCAGTCGAGCTTGAGGCGTCTGTCAATGAGCCAGAGAAAGAGGAGGAAGCTAGGAAGTTCCTGAAATTTTTGAAACACAGTGAGTACAGCGTTGTAGAACAGCTGCATAAACAGCCAGCACGAATATTTGTGTTAGCTTTGCTTCAGAGTTCAGAGGTACACAGAAATGCACTAATGAAGGTTTTGAATGAGACATATGTGGCCAATGATATCTTAGTTAGTAAGTTGAACCAACTAGTCAACAATATAAGTGTTGATAACTTTATTTACTTCAATGATGATGAAATTCCACCAAGGGGTAAGGGATCCACTAAAGCTTTGCATATTGCCACTAGATGCAAAGGGTACACACTGCCAGGGGTTTTGATAGACAATGGGTCGACATTAAACGTATTGCCCTTATCCACATTGAACAGATTACTTGTGGATAACTCACACATGAAAGAGTGCCAGAACATAGTGAAGGCGTTTGATGGCACGCAAAGAAGAGTCATGGGGAGAATTGAAATACCCTTATTAATTGGCCCAACTACTTATGAGGTGGATTTCTTGGTCATGGATATCAAGCCTTGCTATAACTACTTACTAGGAAGACAATGGATACATTCGGCAGGGGCAGTACCTTCATCACTACATCAGAAGTTGAAACTAGTATCAGAGGGTTGGCAAGTGACAATAAATGCCGAAGAGGACATTATCACAGCTATAACTAATGATGCACCATATCTAGAGACGGAGAATGAGGCAGTCGAGTGCTCTTTTTGATCTATGGAGTTTGTAAATGCGACCTTCATTACTGAGGGAAACAGAATTTTGGTGCCGAAAATCTCTAAAACCACAAGAATGGGATTGTAGATGATGGTAGGAAAATGAGCTTTGCCAGGAAAGGGGCTTGGAAAACATCTTCAGGGAAGAGTTATGGCTTCGATGTTGAAAGAAAAGCAAGATCATTTTGGCTTAAGATTCAAGCCAGATATGAAACAGAGAAAAAAAGAACTAGAAAGAAGGTAGGAAAGAAGAAGGGCATGTTTGAATGGTGAAGAAGTTAAGTGGGAACCCGTGATAATTCCTAACATATCAAAGACTTTTGTATCAAGAGGGATTATTCATCCTGAACCAATGATGCCAAGAAAAGAAACCATTGAAGAGATGTTGGGAAAGGTACACATTAATGCCATCTTTGAAGACACAACAGAAAGAAGGCCCTTGTCAGATATCCGCCCTTATGAACCTGGGAGCATTTTGGACAATTGGACTATGGAAGAAATTCCTGTAGGATTTAGAGCTTACTCAGAGTAATGTTCAAAACATACTTGTTGCTTTAAGCCTAGGAGCAATAGGATTTCTTTTGTGAAATAGGCTCATGTTCAAACATCATTATGTCAATGAAGTACATCTTTACTATCATTTGAAGTGAACATTCTTCCATTCTTTTTACATTATTTCATATTCTTTTATTCTAGATCCCCTTCAAATCTTTCTTTCATAATTATTCATAATCATACCATATAAATAATAATTCATGAATTCATTCATTTTTTCCATATTCTTTTGAACTTACAATAGGTTCCCAGATATCAACGACATGAGTGACGCTGCTCTTGACTCAAAATCTCCTTTTGAGCAAGACATGTGTCTAGAAGGATCCCAGGACTTTGAAGATGACAAAGACTGTGACTTATCTCAGACTTGTTGAGAATGATAAAACAGGAAGAGAAACAAATTCTACCTCATAAGGAGACAGTAGAGACTGTGACGTTGGAAGAAGGGGAGGTAGTGAATATTGGAACATGCATAACTAAAGAAACGAAGCGGGTCCTCGTTGAATTACTACAGAAATTCAAAGATGTCTTCGCATGGTCATACCAGGATATGCCTGGTTTAAGCACTGAAGTTGTAGTACACCGCCTTCCCATAAAAGAGGATTGTAGGCCAGTTCAGTAGAAGCTCTAGAGGATGAGGCCGGATATTGTGCCAATTCAGTCAAAAAGTAGTTTGATGCCAGATTCTTGCAAGAGATCAAATATTCAGAATGGGTATCCAATATTGTGCCTGTCCCTAAGAAAGATGGGAAAGTAAGAATGTGCATGGATTATAGAGACTTAAATAAGGCCAGCCCAAAGGATAATTTTCCCTTACCTCACATTGATACTCTGGTGGATAATACGGAAGGCTACTCATTGTTCTCATTCATGGATGGATCCATCTCGGGGTACAATCAGATAAAGATGCATCCTCAGGACATGGGAAAGACTACCTTTATAACATTGTAGGGTACGTTCTGTTATAAAATGATGTCGTTTGGGTTGAAAAATGCAGGAGCTACATACCAAAGGGTTATGGTAACTTTGTTCCATGATATGATGCATAAGGAAATTGAAGTTTATGTGGATGATATGATTGCAAAGTCTAGAACAGAAGAGGAACACATCCAAGTTTTGAGGAAGCTGTTCTTAAGACTAAGAAAATTCTAGTTAAAACTCAATCCAGCGAAATGTACTTTCAGAGCTAGATCTGGAAAATTACTGGGATTCGTAACCAATGAAAGGGGAATTGAGATCGACTCAGATAAGGTTAGGGCTATACAAGAATTGCCTCTGCCGTGCACCCAAAAAGAAGTTCGAAGTTTCCTCGGAAGGCTGAATTACATTGCTCGGTTCATTTCACAACTAACTAAGAAATGTGATCCTATATTTCGTTTTCTTAAGAAACACAACCTAGGCGTGTGGGATAATGAATGCCAAAGAGCTTTTGATAAGATTAAGCAATACTTGTCAAGTCCCCCAGTATTGTCACCTCCATGCCCAGATAGGCCATTAATACTGTATTTGACAGTGTTTAATAACTCCATGGGATGTTTGCTGGGTCAGCATGACGAGACAGGACGAAGAGAAAAAGCAATATATTACCTCAGTAAAAAATTCACTGAGTGTGAGATGAGATACTCACCAGTTGAGAAATTATGTTGCGCTCTGATTTGGACAACTCGGAGGTTGAGACAATACATGTTGTACCACACGACTTGGTTGATATCAAAGTTGGATCCTCTAAAGTATACGATGGAGTCAACTACTTTAAATGGAAGGATGGCTAGATGGCAAATTCTACTTTCTGAATTTGACATAGTCTACATGAGGCAAAAAGCGGTGAAAGGGAGCGCAATAGTAGATTTTCTAGCTAGCAGAGCTCTAGAGGATTATGAGCCATTGAATTTTGATTTCCCCAACGAAGATCTAATGTATGTAGTGGTTGTTGAGAAAAACACCATAAAGGAGCATCTTTGGAAGCTAAATTTCGACGAAGCATCAAATGTTGTCGGCAATGGAATTGGGGCAGTCTTAGTATCCCCAAATGGAGATCATTATCTATTCACTTGCAAATTGGATTTTGATTGTACAAATAATATGACAGAATATGAAGCATGTATCATGGGACTTCGGGCAGCCATAGAGTGCAAAATCAGAGAGCTAAAAGTATATGGAGATTCTGCACCAGTGATCTACCAACTAAAAGGTGAATAGGAAATAAGAAACCCTAAATTGATCAATTACCGAAAGATAGTTATGGGGTTAATTGAGGAGTTTGATGATATCACCTTTAGTTATCTCCCACGAGATGAAAACCAGATGGCAGATGCTTTGGCCACTTTGGCCTCCATGATCAAAGTAAGTAAACAATAAGATGTAAAGCATATTCAAATGAGTGTCTACGAGGCCCCAACCCATTGTTACAATGTAGATGAAGAAGAAAGAGATGATCACCATTGGTATCACAATATATTACAATACGTGAGAAATCGTGAATATCCTGATTAGGCAACTGAGAATGACAAAAGGACATTGAGAAGGCTAGCCTGTGATTATGTCTTAGATGGGGAGATCCTGTACAAAAGAAGAAAGGATCAGGTACTTTTGAGATTTGTGGATGCTCTTGAAGCTAAGAAAATTTTAGAAGAAGTCCATGAAGGCATTTGCGGAACCCATGCCAACGGCTTTACAACGACCAAACAAATTATGAGATTCGAATACTATTGGTCTACCATAGAAGGAGACTGTATTAACTATGCCAAGAGATGTCATAAATGCCAGATTTATAGGGACAAGATTCATGTACCTCATTCGCCCCTGCATGTTATGACTTCCCTATGGCCTTTATCCATGTAGGGCATGGACGTCATTAGACCAATTTCACTGAAAGCTTCAAACGGGCATCGATTCATTCTTGTGGTAATTGATTATTTCACCAAGTGGGTAGAGGCTGCTTCATACAGCAATGTCACTAAATCAGCAATTAGTAGATTCTTAAAAAAAGAAATCATATACTGATATGGGATGCCTGGGAAGATCATATCAGACAATGCACTCAACTTGAACAGCAGCACGATAGCGGAGGTCTGTAGTCAGTTCAAGATTAGACACCACAACTCGTCGTCGTATCACCCAAAAAAGAATGGTGCAGTGTAAGCAGCCAATAAAAACATTAAGAAGATTGTGGGAAAGATGACAGAAACTTATAGAGATTGGCATGAGAAGTTGCCCTTTGCCCTTTATGCTTATCGGACATCTGTCAGAACTTCTACTGGCGCAACATCTTTCTCGTTGGTCTATGGAATGGAGGCAGTCCCACCCATTGAAGTAGAGATACTTTCTCTTTAGGTTTTGTTAGAGCTAAAGTTAGATGAAGCAAAATGGACCCAGTCTCGATATGATCAGCTGAACTTGATTGAAGAAAAGAGGCTAAGGGCTATCCAGCATGGTCAGATGTATGAAAAACAAATGATGCGAGCTTATGACAAAAAGGTTCGCCCGAGGGAATTTCATGAGGGAGACTTGGTACTGAAAAAGATCCTCCCTATACAAAAAGATTTCAGAGGGAAATGGATGCCAAACTGGGAAGGACCTTACGTGGTAAAGAAGGCTTTCTTCGGAGGAGAACTGATTTTGGCCGAAATGGATGGGAAAAACTTACCCAGTCTTATAAATTCAGATTCAGTCAAGAAATACTACGCGTGAAGAGGAAAGAGGCCAAAGTGAAAACCCGCAAAGGGCTCTTTGAGACCTTCTTCAAGAAAAAAAAGAAAAAACATGGAGAGGCCATGGTGAAAACCCGCAAAGGGCTCTTTGAGACCAAGGGGGATTTGAGTTGAAAACCCGGAAAGGGCAGCTCAAATTGTAACATGTGGTGATCTTGCTATACCTGAATTAACAAGAAAGGGGTATGCTGCGTCTTGGTGCATCAACAAAGTACTCAAGATCTCCTAAACACATGTCAAACTCAAGATAATCTTCTAAAAGCTCGGGCAGAAAAACTCAGGCTACGATATCTAGGGCACCTAGTGTTTGTTCTTATTCATGTTGAATTGGCTATCTTTGAATATTTTGTTCCTTTTAAGATATGCATTTTCAATTAATTTCTTTTATTTCCATTTTCTTGGATAATTGATCTTGAACTTTGCTTCACACCAGTTTTATTCTTATCTATTGTTATTACCTTTTGCAAGCATGTTGCATTGAAATAATGATTGATGGACTAATAATATTTTCATAGAAGAAGTTCTGCATATTACTCTAAAGGTTTCTAAATAATACAAGAACCTGAAACAGGACTATTATTTAAAACTCACCAGATCTAAGGTTTGGAAATATCTGAGAAGGAAGCCTCTAAATAGTGATTATCTCTTTGAATTTTTGAACAACACACTACGGCAAAGATGAGACTCCAACAAAACAGCAATAAGAAGGAGACTATTCTTAAAGAAGAAATGTTGTATTCATGATTGACACCTAGAGAATGGTGTAATAGATCGTTTTGAGAAATAGCACAAATCCTTTATGCCTTAGTGGCAGTGGGATGGGTTAAAGATGATGCAAACCTTATGCCGTCCAGGTATAATGGAATGGACCCTGAAGTTACAGTGGGGGCAAACCAGCTAAGAAAAATATGATTGTTTCTTTGGGTCGTTGGGCAAAATACCAGCCAAGAAAGAAGACAGCGTGATACGAGCAATGAGGCCCTAAATATTAAAAAGGATTCTCAAGACATTCATAACACATTCATTTAGGAGCATTTAATTCATTCTGATCATAGCATCCTAATTATCTTGCATAAGCATAAGCATATAAAACAGATTTTACAGGTCATGTCCATAGAAGACGATATGGCGACATTAGTGAATTCACAAATCCTGTCTCCCTGGAGTAGCAGTGGAGTAAACTAAGGATTAATTTTTATTTCCTCGAAGTTTCAACAGGGAAGATCGAAGCTACAACTCTCTTCTCTCTGAATTCTTTATCTCTTTGAAGTTCTAGAGGAGTAGGTCGAAGCTGCAAATCCCTTCTCTTTAAAACTACAGTGAGGGTCAACTCTTATTTCCGTGAAGTTTCAGTGGAGAAGATTGAAGTTACAAATCTCTTCTCTTCTCTTTAAATTCTTGCCTCCTCAAAGTTTTAGTGGAGTAGGTTGAGGCTACAATCCCTTCTCCATCAGATTACATTGAAGATCAATCTTTATTTTCGTGAAGTTTCAGTAGAGAAGATTGAGGTTACAAATCTCTTCTCTCTGAATTCTTATCTCCTTAAAGTTCTAGCAGAGTAGGTTGAAGCTACAAATCCCTTCTCTCTGAAATTACATTGGAGCCATAATTATTATCTCCGTGAAATTCCAGTGGAGTAGATCGAAACTACAAATCTCTTCTCCCGGAAATTACATTAGAGTGGATAGAAGCAACAATTCCTATGCCCATAAAGATGCAGTAGATCGGAATGAAGCTACTGGAAGAAGATAAGACTTAAAGAAGCCAAGATTCAGAAAAATCGAGCAAGATTGGTCACTTTTATAAGTCTTTGTTTCATTCTCGTCACAGGATAACGAGCAAAGAGGGGCAGCTGTAATAGGCCCAATTTGCCCGGGCCCTTTTTAAAACTAAATAATTAACAAAACAAAATTAAAACCAAAATAAGTATAAAACCAAGTACAATTACCAATCCATTACAAGATTTCAAACCCAAATACCCATTTTACAAACCCACACCCCACACAAAGCCCAAATCAAATAAACCTAAAATGGACCTAAACCGGATAGGGCCCAAATTACAATGGCTCGGTGACACACAGGCCCGAATGGCCCAAAGGTTTCTGCAAATAGAAACCCTAAGGGTTCTAGAAGCAACTTCCTACCGCGTGCGTGCCTCCACGTACGTCACCATGCACGCCACCATAGGCCTTCGTACACCACGTCTGTATCATTGTACTTGTAAATCAGACCACGACAACAGCAAATACGTCAAAGAAAAACAGAAAAAACTTTGTATTTTTCATTTTTTATTTTGAATCGGCTATATAAAGACCAAAAAAACCACTGTAATTCTTCTTACATTTTTAATACAAGAAATAGAAAGAAGAGGTATATTTTCCAGTCTATTTCAGCATATTTTCACTTCTCTTATACTGCATATATACAGAAAAGGAATAAAAATTAAAACTTTTTACCGGGGGGACGATTGGAGCCCGAATCCGAAGGTTTCATTTTGTTTTTCTTTGGTTTTGGAGGGGTTTTTGAGTGTTTTGAGTTTGGATTTAGGGTTAGAAAGGTTTTTGGGTCTGAAATAGGAATATTTGGGGGGGTCCGACCGCAGTACACGGCGGCGGACGGTAACGGTGAACGGTGGCTCGGTGATGGAGTAAGGCCGTATTCTGGCCATTGCCCAGAGAGCTTTTAGGGGTTCTTTGTGTTTTTTTTTTTAAAAGATTGATGAAAATGCTTTTTTTAACTCGTTTTATTATTTATTAGCCTATGGTGCGATGTCGTTTTGGCATGGCCATTTAATAACCAAAACGGCGTTGTTTAGAGGCTACACCCGGGCGAGTGACCCGACTCAGGGAGGATCCGCGCGCTTTGACTATTGGTTTATTTGCGCACCAGGTCCCTCCGTGTTTGCGTTAGGTTGCAATGGAGTCCCGTGTTCGTTTTTAATTTAGCCCTGTTGATTTTGTTGTTGTTTTAATTTAGTCCTCAAGCTGTTAAGTAACCAGTATTTGAATGGCACTGTTTTGAGTGTTTGGGATAATTTCCTAATGAATCCTCGCTTGTTTGCGTACATGCTAATCTGGTCCTTAATAGCCTGTTGTTATTATTTTCGTTTTAAGACTTGAATTTTATTTTAATTTCAATCTTGTCCCTTACTAGTTTTAATTTACTTATTTATTTACTTTTCAAAAAGGGTTTATTTTATTATATTTTATTTTAAATCTTTTTATATATTACTTACTTTAATTATTTTATTTCTATTCTTTAAAGTTTTTTAGAAAAAAACTTATATATATTATTCAGTTTAAATATTTTCTTTATATAATTTACTTTAAACTTTTACATGTTATCTTTCTTAAATCTATGTATATTACTTACTTTAAATTATTTCATATGTTATTATATATATATATATATATATATATATATATTCTTCATTCTAAAAATTGTTTATGATTATTTATTTTAAGATTTTATATATTTTTTTTATAAATTGTTTCACACTTTTTATATATTATTCATTTCAAACCTTTTTATATATTAATAAATTTAGATTTTCATGTGTTTGATTATGTTGCTTCTAAATTAATTATTTTTTAATCATTTTACACATATATTTACCTTTAAATAATTTTTGCATGATATTAGTTTTGATTACTTTTTGTTTTATATTCGTTTTTTTATATTATTTTGCTCCATTTTCTTCAATAATGTTGGAATTATGTTATGTGATTATTGCCATTGTATGGGTTATAATTCTTAATTTGTAACTATTAATTATTTATGATTCATTAGTGTAATATTTTGTTTATGTATTTCCCATTTTGTCTTGTATACTATCACCCCATTCCATTTTGTTTGTTAAAAAGATCATGTTTTAATGTCATTTTAGTAAAAAATTTCCATTCAAAGGTTTTCAAAATAAAGCAATACTCATGTTTGGAAGTTTCGAAGAAATCGTGCCCTAACTCACTGGGTTTCGATTTTTCTCGTTGAATCTAAGTAACCGAGCACCCTTTTTCAATCAAATTACATAAATTTTGAAATGGAAACTTATTCTCGAGAATTTGAGATGTTGAGTCCTAACTCGCTGGATGTGAAGTTTCATCATCTCGAGATAAGAATTTCAAAATAAAGGCAATATCCTATGTTTGGAATTTTGAAAAATCGATCCCTAACTTATTGAATTCCGGTTTTTCATTTGACCCAAAATAATTAAATATCCTTTTTGAATTTAAGTGCATGAGTTTTTCAAAATAAAAAAGGACAAGCCTAATTTCGAAGGGTTGAAATGTCGCATCCTAACTTACTGGGTACGATATTTTTATTTCTTTGATATGAGCAGGTCTCGGTATTCACTTTGATTTGTTCAAATGTTCTTTTAAATAAAAGGATCGTATTTTAAAATCTTTTCAAACGTTTGATGTTAGGACATTAAGTAATCAATTAGGTACCAATTTTGGGAGTCACGAGGGTGCTAACCCTTTCTCGTACTTAACCGACTCCCAAACTCATTTTCTTGAGTTTTGTGGACCAAAAATTTGTTTTAATAAATCAAAGTTTTATGGTGATCCGATCACACCTCGAAAAAAAGTCGGTGGCGACTCCATTTCCGTTTTTGATTTTTAAAATCGATCCCTGTTTTTTCAAAAAAAATGGTTTCGACAAAGATAGTTTATATTTACTCCTTATTAAATAAAAAGAATAAATATGTCCTTCTATATGTTAGATTAAAGAGGAAATTAGTTTTTCTTTTTACAATTCTATCCACTTTTACCCTTAACTGATAATGTGGTTGACAGAGCAAGTAGAGAACAACACATGATGTGACATGTATACCTCATGTTAACGTGACATTTTATTACATCAATAATTATTTAAAAAATAAAAAATTATAAAAATAAATATTTTTTTGTAAAAAATTTTAAACACCACGTATAGGATGAACTTAGATTTTTCAAATAATTACTAAAAATTATAGAAATTTTTTAAAAATTATTTAAAATTAAAATAAATATTTAATTTCAAATTAATTATCATCACGATGTTACAATTTATTTAAATATCTAATAATTATTTTGATGAATTACTATAAATATAAAAAATGAAATGACAAAAAAAAAACTACAAAAATAATGTGGAAATATGTTACAAATTTAGAAAAAAAAAAAAAAAAAAACAAACATTTAGGGGAATGCAATCAAAGTAAATAGCGTGAAATATAAATATTTCTTACTGAAAAACAAAAAGTTACAGATTCTATTATTTCGGATTTGTGTTATTTTAATTTTGGTTATATGTCATAATTCTTAATAATTTTCAAGTAATTTTATAATTATTTAGAAAAATATGTCAAGAAAAATAGTTGTCCAGTTTTAAATGAACTAGTTATTTTTTGTCTAGATTCATTCTGAACGTGTTTATTCAAATAATAATTAAAAAATTATTTACTTTTAGGATGTTTTAAAATATCTGTTGACATCACACATCACGTGTCACTATCTACTTATTTTGTTAGTCACGACATCACTTAACGATAGAATGAATTTTTAACGAAAAGATCTGTTTGTTGTTTGATCTAATGTATATATATATTAATTTATTATTTTTTAATAGAGTGAGCAAAATGTAATCCAACTCTTAACATAGGTACTCCATAATATATTTTCCCATTTTTTACTTATTTATTGTCATATGTGTAATCTGTAGGGTCGTTGGATACAACATTACTTTAATTCACACAATATAACATCCACGGGCTCAAAAAAGAAATACTTGTTTAATCATTCGGACTCAAATAGAATAGATTTAAATTATAAAGTAATTTATTTCAAGCTCAATCTAATTTCAACATAACTTTGGAATTTAATAATTTGTTTGTGGAAAGTTATTGGATATTATTTATTTTTAAAATATCTACATGCAATAAATCGGACATCATCAAAGCAAAGCAAGAATATTCTTGTCAATTGGAGTTGTAATGCCAAATTCATCGCATACATATAGAATTGTCCAGAACTCTGTCATTCATGGAATTTCCAGTCTTTGCTCGAGTTTGAATCTCTATAATTTATATATTCCGTTTATAAATGATAAATATAGTTAAATTTTTATTTTTATTTATTATACTTTTGGTTTAAATTCAATTAAAATATATATTTTAATTATTAAATAATAATTATCGATTAAGTCTTAACTCGATTGGCATGAATATTGTTATCAATATAGAAGGACATAGATTCGAGTGCGTTGAAACGCATTGTCCTCCTATTTATAAGTCGACCCGAACGACTTATAAAGCCCTAGGGAAAATTTCAAATTTTTGGGCCCACACAGCCACTGTTTATTCGATTAATTTCACGGGGCATCTGTTTTCTCCAAGATTGATCTCCGTTCTGGCTACCATCAGTTCAAGGTTAAAAAGGCGGATGTAACAAAACTGCTTTCAAGACCTATTATGGATTATGAATTCTTGGTTATGCCTTTCGGGTTGACAAGTGCTCCGACTGCATTGATGGATTTAATGAATCGAGTGTTTCAACCGTATTTGGTTCAGTTTGTTGTAGTCTTTATTGACGACATATTGATTTATTCCAAGACTGAACCTGAGCTCAATAAGCACTTTTGTACGGTCCTTCAGATACTTCGAGAAAAACAATTGTATGCTAAGTTTAGCAAATGTGAATTTTGGTTGCAGGAAGTCTCCTTTCTGGGGCATGTGGTGACTACTAAGGGAATTTGAGTCAATCCCAAGAAAATTGAGGTTGTAGTCGAGTGGAAACAGTTGAAAAAAGTGCCTGAACATCGGAGTTTCCTGGGTTTGGCGAGTTACTATCGAAGGTTCGTTGAGGGATTTTTCCTAATTGCATCACCTCTGACGAAGCTACTACATAAGAACAGCCCGTTTGTATGGTCTGATGAGCAACAGCTGAGCTTCAAAAAGCTCAAATCCATCTTGACACAAGCTCCTATTTTGGTTTAGCCTGAACTGAGTCAGGAGTTTGTGGTTCAGCCCAAACCTCGTTCATATTTGCAAAAGATTAACCCAAACCCATTCCAACTCATATTTTAACTAGGTCTAATTTTTTATCCAAACCCATTTTTCAAACCTAATATTTTTGCCCAAACCCTTCCAAAATTCAAGTAGGCCTTTGGGCCTAGGTGAGTAACCCGATTCATGAACAGGTCTACTTCAAAATAATTATAATAAAATATAATTATTAAAATAATGAAATTTTAATTATAATTAATTTTTTTTGCCAATAAAAAGAATTCTAATTTTGTTTGTTACATAAATTTAATGCAGTTACTTGAATAGTAAATGTGATTTGTCCTATTTTTGTCACTCAATTTTTTTCAATTTAATCGATTCCCATTAATATAATTGTTCAAATTAATTACTCTACCATTTTTTCACTATTAATAAAAATCATTTGCCTCAGTGTTCTCCTTTTGAAGCAGAACTGTGGGATATTCTTGACGAACTCCTCATTTTGTTAAATAAATTAAGAATACAGACAGGTCACAGTTTAAACAGATAATGCTGATGTGTTCTGAAGATGGAAGATGCAAGTATTACAATTCTTTGAAAGGTTCAAAGGATCATATGTTCTGAAGGACAGTGAAGGATCAAAGTGACCTCTAGAGAAACAAATATGATTGCAGACCATTTAGCAAAGGTTTTGTGGAAGTTGAGCTTACAAATATTTAATATGCCTCCTAATGAGGTTTTAGAGGATCTTCAACAAGATAAAGTCTTTGGAGGGATTGAGTATTTGATATAATGTAATTTATTTTTACTTTTCGCAAAAAAAAAATATTTGCCCCCTTATATATGCCCTTTTAGTGCCCCTCCAATCATATCGTACCATGTGTCATTAGAAACTTAACCAAAATGTGAGGTGACTTCAAAAAATGGTATTATAATAAATTTATCTTTTAATTTTTATGTATTATGTCAATTTAGTCATAATTTTAAAAAAATTAACCCTCATCATTACATATTATCACGGTTCTAATTCTAAAAACATATAATACGTAAATATTTTTATAAAAAAATAAATTTAAAAATATCTAAAAAAATACATTGTATTTTATTAATCTAATTTTTTATACATTTTACAAATAAATTTTCAACCCCTCAAATTTTTTTTCAAAAAGCCTTAGAACTCTGTACACTTCTCTTTTTAGCGTTGCTGCAGCCATTTAATGCTCGAGCACCAGCATCAATGCTATCGCTAATTGGGAAGGCAGCCATTTCTTTTGAACTCGCTCCAAAAGATCGTCATTGCCTATGCCATTGGTTCTCACTGCCTTTAACCACCCATGGAGGGATTAGACTATAGCGTCTCCTTGTTGTAGTCTTCCTCCTAACCGATTCTAATTCTCGAATGAAGCTTGGTTTTGAGAAAACCAGAAAATCCCTTGTTATCTTATTTTCTTTTCTCCTTTAGTTTTTCTTTGGGATCTCCTAACTCCTTTCTATCCTTTGCTTTGGGGTTTTGGGACCGGCCGGGATGCTCACAAAATGGGAGCTAGGCAAGTGGATTTGGATTATTTACAAGGGTCACGTATATGTAAAATTAATATACTACGAAACATTATTTAAATTTTTGAAGTGGGATAAGAGAAGATCGAGGAATTCATTTTGTCGAAACCATTTTTGAAAAAAAAGAGTCAACTAGAGTTTTGAAAACAAAAATTAAAATGGGAGTCGCCACCAATCCTCTTTTTTTTTATGAGATGTGATCGGATCACCTCGAAATTTAATCATTTTAATAAAGTTTACATTTACTAAAACGATGATTTTTGGTCTACAAAATCCAAAAAACGAGTTCGGGAGTGGGTTACGCACAAGGAAGGGTTAGCACCCTCATAACGCCCAAAATTGGTACCTAGTTGATTAATTAATATATTAATGTCGAATGTTGAAAATTTGGAAAGAATTAAAAATACGATTCCCTTTTTTATTAATGTTAATTTTACAAAAATATTTTGATAAATCGAAACGGATGCTAAGACCTTCTTATCTCGAAGCAATAAAATGTCACGTCCAATACGTTAGGACACGACATTTTAAACCCTCGAGAATAAGCTTGTCTTTTGATTTTTAAAAGTCATGTATTTTAATTTTTTAAAGGATATTCAACCATTTGGGTCAAACGAGAAAAATCGAAACCCAATACATTTGGGCATGATCTCTCAAATTCTCCAAACACAGAATATTGCCTTTATTTTCAATACTTTTAGAATAATAACGATTACAAAAACCGAAACGATACGTGCTATCTAATTTGTTTGAAGTAAAAATAAAATGATCCACATTGGATAAACATGTTAGAATTTAATTTACGATGTGATGACATGAAATAAAAACATAATAATGAGCATAGAACAACAACATTATACAAGTAAATGACAATGATATGAATAAATGAATTACAATACACACAATGGCAATAATCACACAACATACATTATTTAAATACTAACATAAATAATCAAATACAAGTGAATTAAATAATATACGCGACAGTTTAAAAAAAATAGTATAAGGCAAATTAAAATAAATAAAATGTAAAATAATTTTTAAAATAATAGTAAATGAACTTAAAAATAAATAATGTAAAAAAAGAAATTTTAGAATCAATAATATACTGAACGATTTTAAAAATAGGCTATGTAAAACAATTTAAAATAAGTAATACATAAGTCAATTTTACATCATATAAAAGTTTAAAATAATATGTGAAAAGAAGTTTAAACAAATAGTATACGAACACTTTTAAAAGAGTGATATATATAAAAATAAATTTGAAATAAACAATATGTAAAATGTGAAAAGAATCAAAAATAACTAATATATGCAAAAATAGTTTAAAATAATATATATATATATATATATATATATAAAGCAATTTAAAGATACATAATAAAACAATTTCGAATAATCAATACATAAAACAAGTTAAAATAAAAAATATATAAAAATAGTATGAAGTAAATAGTATATGAAATAATTTAAGATAATATATCAAAAACAGTTCAAAACGAATAATATATAAGATCTAAAATAAATTAAATAGCTTAAAATAAATAAAGAAAAGAGCCCAAATTTACATGAATAAGGGCTGGATTGCAAATAAAATAAAAAATTGAGGTCCAATTTTGAATAAAATAAACGCAAGCACATCAAAAAAATGGCTAAATTAAAATCTAAATAAAATTTAAAGGAGGAACTCGAGTATATAAAAAAATGAAGCAAGAGACCAATTTGAAACGCATTGAAACATCGAGGGGTGAAAGAGCAAATGCCCCAGACTCCTTGATGTGTTGCGTTTTGAGGGACCAAAATGAAGCGGAAAATAAACTATGAGGGCAAATTTCAAATAGTAGAAAAGCAAAATTGGGCTAAATAGAAAAAACAGAAAATACGAGAGGGCCTAAACGGCAAACAACCCATCACGGCTTTAAAACACGCGGATCCTCTCAAACGGGTCGGGTCACGCAAGTTTACCCCCCAAAACGATGCCGTTTTAGGGTGCGTTTGGGGGGTTTGAAACGGCGTCGTTTCTTGATTGTATTAAAGCCCAGATTTTTTCTTAAAATTCCACTTTAGCCCATTCATTTTTCAAAAACTGGAAAAACACTCCCAACTTTCTCAAAATTCTCTCCTCTCCCTCTATTAACTCGGCCGATTGGGTCTTCCGGCCATTGCCTGTCCATGATGGAGGCCAACTGCCGGCGACAGTGGCCACTGCATGTCTCAGGTGAGTATTCGTTTCTATTTTTTTGTTTTGTTTTTCGTATATAAAATAAAAGTAAAGAAAAAAACTAAAAAAGAAAACCCCCTTTTTAAAATTTTGATTCAAAGTTTCTACCTTTTTTTTTATCTATGTATTTTCTTTTATTTTGTAATAAACAAATAAAAAACAAAGAAATAGATGAAAAAAGAAAAGAAAAGAAACTGATGATCAGAAATCACCTTAGAGTTCAAATCCTTTTTTTGATTTTTCATTTAAAAAAAAAAACCCAAGAAGCCATACATCATGCCTATTGAGGCTTTTATAAACAAATATACAGCTATTTTTATTTTTTGTTTGTCTGTTTCGGCGTTGTTTTCTTCTATCTCTATTGCGTGCTTTTTCTGTTTTGCAGGGATATCAAAAGCGCGTGACAGTGGTGGCATGCGACAGTAGCCGAGGCAGGCTTAAGGGAGGACCTAGGTACAGCGGCTGAAGCTTTAGGGTTAGGGTTTGTTTGGCTAAAATGTTTTAGGATAGTTGGGCTATTGGGTTTTGGGTTGGGTAAGGGTTAATTTAGGCCTATTAGGTTGTATTTTGGACTGTTATTTATGGACATTTTTATTTTTTTTTGGTTTTTGGTTTTAGTTTTCTAATGGGCCGAGCAAATTTGGGCTCTTACACATTTTAAGGTTCAAGAACGAAAATATTAAATAAAGTTCAGGGGCAAAGCAAGTTAAATGAATATAAATAAAAATAGAATGAGAAAAAATTCACTTAAATCTTGTTTGCCATATAGATATATGTAACACCCCTATCCCGTAACTGTCACCGGAATAGGTAAGAGGCATTACCAGACTTGTAACTCAGATCAGATCAGTAATATTTTGAACTCAACATTCATCAATATAATTCCATAACCAAATATCAAAGTATGCTTTAAAGATTTGTATAATGATACATACATTTATTTGGGGATCAAATTGAAAACATGAGAAAGATAGGGAAAACTTTGAGAAAATTTTCAAGTTAGGGACACACGGCCGTGTCCCTAGCCCGTGTACCTCACACGGTCGTGCCCCAAACTTACCTTAGCCATGGGCAACACTGCCAATTCTCACACGGTCATCTACCACCAGACACGCCCGTGTGTCCAGTCCATGCTCAACACTGTCAAATACCACACGGCTACCAGACACGCCCATGTGTCTAGACCATGCCCAGGACTGCCTGAAAATATTTTAGATGCAAGGTTTACACGGTCGAGTAACACGCCGTGTGCTCTGACCATGTGGCACAATGCAAGCTTGGTTTAAGCCATTTTGCTACCCAAATGGGTCCTCCCTACATTCAACACATAACCACAACATTTCATAGACAATTTGGCAACCAAAACAAGCATTACAAACATACAATGAACCATTTCACAGCTAACCAATTCAAACATAACACTTACCATTTCTATCAACACCATTCCTACTAAATCATATCAATGCCCACCCTTCATCACAAACTTTACCCTATAGAACACATCATATAAGGTATTCAAAATAGATTAAACATTTACAAAGCAAGCCATATCTCATAGCTTGAATAAGTGCTCAAAAACATACCATAATTATCAACTTAACAACTAGCCTATACATGCCATGACCATTTCATTTACAAAGATCCAAAAATACCAAAAACTTGATGGATAGTGTGTTGGCAATCTTCGACTAGTTCGAAAATCGAGTTAGCATCCAAATCTATAAAACAAGGGATAAATAAACAGAGTAAGCTCTAAAAGCTTAGTAAGCCCGTATAACATAGAATTAAACTTATCGAAACAATGGAAATAAGCATACCATAAATACCAACCCAAGTCACATGCTCGTATTGTCTACTTCACAAGTTCATATATGTTAGTCTTTACAACTTCATGTCATTCTCCAATTGAAGCATTCATATATCACAATCATATATCAAATACTTATGACATATAATTCATGTAATTCATATCATATAGTTCATATACTCCTTGATCATCATGTAACATGTATCGATAACTGCCGTTGAACCTTTAAGAACATTGATGGATACTCGGGTGATATACACATAGTGTATATACGTATAACTTGTAATCCGTCAATGCATCATGTATGCTCCTTCGAGCCTGAAACGGTAAGCCCGAAGGCTGAACATGTGATCCCAAAGGATGAACGGTAAGCCCGTAGGCTGAACAGTAAGTCCGAAGACTGAACATGTAATCCCGAAGGATGAACATATAGCTTATGAGTTGTGGTGAGTCCACAACAAATGCAGGAGCTCAAACCACCCTGTAGCCCTAGTGACATGTCACTTGTACCCTACGACTTCTATGGTTCGAACGGGACTCGGTAATCAAATCATTCTTATAACCTTTATACAATTCCATACCAATTCACATTTATCCAATAGGTAATTTCATTCCATAATAATTTACACATTCATATGGCATCAATACAACTATTATAAACGTAATACGAATTGAATTCTAATTATACGAACTTACCCCGATTTCTCGATATCTACTCGTCTACCTTTCGTTTTCCCCAATCAAGTTTCGGGATTTGATTGTCTTGATCTATATTAATACAAATTCAGCTATTTAATCACCAATATATTCAATTTAGTCCAAAAACATGTATTTTGGCAATTTTTGCAAATTAGCCCTTAACTATTCATACTTTAACATTTTAGTCCTAAATTCACAAAATAACAAATTACACAATAGAACCCTCAACTTATCATAGCTGAATATTCGAATACCTCAAACAAGCACATATATTTCATTTATTCACAAATCCAACCACAAAAATTCTATCTTCTTCAATTTAATCCCTAAAACTCATTTTCATCAAAAATCACTTTGTAAAACTTGTATATTTTCAAACAACCATCAATAATTCACCATTATTCATCAAAATAAACATGTATTCATCAATGAAAAATTTCAAAAACACAACCAATTTCAGAAATTGAGGTACGGGTTAGTTACACCGAGCTACAACAAGCTCAAAAACATAGAAATTATCAAAAATCGAAGTCAAAACATACCTCAATTATGGATTAAGCTAGCCGGATATCAAAGAAGCTCAAACCCCTCTTTTCTATTGTTCAAAATCAGTGGAAGATGATAAAAATTAAAGCATTTTCATGTTTTGTTTTAATTAAAACATATTATAAAACCAAATGACCATTTTAACCTTTAATAAAACCATTTAAAAAAAAACTATTTTAATATGGACATAGATGTCCACTATCATTTAAAATGGTAAAATAACCATTTAAGGACTTCTACAAATAAAACCAAAGCCATATAAGCCCTTTACGCAATAGAACTCAAGTTTATCGCTTTATGCGATTTAATCCTTTTTACCGAATTAACTATTTAAACGATAAAATTCCCAAACGAAACTTTCACACAATAAATCTATCATACTGTAAAACATATTAAAGCAATAAAAATAATATTTTGACTCAGTTAAGTGGTCCCAAAACCACTCATTCCGACTAGGGTCTAAAATGGGCTGTTACAATATATGTAAGTGTCATGGGTCGGTTGACTATTGCATAAATAGTGCCCTATGGAGATTTTCATATTAAATGGAGCTTATTTGACTCACTTAAACTGGCCTTATTTGAAAAATAAGTGACGAAGTCAATTTTCTTGAAGCCTTAGTAGCCCAATAAGCACTTATGAAAAATTAAAACTACCACGGTAAATAGGAAAAGTCATATTAGAATATTTGTAATCTAATAAGATTTGATTTTGTAATCTTGAGAATTATGTAAATCCCTTAATTGTAGATATGATTCAATCTTGTTCGTCGATATAAAGCTAGTTGTACATTGGATTTAGGGGAGCTAAACTATAAATAAAGGGTCTCTTCTTCATTTGTAATAATCTATTGTATCCTATTCTTTGAGTTAAAAATATGTGGAAAGCATTTATTCAAATACTTAATGTGCTTGACTTTTTGTAACTATTATGTTCTTTCGAGCTTTTCTTTTGTCTTTGAGTTGTTTTTGTTTTATAATTCGATACCTTGGAGAAATTCTGTGAGAACTCTTACTTTGCAAGAGTTAGGCGAATTTAGGAGCATTTAAAGCGAAGAAATTATTTAAGACTGCACGAATTGCGAGACAAAAGATTTAACCTCGTGACATAAAGATAAAATTAATTTTTCTAAATTTTTGATAATTACAAATACAATATATTAAAAATATAACTATATATTCAAACAATTACAACTTAAATTTAATTATTTATGAAATTAAAAATTTCCACCAAAAGCTTATTGAATACAAATCCATAAAAAAAAGAGAGAGGATTCATATTAAAAGTTGACTATTGAGGCCGAACCAGTACATATGATTTAGACTAATACAGTTGAAATCGGAGAAACAAAATAAATTAAATAATGCGATTGATAAAGTAATTAATATTTGGGTTTATTATTAATATGGTGCACATTAATGAGTAGGATTGAAAGTGACCTTAATTCAAATATCCTAAAATTTAAGCTTCTAAAACTAAGAAAATATAATTGGACTGACAGTGAGTGGTTTCTAATAAGTAACCCAAATGATCCAATTAAACTCACCAAAACCACCCTTTATTTTGCTTTAGACCCATGCCTTTGCTCTCTAGGCTTTTAACTTTCTTACATTTCTTTTTTTCTTTTTATTACCCATGTAACACTACAAACCCGGCCCACATGTTATGGCTGAATCTGGCGATGTCACATTGAAAGGACTATTTTTCAAAATGACTTTATTCATTTAAGAACATGTTTGGTAGAAAATTTACTTGTTTTACAAACTTAAGTTTGAGATTTAGAAATTTAAGTTCATGTTAAGTCTAAAATGAAAGCCCATATTTAAACAAAAATTCCCACATAATAATGTTATTTCAAAACCACGTTTAATTTGAAAAATTTATCTAAGTAAAAATAAAAATGGGCAGTCAAAACATTAATAAACCCTAAATACAGCCGTATCGGAGACACAAGGCCTTATTACATCAATTGAAAATAAAGTAATAAAACTAATTAAAAGGAAACATTTAAATTAAGGGTGTGAGTTTCGCAACTCAATATGTACGACCTTTGGCAATCAAAACAATTTAATATGCACATATCATCTTGGGCCCAATCCCTAACAATATCAGTGGTTTGGGCCTTAGCCCACATTGACCTCATATCATATCAGAATCAAATGAATGCAATGCTCCACTCCCAAATCCAACCGCTACACACCACCCGTACCAACCCTACACTCTGTGGGGATGTCTACATCAACCCACCCATCCTCTACACTCCAAAGGTAGCACCGGCTGCGGCACTACTCACGTTGCAGCAAGGCTGCTGTATATGTACGGTGTAGCAAAGCTACTTGGTGGCTTGAAAGTCTACAGTGGATCCACGATCATCAAGCGACTATACGATCCCTAGAACACTTCCTCCGTATCATCAAACCCACCCAAGTGCAACATACAATTTATGAATGCAACATAAACATTTTCACACATTTTGATATATTAAGCACTTAGGGATATTTTGGTCATTTCACTACATAGGGGTATTTTTGTAAACCTACCCTACGGGGTATTACGGTACTCCTACCCTACGAGGGTGTTTCAGTAGTTCTACCTTACAGGGCATTTTCGTAATTCTACCTTAGAAGGGTATTTTCGTAATTTTATCCTAGAAGGGTATTTTCCTAATTTCCTAATGATATAGATTTTAATTATGGATTTTGGCCCATCAACAAGTCCTCGTGGCTAAGATGAATGGACACCATGCACCAGGTAGGATTCAAGAGAAGAGGACGTGGGTCACTCGGACCGCTTAAGTACCAAGCTCTTCCTAGATCCAATCCTAAACATGCACACATCCATTGCCACACCTTAGTCTAACGACTTGTCCATGAGTTTGTTTAAATATTTAATTAAGTCTTATGTAAACTTTGAGAGATCAGAACTAGGCCTATTGTCCATTAAAAACCCTAGCATGCATTTCTACGATCCCATAAGGCCCACTAGGCCTAATCATATTCATTAAATCCACTAAGACCCAAACATGCTTATGTAGCCCATTAGGCCCGATCACAATCAAATCATACAATCATGCATGTCAATTCATTATACAATTTCATATCACAATTTTGCCACTTTGGGCCCACAAGTTAGTCAGGCCCATTTGGGATTTCGAGATTTTGGCTTTTTTTGATTTTCGTGTGTGTAGTGTATGTACACACTAATTGACAACCCGTACTACACTATTCTCAGCCTCGACCTACAATCAAAACCACTTCCGAATCAATTCTATACCTTAAACTACAACTTAATCAAATCCCGAAGCATTACCTTAACCTTACCGTGTACCTTCGGCTTTTCTAGCCTTTCCTTAGCAAATATTCCCGTATATTCTTAGATCACTTGCTAGGAATCCTTACACCGCTTGAAATCTTTGAACCTACCCCTTGTTAATACAGGGTTAACGACAAGAACAAGATTAGATAACCCTTCGGCTTTTATCAGAACGTACCAAACAATAGTTAACTAAGTACTTACCGAAACTAGTCTCCGATCTCGTGGCCTAGATATCTACTGAGTGTGCAATTGGCTTTTAACCACTTGATTAAGGGTTGCAAATTACAAAAACAGGTTTATGATGAAAGAAAACAAAAGAAATTGGCAAGAGGACGTGGGTATTCGGCTTTTAGGAGATTTAAGGGAAGAAGTCAGCAAGGACTATAGGTATTCAGCCTTTAAGAAATTAGGGATGGTGTTCAGCTTTTGCAGAGAAAAAAAAACACAACTCTATGGATTTTCGGTAAAAAGATGAAAGGGAAAAGAGAATTCGACAAGAAAAGAAGAAAGAAGAGAAGAAGAAAAAAATACAAATCGGCACTTGAGGAAAAGATGAGAAAGAATCCCAAATTCGGCACATATTTATAGCCCATAGCCTCAATTCCCAATTCAGCTCCATCACTTCCCCCTTCTCATCTCCTCGTTTTTCTCCCTGATAACTCCCCAATCTATTTCCTAAATTTTCTCTTCTAATTACCTCTCTGAAAGTCCAGCTTCGCGCCACTACCAATCTTCTAGAAGCCTAAAATTAAACTCCAAAATAAATTTAATATTTTTCCCTTTTAAGCTTAGACCCAAACTCTACTATGGGCCTTCTAACACCCAAATAATATTTTCCTAAGACTATTAAGCATATATTCACTTAAAAACCACATAAAAAGAAGCTTGAGATTTTTAGGGCGTTACAACTCTACCCCTCTAAAAGAAATTTCGTCCTCAAAATTTCTAACTAACTAACGATCACATAATATAGACTATATCATCACACTTTTGCTGCGAACTCTAATTCTAAAGCCAAAACAAACACTCAGTACACTATGGTAGGGTACGTACTAGTATTCGCATTTGGAGTGTCTTCATCCTCTTGGCGACGTGCTGCATAGACCAAAGTTGGCTGCCTCGTCTCAGCATAACCTGCACCTCCGCCTAGTGCTCTACGACCGCATTCATTACCATTTTTGCCCATTGCCTGACCTTGGCCCCTTGGCTGCTGTTGACTACCCTTCGGTAGTTGAACATTGGCCTGGCCCACGGCTTGCACTTAAGCTGGCCTCCTAGGGCAATCTTTGATCCTATGCGCCATGGATCCATAACCCAAACAAGCTCCTGTCCTCCTTCAACACTCACCTGTATGACCTCTCCCACAATTAGCACAAGCTGGTATCCCCGAATTAGCAGTAGGAGGCCCACCTTTTACTGGCCCATTGACTCTGGCCTTTGCCCTAGGCCTTTGTCCAACATCAGAAGATTCAGCCTTCCTTTTACTCCTACCCCTATCTTTCTCTCAATTTAGACGCTCAGTGCGCTTCACCTCCTCTGCTATCTTCGCTTTCTCAACCAACTCCGAAAAAAACTCACTCCTTCTATGGAGCTATCAATACCCTAAGGCTATCCTTAAGACCATCCTCAAATATAACGCACCGCTCATAATCCATGGCCACTATAGCTCTTGTATACCTACTAAGGTGTAGAAACCCTACCTCATACTCTACCACATACTCCGCCACAGATTTGTTCCCCTGGATCAGGTTCAAGAACTCCTTCCTCCTAGCATCAACATAGCTTGCACCCACATACTTCTCTTGAAACGAAGTTTTGAAAAACTCCTAAGTAATCTACTCGGCTTGGGTGCCCTCTTTCACCATCAGCCACCACTGATATGCTTCTTCCCTAAGCAGTGATACCACCCCTTTCAACTTTTGCTCAAGGGTGCAGTCCAAGTCGTCCATTATTCTTTCAGTGGCCTCCATCCAATACTCGGCCACATTAGGAGCCACACCAACTACGCCCTTAAAGATCTCAGCCCTGTTAGATCGAAGTCACTCCGAAATTGACCCTCGATTCCCCGTACCATTATTAGGCCCAGCGACCCTTTCCAAGATCCTCAATATTGCCTGCGACAATGCTTCTTCTCCAGCGACCCGATCATATGATTCAGTTTCAACTACGAGTGAAGTCGGAGCCTCTCCTACTTCAACATTGAACATATGGCTCGATCCCAACGACTTAGCCCTAACACTTCTGTGACCTCGACCGCGGCCCCTTGCACCTCTTCTAGCGCTTATTGTTGTGTATGTGTTTCTGAATTAAAAATTTTATGAAATTTTAGTTCATAGTTCCACTGTTTAAAGCTTATGTCTTATGCAATTAATAATTTAAAAGTTATTTCGTCGTCGAAAATCCACTGCAGGCTTAAGTTTCCTACGGGCTTTAGTTTCTAAGAGCCTATTATTTAAAGTAGCCCAATATCTAAAGATAGTTTAGAATTTTAAACAAGTATAATAACAGAAAAACTTACTTGGCTCGACGTCAAGGGCTCGGTGAACCACACTTCAAGAATTCTGTAAAACTTTTTAATGTAATTGTTTTAAAAACCCAAAATCTAAGACCCATTTCACAGTCTGAGTTTTGCAACCGGGCTCTGATACCACTAAATATAACACCCCAAACCCGGCCTAGACGTTATGGCTGAATCTAGCGATGTCATATTGAAAGCACTATTTTTCAAAATGACTTTATTCATTTAAGAACATGTTCGGTAGAAAATTTACTTGTTTTTACAAACTTAAGTTTGAGATTTATAAATTCAAGTTCATGTTAAGTCTAAAATGAAAGCCCATATTTAAACAAAAATTCCCACATAATAATGTTATTTCAAAACCACATTTAATTTGAGAAATTTATCTAAGTAAAAATAAAATTGGGCAGTCAAAATATTAATAAACCCTAAATACAGCCGTATCGGAGACACAAGGCCTTATTATATCAATTGAAAATAAAGTAATAAAACTAAGTAATTGAAAGGAAACAATTCATTTAAATCTATATTGAAAATTCCTAAGTGACTTGTAGTGTGGCTATCTCCGAGTCCTCTCCCACGTCGAGCCGCCTACTAAGGGTCACCTGAAACATTTAAATTAAAGGTGTGAGTTTCGCAACTCAATGTGTAAGACCCTTGGCAATCAAAACAATTCAATATGCACATATCATCTTGGGCCCAATCCTTAACAATATCGGTGATCTGGGCCTTAGCCCACATTGACCTCATATCATATCAGAATCACATGAATGCAATGCTCCCATCCCAAATCCAACTGCTACACACCACCCGTACCAACCCTATACTCCTGGGGGGATGTCTACATCAACCCACCCATCCTCTACACTCCAAAGGTAGCATCAGTTGCGGCACTACTCATGTTGTAGTAAGGCTGCTGTATATGTGCGATGTGCAAAGCTACTCGGTGGCTTGAAAGCCTACGGTGGATCCACGGTCATTAAGCGACTATGCGATCCTCAGAACACTTCCTCCGTATCATCAAACCCATCCAAGTGCAACATACAATTTATGAATGCAACATACACATTTTCACACATTTTCACATATTAAGCACTTAGGGATATTTTGGTCATTTCACTACCCAGGGGTATTTTCGTAAACCTACCCTACAGGGGTATTACGGTACTCCTACCCTACGAGGGTGTTTCAGTAGTTCTACCTTATAGGGCATTTTCGTAATTCTACCTTAGAAGGGTATTTTCGTAATTTTATCCTAGAAGGGTATTTTCCTAATTTTCTAATGATACAGATTTTAATTATGGATTTTGGCCCATCAACAAGTCCTCGCGGCTAAGATGAACGGACACTATGCACCAGGTAGGATTCAAGAGAAGAGGACGTGGGTCACTCGGACCGCTTAAGTACCAAGCTCTTCCTAGATCCAATCCTAGACATGCACACATCCATTGCCACACCTTAGTCTAGTGACTTGTGCACGGGTTTGTTTAATTATTTAATTAAGTCTTATGTAAACTTTGAGAGATCAGAACTAGGCCTATAGTCCATTAAAAACCCTAGCATGCATTTCTACGATCCCATAAGGCCCACTAGGCCCAATCATATTCATTAAATCTACTAAGAACCAAACATGCTTATGTAGCCCATTAGGCCCGATCACAATCCAATCATACAATCATGCATGTCAATTCATCATACAATTTCATATCACAATTTTGCCACTTTGGGCCCACAAGTTTGTCAGGCCCATTTGGGATTTCTAGATTTCAGCTTTTGTCGATTTTCATGTGTGTAGTGTATGTACACACCTGATTGACGACCCGCACTACACTATTCTCAGCCTCGACCTACAATCAAAACCACTTTCGAATCAATTCTATACATTAAACTACAACTTAATCAAATCCCGAAGCCTTGCCGTAACATTTCCGTGTACCTTCGGCTTTTCTAGCCTTTCCTTAGCAAATATTCCCGAATATTCTTAGATCACTTGCTAGGAGTCCTTACACTGCTTGAAATCTTTGAACCCTACCCCTTGTTAATACAGGTTAACGACAAGAACAAGATTAGATAGCCCTTCAGCTTTTATCAGAACGTACCAAGCAATAGTTAACTAAGTACTTACCGAAACTAGTCTCCGATCTCGTGGCCTAGATATCTACTGAGTGTGTAATCGGCTTTTAACCACTTGATTAAGGGTTGCAAATTACAAAAACAGGTTTATGATAAAAGAAAACAAAAGAAATCGGCAAAAGGACGTGGGTATTCAGCTTTTAGAAGATTTAAGGGAAGAAGTCGGCAAGGACTATAGGCATTCGGCTTTTAAGAAATTAGGGATGGTGTTCGGCTTTTGCAGAGAAAAAAAACACAACTCTATGGATTTTCGGTAAAAGGATGAAAGGGAGAAGAGAATTCGGCAAGAAAAGAAGAAATGAGAGAAGAAGAAAAAAAATACAAATCGGCACTTGAGGAAAAGAAGAGAAAGGATACCAAATTCAACACATATTTATAGCCCATAGCCTCAATTCCCAATTCAGCTCCATCACTTCCCCCTTCTCATCTCCTCGTTTTTCTCCCTGATAACTCCCCAATGTATTTCCTAAATTTTCTCTTCTGATTACCTCTCTAAGAGTTCTGCTTCACGCCACTATCAATCTTCAAGAAGCCTAAAATTAAACTCCAAAATAAATTTAATATTTTTCCCTTTTAAGCTTAGACCCAAACTCTACTATGGGCCTTCTAACACCCAAATAATATTTGCCTAAGACTACTAAGCACATATTCACATAAAAACCACACAAAAAGAAGTTCGAGATTTTTGGGGCATTACAACCCATGTTTCCTTCATTCTACTTTTATAAAAAAGTATTATTATTCTATACATAGTTAATAGAGTGAAAAAGAAATTATAAGCAAGTCTGGATATAGTTATTAAAATTATAATAAATAATTGAAAAAGACATTTAGCATTTTTTTTTTAAATCCGTTTATGGAATTTTTTATTATTATATTGACAATAAAAAAAATAATTACTCTTATAAATTTTTTTTTTAAATTTATAGTTATCTCTTTTAAGAATATTATTTTTAATCTTCATATTTTGATTTCAGTTTTTTTTATAAGTGAAGGCGATCCCTCGAGTGAGTAATTTTAGTAAATTTTTACTTTTCTTAGTTTCACTTTACTTTATTTTCTTAAATTTATGATTTTACTGCTTAATAAAACAGAATAATTCAAGATATGGTAATTATAATATATTAATAAATTCTTAAGATATGAATTTTATAAAAAATTACGGAAGTTTGTATTGAGTTTAAATAACAAATTTAAATATTCGTATTATTATATGAGGTTAATTAAAGTAAATTTGAATAATAAATATTATATTTAAATATGCTTGAATTCATTATGAATAATAAATAAGGATGGATTTCTCTAAAAAGACAAAGTAAATAGGGATCAGAATGGAGGGAGACGGAAGGGGATGTTAAATACACCACTGTTTCATTGCACTATAGATGTATAATTTTGACCTCTTTATGGACGTTGGTTGTATTCATCTTGCATTATCTCATTCTGTTCCATTTCA
This sequence comes from Gossypium stocksii, assembly GCA_020496765.1. Taxonomy (NCBI): domain Eukaryota; kingdom Viridiplantae; phylum Streptophyta; class Magnoliopsida; order Malvales; family Malvaceae; genus Gossypium; species Gossypium stocksii. Next base: position 41,491,729 of record CM035628.1, on the reverse strand, counting down.
ATTTTATTTTTATAATTTATTGTTAATATTTTTCATCTTTTTTAAGGTAAGTAAATATTGCAACATAAATTTAAAAAAGTCATAAAATATATGAGTTTTTTTATAACACGATATTATATTTTTATCCTTTTAATAATTATATATATACAATGATAAAATGATAATTTTATATTGCGAGCATGATGGGGCGGAACAAGCAATTATCATAACTGTTCTATGTTTATTAATAAAAAAAATCCATTTCATTTCATCTCGCATCTATATTTTCAAAAAAATGAAAAAATTCGTTTCATTTTAAATGAAATGATTTAAAATTAATAGACTAATTGAGATTTTGTGACTAATGACAAATTCAATTTACAATATTTGAAAAACATATTATATATTAAATTATTTCGATTATAATTTGATTGATGAAAACTCATACTACAATAATTGCAAAAGAGAAGTAAATTATGTTTCCACAAATTATTTGTATCACGTAATCAACCATTGATTAAAAGGTATACAAACATGTTGGTGGAATTTAAATTTTTTGATAACCTTTTTTATTTGCTTTTGGCTATCCAATAGTGTAAGAAGAAGGGCACTCGAGGATTTTTTTACTATTATTATTTTAATATTTCATCTTTTGTTCGTGTACGCAATTAGTATACTAATTTAGTTTTATTTGAATACCTTTATAATTGATTTAATTTTTTTACAGATATTTTAAATTTATTCAAATTTTTGGATGTATGAAAAAAAAATTAAACAAAACAAAATTATTTGATGCTAGCGAAGTTAAAACATTTCACAAATAGAGGTAAAATACTATCATGTGTTTTTCGGGAATATTTAAATAATTAAAAATAAATTAAAACTGACATGTATCATTTATTGAATTTTGTTTCTAGAGTTAAAAAAATTCACTAACAGTGGATAAAATAATAACCCTTAAACAAATAAGAAAAAAGAATAATATTTGATATACTATTAGTGAAGTTTTTAAACTCTAGAAGCAAGGTCAACTGGTCAAGGGGTTGACACGTGTTTTATAAAAGTATAGTAAAATATTTAAAAAAAAAAAAGAGACATGACAATTTTTTAAAATTACTTGTGGAATAAAAGAATTACATTGATAGTGTACCAAATATTAATCCTAAGAAAAAGGTTACAAAAGTTCTAAAAATAATGTAGTTTACACTAGTATGAGAAATTATCTCAGCATTTGTAAGTTCACTTAGTTCGGTATAAAATTAATTTTGTTTTATACACTTGTATAACTTTCTTCTATCATGAATATTTTAACAATTCAATTATCATATTTATGTTTTATTTATATAGATTATGCATGTCAAGTTCGAAGTAAATTTCTTTTTAAATATTTGCTTTATGTAAAAGAATTTGATTGAATTTTAACTCATTGCTATCGAAAAACCTAGTATATGTTTGGGTTTGAGCACACTTAAGTTTGTATTTTCTAGTCTTAGGAGTTATGGGTAGAAGTAGAAATTGTATAAAAAAAATTTTAAATATGATAGAGAAATCGGATCGATTTGAAATTTTACATGAATAACAAATATAATTATATTGATAAAATCAACATAGTTAAAATATCAATTGTTGAAAAATGACGGAAATATATAAAATGATATTAGTTTTACACTAATATAAGTATATTTCTCTCATATATATACATGCATATATATATAAATATGTATAAGTAGACAAATCCAAAGGTTGGACTATCTATTCGATCTGATAGGCCCAACTTACTAAAGTCATGTTTTGGTTAAACCATTTAATAATTTGAGTTAATTTAGTTAATTGTTACTTAATAATTAAAAATAATATTTTAGTTGAATTTAATTAGAAAAGTGACTCCAAGTTGATTGCTAAACGGGAACAGATTGAGTCAACACCTGATTTAGACTTTCATGTAAGTTCGAATGGTAGCTTGCATTTTCGAAACAGGATGTGTTTTGAAGAATTTTGATGTTATTCAGAAGATTTTGTTGAAAGCTCGCAGTAGTAATGTATCGATACATCTTGATAGTAACAAAATGTATGGTGATTTGAAACAAAAGTATTGGTGGCCAGATATGAAACGAGAGATTTCAGAATTTGTATCAAAATGTCTAATATGTTAGCAAGTTAAGCTAACATCAGATATCTTTTGGTTTATTACAACCTATGATGATTCTAGAATGGAAATGGGAACGAGTTACGATGGATTTTGTATCGAGATTGCCTTTGTCTTTGCGGAAGAAAAATTTTGTTTAGGTTATTGTGGATCATTTGACTAAATCCACACATTTCATTCCAGTGTGTACAGATTATTCACTTGAAAAGCTGGCAGAATTGTACGTTTCTAAGATCGTTAGATTGCATGATGTGCTGGTGTCTATTATCTCTGATAGAGATCAATGGTTTACTTCTCAATTATATAGTAAATTACATGAAGTTCTAGGCAATCAACAGCATTTCAGTACAATGTTTCATCCGCAAACTAATGGTCAGTTTGAGCGAGTGATACAGGTACTCAAAGATATGCTCTGATGTTGTACTTTAGAGTTCGAGGGTAGCTGGAAGAAATTTCTTCCGTTGGTTGAATTTGCCTATAATAATAATTATCAAGCAACTATTAGAAGGTGTCGTACGAAGCTTTGCATGGTCAAAAATGTCAAACTCCATTATACTGGACTGAGCTAAGTGAGAAAAAGTTATTCAGTGTTGATTTGATTTGAGAAATCAAAGAAAAGGTCAAAGTAATACGTAATAGTTTGAAAGCTACTTCTAACTGTTAGAAATCTTATGCAGATTTGAAAAGAAGGGATATTGAATTTCAAGTTGGTGACAGAGTATTTTTGAAAATATCACCTTGGAGAAAAGTCCTCTACTTTGGTCGAAAAGGGAAGCTTAGTCTGCGATTCATCAGCCTGTATGATATCATCGAGGGAATTGGGCCAGTGGCTTATCGTTTGGCATTACCATCAAAATTAACGTGTTTCATGTATCGATGTTACAACGTATCGGTCAGACCCTTCACATGTAATTTCATCTGTAGATTTTGAGATTCAGCCAAATATGTCATACAGTAAAAAATCGTTCAGAATCTTAGCTCGAGAAGTTAAAGAGTTAATAAATAAAAATATAACTTTAGTTAAATTTCTTTGTAAAGGTCATGGAATTGAAAAAACTACCTGAGAGCTGGAAGAAGCTATGAAAGTGAAATACCCGAACCTATTTTCTGGTAAGATTTTCGGGGATGAAAATTCTTTTAAGGGGAGAGTTGAAACAGCCCGTTTTTAGTGGTATCAAAAACAGTGGTTTCAGACCACAACTTTGACAAGTGAGTTAATATTTTATAATTTATTTAGTGTCTACGAATTATATTAAGGTCATATTAAAATTTCGTTAAGAAATTTTTATGTTTTGGTGAAAATGACTAAATCGTAAAAGGTGAAAAAGTTGAGTTCTATTAGTTAAAAGGATCAAATGGCTATGGAAAGGAAAGTTAATGGATTGAATGGTAAATATACCAATTAAAGAGTTAGTGGATGTTTATGGATAGGTTTTAATGAAATTTTAATAGTTTAAAAGGTTAATTTGGTAATTTGGCAATTAAGTTAAAATGTTGAGTAATTAAAAGGTAAAAAGGATATAATCTTCTTGTTCTTTTCATGTTTAAATCGTTTTTACCATTATAGAAGAAAACTAGGTTCAACCAAGCTTGTTTTGTTGCATGTAAGTGGATTCAAGCCCCGTTTTTAATGATTTTTATGTTTTTGTGATCGTTTTAGCTTAATCTAGCTAGCCCGGGGGTTAATTTGCAAAATTTTTAAAAGTTGAGGGACTTTCATTAATGTTTTTGAATAAGTTTTGATGTTATTTGATGGGTTATTTATCTTTTTTGTAAAATAAACATGTTTTGTTAAGTGATTTTTTATGAATTTTAGAAATAGGGATTAAATTGTTAAAAGTATAAATCCAAGGGTTTTTTGTAAGATGTTGGTAGTTATGAATTGTTTCAAGGTTCCTTTCAACATTGGTTAAGTTGAATTTAAGTTAAAATGGTTAGATTTTAGGTTATGAGTTTAAGGACTAAATTGTGAAAAGTCAAAGTATTAGGGGCAATTTTGTAATTTTGAACAAATATGAGTTATGGATTAGATTGAATTCTAGAAGTATCTAATTGAATGAAATTATTTATTTAGATCAAGATAAACCACAATCGAGCTTAAATCGAGGAAAAGTTAAAGCTTCAGATTAGTTCGAATTCCACTTTTACACCCTAGTTATCGAGGTAAGTTCATATGAACTATGATCATTTTAATGCTAGCTAAATTGACTATTTATTATGTTGTTTTAATATAAATGAATATATATAAATGTATCCATGTTATGATGATTTGATGAATAACGAGCTCGATTGAACCTTAAGAATTCTTAGGATACAAATGACTTGTCATTAGGGATTTCATGTTCTAGGTGTTGGTATTGAATGTCCTACCGATAGCTGAGGTCTTGCATTTGTTGTGGATTCTTCACAGCTCGTGTGACCAGCATCGTGTAGCTTACATTCTGACCCACAACTCGTGTGAGCAGGCCCATTTTGCAGCTCATTTGAGCATTGATGTAAAGGAAAGATTACGGTTATATGTAAAGGCACACTATGTGTGAGTTTCCCTGAGTATCCGATGTAATTCTATATGGTTCAATGGGTAAAAATAGGAATGGAACGATAAGTAAGTTAATGGAAATGTTCATGACTTTATGAAAAGGTTGATGCATATGTAATGTATCTTATGAAATCTACTTCTGATATAAGTGAACTTATATGTGATATTGATGAACCTACTGACATGTGGGCTTGACGATGCTTGAATAGGCTTATACTAAGCTCATGCATTGGTAATGATTTCTACTTAATCTATGAATTGTGTTATTGAGGTGGTAAGTTATGTTATACAAGCCTACAAAGCACTCGTTGCTTACGTAGTTACTTTCCTTTGTTTTTATATTATTAGAAACTCGACTGATTGGAAGCTCGTCGAGGACCTATCACACTATCTAGCAACCATTTTGGTAGTTTTTGAGAATTTTGGCCAAGGTTAAGAATGCCATGTATGGGTCTTTTATATTGGTAGTTCATGGATGTGTAAATGGATGTTTTGGTATGTTTAAACTTTTTAAGTTATGCTTGATTTGGTGATTTACAATGACTTATCAAATTATGTCATTTTGGTCACTTTTAAGTGCTTGTATATAAAGTTCCTTTTTGGTATGTTTCTGATTACTTGAAAATGGTCATTTGTGATAAGTTTTGGTAAATGTTTGAACTAGATTTTATGCATGAACTAAGGCAATGTTGACTTGTTTTGGTAATTGACGTTTTGATACAATTATAGTTGTAACAGCCCATTTTAGACCCAAATCGGAATGAGTGGTTTCGGGACCACTTAACCGAATCAAAATATTGTTTTAACTGCTTTTATATATTTTGCAGCATGATAGATATATGGTGTGAAAGTTTCGTATAGAAATTTTATCGTTTAAATAGTTAATTTGGTAAAAAGGATTAAATCGCACAAAGCGATAAATAGGAGCTCTATTTCATAAATGACTTATTTGATCATGTTTTTAAAAAAAAAGGAGTACTTGCTTGGTAATTATGCCATTCATATTGTAAGTGGTTGGTGGTGGACATTTTTGTCCATAATAACATGAAATAAAAATGGTTTTATTAAAGGGTAAAATTGGCATTTGATTTTTATATGTTATCTTAATTAATTAAAAACAAAAAAATGGCTTTAATTTTCTTCTCCTCCACCGATTCTTCAAACAAAATAAGGGTTTTAAAGCTTTGTTCCATTCGGCTATCATTTGTTTCATTAAGGTATGGTTTTGTCTCGGTTTTGAGTGATTTTTACGTTTTTGAGATTGTTGCTTCGTATTCTAGCTGACCCGTACCTTAATTTTTGAAATTGGTTGTGTCTTTGAAAAATGCCATTTATGAATTTATGTTATTTTAATGGTTTTTGATGAATTATTGAATGTTATATGGAAACATACAAGTTTTGTAAAGTAAATTTTGATGAAAATGAGTTTTAAGGATTTATTTGCCAATAAATAGAATTTATGTGGTTTTAAATGTGATTAAATGAAAGTTATATGTCTATAGGTGGTAAAGGAGTATTCGGTCATGTTGATAAGCATGGAAATTTGGTGTAATTTGTTATTTTGTGTTAAAAGGATTAAATTGTAAAGTAGTTGAAAGTATAGAGGCTAATCTGCACATATGCCAAAATACATGTTTTTGGATTAAATTGAATGTGTTGGTGATTAAATAGCTAAATTTGTATTAATATAGATAAAGACGATCAAATCCAGGAACTTGATTGGGGAAAGAGAAAGATTGACGAATAGACTAGAGATTCGACTAAATCGAGGTAAGTTTGTATAATTAGAAATGAATTGTAAAAGCTTAATTATGGTTTAAATTGTCATGTAAATGTATGATAATTGATAGAAATGAAATTTGCCTATTGAATATATGTGACAGCCCTATTTTGGCCCTAATCGGAAAAGTGGTTTCGGAACCACGAAATTGAGTCAAAAAAATATTTAATTAATGCTATAACTTGTGTGTTTTATATGTGAATTATTATATGCCAAAAGTTAGTATTGAAATTTGACCATTTAGGAGGTTAAATAATTAAGTAGGGCTTAATTGTTAAACTTTGAAAATGAGATAGGTAGATTTTAAGGTGACCGAATATAGTGGTTGGTAAAAATGGAGGATTTGCATGGTTATTAAACCATTCTATTTATGTACACGGTAATGGGAGTTGGTATAAGACAATTATATGCTTTTTATAATAATAATTTATATATTCAAAATATGTTATAATATAAAATATGTTTAAAATATATTAAGTGGGGTGATAAAAACAATGTTATGTAATGTTCATATCCTTATTTTATCGCTGAAAATATAAGTGAAAGAAGAAGGAAAAGAACAAGGGCATTCGGTCATCTTAAGGGCTAATTAAGGTAGGATTTTATGTTATTTCTATTAAATCTTGTGAAATTGAGTTAGTAGTCAAGCACTTATTATAACCCATATGTTGATTTTTGAATTGGTGACAAAATGTGCAATCGGTCATGATGGATAATTGCTAAGAGGATAGTGTTTTGATGTTTCAGATAGAAATGGTAGAAAGGTGAAGTTGAGCTAGCTAAATAGATATATGTGAACTTAAATGATGATTTGAACAAATGTGGAGCTTTTGTTAGTCTTAGAAGTTATTCGGCCAATGTGGTTAAGTGGTGAAACTTTGTGTTAGATGATAAGGTGATGTTTAATTGTTATTTTGGTAGTAGTAATGCCGAAAGTGAAAAGGTGTTAAAGAATTTCGGTTTAAATGTTTAACAAAAATGATATTCGGCCTATTAGTATGTGTATAATTTATTTGAAGTGTAAACTTTATATGTGTACTTAAAGTTATATGTATTCGGCCTTGGGATATCTAGGTATACATTGGTTGAGGTCTTAATGTCTTAAACAATGATGGTTGTAAGATGAATTTGAATTTATTAAATTATTATATATGTGAGTTAAAATGATAAATGGTAGTTGATTAAAGTGATCAATAAGTATATTGAGATGAGTGATAACTGCATTCGGTCTTAAGGGAGTGTACAAGGGAAATGCTAAATTGTTTGAATTAAAGGCCGAATGTGTGTATATATGCGTATGTTTTAGTATAAAATAAAAACTGCTATATGTATGTGCTTCATTGAGAGTTTGTCTTTGTTGTTATAGTGCTTTGAAGTTCATTTGGTTGATAAGTTACCGAATGAGATTAATGCTAAAACAAGGGTTAATTTGATGCATGAACAAGTAGTTGAAAATGAAGTAATGTGTGTATTTTTTTTATGTTATATAAGACTATGGAAATTTTGCTTATAACGAGATGGCGAAGTGATTAAATTATTTAAAATTTTTTTGTTGAATTAAGCTCAAGAACCCAAAGTAGGTGAATCAAGTAAGGGAAAAACGAAGGGTATTGAGTAGCCGATCGGAGCTGTTTCATCCAACATAAGGTAAGTCTTTAAGCAATTATGTCTGTGATTGTTCGAGTACAAATATGATTATATATATAATGTTCACTTTTTATGTAATAGATGTATGTGTACATGTATGATATGCGTATCATAGTAAATACGGAAGAATGCTCTAGAGTTGATTGAATTGTCTTAATGTACTATCATAGTTGGAATGGCACTATGTGTACGTATATGTATGAGTTGAAATGGCACCATGTGTATATATATGTATGAGTTGAAATGGCACTATGTGTGCGTATATGTATGAGTTGAAATGGCACTATGTGTGCGAATATTTATAAGGTGGAAATGGCACTATGTGTGCGTGAATGTAAGAAAAGAAATGGCTCTATATGAGTAAATGAAGACAAGCTCTATGTGTGCGGTTTGAGTAGTGTAACTTGCGGTTAAATTAAAAATATACAAGTGATATATGACAAAGTAGAAAAGTATAATAATAATACATGTAAATAGAGGAATGTACGGTAGGTACGGTTGTGATAATTTGTATTAAGAAAATGAATAATGATATGGAGTATATGAGTATCAAAGTGAACAAAGTAGTAAAAGGGGAAATTACACGTTACTTTGAAATGTTAGACTTAACATTAGCTATCATCATTTCCAAATTCGTTATACCAAGTTGATTAATTTTACACTATTGCTTATGACTTACTGAGTTAATAGCTCATTTAGTGTGTTTGTTTATTTTGATTAGATTAAAGATCCGTTGAAAGCTTGGGGCCGTTCTTTTTGAAGTCATCACATCTATCGGCAACATTTTGGTACCTTTATAAAGGTTTAAATTTAAATGATATGGCATGTATAAGCTATACTAAATTTTTGTGACTTGTGATGTTAAACAGTTTGTATATAATGCCATGCGAATATGGCTTATAAAATGGTTATGAAGTTTATAATATTTGAGTTAATGTGAACTAGTAGTGATATGTACTTTATAAATTTATTTTATACTTGATATACATATATGCTATGGGATAAAATGACATTTTGATATATTTTGCTTTTGTATTTCGTATTTAAGGTTGATTCCATGAAAAGTTCAAAGTAGCTTTATTCATTAGAGTTTAATTAGTTTAATAGTTCGAGCTTGCGTATGAATATGATTGTTTGGAATTTATGTCTCATCCGGTGACATCTCATATCCCAATCCAGCGATGGATAAGGGATGAGGTTGTTACATTTTAATTGGTATCAAGTTACGGTTTAGTCGATTCTAGGACTAACGTAGCGCGTGTGTGTCTAGCTATACATGCCATAATGTGATAATATGATAGTGTGATGACTTCTGAAGGCTAAAATTTTATTTTCGTATAGTAAATGGAACCAGACCCCGAGCGAGCTATAGCAGACGATGTTAAAAGTATAGCGCCTGCTCCCATGCAAGGGACAGCGCTAGTTGATTCTTGACCATCCGTGAGTAATCAAGAGGATGGGGTTAGGCAAGCTTTCTTTTCTATAATGAATGAGTGGTTTGCCCAGTATATTCGTACAAACCCGGCTGCTCAACAACCCCCTAACTCAAATAATCCTCCCCGGGTACCTGTAATGCCTACGACCACAGATCCTTTGAGATTGAGTAAACCCCCTGTTGATAAGATCTGGAAATACGGGGCTGAAGAATTCAGAGCCACAGCTACTGACGATGCTGAGAGAGCTGAATTTTGGTTGGATAATACCATCCGTGTTTTTGATGAACTGTCTTGCACACCGACGAGTGTCTAAAGTGTGCTGCATCCTTGCTACGATATGCGACTTATTACTAGTGGAGTACTCTAATTGCGATTGTTCCAAAGGAATGGGTTACGTGGGACTTCTTTCAGACGGAGTTTCGCAAGAAATATATTAGTCAACGATTTATCGACCAAAAGCGCAAAGAATTTCTTGAACTTAAACAAGGTCGTCTGACTGTATCTGAATATGAACGTGAATTTGTGAGGCTCAGTCGTTACGCTCGGGAATGTGTTGCTAATGAAGATGCCATGTGCAAAAGATTCGAAGAAGGATTGAATGAAGACATAAAACTGCTTGTGGGTATTCTTGAAATAAGAGAATTTATGGTACTCGTAAAACAGGCTTGCAAGGCGGAAGAGCTCAGAAAGGAGAAAAGAAAAGTTGAATCTGAAGCTAAAGATTTTCACAAGAGATCTATGGGAAAAGCTTCCTTTTCGGCCTCAAAGAAGTTCAGAGATGATAGTAACAAGTCAAAGACAAATGTTGGGATTTCTATTCGAGAACGACCTTCAACGGACTCTCGAGCTACTTCGGTTGCTAGTGTGGGCAATAATCGGCAGATGAAAACGGATGTCAACAGTGTGGGAGACGACATGTGGGTAAGTGTTGGGGCAAGTTTAATAACAGAGTTTGTTATAGATGCGGTTCGCGAGATCACTTTGTCCAAAATTGCACGGAACCTATTGAGAAAGATAATGTGCGAGATGCGAAGTCAAGTGGCGCTGCAGTTAGGGGTAGGTCACCAAGAAATGTGGGAGATAGGAGTGGTACTCAGCGAGGGGCTTCTGATACAGCTGTTCGATTAGAGGCTCATGCGCCTGCAAGAGCTTACGCTATTCGTGCCAGAGAGGAGGCTTCATCTCCTGATGTTATTACTGGTACTTTCACTCTTTTCGATTCTGATGTTATTGCTTTAATTGATCCCGGGTCAACTCATTCCTATGTGTGTGAAACTTTGGCAACCAGTAAGACACTACCTGTTGAGTCTACTAAATTTGTGATTCAAGTGCCAAACCCTTTGGGCCGATGTGTGTTAGTTGATAACGTATGCAAGAACTGTCCCCTAATGATTCGAAATTCTTGTTTTCGTGCCGATTTGATGCTATTGCCATTTGACGAGTTCGATATCATCCTTAGTATGGATTGGTTAACCGTGCACGATGCTGTGGTAAATTGTAAAAGAAAATCATTTGACTTACGATGTTCGAGTGGTGAAATAATACGAGTAGAGTCCACTGATTTGAACGAGTTACCGGCAGTGATATCTTCGATGTTGGCTCAAAAATATGTGAAAAAGGGATGTGAGGCTTATTTGGCGTATGTTTTGGACAGTAAAGTATCTGAACGAAAGCTTGAAACTGTACCCGTGGTTTGTGAATATCCGGATGTATTTCCCGAGGAGTTACCTGGGTTGCCACCTGTTCGAGAAGTTGAGTTCGGCATAGAGCTAGTACCAGGAACGGCTATGATTTTGATAGCTCCATATCGTATGGCACCGACTGAATTAAAAGAATTGAAGTCTCAGTTGCAAGAATTGACAGATAGAGGTTTCGCTCGACCGAGTTTCTCTCCCTGGGGTACACCAGTGCTGTTTGTGAAAAAGAAAGACGGAATTATGTGAATGTGCATCGATTATCGCCAGCTTAATAAAGTCACGATAAAGAATAAATATCTGTTGCCACGAATTGACGATTTATTTGATCAGCTAAAAGGGGCTTCAATATTTTCGAAGATAGACTTGAGATCAGGCTATTATCAGTTGCGAGTTAGAGACTCCGACGTGCCTAAAACTGCTTTCAGAACGAGATACGGATACTACGAGTTCTTGGTGATGCCGTTTGGGCTCACTAATGCCCCTGCGGTTTTCATGGATTTAATGAATCGGGTTTTCAGGCAGTATTTAGATCGGTTCGTAGTCGTGTTCATAGATGACATTCTGATCTCTTCACGATGAAACCGAGCATGCCGAACACCTAAAATTGGTGTTATAGATTCTGCGAGACAAACAGCTTTACACGAAGTTTAGTAAATGTGAATTCTGGTTACGTGAGGTTAGCTTTTTGGGGCATGTTGTATCCGTATTGGGTATCCGAGTTGATCCAAGTAAAATTTCAGCTATACTCGATTGGAAGCCTCCGAGAAATGTTTCGGAAGTTTAGAGCTTTTTGGGACTTGCCGGGTATTATAGACAGTTTGTGAAAGGTTTTTCGATGATAGCAACACCGATCACAAAGTTGCTACAAAAAGATGTAAACTTTGAGTGGACAGAAAAGTGCCAGAAAAGTTATGATCAATTGAAAACCCTTTTGACCGAAGCTCCAGTATTAGTTCAGCCAGAATCTGGTAAAGAATTTGTAATCTACAGTGATGCCTCTCTGAGTGGTTTGGGCTGCGTGTTGATGGAAGAGGGTAGAGTTGTAGCGTATGCTTCGAGACAGTTGAAGCCACATGAGTGAAACTATCCGACTCATGATCTCGAATTAGCTGCTATTGTTTTTGATCTAAAAATTTGGCGTCACTACTTGTTCAGAGAGAAATCCTACGTTTATTCCGATCATAAAAGCCTCAAATACTTGATGACTCAGAAAGACTTGAATTTGAGACAACGACGGTGGTTAGAATTATTGAAAGATTACGAACTTGTCATTGATTATCATCTAGGAAGGGCTAATGTAGTCGCGGATGCTCTAAGTCGAAAATCTCTGTTTACTCTACGAGCAATCAATGTATATTTGTGTATGTCCGATGATGATGTGTTAGTAGTGGAATTAAAATCAAAACCAGTGTTAATACAACAAATCCGTGAAGCTCAAAAAGTTGATGATGATTTGATCGCTAGACGGGTTCAATGTGATTCGAACGAGGATTCAGAGTTTCGAATTGATGATAATGATTGTTTGAGATTCAGAAATCGACTGTGTGTTCCGAGAAATTCAGAGATTATTTTGATGATTTTGAATGAAGCTTATAGTAGCCGAATGTCAGTTCACCCGGGTAGTACGAAAATGTGCAATGATCTGAAACGTCAATATTGGTGGCATGGTATGAAACGAGACATTTCTGACTTTATTTTGAAATGTTTGATATGCCAACAAGTGAAAGCGGAACATCAAGTACCTTCGGGTTTGCTCCAGCCGATTATGATACCGGAGTGGAAATGGGATCGTGTTACAATAGATTTTGTATCGGGTTTACCGTTGATGTCGAGCAAGAAAGATGCAATCTAAGTCGTTGTAGATAGATTGACAAAGTCAGCTCATTTTATCCCTATTCGTAACGATTATTCGCTCGATAAATTAGCTGAATTGTACATTTCTCAGATTGTGAGATTGCACGGGGTGTCTAATTCTATTGTGTCAGATGGAGATCCGAGATTTACATCACGGTTTTGGAAGAAATTGCAAGAAGCTTTGGGTACCAAGTTGCATTTTAGCACTGCTTTTCATCCCCAAACCGATGGTCAATCCGAGCGAATTATTTAGATACTCGAGGATATGTTGAGATGTTGCATCCTTGAGTTTAGTGGCCCGTGGGAACGATACTTGCCTTTGATTGAATTCGCATACAATAATAGTTTTCAATTGAGTATCAAGATGGCACCTTACGAGCCTTTGTACGGTCGTAAATGTCGTACACCGTTGTTTTGGACCGAGCTCAGTGAGAATAAGATTTACAGAGTTGATTTAATTAGAGAGACCAAACAGAAAGTAAAAGTGGATTCGTGAAAGTCTGAAAGCAGCATCAGATCGTCAGAAATCGTATGCAGACTTGAAATGGAAAAATATAGAGTATCAAGTCAGAGACAAAGTGTTTTTGAAAGTTTCACCGTGGAAAAAGGTACTTAGATTTGGCCGTAAAGGCAAAGTGAGTCCGAGATTTATTGGACCGTATGAGATTTCAGAATGAATTGGGCCGGTTGCTTATAGATTAAATTTGCCACCCGAACTTGAAAACATTCACAATGTTTTTCACGTTTCGATGCTTAGACGGTATAGATCCGACCCTTTACATGTGATTTGTCCATCAGAGATTGAAATTCAACCCGATTTGAGTTACGAGGAAGAACCGGTTCGTATTTTGGCTCGTGAAATAAAAGAACTGCAGAATAAGAAAATCTCATTAGTAAAAGTATTGTGGTTCAAACACGGGGTTGAGGAAGCGATTTGGGAGCTTGAGGATTCAATGAAAGAACGCTACCCTAATCTATTCGCCGGTAAGATTTTCGAGGACGAAAATCCCTAAGGAGGGAGAGTTATGACAGCCCTCTTTTGGCCCTAATCGGAAAAGTGGTTTCGGAACCACGAAATTGAGTCAAAAAAATATTTAATTAATGCTATAACTTGTGTGTTTTATATGCGAATTATTATATGCCAAAAGTTAGTATTGAAATTTGACCATTTAGGAGGTTAAATAATTAAGTAGGGCTTAATTGTTAAACTTTGAAAATGAGATAGGTAGATTTTAAGGTGACCGAATATAGTGGTTGGTAAAAGTGGAGGATTTGCATGGTTATTAAACCATTCTATTTATGTACACGGTAATGGGAGTTGGTATAAGACAATTATATGCTTTTTATAATAATAATTTATATATTCAAAATATGTTATAATATAAAATATGTTTATAATATATTAAATGGGGTGATAAAAATAATGTTATGTAATGTTCATATCCTCATTTTATTGCCGAAAATATAAGTGAAAGAAGAAGGAAAAGAACAAGGGCATTCAGTCATCTTAAGGGCTAATTAAGGTAGGATTTTATGTTATTTCTATTAAATCTTGTGAAATTGAGTTAGTAGTCAAGCTCTTATTATAACCCATATGTTGATTTTTGAATTGGTGACAAAATGTGCAATCGGTCATGATGGATAATTGCTAAGAGGATAGTGTTTTGATGTTTTAGATAGAAATGGTAGAAAGGTGAAGTTGAGCTAGCTAAATAGATATATGTGAACTTAAATGATGATTTGAACAAATGTGGAGTTTTTGTTAGTCTTAGAAGGTATTCGGCCAATGTGGTTAAGTGGTAAAACTTTGTGTTAGATGGTAAGGTGATGTTTAATTGTTATTTTGGTAGTAGTAATGCCGAAAGTGAAAAGGTGTTAAAGAATTTCGGTTTAAATGTTTAATAAAAATGATATTCGGCTTATTAGTATGTGTATAATTTATTTAAAGTGTAAACCTTATATGTGTATTAAAAGTTATATATATTCGGCCTTGGGATATCTAGGTATACATTGGTTGAGGTCTTAATGTCTTAAACAATGATGGTTGTAAGATGAATTTGAACTTATTAAATTATTATATATGTGAGTTAAAATGATAAATGGTAGTTTATTAAAGTGATCAATAAGTATATTGAGATGAGTGATAAGTGCATTCGGTCTTAAGGGAGTGTACAAGGGAAATGCTAAATTGTTTGAATTAAAGGCCAAATATGTGTATATATGTGTATGTTTTAGTATAAAATAAAAATTGTTGTATATATGTGCTTCATTGAGAGTTTGTCTTTATTGTTATAGTGCTTTGAAGTTCATTTGGTTGATAAGTTACCGAATGAGATTAATGCTAAAACAAGGGTTAATTTGATGCATGAACAAGTAGCTAAAAATGAAGGAATGTGTGTATTTTTTTTATGTTATATAAGACTATGGAAATTTTGCTTATAACGAGATGGCGAAGTGATTAAATTATTTAAAATTTTTTTGTTGAATTAAGCTCAAGAACCCAAAGGAGAGGAATCAAGTAAGGGAAAAACGAAGGGTATTGAGTAGCCGATCGGAGCCGTTTCATCCAACATAAGGTAAGTCTTTAAGCAATTATGCCTGTGATTGTTCGAGTACAAATATGATTATATATATAATGTTCACTTTTTATGTAATAGATGTATGTGTACATGTATGATATGCGTATCATAGTAAATACGGAAGAATGCTCTAGAGTTGATTGAATTGTCTTAATGTACTATCATAGTTTAAATGGCACTATGTGTGCATATATGTATGAGTTGAAATGGCACTATGTGTGCGTATATGTATTAGTTGAAATGGCACTATGTGTGCGTATATGTATGAGTTGAAATGGCACTATGTGTGTGAATATTTATAAGCTGGAAATGGCACTATGTGTGCGTGAATGTAAGAAAAGAAATGGCTCTATGTGAGTAAATGAAGACAAGCTCTATGTGTGCAGTTTGAGTAGTGTAACTTGCGGTTAAATAAAAAATATACAAGTGATATATGACAAAGTAGAAAAGTATAATAATAATACATGTAAATAGAGGAATGTATGGTAGGTACGGTTGTGATAATTTGTATTAAGAAAATGAATAATGATATGGAGTATATGAGTATCAAAGTGAACAAAGTAGTAAAAGGGGAAATTACACGTTACTTTGAAATGTTAGACTTAACATTAGCTATCATCATTTCCAAATTCGTTATACCAAGTTGATTAATTTTACACTATTGCTTATGACTTACTGAGTTAATAGCTCATTTAGTGTGTTTGTTTATTTTGATTAGATTAAAGATCCGTTGAAAGCTTGGGGCCGTTCTTTTTGAAGTCATCACATCTATCGGCAACATTTTGGTACCTTTATAAAGGTTTAAATTTAAATGATATGGCATGTATAAGCTATACTAAATTTTTGTGACTTGTGATGTTAAACAGTTTGTATATAATGCCATGCGAATATGGCTTATAAAATGGTTATGAAGTTTATAATATTTGAGTTAATGTGAACTAGTAGTGATATGTACTTTATAAATTTATTTTATACTTGATATACATATATGCTATGGGATAAAATGACATTTTGATATATTTTGCTTTTGTATTTCGTATTTAAGGTTGATTCCATGAAAAGTTCAAAGTAGCTTTATTCATTAGAGTTTAATTAGTTTAATAGTTCGAGCTTGCGTATGAATATGATTGTTTGGAATTTATGTCTCATCCGGTGACATCTCATATCCCAATCCAGCGATGGATAAAGGATGAGGTTGTTACAATATATGCACATAAATTGACATGGAAATGTTAAGGATTACAAGTCCAAAATGGTTACTGAGTCCCGTTCGAACTGTAGAAAGTCGTAGGATACGAGTGACATGTCACTAGGGCTACAGGGTGGTTCGAGCTCCTGCATTTGTTGTGGACTCACCATAGCTCATGAGCTATATGTTCATCCTTCGGATTACATGTTTAGTCTCCGAACTTACTGTTCAGCCTATGGGCTTACCATTCATCCTTCGGGTTACATGTTCAGCCTTAGGGCTTACCATTATAGTCTTGAAAGGGCATACATGATGCATTGACGGATTACAGGTTATATGTATATACACTGTGTGTGTATCACTCGAGTATCCCTCGATGTTCTTAAAGGTTCAACGGGCAATTACCGATATAGATTAAATGAAGTTCTAGAGATATATGTATTAGATGTTATATGAGATCTACATAGATTATATGAATTGATTTACATGAATTACCTGTTATAAGTATTGAAGTGATGCTCATGATACATGACTGTTGTATCTTATACATGAATGGTTTATAAAATTACTTGGACTAACAAGTGAATGCTTGTGAAATAGGCAACTTGAGTATATGAATTGAATTAGCATTGTAATGTAACTATCTCATTGATTCGGTAAGGTTTAATTTCTATATTATACGGGCTAGCTATGCTTTTAAAGCTTACTCATTTTACTTTTCCCTTGTTTTATAGATTTGGAAGCTAGCTCGATTTTTGGACGAGTCGGAGACTTGCTATCACACTATCCATCAAGCTTTTGGTACTTTTGTGTCTTTGTAAATGAAATGGTCATGGCATGTATGGGCTAGTTGTTGAGTTTTTGAATTGGCTATTTTGATGATGAATGGGGTATGTTTTGGTACTTATTCAAACCATGAGATATGGTTTGTTTTGGAAATGGCTAATCCATTTTGAATGACTAGTATGATATGTTCTTATGTGATAATTTGTGAATTGTTATAATGTTATGTGGTTAGTCATATTAGCTTTTGAATGGATGAATGATTTGGTAAGAAATGATGCATATTTGGTACACGCTTAGATGATGAATATTGTTTGTAAATTGTGCTTGAAATGGTCTATTTTATGCTTGAAATGCTTGTTTTGGATGCCAAATGGTGTCTGCAATGTTGTGGCTTTTGATACTTGTAGGGTTGACCCATTTTGGGTGGCAAATTGGCTTAAACCAAGCCTACATTGTGCCACACGGTCTGAACACGGGCGTGTGACTCAAATGTGTAACCCCTGCACCTAATAGAATTTGGGTACCCTTGCATACGGCCTTGACACATGGGCCTGTCTGGTGACCGTGTGAGATTAGACAGTTTCGACCACAGGCTGAGTGTTTGGGGCGTGTCTAGTAGGGCACGACTGTGTTGGTGTGCACGGGCCAGAGACACAGCCGTGTGTCCCTAACTTGAAAATTTTCTTAATGTTTCCCTTATCTTTCATACGTTTTCCAATTTGATCCTAAATGAATGTATGTATGATTACATGGGCTTTAAAGCATGATTGGATGAATGGTTATAGAACTATATTGTGTTTGAAAAGTTTCAAATTTTTACTGATCTGTTCTGAGTTACAAGTCTGGTAATGCCCCTTACCTATTCTGGCGATGGTTACAGGATAGGGGTGTTACAATAGTGCCTTTGAATGACATATTGGTTAGGTGATTTAGGATGTTTGAAATGGTCGAAACCCTTTTTTGAAGTCGATTTTATATTTTGAAAATGAAAATGAAAATGGGAGTCACCACTAATCCTTTTTTTATGAGGTGTGATCAGGTCACCTCGTAAATTGATTGCTTTAATAAACGGTTTGATTTACTAAAACAAAATTTTTTTGGTATACAAAGCTCAGGAAACGAGTTCAGGAGTCGGTTATGCACGAGGAAGGATTAGCACCCTTGAAACGCCCAAAATTGGTACCTAGTTGATTAATTAAAGTCTTAGTATCGTGAATTAAAGTTAGAAGAGAATTTAAAAATATGATCCTAATTTGCATAATTTTATTTAAAATCACTTGAATAAATCAAAACGTGCGTAAAAGACTTTCTTATTTCAAGTAACAAAATGTCATATCCTGTAAGCTAGGATACGACATATCGAATCCTTGAATAAACTTGCTCTTTATTTTATTTTATTATTAAATCTCATTTGTTTAAATTTTAAAATAAATGTTCGGTTATCTTGGTTCAAAGATGATATCGAGCCCTGTAAGTTAGGGCACGGCCTTTCGAATCTCCAAATACGAAACATTATCTTCATTTTACAAATTTCCTTTTTATGCATCGAGTAAAAATTAGTGCAACACTTAAAATGATATATTTAATTTATTTGATTATGGTATAAAAACGGCTAAAATATAAAAAAATGTTATGCTTAGTGAATAATGATAATGCGACATAAATTTGTAGTAATAATGGCATAATATACATAATAAAATATAAAACGATAATAGTAATAATACCATGATACTAATACGCATAATAGAACAATAATAATAATGAAAATGATAATAGTAGTAATAATACTAATACTAATAATAATAACAACACCAACAATAATGATAATGATAATAATAATACTAATAAAGGCAAAAAATACACAATAAATACAAAAAAACCAATAAAAATATAAATAAAATAATATATAAAATAAATAATCTAAAGAGTCCAAACTAAATGAATAAGGATTTAATCGACATTAAAATGAAATTTAGAATCTAAATTAAAATAAAATAAATGCAACGATATAAAAAGGACTAAATTGAAACCTAAATAAAATTTTAGGGGAGAAATCGAGATAAAAAACAAAATAAGGGGCTAAATTGTAACATGCTAAAAAAGAATAGGGGCTGAAAGGGAAAATATCTTGATGTTCCTTGCGCGCACCGTTTCATAGGGACTAAAATGAAATGTAAATAAAATTACGTGGTAAAATTAAAAGGAAAAAAATAAATAGGACTAAATTGTAAATCGTTGAAAAAGCGGAAGGCCCGAATGCACAATCCATTCTCTAAGAAAACAAGCCAATCCTGGAGTGGGTCGGGTCGACCACAAGTTGGTCAAAACGACACCGTTTCAGGTGTTTGCCCATTAAAATGGTCTAGGGACCAAATTGAAATAAAAATAAATTTATTTGGAAAAATCAAAAAATAAAGAAAATAATATAAGACCACATTGAAACCAGCCTCAAAAACGGAAGAATTAAGGGCACAATTAGACCATTTGTCCAAAAACACGCGGATCTTAAGCAATCGGGTTGGATCTTAGGTCAGCCCCCAAAAACAATGTCATTTTGCGCATTTTGGGGGTTGAGTGAAACAACATCGTTTCATTAGGCTATTTAAGCCAAAAATTCTTCAAAGATCTCATTTCTCCCCCTTTTCAAAAAAACTGAAACCTTTCCCCATTTTCTCTGAAAAACCATATCAGGCCAATAGTCAAAGTCACCAGGCTCCGTCGCAGGTGACGTCGCCACCGTCCACGGTGGCTGATAAAATAAAAAGGATCCTTTTTTTGATCATTTTTCTACCTTCAACCCCGATCTGATGGTGAAATACTCAAATCACCCACCAAAATTAGAAAAAAAAAGAAGAAAAACAAAAGAAAACGAAGGGACTTTTCGGTTCTAGTTGCCGCAGACGAGATTTTCAGCGAACCAACAAGCTCGGCCACCCTCCCGACCAAAGAAACCTTCGACTATGGTGGTTAAGGTAATCAGTTTCATTCCTTTTTATTTATACTTACTATTATTTATTTATTTCAAAAATAAAATCAAAAAAATATAATTACTACCTTTTGAAACTATCTGTTTTCTTTTTATTATTCTCGTGTGTAAATTACATTGATCTAGTAATGGCTTTTATAGCCAAATGGTACATTTTTTATTGTTTGTGCCTTCTTCTTTGCTGCTGTTTTTCTGCTCTGTTTTTGTCTTTCTTTTTAGCTTTGTTTGCAGGCATTGGGGAAGTCAACGGATGATGGGACGCATGCCTTTTTCGTTTTGGTGCAAGGGATGCAGAGCGCGCCAGGCCTCGGGCAGCATGTGTAAGAGTATGCCCAAAGATCAATCCTGAGATGGTTGTAATAACATACCTGATTTACCATATTTATTAATATAAGGAGTTGCCATTATTATTTCAGTTTCTTTTCTGTGTGTATAAATAAATTGTTTTATAATAATGTTCTAAGAATAATATGATTATTCTTAAAAGATCCTTAGTCAAGTATTATTGTTGACTAGGACAACAATAATACATTAAGACTAACATGTAGTTGATTGATGATAAAGAGTTGTCATTGATATGGAGTGTCAAAATCAATGCATGAATATGTGTGTTAGAGAACAACATATTGGACTGACCTGCTATAAGTATGTTTCTTGGATTATTATGTAATTGTCACAACATTACTCATAGTGATTAAAATGTATATGATCCTCAGGCTTGTAATCACCATTATCTCAACATCGTGAGTTGTATATTTTGATATAGTCAAACATACACCGTAACTGGTTGTTTTATAAAGGTTGATGTTGGATATACCACAATCTACGTAGAGGGATATGGTTGATCAATATAGGATAAGTCCATCCTACATAATGGGAGTAATATCTTAGGCCATTTGATTGAGTGAGACTAGAAATGCATGGCCATACTCAAATAAGTTGATATGAGATGTCATACTTATTTGTATATCATAGTCTACTCAAGGTATCAAGAAACATGAGATGGACTATGCAAGTGTGACTATTCTATGACTTGTGTCCATTCCAGAGATAAAGGACTTAAGGATTAATACATGAAAGGTAAATCACAAAAGGTTATGTCGAATCATGACTTCTTGTAACTTAGGATGCATTGCTAGATGTCACTCATTGTATGTAACATTAGAATCGTTCTAGTATTACTGCTAACGTTACAAGAGCCTACAGGGTCACACCCTATGGTTGAAATGAACGGAATTAAACATAGTTGGTATTGTGTTTGGTTGTCACATGAATTAAATTAATAAATTAATTATAGAATTAATTTAATTGGGCAATCAAATATCGAACATATTATATGTATAAGGATGTTGTACACATAATGAGAACATAATTCTGTTAATATATGAATTTGGTTCGTATATAAATTTAAATAAATATAGTTTACCGAAATCCTTGTTATAATTAATGTAATTATAATTTTCAGTTAAAACATTATTATATTTATTTATTTTAAAATTTTATGAATTAAAATTCGTTATAAATATATCAATTAAAAGGGGAGTTATATATAAAAAAAGTGAAAAACCCTAAAAATATATAAATAAAACCCGAAACCTTCCTTGTTAGGTCTAGCAGCCATCAAGTAAAGAAATCTCTAAAACAGTTTTGGGGATTTCTTCCGTTTATCGTCAACTGGGTGGATTACGTAGAGGTCGACATCTGAAAAAGTTACGAGTTGGTTCGATAGCGATTCTGAATTCTCGTTGCCGAGGCGTCGCTGTCTACTCAGATTGAAGTTTCAGTAATTTTGAAACCATTAATATTTTTCCCCGATTCGTTCCTCGCACATGGATCCATTGTTTGGATCGCTGAAATTTTATTTTTCTGCTGCGCCTTAGGGGCACCGGCATTCCAACAGCAAGCACATTGTGGAGGCACATGGAGGACAGCGGCATTGGTGGCTTAGAGGGAGCTAGGGTTTTTATTTTTTCTAAAAAAGATTGGGTCATGGGCTTTAGGGTTTTTAGTATTTGGTTTTTTTTTCTATTTTTAGGCTTGTAAAAAATTGTACTGTTGATATTTTATTTTGGTTTTTATTTATTTGGGCCTGGGCAAATTTGGGCTTTTACAGGTATGTTTATATGTTTTTGGATCGTGTTTGAATTCCTTGAATGTGTGCCCAAATGGTTTGAATGGTTAGTTATGAATTGGGCTTGAAATGACTTGATTTTAGATAAATTTTAGGCTCACACGACCTAGGACACGGGCTGTCACATGGCTTGGCGACACGGTCATGTGTCATTTTGAAATTTCTTAGTGTATCAAGTCAGTGAGTTATACAGCCTGGCACACGAGCATGTGGGGCAACTCAGTGAGTTACACGGGTGAGGACATAGGTTGGGACACGATTGTATGTCCCTTGTTCGATTATTACACGGCCTAGACAATGTCATACAACTTGGCCAAACGACTGTATGACCCCTGTTTTCACATTTTTGCATTTTTTCTTAAACTTTTGGTTTCGTTTCAAATTAATCTCGAATTTCTTCTAAACTATTTTTAGAGCCTTGAAGGCTCGATTTAGGGACAAAATACATATGATTGATTGGTTTATATTGAGTTTAATTTATTTAAATATTATGATGTTAAATGTTTTTAATTATACGGTAATGCTCTATAACCCTAATCTAGCGGTGGAGATGAGTTAAGGGTGTTACAAAATTAACATCAAATCCTAATAGGAAGAAACAAAAACCTTACAATCGTAAGATTCGTTCGATGTTTGATATTCAAGATAAGATTCTCACCGTTATGGAGAAGAAGAGAGATCGAGCATTGAGGAGACAAAAAGGAAAAGGAATTTTGGATAGAGAATAGGCTGTCGTTAACGCTTCCCTTTCAGATTCAGATATCAGTAACAGAAAGAGATTTATTCTCACGGAGGCAAGGAATGCATAGGAAGTTGAAAAAAGTTGGGATTTAGTGTTAGAGGTGACGAGTGGGATGTTGTTAATGAAATAATAAGATTAGACGGTCTGGAGCTTCAGGTGCTTGAGGGACAGATGGGTGTCAGGTTGAACTAAGAAGGTTAGTTGTTGAATGGTTTATGGTTTTCTTTTACTATTATTGTGTTTTTATTCTTTTTTTCTACTCAGTCAATTGACTGCAAGAAAAGGAATTGAGATTACCCAACCCGGCCAATTCGACAAGGAAAACAACAATAGTATAACAATGCCAAAAAAGAACACAACAACAAACCCCAAGCAATGAAACCAAAATGCTCAACACAAAATAAACAACAGTAAACCTGCTAAAAACGAAACTACCACCGCATCGATCAAACCTCAACATGTGATTTCAAATCGAACCTCAATCATAACCAAAACTTCCTCCCAAATTCATGAACAGTTTTTCAAAACGACCACAACCGAGGACGACCAAACTGAAGTAGTGATTGAAATGCATTCCATAGATAAAAGGACCTACTCAATCCAAATCAACACCTAAACCATCCCTGCAACCTCTTCAATTGTCATTAGAACCGCCCTTACCAAGACCTTCTCAACACAACAACCCGAAAAATACCAAAAACAACCAGAAAAAAAACCAAAAACCCCCTAAACGACCCACAACAACACCCCATAATAGGACACAAGCACAATTTTCTATGTGGTGGAAGGTATGAGGACTTTGTATTGGAATATAAGGGGATTGTTTTCGAACATTAAGAAATACTATACTAGAAAAGTTATGTGTATAGCAATAGTGGATAAGTGTTTTATTCAGGTATCATAATTAAACTTGGTTATCGTCGATGTTTTTAGGTATGTACGAAGTGATGATTTTTATTTTGAGTTTTGGTAGTTGAAGGGAGTATGGAGGTGTAATTATAATATGGGATTGAGGTAGCTTTCATGTAGATAACTATCAGGTAGATAATTATCCTATCTCTATGAGAGTTGTTGTTGTGGAAGGAATTTGGATAGGTAACCTTAAAATAATAAGAAATTGGATTGAAATGAGTAGTGGCATAGGGTTGGCGAATAGATCAAGGGTGTTTAATAGTTTCATCTAGGTTTGCAAGCTAGTGGAGTTACATCTGATGGGAATGAATTAACTTGGTTGGGCCAAACGTTGAGAGGAGTAGACAAGACCAATTTTTACTAGTAGTTCAATGACTATGGATTGGGGATTGCGCCTATTCAAACTCTTTAATGAGTGATTTCCAAAAGGAGTGATCGAGACTTGTAAATAAAGTAAGGGGAGAGATATGAGGGTATATCCTTCTATTGTTGAGTAAGATGAGGAGTTTGAAGTTGACCCTCAAAGATTGGAATGAAAAATCTGGTGGCAATGTGGATAAAGTTTTTTGGAATTAATAAAGAAAAATAAGATTAGAATTGGGTGATAACGGTAATCATAAAAATCTAAATGGTTCGAAAATGGAAAAGCTTCGTAAGTTGAATATGGCATTGTGGGAAGTTATCAAGTTCCATGAATCAGTATGGCGTCAAAATACACAGAGGTCCTGATTACAAGAAGACAAATCCAACTCTGCCTTTTCTTCATAACGTAGTTATTTTTTTAGAAGGCATTGAGAGCCATAAGAAGTGGCTTGTGCTCTATTATCTGTACTGATTGCATCGACACTAATTATTGGTATGGTTAGCATGGGAAAGTCCCGTTAGTATATAATCTAGTTTGCATGTGCATTGGAGTGGTAGTTGGAAAGAAATTATAGATGTGGATGTTGCGAAATCTAGTCATTAGTATTAACTGTGGTATTGATCAACTGTGTTGAGTTTATTTTGTAGTTGTTCAATGGCCATGAAATAGTATGGTTGATGCTCTGGCAATAGCAAGTAAAAGGAGTCCTTAATTTTTCAAAGTCAAGAGATAATTATTGTGGGTTACATATTAGTTTTGGTTTGAGTTGATGTTGATTGTCTCACGTCTAGGGTATTTTGAAGCGAAAGATTATTATGAGAGTTTTTGTTATGTTTTTGTCTTTGAAAGAGGTTGTATTTTCCAACGTCTATCTATCTTTGTCATTTTTATATCGATTGGGCAAAAAAAAACATAATAGTAAATCTTGATTGAATTAGATTAGGCTTGAAATGAATTATCGGATAAACTACATCCAAAATTACTAAACTATTAGTAAGTTTACATTTTCGTCATTCAACTTCAAAAAAATTACAAAATGATTATGAATTATTTGAAGGTTTTCACTTAAATTACTGACTATTTGAAAGTTTTTATTTAAGTCATTAGGCTGTTAAGTTTTTCTTTAATTTGGTTAGCAAGCTCCAAGCAATGGTTTGACGATCAATATGGTAGTTAAATACACATTGATACATTAAATCTAAGTCAATCTGATGGTCAAGGTCATAGATCGGAAAAGAAAACTATTTGAATTTTGGTTTGCAAAATCATGATGGTCAAAACTGTGTCATGAAAAAAAAAAACTAAACTGTAGAAGAGGAAAATGAGAGCTTTCAATTGGTGTAGGCGGTGCGAATAGAGAAGACCATACAACAATGATTTTAATAGCTTAGTGACTTAAATAAAAACTTTTGAATTATTCAAAGACTATTTTATAACTTTTTTTTAAAATTAAATGATGAAAATATAAATTTGTTAATAATTTAATTTACCCTAAGTTATTTTATAACTTGGGCTGATTCGGTTGAAAACTTAAAATTTTTGAGGCAGCCAATGTTATATTGTGTGAATTAAAGTGATGTGGCATGCATCAATTACCGCCTTCTTTAAATATATTACTAAAATTAGAATATGTCCGCTCCCTTGTTTCGCACAAATTGAATTAAAATTTTAAATATGAATATATAAGAATTCAACTGTTAAATAAACAAATTTAAAATTAAAATATTAAATTATGCAAACTAAACTATGAAAATTGAAATATAACAAAAATAATTCAAATAATTATTAATGAAGCGAGAAGATATGTAAAACGGATTATTGACAAGCAAAGAATTATATAAATTTATAATACACATCTATTTTTTTTGTTTAGATTGAATCATTATTACAATTTATACAAAAAAAATTTTATTAGTTTAGATATGACATAAATAAGTAAATTATTCTCGAAATAACATCATAATAATAAATTATACAAACATGATGTTAAATTAAGATATGGAATAACTTTTATTTATTATTATATATAGCATAATAATTACTTTAATTTTCAAGTTTATAAATTTAGAATTAAAATTATAAATTACGAATTAAAATTTTACATACAAATAATATGATAACATGACTGGAAAAAAATATTACACCACTAATATATAAAAAGTCAAAATCTATATAAAACAGCAGTATAATGTTAAATTTAGCCCTCAATATATATATATAGATATATATATATAATTTTTTATCAATTTAACATTTATTCTTTTTTAGCTAAATTTGACTTTTAACTTTTTAAAAAGAGTCAAAATCGACTATTAACATTTAAAAAAAGAGATGAAGTACTATGAATTTTTCCTATGAATTTTTATGAACTTTTTATTTTTTAAATATTTGTATAATTTTAAATTAATTTTTGAAGTGTTATATAAAATAAATAGTGATGTGTCAATAAGAAGTATATGCGTACTGTCATGGTAACATCATTAAAAATTTAATGTTTTAATTAAAATTTATGTTAAAAAAATTGATTTGACATTTTTAAAAAAATTAAGATTCAAATTAACAAAATATGTAAACATTAAAAATTAAATCTAATCTATAAATTTTTGTATAAATTGACTATAGTTTGAACACACAAAAATAAGAAAATTGATGGCAATTTATTCTTTAAATTATGACCTCACAGGCCTTAAGGGATAACTTTTAAAGGCAATATAGATATATATGTACAAAAATAATTAGCTAAAAAATTGAAATAAATAGTATTTAAAACCTGGAATAAAGAAAAACTTGAAAAAGAAAAAAGAAAGTTGTTATGGCGGATTAAAGTGCATTCGTCTTCATCAAAATAGCCTAATCTTCACTATCGAAACCTTTACTGGTTTCAACAAAGACTGCAGCTCTTATATAATAGGACCATGCTCTTTTTAAAAAAAAAAAAAATTATCTGAAACATTAGATACAATTTTTTTTAATTCATCAAAACTTAATTAAACACAAAATTTATCTGATTTCGGAGTTGACATAGTTAATTAGCAGAAACTATAGAATGCTCAAATTTAACTAAATAAACAAAGCTTTGATTTGATTTGATATAACTATACATATAAAATTTTAATTTTATTCAATTGTACATATGAAGTTTTGTTTTCAATTATACATCGTTGAGGGGAGGTTGGTCTCGGACCTTCAACGAAAGGTATCCTCTCACTCAGAAATTTTGTCTCCCTTAAAGAGCGCTTCAATTGATGTAAATACAACTTGAAAACTCACAAAAAAATGTCTGCCTTAATTGATGATTCGATTCCAGCAAATACATTTTTTATATTTAATTTCTAATAATATTAATATTTTTCTTGTGAGCTTGCAATTCATATCTATATGAATTGGGGTGATCCCAAACGGTGACAATACATTCCCTTAAGAGTCTGATATTTAACTTCTCTATAGTCTTTTCTTATTTAAATATTTTTTTTTATATTAAAAGTGATTCCATTACACTTTTCAGTCCAACCGTTTATATTGGTTAACAAAAATTCCTTAACCAATAATATTATGGCACTTAGTAAAAACTTTAATTTATTTATTTTTCTTTTTCCGCCTTCTCTCTCCTCTCCCACGTTCCTATTTCATCTTCCTCCTCCTCCCTTCATTAAACTCTCCTTTAAAACTCTGTTGATGAGAATCCCAGGTGCCCTTTTCTTGTTATAGCTTCCGCTGTTGAGAATTGCTGTTTTGAATCTAAAGGTACGACTAAGATTTTTAATTCCATGCTTAAAGTTTACTCTAATAATGGGAATTTTAGTGAGGCACCGAAGACTTTTGATTATGTGAAGAATAATGGGATTAAGACTTAAGATTGATGAGAGAACTTGTACTGTTCATTTAAATACTCATCAGAGAGCGGATGAATTGGGGCTGGCTTTAGATTTCTTTGATCAAATGGTACAATCAGGTCTTGGAATTTCTGTTTATTCAATATTGACATGTGTGATTGATGTATTGTGTAGAAATGGAGATATAAAGAAAGCCAGAGAGATAATGGAGGAGATGTCTGGCAGAGGGATTAAAGCTAAAAAAAATTTAAAGCATGTATTAAAAAAATAATAGGAAACAGAGAATCAACTAAAATGAAACAAAGCTGATTCATTCATTTATTCATACGTTGTGCAGAGTACAGAACCATGGTATTTATAACACAACGTATAGTTAACTAACTATAACCAACATTTTAACAGTTAACTAATTATACCTACCATAACTACTAATTTCTAACTACTAACTGTCACCAACAGTTTTCATTCCTCAATAAAAAAAAGCTCGTAAGGAACAGAGAAATGGAAACTCAAAGAGTGCAATTTCCAAAAGATCTTGAAATTTTTATTTTGAGTTCGAAAATCCATATTAACATATTGCATTTAGGAGAGAGCTTTGTGATTGTTCATTATCTAATGCTTATTAAAAGCTATTTTTTATTTTGTTAAGTTGAAAATTTTATAGTTTAAAATTTTAAAGGAGAGTTTAACGGGGAGGAGTAAGAAGACGAGATAGGAACGTAGGAGGGGAGGGAGAAGAAAAAAAAGAGTAACAAGATGAGATAAGAACGTAGGAGAGAAGGGAGAAGAAAAAAAAACACTCTTAAACTAAAGTTTTTGCCACGTTTCATAATATTATTACTTAAGGAATTTTGATTGATGGCAACAAACGGTTAGATTAAAAAATTAACAAAATCATAGTTTAGGTACACTTCTGATCAACAAAAGTTTAGGTACCTAAGTGACTATAGCTTAAAGGCCAATTTTTCATTTAAACCTTAATTCAATTATAAAGATTTTAAAAAATATATAATTGTTTGTCAAATTGCATGAACATAAGTGTCTATATATATATATATATATATAAAAAGTAAATGTAAAAGTGATATATGTCACATAGATAATACGATTACATATGTTGGCACATCTGAAGGCAATGTTAATTTTGTGGTTAAACAGTGGCAACAACTTTAGGCATTTTTTCATTGTTTTATTTGTCTATTTCCAAGCTTAAGGCAACTTGAACTATTGAAGAAGAAAGGATTGTTAATCAAACTCCAAAACACTTTATGCCATTTTTTGTGGGGTAGATGCACAAGATTCAAAAGAATTTCTAAGTGTATTGAAGCTAAGGAGGCTTGGGAAATACTAGAGACAACTCATGAGGGGACTAACACAGTGAAATAATCCAAGCTTCAGATGTTGACAACTAAATTTGAGACTCTGAGGATGTAGGAAACATGGACCATTGGGGGGTTTTATCCAAAATCTGTGACCTGGCCAATCAGGCTTTTGCATTAGGAAGTGAGTACTCAAATTCCAAAGTGGTAAGAAAGGTGTTTAGGTCACTACCTGAAAGGTTCAACATAAAAGTAACTGTCATAGAGAGGGCCAAGGATACCGATACCATGAGGATAGATTAATTAATTGGACCTCTTCAAATCTTTGAGATTAACTTGGAATAGGCTAAGAAGGGTAAGTCAGAGTTTGAGAAAAACATTGCCTTTTCAGTTGTAGAAACTATGCTCAATACACAAAGCACTATTATTAAGGAGATGCAAAAACAATTGGCTTTGCTTACTCAAGGGTCCAACAAGATGGCAAAGAAATAGTTTGGAAAAAAGTAAATGATCTAAGTCATCGAAGGTTATCAAGAAAAAATCGAAGTAAAATGAACCTGTTAAGGAAAAGAAACAGGGAATTCAATGTCATGAGTGCCATGGATTTGGGAACATCCAAGTAGAATGTGCTAATACCCTTAAAAAAGAAGGAAAAAATCTATTTGTGACCTAGAGTGATGAGGAAACCAACTCAAAATTAAAATATGATGGTGAACAGGTGAACAAATTTGTTGCCTTCACATCAAAAGTAGATGAATTAGATGCTTCTGGTTGTGATTAAGACGAGTGTAATAAATAAGAGTCATATGTTGAATTGCTGAAATCATACAAGCTTATGTTGGAGAAATGGAATCTTCTGTGTGAGGTTAATTTAAAACTTTCCATTGAGAATGATTTTTGGAAGAAGGAAATATCCATGCTTGAAGGATAAGTATATGAAAGTTAATGGAACTTAATGAATAATAAAAAAAGGGTTGAAAAACTTGAGGAATATTTAAAAGATGCAAGGCAAACTCTCGAAAAATTTACTTACGACATTGGAAAATTGCATATGATAATAGCAACTGGAAAAATGGATCAAAAGAGAGGAGGTCTCAGCTTTACAGACAAGGCAAAGCTATTGTAGAAACTCCTGGAGTGTTTATCAAGGTAGGAAACAATAATTTACACGGAGAATAATCTAAATAAGTGAAAAGACAAGATAAGCGTAAACTCCAGACCAGGGATTTTAATTGCGGTCGCGGCCGCGTTTTCGGTCGCGTTGCGTTTATCGCGGTTGCGGACATAAAGGATGCAATTGCGGTCACTGCGGGTATCGCAGTCGTGAATTTTTCATTATAAAACATAAATAGCGGTAAATAGCGGTTTCGGTAGTAGCGGTTTCGGACTTCACCGCTACCGCTATATAACGGCCGCTATAGCGGTAGCGGACCGCTATTTAAATCCCTGCTCCAGACCAAGCTAGCTCAATCTACTAGGAGAAAGATCATTTGGCACTATTGTGGTGTTCCAGGCCATATCAGGCCCAACTGCTTCAAGATGCTCAGAGATCTTTAATGGAATAAAACAGTGCCACAAACTATGCCCACTACTTCAGGCATTGTGGAAAAAAAGGGAAAACTTCTATGGAGAAGAAAAGATCAACAATATTTGTTTACTGCACTCAAGTCACTCAAAGCTTCAATTGATTATATATGGTACTTTGGCACTAAATGCTTACGTCATATGACTAGTAACCTCCTATTCTTAAGTAACTTTGTTGAGAGTCATGAGGGTAATGTTACTTTTGGCAATAGGAAAAAAAAGGGAAGATTTATGGTAAAGGGACACTTGCAGTTGATGGATGTTTAATCTAGAAAATGTATTATATGTTGATATGTTGATGGCCTAAAAGCTAACATGGTCAACATTAATCAGCTTTTGTGATTAGGGAATGCTTGCGAACTTTACAAAAGATAAGTGTGTGGTAATCTCATGGCAGAATAAAGAAATCATGGAGGGTGTTAGGACTTTTGGCAACTACTATAAAGTCATTTTGCCATCTAGGTGCAACAAGGCATGAGTGTCTGATCTAGAATTATGGCATGAAAAGTTGGGACACATTCACTATCAAGAATTAAAAAGATTGGTTCGATATGATACAGTTTGAAGCTTGCCAAAACTAAAAGGAATAGTACCTAAAGTCCATTGAGATTGTCTCAAAGCGAAGCAACATAAGGATTCCCATAAATTGTTGGCACAGGTTCAAACCACAACTCCACTTCAGCTTTTTCATATGGACCTATGACACCCTCTACCTGACTCGAATCACTGGATTTAGATATGGGATATTTTTTTCACAATCAGCTATTAGTCGTGAAGTTGGACATCTTTGCCAGACAACTTCATTGATCCCTTCGTAATCATTGAAAAAAAAGGGGGGAGTAATGGTGGTATGATGGTTTTTTGTGAAAAAATCCTACAAACTTAATGTTCTAATTCTCATTAATTTGGTACGATGATTCTTTTGCTCGAATGTTCACTCAATCTA
Organism: Gossypium stocksii; assembly: GCA_020496765.1. Classification (NCBI taxonomy): domain Eukaryota; kingdom Viridiplantae; phylum Streptophyta; class Magnoliopsida; order Malvales; family Malvaceae; genus Gossypium; species Gossypium stocksii. The sequence continues at coordinate 41,459,280 of CM035628.1, read as the reverse complement.
GTAATCTTGTACTCCTGCCCTTATATGTTTTGGATCATATTTACAAGCTTGTACTTAATGCTTACCTTAATGAAGACGAAAGTGTTTGATTAGGCGGGAGTTACTTAGGGGGAGAATATGCAACTATGATGATCTTATTTTCCATGTATATGTTTTGTTTAAAAAGTTTCCAAAAGGGGAGGTTTTTCACACATTTGAAGGAAAGGTTGATTCTGTGGCTATGTTTATGGCTCAAACAGTGGTCACAACTTCAAACACTGTTTCATTGCCCTACTTATCAATTTTTAGAGTTAACAAATTTTAGAAAAAAAAAGTATTGAGCTAATTATTTTGAAGATATTTGGACGAATAAAGCCCAGCACATGAAGACCTAAAGATTGGTTTCTTGCGGATTAAGTCAGGTTACTTGCGAAACAAGTTGCTTTTTATAATTGAAGACTTTGGATTACACCAAGACTTTTATGGAAGAATTATCTTATGCTAATTTTTAGCCTTACTTTGTAGAAAAGTGATTAGAATGTAACTCTTATGTAAACAAAACTTAAGTAGTAAATAAACTTAAGTTTAGCCTAGGTTGAAGATTGATTAAAAGTAATCGAGAGATTAAGAGCTTGATAGAGCACTAATTTGTTCAAGTTAGGAGTGTTTTATGTGTGCATTGTTTCTATAAGCAATCAAGAGAGTTTCTTGAGTTGCAAAGCTAAGCTTTCAAGGGGAAAGCTGAGTGGTAGAATGATTTAGTCTTTGTACAACAGTAAGGTCGCTAAATTAGTGAGTGTTAGATCAGTATTAAGAATTACATCATTGGTTGTACTATGAGAAAGCGAGTAGATCATTGCTCTGGGCAAGACCCTGCATACGTAGACTAAAGTCGAACTGCGTAAACAATCTCAATGTTCTTTATTTTCTATTTTACAAAGCTAATTCCCCTCCTTTTTACAACACATTTTATGAAAATTGAATCATAATTTTATGTATACAATTGCATTAAATATTAGTTCATTTGTCTCTTTGCACATAAGACTATAGTTTAATATTTTTTATTTTAAAACTAATTATGTTTGGAGTTCAATCTGAAAGAGTAATGAGCACAACAAGAGAAAATAAAAAAGCCTAAACATTAAGCAAATATAATGCCAAAACACAAGTGTTCAATATATATGTGAATTAATTCATACAATTTATATAAATTAGATTTTATCTGAGTAGAAAGAAATATAAAAATATATTTTTAAAAGAATTAATCAATAACGGATATAAATAGAGTGGCAACAAATTTGTATTTTAATAATATTAAATATGTGTTTGATCTTTCTATTTATAATTTTTTTATTTTTTTGTTTAAAAACGGTATATATAAAAAGATAAAAATAAAAGTGACACAAACCCAATTAAATGTTTAAATATAATAAGTATATATATAAATATAATTTAAAAGAATAAATATTTTTTAATTTTATAATTAAGTTGGTAATTTTAATTAAAAGTTATATCAATTTAAAAAAAAACTTAAATATAATATAGATATATAAAATATCTTAAAGACCGAAAAATTATATAAACACAATACCAAAATATGAAATACGCTTTATTAAAAATAATTAAATATATGCAAAGCAAGAAAGAAAGAAAAATATACTTATCAAGATCTTTATGTATTTGTGTTTTAATCGTGTCGACAATGAAAACCGAAAAAAAAAAAAAAAGAAGGAAAAGAAAAAGCCGCTGCATGCTTTTCAGTTCAACCATTTGGCCTCATGACATTTAAATATTTAATTAATCAAGAGTACTTAACAAGCTGGTAAATAGATTTCCTGTCGGATCAAATTCCAATTAAATTATGCATTGTTTAAATTCGATTTAATTTAAAATATGATACTTAAATTTTATTTAAATTTATTTATATTTGTAAATAATTAATATAAATTTATTTAATTTCATATATATTTTTTAAAATATAATTATTTTGATTTTTATGATTAATATAATTTTATGAAATCAAAAGGAAGATAGGGAATGCATGATTGGTTTAAGGGAATTTAATTTGGAAGTAAAAATTTGGATCTTTGACCAAACCTTTTTTGAATTTTGATACAATAATGGAATACTTTTTGGTCAATGAAATTAGTACAAACTTTATTAGAAGTATGCAATGAGAGAAACGATTGCTTTGCTTTTGTTTAAAAAGGCATCCTCTCAACCCATTTTTCCCCCTTCAATTTGTTTTTTTTCCCTTCAAAAATAAATAATGTTTATGATAAGTGGAAGAAAGAAGGTGGGAAATGAAAGAGGCTTTAGTAAATTTGGATCTTTGCAAGGAAACAAAAGACAAAGAAAAGAGGAAGAAATTATTCATGGTTGGCCATTAGGGCTTTTGAATTTGTAGGGTTGGGAAGGCTACCTAGAATTGTTACAAAGTGCTTTTAGCTTAATTAATTTAAAAAAATATGATGGAAAAGAATACAAACTTTGATTACTACTTTATTAATTAATAAATTAATGAAATATGAATTTCTTAGGGTAAAATCAATGTATATGTATGATACTAATGATACACTAAATAATCGAATGAATAGAATTTAATTGCTATTAAAATAAACAATTTAATTTTAAAATTAAGGTATAATCATTGTCCTATTTGATTTTAATCCATGACTAAAATCTTACATGAATTGAGTATATATTCCAACAATTGAATGAAACAATATTTTATCTTACTATCACAACTTTTCCTTCAACACCTGAAATTGAAAAAAAAAAAAAAAAATAACCTTTTTCCTTTTTCACGTGAGATTGAAATACGTTACTTACACCCCTTTCTTAGATAGAGAAAGACCTTCAACTCGATGGGTATGGTTTCTTTTTTTGTTTTGTTCTTTTTTAACTTTTTTGAGAGTTCAAATAAGATCATAGAGTGATTTAACTAAAAGCCTGAATACTTGAAAGGATTAAAATAATTAAATTTTCAAGAAACACAAAAAAATGAATAATAAACTTATCGAAGATATGAAATTCTCAAGAAAAGAAAAAGTCCAACTTCCATTTACTTAATTAGCAATACAGATATTAGAAAGAGAGATAAAATTAGAAATATATAGATATTCAATTACCAATTAAATTTACACTATGCGATTATGACAGCATTGTTTGCAACTTGCAAAAGTGGCCATCTATCTCTATCACGATGTTGCTCTTAGACATTGAAGCTTACAAAATCCAGCCGCTGAAGTTTAAGTATTACTTGCATGATAGAGCTACCTCTTTCGAGAAGAAATTTGACAAAAATAAACCTAAGAAAACTTTACTTCGTGGATAAGAGGACGGAAATGCTACCTCTCGGAGATAGTTGCATGAATTAATGAAGTTCAAGTCTTGGATGGATTCAGGGTTGAAGTTGAGTTGCATTTTGATTTTTACAAAACTTTTTTTTTTTAATAAAAGATAAATTTATATTATTATTTTTAACTTATTTTTATTCTTTAATTTTAATTCTGGCCGTCAATCTCCTATCTAAAGCTCAACTTGTAAGTAGCTCGACTTGTCCACGTACCTATTGAGGAAAGATAATAAATATTAGAATTAGAAAATGAAATGTATCACCTCGTGAGTTTTTTTTTTTTTTTTTTTTAAAGAAAAAGAAAAAACTGTTTATGACTATCTTATTGAGAAAAAATATAAAGGTAAATTGGTAGTCCACTTGGTCATGGGACTTTATGCTTTGAGCTTTCTTTATTTCTTGACAGAGTATGTTTGGTTTGGTTTGACCAAAAAGGTACTGAAAAATGCGTGAGTTGATACATACATATTGTTGTTTTATGAGTCATGATAAGAAAGTTAGATGGAAAAAGAAAAAAAAAGAAATGCTTGTCTTTTGAGTGAATTAATTAATTGCATCGAAATTTGAATATTAATAACCAAAGTAGAAGAAAATGAAAGTCAAATGGTCTTAAAATTAACTCCTCTTATAGAAGCTCAAGTGTTTGACACTTGAAAATAGGTATGAGAATTGGAAAGAAAGAAAGAAAGAAAAAGAGTGGGATATTATTTAATTTGTCTTTTCAAAAATTTGGATAGTAGCAATTATTTGTGATAATTGGGAGCAGATTTAAATAGAAATATTATATTTTAATTCATTTTGAGTTTTGTGAATTCATTACCTACTTTTTTGTTTTTTTTTACTTATATAGTTACAATTAGATATTCGAATACACCCTTCATAAACAAAATATGATTAGATATTGAAAATGAAAAAAAAAAAAAAAAGTGACACGGTATGTTGCAATATTTATTACATTCTAGGTAGTTCAAGTCTTTTAGCTTGTAATCTTTTGACTTTTGTCCTTTTAGTGGCATTAATGTGATTTATTTGTAAAGATAGAAATAAGATATTGGTAGTCCTGTATTTTTGGCTTTCTTAAGAAGATTAACCGAGACAAAGAAGGGGTTAGCATTATATATTTTGGGAATCCTTATAAACTATCTTTATCCTTGCAATTGAGGAGCATTCCATCACAATACCCGGATTAGAAGCTTATGTAAAGGACGTTCATCCTTCATTGTTTGGTATGAATTAAGCACAAATATTTTCTCTAGGAACATTTCTTTTTCCTTTTTCTTTTTTTTTTTAAATTAATTCAAAGAGAGAAGTTGCTAAATGAATTTGATTTTGTACAATGAAGAGACCTTTGTATAGGCCAGCTAAGTAGATTCAAATAAAACTTTCAAGTTTATTGAAACTCTAATCAATCTAAACAAAAAGCAATTTTAAACTAAACTTTCTTGTTGACATAAAACTCTTAAAAAATATCCAAATTTTGGAATAAATAAATAATAAAATAATAAAACTTAATAAATAAAATATTGGACTCATATATAATGAAAATTAAGCCTAAAAATTGAACCCAATATGATTTAAACTCGAATTAAAAGCCCAAAACTCGTAATTTCCATAATAGTCCCATCTAGAGATTTTACTTGCATAATCTTCACTAAAATGGTCATAACTTGAGCTCCTAAACTCGAAATCGAGTGATTCAAAGTGAGTTTCAAACCTAAGGGATAGATATTGAACACTATGAAGACATCTAAATCCAGACATGTCCGGATCCCATCCAAAAAGTTGTTGCAAGTTGACTAAGTTCCTAAACTTGAAAATTGACAACTTCGATGAATAGAATTTAATAAATTTCACCCTATCCATGCATGTATCATTCTCCCTTTCCTCGAAAAGTTTCGTCCTTGAATCTTGTATTTGGTTGAACGTACAAGAAAGAATCTTTATCATAGGTGGATGGACTAATTGAGCTCCTCTCAAAGGAGCAACAAATTCTTGAAAGAATAAAATAAGTCCAACAGACAAATTCAAGTTAAGGTTAGTGAAAACATAATTATTCCTCTGCTTTTCATAGGTATTTTCTTACTTTTCATTTTCTTTTCCCACTTGAGATCTTTCCAATTTTACCTCATATGTATTTTCCCTCATCAAAAGTGTGTCATCAAGTCGACTTTTACCACTCAAGGTCTCTTTTCTCTCAATCTTTTCACATGATTTTTCCTCACTTCTCATATCTTGCACACAAGTATTATGAATATTTAATTCAGTACAATACATCTCGGTAGAAGAATATGATGTTTCTAACTCATCTAACTCCATAGATTCGAGGAAAAAAATTCTCATTATCATCTTTTTTTGGTTCACAAAGTTCAACATCACAAATCTCATTTCCACTAGAGTAAGAAGATTGTTGATCATGTCTAGAATAGTGTCTTGTTGCTAATCTCAAGCATCTCGAACTTTTTGATCCCTTTACAACTTTCTAATCATAGTATCGAATTTATCATTCATAGCAAAACCAACAAGGTTTTTGATGGTACCAAACAAAAAATAAAATAAAAACAACAAGAACTGAATGAAAAATTAAAAAAGAAAAGAAAGAAGAAAGATGGAAGAAGATGAAGATGGCGTGTAGAAGTTCTAAAAAGCCTTGAAAACTAGATGAATCCACAATCCCATTCAAACGACTCTAATTTTTCCTCCAATAAAGAAAACTTGGCAAGAAAAACTTGATGATAATCCTCACAATATGAGAAGATTGTTAAAACTCTTCTAAAACAAAACTCAAGAGAAATTTTTGTAAAGAAAAACTCAAAGAAAATTTTATTAACTCAAAGAGAAGTTGCTGAATGAATTTCATTTTTTTACAATGAAGAGGCTTTTATATAGGCTAGCTAAGTACATTTAAATAGAACTCTCAAGTCAACAGAAACTTTAATTAATCTAAACACGAAGCACTTTTAAATTAAACTTTCTTATTGATATAAAACTTTTAAAAAGTATCCAAATTTTGGAATAAATAAATAATAAAACAATAAAACTTAATAAATAAAATATTAGGCTCATAAATAATAAAAATTAAGCCTAAATATCGAAACTAATATGATTTAAACTCGAATTAAAAGCTCAAAACTCATAATTCCCATAATAATCCTGTCTAGAAATTTTGCTTGCGCAGTCTTCACTAAAGCAATCATAACTTAAGCTCCCAAACTCAAAATCAAATGATTCAAAGTGTGTTTTGAAGCTAAAGGATAAATATTAAAACGTTATGAAGACATCTCAACCCAACACTTTATAATTCAATTCAACCAAATACATGTTTTTCTGTTTCCCAAAATAAACATTATAAATTAATTTAAGTTAATTAATTTTTCAATCAAATAATTTCCTCAACCCGATTTAATTCTGTTAAAATCATGACAACTTTACCGTAAATGAATCTATGAGAAAATATATTTAATTTTTCTTCATTCAACGGATTTAGAATGACCAATGAATTTAATTCCATATTCGAATTTTAATTAATTAATTAATAATTCAAAAAATCATATATTAATTCTCAAGTTATTTTCATACTTAGTGAGAAAATCACATTCATTTCCGAATGTTATCCATTTCTCTAACTTTATCATTTCTATTCATTTGATTCAACATGCAATTCATTTCTAGTTTCAACGAGCTAGCAAAGGGTCCGATTGAATATATGTAATCAGAGCTCAAATAGTTTATAATTAAGTTCCAACTTTTCGTCTATTAATTATTATAAACTTATTTAGCCACGAAATCATTCCATTATAGTATCATGACTAAGCTCTCCTTAGTGACATACCATTATGAAAGCTACCAGATCAGTACTCGTCCAATGACCTTGTCAAAAGTGTGTTACCTTCATAGAATATCCTTAATCTCTTTGGGATAAATCCGTTCTCCCAAATGATACGAAAGCTACTCGATCAGTACTTGTCCAATGACCTTACCATAAGTGTGTTACTTCATAGAATATCCTTAATCTTTTTGGGATAAATCTGTTTTCCCAATATGATCCTCTTTTATCTCATGGTAACCATCACATCTTCTATTATGAAAAGTCAACTACTATCAAATAGCAATTAAGTCATTTATCACAAAGACAAACGACCTGTGACTACGTTTTCTTTTCATCTATCATGTAATACCAATGAGAGGATATCATTTTCTCTTGTCTAAGGCTATGAATTCCATTATTGTGAATGGTGCCACATACTGCATAAACCATATACTCGACGCACCAACTTTCAGTTCCTTATTTATTTGAACTCAAGTTTTTACTTATGTCAAAGTATGCGAGTCACGCATACATAGTCCATTATCCACTCAGGATTAAGGTATGTTGCACTATGAATATCACAAGTGAATAAATTCATAAACTGATTTAGATATATTCAACTTGGTTCCAGCCTGATGTACTAACAATCCAGCCAGTCACATCTATGTCTCTATCTTCTAGGAGTCATCCGCTCTGATGCCCAAGACAAAGCATCTACTCAATTGAACTTGATAGGCGACATATTAGTCTTTCAATTGGTTTGCTCATTTTCAATTAGACTAAAGACATGTTTAGATTCATCTACTAATATAAGTTGTCTTTCCATATTACAATACGACCACATAATATTGCTTAGTATTAGTTAAACATTAGACAACCGGTGAGCTAATATTTGTTCCTATTTTATTTTACAAGCAAAAACCAGGTGAGAACATTATACAAAGAATATTAGATAATTCATAAATAAAATTATTAGTGAATCTATTTAAAAAAATTACAAATATACAAATAAATATATTACACTTACGAAACTAATTCCAACACCAATCACCCTTCAAGGCAAATCTAGAAAAGTGAAAGTTTTTCGAGTTAGGAGAGTTTTTTTTTTCTTGCAGATTTTTCCTTACAACTGCTCTTTTATATATATATAAATTCTTTTTAAAGAAATAAATATTCAAAGGATAGGAAAGAAATGTCAAGTCGAAAAGAACTTGAAAAAAAAAAAGATTATGTTAAGATTAGTTGATCATCCTATGCAAAAACTTGAACGACAGCGTGTGAACTTGCATATTATTCTCTCAATCCCACTAAATTTATCGCATTTTGTCTTTTAGTAGTTAAACTCTTTTAACTTTGATATCTTATTCTTAAAAAAAAATATTATAAAAATTTTGAGAGAAGTAGTTTCTAAATATATCTTAAAATTTAATTAATTAAAATATTTAAAATAATTGAGTTCAAAATTAAAAAAAAAATTGACATTTTAATTGGGACAAAGAGAATATTATGTATAAATTTACGTTATCATTATTGGTATAACCGTTAGGAATTGGAGAGAAGTGCCATTTCAAGACTTGAACCTTCAAACTTACTCCTTTAAATTGTTGACGCCATTGTTTGGGTTGTAAGTCCTTTCGAATTTAAATTATTGTATTTTAATTTTTTTAATATCATTGCAATTTGCATCATTTTGGTCTGACTTGGACGACTTCAACTTGTTAGATTTGGATTGAAGTTGAGCTAGGTTAATCTCTTTTTTTTTCTTATTAGGTCTAGGGGCAAACCATTTTTATTTGAGGTGAAATAATATAATAAATATAAAATTTGAATTCTAACATCAATAAATTTTATTTTATCCTCCATCCAAACAAATATTTATATTCATATATTTTTTGAGGTGAAATTTAGTAGGTATTTGGTTGGAATCTTAATATTTAGGTAAAAATATCATAAAGATCTTTAAATTAAGAATCAGATTATATATTGTCCCATCGACTTAAAATAAATAAATTAATCTATGTAATTTGACTAAAGAGCAAGTAGAATTTTTTTATTAAAAATTTCATTTATTTTTATTATTAAAAATTAGTCTCTATACATCAGCATGATGTAAAAATGACATGCCACATGTAGCCGTTTGGTTATTTCGTCAAGCACACCAATTTTCAACAAAAGAAATTGATGAAAATTTTAATTTAAAAAGTTAATTTTTTCTTTGATCTAATAAACTAAAATTAATTTGTCTAATTTTTAAATAAAAAAACTAAAATATAATCTGACTTTTGTAATAATTTACCTACTATTTGCTATATTGTTTTCCACATCCTCGATTGCGGAATCGTGGGACTACTGTACAAGGAATGGGGACAATAGGTAACGGAGCATGAAGTGAATAGTTGAGACAAAGCAACGAAATATATATATATATATATGGCCCAAATGACATGATATGATCCATTCCCTCATGCTCCGACTCACTTTCAACTATAAATTATATATGCAATTTGCCAAAGCTCCCCTCTTATATTTAAACCTTTTATTCACTCTCCAATTTTAGCCCTTCTTTGTCCTTTGTCTTTTTCCCCACCTCATAAAAAGAAAAGAAGAAAAATAATTTCCCTTTCTTACTATTTCTCCCTCCATTTGCAATTTTTTTTTGTTAATTTATATTACATCAGATCAAGTTGTGTTATAGGAGTAAGTTCGTTCCACATTGGATGGATGATGGGATATGTTTTAATCATTTGATTTGGACTACTATTTAAGTAATAAAAATGATATTTATATTAAATTTGTTTTAAAGAATCTTAAATAATAGAATAGATTTTTGGATTTAATAAACTCAAATGAAATTTTAAATTTATATTTGGTTTAACTCAATTTATACACATATATTCCATATCAACATAACAAAGTCAAAGTTTAAATTCTATTGTGAAATTCAAATATTTAATTTTATATCAAATGTTTAGACCCTACAAAAACATAAAACATAATATATATTGAGGAATTGGGAATTTTGTGATCACAAATTGAAGAATTGGTAAGTTAAAACAATAGTTGGGAATGACGTGACCAATCTTTAAACCCACTAAAATAATCTTTGTTCCATAATATTAAGACACCATTTTGGGATGAATATATATGTTTTTGCCTAATTTCAAGATCATGATTCTCCCCTACCTTGTCTTTTTTCATTTTTGTATTATTTTTTTTTTTACAATATACATTATTTTATGATGTAACAGATAAAAATACAACTTTAAAAGCATTCTTAAAATGATAATTAAGAAATAACAATGATTAATTCTTAAAAATTATATTTAACACAAACTTTAATTATTACTCTTCATCTAAATTTAATTTAATTAATTATACAAATCTGAAAGTGTGATATGGTAGTAATAATGTCACTTTAAGCTTACATCACCAACACTCACCATGTAGAAAGTGACTCAGATACCCCCACCACTATTTGCCACGTGGTCTCCACTCTCTTTCTTGCTTTTTATTAAATAAAAGTTTAATATATGTATCTTAATTTTTCAATGGATTGTCATGAAACAATAACTTTGGGTGAGAACTCGTACGGTTTTATGTCTCCGCATCATGTAATGTTTAATTACTTAGAATTTCTTCCTTTACTTAAATATTCCATATATCTCTTTTAAACATTTTAAATAAAAATATTAAACCAATTACTCAATACTATGCGCTTACTAAGATTGGTTGCTACCTATATTTTTTATTGAATTGTTATTACTTATCAATTGAGTCTCAATTTAATTAAAAAAATTATTTTTATGTCCTTTCATTTTAAAATAAATTCTATTATATGAGAGAGTTTTACTCTTTTTATTTAAAAAACCAATAAATATATATTATTAAATTTAAACCCATACCAATTTTGTTCGCAAAACCTTCAATTTGCCCATCAATTAAAGTTTTATTTTGATTTTTTTCTATATTTAAACTTTTTTACTTTCATCAATTAATGGTAACACCATAATAAATAATTGTATTCATTTAATAGTCTTAATATGGTGTATTTATGTGTTTAAATTTAGTTTTACTTATAATTTAGTCTAATTGTTTATTTTAATGTTGTGTATATTTTATATGTTATTATTACTACATTTCATTATTTATTATATGTTATTTTTAAATATAAATTTATATTTTAAAGACGTATTTTTCCCACATTTCATAGATTTTTTTAACTTTTTATGAAATTCTTAATCTATGCTTTTAACTCATAATCCCTATCTGCTTAAAAGACAAAATTAAAATTTCTTAAACACACAGTTCCGATAAATCTATTTGAACACATGCAATCAAAAATCGGTTGACACTAATCTCAAATTCCATCACTACCTCCTATTAGGGAAAAAAAACACTAAAACTTGGGTTACGATCTTAAATAGAAAATCAGCAAATTAAACGAGAAATGTGAAAGAATAGAATTTTAATCGAGTCTGTGCAAGGGTCAGATGAAGACAAATTCTTTTTTTTTTTAAATAATTTCAAGCCTGTTTAGGCCAAATTAATATTTAATAATACAAAAAATAGTTTAAATTTAATTAGAATTATATAAAAAAAAATATGATCACACGGACAAGTTTGAAAGGAAAAAAGGCATGGTAGGAGTATAAAAGTTGGCCATATTTTGGTTTGCCTTTATGTAGGCTTTTTCCACATAAAATTCTCCACTCCATAGTCATGATATATAATAAAGTAAGATAAGAAATGCCAAACTCAAATGAAATTGGACAGTTCCCTCCAAAACCACTATAAATATATGTCCAATCCCCTACCTTCCCTCTGAGGGAGAAACCAACAACACTTCCTCTCTTTCAAAACCGCAAACCCTTTCGCCTCCTTTCTTCATATTTTTCCAAAATCTTAAGGAAAAATGGAGAAGTTGAGATGTTGTGGCAACTTCCTTGAGAGTTCCAAACCTTATTTTGCAATGATTTCATTGCAATTTGGGTATGCAGGCATGAATATCATCACCAAAGTTTCACTTAACAGAGGCATGAGTCACTATGTTCTTGTCGTCTACCGCCATGCTTTTGCCACTGCTGTCATTGCTCCCTTTGCCTTAATCTTCGAAAGGTTCCACGACCGTTCCATAAACACATATTTTACTATTTATATATATATATATATATATATATATATATATAGCATCTGAGATCAATTCATATGAATTTTGCTGTGTTTTTCAGGAGAGGGCAACCAAAGATAACATTCCCAGTTTTCTTGCAAATTTTCATCTTGGCTCTCCTGGGGTTAGTTTTTTTTTTTTTTCATGCGTCAACTTTGGTATGGAATCTTAACTTTAACTAAATATATCGTCTCTTGATGAACAAAAATGCAGGCCTGTGATTGATCAGAATTTCTACTATGCTGGGCTGAAATATACTTCCCCAACTTTTTCATGTGCCATGAGCAATATGTTGCCTGCAATGACTTTTGTCATGGCTGCCATGTGCAGGTATATACATAAATATGGTGATATGATCTTCTAAAAACAAAAAAACTTAGATAAATCTAATCCGACACTCACAATTGAGTTTGAGTAACAAATAAGATGATTTAATTGATTGAAATCGGATTTTTGGTTTAGGATGGAGAAGATTGATGTAAAGAAAGTGAGATGTCAAGCAAAGATAGTGGGAACAATGGTGACAGTAGCAGGGGCAATGTTGATGACATTGTATAAAGGACCCATTGTTGAATTATTTTGGAGTAAGAATATTCATCCTAAACAATCTTATGCCGATACAAGTGGAACTACTGACAAAGATTGGGTCAAAGGCTCCATTCTCCTAATCTTGGCCACCCTTGCTTGGGCTTCCCTCTTCGTCTTACAGGTACTAAAAATCAGGATTTAAACAATCATTATCGTTTAATCTTTACCGTAATTGACATTTATGATATCTGGAGCAGGCAAAAGCATTGAAGACATACAAGAATCATCAGCTTTCTCTAACATCATTAGTGTGTTTTGTGGGGACATTGCAAGCAATTGTTGTTACATTTGTAATGGAGCATAAGGTTGCAGCTTGGCAAATTGGCTGGGACATGAACCTTCTAGCTGCCGCCTATGCTGTAATAATCTAACATCTCTCTTTCTCTCTCTCTCTCTAACTTTTTCTTTTTCTCCTTTACAGACAAGGAACTAAAAGTGACTTTTTTTTTTTTTGTGAATTTTATTGTTGTATAGGGAATTGTGACATCAAGCATATCATATTATGTTCAAGGAATGGTGATAAAGAAAAGGGGTCCAGTTTTTGCTACTGCTTTCAGCCCTCTGATGATGATCATAGTTGCAATCATGGGCTCTTTCATCTTGGCTGAGAAAATCTTTCTTGGAGGGTAATCATCTAATCTTAAATTTTGCATGCATTCATCTCGGATTTTGAGCATTGAATACAATCTTCAGAAAAATTATAACAATTCTCTAGCTTAGGGACACCCCCAAAGCATAAAAATTGCATAGCTGTTTTTCACTTGCACTGGCTGCCTAGTCTTTAGATACAATTTATGTATGTACTTTTGAGGTGCATAGTACAATTGAATATTTCATAATTGATCATGTCTCTTTCTTTTCAATTTATTTTTTAATATGTTAAAAGAAAATCTGTCGCTTTCGTTTGATTTGATTTTAATTGATGCAGGGTGATAGGTTCGATTTTGATAGTGGTGGGGCTTTATTCTGTCCTATGGGGAAAACACAAAGAAAACAAAGAGAGAGAGGGTGAAATGGAGATTGAAGATGAGCCAATTAAACCTATTCAACCAAATATGTTGCTAGTTGGAGATATTGAAGCCAATCAAGTGCTTGAATTGCAAAAGAATGAAGCTAATGATAAGCTCTCAACTCTTGTCTTAACCATGTCAATGCCTGAATACCCTATTAAACACAACAGTGACCATAAATAATTCAAGTTTAGTTTAGAAATTGGAATTTTATGGGATGGTTTTTTAAGGACTTTTTGCTCCTTATATCTCTCATTTGTAAGAGAATCTTAGATACTAATGTTATATTTGGTTTTCTCTTTTTTTTTCTTTTAAGTGAAAAGTAATTAATGTTGTAAGCTAATGCTGCTAAGGGTTTTATACTAAAGGAAAATTTGAGAGAATCCCAGAATTTCTTCTTTTTTGATATTGTCATCTAACTTGAAAAAAAATTGAAATTACCCCCAAAGAATCTCCAACCTGAAATTTATAAATTACAGAGATAATTCAAAACTTATCTGATATGAAATGACAAAATGTCTGACGTGTGATTCAGATTCCACTAAGGTATGCTAGTGGTTTTGACCCTTTTTTTCATGTGCTGAGTTGAGTCCATGAAATGACCAAAAATTTGTTCCATAGAATCTGAATTTTTGAATCTGATACTCCAAATATTAATCGTTATACCAATAGTCATTAAATAGACTTGTGTTTATCAATGGCAGACAGACAGATACAATCAGGGTTCAGCTGTATTTTCAACTTTCTCCAATTTATTGGAGAGAATAAAAGCATAGATCATTCAGATGGCTGCTGATAAGCTAAATCACTTTCACAAGCTATATTCTTTAGAATAATTTATTTATTTTTAAAATTTCCCTTTTACATCATATGGGATCAAGAGTGTGGATGATACTGGTGCCTTGGATTTGCAAAAAGGGATTGTTATATAGATAAAGTTTGATGTTATAGAAGATGTTGGCATTTGCTGATAAGTAAGCAGACATTAATATTGCTAAGATGGAATATGCAATTGAGGTATTGAGAATTTTATGACATAAATGTCCTTCCTAAATTAACCTATCATCACCTAGTTTATACACAGTTGACAAAACACCACCAATATGAGAGGTCATATATATATATATATATATATATTCCAAACATTCCAAGCAACGCATGATCTGCCTAACTATTCATATTCTTTCAACATGCAACATATCATAGATTCCACACACACATATATTGCATCATTTCAAGGAGATGTCAACTCAACACCCATATTTTTCTTAAATTCCACAAGATAAACTGTTTATATAGAAACTAATCCTTTTAAGTTTACGATGGGCTTTTTTAATCATATAAAGTTAAATTTATATAATAGGAAATATGGTACAAAATGAATATATGAATGTATTAAAGTTTTTATATCATGCATCATTAACGTGTATATATGTTCATACTCAATTGATATTCATTACTTTAAAAATCTAATGTTTGTACAATTTTTAATTTAAACTTCTTGGATTTGATTGATTGAAGAAATTGATACTATCTATTAAATGAAAAAAAATATATACATTTGTGACAATAAGTTTCATTTTATTCAGCTCTAATTTTTTTCCCGATTATATATTTGTTAAAATTAAAAACTTAAAATCCGAAATTGTTTGCATGTTCAAATTATTTATTTAATTAAAAATTTCATCTCAAATGTAATATCTAATTAGAATTGAATTCCAATCCGAATTATAAAAATTTTTATCTCAAATTCAAACTTGGATCCGACTAAAAAGAAACTGCTACTTTTTGGATTAAGTAATAAAATATAATAGTATGAGCTCATATATCATAACCACAGTTTCAAATTTGTTGAGACAATTTTTTAGTAATGTTAAGGAGCAGTGTCTACTAGTGTTTGGCATCACCTAACTCAAAAGTTCGTCATGTTTCTGTTTGCAAATTTTGTTAACAAAAATCCTTGGGCTTTAATTATTGTTGATAATTTGGACAACTGCAAGTCCATCTATGATAGTAACATATCTTGGAGATCAATTTGGATTAGATCAAGGAAATTAACTTCCTGACTTTGGTGAGATTGGATTGAACCGGCTAAAATTTAGAATCATATCTTGAAGATCCAAGACTTATCCTAAGCTCTTACAATATATTATTTATGCTTTTTATCTTTATCGTGTCATGGGAAGATTGATTGTAAGTGATAAGTGTCAAAAGTAACATATTTTAGCCTCATTTTTAGTGCATTTTTGAGAGATTATATGGTATTAATTATGAATTATATACTCCTAATCCTTTGTGTTCATGTTTTGATTCTTAATAAGGTGCTTGGGAGCAAGAGGAATGAAAAATGATGGAAACTAGAACATTGGAACATTCCAGAAGCAGCACACATGCAACAAATTTTGACACAGGCAACCCACATAGCCATGTGACACAGTTGTGTGTCCAGGGTGTGTCGATCTCAGGAATTGTGCACGCTGACAACTAAAAGTTCCAATTTTTAGCACCTTAAAAGGATGTAAATAGGGAAATAAAAGGGAAAAGAGGCAATCACCAAGGGAAAGCATGAAATTACCTTGAGAACACCATTGAAGCCAATTTCCAAGCAATTTTCCAACAAGATTTAAGAGTCCAAGTTTATTTTCAAGGGAGTTATCATGGATTTCTTTTATTCTAGTGGTTATATTGTATTTTTGGTGTTTACTTTTGTCATTATGAACTAATTCTCTTAATACCTAGGTAAGATAAACTCTAAGATGGATTCTGTAGTTTGATTTCCATTTTTATGCAATAAAATCTTATTCTTTTTGTTTCCAATTATGAATGCTTTATTATTTTTGGGTTGATAATTCTAGAGTGTTAATTCATGTTTGATGTGCATAAGTATGAGGTTGAATAGACTCTTCTTGTGATTAAATCTTGCATAATTAAATGGACTTGCATACAATCCTAGAAATAGAACTACATAAATCTATCGAACTAATGTCAAATCCAATAGTGGGATCCGTAGAGCGAATTAATGCAATAATAATGGTTTTAATTAGAAAAAAATTCAATTAATCAACCTAGAGTTAGTTGCTCTTCTGCTCAAAAGAGATATTTCAGAAGTTGTACACGTACAACAGATTTTCACACAGGCAATCCATATGGCCGTGTGACACGACTATGTGTCCAGGGTGCATCGATCTCAGGAATTGTGTGCGTCGACGGCTGAAAGTTGCAATTTTTTAGATTTTTAGCACTTTAAGAAGATATAAATAGGGAAATAAAAGGGAAAAGAGGCAACCACCAATGAAGATCATGAAATTACCCTGAGAATGCCATTGAAGTCAATTTCCAAGCAATTTTCCACCAAGATTCAAGAGTCCAAGTTGATTTTCAAGGGAGTTATGTTAGGTTTCTTTTATTCTAGTGTTATATTGTATTTTTGGTGTTTTCTTTTGCCATTATGAACTAATTCTCTTAATACTTAGGTGAGATGAACCCTAAGATAGATTCTATAGTTTGATTTCTATTTTTATGCAATAAAATCTTAGTCTTTTGTTTAATTTTGTAACAACCAGTTTTTAGTGAAATCAGAACAGTGGTTTCGGGACCGCAAATCCGAGTTCAGAAGGAGAATTATTTTAATATTATTGCATGGTTTGCATTATGAAGGGAACGTCGTATGAAAATTTCATTAAGAAAATTTTACCGAATACATGTCTAATTGATAAAAGGACCAAATTGCATGAAATGCAACATTTGAGTTCTAGTAGCTATAAGTATCAAATAGCTATGGAATTCAAAATTAGAGGTCCTTATATGGCAAATAGATCATTAAGAGGAGTTAGTAGATAAGTATGATGATTCATCCATGGAAAATTAAATAAAGAAAAGGACTAAATTAGAAAGTGGAAATAATAAAAGATGATAAATGATTAAATAACAAGATATCATCTTTTTCATCATCTTTCCCAAATAAAAATACATGGAAACCCTAGTTTAAAGATTGAAGAATAGACAAACTTATATTGCTTAATTAAATCTGGATAGATCAAATACGAAGTTAAATCGAGGAAAAGAGAAAGTAGCGGATTAGTAACTTTTACATATACGAACATTGTCTAGGTAAGTTTGTGCAACTAAATTGTGTATTTAAATGTTTTAAATTGAAAATTGTTGTGTGTGAAATGTATAATTGTTATGTTTAAGTATTGAACACATATATAAATATATCCGACAGGTATTAAGTCTCATTTGAATAAATGAAATTCGATGGATACAGGGTTCCCGAATTGGTTGTGGTCCTACATGTGTTGCGAACACACCACAGCTCAAAAGAACGTCTCATTATATGGTTCTTGTGAGCTTCCCGTTAATAGCTCTTCAGAGCATCCCGATTTGGTTGTTATCCTACATGTGTTATGGACACACCGCAGCTCTTATGAGCATCCTCGCATATGGCTCTTTGTGAGCTTCCTGATTAAAGGCTCTTTGTGAGCTTCCCGTTAATGGCTCTCTGGAGCTTCCCAATATTGACTCGCTTGAACCTTTCCATTATTGTCTTGCATGAGCTTCCCGTTAATGGCTCTTTGGAGCTTCCCGTTACATGGCTCACATGAGCTTTCCATTTTATGGCTCAAGAGAGAGCTTCTCGTTTGTGTGCTCATATGAGCATTCCCGAATATTAATTGATAGATTACAGATTTGTACACTTTGTGTGTACTGCCCAAGTATCCATTGATATTTTAAATGATTCTACGGGTAAAATCTTGATATGAGAAAGTAAATGAATTCAAAGTGAATCGTCACCTGTATATACACGAAATACATGGAAATTTGATATTGATGAGCTCATACAGTGTAACGCCCTCTTACCCCAGACCATCGCCGGAGTCGAGCTTGAGGTGTTACTGAACTTATTTCTTCACTTTTTAAATTTTAAATCAACTAATTAAATTTTCATAGCAAGATGTCTTTTTGTGTCATGGTCGCTTAAAAAATCATATCTTGAGTTACGAAACTTGAAATCAAGATCCATAAATTTTCCCTAAAACTAGACTCATATATCTATCTACTAATTTTTTTTCTAGAATTTTTGGTCAAGCCAATTAGTACAGTTTATTAGTTAAAGTTACCCCTGTTTCAGAACTCGACTGCACTGACCTCTGCTTACTACGAACCACTTTTCTTTCTATACAAAATATGTATGACCATACCGTTTGTTTCTATTAAAACTATACTCAATAAGGATTCTGAACATATAAAGTAAACCTCCTAATTATTTTTGTACAATTTGTAGTGAATTTCCAAAGTTGGAACAGGGGATCCAGAAATCGCTCTGGCCCTGTTTCACTAAAACTCAAATAACTCATAACATGTAACTCCTTTACCTGTTTTGCTTCTTCCATATGAAAGTAAACACATTAAGCTTCAATTTCATATTTAATTCATCACCTAGTTCGGTTTCTACTATCTTTAGTGATTTTTTAAACTCACGTCACTACTGTTACAACATTCTATTTTATGACAAATTTTCACTTTTCTATGGAAATTCATGAACTATTAACACTTTGAACATACATGGTCTCATACATGATCTAAATTAACCATTACAAGGACTAATCATTATCAGGCATTTTCTCAACCAAACCACACCATATCGCAAGATTAATTACACAAAACAAGTATATTGCTATACATGGCATATTTGAGTTATACAAGCCATTTTACCAAAATAGTTCTTCGGATAGTGTGAACGAGCCTTCAACCTATCCCGATTCCTAAGCCGGCTTGTCCAAAACTACAATGAATGAAAAGGAGGGAGTAAGCATAAATGCTTAGTAAGTTCACATGCAAATAACAAGTAACATAATAAAGCAATTCTTCCAAACAACACTAGCATGGTATCACCAAAACATATATCACATTTCTAATCATCAATTGTCATCTTACCACATTATCGATGTTGTATCAAGTTTCAACCCGAGGATTAAGTACATACCTGTCCAAAGTATCCATTTCACAACACTTATCAAAATGATACTTGCCTCTTGAGTGTTCTTCCATTTCGCTAGAATTTTTACCCGTTGAACACCTCGGAATATAACTCGGATACATGGATAATTTGCACATAAGTGCCACATATATAATCAAGTAACCATGTAACCCGCCCATAAGCGAACTCGGACTCAACTCAACGAGCTCGGGCGTTCGCATCCATAAGTGAACTCAGACTCAACTCAACGAGTTCGGATGCCTAGTTACATTTCACGAACTCGGACTCAACTCAACGAGTTCAGACATTCGCATCCATAAGTGAACTCGGACTCAGCTCAATGAGTTCGGATGCCCAACCATCCTAGTGACATGTCACTTGTATCCTAATCTATTCCCAAGGTTCAAATGGGATTTTCCTCAATCACACATTTCCCAGTCGTTCTTCTCGGAATATCGGAACCAATACGTTGCTTGTATCTCATACTTATCAATTTAATCACATACTTTTCATACCAATACATAATATTTCACAAAGCATAAGATTCATAATAACAAGTATCATATCAGATAAATAGCATTAAATCACTTAAAATAGCAATTATGTTACATTATTTACACATGAACTTACCTCGATACCAAAATATCAACAATTGAGCCTATTCCTCGTAAACTTTGTTTTTCCCTCGATCACGACTTGAATCTCGTTTTTCTTGATTATGAAGCTTGAAAGTTGAAGAAACCCTAGCTATGGTGGAGAGCAAAATTCGGCAGCAACCAAATGAAGAAGATGATCAATTTTGTGTTATTTTTCCCATTTTATTCCATTTAATATCCAAATGACCAAAATGCCCTTCCTTACTAAACTTTCAAAAATTCCCCCCATGTCCAATTTTTGTCCATGAACTTAGAATTTGGTCAAATTGCTATTTAAGACCTCCTAATTAATATTCCAAAGCAATTTCATACTAAAAACTTCTAGAATGCAAATTTTGCAACTTATTCGATTTAGTCCTTAATTTCAAATTAAGCACTTTACGCATGGAATTTCTTCACGAAATTTTCACACAATCATGCAATCATATCATAAACCTCAAAATAATTATAAAATAATTATTTTTATCTTAGATTTGTGGTCACAAAACCACTATTCCGATTAGGCCCTAATTTGGGATATTACATACAGGGTTCTTGAGATTCATGTGAAATAAATGACTAACATGTTTGATAAAGTTGTGTGTTTAGGTTATTAGCTAAATTGCTTGGATGCATTTTGTATGTTTATTTTAATGAAAATGAATGGTAAGTTATTTTCTTGTTATACGAACTTACTCAGCATTAAATGTTTACTCTATTTTATTTCCTCTGTTTTATAGCATTTGGAAGCTCGTAAATGTTAGAAGTTGGTCGGAGCTACATCACACTATCCTTTGGCTCATTTTGGTATATGTAACAAACTAAATTTTCGGTATATGTCTCGCTCACACGGCCTAACAACAAGGGCGTGTGTCCCCTGTATCTTGGAAAAATTTTGAGATTTTGCGAAAAATTCTCTAAGTTCCCGATTTAATCTTGACTTGATTTAAAGGTCTATTTTGAGCCTCGAGGACTCATATTAGGGACAATATGATTGATTTATGATTGATTTCTAATATGAACGTGAAACAATATGAAATGTCTGTATTTGATCTGTAAATTTCAGTAATACTCCGTAACCCTGTTCCAACGACTGATATGTATTAAAAGTGTTACATTTATAATTATGAATGCTTTATTATTTTTGGGTTAACAATTCTAAAGTGTTAATTCATGTTTGATGTGCATAAGTCTGAGGTTGAATAGACTCTTCTTGTGATTAGATCTTGCATAATTGAATGGACTTGCATGCAATCCTAGAAATATGACTACATAAAGCTACCGGATTAGAGTCAAATCTAATATTGAGATCCATAAAGCGAATTAATGCAATAATAGGGATTTTAATTAAAAAAAATATTTCAATTAATCAACTTAGAGCTAGTTGTACTTATGCTCAAAACAGATATAAGTATAAATTATGGATTCCTACGAATTAAAAAGTTAAGAAAATAAATTGCATAAATTAGATTGGAATAAAATCTAGGTGGATTCTTACCTAGGTATTGTTATGTCACTTGGTTGATACTTGATTCTTTTTGTTTCATTCTTTGGTGCATTCATTATTTAATTTAAATAATTTGATTTAATTTTAACCAATCATTTGAATTATTAGGTTAACTAATAAAAGTTGATAATTACTAGTAATTGTAGTCTTCGAGGGAATGATATTTGTGCTCACCATAGCTATACTATTAATTGATAGTTGCACTTACCTTGGTCAATTTATTAATTAGTTTAGTGGACATCAAGTTTTCGACGCCATTCACGGGAACTAGGATATTAGAAAAATCTTATTTTTGTTAATTTAACCAATTTTAAATTTTTTATGTTATTTTTTTAAGTTTAATTTTGAGGTATTAATTGCCTTTCATATGGTTTTTGACAA
The DNA here is from genome assembly GCA_020496765.1 of Gossypium stocksii. Classification (NCBI taxonomy): domain Eukaryota; kingdom Viridiplantae; phylum Streptophyta; class Magnoliopsida; order Malvales; family Malvaceae; genus Gossypium; species Gossypium stocksii. The sequence goes on along the minus strand of CM035628.1, from coordinate 41,436,870 downwards.
GTTTTTTTTTTTTTTTGACTAAAGGCAACCCATTGAATTAATCATTTTTTATAGTGAGATTGAAAGAACTGTTTGTAGAAATCGAAGAGAGGTTAAAGAAGCAAGGCAAGATCAACATCAAATTATTATAGACAATCAAGAGTAATAAGATATTATTGAAGAAATGACAGATCCTCCATTGACTATGTATGACTATTGACCGCCCTCTGAGTCTCCCTTGTGAACTGTAACACCTCCTAACCCTAAACTGTCCCTGGAATAGGGTTACGGAGCATTACTGAACATTTCAAAGAATTTACGATTAATATACAAATGATTAACATACATACAATAATTAATTTATTAAGTCTCTTTAATGGACCTTCGAAGCCCAAAATACATGTTAGAAGTAAATTGGGACTTACTCGAATACTCCGATTTTTTTATTTATAAAATTTCATTTTTTTAAACTCAATATAACCCCTTTATAATACCTTAACCAACCCTGCAAATTTAAAATGCAACCAACTCAAAACCAATATCACAACCAATACAATTTATATGCAATTACACCTAGATCACATCAAAATATTAACTTATTAATTTACTTAATATATATTCAAAAGTATTTCATAGTATCATTTTAATTAGATTAGTAAACTTCATTCAATCCCATTTCAAACTTTATACCAAATGTGCCATATTAATCTTCTTACCATTTCATTTAACCAATAAAAAATGTTATATATATCATCAGTTACAACCAAAATCAGAAGACCCATACACATAACCTAGGTACATGCCATATTTATCAAAAAGAAAGATACATCACCAAAATTTCTCTGAGTTCGGGATTGCTTTGAATGTTGAACCAGGACACTTGACTTCTACTAACCTCCACATGGAAAACAACTGTAGTAACCCAAATTTGACCAGGCTTAAATAGAGCAAAAGAAAATAAATAAATATTTATTTATTAAACAGTCCGTTAAAAAAGTTCGAGTTACAAACGTTGGGGCCCAATAGCAGATTGACCCAATACATAGCCCGAATGCCATTAGCCCAAATTACACCCTCAGACCCGACCTAACCCACAATAGCTGACCGAACTAAACATTACCCAGTAAGCCATTTTACACCCTTGACCCGTATACATCAGCGGCCCAAAAGGCCCAAGTGACTTAAGAGGAACAGGAGACCCTAGGGTTTCCTAAACACTATCGCGCCGCAACTGCTTCTGGAACGTTCGGGGAGCGTCTGTCCAATCCCCAAAATCAAGGCCACCATCAATGCACTATCCCGAGGCCTTTCAACGCACCAGCCTGGCCACCAATCATGCCTCCACCAGTGGGCTGTGACTTTAGTGTCGAATCGTGCCGCACAAGTTCACGCCAACAAACCACCGAGATCCTCGCAAATCACCTGCAAAGAAAAGGAAAGAAATTAAAAGCAAAATGAAACAGATATATTAGAATAGGATATGGAAAGAAATCTTTCTATTTCTTTCCAAAATACGCAGCGGTTTAAGGCTATAAAGCCTTTCTCAAATCTGTAAAAAGGTTTTTTTTTTTAGACACACACTTACGATTTCACACACAGAGACACACACATATACGGATACTTACACAGAGTTAGAGAGATACCCGCAAGCAGAGATTTATACAAATACACACAAACATCAAAATTTTGTGTTTATTCAAAAGCAGAGAAATAAAGCAGATATTTTTGAAGGTAACTTGATTCGTTTTTTTATTTTTTATTTTTTATTCTTTTTGTTTAATCTGTTTGTTCGCATGTATGTTTACAGATTATTTTCAAAATAATAAAAGAAACAGAAAGGAGAAATGTTTACCTAACGGTTTGCGAGGAAAGGGAGGGATTTTGCGAACCCTAGCCATTGTATGCGGTGGTCTAAGTGGTGGCGCGTTAGCGCGTGAGAACCACACACGACGGTGCCCAGGGACGGGCAGTGATGGCCCTAGGGTCGGAGCTCCAAGGGCTGAAGAGGATTTCAGAGCATTCCTCTCTTTTTTTTTTTTTCGGGTTACAAAATGAAATCTGAGGCAAAAATTGGGCTTTTATAGCCTAGTGGGTACGGTGTCGTTTTGCCTAAAACGATGGGCTCCAAAACAGCATCGTTTCTATACCCTAGGATCCGCGCGTTGACCCTAATACCCGGGGAGGATCCGCGCATTTTTTAGAAAAGGTTTATTTACCTATTTGGTCCCTTCGCATATTTTATATTTATAATTTCATTTTATTTTATTAAAATTTTGCCCTAATGTTTTGATTTGATTTCAATTTGGTCCCGGCAATAGTTTTAAATCGGTATTTGGGAAACGCCGTCGTTTTGAGAAAGAGGGTTTAATTACCCCGTGAGTCCCTCGTGTTTTGCGCGCGTTTCCCTTGAGTCCCTGAATAAATTTACTCCTTCTAATTTTGTCCCTATAATTTTCAAAATGTTAAAATTAACCCCACGTGATTATCTTTTTTTTTTTTATAAATGTTATTTTAGCTTTTTACCTAAACCTTATATTTTTATATTATATATTATCTATTTTACATATTATCATTACATATTATTTATTATATATTACCTTTTTTATATATTATTATTTTACGTTATTATTTATATATTATTATTATTAAATATTATGTTTTTAACTTGTATCGTACATTTATTTTATTAATTATAAATATTAAATATTTTATTTTATTTTTCAACCTATATACTTTTATATTATATATTATATATTTATTATTTATTATATTTATTATTTATTTTATATACTATTATTATTATACATTTTGAAATTATTGTTAAGTATTATATTTTAATTTATGTTATATGTTTTATTAATTACTTTTTTTATATTATTTTATTCTAAATATTTTATTTACATATATTAACCCTTTTATAGTTTTTATATTATATCATTTATATACTAAATATTAAGTATTGTATTTTTATTGATATATATATTATTATTATATTAGTATTTTTTTTATACACATATTAATGTGTTATTATCGTTATTTGTATGTATATTTTATATTACATTGTATATCATGCATTATTTTTGTTTATAATTTATTTAAATATATGTTAAATCACTACCTTGCATGTTCATTATTTAAATATTTTATTTATTTATTTTTAATGCATGTTATACGTCCTTGTATGTATGTTTTTTATTTGAGATTTGCCATGATTGTTATTTCTTCCATGTATGTTAACTAATATTTGACATATATATTATTCTTATTATATTGCTTATATTCATGCTTTTATTTACTTATTATTTCATATGTTATCTTGTATGTGGTATTTCATAATGTTCATATATTATCCTCATACATTGATTTAAAACGAGAATCCAAAGTTTTCAAAAATAAAGGCAATGCTTGGTGTTTGGAAGCTTCGAGAAAAGTAGTGCCCTAACTTACTGGGTTGCAACTTTTTTCGTTGAGTTCGAATAGCCAAGCACCCTTCTAAATGTTTTGAGTTTTAAAATATAAACAACTATTCTTGAAATTTCAAAGCATTATGTCCTAACTTACTGGATATGGCGTTTTGTCGTTTCGAGATAGGTATTTCCAAAAAGGCTAACTTAGTGTCAAATGCCTTAAAAATATTGCGTCCTAACTTATTAGATGTAATATTTTGATTCATTTGATGCAAGTGAACCCTAATTTTTCAAATCAAAATATTTTTAAAGAGGATTGCATTTTAAAAGTTTTAAATTTCCGACATTAAAGACATTTGATAATCAATTTGGTACCAATTTTTGGGCGTTACAAGGGTGCTAATCCTTCCTCATACGTAACCGGCTCCCGAACCCGTTTTCTGATTTCGTAGACCCAAACTAATGATTTTAAAACAAAATGTTTTAAAGGTGATCCAATCACACCTAAAAAGATTGGTGGCGACTCCCGTTCTAGTTTTTAAAGTCGACCCCATTGTTTTTCAAACCCGCTAAAAATGGTTTCGACAACAACCTTACGCTGAGCATGGGTATACTCAGTGGTAATACCATAATTCAAACTATAATAACAACAATAAATTATATGCATCCAACTTGTAACAAAATAATCATGAATATTAATCTTTACATTGATTTCATATTACAACAATAGCATTTTATCAATTGACATCATATATCATTAATTTGACCTCCAACCATTCCATGAACCTTTGTTTCATGCTTTCAATCTCATTTCTCAATTCAATTTTCTCATTTCAATTAGATAGTTCGATTAATCAAATTTATTCAATTTATTAGTTTATTTATTTTTCCCCTATTAACAAGATTCGAACCTTGGCGGTACACGGATCCAACCAAACACACCAGTACGGCACATTGTGCCTAATAAATATTGCCGAAGCAAACGATACTCAGTACCTAATCAATATATCAGAAGCAATAATACGACACCCGTGGTGCCTAATACGACACATATAGTGCCTAATCGACTCGAAGTCGAATATCCCTGAACACTTCCAATCCTATGGCATGCCAATTATATCCAACTCAACCCAGCTAGTTAATAGGGTTTTCAAATCATTTCTCAATTTCAATTTCACTTTCAATTCAATCACTTTCTCATACTTTCAATTTAAATCATTTTCTACTTTCCAATCAAAATACAATCAAATACTCATACTTATTCATACTTTATTTCAATTTCATTCATTTCAATAATAATACTTACCTTGTAATTTACTTACCATACATATAATTTAAAATTTAACATTTAATAATAAATAATTTGAATTATAGTAATATAAACCTGAATTTTCTCGGTTCACTTCTCGATAATCTTTTCTTTTCCCTTTTGAGCCGATGCCTCTGGTTCTTTGTTAGCTACGAGAATTAAAATAATTTACAATTGTTACTACAACATTAATTCATACAAAATAATTGAATTTCTATTCAATTTCTACCTTGATTTTAATTTAGTCCTTAATTAAACTTATTCACTTTTCTATCTTAATTCATACTTTATTTTTACTCAATTTCTAACCAAACTCAACTTAACTATCTAATGTTCATCATAAAACCCAAATTTTGAATTTCTTGCAATTTCATCCCTACTATGTAAAACTCATAGCTTCTTTTACAATTTAATCCTTCAATTAATTCTAACTATGAATTCTATCAATTAAACCCCTAATTCATCAATTTGATCAACATGAATCATGTCAAAAAATCTAAGAACTTTCAAATTCTCAACTTAAATTCAACAAAACTTTGTTCTAGGACTTCAAAATCCTCAAAATTAAAAGAAAATGACTTAATTGACTTACCAAAATAAGCTTAAAGCATCAAAACCTTAGTTTCTCCCTTTCTCTTTTCTTTCCCTTTTTCTTCCTTCTTTTCATTTGAGCTTTGTGTTTCTTTTCTTTTGTTTCTTTTATTTTATTCTTATGTATTAGATAATAATATATAAAATATCTTTAAACTTATTATTTAAGAAAATATATAAATAAATTACAAGTGTATAAATATGTATATTACACATGTTTAATTTTACCACAATGCAATTGTCTTTATTTAATTTATGTACTACTACTACGAATTATTATTATTAAATAAAAAACCATAATAATAATTATTAATAATTCAATATATATTATACATAAAAATCTATGATTTTTATGCCTTATGCCACCTAATTTCTTACTAATGGCATATTTGCTAATTTAGTCCCTTTTATTTTCTATTGATCTATAATTTAACTTTTACCTTTTATTCAATTTAGTCATTTTTCCTAATTACTCTTAATTAAGCTAAATTCACCTAATCAAAACCTAATTAAACACACCACTAGACTTATAATTACTTCTAATAATTATTTTTGAATTTGGTTTACTAAGACGAAGCCAGATAATGCACTTTTTCAATGCCCGTGAATTTTAGGTCATTACATGAATGATGGGAGGAAATCAACAATTAAATATAACAATCGAATAAAATACTAAGTGCGATGTATGCAAGTGTGACTGGTCAATTGTAATATTTGTAGTGTTACAATGGAACACTAGGGTATTCCAAGGATTGAACCAAAGAGAGTTAGCGATTTAGTGATTTTTATTCAAGAAGCATCCAACAATGGAGTCTAGCTAGCTACTCTCTAATTTCTATATTATCGTAAAGCATAAATGAAGTTAATTAAAACCAATTAATTATCTAAGACAGAAAGGGACTAAATTGTCAATGAAACAAAATATAAAACTACAAAATACGATAACAGGTAGCAGTTGGTTGATTTCCATGTTGTTAATTAACCTTTGAATTATGGATCTAAATCGTTAACACTCCTAAAGTGGCTCCATTTTACCTCTTAGTATCAACTTTACCAACTTAGACAAATTAGTCTGGTTTATCTCTTTATCTTGCTGGTTAACCTAGCATTAGTGATTGGTACCTAATAAGATTACCTCTCGGTTTCACTTATCTTGATTTTCCTTTAGGGGCATCAATCCAAAGTTTTGAAGATTATCCAATTTAGTCTAGATTAGGATTTAGTCCCTAAACCCTAAAATCAACTACCCAACATTTTCATCAACTAAGCACCTTAGATTTAGCTAGTTTTACTCATATCTAAACATACAAAAAAATAAATAAATAATCAAGCAAAGAAAGCATTAACTTAAACTTAATTAAAGGTGAATAAAAATTCAAGCTTTATTGCAAAAGCTTGGATAACACAACAGTGGAAGCAAGAACAATAAAAGAAAATGCTAAAGAAATTATTTTTAATAAAATAAATTAAAGGAACCTGAATAATATTAAAGTGAGATTAAAATGTAACTAGAAGAAAGCTTAAAGGGTTACCAAACAAATAACACCTAACTACAGTAAAAACTAACTTAACTAACTAAGAAAATACAAGAAGTGAAACTGAACTGTAAAAACATATGGTGTATTCTTTGTTTTCTACCATGTTCATACTCAATGCTCGAAACAATTGACACCGATCTTAAGCAATACTTCTAACACCGCTTGTATTTGGTTACAGATATCAATTTAAATATTTCAAAATTGATAAATTTATGTGCTTTCTTTTTAGAAATTTTTAGCTTTTGGAAAGATGGTTTGATGCATATATTTTAGTAGTCAACTAAGTACTAGCTAGTTGTTTGTGGTTGTCAAAAAAAATATAACCATTAAACTTCTTTGAATCTCTTTTGCTCATTTGGTTTTTTTCATCATCCTCGTATTTTATACACATAGTTTTTATGTAACATCCCAAAAACTAGGTTAGAAGAAATTAGGTTTTGAAACCAAGAGTGGTCATCGCTTAATTATGAGTTTAGATTTTGGAAATTTTTTACAAGTGAATTGATATGGTTTAGGGGTTAAGTGTTCTGGTTATGTGTGCAAGGTTCTGGATTTGAACCATATCTCTTGAAATTTTGCTGCTTTGATTAAACCCTTACTTTGGGCATATGGGTTATAAGTTAAATTCAATCAACTAATGATAAGAATGAGCTTATTGGTTCAATGGTTTAGCTTCTGTATGCTCTATGGTCTTGTGTTCGAGTCTTTACAAAAGCAATATGGAATTGTTTTTATTCTGCTGCTATTCTGCTGCCTCGTGAGGTAGTTTTGGTTGGTTTTAAATTAACCAATTCTTTAAACCTCTTTTGTTGTGTTACATTTTTTTATTTCCATTTTCTTTGGCTATTGTCTCGGTGTTTCCTCTTTTTATTTGTCAATTCTTCCACTAACAATTTTTCATTGAATCTTTGAGACATCTATCCTTCTAACTCTTTGAATTGTTCATCTGTAATCAGTCGTGTAAGTATCCTCCATCAAGTTCTTGCGTGACTTGTTGTTAGATAGGGTTGTAATTCGTCTCTGTGACAAAAACGTTGACTTACGTGATTTTGTGTTAGGCAAAGGTCTTGAGTTTAACATTCTCTCAACGACATAAGGTTTGCAAAGTTACAGTTCGATTATCGATAAGTGTGTAGTCTGATTTGGAGTTGTGCGTCAAAATTCTTCTACATAACTTCGATTTTGGATGCTAATCTTAGTGATTAATTTCGAATAGGTCGTCTGATATGTTATTATAATGTTGCTTAGGGATGGGAATTCATCCTTGTTGCTCCTGTATCAAGTTTGTATCAGGCCAGTGCCAAAACCCCTCTTTTTTAAGTTTTCAGTCGTCAAAAAACGGGACTGTCAACGCCACATGGCCAAAAACATGGGCGTGTGCCCAGGTCGTGTGAGCCATACGGGTAAGGACATGGGCGTATGCCCAGGCCGTGTGAGCCACACGGGCAAGGACATGGGCATGTGTCCAGATCGTGTAACTCACTGTTTATGATTTAAAACCACACAGGCAGATGACATGGGCGTGTGCCCAAGCCGTGTGAGCCATACGGACAAGGACATAGGCGTGTGTCCAAGCCATGTGACATATGAATAGGATCTGAATCTTATCTTTTTAGGTCGTGAGTTTTTCCCAACACATGCATTGACCTCTACAATGTATTTATGGTTTGAATTTGATCGTAAGAGGACTATATGATGCTTTAAGACTGATATATGGATGATATATGCAATATCTGAACTTGTTAGGCTGATGATGAACAACTTGTAATCTATATGTATATCTGTAATGTTTGAACCTAAGTGAGTAGGATCCGTCTGAACGTAATGTGCTATTGTCTATGTGTGCGAATTATCAAGTATGATTTGTATTCTGTTAAGTTTGTTAGTACATCTCTGCATTACTTTGTTGATGAAGAATATGCAATAACTGAATATGTTAGACTGATTATTACTGATTCTGATTTATAACCCTACATGTGACTTAATGGCAAATTTGATATGGTCCGTTGAGGTTTGATAAGTCTATTTTACATAACATGGACTCTCATATTTACTGATTTTGTTATTGACAGATAGCATGACTTACATGTTCATTACTTTGATTCTGCATAAGCATACCATGACACATTGCATGGGACTTGGGTTGATGTAAAATGAGGAAGTTTCCTACGGTTTAATGATCTGCATTATCTGGTGGTTTATCCATACTTATGTTCTGACAATTCGACTGTACAGTTTTAACTGTGGCTTGACCAAATGTATTCGATCTGGCAGTTTTAACTGCAAAATACTGGTGGCACTGTCCACAGTTATCTGTTGGTGTGATCTGGCTGACGAGTTCTAAGGGAACTTTATTTCGGTGTGTAGTGAAGTTGGGTAGGATTTTTTTGATAAATTTGCATTGTGATCTGTTTGAAAAATACATCTACATAAACATACATGCTCTGTTCTGCTCTATCCCATTCTGTTCTGTTCAGTATTGCTCTGCTCTGCTCCATTCTGTTCTATTTGAATTGCGTTGTTTTACTATGTTCTATTTTGCTTTGTTCTATTGTACCACCTCTGTTGAAATCTCTGTGATACTTTAGATCTGTTCCGTACTAGTTATACAACTGTTATCAAATGCTTGCGTTACTACGATTTATATATATTACGCTATGTTTATTTGTATTAGAGTTTGGTTATACGCGATGCTTGGCAACTCACCCTTTTGTCTTACTTTTATCAGTCAGGAAAACATCTAGTTTAGGATCGGACAGCGTACGGGAGATTGGATTGTTTTGCACTAAGATAACTACAATTTAATCCTTTGGATCTGTAATCTGTTTTGGACTTGTCTTATTTTTCTTTTTACAATCTCGTCAGTATCTGTCAAGTCTAAAGCGAAACTACAAAATCGTCTAAATCGACTAAAATGATTTTCTGATTTTTAAAGTCAAAACTTTGAAAACAAGTATGTTTTTACTACATTGGTGTAACTCGTCCAGATTCGGCTTAAACTTCTAGGCCAGTTTTAGGGTGTTACATTCTACGTATTTATACTTTAAAATATATATTAACTAAGGTAGTGTTACGAGTAAATAATTTACTAATTTAGTTGGGTAATGACTAAAATTACATTAATGCTTTATAAAGTAAATTCTAAAATTTTGAAGGTACTTTTGTCTTTTTATATCTTTTATAAAAAAAAATTACACACATTATGAGACTTGAACCTAAAATATTATAATTTTCAACACCTTTGCTTTACCATTCCAGCCAAAACCTCCTCTTTTTTTATGTCAATTTTTTAAAAATATAGTTGTTACACAATTAAGTTTTTCTCCCGTATGTTATATTGTATAAAAATAGTTATAAAATATTTAAAAAATAATATATTATTTATTTTGACAATAAAATATATTCAAATATAAAAATATTTTAATGTTAAAACCATTTTAAGAATTTTACAAACTATCAGATCTTTAGGAAGCAAATTTTTTTACTATATTTGAACTTTTATTATTATTTTTTTTTTAGAATACACTTGTGGTTTAGGGTTTGTTAGGTTTTTTCCACCGGATCAATTTTATAAAAGGAAGTGACTTTGAGTTGTGCATGGTTTTAATGCTAGTAGAAGGGGTGGGGTTTCTTCGTTTGTGCTGGGGTGCTAGGTACACGCTGGGGCACTGGCTTGGGGCAAGGGCACCCGGCTCGTTCGTTTTCTTTCCAAGTTTCGTTTAGCACATTTTAGTTTTTAACAGTCCTCGAACTCAAATCTGAAGCTCCCATAATCCTAATTCAATTATAAAACACTTTTGATTTAATATCAAATATTAAAATCTTATAAAACTCAAATATAATTAGATAAAAACTTAAATAAAAGTAAATGAGACAGAATCATGCAAGTAAGTTAATATGCAATAAATCAAACAATATACTAAGCATAAGGGTTTAAAAAATATGAAATATGACTACTTAATATTAGACATGTCATAATATGTTTACTGTGTAAAATTTTAGAAATGATAGAATTTAATGAATTTAACATTTATTATTTAGTTAAGATTAAAAATTCAAATTAAGATGAACAAAACTAAAAATGAAAAAATTTTAAAAAAATAATCCTATCAATAGAACTTCTACCTGATTCTAGTTTCCACTTTGCAGGCAGAGATTCTTTGTTTTCCTTTCCAACTAAAATTTTAAGTACTGAAATACGGTTTAATTTAGTTTTGATCAATATTCCTGCCCATCTCATATTCTTAGAACTGTTCATATAAAAAAAAGATTCTTGGATATATATATAAGTCAACTTGCATTTTAATTTCAGTGTTTTTATTCTGAATATGATTCTAATTTTGAAGGACAAAAAATATCAAATATAATACAATAAATATAACATGAAAATACGAAGATATCAAAATTTTTATAATACAATTTTTTTTTTATCAAATCTTGTTTATCTCTCCTCTTCCCCAATACTTTAATGATTAATGAAAACCTCTAATTTCTTTTAAAAAAAATTCAACATGTGATTTTTTTATCATTACAATATTAGGAAATGGGAATCTTTAAAAAAATTTAACTAAAAATTAATATTTTTAATAATTTAATTTTTTAAACAGGTTCGATAACTCATAATGAAAATTATTAGATATAAAATAATCATAAATTCAATTATTTTTTATTTTATTTCTTTTAAGATTATATTATTCTTTATCAACAATTTAAATATAATTTTATATAATATATCAAATAAACTTTATAATTTTTCAATTTATAAACATATGTGAGACTCCACTTCATAAAGATGACATAATGGAGTTGGAAGGATTAATATTAATGTTAAACTGCATGGAAATCACTAAATATGATTAGTTCTTATCTTAAACAGTAACACCAATTGTTTTGTGAGAAAAAGTGAACATCGATTCTCCACATACAAATTTTATACACTCTAGATAAGATGTTGTGTTCCACTTAATCCTGGTTTAGAATATTATTAAAGCACACTCAACAAATAAAGTTGTACACCAAATACCTTCCATTCAATCATTCATACATTATTTTCTCTCTCTCCAAATAAATAATTTTTAATATTATCGTATAATTTTAATGAATTTTATTTTTAAAAATAATTTTTATAATGTTGTTTGAGTTTTTTAAATTTTAAAATATTAATTGCTTACGTGGTATCCACGTGTATGCCACTTCAACAAAGTGGATAACTGTTAACTTTTTAATCCATTTTTGAGTGATTGACAAACAACGTAAACTTAAAGAATAAAAGAGATGAAAAGTTAAATGGAAGGCTAAAATAAATTTATTTATAAAGTTGGAGAGCTAAACAAGCCTTCCTCATAATTTTGGGTATTCCTATTTTTTGGTACTTCCTTATAATTTTGGCTATTCCTACTTTTTTTGTATTCTCTCATAAGTTTTGGTACACTATTATCTTTTTTTGGTATTCCCTCATAATTAACTTTAATTATAATTATTTATTAAAAAATTTAATTATAATTAAATAAACTTATCAATATTTACTTATAAGTTCTCAAAATACTTTATTATTTTGCTCATTGATAAGGTGACTTAAATAATGTGATTCATTGATGGTGCATAAAAATACTGTTTCATTATATTATAAATAATGATAATTTTTAAAGATTAGAAAAATTAAATAAATGAAACAAATTTAATAAGATGAGCCAATTTTTGGTATTCTCTCAAATTTTTTTTTTTATTTCCTTATAATTTTTTGGTACTTTCTCATATCTATTTTATATTCCCTCATATTTTTGGTATCTCTATCTCCTCATATTTTTGGTATACCCTTACAATTTTTCGTATCTCCTCATAATTTTTGGTACTCCCTCGTTTTTTCGGTACACCCTTAGTATCCCCTCATAATTTTTAGTATTTCTCATTATTTTTTATATTCCCTCATATTTTTTATTTTATCCTCTTAATTTTTTATATAATTTCGAAATGAAAATTTCAAATGAGATATAATTTGTGGTGTTAAAAAATTTATTATTTTTGCATTAAGAAAAATTAATGGAATTTTGGAGACAGAAAAATTTAATAACTTCTAAAATGCTATTTTTCATTCTAATGTTTGGTACGGCATTGGTTGATCTTATAAAATATGTTTTATTTTTAACTATTTTTAAATTTATCCTTTTGTATAATGTTTTTAATACCGAATATCAGTATGCAAAATTAATAATTTTAAAATTACCAATTTTTTCCCAACAAAATCCCATTAAAATTTATTAATATGTAAAATAATATTTTTTTCACTAAAAAATATTTCTATTCATTTTGAAGGCATACTAGAAAACATAAAGGATTACCAAAAATATAAGTTGATCTTATAACTTCTTTTATTTACTTAATTTTCAATTTTTTTAAAAAATTATTAGTATATAATATAACAAATTTTTATAAGTATGCAAAAATAAATTTTTTTATACCAAAAAATGATTTTTCATGTTAAAATTTAATTTTGGAAGTATATCAAAAAATTTTGAGGTTATACCAAATATTACAAGAGAATATAAAATAATGATAAATTACCAATAATTATGAAGGAGCTCCAAAAATTATAAAGAATACAAAAAAAATTATGAGAAAATATAAAAATATATAAAGAAGTAACAAAAATTATGAGGGAATAAACAAATCAATTGAATTACCCAATAAAAATTAGGCTTTACAAAAAAAAGCTTATGAAAGCCGAGTGCAATGGATGAGTGAGTTTATAATATAGTAAAAGCAATTTTCAAAAAGGAACAACTAGATCCTAACCTTTGGGTTTAATATCTAAAAGTTTTGAATAATAAATCTTTCACTCACATTCGAGCTAAGATCCTTGTGAATAGATTGAAGTGGATCATACAACATTTTTTTTGCTCCCAATCAAATTGAATTTTGTAGTATGAACAAATATCACTAATATTATTGCATAAAAGGTTATACATCTTATGATAACACGTAATAGTAAGAAAGGTTGGATGGATATTAAAGTAAATCTTGATAAGATATATGATTGCGTTCGATGAGATTTTTACAGGACTCAGCTTTTGGAGGATCATTTGTCTCAAAATCTCATCAATGTTATTATGCCTTGTGCTTCATTGACTTGGTTGCAATCATTATGGAATGGAAGTGTTAGAGAAAATTTTAAGGTAGATTCGATAGGGTGATCTTTTAACATTATATTTATCTATTATTGGGATGGAGATCATGTTGGGCTATAGCATTAATAAAGCAGTGTTGGAAAAGCAAGGGAAACTTGTTTTTCTATCAAGGGATGGTCCTCCTTTATCACATTTGTTCATCATCGATGATTAATGCTCCCAAGACACAAATTTTGTATCAAGTTGATGTGTGGAAGTATAAAGGAGTGTCCCTTAATAGCAGAGTTCTTGGGAACCCGTGGACAAATCCTGGTTAGTCGTGTGGAAGTATAAAGGAACGGATAGAGTTGGACAATTTTTTGTGGGTTGTATGCAAGGACTAATTGTTAAGGAATAGTGAAAGGCATAAGAGGGGATTGACGGAAGATTCATCTTGTTCAAATATGGGAGTCAACAAGAAACTATAGGTCATGTATTGAGAGATTGCCAATCTGCAAGTGTAGCATGGAAAAAGCTCATTCCAACTATTCCCCAAAACAAGCTTTTCTTGGCTAATTGAGAACTCGTTGAATATACTCTAATTTGGACTCGAGATGGCACTCCCAAATGGATTTCACTAATAGAACAGCAGCAAAGAAATTTGAAAAATAATTAAGCAAAAATAAAATTAAAAAAAAAACCAAATGCATCATCACATCTAAAATGAAAATATTTTTGGAAAGACCCTTCCCTGAATATTCTATTTAATGAAGTCTATTTATCCCACATCTAGCGTGAATTCTCTCACCCAATCAACATTTCCAACTAAATACAGTAAACACTCGCTATAATTAGCATTCAGTAAGTATTGTTCCCAATAAGCTAATTGAAACCTGGAGCTTCCTTTGTGTGCATAGTTTTGTTTTGACTTCCTTGACATGTGAGAAGATAATTGTGTTATCCTTTATTAGAACAATCCCCCTTTGTGCCTCGCCCATCTTTTTGTTTAAAATGTCTTCTGAAAGTTTGGACTTCAATGCTTTTCTAGTTTCACCTTTTACAAACATTTACCCTATATTTTATTACTTATTTATAATATAAATACAAATAAGAAAAATTATCAATGCTAGAAACAGTAATAACTATTCAACTTGTTAACAACCTATTGCTAGTAATGTTGGGACAAGTATATAACAATCGTTTAAATCAACGCTTATTATTTTCTTAAAAGTAACTTTTATCCATTGAACAATGACCTTTTCATCCGGCACTATCGAATCTTTAAGGCCAGCTTTCATCCTTACTTGACAAGTGGGTCCTACAATCAAACTTTCTTAGGCCTTTGCACTTGAGGGCCAATCTCCTTATGGTCCGAGGACGCCTTTATATGTTGCAGTTACCTTTTCAGAGGCCTACGCTCTTCTTACCCGTTCACCCGACACCGCCGGATCTTTAAAGCCAACTTTCATCTTTACTTGACAAGTGAGTCTTTCAATCAAACTCCCTTACGCCTTTGCACTTAAGGGCTAATTTCTGTCTGGCCTGAAGAAACCTTTACACGTTACAATTATCTTTAAGAGGCCAACTTTCATCCCTACTTGACAAATAGATCTTAAAATCAAACTCCCTTTTGCCTTTGCCCTTGGGGGCCGAACTTAGTCTGCCCCTGAAAAACCTTTGCACGTTGCTGGCGATTACTCATAACCAAACTTCGTCTGCCCCTATAAAACCTTTGCACGTTGCTTGCGATTACCTTTTATGAAGCGTACGCACTTCTTACCCTGAAAAAGTAGGGGGATTGGCCTACAGGAATCGTGTAGATTATTTTGGTAAACAGTGCATATATTTGGAAAGCCAAAACACACTTTATATAAATTATTTAAAAATGCATACAATACAAATTATTAACTTATCAAGTTTACATAAACATGAAAAATTTTAATCACAAATATGATACAACATGACACGACAACCTGTCCTGCCCATTTACAAGGGTAATATGCAAGTTAGATGTAAAATTTTTGGTTATATTCAACTTGATAAAATTAAAAAAAAAAAAAATTGACTTCACCTAACTTTTCATTGAAATATGTATGCGTAAGGCACATCTCAACATGAGTATGAATATACCCATACAAAAACATACTCATTTAGTACTCACATACGACTTCGACAGCCCTGAGTAACAAGATTTTACACCTACAGCTATCTTCACTCCAAGAAGAGGGGCATAGCTCCCAGATTGTTTCTTTACATCTGAAATCTGTACATTCATTTCTAATGATCAATGAAATAAGGTTCAATTTGTCAACATCTAATATAGATCATATACCAAAAGGTTTTCGAAATTCAGCAGCTGTCATTCATTTCCACCACCAAAACTGACGAAACAAATACATCTTCCTCATCCGAACATTATATGTCATGAATGCCCTAGCTTTGATAGGGTCAGCGTTCAAATACTCAAATGCATACATCTGTTTAGCTTCTTCCAGACCATCAATCTCCAAAACAGCCTGTAGCAATTCAGAGGGACTGATTGTAGTTTTACTTTGATCCATTGCATCAGCCAGCCGCCGAATGCTGGATGCCACTGCCAACATTGCCTCCTGAAGAGCATCCGACTCACGAGGCCGCTTTGGAAGTTGCCTGAGTGGTTCCATTACAGGAGGGTCTTGACTACCTTCATGTAAATACTCTGGTTGCCCAGAATATGACTCAGTCCCATCTGTATCACTTAAATCATCTGAGCTTGGCGATACGAAAGAAGCAGAATCCTCTTCAAAATTCTTGTATCCCATTGGATGACTTCCGTCCTTCATCTTAGCCCAACGACTCGGGGCTTGATAATTTCCGCAAACAATCTTTAGCTCATCATACATCTCAATCTGCTTTCCACGAAATCCTTTTGCATCAGGATGTGCCTGTTCAATACATTCGTACATGTGAAGTAACATAAAGAAGAATGTACAAAAAAAAAAAAAAAAAAAAAAATTTGCAGAACATGCTGACCACTATATATCTTTTCCATAGATCTTCACTGTCACATTCGATCATCTTTGTATTTGGATTCCACCTAAATCCATCTTGACTTAGCATATCCCTCATTACCTTGTACCTTTTCTTAATTGTCTTAAGGCGATTAATGACTTTTTGATTGTTCAAGTTCAAATTAAAACGAGAATTCACAGCAATACAAGCAGCAGTATATGCATTTTCATTAAAGCATTTGTCAATTTTATTCCCATTTTTAGCCTGAACTGCCAGAGCTTCAATTAGACACTTGTCCATTGCAATTGACCAGACTACATTTCTTCCTTTGTGCTTCATCTCCCTTCTCTGTGCCTGCAGGTCATGGTGGTTCATTCCTAAACCAGTACGAGGAAAAAGGAATGGCCGTGTCATGATACAGTGCAAGAGAAAGCATTGCTCAACAGAAATTAAATAGATGTCCAAAAAACAAAAACAAAGAAAGAAAAGGTAAGATGATCAGAACACATTTTGACTCCAGTCACACAAGGTAAGAAAAGAGTCGCATTGCATTCCGATCATATAAATATATAAGACAGCAATAACCTGATCTGATGGCACAATGTTGTATCAATAAACATTACTTTGTCAAACAATAATTGAAATGAAGTCCCAAAAAAGCAACTTCAATAAAAAACCTATAGGCTATGCCTCATGCAACCCCCTCATTTCCCCCTTCATTGGCCTGCAATTGAGAGTGTAAAACAATAACTGAAATGAAGTCCCAAAAAATCAACTTCAATAAAAAACCTATAGGCTATGCCTCATGCAACCCCCCCCCCCTAAAAAAAAAAGGTTCCCCCTTCCTTGGCCTGCAATTGAGATTGAACTAAGTACCAGACAATTTAATGGAGCATTCGCAGCTATCATACAAATTTTATCTCTATATTATGAAATTATTTACTTGCCCTCGTATCTGTTCAGTTTCATTAGGCACGTGTCAGTTGATATGCTCTCGACTTTTCATATGTTACCCTAGTTTCTTGCAAGTTCCAGAGTACATAACAGAGCGGGTAATTTTATTATGTTTTGCTGAACAAAAAGGCAAATTGACAGTCACACAGAAGCACTCAATTGCTAAGTAAATGTAAAAAAATTCATACAAGGAAAGACATAGCCAAAGAAGGATCATCATCGGTATCATCTGACATTAACCATTTTGCATCTCATCTCAGCCCGTTATGGCATACAATCATGCGTCTTCTAAGTTCTAATGAAAGATTCAAAATTCAAAAGTCAAATACTGAACTTTATGGCTCCCTATACCTTATACTCAGAAAAACTCACGGTTAAATCCTATTCGTATAACCATAAATGCAACCATTCTAACAGGACTTGTAATCCGAAAAACATGATAGAAGCACATGCAAGTGTACAAAACCATTCCAACCTAACAGCAAAAAATGATGCTTTTGAGGTTTAAAATACCAGGACAGTAAACCGTGGGCAAATTAGGATCAAACAATAAGGATGAGCAGTGTCATTCTGTACAAATTGGATGCTTAAAGCATTGGAAACTAGGACAAAACAGAAACTTGCTTCCTGTCATAGATATGAATCCTATCATTAATCATTCAGTAAATGGAAGCAAAGAGTTTTAAAATTATACTCATACAAAATAAACAGATTCCTTTTTATGATAACCAAAACGAAACAATAAAAATCTATTCAATCATACTTCTTAAAAGAGATAAGGTTTGGCTGGATTTTCTCCCATCATAGATATGAGCACCATCCATGGATGCAAAGAATTGCTTAAATTCTAGCATTCATACAAGTAAACAGACTTGTTCTTACTACAATCAAAGATAAGAGAAAGCCTATTCAACCATGCTTATAAAAAAGATAATATTCGGCTCGATTTTGCCCATTCAAATCCAATAAACTGAAAGACCTTAAAATGCCATCAATGAAGCCCAAAGTACTCCCTTGACCACTGCTTGTAATTTTAAATTGAGTTGTCATAATTATATCTCAGTGTTTATATCGACATTAACATCTGAGCAACTAAATGCTTTCAAATAATGCAATTATAACCAGTTTATAATGGCTGATTTAATAGAAAACAGATGTACAATTGAATCCGAATATCGAAACATATAAGAACATTAACAACTTCTCGATCTTTCCTGGCATTCACCATCGATGATATTGGCATGGCTAAACCTCATACTAACAAGCTCAATACCTAACTTTCACACAAACACGAGCATTCAAAAATCAACCTTTTGGCAGTGATTTGAGCTCACCAAGTCCTAAATTACTCTAAAAGAGCCTACACTAAGAGTGGCCAAATTTTACCTTCTTTACTAAAATTCATCAAATTAAAACATAACCTTTGCTCCTCTCATTGCAAGTAAGCGATCAACAAGTTGAAAGACACAAAATATCCACCAAAAAACTTGAGGAAAATCCAATAGTTTACACTTCATATAACAATCAAGCAAATAAAGAAAAAGTATATAGACTGAGAGAGAAAGGAAATAAACCTGGGAATCGTGATAATGAACAGTAGAGAAAAGACAGTGACAATCTCTCGCCGGTGAGAAGCCTGATCTGATCGGCGGGAGAGACGAAAAACGACGACGCTAGGGAGATGCTATACGAGATAGGTAGATGTGACGGTGCATTTGGGAAGCTTATTATTTGTTAGGGTTTTCCTTTTGAACTTTTTGCTATTGTGTTTGTTTTTTTATTATTTCTCGAGAAAAAAATAAAAGGGAATAGAGTCAAAAAATTTTCTCGAGGGGAGGCACTTTCTCGAATACCAAACGCGTGTCGAGGGAAGTCCTCTGTTTTTTGTTTTTTTGCTAAACTGAACCATAGTATTCTCATAAGAATGTGAAGGTCCTTTCACAATCTTCCACGTCATCCCAAATCCGGTCTCTTTCTTCCTTTGTAGGAAACATAGAAAATTTGGCCAATGATGCCTACAACTATGAGAACAAATATATTATCAATTCTTGGATTTTAAATAATAGATTTATCACTTATTTACTTAAATAAAATTTTTAACTAAACTTTTTTTATCGTTTAAATAAGAATATAAAAATGCAGAATTTTAATTTTCATTAATCTTCTTGAATTTTTCTTTTTCATTTAAAATCAAAATTTTGGACAAAATTAAATACATAAAGAAAGCACATCCATATTTATTTTTAGTTGAACTAATTAGATTATCAATTTTTAATTTAATTGATTAATTTTTTGATTAAATAAATTACTAAAAATAAAAAATTTAATTCAATCAGTTCATACTAATTTACGAATCAATTAATTCAACTTCATTTTTCAAACTGATTTTTTTAACCCATAAGCTTTGTTTTCTTTTCAAATCTATACTCCATTTTAATTTAAAGTTCTTCAAAATTTTTATATCCTTATTTAAATAAATAATAAAAAGGAAAAAAAAAAAGGTTATTTCATATTTTATTTTAATGAGATAAGATAAATGATAAATCTATGGTTTAAAAATATTTATTTTTTTATTCAAGAATTGATAAAATTTTATTTTTCATTATAAAAATTCTCACTAAAATTGTTGCTTATGTATAATATAATTTAATTATGATACGAGTAACTCGGTCCAGTTCAAAGGTCATAATAGAGATGGGATGTTTCCCTCAAGGCCCAATCATGAGATCCAAATCCAAGTGCAACTTGAATTCGATCCTTCTTCAGGTTCCTCTGTTCATTCTGTATCATTTGATATCAGATTCGGCATTTTAGGTGGTCTTTGTGTTCTTATAAACTGATTTTTAACGAACAATCTCAAAACAAATTTTTTTTCCTTTTTATCTATAAAGTTTTCAGGAAAAAAATTTTTTTAGTGCGTAAACATTTTTCAAACGATCTAAAATTTTATATAATATTTCTTGGTATATTTTAAAGTATACAAAAATATTTCCCACAAAAAAGTGATAAAAAAGACAAAAAAAATACAAAAAATATATATTAAAAAATTTTGTGGGTTGAATTTTGTGCTGAAGTTTTCCAAATCAAATCTATATTATTTGAGGAGACTCTGGTTTAAATTTCGTGATTTTTGGAAATCAGGAACACCTCAAACAAAAAAAAATTCTAGTTGTTTTCCATTGTTTTGAGTTTTCAGTTGGGTAGTTTAATTTCTTTGATTCTAGCATTAGGTTTTCTTTTGTTTTAGCTTTTTTTTTTTTTTTAATTATGCATTCTAACACATTTTCATTTCTTGTGTTAATAGGTATGAAAAGAGTTGCCTCTCCTTTCTCCGCGCAACTTACTTCTTTTGAAGTCGAGTTCTTCTTTGGCTTCTTAGAACCTTAGGTCAACTTTGTTAGAAGCTGATCCCACTTTTTTTTTAATATTATTGAGTTTGATTACACTTTAAAAGTTACAAGTGAAAAAATATTAATTTCTTTTCTTTGTCTCTTAGAGTTTTTTTTATTGCGAGTATATAACGGTGAGGTTTAATTTTCTTTGATCATTTTTTTTCTAAGTGCTTTTTATTTTAGCCTCTAATAAAGGTATGTACACGTAGTAAGGACGATGAGCATGATCCATCCATGGTTACCATGGACCAACTTACAACAATGCTCAACGAACTTCAACAAGAATTCAAAGAAGCGCAACAATGCTTGAAAATAAGTTCACCACATTGGAAGCTCAAGTCCTTCATCACAAAGTGGTCCAACAAAATTTTAGTCAAACTTTAGCTCAAATGGAAACTAACAATGATGACGATGATGAGCAGCCTCTTAACCATGATGATAAGACTGATGATTATGATAATGGTTATGAGCCGCGACAGTCTTCTAAACGTATTAAACGTGGCTGGTGTACTCGTGATGCAACCTCCGATACTTGTTCTCCTAGCCACTTTTCTGTAAATAAACCAAAATTCAATGTTCCACTATTTAACGACAAGCATGATCTTGATATCTATTATGGTTGGAAGAATAAAATTAAGCTGTTGTTTGAATATTGCAAATATTTAGAGGAAGAGAAGGTTCCATTAGCTACCTTGGAATTCTCCGACTATGCTTTAAGTTGGTGGGCCCAATTATTATGGTCCCAACGAATGAACCATGAGAGATCCATTGACTCGTTGGATGATTTACAGCGAATCATGCGAAAATAGTATGTACCACCTCATTACTATAGGGATAACAAACGGAAGCTTCAAAATCTTGTTTAAGGTAATAAATCCATGATGGAATATTTTCATGCAATGAAAATTTTGATGCAACAAGCTAATAATGATGAGGAGGAGGCAGATACTATAGCTAGATTTGTAAATAGGTTGAATGAAAATATCACTGAGATTTTAGATCTTCAAACTTTTATTGATTTGGATGAAGCGATTCAAAAAGCTTTTACGATTGAAGAATGATTGAAACAAAAATCTAAAAATTGTTCATGGGGTCGTGCGTCTAATTTAAGTACATCAACCTCTACCTTTCAGGGCTCGAAATTCATTCCACCATAAGTGAATCATCTACCTCCATCTAAAGATGAACCTAAGTAACTTAGTTGGAAAGATGGGGTACCACCTAAAGGTACTTCTTTTATTGTACATGTACCTTCTAGTACTTCTTCCAAACCTACTTCGAATCGATCTCGTGATGTTAAATGCTACAAATGTAATGGAAATGGACATTATGCTCGTGATTGTCCTAATAAAAGGGTAATGTTGATAAGTAATTATGGTACCTTTATTTCTGATTTTGAGAATGATGATTTACATGCTACTAATGTTGTTTGTGACTATGATGACGAGAAAGAATATGAAGAGGTTTTGGAACCTCCTACTGATAGGGAGGATTTGCTTAAGTCCCATTGTCTTGTAGTGCAACAATCCCTTAGTATTCAAGTAAATGACGATTCTGACGAAGTGCAACGGACTAACATATTCCACTCGAGGTGCTTGATTCAAGGAAAGTTGTGTTCTCTTATTGTTGTTAGTGGTAGTTGTACCAATGTGGTGAGTTGTTTTTTAGTGGATACTTTATCTTTACCTTGTCAAAGACACCCTAAGCCATATCACTTACAATAGCTTAATGAAGGTTCAGAAGTTAAGGTAGTTAAATAGTCCTCAATTGCATTCAAAATTAGGAATTATTCTGACGAGATTTGGTGTGATGTAGTTCCCATGCATGCCGCCCATTTGCATCTTGGTTGACCATGGCAATATGATCGTGATGTGGTGTACCATGGCAAATTCAATCGTTACTCCCTTGAGTTTAAAAGGAAGAAATTTACTCTGGCCCATTTGGATCCAAAAGATGTACACAATGATCAACTCAAGATGAAAAAGTTTTATGAGGAGCTTGTACAAGCCCAATTTAGCCCCGGCCCATCCAACCTAAACTAAAGCTAATACCCAACAATTTTAAAACCCGAAACCAAACCCAATTAAACCCAAACCCATTCCAACAGAACCCAACAACAATTAAAAAACCAACCCTAGCCCAAACACTAAATAGCCCAATAACAAACTAAAAAACAAGAAACCCTAGACACCCTAGGTCAGCTGCCCTAGTTGCTGCTATTTCTGACCCACCGCCCTCTGCCATTTGACACCACCACTGCTCCACCGCCATTGGTCTCCACCACCCTCAAGTGGCCTGCAATAGATAATAAAATGATTAGAAAGCTTTGTAAATGGCTATAAAAGCCAATCAAAATCCATTGTAATTCCCCTAGATAGATGATCAATAAAAAACAAGAGAGATTTTGAAATAAAAACACAAAACAAAATAGCAAAAATAGTAAAGCAGATCGAAGAGAGAAACAAAGTTATAAACGTGCAAAGGTTAACCTTTTTATTTTTCTTTATTTTTTCCTTTTTGAAACTGTTTATATGTATATATACAAAGATTTTTATTTTTATTTTTTAAACTATTTACATCATATATATCTAAAATATAAAAAAAGAGGAAGACAAAAAAGCACCTTTCGAAGCTCCTTTCGCCGTGCATGGCGGCTCAGGCTATAGCTCCAGCCATGGCGGTGACTAGTCGGCATTTCCGCCAGATTTTAAACGGGAAGGGAGGAGTTCAGAGAAAATTTTGTTTTTTTGAAGAAGAAGGCTGAAAAATGAAAATTTTAGATTTTTTTTTTGATTTATATAGGCAGATGAAACGACGTCATTTTGGCCCTAGGATCCATGTGTTGACCTGACCCGCCAGGAAGGATCCGCGTGTTTTGATTAGTGGGCTATTTACTCTTTTAGTCCTTCCGCATTTTCTATCTTTTTAATACAGTTTATTCTTATTTTCAATTTTTACCCTATACTTTTCTTTCTATTTTAATTCGGTCCTGCACAAAGTGACTCGTTTTGGAGGGCGGAGATATTTATTTTCCTGGTCCCTCCATTTCATTCACGCACTGAAATCGGTCCTCCCCCCTTTCTTTTTATTTCAGATTTGCCCAAATTTCTGTTTTTAGTTCAATTTTAATCCTTTTTTTTTATTATTTTCTACTTTATTATTATTACTTATCATTATTTTCTATTATTATTATTAACGTTTTATTATCATTCATATTAATGTGCTATTATTATTATTTTCCATCTTATTATTATTATTATTTCCCTTTTTTACTATTATTAACATATTATTATTTTTATTATGATTATTTATATTATTATTATTATTCTTGTTAATGTATTATTATTTTTTATTATTCTTGTATTATTATTATATTATTAAACTAATTAACTTTATATTATTATTACATTATATATTTTTTGTATATACTTATGTTATTATTACTATTATTACTATTACTACTACCATTATTATTATTGCTATTATTATTATTCGCATTATTTTTATTGTATTTATATCATCATCTTCATTTTTTATTATTATTCTATCATGCATATTAACACCGTAATTCATTCCGTATTTTACTATACACATAAAAATTTCTAAATCAAGGCAATATTCTATATTTAGAAATTCGAGAAATCGTGCCCTAATGTATTGGGTTTCAATTTTTCTCGTTTACTCTAAATAACCGAATATCCTTTCAAAATTAAAATACATGAGTTTCAAACAAAATGCAAGTTTAGCCTCAGAGGTCGAGGTGTTGTGTCCTAACGTATTGGATGCGACATTTTACCCTGAGATGAAACGACCTTTGCCATGTGTTTTAACTTATCCAAACAATTTGCTTTTTAGTAAAAAAAACATTGATACAAGAAAGGATCGTATTTTAAATTCTTTCAAGTTTTCAAAATTTTGACACTAAGACACAAATTAATCAACTAGGTACCAATTTTGGTCGTATCGAGGGTGCTAATCCTTCCTCGTACGTAATCGACTCCCGGACCTATTTTTCTAGTGTTCGTAGATCAAAATTGTTGTTTTGATAAATCAATCTGATTATTAAACAACTACTTTTCGAGGTGACCCGATCACACCTCAGCAAAAAAGATTGGTGGCGACTCCCCCTTTTTTTTCCGTTTTCATTTTCAAAATCAAAAGTCGACCCCGTTTTTTCAAAAAAAAATGGTTTCGACTGAGGTTATAGGGAAGAACGATATAATTGAAAATAAGAGAGAAAAAAAGCCATTAGTGATAAAAGTCAAAATACGAACGACCCAATGGTGAGTGAACCCTCTAATGGTAAAAACAGAGTGTAAAATTTATTTGCAAGTAAAAAAGATGTGAGGAGAGCCCTATATCACAAACAACCTTGTATCATTGTAAGGTTTAGGCAAAATTATTTATCTTTAGCTAGCCTTAATGACTTTTTGCCTAGTGCCTTTACATCTCTTTTATAGGATTATGAGGATGTTTTCAATGAGGCACCTGAAGGTTTACCACTTCTATGAGCCATAGAGCACCAAATTAACTTAGTACCCAGTACAACCATTCCAAATTGTCCAGCTTATCGAAGCAATCTAGAGGAGACAAAGGAGATACCAAGGCAAGTGAAAAAGTAATTGCAAAAGTGGTACATTAGAGAAAGTTTGAGCCCTTGTGTCGTCCCTATCCTATTGGTGCCTAAGAATGATGGTTCATTCTGCATGTGTGTTTATTACTGCCCAATCAACAAAATAATGGTAAAGTATAGACATCCAATCCCTAGACTTGATAACATGCTTGATGAGTTACAAGGTTCAACAATTTTTACTAAAATTGATTTAAAAAGTGGTTATCACCAAACTCACATGGGGGAAAGGGACGAATGGAAAACAGCCTTTAAAACTAAGTTTGGATTATATGAGTGGCTTGTTATGCCTTTCGGTCTAACTAATGCACCTAATACTTTCACAAGATTAAGAAATTATGTTTTAAGTCCTTATTTGGGTAAATTTGTAGTAGTATATTTTGATGATATTCTAATTTACTCAACATCTTTATATGATTATGTTTTCCATGTTAATCTATTTTGGACATTTTGAGAACTAAAAAGTTATTTTCCAACCTTGATAAATGCACTTTTTTTTTTGTGATAAACTAATCTTTTTAGGTTTTATAATAAGTACTCAAGGTATTCATGTTGATAAAGACAAAGTAAAGGCAATTTGGGAGTTGTCCACTCGTAAATCAATTACCGAGGTGAGATCTTTCCATGGTTTAGCAAGTTTTTATAGAAGATTTGTGAAGGATTTCTCTAGTATTATCGCCCCATTAACTGATGTTATTAAAAAGTCTATGGGTTTTATGTGGGGAGAAATTCAGGAAAAGGCTTTTCAAGCCTTAAAAGATAAATAGGAAAAGGCTTTTCAAGCCTTAAAGGATAAATTATGTTCAGCTCCGGTTCTTAAACTACCTAATTTTTCTAATACTTTTGAACTTGAATGTGATGCTTCAGGTATTGGAATTGGTGTCTTGTTGATGTAAGAAAAAAAAAACTAATCACATATTTCAATGAAAAACTGAATGGGGCGCAATTAAATTACTCAACTTACGACAAGGAGTTGCTTGCATTAGTTTGAGCTCTACAAGTTTGGCAACATTATTTGCTGCCACATGAGTTCATTATCCATACAAATCTTAAATCCCTAAAATGGTTATAGGAACAAGGTAAGTTGAGCAAGAGACATGTTTAATGGGTAGAATTCATAGAGACATTCCCATATGTAATTAAATTTAAAACATATAGAGAAAATGTAGTTGCTGATGCCTTATCTCGTAGATATTCTTAGATAGCTACATTAAAAGCTAAAGTCTTAGGGTTTGATCATATCAAATAATTTATACTTAAATGATGTTGATTTTGCAAATATTCTTTTTCCAATTGTGAAAATGGTGTCTTTAACAATTTTTATCTTGTAGATGGGTTTCTTTTTCGCCTAAATAGGTTATGTGTTCCACAATGTTCCATGAGAGAGTTATTAATTCGTGAGGCACATAGTGGAGGCTTAATTGGACACTATGGTGTTGCTAAAACACTAGATATTCTACAAAAAAAAAACATTTTTATTAGTCACACATGAGGAAGGACATTGAAAAGGTATGTTCTAAATGTATTGCTTGTAAATAAGAAAATTCAAAGGTAATGCCTCAGGGGCTCTATACTCCTTTGCCTATTCTTTTTTTTCTATAGGTAGACTTATCCATGGATTTCATTCTTGGTTTTCCATGAACTAAAGAGTGTTAAGATAGTATCTTTGTTGTTGTTGGCAGGTTTTCAAAGATGGCTCACTTTATTCCTTGTCAACAAACAGATGATGCTACACATGTGGTTGACTTATTCTTTAAAGAAGTGGTGCGTGTACATGGGATACCTTGCACCATTGTATCTGATAGAGATGTAAAGTTCCTAAGCCACTTTTGGAAAGTGTTGTAGGGTAAACTTGGTATTAATTATTATATCCTACAACATGTCACCCCAATGGACAAACTGATGTAGTCAATAGAGTCTTAAGTGCTTTACTACGAGCTGTTGTTGGTAAGAACCTTAAAAATTGGGAAAAATGTTTTCCATTTGTTTAATTTGCATATAATCGATCTATTCACTTTACAACTGGCTATTCCCCAGTTGAACTTGTTTATGGTTTTAATCTACTAATTGTACTTGATCTTGTGCCATTGCCTATAGAAAACATTTCTAATTTAGATGGAGAGACGAAAGCTAAATTACTGAAATCCATGCATGAGAAAGCAAGACAATGAATCACCAAAATAAATGAAGCAAATGCCAACAAAGCTAACAAGGGGCGCAAGCAAGTTATCTTTGAGCCTGGTGACCGGGTTTGGGTCTATATAAGAAAAGAACGATTTCCAACTAAACATAAACTAAGTTAAACCCATGTGGTGGTGGACCTTTTCAAGTACTCAAGCGCATTAACGATAATGCATGTCAAATCGATCTTCCTGATGAGTATAATGTTAGTGCCACTTTTAATGTTGCTGACCTTTCTCCTTTTGATATTGCAGATTCAAAGATGAATCCTTTTTTGGAAAAGGGGAATGATACGAGCAACTCAATCCAATTTAAATGTCATAATAGAGATGGGGTTAGTTTCCCTCAAGGTCTAATCACAAGATTCAAATCTAAGTAGCTAAAGTCAATCCTCAACTTATTTGTTCAAGACTTTATCACAAAAAAATAGAGAAAAAGAGTTTAAGCTTCAAGACGATGGATTTTGGAGCAATGATGAATTAGAAGGGATTAATTTTGTTTCTGGGCCTAAACTTTCAATCCTATGATGAAAAGCCCATGTGGAGAATGTTAACAAGCTTAGGCGTTTCATTATAAGGACCCTAATCAATCCCACAAGCTTAGGCGTTTCATATTATGTTCGAGTCCTAGTCTTAATTTCTATTATACATGAGCCAAATATTGTATTTATTATCTCTTATTATTTTATTATTTTATTATTACAAATTTTTTATAATTATTAAGTATTTAAAGTTATTTAGGAGTTTTATGTTAACAAAAAAGTTTTGTTTAAAACTACTTCTTGTTTAGATTAATTAGAGCTTAGTATACTTTAGAGTTTTATTTAGATGTACTTAGCTAGCCTATATAAAGGCTTCTTCATTGTTCATTAAGTAGACAATTATTTTCATTAATAAAGTTTTCAACTCTGGGAGTTTGTTTCTTGTGTAAGATTTCTTTCTTATGGTTTTTAGAAGTAGTTTTCTTCTCGATTTTCTTTAAGGAGCCGTGGGAATCCATTATTCACCCTTCAATTTGCCAAGGATTATTTCTTGCAGGGTTGATTAGAGGCATAAATTAAGTTTGTTGGGATTTTGTAACACCTCAAACCCGGCCTAGACGTTATGGCCGAATCTGGAAGAGTTACGAAGAAATTTAAAAACAACTTATTTATTATTCGCAAATCATCGTAACCGTTATTACTTAGTATGTCCGATTTGTATGGAAAACTTATTGATATACTTATTTGATTAAAGATCGTAGCTCATTTACACCTTTCTATTAAACCGAGAGTTTTGCAGTGGGGTTGTAACACCCCAAACTCGGCCTAGACGTTATGGCCAAATCTAGCGATGTCACATGAAATGGGATTTGAAAGCAAATCTGATAAGTTAAAACTGTTTTAGTTTATTAGCTTTTATTTAACTCAAAAAATACTTACTGATTGATTTGTCTCAAATCATAACTCCTTTTAGCAGAAGCCTTAGAAATCATTTATTTAAAGAAAATTGCTTATGTTTAGGAAAACTTTAGTTTTAGAAAACCGTTGAATCTAAGTAAACTGTTAGTTTTGGAGAAAACTCAAGCTTTTTGAAAACCGAGTCTTACACGTCTAGCAATTATAAATCCATAAAAACAATATAAGTAAAAACCAAGCCAAAGCAAAAAGTCCGCAAGTCCAAATTACATCAAAATACCCAAAAATAATAAAATGACCATAAAACAAAGGTGATCCAATTTAAGTAGCAGTGGTCACCGTCGAGTCCTCCGCTATACCAATCCTTCTAACTCTAGGGATTACCTGTACAAATTAAGCAGAAAGGGTGAGTTTTCATAAACTCAGTGTGTAATCCCCATAGAAAACATGCATACAGTCAAATAACAATTATCAATCAAATACAGTCTGAGGCCTAAGCCCAATACAGATTCAGTTACAGTTTAGACCTTAGCCCATTTAGATATAGTTTCAGATATAAATTAGGGCCTTAGCCCATCTCAGTCACAATATGCCTATAGTAATAGAATTAGTATCCTACCCACCAGCCTCTACACACGATCTTCAACCATCCCTACACACCATGTAGGGTTTAAAACACTCATCTAGCCCTACACACCAAGTTGTACCGAATGTGGCACATAATAGTATATTGCAGCTGAGTTGCCAGATAATAGGCATAAATGCCTTTCAATACACTTCCTCCAAAATTTTCATCCCACCTTAATGCAAATGCAACTAAACATGCTCAATGCAGACATACAGAAGTACATGCTTTCATGCTAATATTCAGTTATACATATAGATCAATAACTTGCATATATCAGTCATGCTCACATAAATCAAATATTCAGATCATATCATTTAGGGTCTAAGTAGCTCTTATCGACCCTACAGTAGGTTCACAGTCGATTTGGATGACCCGTGCAACCCTAGGTTTCATTTCAGATAAATAGGCCCACAAGCCCATGTGGCTTGCCCATGTGGGCTTATACGCTCGTACGGCCCACACGCCCAGATTGGCCTTGGCTCGTGTGGATCACACGGCCTGGCCCAAAATCCAACACGTCCGTATAGCCTACACGGCCCAAATCGGTCTAGCCCGTATGTTGCACACGGCCAACTTGGCCATCACCCGACCTGGCCTTCGTCGATCACACGGCCGTGTTATTCGCACACGGCCAACCACATGGGCAACCACACGCCCGTGTGGCGTTGACAGTTTGCAATTGTCAGTCAAGACGTAGCTACATAGTGCTGCTCACACAAGCTGTCAAGTAACCACAACATATGCCGGTATACTCGGCCACTAGTAGGACGTACAAGACTAGCACCCGGATCGCATAATCACAGTAACCCTAATGTCATCACATTCATATCCTAAACTATTCCTAAGGTTCAACCGGGATTTCTCACTTGCCGAATCGTTGTTGAATATGTCCGCAAGGTCGTATTCACAATTTATACATTATCAAAGAATTTAAAACGAAAATATAACAATGCTTATTACATACGAACTTACCTCGGATGAAAAAATGACGAATTTGATCAATTAATCCGAAACCTTATTCTTTCCCCAATCTAAATTCGTATTTCCCTTTTCTTGATCTATATGTAATCAAAATTAACTTATTTAATCATCACTCTATTCAATTTAGTCCAAAAATCATATTATGGAAAAATTACACTTTTGCCCCTATTATTTCAACATTTTTACAATTTAGTCATTAGTCCTTATCTCATAAAAAACATAAATTCATGCAATTCCACCTAAACCCATGCTAGCAAAATTTCAATTAGGTCCCAAGCAGCCCATATTTTTCATTTATTTTACATTTTAACCACAAAGTTTCCACATTTCACAATTTAATCCCTAATTTACATTTTCACTAAAAATCACTTAACAAAACTTGTATAACTATCATCAAACATTCATAATCTATCACCAAACATCAAAATCCATGTATTCATCAATGGCAAAACCTTAAACCTTTAAAAATTTTGAAAAGTACTCCTTGGGCTAGCTAGATTAAGCTGTAACAATCTCAAAACATAGAAATAATTAAAAACCGAGTAAAAAATCACTTACATGCGTTAGTAACAATGGCCAGACCTTGAACCCTAGAAAAATGGCGTTATTTCTTCAAATTTTTGGTGGAATATAGCATGAAGAAAATGATAGCGTAGTTTAGGTTATTTTACTTTAATTTATTTATTAAATTACACATTTAACCTTAGTTATTAAACATTAAAAATCACTTAATGCGTGTCCATAAATGTCCATCCATATTTCATATGGTCAAATTATCACTTAAGGACCTCCACTTTAATGTTCCATAGCTTTTAGACACTTTTAGCTAAAAGAACTCAACTTTTACGCTTCACGCGATTTAGTCTTTTTTACCTAATTAAACATTCAAATAATAAAATTTCTTAACGAAATTTTCACACCATCATATTATCATGATGTAAACATTAAAATAATAATAAAATAATTATTTTGACTTCAGATTTGTTGTTCCAAAACTACTATTCCTATTAGTCAAAAAACGGGCTGTTATAGTGTCTATATGATACGTTTCAGAATAATCGCAACAATGCTACTAGTATAATGGTGAGATATCGCCTTACACAGAACACTTCCTCCTCATAATACAAATCTCGCCCCATAGCCAGATATAGACAGAATATCAAACAAAATAGATTAATAGATATCAAGATTAACATATCATGCATGCTCGTATAACAGATATTACACATGCTTACACATAACAAAACAAATCATACATACCGTATTTCTTAATACTCATATTAATGTTATTTACGTCAATTTCAATCTAACAGAGTAGCAGATTTCATGCTTTAAGGCTTATACCATGCATATCGACCTTAAGGAAGGCCCACACGCCCATGTGGCCTATACGCGCAAAATGGCCTTGCCCGTGTGGCCCACGGCCATGTGTCGCACACGGCCTACCACATGGCCGTGTGGCGTCAACAAGCCCCCAATTTTCAGCTTTCGCTAATCGCCGTTTTCTCGCTTTTTCGCTACAACCTAGTTTGATTTTGATGTTGAAACTTCCACGAGTCGTCCATAACCTACGAACGAACATTAGATCACCAAATCAAACACTTAAATCAATACCAAATCCGACTAGCAAAAACGTTACAATCAACCCAATATATTTCCAACCCTTAACAACCCCTATTCAATTACGTTGTTGTTGCATGGTAGTTTCACTTACGGCCTGTAAGTGGTATTCCAAATCCTTCTTCCTCTCTTGGCCATCACTATTTTGAATCTGGTCGCCCTTGCTATTCAACTCGTTGCTTTTCTCTCATTCATTGGGTTTCGAAACAGAATACTGACAAAAACCTCATCTCTTGGGCTAGCTTCACATATGTTGCTTAATAAGGATTGGACCTACAAAGATATCATCCCAGGCCCCTTTACAACTAGATTCCTCACCTCACGTTTCGCATAATAATTTATTTTGTCATCCAATTTTATATAAAAATAATTATTTTTACTTTGTATTTAATTTTCACCTTTTCTAGTTTTTAAATTTATATTGTTTGATAAACCACTTTAAAATAAATGGGGAAGTTAACGTCTATTAACTTTATCTTGTCAGCAAGTAATTATTTTTTAAACTTTTTTAAAAAATTATTTAATTGTTGACGTGTCATACATATGAACTACCATATTAATAAAGTTAAATAACTAAATGAAATAAAGTATTAAATGGAAGGCTAAAAATTGTTGGAATAAATCAATATAATTTATAATTTTAATAAAATATTTACTATTACAATTTAATTTTAATAATAAATTTTAAAATTAATAATTTTAAAATTTTAAATAATATTCTTAATGTATTATTGAAAAATATTTATATTAATATATTTCCAATATATATATAAATACTACAATTATAAATATATTAATAATAAATTTTTAATTGTATAAAGGTTTTAATATGTCATATGTCATTGTACTCTTTAAAAACTTGGAATTTAATTATTGTAATTTTACTTTCAAGAATTTAATCCTTCTACTTTTCATATTTAAAAATTAGGTCTAGTTGTTAACACTGTTAAAATACTCACTTGGTAGTCATGTATTAAAAAATGGTGTTGTAATGAACTTAAATTTAACAAAATATATTTAATGGCATTAATAGTGGGATCTAAATTTTAAAATCTAAAAGGTCATACTAAATTCCCAAAAATCTAAATACTCACAAGGACTTATGGCATTTTTTAACCTAGTATAAAATATAAATATTTTAATTGTATAAATATGAGTATTTGTTTAAATAATGCTCAACTTCATTTATCTCTTACAAATCTAACGTGTCAATAAGTACTCTCATATATAGAATATATGTAATTTAAATTAGGCATTATTTATTATCAAGTTTATACATGATATTGATTATTACAAAATATTATCTTATTATAAAATAAATTTCAATTGTCAAAGAAAATTTTATTATAATATTTTGTAACAAATATATTTATATCATGTTCCTTTCAAAAAAATTGTTTTTAAATGATTTCAAAAAGATTTACTAAATAACGAAAATATTTTATCCAGGCACTTTAATATAACATTTTTAAAAAAATCAATTCTTTCCTTAAAATTCATTTTCCGAAAATTGTTTGCAATTAAACAAACGCGACTTTGATAGTTGCTAACATAAAGTAAGATGTGTTGGAATCTTAATGTGGAAAAGTCCCCCAACATAGTCACGAAAGCAACGATACTCCTTGTTTTTCTATTGCAGCTAAAGCATAAGATACCTTTTAAGTTAAAATCATGTTAGATTGCGTCACATTCATTACGTGAATGATTAAAAAAATATAGATGAAATTTGTTTCTTGGAGAAAATATAAAATAAATTTTTAATATCAAAATTTGATATATATTTCGTTTTCAACTTTTGTTTGAACTAATTTTTTTTATACTTGTATTGTATTGGTATTACTTTTTATAACTTATCGTATTTAATGTCATATTTAATTATTTTTTAAATTGCGTGCATGCAATTTAGCATGTATAATATTAATGACATTCTAGATTTTAATTGTTCTTTTAACTCTGAATTCTTCTTCTTTTACTTTTTTTTTAAGAAAAATCAAATATTTAGAATTTAACTAAATGAGACTTTGGTTTACTTCGACAAAAATTTAAGTTTAAAATCTACTATGCATAATTATATATACAAAGTTTTTGAATTTTAATTTAATTAATCTTAATTTAGTTTTAGTCTCGACTTATTAATATGATCGATTTATAATTATTTATATTTATAACTATATTATATTTGTTACACTTAAAAAAATTAAATTGTTTCACTTTCCTTTTTCTTTCAGAATATTTCATATTAATTCCTAATCGATCTAGACACCTCTTTTGTGGTGGCATCCACTTTAAACTTCATAAGGAAGGGATTTGCCATCCAATTATATATTCTGACTAAATGAATATATGCCTCTTAATTTCCTTTTTGTTTTTTCTTGGGGAAAAAAAAAAGAATACGCAAGTACCTTCATATTCTTCATCATCTTCATCGTCATCATCATGTGCTTGATTTTGCCTTTTACCTGGCTAATTGGAATGTATACATGTGTGTGTACATATACATGCTAATTGTCACCATCTTTTAAAGCATATATTCACCTGCCTGATCAATTATAGAGGAATATTTGTTTATTAGCATCCTCGCAATTTCAGACTTATTTATTTAAGTGAGATATTTAATAAATACAAGATTTATGATACACTTACATTCATATTGTATATGAAAAGGAAAATTATTTAATAAATATATTTATTAAAAATTCACATAAAAATCAATTTATATTTTGATTATAATTGTAAAGTTAACTGTTTACTATGCATGAATGTAGAGTTGTCTAAGGGTCAAGTTATCTGTCTAAACTCGAAAACCTACTCGAAATATGGGAGGGTTTGGACAAGTAGATAAAGCCAAAAAAATGGGCTTGGGAAAATGTATAGGCCCATTTTCTGTTCAAGTCGAGCCCCGGGTAGAGTTTTTATGCCCGAGCCTAACCCAACCTGAATATATATATATATATATAGCTTCTATATTGATTCTATTCCTTTGTTGGGTATGAAAGATTTGAAGTTGTGCGATTTACTTGGTGAGACTGGTGATGTCTAAGATAATTTGATGGTAGTTGCATTTATAAGATCCCAATAGCTCCAAAGAAAGGTCTGGATAAAATGATTTGGCATTGGTCTAGTAATGGATTTTATTCGATGAAATCAGGATGCAACTTAGCCTCTGATTTGAATTCCAATTCTATTTTTGGTCCTTGATTGAAGATTTGGAATGGCCATTTCCCAATGGAGGTCAACGATTTTACTTGGAGGTGCCTCAGAAACTTTATTCCTACCAAGGCAAGGTTAGTTGATAAAGGTTTAACTGTGCCTTCAATTTGTATCCGATGTGGAGAGGTGGAAATTGTAGCACCCCTGAAATTGTTATACTTTAAAAGAAATAATAAAATCGAGATTGTATACAATTGATTTCTTGAAAAAGTAAAATAAAAAAATGAAAGTGATAAAAGAAAAGTTTGAGGAGTATCAAATAAAGTTGAATTGAGAAGTATGTTGTGGTACACTAAAGTAAGGACTAAATCCTAAAGATGTAAAAAGTTTTAAGGTTCAAGTACAATTATTCAAAATTTTAGGGGTTGAAGCATAAATATGAGAAAATTAAAAGACCAAAAGTGAAAATAACCCACTTTTTATGACATAAAATCATAAGTAAAGTTTGGGTGTCTAATGCCTCGAGACCCTAAATACTTATGTATTTTATCTTGGGTTGTAATGCATTCATATAAGGGAATTGATACATGTGGGGGGAGTATCATCGAGACTCTAGGGACCGAAAGGAAAGGGATCTCTGAGAGTAATACTTCGATTATTTTGGCTCGACATTTTCCTTGAGTGTTTGTTTTAGACATCGATAAATGTAAATGGGAAGTAAGTAAGGAAAAGAAGAGAAGAGAATATTACCTTTAGGATATATGAGATTAAAGACGATAAAGACTTCAGATTGAGCAAAAAAAAGATTAGGAATTTAAAATGACTCAGAAAAGTGTTGAAGAAATGCTTGAGTCTCTGTTTTATAGAAGCAAACGTGTGCAAGAAGTTTATTCCGTGAAAATTGTTCGGGTTCTTTAATGCAAATTTGACATCTGTAAAAAAGGTAAGTATGTAACGTTCGAAATTAAAGGGTTAACCACCAAAATTCTAATTTTTTCCAAGGAGGTAAGCCAATGGCAATCTCTTAGTAAGGTTTTCAAATGTGTTAATAGGAGGAAAAAAATTATGAGTAAGTTGGGAAGTTTGCCTAATTGGTGACGCAAACTTGGCGTGAACAAATAGTTTTAGCTAGGTATTTGGAATTATTTGATGTTAAAATTTCGAGGATGAAATTTTTGTTAAGGGGAGAAAAGTTATAACATCCAGTTCTAACGGTTTAAAGTAATGGTGTGTAGGTGTGAAATAATCTGTTTGACAAGGTGTTATCCGCCTGATTGACTCATTTGGCATATAGGATGGGCATATAGTAGTGTCAGGGTTGAAAGTAGGGACTTATATCAGAATGTGTTGTTATGCGAAGATGAAGAAGTTGGTAAGTGTAAAGGGGTAAATATAATTTGATATAACGCCATATTTGTCTTAGTTATTGTGCTAGTTACTTCGTAAGTATTTTGGTTAGGAATCAACTTGATAGACTAATATGATATTTATTATTTTGGATTCTCATTAATGTTGCTCTTAGAATTTGTAGACTATTAATAGGACAAAATTTGAATTTAAATGACAATTGTCGAATTATAGTAAGTGGGTTAAGGCTATATATATGTATGTGGAAGAGTTCTTAAGAGGAGTTTTCTTCTTTTTGATTATGCTATTATCTGGTTTCTCTACTATGATATAATGGTATTTCTTCATCTATAAACTGAAAGCTCAAGATCTAGATCTAATCAGTGGTTATTCCATTCCTGGGTAAGTATTACAATTCTGCATGTTAAATTCCAAAAAAGTAAGTCTATAAGAGGTGCATGAACAATAATATGTAAGTATAAGGTTTTGCATGGAAATTTTCAATGCCTAAGTTAAAGGTGAATCGTATACGAATGAGTTTCAATGATATTCCTATAGTTTGAAAGTAGTGGTTGCTATTGTTTCATGATGGATGTTTGGATCTGGAGTTCAAGCTGCTTTAGGTAAGTTGTCAGGTAAGTTTCTACTTTGACTCTTGCATGTATATTGTTCATACTAGAGTATATCTAAATGAAAATGATTAGGCTACAAATTAGAAATCATGGATAGTATAGTATGAATATGATACGTATACGACTATATGAATGAAGTTATGTTAGAATTGATTGATATTGACTATGAATTTATGTACAGTTCAAGATTGGAAGGTAAGGATATTGTCTGATATATGAATTAGTTTGGTAACTGTTTATCATGCTTAAGTCCCTCTGTGATGCCTCTGGTAAGGTAGTCATATTGCTAACCAGATTAGCAAGTCACAGTATGAAGGAAAATGAAAGACCATGTGCTTATGACCAATGACACTTTTTGATATAGAAACATCCATGGCATTGCCTTCAGTAATTTAATGACTAAATTGGTGGATCGCGATACATGATGTGTGTAAGTCCATGTGGCTAAGACCTATGGCATAAAAAGATGTGAAATGATATGATATGAATGTTCATGGCATGGCGTTTGATAATGAATGAATCCAATTGGTAGATCGTGATGCAAGAATCTCTGAATAAAACCATGAGAAAGAAACCATGGCACCTCTGTGAAGTTCGCCAAGACAATAAACACGTGACTCTGTATGTAGCCCATGTGGTGTATTATGAATGAAGGCCTTATGGCATATTCTATAAATAGTGTGTTTGCTCCTAAAGTGTATTTTGGGTATAGCTTGAGTGTATATTATTCTTAATTCTCTAAAGTGTTCAATTTCATAAGTATGGAATAAAATGATGAACCACTGTATGGTAAATTCAGTATAAGTTTGATCAAATGATAAAAAGGATGAGATAATTGGAATGGACTAAGAGCAATACATTTGCGTGTAAATGGTACAATATACAATAAGATGTTTATGAACAATAATAGATATTTCATATATGTAAAAAGGGTATCTGCCATATCTGAATAAATTGGGTATAACCTTGAAATTATAGAATTTGAGTAGTCTCCATCCTTTGGGACATATTGATACTTTAATTTGGATGATGTTTCATCTAAAAATAACAAATACTGAGAAATAATTTACCGGTAACTAATCGAGAGTTGATGGTATATGAATTATAGAGCTATCTGCCAAACATGAAAGTGTCCACCAAAGTTTTGTATCTGTAAATAGTCATTCTGAAAGAAGTGTATGTGAGAGTATATGTTCAGTATGTATTAGACTATAAAAAGACCCTTGTTGGAGTAATAAGAAAGGGAAGAGTACGAAAATAAAGGAAAATATTATGACTCACTTTAGTAGTATAAGAATTGGTAAGAGGAGAAGTATAATAGTTGGTGTATAAGTGTAATTCTGATTCTTTGAGGGTATTCACCAAAGCAAGTGAACGAATCAATTGAGCAAACTGCAGACAGTATTACAAATATATAAGTATTCGTCAATGTGTATTGTTTCGTTACTCACTAAGTTTTTTGAACTTACTTATTCTG
Source organism: Gossypium stocksii (assembly GCA_020496765.1). Classification (NCBI taxonomy): domain Eukaryota; kingdom Viridiplantae; phylum Streptophyta; class Magnoliopsida; order Malvales; family Malvaceae; genus Gossypium; species Gossypium stocksii. The sequence continues at coordinate 41,397,564 of CM035628.1, read as the reverse complement.
TCTTTATGTTTCGAGTATAGATGTTGAGTACGCGCCTGGAGGGACGACACTAGGGCTACGCCATAGAAGAGGCGTAATGGGTTATTATGCGTACAGTGCTATTGTAGAGTTGTTATGTAGGAGTTCAATATAATGATATTGTATCCACCAAATAATTGTGTTACAATAAATTATTTTATATAATTATATTTATTTAGATTCTTTGTTGATTTGTTGAAATTTAGTCCTAGAATGTAATTTAATCTAGGATCATTTGTGATAATGTGTTATTCGCCAAAGTTTAGTGTTATAGGTTATGTATTTGGTATGGTAACACCCAAGATCCAGATTCGACGAATTGGATTAGGTTGATGGTGTTACAGTAAAATAGTCATTTTCCAATTAAGATAATAATCATGAAACATCACAATTATTATGGATATTGGTGTTGAATTTTAATAGTTAAGGAATTGGAAAAAAATGAAAAGAAAACATTGTTCATCTTTTCCATCATTCACGTTTCACTATCCATGAGAAGAAGAAAGTTTGCTTTCTTTACAATTTTGTCTTTTTATATAAAAAAAAATCTACCATTTTCACTTAGAAATCAAAGGAGAAAAATGGTATAGAGACATGGAGAGTAAGAATATCAATTTAGATTCAAGAAAATTGAAGTTAGAGGAGAGATAAAATAAGCTAAAGCTTGATTCCAAGAGAACAAGTTATGAACGTTAAGGTTTTATATTGTTTTCAAGTTTAATTTATTAGAAAAGTATAGAAAAGATGTTAAAGTGAAGATTACTCATGGAAGTTTTATGTTATGATATGATGTTGTAGAAAGAAATTGAAAAATGAATCAAGTGATGAGGAAAAAGGAAGAGCAAGTTATTTGAATTTGGAAAAGGTAAGTACCCATAAATTATCTTGCTATTTAAGGACTAAAAATGTAACCTTAGCAAAGTTTTATGGTAAATTAGTAAAATAAAGTGTAAAGCAATTTCATATGTGAATAAAAAAATTATAATAAAAGTTTAATTAATGTGTTATGAGATGATGAAATATGCATAAAATATTGTAAAAGTGAAATTCTGAAAAAATATGGAATTTTGACAAGGACTAAATTGTCAAACTTGAGAAAATATGTGGATGGAATAATAGAAGTGAAATACATAAAAAATTGATATGTGAAACAAGATATTGAGATAAATTATGTGATTAAAGTGTAACAAGAAAGAAAATTGATGTAATATGATTAATTAGTGAATATTGAACTTTTATGACAAAAGGGAACTAAATTGAAAATTTATGAAAGGTTAAAAGAAAATATTTGATAAGTGAAGAATGTAGTTGAAAATGCAAAAAATACATAATTATTGTAATTCAAATTACATTTTTTCTTTAATTTGAGGAAAGATAAGGATTAAATTGAAAAAAGTATAAATTATAGTTAAATCGTGAAATATTATATTTTATAAATAAAAAGTGTAAGAAAGTGTGATGAAATAGTATATGTATGAAAAGTGAAATTGAGATTGAATTACAAAAAATAGTGAATTTCATGATAAAAATGATTAAACTGAAATAAGTTCTTAGTATGCAAATTCTGTTATGAAAATGAGAAAATGTAATTGACTCTTGTGTGGATGCCTAAGTAGACAAGATAAGAATTAATAGGATATATATGGAATTCCATTAAGGAAAAACTTAGCCCGCTCTCTGTTCTGATTACGCACTTCAATGCTGTCCTGTTCTAACATAGCACTCTGGTGGTACTCTGTTCTGTTATTGCACTTCAGTGTATTACTGTATTGTTTCGTATATCCTATGCATTCTGTTAAGTCTACTTTGGGCCTCTGTTGAATAATAAAATATAATGATAAAATAAAAAGTTATGTAAGTAAGTTCTAATGAAAATTTCCTGTTACACAGTGAGATGACAAGTAAAGGATTTTGGTAACAATTTCTGTTAAATCGTGAAGTCATAATGTAGTGAATTAGACTGGTAAAAGTTTTGTTCCTATCAATCCATGAAAATATAGAAGTAGTAAGTTATGGTAATAATGAATCCTATAAATATGGAATGATCTATTGATTATTAAGATATATTCAACAATTATACTAGTAATAATATTTTTTAATATATAAAAATCAAGGTAAAAATGAGATTTGGATTCAAGTAGATCAAAGTGAAATATTGTATTTAATTTTTTTCCTTTAATGCTTATTGGTGTTCCAAAAGTTCTTTTTCGAAATTCGGGAGAGGAAGATGCAGCTTAGGTTGATGTATAGTGCAACTTGTCAAATATATTGAATCATATAGGATTCCCCCGTTCTATTGCTCAATCAAGATATCCTCTGTTTAGCCCAAAACAGATTGATTAATTATCAAAAATATATAGCGTGAAGTGTAATAAACAATTAGAGATCCATTTCACTTTTTTGGGGGTATCCAGATTAATATCTTCAATTAGAATGATTTATGGTTAGCTTGGTTGGCCGATAAAATGAAGCACATAGGCTCTGTTTAGAAAAAAAAAACCTAATTGGCAATACATTTATGATTACCACCTATATCATAATCATAAATCTTTTCTATTTACAAATTTGAAATAGAAATAAGAACGATTTCAAACTATTAACCAATCGAATAATATGAGAAATATGTAGAAGGCGGAAAACATGAAAGAAAAAGGAATTAAATTAAAATAAAAAAGGAAATGAAATCATAGCAAAAAGATGTGGTATTGGGTCATTTGTCCTATATGCGCAAGTCAAAATCGGGCGAATCTTTACTCGGAGTAGAGCATAAACCTAAAAAAATGGAATAAAAAATTGATGAAACCCATTCAGGAACAAGAAAATGACATTGTGATTTGGATTGAATCCCAATGAAAAAAATAGATCAATGAAAAGTTTGTGCAATAAGTTTAGCAAATTTTTCTATGTTATAGATTATAGGAAAACAGTGGGTACTTCATAAGCTTTCATGAGGTTAACGTGTGTTTTAAACGCATAGTGAAAAACTGGATTGAAGTACTCATTCGAAGTAGCATGACCTTGACTCATATCATCACATCATCAAAGTTTGGGAGGAAATGATATGAAATAAATTTCATGGTATAGAGTATGACATGTACATTGGTGAATTAATGAAGTAATAAAAGAAAGTGTCTAGTTGTTTTCTAATATTTGAGTTTAATGTGTTTTGAATGATAATATGAAGTATTACATTGTGTATGAACTTGGATTATTGTTCAGATATTATTACGAAGCATGTTGTAAATGCATAATGATTTTAACAAAATGCATGATTGTTGATTTGAAATTATTTGTTTGTAGTTGCTCCAGGTAATGAATGTGGCATCCCGTAGCCCGGACTCGATGATCGGGTCGAGTATGGGGTGTTGACTTGCCGTTAAATGCAATAGTTAATTAGGGTCAATTCCGCACTTAAGGAGTTTGTTTTCTAATAAATTTATGATTTTATAATATGATTCCCAACTTCTTTTCAGAGTTAATATTTTTGGAAGTTAGTATTCTTTTGGAACGAACATAATGTTAATATCTTCCATGATTTTCTCTAAAAAGTGAAAAGGGGAATTATTTTGTTTTTAATATACATGATATTAATAAAAGGAATACAATCCTGAATTGTGGCAAATAGAGTAAGAAAACAAAACTAGGTCTAGAAGCCAAAAGTTTACATGCTCTTTGAAATGTTCAAAAGAGTTTTCTGTTCATGCTTGACTGGCTGGACTATGTGGAGGCCAAGACACTTTGTTGCGGCTAGGATTGATATCATGCAAATGATTCCAACCAACAACGTTATTTGCCATTTTCAGTTTGAAAGGTATATCTTTAACCCTATTTCAACCCGATTTGTTCCTCATACATGGATTCGTGGTTGATGATCGCCGGAATAAATTTTCTACAGCGCCACTTTGTGTACCGATAATCCAACAAATGGAACAACGATTACTTTCCTATTCCGAGGCCTCCCGTAATAGCAATTCTTTGGTATCACCAAAGAATGGCTATTCCATGCAACCTTGAATAACAAAACAAAATTAATTTCCAGATTAGTCCTTTAAAACATGGACTTAGAAAATATAAAAATAAAATATTTAAAATATTTTAATATAAAATATTAATTTAATTTAATCTAAAATATTTTATTTCAAAATATAATTTCAAATAAAATATTTTAAATATTTTAATATAATTTAATATAAAAATAATTATATTAAGAATGTTAATAATTATATACTATTGTTTTTATTAAATTATATTTAATAATAAATATAATAAAATATGATTAAATTATTTATTTTTATTTTTATTAAATTATATTTAATAATAATCCTATTAAAATTTAATAACAATAACGATAACAATAATCATTTACGTAAAAAAAATTCTGCTAAGGGTACTCTAGTCATTTTAGTTTTTTATGCTATTACAATATCTATTCCATTAAACGAAACACAAGAATACTATAGCAATTCTATTTTATTCTATTCAACCAAACAATTGAATTACTAATTACAATTCTATTCCATTACAGCTCTATTCCATTCTAGTAAACCAAACGTGCCGTAAAAGTCTTCTAGTTTCAAAGTTCAAGCATTGCTTGGACTCGGTTAATATCTTACAAAGATCAAGTTAGGCCCGTAAGAAGTATTGGCAAAAAAGACGTGTTAAATACAAGTCAATGTGGAGATTTGTGGGGTGTGCCTCTCATTTATTGAACAGCTTGCAGGTACTTACCAAAGTTAGTTGGCGACGTCACGACGAGAAGCTTCCCAATGTTGCGATAACGGACGACGTCATAATGACGTGAATGAGGACGTTTCGACGTGGCGATGTGTTTCCTACAAACACCGAGTTTCTTCTTATAGTTAAACTTTGCTATCCTTTTCCAGTTAAACTTTGATTACTCTAGTAATATTTTAGTCATATTAGGACTTTAATATTAGCCTATTAAAGTGTTTTTGTAATCCTATTTTAGAAAGTTAACAAAATATCTCTTATGTGAGATTTGATTAAGAGTTTTGGAAAGAGTTTTTAGAAAGAGTTTTGTGTTTTAGTTGGAGGGTTTTGTATTCAGGATTCTTTGTTTTGATTATCTTCATCTTGTATTTTTTAGATTTCTTTCTCATAGTGAAGTTTCATTTACCCGTGTTTTTTATCCTCTTAATTGAGGGTTTTTCACTTAAAGTTTGCATGTTTGATCTTCCCTAATTTTCTCTTTCATTGTTTATATGTGTCGATCCCCAACACTAATTTTAACCAACAAACACACTCAAGTAGGATTTATTTAAATTAGATTGTATGCACACACATCATTGATTGCATACACAGTTACAATATTTAAATTAGCTCCATTGGCCATGGATTCTACAAGAAAGTTGCGTTGACATTGATGATTTGGATTAAGCTATTGGTGATAGGGTGAGCGTTTGATCGAATCGAATGAAAACAATTCGAGTTAATCGAGTTTACGAATAATATTTTATCATTCTAATTTGATTTGAAATTTCTCGAATCGAGTCGAGTGAAATGGAATTCGAATCAAATCGAATCGAATCTATTTGTTCGAGTTAAATTTTAAAAAATAATTTTGGGTCATTGTAACCACTGTCACCCCATCGTAATAAAATCTGTCCACTAAATTTTTTATTAACTTTTATCACCTCATAATTTATTTATTAATCTTTTTATATACGGGTTAATTTTTTTGCTTGCTTAGTTGTTTGAATTATCTTAAGATTCTTGTCACTATGTATTTTGGTATTAAAAAATATATTAAATGTAAAAATGTGATTTTTTAATAAAAGTTATTTTAAAGATAAAATGTGAAATTGATACCAATATAAAATTTTAACACAAATATTTTATGGCATTATTAATAATTTAATTTTAATATAAATATTCAATATGACTAAACAATTTAGTAATATAAATAATATAAAATGTGAAATTTAATTTAATGATATAAATAGTATATATAAATAAAATTATTATTATTTATGTTTACAGTTTTTTTAGGTAATTTTGATTTTTTTATTTGAGAGTAAATGGTGAGAAGTAAAAGTTTAGGAGAAAAATAAAAAGTTTTGGAGAGTAAAAGTTTGAGGGAAAGTAAATAGGGGGAGTAAAATTTTGAGAGGAAAATATTAAAAAAAAAATTTGGGGGTGGGGGATGGACTTGGGGTAGATGGGGGGGGGTGGGATGGAAAGGGAGTAAAAGTTTTAAGGGGAAAGTGGGAGTGAGTAGAAATTTTGGAGGAAAATAAAAAGTTTTGAGGGTTTTTTAGAGTAAAATTTTGAAGAAAAGCAAATAAGAGAGTGAAATTTTGGTGGGAAATGGATTTTGGGTAGATGAGGGGTTGGGATGGGAGAGGAGTAAAAGTTTTGGGGGAAAGTGGGAAGGAGTAAAAGTTTTGAGGGAAAAGTAAAAAGATTTGAAAGTTTGGTGTAAAAATGTAAAATATTATAGTTTGATATTCGATTTATTCGAGTTATTCGAATTCGAAAACTCAACTCGATTCGAACTCGAAATTCGAGTTGACTCGAACAACTCGAATAACTCGATTCGTTTAACTCAAAATTCAATTTTTTTTCAATTTTTTCGAGTTGAATTGAGTTTTACTCACCTCTAATTGGTGATGTCTGTATTGTCAAAGCGTCAGGTAGAATGTGTAACAGATGCCTTGGCCATTGCTGACTTTTAACAATCCAGCATGTTTTAAAACTTGGTGGTAGTTGCTGCTACCGGTTATGTATCGAGTTGCTGGGATGCTAGTTATGTTTTATTGTGCTGTTGGAGACATGGTTTGTTGAATTGATGTTGGGAGTTTATTTGTTGTAAGGTTTCTATGTTATGGTTCCTGGTTTGTAGTTTGATGATACGATGGGTGGATGCGGAAGTTGGAGAAAACATAAACTATAAATTGAGTCAAAAGATAAAATAGTAAAGGCCATTCTGTTTTATTTTTCCATAATACTATGCAAATAGTCAACCACTGACATGCCCACACACTTTCTATTAGTTGTACCGGCTATCAAATTTTTTTATTATAATTGTAGTACAGGTAATGCAGCAGCAGGCAGCACATTATTATTTAATTTTGATAGCCTTAGTTATCAGCAATATAGCTTGATGAAGAAGCAAAGGCACTTAAGCCTCTAACTCAAATGATGCCTTCATTGTGGGTGAACGGCTCCCGGGATCAATTTCAACAGATGCAATGTACCCAAACTTTGTAACTTTAAACTTTGGTTTTCCTCTTTTCTCAAGGTTGGTTTTGATTTGCCCCCAGTGAATAGGTTGCCTTTGGATATCGGTATAGACCTGCAGCATGCATCCAATTAATCATAGATTAAATGATTATGTATACACATTCTAACTAGTTAATTAATGATAAGATTGAATCGAGTGCAATATATACCTTGCTGTTCTCATGGAGAGGGTTGCTCCAGGCAACAACCCACTTAGTTCCATCACGTCGCCTGTACACAAGACCAGCAACTGAACCTGGAATATCAGCATCATCAGTCACTGATTCATGTGTAAACTCTCTCGCATCTCCATCTTCAATTATTTCTGGGAAATCCGCATAATGAGAGCCTTGCCAAACTTTCTTGTCAGTCAAGGTTAGGGCTTCGCTGGAAGAGTTCCAAAGCTTGCCGTTTGTGCATTGTTGAGCATTTTTCTGAGAAGCAGCCATGGTAGCTTTCTATGTGCTATGGCTTGGTTATGTTATGCTTCAAATATTGCAATACACACCTACTTATATACTAGTTTACACCATGCATGCATTGCCCATAACAACAATGTTTATGCGCACGAAATTTGTGGACTTCATTCATATCAAAACTTTTCTTTATTCCTATTCTTGATTTGTCTTTTCACTTCTAAGTAAACATTCTTTTCAATTAAAGAATTATATTTTAACGTATTTGGATTTTTTGATAAATTATTTTTTTTAAAATTATAAAATTTTTGTATTATAAATTAACAATAAAAGGGTAAACAGATGTAATTTATCTCATATAATTTTAAATTAAGTTTTGATTAGATATTATTTATTATCAAGTTTATATATAATATTGATTATGACAAAATATTATTTATTATAAAATAAATTTCAATTGTAAAAAGGAATTGTATTATAATATTTTGTAACAAATATATTTATTTAGTGTTCGTTTACAAAGAATAACTTTTAAAAAATAATTTTAAAAAATTTTGTCAAATAATAAAAAATATTTTAAAAAAATATTTCAAGCAATACAATATATATCTTTTTTTTTCAAAAAATCAATTCATTTTTAGAAGAATCATTTTCCGATAACCTTAATAGTTATTAAGCAGAGTTGGAATCTTGAATGTCCAAAATCCACCTAAAATGGTCACGAAAGAATATGATTGTTTTGTTTTTTTCAGGTAAAGTATAAGATACTCTTTTTAAGTGTTAAAACCATGTTAGATTACGTCACATTTATTACGTGGATGATTGAAAAAATTATTGATGAAAATTGTATCTTGGAGAAAATCTAAATAAACTTTTAATATCAAAATTTGATATTTCGTGTTAAACTGTTTTTATGAAATCATATTTCGTATTAAACTTTTGTTTGAATTACTTTTAATATCAAATTACTTTCATAACTTTCGTATTTTTTTTCATATTTAATTATTTTTAAATTGTGTACATGCAATTTAGCATGTATAATATTAATGATATTACCAGATTTTAATTGTTGTTTTAACTTTGAATTTTTTTTATATTTTTTAAGAATAACCAAATATTTAGAATTTAATCAAACGAGACTTCAGTTTAGTTGGCAAAAGCAGAGGTCTTGGGTCTTAAGTACCTAAATTTAAGACCTACCATGCACAATTATATACGTACAGTTTTTGAGTTTTAGTTCAATTAATCTTAATTTGGTTTTAGTCTCGACTATATTAGTACAATTGATTTGTGATTATTTATAGTTATAGCTATATTGTACTTGTTATACTTCAAAAAAAAAAAAAAGTTGATAAGTAAGTGAGGCAGAGGTAGCGAAAGAAGGATCGTATTCAAGTTGTTTGACTCGAAAAAGAGAGATTTGGATGTGACCTAAAATAAAGAAACTGAACAAATTTAGAAAATAACAAAGACAATAATAAAAATTTAAAAAAAATAAAGGATAAATATTTAAAATAATAACTAAATAATGAAAAGATAGATTAAAGCAAAGTGGAAGATGGAACGATAAACAGGAATATGATGGATAGAAGGATAAATGCCCTATTGAACCATTTGAGATATAAATCCTAACAAACTCAATTAATGGCTCTAATCAACTTTTCAAGAAATAATTCTTGGCAAATTGAAGGTGAAGAATGAATTCTCACGACTCCTTGAAGAAAACTGAGAAGAAAACTACTTCTAAAAATCACAAGAAAGAAATTTTGCACAAGAAACAAACTCAATAATATTCAAAGAGTAATCAAAGATATTATTTTAATCCTTCAAATTAGCTTCGATCATGGACGTCTCCTTTAAAAATAAGGGATCAACACTAAACAAAGAAATGTTAAGCACATGAGTGTTCAAGAAAAATATAAATTGTAACTTTCTTTGAATATGCACAGTCATCCATAAGAATTTCCAAAGATTAGTCGGTAATTTCACATAATAATCAAAATCTAGAAGTTCAATATTATTATGTAAAAATTCATATTTAAAGTCTATGGTAGAAAATTTTGTTGCAAGATCAAATGTATAAAGTTATTTAATAAACCTATCGAATGCAACAAAAGTAACCTTGCCATACCTAGATAAACCCATAAAATCAGTTGAACTTTCGGACCAAGGTTTAATAAAATTTGACCAACAAGAAAATATGTTGTAAGGAAATATTTTACACATAAAATCAGTAGCACACTTATAAAAAACATTCAAGGTATTCCTTCTTAAATTAATTTCTAATATTCACTTACCTTTCTTACCTTGTAACACTTGTGGGTAATTATTAATATTTAACTTACCTCTTTCCCATAAGTAAAATTGTCTATCGATAGTAGAGTAATATAATTGGAAGTCCATCAATGGATCCTTAAAACAAATTTGAATTAGGGTTAGTTAAAACATAATCATTCTTCACGTTTGTAGGGGTCTTTTCTTGCTTTTCATTTTTTTTCCACTTGAGAACTCTTCAATTTTACCTCATATGAATTTTCACTCACCAAATTTGGACCATTAAGTAGACTTTTTGTTGGAAAATTTATAGTTTATAGGAACTTTGAGGCATATTCTCAATTGGTAAAGGTGGAGAGTTGAATAATAAAATCATGGTTTCATATTCTACACTATGAGACCTTTACAGCTATATATCACACGCTCAAAATGGTTGGGTGATGAATGAGAAATTGATATTCAAAGTAAGCTACTTGCGAATATTTGTTGAGGAAAAGAAAAGCTTAGGTCCCACATTGGTAAAATACCAAGTGTGATATGTGTATATATATGAGAATCCACTTGAACGGTGATTAAATAACTAAGCTTGGAACCTTGCCTTGCAAGCAGGGGGTGCAAGTCCAAACCTATTGGGGGTGGGGGCGCACCTGCACGATTTGGGCGATGCGAATTATTTGGCACAAAATGGGCCTGCAGATATTTTAGCCCAACACGAAATTATTTTTATTTTCAGAAAAAATATACAAAACCTGATTTAAAAGGATGTCTATTTTGACTTTGTTTGATTCTAATCAATTTGATTTAATTTTAATCAAATTGATTTAATTGCTCCTTTAATGCAGATTTTTTCTCCTTATACTTGGATATTTCCAAAATTCCTCCACTTTGAATGCTTATAAAAGGCTAAGACTTCTTTGGAATTTTTTGCTCAATCTCACTCTCTTTTCCTCCCCATAATTTTCAACGTTTCGGTGATAAAAAAGGAAATGTTTGTTCGTTGATCACTGCAGAGGTACTATTGCTTTGATCATCATGTTGTTGTATCTTGGGAGACATTCGACCAACGTTTCTCCAAATACAGTAGGAGTGGTCAAATCTGTCTTAAGGAAATTGTGCAAAATAGGCCCCAACATCTAGTAAAATTCGATTCTTCTTTTCGATTTCTGATTTCTGTTATGTTATTTATTAATTTTTAGTATTTGAAAATTTAAATATAAATTATTCAATTTATTTTATTTTATATATAAATATTTGTTTATTTATATATATTTGTTCGCTAACGTGTTTTGTCCAACACTTTTATCACTCAAAGTCTCTTTTCACTCTATCTTTTCACATGATTCTTCTTCACTTCCTATATCTCCCTCACAAGTATTATGAGTATTCAATTTAATGTAATACATCTCAGTGGGAGAACCTGACGTTTGTATATCTTCTAACTCTATAGATTCAAAGAAAAAATCTCACTATTATCTATATTAATCAACAAAAGTCTCGTGCTGGCACAATCATGACTATAGTGCCCATGCCCTTTACACTTAAAACATTCAATTTCACAAACTCTTTGTTGTTCTGGTAAAGAATTAGTAGAAGTGGGCTGCTTAGAAGATGTAGAAGAAGGCTTTGTAGGAACCCCACTTTTTCACTCAAAAAGTTTAGTCTCATCACATTTTGGCAGCAACTTATTAGTAGCATAAGGAGGTTTTGAATTCTTGAAAGTAGAATTAAAACTCACACCTCTATAATATTGTGATGCACCAAATGAACGAGGATGACGTTGTTGAAATTGCTACTCAATCTTAATTGCCTTGTGTACCACCTCCTCAATATCAATGTAAGTTTGAAGATTAAGAGCATTGGCTATCAAAATGTTCAAGGTATCTACAAACTGCACCATAATAGTCTCTTCATTTTCTTGCACATTTGCTATTTGCATAAGCATCTCTATCTCCTTAAAGTACTCATCAACAAATCGATTACCTTGAACAAGGATTCAAATTTTTGTTTTGACCTCTCTGTAGAACATAACGCTTTTGCATCACTTGCTTCAACTCATCTCATATTTCAATTATCTATTCGTAATTTCTTTGAAAATTAATTTCAAGTTGAATCCACCAACTCAATGCATAATCTGAAAATCCAAGGGTCGCCAACGAGACTTTTTCCTCTTCTCGACATTTATAGTTACGAAATATAAGTTCAATTTTTGATTCCCACTCACAATATGCTTCGGGATCATACTTCCCTCAGAATGGTGGAATGTTGAACTTTGGTTTAGCTAAAAAAATGTTGCCCACGATTATTATTAACCAAAGTCTCATTATTTGCACGATAGACACATTGAAAATTATTTGCACGAAGATGAGGCTGATCAACCTTATCTCACCAATTACAATTCCGATGCTCAATTTTGGTACTTAGACATTCCAAACTTTTACTGATTGTGTCTAGTGTCACGTTTATGATCTCGAGCATTTCGAACCTCTTCATCCCTTTGCAACTTCCTAATCCTAGTATTGTGAATCATTATGAAAGCCTAAAAAGGACACAACACTCAAAAAAAGAAAAATTAAGCAAACCTCACTATTATACACTCACAATAAATAAATAAAAACTCTTAGAGACAAAGACAAAAAATAAATAAATTAAGGTTTTCTCGCTTGTAACTTTTAAAGAGTAATCAAACTAAATAATATTCAAAAGAATGTAGGATTACTCTCGAACAAAGTCAACTTAATACTCTAAGAATCCAAAGAAAAACTCGACTGTAAAGGAAGTAAGTTGTGCAGAGAAAGAAGAGGCAACTCTTTTCATACCTAATAACACAAGAAACTAAAATGTTTTAGAATATGTAATAGAGTGGGAAAAGCTGCTAGAATCAACGAAAATAAACTACCCAACCAAAAACCCAAAACAATGGAAAACAACTTGAATTTTTTTGTTCAAGGTGTTCCCGATTTCCAAAATCACGAAATTTAAATTGGAGTCCCCTCAAATAATGTAGATCCAATTAGAAAATTTAGGCACAAAATTCAACCTACAAAGTATTTTTTATTTTTCTTTTATTTGTATTTTTTTGTTTTTTCACTTTTTTAATCACTTCTTTTTGTGGGAAATATTTTTTTTTTTATATTCTAAGAGATTGCTAAGAATCAGTACATAAAATTTTAGATTGTTTGGAAAGCGTTTACCCACTGAAAAATATTTTTTTTTCCAAAAACTATCTGGGTAAAAAAAACTATTTTGAGATTTTTCGTCGGAAATCAATTTATAAGAACACAAAGAACACCTAAAACGCTCAAATCTGATACTAAATTATATGGATTGAAGCGAAGGAAGTGGAAGAAGGTTCAAATTCAAGTTGTTTGACTTAAGAAGAAATGATTTGGATGTGACCTGAAAGGAAGAAACCAAACAAATTTAGAAAATAGCAAAAGAAATAAGAAAAATAAGAAAAAATTAAAAAAATAAAGGATAAATATTCAAAATAATAACTAAATAGTGAAAAGATAGGTTAAAGCAAAGTGGAAGATAGAATGATAAACTGATGGATATGATGGATAGAAGAATAAATGTCTAATTAAACCCTTTGAGATATAAATCCCAACAAACTCAATTAATGACTCTCATTGTAACACCCCAAACCCGACCTGAATGTTATGGCCGAATCTGGGGATGTCACATGGAAGTGTGTTAGAGATCCGTATTATTTGCTAAAACCAGTTTCTGTTTAGAACTTGATCATTATATTTTGTTAATTCTCAAATCGTGATTTTTCTTCAATAGTTAGTTTTCAAATCATTATACTTTGTGGAAGCTTTTTAAAGCAGTTCGTGTCACCATGGGTATTTTTGTTAAAAACATGCATTTCTTTTGAAAACCTGAGTTCTACCTACTTCTAGTAGATATAAAACATAAAGCAGTATAAAATCTAAATTTTAATTAAAAATCCATAGAGGCCATATTTACAGAAAAATACCCAATTAAAACTTAAAATCATAAATAAGTACGAAGCAATATAAAAGAGGTCGTATGGCCACCGCTGAGTCCTCCGCCGCACTGATCTGCCTATGCTTGGGTATTACCTGTACAGTAAAGATAAAAGGGGAGAGTTTACGAAAACTCAATGTGTAATCCCCACAGAAAACAGTCAAGCAATCAACAATAAAAAACACACAATCTGGGCTTTAGCCCTTTTCAGTATCAATAACAGTATTAGTTTGGGCTTTAGCCCATCTCAATACAATAAGTAGTAAGGCCTTAGCCCATTACAGTAACAGTAATAGTGATAGTACAGTAGCAGTAGTAGTAGGGCCTTAGCCCATAACAGTATCCCTTAGCCCATAACAGTATCAGTATGCAATAATGCGGTGTACCGTATGCAAGTCCCACCTAAACAACCACTATACACCATCTCCTGTCCAACCCTGCACTCCTGTGGGGATTAAATCACCCACTCATCCCTACACTTACAATTAGCACCGATTGCAGCACTAAACAAAATTTGCAGCAGAGGTGCCGGTATAATAGGTTTAAAGCCATCAGTGGTTTGCAGCAGAGCTACCAATATAACAGCCATTAAGCCTTTCAGTACACTTCCTCCCGTATATCACCTCATCCCTATGCAATGCAACATATAGTTGTAATATGCCATGTCAAGCTAACAGTACTTACAGTATCAGTTCAGTGAAATAAAATCATGCTCAATAACATATATCAGTCATACAGTTGTAGATACTCAATTTTGCCCAGGGCCCGTTAGAAGCCCATGTATAATCCAAGATAGAAAAATAAACAAAATAAATAAAATGTCCATGTTTAAGACAGTCCTTTTACAAACCAAAAATCCAAATAATTAAATCTATACCCTTTTACATTAGCAGCCCACTATCCTGACCCAAAAATAATACCCAATTAGCCTATTTTACCCGTGACCCAGCTAACCACAACCCAAACTTAACCCAATACCAACCCTAAGCCCGTGAGGCCCAATTTGCTAAACTATTCGGAAACCATAAGGTGTTTGTAACCCTAAGGCGCCGCAAGAAGGATCCCTTACTGGTTCCATCAATGTGTCACAGTCTTCATTTGGCCTCCATCAGCTCCTCCAATCACGAGCCTCGTCGAGCCACGTTGCGCCACGCCTTCAGAGCCTTCATCTCCGCCCGAGATCTCGCATCAGACCTGCAGAAGAAAAAGGAAAACAACAGAAACAAGGCAAATATGGCAGGAAATAAAAAGCAAATATTGTTTCAATCCGATTTTCAGTGGCTATAAAAAGCCAAATGCTAACACTGTAAAGAGAAAGAAAAAAAAGGATACATACATATAGACAGAATACATATATCGAAAGAAATCAAATTGATTTTTGAAGGTGGTTTCATTTTCTGTCATTTTCGTTGTTTCATTTTTTTTATTTTTTATATACATACTTTTTTAAATACACACGAAATAAAAAGTAAAAGAGAAAGGAAAAGAAAGGTACCTGAAGTGGCCTTCATCGACAGAGGACCGTCGTAGGTATCGGGGTCAGAATGAGCGGAGTCGGGGCCCTAGTCTCTTCTCCTTTCTTTCTGTTTTCGGGCCAAGAGGGTTAGGCCCTCACACCTTTTCCAAAGGGGGTTGAGAACCCTTTCTTGCGGAGCCCAGGCCATCGTCTAAGGCCACTGCGCCTCAGATTTCAGACGAAATCAGCTCCAGTCGAACAGAAATGGGGAAAGCTAAGGGAGAATAGTTTTTTAAGTTTTTTGAAGAACTGTAAAAAATGAATTTTTGAAGGAAAATAGGGTTTAAGTGAGGAATAAAAAACGGCACCATTTAAGGCGACCCAAATATGACTCGATCCAATGACCCAAGATCCGCGCGTTTTTGTTTCAGTGGGAAATTTTCACATTTGGTCCTTCTAAAATTTTGGGTTTATTCAAGTTCGTCAGATTTGAATTTTTCTATTTTTTAATTTGGCCACAAAGGTTCATTTATGTTTCAATTTGACCCTTAAACCATTTAAACACGATTGGGAACGGCGCCGTTTTGGGATTAGGGATTAATTACCCAGTGAGTCCCTCATTTTTATCCTCCGATTCAATCAGGGCTCGAATCTATTGTTTTCTTTTTTAAAAAATTCCCCCCTAAAGTTTCGTTTAATTTTAATTTTAATCCTCTTTCTTAAGATATTTTAACTTCATTAATTTTCTTTTGTTTATTTATTTTATTTATTATATATTTTAAAATGATTTTATACAAAACTGATTTTATTTTTCGTATATATTATTTACATTATTTTTTTATATTACCTATAATAAATTTGTTTTCTTTAATATTTTATATTCTAAAACTTTTTATATAATTATTTATTGTATATCATTTTTTACATTCTTATTATTTTCATTGATTATTATTATGCGTTAAGTATGATTTTTTTTAAAACTTTGTATTATTGTTAAATATTATATTTCGTTTTAAAATTGTATGTATTCATTAAGTATTAGGTATCATCTTATATTTTATATATTGTATAATATTTCAAATTAATTTTTCATAAATATAAAGTTTTGTTTTATTACTTTTATATTATTTTATTATCTAACTTTTTTATTATCTATTTACAAAGTATTAATTAATTTCTATTTTTTTTATATATCATTTTAATGTTTTTAAATACCTCACTTATTTCAATTGTCATTTAGATTGCAAAAGTTTTACATTATTCTATAATTTATTTAGCATATTTTCAAAATTGCGTAACATATCAAATGCATCATCATTTTAAAAAAACTCATATTTTTTTAACCTAAAAGAGCTTTAAAAATGAGGCAATGTTTTTGTATTTAGGAATCCGGAAAGTAGTGCCCTAACATGCTGGGTTGCGACTTTTCATTTGTCTAGATACCAAAAATATCCTTTTAAATAAATTTTGTAAATTACAAGATAATTTTAGGTACGAGGATTTAAAAACATCGTGTCCTAACATGCTGGATGTGATGTTTGTATTCTTTCGGAACAAAAGAATCTCGAGTTTTAATTCAAATTGCTCGATTTTAAAAAGAGATCATACTTTTAAACCTTTTCAAAGTTTCGACGTTAAGACAGAAAGCAAATCAATTGGTACCAATTTTGGGCGTTACGAGGGTGCTAATCCTTTCTCGTACGTAACCGACTCCCGAACCCATTTTCTAAAATCGTAGACCAAAACGTTTTATAAGGTGATCCAATCACACCTAAAAAGATTGGTGGCGACTCCCATTTTCATTTTTAAAAGTCGATCCCTGTTTTTTTAAATCTCTCGTAAAAATGGTTTCAACAACAGTCATTTCATTCAATTAGGGGTCTAAGTATGGCTTACTGTCCCTACAGTAGGTTCACAAATCGACTTGGGTGACCCATGCAACCTTGGCAAACAAATCAGTGAAATTGGGTTCATACGCTCATGTTGGTCTGCCCGTGTGGGCCTACATGCCCGTGTGGCCCACACGGCCCAAAATGGCCTTGGTCGTGTGGATCCCACAACCTGGCCCAAAAATTCCATATGCCCTGGCCCAAAAATCCCACACGCCTGTATGGTTCACCCGTGTAGCCCACACGACCCAATTGGTTGAGCCCGTGTCTCGCACACGGCCTCTCCGGCCATCAAACTGCCATGTCATGTGCCCGTGTCATGCGCGCATGGCCTGGCTCGTCGATCACATAGTAGGCTTTTTCGACTTTTTGTGGAGACTAGTTTTCAGTGTTTTGGGTACACACCTGGTTCGTTTTAGACGCGTTTGCACTCCTAATGCTTCTAGAACCTATAATCGATAATTCAAAGGCCAATTTCAGTCACTTACATCGATATTAAACCGAATCAGTACAAATAGAAAATTCTCCAAGAACTACTGATAACCTTACCTTCAACAAACGACGGTGTTTTTATGCAACTAAGTCTCCTACCAGCGACCATGAATCATTTATCTTTCCCCTATTCAACATTAATGAACTTCCATCAAAGAGAAGTTAAAACAAAACCAATTCATGATGCCTGAAACTTACTGTTCAGATGGAAAACGATCCAAAAAAGAAAAACAAGAAGAGAGAGTAAGGAGAGGCGAAATTTCGGTAATGGGTAGAGATGAAGAATGAAAAAGTATAAAAAAAAAGAAAATGAAGCAAGGGAGGGAGAGAGCATAACATCAGAAACTACTTAGGGAAATTTGGGAAAACTGATTACTCAATCCCCTAATTTGCTCCCACTAACCCTTAACTACTCAACCATTTCAGTGTTTCAGTTCATCTCAAATACCACCACAGCATTAGCAACAAAAATAATGCCCAAGTATAGACTCGAACACAAGACCTTCCTTACTCCCCACACTCCTTTTAACCACCAGACCAGCAAGCCCATTCTGATATAAACTTACTAACATATAAACTTAAGCCTATTGGACAAGAGTAAGGCTTTATTCATTTAAAAACAAAAAAAATTGCGAAAGACTTGGCTTGAACTTGGGACCTCCCAAACACACCCAAAATACTTAACCACTGAAGCAGACAAATATTTGTGTTACAAATTTACAAAAGCCGAAATTAAGAAAATTGGGGCGCTACACTCATCAACCCTCTAAGAAATAATCTTTAGCAAATTGAAGGGCGAAGAATGAATTTTCACGACTCCTTGAAGAAAATCGAGAATAAAACTACTTCTAAAAATAACAAGAAAGAAATCTTGCACCAGAAACAAATTTCCACAGTTAAAAACTTTATTATTGAAAACAATTGTCTGATTTGTGTACAATGCAAAGGCATATAGACTAGCTAAATAAATCTAAATAGAACTCTTAAGTATACTAGAACTCTAATAAATATAAACAAGAAGTATTTTTAAACTAAACTTTCTTGTTGACATCAAACTCCTAAATAACTTAAACAACTTAATAATTATTAATTAAAAATTCGGAATAATAAAATAGTAAGAGTTGATAAATACAATATTTGACTCATATATAATAAAAAATTAATCCCAAATCCCAAAACCAATATGATTTAAACTCGAGTTAAAAGCCCGAAACTCGTAATTCCCATTATAATCCCTTCCAAAAATTCTACTTACGTAGCCTTCACTAAAATAATCATAACTTGAGCTCCCGAACTCAAAATCGAGTGATTTAAATTGCGTATCGAAGCAAAGAGATTGATCTTCGAATGCCATGAAGATATCTCAACCCAGAAATGTTTGGATTCCATCCAAAAAGTCATCACAATTCTGCTGATTTTCTAAACTTAAAAATTGACAGCTTTGATGAATGGAATTTAACAAACTTCACCCATCAATGCATGTATAAGAAATGAATAAAATTTTTCATTTTTCATATTTTTTTCCAGAATCTCTTTTTAATTCCTAATATATCTAGACATCTCTTTTGTGGTGACATCCACTTTAAACTTCATAATTCCAAAATAAGGTGAGGAAATAAGGGATTTACCTTCCAATTATATATCCGGACTAAATGAATATATGCTTGTTAATTTCCTTTTTGTTATTCTTAGGAAAAAAAAAAAAAAAAAAAAAAGAATATGCAAGAACCTTCCTTCTTCACTATCTTCATCGTCATCATCATGTGTTTGATTTTGACTTTTACCTGGCTAATTGGAATGCATACATGTGTGTGTATATATACATGCTAATTGTCACCATCTTTTAAAGCATATATTCCAATTATGAAGGAATATATGTTTTTTAGCATCCTCACAATTTCAGACTTATTTATTAAGGTGAGATATTTAATAAATACGAGATTTATAATACACTTACAAATGGGCCAAATTAGAAAATTTTTTGGGGTCAAAATTAAATTGTAATTTTTACAATAGTAAAAATGTAGTTTCATCATTTTAATAGCCTCCATCTTTATAATTTTCAAAGGATTAAATCAAAATTTTTATCATTTTTATGGGGGCAAAATGTAATTTTACCTTTACTAATTTAAAATTTTAAAAATTTCAAAGGACCTAAATAGAAAATTTTCCATTGTCGGGGTGGTCGAGCCTTGCCAGCCCATTGGTTTCACCCCTTCACTTACATTCATATTATAAATAAAAAAAGAAAATTTACTATGCATGCAGGAATTTGGAGTTGTCTAAAGGTTGAGTTACTCATTTGAACTCGAAGGCCTGGGCAAGTAGACAAAGCCAAAAAAATGGAGTGATTTGAGAAAAAATACAAATTTAAAAGATAAAAGTGATAAAAAATTAAATAAAAAATTAAAATAATTTTATTTGTAAAATTAGAGGATCAAATAAGCTATTATACCAATAGTTAAGTAAATTTACTAACAATTTAATGACCTTAAATATAGTTTACCTAATTATTAGGTTCTAAAACTAAACCCGCATATATAATTAAATAAATTTCAATGGATATATTATATAAAAATTAGTACATAATAATAAAAGTGATCTCTAAATTAAAAATTTCCATCATATGAATTTAATTTAAAAAATATCCTTTAATCTTAATTATATATTTTTAAACAAAAAATTTTAAAAATTGTTGAAAAAAAAGCACACAAACAAACAGGCAACAATTTCAACATTGAAGTTATCTCTTCAAAAGAGCTAAGATGAAGGTTTCCACTTTAAACTTGATAATTCTAAGAGCAAAAGGTGACCAAATGGGCATCTATCTGCTAATCTTATATTCTTACCCAACTATAAATTGAATATATGCTTGTAAATATTTAACGTGCTGTTGGTGCATAGTTCTCATGCACCATCAATTTTTTTTTGCTCAATCAAATGATTACACATTTTAAACATTTGCAAATAGTGTTATAATCTGCAAAGTGCAACAATCCCCCACGAAAGTTTCCCTTTCCCAAGTATAAATTACCAAAATCTCATATCGATAACATCATAATTCCATACCACCAGACCTCCAAACCCCCCTCTATTATTCTGCCCTCTAAAAAGCAATTGTGCAAGAAACCGAAACATAAGCCCCATATAACCAAAGATCCTTTAGACACTAATAGCTAACCAATTCTTTAGAAAAAACTTAGCAACATCACTTATGATGTATTCACCACCATGCCTTAAACATTCCAGGCCTTTTTATTCCAGCTAACACTAGAATAGAGACCACCTCATTCCTGTGCTTCTTAGCCTTCGAGAAGGAAATATTACCTACTCTATCCGTTCTGGTTTTGATATGTAACACCCCAAACCCGGCCCAAACATTACGGCCAAGTCTGGTGTGTCACATTGAAGTGTTTTTCGAAAACCATGTTTTCATTAAAAACCCTTCTTAATTTTTAGAAACCTCTACCGTTGAACTTGTATAAAACCTTAGCTTTGTGTTTGTTTATTGTTCCAAAACGTGATTTCATTGTAATAATCAAAACATAACTACTTTGTAAAATCTCATGAAAGCTTGAAAACCTTTATAGTTGCGAAAACATGTTAGTTTGAAAGACAGTTTAAGTATCGGAAAATTAGATCTTCTTTATTATGGCTTAAAGTGAATGAATACTGCGCACCAGGTAGGATTCAAGAGAAGAGGAGGTGAGTCAATTAGACTGCTTAAGTACCAAGCTCTTCCATGATCCAATCCTAGACATACACACACCCATTGCCACACTTTAACCTTATGACTTGCCCATGAACAACAAATTAGATTTAAGTCTATTTAAAACATTTATGAAAACGTTTGCGGAAGCTTTGCTATGTTATCGTGACATTTTGAAAATAAGTAACCTTTATAAAAACACGCCTTAGAGCTAACTGAATTCAAAAACGATTTAAACGATATCATACTTTAGCTGAAAACAAGTTAATTAAGTAAAGAATTAAAAACCCAAAATAAAAATAATTAAAGAGGCCTTTTTACAACCCAAAACCAAAAATAAATAATTAAGATTAAATTGAAATAATTAGCTTAATTAAAAACCATCAGTCCAATCCGTGTGGCCACTATGAATCCCTCCCAGCTCCAAGTCTATCAACTAAGGCTCACCTGCAAAGTTAAAGAAAGGGGGTGAGTTTGGAAACTCAGTGTGCAACAAGTCCCTTTCAGAGCCCAAATCAATACAAGTATACTGGGCCGAAGCCTTTCATGTCATGGTTGCTGGGCTGAAGCCTTTTTCATAAATCATATTACTGGGCCGAAGCTTTTTCTGTAAACGGTAGGGCCCATAGGCCCATTTAAATATCACATGCAATAATAATAAATGTATGCAAGCCCATTTGGGAAGACTACTCAACCCATCATCCGCTACTCTCCACCCGTACCAACCAACACACCATGTGGGGAATAACTCAACCCACTCAACTAACACACCACTGGCAGTATAGCTGCTTTAACATATAACTGGAGGCCTAGCCTCTTTTAATAGCTGGGGCCAAAGCCCTTTTTAGTAAACTGGGGCAAAAGCCCTTTTTAGTAAACTGGGGCAAAAGCCATTTTTAGTAAACTGGGGCAAAAGCCCTTTTCGGTATACTGGGCAAAAGCCCTTTTCACTTCCTCCAATCACATAAACCCAACCCATGCATGTTTGAGTATAACATGGCATATCGTATACGTATCATGACATATCATGTGCATATCATGTGCATATCATGTTATATCATGTATAATAACAATATCACAAGTATCATAATCATAATAAAACCCTAAGGGTATAATAGTCATTTTCACCTAGGGCAAAATAGTCATTTTCATGTTATAAGGGTAATTACATAATTTTATCCATTATTAGGGTTTTCCATGTTTATTCATCAATTCCAAGTGTTTAAACAGTAATTTTAGCCTATTTTAGTAAAACCGAGTTATTGGGCCCAAAACCCCTAATGGGCCCTACCTAGCCAACTTAGTCGTCTAAGCCCACATAATCCAAATTCTACAAGTATCTATTAATCTAACCAGTTTTAAGCCCATAGTCTATTAAGAAACATTCATTACTCATTTTTACCCATATGGGCCCGTAAGCCCATTGGGCCCAAATTCAGCCCATTGGGGCCCAACTTACCAACGTGTGCAAAATCGTGCACTTATCTGTTCCATCGATCCACACACTGATCTTATCACGTTTTTCGCATCTAAAACCATTCGCAAATCCACAAGTTCTAGAAATGCCGAAATTTCAGTATTTTCGGCTTTTCAGCAAATATCAATCTAAGCTACTAGAGGGTTTATTACACACCTGATTACGACGAACGATGACGAGATCTCCCACGTGATTATCCTACAGTGATCACCTCAACAGATTAGACCATACCAACACTTAATCTAAATCGAAACTCAATAAAACCTTACTTATCTATTCGGCCATCACCTTTAATGGCCCTAGAATCTTACCTTGCCAACTTAGATCTACAAGATCTAGATCCAACTGTGCCAATGTCCTTAATCCAATGCTCCTTGTAGATCACCCCTTAACAAACACAAAACCGATTTCTAAGATAATATTAGTCCCTAGCCAAGTCGACAATCTCCCTGAATATATAGGGATTTCGACTTTTCTTAATTTCCAAAATAACGAATGAGAAGGAGTTTAGTTACTTACCAAAGATTTATTCACCAAAAACGCTCCCACGCACCACCTTTTTTTCCAGATCTGTTGTAGATCTAATCCCCAAAATACGAGTAGAGGATAGATTTTATAATTCCGGCTTTTGGATTTATCCTAGAATATGGCTATTGCGATCTAAAAGAAAAATAGGTGACGAGAAGTTCACCAGTGAAGAAACAATCGGTAGAGGAAGAGATGTGAGATTAGTGGTTCGGCCTTTTTGAAAGTTTTAAAGAAAAAAGAAAGGAGAGATAGTTTTAATCAAATGAGTAATCGACCATGAGATGGGGATTTGAGAAGAAAAGAAAGAGTTAATTTGGCTATTTAAGAAAAGAAAAACAAAAGGAAAAAATTCAAGAATGAAAGAATTGGGCAAAGAAGAGACGAGCAAAAACTAAAAAAAATAGAACCAAAATTGATTGAAGAGAAAAAGATAAAAACTTAGAGAAGCAAAATCGGCTATTCGAATCAAGAAAAATAATGCCAAAATTTCTAATGCCCCTTCGGCATTTAATGCCTATAGCTGAATGATACAAAAATTCTTCCTAAATTCAAACTCCTTGAATTTAGCATTTGAATTCCACCCAGCCACCTAGCAGCCTTATCCACTGTTTGCACTGCACGCTGCTAGGAGCTTCAATCCCGCACGACTCACTGCTAGGGGTCCTCCAGTCCTGCACGACACCTTCCACGCGTGCCCAGCAAAAACACACTACTCCTGCGCGCAACACTGCTCGAACCTGGGACCTCTAGGTCACCTAACACGCTGCTGGCCACCAGGACGCGTTTCTTTTACCAAAATACCGTTCCATTTATTCTTAAGCTATACCTATTGACGTTCCCGCATTTTTAAAAAAATAAAGCTACAGCTTACCTACGGCTGGCCTTGAACCCATGACCCTTCGGAACTCCTAGCACACTGCTGCCACTGCGCCACAGGCGCTCTTGTGGCATATTCTCATTGCAGCTTCTTTTAAACCTTATTTCAGCGCAACTTGGCTTCTAAAATAAAAACAAACTTTTGCCTACACCGACCCTCAAACCTAGGCACTCCTACGTCCTCCTAGCGCCTCTGCCACTGGACCGAGCTTCCCTTTGTGACTTGAATTAACCCGAACAATTAATAAGGCCTACCTGCGGCAGCCCTTGGTTTTTTAAAATAAAAACCCACATTTGCGCACGCAGGGAATCGAACCCCTGCTCCCTTCCTTCTGCTTAACACGCTTAACCATTAGGCCAGGCTTCTTCTTATGTCCAATTTTAGCCCAACCGATTAATAAACCTTAATGCCCAGATCCCCTAAAGAAGCAAAAATTAATTTTTTTGCTACACTCTTGGGTCGAACCCAATACTTTCCTCGCACTAAAAATCATTCATAATTTATTTAAACACTAAATTTAAACACCAAATTAACAACAATAATTTTATAAATTTTTTTTTCACCATAATATTTAAAACTTCTCAATTATTCAGGTGTTCTATTATCCGAACCCAGACTCAAAACCAAATTCTTCTAGGCCCAATTTCAGGGTGTTACATGATATCCTTGAAGATAGATTGCTACATCCATAGTCTCAAACTTTTGTTCTCAATCCAACTAAACACCTCATTTGATCCAATTTTAATGATTAGAGAGTCTTTACCTTTCCAGCCCATTGCTAAATACACATCCAAAGCAATGATAATCGCTCCAATCTTAGCTACAATGGAGTCCTTTGCTACAACTGGACCCGAAAATAATGCCCTTGCCACTCCATCCGGGTTTCTTAACACCCCTCCACTCCTGGCTTCATCCTCGTTTGCCACTCCACTTTCATTAAATTTTACCCAACCATAGCTCGGGGGCACCAGAACAGGCCGCTAATCCTAGATTTTTTAAAAATCACGCCAGCTTCTATACGAACACATCCAACATGATCTTTCTTGCACTTTTAATTCTTCTTGAATAACCCTAACCCATATCAATGCCTACGTCTTGGAGTGAAATAACAAATTGTTCACTATAGACCACTTCCTTTCAAACACCAACTTGTTCTTTGCCAACCACATGGACTAGCATGCCGCTGTTACCGATATCAACCATAGGCTTTTGGACACACCTGTAAAATTCACATTATTACATAAAGAGTAAAAATCTGAGAAACCATCAATTGGGTTCCATTCAACATCCCACCATTCGAAAATCTTTCGCCAAAACCCTTCAATGAATTTGAATTGAAAGAAAAGATGCTTCGTGCTCTCTAGTTCTCTATCACACCAAGAGCAACCTCTCTCCAATTGATGATGCTACACATCTTTTCTAGTCAAAAACTCCTTAGTAGGTAGCTTATCTATTGAAATCATCCAAAGGAAGCTTATCTATTGAAATCATCCAAAGGAAGCTTTTCACTCTAGGAGGTACCTTTAACTTCCAAATCTTATCAAAAGCAAAACTAATGCCTTCCACTCCTTTGATCAATAATTCTGATAATTTCTTCACTGAGAACACCCCCTTATTATCATGTATCCATATTAGTCGATCCTCCTTTTCTAGCATCAACATCTTACTATTAACTACTTCCCTTAAGTTATTGAGCATATCCAATTCCGTTTCCAATAGTGGTCGTATAAAAAAATCTACCCAATTAACCTCGTTAAACCTGTTCGAGTTCGAGAAGTCTTTCACTAACCTTTTCTTGTTATTGACTAAATGAAATAGCCCTGGAAATTCCACTTTCAGTGGCCGTTCTCCACACTAAATATCCTGCCAGAACATTTTTGTATTACCATTCCTAATCAGCCAATGAAAAGATTCTTTCCCCATCCATTTGGCTACTTTTGAGTCTTTAACATTCTCCACGGTACCTCTCCGAACCACTGACATATCTTTTGTGTTGATCGTTATAATTCACCACTGGTGTACAAGGGATTTGTACTTCGTAACTATAATTTTCTCCATAATGCATCTATTTCCACCGCGAGTCTCCAACTCCATTTGGCCATGAGTGTGTTGTTTTTTACATTAATATCCATCACTCTCGTAGCCCTTTATCCTTTAGCAAAAAAATTTGTTTCCACTTTACATTCGCCAATTTCTTTTATCACCAATACTTCCCCACAAAAAAATCCTTCTAATTTTGTCAATTTTATTAATCACAGCTACAGGTGCTTGACATGAAGTAGATAGGCAAAGAGGATAACACTGTGTTAATGAGCACAATTCTCCTTTCCTGGTGCATCATTGAAAGCACCAAAAATAACTTATCCCGATGAAATAATGAAAAGAATAGTATAAGGGAAGTAGGGTCAAATCCTCACGGACTAGATTGCTACAACTTATTATTCCTTGAAATCTTGGCCACAGTCATGCCCAAGAAAAACGGTGTACCTAGAAAAATAAAAAAGACTGAATTAAAAATATGGATGAATTGAAATTATGTGAATTGAAATTGAAAATTTGAAAAGAAACAGAATTGAGGAAAGAGATTCTTCAATTTAAGGGATTCCAGCCTTTGATTGTCTTGATCTTCCTTGGATTCAATCTTAGGCTTTTAGGTGATCCTTCTCATAATAAAATAAGCCCGTTATAGTGGAAGAGGACATCTATGACCACTAGCTTCACTTAGATTTTAGACTTACGATTTAGAGGAATCGTCTTACATTAGATCATCGCTTCTCAATGGCGAATGCCATGCCATTTCGTCTCTTGGGCTGGACAACCTCTGACGTAGTAAGTTAGTGAACCGACTGTGCAACCTTCCTAAAATATACAAAACACCTGTCTTTGTACAAGATGAAAAGATCACTTTTGGAAGGACATGGACGCAAGCGTTAGTTCCATAATGCGGACAAACAGTAAATACTTGTTGAGAAGGCTAAGTGTGGATTTTAAGCCTTGTGAACTTTTTTAAGGGAATCTCGATAACCTTTGGCTAGATGAGTTTAGTGGCTCATGCTTTTTGAAAAAAAAAAAAGTTTAATGGAATGAAATTTTATTGAAAAGAGAAGGAACAAAAAGGCTAAAGCTTTAGGGGGAAGGAGTGTTTTATAGAAAAGATAAGTGAGTATTCATGTCACTCTATCCCCTATTTATAATACATAACCTAGTTTACTCCTATTTAAACTATAAAAGATAAATAAAAATATAATATGAAATTAAATCTAAATAATATCATAATAATCTTAACAATAATCCTAAAAATAAAATTCCAATTTAAATAGAGTCGTATGTTTATAAATCTCTTTTTTGAATTTTTGCCCCCAAGTCTTTCACATTTTGTATTTTGGCACCACTTCTTTCCTATTTCGCATGCTTACCCATTTTATCTTTAAATTCATACTTTTTGCCCCTAAATTTTCTTTTGCCTTCAATTTAGTCTCTACAAGATAAAAACCCATAAAAAGCCCAAATTAGTAGGACCATACTCAAAATATATATGCAATTAACACATAAAAAGTATGTTATTTTAGAGTATTATCATATTCCCCTTACTTAGCCTATGCTTGCCCTCAAGTATGGTTCATATCCCACTATGTAATTTAGATTTTGTCATGAAAGAAGTATCACTCCTAAGTTTTAAAAAATAGGTATAATGCATATGAAAAATAAAGAGAACTTTTAGCTTGCTTTAAGTAAAACTAAAAAAGTATTCCAACTTAAACACATAAAAATTAAATCGACTTGGATTATTTCATAAAAATTAGGTAATTTACTAAACTTACTAAGACACCCTATTTGTTCCAACCTTAGTCCGCAAATGCAATTCTTTATTATTATCATTTTTTACCCTTTTTTTTATAATAAAGTGTATTGAACTGTATAACATGAAAAGCGATGACGACCAAGCACCCTACCTTGGTTACTGTGCCCAACATACTCCTAATTTATTTATTTTTATATGTTTTTTTGTTTAAGAATGTATCAAACCTTTTGACACGAAGTGGAATGACAACCCAAGCACTCTACCCGGTTACTAAACCCAACACATTCTTAATTTTTTTTGTTTTAATTCCAGTTAGCAAAGTTTTACCTAACACGTCACACAAAAGCTGTGCTTATAACCACGGAAGCATCAGAATTTTTTATTATTATCATGAAATAGAATTTTAATTTTGGAGGACTAGGAAAAAAATCAAGTGTCAAAAATAAGTTTCGGCAACTACCTAACAGTCATGAAAATAAATTTAGCATACATTTGTATTAAGTGTCGTCTTTGCATTTAGACTTAATCAATTTTGCTATAAGAAAGATAGGGTTAACTTCATTAATCATAATTATTTTAGCCTAATCGAAAAAAAAGAGTAAAGATGAAATCAATATAGCAAAATCATAAATAACTTAGTAGATAAGAATCATGCTCGCATGTCAAATAGTGGGCAATTCCTGGTTAAAATCTTAGGCGTGAAAAGAGATAGGATATTTTTAAAAAAATAAATGTGGGCAAAAACGAACAAGTATAGGGTAGCAACAATAGTAACACAACAGAAAAAATAGTAGATAAAACGACAGAAATAATGAGGAACGCCTCCCCTACTCAAAACACATTATCCTCGATGTGAAAGAAAAATGAAAAAGCAAATAGGCAAAAGAAAAAGGGTTTAGAAAAATTCCCCATGTAGTCACTGTCGTTCATGTAGAGCTGCAATAAGATCAACCATCTGCTGGCTGAAGGTGTCGAGTCATGCTTCAATGCACTCCAAATGTTGCCTGATAGTCATGGAAGGTCGGTCTTGATTGGGTACATAGTGCTGATTTTGTTGCCTAAAGATTTATTCAGCCGGGGAAGATCGGATACTTAGAGGGATAAAATGAAAGAAAGAAGGTGTGCCAAGAAACAATCCCATCAAGTTGAGACAACAAACATCCAATGGATCGGCTTGGCAAGCAATATGTAAGCCCGAAATAGGAACATTAGAGCCATGTAAAGAAAATAATAGTTGTGTAACAAAAGAGCTTAAATAAGGGGTCGTTTCGCTTTTATAATATGCTCAAATTGGAGTGCATACCAATAGCCAAATTTACCGGACAAGCAGTGTACATACACCATAATAAAAATAATTCCATCTTCAAGATGGTAGCCAACGCATCTCTCTAGCCCAAAAAATTGTAAGCTAAATAACGGTGTATGTGACATAACGCAGGGTTACGAAACCATAAATCCTTTAATGTTTTAGGATATATGTGGTTTCAGCATTGTCTGTTAATAATGCAAAGGCTTCAATAGCCTTGAAATCTGCTGGAAAAGTACATAAACTATTCTCATAGTCAGTGGACATAGCATAATCCTCTGTCACAAAAGTCAGTACAATATTAAAATCAGTGAGGGACAAATTGTGTGTGGTACCAAGTAGTTGAAATGATATAATCCCAAGTGTGTCCAATGAGAATTGGACATGCCGTTGAAAATGGAAGGTGGAATAAAATTCTAAAATCAGTTCATAATAAACGCAATGAATGATATTAAAATTACCGACCCAACCAATATTATGAAAATAATCTGTAATAATAGTGTCAATATGCAAAGCATTCAAAATAGACAATGATAAAAATTTGCAAGGCACTACTTGTTTGTGTTATAAAGAATCATACCTATCCCGATCAGCAACGTTATCAAATATTAAGTTACCATTTAAATGGCATTCTGGTGGCAGAAGATTCACTCGAGACCGGTAGGTCCTACCTTAGGTTGGTAACAATCGATCGTTATCGTGACTCTCCGATATGTTAGAGTATGTCAAACGACTGTGGGTGTCGGCTTCAGAGTTGAACTCTAGCTCGAGGTGACCAAACTTAGTGGTGGTGATATTATCGGATGCTGCTATTGGTTGGGCTGAAGGAACTTGTGGCTGTCAACGGGTTGGGCGATGAGTGGGTGTAGGAGCTGAAGTTAAAAGTAGCTATGGAGGGTGCGAAGCAATCGGTGAAGGGGACGTTGAAGGAAAGAAAATTGGTAAGGGGGACGGTAAAGATGAAGGGGAAGGTGCGAGTGAAGAAGGAGGAGGAGGAGAGATTTTGTGTGAAAGAGAAAGAGGTGGAGAAGGATCGGCGTCATCTAGATTGATGTGTTGGGGTGCTGAGAATCGACATTGATGGTTATTAACAATGAAAGGCGGTTCAGCGGCGGTTCGGATCCTAGTTTGAGCCATGGTGGTTCGAAAATCCACAGTTTGGGTAAGGGAGAGGGCTAACGACAGCTTGAGGGAGTTTGAGGTGAATATGGGTGAAAAATTAGGGTTTAAAAGTGTAGAAGGAAGGATTTTTGGTTATAGGGTGTGTGCCTCGACGTAGGTTTGGGTGAGTTTAAAGTAGGGATGTGCTATTCCTACCTTGATTAGGGAAGAATATGGGGTGTTTGCTAAAGCATGCCCATTCCTTTAAGATGCTGTTCCAATTTGAATTTTTTTCTCGTCGGTTCACCTAGATAGAAGAAGAGAAATTTATTAACATGAAAATAAAATAAAATATAGTAATATATAATAAAATAATAAATAAATAAAATTAGGTTTCCTCCCATTAAGCGCTTATTTTATGTCGTTAGCTTGACGTCCCAATTAGTATTATGGAGGTTCAAGCTGAATCTTTTCAACCATATGAGCTTGAAAATTCTCATAAAACGACTTCAACCTTTAACCATTGACTGTGAATTATTTTCCCGATTCTTCACTTTCTATTTCAACTACACCATGTGTGAATAATTTAGTTACAATAAAAGGTCCCTGCCATCGTGACTGAAGCTTACCTAGAAATAATTTTAGCACAAAGTTATAAACACTTTTTGTCCTATCGAGAAATGCTTCCAGGATATTTTATTATCATGGAACAATATTGTTTTGTCCCTATAAATACGAGCATTCTCGTAGGCATCATTACGAATTTCCTTTAATTCTTGAATGTCTAACCCGCAAGTTCTAATTCCATGTTACATTGTCGTACTGCCTAGTAAGCCTTATGTTCCAATTCTACTGGAAGGTGGCAAGCCTTGCCAAAAACAAGCTGATATGGGGTCATGCAATTGGTCGCTTATGTGTCGTCTGATAAGCCCAAAGTGCATCATTTAGTAGAAGACTCCAATCCTTCCAATTAGGCCAAACCGTTTTCTCTAAAGTGGTCTTGATTTCTCAGTTCAAGACTTCCGCTTGGCCATTCGTTTGGGGGTGATAAGCTGTAGCTATACGATGGTGAACTCTGTATTTTTTCATAAACGCCTCCATGCTCCTATTGCAGAAAGGGGTTCCGTAGTCACTGATCAATGAAAATTGTGGGCCAGTACAATCCACACTCCAATACCTTATGAGCAATCTGTTTAAGGCCAAAGTGAACTCCACAAGCTTCGGTATGACAAAAAAGTGAGTATAGAAGCTACCTCGGTTTTTAGAACACATTGTTTTATTATGTGATATGAGCAATGTTTCCACAGGTATGGATTATCCCAAATATAATTTCGAGCTTCCTTTTTAAGCTTGTCTTTCATGGAACATGCTAACCCAGTGGGCAATGAACCTATGAAAAGGAAGTTTACCATATCTACATACCATGGGAAATGCGTTTTGGCTGAAAATAGACCCTCATCAGGAAACACATCCTTTATAGGAGTGTCATCACAAGGTGTTTTTAACCTACTCAAGTGGTTAGCCACCAAGTTTTCGTATCCCTTCTTGTGTCAAATCTCAATGTAGAATTTTTGGAGTAGTAAAATCTATCTAATGAGCCTTGGTTTCGCTTCCTTCTTTGCGATCAAATACCTAAAAGCTGCATGGTTAGAAAAAATAATTACTTTAGATCCCAATAGATAAGACCAGAATTTATCCAAAGCAAATACAATAGCCAAAAGTTCTTTTTCTTTAGTGGTGTAGTTGCTTTGTGTAGCATCTAGGGTTTTTAAGGTATAACAAATGACATGGGGCTCTTTATCTATCTTTTTCCCCAACACGTCCCTTACACTACGCTCACTTGCATTGCACATGATTTTAAAGGGATAGTTCCAATTTTGTGCTTGTACTATAGGAGTAGAAACCAACTTCTATTTGAGTGTGTCAAAGGCCTCCTTGCAGTTTGGGCTAAACTCAAGTTTTTATCTTTTTGCAACAATTTGCATAGTGGTTCAGCTACTTTTGAGAAGTTCTTTATAAAGCGTCTATAAAACCCTGCATGGCAAAGGAAAGAACGGATTTCCCTTACAATTGAGGGATATGGTAAAGAATTTATAATGTTAGTTTTGGCCTTATTGACCTTAATCCCTTTAGCTAAAATTATATGTCCTAGAATTAAACCTTTGTCTACCATAAAATGACATTTTTCATAATTCAAAACAAGATTAAATTCTATGCATCTACTTAAAATCATCATAAAGTTTTTACGACATTCATAAAAAACAATTCGTATGTACAGTAAAATCATCCATAAAAACTTCGATAATGTTTTCTACATATTCAAAAAATATACTTATCATGTATTTTTGGAAGATGGTCGGTGCGTTGCAAAGTCCGAATGGCATCCTTCTATACACAAATGTACCGAATGGGCATGTAAAATTGGTTTTTTCTTGGTCCTTTGGTGTAACTAGGATTTGGAAGAAACCTGAGTATCCATCAAGACAGGAGAAATGAGTTTTTCCAGCTAAATGTTCAGGCATTTGATCTATAAAAGGAATAGGAATATGGTCTTTTCTACTATAAGAATTCAACTTCCCGTAATCAATGCAGACACGCCACCGATTTTACAATCAGGTTGGTACTAGGTTGCCCTCAGCATTTCTCTTTATTGTCACACCTATTTTCTTGGGAACAACTTGCACCAGACTTATCCATCTGCTGTCAGAAATGGGGTAGAATACGTTAGCATCTAGTAGCTTAATTATTTCCTTCTTTTGCCACATCCATCATATCCGGGTTCAATCATCTTTGCACCTCTCGCTTTGGTTTCGTGTTTTCCTCCAAGTAAATCTTGTGTGTGCATGTCAAAGGGCTTATCCCTTTTAAGTCGGCAATGGTCTAGCCAATTGCCTCCTTATGGTTTTTTAGTACTTGTATTAAACTTTCCTCTTTGAGCTTGGAGAGTTTATTTGAGACTATGATCAGTAAGGTATTATCTTTTCCTAGAAATGCATATTTAAGATGCTCAGGAAATGAATTTAATTCCAAATTTGGTGCTTACACAGCAGAAGGTAGAAGTTTAGTATTCATCGGAGACAACAAGTCATTAACAGACTCAAAATCATCAAACATCATTTCAGGTTTATCTTCATAAGGTGACTCAAAAGTTTCTTCTACTAATGAGTCAATTATGTCAACACGATTTACGTTCAAGATTTCACTTGGGTGACTAATGGCGTCATAAACATTTAACTTCACGATCTCCTCGTCAAATTCTATCGTAAGGGTTCTGATATGCATGTCAATCTTAGTGCTAGCAGCACTAAGGAAAGGTCGCCCCAACAAGATGTTTGAAGACCCAAGAGTGTTATCCTCTTCTATTTTCACTACATAAAAGTTTGCAAGAAAGATAAGCCTGTTGACTTTCACTAATACATCCTCAAGGACTCCTTCAGGATGTACAATAGACCTGTCTGCCAATTGAATGATAAAACCTACTTTCGTTAAAAAACCCGTATTAAGTGATTCATAAATAGGAAAAGACATTAAATTTATGGAGGACCCTAAATCACACATAGCTTTTTTAATTCCTAAGTGCCTTATTTTGCATGGTATTTCAAACATGCCCCTATCTTTGCATTTTGCTGGCATCTTCCGCTGCAACACCACAAATACATTTTCACCAACACTTTTTCATTTCCAATTAATTTTTTCTTGTTGGTGCAAAGCTCCTTAAGGAACTTAGCATATCGTAGAATTTTTTTGATGGCATTCAACAACGGTATGTTAATCTCGACGTTTTTGAATGTTTCGAGGATATTTTTTTCCTCCTTACATTTTTTATGTTGGATAATCGTCCTGGAAATGGAGGTTGAATTTTGGGTAATGGAGGTTTCGTTCAAACTTGTTCATCATTCTTGTACTTTTCCTGGGTGGAATCTTGGTCAAGATTTTATCCAAGATTTGGTTCTAGTTCTTTTCCACTTCGCAATGTCACTACATTTGCATTTTTTTCTTGGGTTGAGTTCTGTTTGTGACAGTATCTTCCCTTGTGAGTTCATTTTCTCAATTGACGTGGTCAATTCTCTCATAGACACCTCAATTTTCTATTGAAAATCAAGCATATTAGCTGTTAATTTATTGACCATGATTATTAGAGAGGTATCTAAATCTCGCGTTTGTTATGGAAACTGGTTTTAGTATGGCTGGTTATACCGTCGGTTATCCCCATAACTCAAGTTAGAACAACCATTCCATTTTGTATTATAGGTATTAGCATAGAGGTTATATTGCCTTTTGGGTGACCTAGGAAAGTTCCTCACAGTATCTAAATAGGCTATAGTATTATTATACAAATTAGGGCATGCGTCAGTTGTATGTTTAGGCGTTGCACAAATTCTGCATAGTCGGGCTAGTCTTGCTTTTTCTGCAATAAGAGAATTCACAATATTAGTAAGTCTATCAACTTTATCTTCTAAAGTTGAATTACTTAGCTGGTGAACCCTTCTAGTGGGTTTAGGATTGCTCAGAATTGCTGAGTATTTGCAGCCATTGTGGATTTGAAGTCCCTTGCCTGTTGGGGAGTCATGTTGACTAGTGCCCCTCCACTGGTGGCATCTACCATATTCATTTCTATGGGCTTTAAGCCCTCATAGAAGTATTGGAGCAGAGACTGTTCTACTATTTCATGTTGTGGGCAGCTTGCACACAACTTCTTAAATAGTTCCCAATAGTCATAAAGAGACTCCACATCTTTTTGCCTTATCCCAATGATCTCCCTTTTTAACTCAACTGCATGTGATGCTAGAAAAAATCTGTTAAGAAACAAATGGGAAAAATCAGTCCAAGTTGTGATTGGTAGATAAAATAACCATTCCCTAGTAGAATCTGTTAGGGAAAAAGGAAAAGAACGCTTGATTTGATCCTCAGTTACACCCTGAGGTTTCATACTAAGAAACCATCTGAAACTCTTTCAGATGTTTGTATGGATTTTCATTTTGTAACTGACGAAAAGTCGGCAGCAACTGGATTAATCCTGACTTTAGTTCAAAATTAGTATCAATAGTAGCATACACAATGCATAACAGTTGTTGTTCTATAGGAGTTTCAGCCATTTGCTAAATTGTTTGAGCCATAGGTTGATGTGCT
Organism: Gossypium stocksii; assembly: GCA_020496765.1. Taxonomy (NCBI): domain Eukaryota; kingdom Viridiplantae; phylum Streptophyta; class Magnoliopsida; order Malvales; family Malvaceae; genus Gossypium; species Gossypium stocksii. The sequence continues at coordinate 41,361,857 of CM035628.1, read as the reverse complement.
TGGTTTAGGTTTATGTTAACCCTAGCGTTAGGCACTTTTTCTGATGGATAGACTCTGATTCTTTCGTTCTCCAATGTTTGAGTAGTGTTTTCATTAACCTTAGACTCAACTTCGTCACCTACTGCTATTTTCGGTGGTAGGTTACTTTGAGTTCCTACCACCTTTGATTACTTTTTTCATAGCTTCATTTCTTTGCGATTAGCTCTCACAGTCTTTTCTATTTCTGAATCGAATGCAAGAATTCCTGGAGCAGATCTGGTCATAAGCAAAAGAAACAAGATTAGTACATTACCAGTCCCCGGCAACGGTGCCAAAATTTGTTGTGTTGTTAAAAGTACCAAAAATAACCTATCCTTAAGAAATAGTGAGTAGAGTCAAATCCTCAGGGACTAGATTGCTAGAACTTCTTGTTCCTCGAAATCCTAGGCACAACGTGCCCAAGAAAAACAATGTACCTAGAAAAGATAAAAAAAAGAATTAAAAATATGGACAAATTGAAATTGTATAAATTGAAATTGAAATTGTAAAAAGAAAAAGAATTAAGGAAAAGGATTCTTCGATTTAAGGGATTCCAACCTCCGGTTGTCTCGATCCTTCTTAGGTTCAATCATAGGCTTTTAGATGATCCTTATCATAATAGAATAAGCTAGTTATAGAGGAAGAGGATGCCTACAACCACCAGCTCCACTTAGATTTTAGACTTACGATTTAGAGGAGCTAGACTCTAGCCAACTGTCACTTTTGTGGGAATGTCTTACACTAGATCATCATTTCTCAATGGCAAATGGCACGCCATTTCGTCTCTTGGGCTCGACAACCTCTGATGCATTAAGTTAGCGAACCAACTATGCAAATTTCCAAAAATTTACAAAGCGGCCACCTTTGCACAAGATGAAAAGATCACTTTTGGAAGGACGTAGACGAAAACGTCAGTCCTATAATGTGGAGAAACAGTGAATACTCGTTAAGGAGGCTAAGTGCGAGTTCTAAGCCTCATGAACCTTTTTTAGGGAATCTTAATAACGTTTGGCTAGATGAATTTAGTGGCTCATGCTTTTTCGAAAAAAAAAATAAGTTTAATGGAATGAAGTTTTATTGAAGAATAAAAGGAACAAAAGGCTAGAGCCTTAGGCGGAATGAGTGTTTTATAGAAAAGATGAGTGAGTATCCACGTCACTCCATCCCATATTTATAGTACATAGGAAACCTAGTTTTTTCCTATTTAAACTCTAAAAGATAAATAAAAATATAATCTGAAATTAAATCTAAATAATATCATAATAATCTTAATAATAATCCTAAAAATAAAATTCCAATTTAAAAATTCTTATGCTTATAAATCTCTTCTTTGAATTTTTGCCCCCAAGTCTTTCACACTTTGTAATTTTAACACCAATTCTTTTCTATTTCGCATGCTGACCCATTTTAACTTTAAATTCACATTTTTCCCCCAAAATTTCCTTTTGCCTTCAATTTAGTCCCTACAAGATAAAAACCCATAAAAAGCCCAAATTAGTAGGATCATACTCAAAATATATATGCAATTAACACATAAAAGTATTTCATTTTAGAGTGTTATCACTGCCTAAAAGAGAGAACGACACTTGTAGCCCGATAGTTTCCTCTCAACTCTTTTTACGATTCTATTCCAAGTAGAAATCTTCCTTGGATTAGCTCCTAATGGAATTCCCAAGTAATTGAATGACAATTCATTTATCTTACACTTACAAACAGTAGCCATTCTGTACATAAACTCGTCGTCAATGCCAAACCCTACAATACATGACTTACGAGATTTAATACTTAACTTAGAGAAAATTTCAAAGCAACGGAGAATATACTTAATATTCCTTACCACTTCCTCATCCGCCCTTAAAAATAAAATGGTGTCATCTGCAAATTGTCAATGTATGAATGACTGACCAAGTATAACATCTTTTATCTCCTCAATGATCCCCATTTCCTTAGCTTTATCCATCATCAAGTACAGTACTTCTATCACTAGAATAAATAAGAATGGTGATAATGGGTCCCCTTGTCTGAAACCTCAGTAGATTCTAAACTCATTTCTGACCATACCATTGATAAGCCTCACTACTCTCGTTGTTGATACACACTCTAACATCCAACTAGTCCACCTCTTTCCAAAGCCTGTTTTCAATAAAACAAGCTCCAACAAATCCCACTGCACACAATCATAAGCTATGGAAAAATCTAGCTTAAAAATCATGTATCCCTCTACACCTTCCTTCTTCTTAACCGAATGTATTATCTCATTTGCGATTAATATTCCATCAAAAATTTGTCTTACTAGAATGAATGTGCATTGTGTATCACTTACCACGGCCCTAATAACATCACGTAATCTTCTCAATAGAACCTTTACCATAATTCTATACAATGAACTCACCAAACTGATTCGTTTGAATTCGAAAATGTCATTTGGATTTTCATTCTTAGGTATAAGTGCTATGAAAGATGAATTAATGCTTATCTCCAACTTACTAGTTTTATAAAATTCTGCCATCATTTCAAACAAATCCTTTTGTACAATCTTCCAACACTTTCTAAAAAAACATAGATTAAATCTATCCAGACCCGAAGCTTTATTCTCATCACAGCTCCACACTGTTTCCTTAATTTCCTCCATAGAAAAAGGCATATCAAGTTTCAAAGCTTCTACTTCATTCAGCCTATTGAATTTCAATACTATATCTATTTTCCATTTCCTCAAAGGGTAGCTAAAATGGTTTCTAACAAAATTAAACATCTTCTCTTTCAGCTCCTTAGGTTCACAATACCAAGAATTGCCAATTTTCATCCCATGCACAATTTTCCTCTTTACTTTAATCTTTACCGCCCTAGGAAAAAAAATGTCATGTTAGAGTCTCCATCTTTCAACCATGTCATTCTTGATTTTTGCCTCCAAATAGATTCCTTGAATTTAATTGCTTCCCCAACTTTTAGATTCAACCTTTTCATCTCCACCATTTCCAACTCTATTAACTCTTGATTATCGCTTTCATCATCCAACATCTTAATCCTCTCTTTAATCTCATGTATTCTTTTTTCCAATTCATTTTGTGCATCACCATTCCATTTCGTAAGAGCTCTTTTTAACTTCCTCAATTTCTTCGATATTCTACATTCATGCTGTCCATTTCATTCTATTCTTTTTTAATTAAACTCAGACACTCATTTTTGCTAAGCCATATGTTTATAAACTTGAAAAGTCTCGGACCTTAATCCACTGCTCTATTAGTTAAAAAAAAATCAAAATATGATCCGATACTTATCTTGTTAGTCCCTACTATTGAAGATCTTCAAAATGTTCTAACCATTCTTCATCCATTAAAAATCTATCTAGCCAACTTTTCTTCTTTTCCAGTCCATACTAGGTAAATTTTTTCCCCATCAATAGTAAATCCACCGACTTACATTTGTCAATAAAGCTCCTAAAATCCTTCGATCCCTTTAATAATCCCACACAGTTGCTTCTGTAATGGCCCAAATTTTAAATTCATGTTCTATTAATTTGTGACACAACTGTCCGTCTGCTTCAATGGTTAAGTGTTCTGAGTGTGTTGGAGAGGTCCCAGGTTTAAGCCACAACTTGGGTAAATTTTGGTATTTTAATGAATAAAGCCTGAACTTGGCGCATTAGGCTTATATTTTATTGTTTGTAAAATATGTCAGAATTTTCCTGTTGGTCTAGTGGTTAAGTGGAATGTCAAAATGTGGAAGGTCTTGTGTTCAAATCTTTGTGCGAGCAAGGGAATGTTTCTTTTCGCATGTGGCGTGTGGAGGGGTGGATGAGTTTGTTTGAGATTGAAATGCTGATGGTGGAGTGTTTGGTGGAGAGAATTAAGGGATTTTGAGTTGGGGGTTACCAGGAAATCTAATTATGATAATTTGGTTTTCTTTTGGCAAATTCTGCTACCCCTTCTCCTTTCACTCTTTTTGCTAACTGATTTTCCCCTTCCTTCACTCCTCTTTGCTATCGAAATTCTTTGGTTTTCCCTTCTATTTCAATTATTCTTCCTTTCTCTCCTTTAATCAGGAATCAGCGAAAGCCGAAAAATGAAACTGTCGATGGCACACAGCCGTGTGGTCGCCCATGTGGTAGGCCATGTGGCAGTACATAGTCGTGTGTTCGGCGAAGCAGGCCATGCGCATCAGACACGACTGCATGACACAGATGTGTGATAGTCAGTGAGGCCGTGTGTGAGACATGGGCTCAACTAATTGGTCCGTGTGGGCCACATGGGCGTGTGGGCCCATATGGGTAAACCACACGGGCGTGTGGGATTCTATGCTAGGCCGTGTGATTCAAACAGCCAAGGTCAATTTGGACTGTGTGGGCCACACGAGTGTGTGGGCCTGTACAGGCAGGCCACATGGACGTGTGATCCTATTTTTCTAAAATGATCTATAAGGTCGGTAAGCGTTACTTAGACCCCTAATTCTATGTTCTGAACATGTGATGTATGATTTGAGCATGTTACTCTTAGCATGTGTATCTAACTAATTGTATGATTTGTTAAAATTACATTATAGCATGCCATAGTTGTATAATGCATTGCATTTGGGTGGGTTGTGGAAGATGAAAGAAGAATCTGAAGGGCTTTAAAAGCCTGATCTTTGGAAGCTAAGCTGCATATTTATGATATTTGCCGCATTTTAGTACTGTATGGTGTGTAGGGATGGATGGTTGTTATGTACCCTATTTGGTGTGCAGGGATGGGTGGGTCGATTTTATCCCAACATGGTGTGTTGGGTTAGACGAAGTTGGTGTGCAGGGTTGGTGGGTTGGATACTGTTAATCTGTTCTGATCTGTATATTGTATCTGATAGGGCTAAGGCCCTCATTTATATCTGGTTATGCTTTTGAATGGGCTAAGGCAGAACCGATTCGGTAATGGGCTTCGGGCTAGACTGTATGTTATGACATCTGATGTGTATATACTGTATGTGTGATTTCTTTAGGGATTACACACTGAGTTTGCAAAAACTCACCCTTTTGCTATTTAATCTGTTCAAGTAATCCCCAGCAGTAGGTGGGATGATGCAACGGAGGACTCAACGATGACTACTGCCACATTCATTTTAGTTTTAGATTCTTATGCTTTTACTGCCTTGATTATTATTTTCGAGATTATTTGATGTAATTATTGGGACTTGGACTCTTTTTTTTTGGTTTTTTAAACTGTTGATTATGGGTTTATAAACTGCAATGCAACAAAGTACAATTTTCCTAAAATAAACTAAGAATTTGATAAATAAAAACGGTTTCAAAAATTATTTTGGATTCAAAAGCTTCCACGTAAAAGAAATATTTTAAGGCAAATCAATTAGTACACGTTTTCCTGAACTAAATAAAAGATAATAACTGGAACGATTTTAATGTATCAATGTGTTTTCAAAAACTCTCACATGTGACATTGCTAGATTCGACCATAATGTCCAGACCGGGTTTGGGATATTACAGCTTCTTTCACTCCTGTTCCTAACTGCGTTAAAGTCACCTCCCATAATCCAATGATTAGTAAAATATTTTCAAATCTCAATCATTCACTCCCATAAAATCTTTTGTTCCATCAACATGTTGGGCGCATATACATTGATCAATACTCCTTCCCAACCATTGGACAACCAATTCCCTTCCACCACTACAAATCAATTAACATAATATTCCTTATTTATCTAAAAATACCCTTTATCCTATATTGTAATAACCCTCTTGAATGACCTATTGCTGTCGCATACCTAAAATCAAAGTTGTCATCTGCCCAGATTCGTCTAATTAGATCCCTAGACACTACCTTTAATTTTGTTTCCTGTAAGAAAACATAAATTTACCCCGTGCATTCTAACTATGTTGTGCGGAAGCGTGTAAAAGAGTAAAATTATTGTACTAAAAAACCACACTAATTCCAATTCCCAGGAAAGAGAGGTAGATCACGAGGATCATTTAAGTACCAGGTCTTTCCTAGCCAGAATTTTCCTCTATCATAATTTAATAGCACAATATATCACTACAATCACACTCACAAAATATGAAAAATAATACAATAAAGAACCCTAGAATTTCAACGAGGTTTAGCAAACTTTGCATACGTCTTCGGGCACTACCAAATATATTTCACTCCAAAATACAAGTGAAGATTTACAAAGACAGAGAACAATGCCTTAAGTAGAGAATGAAAAATGTGGGTTGATGAAAATGAGAAATGGTTAGGCCTATTTATAGTTGAGGTTTAAGGATCAACTTGCGAAGTCATTATACAATTAGGGAAAAAATTGCATTTATCTCATGCCGAATATTAATCCCACTTTTGGTGCTTTAAATATCATATTTCTAATGCCAACATTTTGATACCCATATCTTGACTTTCCAAAGTATGGATGGTTGCCAATAATCTCCACCTTGAACATTTGATTAGGATAATCTTATCTTCACACAATTCTTTCTGCTTTTGACAATAATACTTGATAGTGCCTTCTTCAACTTTTAAACTTGCAGGATATTGATCAAGTTCAAACAATGCTCGAACTTGGTTGTTGTTACCAACTTGGTCATCATATCTGCAGGATTATCTGCAGTCTTAATCTTCTGAAGATGAATTTTCCCTTCATTAATAATTTCCCACACAAAATGGAATTGTACGTCGACATGTTTTGTACATGCATGATAGACTTGATTCTTTGCTAAATGAATAGCACTTTGACTATCACAATACACGTTAATATGCTCCTGAACCAATCCCAAGGTTTTAACCATACCTTGTAACCAAATAGCTTCCTTTACAGTCTCTGTTACAGCCATGTATTCGGCTTCTGTGGTTGACAATGCAACTGTAGACTGTAGTGTAGACTTCCAACTTATTGGTCCTCCAGTAAGTGTAAACACATAACCAGTTTTTGATATTTGTTTGTCCAAATAACCGGCATAGTTAGAATCAACGTACCCAATAACACTTTACAAAGTGTAGTATCCTGCTTGAACAATAATCCAACATCCATGGTCTTCTGAATATACCGTAGAATCCATTTCATAGCTTGCCAATGTTTTTTTCCAGGATTATGCATATATCTGCTCACTATACGAACTGCCCGTGAAATGTTGGGTCTTGTACACACCATTGCATACGTCAAGCTACCCACTGCATTAGAATATGGAACTTGTAACATGTATTATTGTTTCGTATTCGTCGAAGGAGATAGTTGTGCAAAAAGCTTGAAATGAGAAGCCAACAGGGTACTTACAGGTTTTTTCTGCTTGTTCTTGCCAAGCTGCTGTAGTACCTTCTTCAAATATTGCTTCTGAGACAAGCTAACTCTGCCATTAGCTCTATCTCTAGATATTTCTATGCCAAGAATCTTCTTAGCTTCACCTAGATCTTTCATCTCAAACTCAAGGTTGAGTTGAGTCTTCAACCTCTTAATTTCAACTTTGCTCTTAGATGCAATCAACATATCATCAACATATAAAAGCAAGTATATGAAAATTCCTTCTTATAGCTTCTGAAAATACATACAATGATCAAATTTACTTATTGTATACCTTTTCCCTTTCATGAACTGATCAAATCGCTTGTACTACTGCCTCAGAGATTGTTTAATCTATAAAGTGACTTTGTTAATTTGCAAACCCAATTTTCTTTATAAGCAACCTTGAATCTATCTAGCTGAGTCATATACATTTCCTCTTCCAAATCACCATGTAAAAATGCGGTCTTCACATTGAGCTGAACTAGTTCAAGATCATATTGCGCAACCAAGGATAGCAAAATCCGAATAGACGAATGCTTCACAATTAGAGAAAACACTTCATTATAGTCTATTCCTTGTTTTTTAGAGTAACCTTTTGCTACCAATCTAGCCTTGTATCAAATTTTATTTTTACCAGGAAATCCTTCCTTCTTTGCATATACCCATTTGCATCCATTTGCTTTCTTTCCTTTGGGCAGTGTCACCAACTCCCAATTCCTATTTTTATGAAAAGACTACATTTTTTCATTCATAGCTTGCTTCCACTTTACACCATCAGGGTTATTTCTTGCTTCTGTGTAAGTAGAAGGAACATCATCATCTACAATTGGAACTGCATAGGCCACCATATCATCAAAGTGAGCAGGCATACGAATCTCTCTTCTTGGCCTTCTATATGCAATTGAATCTTGTTGCTGTAGAAGTTCTTAGGTCAAAACCTCTTCATCATTTGTTCCTTCAATATTAGTGATCTCATGATTTGTGATGAAGTAATAAAATCTGATCGTACCTGTAAACTAACTAATATCACGATAAAAGGCAAGTGCACCTATCGAACAGTAGTATAGTTAGTGGCAAGACTGGAATATCGAATCCAAGGAACTATGAGTACTAGTAATGACTTTCTTTCTATTATCTAGCCTAAAAGTAAAGAGGGTTTGGTTGTAAACTAAACTAAACTAACTAAAGAAGCGACAAAGAGTAAAGTGGGAGATTGCTTTTAGGAAAGACTGATTGATTAAGGCAATATCTAAGGAAGAATCCACCTAGACTTCACTTGTTATCTAACTCTGAACCAGATGATTTCTTCATTTGATTTGATCTATAGAGATCCCTAATTTATTTTAATAACTCCGTCAAGGATAAGAACAACTAATCTTAGGTTGATTAACTGAAATCTCTTTCTAGGTAAAACCGCTAGTCTCGCATTAGCTCGATCTATGGCTCCTCCTATTAGATTTGACTCTAATCAGGCAGATTTTTGTCATCCTATCTCTAGGATTGCAATCAACTCTGCTTAATTGTGTTGGATCTACTCCTATGCAGGGACTTTTGCTCCTCCACATAGGCACATTTGACTTAAATCAATATCCCGGACATACCAATTTAAGAGTTAAAAACACAATTAAGAACAAATCTAATATTTATCACACAGCTCAGATAACAATAACAAGATCTGTCTTAGGTTTCATCCCCCGTAGATATTTGGGGTTTTAGTTCATAATTATAAAAGAAAACATCTCAAAAGAAATAAAATAACAAAACATAAGAAAACCCAAAACTCCTGAAAGGATTGAAGGGAGATCCTCTATCTTGATGTAGATCCTGGCTTCTAAGATGGATCAATCGGCTTCTCTTCGAGTAATTCCCTCTTTTAACTCCCCGTCTTGGCAGGAATAAAGCACACCCTTAGCGGGGAATAAAAGCACACCTTCGTAGTTGCCTCCTAGGGTCTTTATATAGAGTTTTGGAATGCCTTTCTTAGCCCCTAAGTAGCCTTTTTCGAGTGAAATTAAACTTCCTCATGATAGGGACACGCCCGTGTGCCACACCCATGTGGATTGAGTCCTAGGCCATCATTGAGCCTGTTAAAGTGGCACGGCCGTGTGGCGAACCTTCAGGCCGTGTTGATTACGGAACTGGGCCTAATTTGCCCATTTTTGGCCCGTTCCTTGCTCTTTTCTCTTCCCTAAGCTCACCTGAGTATAAAACATGAAATTAAAGGGTTAAGAGCATCAATTTACACAAATCAAGGGGTAATTCATCCAGAAATTGGGCTAAACATGGGGTAAAAATATGTATAATTTATTGCTTATCAATTAGCTGGATCATCATTAACCTTTTCAAGCTCTACCTACTGCAAAGTACTACTGGTTTTGTCATCTTATTATGAATCCTTGTTCTTCATCATGGTTGATTCATTAAAAGTCACATCTCTACTAAAAACAATCTTCCTTGTATTAGGACACCAGAGACGGTATCCTTTTACTCCACTAGTTATACCTACGAATAATGCTTTCTTTGCTCTTGGGTCTAACTTAGACTCTTTTACATGATAATATGCAGTGGAACCAAAAACATGTAAAGAATCATAACCAATAGAAGGTTTACCAGTCCACATCTCCATAGGAGTTTTTCCATTTATTGTAGCTGATGGCAACTAGTTAATTAGATGGCACGCATATGTAACTGCCTTAGCCCAAAGTTCCTTGCCCAATCTAGCATTGCACAACATACATCGAACTTTTTCTAGTATAGTCTGATTCATATGTTCTACCACCCCATTCTGCTATGGTGTATCTCGAACAGTGAAGTGTCGCACAATGCCCTCATCTTAACATACTTGTAGAAATAGATCATTCATGTACTCAGTACCATTGTCTAAACGAAGTCGTTTGACCTTTCGACCAGTCTGAGTCTCTACCATCTTCTTTCATTTCAGAAATGCATCCAAAACTTCACTTTTTCTTTTCATTAGATACACCCATCCTTTTGTATTGTGAATTACTAAACCAAATTTTACCCTCGTCTGCTTGCCCAGACACAATGTTCACAGAATTCCAATCTGTAAGAATTTGCACCTTTCAACAAGCCTTGGTTCACCAAATTTTGGAAAGCTTTTTCACCAGCATGTCCCAATCATATATGCCATAGCTTGGTAGCCTCTGAATCTGCATCTTTCACAGAAGCTATTGATGTTGATCCAATAATTGTACTTCCATTTAAATAGTACATGTTATTTCTTATTGTGCCTTTCATCACCATCAATACCCCAGCTACTACCTTTAGTAATCCATCTCTCAAAGTGATTGTGAGCCCTTTAAATTCTAGGACCCCTAATGAGATGATCTTTTTCTTCAAGCTAGGTACGTAACGAACATCTGTCAACACTTGGATTGAGCCATCGTGGTTCTTCAATTAGATTGTACCTACAGCCATTGTCTTACAAACGCTGTCATTGCCCATAAAAACTACTCCACCTTCTAGTTCTTTAAGACTAGAAAACCAGTCCTTAATAGGACACATATGGTAAGTATATCCTAAATCCAAAATCCACTCATCTGAATGACATGCCATTGCCATGCCAACAAAGCTAAAGTCTGACTCCTCATCATGCTCTGCTACACATGCATCAGAAATAGCCTTGCCCTTTTGTAACTTAAGACAATTCTTTTTCCAATGCCCTTTCTCACGACAAAAAGCACATTCATCTTTGGCAGGTCTCCTTTTAGACTTACTCCCTCTACGAGATTTGTAGCTGTGTGAACGGCCTCTCACTGTTAAGACTTATGTAGTTGTATCTTTAAGATCTCTTTTATCTTTCTTTCGAGTCTTAGGTCTATACAATGTACTACAAACTGCGTCAAATGTGATCGTATCCTTGCCATGAAGCAGTGTGGTGGTAAGATGAGCATATTCATCATGAAGAGAATTCAACAACAATAATGCCTTATCTTCATCATCAAATTTCTCATCCAAATTTAGTAAGTCTGCTAAAATTTTATTGGATGAGTTCACATGGTCATTCATCAACATACCAAGTGCATACGTGAATTAATAAAGTTTCTTTTTCATATAAAACTTATTTTCAAGACTTTTCGTTAGAAATTTTTCTTCTAGTGTATCCCACAACTTCTTCACTGATGTTTCCCTCATGACAGGGTACTTTTGCTATTTGGCCAAACATAGGCGAATTGTACCACACGCCTATCTATTGATCTTGGCCCACTCCTTGTCATCCATCTTGTCAAGTTTTTCTTCGAAGGCTATATCCAGCTCTTACTGACATAAGACATCTAGGATCTCACATTGCCACATACCAAAATTATTGGTACCATCAAATTTCTCTACTTCAAATTTTGCATTGGTCACAGTAGTCTTTGCTGATGATGTGCCTTTGCCATTTTCCTCCTTAATCCCAACTATTGTATACGAGAATAGTACTATCAACGTGAATAGTGTTGTAGATGAACAATATTGTATATGCAAATAGTATCCTAAACGATTTACCAAGTACGAATCTAGCTCTGATACAATTGTTGTTTAGAAGCGTGTAAAGGAGTAATATTATTGTACTAAAAAATCACATAAAATTATGTACTAAAAAACCACACTAAGTTCAATTACCAGGAAAGAGAGGTAGACCACAAGGATCGATTAAGTACCAGGTCTTTCTTAGCCAAAATATCCCTCTATTGTAATTTAATAGCATAACAAATCACTATAATCACACTCACAAAATATGCAAAATAATACAATAAAGAGCACTAGAATTTTAACAAGGTTCATCAAATTTTGCCTATGTCCTCGGGCACTACCAAATATATTTCTCTCCAAAATACAAGTGAAGATTTACAAAGAGAGAACAATGCCTTAAGTAGAGAATGGCAAATGTGGGTTGATAAAAATGAGAAATGGTTAGGCCTATTTATAGTTGAGGTTTAGGGATCAACTTGCAAAGTCACTATACAATTAGGGACCAAAAATTGTAATTATCTCATGCCAAATCTCAATCCCACTTTTGGTGCCTTAAATCTCAGATTTCTAGTGCCAAGATTTTGATACCCATATCTTGACTTTCCAAAGTATGGATGGTTGCCAATAACTAATCTACTTACCATTGTAATTTTGACCTCTGATCCCAGACCCCTTATATTCTAGGTAACAATTCTCATATAACCCAACCAATATTCCAAGATAAATTAAAACAGCAAATTCAAACTCACACCTGTTGTTGCACTGAGGCTTTATTTGTTCTCTTTGAGTCCTTTGCTACTACTCTTCGAGTCTTATTATATCCTCAATAACATCCTTTTCATCTCCATTCACACTTAATCACAATTTCTTCCCCACTTCCTAGGTTTGTTTTGCCTCCTTTACAATTACCTTCCTCCTATTGCTGATGTTCGGGTTTGACAATGATAAATTCACAATTTTCTCTTCACTTCTTGATGCTGCCCTACCCTTTTCCTTTCTCCAAATTCTATCCCTCTTTTGTTTCTCCTTGGATGTCAGCACCCTATCCTAAATGCCTCGCATGAAATTGATTTTTTTATTAAATTATTTCTTCTTCTTTCTACTTCGGATTGTATTTAAGAATACATCATCAATCTCCTAGAAAATCCCCCGTCCCCTTAATTCCTTTTCTTCTGATTTGTTTTTGGAATTTATTTTGTGAAACTATTTTCCTTTCCCAAAATCAGCCCTTCATTTCTAATTGAGCCCACACCCTCTTCCATATCCTTATGTGCATTTGATCCCTCACTTGGGCATATTACAAGTGCTAGACCCATATTTATTAAGTCTTTTCTAGCCCGGTCCATACTTCTATTGTCTCCAAATTCCCTTTCAACTAAATTTCCATTAGTTTCGGCATCATGATCCCCTTCATTTAATACCCCCAACAGCTTCTGACATTCTTTTCCATCTCTATCATTTTCAATGCCATCTTCCATACTTGCTTCCTCCATGATGTTTTGGTTGCTCTCTTGAGATTTCTCTAATTCCAATCTGATCGTCAATTCCATTTAGGACACACTTTCTTTAGCTTCCTCCTATTATACCTCTTTGTTTGAGATATTGTTTTTAGATACTTCTGACCATCCCCTTTCTCTTACAATGATCAGAAAACGAATATCTCCCACCTCTAATGTTATTACTTCTTGAATCTGCATTGGTTGTTTGATTGAAATCAGCATCTCAATCTTCTCGTAGTTGGTTTTTTTGTCAAGTTCTCCCCTATTGAAATCAGATCGCCCTAATTGCCAGCTACCCTTTTGAACGTTTCATAATTCCAATAGCATGCACCATCAATTAATAATATAATACATTATTATTGGTGTAAAATAAAAAATATTGAAGGACTTAAAAATAAATACAATTAACTTTATTTTTATTTAAACATAATTAATATTAATTATAATTATTTTATTTATCTTTCGGGTTTTAAGTTTCAAATTTTGGGTTTTAAGTTTTGGATTCGATGTTTTTTTCATTTATTTATGTTTAATAATTATAATTAATATTTATTTTTAAACCCTTAATTTTTTTTTTTGTTTTACACTAGTTGTGATGAGTCATTTTATTATCAATTGGTGGTGCATAAAATTTATGTACCAATGATACATCAAATATTCTCACTATATATATATATGTCTCCATCTCATAGTTTTTGTAACCCTGTTTTAGTTGGAGAGCTTTGTATTCAAGGTTTTTTGTTTTGATTATCTTCACCTTGTACTTTTTAGATTTCTTTCTCATTAGTGAAGTCTTCTTTAGTCTTGGTTTTTTATCCTCTTAATTAAGGGTTTTCCGCGTAAAATTTGCATGTTTGATCTTCCCTAATTTTCTCTTTCATTGTTTCTATGGGTCGATCCCTAATACTAATTTCAAAGAACAAACATACCCAAGTAGGATTTACTTAAAATAGATTGTATGCCCACACAACATTGATTACATATGTAATGCCCCAAAAATGTTCTATAAGCCCATTTTTTTGAAATGTTCTATAAGGTTGCAAAGGTTACCCAAGTCTACTGTGACCTGTTGTAGGGTCGGTAAGGATATCTTAGACCCCTTTCTGTGTTTTGATATTGTGACATATGTGTTAACATGTTATATGTAGCATGTGTTTTGATACTGTACTAGATATGAATGTATGTTTGTTATTCTGCATATTAGCATGCCATGATATTGTGTTGCATTGCATTGGGGTGGGATTATTGATAAAGTGAAGGAAGTATCTGAAAGGCTTCTAGCCTGTTATCTGGCAGCTATGCTGCATATATCTGTTATGTGCCGTTTTATGATACCTTATGGTGTGTAGGGTTGGATGGGTTGATTTTATCCTCATACTTGGTTTGTAGGGTTGGGTGGGTTGATTTTATCCCCACATGGTGTGTAGGGTTAGACAGAGATGGTGTGCAAGGTTGGACGGAGATGGTGTATAGGGTTGGTGGTCATGTTTCTGTTTCTAATCTAATATGCATGCGCCATCTGTATGAGCTAAGGCCCGATTATATCTGATTCTGATTTGAGTGGGCCAAGGCCCACACCGTTTCTGTTAAGGGCTCAGGCCCGAAGTACGATTGTATTCTGATATCTGTTTATATGCATGCTATACTTAGGGATGTACACACTGAGTTTACTAAAACTTACCCCTTTATTTGTTTATTTGTCAGGTAATCCCCAACAGTAGATGGATCGGTACAGCGGAGGGCTCGACGGTGACCATTGCTATATTTGTTCGGTTGATGACTTTAATACCTTTGTTGTTTTATTTATTATTTTGGGATTATTTTTGTAATATGGACTTGGACTTTTGATTTTAATTTGGTTTTTAAATTGTTATTTATGGATTTTTAAATTGCATCGCCTCAAAACATTGTTTTCCAAAACTAAAGATAAGGTTTTTCGTAATTAAGATGGTTCCAAAAGTTATTTGGTTTTATAGCTTCCGTGATAAAGAAATATTTTCAACCAATCGATCATATTTTCCAACTAAGGTAAAGATAATAATCTGAAAAAGTTTTTTAATTGAATCGATTTTCAAAACACTTCCATGTGGCATCGCCAAATCTGGTTATAACGTCTACGTCGAGTTTGGGGTGTTACATTTGTGGTATTAAAGCTAAATTGCAAAACTCGACCGTGGTTTTGGGTTTAAATTTGGTTTTGAGAAATGATTTGTAAATGATTTGAAATATGTTTGATAATAGGTAAGTGGTACACTGAGTCTCCGGCGCCGATCCTGTAAGTTTCTAAAACTCTGATATGTACTGATTGAAAGCATGTTGGGATATTCTAAAATTCTATTTATATTGACTAAAAACACTGTTTTTATGCTATGAGATTACTATAGATAGCATACCTTATTGAAACACTCTAGGTCGTGTAAACTGAAAACTTTAGTGAGACTACTCTTGTTCTTGCGATAACAGACTCTGAAACTCTGATACTGTACTGCATAAATTATCTGTTAATAATATTGGAACTATAAACTAACTTGTATAAAACTGTTAATATAGATTAATTCGATATCTACGATGAGCGCTAGAGGTACTCATGGACAGGGTACTAGAGGCCGAGGTAGAGCTCATAAAGGGGTCGAGCTAAGTCCTTCGCTTCTGAGACCATTCCGAATATGGACTCTAGTGAGACGCTGGTGTCTCCTATTACTGATATTGGGTCAAGATCTTATGATCATGCGGCTGGGGACGATGCACTGTCCCAAGCCATGCTACGAATTTTGGAGAGGGTCACTAGGCCTAGCACTGGATCTGGAGGCCGAGGGTCAGTTATAGAACGACTTCGGTCCAATGGGGCTGAGTTATTCAAGGGCATCACTGGAGTTACTCCTAATGTGGCTGAGTACTGGATGGAGGCCACGGAGAGAATAATGGATGATTTGGATTTCACTGATGAGCAGAAGCTCAAGGGGTTGTGTCATTGCTTCGCGATGAGGCATATCAGTGGTGGCTCACGGTTAAGGAGGGCACTTAGCCTGATCGTCTATCATGGAACTTGTTTAAGATGGCTTTCAAGAGTAAGTATGTGGGAGCCAGCTATACTAATACGAAGTGACGTGAGTTTCTTAATCTCGCCCAGGGAGACCGTACAATGGCCAAGTATGAGGCTGAATTTCTAAGACTGAGCTGTTATGCAAGAGGCATAGTGGCAACTGAGTATGAGCATTGTGTTCGAATTGAGGATGGTCTCTGAGAAAATCTACGAGTTCTGATAGCTCCTCAGAGGGAGCGGGATTTCTCTGTCGAAAAGGCAAAGATCGTCAAAGAGGTGAAGCACTCAGAGCGCTAAAACCGAGAGAAGAGGAAGGCTAAGAGGGATTTTGAGCCTTTGAAAACTGGGATGAGGCCTACGAAAAAGGCCAAGACTGATGGGCCCATAAAAGTTGGGCCTACTGGTGCACCTGCTAGGGTTGTTCTATGTAGAAATTATAGTAGACACCATTCGGGAGAGTGTGTGAGAGCCACTGAGGCTTGTCCTAGATGTGGGTCGGCTGAGCATCGTGTGAAGGATTATCCACTGAGGACTAATCAGGTGCAAGCTCTGACTAATGAGACCGCACGGTCACCGAGGGTAGTTCAGTAGCCACCTAGAGGTCGAGGATAGGCTAGGGCTGGTAATGGCATGGGCCGAGGACAGAGAGCACAGGTAGAGGTGCTGGGCCGACTGAGGTGAGGCAGACTGCACTGGTTTATATTGTACACCACTGTGAGGATGGAGATGCTCTGGATGTTATCACGAGTACATTTCTAATTTTTAATGTACCTTACTTTTCATGGATAGACATAGGCTTTACACACTATTACATGGATAGCACTGTGTCTAAGACTTTAGGGATTCCGTATGAGAGCACTTCTAGTGAGATATCAATGGTGAGTCTATTGGGGCAGTTTATTAGAGTCAGTAAACTATTTAGTGACGTTCTGTAGAAGGTTCAAGGGACTGTATTTCTAGCTGATTTGATGGAGCTCCCATTTGAGGAGTTTCACTTAATTTTGGGCTTGGACTGGTTGGTAAAACATCGAGTGAGTCTAGATTGTGCTGAAAAAGCATTGTTCTAAGAACCGAGGAGGATAATGAGGTACTCGTGATTGGAGAACGACGGAATTATCTGACTAATGTGATATCTGCATTGGTGGCAAAAAAGTTGGTAAGAGAGGGATGTGAGGCATTCTTGGCCTACATCAGTGTTTTGGAATCTCTGGACTCTTCGGTTAAGGGCAGTCAAACTGTGAGAGACTTTCCAGATGTTTTCTAGAGGAACTACCGGGTTTACCTCCGAGTCGAGAGGTAGAGTTTGGGATTGAGTTGATTCCTAGTATAGCTCTAGTGTCATCACCCTTTATCGAATATCACCGAAGGAGCTTACTAAACTTAAGGCTCAGATTCAGGAGCTGTTGGATCTTGGATTCATTCATCCCAGTGTGTCTTCGTGGGGAGCACCTATTCTGTTTGTTAAGAAGAAAGATGGGACGATGAGAATGCGCATCGACTGCCGCCAACTGAATAAGTTGACAATTAAGAACAAGTATCCACTTTCGAGGATAGATAACTTGTTCGACTAGTTCAAAGGGACTTCTGTGTTCTACAAGATTGATCTACGATCAAGGCATCATCAGTTGAGAGTTAAGGTGGATGATATGCATAAGATGGAATTTAGGACTCATTATGGATATTACGAGTTCCTAGTTATGCCTTTTGGGTTGACTAATGCTCTAGCGACATTTATGGACTTGATGAGTCGTGTATTCTAGCCATGCTTGGATCAATTTGTAGTAGTGTTCATCGATGATATTATGGTGTATTCTAAGTCTGTAACACCCCAAACCCAGTCTAGAAGTTAGACCCAAGTCTGGCATGTCACATTGAAGGGTGAATTGTAAAAACTGGTGTAGTTGACAAACTTTGAAAACATTTGATTGTTTGAGGTTTAAAACAGTATTTACAAAGCGATTTCCATTTCCAAAACCAGTCTTGCTAAATGAGTACTTTAGTTTAAAACGAGGTTCATTTGAAAAATTGTGTATTTGTATAGTTAAAATCAAAACCTTAAATTGTTATTATAAGTGAAAACCAAGTAAGTTGTGGAAGCTTGTAAAAGTTTGTAGTTTGCGGAAACATGTTGATTTTAAAGCAGTTAATGTTTCTGGAAAATCGAGTTCTACTTTAAACAGATATAAACCGTAATAACTAAAAATCCCAAATTTAAATTCCAAAAATTATAAAGGCCTTATTACAACCCAAATTAAAACTATTGAATAATAAATAATCAAAAGCGTAAATAGTGTGTGGCTATCTCCGAGTCCCTCGTAGCACTGATCCTCTTAATGTTAGGAATTACCTACACGGTTAACTAAACGGGGTGAGTTTATGAAAAACTCAGTGTGTAAACCCCTACTATAGATAACGAGCAGTCGGGCATACAAAAAAATTAAAAGTCTGGACCTTGGCCCTTACTCCAGTTTTAGTAATAATTGGGCCTAAGCCCATTAAAACAGATAGTACTAGATGGGCCTTAGCCCATTCTAGAATCAGAATATTATCAGGATTAGAATCAGAATCAGAATTAGAATCAGGTAGGCCTATGCCCAATACAGAATCTGTAACAGTATAACACATGTATGTAGTAGTGTGATTATGCATCCCAACCCATTCCAAACAGAACGCCACCCGTACTAACCCTACACATCTGTGGGGAATAACTCGACCCACCCACCCCGTACATCAATACGCAGCATGATTGCTAATAACAGAATACGTGGCATAGCCACCAGAATCAGAATACGTGGCGAAGATACTAATAACAGAAATACGTTTCAAGGCCACTAGCACAGAACTTCCTCCAAATCAAACCCAATCCCATGCAATGCAATATGTCAAGTTCAATGTTACACATGTATGCAACTGGCCATGCGCAGTAACAGACATTTAAACATATATTACACACATATCAATCACACAACCACAACCACGTCAGTCAAATCACTGTCATACGATCACAGTCAAATCAGTCAAATACACAGTCCAAGTCAGCCACTTGCCATAAGGGCAAAATAATCATTTTACACACTAGGGCAAAATGGTCATTTTACCCTACCAGGTATTTTGGTAATTCTACCCTATAGGAGTATTTCAGTAATTCTACCCTACAGGGGTATTTCGATAATTCTACCCTACAGGAGTATTTCGGTAATTCTACCCTATGGGGGTATCTCGGTAAACCTACCTTACAAATCAGGGTATTTCAGTAATTTTACAAATTAGGGGTATTTCAGTAATTTAGCAAATCTAAGATATTTTGGTAATTTCATAAATCGGGGATATTTTGGTAATTTCACAAATCAGGGGTATTTTGGTAATTTCACAAATTAGGGGTATTTTGGTAATTTCTCAAATTAGGGGTATTTCTATAATTTTGTAAACCAGGTGTATTTATGTAATTTTGTAAATCAAGGGTATTTTGGTAATTTTACAAATCGAGGGTATTTTGGTAATTTTGCAAATCAGGGGTATTTCATAATTTTATAAACCAGGGGTATTTCTATAATTTTATCAATCCCTCAGAAGGTCTACAGTCATCTCGAGCGACTCAAGTATTCTAAATAGAGATAACATTGCAAATGGGCCTAAGGCCCGTTCTCGGCCCAAGTGGGCCCACATGCTCGTGTGGCCCTCTTTGCCCAAATCTAGCCATAGATATGAGATTCACATAGTCCAGTCCAATATTTACTAGACAATCATACAATTTAATCGATTGAGCCCACAGGCCCATTAGGCCCACATGGCCCATTCCTGCCCATTGTGGCCCAAAGCAGCCTACACCCACGAGAATACTCATGATGGTCTCAACTATCATGTCAAAGCTTCCACATGTGCACTCGCACACTCGTGTGGCTACCATCACTGTGTGACCGACATTTCGGCATTCCGGCATTCCGGCATTTGCCGTTCTACAGCTAGAGTAGTGTGAAGTACACACCTGATATGTATTTGAAGTTAATCCGCGCTTTGAACGCTGTTATGCCCAGAAGCCAACAATAATCGTACCCTTGACTCCCAAGGGGTGTGTCGATCAACTACGGTCACCACCACCGTGACCCAATGGCATATAGATCAATGAATGATCCAACGCCTAACCCAAACGAACACGCCACAGCGCAAAAGGGATAAGCCAAGAAAGGTATGCTTACTCTCCTCATGGTTTGCTCTATTTAAAGCCAGCTTCTCGCCTATTCTTATGTTAGCTTCCCTATGCGGGATTCTTCATCAATCCTCTAAAATCAACTCACTAGCAAAATACTCAACTTTTGCGTGCAAAGGGATTCGAACCAAAGTCCTCTCGATAGCCATGTCACGCCACCACCACTAAGACACAAGCTCCTTTGTGTCATAAGTCCAACACATTTAACTTTAAACCCACCTACTCGCTTCCAGATTAATTTAAAAGAGAAACCAAAATAAATTGTCAGAGCCAAAACTTGAACCTTAGACCTTAGATACTTTCTACACGCTACCTCCCACTGCACCATGAGCTCTTTTGTGTCCTATTTTAGCCCTTTTTATTTATAAAAAGTTATCCCACTTGAGCTCAGGGTTCTCTTAAGGCCAAAACCAAGATTTTTCCTATACCCAAGGTTGAACCCAGAACTTTATAAAAACCCTCTAACATTCTAAAATCATTAACCCAACAATCCTAACTTGCAAATTGAGCCTATGTCTTACTCTCAAGAATTTTAAACGTACCCAAACCCAAGGCCCAATTCTTCTAGGGCCAAAAATCGGGGCGTTACAAAGTCAAGGGATGAGCATAATGAGCATCTCAAGGTTGTTCTACAGACTCTACGCGAGAAACAGCTGTATGTGAAGTTCTCTAAGTGTGAGTTCTAGCTTCGAGAAGTTACCTTCTTGGGGCATGTGGTTTCTGCTGAGGGGTTTCGTGTAGATCCTTGTAAGATTGAGGCTATGTTAGATTAGAGATAGCTGAAGAACGTGTTTGAGATTTGTAGCTTCCTGAGGCTGGCAGGATACTATAGACGATTTGTGGAAGGGTTCTCTTTGATCGTAGCTCTATTGACCAAGCTACTGCGTAAGGGAGTACCTTTAGTTTGGATTGATACACAACAGGAGAGCTTTGAAAAGCTCAAGACAGTGTTGACTTAGGCTCCTGTTCTGATACAGCCTACGCCTGGTAAGGACTTCGTGGTATGCAGTGATGCATCACATGTTGGTTTGGGTTGTGTTTTGATACAAAACGGTAAGGTAGTGGCTTATGCATCTTGACAGCTCAAGGCTCATGAGGTTAATTATCCAACGCACGGCTTGGAGTTAGCTGCAGTAGTCTTTGCTCTAAAGATTTGGAGGCATTATCTGTATGGTGAGAAGTGTACTATCTACATTGATCACAAGAGCCTCAAGTATCTCATCACTCAGAAAGAGTTGAATCTTAGGTAGCATCGATGGGTTGAACTGCTTAAGGATTATGACTGCAGCATCGAGTATCATCCTGGTAAGGCCAATGTGGTGGCCGATGCATTAAGCCGCAGGGTTGTGACCGATCTGAGAGTGTTGTTCACTCGACTGATTCCATATGACGATGGGAGTTTGTTGGCAGAACTTTAAGTGAAGCCGACGTGAATTGATCAAATCAGGGATAAATAGAAAGAGGATAAGTCTCTTGAGTTACGGTTTCATCTGGTTGAAATTGGGATTATTTCGAATGTTGGGTTGAATGATGATGGGGTTTTATGCTTCTGAGGCCAGATTTATGTACCTAATGATGAGGACTTGAGGCAGACGATTCTGAAGGAAGCGTATAGTAGCCTTTATGCTATGCATCCTAGTGGAAACAAAATGTACAAAGATCTTCGAGAGTTGTACTAGTGGCCAGTGAAGATACCGATGTAGAAATGAGAGCGAGTAACGATGGACTTCATTAATGGGTTTCCTCTAACATCCACTAAGAAGGATTTTGTATGGGTCATCGTGGATTGATTGACCAAGTCAACTCATTTCATTCCTGTTAGGATAGATTTTTCCCAACAGAAATTGGTTAAACTCTACATCTCAGAGATAGCGAGGCTACATGGGGTTCCTATATCGATCATCTTCGATAGGGATCCTCGATTCACGGTATGATTCTGGCAAAAGCTTTATGAGACTTTGGGTTCGAGGCTTGACTTCAGTACTACTTTTCATCCTAAGACAGACGGTCAATCAGAGAGGGTGATTTAGATATTGGAGGACATGTTGAGGAGTTGTGTGATTGATTTTTGAAGTAGTTGAGAGGAGTACTTGCCTTTAGCAGAGTTCACCTACAACAACAACTACCAGTCTAGTATACAGATGGCACCTTACGAGGCACTATATGGTCGTAAGTGTCACACTCCCTTATGCTGGACTGAGTTGGGTGAGCCACATGTTCTAAGTCTAGAGTTGGTATCAGAGATTGAGAACAAGGTCCGTTTGATTCAAGATCGTTTGAAAGCAGCTTCTGATAGACAGAAGTCCTATGCAGATCTAAAGAGGAAGGACATCGAATATTCTATGGGGGATATGGTTTTTCTTAAGGTCTCGCCATGAAAGAAGGTTTTGAGGTTCAGTTGTAAGGGCAAGCTGAGTCCTCAGTTTACTGGGCCGTACCAGATTCTGAAGCGAGTAGGGTCAGTCACATATCAGTTGGAGCTACTTCCGGAGTTAGATCGCATACATGATGTGTTCCACGTTTCGATGCTGAGATTATGCCGCTCTGATCCCATGCATATTGTGCCTGTAGAGGAGATTGAGATTAGACCAGATCTAACATTCGAGGAGGAGCCGGTTCAGATTCTGGATCATGACGTTAAGGCTCTACGTAGAAAGTCTATTCTATTAGTTAAGGTGCTGTGGCAGAATCATAGCACTGAGGAAGCTACTTGGGAGCCAGAGGATTCGATGCGACAGTAATATCCTCACCTCTTCTGATCAGGTAAAATTTTAAGGACGAAATTTTCTTTTAAGGGGTAGAGTTGTAACACCCTAAATTTTTTTTTCACTTTCGGCTTTTGTGATTTGTTGAGCACAAAAATATCTGAATATGTTTCTATAATAACTTGACACAAAAATCTGCCTGTTTAAGTGGTTATGTGCTTTGAGGTGTGTTGGGGAGGTCCTAAGTTCAATTCTAAACTTGGGCTAAATTTTGGTTTTTATTTGAATAAAGCCTTACCCTTAATTAATAGGCTTAAAAATATTTAATTGTAAAAGCTTAACAAAATGGGCCTATTGGTCTAATGGTTAAGTGGAGTGTTAATTGGGCAAGGGTTCGAATCTCTAAGTCGGCAAGGGTATTATTTTTGCTGTAGAATTTTGGCTGGAGTTTGAGTTTTATTGAAAATCTGAGTAGTGGGTTACTGGTGAGAGTTTTAAAGAGTGTTTAGGGGATTGAAAGAATATCCCCTTGTTTTCCAAATTTTCAGTTCCTCCCTCCTTCGCAAAAACTTTTTTATCGATTTTCTCATCCCAAACCCCCATTGCTGCCGAAATTTTGCCTCTCCTATCCCTCTCTTCCGTTTTGTTTCCTTCAATTCATTCTTGCGTACAACTTTGGTTCTGATGGTTTAGTAAGTTGTGGAATTTGTTAAACTATGACGTTTTCTTTTTAAATATCGGTTAAGGGTATTTACTTTGCTGATTAGGATACAATTTAAATTTGGTGGACTGCTAGACGGTGTTCTGATCAGCGGGGAAACGTCATTGCTTATTAGAGGTAAGTTGTCGCTAGTTTTGAGATTTGCATGTGCTTAGTAAATCGGGTTAAGTGACTGGAAAATGGACTTACAATTGTCGATTTTAGGTTTGGAAGGGCTCAAGAGTGCTTTGGCATAATAAATGAACTAGGTGTGTACTCCGATTATACAAAAAATAGGTTTCGGTGAAAGCTAAAAAGCTTGCTATCGATGCCACATGGGCATGTGGACTGCTTGTGTGGAGGTAGTGTGGCGAGACATGATTGTGTGATCGATAAGCCAGGCTGTGCGTATCAACAAGAGCACGACGGACATGGCCGTGTGAGGCCTACGAGACCGTGTACAAGACATGGGCTCTGCCAATTGGGCTGTGTAGGCCACACGGGCGTGTGGGTCCATACGGGTGAACCACACGGGCGTGTAGGATTTTAGGCCAGGCTGTGTGGATCCAATTTGGGTCGTGTGGGCCACACTAGCTTGTAGGCCCTGGCAGGCCACATGGGCATGTGAGCCCATTTTTCTAAAATGTTATGTAAGGTTGCATGGGTCGCCCAAGTCGACTGTGACCTGTTGTAGGGTCGGTAAGGATATATTAGACCCCGTTCTGTATTATGATATTGTGACATATATGTTAATATGTTATACGTAGCATGTGTTTCAATATTATATTGGAAATGAATGTATGTTTGTTATTCTGCATATTAGCATGCCGTGATATTTTATTGCATTGCATTGGGGTGGGATTGTTGATGAAGTGAAGGAAGTATCTGAAAGGCTTCTAGCCTGTTATCTGGCAGCTATGCTGCATATATCTGTTATGTGTCGTTTTACGGTACCTTATGGTGTGTAGGGTTGGATGGGTTGGTTTTATCCCCATACTTGGTGTGTAGGGCTAGTTAGGTTGATTTTATCCCCACATGGTGTGTAGGGTAGGACGGAGATGGTGTGCAGTGTTGGTGGGCATGTTTTTGTTTCTGATCTGATATGCATGTGTCATCTGTATGGGCTAAGGCCCGATTATATCTAATTCTGATCTGAGTGGGCCAAGGCCCACACCGTTTCTATTAAGGGCTCAGGCCTGAAGTACGACTGTATTTTGATATATGTTTGTATGCATGTTATAGTGTGAGGATGTACATTGAGTTTGCAAAAACTCACTCCTTTATTTGTTTATCTGTCAGGTAATCCCCAGAGTAGATGGATCGATGCAGCGGAAGGCTCGACGGTGACCACTGCTATATTTATTCAGTTTATGACTTTAATACCTTTACTATTTTATTTATTATTTTGGGATTATTTTTGTATTATGGACTTGGACTTTTGATTTTAATTTGGGTTTTTAAATTGTTATTACGGATTTTTAAACTTCATCGCCTCAAAACATCGTTTTCCAAAACTAAAGCTAAAATTTTTCGTAATTAAGATGGTTCCATAAGTTATTTGGTTTTATAGCTTCCGCGATAAAGAAATATTTTCAACTAATCGATCATATTTTCCAACTAAGGTAAAGATAATAATCTGAAAAAGTTTTTATAATTGAATCAGTTTTCAAAACACTTCCATGTGGCATTGCCAGATTCGGTCATAACGTTTAGGCCGGGTTTAGGGTGTTACAGCATACACATTTATGGTATTTAAATTAGCTCCATTGGCCATGGATTCTACAAGAAAGTTGTGTTGACATTGATTGTAATAAACCAAAATTCACGGGCATTGGAAAAGTGCATTATCGGATATTCTTCTTAGCAAACCGAATTCATAAATATTTATTAGAAGTAATTATGAGTTTGGTGGTGTGTTTAATTAGGATTTAGTTAGGTGAATTTGACTTAATTAGGAGTAATTAGTAAAAAGGACTAAATTGAATAAAGTGAAAAAGTCTAATTGTAAATTAAAAAAGGACTAAAAGGGCAATTATGCCAAAAGTATAAATTGAGGTGGCATAAAATTTAAAAAATCAAGATTTTATATGTTAAAATATAATTTTATGTTATTATTACTAATTAATTTATATTAATATAATTATTATCATTAATATTAAGTAAATTAAAATAAAGACAAGTGTATGGTGTTGATAAAATACAAGTGTATTACTAAAAATATATACATTTGTAATACATATATTTATTTACTTTTTATTTAAGTAATAGATATTTATTATATTATATTATATTATATTATATTATATTATATTATATTATAATTAAATAAATAAATAAAACAATGACAAATGTATAGTTATAAAATTATACATGTGTAATGATAATAATATATATGTGTACACTTGTATTAAAAATATGTATTTACTTATAATTTAATATAAAGATATTAAAGTATAAACTATTATTATATATATATATAAAGCAAAGAAAAGAAAACAAAGAATAGAAGCTATTCGACAATAGGGAGAATGAAAGGAGTAAAGAAAAGAAAAAAAAAAGGAAAATTAATGTTTTAAAGCTTGAAGCTTAATTTGGTAAGTTAATTAAGTCCTTTTCTTTTAATTTTGATGATTTTGAAGTCTTAGAACAAAGCTTTGTTGAATTTAAGTTGAAATTTTGAAAGTTGTTAGATTTTTTAACATGATTCATGTTGAACAAATTGATGAATTATAGGTTTAATTGATAGAATTTCTAGTTAGAATTGATTGAATGATTAAATTGTAAAAGAAGCTATAAGTTCTACATTGTAGGGATTAAATTGCAAGAATTTCAAAATTAGGGTTTTATGATGAAATTTAGATAGTTATGTCTAAATTTGGTTGAAATTTGAGTAGAAACAAAGTATGAATTGAGATAGAAAGTTAAGTGAATTTAGTTAGGACCAAATTGAAATTAAGGTAGAAATTGAATAAAAATTCAAGTAATTAATGTGAATTAGTATTGTATTAATGATTGTAAATTATTTTAATTTTCGTAGCTAACAAAGAACCAAAGGCATCGACTCAAAAGAGAATGAAAAAGTTTATCGAGGAGTAAACTCGAGGAATCACGGGTTGTACTACTATAATTCAAGCTATTTATTATTAAATATTAAATATTAAATTATATATAAGCTAAGTGAATTGTGAGATAAGTGTTATTATTGAATTGAATGGAAATTGAATTGAATGATAATTATGTGTTGGTATTGAATTGAATATTGATTAGAAAGTGAAAAAGTGAAATTGAATTGAATTGTGATTGAATTGAAAATGAATTTGAATTTGAAAAATGATTTGAAAACCTATTAACTAGTCGGGCTGAGTCGAATATAATTGGCATGCCACAGGATTGGAAGTATTCAGGGATATGCGACTTCCAGTCGATTAGGCACTATATGTGTCGTATTAGGCACCATGAGTGTCGTATTATTGCTTCTGATATATTGATTAGGTACTGAGTGCCGTTTGCTTCGGCAATATTTATTAGGCACAATGTGTCATACTGGTGTGTTTGGTTGGATTCGTGTATCTGCCAAGGTCCGAGTCTTGTTAATAGTTGAAAATAAATGAACTGATAAATCTAATAAATTTGATTAATCAAGCTATCGAATTGAAATGAGAAAATTGAATTGTGAATTGAAATTGAGAAATGAGATTGAAAGCATGAATCAGAGGTTCATGGAATGGTTGAAGTTTAAATTAATGATATATGATGTCAATTGAAAAAATGCTATTGTTGCAATATGAAATTAATGTAAAAAAAATTAATATTCATGATTATATTGTTATAGGTTAGATGCATATAATTTATTATTGTTATTATAGTTTGAATTATGGTAATACCACTGAGTATATCCATATTCAGCATACGGTTGTTTTCTGTGCGCAGTTAGTAGAAGTCAAGTGTCTAGGTTCAGCATCCAGAGCAATCCTGAACTCAGAGAAATTTTGATGATGTATCTTTCTTTTTGGTAATGTGGCATGTACCTAGGTTATATGTATGGGTCTTGTGATATTGGTTTTGAATTGGTTGCGTTTGAAATTTGCAGGGTTGGTTAGGTTATTATAAAGGGGTTCTAACACGTATTTTGGGCCTCCAGGGTCCATTAAATGGACTTAATGAACAAAATATAGTATGTATGTTAATTAATTTTTTGAAATGTTTGGTAATGCTTCGTAACCCTGTTCCGGTGATGGATTAGGGTTAAAAAGTATTACAATTGTTGGTATTAGAGCTATTTAGGTTTAGCCAATTCTCGTACTAAATCAAGCTCAGAATTAAGTCTAGAGGTATGATAAACGCTAAATTATACATATTTTTACCTCATGTTTAGCCTATATTTTGGATGAATTATTATTAATTTTGTGAGAATTGGTGCTCTTAACCCTTCTATTTTATGTTGTATACTCAGGAGAGCATAGGGAAGAGAAGAACGAAAAACGGACCGAAAATGAAGAAAATAGGCCAAAGTGTGAAAAGACACGGCCCAAGGAATCGGCACACGGCCATGGCACACTGCCGTACCACATAAGGTCCAACACGGCCTAGCCCCGACAAGCACGGCCAGGCTACACGGTCGTGCCACCTCAACATGCCCGAACACAGCCCTTATCGAAACCACACGGGCGTGGCACACGGGCGTGTCCCTGTCGTGAGGAAGTGCAATTTCACTCGGATTTGGATACTTAAAGGCTAAGAAAGGCATCCGAAAGCTCTATATAAAGACCCTAGGAGGCAACTCTAGGGGTGTACTCTTTTCTCCCAAAAAGGAGAGCCATATTTCTGCCAACACAAGGAGTGAAAGCAAGGAATTACTCTAAGGGAAGCCGATTGATTCATCCTAAAAGCCAGGATTCTACATCAAGACAGAGGATCTCCCTAAATTCCTTTAGGGGTTTTTGGGTTCTTTGTGTTTTGTTATCATATTTCTTCTGAGATTTTTTTTATTAATTATGAACTAAACCTCTCAAATACTTGAGGGGGATGAAACCTAAAACAGATCTTGTTATTATTTATTCTTGAATTATATGATAAATACTTGAATTGTTCTTAATTATGTGTTCTTCATTCTTAATTTAATAATCCTAGGTATTACTTCAAGAAACCGATGTGCTTAGGTAGAGGAGCAAAAGTCCCTATTTTAAGAGTAGATCTACCATAATTAAGCGGAGTTGCATGCAACCCTAGACATAGGGCGACATAAATCTGTCGGATTAGGGCCAAACCTAATAAGGGGATCCATAGATCGAATTAATGCAACCTAGGGGTGTTAATTAATAAAGAAACTTTAGTTAACCACTTAGGATTAGTTGTTCTTATCCTAGACGGAGGTATTAACATAGGTTAGGGATCTCTACAAGTCAAGTCAAGTAAAGAAATCATCTAGTTCAAGAAGTTAAATAACAAGTGAAGTCTAGGTGGATTCTCCCTTGAGTATTGCTTATATTAATCAGCTTTTCCTGAAAGTTTTCTCTAATTTACTTTTTGTGCACTTTTAGTTAGTTTTAGAATTACTTTCATACAACCCTCTTTTATTTTTAGACTAGATAATAGAAATGAAGTAAGTATTAGTACTTTTGGTTCCCTTGGGTACGATAACTCGGTCTTACCGCTAAACTATACTATTATTCGATAGGTGCGCTTGCCTTTAAAATCGTGATATTAGTTAGTTTTTGGTGTGATCAGTTTTTATAATTTTATTACTTAATATTACGTGTATCAAGGTACATGCCACTGTCGAGTGAAAACTGAGTCTGGATTTGGTTACTGACCTATTTGTTTATTTCTGTTTTATAGATAAATATGTCAGATGAACGCATAAATGATATTGACCAAGAAATGTATACCAGAGATGATGAATCGTATCAATTAGATGAAACTGAATCAGTCACAGTTAGTGTAAACCCAGTGAGAAATTAACCCCCTAGCGTGGATAGGGGAAATGATAGAGATAGAGATGATTCTCATTTATTAATAGCTATTGTTGATGCTTTGTAACAAGTAGTGAGGACTGCTCCTGATACAACATCCGTACCTACTTCGAGACGGGCCCCAATAAAAGAATTAAGAAAATATGGTGCCCCTGAATTCTTGAGTCTAAAGGGAGTTGATCCATCCACGGTAGAAAATTGGATGGAGTCAAGTAAAAGAGTTTTGCAACAGCTGGAATGTACCCTCGAGAAATTTTGATCTGTATTGTTTCTCTACTACAAGGAGAAGCATATTTATGGTGGTAATCTATAGTTCGGCATCTACCAACAGAAAAGGCAACATGGGATTTATTTCAAAAATAGTTTTAGAAGAAATATGTCAGGGAAATTAAAATCTTAGATGTCTAGAGTTTTAATAGAAGTGTCTAGTCATTCAGGACAAACAGTGTCTGTGGATCGAGTGTGACAAAGATGCCCATTGATGATACAAGATAAGATGTTTTTCGTTGATTTGTTGATCATGCCTTTCAGTGATTTTGATGTAATTTTGGGCATGGATTGGTTGTCTAAACATGGAGTGGTATTGGATTGTTATAAAAAGAGATTCAATGTTCAGATTGAAGATAGAGGCAGAATTGAGGTAAATGAAATTCGTACTAGTGGATTGACATGTATCATTTCAGCGATAAAGGCTAGTAAATTACTTCAGTGGGGTTGTACAGCATATTTGGCTTATTTTATTAATTTTGATTCAATTGGAAGTCAATGCAGCAAGATCAGAACCGTATGTGATTTTCCAGATGTTTTCCCTGAAAAATTACTGGGACTACCACCATATAGAGAAGTTGAATTTGTGATTGAGGTCTATCCGGGTACAGCTCCAATCTCTATACCTTCGTACCTTATGTCACCCACAGAATTGAAAGAATTGAAGGTACAGTTGCAAGATCTGTTAGATCATGGATTCATCTGACCGAGTATTTCACCATGAGGTGCACCGATATTGTTTGTTAAAAAGAAAGATGGTTCAATGCGTCTTTGTATCGATTACTGATAGTTGAGCAAAGTGACAATCAAGAACCAGTATCCGCTACCTCATATAGATGATTTGTTTGATCAATTGAGGGGAGCTTTAGTGTTTTCAAAAATTGATTTGAGATCGGGCTACTACTAGTTGAAGGTAAAAGAAATCAATGTACTGAAGACAGCTTTATGAACAAGGTATGGCCACTATGACTTTTTAGTAATGCCATTTGGGTTGACTAATGCCCCAGCTGCTTTTATGGACCTTATGAGTCACATTTTCTAGCCGTACTTAGATTAGTTTGTAGTGGTCTTCCTTGATGATATACTGGTTTATTCGAAGACAGAGTCAGAACATGATCAGCATCTCAGAATAGTTCTACAGATTTTGCGAGAAAACCAGTTATATGGGAAGCTGAGTAAGTGCGAGTTTTGGCTATCAAAAGTGATATTTTTGGGACATGCTGTGTCTGTTGAAGGGAGTAGAGTTGATCCAAAGAAGATCAAGGCGATTGTTCAATGGAAAGCACCAAAGAATGTATCTGAGGTACGTAGTTTTCTAGGATTAGCAGGATACTATAGGAGATTTGGTAATAGATTTTTGAAAATAGCATTGTCGATGACAAAGCTAATTCAAAAGAATGTTCTTTTTATCTGGGATGAGCAGTGCCAAAGAAGTTTTGAGATGTTGAAGCAAATGTTGACAGAAGCACCTGTTTTAACTTTACCAGAGTCGAGAAAGGACTTTGTTGTATATAGTGATGTTTCTCTAAGTGGTTTGCGTTGTGTATTGATGCAGGATGGAAAGTCATAGCTTGTGCATCTCATTAGTTGAAACTACATGAGCGCAACTATCCGACACATGATTTAGAGTTAGCTGCTATAATTTTTACATTGAAGATTTGGAGGCATTACTTGTATGGTGAGAAATACTACATTTATATTAATCATAAAAGTCTTAAATACCTTCTATCGCAAAAGGAGTTGAACTTGAGGCAAAGATGGTGGATTGAGCTCTTGAAAGATTATGATTGTTTTATAGACTACCATTTGGGAAAGGCAAATGTAGTAGCTGATGCATTAAACAAAAAAGCTGCGGTTGAATTATTGGCAATGTTCGCTCAGCTTAGTATAAATGATGATTAAAGCTTGCTAGCTAAATTAAGGGTTAAGCCGGTGATGTTTGACCCGATCAGAGCAGCCTAACTAAAAGATGACAAATTGATGAAAAGAAGAGAAATGGTACGAAATGGTATAATAGAAAATTTTAGTATTGATGAACATAATTATTTAAGGTTCTGAAATAGAATTTGTATTCCAGTTGCTTCTGAGTTAAAAAAGCTAAATCTCCGAGAAGCACACGATGGTACTTTTACTTTACACCCTGGTGGAACGAAGGTGTATTGAAACTTACAAGAATCATATTGGTGGCTAGGGATGAAGAAAGATATAGTCGAGTATGTTGGTAAATGTTTTACTTGTCAGCGGGTAAAAGTAGAACATTAGGTACCGACAGGTTTGCTTCAACCTATTACTATTCCTGAATGGAAATGGGATTGCATTACTATGGAATTTATTACGGGATGCCATTGTTAGTGAGTAAAAAGAATGCTACCTGGGTGATTGTCGATCGACTTACAAAGTCAGCCCATTTTATAGCAGTTAGAACCGATTGGTCATTATAGAAACTTGTTGAGATTTATATTCGAAAAATTGTTAGACTACATGGTATTCCTACATCGGTAATCTCAGATCGGGATCCACGATTTACATCGAGATTTTGGAGGCAGTTACATGATTCTTTAGGTACTCGACTCAATTTCAGCACAGCTATCCATCTGTAAATTGACAGTTAACCTGAACGGGTAATTCAAATTTTAGAGGACATGCTACTAGCTTATATTATTGATTTTGGATCAGGTTGGAACACTATTTATCGTTGGCTGAGTTTGTTTATAAAAATAGTTTCCAATCGAGCATTCAGATGGCTCTGTATGAAGCATTATATGTTCAAAGATGTTGATCGCCTATATGTTGGACTGAATTGAGTGAAAGAAAGATAATTGGGCTGAAATTAATTCCGAAAACAAAGGAAAGGGTTAAAAAGATCAAAGATAGACTGAAAGCAGCTTTTGATAGAGAGAAATCTTACGCAGATTTGAAATGATGGGATATCAAATATTCTATTGGGGATAAAGTGTTTCTCAAGGTGTTGCCTTGGAAGAAAGTCTTAAGGTTTGGCTGGAAAGGAAGGTTATGTCCTCGTTTTATCAAGCCATATGATATTGTAGAAAGAATTGGGCCACTTGCTTATCGGTTAGCTTTGCCTCCAGAACTACAGAAAATCCATGATATTTTTCATGTTTCCATGCTATGAAGATATAGATTAGATCCTTCTCATGTCATTTCCACTGAAGATATAGAAGTTTGACCTGATTTGTCTTATAAAGAAGAGCCAGTTCAGATATTAGCTCGAGAAGTAAAAGAGTTAAGAAATAAAGGGGTTCCTTTAATGAAAGTGTTATGGAAAAATCATAATATAGAGGAAGCAACCTGGGAATCGGAAGAAACAATGAGAGCTCAGTATCCCCATCTCTTTTTAGGTAAATTTCGAGGACAAAATTTATTAAGGGGGAGAAATATAATGACCCAAAATTCACGAGCATCAGAAAAGTGAATTATCGGGCCTTCGTCTTAGTAAACCGAATTTGTAAATATTTATTAGAAGTAATTATGAGTCTAGTGGTATGTTTAATTAGGATTTAGTTAGGTGAATTTGACTTAATTAGGAGTAATTAGTAAAAAGGACTAAATTGAATAAAGTGCAAAGTCTAATCATAGATTAAAAAATAAAAAGGACTAAAAGGGCAATTATGCCAAAAGCATAAATTGAGGTGGCATAAACTTTAAAAAATCAAGATTTTATATATTAAAAGATAATATTTGTAACAACCCAAACCCGGCCCAGACGCTATAGCCGAATCCGGCAGTGTCACATAAAAGTGTGAAAAGTTAAAACTTGTTGTCGTTAGAAGCCTCAACCTCTACTAACCAAATCATGTTTAAACGAAGACTTCAAACAGGTTATTCAATTATCAAGCATGCGTCGTTTGTTGAGTTACCAGCTTTTAAAACGAACTTTCACTGAAAATCCAGCTTGACTTAACTTCTTTGTGTATATTAAGGGTTGTTTAAAAACCTTAAGTTATTAACGAAAAATGACATCCTTTAAAACGTTATTAAACTTTCAAAACTTGTTTATAGCAAAAGCTTTTCTTTTAAAACAGTTGTGTTCTTGTGATTGTTTAGTAAAACGTGGTTTTTTTTCTTTAAAAAAAAACCCCGAAGCCTAAACCTAGAAGTTAAAGCCATAGCAATGTAAAAAAAAACCCAAAATTAAAAATAAAATCCAGAGAGCCCTTGTTACAAAAAAAAAACTCAAATAATGAAAACAGAAATAGTATTAAGTACTTAAAACTTTAGTTATCAGTAGTGTGGACCTCTGACTCCACCGCTGCGTCGAACCGTTTATCACTGGGGATTACCTATACAGTTAAACAGTGGGGTGAGTTTACGAAAACTCAGTGTGTAATCCCCTAATATTCAATCAGTCAGACATATAGAATGTAGTACCGGTTTGGGCCTGAGCCTATCACAGTAACAATATCAGATTAGCCTTAGCCCAGTATAGTAGCAGAATCAGAAACAGTATATGTGGGGGCCTAAGCCCCATTACAGAATCAATAACAGAGCAGAAATGCAGACAGAAATCCCACCCCAATCCAGCAAGATACACCACTCCATCCCGCCAATCACACCATGTGGGGATATAATCGACCCACTCAGCCAGACACACCAGGATTAGCACCGGTTACCGCACCAATCAATATCGCAGCAAAGCTGCCAATAAACAAGATGGCTATAAGCCATAAACAGGACAGCTAAAAGCCCTAATTACAGAACACTTCCTTCGTCCATAATAACCCATCCCCATGTAGAATGTCATGTCATAAAATCATACGTGTATGGAACATGTCATACTCAATCACAATCATACATATCATAGGCAAATCAGTAATGTTACCTACAGAGGTAAAACAGTCATTTTCTTCAGAATGGGTCTAGGCACACTTAACGACCCATCAGGAGGTCCACAGCCGTCTCGGGCAATTCGTGTAACCTCAACATACGTGACAATATGAATGGGCCAAAGGCCCATTATACGACCGATGTGGGCCCACAAGCCGTGTGGCCCACTAAACACAGAAATGACCTTAGCCATGTGTGCGACATAGCCAGGTCCAATATTTCCACATGTCCGTGAGATTTACCCATGTGGGGCCCATGACCCATTGGGCCCATATGGCCCATTTCGGCCTAACGTGGCCCATGAAAGCCTAAGCCCATGTGATCTCTCATGGTGGCCTCAACAGTCTTTCACCCATGTTTCGTGGGCTCGGCTCACCACACATGTGATTGCACGCCCGTGTGGCATTAGTAGCCAAGTTTTCAGCTTTTCGGCTTTTTGAATTTTGCCGTTCTATGGTTGAAACAGCGTGAATACACACCTGTTTACGAAAATACGCAGATCTGCAAACACCCAACCTACATCCATTCCAGGCATACAGTTAGTTTGTCAATCGTTAGTGTTCACCAGCACTTAATCTCAAAACGACAATCACTACCCATCTTGATTGTATGAGGTATGGCTTAATCCTCTTAGATAGCTGACTAAAAATTGTTCTCACGTCCTTGTCGATTAACTGCATTACAAATATAACCTATCAATTAAGATGGTCTAAAACCATGGTTAAGCACATATTAATCTAAAGGAAGTACATGAAACACCTCTCCAAAAAGGGGAAAGCAACATTCGGCCAAACACTAGAAAAATACAAGCCCTCAATTTAACCTTTGATCGCGAGATAAGAGAACAGTTTGAACTCCTTGTGAAATTCTATGAACCAAAGGCGGCACCACTAAGAAAAAGATGGGAAGAGAATCGGACATAAGTAAACATAAAAGAAGAGTATTTGTTTAAAACAATTTGAACATATTGAAGGAATAAAGAGAACAAGAAGTAATTGTAACTCATTGATCAAAGAAGAAGAAGAAGACCGATATTGGTAATAGAGTCAAGACTATAAGCCGAAAGAACAAGGAAAGAAGAGAGAGGGGAGAATTGGCTAAGAGAGAAACCGAAAAGAAAAAGAATGATGGTATAAAAGGGAGGCAGTATTCGGCCAAAATATTGAGAGAGGGGGAAGAGAAGTAATGTTCAGCTTTGGCAAAAAAGAAAGGATTGCAAAAGAAAGAAAAAGAAAGTGAGGCCAAGAGTACTATGCCTATTTGGCCAAAGAAGGAAAGTGAAAGCAAAGTCGAACCAAAAGAGAGAACAATGAAAATAATCAACAAGAGAAAAGCAAGAGCCCATAATCTCGAAAACAAAAGAAAGTCGATATTGAACTAGGAAAAATTTAGCAATTGCCCCACTCCACAGGATATCCCAACTTTTCTTCCAAAATCGAAACCAAAGAGAACTTTAGAGTTCAACCTGGCTACAACCTCTACCAACATCACATCATTTGTTTTACTCCCTAAAACCCTCCACAAATCTCTCCCCTAATCTCTCCACTGATCACTCATCAAATCCCTCAACCACACAATTCAAATCACCCTCAAACTCCTCAAATTTGGTCAAACAAGGACACTCCCTCAGCAAGGAGCAAAATGAATACCCATTTACGCAATACGAGACTCAAACTCAAGCCCCTTAGCCACCCTAACACGCCATCAACCACTGGACCACAGGCGCTTCTTGTGTTATATTTTATTCGCAACAATTTAAAAGCCTACAAGCCAAAGTCAGAGTTCACTTAAGTAAGTAAACAAAAATTCTGCTTACGCTAAGACTTGAACCCATGGCTTCTCAGAGACTCCGAAACACTCCTGAACCACTCAAGCAGTCTATTATTTGTATCAAACACACAAAAATCAAAAACATAGATTTTTGGGGTGTTACAAATCTACCCCCTAAAAGAAATTTCGGCCTCGAAATTTACCTGGTTAAAACAGATGAGGGTATTGTTGTTGCATCGCCTCCTCGGGTTCCCACATGGCCTCCTCGAAACTGTGGTTACGCCAAAGCACTTTAACCAGTGGTATGGATTTCTTTCTCAATACCTTTACTTCACGGTCCAATATCTGCACTGGTTCCTCCTCGAAAGTTAAATCTGGGCTAACCATGATCTGTTCAGTCGAGACAACATACGTGGGATCAGAGCAGTACCGCCTCAACATTGAAACATGAAACACATTGTGAATCCGGTTTAACTCTAGCGGTAATTCAAGCTGATAGGCAACCGGTCCCATACGCTTCAAAATACGGTAAGGCCCAATGAATCTAGGGCTCAACTTGCCTTGCTGCCCAAACCTTAATATTTTCTTCCATCTAGAGACTTTAAGAAAGACATAATCTCCCACAAAATATTTGATCTCCTTACGTTTTAAGTCTGCATCTGACTTCTGTCTGTCTGATGCTGCCTTTAAATGATCCCGAATTAATCTCACTTTGTCTTCGGTATTAGAGACCAACTCAGGGCCCAGAACACGCTGCTCACCTAGTTCAGTCCAACACAAAGAAGTATGACACCAACGGCTATACAACGCCTCGTACGGCACCATCTATATGCTCGCCTAATAGCTATTGTTATACGCAAACTTTTCCCACGGTAGGTAGTCTTCCCAATTGCCTCGGAAGTCTATTACACAACTTCTCAACATGTCCTCTAGTATCTGAATCATCCTCTCTGACTAACCATCTATCTGAGGGTGGAACACGGTACTAAAGTCTAACCTTGTACCCAGTGTCTTGTGTAAATTCTTCCAAAATCAAGACGTAAAGCATGGATCTCTATCAGATATTATGGAAATTGGTACCCCATGCAGTCTTATTATCTCGGACACATATAACTTAGCCAACTTCTGCAACGAGTAATCAGTACGGACCGGTATGAAATGGGCAGACTTGGTCAACCGGTTTACGATGACCCATACTGAATCCTTCTTAGTAGGCGTTAGGGGCAACCCACTAACGAAGTCCATAGTTACCCTCTCCTACTTCCAAAGTGGAATCTTAACCGGCTGTAATAACCTTGAAGGCAGCTGATACTCAGCCTTAACTTGCTAGCACGTCAAGCACTTACTTACAAAATTAGTGACTTCACGTTTAAGTCCTAGCCACCAGTATAGCTCACGAAGGTCTCGGTACATCTTGTTCTCGCCAGAATGCATAGCATAATGACTACTATGCGCCTCTTGCAGAATAGACTGTCTTAAATTGATATCCCTCAATACACATATTCTCGCACGAAAATACAGTACCCCTTCATTATTCAGTCCAAAATCTGAAGTTTCCCCACTCTCAATCTGTTTAAAATGAGGACCCAATGACTCATCCTCCAATTGCTTACCTTTAATCTGTTCAGTCCAGGTCGTTTAACTTGCAGTTCAGGCAACAAGCTGCCATCATCGAACAAGCTGAGACGAGCAAACATCACTCTTTGGTCAGACACAACCCTATGGCTCAGTGCGTCGACCACCATATTGGCCTTACTGGGATGGTATTCAATTGAGCAGTCATAGTCCTTAAGCAGCTCGATCTATTTGCGTTGCTTAAGATTTAACTCCTTCTGAGTGAGGAGGCATTTGATGCTTTGTGCTCGGTTTAAATAGTACACTTCTCACCGTATAAGTAATGCCTCTAAATTTTAAATGCGAATACCACTGCAGCCAGCTCCAACTCATGTGTAGGGTAATTCGCCTCATGGGTCTTAAGTTGAGGAAAGGCATATGCCACCACCTTACCCTCTTGCATCAACATACAACCCAAACCGACGTGTGATGCATCACTGTAGACAGTGAATTCTTTCCCAGATTTTGGTTGTATTAAGACAGGGGCCTCAGTAAGAACCTTTTTCAGTTTCTCAAAACTCTCTTGCTGCTTATCATTCTAGTTAAACGGTACTCCTTTTCGCAGTAACTTAGTTAGAGATGCAGCAATCAATGAAAACCCCTCCAAAAAACGTCTGTAATATCCAGCCAAACCTAGAAAACTTCTAATCTCAGATATAGTTTTAGGTGGTTTCTAGTCCAGACCAACTTTAATTTTTTGAGGATCAACCCTAATTCCCTTGGCAGACACTACGTGACCCAGAAATGTCACCTCTCGTAGCTAGAACTCGCATTTGCTGAACTTTGCGTACAACTGCTTCTCTCTCAGAATTTGCAGGACAACTCAGATATGTGCATCATTTTCATCTTCAGTTCACGAATACACTAGAATATCATCTATAAACACCACTACGAACTAATCTAAATAGGGTTGGAACACTTGGTTCATCAAATCCATGAAGGCTACTGGTGTAGTCGTTAGGCCAAACGGCATCACTAGGAACTCATAGTGACCATAACGAGTCCTAAATGCCTTCTTGTAGACATCAACCTCTTTAACTCTCAATTGATGATACCTAGAACAGAGATCAATTGAGAGACCTCAGATTCTAAAACACCAACGTAGGCTAGATACACCTCACACCCATTTCGAACCAATTTCTCGGCACTCAGTGCAGAAATCACATTCGATAAATAATCCCGACGCTCCCCAATAACTCTACCTCATTACCCTCTACAGTTTTTAATACTATTCGCTTAGCAACACAATCCAAAGTTGTCTAATGCTTAACTAGCTAGTCCATCCTCAAGATTAAGTCAAATTTACTGAAGGGAAGTTCCATTAAATCCGCTAAGAAGGTCGTTCCCTGAACCTCCAGAGGTGCCCTTTTATATAGTTTATTTACTCTCACTGACTACCCTAATGTACTCAACACAATAACCTTTCTTATAGTAGTTTCACCTATCATACCCAAGATCTCTGACATCGTGCATGCAATGTACGAATACGTAGACCCCACATCAATCAGTGCAGTATAAGGTGCATTATGGATAAGAAATGTACTACTTATCACATCTGGAGCGTCTCCATCCTCTCGGCGACATACAGCATACACTAGAGATGGTTGCCTCGCCTCTGCATTACAAGCACCTCTGCCCAGTGCCCCACGATCTTGGCCCATACCATTTCCTCCTCTGGCTTGACCATGGCCTCTCAGCAGCTACTGAACACCTCTTGTTGGCTGAGCAAAACCCTGACCTGTAGCTTGTATCTGCATAGGCCTCTGTGGACAATCCCTCACATAGTGCTCCATTGATCCACACCTGAAACACGCCCCAAACCTCTTCTGGAACTCGCCCTGATGATAACTCCCACAACCTGCACAAGGCTGCGACCTAGTAGCAGCAATAGGAGCCCCAACTCGAACCAGCCCAACAACTCTAGCTTTTTTCCTAGGCCTCTCGAATGCACTAGAGGGCTCTGACTTCCTCTTATTCTTGCCTCTATCTTTTTCTCAGTTCTGGCGTTCAGCGCACTTCACGTCCTCGGTGATCTTCGCCCTTTCCACTAGAGTAGCAAAATTCCACTCCCTCTAGAGAGCTATTAGTATCTACAAACTATCTCTGAAGCCGTCCTCAAAATGGACACAATGCTCGTATTTAAGTGCCACCATTCCTCGGGCATAACAGCTAAGTTGTAGGAATTCTGCCTCGTATTCCTCCACAGATCTATCTCCTTGAGTTAAATTTAGGAATTATCTTCTTCGGGTGTCCACATAACTAGCGCCCACGTACTTTTCTTGAAATGCCGACTTAAAAGGATCCCAGGTTAACCGGTCAGGCTAAGTACCCTCTTTCACTGTAAGCCACCACTGATAGGCTTCATTTTGTAGCAACGACACCAGACCTTTAAGTTTCTACTCCGGGGTGTAGTCGAGGTCATCCATTATTCTTTCTGTAGCCTCAATCCAGTATTCTGCCACGTTATGGGCCACTCCAGCAATACCTCAAAAGATCTCAGCTCCATTCGACTAGAGTCGTTTCGTAACCGACCCATGGCCCCTAGTACCATTATTAGGTCCAACAACCCTTCCTAGAATTCTCAACATTGCTTGGGACAATGCATCGTCCTCAGCTACTTGATCATACGACCCTGTCTCAATTACCAGTGAAGCTAGTGCCTCCCTAGCCTCAGCATTAGGCATATGGCCCGAAAACGATGACTCAACCCTAGCACTTCCACAGCCTCTACCGCGGCCTCTTGTACCCCTTTCACGAGTACCTCTAGTACTCATTATCGCTTTGCATATTATCTGGTTTAGAAATTTTATGCAAATTAGTTTACAGCTCCAGTAATTAAGCAGATATCTTATAAGAAGCAGTAGTTTAGAGTTTGTTTCCGCAATCGTAGGCTCACTACAGTTTCAGTTTCAGTTTCCTGTGGTTTTCAGTTTACTCTAACTAGAGTAGTATAGTCTAATTTCTAAAGTAATCACAGAACTTCCTATCTTACTACATTTTAGTTTTAAATAGACAGTGTATTCAGAAGACTTACGAATTCGATGCCGGTGACTCAGTGTGCCAGACTTTTCAGATGAAATATCACAAAATACTTCACATATTTGAAAACAACTTATTGAAATTCAAAATTTGAAAACCCATTCCACAGTCGAGTTTTACAACCTGGCTCTAATACCACTAAATGTAACACCCTAAACCCAGCCCAAACACTATGGTCGAATCTGGCGGTGTCACATAAAAGTATGAAAAGTTAAAACTTTTTGTCGCTGGAAGCCTCAACCTCTACTAACCAATTCATGTTTAAACAGAGACTTCAAACATGTTATTCATTTATCAAGCATGCGTCGTTTGTTGAGTTACCAGCTTTTAAAACAAACTTTCACTGAAAATCCAGCTTGACTTAACTTCTTTGTGTATATTAAGGGTTGTTTTAAAACCTTGAGTTATTAATAAAAAATGTCATCCTTTAAAACGTTATTGAACTTTCAAAACTTGTTTATAGCGGAAGCTTTTCTTTTAACACAGTTGTGTACTTGCGATTGTTTAGTAAAACGTGGTTTCTTATTTTTCTTTTAAAATAACCCGAAGCCTAAAACTAGAAGCTAAAACCATAGCAATGTAAAAAAACCCAAAATTAAAAATAAAATCCAGAGAGGCCTTATTACATTAAAAACCCAAATAATTAAAACAGAAAAAAATATTAAGTACTTAAAACTTCATTATCAGTAGTGTGGCCACCTCTGAGTCCACCGCTGTGTTGAACAGTCTATCACTGGGGATTACCTGTACAGTTAAACAGCGGGGTGAATTTACGAAAACTCAATGTGTAACCCCCTAATATTCAATCAGTTAGAAATACAAAATACAGTACCGATTTGGGTCTGAGCCTATTACAGTAACAGTATCAGATGGACCTTAGCCCAGTACAGTAGCAGAATTAGAAACATTATATATAGGGGCCTAAGCCCCATTACAGAATCAGTAACAGAACAGAAATGCAGACAGAAATCCCACCTTAATCCAGCCAGACATATCATTTCGTCCCGCTAGTCACACCATATGGGGTTATAATCGACCCAACCAGACACACCAGGATTAGCACCAGTTGCGGCACCAATCAATATCACAGCAAACTGCCAATAAACAGTATGGCTATAAGCCATAAACATGATAGCTAAATGCCATAATCAGGATGGCTAAAAGCCATAATCACAGAACACTTCCTCCGTCCATAATAAGCCATCCCCATGCAAATGTCATGTCATAAAAGCATATGTTTATGGAACATGTCATACTCAATCACAATCATACATATCATAGGCAAATCAATCATGTTACCTATAGGGGAAAAACGGTCAGTTTCTTCAGAATTGGTCTAGGGTGTAGGTAACAAAATGGTTATTTTCTTCAGAATGGGTCTAGGCACACTTACCGACCCATCAGGAGGTCCACAGCCGTCTCGGGCGATTCGTGTAACCTCAACATACGTAACAATATGAATGGGCCAAAGGCCCATTATGCGGTCGATATGGGCCCACAAGTCGTGTGGCCCACTAAACGCAGAAATGACCTTAGCCATGTGTGCGACACAGCCAGGTCCAATATTTCTACATGTCCGTGAGATTTACCCGTGTGGGGCCTACGACCCATTGGACCCATATGGCTCATTCTGGCCCAACATGGCCCATGAAAGCCTAAGCCCATATGATCGGTCATGGTGGCTCAACAGTCTTTCACCCATGTTTCGTGGGCTCGGCTCACCACATGTGCAATTGCACGCTCGTGTGGCATTAGTAGCCAAGTTTTTAGCTTTTCAGCTTTTGCCGTTCTATGGTTGAAACAGTGTGAGTACACACCTGTTTGTGAAAATGTACAGATCCATGAACACCCAACCTACATCCATTCCAGTCATATAGTTAGTTTGTCAATCGTTAGTGTTCACCAGCACTTAATCTCAAAACGATAATCACTACCCACCTTGATTGTATGAGGTACGGCTTAATCCTCTTAGACCGCTGACTAAAAACAATTCTCACATCCTTGCCAATTAACTGCATTACAAATATAACCTATCAATTAAGATGGTCTAAAACCATGGTTAAGCACACATTAACCTAAAGGAAGTACATGAAACCCCTCCCCAAAAAGGGGAAAGTAACATTCAGCCAAACACTAGAAAAATACAAGCCCACAACTTTACCTTTGATCACGAGATGAGAGAACAGTTTGAACTCCTCGTGAAATTCTATGAACCAAAGGCGACGCCACTAAGAAAAAGATGGGAAGAGAATCGACCATAAGTGAACATAAAAGAAGAGCATTTGTTTAAAACAGTTTGAACATATTGAAGGAATAAAGAGAACAAGAAGTAAT
Source organism: Gossypium stocksii (assembly GCA_020496765.1). NCBI lineage: Eukaryota > Viridiplantae > Streptophyta > Magnoliopsida > Malvales > Malvaceae > Gossypium > Gossypium stocksii. Next base: position 41,318,114 of record CM035628.1, on the reverse strand, counting down.
TATAACTCATCGATCAAAGAAGAAAAAGAAGACCAATATCGATAATAGAGTCAAGATTATAAGCTAAAAGAACAAGGAAAGAAGAGAGGGGGAGAATTGGCTAAGAGAGAAACCGAAAAGAAAAAGAATAATGGTAGAGGAAAGAGGCAATGGCCAGAATGTTGAAAGAGGGGGAAGAGAAGCAATGTTCGGTTTTGGTAAGAAATAAAGGATTGCAAAAGAAAGAAAAAGAAAGTGAGGCCAAGAGTACAATGCCTATTCAGCCAAAAAAGGAAAGTGAAAGCAAAGTCAAACCAAAAGAGAGAACAATTAACAAGAGAAAAGCGAGAGCCCACAATCTTGAAAACAAAAGAAAGTCGATATTGAACTAGGAAAAATTTGGCAATTGCCCCACTCCACAAGATGTCCTAACTTTCTTTCCAAAACCAAAACCAAAAAGGGCTTTCGAGTTCAACTCGGCTACAACTTCTACCAACATCACATCCCTTGTTTTACTCCCTAAAACCCTCCACAAATCTATTCCCTAATCTCTCCACCGATCACTCCTCAAATCCCTCAACCACACAATTCAAATCACCCTCAAACTCCTCAAATTTGGTCAAACAAGGACACTCCCTTGGCAAGGAGCAAAATGAATACCCATTTGCGTAATACAAGACTCAAACTCAAGCCCCTTAGCCACCCTAACACGCCACCAACCATTAGACCACAGGCACTTCTTATGTTATATTTTATTCGCAACAATTTAAAAGCCTACAAGCCAAAGTCAGAGTTCACTTATGTAAGTAAACAAAAAATTTTACATACGCCAAGACTTGAACCCATGGCTTCTCAGAGACTCCTAAACCCTCCTAAACCACTCAAGAAGTCCATTATTTGTTTCAAATTAGGGGTGAGCAAAATTAGATTCGATTCGATTCGAAAAAATTGAAAAAAAATTTTGAATTTTGAGTTAAACGAATCGAGTTATTCGAGTTGTTCGAGTTATTCGAGTCAACTTGATTTTTTTAAATTTCGAGTTCGAATCGAGTTGAGTTTTCAAATTCGAATAACTCAAATAATTCGAATAATTCGAATATTAAACTATAATATTTTATATTTTTAGCCTAAATACCCAAACATTTTTACTTTTCCCTCAAAACTTTTACTCTTTCCTACTTTCCCCCCAAAACTTTTACTCTCCTCCCATCCCAACCCCCCATCTACCAAAAATCCATTTCCCACCAAAATTTTACTTTCCTATTTACTTTTCTTCAATATTTTACTCCCAAAAACTCTCACAACTTTTTATTTTTCCCCAAAATTTTTACTCCCTCCCATTTTCCCCTTATAACTTTTACTCATTTCCTATTCCACCCCCAATCTACCCCAAACCCATCCCCCCTCCAATTTTTTTTTAATATTTTCCCTCCAAAATTTCACTCCCCCTATTTACTTTCTCTCAAACTTTTACTCCCCAAAACTTTTTATTTTCCTCCTAAACTTTTTACCTCTCACCATTTACTCCCAAATAAAAAATCAAAATTATCCTAAAAAAAACTCCTAAACATAAATAGTAATGATTTTATTTATATCTACTATTTATATTGTTAAATTAACTTTCACATTATTGAATTGTTTAGTCATATTGAATATTTATATTAAAATTGAATTATTAATGATGCCATAAAATATTCGTGTTAAAATTTTATATTGGTATCAATTTCATATTTTATCTTTAAAATAACTTTTATTAAAAAATCACATTTTTACATTTAATATATTTTTTTAATTCCAAAGTACATAGTGACAAGAATCTAAAAACAATTGAAACAACTAAGCAAGCAAAGAAGATAACCCGTATATAAAAGATTAATAAATAAATTATGAGGTGATGAAAGTTAATAAAAAATTTGATTACGGTGGACAAATTTTATTACGGTGGGTGACATTGGTTACAAGGACCCAATTTTATTTTTTAAAATTTAACTCAAACAAATATATTCGATTTGATTTGATTCGAATTCCATTTCACTCGACTCGATTTGAGAAAATTTCAAATCAAATTAGGATGATAAAATATAATTTGTCAACCCGATTAACTCGAAATTTTTTCATTCGATTCGATTTGATTCAATCGAATGCTCACCCCTATTTCAAATACACAAAAATCAAAAACATAGATTTTTGGGGCGTTACAATATTATGTTATTATTATTAATTAATTTATATTATTAAAATTATTATCATTAATATTAAGTAAATTAAAATAAAGACAAGTGTATGGTGTTGATAAAATACAAGTGTATTAATTAAAACATATACATTTGTAATACATATATTTATATACTTTTTAATTAAGTAATAGATATTTATTATAATTATATTATATTATATTATATTATAAATAAATAAATAAAACAATGACAAATGCGTGGTTATAAAATTATACATGTGTAATGGTAATAATATATATGTGTACACTTGTATTAAAAATATGTATTTACTTATAATTTAAGTATAAAGATATTTAAATATAAACTATTATTATTATTATTATTATTATTATTATTATTATTATTATTATATAAAGCATAGAAAAGAAAACAAAGAACATAAGCCATTTGAAAATAAGGAGAAGAAATGAGAAAAGAAAAGAAAAGAAAAGAAAAAAAGGAAATTAGGATTTTAAAGCTTGAAGCTTAATTTGGTAAGTTAATTTTGATGATTTTGAAGTCTTAGAACAAAGTTTTGTTGAATTTAAGTTTAAATTTTGAAAGTTGTTAGATTTTTGAACATGATTCATGTTGAACAAATTGATGAATTAGGGGTTTAATTGATAGAATTTCTAGTTAGAATTTATTGAAGGGTTAAATTGTAAAAGAAGCTATACGTTTTACGTAGTAGGGATTAAATTGCAAGAATTTCAAAATTGGGGCTTTATGATGAAATTTAGATAGTTATATCTAAATTTGGTTGAAATTTGAGTAGAAATAAAGTATGAATTGAGATAGAAAGTAAATGAATTTAGTTAGGACCAAATTGAAATTAAGGTAGAAAATGAATAAAAATTCAAGTAATTAATGTGAATTAGTATTGTATTAATGATTGTAAATTATTTTAATTTTCGTAGCTAACAAAGAACCAGAGGCATCGGCTCAAAAGGGAAAGTAAAAGATTATCAAGGAGTAAACTCAAGGAATCACGATTTGTATTACTATAATTCAAGCTATTTATTATTAAATTTTAAATATTAAATTATATGTATGGTAAGTGAATTGTGAGGTAAGTGTTATTATTGAATTGAAAGGGCATTGAATTGAATGATAATTATGTGTTGGTATTGAATTGAATATTGATTAGAAAGTGAAAAAGTGAAATTGAATTGAATTGTGATTGAATTGAAAATGAATTTAAGTTTGAAAAATGATTTGAAAACCCTATTAACTAGTCTGGCTGAGTCGGATATAATTGGCATGCCATAGGATTGGAAGTGTTCAAGGATATTGGACTTCGAGTCGATTAGGCACTATATGTGTCGTATTGGGCACCATGGGTGTCGGATTATTGCTTCTGATATATTAATTAGGTATTGAGTACTGTTTGCTTCGGCAATATTTATTAGGCACAATATGTCGTACTAGTGTGTTTGGTTGGATCCGTGTATTCACCAAGGTTCGAGTCTTGTTAATAGGGGAAAATAAATCAACTGATAAATCTAATAAATTTGATTAATCAAGCTATCGAATTGAAATGAGAAAATTGAATTGTGAATTGAAATTGAGAAATTAGATTGAAAGCATGAATCAAAGGTTCATGGAATGGTTGAAGTTCAAATTAATAATATATGATGTCAATTGATAAAATGCTATTGTTGTAATATGAAATTAATGTAAAAAAAATTAATATTCATGATTATATTGTTATAGGTTGGATGCATATAATTTATTATTGTTATTATAGTTTGAATTATGGTAATACTACTGAGTATATCCATACTCAGCGTACGGTTGTTTTTCGTGCGCAGGTTAGTAAAAGTCAAGTGTCTCGGTTCAGCATCTAGAGCAATCCTGAACTCAAAGAAATTTTGGTGATGTATCTTTCTTTTTGGTAATGTGGCATGTACCTAGGTTATGCGTATAGGTTTTGTGATATTGGTTTTGAATTGGTTGCGTTTTAAATTTGCAGGGTTGGTTAGGTTATTATAAAGATTTTCTAACACCTATTTTGGGCCACAAGGGTCCATTAAATGGACTTAATGAATAAATTATAGTATGTATGTTAATTATTTATATATTAATCTTAAATTGTTTGAAATGTTTGGTAATACTCCGTAACCCTATTCAGGCTGTAACCCCCCAAACCCGGCCCAGACGTTACGGCCAAGTCTGGTGTGTCACATTGAAGTGTTTTTCAAAAACCGTGTTTTCATTGAAAACCCTTCTTAATGTTTAGAAACTTTTACCGTCAAATTTGCATAAAACCTTAACTTGTGTTTATCTTTCCAAAACGTGAGTTATCATAATAAACAAAACTTTGTTAACAACCTTGTAAAATCTTATGGGAAATTTTGAAAACTCGTAAACATATGTAGTTGCGGAAAACATGTTATTTTAAAAACAGTTTAAGTTATCAGAAAATCAGATCCTCTTGTTATGGCTTGAAGTGAATGGATACTATGCACCATGTAGGATTCAAGAGAAGAGGAGGTGAGTCATTTAGGCTGCTTAAGTACCAAGCTCTTCCTAGATCCACTCCTAGACATGCACACATCCATTGCCACACTTTAACCTTGTGACTCGTCTACGAACAAATTAAGTTTGAATGTATTGAAGATATACATTTGTGAAAAACACTTACGTTGCTGAAGCTTTGCTCTACTTATCGAGATATTTTGAAAACAAGTAGCGTTTATAAAACCGTGCCCTAAAGCTAACCCATTAAGAACAATTTATATAATATCATACTTAAGCTAAAACAAATTAAAAATTATTAAAAGGCCCTTATTACAAACCCAAAATCAAAATAAAAGTAATTAAGATTAAATTGAAATAATTAACTTGATTTAAACCATCAGTCCTGTCCAAGTGGCCACTCTGAATCCCTCCCAGCTCTAAGTCCACCAATCTAAGTTCACCTGCGAGGATGGAAGAAGAAGGGGTGAGTTTGGAAAACTCAGTGTGTACAGGAAGCCCATCCAAAGCCCAAATCAGCTCAAGCCCACTAGGCCTAAGCCCTCAACCAGTCACAGTCAGATACTGGGCCGAAGCCCTATTCAGATTACAGATACTGGGCCAAAGCCCTACAACAGATACTGGGCCGAAGCCCTATTCAGATAACAGTTTGGCCCATAGGCCCATAACAGTACAGTACAGTATAACAGTATGAATGCAACCCAATTGGGGAGACTACTCAACCCACCAACCGCTACACACCACTCGTACCAGCCAACACACCATGTGGGGAATAACTCGACCCACCCAGCCCACACACCACAGTTGCAGCATGGCTACTCAGATAAACAGTATACGAGGCAAAGCCCCTTTCAGAAACAGTACGAGGCATAGCCCCTTTCAGTAACGTGGCAATGCCACTAGCACTTCCTCCATCAATAAATCCCAAATCCCATGCAACAGATATCATGATATGGCATGCAGTAAACATAAACAGTAAATCATGCAATTTAGTCAAATTCAGCCCTAGGGGTATAATGGTCATTTACACCTAGGGGTAAAACGGTAATTTCGCACCTTAAAAGGTATTTTAGTCATTTACACTATTATCACAAGTTTCAAGCATGTTACAGTCACTAACAGTCATTATTTTCGTCTTAGCATTCAACTTAACAGTTTTAAGCAATTTCATTGCTAGGCCCTAAAACCCCTAATGGGCCTTATAGCGCCTATTAGTAAATTAAGCCCATTTTGTCCAAGTTTCATATTCAGTTACCGATCTTAGCAGTTTCAATCCTACAGTCTAATAGAACATAATTATTTCCTATTCTTACCCAATATTACATATGTTTACCCAATTGGGCCCAAAAGCCCATTGGGCCCACATTCGGCCCATCGAGGCCCAACTTACCGAAGTGCACGAAATTGCACACTCAACTAACTTACCACTTATGGTTACAGATCCCATGATTTCCAATCATCTTGTGAGCATTCGCACATTCACAAGACCACATAATACCAACTTTCGGTTAATTGGCCTTTGCCGAATTAGACTAAAGAAGGGTTCAATACACACCTAATTAATGTCGAAACATTGACGAGATCCCCACATGATTATCCTTGTCGATGTCTAACTACTAGATCTAACTGCTTTAGCCTTCAATACTCCTTGATTGCTTGCCCTTAAGTCCACGCTAAACACATTTGAAACCAAAAGAAGAGACTATTAAAGTCCTTAGTCCAAAACGTTAGCCACCCCCTAGGGGTTTCAGCTCTTTTTTTTTTTCCTTAAGGCATCAATAACTCATAAAAAGGCTCAAATACTTACCAAAATGTTATTTTGCTGTAGTACTAATCCCGATCTGCCATAGTTCGAATCACGAATACAAAAAGAGTCATGTTCACGCTCTATAGTTCGGCTTTTGAAACACCACAAATCACGAAGATTTCGATTAAATGAAAAAAAAAGATGAGAGATTCGACTTCTAGAGGATTCGGCTTAGGGACTTTTGAGAAAGATTGAGAAAGAAAAGAGAAATTGAAAAATAGAGATAATAGAAGAGAGGAGATGATAGTATAGGTTTGGTTTGAAAGAAATCAAAAAAAAGAAGAGATGAAATAAAAGAAGAAAATAAGAGGAAAAAGAAGAGTAGAAGAAGATAGGTTCGATTAGAAAAGATGAACAAAAAGGGAATAATTCCTAAAGAAGAAATTTGGTACTTAATTAATTCTCCCCATCTAAATCAAATTCCTATAATTGCTCCTTGAATTTTGCTACCACCGGATTTAAATTCCATCCAAAACAAATTTGAATTGCTTCCAACTTCTTCCTTGATTTTAGCTAAAAAAGTTTGAATTTAAACTTTTCCCACCAAATGGCAGCTTATCCACCGCTTGCACAGCAAGTCTCCCGCACAGCACGCTGCTAGGAAGCGCCCCAGCCCCGCACGTCTCCTTCCGCGCGCGCACAACAAAAAGGCCTCCCCACTTGCGCGCAGCGCTGCTCGAACCTGGGACATTCAGGTAACCCAGCACGCTGCTGGCCACTGGAATACGTTATTTTCTTTGATATAAAAGCGTTCCGCTTAACTTTAAACATTACCTGCTGACATCCTGGGTCCTTTTCTAAAAATAAAACAGAACATACATGCGCCTGCCTGGACTCGAACCCGTGCCACCCTGGGACTCCTAACGCACCGCTACCACCGTGCCACAAGCTTTTTTGTGGCATACTCAGTCATAACTATAATTAAACCTTACCTTAGCGTGACCTGGCTTCTAAAAATAAAAAGCAACGTTGTGCGCACCGTGCCTTGAACCCAGGCAGTTCCTACAACCTCCAAGCGCCACTGCCACTGGACCAAGCTTCTTTCTGTGTCTAAACTCAGCCTAAAATATATATAAGTCCTATTGCCCAGATTCCCCTAAAGAAGCAAAAATTACTAATTTTTTTTTCTAGAATTTTGGATTAAACCCAAAGTTTCCCCACAATATAAATACTTCTAAATTTATTTAGAAACTAAATTTAAACACCAAATTAATAATAATGTCATATATATTTTTATATAAGTAATAAAAATAAAAATAATAACAATAATAATTTTATAAATATATTTTTATAAAAATTTCAAATACAGTAATTTTTTTCTTAATAATAATAGTTATAATTTTCATAAATCAGTAAAAATAAATACAGTAAAATTTTCTAATAATATTTTAATTTAAACACTAAATTAACAACAATAATTTTATAAACATATTTGTATCTAATAATTATAATGATAATAATAATAATTTATAATTTTCATAAAAATTTAAAATATCAGTAATAATAACTGAAATATTTTATCAATAATAATTAATTAAAATTTTTTTTAAACACTAGTAATATTTAAAACTTCTCAATATTCAGATTTTCTTCTATCGGAATCCCGACTCAAAGCCCAATTCTTCTAGACCCAAATTAAGGGTGTTACACAGGCAATGGATTAGGGTTAAGGGGTGTTACATTGATTATTTTGATTAAGCTATTAGTGATGTCTGTATTGTCAAAGCCTCAGGTAGAATGTGTAACAGATGCCTTGACCATTGCTGACTTTTAACAATCCAGCATGTTTTAAAACTTGGTGGTAGTTGCTGCTACTGGTTATGTATCGAGTTGCCGGGATGCTAGATATGTTTTATTGTGCTGTTGGAGACATGGTTTGTTGAATTGTTGCTAGGAGTTTATTTGTTGTCAGATTTTCTATGTTATGGTTCCTGGTTTGTAGTTTGATAATACGATGGGTGGATGCGGAAGTTGGAGAAAACATAAACTATAAATTAAGTCAGAAGATAAAATAGTAAGGCCATTCAGTTTTATTTTTCCATAATGTTACACAAATAGTCAACCATGTGTATATATATGGCACTGACATGATTGTGAAGGCCTACACACTTTCTATTAGTTGTACCGGCTATCAAATTTTTTTATTATAATTGTAGTACAGGTAATGCAGCAGCAAGCAGCACATTATTATTTAATTTTGATAGCCTGAATTACCAGCATAGCTTGATGAAGAAGCAAAGGCAGATGATCCTCTAACCCAAATGATACCTTCATTGTGGGTGAACGGCTCCCGGCATCAATTTCAATAGATGCAACGTACCCAAACTTTGTAACTTTAAATTTTGGTTTTCCTCCTTTCTCAAGGTCGGTTTTGATTTGCCCCCAGTGAATAGGTTGCTTTTGGATATCAGTATAGACCTGCAGCATGCATGCAATTAATCATAGATTAAATGATTATGTATACCCATTCTAACTAGTTAATTAATGATGAGATTGAATCGAGGACAATATATACCTTGTTGTTCTCATCTAGAGGGTTGCTCCAGGCAACAACCTACTTAGTTTCATCACGTCGCCTGTACATAAGACCAGCAACTGAACCATGACTATCAGCATCATCAGTCACTGATTCATTTGTAAACCCTCTCGCATCTCCATCCTCAATTATTTTTGGGAAATCCACATATTGAGAGCCTTGTGAAACTTTCTTGTCCGTCAAGGTTAGGGCTTCGCTGGAAGAGTTCCAGAGTTTGTCATTTGTGCATTGTTGAGCTATTTTCATTTGAAAAGCAGCCATGGTAGCTTTCTATGTGCTAAGGTTTGGTTGTGTTCTATTTCAAATATTGCAATACACACCTACTTATATACTAGTGTCATGGGTTGCACATGGGAGCCTACAACCATGACGCAATTGTACGATCCAACGCATCCGAAGGAGGTCATTTGGCCCAATCGGACTGGACTAGTGCTCGGAGAGATTGAAAGCCCATATCTAGAGTTTGGTAAACATGGAAAGTGATCTTCAAAGATATGCGTGGCAAATATGGAAGGTGATCTTTGGAGATATGGGAACTTAGACATTAAATATTATCTTTAGAATATATGATTTTGTAATCTTAAAGATTTGATATCTAGTTAGCTTGTAATCTTAGCCATTGATGTATTTCGATCTATACCGCTGATTTTAGGGAGGCTCAGCTATAAATAAAGGCCCCTGCCCCTCATTGTAAATTATTCAGTTATTAATAAGAATTCTGAGAGTATTCACTCAAACTTTTATCTCAAGTGTTCTTATTTTTCTGTGGCTTCTGTTTATTTTTCAAGATTATTTTTACTTCGTTCTTCTGCTATTCTTCGTGAGTTTTATAGAGGAGTTCTGTTGAATCCTCATTTGTTGTGGAAAAGGCTGACCTAGGCATTTTTGAGCAAAGAAACTACTTAAGGCCGTAGGATTGCTTGTGAAAACTCTAAGCCCGTGACAGTTGGTATCCAAGCCAGCGTTTGAAGGCATTGCTGAAAGATGTCGAAAGAAGTTGTTGAGAATGTTGAGGGACTGGAGACTCGTGGGAGGGCTTGGAAAGCCAGCAGTTCGAGGGACATACTGTTGGCTTTAGAAGATCGAGTCATCACTCTCGAGGAATCCGTGGGGGATGTCAAGGAGAGGATTGATGAGATCGATGATCGGGTCAATGATGGGTTGCTGTCCATGAAGGAGCAACTTAGAGATTATATGTTGGACTCTATTGAAAAGTTGACTAGCAGGGATGATGCCATTGAGGATATGATGATAGCCTTTGAAAGAGGAGATTGCAGAGCTCAAAGGTGAACTCATAATCTATAAGGCTACTTTAGGCAATAGAGGGTTAGCTGCTGTCGCACCCAAGCCCAGTGTTGATGTTCCCAAGCCCAAGGAGTTTAAGAGAACAAGGTCTGCAAGATATGTGGATAACTTTCTATGGGGAGTCGAGCAATATTTCGTGCTAAAGGCATCACTGACGATGCCACTAAGGTAATAACTGTTGCTATATATCTTACTAACATTGCCCTATTGTGGTGGCGTCGTAGGTCCACCGATGTGAGACGTGGTGGGACTGAAATTGGAACTTGGGAGGAGTTCCAATGCGAGTTCAAGGCACAGTTTTACCCAGAGTACTCCGAGGATAAATCTCGGGCAAAGTTGCATCGACTTTTGCAACAAGGTACTCTAAGGGACTATATACAGTAATTCAGTGAACTGATGCTTCAAATATCAGATATGGGTGAGAAAGAGGCATTCTTTTCCTTTATGGATAGGTTGAAACCATGGGCGAAGCAAGAGTTGCAACGCCGAGGAGTCCAAGAGCTTACCAAGGCCATGTCTGTAGCAGAATTGTTGGCCGAATTTGGGGGGAAGAAAGATAGGCCTGAGTCTTCTAAGCCCAAGTTCAATCCAAAGGGAAATAGTGGGGAGACAAAGAAAGGCCCACGAGGAATGGTAACAAGAAGAAGCCTTGGAACAAAAGAAAGGGTGGGCCTATAAGTTGTTTTCATTGTGATGGGCCGCATATGAATAAAAACTGTCCAAAGAAGGCCGTGCTCTCCGCTGTGGAAACAAAAGTGGAGTCAGATGTGAGGATAACAATCTCGGCTCGATACTGGGGGGTATCGAAGATAAGATTGGTCATGGGTTGTTGTTTGCGGACATGGTAGTGGCTGGCAGAAAGTTGAATGCTCTTGTGGACATAGGGGCATCTGATTTGTTCATGTCCGAAGGGGCCACTCATAAACTTGGCCTCAAGATTGAAAATGAGCTGGGTCGGATCAAAACGGTGAACTCAAAAAGTGTTCCAATCAAGGGGGTCATAAAGGGGGTAGATCTCCAACTTGGCATATGGATCGGTAAGGCATCCATTAAGGTAATACCACTCGATGACTATGATTTTGTGGTTGGATTAAGTTTACTCGATCGAGTTAATGCGTCTATTTATCCTTCTGGTAATTACATGGTGATTTCAGATCCAAACCATCAATGCATGGTGAGATTGACAAGAAAGGGGAGCCTAGAAGTAAAAACATTATCCGCAATCCAATTTGCTAAGGGAGTACGTAGAGATGAAGTCTCCTACTTAGCCACTTTGAAGATAGGGGAAACCGTTAAGCCATTAGTAATATCCCTAAAGAAGTGGGCCAAATATTGCAATATTTTCGAGATGTGATGCCCGCAAAGCTGCCAAAGAGTTTACCACCTAGGAGGGAGGTGGATCAGAGTATCGAATTGGTGACCAACATGGTGCCGCCAGCTAGGGCCCCCTATTGAATGTCCCCATCGGAGTTGGAAGAACTATGAAAATAGTTGAAGGAGCTTTTAGATGTAGGATTCATTAGACCATCTAAATCTCCGTATGGTGCGCTAGTGTTGTTCCAAAAGAAACATGGTAGGTCGTTAAGGATGTGCATAGATTATCGAGCCCTAAACAAGATCACCGTGAAAAATAGGCACTCTATTCCCCTTATTGCAGACTTGTTTGATCAACTTGGTAGTGTGAGATGGTACCAAGTTGGACTTAAGGTCGGGGTACCATCAAGTTCGGATAGCCGATGGGGATGAGCCAAAGACAGCTTGTGTGATGCGGTACGATTCGTATGAGTTCTTGGTGATGCCCTTCGGGCTCACAAATGTCCTAGCTACATTCTACACCCTGATGAATAAGGTACTTCAACCCTTCCTTGATCGTTTCGTGGTTGTTTACCTTGACGATATTGTCATGTACAGCAAGTCGCTTGACGAGCATGTGGAACATTTGAGGGAAGTGTTCCAAACTTTGAGGGAAAATGAGATGTTTGTCAAAGAGGAGAAATGTTCGTTTGTTCAACAAGAGGTGCTATTTTTAGGCCACATTGTGGGAGGTGGCAAGATCTGGATGGATGAAAATAAGATTCGAGCCATTGTTGAGTGGGAGGCTCCAACCAAGATGACAGAGTTAAGATCATTCCTTGGGTTGACAAACTACTATTGACGCTTTATTGAGGGCTACTTTAGAGTTACCGCACCCTTGAGGGACATGTTGAAAAAGGGCAAAGTATGGGATGGGAACCCATAGTGTGAGGGAGCCTTTAATCAATTAAAGCAAGTAATGACAAAGGAACCCACGCGGATCCTAGACGGTTTTGGGTCGGATCTAGGGTCAAAGGCCAAAACAACGTCGTTTTGGGGCCCTCTGAACCCTTCCAAAACAATGTCATTTTGGCACCCTATATAAGCCACCAAATCTTCAAAAAAAATCATTTTAACCTCACTTATAAAAAAGAAAAAAAATGCTCTCCCCTTTCTCCAAGCCTTTTCTGATTGCCGAGCATCGGGGTCGCCGGACTCTACCGTGATAGCCGCCGGTCACCGACAACGGTGCCACCATTTATGGTGACCGGTAAAATAAAAAAGTGTGTTTTTTATCGCCCATTTTTACCCTCGGCCCCAATTTAAAATCTAAATGTTCAAAAATCCACCAAAATATCGAAAAATGAAGGGAAAACATGAGAAAACGAAGGGACCTTTCGGTTCCCAGTTGCCACCGATAAGGTTTTTGGCAAGCCCACTAACTCGGCGACCTTTCAGACTGGAGAAACCTCCGACTAGGCGGTTAAGGTAACCATTTCCTTTCTTTTTTTTTATTTTACTTACTATTATTTATTTACTTTGAAAATAAAATAAAAAAAGTTGCTACCTTTAGAAATTATCTGTTTGTTTTTTTATTCTCGTGTATGTGTCCAAAAAAATATATGAGATTGTTGTGGCTTGTTTATAGCTGAATGACAAAACTATGTGTTACTACTCTTTTGTTTTTTCTTTGTTATTTCTTCTGCTTTGCATGTTTATGGTTCTTGCGTGTTGCTTCTTCTTTGTAGGTGGTGGTTGAGTCACCGATGGCATAGGGAGTGTCAAACGACATACCTGCCAATATGGCAAGGCTGCGGCGCGAAAAAAAGGTCTAAGGTTTTTGTTTTATTGAAACTAGTTAAGGTTTTGGGCCTATCGGGCCCGGGTAGTGGGTTTGTAATTTAGGTTTTAAATTTGCAATTTGGGTTGGTATTGTAATTTGAACTTTGGACTTATTTATTATTTTATTATTTTTATTCTTGGTTTGTTTTTTGGTTAGGCCGAGCAAAAATGGCCTATTACATAACGTATTTGAATTTTTTGATAAATTATTTTTTTTAAAAGTATATAATTTTTGTATTATAAATAATAATATAAAGGGTAAACCACTTCCAATGTCACCTAAATTATTATTAAGTTTACATTTTCTCACTCAACTTTAAAAAGTTACAACATGATCATTAAATTATTCAAAAAATTTCGTTCTAAGTCATTGAGCTATTAAAATTGCTGTGGTATGGCCTTCTCTATTCGCACTACTTGCATCTATCGAAAGCTCTCATTCCTCTTCTCTTCTACAATTCACTTTTTTTTTCATGAAATAAGTTTGAACATCACAATCTGCAAACCAATATTCAAACAACTTTTTTCTTCGTTCACTGACATAGATCATTAGATCGACTTGGATCTAAAATATGTTCTCTTACTTGTCAATGGGTCTTGATCCACTGTAGCGATCATCGAATCATTGTTTGAAGCTTGCTAGCTAGACTTTTAAAATAAATCTTAACAGCCTAGTGTCTTCAATAAAAACTTTCGAATTGTTGAGTGACTTAAATGAAATTTTTTGAATAGTTCAATGACAATTTTATAACTTTTTGAAATTGAATGACCAAAATGTAAATTTACTAATAATTTAATGACCTTAAATTAATTTACCCTAATATAAAAGTATAATTGTTAGATACCAAGATTAAACCCACATCCTATAATTAAATAAATAAATTTCAAGGGATGTATTATATAAAAAATTAGTACATAATAAGGGTTATCTCTAAATTAAAAATTTCCATCATATGAATTTAAATTTCTAAAATATCCTTTAATCTTAATTATATATTTCTAAACAAATATTTTTAAGAATTGTTGAAATAATTTCTTTTACTAACTAGTGACAGTTGCTAGTACTTGCGAGACTCCATGTCCACCATATGAATCCTGTGTAGATTAATATATTAATTATATATTATGCCACATTTATTACGTGGAAGATTGAAAAAAATATAGATATTATGGAAACATTTTAAAAAAGGAATATTAAATTTTAAGATGTTGATGATACGTAATAATCTTGAGATATATTTTATATTGATATTGTATTCGAGTGAATTTTAAGTGTAATTTAACTTAAAAATCTTATTTGTTGTAGCAAAATAATCATTTAACATCTACTGATTCTTTCATCAAAATTTGAATCCCTTTGAAAAAAAAAAGAGTCTAACCCATATTTTATAATAACTAAAAAACATGGATATTTCTTTTTACCATGCGCTTTAATTAAATGGTTTTTAAAAGATAAAAGTAATTTAATTAATTGATTTTGAATATCAAATTATTTCAAATAAATAATTGATTGGACCACTAGAGGTTCTTCTCCATTGTTACGATGTTTGCTTTTCCGTGATTCTAGTGTTTAGCATTGTCTGATGTTTCTTCTATGGTATGTGTCGGAATATTTTTAATTAAATGATACAGTTATATTTTATTTTTATTATTAACAAAGAATTATAACTATTTTAATAATATTATTTGAATCGAGAGATATTACATAAATAATTATGTCTCTTTTAACGATATTATTATTCAGAAAAGACACATATTGAAAGATGTCTTTATGAAGAGACATGTAATTTTTTATAAATAGGAATGAAATTTCATTTGGAAATCATACCAGCAAGTTCTAAAAATTATTTCTATTTTTCCTCCATCTTCTAATATCATTGGATTCTTCTATAAAGAGCTACTGCAAAAATTCTTTATAGAAATTGATTTTCTTGTTATACATTGCTCAGTACTTAGTGGACTATTTTCGTCAGTACAAAACGCAAATAGTCATCGGGCTTCATTTTCTTGAAACTTATTTGCATACCGAGTATAGGTGGGGAGCAAATAGAACCTTAAAGATAGTGGCTTGATACACACCTTGGAGCCTTGTCCTATTTTTTTTGTTTTCAGTTCGTTTGTTGTTCATGTTTCGTTCGTGTGTTCCAGATTTTCCTCACCTAAGATTTGTACAAACACTTTTAGGGTTTTATTTTCATGATGATTACTACAACACATAAAAGTGGAACACTAAGGGAGTTGTCTTCTAACTTTGTCAAACTTGATTGGTTTGATGTGGCAATTTTTGACTGTAGCAGAAAAAGATACACTTCTTATTATCAACTTTAATCTCCTCTGTTTTGGATACTCTAAGACCATAAGAGAATGAAAACAAATCCATTGCCACAACACGAGAAAGGTGAAAAATGGGACAATGCTAATTACATGTGCATAGGCTACATATTGAATGATTTATTCAATGATTTGTTCAACATCTACAAAAATGTGGTCATCGCTAAGGAATTATTGCACAAATTGGAGACAAGATACATGACCGAAGATGCTACAAGTAAGAAATTTCTTGTTATTCATTTCAATAAATATCAAATGATTGATGGTCATTTTGTTATGAAATGATTTTGTGATATTGAAAAAATGCTGAATCAATTTAAGGAATATGATATGAAAATGAATGAAATGATTGTTGTATCCTCCATAATAGACAAACTTCCTCCATCATGGAAAGACTAAAAGAAGTCTAAAACATAAGAAAGAGAAATATCTCTTGAAGATTTGGCAAATTATCTTCGTATTGAAGAGGAATATCAAAAGTAATGTCAGAACCTAGATTCCGAAAATGCCAAAGTGCATGTTACGGAGGAAGTACAAACTACTAAACCATCCAAGAGAAAGTTCATACAGATTGTTGAAGCACTTAAGTTTAGAACAAAATAAAAGGGCTCATGTTACCATGTGGCAAGCTGGGACATTTCAAGAATGAATGTCGATTCTTAAAGAAGAAATCTTCTTTTAAGGTTGATAATAAAGAAAAGTCCGTTGCCATGATTTCTGAAATTAATATGGTACAAGATGATCAAGTATGGTGGATTGATACTGGAGCAACCAAACATGTGTGCAAATATAAAAGCATGTTCACAAAGTTCACACAATGTGAATATGGCAATGAATTGTACATGAGAAATTCTTCCACCAAAACAATCAAAGGCAAAGGGTCTGTTGAACTACAATTCACTTCTGGAAAGGTTTTAATCTTGAATGATGTATATTATGTACCAGAAATTAAGAAAAATTTAGTGTCTGAAAGCCTATTGAATAAGTTGGGTTTCAATCTTATTTTTGAGGTAGATCAGTTTATTCTGTCGAAAGGAGGAATTATTGTAAGGGAATGGTATATGTATGAGGGTGTAAGAGGCCCATTTCACCCGGGTCCATACAAAAAAACAAACCCAAAAAAATAATAAACCAAAATAATATAAAACCAAATAAAAGTCCATGTCCATAAATACATATAGCCTAATCGGCCTAAACTAAAAATCTAACCCAAATAAAAATAAACCTAAACCTATACTAGCCCAAATCACATTTACACTTATGACCCAAACCTAAGGCCCAAATACAAATTAACCTAAGCCCAATCCTTAACCCAAATTGTAGCCCAAATTTACAAGGCCCAAAATGGCCCAAAACACTAATAATATTTTCATCAAACCCTAACCTTAGGGCTCACTGCCGCCACCAAGACCTCCACATGCACCGCTCCTTCGCCGCTGCCATGTTATCTATAGCTGGCCTCTCTCTTGTACCTGCAAAACAGACTAACAAACAGCAACGAACCACAACAGCAATTGACAGCAAATAATAACAAATTACAGCAAAAATTGTATTTTCTCTTTTATTTTTTATTTTTCTTCGGCTATAAAGCCAAATAAGGAAAGGTATATGGGTTCTTTTTTTTTTTTTGACGAAAATAAAGAAAATGTACACAGAAAGATTGAAGGTGATTCTGGCTTTGTGTTGATCGATTCTTGTTTTAAGTTTTTTATATTTTATTTTGCATGTGAAAGGGAACAAAAAAGGAAAAGAGGACTTACCTCCGTTGTTTGATCTCCGTCGATTAGGCTTTAGATTTATTGGAAACGAGGCTAAAGACCCCTCTTGCGCATTGTCGGCCATCTTATGTGGTGGTGGTCCAATGGTGTGATATGTGGATTCAAACCCTTGCCAAAAGTGGATGGGAAAGGGGGTTTCAGTTTTTAGAAAATGGCAGATGGTCATTCAAATGTTTTTCTTTTTAGTTTTAATAACAAATAAAACGGCGCCGTTTTGGTTTTTGGAACCCAGGTGCTGAAACGACATCGTTTCATGCTGACCCGCATGCAAATCGACCCGACCCGAAGAGGATCCGCGCGTTTTGCTGCTTCGGGTTATTTTCGCAATAGGTCCCTCCCTTTTGCGCTATCATTTGATTGGGCCCTATTTCTGTTTCCTTTGTTTTTTTTTTCCTGGAAGTTGTGCGCCATTACATTTTAGTCCGCGATTAAATGCCGTGTTTTGGGACGTTGGAATATTTTTTTTTTCAATCCCCATTCGTTGGTGTGCATTTTATTTTAGTCCTTAATTCTGTTTTAATGATTTTATTTGTTTATAGATTATCCTTTTAATTTTGTTTTTATTTCAATTGAGCCAATTTCCTTTTAATTTCAGTTTTTTGTAAAATTGTATTTATTATTTATTTTAAATCATTCTAAAAAAAATTATTATTCATTTTTTATATTATTCATTGTTTTAAATTATTTTATATTAATCATAATTTTTTTTAAAATTGTTTTAATAAACATCCTGTTGAATTATTTTGTATATATCATTGATTTTATGTTGTATTATTTTTATATTTTCTTTTGTATTTTTTTGAAATGTTTTATTTATATAATTTATTTATTTTAAAATTCTCTTTTATGTACCTTCCTTGTTTTAAAGTTTTATATCATGGCTATTTTAAATACTTTTATACATTATTATTTTTTATATATATACATAATTTATATTTAATTATTTTTATTTTATGTATATTATTTCTTTTAGATTGATATATTTTATTTTAAATTGTTTTGTATATTACTTATTTTAAATTTCTTCTTATATAATACTTATTTTAAAATTTATTTATATACAATTATTTTACATATTATTTATTTTTATTTTTTTATGATTTATTTCAAACTTTTACATGTATTACCTCTTTTAAATTTTTTATATCCACATAATTTATTGTTTTATATATTATTGATTTCAAAATTTCTTTCTTTCACATTATTTATTTTAACTTTATTCATTATCATTTGAAAGCTTGTCATAGTTTTATTTAGTTTAATTTGATTTATATTTTTTAATTTTTATTAGTCTTTGATTGTTAATATTAGCATTTAAATAGTGTATGTTGTGAGGTTATTGCCATTATATGTACTTTAATTCTTCCATTTGTATTTTCTTATTATGGTCATTCATTTGTATAATATTTTATTCATGTATATTATTCCATGTTTGTAACTATGCTTTCATTTCTTGGTATTGTATCGTGATTTAAACTCTCATATATTTGGTTGATATTAGTCGTTTCATTTTTATCCAAACAAACCGAATAAATGCATTTTGAGTCGGTTTTATAATCACTTATTTGAAAGTTTCTCAAAATAAGGCAATGTTTCGCGCTTTGGGAATTCAAGAGATCGTACCCTAACCTACGGGGTCCCGATTTTCTCGTGAAACCTAAGTAGCCAAATATCCCTTCATATTTCAAAATCCATGATTTTTAAATTAAAAAACAAGACAATATTTTGTGTTTAGAAATTTAAGAAATCATGCCCTAACGTGCTAGATTATGATTTTTCGTTTGACCCAAATAACTAAATATCCTTTTTTAAATTTCAATGTATGAGTTTTGAAAATCAAAATATGATCTTGGTTTCGAGGGTTTAAAATGTGTATTCTAACATACTGGATGTGATATTTTATTACCTCGGGATAAGAGAATCTTAACATCCAATTCGATTTATTCAAACATTTAAAAAAAAAAGATTGTATTTTAAAATCTTTTCAAATGTTCGACATTAGGACATTAATTAATCAATTAGGTACCAATTTTGGGCGTTACGAAGGAGCTAATCCTTCCTCGTACCTCGAATGTAACTGACTCCCGAACCCGTTTTCTTGAATTTCGTAGGCCAAAATCGATGTTTTAATAAAACAAAACATTTTACAAGGTGATCTGATCACACCTTGAAAAAAGATTGGTGGCGACTCCATATTTCATTTTAAAAGTCGATTCCTGTTTTTCAAATTAAAAATGGTTTCGACAGCTTGGCGACTCCGCTGGGGACACTAGAGAGTCAAGCCACAAATTAGTTAATTTTTTTCCTTTTGTCAAAAATTAAAAATCTGATTTTAAAAATTTACGATCCTTTTATTACATTTGCTTATGTCATTTTATATGTTTATTGTGGTTCAAGTCTCGTAGAATACTCTTGCATTGCATTGCATGACCGTTTGGTTACACCTTTTAAGTGGGAGTGAGAAACTACGCCTTCGTGAGGTTTTCACCTCCGTATGGGCTAGTGGACTGCTTCCGGTATACATCCGTACCTATGTCTTCGTGAGATTTTCATATCCGCATGGCCATAGGGAAATGTATTCCCCTAAACTGAACTCGATTCGTATAAGCCTATAATGGGTGAGGATTGAGGAATCTTCTAGTTCAAGTACCCTTACTTTAGAACCGAACCACATATAGTGAGCCTTAAGAGCCTACCCTAGGTAGAGCCACACCAAACCCTAGTGGTCACCTGGATTCAAGCCAACAAAGAGTATTCGAGAGTTGTCAACTTTCTTAAAGAAACTAATGAGCATTGCGGGGATAATTGAGCAATAGGCCACACCCCAAATCAAGCAAAAAGGAGCTAGTGGAGGCATCTATTGGAAGTTTGCAAGATTTGACCTTAACATCCGGATATGAAGAAACGATCGGTGTCTTAACCTAGAATATGAGGGCAAGGCCGAATATGTAATCCATTTTATGTAAAGAAATTTATTTTCTAGAAAAGTTGTTCTAATGGAATTGAATTCAGAATCAATGCCTCTCTTTCTTTTTATATGCATTTGCATTACATTACATTATATGCATTAGATTTTCACAAAAGGACCCTAATTAGGTAAAATTATTTCAGTTAACCTGGGAACCGATAAAAGTTACCAACTAAGCATCGTTACGGTATTTGTGCTAAGACAAAAGATATGGACCAAAGGTTGGAAAGACTCGAACAACTTCAAAGAGAAATGCAAGATCAGTTGCAAGCGCAAATGCAGGAATAACTGGCCAGAATTTAGCAAGATATGAGGGAATAGATAATAGAGTCCCAAAGGAGTATGATGAACTAATTAACCCAATTGCTGACCGGGGGGTTAGAAAAAGGGAAAAACCCTATGGTCAATGCTAGAGATGAGAACGAAGATCCTCTTTACCCTTCAGGTTTTATCCCGACAAATGCTCCGATGCATCTGCAAGGGGTACCAGTCACTATCAGATCCCAACAGTATCAGGCTATTACTCGACGCCTATGGATTACCTGATAGGCTCAGGTTCCAATCCGATGGGCAATCCAACCATTTCTGTAGTTCCTGATTTAGACGATGTGGCAAAAATAGAAAAAACAAAGGTGGAATTGTCAAAACAACTCGAAGATCGGTATAGGTGGTTGGAGGAAAAACTTAAGGCAATGGAGAATACTGGCTACCATTGTGGGATTAATGCCAAAGATTTGAGTTTGGTCCCCGATCTAGTACTCCAGCCAAAATTCAAGATTCTAGAGTTTGAAAAGTACAATAGGACTAGTTGTCCTGAAGCTCACATCACGATGTTCTGTCGAAGGATGACAGGATATGTTAATAATAACCAGCTATTAATCCACTGCTTCCAAGACAGTCTAATCAGGTCAGCAGCTAAATGGTACAACCAGTTAAGTCGTGCCAAAATCCACTCGTGGAAGGACTTGGCACAGGCTTTCATGGAGCAATATAAACATGTAATAGACATGACACCCAACATAATTACCCTGCAGAATATGGAAAAGAAGTAAGGTGAAAGCTTCAGGCAATATGCCCAAAGATGGAGAGAGGTAACAATGCAAGTTCAGCCACCTCTTCTGGAAGAAGAAACGATGATGCTTTTCATCAATACTCTAAAGCCCCGTTCATTAACCATATGTTGGGAAGTGCTACTATGAGCTTTTCAGGTAGAGTAATATCCGGTGAGTTAATTGAAAATGCGATAAGGAGTGGGAAGATAGACGCGGGAGAAAGTGTCAAAAGATCAACCCGGAGAAATAGGGAAAATGAAGTGAACAACCTGGGCATGTATTCCAAATTGGTCATCGTAGGCCAGCCGAGGGCCGTAACCACTAGCTATCAAGGCTCTTCAAGGCAGGAATCCAACTCGAGGCCAAATATAGAAAGGCTCCAATTCACACCCATCCGGATAACATATAAGGAGCTGTATCAGAATCTTTTTTATGTGCATGTGGTGCCTTAATTCTAATCAAAACCCGTGTAACCTCTATTCCCAAAATGGTATAATAAGAATGCCCAATGTGAGTACCACGTGGGAACAATGGGACACTCAATCGAAAACTGCACTACATTTCAAAAGTTGGTCGAAAGATTCATTAAAATGGGAGTCGTGAAGTTCGATGATTCACTAGAACCTAATCGCTTTGATGAATCAGTAAATACGGTAATTGAAGAGGGTGGCAAGAGAGTTGTGATTCCTTGAAGAAGTTAAAAGCCCGGAAGGAATATTGGGGAATCTGAACACTAATGATGTATTCGAAGAGGAACCAGGGAATAAAAGTTTCCAAGTGTCTGCCCTTACACATTTGGGAGTGTTTTGAACAATGGGACTATGAAAGAGATCCCTATATTTTTTAGAGCTAATCTAAAGTAATATTCAAAACACGCTTGTTGCTTTAAGCCTAGAAGCAATAAAAATCCTTTTGTGAAATAGCTTTGTGTCCAAAATATTTATTTCAATAAAATGCATCTTTTTAAGCAAATATTCTTTTATTCTTTCTATTGATAGATTCTTTTGTTCTTTAGACTTTTTTTCAAATATTCTTTTATTTTTTATTCATGATCATACCATACAAATAATCATCCTTAAAATCATTTATTCTTTGGAATCTTCTTTCGAACCTATAATAGGTTTCTAGATATCAACGACATGAGCGATGCTACTACTGACTCAAAATCTCCTTTTGAGTAAGATATGTGTCTAGGGGAATCACAGGACTTTGAAGATGATAGAGATTGTAACCAAGCTCCTGATTCGTTAAGAATGGTCAAACAAGATGAAAAATAGATCCTACCTTACAAAGGGTCAGTGGACATTGCGAGCCTAAGAAAGAGGTGAAGATCGGAGCTTGCATCACCATAAAGACAAGGCGAGATGTCATTGAGTTATTCCAAGAATTCAAAGATGTCTTCATACGATCATATCAGGATATGCCTGGGCTACTAAGACTTGTGGATACTGTTAAGGTTAAAAGAGGTTCACAAGGGTATCAAAAGGACACATACTAATGGTTTTATGATAGCCAGGCTAATTATGAGGTACTGCTAGTCCACCATGAAAGGGGATTGCATCAGTTATGCCATAAATGTCAAATTGAAGAAGACAAGACTTATGTGCCTCTTCCATTTCTTTACAGATTTTCTATATGTGGGGCATGGATATTATGGGGTCAATCTCGTCAAAAGCTTCTAGCTGATATTGATTCATCTTTGTGGTCGTCGGTTACTTCATTAAGAGGGTGAAAGTAACTTTATACGCTAGTGTTACAAAGTTGACAGTTATTAAAGTTCTAAAAAAAAGGATGCCGACAAAGAATGCCAGAAAGGATCATGTCTAACAATGCACAACTGCACAATGTCAAAAGTTTGCAGTCTATTCAAAGATTAGGCGCCATATCACAATGCAGCAAAGGCAGCCAAAAAGAGAAATACAAAAATACAAAAAAAAAAGAGAAAGGAAAAAAATCAAAAACAAAAAAAAATCGTGGAAGATGATCGAGACTTGTAAAGATTGGCATAAGAAGCTACCATTTACTCTCTATACTTCTCAAATTTCGACCAGGACCTTCGTTGGGGCAACACCTTTCTCATTGGTTTATGGAAGCGGTTTTGCCAATTAAAATCGATATTCTTTTTCTTCGGGTCTTGTCTGAATTGAAGCTGGATGAGGCAGAATGAATCCGATCCCAATATGATAAGTCAAATTTGAAGAAAAAGGTTAAAAGTTATCTGTCACAGTCAAATGATGCGGGCTTACGATAAAGAGGTTCATCTTAGAGAGTTCCACAAGAGAGACCTGATATTGAAGAAGACCATTCCTATACAAAAGGACTTTAGAGGAAAGTGGATGCGAAATTGGGAAATACCTTATACAGTAAAGAAGGCCTGTTCTGGAAGAACATTGATATTGACCGAGATAGATGGCAAAGATTAGACCAATCAGGTGAATTCAGATTTAGCCAATAAGTATTGTACCTAAAAGGGGAAAGGCCAAGGTGAAAACCTGCAAAAGGCGCTTTGAGACAAAAAAAATCAAAAAAATAAAAAAATTAAGGAAAAATTAAAAAAGAAGAAAGAAAAAGGAGAGGCCAAGGTGAAAACCCACAAAAGGTTCCTTGAGACCAAAGGGGTTTTGAGTTCAAAACCCGAAAAGGGCGGCTCAAATTTTGATCAAAAGTGGGGCATGTGGTAGTCTTACTATGCCTAAATTAACAATGAGGAAGTATGCTACGTTTTGGGGCATCGACAAAGTACTCCGGATCCCCTAAACACATATTGAGCTCAAAATGGTCCTCAAGAAGTTTGTACAGAGAAGCTCAGGTTGCGATATCTGGGCCACCTAGATTCCATCTTATCTATTTTGAATTTTCTATCCTTGATTAACTTATTTGTTTCGAGCTATGCTCCCAATTTATTTCTTTCTTGTCCATTGTTAAGATCTTTTTCAAGCCTTTTGCATGAAATAACGATTAATGGACTAATAATACTTTCACAATAGAAGTTTTGCATATTACTCTGAAAGCTTCTAAATAATACAAGAACCTGAAACAAGACTATTGTTTAGAACTCACCAAGCTTAAGGGTTGGAAATATTTGAGAAGGAAGAGTCTAAGTTAATACTACCTCTTTAGATTTTCTGTCAAAAATAGTGATTGAAAAAAAAGACAAGATATTGCGTCGGTGATACAATCTCGACGAAAACGAGCAATGTCAACCCAAGCGTAAAAAGGGATCATTCTCGAGAAAAAAAATGATAATATCAGGCATACACATTTGGTCATGACATCAAGGGAATGGTGTAACAGACCAAATTGATGGAGGAAGATCCAAATCTTATACCCCTGAAAGGCAGTGGGATGGATTGAAAGAGGATACAAATCCTATACTCTTGAATTGTAGTGGGAATGGATTGAAAAGGATCCAGATCCTATACCTTTGAGTTGCAGTATGAGGGTTTGAAGATGATACAAGCCTTATGTCCTAGAGGTACAGTAGAATGGACCCTGAAGTTACAGTGGTGCAAACCAATTGAACAAAATGTGATTGTTTCTTTGGGTTTTCTGTCAGAAATTACCAGTCGAACAAGATGTCAGTGTAATACGTCAATAATAAAGCCACTGATGAACAATGAGTGATGACACCCTAAGCATTAAAAAGGGATCATTCTCATTTCTGCATTCATATATCATTCATAACACATCTAGTTAGGAGCATTTGATTCATTCCGATCATAGCATCCTAATCATTTGGCATAAGCATAGGTACATGAAACCGGTTATACAGATCATGTTCCGAGAGGATGGTGTAGCAACATTGGTAGATTCACAGATCTTATCTCCTTGAGCAGTAGTGGAGCAGATCGAAGACGGCGAATCTTATCTTCCCGAGGTAGTAGGGAAGCATATTTAAGCCACTAGCCTTATCTCCCTTAGTAGTAGTGGAGCAGATCGAATATGGCAAATTTTATCTTCCCGAGTTTCAATGGAGTAGATCGCAGCTGCAAATCTCTTATCCCTAAAATTACATTGGAGTAAATTGAAGTTACTAGTCTTATCTCCTTGAGATAGCAGTGGAGCAGACCAAAGATTGATTCTTATCTCCTTAAAGTTTCAGTGGAGTAGATCGAAGCTACAAATCTCTTCTCCCTGAAATTACATAGGAGCCACAATCCTTATCTCCATGAAGTTTCAGCGGAGTAGATCAAAGCTACAAATCTCTTCTCCTTGAAATTACATTGGAGCATATTGAAGTTAGTAGTCTTATCTACCTGAGATAGCAGTGGAGCAGACTGAAGATTGATTCTTATCTCCTTGAAATTCCAGCGGAGTAGATCGAAGCTACAAATCTCTTCTCCCTGAAATTACATTAGAGCCTCAATTCTTATCTCCTTGAAGTTTCTTTGGAGTAGATCTAAACTACAAATCTTTTTTTCCTTCAAACTACATTAGAGCAGTTTGAAGCCATAATTCTTATCTCCTTGAAATTCCAGCGGAGTATATTGAAGCTACAAATCTCTTCTCCCTGAAATTACATTGGAGCCACAATTATTATCTCCTTGAAATTCCAGCGGAGTAGATCGAAACTACAAATCTCTTCTCCCTGAAATTACATTGGAGCAGATTGAAAATAAACCAGCCTTATCTCCCTGAAGTTGCAGTGGAGCATGTTGAAATTACCAATTCTTATCTCCATGAAATTTCAGCAGAGTAGATCGAAGCTACAAATCTCTTCTCCCTAAAATTTTATTGGAGCAGATTGAAGTACCAATTCCTATACCCTTGAAGATGCAGTGGGATGGAATGAAGCTACTTGAAGAGAAAAAGTGTCAAGAAGTTAATATTCGGCAAGACCGGGCAAAATTTACCCTTTTTGTTGTCTTTGCTCTATTCTCGTTACACGACAATGAACAAATAGGGGTAGCTATTATAGGTCCATTTCGCCCGGGTTCATACAAAAAAACAAACCCAAAAAAAATAATAAACCAAAATAATATAAAACCAAATAAAAGTCCATGTCCATAAATATATATAGCCCAATCGGCCCAAACTAAAAATCTAACCCAAATAAAAATAAACCTAAACCTATAATAGCCCAAATCACATTTACACATATGATCCAAACCTAAGGCCTGAATACAAATTAACCTAAGCCCAATCCCTAACCCAAATTGTAGCCCAAAGTTACAAGGCCCAAAATGGCCCAAAACACTAACAATATTTTCATAAAACCCTAACCCTAAGGCTCATTGCCACCGTCGACACCTCCACGTGCACCGCTCCTCCTCCATTGCCACGTTATCTACAGCTGGCCTCTCTCTTGCACCTTCAAAACAGACTAACAAACAACAACAAACCACAACAGCAATTGACAGCAAATAATAACAAATTACAACAAAACTTGTATTTTCCCTTTTATTTTTTATTTTTCTTCAGCTATAAAGACGAATAGGGAAAGGTATAGGGGATTTTTTTTACGAAAACAAAGAAAATGCACACAGAAAGATTGAAGGTGATTCTGGCTTTGTGTTGATCGATTCTTGTTTTAAGTTTTTATTCTTTATTTTGCATGCGAAAGGGAATGAAAAAGGAAAATGGGACTTACCTCCGTTGTTCAATCTCCGTCGATTAGGCTTTAGATTCATTGGAAATGAGGCTAAAGACCCCTCTTGCACGTTGTGAGCCACCGTATGTGGTGGTGGTCTGACTGCATGATATGTGGATTCAAACCCTAGCCAAGAGTGGATGGGAAAGGGGGGTTTCAGTTTTTAGAAAATGGCAGATGGCCATTCAAATGTTTTTCTTTTTAGTTTTAATAACAAAAAAAAATGGTGTCGTTTTAGTTTTTAGAACCTAGGTACCGAAACGGCACTGTTTCGTACTGACCTGCGCGTAAACCGACCCGACCTGGGGAGGATCCGCACGTTTTTCTGCTTCGGGTTATTTGCGGAGTAGGTCCCTCCCTTGTGCGCTATCATTTGATTGGGCCCTATTTTTATTTCCTTTGTTTTTTTAATTTTTCCCTGGAATTTGTGCACCATTACATTTTAGTCCGCGATTAAACACCGCGTTTTGAGCCTTGGAATGTTTGCTTTTTCAATCCCTATTCGTTGGTGCGCATTTTATTTTAGTCCTTAATTCTGTTTTAATGATTTTATTTGTTTATAGATTATCCTTTTGATTTTTTTTATTTCAATTGAGTCCATTTCCTTTTAATTTCAGTTTTTTGTAAAATTGTTTATATTATTTATTTTAAATCATTCTACAAAAGAGTTATTATTCATTTTTTATATTATTCATTATTTTAAATTATTTTTTTCAAAAAAATTATTTTAATAAATATCCTGTTGAATTATTTTGTATATATCATTGATTTTATGTTGCATCAGTGGTTATTTTTATATTTTCTTTCGTATTTTTTTGAAATGTTTTATTTATATAATTTATTTATTTTAAAATTCTCTTTTATGTACATTCTTTGTTTTAAAGTTTTATATCATGGCTATTTTAAATACTTTTATACATTATTATTTTATATATATATGTACGTAATTTATATTTAATTATTTTTATTTTATGTATATTATTTCTTTCAGATTGATATATTTTATTTTAAATTGTTTTGTACATTATTTACTTTAAATTTCTTCTTATATAATACTTATTTTAAAATTTATTTATATATTATTATTTTACATATTTTTTAATTTTATTTTTTATGATGTATTTCTAACTTTTACATGTATTACTTATTTTAAATTTTTTATATCCACATAATTTAATTTGTTTTATATATCATTGATTTCAAATTTTCTTTCTTCCACATTATTTATTTTAACTTTATTCATTATCATTTGAAAGCTTGTCATATTTTTATTTATTTTAATTTGCTTTATATTTTTTAATTTTCATTAGTCTTTGATTGTTAATATTAGCATTTAAATAGTGTATGTTGTGAGGTTATTGCCATTATATGTACTCTAATTCGTCCATTTGTATTTTCTTATTATGGTCATTTATTTGTATAATATTTTATTCATGTATATTGTTCCATGTTTGTAACTATGCTTTTCATTTCTTGGTATTGCATCGTGATTTAAACTCTAATATATTTGGCCGATATTAGTTGTTTCATTTTTATCCAAACAAACCAAATAAATGCATTTTGAGTCGGTTTTATAATCGTTTATTTGAAAGTTTCTCAAAATAAGGCAATGTTTCACGCTTTGGGAATTCGAGAGATCGTACCCTAACTTACGGGATTTTGATTTTCTCGTGAAACCTAAGTAGCCAAATATCCCTTCATATTTCAAAATCCATGATTTTTAAATTAAAAAACAAGACAATATTTTGTATTTGGAAATTCAAGAAATCGTGCCCTAACGTGCTGGGTTTCGATTTTTCGTTTGACCCAAATAACTAAATATCCTTTTTTTTTAAATTTCAATGTATGAGTTTTGAAAATCAAAATATGATCTTGGTTCCGAGGGTTTAAAATGCCGTATCCTAACGTACTGGATGTGATATTTTATTACCTCGGGATAAAAAAATCTTAACATCCAATTCGAGTTATTCAAACATTTAAAAAAAAAGATTGTATTTTAAAATCTTTTCAAATTTTTGACATTAGGACATTAATTAATCAATTAGGTAATAATTTTGGGCATTACGAGGGTGCTAATCCTTCCTCGTACCTCGTACGTAATGGACTCCCGAACCCGTTTTCTTGAATTATGTAGGCCAAAATCGATGTTTTAATAAAACAAAACATTTTACAAGGTGATCCGATCATACCTCGAAAAAAGATTGATGGCGACTCCATATTTCATTTTAAAGTTGATTCCCGTTTTTCAAATTAAAAATGGTTTCGACAGAAGGTATGTTCAAACTCAAGATTATTTTTTTTGCTCAGTCATTATCAATTATAGAAAAAGGCCATGGAGAATCCAAGTCATTCCAGTCTCAAAAACTTGCATCATACAATAAACTCTACCAAAGCCAATAAAACCAACTCTGCAAATTCCCCTAAACTGAATACATAGTAGCAAAAATAAAACAACTAATAAAACAAAGACCGATACTCCCATTCTCTTCAACACTCTCACCACTATGCTTCAAAGGTATCCGAATGCTTAACCCCTACTATTTCCAGTGCAAAAGGCATTTCGTTCCCCATATGTTCTACTTTCCCAAATGACAAATATGATCTTCTCTTAATTACAACAACAAAAAAAAAAAAATAGTGTAACTTTCCCACTCTTGACTTTATTTCTGAAAGCCATTTAAACACCACATTCGAACCAACTTCAATCAATAATGGACAACATGTTGCCCATCCCATACCTTCATATAACTCAAGCGCGACTCCAATTGACTTCAGTTCTACCAATTCAGCATCTTTTGCCTCACTTGGACTTGAGAATAATGCTCGTGCCACTCCATCTTCATCTCTCAATACCCCTCCACCTCTAGCTTTGTCCTCTAACACTACCCCGCATATGTTAAATTTCAGTTAACCCCTTGAAGGAAACCGCAAACTCATCTCCAAGCCCTTAAAGTTTTGTTATAAGACCTACATTTTAAAGGGTAGAACCACTAAGAACTTTCAGTTAAAATGACTTCATTATACAACGCCCTTACCCACATCATTGCTCTCATTTTCGAATGGAAAATCATCGTATCCATTGGTGTCATTTTTTGATTGAACACCACCTTATTTCTTACCAGCCAAATTGACCAACATATAGCTAAAATTGAGATCAGCCATAAACTTTTCATAACCCCTGGCAGATATACATTATTACACAATTTAAAGAATTCAAAAAAACCGTCCACGGGTTCCCATCTCATCTCTCACTAGTTGAAGATTCTCTTCCAAAATCCTTCAACAAATTTACATTTAAAGAACAAATGATCAACTCTTTCCAACTCTTTATCGCACAATGGACATTTCTTTCTCATTTGCTGGAACTTAATGCCTCGCCTTTCCAAAAACTCTATTGTGGGAAATCTTCCTAATGCCAGCATCCAAAGAAAACTTCTTAACCTGGGTGTGTTAAGAAAAAAAGCTGCTGAATATAAAAGTAAAAACAGAACAAAAGACTTAAATGGAAGCAATAAGAATTCAAAAAATTTGAAACGGTGAAGTACCTTTCTTTATTCCATGAAGAGTACTATAAATACTGAAATAGCTAACAGCTTAGAGATATATTAGGACTCTAATAGTATCTTGATAAATCTCCTAAATAAAAGGAACACTACTAACACTAAAGCAAAGACTAGGTCTATTTAAAACAGACTTTGACTGACTCAACGACTAACTTATTCAATCAGTAAATAGTAACAAATAATTTCTACATTTACCTTTAACAGGGTCGCAGCTTCATATTCCAAATTTTGTCGAAATCAAAACTTAAATCCTCCAGCCCCTTCTCCATCAATAAAATTGACATTCTCTTTACTGAAAATTCTCCCTTACTGTCATGCAACCATGTCAATCGATCCTCCTTCTAATGAGCTAACTTTATTTTTGTTACCTCCTCAACCATTTTCTCAGGCATATCCACCTCTCTGTCAAGCAGTTTTCTTATAAAATATTCCTCCCACTTTAGTTCACTAAATCCCCTATTTTTTGTATACATTCGCCTCCTTCCTTTTTTGAGTTTTGCCAAGATTATTAATAAGAATAAAAATATTGTTTTTGCTTGAATGGTTGAATCTTCTTATTTATGGCATTATAGATTAGGTAATTTGAATTGTAGAAAATTAAGTGACATGCATAAGTTAGATTTAATTCCTATTAATAATAATATTGAAAAATGGAAAACATGTATGTTGACTAAAATTACTAAAAACCCTTTCCTTAAGGTTAAAAGGAAAACAAAAATACTTCATTTGATACATAGTAATTTATGTGACATGCATAATACTTCTATATTAGGTGGAAAGAAATATTTTGTTACTTTTATTGATGATTGTTTTAGATATTGCTATGTATATTTATTGTATTCAAAATATGAAGCGCTTGATAAATTTAGAGTTTATAAATATGAAGTTTAACTTTAATGTGAATAATTTATCAAGTGCTTAAGATCAAATAGAGGTGGAGAATAGTATAATTCAAATTATTTTAAATCTATTGGGATTATCCATCAAGTTTCAACCCCTTACACACCACAACATTGATTGCATACACAATTACGGTATTTAAATTAGCTCCATTGGCCATGGATTCTACAAGAAAGTTGTGTTGACATTGACGATTTGGTTTAAGCTATTGGTGATGTCTGTATTGTCAAAGCGTCAGATAGAACGTATAACAGATGCCTTGACCATTGCTGAATTTTACAAATCCAGCATGTTTTAAAACTTGGTGGTAGTTGCGGCTACTGGTTATGTATCGAGTTGCTGGGATGCTAGTTATGTTTTATTGTGCTGTTGGAAACATGGTTTGTTGTTGGGAGATTATTTGTTGTCAGATTTTCTATGTTATGGTTCCTGGTTTGTAGTTTGATGATTCGATGGATGGATGCGGAAGTTGGAGAAAACATAAACTATAAACTGAGTCAAAAGATAAAATAGTAAAGGCCAGTCTGTTTTATTTTTCCATAATTTTATACAAATAGTCAACCATGTATATATACATGGCACTGACATGATTGTGAGGGTCTACACACTTTCTATTAGTTGTACCGGCTATCAAAATTTTTTACTATAATAGTAGTACAGGTAATGCAGCAGCAGGAAGCACATTATTATTTAATTTTGATAGCCTGAATTACCAGCATAGATTGATGAAGAAGCAAAGGCAGTTAAGCCTCTAACTCAAATGATGCCTTCATTGTGGGTGAACGGCTCCCCGGATCAATTTCAACAGATGCAATGTACCCAAACTTTGTAACTTTAAATTTTGGTTTTCCTCTTTTCTCAAGGTTGATTTTGATTTGCCCCCAGTGAATAGGTTGCCTTTGGATATCAGTATAGACCTGCAGCATGCATGCAATTAATCATAGATTAAATGATTATGTATACACATTCTAACTAGTTAATTAATGATAAGTTTGAATCGAGTGCAATATATACCTTGCTGTTCTCATCTAGTGGGTTGCTCCAGGCAACAACCCACTTAGTTTCATCACGTCGCCTGTACACAAGACCAGCAACTGAACCATGACTATCAGCATCATCAGTCACTGATTCATGTGTAAACTCACTCGCATCTCCATCTTCAATTATTTCTGGGAATTCCGCATAATGAGAGCCTTGCCAAACTTTCTTGTCAGTTAAGGTTAGAGCTTCGCTGGAAGAGTTCCAAAGCTTGCCGTTTGTGGTTTGTTGAGCATTTTTCTGAGAAGAAGCCATGGTAGCTTTCTATTTGTTATGGTTTGGTTGTATTATGCTTCAAATATTGCACTACACACCTACTTATATACTAGTTTACACCATGCATGCATTGTCCATAACAACAATATTTATGCGCATGAAATTTGTAGACTGCATTCATATCAAAACTTTTTTTTATTCCTATTCTTGATGTGTCTTTTCACTTCTAATTGGAATTTTTGATAAGTTATATTTTTTTAAATGATATAATTTTTGTATAATTAATGAAAAATATAAATAGTAAATCATTTTCAATGTGTTATATCCTATACCCGACCCGACTGCCGGATTAAGATATCAGATGTCACATTCGTTACCGAAGTAACAATATAAATTTCAGGTTGATTTATGACAAGACTATTTATGATAATAAATAAGTTTATTGGAAGACTTATACTTTCTAAAAGTTTACCCACTTTATGTATATTTTATATTTATTTCTAAATTGTGCCAATTAATTTAATTTTTTATAAAATTTTAGTCAAAATTCTAAAATCACATCAATTAACAATTATTTACTTATTATTTTATCAATTCATTTAAACAACATTTCCAATATCACCTAAATTATTAATAAATTTACGGTTTCCTAATTTAACTAAATTATTCAATTCCAGAAGGAGCTTCAAATTTGACCGAACTCTTTACTGCTATTCATCTCATTGCAAGTTTACTGCTATTCAAAATTTATGCATTGTTTTTCTAAGTTGCAAATGTCAAAATCAATGAATTGATATGCAATTTCAGTTTAACTTCTATGATTTGTTTTAAAAAAAAATTGGAATGGCAGTATCTATAAATAATATTTTTCTATATTATTTATGAATTATCCAAAGAAATATTTAATTGTAATTTTGTAATTATATTTCGATTTGAATAAATTAACTTTTATTCGGGTTAGACTAAGTTCTAATTATCCTATTTTATATATGATTGGGTTTGGACAAAATTTTAAGCTCATGTTTTGAATCGGGTCAAGTTTGAGCAGAGGCAATATCTAAAAACCTCATTGTCTAGGCCCAAACTGAACCCAGCCCGACTCGGCATGTGAAAAGCTCTATACATGATGTTTTGAGTTTAAATATCATTATGATCGAAGTCCCAAATATAGAAGCATAGAGACTAAATTTGAAATTTACGAAGAATACAAGGATTTTTGAATTTTTTTAACCTAGTATAAAATATAAATATTTTAATTATACAAATATGAGTATTTGTTTAAATAGTACTTAGCTTCGTTTATCTCATATATACAATATATATAATTTAAATTAAGTTTTGATTAGGCATTATTTATTATCAAGTTTATATATAATATTAATTATTATAAAATATTATCTTATTATAAAATAAATTTCAATTATCAAAAGGAAATTATATTACAATATTTTATAACAAATATATATATATGTCATGTTGGTTTATAAAGAAACAACTTTTAAAAAATGATTTCAAAAAATTTTATTAAATATTTTACAATTTTTTTTTCAAAAAATCAATTCATTTTTAAAAGAATCATTTTCCGACAACCTTAATAGTTATTAAGGAGAGTTGGAATCTTGAATGTCCAAAAGCCACCTAACATGGTCACGAAAGAATACTATAGTTTTGTTTTTTTCAGGTAAAGCATAAGATACTCTTTAAGTTAAAACCATGTTAGATTACGTCACATTTATTACGTGGGTGGTTGAAAAAAAATATAGATGAAATTTGTATCTTTTGTTTGAAATATTTTCTTTATACTTGTATTATATTGATATTACTTTTTATAACTTATCGTCTTTAATGTGTTATTTAATTATTTTTAAATTGTGTAGATGCAATTTTGCATGTGTAATATTAACGACATTACTAGATTTTAATTGTTTTTCTAACTCTGAATTTTCTTTTTTATTATTTTTTAACAATAACTAAATATTTAGAATTTAATTAAATGAGATTTCAATTCAATTGGCAAAAACAAAGATCTTGGGTCTTGAGTACCTAAGTTTAAGACTTACTACAATCAATTGTATACGTAAAGTTTTTGAGTTTTAGTTTAGTTAATCTTAATTTAATTTTAGTCTCGACTATATTATTACGATGATTTATGATTATTTATATTTGTAGCTATATTGTACTTGTTATATTTAAAAAATTTTAAAATTATTTTACTTTTATGATGTTTTACATTATTAAGAAATATATAAAAATCAATTTAATAAAACCTACTTTTAAGTAACCTTACATGTTGTGAATCTATCATTAAACTGAAAAAAAGAATAGTGAGGTGTCTATTAAGGATAAATTCTGGTTGAAATTAAAAGAGGAATAAAGCATTGAAATTGAGGATAAGAAATTGGAAGTTACTTATCCAGAAGTGCTAAGATTAACGTAACCTCACATGACGCAGATTCAGCACCACCGGCATTCCAATTACATATTCTGACTAAATGAATATATGCCTCTTAATTTCCTTTTTGTTTTTCTTAAAAAAAAAAAAGAATATGCAAGTGCCTTCATTCATCATCATCATGATGTGCTTGATTTTGCCTTTTACCCGGCTAATTGGAATGTATACATGCGTGTGTATATATACATTTTAATTATTCAAAATTTGAGGGGTTGAAGAATAAATATGAGAAAATGAAGGACCAAAAGTGAAACAACCCAATTTCTTATGATATGAAATTGATGTGTATGGACTAAATTGAATAAGTGGATAAATATGACGAACTAAATTGTAATTTTACCAAATTAAGTAATAATTCGAGGAAAGATGTAACACCTCAAACCCGGCCTGGACGTTATGGCCAAGTCTGATGTGTCATATTGAAGTGTTTTTCGAAAATCGTGCTTTCATTGAAAACCCTTGAAGTTTTAAAAACTCTTACCGTTAAACTTAGCTTGTCTTTTTCCAAAACGTGATTCATTGAAATAATCATCCCTTTGCAAACATCGTAAAAACCTTTG
This sequence comes from Gossypium stocksii, assembly GCA_020496765.1. Taxonomy (NCBI): domain Eukaryota; kingdom Viridiplantae; phylum Streptophyta; class Magnoliopsida; order Malvales; family Malvaceae; genus Gossypium; species Gossypium stocksii. Next base: position 41,282,210 of record CM035628.1, on the reverse strand, counting down.
TAAAAGTTTTATGAAAGCTTATAAACCCTTGTAGTTTGCAAAAACATGTTAATTTTGAAAACGATTTAAGTATCAAAAAAATTTGACCTTTTTCGTTAAGACTTAAAGTGAATGGAAGCTAGGCACCAGGTAGGATTCCAGAAAAGAGGAGGTGAGTTGAATAGACTGCTTAAATACCAAGCTCTTCTTGGATCCACTCCTAGACATGCACACGACCATTGCCACACTTTAACTATTTGAAATATTTATCTACAAGATCATTTAAAATTGCGGAAGCTTTGCTTGGTTATCGTGTTATTTTAAAAACAAGTAACTTTTACAAAAACCGTGTCTTAAAATCATTTATTTTCAACTCGATTTAATTAATATCCTACGTAAGCTAAAACCAATTTAAATAAGTAAAGAATAAAAACCCAAAATAAAAGTAATTAAAGAGGCCCTTTTTACAACCCAAAACCAGAAATAAATAATTAAATCTAAATTCAAATAGGTAACTTAATTAGAAATCCAATAGTCCAGTCCATGTGGCCACTTTGAATCCCTCCCAGCTCCAAGTCCACCAATCTAAGGCTCACCTGCAAGGATGGAAGGAAAAAAGGGTGAGTTTGGAAAACTCAGTGTGTACAGAAGCCCATCCAAAGCCCAAGTCAACTCAAGCCCATTGGGCCTAAGCCCTATCCCATCACAGTCAAATACTGGGCCGAAACCCTATTCAGATAACAGTAAACTGGGCCTTAGCCCTTTTCAGATAGCAGTACGGCCCATAGGCCTATTACAGTAACAGAACAGTATTAATGTTAACAATGCATGAATGCAAGCCCATGATCCATGTGGGGAGACTACTCAACCCATCCAACCGCTACACACCACCTGTACCAACCATCACACCATGTGGGGAAGCTACTCGACCCACCCAACCGCTACACACCACAGAATTTGCAGCGAGGCTGCCAGATATTGTGACAGAGTCACCAGATACAGATATTGTGGCGAAGCCACCAGAACAGATATATGTGGCAAGGCCACCAGAACAGATATATGTGGCAAGGCCACCAGAACAGATATATATGTGGCGAGGCCACCAGATTGCAGCGAGGCTGCCAGAACACTTCCTCCATCATAAACCCAAACCCCATGCAACAGGCATACATGCTATGACATATAACATACAGAATCACATGCATCAGATATATACATATATTATGAGATATGACATGCAGAAACAGAAAATCATACATTTCATACAGAATTTACCCTAGGGGTATAAAGGTCATTTTACACTTAGGGGTAAAATGGTAATTTTCCATACTTAGGGGTATTTTAGTACTTGTTCCAATATTACGAGTTTTATGCATGTTACAGTCACATATAAGCTTTAGTTCCATCTTAGCGGTCAATTTAACAGATTTTAACAATTTCAGTCACTGGGCCCTAAACTCCTAATGGGCCCTACAGTGTCTATTTAGCAAATTAAGCCCATTCAGCCCAAATTTCCTATCTAGCTACCAGTTTTAGCAGTTCTGATACTACAGTCTAACAGAACACATTTATTTCATATTTTTACCTATATGGGCCCGAAAGCCCGTGAGCCCATGTTCGGCCCATCGAGACCCAACCTACTGAGGTGCGCGAAATTGCACACTCAACTAACTTACCACTTACGGTTACAGATCTCAGGATTTCCAATCATCTTGTAAGCATTCGCACACTCACAAGCCCACATAATACCAACTTTTCGGTTACTTGGCCTTTGCCAAATTAGACTAAAGAAGGGTTCGATACACACCTGATTACGATGAACGATGATGATATCTGCTCCAACTCAATCCTATATTCGATTACTAAAACATTAGACCACGAATCAATGATAACTAAATTTAACATACTCTTACCATATTCGGGCATCCATGAACAAGGCCCTAAATCCTTACCTTTGCTGAAGTTGATATCCAAATCTGGATCCGAACGCTCCACTGATCCAAGCCCTTAGTCAGCAGCCTTTAACCCTTACAAGCATAGAGTAAAATAATTGGTAACAGCCCCTTAAAGCCTTAGGCACTATTTCGACAGCCTCCCTAAACACATAGGGATTCCAACTTTTCCAAATCCCAAAAATAAGAATAGATCACAGTCAAGTCATTCATATCACCAACTTATATCCACGGTCAAACTAGCCCAATCATCACACAAGTTAGTCATTTACCCACGAAGGGCAAAACGGTCATTTAACACCTAGGGGGCAAAATGGTAATTTTACCCCACAGGGGTATCTCGGTAATTCTACCCTACAGGGATATTTTAGTAATTCTACCCTAAAGGGGTATTTCAGTAATTTCACAAATCAAGGGTAAAACAGTAATTTTACAGATCAGGGGTAAAATAGTAATTTTACAAATCAGGGGTAAAATGGTAATTTTACAAATCAGGGGTAAAATGGTAATTTTACAAATCAGGAGTAAAATGGTAATTTTACAAATCAGGGGTAAAATAGTAATTTTACAAATCAGGGGTAAAATGGTAATTTTACAAATCAGGGGTAAAATAGTAATTTTACAAATCAGGGGTAAAATGGTAATTTTACAAATCAGGGGTAAAATAGTAATTTTACAAGTCGAAGGTATTTCAGTAATTCGGTTAACCAAAGCATTCTAAACAGAGATAACAATGCAAATGGGCCTAGGGCCCATTCTCGGCCCAAATAGGCCCACACGCTCGTGTGGCCCTTTTAGCCCAAATTTAGCTACAGATATACGATTCACCTAGTCTAGTCCAATATTTACTATACAATCAAACAACTTGTCCAATTGGCCCCGTAGGCCCATTGGGCCCACATGGCCCCTTCAGCCCATCGTAGCCCGAAGTAGCCGTCCTACCGTTAGAGTAGTGAGAAATACACACCTGATAGGAGACTGAAGTTAATCCGCGCTCCAAACACTCTTAGCCGATGCCCAACCCAAACGGGCACGCCATAAAGCGAAAGGGATCAGCCAAGAAGGCTGTGCCTACTCTCCTCCTGGTTTGCTCTATTTAAAGCTAACTCCTCACCTGCTCTCATGTTAGCTTTCCGATGTGGGATTCTCCATCAATCCCCCCAAAATTAAAGCATTAGCAAAATAATCAACCTTTGCGTGCAACGGGATTCGAACCAAAGTCCTCTTAGTTACCCTGTCATGCCATCACCACTCGAACACAAGCTCCTTTGTGTCATAAGTCCAACACATTTAACTTTAAAGCTCACCTACTTGCTTCCAGATTTATTTAAAAGAAAAACCAAAATAAATTGCAAGAGCCAAGACTTGAACCTTGGACCCTTTGCTTCATTGTCCCCTAAGTGGCGCTACTTTGCCACTCCACCACATTCCTTTTTTGTGTCTTATTACACACATAATTCCTTACAACTTCTCTTTTCCAAGTCCTCTATTCCTTAAGTCCAAAAATCCAAGAATTCTCCGGGTTTTTAACCAACACTTGGGCCTTCCATAGGCCCAATAACACACTCCAAACACGAATTACACATCCATATATCAAAATTTCAACATTACACCAAATATCACAAAAATCCCGGAATCCCAGAAATTAGCCCAAGACTTTTCCCCACACTATGAATCCTTCGCAGTTCACTAAAATACCACATTAACCCATTAATAATAACCTTCCATAACAGAATTCAACACATCAATAATTTTATTTCGAACTATCTCACACCCGCACCCAGGCCCAAGGCCCAATACTTCTAGGCCCAAATTCAGGGTGTTACAAAAGAATTGTGGAAGATGTTGAAGGGTAAAATAGTTATTTTCAATTAATATAATTATATGAAACATCATGATTATTATGGATATTAGTGTTGAATTTTAATTGGGTGAAATATTTTATTATGATTTTATTTTTAGATATTTTAATTAATTAATTAATAGTTAAGGAATTGGAAAAAGATGAAAAGAAAACATTGTTCTTCTTTTCCATCATACACGTTTCACCATCTATGAGAAGAAGAAAGTTTGTTTTCTTTACAATTTAGTCATTTTATATAAAAAAAAAGTTTACTATTTTCTCCTAGAAATTAAAGGAATTTCCATAACCAAGAAAAGAGAAAAATGATAAGTACCCTATGGAGAATAAGAATATCAATTTAGATTTAAGAAAAATGAAGTTGGAGGAGAGAGAAAATAAGCTAAAGCTTCATTCCAAGAGAACAAGGTATGAATGTTTAGGTTTCATATTTTTTTCAAGTTTAATTTATTAGAAAAGTATAGAAAAGATGTTAAAGTGAAAATTACTCATGGAAAGTTTTATGTTTTGATATGATGTTGAAGAAAGAGATTGAAAAAATGAATCAAGTGATGAGGAAAAATAAAGAGCAAGTTATTTAAATTTGGAAAAGGTAAGTACCCATGAATTCTCTTGTTATTTATGGTTAAAAATGTAAACTTAGCGAAATTTTGTGGTAAATTAGTAAAATAAAGTCTAAAACAATTTAATATATGAATAAAGATAAAAGTTCAATGAATGTGTTATGAGCTGATGAAATGTGCATAAAGTATTGTAAAAGTGAAATTGTGGAAAAAAAAATGGAATTTTTATGATAACAAGGACTAAATTGTCAAACTTGAGAAAATATGTAGATAAATATAATAGAAGTGAAATTGATATGTGAAACAAAATATTGCCCTGTTTGAGAAAGTATTAAAAAATTCAATCAGTTGAAAATTAATATTTTCAATAGCTTAACTCTTTAAAAACGTTTGATAACCTATAATGAAATTAACTAGATCGGAATTTTTTTCCACAAAAACAGAGTGGAAAATGATAAGTAGATAGGGACCTACTTATTGCTTAATAGAGAATAAATCAATTGTTTTTTATTTTATTCTATTTCATTTAAGGTTATATTATCCTTCATCAAATAATTTAATTATAATTAATTTTTATTTTTAAATAATACACTAAACATATTTTATAAACTAAATTCAACAATTATTTTTTTAGTTTATCATAGCCTTAATGTTTTATATTAAGTTCTGGTAGTAGTATATCAACTCTCAATTCAAGGAATAATGTTTTACTAAAAGGAAAATCGTTGGTTGAACTTACTCTAGCAACAATTCCAGTGGCAATAAAAGGAGCTTCAAATTTGATCGAACTCTTTACTGCTATAAGTGCTATTCATCTCATTGCAAGTTTACCGATATTCAAATTTTATGCATTGTTTTTCTAATTTGGAAATGTCAAAATCAATGAATTGATATACAATTTTAGTTGAAATTTTATGAATTGTTTTAAAAGAATTTGGGATAGCAGTATCCATAAATAATCATTTTTCTATATTTATTCCTGAATTATTAACATAAATATTTATTTATAAATTTTTAATTACATTTCAATTTGAAAAAAAAATATTTTTTAATCAGGTTGGACTAGGCTTGAATTTTCTTATTTTATATAGGGTCAGGTTTGGACAAAATTTTAAATCCATATTTTAAATTTATCAAGTTTGAACAAAAAAAATATCTAGAATACTTTGTCTAGATTCAGATTGAACCCAATTTAACTTGATCCATGAATACCTCTATGTATAATGTTTTGAATTCAAATATCATTATCATCAAATTTTAAATTCATAAAAACATGAACACCTCTATTGCCTCATGGTCTGGAAAACATGGCCATAAGAACAACGTACTAATCTCTAAAGAATGTTAGATCCAATCGGTTAGAGTATCCTATCCCATTGAATTTCAAGTTTCCAACCAAGTGGGTGACTCTTTATTCTGTCTCGATTATGGATTGAATATATACGGATTATCATCCTCCTATTTTCACCTTTTCTTCTATGACTTCCTTTTTGTCTTTTCATGTTCCAAAGGTGTTTTGCTTAGAGCAAAAAGAAAATTGAAGGAATAAAAAAATTAAAAAAATATATTTCTTGTGTACTTGATAAGAAGGATGAAAAAGACATAAATCTTTTAAAAAATGTATAATTTTAATTAATATATTTGCAACTCTCATTTTCTCTCCTTTTATCATTCCAATTTGAAAAAATAAATAAATAATTAACACAAATCCCAGAAGCCTTTACTTATTGAGAGTTTCCTACAACCATATGATAAACAAGAGAAGTCACTTCAAAAATTCTATTTTAAAGAGAAGTGACATTTATCTCATTCACTCTTATCAGTTTATCATGTCTAAATCCGAACTATTACAAATTAGCAGTAGCCATGATCGAAATCAACTTTCTTGTCTCATGAGAAGTTTTATTCACTATGGCACATCCGCTGACAACATCCATCATATTTCTTTCTATAGGTAGGAGTCCTCCATATAAATATTGGATGAGTAATTGTTCCGAAATTCTATGTTGTCAACAACTAGCACATAGTTGCTTAAATCTCTCCCATACTCGTGAAGAGTCTCCATGTCGTTTTGCTTGATGTCGCGATTTTTTTTTTTCTTAATAGAAGTAGCACGTGAAGAAAAAAAATATTCAAACAATCTTACCATATGAATCCATGTGGTTATAGATTCAGGAGCTAGATAAAATAGCCAATCCTTCACCTTGTCGGCTAGCGAAAAGGAGAAGGCTCTTAGTTTGATTTGCTCTTACCGAAAAGCGAAAATATAAAATAAATTTTTAATATCAAAATTTGATATTTCGTGTTAAACTTTATTTTTAGAAATCATATTTCGTATTAAACTTTTGTTTGAATTTCTTTTAATATCAAATTACTTTTTATAACTTATCGTATTTTTTTTCATATTTAATTATTTTAAAATTGTGTACGTGCAATTTAGCATGTATAATATTAATGACATTACTAGATTTAGATTTTAATTCTTCTTTTAACTTTGAATTTTCTTTTTTTTTACTATTTTTTAAGAATAACTAAATATTTAGAATTTAATCAAATGAGATTTCGATTCAATTGAAAAAAGCAAAGGCCTTGGGTCTTGAGTCAAATGCTCTTAAACTTCAATTAAGATCAACTGAATTAAAACTTTAAACATATCGATTACCTTCAATTAAGATTTGGTTGTTAATCTTCAAACATAGTAGTCTCTTCATCTTCTCGCACATTTACTCTTTGCATAATTATCTCCATTTTCTTAAGGTACTCATCAACGAATCGATTACCTTGAATAACGCGTCGAAGTTTCGTTTTGGCCTCTCTATAGTAATGAGAAGGAATGTAACGCTTTCGAATCACTTGCATCAACTCGTTCTATGTTTCAATTACCATTTCGTAATTTCTTTGACGATTAATTCCAAGTTGAATCCACCAAGTCAACCCATAATCTGAAAATCCAAGGGTCGCCAATGAGACTTTTTCCTCTTTTCGACATTTATAGTAACAAAACATAAGTTCAATTTTTGAGTCTCACTCACAATATGCTTTGGGATCATACCTCCCTCGGAATGGTGGAATGTTGAACTTTGGTTTAGCTAAAAAATATTGCCTACGATCATTATTAACCAACGTCTCATACGAGAGACACATCGAGCATTATTTGCACGAAGACGAGGTTGATTAACCTTATCTCCTCAATTACGATTCCGACACTCAATTTTGGTACTTAGACATTCCAAAATTTTGCTGATTATGAATAGTGTTACGTTTCTGATCTTAAGCATTTTTAACCTCTTGATCCCTTTGCAACTTCCCAATCATAGTATCGTGAATCATTATGAAAGTCTGAAAAGAACACAACACTCAAGAAAAGAAAAACTAAGCAAACCTCACTGTTATACACTCGCAATAAATTAAAAAAACTCTAAGAGACAAAGAAAAGAAATTAAGATTTTCTTGCTTGTAACTTTTAAAGAGTAATCAAACTCAATAATATTCAAAAAGATGTAGGATCACTCTCTAACAAAGTTGACCTAGGGCTTTAAGAAGCCAAAGAAAAAGTTGACTCCAAAGGAAGTAAGTTGCGAGGAGAAAGGAGAGGCAACTCTTTTTGTACTTAACACAAGAAATGAAAATGTGTTAGAATGCGTAATAGAATAAGAAAAGTTAAAACAAAAGAAACCCTAATGTTAGAATCAAAAAGAATAAACTACCCAACCGAAAACCCGAAATAATGGAAAACAAATTGAATTTTTTCGTTTGAGGTGTTCCCAAATTTCAAAAATTATGAAATTTAAACAGGAATCTTCTCAAATAATGCAGATTTGATCTAAAAAATTTCAGCACAAAATTCAACTCAAACAATATTTTTTTTATTTTTTCTTTTTTTCATTTTTTTATTTATGCACTTTTTTGATCACTTATTTTTTGTGGGAAATATTTTTTATATTCTAAGAGAGTGCCAAGAATCAGTATATAAATTTTTAGATCATTTGGAAAACGTTTACTGATAAACGATAAATTATACATATTTTTACCCCATGTTTAGCCTATATTTTGGATGAATTATTATCAATCTTGTGAGAATTGATGCTCTTAATCTTTCTTTTTCATATCTTATACTCAGGAGAGCATAGGGAAGAGAAAAGAACGAAAAAATGGACCAAAAATGAGGAAAATAGGCCAAAGTGTGAAAACGACTCGACCCAAGGAGTCGCCACACAGCCGTGGCACACGGCCGTGCCACATGAAGTCCACACAGCCCAGCCCCGACAAGCACGGCCAGGCCACACGGCCGTGCCACCATCAACAGGCCTGAACACGGCCCTTATCGAAACCACACGGGCGTGGCACACGAGCGTGTCCCTATCGTGAGGAAGTGCAATTTCACTCGAGATTTGGATGCTTAGGGGCTAAGAAAGCCATTCTAAACTCTATATAAAGACCCCAGGAGGCAACTCTAAAGATATACTTCTTTTTTCTCCCAAAAAGGAGCATCATATTTCTGCCAACACAAGGAGTGAAAGCAAGGAATTACTCCAAGGGAAGCCGATTGATTTATCCCAGAAGCCAGAATTCTACATCAAGACAGAGGATCTCCCTAAATTCCTTCAGGGGTTTTTGGGTTCTTTATGTTTTGTTATCTTATTTCTTCTAAGATATTTTCTTTATTAATTATGAACTAAACCCCTCAAATACTTGAAGGGGATGAAACCTAAGACAGATCTTGTTATTATTTATTCTTGAATTATTTGATAAACACTTGAATTGTTCTTAATTATGTGTTCTTCATTCTTGATTTAATAATCCTAGGTATTACTTCAAGAAACTGATGCGCTTAGGCAGAGGAGCAAAAGTCCCTGTTTTAAGAGTAGATCTACCATAATTAAGCGGAGTTGCATGCAACCCAAGACATAGGGCGACATAAATCTGCCGGATTAGGGTCAAACCTAATAAGGGGATCCATAGATCGAATTAATGCAACCTAGGGGTGTTAATTAATAAAGAAACTTTAATTAACCACCTAGGATTAGTTGTTCTTATCCTCGACGGAGGTATTAACATAGGTTATGAATCTCTACGGATCAAGTCAAGTAAAGAAAGCATCTAGTTCAAGAAGTTAATAACAAGTGAAGTCTAGGTGGATTCTCCCTTATTTGCTCATATCAATCAGTTTTTCCCTAAAGTTTTCCCCAATTTACTTTTTGTGCACTTTTAGTTAGTTTTAGAATTAGTTTCAACCAATCCTCTTTTATTTTTAGGCTAGATAATAGAAAGGAAGTAAGTATTTGTACTTTTGGTTCCCTTGGGTACGATAACTCGGTCTTGCCGCTAAACTATACTACTGTTCGATAAGTGCACTTGCCTTTAAAAATCGTGATATTAGTTAGTTTTTGGTGTGATCAATTTTTATAAATTTTATTACTTAATATCGCGAGTATCAAGTTTTTGGCGCCGTTGCCAGGGAACTAAAATATTAAGAAAACTCGATTTCTATTACTTTAACCATTACTATATTTATTTATTTTCAGTTTTTATTTATTTTTATTTTTCTTTTATTTTATTATTTATTTTTATTTTATTCTATTTTTCTTTGCTTTTTCCTTCTAGGTATTTCTGGTTTATGACTAGAAACAACCCAGCAGGACCATTGCTTTTTGACGAAGATTTAGAAGTGACAGTTCGCAGAACTCGTAGAGAGATCAGACGAAGCCTACAATATCCAGAACAAGATCAAGAACAAAGGCCAGAACCTACAGAAGAGATGGAAGCAAACCAAAACATTCCACCACCTCCTGCAATAGTCGCGCCACCAGCAAATCAAGAAGAAGCTCCTCGCACTATGTATGATTATGCTAAACCTAGTTTGGCTGGTACCCAAACTAGCATTATTAGACCTACTATTGCTGCTAATAATTTTGAATTAAAACCTAACACTATTCAGATGATACAGCAATTGGTGCAGTTTGATGGTTTACAAGATGAAGATCCAAATTCACACATAGCCAATTTTTTGGAACTTTGCGATACTTTTAAAATTAATGGCGTTTCTAATGATGCCATCCGTCTAAGGCTATTTCCATTCTCTTTGAGAAATAAAGCCAAACAGTGGTTAAACTCTTTACCACGAGGATCAATCACTACATAGGAACAGATGACTGAAAAATTTTTACTTAAATATTTTCCTCCAGCTAAAACAGCTAAATTACGAAATGATATCTCTTCTTTTGTGCAGATGGATTTAGAAACACTATACGATGCCTGGGAGAGATACAAAGATCTTTTGAGAAGATGCCTTCATCATGGTTTACCTTTGTGGCTACAAGTTCAAACCTTTCACAACGGTTTGAACCCTTCAACAAGGCAAATGATCGATGCAGCCGCAGGAGGAACAATCAATAATAAAACACCCGAAGCAACTTATGAATTTATTGAAGAGATGTCACTAAATAACTATCAGTGGCAAGTCTTGAGGACAAAGCCGACAAAAGTTGCAGGAGTTTATAATATTGATGCTGTCACTATGCTTACTAACCAAGTAGAACTTTTAAATAAAAAGTTTGATCATTGTGTTGGTTCTACGCAGGCACAACCAGTGATGCAGTGCGACGCAACCCTAGGAAATATGTTCAATCCGGACTATTCATCTTCTGGACATAGCATGGAAACTGAGCAAGCCAACTATATGGGTAACAATTCTAGACCTCAAAATAACCCTTATAGTAATACTTACAATGCAGGTTGGAGAAATTACCCCAATTTTTCATGGGGAGGATAAGGAAATCAAAGGCAACAGCCTCCTCTGGGATTTTAGCAGCCACTACCACAATAAGAGAAAAAGCCGAATCTTGAAGAAATGTTCACCAAATTTATGGCCGTATGCGAAATCCATTTCCAAAACACTGAAACAGCACTAAAGAACTAGCAAGCATCAATTCAAGGGCTTGCGGCCAGCTTGCAAAATTAATTTTAGAAAGACCACAAGGTGGACTACCAAGTAATACTGAGCCAAATCCCAGAGAACATGTCAAAGCAATTACTCTAAGAGATGGTAAAGTACTAGCTGAACGAGAAAAGAAATATGTTCCAGAATCTTCAGGAGACAAGACAGAGGAACCTAAAGAAAACACTCCACTAACATTCAAGGAATATAAACCGCCCATTCCATATCCAGCAAAGTTGAAGAAAGACCGTACAGACGCTCAATTCGGTAAATTTCTTGAACTCTTTAAACAATTACACATTAACTTACCTTTTGTTGAAGCAATTTCGCAGATGCCGAAATACGCGAAGTTCCTTAAAGAACTTCTGACAAATAAAAGGAAGTTGGAAGAATTAGCCACAGTGGAACTCAACGAAGAATGCTCAGCTATTCTCCAAAATAAATTGCCGGTAAAATTGAAAGGTCCAGAAAGTTTTACTATTCCTTGTTTAATTGGTAGTTTACTTATTGAGAAAGCCTTAGCTGATTTAGGTGCTAGCTGTTACAGGCCAATTTTGGCCTACTTAAACCAAACCCAATTACAATTTTAAACCCACTCAGCCTATTTACTAAAACCCGAATGGCCCATTTCAATAGACCCTAAACTCACTTAATTGCCCAATTTTGCCCCATTTCAAAAAAACCAAACCCGGATGGCCCATTTAGCCTTAACCCAAAACAGACAAAAAAACAAAACCTAGGAACCCTAGCCGCAACCACCCTCAACTTTCGGCGCCCACTTGCACTGCCATCTGACGTTGCCACTATAGCACCGCCCCACCGGTCACCTCCATCATTCAACCACTCCTGCAAGAACACGCAAACGACAGTGAAAGAAATAATAAATAAATATTTGCAAAAGGGTTATAAAAACCCGAATGAAAATGAATGTAGGGGTTGGCCAATTGTTTAGAAATACAAACATCATATTCCAGAACTCAAATATTAGATTTAAAAAGCACAAATACATACACAAATAGAGCATATATATCGAAACAGAGAATAGGGAAAACAGAAATCATCATCAGTAGAAAAGGTGATCCCTTTTTTTTTTTTTTCGAATCTATTTTTCTTTTTCTTTTTTTCTTTTCCTTTTCGTTATTTTTACCTACTGTTCACGCATACATATATAACATATATAGTATTAAAGTGAAAAAATAAAAAAGAAAATAAAACTACCTTTTTGCGATTTTCGGCCACCGCGTACAGTGGCCGGTGACGACGGTCCGGTAAGGGATTAGAGGTCGGTGCTCTGCCCTAGCAGAGAACACAGCAAAGCCACCCTAGTTTTTTTCATTTTGCAGCAGAAAGTGTTTTTTTTTTTAATGAAATTTGGTTTATATAAACAGATAAAACGATGTCGTTTTAATGAGTTTAGCGAGACCACAAAACGGCACCGTTTTGCCCTGGGTAGCCCGATTACCTGACCCATTGGGGCTAGGATCCGCGTGTTTTTGCGGAAGGGTCTAATTGCACGAATGACCCTTCCGCTTTTTAAGCGTTTTACAATTCAGTTCATATTTATTTATAAATTGGCCCCAAAGTTGAAGCATTTTGTAATTTAACCCCATTCAATGTTATACGTTTTAAATGCCTGGGGAATTTGCTCTTTTACCCCCTGATGTTTTCAGCGCATATGCAAATAAGCCATTCCTCCTTTTTTTTTTTTACTTCTATTTTGCCTCAAACTTCGTTTTCATTTCGATTTTAGTCCTTTTTGTTTGAGTTTTGTATTATTTTTTTGCTACTTTATTTAATTTTAAATATTGGTCATTATTACATATATTATTATTATACTGTCTAGTATTTTCTACTATATATATAGATATTTTTAGCACTTACTTATATTATCTTTATCATTTTAGTATTATTATTTTATTATTATTAGTATTTTACTATTATTAGTATTATTATTAATTCTCACTTAATATTTTTATGTGTATATATATGTAAGTATTTATGTAGTGTATTTTTTTTTTGTTTTGTAACATTATTCTCATTATTTCTAATACTTTATATATTATGTATTTTTTTATATATACTATTATTATTTCTAATATTTCACGTATATATATTTTTTAATAGTGTTATTGTATATATATTTTTTATATGTATGTGTATATCCATGTAATTTTATTAATAGTTTGTTTATAACATTTTTTATATGTATATATCATGTATATTCTTAATACTATATTAGGTATTTTTTTTTCACATATGTATATTTTTATTATACTATTTATGTATATGTATATTTTTATATGTTATCTTATGTATATATATTTTTAATATTATATTATTTATATATATTTTATTATCTCATATATATATTTTTAAATACGTATTATGTGTATATTTTATAAATACTCTTATTATCTTGTTTAATATCGTATGTGTTTGTTAATATTTTACAATTACTATATTTATTATTTGTGGTATATTCGCATTTTATCTTATTATTTGCATGTTTCGAATTTAATATATGTCTAGATTGTATTGCATTACAATATTGTTACAAATTCTTGTATCATTTTCAAAACACTTTTTCATGTTTTTCACAAATAAGGTATGTACCGATTTTAACATTAAGTCCGTGATTTCATCGCTATGTTGGGTGAATCACATCGGCTCGTGTTAAAAAAAACGAAACACCCTTTTTTCAAAAGAAACTGAAATTTTAAAAATTCTCGTGTTTCGATTGGATCATGATTAAATTTCAAATTGAACTCGTATTTTTAAAAATCAAGACAACACGTGTTTAATAAGATACCAATTTTGGGCGTCACGAGGGTGCTAACACCTTCCTCGTGCGTAACCGACTCCCGGACCCTATTTTTCTCTGAATTTTGACGTGGGCCTAAACTCGTCTTTCTTTTTATCAAGAATAAAAATTTTTGTTAAAATGAAGATTTGTTAGGTGTCCGATCACACCTAGAAAAAGGATCAGTGGCGACTCCTCCCCTCTTTAAAAAAATCAAACTCCAGTTCTTAAATTTTTCGACCAATCACCCCAATTAGCGACTAAAGCAAATTTTACGTCGCTACACTAGCATTAATCTCATGCCTTACAAAATGTTCAAGCAACTAGGTCTAGGGGAACCAAAACCCACTAGGATGAGTATTCAACTAGCTGATAGATCTGTTAAATATCCTAGGGGAATCATCGAAGATATGCTAGTAAAGGTAGATAAATTTATATTCCCTGTTGATTTTGTTGTGCTTGATATGGATGAGGATATTGAGGTACCTTTAATTTTGGGACGTCTATTCTTAGCCACTGCTAGAGCTGTTATTGATGTAAGGGATGGTAAATTAGTACTTAGAGTTGTTGAGGAAGAAGTCGTTTTTAAAATCTATGATGCTATGAAATTTTCTAAAGAACAAGATGATTCCTGTTATTTTGTTGATATTATTGATTACATTGTTCAAGATAATTTTCAGGAACTTTCTATTGCAGACACGTTGGAACTGTGTCTTGTTCAATGTGAGGGGAAAGATGAAGCCACCACTGAAATTGAGGAATTAAGAAATGAGTTAGATTCTATTAAAATCATTACAAGACGCATAAGTTATGAAAGTATAAAGATGAATGATGAATTGAGACAGAAACCTTCCATTGATGAACCCCCTAAATTAGAGTTAAAGCAACTGCCAGATCATCTAGAATATGCTTTTTTAGGGGAAGATTCAACTTTACCAGTTATTATCGCATCAGATTTGAGCATTGCAGAAAAAGAGGAAGTACTCTATGTGTTAAGGGAACACAAGCATGCTATAGCTTGGAAAATTTTAGATATTAAGGGAATTAATCCTTCCTTTTGCACCCACAAGATTTTAATGAAAGATGAATTTAAACCATTGGTACAAGCTCAGAGATGATTAAATCCCAACATGAAGGAAGTTGTAAAAGCCGAGGTAATTAAACTTCTAGATGCAGGCATTATTTATCCTATTTCTGACAGTTCTTGGGTAAATCCTGTGCAAGTTGTTCCTAAGAAGAGAGGTTTGACCGTGGTGTCTAATGAAAAAAAAGAGTCAATACCTACAAGAACAGTCACTGGATGGGGAGTTTGCATTGATTATAGAAAGCTGAATGATGCAACTCGAAAAGATCATTTTCCCTTACCTTTTATTGATCAGATGTTAGAAAGATTATCAGGTCACATGTATTATTGTTTCCTAGATGGCCTCTTTGGTTACTTCCAAATCTCGATAGCTCCAGAAGATCAGGAGAAAACGACATTCACATGTCCATACGGTACGTTTGCTTATCGTAGAATGCCTTTTGGTTTATGTAACGCTCCTGCTACTTTTCAGCGATGCATGCTAGCTCTCTTCAATGAATCTATGGAAGACATCATGGAGGTATTTATGGATGATTTTTCAGTTTTCGGTAATTCTTTCCAACTTTGTCTTAATAATCTAAAACGTGTTTTGATAAGATGTAAAGAGACAAATTTAGTGCTAAACTGGAAAAAATGCCACTTTATGGTTTAAGAGGGTATTGTATTAGGACATAAAATTTCTAGTCAAGGGATAGAGGTAGATAAAGCAAAAATTGAAACCATTGAAAAGTTACCTCCCCCTAATTCAGTTAAGGCCATAAGAAGCTTTTTAGGACATGCCAGATTTTATCACAAATTTATTAAAGATTTTTCTAAAATAGCTAAGCCTTTAACAAAGTTGCTAGAAAAAGACATGCTTTTCAACTTTGACCAAGAATGTTTAGAATCTTTTAACACTCTTAAGGAAAAGTTAGTCAATGTCCCGATTATGATTTCACCTGATTGGAACCTACCTTTTGAACTAATGTGCGATGCAAGTGATTTTGCAGTAGGTGCAGTTTTGGGACAGCGAAGAGACAAGCACTTTCAACCGATCTATTATGCTAGCAGAACTCTGACAGCTGCTCAAGCAAATTATACTACCACAGAAAAAGAATTGGTAGCTGTTATTTTTGCATTTGATAAATTCAGATCTTATTTGATTTTGTCAAAAGTCATTGTTTATACTGACCATTCTGCTCTTCGCTACCTTTTAACTAAAACTGATACAAAACCTCAATTAATAAGATGGATTCTATTGTTACAGGAGTTCGATTTAGAAATAAAGGACAAGAAAGGAGCTGAAAACTTGGCAGTAGATCACCTTTCAAGATTAGAAAATAGGTAACCCAAGTACCTCGACAAAATAAACGATTTGTTTCCTGAAGAACAACTCCTATCCTTAGCAGATGCAACAGTTCCTTGGTTTGCTGATTTTTCAAATTATTTAGCAGCTAACATAACCCCAAAAGGGCTAACCCATCAGCAAAAGAAGCGATTCTTCGCTAATGTGAAAAACTACTTTTGGGAGGATCTTTTTCTTTTTCGAATTTGTGCAAATTAGGTTATTCGAAGATGCGTTACTGAAACAGAAGCATACCAGATTTTAAATCACTGCCATTCAGGACCCACAGGAGGACATCACAGTGGAGCTAGAACTGCTCATAAGGTACTCGAATCAGGCTTCTACTGACCTACACTTTTCAAGGATGCCAACAGGTATGTGACCTCTTGTGATAAATGTCAGCGAACATGTAATATTTCTCAACATAATGAAATGTCTCAGAACTATATACTTTCATGCGAAATATTTAATGTATGGGGTATTGATTTCATGGGTCCATTCCCTACTTCATTTGGGAATAAGTACATCCTAGTAGCGATAGATTATATGTCAAAATGGGTAGAAGCCCAAGCCTTACCTACTAATGATGGTAGAATGGTAGTACGATTTTTGAAGAAACTTTTCTCTCAATTTGGAACACCTAGGATAATTATTAGTGATAGGGGCACCCATTTTTGCAATACCCAATTTGAAAAAGTTTTAAAAAGGTATGGAGTACACCATAGAACAACTACCCCTTATCATCCACAAACTAGTGGCCAAGTCGAAGTGACAAATAGGGAACTAAAATGCATCTTAGAGAAAACAATAGAAACAAATAGAAAAGATTGGTCAAGAAAGATAGACGATGCTTTATGGGCTTATAGAACTGCTTTTAAAACACCTATAGGTACATCTCCCTATAAACTTGTCTACAGAAAAAGTTGTCATCTGCCATTTGAACTTGAACATAAAACATTTTGGGCTATCAAATTTTTAAACCTTGATTTTAAGCTTGTAGGTGAGAAGAGATTAATGTAGTTAAATGAATTAGATGAATGGCATTGCAATGCCTACGAGAGCTCACGACTATATAAGGAAGCCATGAAGCGACATCATGACAAACGACTGAAACAACCTAAACAGTTCAAAACAGGTGATCTTGTCTTACTCTACAACTCAAGGCTGAGACTATTTCCTGGGAAACTCAAGTCAAGGTGGTCAGGTCCATTCACTGTTCAAACTGTCTTTCCATATGGCACAATTGAGGTAACTGGAACGGTGGAAATGTGCAAGTGTACACAATCGTAACAAGTAATAAAGTGACAAGTAAATGTCGAGTTATCGTACCCACAGGGACTGTAAAAAGAATTATTTATGAAATTAATTTAAAACACTTTGGTGAGGTGAAAATAATTTTTGTTGGACAAGAGTGATTACTAAATTAAGATTTAAAACTAAGAAAGCAATTTAAATAAAATAAAAAGAATCCTAGTGCACGGTTTCAAAATAAGATTTAATCAAGATGATATAATTGTGTTGGATTAATTACATTTCTTTAACTTAGAATTATTAAACTTCATGCTTATGCTGTTACGAATAAATTCACTGCAACCCAGTAATTTGCTAACTTATGAACATATTTACTAATTAAATTCCATTCATCTCTTGAACATATTCCTATGCCAATTCAACCGACTAAACAGAATTAATAAGATAAACAAGCTATAGCACATACATATTTATTAAATTAAATTATCTCTCGCATATCCTGTGTTGATTCAACCGATTAATTCAATTTAATAAACATATAAAAGATTATGTGAAGTAACAAAGTAGCCATACCTTGAAACAATTTAATCACAACAATCTTGCAAGTTATGCAAGGCATACGAATCGTCAGATACTATGCTAATTTAATCTTCAGCTACCTTAGAAGAATTAAACATGCACAGATTAAGTATCATGTCCATTAATTGCAATTTCAATTCGCTTAAACAATTAATTCTTTAATTATCTAAACAATTATAATGCCAGATAATCTAAACATGATTTTACTTAATCAGACATTTCACTGAGACCTATAACAACATAAACACTATTTTAATAATTCAAGTAGGCAAAATATAATCAACCCAACACGAATTAAATTCAAGCTAAATTGAATAAAATAACCATTTCAACAAAAATATTATTCATAGATATGTTCTTCATAAAAACAACAGAAATTAAAAAGATAAGGAACAAGAAAGCAAATCCGATGTTCTCCGTGGCTTTGTCTGACTGCTCCGTTCTTCGTCTCCGTTATCCTTACCGGTCAAGGCTCCTATGAACTCTTGCTTGCTGCCCAAATTGGTTGGGAAAACTCCTCTTTTCCAAGAGGGGAAATCGGCACAAGGCTAAGGAAAAATGGGAAGGGAAAATGGAGAGAAAAGAGAATGGAAAGGTGAAGAGAGAATGTTGAGAAGTGAGGGATGTGAGGGATTTGAGGGATGATTCAAATGAGCAGCAAGGGGTGGCTTTTATAGCTGAAGAGGGCTGCTAAAAATAGCAAACTCAGCAGCCAAGAGAGCCCTCTCATGGCCGGCCACACACATGGCAAGGTTGACAAGTTCAACCTTGCTAATTTAGGCATGGGGCAAATCTAAAAAGCCTAAAATAAAGGTGGGGTTTGAATGGGATTTTGAAGTCTTTCAAGGGCCTATTTGCAAGTATATTTAATCAGCTAATTTTCTGATTTGGGTCAGCCTTTGGACGGTTCTGATCAGCCCAATAAGCGGCTGGTTCGGCTCACTCCGTTCGGTTTAACCGGTGCAGTTCACTAGGCCCTTTCTTCATAATTAATTAAAATTAATTTATTTAACCAAAAAAAATAGGAAATAAATTAAAAATAATTTAATTATGAATTAATACACATTTCTGGACCGTCTTATGCTGGAATTTAATTGGCCTTGATGCTTGAATTAATTTCTCGATTTTGTTCTTCTCGCAGTGTCCACTGGACCCTTTTCCTCCAAATGTGCATTTCTGTCAAAAATAATCAAATTTAATCAAAATTCACTATAAAATTATTTAAAATTCATAGCGTTCATATTTTTAACACAATTTAATTATTTTCGACAAGAATTTATTTGAACTTGTATTAAATTAAGTTAAAAAGGGCACGTAAAAGTATATAAATTTTTGTGTTTCCAGTAACTCACCCCAACCACGGTACGTTCAAGGTAAACGGCCATAGGCTTAAACATTATAGAGATGAGAGTTTTAAAGATAACAGGGAGGAGCTTCAGCTCCATAAAATCCTTTCGTGATACATCCAGGTAGATTCAAGCTTAGACTCTAAATAAGCGCTTCTCGGGAGGCAACCCGAGCACTAACTTAGTAACTTTTCTTTCTTTAAAATTTTAGTATTTTTCATACATCAACTAACCCTTTTTAAATGCAGAAATTTAGGACCACACGGCCTTGCACACAGGCGTGCCTCAGGCCGTGTGAACATTTAAAGCAGAGACACGGTCGTGCACTTAGGCCGTGTACGAACAGAGTGAAAATTTTTCCCAAAACACGGGCTGCCGACAAATCCCCACGGTCGTGCGACATGGCCATGGCAACCCTTCAATTTAAACACGGGCTTGCACAAATCCCCACGCCCGTGTCCCCAGACCGTGGCCGACACTGTCAATTTAGACACAGTTGTTTGACTACCTACACGACCGTGTGAGTAACGAAGAACCGATCGCAAACGGCCGTGGAACTTATCACACGACCATGTGAAAAGCGAACACGATCACAAATGGCCGTGCGAGATATCAACACAGGCGTGTACTTCGAACCAGGCGTGCCAAAACCATCGAATTTCGATTCACACAGGCAAACCCCGAGTCACACGGGCGTGTTCCATGCCCGTGTGACCCAAAAACTATAAATAGGAAGCCACTATTCATTCTCTATTTCACTCAAACCCTAAAATCTCCTCTCCACAACCACCATAAATGCCACCGCCAACCTTAAAACCACCACCACGCTCACACACAGCCGACACACGCTCGTGCAACCTCACCCCGCGACCGTGCAACCCTATATTTGGTTCTATTTTCTCATTTTTCTGATTTTATTTATTTATTTTTCATTTTTATTATCTATTTAGTTAGATTTTACTTTATTCTAGATTTTAATTCAAGCATAGAATTAGTCACACTGGGATGAATAATCTAGAAAGTAGGGAACATATTAGGATTGCATGCCATTTAAGTGCACAATTGTTTGCCATTTATTTTATGCATTTAGTATAAATACATACCCATATTATTTGTTTTTGCTACCACTTAGAATGGATTATATATACTATTTTGGTTAGTCCCTATTTTATTTTTTAGGCACATTGTCATTTACACATTTAATTTTATTATAGTTTACAAATTAACTTCGATCTTTGGAACTAATAATTCTAACTTTATTTTAGGTAACATGTCATCGCGCGGTAAGAAAGCTGCCGCCCTCACCTCGAAGAAGCGAAAGGGACCAGGTGGTTCTTCCTCAAGACCCACCTCTGAAGTTCGCCACCTGTCCATCACATTCTCTCAAACCTTTCAAGAGGAATTATTTCAAATACTATGGGAACGCCCATTGAGCACTGGCCGATGCATAGATTGGGCAGCACTAGAATGAGTAAACCTCGCTGATTCAGTTCGAGCCCTAATCATGACAGACCCTTGGGAGCAGTTCTTCCAGATCATCCAGCCTACATACATAGAGCTGTTCCACATTCCACCTCCAGACCATAATGAGCAGATTTGATGATCCCGGAACGGTCCAGTTCCGCTTAGGAGGTCACGTACATCACCTGGGCATACCAGAGTTCAGCTCAGCACTCGGGCTCGACATGGAGCAATTCATGGAAGAAGAAGACTTCCCCAACCTCTCCCGTCGCATCCATCTCAGGCTAGTCGACTGTTGGCACGAGATCGCCCCGGGGCGTCAGATATATAACCCCAGTAGCAGCAAGGCGACCGGCCTTGTCCCCTCTTTGAGGTACATCCACGCCCTCCTTGCCCATACTTTGATGAGTAGACGCGAAAGCACAGGCGTCGTCAACACTCACGATGCCTATTTCCTATGGTGCATGGCGAACGCGCACCCCATCAACCTCGCCTACTTCATCGCACTCGCCATGCAGCACCAGACTGAGCGTCACCGCCGGGGCGTTATATCTATGAGCCCGTACATCACACGCTTGGCCCGTCACTTCGAGCTCCTCAACACCGTGGCCCAGACATCCTCATACACTTTGGTGGACCAGATGTCCCCTCAGGCCATCTAGACCATGCTACACATGAGGATGATCGAGCAGAGGCCAGGAGGCAGCCCCTTCCAGTATCGCCTCATCCAGGAAGGCGAGGAGCCAGAGGACATTCCTGACGATGTCCCACCACCGGAGGAGGATGCACTAGCCGAGCCACCACCCCCTCGCCGCCCATCTCGTACAGCAGCCACCGATGCTGACATATCTGAGTGCTTATATAGATTCGATCAGCAATGCTTCCAGTGTCTCGATCACATCGACGCCACACTACACAGCACCTTCACATCACTTCCCCACCGCCACCGTGTGATCCACCTGAGGATTAGAGATTTCTATTCCTCCTAACTTTATTTTTATCTTAATTTTTATTTTTATTTTTATTTTAACATTGATCCCTATTTTTACCTTTTCCTTGCTTCTAACTTTATTTTCCTTTTTCTTTTTATTTTTAATTTATTTTATCTTTTTCATTATTTGAATATTAGTATTTTTAGAACTTAGTTTATTATTTTCCTTTTATTTATTTTTCTATTTTTCATATCGGCCAACCCTTAACGAGTAATCTCTCTTAATCCAAATTTTCCATGACTAATAAATACTTTCACAGTTTCAAAGGAGCTTTACAGCTCAAATCTCTACGAAAATGGGAACACCTTGCCACAACTGCCAACCCTTCCAATCTCCGTCTCACTAATCCATCCAAAGCAGGGAGTTTCATACATTTCCCTATCTTATGATCTTGTACTTTTATGGCTACGAATGTTATCTTTGTACATTGAGGGCAATGTACATCTTAAGTGTTGGGGGGGAATCTATTTTTAGTCTTTACACTCTCTTTGAAATCCCTAAACTTTTTTACTAATATTTTGCATTGTTCTCAAATTCTCACTTTCACTCTTTGCATTATCTTCAATCTCCTGTTAGGAACTAATTTTGATTGATTTATGATTTTTATTGATATGTTGAGAATTAAGACATAGGTGCTTGTACTTTGATTATTCAAACTTTAAAACACTAGGGAATCAAGCATGATAAGTTGAAATTTTTGAGAATCCCAATTTTTGCATAAGTTAATTTTCTAAATTTTAAGTATTATCTTGAAATTTGAAATTCGCAGGATTGACATCAAAAGTCGTAATTCTGGTGAGATTTTTGAGCCTTTTGAGCAACATTCTTTCGTGCTCACTTTTATTATTGCTTTGAGTGAGTCAATACTGATTTGTTATTCTAGAACTTGCTTTGATTATACATGTCAAGACCACATTACACTGAAATGATAAAGGCACCTAGGATTTAACCCACTTACTCCACAAAAGCCTACCTCCATAAATTAACCCCTAGTAAACCCCGTTGAGCCTAACAACCCATTCTTTGACGTACCTTTTAATTATTAACCAAAAACCTATTTTTGTTGAACTCCATTCAATTATTTTGACCCCTATTTTTGTCGAGATTTGAGTTGAAATTTTCATCTAGCTTTATTCTCTTTTCCAGATCATAAAGTTTTATCCAATTTACTGTATTGTACTTGAATTTTTCTAAAAAAAAAAAACACGCATGTATTAATTCAGTTGTAATCTGTAATAGTTCAAATGGTTTTTGCATATTTCTGTTTTAAGGCTACCAAGGCAGAAATGATGTTATCATAAGAATTAGCTCAAGAAATATGTTCCAATGATAGAGATTTTTCTAGCTAGATAATTTTTTAGTTCAATCTCGATTCTAACCCTCTTTTGCAACCTGTGACAACACCCCTAAACAAGCCCCGTTACAACCATTAAAAGACCTTTTGATCGATGTATCATATCAATCTACAGTGGTGGAGATTTGATTTTCTTGCAAGCCTATGGTAATACTTCTCAGGTTGACTAGAGAGTGCTTAATTCTTGAACCCTAAACACTTTGAGTGGATAGAGTGAATCTTTAGTGAGGATGTCAACTCCTGTTAATTAAGATGGAGAGATAATTACTTAGGAGAAGGGAGAAACTTATGTTTCAATGATAAAATTCTCAACTTAGAGTAATTGAATCTTTAATGTTCTTCTGATTGAATTATCATTGTATGATTACCTATGGATTAGTTTGAAACATTATTAATAGTGATTGTAAGTTAAGAGGAATGATTCTTGATTAGGGATTGAGATTTTGCTTGAGGACAAGCAAAGGCTTAAGTGTGGGGGTATTTGATAAACGATAAATTATACATATTTTTACCTCATGTTTAGCTTATATTTTGGATGAATTATTATCAATCTTTTGAGAATTGATGCTCTTAATCTTTCTTTTTCATATCTTATACTTAGAAGAGCATAGGGAAGAGAAAAGAAAGAAAAAATGGACCAAAAATGAGGAAAATAGGCTAAAGTGTGAAAACGACACGGCCCAAGAAGTCGCCACACGGCCGTGCCACATGAAGTCACACGGCCCAACCCCGACAAGCACGGCCAGGCCACACGACCGTGCCACCATCAACAGGCCTGAACACGGCCCTTATTGAAACCACACGGGCGTGGCACACGGGCGTGTCCCTGTCGTGAGGAAGTGCAATTTCACTTGAATTTGGATGCTTAGGGGCTAAGAAAGCCATTCTAAACTCTATATAAAGACTCCAGGAGGCAACTCTAAAGATATACTCTTTTTTTTTCCCAAAAAGGAGTGCCATATTTCTGCCAACACAAGGAGTGAAAGCAAGGAATTACTCCAAGGGAAGCCGATTGATTTATCCCAAAAGCCAGAATTCTACATCAAGACAGAGGATCTCCCTAAATTCCTTCAGGGGTTTTTGGGTTCTTTATGTTTTGTTATCTTATTTCTTCTGAGATGTTTTCCTTATTAATTATGAACTAAACCCCTCAAATACTTGAGGGGGATGAAACCTAAGACAGATCTTGTTATTATTTATTCTTGAATTATTTGATAAATACTTGAATTGTTCTTAATTATGTGTTCTTCATTCTTGATTTAATAATCCTAGGTATTACTTCAAGAAACTGATGCGCTTAGGCAGAGGAGCAAAAGTCCCTATTTTAAGAGTAGATCTACCATAATTAAGCGGAGTTGTATGCAACCCTGGACATAGGGTGACATAAATCTGTCGGATTAGGGTCAAACCTAATAAGGGGATCCATAGATCGAATTAATGCAACCTAGGGGTGTTAATTAATAAAGAAACTTTAATTAACCATCTAAGATTAGTTGTTCTTATCCTCGACGGAGGTATTAACATAGCTTAGGGATCTCTACGGATCAAGTCAAGTAAAGAAAGCATCTAGTTCAAGAAGTTAATAACAAGTGAAGTCTAGGTGGATTCTCCCTTAAGTATTGCTCATATCAATCAGTTTTTCCATAAAGTTTTCCCCAATTTACTTTTTGTGCACTTTTAGTTAGTTTTAGAATTAGTTTCAACCAATCCTCTTTTATTTTTAGGCTAGATAATAGAAAGGAAGTAAGTATTTGTACTTTTGGTTCCCTTGGGTATGATAACTCGGTCTTGCCGCTAAACTATACTACTGTTCGATAGGTGCGCTTGCCTTTAAAAATTGTGATATTAGTTAGTTTTTGGTGTGATCAGTTTTTATAAATTTTATTACTTAATATCGCGAGTATCATTTACCCATTGAAAAATATTTTTTTCTGAAAAATTTCTAGGTAAAAAGAAAAAAAAAACTATTTTGAGATTGTTTGTTGGAAATCAGTTTATAAGAACACAAAGAACACCTAAAACGCCCAAATTTTATACCAAATGGTAAGGATTGAAGTGGAGGAAGGTTCAAATTCAAGTTGTTTGACTTAAAAAGGAAAGATTTGGATGTCACCTGAAATGAAGAAACCAAACAAATTTAGAAAATAACAAAAGAAATAAGAAAAATAAGAAGATGAAAAAATAAAGGATAAATATTCAAAATAATAACTAAATAGCGAAAAGATAGATTAAAACAAAGTGGAAGATGGAACGATAAACTAATGGATATGATGGATAGAAGGATAAATGTCTAATTGAACCATTTGAGATATAAATCCCAACAAACTCAATTAATGGCTCTAATCAACATCCAAGAAATACTCCTTTGCAAATTGTAGGGTGAAGAATGAATTCCCATGACATCTTGAAGAAAATTAAGACGAAAACTACTTTTAAAAATCATAAGAAGGAAATCTTGCATAAGAAACAAATTCTCAAAGTTAAAAAATTTATTAATGAAAATAATTGTCTGATTTGTATAAAATGCAAAGGCCTGTATATAGACTAGCTAAATAAATCTAAATAAAACTCTTAAGTATACTAGTTAATAATTATTAATTAAAAAATCGAAATAATAAAATAATATAATAATAAGAGCAGATAAATATAATATTTTATTCACATGTAATAAAAATTAGGCCCTAAACCTAAACCCAATATGATTTAGATTCGAGTTAAAAGCCTGAAACTCATAATTCCCATCATAATCTCGACTAGAAATTTTGCTCGTGTAGTCTTCACTAAAATGATCATAACTTGAGATCTTGAACTCAAAATTGAGTTATTTAAGTGTATTTCAAAGCTAAGAGATAGATCTTTGACTTCCATGAAGACATCTCAACCCAAAAATATCTGGATCCCATTCAAAAAGTTGTCGCAAGACTGCTGATTTCTCAAACTTGAAAATTGACAGCTTTGGTAAATGAAATTTAATAAATTTCACCCCATTCATACATGTATCAAAAATAAATAAAATTGATTCATTTTTTTTTCTGAATATCTTATATTAATTCCTAATCGATCTAAACATCTCTTTTGTGGTGACATCCACTTTAAACTTCATAATTCCAAAATAAGGTGAGTAGATAAGAGATTTGCCTTCCAATTATATACCCTGACTAAATGAATATATGCCTATTAATTTCCTTTTTGTTTCTCTTAGAAAAAAAAGAATATGCAAGTACCTACATTCTTTATCATCTTCATCGTTATCATCATGTGCTTGATTTTGCCTTTTACCTGGCTAATTGGAATGTATACATGTGTGTGTATATATACATGCTAATTGTCACCATCTTTTAAAGCATATATTCACCTGCTTGATCAATTATAAAGGAATATATGTTTGTTAGCATCCTCGGAAATTTAGACTTATTTATTAAAGTGAGATATTTAATAAATACAAGATTTATTATACATTTACATTCATAATGTAAATGAAAAAAATTTAACAAATGTATTTATTAAAAATTCACATAAAACCAATTGATATTTTGATTATAATTGTAAAGTTAATTGTTTACTATGCATGAATTTAGAGCTCTCTAAGTGTTTGGTTACCCATCTGAACCCGAAGGCCTACTCAATATATGAGAGGTTTGGACAAGTAGATAAAGCCCAAAAAATGACCTTGGGAAAATGTATAGGCTCGTTTTATATTTGATAGCTCTGTAAAAAGGTCTGGATAAGATGATTTGGCATTGGCCTAGTAATGGATTTTATTCGACAAAATTGAGATGCAAGTTAACCTCTGATTTATATTTCAATTGTAACACCATTATCCGACCTGAACGTCAGATTCGGTACGGGCATCACTACCTAATTAGGTTATTGCTCAGACTATAACCTTACTACATTAAAACAATCCATATTACCTCTTACAACATCTTACAACAAGGTCTAAATTTAATACAAGATTTATTATCTTAACTCTAAATTCGGAGGAGTTTCAACAAATACAAATTGATTGCTCCATTTGGCATAGTCTCTAGTGGTTACCTCTATCCTATGTGCATGACACTTCTCCTTAATACTTGTTGTCTCAACACGATTTGGCTTAGTACCTTCCCGAGTCCCTTATCCTGCATATCTTGCGATCACAAATAAACCCTCATAAGTTCAAATGAACTTAGAGAGTTTCTTTTTCCTAAACATAACTTGCCATGTCAAGGTTCAAATAATAATACTAATAGTAATAATGTAATGACTCCCTTCTCATTTAGGCATTACTCCTAAACTGTCATAGTGGACTTTTTCCCAATCTCGATTCTATTCACTGGCAGATGGATCATTGAGTGAATTCCTTTTGACCATTCTCTCAACATTCGTTTAGCCTTAACAGATTCTCTGTATGTTTCACCATATGTGCTGACTCTATATTTTCTTTTACTCAAATTCTTCCTTTTGGTGCTCATTCCTAAATCTGTTTAGTCCATGTCAGGCTCTTTTCTTATCGTGGTCTCAAAGGACTTGCTAACATTCCATCCATCAGGATAACCATCGAGGCCCCCCACTACTCAGTGGATGAAGTCCTACTTGGGATTTTTAACAATTGTATTACTTCATCGTAATCCACCTTATTCTCGTTACCTCTTATGTAGTGTGGCATATCCGTGAGTGGTGGTCAACTTTGCCCTTTAGTACCTAGTAGCCTACCATTGGAGTGAATAATTTGTTTTCACTCCTAGGTTGGTCCCTACAAAACTAGCCATTTGGATAGTACTTTCCCAGTGGTTGTCCACTTTAAGGGAATGGTCTTGATAGATAGATTTGTTGTTCGGTATATCCTTCTTTGTTAATGGATTCTCTCTATCCCCTTTTTTCCTTGTAAACTAACTGGTATACTTTTTTATCCATTTTCTAGCATTTAGGGTTTCTCTAAGCACCTTCTAGCGGTTAGTAATTGTGGATCCTTATCTACGATCCTAGGTTACCATCTTTTGTTTGCTTGCAAACTAGGCACCATTAGTGTGTCATTTCCCATGACTATCTTTTGCTAGGTTACCACTCGTATGCTCTATTGGCTCTCAAAACTACCACACTAGTAGTTTTTTCCCATTCTCATTACCTTCCTCCATTATTGGTGGATTCCTTTATCCCGTTGGCTATCCATCGCGTATCATACATTCGTTATCCTTCTAATCCCTTTCCTCCTTAGCAGGTTGTCCCACGATTCTGTTATGAGTTCCTATACATTTTTATTATCCCGGCAGACTCTCTCTCTATTTCTCAATGTGCCACCATAGTTGAGCTATGATCTTACATAGGTACCCTATGTTTAATGTCCTGATAGACTCCATTAGCTGCCATAGTCTAACCATGACCCTACTTCTCAGTATCCCCATGTTTATGATCTGGCGGACTACTCTGTGTTTAATGTCCCATCGGACTATCCCATGTTTAACATCCCGTCAAACTATCCTGTGTTTAATGTCCCATCAGACTATCCCATGTTTAATATCTCATCACACTATCTTCGATGTCATAGTGTCTTTCAACTATGGTCTTATTATACCGTCAAATCATCTTTTGATGCCATGGTATCTTTCAGTTATTGTCTTATACAATATCACCCGTGTTTATTGTCCTAGCAGACTATTTGTGATTCCATAGTATCTTTTGTAACACCCTTATCCCGTAACCGTCGCCAGAATAGGTAAGGGGCATTACCGGACTTGTAACTTATACCAGAGCAGTAATACTTTAAACTTACCAAACATCATAACGTTTCATATAATAATCCATCAAAGCATGTTTAAAACAATCATATAAAGTTTCATTCATTCATCAGGGACTAAATTAATATCATATAAAAGATATAAGAAAACATAAGAAAATTTTCAAAATAGGGTCACACGGCCGTGTGCACAGGCCGTGCGCCTCACACGACTGCCTCACAAGCTCATCTGTCCGAGACTTGTCAAAATAGGGCATACATGCTGACTTAAGCCCATGGGTACCAGACACGGCCGTGTGTCCAGCCCGTGTGGCATTTTGACCAATTCAACTACAATACAGGGGTCACACGGTTGAGTCACACACCCATGTGCCCTGACTGTGTGGCACAAAATAGGCATGGTACAAGCCACGTTCATACCCCAAATACTCATGTACCTACAAGCAATAGTTTACAACATTCCATATACTAATTGAGCAACCAATCCAACCAAAAACAAGTGCATTTATACCAATCCATATTCAACCAATGTCATACCAATTTGTATCAACCAAACATGTACTAAATAAGCCAATTCCATATCTAATCAACTTACCAAAATTTTAACACAGACACCTATCAAATATCCACATTCAAACCTCACCTAAGTCATGTGCTGTTCATCTAAAATATCACATAAAGAGCACCACACATAATGCATTCATGAAAAGCTAACCATTCTTATTTCAATCCATATCTTATAGCTTGAATAAGTGCCCAAAATCATACCACATTCTTTAACATAGTTACTATAATAGCCCAATTTAGCCCGGGCCCATTAAATTTCCCAAAAATAAATTACATAAGGCCACAGATCTAAATTTATATCCATAACCCAAATCTTATTAATTCAAACACAAATTCAAGTCCAAAAATAAATAAAGAAAAATCCAAATTTATCAGTTCATCAATACAGGCCGAATCCATTATTTATTTTTGATAAACTAAAGCCCAAATTCATGTCCAAATTAAACCAAATTTAAAAATAAAAACCAATAAAAATCCAAAGTTTTAATGCAAAGTCCATAAATACAAAGCCCAAAATAAATTAAACCAAAAATCCAAACATTAAACATAGGCCCAAAATAATATTTAGCCTAGATCTAAATTGGGTATGACCCAAAACCTAAAATTGGATATGACCTGAGATCCAAATCGAGTATGACCCAGATGCATTCTAGTGGCCCAAATTCAGAGCCTCAGTCTGAATACAGCAAAGAGATTAATCTGGGAAGTGGTGGAACTTTCTGGAATCGTTCGTCGTGGCTCATACAAGTGGCTAACCTGTGCAGTCTCTTCTCGGCCTACAAGGGGATTTTTCTCACGTTGCGCACACCTGCAAAAGAAACACAGTCAGCGGTAATAGAATAGCAATAGGAATATTGTAGAAGAAATTAAACGTGTATTTCATTTCACTTTTCTTCGATTTGGGCTATAAAAAGCCAAGCATTTCATCTGTAAAGGTTACTGACTCTTGAGCAAAAGCAAAGAAAATTCGAAATCAAAGATTCGTTTTCAAAAGGTGATTTCCTTATTCCAATTTTTTTTCTCCGTACATGCGCAAAGAAAATAAGAATATACTTATCTGTTGATTTTGCCTGCAAATCTTTGTTTGCTTCGCCATTATCAAAGTTTAAATGGAGATTAGAAGCTTCAAATATTGGTTTTAGATGGAACTTAATCGGCGTTTATTCGAATCATCCGTATGTCTTCGTCGTGGCGTAATGGCGGTCGATTAACCTCCTTATTTCGGCCGATTAAAAGGGAGAGGTATTTATGAGTAATGGTGGTTGTGTTCTTTGAAAATGAAATATGTGTGTGCATTTTAGGGTTTTGTTTTCTTAAGTATGCAGAACGGTACTGTTTAAATCAAAATTCAATGGATTTGAAATGTTGCCGTGAAATGCAATCTGTTTTACTTTTTAAATCAAAATTTACTTTTAGTTTTGAATTGGTCTTCGTTCAAAAGCTTCCTTTCAAAATTTGACTAAATTGCATTTTCAATCCTTATAAGTTTACATTTATTTTATTTATGTTTTGGATTCTATTTGGATATCTTCTTCGTTTTTTTTTCTTTAAATCTTGTTTTCACTTCAATCAAAGTATGTTTTTAAAATTTTAAATTATTTTGGTTGATAATATTGAAATTAGGTCTTTTTACTAAATCTAAATTTTCATTTTCAAAACTTTATCTTGAATGTATATTTGATTTAAAATTAATGTAATATTAGATGTAAATATTTTATTGTTTACTTTTTATATATATATTATTTTAAGTACATTTCAAATCTCATGTATTTTTAAAAATTTCATTTTAAATCATATTTGGTTTATTTTAATGTTTTCTATTAACTATTGATGCATATATATATATATATATATATATGTAATAGACCAAATTCGCCCGGGCCAATAAACCAAAACAACAAAATATAAAAATTATCCAAAAGTCCATATACAGCAGCCCAATACAACCCAATACCCAATGAGCAGCCCAATTACAACACTAAATTATCAGCCACCTTTCATGCCATCATCAACCACCTTTCATGCCACCATCAGTGCCTTGTAATCATCATTGACCTGCAAAAGAAGAAAGAAGCACAAACAGAGGCATAAATAGAGGCATAATCAGGGCAAAAATAGATTGTAAATTTGATCTTTTATTGGCTATAAAAGCCAAATGCAAATCATGTAAAAGGGACCCACATACATATAGAGAAAGAGAGAAATACAAATAGTTTTTTAGAAAAGAGGATTCTTTTTCTTTCATTTTATTTCATTTATATTTCCCATTCGACACGTACAAATGAATAAGGATTATTAAATATTTATTTTGAGTATAAAAAAGGCGAAAGAAATTACCTGCGGCCACCTCGTGCGGTGGCACCGATGATGGAACGTGAGGCGCTTACGGAGGGCACCCATTGGAGCCGATGATCAGAAAATATGGAGAAGTGAGAGAGCCTTTTAGGCTCTGTTTTGGTTTTTTTTAAAGAATGATTTTAAATTTTTATAAAATTTTAATACTTTTATAAAATTTTATTTATTTTATACATTTTTATATAATTTATTCATTTTAAGTATTATATATATTATTTATTTTAAATACTATTTATATATAAAAATTATTTTATTATATAGTTATGTTGTTTTTTTATAACATATTATTTACTATTATATACTATTTATTTATACTCTATTATATTATTATTATATTTTTTATATTATTTATTATGTTATGTATTATTATTTATATTTTCATTACATATATTATTTATTTTATATTATTTATTTATGTGTTGTTATAAATTATTTAGTATATTATTTATATTTTATTATATATCAATTATTTATATTTTATTATTTATTATCTATATTTTATTTTATTTATTATATTATTTTGCTTTATTATATGTTATCTATTATATTGTATTTTAAAGTGTGTAAATTATTATTAAACATTATATTTTTATATAATATTATTAATTATTTAGTATGTTATTATATATGTATAAAATTTTATTTATCATTTTATATTTTATTATAAATTATTTATCATATTTTTTATATTTATTTATATATGTTATTCATTATGTTATTTATATTTTTTACTTTATTTATTAAGTTTACTTTTAAAATTTTGCATATTATTAAATATTATTTTTTATATATTATTAATAAATATTTTCATGTGCTATATGATATTCTAAAAATAATAAAAATTTTTGATTCTATTTATTGTGTCATTCTTATATGAACTAAGTTATTATATTATATATTGTATATTTTTACATATTAACCATTTTTGAAATCTTTCTTTATTATCTATATATTGCCTTAAATATTTAATATCTCATTTATTTTGATTATTAATGTTTTCTACATATTAACCATTTTTGAAATCTTTCTTTATTATTTATACATTGCCTTAAATATTTAATATCTCATTTATTTTGATTATTAATGTTTTTGTATTTTTGACTATTTTCACATATGTTCATATTTTGTTAAGTCATTCATGTTTACCTATTATTGTTTTAGTATGTAAATTTCTTTGCAAAAGTTATTGATTATTATATTATTTTAAGTTATGTTGGTATGAAATGTTGGTATGTATTTTGTAATTTATATTGCTTCAATTTTGATATCTTGTAGTATATTACTTGCATCATTGTTTCAAAACTTATATTTCTTTAAACCAAAAAGAGTTTTAAAATAAAGGCAATGATTTACGTATTTAGGAATTTGGGAAATAGTGCCCTAACATGCTGGGTTGCGATTTCCCGTTTGACTAAATGCCTAAAATACCCTTCTAAATGATTTTATAAAATTCGAGATGATTTTAGTTACAAAAGTTTTAGAATATCGTGTCCTATCATGCTGTATGTGATATTTGTATTCTTTTGAACGAAAAAATCTCATTTTAAAATTCAAATTATTCTATATTCAAAAAGGGATCATATTTTTGAATATTTTCAAAATTTTAGCATTAAAGACAGAAAGTTATTCAATTTGGTACCAAGTTTTGGGCGTTACGAGGGTGCTAACCCTTCCTCGTACGTAACCGACTCCCGAACCCGTTTTCTTGATTTCGTAGACCAAAACAAATGATTTTCAAACAGAATGGTTTGAAAGTGGTTCAATCACACTTAAACTGATTGGTGGCGACTCCCGTTTTCAATTTTAAAGTCGAGACCCCGTTTTCTAAACCCGTTTAAAAAATGGTTTCGACAGCTTGGCGACTCCACTGGGGACAATAAGAGAGTCAAGCCAAAAATTGATAACTTCTTGTCTTAATGCTAAAAATTTGAAAGGATTTAAAAACAAAGATCTCTTTTTCATGTGTTTGTTGCATATGTTTTGTTATTTTATCTGTACACATTGCATTTGCATGACCGTTGGTCACACCTTTAAGTGAGAGTAAGAAACTAAGCTTTCGTGAGGTTTTCACCTTCGTATGAGTTAGTGGATTGCTTCCGGGAAACATCTGTACCTATAGACTTCGTGAGATTTTCATCTCCGTATGGTCGTAGGGAAATGAATCCCCCTAAACCGAACTTGGTCCATATGAGCCTATAATGGGTGAGGATCGAGGAATCTGCTGGTTTGGGTACCCTTTACTTTAGAATCGAACTTCATATAGTGAGCTTTAAGTGCTTGCCTTAGGTAGTAGGGTGATAACTTTTACCTGCCCTTTTAAAGTATTTGTTTATTATATTTTATATGGCACTGACATATTCTTCTTATTTTTGTTGTCATTGCATATCATTCATCATTAAAAGGTATCGATTCAAGGTTTGATTTCTGAGTTAGAAAGTTTTGTAATGGGGAACGAATATTTTAATAAAGTGGGGAACAACTCTTTCGTCTGTACATGGTCAGAGAAAACCCAGTTAGAAAAAAGATAGTGTCACTGAGGGGCATATATCGGAGTTGTGGGACTTCACTCGTATCAGTTCGACACAGATTGGGTGGAAGGAGTGGAAGGACATTTATGCCCATTGGATAATGAAGCCAAGTAATTGTTCACTATGAGGATTTGTAGTATTTGCTTGACAGAAAGATAGATGGACAATTCAAAATGAAGTATGGAAATGTTATAGCATTTCCCTTGCATATGAAAATGGTCGCCCCGTGGCTGGTAAGGTATTGGAGGAAAGGTGATTGACAGAATGCATAAGACCCACAAATTTGAATTAGATGGAAAGAATTTTGCTTATGACGGTAAAAAGGTTATTTACTATAGGACCGTTACCAAATGACAAGCTTGAGTTTACTAGGATGTTACAGAAACAATGGACATACAAGATTTGGACAAATGGGCGAGGAGGTTAAAAAAAGACCGTACCATTCAAAGACCTTTAGAAGTGGGGATTAGCCATGCTACGAAAATGTAAACAATTCAAATGCTCTGCCGGGGGCAGAAATTTGAAGACTTTCGAGAAGCACTGAGGATGATATCATTGTAGGGCAGCATGCTATGAAGCAGGAATGCCTACTTGCTTGCCAATCTTTCTTTCAAGATAATTACAGACATTAGAGAAGGTGTCCTTGATTGTAGAAGTCATAGTTCAGATTTAAGAAGTTGCTGATCACCTGCAAGAATTGGAAGTGCAAGCTAATGTATTAAGTGTAAAATATAAATTAGAGGTTGAGAGTTAGCTTTAGATAGGGTTAAAGCTCTGGGCCTACGGGCGAAAGCGTAATTGTAATCCGTTTTATGAAAAGATTTTTATTCCTTAAATAACGTTTTCTAAAATGAAATTGAATCAGAATCGATATCCTTTTGCATTCATGCATCTGCATCTCATAGCATTTCATTGCATCACATGCATTCGAGGTTATAGAAAGACCCTAATTAGTTAAAATTACTACAGAAGTTAGGGAAGAAAATCTGGAATCCACACATCCTTACGGTACCCGTACTAAAACCAAGAATATGGATCAAAGGTTTGAGCAACTTCAGAAGGAAATGCAAGACCAATTGCAAGAACAAATGGAAAAGATACAGCAGGAAATGAGAGAACAAATGATAGAGGCACAGAAGAATATGATGGCTGAAATGGCTCAGTTGCTAAGGGCCACGGATAAGGAAAAGGCTCTCATGGCAATCACTGGTGAGGAGAGAGAGGATCATCCTCCAGGTTTTACCCCACTTCATGTGCCAACACATACTGAGGCATTTCCTCAAAGGCCATCTGTCACGATAAGGGCCCAGCATGAGCCCGTCGATACTGGAGTACCCATGAACTTCCAAACAGGTTTGGGATTCAATGTGGGTGACAATTCTGCCAATCCAATCATTTTTGATCTTGATATGGTTGAGAAAGAAAGAACGGCAATGGACTCCTTAAAACAGTTGGAGGATCGTTGCAAGTGGTTGGAAGAAAAGTTCAAGGCTCTAGAAGGTGCTGATTGTCATCATGGGGTTGATGCTAAAGACTTGAGTTTAGTTCCAGATCTGGTACTCCCTCACAAGTTCAAGATGCCAGAATTTGAAAAGTACAATGGGACTACTTACCCTGAGGCCCATATCACCATGTTCTGTAGGCGAATGACTGGCTACGTGAACAATGACCAATTGTTGATCCATTGTTTTCAAGATAGTTTGGTTGGGGCCGCGGCTAGGTGGTACAATCAGTTGAGCCGTACCAAAGTTAGTTCGTGGAGAGATTTAGCACAGGCCTTCATGCAGCAGTACAATCATGTAACTAACATGACTCCGGATAGGATCACGCTGCAGAACATGGAGAAAAAGCCTAATGAGAATTTTAGGCAATATGCCCAAAGATGGAGGGAGGTGGCCATACAAGTTCAACCACCGCTTTTGGAAAAGGAGACCACTATGTTGTTTATCAATACGTTGAAGACTCCATTCATCACTCACATGATCGGAAGCACTACCAAAAGTTTTGCTGATATTGTTATGGCTGGAGAAATGATTGAGAATGCCATAAGAGGTGGCAAAATAGAGGGAGAGGCTGTCAAGAGATCGGCCCCGAGAAGAAAAGAAAACGAGGTAAACAACACAAGTAGTTACAATTCAAAGGATATTACAATTGGACAGCCCAAAACAGCTGTGGTTGGGCAACAAATTACCCAAAAACAAGAATCTAGCACGAGGCAGTTTACACCCATCCCCGTGACATACCGTGAGCTTTATCAAAACTTATATGATGCGCGTGCCATAGCTCCTTTCCACGTGAAGCCTATAGATCCTCCATATCCCAAGTGGTATGATGTAAACGCCAAATGTGAATATCATGCGGGAATATCGGGGCATTCGATAGAAAATTGCACCGGTTTCAAAAAGGCGGTAGAAAGGCTTATCAAAGTAGGGGTTGTAAAATTTGACAGTACTCCTAATACAGATAATCTGTTGCCCAATCAAGGTGACCAAGGGGTAAATGCGATTGGGGAAGTCGATGCAATAAAGATCAAAGAGAATATTGCTGAGGTGAGGATGCCGATGAAGGAAATTTGGAAGGAATTGCTAAAAAGAGGATTGGTGATTTCCAAAGGAGGAAGGAACAAGGAACTACTGTGGGTTCCATGGAGGAAAGAGTCATGAGATTCATGATTGTGTTGAGTTCAGGGCCTTGGTGCAAGGCTTTATAGACAACAAGGAGCTACAAATTTTTGAAGGTAGCTTGGAGAAGTTCCATGCACGAGGAAGGGACTGAATGAAGAAGCCCATGAGACATTAGACCTTATAAACTTGGAAATATTTTAAACAATTGGTCTGTAGAGGAACTTCTTGTAGTAAGACAGAATAATGTTCAGAACACTCTTGTTACTCTAAAGCCTAGGAGTAATAAGATTACATTTGTGAAATAGGCTCATGTTCATCCATCATTGTTTTAATAAAAACATATCTTTTATGATTAATTTGAGCCAATACTTTTTATTCTTTATTCTTTGATTCTCTAATTTTTATCAAGTTTCTTCATTCATAACATGTAAATAGTTATTCTTGAATTCATTTATTCTTTGTACATTCTTTTGTGCCTATCATAGATCCTTAGATATCAATGACGTGGGCAACGATACTACAGATTCAGATTTCATTTTTGAGTTTGACATGTGTTTAAAGGAACCTTAGTACTTTGAAGATTCAATAGAAATTGTAACTTGTTTCTAAATTTGTTGGAAATGGTAAAGCAATTAGAGAAGTAGATTTTTATAGCCTATGAGAAAAGAAGGGTCGAGAAATCATGATAGCTGAGGAGACAAAACAAGACCTTGTTGAGACTGTTACGGGAATTCAAAAACGTGGTCCAAAGACACGTGCAGGAGAATTTACAATTACCAGGATAAACATGAGGTTTTGGGGGCACTGTTGGTCCACCATAGAAATGGATCGCATCTGTTATACGATGAATGCCAAATTTAAAGGAGTCGAGACTTATGGGGCATGTATGTTGCAGGCCCGAGCTTGTCAAAAGCTTCAAGTTGACAATGAATCGTCTTTGTGGACAGCAACTACTCCATTAAGAGAGTGAAGGTAGCTTCATATGCCAATATTATAAAGTCAATAGTCATCAAATTTAAAAAAAAAAACAAAAAAAATCATATCCAACTGCACAATGTCAAAAGTTTGCAGTCTGTTCAAAAAACAAGGCACCATACCACGGTACAACAAAGGTTTCCAAAAAAAAAAGAAAAAGAAAAAAATAAATCAGAAGATGACCGAGACTGGTAAAAATTGGCATAAGAAACTACTACTTACTCTCTATGCTTATGCTGGAGCAAACACCTTCAATTCCAGTTGTTTCAAAGGTTCCAATCATCATCCTTGGCATGGATGTGGCCCATGTCTCTCTTAAACCAGCTCGATATTCCATCAATCGTAGTATGGGTTTGCTCTAGGCAATGACTTTTGGTTTCTCACTATAGGGCATTAGTCTATACACAGTCTCCAAAGTTTGAAATGATAGATTCTCTTTTCAAACCAGTTTTCGACAAAGTGGATGAGGTATCATGAAGGAAGCATTCTTAGACTTCTATATAAGTTCTGGGAAGAGGAAGCCTGATCAGATCATTATTTCCAAGGATAGAGATAGCGAGTCTCAGTTCAGTCAAATGATGTACAAAGGACTTGATCAAATTATAAAGGCTTGCAAGTTCCTTGACGAGAATTGGAACTATAAGTTTGTTGTTATTGTTGCTCAAAAGAACCATTATACCAAGTTGTGCCAGCAAGGATTTCCCGACAATATGCTACCTGGTACTGTCATTGACAGCAAAGTATACCATCCAAAAAATAATAAGTTTACCTTGGTGGTCATGTTGGAATGATAGGAACTACAAGGCCGACCCACTATCATGCTTCTCTTAGGCCAGGTTGGGTTTTCAGCTGATGATCGGCAAGAGCTTGTTCATTCTCTATCCTACGTATATTAAAGGAGCACCACAGCCATATTTGTTATGGGCCCTATCTACTACGTTCATTTGGCAGCTTCATAGTTGGGGCAAATTGCTTCAAAGACATCATCGAGCCATGAGTTTGTCAAACGACAGCCAGGATTGCTGCTGGGGCAACCCCTTTCTCATAGGTTTATGAATCAAGATTTTTTTTCCTCCAAGCCTTGATGGAGTTAAGAATTGAATACCTCTAATGAACTTAACTTGGAAGTATTCATCCTAATCAAATAGATGTCATAGACTTATGATAAAGAGGGTTCATCCACAGGAATTTCTCACGGAAGCCAAGGTGAAAGCCTGCAAAGGGCGCTTTGAGACTTCTATTTCAAAAAAAAAAAGAAAAGAAAAAGAAAAAGAGAAAAAAGAAAAAAGAAAATAGAGAGGCCAAGGTGAAAACCCGCAAAGGGCGCCTTGAGACTAAAGGGGCTTTGAGTTGAAAACTCGAAAGGGCGGCTCAAAATTTGAAAGGCATGTAGCAACCATGCTATACTTGGTTCAACAAGAAGCGAAGTATGTTACATGCTGGGGCATCAACAAAGTATTTTGGGTCTTCTAAACACATGTTAAACTCAAAGTAGTTTTTATAGAGCCTGTATATAGAAGCCCAAGTGGCGATATCTGGGGCATCTGATTTTTGTCCTGTTGGCTATCTTTGGATTCTTTTTCTTCTCGAAGATATGCCAATCTCCTATTGTATTCTTGATTACCTTTTTTTGCAAATATAATTATTCTCAAGATTAATTTATTTTTCATTATTCTTAAAGTGTGTTGCATTGAAATAATGATAGATGAACTAAAATATTTTCACAAACGAAGTTTTACATATTATTCTGGAAATTTCTAGATAATACAAGAAACCAAAACATGACAATTGTTTAAGGAATTCCCATCGAGTAAGGATCGAAGGTCCTTGAGAGAATTTCTTCTTCAGTCTGAATGGTGATTGGACAGTTCAAACGATTCGATCCTAGGAGAGGATCATTTTTTTTAAACATCTCCAATGGGTCGTAACATTCAGAGGATGGTACAATAGAACCTAATTGATCCAAAGCATACAAATGGAGTTTGATTGACATTGAGAAGGGCAAGCGATGAAACTTTGAGTAATGACATCTGAAATAGGAATCATTCTCATAACATGTTGCATTATAACATGTCTAATTAGGAGCATTTGACTCATTTCGATCAGGGCATCCTAATCATTAGGCATAAACACATACGCATTCTACAGGTTATGTCCTCTAGGGGCAATATAGATCAAAGAAGACGGATCTTATCTCTCTATAATGGATGGAGAGCAGATCCAAGATAGCAGATCTTATCTCTCTATAATGGATGGGGAGCAGATCCAAGATGACAGATCTTATCTCTCTATAATGGATGGGGAGCAGATCAAAGACAGCAGATCTTATCTCTCTGTAATGGACGAGGAGCAGATCGAAGATAACAGATCTTATCTCTCTGTAATGGACGGAGAGTAGATCGAAGATGACGGACCTTATCTCTCTGTAATGGATGGGGAGCAGATCTAAGATAACAGATCTTATCTCTCTGTAATGGACGGGGAGCAGATCCAAGATGATAGATCTTATCTCTCTGTAATGGATGGGGAGCAGATCGAAGATGGCAGATCTTATTTCTCTGTATTTGACAGGGAACAGATCGAAGATAGTAGATCTTATCTCTCTGTAATGGATGGGGAGCAGATCGAAGATAGCAGATCTTATCTCTCTGTAATGGACGGGGAGCAGATCCAAGACGACCAATCTTATTTCTCTGTATTTGACAGGGAACAGATCAAAGATAACAGATCTTATCTCTCTGTAATGGCCAGAGAGCAGATCGAAGACAGTATATCTTACCTCTCTGTAATGGACGGGGAGCAGATCCAACATAGCAGATCTGACCTTCATGTGTTTACATCGAAGCAAGATCCAAGATGATAAATCTTATCTCTTTGTATTAGATGAGGAGCAGATCGAAGATGCCAACATGATAGCCCTGAGTTTGCAAGGAGCATATTGAGGACCATGAAAATAGGATCAATTAAGACCGGGCAAATTTGGTCTTTTTGTAAGTCTTTGCTCGATTCCTGTTACACAGCAATGAGCAAAGAGGGGCAGCTGTAATAGCCCAAATTCGCCCGGGCCAATAAACCAAAACAACAAAATATAAAAATTATCCAAAAGTCCATATACAGCAGCCCAATACAACCCAATACCCAATGAGCAGCCCAATTACAACACTAAATTATCAGCCACCTTTCATGCCATCATCAACCACCTTTCATGCCACCATCAGTGCCTTGTAATCATCATTGACCTGCAAAAGAAGAAAGAAGCACAAACAGAGGCATAAATAGAGGCATAATCAGGGCAAAAATAGATTGTAAATTTGATCTTTTATTGGCTATAAAAGCCAAATGCAAATCATGTAAAAGGGACCCACATACATATAGAGAAAGAGAGAAATACAAATAGTTTTTTAGAAAAGAGGATTCTTTTTCTTTCATTTTATTTCATTTATATTTCCCATTCGACGCGTACAAATGAATAAGGATTATTAAATATTTATTTTGCGTATAAAAAAGGCGAAAGAAATTACCTGCGGCCACCTCGTGCGGTGGCACCGATGATGGAACGTGAGGCGCTTACGGAGGGCACCCATCGGAGCCGATGATCAGAAAATATGGAGAAGGGAGAGAGCCTTTTAGGCTCTGTTTTGGTTTTTTTTAAAGAATGATTTTAAATTTTTATAAAATTTTAATACTTTTATAAAATTTTATTTATTTTATACATTTTTATATAATTTATTCATTTTAAGTATTATATATATTATTTATTTTAAATACTATTTATATATAAAAATTATTTTATTATATAGTTATGTTGTTTTTTTATAACATATTATTTACTATTATATACTATTTATTTATACTCTATTATATTATTATTATATTTTTATATTATTTATTATGTTATGTATTATTATTTATATTTTCATTACATATATTATTTATTTTATATTATTTATTTATGTGTTGTTATAAATTATTTAGTATATTATTTATATTTTATTATATATCAATTATGTATATTTTATTATTTATTATCTATATTTTAGTTTATTTATTATATTATTTTGCTTTATTATATGTTATCTATTATATTGTATTTTAAAGTGTGTAAATTATTATTAAACATTATATTTTTATATAATATTATTAATTATTTAGTATGTTATTATATATGTATAAAATTTTATTTATCATTTTATATTTTATTATAAATTATTTATCATATTTTTTATATTTATTTATATATGTTATTCATTATGTTATTTATATTTTTTACTTTATTTATTAAGTTTACTTTTAAAATTTTGCATATTATTAAATATTATTTTTTTATATATTATTAATAAATATTTTCATGTGCTATATGATATTCTAAATTTAATAAAAATTTTTGATTCTATTTATTGTGTCATTCCTATATGAACTAAGTTATTATATTATATATTGTATATTTTTACATATTAACCATTTTTGAAATCTTTCTTTATTATCTATATATTGCCTTAAATATTTAATATCTCATTTATTTTGATTATTAATGTTTTCTACATATTAACCATTTTTGAAATCTTTCTTTATTATTTATACATTGCCTTAAATATTTAATATCTCATTTATTTTGATTATTAATGTTTTTGTATTTTTGACTATTTTCACATATGTTCATATTTTGTTAAGTCATTCATGTTTACCTATTATTGTTTTAGTATGTAAATTTCTTTGCAAAAGTTATTGATTATTATATTATTTTAAGTTATGTTGGTATGAAATGTTGGTATGTATTTTGTAATTTATATTACTTCAATTTTGATATCTTGTAGTATATTACTTGCATCATTGTTTCAAAACTTATATTTCTTTAAACCAAAAAGAGTTTT
The DNA here is from genome assembly GCA_020496765.1 of Gossypium stocksii. Classification (NCBI taxonomy): domain Eukaryota; kingdom Viridiplantae; phylum Streptophyta; class Magnoliopsida; order Malvales; family Malvaceae; genus Gossypium; species Gossypium stocksii. Next base: position 41,239,091 of record CM035628.1, on the reverse strand, counting down.
AAAATAAAGGCAATGATTTACGTATTTAGGAATTTGGGAAATAGTGCCCTAACATGCTGGGTTGCGATTTCCCGTTTGACTAAATGCCTAAAATACCCTTCTAAATGATTTTATAAAATACGAGATGATTTTAGTTACAAAAGTTTTAGAATATCGTGTCCTATCATGCTGGATGTGATATTTGTATTCTTTTGAACGAAGGAATCTCAGTTTTAAAATTCAAATTATTCTATATTCAAAAAGGGATCATATTTTTGAATATTTTCAAAATTTTAGCATTAAAGACAGAAAGTTATTCAATTTGGTACCAAGTTTTGGGCGTTACGAGGGTGCTAACCCTTCTTCGTACGTAACCGACTCCCGAACCCGTTTTCTTGATTTCGTAGACCAAAACAAATGATTTTCAAACAGAATGGTTTGAAAGTGGTTCAATCACACTTAAACTGATTGGTGGCGACTCTCGTTTTCAATTTTAAAGTCGAGACCCCGTTTTCTAAACCCGTTTAAAAAATGGTTTCGACAATATATATACATACATACATACATATATATATATATATATATATTGTATTTTAAAATACTTATATACATGACTATTAGATTAAATATATTTTATTGCATTTTCATTGTCTATAAAATTGGTTTCAAATTGAGTTATGTGACATTTTTTATATAAAATTTCTTTTAAAACTCTTGATATTTATCATTAGTTTATGTAATTTATTTTAAACCAAACTCTTTTACTTGATTTTAAATTGAAATTTATAAATTTTATGATTTGTGTATTATCAATTCTCATTTCTTTACTTTATATGCTTTAAAGGCTTGTTACTTCATATTTAAAGTTCTTTGATATCAATTGCAAATTTATTGTTTTATGCTATTATCCATATTCATATGATGTAACATTATACCTTTATGTGTTGTTTAAGTAATCTTATTGTATATCTTATTCTATACTCATCTGTCATATTTTTTACTTATTATTATAACTGTGCGATTCAAACTCAAATATTTATTTTATTTTAAACTAAATACATTCAATTAATTCCAAAATTTTTCAATTTAAATATTTTTGGAAAAAAGGCAATATTTGGTATTTGGGGAAAATTGAAGAACTGTGCCCTAACGTGTTGGGTGCGATTCCTCGTTTGACCCAAATAACTAAATACCCTTTTAATGTCATGTTTTAGAAATTATAAGATAATCTCGGTATTGATAGTTTTGAAATGTTATATCCTAACATGCTGGATGTGACATTTTATTCTTTCAAAACGAGTGAGTCTTAAAATCCAATTCAAAGTATTCAAGTACTCTTTAAAAAAAACCATATTTTAAACCTTTTACAATTTTTATCATTAGGACAATTATTAATCAAGATGGTACCAATTTTGGGCGTATGAGGTTGCTAATCCATCTTCGTACGTAACCGACTTCTTAACCTTATCTTTTTTACGCGGACCAAACTTTTTTAAGGTGACCCAATTACACCTAAACAAAAGGATTGGTGGCGACTCCCACATTTTTCAAGTCGATCACCATTTTTCCAAAATATTTAAAAATGGTTTCGATAGCTTGGCGACTCCACTGGGAACTAGTTGAGAGTCAGGCCATAGATTGATCAATTTTTATCCTTTTGATGGAAAATTTGAAAATTGTGTTTTTTTTAATCATATTTCTTTTGATGCATTCGTTGATACTATGATTGCTATGTTGTATGTTGCAAAATATTTTGGCATTGCATTGCATGACTGTTGTGGTCGTACCTTTAAGTGGGAGTGAGAAACTATGCCTTCGTGAGGTTTTCACCTCCGCATGGGCTAGTGGACTACTTCCGGAATACATCCGTACCTATGTGTTTCGTGAGATTTTCATCTCTGCATGACTATAGGGAAATGTATTCCCCTGAACCTAACTCGATCCATATGAGCCTATAATGGGTGAGGATTGAGGAATCCGTTAGTTTGGGTACCCTTTTCTTTAGAGATAAACCACATATAGTAAACCATATACTTTAGGTAATACCATGCCGAATTTTAGTAGTTAGTTTTTTTTTTATGCTTTTTGTTTATTTTTGGTTTTGTTTTATGTATTATGTGATACTGACCTGTTGTGTTTTGATTTGTTCTTCATTGCATGTCATATCATATTAAAAGGTGTCGATTCTGATTTGATTACTAAGAAAGCTGGTTATGGAAGGCGAATTTCTTGATAAGGTGGTGGAAAATGCGACTGTTTGTGCCTGGTCGGCGAATTTGCAATTGGACAAGGGGGAAAGCTTAGTTGAAGGGCATATATCAGAATTATGGGATTTTACTCATAGTAGTGTGACGCAGAATGATCTTCAAGAGTTGAAGGATATATGGGCCCATTGGGGAAATGAGATGAAGCAATCGTTTTATCATAGCTATGGTGACATATCTTATTTGCTTAATGTCAAGTTGGACAAGCATCTGTTTAAGGCTATGGCACAGTTCTGGAATCTTGCTTATAGTTGCTTCACGTTCGGCGAAGTTGACTTGGTACCAACTTTGGAGGAATATACGACTTTGCTTCGTTGTCTGAAAATTCAGGTTGATAAAGTTTATTCCAGATCTGTTAATGTTCCAGCCTTTGTGAAGAAATTGATGAGAATTACTGGAATGAGCGAGTAGTGAGTGACGGCTCGAATGTAGCAAAAGGGTGATGGGAAGTGCATTCCTTGGGCAAATTTGAAAGATTTGGTTTTGGCACATCCTGATGAGAAAAAGAGACTAGACGTCTTTGCCTTGGGTATCTATGGGCTGGTTATTTTCCCCAAGGCCTTAAGGCACATAGATGAAGCGGTTATAGATTTATTTGACCGATTGGATAAACAAGTTACGCCTGTTCCTGCGATTCTGGCTGAGACATTCAGGTCTTTAAGTGCATGTCGTAGGGCTGGTGAAGGGAGGTTTATTGGCTGCGCGCAATTGTTGATGGTATGGTTTCATGGCCACTTTTGGAAGGTGGATAAAGTGTCTTATAGATTTTGCTTCAAAGGTTACTCGCCGATTAAGAAGGAATCAATTATGACAAGAAGGGAGGATATATCAGAGGAGAAATAGATGTTGATACTGCAGAATCTGCAGGAAGATGATATTGAGTGGAAAGCTGTATGAATGGTGCCTGGTGAGGTTCTTTATAGATGTGGAAGTTTCGATTGGGTCCCTTTATTGGGAATTTGGGAGCTGTTGGGTATGCCCCTTTGCTTGTTTGAAGGCAATATCAGTCAAGGTAATTTGTATCGGCGACGCACGGGTTGGCTCATTCTGAGTTCTCGTACAAAGAAGAAAATTGTAAAAAGAATAGTCGAGAAATTTCTAATGCCTGGAAGCAAGTTCGTCGAATGAAGAGAGTGGCTGATGAGGAAATGTCAACTCTTGAATATAAAGGATGGTTAAGCAGGAGGATTAACGATAATATTCCAAAGTCAAATGTGGAAAATGCTGGGTCAGTGGAGGATTATTTGCGAGTAGCTCCATCAGAACTAGAGATTATAAAACAAGATTTCAAAAGGCAAAATTTAGAAATGAGAAAGAAGATAGAGCAGTTAGAGCAAGAGAAAATGTATTTAAGTTTGGATATAGAAATTCAGAAGTCAGAAGCTGAAAAGTTAAGAAAGGGGAAGAATAAAGCTGAAGAGGACCTGGAGAATTTAAAATCTTATTATAAAAGGGTATGTTTGTCTATGAGAAGAGTTGGGTTAGGAAAGACTTCGGAACAATGGCAGCAGGAGATTCATGAAGAAAGAATGAAGGCTGAGCATTGGGAAAGGAGGTTTAAAGAGGCACAAGCACGAAACGAAGCTTTAGAAAGAAGCATGTTGGAGAATCAAAAGGGAAAAGATGAATTAAAAGCTAGAGTGGTGAAGCTGGAAGAGTCACTTCGACAACATCGAAATTGTAACTCTGTAATGGAGTTGAAGGCCAGTTTAAGTAAGATCGAAGATATGAAAGAAAAAATGGAAGAGTTGGAAGAATCATTACAAAATTGTCGAAACCACATTAGGTTCTTAGAGGAGAATGTGGAGCATTGGAAAGAAGAGCTTTACCGTTCTCAAGATCAGGTCAAAAGTAGAGATTATATCATGGGAGAGGTCGTGGCACAAATTCGAGAGGTGGCTGAACACTTACAATATTTGGCAGTGCAAGCTGATATACTAAGCGTGAAGTATGAGTTGGAATCTAATCGAGGGCAGGAGTTAGCTTCTTTACTGGGAAAGATTAAGGCTCTAGGCATTAAGGCAAAGTCTATTTGTAATCTATTTTATATAAAGAATTTTGTTTTCTAATAAAATTTTCTATAAGAAGTTGGGTTAGAATCGACGCCTTTTTGCATTCATGCATTTCATGCATTTGGATTACATGCATTAAAATTCATAAAAAAGACTCTAATAAATGAAAATTATTTCAGAGAGAGTTAATCTCGAAACCTCCAAAAACCAATCAGTCAAACATCGATACGGTACCCGCACTAAGTCAAGAAATATGGATCAAAAGATGGAAAGGTTGGAACAACTCCAAAAGAGATGTATGATCAAATGCAAGAGCAATTGGCGAAGATTCAGCAAGATATGCTAGAATCACAGAGGAATATGATGAACCAGTTGACTCAGTTGTTGGCTGGGGGTTTAGACAAAGGAAAAGGTCCTGCAGTAAATACTGAAGAACATGAGGATCCTTTTTATCCTCCGGGATTCACCTCAACTAATACACAGGCACAATATGGAGCATATCCACGTAGACCATCTGTTACTATTAGGCAGCAACAATTTCAAGCTGGTGCGTCAATGCTGATAAATCATCAAACTGGCTCGGGTTCTAGAGATAACCCAATCAGTCCTAATGTTCCTGATTTGGATAAGATAGCTGAAAGAGAAAGGACAAAGGCTGAATTAACAAAACAGTTGGAAGATAGATGTAAATGGCTCAAGGAGAAGTTTAAGGCAATGGAAAGCGTTGATAGCTATTATGGGATGGATGCCAAGGATTTGAGCTTGGTTCCTGATTTAGTGCTTCCGTATAAATTCAAAATGCCAGAATTTGAGAAATATAATGGAACGAGCTACCCTGAAGCTCATATTACTATGTTCTAAAGAAGGATGACGGGATACATTAATAATGATCAATTATTGATTCACTACTTCCAGGATAGCCTAGTGGGAGCGGTAACTAAATGGTACAACCAGTTGAGTCGTACCAGAATTGAGTCATGGAGGGATTGGCTCAAGCATTCATGAGACAGTACAGTCACGTAACGGACATGACTCCTGATAGAATTACCCTCCAAAATATGGAGAAAAAGTCGAATGAAAGTTTTAGGCAATATGCGCAGAGATGGTGGGAGGTTACTATCCAAGTTCAGCCGCCACTTTTAGAGAAAGAGACTGCGATGCTCTTTACTAATACTTTAAGGGCCCCGTTTATTACTCATATGATAGGAAGTACCACAAAGAGCTTTTCAGATATTGTGATGGCTGGAGAAATGATTGAGAATGTGATACGGAGTGGAAGAATAGATGCAGGAGAAAGTAACAAGAGAACAGCTCCGAGGAAGAAACACAATGAGGTGAATAATACGAGCATTTATAACAAGGGTTATTCTAAATCAGTTATTGTGAATCAACCAAAAGCAGTAGCCACTAGTCAGGGTTCAACAAGACAAGAATCTGGCGCAAAACAGAATGAGAGAATCCAGTTTACCCCAATTCCTATGTCGTATAGGGACCTATACCAGAGCTTATTCGATGCCCATGTGGTATCCCTATTTTACTTAAAGCCATTGCAACCCCCGTACCCTAAGTGGTATGATTCAAATGCTCAATGTGATTACATGTGGGGATTGCGGGACATTCGATTGAGAATTGTACAACCTTTAAGAAGGTAGTAGAAAGGCTCATACAGATGGGTATTGTGAAGTTTGATGATGCGCCGATTACAGAGAATCTTTGCCCAGTCATACTGATAGCGGGGTCAATGCAATCAGTGAAAGTTTTGAGAGAAGAATTAAAACAAATATTGCGGAAATTAAGACTCCTTTGAGGTTGGTTTGGAAAAAGTTGGTCAAATGGGGGTTAATTGTTTCAGAAGAGACTTGTGGAGAGCTGATGAATTACTGTGAGTATCATCATGAAACGGGGCATGGGATTCAGGATTGCGGGGAATTCAGAACGTTGGTGCAAAATTTAATGGACAATAAAGAAATGGAGTTTTGTGAAGAAGGTGAAGAAGTGAGAGACATATGTGTGTCAGAGGGTTCAAAGGTCAATTTTCCAGTGGTTATTATTTCACGACCCAAAAGCAATGAAGTAGGGGTATAGATAACACTGAGGATAATTATTCAGAAACTTGCAGTTTTTCCTTATAAGGATGATAAAGGGGTCCCTTCGAATTATGATTGTAATGTGACAATTCAAGGAAAGGGGAATCCGGGTAATGTATCAAAAGAGGGTCAAGACATGGGATCTCATACCCGTAGTGGAAGATGGTATGATTTGATAAATGCCCGAGTAGAACCAGTAATAGAGAAAGCTCCAGTGGTAGAGCAGAAAAGGGGAAAGGTGGTAGAGCCTGAGTCACCAATCAATGAACCAATTAAGGTGGAAGAAGCTAAGGAGTTTTTGAAGTTTTTGAAGCACAGTGAGTATAGTGTGGTGGAACAGTTGCGTAAACAACCAGCCTGTATATCTGTGTTAGCCTTACTCTTGAGTTCGGAGGTACACCGGAGTGCGCTAATAAAAGTTTTAAATGAGACATATGTGGCTAACGACATCTCAGTCAGTAAACTGGATCGGCTAGTGAATAATATAAGTGCGGATAACTTAATTTACTTCAATGACGATGAAATTCCACCGGGTGGCATGGGATCTACTAAGGCTTTGCATATTACCACTAGGTGCAAAGGGTATACATTGCCAGGGGTCTTGATAGACAATGGATCGGCATTAAATATATTGCCTTTATCTACATTGAACAGATTGCCTGTAGATAGCTCACACATGAAGGAGTGCCAGAATATAGTGAGAGCATTTGATGGCATGCAAAGAAGGGTCATGGAGAGAATTGAAATACCTCTGTTGATTGGCCCGATTACTTATGAGGTGGATTTCTTGGTCATGGATATCAAGCCTTCCTATAATTGCTTATTGGGTAGACCATGGATACATTCGGCTGGAGCAGTGCCTTCATTGCTGCATCAAAAGTTAAAGTTGGTATCAGATAGTTGACTAATAATAATAAATGCTAAAGAAGACATTCTTACGGCTGTGACTAGTGATGCGCCGTACGTGGAGACAAGTGATGAAGCGACTAAATGCTCTTTTCGGTCTTTGGAGTTCGTGAATGCAACCTTCATTGCTAAAGGGAACAGGGTTCCAGTGCCAAAAATATCAAAAACTATAAGAATGTGGTTGCAGATGATGGTTGGAAAGGAAGCCTTACTGAGAAAAGGGCTTGGGAAACATTTGCAAGGTAGAGTTGTGGTTCCTGTACCAAGGGAAAAGCAGGATCGCTTTGGCTTAGGGTTCAGGCTAGATATGAAACAGAAGAGGAAGGAGTTGGAAAAAAGGCAGGAAAGAAGAATGGCACGTTTGAATGGTGAAGAAATTAAATGGGAACCTATGGTAATTCCTCACATATCCAAATCCTTCGTATCAGGAGGAATTATTCATGCTGAGCCAAAAATACCAGAGAATGAATGCATGGAGGAAATGTTGAGCAATGTATACATCAATGCTATATCCAAAGAGATGGCTAAAGAAGGAACCTCATCAGATATTCGGCCCTATGAACCTGGGAGTCTTTTAGACAATTGGACTGCGGAGGAAGTTCCTGTAGTATTTAGAGCTTATTCAGAGTAATGTCCGAAACACACTTGTTGTTTTGAGCCTAAAGGCAATAAGTTTTCTTTTATGAAATAGGCTCATGTTCAAACATCATTATCTCAATGAAGTACATTTTTGCTATTATTTGGAGTATATTTATTTTCCATGTCTAAATTCTTTTATTTTGGATTCTATGTTCTTGGAATATTCTTTCAAAATTATTCTTTCATTTCATTCGTAATTATACCACACAAGTAGTTATTCTCGAATTCATTCATTCTTTGTATACTCTTTTGAACCCACAATAGGTTCCCAAATATCAACGACGTGAGTGACACTGATATTGACTCGGAATCACCTTTTGAGCAAGACATGTGTTTAGAGGGATCCCAGGACTTTAAAGATGATGGAAACTGTGGCTTATCTCCGGACTTGTTAAGGATGGTGGAACAGGGGGAAAAACAACTTCTACCTCACAAGGAGTTAGTGGACATTGTAACCTTAGAAGAAGGAAAGGTAGTGAAAATTGGAACATGCATGACTAAAGAAACGAAGCAAGATCTTGTTGGGTTACTTTAAGAGTTCAAAGATGTATTTGCATGGCCATACCAAGATATGCCCGGGTTAAGCACTGATATTGTAGTACATCGCCTTCCTATAAGAGAGGATTACAAGCCAGTTCAGTAGAAACTTCAGAGGATGAGGCCTGATATTGTGCTAAAGATAAAGGAAGAAGTCAAGAAACAGTTTGATGTTGGATTTTTGCGGGTGGTCAAATACTCAGAATGGGTAGCTAATGTTGTGACAGTTCCTAAGAAAGATGGAAAAGTACAGATGTGTGTAGATTATAGAGACCTAAATAAGGCTAGCTCGAAAGATAATTTTCCTTTGCCACACATTGATACTCTGGTAGATAACACAGCAGGTTATTCATTATTTTCCTTCATTGATGGTTTCTCGGGGTATAATCAAATCAAGATACATTCTGATGATATGGATAAGACTACATTCATAACTTTGTGGGGTACGTTTTGTTATAAGGTGATGCCATTTGGATTGAAGAACGCGGGTGCAACGTATCAGAGGGCCATGGTGACTTTGTTTCACGATATGAATCATAAAGAAATTGAAGTTTATGTCGACGATATGATCGCAAAGTCTAGGACAGAAAAAGAGCACATTCAAGTTCTAAAAATTGTCCTTGAGACTGAGGAAATTCCAATTAAAACTCAATCTGACGAAATGTACTTTTGGAGCTAAGTCTAGAAAATTACTGGGCTTTATAGTTAGTGAAAAAGGAATTGAGGTTGACTCAGACAAGGTCAAAGCTATACAAAAATTGGCCCCACCATGTACTCAAAAAGAAGTCTGAGGTTTCCTAGGAAGGTTGAATTATATTGCTCGATTCATTTCACAATTAACCGAGAAATGTGATCCCATATTTCGTTTGCTAAAGAAACACAATCGAGGCGTATGGGATGATGAATGTCTAATTGCTTTTGATAAAGTTAAGCAGTATTTGGCAAGTCCCCCAGTATTGTCACTGCTATGCCTAGACCGGCCATTGATATTGTATTTGTCAGTGTTCAATAGTTCCATGGGATGTGTACTTGGTCAACATGATGATTCAGGACGGAAAGAAATGGTGATCTACTACCTTAGCAAGAAATTCACTGATTGTGAAATGAGATATTTGCCGATTGAAAAATTATGTTGTGCCTTAGTTTGGACTACTCGAAGATTGCGGCAATACCTGCTGTACCACACAACTTGGCTAATTTCAAAATTGGATCCTCTGAAATATATGATGGAGTCAGCTACTTTGAATGGAAGAATGGCTAGGTGGCAAATCTTGCTCTCTAAATTTGACATAGTTTATGTGAGTCAAAAGGCTGTAAAAGGAAGTGCGGTAGCAGATTTTCTGGCTAGCAGAGCTCAGGAAGATTATGAGCCTTTGAACTTTGACTTTCCCAATAAGGAGTTGATGTATGTAGCTGTTGCAGAAGAAGATCTTACAGAAAGTGGTCTTTGGAAGTTAAGCTTTGACGGAGCTTCAAATGCTATAGGTAATGGGATTGGGGCAATTTTGATATCCCCAAGTGGAGATTACTATCCATTCACATACAAATTGGATTTTGATTGTACAAAATATGGCAGAATATGATGTATGCATTATGGGGCTTTGAGCAGCCATAGAATAGAAAATCAAAATGTTAGAAGTATATGGAGATTCTGCATTGGTGATTTATCAACTTAAAGGTGAATGGGAAACAAGAGACCCTAAAATGATTAATTATCGAAGAATTGTTTTGGGGTTGATTGAGGAGTTTGATGATATTACTTTCAATTATCTTCTAAGAGACGAAAACCAAATGGCAGATGCTTTGGGTACTTTGGCTTCCATGATCAAAGTAGGCAAAAAAGAGGGTGTTAGGCCCATTCAGATGAGTATTTATGAAGCCCCAGCTGAGTGTTATAATATAGAGGAAGATGTAAAAGAGGACCGCCCTTTGTATCACGACATATTACGATATGTAAGAAATCGTGAGTATCCTGATCAAGCAACTGAGAATGACAAAAGGACATTGAGAAGACTAGCTTGTGATTATGTCCTAGATGGGGAAATCCTATATAAAAGAAGGAAGGATTAGGTGCTTTTGAGATGTGTGGATGCCATTGAGGCTAGGAAAATTTTAGAAGAGGTCCATGAGGGCGTTTGTGGAAAACATGCCAATGGCTTTACAATGGCCACAAAAATTATGAGATTTGGGTATTATTGGTCCACTATGGCAGGAGATTGTATCAACTATGCCAAGAGATGTCATAAATGCCAGATTTATGGTGATAAGATTCATGTGCCTCCGTCACCTTTACATGTTATGACTTCCCCCTGGCCATTCTCAATGTGGGGCATGGATGTCATTGGGCTGATTTCGCTGAAAGCTTTAAATGGACATCATTTTATTTTCGTGGTTATTGATTACTTTACTAAATGGGTAGAAGCTACTTCGTATGCCAATGTTACCAAGTCAGCAGTTAGTAAAATCTTGAAAAAGGAAATCATATGTCGATATGGAATGCCTGAGAGAATCATATCTGATAATGAATTAAATTTGAATAACAGTACAATAGTGGAGGTCTGCAGTCAATTCAAGATCAGACATCACAATTCATCACCATATCGCCCGAAAATGAATGGTGCGGTGGAGGCAGCTAATAAAAATATTAAGAATATTGTGGGAAAAATGACGGAGACTTATAGAGATTGGCATGAGAAGTTACCGTTTGCTCTTTATGCTTATTGAACATCTGTCAGGACGTCTACTGGGGCAACACCTTTCTCGTTGGTCTCTGGAATGGAGGCAGTTCTACCCATTGAAGTAGAGATACCTTCTCTTTGGGTTATGTCAGAGATAAAGCTAGATGAAGTAGAATGAGTTCAGTCTCGATATGATCAGTTAAATTTGATCGAAGAAAAGAGGTTAAGGGCTATCCAACATGGTCAAATGTACCAAAAACGAATGATGCAAGCTTACAATAAGAAGGTTCACCCAAGGGAATTTCGTGAAGGGGACTTGGTATTGAAGAAGATTCTCCCCATACAAAAAGATTATAGAGGAAAGTGGATACCAAATTGGGAAGGACCTTATGTTGTAAAGAAGACTTTCTCTGGTGGAACACTGATCCTAACCAAAATGGATGGGAAAAACTTGCCCAATTCAGTAAATTCAGATTCAGTCAAAAAGTACTATGCTTGAAAAAAAGCCAAAGTGAAAACCCGCAAAGGGCGCTTTGGGGCCTTCTTAAAAAAAAAAGAGTCCAATGTGAAAACCCGCAAAGGGCGCTTTGAAACTATCAAAAAATAATAAAAATAAAAAGATAAAAGGAGAGGCCAAGGTGAAAACCCGCAAAGGGCGCCTTGAGACCAAAGGGGATTTGAGTTGAAAACCCGAAAAGGGCTGCTCAAATATTGAAAGGGCATCTGAAAGAGTGGCATAAATGTTGACCAAGAAAAGGGCATATAGTGATCTTGCTACACCTGAATTAACAAGGAAAGAGTCTGACGCATCTTGGGGCATTGACAGAGTACTCGAGATCTTCTAACCACATGTTGAGCTCAAAACGGTCTTCAAGAAGTTCGTACAGAGAAGCTCAAGCTGTGATATCTGGCATACCTAGCCTTCATTTTATTTGTAATGAATTTGTTATCTTTGAATATTTTGTTCCCTTCAAGATAAGCACTTTCAATCAATTGTTGTTTACTTTTATTATCTATGATAGATTCTTCACTTCAAGCTTTGCTCCAAATTAATTCTACTCTTATCCCTTGTTATGATCTTCGGGCAAACATGTCACATTGAAATAATGATTAAATGAACTGGTAATACTTTTGTAAAAGAATTTTTGCATATTACTTTGGAAATTTCTAGATAGTACAGAAACCTGAAACAAGATTTTGTTTAGGACTTACCAGACCTAAGGTTTGGAATATCTGAGAAGAAAGAATCTAAATTGAGGTTATCATTCAGATTTTGTTGATAAAATCTTGTTCGATAAATGACAAGATATAGTGTTCACCAGGTAGTATAGGGAGGCTATTCTTAGAAAAGATAGACCTACATTTATCTAGCTAGGGTACCTAAGAGATGGTAATGGATACAATGATTTTGGTTAGCAGTGAGATGGGCCAAAAAGGATACAAGTTCCATACTATGAGTGGTAGTGGTTTGGGTTTTATACTTCTGAGTGGTAGTAGGGTCAAATCAAAATTTATTTCCCTGAAGTAAAGTGGGGCAAACTAGTTGAGCAGAATGTGATGACTTCTTTGGGTTTCAGTCAAAGTATTAGTCAAGCAAGAAGGCAACATAATGCGTCATTACTAAAGCCTTGATGAGCAAGGAGGAGTGACACCCTAAATATTTCAAGGATTATTCTTGTGACATTCTGCATTCATATGTCATTCATAACACATTCAGTTAGGAGCATTTAATTCATTTTGATCAAGGCATCCTAATCATCTTGCATAAGCATAATCACATAAAATCGATTCTACAGGACAGGTTCCCAGAGGACAGTGTAGCAACATCGGTGAAATTACAAGATCTGGCTTTCCTGAAGTTGTAGGAGCAGATCGAAGATTTGAGTCTGGCATCCCTGAGGTTGTAAGGAACAGACTGAAGATAGCAGATCTGGCTTTGCTGAAGTTGTAGGAGCAGATCAAAGATACAAGTCTTATCTCCCTTAGGTTGCAACAGAGCAGACTGAAGATTGAAAATCTTATCTCCCTAAGCAGTAGTGGTGCAGATCAACTTTGGTGAATATTGTCTCCATGTATCGGTAATGGAGCAGATTCAAGTCACCAACCTTATCTCCCTGAAGTTGCAATGGAGGAGGTTACAGTTACAAGTCTTATCTCCCTGAAGTTGCAGTGGAGCAGACTGAAGATTGAAGATCTTATCTCCCCAAGCAGTAGTGGAGTAGATCGAATTTCGTGAATTTTATCTCCATGTATTGGCAATGGAACAGATTCAAGCTGTCAACCCTATCTCCCTATAGAGGCAGTGGAGTAGGTTAAAGATGTGAGTCTTATCTCCCTGAAGTTGCACGGAGTAGACTGAAGATTGTAGATCTTATCGCCCTAAGCAATAGTGGAGCAGATCAACTTTAGCGAATCTTATCTCCATGTATCGGCAATGGAGCAGATTTAAGCTACCAACTTTATCTCTCTGAAATTGCAGTGTAGCGAGTTTAAACGATAATTCCTACGCCCCTGAAAAGACAATGGACTGGAATGAAGCTACTGGAAGAGAAGAAGCACCCAGAGGTCAAGATTCAACATGACCGGGCAAAATTGGCCTTTTAAGGTCTTTACTCTATTCCCGTTACATGATAATGAGCAAAGATGGGCAGTTGTAATAGCCCAATTTAGCCCGGGCCAATTAAATTTCCCAAAAATAAATTACATAAGGCCACAAATCCAAATTTATATCCATAACCCAAATCTTATTAATTCAAACTCAAATTCAAGTCCAAAAATAAATAAAGAAAAATCCAAATTTATCAGTTCATCAAAACAGGCCGAATCCATTGTTTATTTTCAATAAACCAGAGCCCAAATTCATGTCCAAATTAAACTAAATTTAAAAATAAAAACCAATAAAAATCCAAAGTTTTAATGCAAAGGCCATAAATACAAAGCCTAACATAAATTAAACAAAAAATCCAAACATTAAACATAGGCCCAAAATAATATTTAGCCTAGATCTAAATTAGGTATGACCTGAAACCTAAAATTGGATATGACCCGAGATCCAAATCGGGTATGGCCGAGATGCATTTTAGTGGCCCAAATTCAGAGCCTCAGTCCGAATACAGAAAAGAGATTAATCTGGGAAGTGGTGGAACTTTCTGGAATCGTTCGTCGCGGCTCACATGAGTGGCTCACCTGTGCAGTCTCTTTTCGGCCTACAAGGGGATTTTTCTCACGTTGCGCACACCTGCAAAAGAAACACAGTCAGCAATAACAGAATAGCAATAGGAATATTGTAGAAGAAATTAAACGTGTATTTCATTTCATCTTTCTTTGATTTGGGCTATAAAAAGCCGAGCATTTCATCTGTAAAGTTTACTGACTCTTGAGCAAAAGCAAAGAAAATTCGAAATCAAAGATTCGTTTTCAAAAGGTGATTTCCCGATTCTAATTTTTTTCCCTGTGCATGCGCAAAGAAAATAAGAATATACTTATCTGTTGATTTTGCCTTCAAATCTTTGTTTGCTTCGCCATTATTGAAGTTTAAATGGAGATTAAAAGCTTCAAATATTAGTTTTAGATGGAACTTAATCGGCGTTTATTTGAATCGTCCGTATGTCTTCGTGGTGGCGTAATGGCGGTCGATTAACCTCCTTATTTCGGCCGATCGAAAGGGAGATGTGTTTATGAGTAATGGTGGCTATGTTCTTTGAAAATGAAATATGTGTGTGCATTTTAGGGTTTTGTTTTCTTAAGTATGCAGAACGGTGCCGTTTAAATCAAAATTCAATGGATTTGAAACGTTGCCATGAAATGCAATCTGTTTTACTTTTTAAATCAAAATTTACTTTTAGTTTTGAATTGGTCTTCGTTCAAAAGCTTCCTTTCAAAATTTGACTAAATTGCGTTTCCAATCCTTACAAGTTTATATTTATTTTATTTATGTTTTGGATTCTATTTGGATATCTTCTTCGTTTTTTTTCTTTTCTTTAGATCTTGTTTTCACTTCAATCAAAGTATGTTTTTAAAATTTTAAATTATTTTGGTTGATAATATTGAAATTAGGTCTTTTTACTAAATCTAAATTTTCATTTTCAAAACTTTATCTTGAATGTATATTTGATTTAAAATTAATGTAATATTAGATGTAAATATTTTATTGTTTACTTTTTATATATATATTATTTTAAGTACATTTCAAATCTCATGTATTTTTAAAAATTTCATTTTAAATCATATTTGGTTTATTTTAATGTTTTCTATTAACTATTGATGCATATATATATATATATACACATATTGTATTTTAAAATACTTATATACATGACTATTACATTAAATATATTTTATTGCATTTTCATTGTCTATAAAATTGGTTTCAAATTGAGTTATGTGACATTTTTTATATAAAATTTCTTTTAAAACTCTTGATATTTATCATTAGTTTATGTAATTTATTTTAAACCAAACTCTTTTACTTGATTTTAAATTGAAATTTATAAATTTTATGATTTGTATATTATCAATTCTCATTTCTTTACTTTATATGCTTTAAAGGCTTGTTACTTCATATTTAAAGTTCTTTGATATCAATTGCAGATTTATTGTTTTATGCTATTATCCATATTCATATGATGTAACATTATATCTTTATGTGTTGTTTAAGTAATCTTGTTGTATATCTTATCCTATACTCATCTGTCATATTTTTTACTTATTATTGTAACTGTGCGATTCAAACTCAAATATTTATTTTATTTTAAACTAAATACATTCAATTAATTCCAATTTTTTTCAATTTAAATATTTTTGGAAATAAGACAATATTTGGTATTTGGGGAAAATTGAAGAACTGTGCCCTAACGTGCTGGGTGCGATTCCTCGTTTGACCCAAATAACTAAATACCCTTTTAATGTCATGTTTTAGAAATTATAAGATAATCTCGGTATTGATAGTTTTGAAATGTTATATCCTAACATGCTGGATGTGGCATTTTATTCTTTCAAAACGAGTGAGTCTTAAAATCCAATTCAAAGTATTCAAGTACTCTTTAAAAAAAAACTGCATTTTAAACCTTTTACAATTTTTATCATTAGGACAATTATTAATCAAGATGGTACCAATTTTGGGCGTATGAGGTTGCTAATCCATCTTCGTACGTAACCGACTTCCGAACCTTATCTTTTTTACGCGGACCAAACTTTTCTAAGGTGATCCAATCACACCTAAACAAAAGGATTGGTGGCGACTCCCACATTTTTCAAGTCGATCACTGTTTTTCCAAAATCTTTAAAAATGGTTTCGACAGTTACCATAAACATTAACTTATAAACTAGCCTATACATGTCATATTTACCATATTTACAAAGATTCAAAAGTACCGAAAGCTTGAATGGATAGTGTGATTGAAATCTCCGACTTTGTCTGAAATCGAGCTAGCTTCCGAATCTATAAAACACGAAAGAAAATAAACAGAGTAAGCTTTAAAAGCTTAGTAAGCCCGTATTATATAAAATTTAACTTACCGAATTGACAATTAAAAACGTAAAATAAGAATATTAATCCATTTCGTACGATCTCAATGCCTATTCAACCATCACAACCATGTTAGTGATATAACCATCATATATTCACTCAATCCAAAAATGAAATAAACATGTAGTATTCATATACCATGCTCCATATAACAATTCATTCATTTATCATATACTCATATGATATATAATCTTATAACTATGTAACCATTTGTCAATACATATCAGTGTCCCATATAACATATAAATCATGTAACATATAACTAGTAAACATATACTTATAACATGTAATTCATGTAGTTCATGTACTAAACATCTCATATACATCTTGTATCTCTTGTAACATGTACCATATAAGCATGTACTTGTAGTATATAATCCATGTAACTTGTATCTCACTTAACAAATAATCTCATACAGAACATGTAATTCTTGTATCACTTATAACAGGTATTTCATATATTACTTATCGGTAATTTGCCCGTTGAACCTTTGAGAACATCGAGGGATACTCGGGTGATACACACAGTGTATACATATAACCTGTAAAATCTGTCAATTCATCTTATATGTTCTTTCGAGCCATATACGGTATACTCCTCCTAAGCTAGTAACGGTAAGCCCAAAGGCTGAACGTGTGATCCCGAAGGATAAACGGTAAGCCCGAAGGTTGATCATGTAAGCTCATGAGTTGTGGTGAGTCCGCAACAAATGCAGGAACTCAACCACCCTGTAGCCTTAGTGACATGTCACTTGTATCCTATGACTTTCTACGGTTCGAACAGGACTCGGTAATCAAATTGGACATAAAACCAGTATGCATTTCAATACATTATTTCCCATATATACAATATGTAATTCAACATGTATTTAATAGGCAAGCTTGATTCCATAATTCATTAAACATTCATTTAACATTAAAACAACAATTATAAACATTATACAAGTTTGATTCTAATTATACGAACTTACCTCAATTATGCTTATAATTCTAATATCTACTCGTCTACCTTCCGTTTCCCCCGATCAAGTTCCGAGATTTATTTGTCTTGATCTATATTAATCAAATTTAACCATTTTTTCACCAACACATTCAATTAAACACATATACATGTATTTTGGCCTATTTTACAAAATAGCCCTTGTATTTTCATACTTTAACATTTTAGTCCTTAATTCAAAATTTATACCAAATACATCAAATCCCAATAAACATATACATGGCTAAATATTCAAGCATTCATAACAAGCCCAATTCTTTCATTTATTCGCATTTCAAACCACAAAAATTCTACCTTTCTCAATTTAATCCAAAATACTTGTCAAAAATTACTTTATAAAACTTGTATATTTCTAAACAACCATCAATAATTCATCAAGAAACATCAAAATAGACATATATTCATCAATGGCACATTTTAAAAACATAACTAATTTTAGAAATTGAGATACGGGCATGATAGTATACAAAGCAACGATCTCAAAAACACAAAAATCGTCAAAAACCGAATTAAATTGCTTACCCAAATTAGCTTGAGATTTGCTGAATGAAAAATGCTTTTAGAACCCTTATTTTTCTTTGAAAAATCGGTGAAAGAATGAAAAATGTAATAGCTTATTTGATGTTTCTTTAATTAATAAACATATAATTATTAAATTACTAATATAACCTTATTTATAATCAAAATAAACTTATCATTTAATGTCTTTTAATGTCCATGCATATTAGTGAAGGTAAAATAGCAACATAAGGCCTTCTATTTAATAAACCAAATTCAAATAAGCCATTTTTGCAATAGAACTCTTATTTATCGCTTTACGTGATTTAGTTCTTTTTACCGAATTAACTAATTAATAGGTAAAATTCCTTTACAAAACTTTCACATCGTAATACTATCATGCTGTAAACTTTATTAAAATAATGAAAATAATATTTTAACTCAGTTAAGTGGTCCCAAAACCACTAGTTCTGATTAGGGTCTAAACTGGGTTGTTACAGCTTTCAACCATGGTCTTACTCAATTTTGTAGTCAACTTATCGCTTGATGCCATAGCATCTCTCAGCTATGGTCTTACTTAATACAATTTTCTGTCCAGATACATTGCCAAGGATGCCATAGTCCAACAATGGTCTTAGTCCGATTTACCTTGATATCATGACGTCTTTCAGCCAGGGTCTTACTCATTTCTGTCATGATGTCATAGCATCTTTCAGCTATAACCTTACTCATTGTAGGCATATAGCCTCCAATCGGTCCCATGGCCTTGCCATGATATTCACTCTTCCCATTTTATCCCTTCCATTCCTCCCTCTCACCATCCTATACCTTGATGCTCGAACATCGCAATGTTCCTTCTGCAAGACTCGGAGCTTCGCACATCACGGTTTGTACTCTGCAATACCATATGATGGTATCTAACAAAATCATCCACGTTTCCATTCCTATCTTCTTCTATTTCCCTTCATGATTTCCCTTATCATACATATTAGCCTAGAATGACGAATACTAATAAATTCATGAAAACATGCATCATATTTTTGCAGTTCTAGGTTTGAGTATAAAACTCACTTGATGATTCTTTGCTTTGTCTGTTTAGCTTTTTCGTATGCCAGAACTTTCATTCTCCTAACAGCTAACCATGACAACCAAACCATGGGTTAAACTTAGTGTTTACACTTTTAAATCTAAATTTTCCAAAAACAAGAAAAACCCCTTTAAAATGGTTTTGGAAACTCTTAACTTTGTTTCCTAAAGTTTACATATACTAGAAGGCTTAGAACCTTACCAATATACTGGTTTCTCTACTTGTCCATCTTAAACCTCACGATCACTGCACCATGTAGAGCTTCCCGTAATCATCTCGTCTTTAGAGCAACAAAGAAGATGAATAAATGGAAGAAAATGAAACAAAATTTTAGATGAATCCCCTCATTGAAGTCACCTCTCGACTATTTATATACCTCTTCTCACATTCTTCAACCGTTTAGAAGCCATCCATTGACAATCATTTTGTCCCCTACTAAGAAACCAGTTGGTCCTAATCTAACAGAACCAGACTTGGTTCTCAACCATGCTTTATTCCTTTTCGAACTTTTCCTGGTCTCTCAATAGAGTCCGCCAACCTACAATTTCTTTCAATTTAACCTCTAATTGTTCCAATTTTTCGGGTTAAAAGGATTTCGGGTATGATACCAATTTTGTTTTGAATGAAGATGATGATCCTTGATTGAATATTTGGAATGGCTATTTCCAATTGAAGGTCAAGGATTTTACTTGGAGGTGTCTCAGAAGCTTTTCCTACCAAGGAAAGGTTAGTTGATAAAGGTTTAAATGTGCCTTCAATTTGTATCCGATGTGGAGAGGTGGAAACGCTTGATCATGTTTTTATTTCTTGTGCGCTCACTTGGGAGGTTTGGTAATATTTTGGACTTCCACATCCGCATCTTGATGTTCTCCATTTTATTTGAACTTTGCTTAAGTCGGTTGACGTTAATAGAGTCTGTTGAACTCTTACTATTTTGTGGAGCATTTGGTTCCATCGTAACTTGTTTTTTTTGGAAGGATGAGGTGTTTTCCTCGCAACGTGATGTCAATTTTGCAGACAACTTTCATAGGAAAAGGTTGGAGGCTTAGTCTATTTTTGGTATAACTCAACCTTTAGCGCATCTGGTTACCTCGACGTACGACTCATGGGTGGAAGCGACTTGCTGTTGGTATCTTAAAATGCAATGCTGATGGAGCTTTATTCGGGATGATCATTATTCCAGATTTGGGGCGATTGTTTGGGATCATACTAGTGTTTTTATTAAAGGTTTGGTTGGCCATGTTAATCCTTCTTGGGACCCTCGTATTATTGAGATTTTTACTATTCAAGAAGCATTATCTTGGCTTCGCACTAATAGATTTAATAATGTTGTGATTGAGTCAAACTGCCAAAGTGTTATTAACGTGTCGACTCAGTCAAAAGTTGATGTATCTAAATTTGGTATCCTTGTTCAGGACTGTATTTATCTCAGTTCTTTCTTCTCCAATTGTCCATTCTTTGGACGAGAAGGGAGGGTAATAAGATGACTCATAAGTTGAATAGGGTGGCTTTATCTTATGCTTCTTTTCATGATTTCGCTATTCCGCTTAATATTCTTCTCCTTATTCTTAGTAATGATATTGTTTCAAGTACTTAAGAGGATGAGACGTGTAAGTTTAAGTGTACGAAATAAATCTATTGACTTGGATCTTTAGTTGTCTCACTCGTGTATTCTTCTTATTTTCTTTCTCTACTTTAATATAGTGTTTTTTTTCCTCTTAAAAGAAACTATATAAAACCAACCCAAATCCAAATATTATTTAATTTAAAATCTAAACCCATCCTTAAAAAAGAAAACCCAAATCCATTAGTATTTGTGCTAGATTTAATATATAAACTTAGATCTTGTTTGAGAAAGTGTTGAAAAAATTTAATAAATTGAAAATTAATATTTGAAGCAACTTATTTTTTTAAAAAGGTTTGACAACCTATAATGAAATTAACTAGATTGAATTTTTTTTTCCATAAAAAAATGTGGAAAATGATAAATAGATAGGGACCTCCTTATCACTTAATAGAGAATACATTCAATTTTTTTTTATTTTATTCTATTTCATTTAAGGTTAGATTATCCTTTATCAAACAATCTAATTATAATTGATTTTTATTTTTTCAACACTTAATTTTTTAGTTTATCAAGCATAGCGTTAATGGTTTTTTTGTTAAGTTCTGGTAGTAGTATATCAATTCTCAACTCAATAAGACAAATTACCTTAACATGGAATAATGTTTTACTAAAAAGAAAAACGTTGATTGATCTTACTTTAGCAACAATTCCAGTGGCAACACAAGGGGCTTCAAATTTGATCAAACTCTTTACTGCTATTCATCTCATTGCAAGCTTACTGCTGTTCAAAATTTATGCATTGTTTTTCTAATTTGGAAATGTCAAAACCAATGAATTGATATAATATTTTAGTTGAACTTTTATGAATTTTTTTTTTTTAAATTGGAATGGCAGAATCTATAAACAATCATTTTTCTATATTTATTTATGTATTATCAAAATATATATTTAATTGTAGATTTGTAATTACATTTCAATTTGAAAAAAATTAACTTTTAATTGGGTTGGGTTGGGCTCGAATTATCTTATTTTATATAAGGTCGGGTTTGGACAAAATTTTATACTCATATTTCGGGCCAAGTCAGGCTTGGGCAAAGATAATATATAAAAACTCTCTTATCTAAGCTTAGACCGATCCCAACTTTACCGGTCCATTAGTATCTCTAATCATAATGTTTTGAGTTCAAATATAATTATGATGAAATTTTAGATGCATAAAAACATGGACACCTCTATGCCTCATGGTCCGGAAAACATGGCCATAAAAACAACATACTAATCTCTAAAGAATGTTAGATCCAATCGGTTAAAGTATCCTATCCCATTGAATTTCGAATTTCCAGCCAAGTGGGTGACTCTTTATTCTGTCTCGATTATGGATTGAATATATAGAGATTATCATCCTCCATTTTTCACCTTTTCTTCTATGACTTTCTTTTTGTCGTTTTCATGTTCCAAAGGTGTTTTGCTTAGAGTAAAAACAATATTAGAAGAAAAGAAAATTGAAAGAACAAAAAAATTAAAAATATATAATTTTTTCTTTTCTTTGGTGGACTTGGTAAGAAGGATGAAAATTTTAAAACATCCATTGTTTAGTAGAATTGAAAAAAAAAAAAAATAGAACTTTTGAAAAAAAGTATAATTTGAACTAATATTCTTGCCTTTATACAAATCCCACAAGCCTTTACATGTTGAGAGTTTCCCACAAGCCTTGACACACTACAAATCCCACAAACCTTTACATGTTGAGAGCTTCCTACAACCATCTAATAAACAAGAGAAGTCAGCTCGGAAATTCTATTTTAAAGAGAAGTGACATTTATCTTGTTCACTCTTATCGGTTTATCATGTCTGAATCCCAACTATTGCAAATTACCAGTTATGATCGAAATCAACTTTCAGGTCTCATGAGGAGTTTTATTTACTATGACACCTCTGTTGACCACATCCATCATATTTCTTTCCATAGGTAGGAGTCCTTCATAAAAATATTGAAGTAATTGTTCTGAAATTCTATATTGTGAGCAACTAGCACATAGTTGCTTAAATCTCTCCCAATACTCGTGAAAAGTCTCCATGTCGTTTTGCTTGATACCGCAATTTTTTTTTTTCCTAATAGAAGTAGCACATGAAGTAAAATAATATCCAAAACAATCTTACCATGTCAATCCATGTGGTTATAGATCCAAGAGGTAGATAAAATAGGCAATCCTTCACCTTGTTGGCTGGTGAAAAGGGGAAGGCTCTTAGTTTGATTTGCTCTTTGATCACTCATTGTCGTCTCATAGTAGAACACACTACACCACATGAAAGTCCTTCAAGTGCTTATGAGGATTTTCTTGACCGCGGAAAGTAGGCTTATAAATGATTTAATCCAGATTTTAATTCAAAAGGTACCTCTAATTCAAGATATTCGATGCACAACGATTGTTGCTCCAGATTCAGCGCAGCTAACTTTCTCATAGTTGGTTTTAAGCGAGCAATTGGTTCTTCTCCTTTTGATTCGTAAATGAATCGACTGAGTTGTTCTCTATATATCTAGTTCGATAGATGAAGATGATTGGTTAGTTCTCAATTGAACTCCCTTCCTTAGTCTTCGAGCAGTTCTCTCAAAATCAAGATTGTACTAGAGTTCACCTGCACGAGAAGATCAAAATTTTAATTTTAATAAATATATTTTATGGCTAAGAAAAAAAAAACAGATCAAAACATAAAAAGGAGCAAAAATTAGATTAAATTAAAAACAAGAATGAGATGAAATTATTAACATTAATTGCTGATAAAAACATCAAATTTTGTACAGTTGTCTGAGACCTACAAAAATAAAGTCCTACTAAACAATATAAATTTAGTACAGACGTATTTATAGAGATTGGTAATAACTTTATTTTTTAAATAAAAACAAAAAGTAAAAATGATGGAATTTTTAGAAAATAAAAACTAAAACTAAAATTAAATATTAACCAAGAAGGCAATAATTAAAATTAAAGAATAACCAATGGTAAAGTATCCGTTTGATTCACAAGTTTAATCATTGATAAAAAGATAATTTCATTGTTCTTTAATAGAATAGTTATACTTGTTGATGTCCTGCCTAGAAACCAGTCTCTCCTTACCTTATCGATAACTAAGAGAAAGCTGTTGAAATTAATCCCTTTATCAATGAACAACATTATAACTCCATGCTTAGAATTTAGCTTATCGATAGACTTACAAACGAGAGAGGCTTAATTTTAACCAACAAACACACCCAAGTAGGAGTTATTTAAATTAGATTGCATGCCTATAGAACATTGATTGCATACACAGTTAGGGTATTTGCCCCATGCATTAGAATCGATTAAACGATTATAGATTTAACTATTCTAATTGACAAAACAAATATTCTAAGTTATCAAATATGAGTTCTACATTTAAAAAACCTAAATATTTTTATTTAAATTAAAAGACATATAAATGCTAAAGAATAAAGAAAAAGATGAATACGAAGACCAATTGAATCTCATAAACATTTAGAATCAAGTTTCAAAATTCCTTTAATTTGAAAATTAGTATAGCAATCCATAAAGTAAAGTAAACACAAAAGCAAAATATACCTATCTTTAGGTTATAACATAATAATGTCTATTAATAATATATATATATATATAATGGAGAAAATACAAAAGTGTCTTTAATTCAACAAAGCAAAACAATTTTTCTACATTTCTATTGGTAGATTTTTGCATAAAATTGTCAGGGCATCTTTAGACACTTTTCGATGTTTTTTGGGCTTGAGTTATAAAATAAATTTGTTTTGAACTTCCAATTCCTTTTGAAAAGATAAATTATAGTCCTAAGATAGAGTTTTATAGGTTCAGTATAGGCAAAATACTACAACAACTTCATGTTAAAAGTGTAAACCACAAAACATACCAAAAATAAGCATTAATCTCGTTTTCTCCAAATATTTCTCTAAATCCATAATAAATAAAACATAAAAATAAATAATATAAGTAATAACTTAAATAGTATAACTCAAGAGGAAAATATTATAAATAAACTAAAAATTTTGCATTTATTGAAACATGTGGAGTGCGTCTCGCATTTAGGATAAAATTGGATTGACGTCAGGAAAAGGAAAAGTCGACTTCCCGACGACATGAACTGATGCCATGGCGAGAAGATCCGCCACGTCCCAATGACGTGATGAATGGAGTCCCGACAAGGCAGCATGCCATGTCACGACATATTCCCTACTCAACCGGGTTTCTTATATTTTTTAGTCTAACTTTGATTATTCGAGGGATGTTTTAGTCATATTTGTTGATAAATCGTAAAAGTAACACATTTTAACCCATGCTTGGTATATTTTTGGATGATTTACCTTATAATTTAATGAATTTGATGCTCTTAATCATTTAATTTCATGTTTTATACTTAGGTGAGCTTTGGAAAGTGAAAAGAGCAAGAAACGGGCCAAAAATGAAGAAAATGGGCTAAATTCAACATTCAACACGACCTAGACACTTCCATACGGGTTTACCACACGCCTGTGTGTGACACACAGGATGGCCACATGCTCATGTGTCAAGGCCCTGTCGACTTCTACTAAGCCAGTATTGCACACGGACTGAGCATCTTCACACGGGCTAGCCACACGCTCGTGTCCCTGTTGAGTCCTATTTCAATTTCACGCGGAAAAGGCTAATTTTTAGGTATTTTTGGGTATTTCAAAGTATATTTAAATACACTAGGGGAGGATTAAAGAGAACACACAGAACAGAAAGTAGAGAATTACTCAAAGAAAGTGATAAGCGATAAATTATACATATTTTTACCTCATGCTTAGCCTAATTTCTGGATGAATTATCATTAAAATTGTGGAATTTGGTGCTCTTAAACCTTTAATTTCATGTTTTACACTCAGGTGAGCATAGGAAAGTGAAAAGAACGAGAAACGGGCCGAAAACGGAGAAAATAGGCCAAAGTATGAAAACAACATGGCCTGGAGCTTCGCCACACGGCCGTGCCACCTTAAGCTCGAACATGGCCCAACCCCAACTCACATAGCTAGACCATATGGCCGAGCCACCTTAACAAGCCCAAGCACGGCCTGGGCCTTAATCCACACGGACGTGACACACGGGCGTGTCCCTGTCGTGAAGAAGTTCAATTTCACTCAGAAAAGGCTACTTAGGGTCTAAGAAAGGCATTCCAAAGCTCTATATATAGATCCTAGGAGGCAACTATGAAGGTGTGCTTATTTCCCGCTAAGGGAGTGCTTTTCTCCCCTCAAGAAGTGTTTTATTCCCGCCAACACAGAGAGTAGAAGCAAGGAATTACTCAAAGGGAAGCTGACTGATCCATCTCAGAAGCTGAATTCTCCTTCAAGACTGAAGATCTCCCTTCAATTACCTTCAGGGGTTTTAGGGTTCTTTATGTTTTGTTATCTTTATTCTTTTGAGATGTTTTCTTTTATAATTATGAACTAAATCCCCCAAGTACTTGAGGGGGATGAAACCTAAGATAGATCTTATTATTATTTTCTCTTGAATTATATGATAAATATTTAATTTGTTCTTAATTGTGTTTTTAACTCTTAAATTGATATTTCTGGAGATATTGATTTAAGTCGAATGTGCTTATGTAGAGGAGCAAAAGTCCATGCGTAGGAGTAGATCCAACATAATTAAGCGGAGTTGATTGCAATCCTAGAGATAGGACGACGAAAATCTGCCAGATTAGGGTCAAACCTAATAAAGGAATCCATAGATCGAGTTAATGCAACACTAGGAGTTTTAATTATAAAGAGATTTCAATTAATCAACCTAGGGTTAGTTGGTTTTAGTCTCGAGAGAGATATTAACATAAGTTAGGGATTTCTACAGATCAAGTCAAGTGAATAAATCGTCTAGTTCAAGAGTTGATAACAAATGAAGTCTAGGTGGATTCTTCCTTGAGTATTGTCCAATTCAATCAGTTTTCCTAAGAGTTTTTCCCCAATTCACTTTTTATGCATTCTTAGCTTAGTCTAATAATTAGTTTAGTTTAATAAAAATTCCCTTTTATTTCTAGGTTAAATAATAGAAAGAAAGTTAGTACTAGTACTAGTACTTTTGGTTCCTTTGGGTATGATATCTCGGTCTTGCCCTAACTATACTACTGTTTGATAGGTGCGCTTGCCTTAAATCGTGATAATAGTTAGTTTCTGGTGTGATCATTTGTTATAAATTTTATTACTTAAATCACGCATATCAGAAAGCCATTGGATTCATCTTGGAAGCAGGAATCTCCTTCAAAACTAAAGATCTCCCTTCAATTTCTTCGAAGTTTTTGGGTTTCTTTATGTTTTTTTATTTTCTAAGTTTTGAGATGTTCTCCTTTGTGATCACAAACTAAATCCCCTAGATACCTAAGGGCGATGAAACCTAAAACGAATCTTATTATTTTCTGAATTATATGATAAATATTTGATTTGTTCTTAATTATGTGTTCTTGATTCTTGTTTTAGTATTTCAGGATATTAATTCAAGTGTTGATGTGCTTATTCAATGGAGCAAAAGTCCCTGTTTAAGAGTAGATCCAATATAATTAAGCGGAGTTTATTGCAATCCTAGAGATAGGACGACAAAAATCTGCCAGATTAGAGTCAAATCTAATAGGGAAATCCATAGATCGAGTTAATGCAACAATAGGGATTTCTATAAATCAAGTCAAGTGAATAAATCGTCTAATTCAGAGTTGGATAATAAGTGAAGTCTAGGTGAATTCTTCCTTGGGTATTGTCCCTATAAATAGATTTTCATAAAAGTATTTTCTCAATTTACTCTCTGTCGCGTTCTTAGTTTAGTTAGTTTTTAGTTTAAAACAAATCCCCTTAACCTTTAGGATAGATAATAAAAAAATAGTTAATACCAGTACTTTTAGTCCTATTGGATACGATATTCTGGCCTTGCCATAGCTATACTACTATTTGATAGGTGCGCTTACCTTTATCATGATATACTTAGTTTGTGGGGATCACATCAAGTTTTTAGCGCCGTTGCCGGGGACTAAGATATTAGGAACGCTTGGTTTTTATTGCTTTAGTCATTTTTACTTTTATTGCAATTTACTTTTTATTTTTAATTTAATTTTTATTTTCTAATCTTGCTTTTATTTTGTTTCTAACATGTGTCTCTAGTTTATGACTAGAAGGAGCCCATTAGGGCCTCTATTATTTGATAGTGAGATTGAAGCATCAGCTCGCAGAAACTGAAGAGAAATAAGGTGAAGTCTTCAGTACACAGAGGAAGAGCAAGAGGACGTTATCGGTACTACCGAAGAGATGGCGAAAAATCATGATAATCCACTACCTCCTACGGTAGCAGCAATTCCTGTGAATCAAAATCCTACTCCTCGTACTATGTATGATTATCCTAAGCCTAATTTAGCTGGTACTGAATCGAGTATTGTTAGACCTGCTGTTGCTGTAAATAATTTTGAACTGAAACCTAACACTATTCAAATGATACAACAGTTTGTTCAGTTTAATGGTGTGCAGGACGAGGACCCAAATACTTATTTAGCAAACTTTCTAGAATTCTGCGACACTTTTAAGATTAATGGTGTTTCTGATGATGCCATTCGCCTTCGGTTATTTCCCTTTTCTTTAAGGAACACGGCTAAACAGTGGTTGAACTCTCTACCAGGAGGGTCTATCACTACTTAAGACCAAATGACTGAAAAGTTTTTACTGAAACATTTTCTGCCGGCTAAAACGGCAAAGTTGAGGAATGATATCTCTTCTTTTGTGCAGATGGATTTAGAAACTCTTTACGATGCATGGGAGAGATACAAGGACTTATTGAGAAGGTGCCCTCACCATCGATTGCCTCTATGGTTACAGGTTTAGACTTTCCACAATGGTTTGAACCCCTCAACGAGGCAAATGATCGATCCAACTGTCGGTGGAACTATAAACACCAAAACACATGAGGAGGCTTATGAGTTCATAGAAGAGATGTCACTGAACAATTATCAGTGGCAAGTCATGAGGACAAAGCTGACAAAAGTCGCCGGTGTTTTTAATGTTGACGTGGTCACCATGTTGTCAAATCAGGTAAAACTTTTAAATAGAAAGATTAATGGTTTAGTTGGTTCTACACAGGTACATCTGGTGATGCAATGAGACATGAGTGGAGGTGGTATGAGCAATCCAGAATATTCACCTTATGGACATAGCATGGAAAACGAGCAAATGAACTATATGGGTAATAATCATCGACCTCAAAACAATCCTTACAGTAACACTTGCAATGCATGTTGGAGGAATCATCCAAATTTTTCATGGGGAGGACAAGGAAATCAAAGGGCACCACCCCATCCAAGATTTTAGCAACAACCTTATTGGCAGGAAAAGAATCCGAACCTTGAAGAGATGTTGGAAAAAATTATCTCGGTGTCAAAAACCCATTTTCAGAATACCAAAATAGTGCTTAAAAACCAGCTAGTGTCGATTCAAAGGCTCGAGAATCAAATTGGTCAACTTGTCAAGATGATTTCTGATCGACCACAAGGTAGCCTGCCTAGTAATATGAACCAAATCCTAGAGAGCATGTGAAAGCAGTTACATTAAGGAATCAAAAAGTATTAACTGAACCTAAAAAGAAGTTGCTGTAAAAATTCGACGGGGAGGCCGAACCCAAAGAGAGTATGACACATGTGCTTAAAGAATATGAACCACTTATCCCATCTCCGGCAAAGTTGAAGAAAGGCCGCATAGATGCACAATTTAGTAAATTTCTTGATCTTTTTAAACAGTTGCATATTAACTTACTTTTTGTTGAAGCTATTTCGCAGATGCTCACGTATGCAAAATTTTTGAAGGAGCTTCTAATAAACAAAAGAAAGTTTGAAGAGCTATCTACAGTGGAACTTAACGAGGAATGTTCAACTATCCTTCAAAATAAACTGTCAACCACACTGAAAGATCCAGGAAATTTTACTATTCCCTGTCTAATTGGTAGTTTAAATATTGAAAATGCATTAGCTGATTTAGGTGCCAGTATTAATTTGATGCCTTATAAAATGTTCAAGCAGCTAGGTCTTAGGGAACCAAAACCCACTAGGATGAATATACAATTAGCTGATAGATCTGTTAAATATCCTTGGGGTATTATTGAAGAAGTGCTCATCAAAGTTGATAAATTTATATTTCATGTTAATTTTGTTGTGCTTGACATGGATGAGGATGTTGAGGTACCTTTAATTTTAGGACCCCAATTTTTCAGCCACTACTAAAGCTGTTATTGATGTGGGGGATGGTAAAATTGTGCTTAGGGTGGGTGATGAAGAAATCATCTTTAAAATTTATGATGCCATGCGATTTTCTAAAGAACAAGACGATTCCTGTTATTTTATTGATTATTCTATTCAAGATTCTTTTCAGGAAATCGCTCTTAAGGACACGTTGGAACTGTGTCTCGTCCAAGGTGAGGAGGTGAATGAAGTTACCACTAAGATGGAGAAGGTAAAAATTGATTTGAACTCTAACGAACCTTCCCCAAGATAAATAAAGTACGAGGGTATTGAGGTGAATGACGAATTAAAACAAAAATCCTCTATTGAAGAACCTCCCAAACTAGAACTGAAGCAATTACCCAATCACTTAGAATATGCATTTTTTGGAGATAACTCTACACTACCAGTGATTATTGCTTCGAACTTGCAACCCAAAGAAAAAAAGGAATTGTTATAGGTACTAAAGGAACATAAAAGGGCCATAGCTTGGAAAATTTCTGATATTAAAGGGATCAACCCTTCTTTTTGCAGCCACAAAATTTTGATGGAGGATGAATACAAACCGTGCGTGCAAGCTCAAAGATGACTGAACCCTAACATGAAAGAAGTTGTCAAGGCTGAGGTAGTTAAACTTCTAGATGTTGAAGTTATTTATCCTATTGCTAATAGTACTTGGGTAAGTCCCGTGTAGGTTGCTCCTAAGAAGGGAGGCATGATTGTTGTTAGTAACGAGAAAAATGAATTGATTCCTACAAGAATAGTCACAGGTTGGAAAGTATGCATTGACTATAGGAAGTTAATCAATGCCAAAAGAAAAAACCATTTTCCCTTGCCCTTCATTGATCAAATGTTGGAAAGGCTGTTAGGGCATATGTACTACTGCTTCCTAGATGGACTTTTTGGCTACTTCCAAATCCCGATAGCTCCTGAAGATCAAGAGAAGACGACATTTACATGTCCATATGGTACGTTTGCCTATCGTAGAATGCCTTTTGGATTGTGTAATGCTCCTGCTACTTTTTAGCATTGCATGTTGGCCATCTTTGACGAACTTGTGGAAGACATTAATGAGGTATTTATGGATGACTTTTCCATATTCGGTAATTCTTTCCATCTTTGCCTTAAAAATTTAGAACGAGTTTTAATGAGATGTGAAGAGACAAACCTTGTACTTAATTGGGAAAAATGCCACTTTATGGTTCGTAAAGGTATTGTGTTAGGGTACAAAATTTCTAGTAAAAGGATAGAGGTTGATAAAGCAAAAATTAAGACTATTGGAAAATTACCTCCTCCTAGTTCAGTTAAGGCTATTAGAAGCTTTTTAGGACATGCTGGTTTTTACAGAAGATTTATTGAAGATTTTTCTAAAATAGCTAAGCCTTTAATGAAATTACTAGAAAAAGATGCACCTTTCAATTTTGATCAGGAATGTTTAGAAGCGTTTAATACTCTCAAGGAAAAATTAACTAATGCTTCGATTATAATTGCACCTAATTGGAATTTGCCTTTTGAACTAATGTGTGATGCAAGTGATTTTCCAGTAGGTGCAATTCTTGGACAATGGAGAGATAAGCATTTTCAGCCAATATATCATGCTAGCAAAACTTTGACGGCCGTACAAGAGAATTACACTACTACAGAAAAAGAATTGCTAGTTATGGTTTTTGCATTCGATAAATTTAGACCATATCTAATTTTGTCTAAAGTTGTCATTTATACTGACCATTCCGCTCTTCACTATCTTTTAACTAAGTCCGATGCAAATCCTTGACTAATAAGATGGATTTTATTATTACAGGAGTTCGATTTGGAAATACAAGACAAGAAAGGGGCTGAAAATCTTGCAGTTGATCACCTTTCCAGACTTGAGAATCCACGTCTCAAAGAGCTCGATGAAACTAAAATAAATGACTCGTTTCCTAAAGAACAACTCTTAGTTATCTTTGACTCTAAGGTACCTTGGTTTGTGGACATTACAAATTATTTAGCAGCTAACATCATGTCAAAAGGGTTGACACATCAGCAAAGGAAGCGATTCTTTATCGATGTGAAAAACTATTTTTGGGAGGATCCTTTTCTTTTTCGTATATGTGCAGATCAGGTCATTCAAAGATGCGTTACGAAGTCAGAATCAAATAAGAGCTTGGAACACTGCCATTCAGGACTAACCGGAGGACATTACAATGGGACTAGGACAACACATAAAACGCTCAAATCAGGTTTTTATTGGCCCACACTGTTCAAGGACGTCAACAGGTATGTTATTTATTGTGATAAATGTTAAAGAATAGGTAATATCTCCAAACATGATAAAATGTCTCAAACATATATGCTCTCATGTGAAATATTTGATATATGGGGTATTGATTTTATGGGTCCATTCCCTAGTTCATTTGGGAATAAATACATCTTAGTAGCAGCTAATTATATGTCGAAATGGGTGGAAGCCCAAGCTTTACCTACTAATGATGCTAGAGTGGTAGTAAGATTCCTTAAGAAGCTCTTTTCTCGATTTTGAACACCTAGGGCGATTATTAGTGATAGGGGTACTTATTTTTGTAATGCTCAGTTCGATAAAGTTTTTAAGAAATATGGAGTGCACCACAGAAAAACTACCCCTTACCATCCTCAAACTAGTGGACAAGTTGAAGCAGCCAATCGAGAGCTTAAACATATCTTAGAAAAGATAGTAGAGTCAAATAGGAAAGATTGGGCGATGAAAGTAGACGATGCTTGATGGGACTATAGAATTGCTTTTAAAACTCCCATAGGAACATCCCCTTATAGACTTGTTTATGGGAAATGTTGTCATCTACCATTTGGACTAGAACATAAGGCGTTTTGGGCTATAAAATTTCTAAATTTTGATCTCAAACTTGCAGGTGAAAAGAGACTAATGCAGTTGAATCAGTTAAATTAGTGGCGAGCTAATGCATATGACAACTCACGACTATACAAGGAAGCAACAAAGCCACGCCATGATGCTCGTTTAAAGCATTTTAAAGTCGGAATGTTGTCTTGTTATACAACTCAAGACTCAAATTATTCCCTGAAAAGATGAAATCAAGATGGTTAGGTCCATTCATAGTCCAAACCATTTTTCCATACAGCACAGTAGAGGTAACCCATCCAAACCATGGGACTTTCAAGGTAAACGGTCATCGACTTAAACTTTATAATGGTGAGGATTTTAAAAATGATAGAGAGAAGCTTCGGCTCCACAAATGCTCGTAAAGATGCACGCAAGGTAAGTCGAGCTTAGACTCTAAATAAGCGCTTCTCGGGAGGCAACCTGAGCACTAACTACACTAATTTTCTTATTTTCAATTTATAATATTTAACATAAACTAATTGAATTACAAAATATAGTTTTTTCTTCTCACACGGCTTGGCGCACAAGCGTGCCCTTGGCCGTGTGGCGACAACAAAATAGGAACATGGGCATGTTTTGGACTGTGTGGATTTAAAAGACTTAGGTTGAAATTTTAAAGAACTCAACAATGACTCACAAGGCCTAGACACATGACCGTGTGAGAACATGACTTATTTTCCCAAAAAGTCAGGGTGCCACACGGCATACGATAAATCTCCATGGCTGTAGGATATAGCTGTGCGAACCCCACGGTTTGGACACATGGACGTGTCTTAGGTCAGGGTAAAACTGGACTTTAATTTCCAAAATTGGCAGAGGCACAAAATGGGATAAAATTCCCACGACCGTGTGATACGGCCTTGTGGACCACATGGCTTAGACACACGGGTGTGTTTGAGGCCGTGTCTGACCTTGAGATACATGTTCCAATTTTGAATCAAGTCAGGATGGAACACAGGCAGAACCCACGGCGGTGTCCGAAAGCCATGCGCAATCCTAACTTTATTAACTAAAGTACGAAGGCATGGGGAACATCACACGGCCGTGCAAGATGGTCGTGTGAAATCCTGACTCATTTGCTTAATGCACACAGGTGTGGGAAACATCACACGGGCATGGGAGAAATGAAGGAGAGTGCACACGGCCATGTGATATAACCATGTGAAGGACACGGTGAGGACAGACGGGCATGTCTGAAGGTCGTGTGCGACCCTGACCAAATTTCACGATGAACACGGGCTAGATTCCAACATTGAACCGTTACACAATTGTGCCACTTTAAAAGCCCCCAAACCCTATTTCCCTCTTCTTTCTTTCCTTATTTTGTGTTTTTCCTCCCCATTTATCCCAGCCGCCGAGCCTACCTACTCTGACCATCGTTCGGCCACTGTTACCCTTCTCCCTTACTACTCTCACTTCTTCTCTCATTCCTCTTTATTTTCCTTCCTTCTTCTTCTTCTCCCTTTCTCCAGTAAGCCCCACGACCCAACCCAAGCTGCAAAACCACTAGCCGACACCCCCTTCCCTTCCAAGCACTACCACCATCCAAACCTTCTTCCCCCTCTCCCTTTCACGCACGTTCCCCCCCGATCACACATACTCGCTAGCTGACCCTCCACCACCATTATCAATGGTTTCCTATTTTGTTTTAGTTATTTTCCTTCTATTCTTGTTATTAATATTTCCTTATTAGTCTTTTATTATTCTACTATTGACTTATTTTTTTGAGATGTTCTTGCTTAATGTTACTAATTCTTACTGTTGAGTTCTTGATCTATTGTTACCCATTTGCCTATATTGATAGATTCTTGGGATAACTCTTGACTCTGATTTTAAATTAATTTTGTGACAGCCCTAAATTGACCTTAATCGAAAAAAGTGGTTTCGAAACCACTAAACCGAGTCGAAAAATTTTCAAAAACAAAATACATATATTATTTTTTATGTTTTATTACGTGACTTGCTATGTGTGAAAATTTTGTGCTTTAATTTTGTTATTTGGATGTCAAATTATTAAAAAAGGGACTCAAGTGATAAAATTGAAAATGTGATAGGTAGAATTTGGGTGGCCGAATAATGCATAGCTTAATTATAAGAGGGACTTGCATGTCAAATGGGCCATTTTTAATTATGGTGGACGGCAATGATGATGGTTGTTGGCATTTTGTGCATTATATATTAGTGAAATTAAATTAAAGGTATTAAATAAGAAAAACACGAATAAAAAAAATAAGAAAAAGGTGATAATACCAAAGTTGAATGTTCATTCCTTCTTCCATTACCGAAACCTTAAAGAAAAGAGAAGGGAAGAGAAGTCTAGGCATTCGACTATCCTATTGCAAAAATTAAGGTATGGTTTCATGATAATTCCTTTAGAATTGTCAAATTGAGTGGATCATTAGGTCCTTGATACAACCCATATGTAAATTCTTGAATTTATGATACATGGGCATTTGACTATGGCTAAGAGATGCTAAAATGATTGAAGTTTTGATGCTAAAAATTGTGAATAAATGTTAGATGGATTCTATGATGGTAAAATCCATGAGATTATGAGATCTTAAGTTAAATTTATGAATTAGAGCCTTGTATGACTTGATTTCTTGAAATGAATATTCGGCAATGGCATGAAATGCATATAGGTTGAGTGTTGGATGTTTTAATTGGTTTCTATGATCATAATTTGAGCTTGAAGCTAGGAAATTTTGTGTTAAGAATGAATGCAAGGACTTTGTGACATTCGGTCATTAACATGAGTGCATTTTTAACATTTAAAGTGAATGATGCATTCGGCTATGGCAATTGAGCATGAAAGTATGGTGTTGGATAATTCTAATGATATATATATAGTTGTAAATTTAGTTTGAAGCATGGTATTTTTGTTAAAGATGAAAGTTATACCTATATGATATACGGTCTTGTACATTAGGTGTAATATCAATGATGTTTTGATGCTATTAAATGGAACTAATAATTGAATGAGTTTTAGACTTGTTAAATTGATAAATTGGAGTTTAATGGAAAATTTGGGTATTCGGTAAATGTAGTATTAAGCTAAGCTTTGAATGCATAATGTTATAAATTGAAAATAGTGAATTATGTGATTAAAGAAGGACTTAAGTTGTATCTTAGTAGTTAGATGTTTGCCGGATTTAAAATAAATTGATAAAAGAGGTAAAGGATAAATTTGAGCTTGAAATCTATATATATGACCAAATTGATAAGTGATATTCGGCCAACTGATAAATGTGTACTTAGATATACTTATTTAATGGCCGAATGTGGACTAATAAGTATGAAATGCTTTAGTGAATACTCGGCTTATTAGTATATACAAAATGTATTGAAGTGTGAAATTTGCATCTGCACTAAAGGATTAGATATGTATTCAGTTTTATGGCTCATAAATGGGAGTGTAATTTACTAAAATGTGAAATATATGTGTACAAAGGTGAAAGTGTATATTCGGTAAATTTGAGTTGATTATGAATAGTGGTGAATTGCCAAATGTGAGGGTATGTGTATGAGTGATTAATTGAAAATAATTGTCATATGTATATGCTATATTTAGAGATTGACTTTGTTGATTATAATGCTTTAGAGTTCATTTGATTAA
Source organism: Gossypium stocksii (assembly GCA_020496765.1). Taxonomy (NCBI): domain Eukaryota; kingdom Viridiplantae; phylum Streptophyta; class Magnoliopsida; order Malvales; family Malvaceae; genus Gossypium; species Gossypium stocksii. Next base: position 41,202,558 of record CM035628.1, on the reverse strand, counting down.
TATATTATCAATGTGATTATGAAATTTTGGTTATAATGAGTTGATAAGATCATTAAACTAGTTTAAAATTTGTTGATTAAGCTCAAAAACCAAACTCGGATAAGGGGAAAGCAAAACTTGTGGAATAAGTTGATCCGAAATTGTTCGAAGTAAATAGAGGTAAGTTCTTAAGTACTCGATCTCGATTCATTTGCATGATTAAGATTTTATGAGAATAATAGGTGATTATGTGATCTTATTACGTTCAACTTGCCATGAATAAATTTGAATTTTAGGCTAAAAAGCCGAATATGAAATGAATTATATGTATATATGTTGAAACCGAATGACTATTAGAAAATTAAGTTAAAATGTGTGATATGTGCTTAAGACCTCATTGTACTTATTTATATAAAGTAGAAGGTGAAGTGAATTATATATATGTGTTGTGGCCGAATGGCTTTTATGAAATATAATTTAAGAGTGTGGTATGTGCATATATTCGAATTAAGGGAAATCACATAATTATGAGTGTGTTATGTGGAATATAGTAGCATATGTTTTGATGTTTATATATATGAAACTTGGTGAATTGATTTACATGCGATATTATTCGGGCTTCAAGCCTAGCAGGCTATAATGCCGGTGAGTTAATATCGGGCCATCGAGCCTAGCAGGCTATAATGCCGATGAGTTAATATCGGGCCATCGAGCCTAGCAGGCTATAATGCCAGTGAGTTAATATCGGGCCATCGACCCTAGTAAGCTATAATGCCGGTGAGTTAATATCAGGCCATCGACCCTAGTAGGCTATAATGCCAGTGAGTTAATATCGGGCCATCAAGCCTAGCAGGCTATAATGCCGGTGAGTTAATATCGGGCCATCAGCCTAGCAGGCTATAATGCCGGTGAGTTAATATCGGGCCATCGAGCCTAGCAGGCTATAATGCCGGTGAGTTAATATTGGGCTATCGAACCTAGTAGGCTATAATACCGGTGAGTCAATATCGGGCTTCGAGCCTACTAGGCGAAATGCCGGTGATAAATTTGAGTTGAGAACCTAGAAGGCTAATTGCCAGTGATTTAATAAAAGTCTGTGATTTTGATATATCATGATAAAACGACAATTGAATATTCAACACCTTAAGTTGGCCAGGCATGTATCCCATACTTAAATATGAGTTTGATGTGGATTGAATCATAAGTGTGTCATGTGACATACATATATGAATAAGCATTGAAATTGTCTAGATGGTAATAATACATTCGGCCAATGAGTGAAGTTATATGAAGAATGTGATTTACTTATGTTTTATGAGTATGAATTCAAGTGAAAGTAATATGTTAAATGTGCATAATGTGTTTGAGAATTTTCGGCCAAATAGCAACCTACCTAGAAAATGGTATTTTTGGCCAAATAGCAACATACCTAGAAAATGGTATTTTTGGCCAAATAGCAACATACCTAGAAAATGGTATTTTCGGCCAAACAGCAACATACCTAGAAAATGGTTATTTGCAAATTCGAATGGTTGATTCTATTTTTGTTTAAATTTTGAGCATTGCTTGAGACTTACTAAGCTTATGAAAGCTTACTCCGTTTGTTATGTTTCCTTTTGTTTTATAGATCTTGTTTTGAAGCTACGGGCTCGGGGATTCAAGCTTAAGTCACCCACACTATCGTCGTTATTTTTGTATTTTGAAATGATGGCATGTATAGGCTAAGCTCTCTCTTTTGGAATCGAATTTCATTTTGATTTGTAAATATTCCAGCCATGCGAAAATGGCTTGTTAGTTCCTAAATATGAATGAATGGCTTGATGAAGTTATGAGAATGGTTACTTAGTACTTATTTCAAGTAGTGGAAAGAGCAAATAGAATTATGTTATTCACATAAGCTTGAATGAAATAGCATAAGTATTCGATGTTGATAAATGAGAAAATTGACTTATAAATGAATTGCTTTGCTATTAAGTAAATTTGGCTATACTCATTGATGCATAATCACTTTATAAAATTTGATAGTGCACATTTGGTAAACTATAGAGATATATTGGCATGGATTGAATCATATTAGTGAATTGGAACATATGCGGTTGTAGTCGAATTAAAGTAGTTTACTTTTCGTAATGATGCATATATGAAATTCATGTTTGGTATGTATCTATAAACTTCTGTAAGTCCTATTTAATTAAGTAATGCCTCGTAACCCTATTCCGGCGACGGATATGGGTTAGGGGTGTTACAAATTTCGGTTGATGTTTGATGCTAATGTAGATTCAGTCCCTAGGATTATGCATTTATTTTAGTTCATTGACATAGTTGTTTACTCTATTCTTTATAGTTTACTTTTTAATCTTATTTTGCTTTTGCTATTACTATGTCAGTTGTTTTCAATTCCTTAAGTTTGCTCGTTTAGGTGCACCATTAACTTTAGGACTTGATTGGCTTATATCTATTCTGTTGATTTAGTCATTTTACATTGTTTTCTTGTAGGGACATAATGACAAACGCATGTCGCAAGACTAAGACCTCCATCCTCGCTTCGAAAAAGCAGAAGAGGCCTGGTGCAACCTCATCAAGTGTCGTTACCGAGGTGCACCATCCATATCTCTAATTTCTAGCTGGACCCCAAGAAGAATTATTTTAGCTTCTTCGTGCACGACTACTTGGTGTGGGCCGGTGCATAGATTGGGCTGCCTTGGAGCAGGTCCACCTTGCTGACTTCGTTTGGGCCCTCCTGACTACAGGTCCATAGGACCACTCCTTCAAAATCATTGAGCCAACATATTTAGAGCTTACTTTGGAACTTTGTTTGACGTTCCAGTTACAATTAGTCATGTCAGAATTTCACGACCCCGGCACAGTTCAATTCTGTCTTGGCGGCTTAGTGCGCCAACTTAGTGTGCCAGAGTTCGGCATTGCCTTAGGACTTTATACTAAGGAATTCATGGATGAAAACAACTTTTCTCATCTCCATCGCCACATTCATCGCCCACCCTCTTCTTGTTGTGTAGATCTTCATGCAAGTATAGGCACCTACGATCCTAGTCGATCGAAGGCATCATCTCTCCCTCTAGCCTTACGATACCTCCACGCCCTATTAGCTCACACCCTAACAGGTTGGAAAGAGAGCATCGACGTCGTCAACACTCATGATGCATATTTCTTATGGAGCATGGCAAAACGACACAGTTTTGATTTAGCATACTTTATTGCCCTCACCTTTCGCCATCAAACCGAATGCCACAGAAAGGGAGCCATATCTTAGGTCCTTATCTGACTCATCTAGCTCAGTACTTTGGCTTCTTGAACACATTGGCACAATCCTCATCGCTCATATTCATCGGCCAGATGTCCTCATAGGGCATCTCGAGCATGCTACACATGAGGATGATCGTGTGAAACCGTGGATTCGATCCTCCTCAATATCAGTTATCTCATTTTGATGATCACGATGACCCTGAGAACATTACTGACAATGTTCCTCCCCTTTACGAGGACCCACATCCACCACCACCACCGAGTCACCGACCTACTCATTCTGCTGCCACATTGACAGACATATCCGAGTGACTCACTTGCCTCGAGTAGTAGTGTTTTGAGAGATTTGATAGCATTGATACCACTCTTCGATAGATTTGCCACCAACTTCATATTTCTCCTTCGACACCATCGACTCATACAGTAAATAGATCATATAGATTTATCATAGCAAATACAATACACATGCTAAACATAACATGCTATCACATTCAGTTACATTAATCACATTTCAGAATAGGGTTCCAGTAATGCTTACCGATCCTTTGACAGGTCACAGTCGACTAGGGCGACCCGTGCAACCTTTCAGAACAATTCAGAATAGTGGGCTCACACGCCCATGTGGCCTGCCTGTGTGGCCCCAGACGCCAATGTTGCCCATATGGCCCAACTTGGCCTTGCCCGTGTGGATCACACGGCCTGGCCCAAAACCCCATACGCCCGTGTGGGCCTACATGGCCCAATTGGCCTAGCCTGTGCCTCACACACGGCCTAACTAGCCTCACACGCCCGTGTCCATCATGCCCGTGTGGCACGCGCATGGCCTGGCTCGTCTATTACACAACTGTGTCTCATTACACGACCTCCACACGGGCAGTCCACACATCTGTGTGGCATCAATAGCTTTATTTTTGGCTTTCGTCGAATTGCATTTTTAGTGTGTTATGGGTACACACTTAGTTTATCTTCGATGTTGCCGCTATTCCGAGCACTCCAGAACCTATAATCGTTAACAGGAAGCCCAAATTCAATCACTTAACACGAATTGTTACGAGTGGATAAATCCTGAAATCTAACGACAACCTTACCTTCTTCTGAAAAACGGCGATTCCTAGCTGTTAGAATGCCGTCTAGGAGTCCACAAAATTTCAATTAAATCCTAACAGCCAAAAATGTCCATTAATATCTTAATCAACTATGATAGTACCAAGAGAGACTGAGATCACTTACCGAAACTCGCTAATCGCAAAGGTGTGCAAAACGACGGAAAAGAACCCAAAAACAATGATAGGAAGAAGAAAAAAAAAGATAGCAAAAGGGAAATTTGGCTAGTCAAAAAGAAAAAGAATATGGAGAGGAAAAACAAGCCAGAAATGTTAGTGAAAGAGAAAGTTTTTGGGAAAACAGAAACTAACCCGATAACCCCTCATTCTCCACTACTAGTATTAGACTCAAACTTAAACTCCTTTACAGCACACAACAAAAAATGAAATCCTTCATGATGACTTGAACACAAGACCTCCCACAATTTAACACTCCACTTAACCACTAGACCAGCAAGCCCATTCTGTCCTATTTTTACCAACATTTACTTATAAGCCTAATTACCAAGGATATGGCTTAATTAAAAGAAAAACCAAAATTTAGCCCAAGTTGGGGCTTGAACTTGGGACCTCCCCAAACACTCCCAGAACATATATCCCCTCTAGTAGACAATTATTTGTGTCAAAATAACACAAAAACAATTCCATAAATTTTCATGTACAACAAATCACAAAAGTCAAAATTTTGGGGCGTTACAACTCTACCCCGTTAAAGAAAATTTTGTCTTCAAAATTTTACCTGATCAGAAGAGATGAGGATACTGCTGTAGCATCGAATCCTCTGGCTCCCAAGTAGCCTCCTCAATGCTATGATTCTGCCACAGCACATTCACTAAAGGAGTAGACTTCCTCCATGGAACCTTTACGTCATGATCTAAAATCTGAACTGACTCCTCCTCAAACGTCAGATCTGATCTAATCTCAATATCCTCTACCGGCACAATGTGCATGGGATCAGAGCGATAACATCTCAACATCGAGACATGAAACACATCATGAATGTGATCCAACTCTAGAGGTAGCTCCAATTGATACGTGATCGGCCCTATTCGTCTCAGAATCTGGTACGACCCAATAAACCGAGAGCTTAGCTTGCCCTTGTGACTGAACCTCAAAACCTTCTTTCATGGTGAGACCTTAAGAAAAACCATGTCCCCCACAGAATATTCAATGTCTTTTCTGTTTAGATCAGCATAAGACTTCTGCCTTTCAGAAGCTGCTTTCAGACGCTCGCGAGTCAATCGAACTTTATCCTTAATCTCTGATACCAGCTCTGGACCCAGTACACGTTGCTCACCCAACTTAGTCCAGCATAAGGAAGTGCAACACTTATGGCCATACAGTGCTTCGTAAGGTGCCATCTTGATACTGGACTGGTAATTGTTGTTCCAGCCAGAACTCTACTAGAGGCAAGAACCCCTTCTGACTACCTCGGAACTCAATGGTGCACCCTCTCAGCATGTACTCCAATATCTGAATCACCCTCTCTAACTAACCATCTGTCTGAGGATGAAAAGCAATACTGAAGTCCAGTCACGAACCCAAAGCCTCGTAAAGCTTCTGCTAGAATTGAGATGTAAACTGAGGATCCCTATCAGAGATAATCAATACAAGAACCCCATGCAGTCTCACTATCTCAGAGATGTATAACTTAGCTAGTTTCTGAAGGGAGTAGTTTGTCCTGACTAGAATGAAGTGAGCTGACTTGGTCATTCGATCCACGATGACCCATATAGAATCTTTCTTAGTGGGTATTAGGAGTAACCCACTAACAAAGTCCATCGTCATTCGCTCTCATTTCCACATCAATATCTGAACTGGCTGTAGCAATCCCAAAGGCAACTGATGCTTAGCCTTAACCTGCTGACAAGTCAAACAGTGAGCCACGGAATCGGTCACCTCAAGCTTCAACCCCCGCCACCAGTACAACTCTCGAAGATCTCTGTACATCTACTTATCCTTAATCTGCCCAATCCGTATTGGTTTCACCTGGAGCTTAGCCAACAAACTCCCATCACCATAAAGACCCGGTCGAGCGAACAATGCTCTTAGATCAGTAAAAGTCCTACGGTTTAAAGCATCAGCCACCATATTGGCCTTACCAGGGTGATACTCAATGCTACAGTCATAATCCTTAAGTAGCTTTACCCATCGACACTGTCTAAAATTAAACTCCTTTTGGGAAAGAAGATACGTGAGGCTCTTTTGATTAGTGTAAATGGTACACTTCTCACCGTACAGATAATGCCTCCAAATCTTAAGGTCAAAAATCACTGCAGCCAACTCCAAGTCATGCGTCGATAGTTAACCTCATAAGTCTTGAGCTGTCGAGACGTATAAGCAACAACCTTACCGTCTTGCATCAGAACACAACCCAAACCCACATGTGACGCATCACTGTATACGATAAAGTCTTTCCCAAGCTCAGGCTGTATCAAAACTAATGCCTGAGCCAAGACTATCTTAAGCTTCTCGAAACTCTCTTGCTGTGCATCAGTCCAAACAAAAGGAACTCCTTTACGCAACAGCTTAGTCAACGGTACCGCGAGCAAAGAGAACCCTTTCACAAATCGTCTATAGTATCTTGCCAACCCCAGAAAGCTATGAATCTCAAACATAGTTTTCGACTATTTCCAATCCAACACAGCCTCAATCTTACGAGGATCTACTTGAATCCCCTCAGTGGATACTACATGTCCCAAGAAAGTAACCTCTCGAAGCCAAAACTCACACTTGGAGAGCTTTGCATACAACTGTTTCTCTCGGAGAGTCTGCAGAACAACCCTAAGATGCTTATCATGCTCATCCTCTGACTTAGAATAAACCAGAATATCGTCAATGAACATTACTATGAACCGGTCCAAGTAGGGTTGGAACACTCGATTCATCAGATCCATAAATGTCGCTGGTGCATTAGTCAAACCTAAGGGGATAACTAAGAGCTCGTAATGTCCATACCAAGTCCTAAATATCGTCTTATGCACATTGGCCTCCTTTACCCTCAACTGATGATAACCTACTCGCAAGTCAATTTTTTAGAACACTGAAGCCCCTTTAAACTGGTCGAAAAGATCATCAATTCTTGTAAGTGGGTACTTATTCTTTATCGTCAATTTATTCAACTAACGGTAGTCAATACACATCCTCATCGTATCGTCCTTCTTCTTTACGAATAGAACAGGTGCTCCACATGGAGACACACTAGGACGAATAAACCCATGATCCAACAACTCCTGTATCTGGGCCTTGAGTTCAGTAAGCCCCTTCGGTGCCATTCAGTAAGGGACGATAGACACCAGAACCATACTAGGAATTAGATCAATCTCAAATTTTACTAGTCGACTCGCAGGTAAACCCAGTAATTCCTCTAGAAATACATCTGGAAAGTCCCTCACAGTGCAAATGTCCTTTACCGAAGAGTCCATAGAGTCCAAAATGCTAATGTAGGCTAAGAATGCCTCACATCCCTTCCTTACTAACTTTTCTGCTACCAATGCATAGATTACATTACTCAGATAATTTCGTTGTTCCCCAATCACGACTATCTCATTATCCTCCTCGGTCCTTAGAACAATCCTCGTTTCAGCACAATCCAGACTCGTACGATGTTCACCAACCAGACCATGCCTAAAATCAAATCGAACTCCCCAAACGGAAGCTCTATCAAATCAGCCAAGAATACAGTCCCTTGGACCTCTAACGGTACATCCCTGAACAGTTTACCAACTCTAACAAACTGCCCTAACGGACTCACCACTGATATCTCGCTAGAAGTACTCTCATAAGGTATCCCTAAGGTCTTAGACACAGAACATGCAACATAGGAATGTGTAGAGCCTATGTCTATAAGTGCAACATAAGGTACATTAAATATGAAAAATATACCCATGATGATGTCAGGAGCATCTCCATCCTCACAACGACGTGCAGCATAGACAAGTGCAAGCTGCCTCGCCTCAGTCGGTCTAATACCTCTGCCCGGTGCTCTCTGTCCTTGGCCCATACCATTACCACCACTAGCCTGACCTCAGCCATTAGGTGGCTGCTGTACCCCTCTCGGCTGCTGCGCAGTCTCAACAACAGGTGCTTGCGTCTGGTTACCCCTCAGTGGGCAATTCTTAACACGGTGCTCAGTAGACCCGTACCTCAAACACGTTCTAGTGACTCTACAACACTCACCTGGATGACTCCTATTACAGTGCTGGCAAATAGCCACCCTAGCAGGAACAATCATAGTAGGCCCAACTCTTACAGGCCCATCAGTCCTGGCCTTTTTCTTAGGCCTCATAGCAGAATTAGAAGGCTCTGGATCCTTCTTAGCCTTCTCTCTATCACGATTCTGGCACTCAGTGCGCTTTATCTCCTCGGCTATCTTGGCCTTCTCGACCAAGGTTGAGAAATCCCACTCCCTCTGTAGAGCTAACAAAAATGCAGGCTGTCATGAAGACCATACTCAAACCACACACAGCGCTCATACTCGGTCGCCACTATGCCCCTCGCACAATGGCTCAGTCTCAGGAATTTAGACTCATACTCAGCCATAAAACGGTCCCTCTGTGTGAGATTCAGGAACTCACGTTACCTAGCATCAGTGTAGCTGGCTCCCACGTACTTACTCTAGTAGGTGGTCTTAAACAAATCCCAAGTCAACCGATCGGGTTGAGTGCCCTCCTTAACAATCAACCACCACTGACACGCCTCGTCCCGAAGTAGAGACATAGCCCCCTTGAGCTTCTTGATGCGTGATATTTATGATGGTCAAGTAATAATATGATCGTACCTAAAACTAACTATTATCACGATAAAGGCAAGCGCACCTATTGAACAATAGTATAGTTTAGTTGCAAGATTGGAAAGTCAAACCCACAGGAACTAAAACTACTAATAATAACTTTCTTCTTATTATCTAGCCTAGAGATAAGGGGAATTGTTTTAAACTAATTAAATTAAACTAATTAACTAAGAACACGGCAAAAAGTAAATTAGAGAAATTACTTTTGGGAAAACCGATTGATTAAGACAATACCCAAGGAAGAATCCACTTAGACTTCACTTGTTATTCGACTTTGAACTAGATGATTTATTCACTTGACTTAATCTGTAGAAATCCTTAAATTATGTTAATATCTCTTTCAAGACTAAGAACAACTAACCCTAGGTTGATTAATTGAAATTTCTTTCTAATTAAAACCCTTAGTGTTGCGTTAACTAGATCTATGGATTCCCTTATTAGATTTGACTCTAATCCGACAGATTTTCGTCATCCTATGTCTAGGATTGCGATCAACTCCGCTTAATTGTGTTGGATCTACCCTTAGACAGGGACTTTTGCTCCACTGAATAAGCACATTCAACTTATATTAATATCCTAAAATATTAGCACAAGAATTAATAACACAATTAAGAACAAATCAAGTATTTATCATATAATTCAGATATTAATAGTTTCATCCCCTTCAGGTATTTAGGAGATTTAGTTCATAATTTTAAAGGAAAACATCTCAAAATTAGGAAAACAACAAAACTTAAAGAAAACCCAAAAAACTCTGAAGGAAATTGAAGGGAGATCTTCAGCCTTGATGGAAATCCTACTTGTGAGATGGATCAATCAGTGTTCTTCGAGTAATTCCTTGCCTTCTACTCTGTGTGTCCCCTTAGCCCTCTCCTAGGGTGTTTATATAGACTCTGGCATACCTTTCTTAGCCCCTAAGTAGCCTTTTCCACGTGAAATCAAAACAAGTCACGACAGGGACACGCCCGTGTGATTCAGGCTCAAGCCGTATTGCACTCTATTTTTGGCCTATTTGGTCTGTTTTTGGCCCGTTTCTCGTTCTTTTCACTTTCCTATGCTCACCTAAGTATAAAACATGAAATTAAAGGATTAGGAGCATCAAATTTCATAAATCTAATGATAAATCATCCATAAATATGCTAAGCATGGCGTAAAAATGTATATATATTATGGTTTATCACTTTTGCTCATCTGTGAAGTCCAGGTCATCCATGATGCACTTTATAGCCTCCATCCAGTACTAGGCTACACTCAGAGCAACTCCTGCGATGCCCCTAAATACTTTAGCCCCATTAGACTAGAGTCATTCCGTAACCAACCCACGGCCCCCAGATCCAGGGTTGGGTCCAGTGACCCTCTCCAGAATACAAAGCATAGCTTGGGACAATGCATCGTCCACAGCTTTACAATCATACAATCCCGTCCTACTATCAGTTGTAGGCAATGTCAGTGTCTCACTAGCATCTACCACCGGTATAGTATCAGAAGCAAGGGACTCAGCTTGAGCCCCTCTACAGCCTTTACCACGGCCTCTAGTTCCATGTCCACAAGTACCTGTGTGCTCATCATATCTATCAAATTAATCTGTATTAAAAGTTTTATACAAATCAATTTACAGTTCCAATATATTATTAACAAATATTTTATGCATTCGAATTATCAGAGTATTCAGTGTTGGTTATCACAAGAAAGTCGTCTCACTACAGTTTCAGTCTACTCTATCTAAAGTGTCTCAGTCGAGTCCTACCTAAGTAGTCTCATAACATACACAGTGTTTTTCATCATATCAAATAGTATTCAAAATATCTAACATGCTTTCAATCAATTTAATCACAATTTCAGTAACTTACTTGGATCGGCGTTGGAGGCTCAGTGTACCACTTACTCAGAAACAAAAAAATTTCAAAATCATTTTCTCAAAACCATACCTTAAAACCCAAAAACCACAGCCGAGTTTTGCAACCTGACTCTGATACTACTAAATGTAACACCCCGAACCCGGCCTAGATGTTATGGCTGAATCTAGTGGCACCACATGAGAGAGATTTTGGAAAACCATTTCAAATGTCAAAACTTGTTCAAATTACTATCTTTCCTTTATTGTAGAAGCATTGAAACCGTGCATTATACAAAAATCTAAAATTAAGTTTTAAAACGCGTTTGTGATGTCGCAGTTTATAAATTAATAAAAATAACAAATTGAAAACCCTAAGTATAAAACAAAACAGTCCAAAGGTCCACAATACTTAAAACTCCCAAAATAATAAAATAATAAATAACCAATAATAAAACATGAAGTCCAGTAAAGTGTCCATCAGTGGTCACCCCCAAGCCCTTCGCAGCATAAATCCATCTACTTTTGGGGATTACCTGACAGACAAATAAAAGAAAGGGGTGAGTTTTCGCAAACTCAGTGTGTACATCCCCACAGTAAAGTATGCATGTAAATAAATAACAGTCAAGCAGCCATAATTGAGACTGAGCTGTCAACAGAATCAGTGTAGGCCTTAGCCCACTCAGAACAACATCAGATACATTCGGGCCTTAGCCCATACAGATATACATGCATATTAATCAGTACAGTACATGCTTACCAACCCTGCACACCATCTCCGTCCACCCTACACACCATGTGGGGATAAAATAAACCTACCCAGCCTTACACACCAAGTATGGGGATAAAATTAACCCATCCAGCCCTACACACCATAAGGTACCGTAACACGGCACATAATAAGTAAAGGCAGTACAGATGCCAGTCAAACGGCTAAAAGCCTTTCAGTCTTCCTTCTCTCCAATATCAATCCCAACCCAATGTAATGCAACATAGATAATGTCACGGCATGCTTTCATATAGTAAACAGATCATACAGATTTATCATAGCAGATACAGTACACATGCTAAACATAACATCCTATCACATTCAGTTACTTTAATCAAATTTCCGAATAGGGGTCTAGTAATGCTTATCGACCCTTTGACAGGTCATAGTCGACTAAGGTGACCTGTGCAACCTTTCAGAACAGTTTAGAATAATGGGCTCACACGCCCATGTGGCCTACCCGTGTAGCCCCATACGCCCATGTTCCCACACTACCCAACTTGGCCTTGCTCATGTGGATCACATGGCCTGGCCCAAAACCCCACACGCCCATGTGGGCCCATATGCTTGTGTGGCCCACACAGCCCAATTGGCCTAGCTCGTGCCTCGCACATGGCCTAGCCAACCTCACATACCCGTGTGGCATGTGCACAGCCTGGCTCATCGATCACACGGCTGTGTCTCACCACACAGCCTTCACAGGGTAGTTCACACACCCATGTGGCGTCAACAGCTTTGTTTTTGGCTATCGCTGAATCGTGTTTTCAATACGTAAGGGGAACACACCCAGTTCATTTTCGATGTTGACACTATTTTGAGCATCCTAGAACCTATAATTGTTAATAGGAAGCCCAAATTTAATCACTTAACACGAATTGTTACGAGTGGATAAATATCAAAATCTAACGACAGCCTTACCTTCTTCTGAAAAATAGCGATGGCTCACTGTTAAAATGCCGCCTAGCAGTCCACAGAAGTTCAACCAACTCCTAACAGCAAACAATCTCCATTAATATCTTAATCAACTATGATAGCACCAAGAGCGACTGAGATTATTTACCGAAACACGCTAATCGCAAAGGTGTGCAAAAAGATGGAAAAGAACCCAAAAACAATGATAGGAAGAAGGAGAAGAAGAAACAGTAGTAAAAGGGAAATTCGGCTAGTCGAAAGAAAAAGAATATGAAGAGGAACATGCCAGAAACGTCAGTGAAAGAGAAAGTTTTTGGGAAAACTGAAACTAACCCGATAACCCCTCATTCTCCACTACTCAGTATTAGACTCAAACTCAAACTCCTTTACAGCACACAGCAAAAATTAAATCCTCCATGACGACTCGAACACAAGACCTCCCACAATTTAACACTCCACTTAACCACTAGACCAGCAGGCCCATTCTGTTCTATTTTTACCAATATTTACTTATAAGCCTAATTACCAAAGATATGGCTTAATTTAAATAAAAACCAAAATTTCGCCCAAGTTGGGGCTTGAACTTGGGACCTCCCCAAACACTCCCAGAACACATATCTACTATAGTAGATAATTATTTGTGTCAAAATAACGCAGAAACAATTCCAAGAATTTTCATCCACAAGAAATCACAAAAGCCAAAATTTTGGGGCGTTACACCTAACCAAAGCCCCATTACAACCCTTGAAAGACCTCTTGATTGGTGCATCATCTCAATTTATACTGGTGGAGATTTGATTGTCATGCAAGCCTATGGTAATAACTTTTCATGTTGACTATTGAGTGCTTAATTTTCGAACCTTAAACACCTTGAGTGATTTTAGTAAATCTTTAGTGAGGATGTCAACTCTGTGTGATTTTGAATTAAAGGTAATTATTGAAATAAGGGGAGATACCTATGTGTTTGTGATAAAATGCTCAACTTAAATTGTTCGAAATTTTGATGTCCTTTTAGTTGAATTCTCAATGTATGATTACTTGTGGATTATTTCGAAACATTATTGATAAGAATTATAAGTTGAGAAGAATAAATTTTTAATTGTAAGTTGAGGATTTTGCTTGAGGACAAGCAAATGCTTAAGTGTGGGGATATTTGATAAACTGTAAAAGTAACACATTTTCACCCCATACTTGGTTTTTTTTAGATGATTTACCTTATAATTTAATGAAATTGATGCTCCTAATACTTTAATTTCATGTTTTATACTTAGGCGAGCATTGGAAAGTGAAAAGAGCAAGAAACGGGCAAAAAACAGACAAAATGGGCTAAATTTAGCATTCAACACGGCCTAGACACTTCCACACGGGTTTACCACACGCCCATGTGTGACACACTGGATGGCTACACTCTCGTGTGTCAAGGTCGTGTCAGCTTCACTAAGCAAGTATTGTACACGGGCTGGCTACACACCCCTATCCTTGTCGAGCCCTGTTTCAATTTCAAGTAGAAAAGGATAATTTTTAGGTATTTTGGGCATTCCGAAAAAGATAATTTTTAGGTATTTTGGGCATTCCAAAGTATATTTAAATAGTCTAATGAATAAATTAGGGATAATAACATAAATTAGGGATTTCTACGGATCAAGTTAAATGAATAAATCGTCTAATTTAGAGTTGAATAATAAGTGAAGTCTAGGTGGATTCTTCCTTGGGTATTGTCCTTATAAATTAGTTTTCATAAAAGTAGTTTCTCAATTTACTCTCTGTCGTATTCTTAGTTTAGTTAGTTTTTAGTTTAAAACAAATCCCCTTAACCTTTAGGCTAGATAATAAAAAGATAGTTAATACTAGTACTTTTAGTCCTCGTGGATACGATATTCCGGTCTTTCCATAGCTATACTACTGTTCTATAGGTGCTCTTGCCTTTATCGTGATCATAGTTAGTTTGTGGGGATCACATCATTTGTACACGAAATTCAGCCTATAATGAGGCCTCTTGGCAACCCTAGATAAATTAGAATAACAACAAAATTAAGAGAAAGTTTGTGGGAATTTTAGGGGAATCTTTGTATTTTTGGTTCATGGTTTATTTGTTTCTCCATCTTGTACTCCCTTTTTTTGTTTTTGTCGTTTTAGTGAAGATTTCGTTTACCCATGATTTTTTATCCTCTTTAGAGGGTTTTTTTTACGTAATTATTTATGTCCAATTTTCTCAGTTTTCGTTCGTGTTCGTTGTATTATTTGGGTTCGACCCAACAAGTTGGTATTTGAGTTTGGTTTGGGTTTCGCAATTGACTCATTTAGGAATGGCGACAACGAATTTCGATTTCAAAAACTTTGATGGAATCACAAATTTCAAGTTGTAGTAGTTTTGGATACAAGAGAGTGCTTAATGCTAGGTTGGTCGTAATGGGTGACAGTCAAAAGAAGGGACTTAATTTTGTTGATGTTTCCTCTCTTGTTGTGAAGCACACGACCTTTTGTATATCATTGGCCTTGGTTGCATTATAAAAAAATGATTTGAAGACTAGGATCTTTTTGTTTCCAAGTTCGAGAATAATTTAGGCTTGGTTGACATTCTACAAAGATCGAGTTTGGCCTATGATAGGACCTGGAGAAGAAGGTATGTTAAATACGAGTTAAGGTGGAGATTTGTGGGGTGTGCCTTATTTTTTTTTGTCCAAATAGATGGTGATATCACTATGAGAAGCTTCTCGACATTGCAATGATGTACGATGTCGTGACGATGTGAATGGAAGTTGCGACATGGCGATGTGTTTCCTACATAAATCAGGTTTCTTTTCCTAATTAAACTCAACTATCTTTTCCCAGTTAAACTTTTATTACTCTAGGGATATTTTAGTATGAGTAGACCTCAAATCTTAGCCTATTTAAAGGGACATTGTATCCTTGTTTTGAAAGGCTAATTAAAAAGGCAATAAAAAATGTAGTACTACAAGGGTTTCTTTTAGAGGCGACAAGATGTGGCTGCAGATGAGTTTTTATGAGAGCTTTTGTGGTAACTATAAAGAGATTTAAGATAAAGCTTGTGGCAAGTTTGGATGACGATAATTATGGTTCAAAACAGTTTGAAAAAGCTTGTTACAAGGCAAAGTCAACAATTCAATCATGCTTCACTAACAATGTTTTACAGAAGGTACTTAAAGAAAAAGACAACAAACTTATGGAGGAAATTAGAAGCCTTGTATATGACAGTTCCTCACAAATCGCTTGGTATTAAAACAACAATTATATATGTCCCGTATGGCAGAAGGTGAGTCTATTATGGCTCACATCAATGAATTTGTCACTCTCCTTAATGGCCTAAAGATTGTCGAGGCCAACATAGATGGTAAAGATCAGGTTATGTTACTACTTTGTTCTTTGCCCTATTCATACAAGACTTTTAGGGAAACCTTGATTTATAGCAGAAAGAGACTCTCGTTCGAGGACGTGAAGGAAAATCTTTTAAGTAAGGATAAGCTCGACAAAGAGTTAGGCTCGAAGAATAAGTTAGATAGACAAGCCTCGATCCTAGTTACTAGAGGAAGGCAACAATCTAAAGATTCGGGTCAGAGAAGATCAAGGGTGAGATAAAAGTCAAGGAACCGTGACAAGTAATGTGGCTATTGCAAAAAAGATAGGCCACATCGAGGCAAAATGTTACAAACTTCAGAACAAAAATAAGAGGGCCGCCAAAAACGACGAGAAAGGGAAGTAGAAAACTAATGTAGAGGATAGAGGTGATGATTTGTTGCTGGTATCAATGATTGAAAATTCTAAGTTCACATCCAAGCGGGTCTTAGATTCAGGGTGTTCCTACCATATATGTCCCAATAGGGATTGGTTCTCCACATACAGTTTAGTTCAAGGAAGAGTTGTGCTTATGAGAAATAACTCACCTTGCAAAATAACCGATATTGGTACCATTTCGATTAGGATGTATGACAGGATAGTCAGAACAACATATGCTTGATTTAAAGAAAAATATCATATTTTTGGATATTCTAGACTTGAATGGGTGCAAGATCGTCATTGAGTTAAACAGTTTAAAGGTATCTTGTGAAGCCCTTGTTTTGGTGAGAGTACAGAAAGTCGACAACCTTTACATTTTGCAATGTGCAATGATGTTCGACTCAATATCAATTACGGAAGAAGGGATGAAATTATCATCACATCCCAGTAAGGATCCTTCTAATGTCACAACAATGCAACAAAATCCACTTATTTCAGATTCTAAATCAACCCGGCTGTGGAACATGCGACTCGATCATATGAGTGTAAAAGGTATGACCGTTTTAAACAAAAGAGGTCTTCTCGTAAGCACTGAAGTTGGAAAGTTAGGTTGTGTTTAGTAATGCTTTTTGGATGCACTTTTGAAATGAAAAGCACTTTTGCAGCAAAAGGAAAGCTAAACAAGCAACATTTTGCTGAAATTTTTAGCTTTTCAAAAGAGCTTTAGGCCAAATGAAAAAGCTAAAATTATTAGCTTTCTTCTCCCAAAAGTAGTTTCCAAAGCTTGATTACTTTTTCACCCTTCCAAAATGCGATACTTTCCCTTCTCTGTTGCTCTCTCCAAGGTTTCTTCCATTTTCTCCAAGGTTTTTGTTACTCTCTCCCTCTCTTTATTTCTACTCCCCTAATATCATCTTCTTATTTCAACTCCCTATTTAACTTTCTCGTTTTTCCCCTATTTCAAGTTAAACTCTTTTTGATTGCTATTAAGTCTGGTTGCTCCCCGCTTCAGGTAAACTTTCTCGTTTCACCTTTGATTTTCTTGGATTTTCTGTTTGGTTGCTGAGTTTGATTTTCTTGGGACTTATAATTAAGTTATTAAAAAAGTCCTTATAATGAAGCTATTAAAGGTGTATTTGGTTAGGAAGAATATCTAATTTTGCTTGGTTCTTTTGATTTCAACTGTATTTTCTTTTTTTTTTCTGCTTTTCTAATTTGTGGGTACGTTTACAAAGAAAATTTTCAAGCTTTCTTTAGCTGAATTTAGATGTTAGAACTTGAAAGATTAGTCTTGAAAGCTTCACACTAGTAAAATTGTTCTTTTTTCATGTTAATTAGCATATCCTCAAACCTCATGTTTGTATCTTATGGCTGAATCAAAACTTAATCGGAAGAAACACCTTTCCTTCAAAGGAAATGTAAAGTTGAAGTTTTTTTTTATTAGCCAACTTTGTATTTTATATATATGTATGTATGTACTAGAAAGACAGTTCTTTTTTTGTTGATTTGTATTTCTTAGGTTAACTTTCTATTTGGTTAGCTTCCATGTTCTCTTTATGGCATTGGTTATTTATATGACTGTTATTTGGTAAATAACTCTAATATACTAGACATTGTGATGATAGAATGTTTTTTCAATTTTAAAACTGTATGATACAATATCCTCAAGTTTTGCTAGGCTCAGTAAGAAAAACTCATAAACACCTTTCTTTGGCCTATATGTAACATCCTTTTGCTAATACCAATTTCAACTTTCTAATAAAAAGGATGGGTACATTCATATATCTATATCTTGTTGTACTTACTTCCTTGTATAGGTTATTCTTTAAGGTTTTAAGCAAGAATAAGAAGACTGTAACTTGTTTTGATTTCAAATTATGCTACCTTGGTTTTATTTTGTTAAATCTTTGCCTGTTTGATATGCACTTTTTTAGTAAATGATGAGCTTAGAGACCTTAAAGAAATGATATCATGTTTTCTGAGGTCCCATTTCTCTGTTGGGCAGTATCCTCTTTAAAAAGCCTTAAACTGGTAGTTTATGAGTTATTTGCCACTTGGCCTTTTATGATGCCATCTTCTTGCTACTGACTTGTTAACTTGACATGCATTGTATTTCAAAACATTAATGCAAGATCAGAAATCTGAAACTCATCCATGCCTGGCATACTTTCTAATCTTTCCAATTTATCATTCATAGTAAGATGTTCATTATTACTTTCACCCCACTCTTAGTTAATCAACAAATGTGATGTGCACCAACCATTAGCAAAGCTTTAGGAAGCAATATAAAGAGTAATTTGAACAAAAGTAAACAATCTAGAGTTATCGAGAAAAATAGTACCAGCGAGAAAATTTCTAAAGGAAAAAGTAACTTGAACTTATATTTTTTAAAATTTTCTCATGTTTTTTAGTGTTATGTTTCACGTTATGTTTCATGTTTTAAGTATTAGTGTAATGAATATTTCAAGGGATTTTATTATTATGTAATTTTGAACTCACCAATTCCTGCTCTGCCATTCTCTCCCTACAGCCTGTACTAACATTATGTAAATTTTTATATGAGAATATTAACATGTCGGTCAAAATGATGTAGATTTTATGGAATATGAAAATATTAACAGTGCATATGAGAATATTATTGATCTAAAAGATGTGTGTAACACCCCAATACCTAGCCTAAGAGTTTAGACCAAATTTCGAAGGTCACATTGATCACTAAAGTGATCGTAGGAAATTTTAGTTTAACAAACCGAAAAACATTACAGTATTTTAGTTCTGTAAAAACTCTTAGATATAAAATCCCGGTATTACAAAAGCCTCAGTCCAAATAACGCTTACAGTTAATCACACGACCCTAAGCCATATCAGAGTTCTTACTACTTATGCAAAGGCCTCAACAACCATTGCACGGCACAAAAAATTATGCAACAGAACAAAAATTTGTGAAACAAGGGCACATAACCGTGTGCTCTGGCCGTGTGAAAGTGCCAAGGCCATGTGGGGGTCAACACGCCCATGTAAGGAGGCACACACCCGTGTAAAGTGAGGCACATGGTCGTGTGGCTAAGGCACATGCCCGTGTAACCTAGGGACATGGCCATGTGATCTGACCATGTAACTCTCTGTCTGTTTCTGCTAAAATAGGGTACAAGGCAAACATGACTGTGTGTCCAAAACACACGCCCGTGTGGGATCCCTAAATCCCCAAATTAGCAACATGGTCATGTGGCACCAAAACATCCAAACCCTAATTCCCAAGTACACATGCCCATGTGCCTATGGGACATGGCCATGTAGAAATCAACTAAAATCCCCAAATCAGCCACATGGCCGTGTCACGCAAAAATTTGCTCGGAAACCCTAGGTCCCAAATACGCACGACCGTGTGGACTGCCCGTGTAAGGGCATACGCCTGTGTGGCCCCCTATGTGGTCACGAAACAACCCAAAACCAGCCTAAAAATCCTGCTTTCCAATCACTAAGTGGCTCCCAATCAAAGTTTTTCAGAAACATAACATAACAAATGGAATTTCATGCAATTTAACACCGATTCAAGCCTCAATTGCGCAACTACCAAATCACCCTAAAGGTTGTTGAATTCCACAACAATTTAGTACTGAGTTACACAATTGATAACACACATATTATGTGGAATTTAATAGAATCAACTCAGTATTTCGATAATGAAAAGAAGAGTTCAGAACCTATACTTTAATTTGCGATAAAACACACCAACAATCAGTGAACCACAAAGCCTTCACCTGCTGCTCAATTATATCTCCTTCAAGAACTAGAAACCAAATCAAAACGACAAAACTGGAATCAAGAAAAAGAAAGAGTTTCATGAGAAGAGAGGGAGAGAGGAGAAAAGAAGAACGTACAGAGAAACATTAGGAAACCCAAAACATGAAAGAAAACTCATGTTTTATTTTTCCCATTTTTTTATATTAAAAATAAAAATAAACAAAACAAATCAAAAATAAAATCTAACCTTTTTAAACCAGAACAAAGGTAAATCAAAATAATTCCTTCAAAGCACACTTGAGGACTTGAACCCGGGACCCCCAGGCTAAACTAACACACAACCAACCACTAGAGCAACAGGCCCATTCTAACACTTGAATGCAAAAATGTACAAAACAGTCCAATTTAGCCACTGCCCCCTTGATAAGTGATATTTATGATAATCGTACCTGTAAAACTAAACTATTATCACGATAAAGGCAAGCACACCTATTAAATAGTAGTATAGCTTATGGCAAGACCGGGATGTCAAACCCTAATTTATGTTAATATCTCTTTCAAGACTAAGAACAACTAACCCTAGGTTGATTAATTGAAATTTCTTTCTAATTAAAACCCCTAGTGTTGCATTAACTCGATCTATGGATTTCCTTATTGGATTTGACTCTAATCTGACAGATTTTCGTCGTCCTATCTCTACGATTGCAATCAACTCCACTTAATTGTGTGGATCTACTCTTAGACATGGAATTTTACTCTACTGAATAAACACATTCGACTTGAATTAATATCCTGAAATATTAACACAAGAATTAATAACATAATTAAGAACAAATTCAAGTATCTATCGTATAATTCAGGTAATAATAACAAGATCCGTCTTAGGTTTCATCCTCTTCAGGTATTTAGGGGATTTAGTTCATGTTTGTAAAAGAAAACATCTCAAAATTGGGAAAACAACTAAACATAAAGAAAACCCAAAAACCCATGAAGGAAATTGAAGGGAAATCTTCAGCCTTGATGGAGATCCTTACTTTCGAGATGAATCGATCGGCGTTCCTCGAGTAATTCCTTGCTTTCTACTCTATGTGTCCCTTTTTGTTCCTCCATTAGCATGTTTTTATAGACTTTGGGATGCCCAAAATACCTAAAAATTAGCTTTTCCTGAGTGAAATTGAAGCAGGCTTCGACAGGGACACGCCCGTGTGAGGTTGCTCAGGCCGTGTTCAACACTGATAGATCCACACAGGTGTGTGGTTTACCCATGTGAAAGTGCCTTAAGCCATGTTAATGCTAATTTGGGCCCATTTTGTCTGTTTTTGGCCCGTTCCATGCTCTTTTCTCTTCCTTATGCTCACCTAAGTATAAAACATGAAATTAAAGGATTAAGAGCATCATATTCTTCAATTCTAATAATAAATCATCCATAAATGTGCCAAGCATAGGGTAAAAATATGTATATGTTATGGTTTACCACCCCTTCCCACAACTCATAAAACTTCCAACCACAAGAACCGGAATGTTACAACTCACCCCTCCTTAAAGAAATTTCGTCCCTAAAATTTCCAACTAACATATAGCCGCTCTGAACACAAAACTCACCACTACGCTTCAGCTATGCACTCTGGTCTCGAAACACTACCATACTGAACTTTAAAATCCCATACTCACATTCCAAGAATGGGACTTAGACCAAAAACCTCAAACACACATGCAGAACATTTAGCCACTGAAGCAGACACTCAATTACATATATCACACACACAAATGTTACGATTCCAAAATTACAATCTAGTCTTACTTTTTCCTAAGTTTTGCATGGACCGGCATCTGAGTCTCGGATGACTCATTTTCATAAAAACTTATTCCACAACACCAATTATTTCAAAATACTGTAGTATAGTTTCCTGATTTTTTTTAAAACGAACACCCCTACGCATGGTTACGCAAAAACACAGGCCGAGTTTTTACAAACCTGGATCTAATACCACAAAATTTAACACCCTAATACCTGACCTAGGAGTTTAGACTGAATTTTAGAGGTCACATTGATCACGAAAGTGATCATGGGAAATTTAAGTTTAACAAATCGAAAAATATTATAGTATTTAAGTTTCGTAAAAACTCTCAGATATAAAATCTTGGTATTACAAAAACCTTAGTCCAAATAATGCTTACAGTTAATCACAAGACCCTAAGTCGTATCAGAATCCTTAATACTTATAGAAAGGCCCCAACAACCGTTGGACGGCACAAGAAATAGAACAAATAAGTTATGCAACAGAATAAAAATTTGTGAAATAGGGCCACATGAGCCGTGTGGAAGTGCCTAGGCCTTGTGGGAATCAACGTGCCCATGTGGGGAGGCACACGCCCATGTGAAAAGAGGCACATGGCAATGTGGCGAAGGCACACACCCGTGCGAGCTAAGGACATGACCATGTGATCTAGTCGTGTAACTCTTTGTCCATTTGTGCTAAAATAGTGTACAGGGCAGACACAGCCGTGTGAGGGTCTCACACGCCCGTGTGGCCATTGTGGTCACGAAGCCTGTAATAGCCCAATTTTGACCCTAGTCGGAATAGTGGTTTTGGGACCACAAATCTGAGTTAGAAAAATATTTTTAATATTCTTTTCCGTGTTTACAGCATGATATATGATATGTGTGAAAGTTTCGTATGAAAATTAGATCGTTTGTGTACTTGATTAGAGAAAA
Source organism: Gossypium stocksii (assembly GCA_020496765.1). NCBI lineage: Eukaryota > Viridiplantae > Streptophyta > Magnoliopsida > Malvales > Malvaceae > Gossypium > Gossypium stocksii. Next base: position 41,179,710 of record CM035628.1, on the reverse strand, counting down.
AGGACTAAATCACATAAAAGATAAAAGTAGCATTCTATATGTTTAATGTGTTAAATTACTTTGCCTTTTGAATATGATGGCCTTAAATGGTAATTAAACCATTTTAAATGATAGTGGACATTAATGGGCTTAATGTATGTGTTTTATATGTTTAATAACTATGGACAAAATGGTAAATGGTAAATTAATGTTGATTAATAAAACAAATACATGAAATTAAAGCCATTCTCATCCATTTTGCTGAAAATTAAAAAGAAAAAAAGAAAGAAAGAAAGCTAGCTAGGGTTTGGTTAGAAATTTGCTTAATTAAGGTATGTAATTTGATCCGTTTTTAATAATTTCTACATTTTTGTGATTGTTGCTTAGTGTTCTATCTAGACCATGTCTCAATTTCTAAATTTGATGAAGATTGTGAGTTATGCCATTGACGAATTTTTGAGCTTTGTGATGTTAATTGATGAAATATGAAAGATATGTGGTAGATTAATATGTTTTGTATTTGAATTGTTGATGAATTTGAGTAGTTTGGGTTAATTTGAGAAAATGAGAATTTGAAGGGTTAAAATGTAAAATAAATGAAAGATATGGGCTTATATGGGCTATATGAAAATTCAGCTAAGCCTTTGTATAAGGAAATTATGTGTATTTTGTGTATTTGTGAATTAGGGACTAAAATGTCAAAGTATGAAAATATGAGGGCTAATTTGTAAAAAGGCCAATTTATATGTCTATGAATTGAATTGGATGAATGTGAGATTGAATAAGTCAAATTTGAATGTGTATAGATCAAGAACTAAAAAAAATGGAACTAGATTGGGGGAAATCGAAAGTCGTTGAATAGTCGTTTATTTCCGTTCATATCCATATGAGGTAAGTCTATATGCAAATAAATGTATTTGAATTGGTTTGTTTATGTTTATATGATAATGAAATGTGATAAATAGCTATTGGAGCTGAATTATTAAATTCGAGAAAGTATCGACAATGTGACGACGTCCGAAAGCCCCGTACGAACCATAGGAATAGTTAGGATACATATGTCATGACATAGTATTCCAATATGTGTTATCGTATAAGATCACATCTGGGACGTTGGCATCGATTTGCGATTTACGTGTAAGACCATGTCTGGGACATCGGTATCGTATATGATTTCAGGTAAGACCCTGTCAGGGACAGTGGCATCGATATTTGATTACAGTAAGACCATGTCTGAAACGTTGGCATTGTATGAGCTTTACGAGCTATCCGAGTATCCTTAGTGATTTCGAACAGTTCAACGAGCGTTCCGAGATATGAATGAATATGTGAATATGTACCCGATTTAGGTAAGTTTGAAATGTACACCATGTTTAAGAATAGAACGTAAATATGGAAATCATCATTTGATATGTGAGCTACATGTAAATGTGATGTGTTTATGAGTAATAGATTATGAATAATTGAGCTATATGAGAAATATTAGCTTGATAATGTGTTTTACCATGATGCATATGATTGAATTGGTTTATACTTGTGTTATGTGATAAGTTTATTTGTATATGGCTTACCAAGCTTTAAAAGCTTACTTTGTGTGTTTTCCATGGTTTTATAGATTATCGAAGCTACCAGAAGCTTAAGGATCATCGAGGATCATCACCACACTATCAAAATACATTTTGGTACCTTTTGGAAATGTATATACTAAAGTATGGCATGTATAGGCTAGAACTAATGTGATATGTTTTGAGATGTGTATATCATTGCCATGTAATATGGCTTGATAATGGATGTGAATATGGTTTGAATTTGGTATATTTATGTGATGCAAAATTGGTATGTTTGATGTGTTTAAATATGGCCTACTGATATGGTCAATTTGATATGTTCTTAGTTTGAAATTTGGTATTATTTTGGCATGAGTTTGATGTGGTTAATAGAGAAGTTGATCATGTATAAGTGAATGAGCTGGGTATGAGATTTTGATATGTTTTGGTTTGGATAATGAGCATGAAATTGGTTAAGGATATTATGGTCTGAATGATGCATGTTTTGGAGTTGAAATTAGCTGAAACTATGGTGCATTTGATGCTTGAATTTAGCTTGTAGGGATGACCCAATATGGGTGGCAACATGGCCTTATAAATGGCCTATTTTTGCCCACGCGGGTAGGGACACGAGCATGTGTCTCTGCCGTGTTGCTTGAAGGCCAATTCGAATTGAGCCTGGGCAAACCATACGGTCTCACACACGGGCATGTGGCAGGCCGTGTGGCCAAGTCAGTATACCCTCTAAGTTTGACACGGCCGAGCACACAACCCAAACACGGATGTGTGAGGCCATTTCAAATAGCCACACGGGCTGGACACACAGGCATGTGACTGGCCGTGTGAGCAAGTTAGTAACCTCCATAATTTTTGCACAACCTGGCACACGGGTGTGTCTTGTAGCTGTGTGGACAAGTCAGTATGTATGCCCTGTTTTGCCACGGCCTTCCTACGCGGACGTGTAACCTCTGTAGCTTTGAAAATTTGTTAAGTTTCAAAAAAAATTTGTATGTGCTTGGTTTAGTTTCGACTTCTTCCTAATGTATGTTTAAGGTCTCGTAGACCTTCTAAAGGGACTTATTGATGATATTTGAATATGATATGATGATGATGTATAATTATGTTTGTGAAATGTTTCGATTTGTCCTGTAATGCCTCATAACCCTAGTCCGGTGATGGATATGGGTTAGGGGTGTTACAAAACCACCCAAAACCAGCCTAAAAATCAAGCTCTCTAATCGCTAAGCTGACCCCAATCAAAGTATTTTAGAAACATAACATAACAAACAAAATTTCATGCAATTTAACACCGATTAAGACTTAATTGCACAACTACCAGATCACCCTAAAGATTGTCGAATTCCACAACAATTCGGTACTGAGCTACACAGTTCAGAGCACATACATTATGTCAAATTTCATAGAATGAACTCAGTATTTCAATAATGAAAAGAAGAGTTCAGACCCCACACCTTAATTTGTGATAAAACACCCTAGCAATCAGTGAACTACAAAACCTTCACTTGCTGTGCAATTATATCTCCCTCAAGAACCCAAAACCAAATCAAAACGATGAAACCATAATGAATAAAAAGAAAGAATTTAGTGAGAAAAGAGGGAGAAAGGAGAAAAGAGGAACATAAAGAGAAACATTAGGAAACCTATAACGTGAAAAAAACTGTTTTTTTCCCCTTTTATTCATATCAAAAATAAAAAAAAGAAAAAAAGAAAAGCAAATAAAAAATAAAATCTAACCTTTTAAAACTAGAACAAAGCTAAATCAAAATAATTCCCTCAAAACACACCTAATGACTCGAACTCAGAACCCCTAGGCTAAACTAACATATAACCAACCACTAGAACAATAGGCCCATTCTGACACTTGAATGCAAAAATATACACAACAGTCCGATTTAGCCACTGCCCCCTTCCCACAACTCACAAAACTTCCAACCCTAAGAATCAGGGTGTTACAATGTGCATAATGAAGAAAGTGATGGCGGTGGTGGTAAATCAAACAATTCAAATGGAATTAAAAAGAGATGTTATAGCTTCTAATTTAATGAATTCACTTTAAATTGCAAATCCTAATGTAAATTTAATATTTATATTTGGTATATAAATATTACCACTTTTTGAAACTTTAATCCAAATACATGTAATATTTTAATTTGTTAGGTTTATGTTTTCTATGTTATGTTAAAATCTATTATGGGTTATATATTCAAATTATATTTTAAAACAAAATAATACAAATTTGTTTATATCTAATTAAAATTTATAAATAATTAATATTAATTGCTTAAAAATATTTAAAATTTATATTTCATATATTAAAATATCAACAACAAGTTTTAATAAATTATTTCTTATATTCTTGCTAAAATATCATAAATTAACTAATTTGAACATTATTTAAATGCATATTTGTTACATTATAATACCATGTCTAAAATGTAAATTTTATTTTTGAAAAGCACTTTTTGACAGCAATACTAAACAGTTAAATCTTAAATCAAACTTTTCAAAAGTACGTCTCAAAAGCACTTCTCAAAAGCATTTTTCCACAACACTTTTTAAAAGCATTTTCAAAAGCAATGCTAAACTAGCCCTTAGCTTTCTGCGAGCATTGCATTTATGGGAAGCAGACTCGAGCCAGCTTCGATTTGGCATTGCACAAGACTAAAGGGATCTTTGACTATATTCATTCTGATTTATGGGGTTCAACTTCAGTCATCTCCAAAGGAGGTAGTAGATATCTTCTCACTTTTATCGACGACCACTCTAGAAAAGCTTGGGTATACTTCTTGAAGCACAAAAACAAAGTCTTCGGGATCTTTAAGCAGTGGAAGACCTTACTAGAAAAATGAAGTCTTTGGGATCTTGGGGACGCCTCTTTTGTTTTAAAAATTTAGAAACATCAAGACGGATCTCGTGGTATTCTTGGATTCTCACAAAAGAGCTATATAAATAAAGTACTCAAAAGTTTTGAGATGTAAGGTTGTAGATGTAACACCCTGAATAAATTAATCTTGTTTCTGTAAATCTTAACATAATTAAGTATCTGCTTTAGTGGTTAAGTGTTTTGGGTGTGTGTTTAAGGTATTGGGTTCAAGTCTCACTCTTTGGAAAAATTCTGTTATTTTTTTTATCCAAGCCTTATTCCTATTGGTGGGCTTATGTAATGCTATTTGTAAACTAATATTAGAATGAGCCTGCTAGTTCGAGTGGTAAGGAGCTAATTTGCTGGAGGTCTTTTGTTCGAATCACTATGTGAGCATGGGTGATAATTTTTGCTTCAATTGTCAGAGAGAGTTTGGATAGGTTTGGAAGCCTGTATAAGTGGATGAGAGAGTGAGTAGTTGAGATTGCGCTAATAGGAGATTATGCCTTAATTTGATGGATTTTGGTTTATTTTTATTTTATTTTATTTTATTTTTTTGGTTTTTTCTTTCTTTTCTCTCTCTTCCTAAGGAAAAATTTTGACATTAGTTTTTCCATTCTTTCTCTACACCTTTGATCCTTTCTCTCGTTTTCCTTCCCCTTCAAATCTGTTTACAACTTTTGTTCTTTATGTTGCACTTTGGAACTTGGCATTTTTATGTGATTTGGGTAAGCTATTGGTTTATTCTTTTCGTAGTAGCGTAGTGATGTAAATAGGGGATTTGATTTCTGTGAAATTTTGTGTAGGAGAAGACTGTGGAGAAGGGGGTTTTGCTCCAACAGTCTAAACCGTGTTAGTATTTGTTCTTGTCGACGGTAAGTTATATGCGTTATTTGGGGTTATGTTGTCAATTCTTAGATTGGTTGCTAATTGGTCAATGGGATGCTATTTCTTAGGTTTCGGAGGGCTCAGGATTGCTGCAGCATAAAAAATGAACCAGGTGTATACCCTAAACACAAAAAATTAAGGTTCGATGAAAGCTGAAAAAGGGCACTATCGACGCCACACAGGCATGTGCCCAGCCGTGTGTTAGCGATGGTATGGCTCTGTGGGCCATATAGGCTAGGTTAAATTGGGCGTGTAAGTTTTGGGCCAGGCTGTGTGGGCCACACAGGCAAAGCCAATTTGGGCGTGTGGGCCCAAAATTCTAAAAATTTACTTAGGGTTCACGAGTCGTTCCAGTTTACTGTGGGACTACCGTAAGGTTGATAAGGGCTAACCAAACCCTAATTCATGCGATTTGATACTCTGATAGTCTAATCTGAGTAGAAAACTGATATGTGTGTCTGACTGAACTGTTAGATATGTATTTATCTGTATACGAGGATGTAAGCATGTTTATTCTGTTATTTTTGCATTTTTATTCTATATTTGTGTTTGGAGTGGGATTTTTTAATATGGAGGAAGTGATTTGTACGATGACCTTTTGCTTATATACTACCAGCTTGACTGCATATGATATTTTATGTGTTGCATCGACACAATATGGTGTGTAAGGTTGGGTGGGTATTTTTAACCCTACATGGTGGATATGATGGACGGAGATGGTGTGTAGAGGATGGGGTAGGATTTTGTACGTCTAATTTGTTATCTGATTCTGATATTTGTTTCTGTAATGGACTTAGGTCCAAATCTTATCTGACTGTATATGAAATTCTGTGTACATTGCAGGACTATCTCTGTTGGGTTACACACTGAGTTTACGAAAACTCACATCTATTTGTCTATTCTGTTCAGGTAATCCCGACATAGATGGGTCAGTGTGACGGAGGCTCAGCGGTGACCACTTGATAGAAACTATTTTCATTATTATTATTAATTAACTATTTTACTAAAATTTTTGGTTTTCGTGAGAGTTTTGTAATTTTTGAAAACACGAGCTTGGTTTTGTTTAAACGATTTTCAAACTTTTGCTGCAAATTAATTAGTTAACTTTAAAGAACAACATGTAACGATTTTAGTAATATATATAAAAATGAATATGTTTTATAAAACTGGGACGTTTTGTCAAATCACTAAAACATTATTTTATCGAAGTATTATCGGCTTCAAAACTCTTCTTCGTAACACTCCCAGATTCGACCAAAATGTTTAAGCCGGGTTTGGGGTGTTATAGTAGGCCAGGTGACACCCCTGTTGTTAAAGAAGACAAATATAATCTTACTCAATGCCCTAAAAGTAACTATGAAATTTAGGTAATGCAGAAGATTCCCTATGCATCAATTGTTAGGAGTCTAATGTATGCTTAGGTATATACGCGTCTAGATATTGTGTACATTGTTAGGATGTTAGGCAGACATTTAAGCAACCTAGTATGAACCATTAGGTAGTAGCTAGTAGGGTTATGAGGTATCTTCAGAGAATTAAAGATTACATGCCCACATATCGGAGGTCTGATAAGTTAGAGATCATCAAGTATACAAACTCCGATTTTGATGGAATATTGATGCAAAATTTTGTTACTAGGGTGTAAATTGTGATAATAATTGGTAGTCCTTTATTCCAATAACAGCAGGAGCACATCAAAGTCAAAGCACATAGACTTTAAGTTCCTGGTTGTTAAAGTAAAAGTTCAGGGTGGTTAGGTGCCTATAAAGCATATTGGGACAGACTCCATGATTGCGAACTCACTTACTAAAGGACTACACCCAAGGTTTTATAAGAGCACACTGCTCATATGGGTATAATGTCATTTGAGGATTTTGGTTTTAGTGGGAGTTCGTATTTTTAAACGTTTTTATGTTATAGTCACATTTTCAGTTATTTCAATTTATGAATATTAAGTTTATTTTTTGTAGAAATAAAGTTTACTTGGTTTATTCACACTTTGATTTTGGTAAGATTTGATCTTACTAAAGTTTAAAGAGGATTAGTTGGAAATAAACTTGTTTGGATCATATTGCATGTAATTTCCATACTATACATCCATACATGATCTATGTCATGTGGTTATGTTAATATACTTATCAAGGATGGATTTAGTTACAAAATATGTACCAAAAGTCGCTTTGGTTCTGTGTTAACATAATTAATGGATGAGATTATTAGGAATACCTTTTGGATATTATAGTAAAGTTTTAAGCTCATAAGGTTATATAATGACATATAATTATAGAGTAATTAGTATATATATGTGGTCCAAGTGGGAGATTCTTGGAAAATATAGAAATCACATATATAATAAGAGTAATTACATGTTATTATTTACTACCATAAAAGACTAGCCCAAATTAAAAGTGATCTAATTTGGTTAAGGTTTATTGGGCTTTAGTTATTAAATAAAGTATGAGTCAAATATGTATAGATTCTCTAGTAACTAATTTCTAATTGATGATGAGTTGATTAGAAATTAAGGTTAATGTGCAAAAATTATATATTAGGGTTATGGTCCCCAAATTACACATATGTAACTTTTTTGATATCCCATCTTCAGAAAAGAGAGAGCAACCCTTCTCTAAAATACTTGTGTGTTAATTTGGAAGATTAAAACCACAAAAATAGATATTTCAAGAAATCGATGGATTTGGGTACGCTTCCTGTTGCGAGATGACCATTCATACAACAACCACACTTGGCAAACTCTTCGAGAGTGCCAAACCCACAACACAAGGCAAACACATATGGAGGACTGAACATGGCGAAACCTTCATGTTTGGCGAACTCTTAGAAACTGGCGAACCCATATTTAGGAGTTTTTTTCTTGTTATAAACACTTGTATTACATTGTTCAACTATAGCGTAAAAAAATATAGAACTTTAGCGGACAGTTTAGTTGCTAAAATTCTAGTCTCTTCTCTACAATTCTTTTTTCCTTAATGTCGAAATTCCAACACTTCCGCATTTAATTTTGTTCTTGATTTATTATTGATGACTTGACATGATAGACCTTAGTTAATAAAGTTTTATATCAAATCTTGTTTTTATGGTTTTTTATTTTTTTTTTAAAACATATGCACTTATTGAAACAAGGCTCTAGCTCAATCGCGAGAGATGCTTTCCCGAGACAAACTTACCGTACTCAAAGAAGGTCAATCCACAACCGTCAAAGCCTTAACCTCAACCATGCTGTACTGCGAGATTAGATATCTCACCGAAAAAGTTGTCCTGTTTTCTTTTGGGTTGCTATTAGCTCCATTGGCCATAGATTCTACAAGAAAGTTGTTGGCATTGATTATTTGATTTAAGCTATTGGTGAAGTCTGTCTTGTCAAGGCGTCAGGTGGAATGTATAACAGATGCCTTGACCATTTCTGATTTTTACCAATCAAGCATGTTTACTTGGTGGTAGTTGCAGCTACTGGTTATGTATCGAGTTGCTGGGATGCTAGTTATGTTTTATTGTGCTGTTGGAGACATGGTTTGTTGAATTGTTGTTGGGAGTTTTTTTTGTTGTCAGATTTTCTATGTTATGGTTCCTGGTTTGTAGTTTGATGATACGATGGGTGGATGCGGAAGTTGGAGAAAGCATAAACTATAAATTGAGTCAAAAGATAAAATAGTAAAGGCCATTCTGTTTTATTTTTCCATAATATTATACAAATAGTCAACCATGTATATATACATGGCACTGACATGATTGTGAAGGCCTACACACTTTCTAATAGTTGTACCGGCTATCAAATTTTTTTATTATAATTGTAGTACAGGTAATGCAGCAGCAGGCAGCACATTATTATTTAATTTTGATAGCCTTAATTACCAGCATAGCTTGATGAAGAAGCAAAGGCAGTTAAGCCTCTAACCCAAATGATGCCTTCATTGTGGGTGAACGGCTCGCGGCATCAATTTCAATAGATGCAACGTACCCAAACTTTGTAACTTTATATTTTGGTTTTCCTCTTTTCTCAAGATCGGTTTTGATTTGCCCCCAGTGAACAGGTTGCCTTTGGATATCAGTATAGACCTGCAGCATGCATGCAATTAATCATAGATTAAAAGATTATGTATACCCATTCTAACTAGTTAATTAATGATAAGATTGAATCGAGTGCAATATATACCTTGCTGTTCTCATCTAGAGGGTTGCTCCAGGCAACAACCCACTTAGTTCCATCACGTCGCCTGTACACAAGACCAGCAACTGAACCAAGACTATCAGCATCATCAGTCACTGATTCATGTGTAAACTCTCTCGCATCTCCATCTTCTATTATTTCTGGGAAATCCGCATAATGAGAGCCTTGCCAAACTTTCTTGTCAGTCAAGGTTAGAGCTTCGCTGGAAGAGTTCGAAAGCTTGCCGTTTGTGGTTTGTTGAGCATTTTTCTGAGAAGAAGCCATGGTAGCTATCTATGTGCTATGGGTTGGTTGTGTTATGCTTCAAATATTGCAATACACACCTACTTATATACTAGTTTACACCATGCATGCATTGTCCATAACAACAATGTTTATGCGCATGAAATTTGTAGACTGCATTCATATCAAAACTTTTTTTTATTCCTTTTCTTGATGTGTCTTTTCACTTCCAACTACAAAAGGTTATCAATTAAAGAAATATCTTTTAACGTATTTGGATTTTTTGATAAATTATTATTTTCTAAAATGATATAATTTTTGTATAATAAATTAACAATATAAAGAGTAAATCACTTCCAATGTGTAACACCTTCATATCCAACCCGATAGCCGAGTTAATGTATCAAGATATCACATTCGTTGCCGAAGCAATTACAAAAATTTTCGATTGATTTATAACAGAACTATTTATGAGTTAAAAGAACTCATTAAAACATAATATTCAATAAAGATAAGAAGGTTTATAAAATTAACACAATTATTGAACTTTTACAAATAACTCCATTGGAGGACTTGCACTTCTAGAGTAGTTTATCTACTTTTACAAAGTATAGAGACTAAATTTGAAATTTACGAAGAATATAAGGACTTATGAAAATTTTTAACCTAGTATAAAATATGAATATTTTAATTATACAAATATGAGTATTTGTTTAAATAATACTTAGCTTATTTATCTCATATATAGAATATATGTAATTTAAATTAGCCATTATTTATTATCAAGTTTATATATGTTATTGATTATTACAAAATATTATCTTATTAGAAAATAAATTTCAATTGTGAAAAGGAAATTGTATTATAATATTTTGTAATAAATATATTTATTTCGTGTTCGTTTACAACTAACAACTTTTAAAAAATAATTTTGAAAAGTTTTATTAAATAACGAAAGGAATACAATATATATAAAAAAAAAATTCAAAAAATCAATTCATTTTTAAAAGAATCATTTTCCGACAACCTTAATAGTTATTAAATAAGGAGAGTTGGAATCTTGAATGTCCAAAAGCCACCTAAAATGGTCACGAAAGAATATGATAGTTTTGTTTTTTTTCAGGTAAAGCATAAGATACTCTTTAAGTTAAAACCATGTTAGATTACGTCACATTTATTACGTGGGTGATTGAAAAATATATGGATGAAATTTATATCTCGGAGAACATATAAAATAAAATTTTAATATCAAATTTTGATATTTCGTGTTAAACTTTTTTTCAGAAATCATATTTCGTATTAAACTTTTGTTTCAATTTCTTTTAATATCAAATTACTTTTCATAACTTATCGTATTTTATTTCATATTTAATTATTTTTAAATTGTGTACATGCAATTTAGCATGTATAATATTAATGACATTACTAGATTTTAGTTGTTCTTTTAACTTTGAATTATCTTTTTTTTACAATATTTTAAGAATAATTAAATATTTAGAATTTAATCAAATGAGACTTCGGTTTAGTTGGCAAAAGCAGAAGCCTTGAGTCTTGAGTACCTAAGTTTAAGACCTACCATGCACAATTATATACGTAAGGTTTTTGAGTTTTTGTTCAGTTAATCTTAATTTGGTTTTAGTCTTGACTATATTAGTACAATTGATTTATGGTTATTCATATTCGTAACTATATTCTACTTGTTATACTTAAAAAAAAGTTGATAAGTGAGTGATGCAGAGGAAGCAAAAGAAGCATCGTATTCAAGTTGTTTGACTCGAAAAGAAAGATTTGGATGTGACTTGAAAGGAAGAAACCAAACAAATTTAGAAAATAACAAAGGAAATAAGAAAAATTAAAAAAATAAAAAATAAATATTCAAAATAATAACTAAATAGTGAGAAGATAGATTAAAGCAAAGTGGAAGATGGAACGATAAACCGATGAATATGATGGATAGAAGGATAAATACCTAATTGAATCCTTTGAGATATAAATCCCAATAAACTCAATTAATGGCTCTAATCAAACCTTCAAGAAATAATCATTGGCAAATTGAAGGGTGAATAACGAATTCCCATGGCTCCTTAAAGAAAATTGAGAAGAAAACTATTTTTAAAAATCAAAAGAAAGAAATTTTACACAAGAAACAAACTCAATAATATTCAAAAAGTAATGAAAGATATTATTTTTATCCTTCAAATTAGCTTCAATCATGGACGTCTCTTTTAAAAATAAGGTATCAACACTAAACAAAGAAACGCTAAGCACATGAGTGTTCAAGTAAAATATAAACTATAACTTTCTTTGAATATGCATGGTCATCCATAAGAATTTCCAAAGATTAGTGAATAATTTCACAATAATAATCAAAATCCAAAAGTTTAATATTATTATGTAAAAATTTATATTTAAAATCTAAGGTAGAAAATTTAGTTGCAAGATCAAATGCATAAAGTTCTTTAACAAACCTATCAAATGCAACAAAAGTAACCTTGCCATACCTAGATAAACCCATAAAATCAATTGAACTTTCAGACCATGGTATAATAAAATTTGACTAATGAGAAAGATGTTGTAAGGAAATATTTTACACACGGAATTAGTAGCATACTTATCAAAAATATTTAAGGTATACCTTCTTAAATCAATTTCTAATATTCCCTTACCTTTTTTACCTTGTAACACTTGTGGGGAATTATTAATATTCAACTTACCTCTTTCCCACAAGTAAAATCATCTTTTGATAATAGAGTAATATAATTGGAAGTCCGTCAATGGATCCTTAAAATAAATTTGACTTAGGGTTAGTTAAAACATAATCATTCCTCACTTTTGTAGTGGTATTTTCTTGCTTTTCATTTTTTTCCACTTGAGAACTCTCCATGTAACACCCTATACCCAGCTTAGACAACAAAGTCAAGCCTGGAGAGTTACAATGAACGATAATCAAAACACATTTTGCAATTTATAATAACACAACCTTTTAAGTTTGATAAAGATTAATAAAGACAAACTAGTATCTCGATAATATCTTCCAACTAACTGAAACTATGAAAATAACTAGCAGTTCATAATGCTAAATGATATAAACACATAACCGAGCTCCCCATCTGCGAACCTAATCAAGTCTGTGATTTACTTGAAATTCATTCAACAATAATTGAGTTAATATCAGGACCCAACTATTTACGTATTCAATATATTATCGGTAAAACCAAGATATCCAAGTACAGATGTTGACTTAGAATCAGGAAACAGTTCATTCAGGTACATATTAGAGTCACACAGACAAATAACAGATCAAGCTATAATCAGATGCAAAACAGCACGGAAAAAATGTAGTTACTTAATACCAACTGCTACACACCCTGACAAACCCAGCACACCAAATAGGGTATTCATTACCCATCCAACCTTACACACCACTCAGTGTCAGTGGAACACATTTCAGAGATTGCAGACTAGCTGCCAAATTAGTATACATATACCAGGGACTTAACCACTGGTTCAAAATAGAATACTTCCCCCTGATTCAATTCTCATCCAATGCATATGCATACTTCACATGAAAGTAAATACAGAGTTTTAAACGAATATTCAATTACAACTCATACTCTTGTACAGTAGATCAATTCTAATAATTCTAGTCAAACACAATACAAACATTGATAATCAGTATTCAAGTTTCAGATCACAGAATATCAGTTTATGCAATTAAATTCAATTTAAATGACCTCACATAAGGCTTGTATTCAATTTGAGTGATGCTCAAAATATGGTGAAATTTCGTAAACTAGCCTACACACCCATGTGGTCTTACACGGCCTGGGTAGCTGACCTGTGCGCCCCACACGGCCTAACACACAGCCATGTCCTCCATTCATGCGATCCTATTTTGTAAATAGTGAAGTACATGGCCTGGACACATACCCATGTCATTAGCCCTTGTGAACCTTATATTTGTAAACAATAAGGTACAGGGCCTAGACACATGCCCGTGTCCTTGGCCCGTGTGAACCCTGCACTAACATTGCCACACACAGTCTGGACACATGCCCATGTGGCTCTTTCTTGGTCGACAATGAGATAGACGGCCTACTAAACAGCTTGTCACAAGGCCTACCACACACACGGCCATGTGGCATCGATAATAATTGTTTTGGCATCTGAAATTCGAAAAAACTTAGGTTTTCAGTACGCACCTAAATAGTTTTGAATTAGGAATAACGTACAAGATTCACAAGACCTAAAATGAATAATCCATAGCCAATTAAACGATAATTCAAAACAACATGAAGATTATCATACAACCATCCCCGTTTAAAACGTTTCGACACAAGAAAATCCTAAATCGTGTAGTAATTACCTCCACACCACCGCAATCATGAACCTAAGACATTAGAGGGGCGTTATCTTCGAGACCCTTTCTAAAAGAGTAGGAATCAAACTTATAAACAAAGGATTCGAACAGTTTAAGCAAGAAGTCAAATTTCCCATAGTGCCACAACCGACAATGATTTCAGAAATTAAACAACTGAACTTACAATATTAACAGAAATGAACTTATCCAATAATAGCAGCAAATAAGAATTATGAATATAAGCCGACAACGAAGAGGAAAGAAAGGAATAGAAGAAGAATAAAAAAGAAAAAGAAAAGAAAAAGAAAAAGAAAGAAAATTGAAAAGAGGCAAGAAAGAAGACGTTTAATTCTTGTTTTAAAAACTGCCGATTAAAAATTCAGACAAGTAACAAAAAGATTTCCGTATTGCGTATGTCACGACTCAAACATATGACCAATAAGGGAACAGATTAAACTAGCATGCTTATTCTTAACACAGATTTACACAAAATTGAGCTTAAGCCAACAAGTCAAGGATAGAGGTTAGTTTAGAATAAAACAATGAAAACTTTTCTTAAGACACAACTCATACTTAAGACCTCAAACACATAAGCAGAGCACATAGCCACGGATACAAAGGTTTAATTACTACAGAATGCCACAATCAAACATTCAAATTTTTTTAGCATTACACTCCAATTTTACCTCATATGAATTTTCACTCACCAAAGTTGGACCATTAAGTAGACTTTTATCACTCAAAGTCTCTTTTCTCTCTATCTTTTGACATGATTCTTCCTCATTTCCTATGTTCCTCTCAAAAGTATTATGAATATTCAATTCAGTGCAATACATCTCAATAGAAGAATCTGACATTTGTATATCATCTAACTCTATAGATTCAAAGAGAAAATCTTACTATCATCTATTTTAATAAACAAAAATCTTGTGCGGGCACAATCACAACTATAGTGCCCATGCCCTTGGCACTTAAAATAATCAATTTCACGAACTCTTTGTTCTTTTGGTGAAGAATTAGTAGAAGTGGGCTACTTAGAAGATGTAGAAAAAGGTTTTGTAGGAACCCCACATTTCCACTTAAAAGGCTTAGTCTCACCACATTTTGGCAGTAGCTTATTAGTAGCATAAAGAGGTTTTGAATTCTTGAAAGTAGAATTAGAACTCATACCTCTATAATATTGTGATGCACCAAATGAACGAGGATACATTGTTGAAATTATTGCTCAATCTCAACTGCCTTGTGTACTACCTCCTTAAGATCAATGTAGGTTTGAAGATTACGAGCATTGTCTATCAAAATGTTCAAGTCGTCTACAAACTGCACCATTATAGTATCTTCATCTTCTTACACATTTTCTCATTGCATAATCATCTCCATCTCCTTAAAGTACTCATCAATAGATCGATTACCTTGAACAAAGCGTCGAGTTTCATTTGAACCTCTTTCTAGTAATGAGAATAAACGTAACACTTTCGCATCACTTGCTTCAACTCGTCTCATGTTTCAATTACCCTTTTGTAATTTCTTTGACGATTAATTCCAAGTTGAATCCACCAAATCAATGCATAATCTAAAATCCAAGGGTCGCCAATGAGACTTTTTCCTCTTCCTAACATTTATAGTAACGAAACATAAGTTTAATTTTGGATTCCCACGTACAATATGCTTTAGGATCCTACTTTCTTCAAAATGGTGGAATGTTGAATTTTGGTTTAGCTAGAAAATGTTGCCCACAATCATTTGCATGAGAGACACATTGAGCATTATTTGCACGAAGGTAAGGCTGATCAACCTTATCTCCTCAATTACGATTTTGACGCTCAATTTTGGTACTTAGACATTCTAAATTTTTACTGATTGTCTAAAATAGTGTTACGTTTATGATCTTGAGCATTTTGAACATCTTAACCCCTTTGTAACTTCTCAATCATAGTGATAACGGCTCGCGATATTAAGTAATAAAATTTATAAAACTGATCACACCAAAACTAACTAATATCACGATATTAAAGGCAAGCGCACCTATCAAACAGTAGTATAGTTTAGTGGTAAGACCGAGTTATCGTACCCAAGGGAACCAAAAGTACTAATACGTACTTCCTTTCTATTATCTAGCCTAAAAATAAAAGAGGTTTGATTGGAACTAATTCTAAAACTAACTAAAGTGCACAAAAAGTAAATTGAGGAAAGCTTTAGGGAAAATCTGATTGATATGAGCAACACTTAAGGGAGAATCCACCTAGACTTCACTTGTTATTGACTTCTTGAACTAGACGATTTAATTACTTGACTTGATCCGTAGAGATCCTTAATTTATGCTAAACCCTCTGTCGAGGCGAAAAGCAACTAGGCCTAAGTTGTTAACTAAAGTTCCTTTATTAATTAACACCCTAGGTTGCATTAATTCGATTTATAGTTCCTCATATTAGGTTTGACCCTAATCTGGCAAATTTATGTCGCCCTATTTCTAGTGTTGCATGCAACTCCGCTTAATTATGGTAGATCTGCTCTTAAAATAGGGACTTTTGCTCCTTTGCCTAAGCACATCAAGTCTCTTTCTTGAGAGAAGAGAGTATATCTTTAGAATTACCACATGGGGTCTTTATATAGAGTTTAGAATGGCTTTCTTAGCCCCTAAGTATCCAAATCCGAGTGAAATTCCCCTTCCTCACAACCAGAACACGCCCGTGTGCCACGCCCGTGTACTACGCCCGTGTGTTTCGACAACAGGCCGTGTGAGATTCTGTCAATTGGGACACAGCCGTGTGGCCTGGCCGTGCTTGTCGGGGCTGGACCGTATGACCTTTGTGTGGCACGGCCGTGTGCCACGGCCGTGTGGTGACGTCTTGGGCCGTGTGTTTTCATATTTTGGCCCATTTTCTTTGATTTTTGGTCTATTTTCCATTCTTTTCTCTGCCCTATGCTCTCCTGAGTATAAGATATGAAAAAGAAAGATTAAGAGCACCAATTCTCACTAAATTGATAATAATTCATCCAAAATAAAGGCTAAACATGAGGTAAAAATATGTATAATTTATCGTTTATCAAATACCCCCACACTTAAGCCTTTGCTTGTCCTCAAGCAAAATCTCAATCCCTAAATAAGAATCATTCTTCTCAACTTACAATCTTTATCAATAATGTTTCAAATTAATCCACAGGTAAGCATACAATGAAAATTCAATCAAAAGAACATTAAAGACTCGATTACTTTAAGTTGAGAATTCTATCATTGAAACATAAGTTTTCTTCTTTCTCCTAAGTAGTTATCTCTCCATCTTAATTAACAGAAGTTGACATCCTCACTAAGGATTCACTCTATCCACTCGAAGTGTTTAGGGTTCAAAAATTAAGCACTCTCTAGTCAACCTGAAAAGTTATTACCATAGGCTTGCTAGAAAATCAAGTCTTCACCACTGTAGATTAATATGATACATTGATCAAAAGGTCTTTCAATGGTTGTAATGGGGCTAGGTTAGAGTGTTGTCACAGGCTGCAAAAGAGGGTTAGAGTTGAGATTGAATTGAAAAATTATCTAGCTAGAAAAATCTCTATCACTAGAACATATTTCTCAAGCTAATTCTCATGATAATATCAATTTTGCCTTGGTAGAAATATGCAAAAACTATTTGAACTACTATGGATTACAACTGAATACATTTTTTTTAAGAACAATTCATCTATGATACAATACTTGAACAAAACTTTACAATCTGAAAAGAGAATAAAGCTAGATAAAAATTTTAACTCAAATCTCGATAAAAATAGGGGTTAAAATAATTGAATGAAATTCAACAAAAATGGGTTATTGGTTGATAATTAGAAGTAAGTCAAAGAAAAGGTTGTTAGGCTTAATGGGGTTCACTAGGGGTTAATTTGTGGAGGTAGGCTTTTGTGGAGTAAGTAGGTTGATTCCTAGGTGCCTTTTTCATTTCGGTATATCAAATCAATGATATGGTCTCGACATGTATAATCAAAGCAAGTTCTAGAATAACAAATCAACATTGACTCACTCAAAGCAATAATAAAAGTGAGCACGAAAGAATGTATGCTCAAAAGGCTCAAAAATCTCACCAAAATTATGGCTTTTGATGTCAATCCTGTGAAATTCAAATCTCAAGATAATACTTAGAATTAGGAAGAAGAACTTATGCAAATATTGGAGTTCTCAAAAATTTCAACTTATCATGCTTGATTCCTTAATGTTTCAGAGTTTGAATATTCAAAGTACAATCTCCTATTTCTTAATTCTCACATATCAATAAAAATCATAAATCAATCAGAATCAATTCCTAAATAGGAGACTGAAGATGATGCAGTTGAGAACAATGAAAAATGTTAGAAAAGTTCAGGGATTTCAAAGATAATATAAAGATTTAAAGTAAATTCCCCCCATACTTAAGATGTACATTGCCCTCAATGTACAAAGATAACATTAGTAGCAATAAAAGTATAAGATCATAAGATAGGGGGAGGTATGAAACTCTCTGCTTTGGATGGATTAGTGAGGCGGAGGTGGGAAGAGTTGGCAGTTATGGCAAGGTGTTCCCTTTTTCATAGAGATTTGAGCTGTAAAGCTCCTTTAAAACTGCGAAAGTATTTATTAGTCATGGGGAATTTGAAGCAATGGAAATTACTTGTTAGGGTGAGGCCGTTAGGAAAAATAAATAAAAAAACTAAATACGAAAATTACTGATATTCAAAAAATAAAAAAGATGAAATGAAAGAAAAGAAAAATAAACTGAAAAAGAAAAACAAATTTAGTATAAAAGGTAAAAATAAAGATTAGTGTGTAAGTCTAAGTGACGATAAAAATAGTAAGAAAAAGAAAATAAACATAAGAGGATCAAGTCCTCGGATAGATCACGCGGTGGCGGGCTGATGCTCAAGTGCTGGCATATGTGCGCTAGAGTGGCATCGATGTAATCGAGGCGCTGAAAGCACTGCTGCTCAAATCTATCCAGGCGCTCGTATATGTCAGCATGTGGGGCTGCCGTCTGTGTGGGTCGTCTGGGGCGTGGTGGCTTAGTTGGCTCATCCTCCTTTGGTGGTGGTGGTGGGACATCATCAGTAATGTCCTTTGGGTCCTCACCCTCCTGTACAAGGTGGAAGTAGAAGTGGCCGCCTTCTAGCTGTCGCTCTACCATCCTCATGTGCAGCAAGCTCTGGATGCCCTACGAGGACATCTGGCCGATCAGGGTATAGGAGGATGTTTGGGCGATAATGTTGAGGAGCCCGAAGTGATGAGCTAGGTGTGTGATGTAGGCCCCATCGATAAGACGCTTCTGCGGTACCTCTCTGTCTGATGTTGCATGGCAAGCACGATGAAGTATGCTAAGTCAATGACGCGCATATTTGCCATGCACCACAAGAAGTAGACGTCGTGAGTGTTGACAACGCCGGTGCTCTCTCGTCTACCTGTCAAAGTGTGAGTAAGAAGAGCATGAATGTACCTCAGAGAAGGCACGAGGGTGGTCGCCTTGCTGACACTGGGGTTATAAGTTTGACGTCCTGGGGTGATCTCATTCCAGCAGTCGACGGGCCATATGTGGATGCGATGAGAAAGGGTGAGGAAGTCCTCGTCTATCATAAATTGCTCTGTGTAGAGCCCAAGTGCTGTGCTGAACTCTGGCACACTGAGGTGTCACACGAGTCCTCCCAGACGGAACTGGATCGTCCCTGGGTCATCAAATCTGGTCATCACTGCCTGGAGGTGGAAGGTGGAGTCGAACTCGAGGGTGAGTTCCAAGTATGTCGGCTCTATGATCTGGAAGAACTGCTCCCATGGCTTTGTCATCAGTAAGGCCCGGACGTCATCTACTAACTGTATCTGCACAAGGACGTCCCAGTCTATGCAGCGACCCGTGGAGATAGTGTGGGTCTGGAGTAGTTGATAGCGTTCCTCCTTGGAGGCTTGCGAGAAGGTGATGAATGGGTGGCGCTCCTCGGATATGGGCCTAGAGGAGGAACTTCCTGGTCCCTTTCGTTTCTTGGAGACGGGGACGGCGGTTTTTCTACTGCGTGATGATGACATCGTATCTGAAATAAAATATAAGCATTAGTCCAAAAAAATGAAATTTAAACTAGATAGATAATCATGTGAAATGTAAAATGACAATGTTCTAAAAAAAATTGAGGATTAACCTAAATAGTAGAATCTAATCATGTTAAAACTTGTAACAAAATTAAGAACTATGGGTGTGTATATATACTAATTTTATGACAAAAATGGCATGCAAATATGAGTTTAAATGGCAAATGAAATTGAGTTCTAAGTGGCAAGCAAAAATTGAAATTAAGTGGCATGCAATCTTAATGTGTTCTATCTAATTCTAGATTTTTCATCCTAATTCTCCTAATTCCATGCTTGAATCAACAATTACAATAAAGTAAAAATAAATAAAATAATTAAAGAACTAAAATATAACTAAAATAAATGAGAAAAATGAGAAAATAGAACCAAATGTAAGGTTGCACGGTCGTGGGAGGCTGTTACACGGGCGTGTGGTGGTTATTTTTGAGCGTGGTGGTGGTTTTGAGGACAGTGACAGTGCTCACGGTGGTTAGGGAGAATTTGGATGAGGGAATTTTAGGGTTTGAATAAAAGGGAAAGTGAATAGTGGCCCTTATTTATAGTTTTTGGGTCACACGGGCATGTCACACGCCCGTGTGAGTCATGTTTCGCCCGTGTCTTTTGAAATTCGGAGGTTTTGGCGCGCTTGGTTTGCAATGCACGCCCGTAGGAATGTTGTACACGTCCGTGGGAGATTGGTTCTTCGTCACTCATACGGTCGTGTGATGGGATACACGGCCGTGTGCGATCATGTTCGTGTTTCACATGGTCGTGTGATATTTTCCACGGCCGTGAAAAATTTGACAGTGTCTTCCACTGTCTGGGGACACAGGCATGTGGAGTTGTGTGAGCCCATGTTGATAGTGCAGGGTTGCCACGGCCATGTCGCATGACCCTGGGGTGTTGTTGGTAGCCCGTGTTGAAGTCAAAAGGTTGCCACGACCATGTCGCACAGCCATGGGGTTATATTAGTGGCCCGTGTTTTGGGAAAATTTATGCTCTGTTTGTACACGGCCTCAGTACACGACCGTGTCTCTATTTAAAGGGTTTGCATGGCCTGGGACACGCCCGTGGGCATGGCCGTGTGGTCCTAAATCTCTGCATTAAAAAGGGTTAGTGTAATGCATGAAAAAATACTAAAATCAAAAGAGACAAAAAATTACTAAGTTAGTGCTTGGGTTGCCTCCCGAGAAGCGCTTATTTAGAGTCTAAGCTCGACTCTGCTTGGATGTATCATGGAGGGATTTCGTGGAGCTGAAGCTCCTCTCTTTTATCTTTAACATTCCCACCTTTATAATGTTTAAGCCTATGACCGTTTACCTTGAACGTACCGTAGTTGGGGTGAGTTACCTCAATTGTGCCGTATGGAAAGACAGTTTGAACAGTGAATGGACCTGACCACATTGACTTGAGTTTTCTAGGAAATAGTTTCAGCCTCGATTTGTAGAGTAAGACAAGATCACCTATTTTGAACTGTTTAGGTTGTTTTAGTCTTTTGTCATGACGTCGCTTCATTGCTTCCTTATGTAGTCGTGAGATCTCGTAGGCATTGCAACGCCATTCATCAAGTTCATTTAACTGCATTAATCGCTTCTCACCTGCAAGCTTAAAATCAAGGTTTAAAACTTTGATAGCCCAGAATGCTTTATGTTCAAGTTCAAATGGCAAATGACAACTTTTTCCATAAACAAGCTTATAAGGAGATGTACCTATGAGTGTTTTAAAGGCAGTTCTATAAGCCCATAAAGCATCGTCTATTTTCCTTGACCAATCCTTTCTATTTGTTTCTATTGTTTTCTCTAGGATGCGTTTTAATTCCCTATTTGTTAATTCGACTTGGCCACTGGTTTGTGGATGATAAGGGGTAGCTGTTCTATGGTGTACTCCATACCTTTTCAAGACTCTTTCAAACTGGGCATTGCAAAAATGTGTGCCTCTGTCACTGATAATTATCCTAGGTGCTCCAAATAGAGAAAAAGTTTCTTTAAAAATAGTACTACCATTCTAGTATCATTAGTAGGTAAGGCTTGGGCTTCTACCCATTTTGACATGTAATCTACTACTACTAGTATGTACTTATTCCCAAATGAAGTAGGAAATGGACCCATGAAATCAATACCCCATACATCAAATATTTCGCATGAAAGTATATAGTTCTGAGGCATTTCATTACGTTGAGAGATATTACCTATTCGCTGACATTTATCACAATAGGTCACATACCTGTTGGCATCCCTGAAAAGTGTAGGCCAATAGAAGCCTGATTCGAGTACCTTATGAGCAGTTCTATCTCTACTGTGATGTCCTCCTGTGGGTCCTGAATGGCAGTGATTTAAAATTTGGTACGCTTCTATTTCATCTACGCATCTTCGAATAACCTGATCTGCACAAATTCGAAAGAGGAATGGATCCTCCCAAAAGTAGTTTTTCACATCATCGAAGAATCGCTTCTTTTGCTGATGGGTCAGCCATTTTGGGGTTATGTTAGCTGCTAAATAATTTGCAAAGTCAGCAAACCAAGGAACTGTTGCATCTGCTAAGGCTAAGAGTCGTTCTTCAAGAAACAAATCGTTTATCTTATCAAGGTTCCTAGGCTGCGTGTGTGCTAGCCTTGAAAGGTGATCTGCTACTAAGTTTTCAGCTCCTCTCTTGTCCTTTATTTCCAAATCAAATTCCTACAACAATAGAATCCATCTTATTAATCGAGGTTTTACATAGATTTTAGTTAAGAGGTAACGAAGAGCAGAATGGTCAGTATAAACAATGACTTTTGACAAAATCAAATAAGATCTGAATTTATCAAATGCAAAAATAATAGTTAGCAATTGTTTTTCTGTAGTAGTATAATTTGCTTGAGCGGCTGTCAAAGTTCTGCTAGCATAATAGATCAGTTGAAAGTGCTTGTCTCTTCGTTGTCCCAAAACTGCACCTCCTGCAAAATCACTTACATCGCACATTAGTTCAAAAGGTAGATTCCAATCAGGTGAAATCATAATTGGGGCATTGACTAACTTTTCTTTAAGAGTGTTAAAAGAGTCTAAACATTCTTGGTTAAAGTTGAAAAGCACGTCTTTTTCTAGCAACTTTGTTAAAGGCTTAGCTATTTTAGAAAAATCTTTAATGAATCTGCGATAAAAACCGGCATGTCCTAAAAAGTTTCGTATAGCCTTAACTGAGTTAGGGGGAGGTAATTTTTCAATGGTTTCAATTTTTTCTTTATCTACCTCTATCCCTTTACTAGAAATTTTATGTCCTAAAACAATACCCTCTTAAACCATAAAGTGGCATTTTCCCAGTTTAGCACTAAATTTGTCTCTTCACAGCTTATCAAAACATGTTTTAGATTATTAAGACAAAGTTGGAAAGAGTTACCGAAAACTGAGAAATCATCCATAAATACCTCCATGATGTCTTCCACGAATTCATTAAAGATAGCTAGCATGCATCACTGAAAAGTAGCAGGAGCATTACATAAACCAAAAGGCATTCTACGTTAAGAAAACATACCGTAAGGACATGTGAATGTTGTTTTCTTCTGATCTTCTGGAGCTATTAGGATCCGGAAGTAACCAGAGAGGCTGTCTAGGAAACAATAATACGTGTGACCTGATAATGTTTCCAACATCTGATCAATAAACGGTAAAGGAAAATGATCTTTCCAAGTGGCGTCATTCAGCTTCCTATAATCAATGCAAACTCTCCATCCTGTGACTGTTCTTGTAGGTATTAACTCTTCCTTGTCATTAGACATCACGGTCAATCCACCTTTCTTAGGAACAACCTGCACAGGGCTTACCCAAGAACTGTCAGAAATAAGATAAATAATACATGCATCTAGAAGTTTAATTACCTCGACCTTTATAACTTCCTTCATGTTGGGATTCAATCGTCTCTGGGCTTACACTGATGGTTTGAATTCGTCCTCTATTAAAATTTTGTGGGTGCAGAAAGAAGGATTTATTGCCTTGATATCTGAAATTTTCCAAGCTATAGCACTTCTGTGTTCTCGTAACACATGGAGTAATTCCTCTTTTTCTGCAATACTCAGATCAGATGCGATAATAACCGGTAAAGTTGCTTCTTCCCCTAAAAAGGCATATTCTAAATGATTTGGTAGTTGTTTTAACTCTAATTTAGGGGGTTCAGCAATGGAAGGTTTCTATCTTAATTCATCACTCATCTTTATATTTTCATAACTTATGTGCCTAGTGATGATTTCATTAGATTCTAACTCCTTCCTTACTTCCTCTATCTCAGTGGTGGCTTCATCTTCCCCCCCACCTTGAACAAGACACAGTCCCAACGTGTCTGTGAGAGAAAGTTCCTGAAATTTATCTTGAACAAGATGATCAATAATATCAATAAAATAACAGGAATCATCTTGTTCTTTAGAAAATCTTATGGCATCATAGATTTTGAAAACAACTTCTTTATCACCAACTCTAAGCACTAATTTACCATCCCCTACATCAATAACAGCTCTAGCAGTGGCTAAGAATGGACGTCCCAAAATTAAAGGTACCTCAATATCCTCATCCATGTCAAGCACGGCAAAATCAACAGGGAATATAAATTTATCTACCTTTACTAGCACATCTTCAATGATTCCCCTAGGATATTTAACAGATCTATCCGCTAATTGAATACTCATTCTAGTGGGCTTGGGTTCCCCTAGACCTAGTTGCTTGAACATTTTGTAAGGCATGAGATTAATGCTAGCACCTAAATCAGCTAATGCTTTATTAATAAGTAAACTACCAATCAAACAAGGAATAGTAAACTCCCTGGATCTTTTAGTTTTACCGGTAGTTTATTTTGGAGAATAGCTGAGCATTCCTCGTTAAGTTCCACTGTGGCTAATTCTTCCAACTTTCTTTTATTTGTCGGGAGTTCTTTAAGGAACTTCGCATACTTCGGCATCTATGAAATTGCTTCAACAAAAGGTAAGTTAATGTGTAATTGTTTAAAAAGTTTGAGAAACTTACCGAATTGAGCGTCTGTACGGTCTTTCTTTAATCTTGCTGGATATGGGACGGGCAGTTTGTATTCTTTGAGTGCTAGCAGAGTGTTTTCCTTGGGTTCCTCTGCCTTTTCTTTTGAAGGTTCTGGAATAGTCTTCTTTTCTGGCTCGGCTAGGACCTTTCCATCTCTTAAAGTAATCGTTTTGACATGTTCTCTGGGATTTGGCTCAATGTTACTTGGTAATCCACCTTGTGGTCTTTCTAAAATCAATTTTGTAAGTTGACCGATTTGGTTTTCGAGCCCTTGAATTGATGCTTGTTGATTCTTTAGTACTGTGTCAGTATTTTGAAAACGAGTTTCTGAAGCGGTCATAAATTTGGTAAACATTTCTTCAAGATTCGGCTTCTTCTCTTGTTGTAGTGGTGGCTGCTGAAATCTTGGAGGAGGCTGTTGTCTTTGATTTCCTTGTCCTCCCCATGAAAAATTTGGGTGATTTCTCCAACCTGTATTGTAAGTATTACTATAAGGGTTATTTTGAGATCTAGAATTGTTACCCATATAGTTGGCTTGTTCAGTTTCCATGCTATGTCCATAGGATGCGAAATCTAGATTGAACGTGTTTTCTTGAGTCGCGTCGCATTGCATCATTGGTTGTGCCTGCATAGAACTAACAAAATTATCAAACTTTTTATTTAGAAGTTCTACTTGGTTAGTAAGCATAGTAACAGCATCAATGTTAAAAACTCCTGC
Organism: Gossypium stocksii; assembly: GCA_020496765.1. Classification (NCBI taxonomy): domain Eukaryota; kingdom Viridiplantae; phylum Streptophyta; class Magnoliopsida; order Malvales; family Malvaceae; genus Gossypium; species Gossypium stocksii. The sequence goes on along the minus strand of CM035628.1, from coordinate 41,153,856 downwards.
AGCTTTCGTCGGCTTTGTCCTCATGACTTGCCACTGATAGTTATTCAGTGACATCTCTTCGATAAATTCATAAGCTGCTTCAGGTGTTTTGTTGTTGATTGTTCCTCCTGCGGCTGCATCGATTATTTGTCTGGTTGATGGGTTCAAACCATTGTGGAAGGTTTGAACTTGTAGCCACAAAGGTAGACCATGATGAGGGCACCTTCTTAAAAGATCTTTGTATCTCTCCCAGGCATCATAAAGGGTTTCTAAATCCATCTACACAAAGGAAGAAATATCATCATCGGGCCATCAGTCAAAACCTTCACACAGCAAATTTTTTCCAGGCGTCGGAAATCTCTCGTATATTCTTTTTATAATGGTCGCCTTTGTATGAGAAATCACTTTGGGCTAATCCTCGTGTTACCGATATAAACTGTTCTGCTTTGTACTGCCTCAGAACGAGTAATGGCGCATAACCGATAACTCCCCAAATTTCAGGAAGAGGTACCCAATCAAAAGTCCCGCAACGATAAAAGATTTCTTTAGGAGCCATCCAATGAGCTTTCCATACAACATCTTCTTCCCGGAGATTCTGAAGTATCTCTATCCATCTTTCCTCTGTAATGTCGTCCCTTCTTGGTGTAGTTGCTGCTTCTTTTAAGGGAGAATAGTCCTGAAAGAATACTCGGCAAGGACCCCTATCGACCCTCCAAAAGTGACTGTTGAACCAAACTAACAACAATTGTGCGCAACCGTTGAATCTACCTTCACCAGTTCTCCGACATGCACTCAAGGATCGGAATGTTTCAGCTAGGATTGCAGGCATGGGTGTGACATGTTTGTCGAGTCGATCAAATAAATCCATGGCTGCTCGTCTATGTGCCCCATAGCCTTCGAAAAAATCACCAACCCGTAGATACTTAAGGCCAAGATATCCACCTTCCTCTTCGTGTCAGGGTGCGTCAATATCAGATCCCTCAGACTTGCCCACGGAATACATTTGCTATCACCTTTTTGTTGGATTCGAGCTGCGGCCCACTGCTCACTCATTCCCGTGATAATCATTAATTTTTTCACAAAAGTTGGAAGATTGACAGCCCTAACATAAGCTTTGTTTTCTTGAATTCTCGAACAGCGGAGCAAGATGGTATATTCTTCCACAGTGGGTGCTAAGTCTACCTCACCGAATGTAAAACAGCTATAAGCGGGGTTCCAAAACTGTACCATAGCCCGAAATAGATGCTTATCCACCTTAATGTCTAGCAAATAAGGAAGATCTCCGTAATTCTGATGGAACAAATGTTTAGCTTCATCATCCCATTGGGTCCAAATGTCCCTCAATTCCTGAAGCTCGTTCTGTGCCGAACTGATACGAGTAAAGTCCCATAGCTCCGACGTATACCCCTCAGCGACACTATCTCTTTTTTCTAACTGGGCTTTCTCTGACCATGCACGTATGTTAGTGTTGTCTTCCACTTTATCAAGATATTCATTCCCCATTACAAAACTTTCTAACCTAGAAATAGAACCGTGAATCGATACCTTTAAATGCTGGATGACATGCAATGATGACAAAACAGAAGGGGTCAGTGTCACATATAACAGATATAATTCAAGGAAAATAAATAAGCACCTACATGGGTAGTCACTAAAGGTCACTTCCGTACTACCTAGGGCAGGCACTTAAAGCTCACTGTATGCATTTTGGTTCTAGAGAAAAGGGTACCTGAACCAGCAGATTCCTCGATCCTCATCCATTATAGGCTCATATGGACCAAGTTCGGTTCAGGGGGACACATTTCCCTATGGCCATGCAGAGATGAAAATCTCACGAAGACATAGGTACGGATGTATCCCGGAAGTGATCCACTAGCCCATGCGGAGGTGAAAACCTCACGAAAGCGTAGCTTCTCACTCCCACTTAAAGGTGTAACCACAACGGTCATGCAGATGCAATGTGTGCGAGGAAAGATAACAAACATATACAATCAAATGCATGTAAGAGATCGTATTTAAAATACTTCGAAATTTCTAACATTAAGACAGAAAATGATCAATTTTCGGCTTGACTCACTTAACGTCCCCAGTGGAGTCGCCAAGCTGTCAAAACCATTTTTTTGAAAAAACGGATGTCGACTTAAAAATGAAAATGGGGAGTCGCCACCAACCCTTTTTAGGTGTGATTGGGTCACCTTATAAAACGCTTTGGTCTACGAAAAGCTGAGAAAAAGGTTCGGGAGTCGGTTACGCGCGGGGAAGGATTAGCACCCCCGCAACGCCTAAAATTGGTACCGGATTGAGCAATTTTCTGTCTTAAGTCAAAATTTGGAAAGATTTAAAAATAGGATTCTTTTTTGAAACAGGGATAATTTGAGTAGAAAAATCGAGATTCCTTTGCCTCGGAAGAATTCAAACGTCACATCCAGCACGATTGGACACGAGGTTCTTTAAATCCTTCGAAACTAAAGTCGTCTCGTGAGTTACAAAATTTTGCTTAAAAGGGTATTTTAGGTATTTAGATGAGCGAGAAATCGCAACCCAGCACGTTAGGGCACTATTTCCCGTATCTCTAAACACAAAAAATATTGCCTCGTTTTTGGAACATTTTGAATAAAATTGGGATGATTTGGGTTGAAAAATCGAGATTCCTTCGCTTCGGAAGAATACGAACATCACATCCAGCACGATTGGACACGAAGTTCTTAAATTCCTCGAAACTAAAATTATCTCGCGAGTTGCAAAATTTAGGAGGGTATTTTAGGTATTTAGACGAACGAGAAATCGCAACCCAGCACGTTAGGGCACTACTTCCCGGATCTCCAAACACAAAAATATTGCCTCGTTTTTAAACATTTTGGATCATGTGAAACATGAAAATTTTAAAACGATGATGCGATTGATAAATCATTAAGACGTAATATTCGCAAATTAAAATGATAATAGCGATTTCTTTGCTTCGGTAGAATATGAACATCACATCCAGCACGATTGGACACGAGGTTCTTGAATTCTTCGAATCTAAAGTTATCTCACGGGTTGCAAAATTTATTTAGAAAGGTATTTTTGGTGTTTAGACGAATGAGAAATCGCAACCCAGCACGTTAGGACACTATTTCCCGAATCTCTAAACACAAAAATATTGCCTCGTTTTTTTGAACATTTTTGAATATGAAACGTAATAATGATGCTATTGAACTCAAAATATGATATTTAACAAGGGAAAATTACACGTAGGTAGTAGTAAATGTATATGTGATAATATAAAATGATATAGAATCGTTAAAGTATATATAGAGAGGTATAATGTACGCATAAAAGTGAAGATAAAATATTGAGAGTACAAGCACATAATATAATATTATAATATATACATATTAGTAATATTAAAACAACTATTAATGAGAAATACATAATGTATACATGATATATTGAAAATAATAATGATATTAAAACAACTATTAGTACATACGAGTGCCTATGTGTGTAATATATATTAAAAATATAATAACAAGCAAAATATATAAAGGTACGAAAATATAGTATTAAGATATATATACGTAATATGCAAAATATATGTAATAATATCACAAATAAAAATAAATAAGGTAGTATGAAATAGTATATAATATTAAAACGTGTATAATATATACATAACATGGTGTTAAGAATGTATATCTAAGATAGTATATAGTATGTAATTAATAACATTTAAAATATATATGAAAGACATAACGTGATATTAGAAATACGTATATAATATAGAATTAAATATATATATATGTACACAAGGCCTATATAAAGAATATATATATGTATAATACATAGACTAAGAAAAATATACAATATATATATTAGAAATACTAATACTAAAATACAACTAATAATAATGATAAATATATACATATACATGAATATATAAAAATATTAATTATAACTAAAACTAATGTTAATGATATCAATATAAAATAATAATAATGATTATTATACTAATAAATATAGTAAAAGGTAACAATAATAGTAGTAAATATAATAAAATCGCAATATTTAAAATAATAATAAATATAGTATAATATACTGATAATAATAATAATAATAATGATAAAGATAAAATCATCAAAATTCCATGTAATAATAGTGTCAATACATTAATAAAATAATATAGTTAATAATATAAATAATATTAAAGTAAAAAACAAAACAGTGAGAATATAAATAAGAAGGACCAAATTGTGTTAAAATAAAGGGTTTCGGGCAATTTTGGAATTAAAAACGAAAGTAAAGGACCAAAACGAACACGGGGGGGACATAAAGGGGCCAAGAGAGTAATTTTACCGTGCATTTAAAACGGTGTCGTGGCAAAAGGGACTGAATTGCAAAACCGGGCAAATTACAAGGCCAATTTAAAGGACATGGAAAACTTAATTGCAAGGTCTTGAAAAAGCGGAAGGGCTAAACGCGCAAATAGCCCTTCCGTTAAAAAACACGCGGATCCTAGGCGGGTTAGGGTCGGGTCAATCCGACCCAGGGCAAAATGACGTCGTTTTAGCCCTGGTTTTGACACCAAAACGGTGTCGTTTTCAACCAGTATAAAAGGACCGATTTTCTGAAAAAAATTCATTTGGCACGGGAAAGGGAAAAAAAAGAAAGGAAGAGGGAGAGAGAGGAGGGCATGGGGCGATTTCCGGTGAGCCCTCCGATCACCGTCCGATCACCGGCGTCGTCTCCGGCCACCGAACACGGTGGCCGGAAAAGGTAAAAAGCTCCCCTTTTTTTATTTTTTTTGAATGTTTATCTTATTATTATTATATATTTTTTTAAAACATATTCATGCATGATATCAGATTTTTATAAACTGTAAAAAAAATTAAAATCACCTCTTAAGCTTTCGGTTTCAATTTCTGGTATTTTCCTTTGATTCGGGGGTATCCCTTCGTTGTTTACTGTTAATACTGCTGCCTTCTGTTTGGGACTTGTAGTTTTTGAATTCTGAGAATGAAGTTCTAGTATATTGCTTGTGCTTTTTTTTATAAAAAACAACCGAATCCTTTACAATCTGTTCGGGTTGGCTTTTATAGCCTTTACATGCTGTTTTTCTTAATATTTCCTGTCTTTTCTCTTTACTGCTTGCAGGGACGAAGGGCGGTGGCTACAGTGGCAGTGGGCGGTGGATTTGATGGCTGTCAGAGGCAAGTGGCTCAGAAGCGGTGCAAGTGGGGGTACCTGGGTTAGGTTTAGGGTTAGGGAATTGGGCATTGATTTGGGCTTGTAACGGGTAAGGGTTGCTGTTGGGTGTTGGGCTTAGTTGTTTAGGTTGGGTTTGTTTGTAACCAGGCCAGAATTGGCCTATAACACTAAATAAGAAGTAGTTTTAAACTAAACTTTATTATTGACATCAAACTCCTAAATAACTTAAACTACTTAAAATTATTAATTAAAAATTCAGAATAATAAAATAATAAGAGCTGATAAATATAATATTTGACTCATATATAATAAAAACTAAGCCTAAAACTCGAACCCAATATGATTTAAAATCGAGTTAAAAGCCCGAAACTCGTAATTCCTGTCATAATCTCGTCCAGAAATTCTGCTCGCATAGTCTTCACTAAAACGATCATAACTTGAGCTCCTGAACTCAAAATCGAGTGATTTAAAGTGCATTTCAAAGCTGAGAATAGATCTTCGAACGCCTTGATGATATCTCAACCCAAAAATACCTGGATCTCATCCAAAAAGTCATTGCAAGTCTGTTGATTTCCCGAACTTAAAAATTGGCAGCTTCAGTGAATGGAATTTAATTAATTTCATCCATCAATGCACGTATAAAAAATAAATAAAATTGTTTCATTTTTCTTTTCTTTTTTTTCAGAATATCTCATATTAATTCCCAATATATCTAGACATCTCATTTGCGGTCACATCCACTTTAAACTTCATAATTCCAAAATAGATGAGCAGATAAGGGATTTGCCTTCCAATTATATATCCGGACTAAATGAATATATGCCTGTTAAATTCCTTTTTGTTTTTCTTAGAAAAAAAAAAAAAAAAAGAATATGCAAGAGCCTTCATTCTTCATCATCTTCATCGTTATCATCATGTGTTTGATTTTGCCTTTTACCTGGCTAATTGGAATGTATACATGTGTGTATATATACATGCTAATTGTCACCATCTTTTAAAGCATATATTCACCTGCCTGATCAATTATAGAGGAATATATGTTTGTTAGCATCCTCGCAATTTCAAACTTATTTATTAAAGTGAGATATTTAATAAATACGAGATTTATGATACACGTACAAAGGGGCGAAGCCAGAAAATTTTTTTTAGGGAGATCAAAATTAAATTATAACTTTTACGATAGTAAAAATGTAATTTCATCGTTTTAATAGTCTCTATCTTTATAATTTTTAAAAGATTAAATCAATTTTTTTATTATTTTTATGGGGGCAAAGTGCAATTTTACCTTAATATTATAAATGAAAAAGAAAATTTACTATGCATGAATTTGGAGCTGTCTAAGGGTTGAATTATTCATTTGAATTCGAAGGCCTGCTCAAAATATGGGAGGGCTTGGACAAGTAGATAAAGCCCAAAAAATAGAGTGATTTGAGAAATAATACAAGTTCAAAAGATAAAAAAGATAAAAAAATTAAATAAAAAATTAAAATAACTTTTTTATAAAATTAAAAGATCAAATAAGCTATTATATCAATTGTTAAATAAATCTACTAATAATTTAATGACCTTAAATATAGTCTACCTAATTGTAAGGTACTAAAACTAAACCCGCATATATAATTAAATAAATAAATTTCGACGGATGTATTATATATTAGTACATAATAATAAAAGTCATCTCCAAAATTAAAATTTTCCATCATATGAATTTAAAATTACAAAATATCCTTTAATCTTAATTATATATTTTTAAACAAAAAAATTTAAAAATTGTTGAAATAAATTTCCGTGTCCACCATAACTCCATAAGCATTATTACGATTTTTGTTTTTCCGTGGTTTTGGTGTTTAGCTTCGTCTAATGTTTCTCCTTCAGTATGTTGGATCGTTGGACTTTGTCTTTATTATTTATCTCTAAAACAAGAAAGGCATTTGCCTTCCAAGTTCCATATATATATATATATATCGATATATATATATATATATACATTTATTTTAAAGTAATTTGAAAAGAATATAAATTCAAAGAATAAAAAAATTAAAAATTAAATAAAAAGTTAAAATAACTCTTCTTTAATTAGAGTATCAACTTATTATACCAAAATAAAAAGCACACAAACAAACAAAGCAACAATTTCAACATTGAAGTTATCTCTCCAAAAGAGCTAAGATTAAGGTTTCCACTTTAAAATTGATAATTCTAAAAGCAAAAGGTGACCAAATGGGGATCTTTCTCCTAATTTTATATTCTTACTCAACTATAAATTGAATATATACTTGTTAATATTTAACGTGCTGTATAGGTCTCATGCACCATCAATTAATAATATAATATATTATTATTGGTGTAAAATAAAAAATATTAAAAGATTTAAAAATAAATACAATTAACTTTTTTTATTTAAACATACTTAAATATTAGCTATAATTATTTTATTTATCTTTAGGTTTTAAGTTTCAGATTTTGAATTTTGGGTTTCAAGTTTCAGATTTGATGTTTTTTCATTTATTTATGTTTAATAATTATAATTAATATTTATTTTTAAACCCTTCAATTTTTTTTGTTTTACACTAATGATGATGTGTCATTTTATTATCAACTGGTGGTACATAAAATCTATATACCAGTGATACAACAAATATTCTCCCTATATATGTTTCCATCTCATAGTTTTGGTTTTATTTTATTTTTAACTTTGTAATGAAGTGAGATATTTCTCTACTTATAAATTAGCTTCTTTTTTTTTTTCCATAAAATCATCAAGACTTCAAGTATATCATAAAATAATTATCATAAGAATTCAACATCTTGCAAAAACTTGACTCATAGTGTACGAGAGAACCACAACTACCTCATTGTAAAACTAGCTTCAATCTCAATTCGAAGGGGGAGCAGGCGATTTGTTCTTTTCCAGAATGAACACCAAAGAAGATGGTGGTTGTTGAGTCCAACCATTGTTGCACATCCCCTTTCGAGAAGCCTTAACAATCCAATCAGCCGCTCTATTAGCTTCACGCTTAATGGGGGAAACTTTCACCTCTGATATTTCATTCAACAGCCTATAAAGTTTGGTTCGATAATTTGTTGAATTAATTGTTTAGTTATAGTACAAGGATTAAATTGTAAAAGTCCAATTATTATAGGTTTTTTTAATTGGACAGAGACTTAGGGACTTAAATTGCAATTATCTAAAAGTATAAAATAGCAATTAAACCATTTTGTATTATGAGTTAGTGCTTGATGATGGAATAATCCATTAATTTTTTATTAATGATGATTAAGGTTGATGGGCGTTGAAACCACCAAATATAAATTCCTACAACAAAATAATACTAAACAGTAGTATAGATAGTAGGGTCGATCCCAAAGGGATTGTGATTCCTAATTTTCCTATTTTTGGTGACCAAATTTTTTAAGTCTAGGCAGCTGTCATGCCCTCAACTTGAGTGTGCTAAGCTATAATATAAATGTACAAGGGGGAATTTAGTTGATAGAGAAAATAAAATAAACAAATATAATATAATAAAAATAAAATAAAAATAGATTTGAGATTGCAAAATAAAATTAAGTGAATTAAATTAAATCGGGGGAAGTAAATATATTAAAACTTAGCCTCAGTCTCGGTATACTTCGATCTTGAACTGATCCTTGAAAATGAGTTTTTCCTTCCAATTGATAAGTTGGTTATAGCAGTTGAGAACGCCTCAACCGCCAGCTTTTCCTCTTATAGTTGGTTCCGGTACGACCTGCAAATCGACCCTTGCCGAATTTCTAACTAGCTTTGACGGAACCCAACTAGCTCTTAAACTTTTCCTCTTGTAGCTCGTTATTTAAGACTTCGACAGCCTTGCGATCTGAAAAGTCCAACTTGAATCAATGACCTCAACCGTGTGGGTCGTTTACATTCGACCACTATATCCTTTGACGGAATCCAACTAGCTTTTTCCAATTGAACACACCAATTTTTTCGCAAGAATTCAAGAACAACGCGGCTAACTCAACTTTCCAATTGTATGCCAAGCAATTCTAACTCAACAATTGCTTTTTGAGTTGAATTCGAATCAACTTTAAGGGAATAATTTGTACTATCTGATATACCGGAGAGATAGCAAATAGATAATTGAAAAGTTTTTAGTGTGGGTTCCTATCTCACGATTATTTTATTGGAGCGAAAATCGGGCTAAGACTAAAGGGACTTGGGAAGCAATTTAGCCAAAGTGTGGAAATGAAAAAAAGAATGACCAGATGCCAAAACTTCATTGACGCAGAAATGGAGAAAAGAAATGAATTATTTTATTCCCAAACCAAATGTGTATTCAAGTGTGTCCAACATTAGTTATTTATACACATTTCTCGTGCTAAATTTAGCTTGTTTATCCTAAGAAAAATATCAACTAAAAATCAAATTTAAACTAAATATAAAATTCAAACTATTTATAGGATTTTGACAGTATAAAAAATAATATGATTTTTATCCAGCCAACCACGAAATATTCAATCCTTCAATTTGGCCCTCAATTTTGCTTTTCGTTCCAATTTAGCCCTTTTTGTATGATTTTGAATTTCGATACACCAATTCCTAATAAGAAAAACCCAAGTTTAGTAGCATCTTATTCAATAATTAGCCAAAAGAATACATTAAAACACAAATTTAACTTGTTATCAAAGGTCCAATTAACTAAGTTTTAGTTAATTAATTAAGGTTAATTAAGGTTTAATCCAAGTATAAAAGACAATTTCAAGTGGAGCATATCATCTTCTTCATTCTCTTCTAATTAGCCAAGCTTAATAACATAAAGAAAAAGCCATTTTTGAAGCCTTTACTTTCTATACTCAATTTTCAGGTAATTCCAAATCATTTTCTTGTAATTTTTATGTTTTTGAGATCATGAGAGCTTGATTAAGCTAGCCCATGTACCAATTTGCAAAGCTATTAAAGTTTTTGAAAGTTTTCATTTTTGATTTCTTGAAGAAATTGGTGTTAAATTGATAGATTTTAAGCTTAGTTTATGAAAAAGAAAAGACTAATTTGTAATGTTTGGTTGTCAGTTTTGTACATAAGGACTAAAGTGAATAAAATGTGAAATTGATGTGAAATTTTGGTAATAATAGATAGTAGAGGGTCTATAATGAAGGTAATTGAGGTTAGTTTTCAAACTGAAGCTCAATATTGAAAGTTATGGCTATTTTGATTTTAGGGACTAAATTGAATAAAATATGAAAAATTAGGGATATTGAACAAAATAAAATTTCATAGGTTTGTAATAGACCAATTTTGGCCTGAGCCCCAATCACAAATAAAACAAAATTTAAACCCAAAATAAATCCAAAAGTCCTAATTACATCAGCCCAATTTACCAGGCCCTTGACTCAAAATATAAAAAAATCCTAGTGGCCCAATATGGCCCACAACCTTAACTATTTTCAGCAACAAAAAAAAAAGCAAAAAAAAAAAAACCTAGCTGCTGGCCCCACGTCAGCACCTCCATACCTGCAGAAGCAGACAACAACAGTAGCAAATAAAAATGAAAGCAAGCAAGAGAACAAAATAGCATGTATCAATTTCGGCTATAAAAAGCCATGAACAAACTTTGTAACTTTTTACACACGAAATCTAATACAAAACACAAAAAAAAAGAGATGAAAATACAAAAAATATAGAGATTTTCAAGGCGCCCAAAATGGAGGCCTTTGGCTTTTTTCGGCCACTGCGGACAGCGGCACCGTCACCGGTGACCGACAGCAAATGCGATGACCAACGGCCAGACATCTGACCGGAGATGAGAAGGGAGGAGAGTGTGTGAGAGAGTTTTTCTTTTTTTTTTTTTTTTTGAATAGAGAGATAAAAATAAAATTTTTAAAAAATTGACTTAAATAGTTTACTCGAAACGGCGTCGTTTTGGGCCAAAGAATAAACACAAAAATGATGTCGTTTTGACGACCCGCACGCGACCCGACCTGCTCCTGGAGGATCCGCGTGTTTTTGTTTAAAAATGGTTATTTACCCTTTTGGTCCTTCTATATTTTCAGGTTGTTTTAATTTGTCCTTTTTGTTCTTTTTTTTTCTTTTTAATTTTACTCTGTAATTTTTGTAGTGTTTCATTTTAGTCCATTTCGAAGTTATGCATTTTGGGGAATAGGGATATTATCCCATTTGGTTCCCCATCTCATTCTCGTGTCACAATTTGGGCCCGATATTTTATTTTACTCTGATTTTTCCCTATTAATTTTGTTTTGATTTCGATTTAATTCAAGTTTGATTAATTTCGTTATTTATTTTTTTATTGTCTGTTTCTGTTTAAATACTAAAATTTAAATAATATTTATATATTATATTTATCCATCTATTTATTCATTACTTGTTTTTATGTTTAGACTTGATTTATCAATTCATTTATTTATTTATAATTCTTTTACTTTAAAAATATTTAATTTTAATATTATGTATATCTATTTTACCTATTTACCTATTTATTATTTTATATTATATATATATATATATATTAAAGTTTGTAAGGTTAATGTTTTATTTATAAATATTTGTTGATTCATGTATTTTCTTTTATAAATATTTGTTGACTCGTGTATTTTCTTACTTCTAAAATTTACCTATTTATCCAATTGTTTATTATTTGTTTCCCTTTTTATATATGGTTTCATTGTTTCATTCATTTTTAAACATTTTCATGTTATGTTTGTTTGTTTTCATATCATGTATTTCCTTTTATTTGCTTTATTTATTTATCGAGACTTGTTTATTAGTATTAAATTCATCTTTGTAATTACATCATTATAATATTTTATCGTTTATTGTATATTATTTTAAATATCACATTTATTTTACCTAAATCAAAAAAAGAGAAAGTTTTCAAAATAAAGGTAATATTTCATATTTGGAAGATTTGAGAAATCGTTCCCTAACTTACCGGGTTTCAATTTTCTCGATGAATCTGAATAAACTAACGTTTTTAAAGCACGAATTTTAAATATTCTCGGGAATTAAGAAAAGATCGTGTTCTAACTTACAGCATATGATTTCTTTCTAAAATCGAGATAATCGAATATCTTTTAAAATAAATAAATTTTTTGGGGTTAATTCTCGTTTCGAGAATTTAAGGCATTGTATCCTAACTTAGGGGACGTAATTCTATTTCTCGATTAACATGAAATACCTCATGTTCTCAAAAAATTTTCAATTAAGCAATATTTTAGCAAAGGATCGTAATTTAAACTCTTTTCAAAATTTCAACTTTCGATATTAAGACTTTAATTAATCAATTAGGTACCAATTTTGGGCGTGACGAGGGTGCTAATCCTTCCTCACATGTAACCAACTCCCGAGCCCGTTTTCTCAAATTTCGCAGACCAAAAATGGTTTTAGTAAAAAATATTTTATTAAAACAATCATATTACGAGATGATCCAATCACACCTCATAAAAAAGATTGGTGGCAACTCCCATTTTTCGTTTTCAAACAAAAGTTGACATTTGTTCAAAAAATGGTTTCGACAAGGTTCATTCATGTCATGATATAATGTATAAATGTTTAATATTGATTAATTGAATGAAATAATTGTATAGATCAAGAATTCGATCAAATTGGAGATAATCGGAGAAAAGCAAAAATTATAGATTAGTCCTTGAAGTTTTAGCTTGTTTGGTGTTTTGGTGAGGTAAGTTCATATGAAACTTACTACTAAGTTTGGTGTTTTAGGTACAAAAGTGAGGTTGTAACACTGGGGTGTGATAAGAATTAAATCACTTGTTGCATTAGGATTAAAGATAGTAGGTTTACTCACTAGTTAGGCTCCGCAAATATATAGAAACCGAATTGTATAAATAATTTGTTGTGTTATTAATAATGGTTTCACATTTGTCATTTTTTTAACTTAAAAAGAACTTTGGTTTGGTTGTGTTGTGCTTCAAATATTGCAATACACACCTACTTATATACTAATTTACACCATGCATGCATTGTCCATAACAACAACCTACTTATATACTAATTTACACCATGCATGCATTGTCCATAACAACAATGTTTATGCGCATGAAATTTGTAGACTTCATTCATATCAAAACTTTTTTTTCTATATGTTTTCACTTCTAAGTAAAAATTCTTTTCAATTAAACAAATATCTTTTAACGTATTTAGATTTTTTTTGATAAATTATTATTTTTTAAAAAAATTATATAATTTTTGTATAATAAATTAACAATATAAGGGGTAAATCATTTCCAATGTCACCTAAATTATTAATAAATTTACATTTCCTCACTTTAACTTTTAAAATTTACAATATGATTATTGAATTCTTCTAATGTTACAGTTACTCCAATTTATCTTTAAAGTTATTCTGCAGGTATGACATATAAATATCCATTTGTAATGTCTTATTTATTTTTTGTACTACATACCATTTTTTTTTTTATAATTATTGTTCTATCTTGATAGTATTTCCTTCAAAAAACAATCTTCCATGTTAATTGTTAACTCACTCAGACATTTGTTTTTTGGTGACATTCACTTTAAACTTAATAATTCTAAATGCTGAAGGTGACAAGAGATTGGCATTTGTCTCCTAATTTTATATTATGACTCAACCATGAATTGGATATATGCTTGATATCTATATATACTCTATTTGGCTTTATTTTATTTGTAATTTGTACTGAAGGGAGATACTTCTAAGCCTACATATTAGTTTAACGTAATATTGGCAAAATTAAGCATTATTTGATAAGACGAGAGAGTTATATCTATATTAAATATACTAGATATAAGAACAACTCCATGAGTGAAAAATTATATTTGTTTTATTTAAAAATTTTATATTTTAGTTAATCTTTTAAAAGAATAGCTGGTTAATTTTATATTGAGAAGAAAAAGATGCATGAAAGAACAAAATGTGTCCAATGACCGTGTAGAGGTTTTTTTCTGTCTCCCCTCTATTTGGGAGTGGATCTTCCTAATTTATAAGACATGATTTCTTTGATATGACATAGTAGGAAGGTAGTGGGTGCCATGCATACAATTCAAGATAACACATACTCTCTTTAGGTTCGACACATATTCTAGATGTGTCTTTCAAATAGGATTCACACTCAGGTGTCATCATATGTGCTCGTGTGTCCCTCGCAAGGTATATTCAAATGTCTTCCTCGCAAGGGACTGATGTAACACCTTGCAAGGTTGTGGGGTGTACAAGTCCATTTTTGCCCGGCCCATACAAACAAACTCAAAACCGAACCAAAAAAACTAAACCCAAAATTAAACCCAATTCAAACCTCCAAAGCCCAAAACAATTAGCCCAATACCCACAAATTAGAAGAAAGAAAAAAAAATACCTAACCCTAGCTTTCGGCGCCGAACTTGCCCACTTGCACTGCTATGCCAGCCTTCTGGCCACCACCTGCAGCACCGTACAACCACCACCTGCAAAGGCTGAAGGAAGAAATGACATAAAATAATAAACAAAAACATGTAAAATGGCTATAAAAGCCAAGCAAAAATCATGTATTCGGGGGGACATTTTCTTTTTGGAATGAAAAACAGATTCAAAAGCATTATCAATAAAAATAATAGTCCTCAAACATCTAATAAAATCTACAAAAGAAGCAAGCACATCTAAAGGTGTTCTATTTCGTTTTTTATTTTTTATTTTTTTCTTCCTTTACGAATTCTTTTTTTTTTTCCTTTTTTACATACATATATACATCATATATATTATCAGAAAAATAAAAAAATTAAAATTTTACCTTTTTTGGTCCTCCGGCTGCCGCGCACGGTGGCTCCGGTGGCGGCGCACGGCAGTCCGGCGATTGGATGGTGACCGGCCCTGGGGCGCGTAGAGAGAGCTGAGAGAGGGAGAGGATTGTTTTTTTTTTTTAGGGGATGTGAAAGTGATTTTCTTTTGAGTTTTTTTAACTTATATAGGCACCCAAAACGACGTCGTTTTGGGATTGGCCTTAAATGCCCAAAACGACGTCGTTTTACCCCAAGACCCAGGCACTGACCCAACTCGCTCTCAGGATCCGCGTGTTTTTCACAAATGGGATATTTGCGCATTTAGCCCTTCCGCTTTTTTATGGTTTTGCAATCAGGTTTTCACTCTTTTTAATTTTGCCCCGAATTTTCTTTTGGTTTTCAATTACGTCCTCCCTATAACGATGCCATTTTTGGGGGCGGGTATATTTCCTATTTTGATCCTCCTTTATTTCTCGCGCGTTCAGCCTAGTCCATTACCTTTCTTTTATTTTCAATTTCACCCCTGAAATTTGTTTAGCCTTCAATTTTAGTCCTTTTATCATTATTTCATTAATTAATTTTAATATTATTATTTTCCCTATTAACATATTATTTTTGTTATTGACATATATTATTAACGTATTGTATTTCCTTATTATTAATATTATTATTTACTACTTTATTATTTTTATCATTATTATCACACTACTTATTATTATTAATATTTTATTCTTACGACTAATATTATTATTACATTTTTTATCTTTATTATATTTTTCTATTATAGTTATTATTATATTATTATTTTTCTCATTAATATATTATTATTATTTTCTATTTTATTATTGTTATTATTATTATTATTATCATTCCCTTTTTTTTTTTACTATTATTAACATGTTATTATTTTTATTATGATTATTTGGATTCTCATTTTTTTTTAGATGTATTATTATTATTATTTTCTATTTTATTATTAAACTAATTAACTTTATAGTTTTATTACCTTTTATATATATATATATATATATATATTCTTTTTTCTTTTTTTTTCTTTTTTTTTCTCTTCTTTTTGTATATACTAATATTATTATTACTATTATTATTACTACTATTAGTATTATTTTTATTACTATTACTACTATTATTATATTATTATTATTACTATTGTATTATTTTTTTTTCACTTATTACTTTTTAAATACACTCATTTTATTTTATTCCTCACTCCCATCACATATTATTTATTTATTTATATACCCTTTTATAATTTCAAAGTTTAAAATATTCATTACTTGTATTATTACCATCAATATTATTATCATCACTATTACTATCATTTTTTTAAAAATAGTTTTACATAATATTTATTTATTTTATTTACTACTAGTTTTTAAAATTTCAAATATTTTTAGTCTGTTTATTATTTTCTCTTTTATTTTAGCTTGTTCATTTTATTCATTTATTTTATTCTTGTTCTTATCATTGTCTTTCATATTACGCGTTTATTCTTATGTCATTATGCCTATTAATATCGCGACTTATCTTTGCTTGTTTTCTTGCCAATTCATGGTGCATTGATCTATAATAAATACATTTTTATCGATGTTTCGTATCTAGAGATTCGAGAAAATCGTGCCCTAACTTACTGGGCTTCGGTTTTTTCTCATTTAATCTAAATAGCGGAATATCCTTTTAACTCACAATACGGGTTTTTGAACAAAATACTTATCCTCGGAGATCCGAGGTGTCATGCCCTAACTCACTGCCCATGACATTTTGTTTCTTCGAGGTAAGATTTTTTCTTTTAAAAATAAAGGCAATATTCTGTATTTGGGAAATTCGAGAAATCGTGCCCTAACTTATTGGGTTTCGATTTTTTCTCCTTTAACTTAAATAACCAAATATCCTTTTTTAAACAAATACATAAATTTTAAATAAAAATCTTATTCTTGAGAATTCGAGATGTCGTGTCCTAACGGATTGGATGTGATGTTTTGTTATCTCGAGATAAAATTTTCTAAATCAAGGCAATATTTTGTATTTAGAAATTCGAGAAATCGTGCCCTAACGTATTGAGTTTTGATTTTCTCGTTTACTTTAAGTATCCGAATATCCTTCCAAAATTAAATACATTAGTTTCAAATAGAAGGCAAGTTTAGCCTCAAAGGTCGAGGTGTTATGTCCTAACGTATTGGATGTAACATTTTACCTTGAGACAAGACAGCCCTTGACACACATTCAATTTATCCAAACGATTTTTTTTAAAGGCATTAAAAGAGGGATAGTATTTTCAATTGTTTCAAGTTTTCACATCTTCGACACTAAGACATTGATTAATCGACTAGGTACCAATTTTGGGCATATCGGGGGTGCTAATCCTTCCTCGTGTGTAACCAACTCCCGAACCCATCTTTCCGATTTTCGTAGATCAAAATCGTTGTTTTGGTAAATCAATATGTTTATTAAACAACTGCTTTTTCGATGTGACCCGATCGCACCTCAACAAAAACAACTGTTTATTAATCAATTTTGTTTTCATTTTCAAAATCAAAGTCGACCTCCATTTTTTCAAAAAATGGTTTCGACATGGGGTATTCCACCTTGTGAGGTGTTGATGTTCCACCTCAATGTCTTGCTGGGTGTTCCACCTTGCAAGGTGCTAACGTTTCACCTCGTAAGGTTATGGGCATTCCCTGTCAATGTCTACCTCGTGAGATTGCGAGGGTGCCAATTATGGGTTAGATTCTGGTTCACAGGCCTGATCGGATTTTGGGTTCTGAGGTATTCTACTTGTTGCCCACTTTGTCAAAAAAGAGTTATAAAGTGACTCTTCTGAGACATAATTGCATGCGTCATTCGTGTAATTGGTACTTAACTTTGAATTAAGAATGAAGTTCAAAATATAGTTTTGACTTTATGCAAGCTTAGATGATTGTCATGTTTGCTTGCTATTATACTTTTTGTTTTGTTTATGATTTGCGAACCATGACCAGCTTCAAGTTTGCAAAGAACTTATTATCATATAGATGTATAAAATGAAACTTAACTTCTCAAATATATAAACTTTACTGGTGTTAGGCTATTCGAATGAAGGAGGGATAGAGTGTTTCGTAGCATATCAAAATAAGTGATATTTGTGTATTTTATAAATTGCAAGGGATCGTAGTTTATTTTTGACGAGCAATTTGACAATTTGTCTTATGATTTAATAAAATTGCAACTTAGAGTAACGAGTAACATTAGGAGGATTGGTGGTTTAGATCAGCGAGGTGTATCGTGGGAGTTGACAAGGGAGATAGATGAGGTGTGTGGGCAGGGGATTTGGCGAACCGTAAGATTCTAAAAATCTTATAAGTATATGGTTGCGATCTTAAATTGGTGAACCGAAGATTCTGAAAATCATATATGGTGGCAATCTTAAACCGGCAAACTGTAAGATTCTAAAAATCTTATAAGTATATGGCCACGGTCTTAAATCGATGAAGCAGAAGTTCTAAAAGTATTTTAAGTATATGGTCGCAATCTTAAATCGGCAAACCATAAGATTTTGAAAATTTTATAAGTAAAAGGTCGCGATTTTAAATCGGCGAATAGTAAGACTTTGAAAATCTTATAAGTAAAAGGTCACGATCTTAAATCTGCGAACCGTAAGATTTTGAAAATCTTAAAAAGTAGATCTTTAACCTTGCGCCTCTTTAAGGTAGAGTGAGACTTGCCTTAAACGTATAGCGTAAATCTTGAATCATGGATTACAAGAAAAATATAAGTAATGTCAATCGTCATGGCAATAATAAATGATATATATTCGAATTAATTGAGAAAATTAAGCCTTGCGATGCATCAGTAACTTAGGCCTTGCATATATCAATTAAGGAATATATGTAAATGGAGGTGAGAATTTATACCTTCCTTAGCAAAACCTGTATCAATCAAGAGGAAGGTGCTAATGAGTTTGGTGAGGCTTTATTTGTGTACAATTTATTCCAAATCAATTTTTTATGACATTTATCCTAGTACTTGGCCTGGCGACGTATTGATCTTGTTTTGGATTACCAATGAGGTAATTCCCTGTCAAAGTATGTCGCACAGTACTTATCCTTTTGCCTGATTAAAATTTTAACCTTTCAACAAGGTACAATGGCGAATCTAGGGGCTGGTAGTGCTCAGTCCCTTTTAAATTTTCCTTTTATAATTTATAAAATTTTAAATTAGTAAAAGTAAAATTGTATTTTGATCCTTTTAAAAATGATAAAATTTTAATTTAATCCTTTAGAAATTATATTTTTATTATAGTAAAAATTACAATTTAATTTCAACCACTCCTAAAAAGAATTTCTGACTTTGCCAGGTAGGCTTGAAAAAACTTAAGACCTCCCCCTTATATCTAACCCTGCGACGGTTGGAGAAAACTTCAGGAATTTTTATAATATATAATTATACCTTAACAAATATGAATTTTACATCACTTGACGAGCTATACATACAAAATTTCACCATCTATATACGACAAGTCATGTATCTATACACCAATAAAATAAATATTGAAATGAAAAAAAATGAATGGGCAAAATATAACCCTTGCTAACTTGATGTAATCCTAGCCAAAACTAAATGATGCTTCGCCACATCACAATAATATATACTAACATAAATTGCACGTAGCTTCGCCAGGACAGATGATGCTTCACTTTTTCTTTTCTTTTTTTACTTAGCTTTAATAGTCCGCCAACTATTAATATCATACTTTAATAAATAATATACACAGTAAAATTTTGCCAAGCATGTACACTAATACTTACTGGTTGGCACTGCTCGTGTTATGGGTACACCTTCGCCAACTGTTAGCCCTCGGTACTGCATATACACAACCCTCAGTATAATTAAACGGATGTCCTTCCTCAACCATTAGTAGTATGCTAGCTCATGCTTCATCCATATAGTATGGTAAGGTGGAATCGAATGCTTTATTACATGATTCATACATAGGGTTTCCATTTGCAAATATAAACAATCAGATAGTAAAAGCATGCTTTGGAATTACAAACAAAGTGGGGTGATGACACTATAAATTATAATTACAAACTAAATGGGATATTGATACTATATATTTCGCCAGGCAGTCACCAAAATTTTCTCTCATTCATGCTTGTAGTTTAGTGGTCTATCAACTCATGTCAACCAATAACACATGTTCATACATACATAAAGGAAATTGAACTTTAAACTCTAATAATTATAACTATGGCAAAGCATTACTCACCTTTGAGGAGCCATAAATTTGGTACTAATTCCTGTTAAACTTGAGATAAGCGTTAGTAATTTTTTATATAATATAAGTATACCTTCATCGATGTGTGCTTGAAAAGGTTGGGGGACTTCACCTCTTATATTTATCCTTGCATCACTCAGAGAAAATATCAATAAAATCTAATTATACCTTAACTTGGTGAGTTATGCTCCAATGACAACATTTTGATCAAATTAGAAAAATATATTTAATGACAGTTGGTGAACCAGATATAAAAAATTAATGATAGTGACGAAGCTTATCATAATAAAAGTTGGGTAGGGTTATGGCATAATAAAATGAATGAAGCATGACGAGGTCTTATACCTCGCTCACTTCAATTATGTTCGTGCCTTGTCAACTTCAATAATTTATTGAAGCTTTGACTACCTCAATGGTTAGCTAACTTATCGCCTGAGATAAAACACAATCTCAACAACATACAAGCAGCAGGTTCCGTCATTAAAAACGAGATGGAGTCTGGGCGAGGTACACCGCTAAAATTCATTCTTTCATCAATTTAGGCAATTTTCATGTTTCGCCAATTTGTAACCCCCTACCCAAATTATCGCTCGCTACAAGGACAATACCCAAGTTCGTAGCATTCTTTTTTACTGCTTCGCCACCACTAATTGCGAAGGGAAGCTGTAATAGACTATGGCTGGCCAAATCAAACTAAAGGTTTTTTGAACCTTGAGCTAGAATTTACCCGCATCACGGGATCTCCGTCAGGTGCGATTTTTGACTACTTTTTGGAGAAGGATAGCTATAAGATAGAAAATTATTACATTGAAAATAAAAAACATAGGTTGGATTTACCCTATCTATATATTTTTTCATTTGCAGGAACAACTGAGCTTGGGTGAGTTATGTTATAGATGCAGTGAATTGAGGTTCTTTTTTATCTCCCCTCGAGTTGGGAGTTGTTTCTTCCTTATTTATAAGACATGGTTCTTTAATGTGACATGTTAGGGAGGTAGTTAACTGTCGTATATATAATTTAGGACGACATGTACTCTATTTAGGTTCGACACGTATCTTAGACGTGTCTTTCTAATAAAATTCACACCTAGGTGTCATCATATGTGCTTGTGTGTCTCTTGCAAAGCATGTTCACATGTCTTCCTTGTGAGAGACTAATGTAATGTCTTGCAAGGTTGCGGGATGTTCCACCACGCGAAATGCTGACCTTTGATCTCACCAAGTTGCGGACATTCCATATCAATGTCCACCTCACGAGATTGCAAGGGTACCAATTACAGGTTAAATTCTGATTCATAAAATTAGATCGAATTTCAAGTTATGAGGAATTCTATAACAAATTACTTGCAAAGAACAAACAACAAAATATTGAGGTTCATGACAAAAAATTTGACATACATAAAGGTAAAGCATTGTATAATTAAAGAATTTCTTGCCCTTTATTGTTGATTAACCAAACGCCAATACTTTTTTTAATAAAATATTCTATCTATAATGAGATCACCAATATTACATTATCATATCAACATCACATTTGATGCTTCTTTTTAATAAAATATTTATTAAATTTTAAGGATAGTTCTTTTATATGTGCGGATTTAGTCTTTATATATATATATATATATATATATATATATTTGTTTTTCTTTCATTTTCGAATTAGTTAGGCAAAAATTATTCCATTAAATCCGTTTAGAAATTAGATAATCATAAATTTAGTTTTCAATTTTTATGGTTTCCCTCAATTTGGCTTCTACTCATTTTTTTTCTTTAATTAGCTCTTAGCCTTTTATTTCTTTGTTGTCGAATTTTTTTTTTTTTTTGAAAAGGGCGTTGGCCTTTGATTTTGAGAATGAAAATGAAAAAACGGGAGTCGCCATCAATCTTTTTTTATAAGGTGTGATCAGGTCATCTCGAGAAGTGATTGTTTTTAATAAACAGTTTGATTTATTAAAACAATGATTTTGGTCGACAAAATTTAAAAAATCGAGTTCGGGAGTCGGTTACGCACGAGGAAGGATTAATACTCTCATAACGCCCATAATTGGTACCTAGTTGATTAATCAGTGTCTTAGTGTCGAAAATTAAAAATTTGAAAAGACTTTAAAATATGATCCTTTGTTAAAATATTGCTTGATTAAAAATTTTAGAAAAGGGTGTATTTCACGTTAATCAAGAAAAAAAAACTATGTCTCGTAAGTTAAGACATGATGCCCTAAATCCCCGAAACATTAATAAATACCGAAAAATTTATTTATTTTGAAAGATATTTGATTATCTCGATTTTAGAAAGAAATCATATTCCGTAAGTTAGAACACGATCTTTCCGTAATTCTCGAGATTATTTAAAAATCACACTTTTTTTAAAAAGTTCGTTTATCTAGATTCATCGAGAAAATCGAAACCCCGTAAATTAGGAAACAAATTTTTGAATCTCGAAACACAAAAAATTGATTATTATTTGAAAATTTTCTTTTATGCACCGCGCAAAAGTAATGTAACGTTTAAATTTTAATTTATTCGGGTATGGTGTAAAACGGACAAGTGTGTTTGAATGCAACAACTAGCACAAATATTGGCATAAAATTTGATAAGAATAACAATAATAAATCACGGTATTAACATACATAACAAAATAATAATAAACGCGATGATATAAATAACAATGATAGGATGTAAAAAAATAATAATAAGATAAACAAATAAAGAAGACAAGCTAATTAGAAATGATAAAATAAACAAAGTGGATACATAAACTAATAAAAGTTTTAAATAAATAAATAAAAACTTGAAAGCAAGCAAATAAATGAAAGAAGGAATCAAAATAAAGCAAATAAAAAAAAGAAGTAGTAGTAATAATAATAATAATAATAATAATAATAATAATAATAATTTGAAAACATACGAAAAGATGTATGTCAAAACCATTTTTAATTTGAAAAAACGGGGATTGACTCTAAAAAGAAATATGGAGTCGCCGCCAATACTTTTTATTTAGGTGTGATCGGATCACCTCATGAAATGTTTTGCCTTATTAAAACATTAACTTTGGTCTTCGAATTTCAAGAAAATGAGTTCGGAAGTCGGTTACGTACGAGGAAGGTTTAGCACCCTCGTATGCCCAAAATTGATACCAAATCGATTAAATGATGTCCTAATGCTGAAAACTTGAAAAGTTTTGAAAATACAATTCCTTTGAAATATATTTGAATAACTCGAGTTGGAATTTAAGATTCACTTGTTCTGAAGGAATAAAATGCTATATCTGGTACGTTAGGATACGACATTTTAAACCTCAAATCGAGGTTATATCACGACTTCCAGAACATGCAATTAAAAGGATATTTAGTTATTTAGTCAAACGAAAAACCGAAACCCAGCACGTTATGGCACAATTTCTCGAATTTCTAAACACGAAATATTACCTTATTTTAATAAAATTTCAAATAAGAACAATTATAAAAACTGATTTGAAATACATTGGCTCAAGATAAAAATGAAGCATCTAGTAAAAGCTTAAATATATTGGAGTTTGAATCTCAAAACAATAACAAAGCACAAGCATCAAGCATGAAATAATAATATGAATACAACATTATACAAATGAATGACAAAGATAATAATATGAACATACAATTCGAAATACATAATAACAATAATCTCACAATTTTATTTTGAACAACTAACATTAATAATCAAAAAGCTAATGAAAACTAAGAATATAGCTAATTAAAAACAAATTAAAATAAATAAAATGTACAAGTTTTCAAATGTGGATGAATAAAATTAAAATAATAATACAAGAAAGGAAAATTTGGAATCAATACAATATAAAAACAATTTTAAAAAACTGAAATGTATGAAAATTTAAAAATAAGCTATACATGATAGGGTTTGAAATAGATTATATAAAGAAATATAAAATAAACATAATAATATAAATGATTTTTAAAATTGATATTATGAAAGAAGAAGTTTGAAGTAAATAATGTACAAAATAATTTAAAAACAAAATATATCTATTTAAAGTTGATATATAACATACATGCAATGAAAAAAAAATTGATATAAATAATATATATAAAAGAAATAATAATAATAATAATAATATATAAAAGGGTTTTAAATAAACAAAATATATAATTTAAAATAGGATCCTTAAAAGAAATAAATTATGTACATAAATAAATTTGAAAGAAAATGTATACATAAAATAATATGAAACCAATAATATATACATTGTAATAGGCCAATTTAGCCCGGGCCCACACAAAAAATAATAAACCCCCAAAAAATAAAACAAATTCCAAGTCCAGTACAAAATTACAAACATATAATTTGGCCCGATCGGAATGGCCCATTACTTGAAAAGATTTAAGGTCCATCTATAAACTTAACTCATATGGAAATATAATCTTCAAGGATATGCAAACTTAGATATGATATGCAATCTTAGATATGATATTCAATCTTAGATATGATATGCAATCTTAGAAGATATGATCTTGTAATCTTGCAAATTTAATTTGTAGATACCCTTTAATCTTAACCATTAATGTAATTGATCTGTACCGTTAGATTTGGGGAGACTCAACTATAAATAGAGGTCTCTCCCTTCATTGTAAAGGACTTGAGTTTTGGGAAGCAATAAGAATTCTTGAGAGCATTCACTCAAATTTCTCTTCCTCTTGCGTTCTTACTCTCTGTGGTTTGTTCTTATTTTATTCTTCGTTCATCTTCGTTTTTCAACCTTTTTTTATTTTAATTTCTTCGTTTTTCAAATATGTATATTTATTCCTCTCTTTTATACATTTGATTATTATATTATATATATTTTCCTTTATATTTTTGGTAGAGTAAAATTTTATGTATTAAAAAATCTATATATTTATTATATTATTATATAATGTTTACCCGTATATATATATATATATTTCTCTAAAGTTAAATTTTCATAAATCATTTGTATAAATGGCTCACCATTTTTTTAATTTAAAATGTAAAATCTTATATTTATTTCTTACCTGTTTTTTATAAATTTTGAATTAATCTATTTCATATCTTTTATTTGACTATTCAATTTTTTTTTAAAAAATTAAAGTTGTTATCTTCTTTTACATTGTTTGCTTGTATCATTAGATGTGTTATATCATTGTTTTATTGAATTGTTGATTATTTATGTGTTTGTGATCTTTGTAAATTGTACTCTGATATGTATATTTTATAATGCATTAATGTTCCATTTTTATTCATTGATTTAAAAAATATACTTTTTTTAATTGCTTCAATTTATCCCAAAGTTTTTGTTTTCTTAAATAAGGCAATGTTTCATGTTTAGAAAATCGGGAAATAGTGCCCTAACGTGCTGGGTTGCGATTTTCCGTTTAACTAAATAACTAAATATCCTTTTAATGAATTTTGTAAATCTCAAGATGATTTTGGTTACGAGGATTAAAAATATCGTGTCCTAACGTGCTGGATGTGATGTTTGTATTCTTTCAGAACAAAGGAATCTCGAATTTCAATTTAAATTGTTCAAGTTTTTAAAAAAGGGATCATGTTTTTAAATCTTTTCGAATTTTCGACATTAGGACAAAAAACTAATCAATTTGGTACCAATTTTGGGCGTTACGAGGGTGCTAATCCTTCCTCGTACGTAACCGACTCCCGAACCTGTTTTCTTGAATTTTCGTAGGCAAAAATTAAAGTTTTGAAATAAAATGTTTTATAAGGTGATCCAATCACACCTAAGCAAAAGGGATTGGTGGTGACTCCATTTTCGTTTTCAAAAACAAGTCAACCCCGTTTTTAAACATATAAAAATGGTTTCGACAGCTTGACGACTCCACTGGGGAGACCTAAGAGAGTCAAGCCGTAAAATTGATTATTTTCTGTCCTTTTGTCGAAGTTTAGAAATTTGATTTGAAAAATTACAAATCCTTTTGCATGTGTTTGCATTGTTGCATATGTTTGTTATTTTCTCGCGCACATTGTATTTGCATGAGCGTTGTGGTCACACCCTTAAGTGGGAGTGAGAAATTATGCCTTCGTGAGGTTTTCACCTCTGTGCAGGATAGTGGATCGCTTCTGAGATACATCCGTAGTGGATCGCTTCCGAGATACATCCGTACCTATGTCTTCGTGAGATTTTCATCTCCGTGCAGCCATAGGGAAATGTATTCCCCTGAACTGAACTCGATCCGTATGAGCTTATAATGGGTGAGGATTGAGGAATCTGCTGGTTCAAGTACCCTTTTCCTTTAGAACCAAAAACACATATAGTAAACCCTAGGAGCTCGCCTTAGGTAGAGCTATGTTGACCCATAGTAATTACCCATATAGATGCTTGTTTTTTTTTATTCTCTTTGAATTATTTCTTATATACATGACACTGACCAATTTTATTTTGTTATCATTACATGTCATTCAACATTTAAAGGTGTCGATTCACAGTTCGATTTCTAAATTAGAAAGTTTTGTTATGGAGAATGAATTTCTTGATAAAGTGGAGGATAATGCTATAGTCCATGCATGGTCCGAGAAAACCCAATTAGGAAAAGGAGATAGTGTCATTGAGGAATATACATCAGAGTTATGGGACTTTACTCGCATCAGCACAGCACAAAATGAGCTTCAGGAATTGAAAGATATATAGGCCCAAAGGGATGACGAGACTAAGCAGCTGTTCTACCATAACTATGGTAACCTACCCTATTTGCTTGACGTTAGACATAGATGTTCAGAAACTAGAGACTGAAAAAAAAAAAAAAAAAAAGAATAGGAAGGTTGAGGAAGACTGAGATGATTTGAAGACAGAATATAAGAATATACAAATGTCGATGAAAAGAGCTAGATTGGGGAAGACTTCGAAGCAGTGGCAACAAGAGATTTGGGAGGAAAGAGCCAAAGCTGACCAATGGGAAAAGAAGTTCCAAGAAATTCAAGCACGGAACGAGGCCTTAGAAAGGAGTTTTGTAGAAAGTCAAAAGAAGAAAAATGGATTAAAGGCTAAAGTGGTTGAACTTGAATTGTCTCTTCATCACCTTCGAAGTCGTAATTCTGCAGCCGAGTTAAAGTCAAGTCTGAACAAGATTGAGGAAATGAAAGGCAAGATTAAAAGATTAGAGTCGGTATTGCAAAACTGTGAACTCCGGATCGAGCGTTTAGAAGCAAGAAAAGGGCATTGGAAGGGAGAGCTTCACCATTCTCAAGATCAAGTTAGAAATGGGGATTACCTTATGGGTGAGGCCATATTCCAAATTCAGGAAATAGCTGATCATTTGCAAGATTTGGCAGCGCAAGCTAATATGCTAAGTGTAAAGTATAAGCTAGAATCAGATAGGGGTCGAGAATTAGCTTCGTTGTTTGAAAGGGTTAAAACTTTAGGCCTTAGGATGAAAGCGTATTTGTAATCCATTTTGTGTAAAGAATTTTATTTTCTAAATAAAGTTTTCTAAATGAAACTGAATCTAAATCGATATCTGTTTTGCATTCATGCATTGCATCCTTATAAAGGGGAGGTGTTGATTCATATTCGATTGCTAAATAGAATAGTTTGTCATAAGCAAACGAATTTTTTGATAAAATGGATTATAATGCGATCGTCCGAATATGGTCTAAGAAAACATTGGTAGTCCACGGAGGAATACATGACTTGATTGCCAAAGATTCAAGCCAACGAAGATTATCCAAGAGCATGATAAGAGAAGGTTGGTAGTCCACGGAGGAATACATGACTTGATTGCCAAAAATTCAAGCCAATGAAGATTATCCAAGAGCATGACGAGAGAAGGCTAGTAGTCCACGAAGGAATACATGACTTAATTGCCAAAGATTCAAGTCAACGAAGATTATTCAAGAGCCGTTACATCCTGACAATGAGTGTTAGGGAGATAAGTGAGCAATGGGTCGTGGCCCAGATTGAGCAACAAGGAGCTAGCGAAGGCATCATTTTGAAAAATTTGCAAGACTTGACCACGAAGAAAAGATTAATGTTTTCACTTGGACTATGAAGGGCAAGGCCGTATATGTAATCCGTTTCATGTAAAGAAATTTGTTTTTCTAGAAAAGTTATTCTAATGGAATTGAATTCATAATCAACGTCTCCCTTTCCTTTGCATTCATGCATTCGCATTGCATCGCATCGCATCATATGCATTAAAATTCATAGAGGGACCCTAGTTAGTGGGAGTTATTACAGAGAGAGAGAGGAAGAAAGAGAAAGTTAATCTGGGAACTACACACCATTACGGTACATGTGCCAAAACAAAAAACATGGATCAGAGATTCGAACAACTCCAAAAGGATATGCAAAACCAGTTGCAAGAGTAGTTGGCAAAGATACAACAAGATATGAGAGAACAAATGATGGAAGCCCAGAGGAATATGATGTCTCAAATGTCCTAACTGCTAACTGGGGCAATGGACAAAGGAAAGGGTCCCATGGCTATCACTGGAGAGGATAATAAAGATTATCCTCCGGGTTTTACCCCACCACATGCGCAAACACAACCTGAGGCGCATCCTCGAAGGTTGTTTGTCACAATTAAGCCTCAATAAGGGCAAGCTGATATTAGGGTGCCTATAAATTTCAAAATCGGCTCAGGAACTAACCCAGGAGAACATTTGGCTAATCTTATTCTCCCTGATCTAGACATGGCTGAGAAGGAAGGAATGAGAGGTGAATCCTCAAGGCAGCTAGAGGACCGTTGCAGATGGTTAGAGGAAAAATTCAAAGCTTTAGAATGTGCTGATAGGCATCATGGAATTGATGCTAAAGATTTGAGCTTGGTCCCAGATTTGGTACTTCCTCATAAGTTTAAGATGCCAGGATTCGAGAAGTATAATGGGACTAGTTGCCCTGAAGCTCATATCACCATATTCTGTAGAAGGATAACTGGCTATGTTAACAATTATCAGCTGCTGATCCATTGTTTCCAAGATAGTCTAGTTGGGGCAGCGTCTAGGTGGTATAACCAACTAAGCCGTGCTAGAATCAGTTTCTGGAGAGACTTAGCGCAGGCTTTCATGCAGCAATACAGTCATGTGACAGATATGACGCCTGATAGAATTACCCTGCAAAACATGGAAAAGAAGCCAAATGAAAGTTTCAGGCAATACGCGCAAAGATGAAGGGAAGTTGCTATGCAGGTCCAGCCACCGCTCCTAGAAAAGGAGACTACAATGCTCTTCATCAACACCTTAAAGGCCCCATTCATTACCCATATGATAGGGAGTACTACCAAGAGCTTTGCTGATATGATAATGGCGGGTGAGATGATCGAAACTGCCATAAGAGGTGGCAAGATTGAAGGTAAAACCACTAAAAGGTCAGCTCTAATGAGGAAAGAGAATGAGGTGAACAATACAATACCTACAGCAAAGGGTACTCAAAGTCAATAACTGTCAGTCAACCAAACATAGCTGGCCAACAAGGTTTGACAAGGCAGGAATTGGGCACAAGGCAAAACTCTAAAAAGTTCCAGTTTACGCCGGTCCCAATGTCGTATAAGGAGCTATTTCAAAGTTTATTTGACGCACACGTAGTGTCCCCGTTTTATATAAAACCGTTGCAGCCCCCATACCCCAAATGGTATGATTCAAACGCTCAATGTGATTACCATGCGAGAGTACCGGGGCATTCAATAGAAAATTGCACTTCTTTCAACAAGACAGTTGAAAGACTCATCAAGATGGGGGTTGTGAAGTTTGATGATACCCTTGGTACAAAGAACCCATTACCAAACCATGTGATAAGGGTGTAAATGCAATGGATTAAAGTATTGCGAGAAGGATCAAGGGGGATATTGCAGAAATAAAAACCCCGTTGGGAAAGGTCTGGAGAGAAATGATAAAAAGAGGATTGATAGTATCAGATTCGGAGGAATGGATTGAGCAAAGAAATTTGTTGGGCATTCATCCTTACAAACCTGAAAATGTTTTGAACGATTGGTCTGTAGAGGAATTTCTTGTAGTTTTTAGAGATTATACAGAGTAATGTTCAGAACACATTTGTTGTTTTAAGGCCTAAAAATAATAAGATTTTATTTGTGAAATAGGCTCATGTTCATACATCTTTGTTTCAATAGAACACATCTTTCATGATCAATTCAAGCAAATGTTTCCTCATTCTTTATTCTTTTGATCTTCTAATTTCCATCCAGAGTTTTCCTATTCCTAGTCATACCATGTAAATAGTTGTTCTTGAATTCATTTATCCCTTGTACATTATTTTGTGCCTATCATAGGTCCCTAGATATCAATGACGTGGGCAACGATACTACAGATCCAGAGTTCTTTTTTTGACCGTGACATGTGTTTAGAGGAATCTTAGGATTTTGAAAGTGACAGAGATTGTGACTTGTTCCCGAATTTGTTAAAATTGGGAAAGCAGTCAACAAATTTTGCCCCATGTGAAAGAGGCAGTAGAGAATATAGCTTTAGAGGAGGGAAAGATTGTGAAATTGGAACGCGCATAACCAGAGAGACAAAATAAGACCCTGTTAAGACTATTACGG
This sequence comes from Gossypium stocksii, assembly GCA_020496765.1. Lineage (NCBI taxonomy): Eukaryota > Viridiplantae > Streptophyta > Magnoliopsida > Malvales > Malvaceae > Gossypium > Gossypium stocksii. The sequence goes on along the minus strand of CM035628.1, from coordinate 41,123,153 downwards.
AAATTCAAAGACATTTTTGCATGGTCATATCAAGATATGCTTGGGCTACTAAGACTTGTAGATATTGTTAAGGCTAAAAGAGGTCTATAAGAATGTCAGAAGGACGCATGCAGATGGATTTACAATGGCCAGGATAAACATGAGGTTTAGGCACTGTTGGTCCACCATGAAAGGGGATCGCATCAGTTATGCCAAATTCAAGGAGTCAGGATTTATGTGCCTCCTTCTTTTCTTCACAAACTTTTTATATATGGGGCATATATGTTACGGGCCCAAGTTCATCAAAAGTTTCAAGCTAACAATGGTTCATCTTTGTGGTCGTCGACTACTCTATTAAGAGGGTGAGAGTAGCTTCGTATGCCAATATTACAAAGTCAATAGTCATCAAAATTTTTTTTAAAAAAAAAAAGATCATATCCAACTGCACAATGTCAAAAGTTCGCAGTTTGTTCAAAAATTAGGTGCCATATCATAGTACAACAAAGGTTGCCAAAAGTAAAAAAAGAAATAACAATTATAGAAGATGACTGAGACTTGTAAAGATTGGCACAAGAAGCTACCACTTACTCTCTATGCTTACGTCAACCAGGACTTTCGCTGGGGCAACACCTCACCCATTGGTTTATAGAATAGGGACAGTCCTACCCATAAAAATCAAGATTCCTTTTCTCCAAGCTTTGATTGGGTTAAGAATTAGATGAGGTAAAAGGAAAAGGTTTGGAAATATTCATCATAGCAAGAAATGATTGAGGCAGGCTTATGACGAAGAGGTTCATCCAAGAGAATTTCACGAGGGAGATCTTCTACTGAAAAGATCCTACCCATATAGAAGGATTTTAAAAAAAATGGATGACGAATTGGGAAGGGCCATATGTGGTGAAGAAGGCTTTCTCTGGTGGTGCACTGATCTTGACCGAAAAGGATGGGAAGAGTTTACCTAATCCTGTGAATTCAGACTCAGTGAAAAAGCATTTTGCTTAAAAAGTAGGAGAAGACAAGGTGAAAACCCATAAAGGGCGCTTTGAGACTTCTAAAAAAAAAATGGAGAGGCCAAGGTGAAAACCCGCAAAGGGCGCATTGAGACCAAAGGGGTTTTGAGTTGAAAACTCAGAAGGGCAGCTCAAATTTTGAAAGGCATGCAGTGATCTTGCTATACCTGATTCGATAAGAAGTGAAGTATGTTACATGCCAGCGCATCAACAAAGTACTTTGGATCTTCTAAACATATGTTAAGCTCAAAGCAATCTTCATGGAGCTTCTATATAGAAGCCCAAGTTGCGATATCTAGGGCACCTAGTTTTTGTCCTATTTACTATCTTTGAATTCTTTTTCTTCTCAAAGATATGTTCCTAGATTAATCTCCTTTGTATTTTTGATAATTTGTTCAAACTCTAATTACCCTCAAGATCAATTTATTCGTTGTCCATAAAGCGTGTTACATTGAAATAATGATTGTTGAACTAAAATGTTTTCACAAAAGAAGTTTTGCATATTATTCTGGAAAGCTTTAGATAATACAAGAAACTAAAACAGGACAATTGTTTAAGAAATCTCATGTGTAAGGGACGGAGGTACTAGAGAAAGGTTTAAACCATTTCTTTTATCCAAATTACGGTTGAAGAATATTAATCCCAAGAGAGGATCATTCTTTCTCGTTGGATCATAGCCTGTGAGGCATGGTATGGCCAATCAAATCGATGGGAAAAGTTTCAAAAGATGAACTATGGTAAAATGGATTGAACTTAGAACAAGTCCTTTACCCTTAAATTGCAGTAAGGGCAAATTAAGAAAGTTTCATAAGTTATGGAGGGATGATTTGAAGGCAGTATAAGCCTTATATCCTCAAAGTTCAAGTGGAAGTGAGCCTTGAGACCACCATGGGGCAAATTATTTCGAGTAAAAGGAGATGAAATCTTGATAGCATTTAAAATAAGAATCATTTTCATAAACTTTTTTGCATGATAGCATGTCTAAATTAGGAGCATTTTACTCATTTCGATCATGGCATCCTAAATCATTAGGCATAAGCATATACCCATTTTACAGGTTATGTCCTCTAAGGGACACTGTAGATCAAAGATAACAGCTTTGGCAATCCCTGTATTGGCAGGGAGCAGATCGAAAATAGCAGATTTGGCAATCCTTATATTGGCAGGGAGCAGATCGAAGTTAGCAGATTTGGCAATCCATGTATTGGCGGGGAGCAGATCGAAGATAACAGATTTGACAATCCCTGTATTAGCGGGGAGCAGATCGAAGATAGCAGATTTGGCAATCCCTGTATTGGCAAGGAGCAGACCGAAGTTAGCAAATTTGGCAATCCATGTATTGGCGGAGAGCAGATCGAAGATAACAGATTTGACAATCCCTGTATTCGCAAGGAGCAGATCGAAGATAACAGATTTGGCAATCCTTGTATTGGTGAGGAGCAGATCGAAGATAGCAGATTTGGCAATCCCTGTATAGCAGATTTGGCAATCCCTGTATTGGTAGGGAGCAGATTGAAATTAGCAGATTTGGCAATCCCTGTATTGGTGGGGAGCAGATCAAAGATAACAGATTTGGCAATCCCTGTATTGGCAGGGAACAGATCGAAGATAAAGATTTGGCAATCCCTATGTTGGCAGGAAGCAGATTGAAGAAAACAGATCTGGCATCCTTAAGTTTTGCAAGGAGCAGATTGAAGACAACGATCTGGCAATCCCTGTGTTGGTAGGGAGCAGATTGAAGAAAGCAGATCTGGCATCCTTGAGTTTTGTAAGGAGCAGATTGAAGACAAAGATCTGGCAATCCCTGTGTTGGCAAAGAGCAGATTGAATAAAGCAGATCTGGCATCCTTAAGTTTTGCAAGAAGCAGATTGAAGACAATGATCTAGCAATCCCTGTGTTGGCAGGGAGTAGATTGAAGAAAGCAGATTTGGCATCCTTGAATTTTGCAAGGAGAAGATCGAAGATAGCAGATCTGGCAATCCTTAAGTTGGCAGGGAGCAGATCGAATATAGCAGATCTGGCAATCCCTGAGTTGGCAGGGAGCAGATCAAAGATAGCAGATCTGGCAATCCCCGAGTTGGCAGGGAGTAGATCGAAGATGGCAAATCTGGCAATCCCTGAGTTGGCAGGGAGCAGATCGAAGATATCAGCATGGCGTCCCTGAGGTTGTAATGGAGCAGGCTAAAGATAGCAGAAATTGCCTTCCTGAAGTTGCAGTAAAGAAGATTGAAGCTGTCAAAATACCTTTGAAGAAGATGAGAATCAAGAACTCAAGACTCGGCAAGACCGGGCAAAATTGGTCCTTTTATAGTCTTTGCTCTATTCCCGTTACACAACAATGAGCAAAGAGGGGCAGCTGTAATAGGCCAATTTAGCCCGGGCCCACACAAAAAATAATAAACTCCCAAAAAATAAAACAAAGTCCAAGTCCAGTACAAAATTATAAACATATAATTTGGCCCGATTGGAATGGCCCATTACTTGAAAAGATTTAAGGTCCATCTATAAGCTTGACTCATATGGAAATATAATCTTCAAGGATATGCAATCTTAGATATGATATGCAATCTTAGATATGATACAATCTTAGATATGATATTCAATCTTAGATATGATATGCAATCTTAGAAGATATGATCTTGTAATCTTGGAGATTTAATTTGTAGATACCCTTTAATCTTAACCGTTGATGTAGTTGATCTGTACCGTTGGATTTGGGGAGGCTCAACTATAAATAGAGGCCTCTCCCTTCATTGTAAAGGACTTGAGTTTTGGGAAGCAATAAGAATTCTTGAGAGCATTCACTCAAATTTCTCTTCCTCTTGCGTTCTTACTCTCTGTGGTTTGTTCTTATTTTATTCTTCGTCCATCTTCGTTTTTCAACCTTTTTTTATTTTAATTTCTTCATTTTTCAAATATGTATATTTATTCCTATCTTTTATACATTTGATTATTATATTATATATATTTTCCTTTATATTTTTGGTAGAGTAAAATTTTATGTACTAAAAAATCTATATATTTATTATATTATTATATATGTTTACCCGTATATATATATATATATATATATATATTTCTCTAAAGTTAAAGTTTCATAAATCATTTGTATAAATGGCTCACCATTTTTTTAATTTAAAATGTAAAATCTTATATTTATTTCTTAGGTGTTTTTTTTTATAAATTTTGAATTAATCTATTTCATATCTTTTATTTGACTATTCAATTTTTTTTTTAAAATTAAAGTTATCTTCTTTTACATTGTTCGCTTGTATCATTAGATGTGTTATATCATTGTTTTATTGCATTGTTGATTATTAATGTGTTTGTGATCTTTGTAAATTGTACTCTGATATGTATATTTTATAATGCATTAATGTTCCATTTTTATTCATTGATTTAAAAAATATACTTTTTTTTAATTGCTTCAGTTTATCCCAAAGTTTTTGTTTTCTTAAATAAGGCAATGTTTTGTGTTTAGAAAATCGGGAAATAGTGCCCTAACGTGCTGGGTTGCGATTTTTCGTTTAACTAAATAACTAAATATCCTTTTAATGAATTTTGTAAATCTCAAGATGATTTTGGTTACGAAGATTAAAAATATCGTGTCCTAACGTGCTGGATGTGATGTTTGTATTCTTTCGGAACAAAGGAATCTCGAATTTCAATTTAAATTGTTCAAGTTTTTAAAAAAAGGATCATGTTTTTTAAATCTTTTCGAATTTTCGACATTAGGACAGAAAACTAATCAATTTGGTACCAATTTTGGGCGTTACGAGGGTGCTAATCCTTCCTCATATGTAAACGACTCCCGAACCTATTTTCTTGAATTTTCGTAGGCCAAAATTAAAGTTTTGAAATAAAATGTTTTATAAGGTGATCCAATCACACCTAAGCAAAAGAGATTGGTGGCGACTCCATTTTCATTTTCAAAAACAAGTCGACCCCGTTTTTAAACATATAAAAATGGTTTCGACATACATTAAATAAAAATAATTTAATATAAAATGTGTAAGTATATATATCATAATAATGTATAAGAATATTTAAAATACGAATCATGTAAACCTTTAAAATAAAGAAATATAAAAGAGAATTTTAAAATAAAATAACTATATGATAAAGCAATTTTTAAAAATATACAAATGGAAGGAAAAAAAAAACAAATTAAAACAATGTTGAATCAAATAAATAATTCAAAATAACTTGTTAAAAACAATTTGTTAAAAAACGAGGCCCAATCATATAAACCAAATTTCAAAACGAGGCGTTTAAACACGGACTAATTTGAAACAATACCCAAATTTCAGGGACAAATTAAAAAATAAGAAAATGGAAACAAGGCCCAATCATAGGATAGCGCAAAAGAGAAGGACCAATCGCGCATATATATCGTTTAAGCAAAACATGCGGATCCTCGGGTTGAAATGGGTCGCCCTATACGGTACCATTTTAGAGCCACTGAAATAGGCCCTAAACAGTGCCTTTTCATGCATTGTATAAAACCTAGATTCAGGGTTGCCAGATTCAGCCCTAAAATCCCCTCAAAAACTCCAATTTTGACGAAGCATGAGAGGATCCCAATGGCATATCTGTGAAGGTAAACCCCTTTCTTTCTCTTTTTATTTGCACTTGGAATCTGGAAATGAATGAAAAACCAAAAGGAAAAATAAATCGAAAGAAAAAATATCTAAAATCACCTTCTGAAAAACCAATTTCTGTTTTTTTTTTTGTATTCAGTCTGCGTGCATAAGTTTTTTTACAGATTTTCGATCAGCTTTATATAGCCGAAATAAAAAATAAAATTTACAAATCTCTTTCTTTTTTGGTTTCTTTGCTATTGTTATTATCTGGCTGTTAATTTGTTACACAGGCTGGCGTAGAGAAACTGCTCATGGGAGCTGCGACTCAAGGGGAACTGGAGGCCCGATTCCATGGCTAGTGGCGCGAGCATGTTCCAGAAACCTCTAGGGTTTCTGGTATTCTCGGTTTATTGGGCCCTTTGGGGTTTGGGCTATTGTAATTAGGTTGGGTTAAGCTATAAATCGGGATTTGAGTTTGTATACAAAATGGGTTTTAAGTTTGGGCTTCAATTTGTATTTAAATGAACTGTAAAATGGACTTCTTAAAACTTTGGATTTTTTTATTAAATTTTAATTTTTGGCTTTTTTTTTGTTTTTTGTTTTTGGTATGGGCATGAGTAGATTGGGCCGATTACAGCTGCCCCTCTTTGCTCGTTGTCGTGTAACGAGAATGGAGAAAAGACTTATAAGAAGGGCCAATCTTGCCCAGTCTTGCCGAATCTTAACTTCTTGGTAGGTCTTCTTTTCAAGTAGCTTCATTCTATCCCACTGCATCTTCAGGGGCATAGGAATTAGTGCTTCTATTTGCTCCAATGCAATTTCAAGGAGAAGAAATTTGTAGCTTCGATCTACTTCGTTGGAACTTCAAGGAGATAAGAACTTGGTAATTTCAACCTGCTCCACTGCTGCTCAGGGAGATAAGGCTAGTGGCGTAAATTTGCTTCCCTACTACCAAGGTAGATAAGATTCGCCGTCTTCGATCTGCTTCATTATTGCTTAGTGATATAAGATATGTAATCTTCAGCCTACTCCACTGCTACTCAGGGAGATAAGGCTAGTGGCTTAAATCAGCCTCCCTACTACATTAGGAAGATAGGATTCACCGTCTTCGATCTGCTTCACTACTGTTTAGTGAGATAAGATATGTAATCTTCAACCTGCTCCACTACTGCTCAAGGAGATAAGGCTAATGGTTAAATCTGCTCTCCTACTATCTTAGGAAGATAAGATTCACCATCTTCGATTTGCTCCACTACTGCTTAGGAAGACAAGATATACAATCTTCAGCCTACTCCACTACTGCCTAGGGAGATAGGACTAGTGGCTTAAATCTGCTCCCCTACTACCTCGGGAAGATAAGATTCACCGTCTTCGATCTACTCTACTACTACTTAGGGAGACAAATCCACAATCTTCAGCCTACTCCACTACTACTCAGGGAGATAAGGCTTGTGGCTTAAATATGCTCCCTTACTACCTCGAGAATATAAAATTCGCCATCCTCGATCTACTCCACTACTACTTAGGGAGACAAGATCTGCTGTCTTTAGCCTGCTCCACTGCTACTTAGGTAAATAAGGCTAGTGGCTTAAATCTGCTTCCCTACTACCTTGGGAAGATAAGATCTGCTGTCTTTAGTCTACTCTACTAGAAACTCAGGGAGGCAAGACTGGTGTCTTCGATCTACTTCACTACAACTTCAGGAAGACAAGATCTGTTGTCTTCAACTTGCTCCGCCGCAAACTCAGGGAGGCAAGACTAGTATCTTCGATCTGCTTCACTGCATCTTCAAGAAGACAAGATCTGTGAATTCACCAATATTGCTACATCGTCTTCTGGGGAACCTGTCCTATAAAATCAGTTTTATATGCTTATGCTTATGTAAAGGATGCCATGATTGGAATGAATCAAATGCTCCTAACTAAATGTGTAATGGTATATGAATGCAAAAATGTCATGAGATTGATTCCTCTTTGATATTTAGGGCGTCATTGCTTGTTGTTCGTCAGGGCTTTATCATTGATGTATTATGTTGCCTTCTTACTCGGTTGGTACTTTGACAGCAAACCTGAAGAAACAATCGTACTTTGCTCAACTGGTTGCCTCACCGTAACTTCAGGGTCTCTTCCACTGTACCTCGGGGTCATAAGGTTTGTACCATCTTCAAACTATCCCACTATAACACAAAGGTATAGGATTTGAATCTTTTCCAATCCTTTCCCACTACCATTTAGGGGTATAAGATCTGCATCAACTTCGATCCATCCCACTGCAACTCAAAGGTATAGGATATATATCAACCTCAATCCATCCCACTACAACCTAGGGGTATAGGATTTGTATCCTTTTCAACCAACTGATCTGTTACACCATTTTCTGGGTGTCATGACCAGACGTGCATGCATGATATTCGCATGGATGCAAAATATCATTTTTCTTTTTGAGAATGACCCCCTTTTAATGCTTGGGTTGACATTACTCGTTATTCATCGAGATTGTATCACCGATATTGTTTCCTCATTCAACTAACATCTTTGACAGAAAATCTGAAGATAATCTCAATTTGGACTCCAATATTTCCGACCCTTAGGTTTGGTAAGTCCTAAACAATAATCCTGTTTCAGGTTCCTGTATTATTTAAAAGTTTCCAGAGTAATATGCGAAACTCCTTTTATGAAAGTATTATTAGTCCACTAATCGTTATTTCAATGCGAAACACTTAAAAAGATCATACCAATGGACAAGAAGGAAAATGATTGGGAGCATAGCTCGAAACAAACAAGTTAATCAAATATAGCGACTGCAATTAAGAAGAAAGTTTATTGGGAGTGTATTTTGAAAAGAATAAGGTAATCAAAGATAACAAATTTAAAATGGGTAAGATGGAAACTAGGTGCCCCAGATATCGCAGCCTGAGCTTTTCTGTACAAACTTCTTGAGGATCATTTTGAGCTCAATATGTGTTTAGGAGATCTAGAGTACTCTGTCGATGCCCCAAGACATGGTATACTTCTTCATTTTTAATTCAAGCATAACAAGACTACCGTATGTCCCACTTTTGATCAAAATTTGAGCCGCCCTTTTTGGGTTTTCAACTCAAATCCCCTTTGGTCTCAAGGCGCCCTTTGTGGGTTTTCGCCTTGGCCTCTCCTTTTTCTTTCTTCTGTTTTTGATTTTTTTATTTTTTTAATTTTCTTGATTTTTAATTTTTTGATTTTTATTTTTTTACGTCTGAAGGCGCCCTTTGCAGGTTTTCACCTTGGCCTCTCCCCTTTTGACTGAATCTGGCTTCACCGGATTGGGTATGTCCTTATCATCCATCGCAGTCAATATTAATACTCCTCCAGAACAAGCCTTCTTCACTATATAAGGTCTTTCTTAGTTTGGCATATATTTCCTTCTGAAGTCCTTTTGTATAGAAAGGATCTTCTTCAATATCAGGCCCCCTTGTAGAACTCTCTAGGATGAACCTATTTGTCATAAGCCCGCATCATCTGACCGTGATGGATAGCTATTAACTTTTCTCTTCAAATTCGATTGATCCTATCAGGATTGAATCCATTCTGCCTCATCCAACTTCAGTTCTGATAAAATTCAAAAAAAAATGAATCTCGACTTTAATGGGTAAAACCAATGAGAAATGTGTTGCCCCGGCAAGGGTCCTGGCCAATGTTTGATAAGCATAGAGGGTAAACAATAACTTCTTTATGCCAATATTTACAAGTCTTGGTCATATTTTACGAGCTTTTTCTGTTGTTTCTATTTTTCCCCTTTTTACTTTTGTTTTTTCTTTTTGGTTGCCTTTGCTGACTGATATGGCGTCTGATCTTTGAACAGACTGTAAACTTTTGACATTGTGCAATTGAGCATTATTAGACATTATCCTTTTTGGCATTCTTTATTGGCACCCAATTTTTTTAGGATTTTTAAGATTTTTTGGGATTTTTTTTAAGATTTTTGGATTTTTTTTTGTTTTGGTGTTAGGAGTGGGATCTGATGACTGTCAACTTTGTAAGATTGGCATAAGAAGTGACTTTCACCCTTTTAATGAAGTAATTGATAACCACGAAGATGAATTGATGTCGGCTAGAAGCTTTTGACGAGATCAGCCCCATAATATGCCCCACATATAGAAAATCTGTGAAGAAATAGAGGACCATCAGTACTCGAACCTCATGATTGGCTTGGCTATTGTAGAACCATTAGCATGCATTCTTTTAGACACTTTTATGGACCTCTTCTAAGACTTTTCCAAGCATATCTTGATATGATCATGTGAAGATATCTTTAAATTCTTAGAATTAACTCAATGATGTCTTACCTTATTTCTATAGTGAGCTAGGCTTCGATCTTCACCCCTTTCCTAGGCTAGTAATGTCTACTGACCATTTGTAAGGTAGGATCTATTTTTCATTTTGTTCTACTATCCTTAACAAATCAGAAGATAGGTTACAATCTCTGTCACCTTCAAAGTCCTGAGATCCCTCTAACCACATATCTTAATCAAAATGAGAATCTGGGTCAATAGCAATGTCACTCATGTCGTTGATATCTAGGGACTTATTGTAGGTACAAAGTAGATTCCAAAGAATAAATGATTCTAAGGATGATTATTTGGATGGTATGATCATGAATGAAGAATGAAAAAATATTTGAAAGAAAGTCCAAAGAACAAAAGAATCCATAAATAGAAAGAATAAAAGAATATTTGCTCAAAAAGATGCGTTTTATAGAAATAAAGATTCTGGACACAAGCCTATTTCACAAAAGGACTCTTATTGCCTCTAGGCTTAAAGCAACAAGCATGTTTTAGATATTACTCTAGATTAGCTCTAAAAATATGGGATTTCTTCCACAGTCCCATTGTTCAAAACACTCCCAAGTATGTAAGGGCTTGGAAACTTTTATTCCCTGGTTCCCTCTTCGAATACATCATTAATGTTCAAATTCCCCGTTTTGGGCTTTTGCCTTCTTCAAGGAATCCCAACTCTTTTGTTTCATTCTTCAATTATCGCGTTTACTGCTTTGTCTAAGTGATTAGGTTCTGAGGAATCATTGAACTTCACAATTCTCATTTTAATGAACCTTTCGACCAACTTTTTAAACTTAGTGCAGTTTTCAATTGAGTGACATGTTATTCTTGCGTGGTACTCGCATTGAGCATTCTCATTATACCATTTTAGGAACGAAGGTTGCACGGGTTTTGAGTAGAACAGAGATACCATATGTACATCAAAATGATTCTCATACAGCTCCTTGTATGACATTGAAATGGGTGTGAACTAGAGCCTTTCTATATTTGACCTTGAGTTAGATTCCTGCCTTGAAGAGCCTTGATAGCTAGTAGTTACGACCCTTGCCTAGCCTATGGTGACCGGTTTGGAATTCGTGCTTAGGATATTTACTTCATTTTCCTTGTTTCTTGGGGTTGATCTTTTAGCGCTTTCACCTGCGTCTATCCTCCCACTTTTTACCGCATTTTCAATCATCTTATCAGACATTACTATATCTGAAAAGCTCATGGTGGCACTTCCCAACATATAGTTAATGAACGGAGCCTTCAGAGTATTGATGAAAAGTATCATTGTGTCTTTTTCCAGAAGAGGTGGTTGGACTTGTATTGCGACTTCCCTCCACCTTTGAGCATATTTTCTGAAGCTCTCACTTGGCTTTTTCTCCATATTTTGCAATGTGATTCTGTTGGGTACCATATCTGTTACGTGACCATATTATTTCATGAAGGCCTGTGCCAGGTCCTTCCATGAATTAATTTGGGTATGGCTCAATTGGTTATACCATTTAGCTGCTGACCCAATCAAACTGTCTTGGAAACAGTTGATTAATAGTTGGTCATTATTAACATATCCTGTTATCCTTCGACAGAACATTTTAATGTAAGCTTCAGGACAACTAGTCCCATTGTATTTTTCAAACTCTAGAGTCTTGAAATTTGGTAGAATTACTGAATTAGGGACCAAACTCAGATCCTTGGCGTCAATCCCATAATAGTAGTCAGCATTCTCCATTGCCTTAAATTTTTCCTCCAACCACCTATACCAATCTTCGAGTTGTTTTGGCAGCCCCATCTTTGCTTTTTCCATTTCTGCCATTTCGTCCAGATCAAGAACTACAGAAGTGGTTGGATTACCCCCTAGATTGGAGCCCGAGGCTATTGGGTATTCCATTGGTGTCGAGGTACCGGCCTGATTTTGTTGGGGTTTGATAGCGATGTGTACCCTTTGCAGATACATCTGAGCATTTTTTGAGGTAAAACCCAGAGGATAGAGAGGATCCTCATTGTCTTCTCTAGCATTGATCCCAGGGCATTTTTCCTTATCCATTCTTCCAGCCAACAGCTGAGACAATTGAGTCATCATGTTTCTTTGAGACTTCAGCATTTTGTCTATCATATCTTGTTGAATCTTAGCTAGTTGCTCTTGCATTTGCACTTGTAGCTTATCTTGCATCTCTCTTTGAAGGTGTTCGGGTCTTTCCAATCTTTGGCCCATATCTTTGGTCTTTTTTCGTGTACTGTAAAGACGCTTAGTCGATCGACTTTTGTTGATTCCCAGGTTATCTAAAATAATTTTACCTAATTAGGGTTCTTTTGTGAAAATCTAATGCAAATGATGCAATGCAAATAATGGAATACAAATAATGCAACGCAAATGCATGAAATTAATACAAGAAAGAGAGGCGTTGATTTTGAGCTCAATTCCATTAGAACAACTTTTTTAGAAAGCAAATTTCTTTACATAAAATAGATTACATATGCGGCCTTGCTCTCATATTTTAGGCGAAGACATTGACCCCTTTCTTCGTATCTGGATGTTAAGGTCAAATCTCGTGAACTTTCCAATAAATGCCCCTATTTGCTCCTTTTCGCTTGATCCGGGCTGTGACCCATTGCTCACTTATCCTCGTGATGCTCGTTACCTTCTTTAAGGAAGTTGAGATGTTGATGATTTTTTGTCGGCTTGAATCCTCGGGAATGAAGTAAAGTCGTGCATTTTTCTACGAGCTATCAGCCTTTTCGCGTTGTGTTTACTTGGACCATATTCAGACGGCCGTATTATGATCCACTTTATCAAGAAATCCATTTTCTCATGACAAGCTCATCTATTTAGCAATTGAATATGAACCAACACCTCCTTTCTATGATGATGCAATGCAATGCAATCAAAACAAAAGAAAACACGTTAGCACAGGAGAAATAAACAACAAAATAAAGTACCTATTTGAGTGACCACTAGGGTTTGGCACGGCTCTACCTAGGGTGGGCTCTTAGGACTTTCTACATGTGGTTTAGTTCTAAAGTAAAGGTACCCGAACCAGCATATTCCTTAATCCTCACCCATTATAGGTTCATATGGACCGAGTTCAATTCAGGGGAATATTTTTCCCTATGGATATGCAGAGATGAAAATCTCACGAAGACATAGATACAGATGTATCCCGGAAGCAGTCCACTAGCCCATACGGAGGTGAAAACCTCACGAAGGTATAGTTTCTCACTCTAACTTAAAAGGTGTAACCACAACGGTCATGCAATGCGATGCAAATATTCTACAAGACTCGAACCACAACAATCATAATACAAACCAAATGCAACAAAAGAATCATGGTTTTTCAAATCAAATTTTCAATTTCGATAAAAGGACAAAAATAAATCAATTTATGGCCTGACTCTCTTAAGTCCCCAGTGGAGTTGCCAAGCTGTCGAAACCATTTTTAATTTGAAAAAACGGGGATCTACTTTAAAAAGAAATATGGAGTCGCCACCAATCCTTTTTATTTAGGTGTGATCGGATCACCTCATGAAACATTTTGCCTTATTAAAACATTAACTTTGGTCTTTGAATTTCAAGAAAATAAGTTTGAAAGTCGATTACGTAGAGGAAGGGTTAGCACCCTCTTACGCCCAAAATTGGTACCAAATCAATTAAATGATGTCTTAATGCTGAAAACTTGAAAAATTTTGAAATTACAATTCCTTTGAAGAATATTTGAATAACTCGAGTTGGAATTTAAGATTCACTCGTTTTGAAGGAATAAAATGCTGTATTTGGTACATTAGGATACGGCATTTTAAACCTCAAATCCGAGGTTATCTCACGACTTCCAGAACATGCAATTAAAAGGATATTTAGTTATTTCGTCAAACAAAAAACCGAAACCCAACACGTTAGGGCACAATTTCTCGAATTTCCAAACACGAAATATTGCCTTATTTTAATAAAATTTCAAATAAGAACAATTATAAAAACTGATTTGAAATACATTGGCTTGGGATAAAAATGAAGCATCTAGTAAAAGCTTAAATATATTGGAGTTTGAATCTCAAAACAATAACAAAACACAAGCATCAAGCATGAAATAATAATATGAATACAACATTATACAAATGAATGACAAAGATAATAATATGAACATACAATTTGAAATACATAATAACAATAATCTCACAATTTTATTTTGAACAACTAACATTAATAATCAAAAAGCTAATGAAAACTAAGAATATAGCTAATTAAAAACAAATTAAAATAAATAAAATGTACAAGTTTTCAAATGTGGATGAATAAAATTAAAATAATAATACAAGAAAGGAAAATTTGGAATCAATACGATATAAAAACAATTTTAAAAAATGAAATGTATGAAAATTTAAAAATAAGCTATACATGATAGGGTTTGAAATAGATTATATAAAGAAATAAAAAAAACATAATAATATATAAATGACTTTTAAAATTGATATTATGAAAGAAGAAGTTTGAAGTAAATAATGTACAAAATAATTTAAAAACAAAATATATCTATTTAAAGTTGATAACATACATGCAATGGAAAAAAATTGATATAAATAATATATATAAAATAAATAATAATATATAAAAGGATTTTAAATAAACAAAATATACAATTTAAAATAGGATCCTTAAAAGAAACAAATTATGTACATAAATAAATTTAAAAGAAAATGTATACATAAAAAAATATGAAACCAATAATATATACATTAAATAAAAATAATTTAATATAAAATGTGTATCTGTATGTATATATATCATAATAATGTATAAGAATATTTAAAACACGAATCATGTAAACCTTTAAAATAAAGAAATATAAAGGAGAATTTTAAAATAAAATAACTATATGATAAAGCAATTTTAAAAAATATACAAATGGAATGAAAAAACAAATTAAAACAAATGTTGAATCAAATAAATAATTCAAAATAACTTGTTAAAAAAAATTTGTTAAAAAAATTTTAAAACAATAAAAGGATTACGAAGAATATAACAAACAGAAACTATAAAAAAAAAACTCAATTGAAATAAAAATAAAATTAAAAGGACAATTTTCAATCCAATAATGTTAATAAAACTGAGTCAAGGACCAGAATAAAACACGCACAAATGAATAAGGATTAGGAATGCAATTAAACCAAATTCCAAAACGAGGCGTTTAAATGCGGACTAATTTGAAACAATACCCAAATTTCAGGTACAAATTAAAAAAATAAGAAAATGCAAACAAGGCCCAATCATAGGATAGCGCAAAAGAGAGGGACTAATTGCGATTAAGCAAAACCCGCAAATCTTCATGGGTATCTGGTCGGGTTGAAACGGGTCGCCCTATACGTCACTGTTTTAGAGCCACTGAAATAGGCCCTAAACGGTGCCGTTTCATGCATTGTATAAAACTAAAAAAACCCTAAAACTTAAATCATTCGGCAATTTTACAAACAAAGAAGTAAAAAAAAACCTAGCATCCCCTCATTTCCCACACTCAGTCGATTCAAAACTTCCACCTGAACGCTACTACTCCACCAGAAACAATGACTGGCGATGCCGATTTAAAACCCAGATTCAGGGTTGCCAGATTCAGCCCCAAAATCTCCTCCAAAACTCCAATTTTGACGAAGCAGGAGAGGATCCCAATGGCATATCCGTAAAGGTAAACCCCTCTCTTTCTCTTTTTATTTGCACGTGCAATCGAGAAATGAATGAAAAACCAAAAGGAAAAATAAATCGAAAGAAAAAAAGATCTGAAATCACCTTCTAAAAAACCAATTTCTTTTTTTTTTTTGTATTCAGTCTGCGTGCAAAAGTTCTTTACAGATTTTCGATCAGCTTTATATAGTCGAAACAAAAAATAAAATTTACAAATCTCTTTCTTTTTTGGTTTGTTTGCTACTGTTATTATCTGGCTGTCAATTTGTTACACAGGCTGGTATAGAGAAACCGCTTGTGGGAGCTGCGACTCGGGGGGAACTGGAGGCCCGATTCCATGACTAGCAGTGCGAGCATGTCCCAGAAACCTCTAGGTTTTCTAATATCCTCGGGTTATTGGGCCCTTTGGGGTTTGGGCTATTATAATTGGGTTGGGTTAGGCTATAAATCGGGCTTTGAGTTTGTATACGAAATGGGTTTTAAGTTGGGGCTTCAATTTGTATTTAAATGAACTGTAAAATGGACTTTTTAAAACTTTAGGTTTTTTATTTAATTTTAATTTTGGCTTTTTTTTTGGTTTTTTGTTTTTGGTATGGGCCCGGGCAGATTGGGCCGATTACAATGTACATGTAAAAAAATTAATAAATAAATAAATAGTAAAATAAAAAAATAATAAGGGTAATAATAATAAAAAGCCTATTAGGAAAATAATAATAAATAAATAAATAACAAGGGAAAGATAATAATATTAACAAGGAAGGGCTAAATTGAAGTCAGAATGAGATTTTGGGCAAAAATCAAGAATGAAAACAGGGTAAAGGATTGATCTTCAATGCGCGAGAATTGTAGGGGGAATATTGGGAAATATCCCAAACCCCTTTTATGCGCATTGTTGTAGGACCAAATGAAACAACCAAAAAAATGCCGAGGTAAATTTAAAGATAAAAGAAAACTACAATAGGGACCCAATTAAAAACGGCCTCAAAAGCAGAAGGACTGAGGGTGCAAATAGACCCTCAGTCTAAAAACACGCGGATCCTAGGCGGTTTATGGGTCAGGTCTCAGGCCTCTTGTTTGAAACGACGCCATTTCACGTTTTAAAATGGTAGAGCAAAACGGTGCATTTTGCCTGCCTATTTAAGCCATATATTTTTTAAAAAAAATTAACTTTTTCTTTGTTTATAAAAAAAAGAAAGGGGGTTTCTTTGGGGTGAGCCTTAGGCCGGCTAGGCTCCAGCGAGTTTCAGCCATGGCTGCCATGGCTCCGCCGTAGTCGACGGCTGCCTTTTAGATTCCCCCTTTTTATTATTAATTTGTTTTTAGAAAATAGATCTGAGATAGAAAATAAACAAGTATGAAATAAACAAGTATGGAGGAAAGGAAGGCAAATCGCCTAGGGAAGAGCCCTCGTCTTCACGACGCCTCCTGCCCTCGTCAGGACCCGAATGGGTTTTGTGACGTTTGGGCTGTCGGAGGTTCTCAATCGTGACAGAAAGTGGGCTGATGGTAAGTTTTTTATTATTTATTTCAATTTCGAGTAAAAAATAAATAAAAATAACAAATAAGCACCTTTCAATTTTGTTTCTGAATGCTTTTTTTTTGTATTCAATTTGAAAATGATTGTAAAAATTACATTGTTTGGTCTCAGGCTTTTATAGTCGAAAATACTATATTTTTTATGCTTCTATTTGCACTGTTTCGTTTTTGCTATTTTCTTTTCTGCTTTGTTCCTGTTTGGTTTCTTCTTCTTGTGTGTTTGTAGGTTAGGGGGAAGGTCAACGAGGCTTCTTACCACTTTGGTGCAAAGTAGGCCACATCAGGCGGTGGACATGCTAACAAGGCACGTGGGGAGCGACGCGGCACCAAAATTTTAAGGGCTAGGGTTTTCTATTTTGTTTTTTTTTTTCTGATTGTGGTTTGGGCTAGGGTTAGGTAATTTGGGCTTATTTGGGCTTTGGGATGTAGTTGGCTTATGGGTTTTGTAATTAATTTGGGCCATTTTAATATGTAAATGGACTATCTTTTAAAAAAAATGGACTTTATGTTTATTTGGTTTTATTCTGGTTTTTAACTCGTAATTGGGCTAGGCTAAAATTGGCCTACTATAGCTGCCCCTCTTTGCTCATTGTTGTGTAACAAGAATGGAGAAAAGACTTTAAAAGGGCCAATTTTGCCTGGTCTTGTTGAATCTTGACTTTTTGGTGCCTCTTTTCTTCAAGTAGCGTTATTCCATCCCACTGCATCTTTAGGGGCATAGGAATTAGTGCTTCTATCCGTTCCAATGTAATTCCAGGGAGAAGAGATTTGTTACTTTGATTTACTCCACTGGAACTTCAAGGAGATAAGAATTGGTAATTCGTAGCTTCAATTTGTTTCGCTGCAACTTCAGGGAAATAAGATCCGCTATCTTTAGTCTGCTCCTACTGCAACTTTAGGGAGGTAAAGCTGATGGCTTCAATCTACTTCACTGCAACTTTAGGAAGATAAGATCTGCCATAATTTGTAGCTTTAATCTGCTCTACTGCAACTTCAGGGAAATAAGATATGCTATCTTCAGTCTGCTTCGCTGTAACTTCAAGGAGATAAAGCTGGTGGCTTCAATCTGCTTCATTATAACTTCAGGAAGATAAGATCCGCCATTATTTGTAGCTTCAATTGATCTTGCTACACTGTCCTCTAGGGACATGACCTGTAGAATCGATTTCATGGGCTTATGCTTATGCTTATGCCAAATGATTAGGATGCCATGATCAGAATGAATCAAATACTCCTAACTAGATGTGTTATGAATGATATTTTCATGAATGCAAAATTTCATGGAAATGATCCCTTTTTAATGCTTGGGTTAACATTGCTCATTGTTCATTGAGGTTTTATCACTGATGCATTACCCTACCTTCTTGTTCAACTGGCGTTTTTTGGTAGAAAACCCGAAGAAATAGCCATAATTTAGACTATTCTTTCTCAAAGGTTTCCAGCCCTTAGGTTTGGTTAGTTCTAAATATAATCCTATTTCAAGTCCTCATACTATTTAGAAGCTTTCAGAGTAATATGCAGAACTCATTTTGTGAAAGTACTATTAGTCCACCATTATTCCAATGCAAAATGCTTAAAAAAGATCATAATGATGGACAAAACTAAAATTTATCAGGAATAGAATCTGAAAAGAATGGATTAATCAAAGAAAGCAAACATTGCTAGAATACAAAATGAGTAAGAGGAAAATAAGTGCACCAGATATCGCAGTACAAGCTTCTCTATTCAAACTTCTTAAATACCATTTCGAGCTAGATATGTGTTTTGGAGATCTAAAGTATTTCATTGATGTCTCAAGATGTGATCTTCCTCCTTCTTGTTAATTTTGAAAGAACGAGACCACCAGATGCCCTATCTTTGATCATCATTTGAGCCACCCTTTTTGGGTTTTCAACTCAAAATCCCTTTGGTCTCAATGCGCCCTTTGCGAGTTTTCGCCTTGGCCTCTCCTTTTTTCTCTTCTTCTCTTTTTTGTTTTTAGTTTTCCAAAAGGTCTCAAAGTGCCCTTTGTGGGTTTTTACCTTAGCTTCTTCCCCTTTTCAAATAAAGTACTTGTTGATTGAATCTGAATTTACAGGGTTGGGCAAGTTCTTTCCATCCATCTTGGCCAAAATTAGTGCACATAGAAAAGGCCTTCTTTACCACATATGGTCCTTCCCAGTTTGGCATCCATTTCCCTCTGAAATCCTTTTGTATAGGGAGGATCTTTTTCAACACCAGATCCCCCTCATGAAATTTCTGGGTTGAACCTTTTTGACTGAGGCTCGTATCATTCGTTTTTGGTACATCTGACCATGACGGATAGCCCTTAGCCTTTTTTCCTCGATCAAGTTCAATTGATCATATTGAGACTAGATCCATTCTGCTTCATCTAACTTTAGTTTTGATAGAACTCGAAGAGAGGGAATATCGACTTCGATGGGCAAGACTGCCTCTATTCCGTAAACTAAGGAGAAAGGCGTTGCCCTGGTGGAGGTTCTAGTGGATGTTTGATAAGCAAAGAAGGCAAATGATAACTTCTCATGCCAGTCTTTATAAGTCTCCGTCATTTTCCCTACAATCTTCTTAATGTTTTTATTTACTGCCTCAGCTGCACCATTCATTTTTGGGCAATACGAGGATGAATTGTGGTGTCCGATCTTCAACTGACTGCAAACATCCACTATCGTGCTATTATTCAAATTTAGAACATTGTCAGATATGATCCTCTCCAACATTCTATATCGACATATGATTTCTTTTTTCAGGAATTTGTTGACTGTCGACTTAGTAACACTGGCATATGAAGTGGCCTCTACCCACTTGGTGAAGTAGCCGATGATCACAAAGATGAATCGATGCCCATTCAAAGCTTTTGGCAAGATCGACCCAATGACATTCATGCCCCACATAGAGAAATGCCATGGGGATGTCATAACATGCAGAGGCGAATGAGGCACATTAAGCTTGTCTCCATAGATCTAGCATTTGTGACATCTCTTGGCATAGTTAATACAGTCTCTCTTCATGGTGGACCAATAGTACCCAAATCTCATAATTTGTCTGGCCATTGTAAAACTGTTAGTGTGTGTTCCACAGACGCCCTTATGGATTTCTTCCAAGATTTTTTTAGCCTCAGTAGCGTCTACACATCTCAATAGGACCTAATCCTTTCTTCTTTTGTATAGGATCTCCCCATCGTCCTTTTGTCATTCTTAGTTTCCTGGTCTAGGTATTCATGATTTTTCACGTATCACAGTATGTCGGGGTACCAAGGATGATCATCCTTTTCTTCTTCTTCAATGTTGTAACAGTGAGCTGGGGCCTCATAAATACTCATCTGAATGGGTTTTACATCCTCTTGTTTGTTCACTTCGCTCATGGAAGCTAAAGTACCCAAGGTGTCGACTATCTGGTTTTCATCCCGTGGAAGATAGCTGAAAGTGGTGTCATCAAACTCCTCGATTAACTCTGCCACTAGTTTTCGATAATTGATCAACTTGGGGTCACTTGTTTCCCATTCCCCCTAAGCTGATAGATCACTGATAAATGATAAATTATACATATTTTTACCTCATGTTTAGCCTAATTTCTGGATGAATTATTATTAATTTTGTGAGAATTGGTGCTCTTAACCCTTCAATTTCATGTTGTATACTCAGGAGAGCATAGGGAAGAGAAGAGAACAAAAAACGAACCGAAAACGAAGAAAATGGGCCAAAGTGCAAAAATGACACGGCGCAAGGAATCACCACACGGCTGTGGCACACGGTCGTGCCACATGAGGTCCAACACGGCGCAGCCTCGACAAGCACGGCCAGGCCACATAGCCGTGCCACCCTCAATAGTCCCGTACATGGCCTCTTATCGACCCACATGGGCGTGGCACACAGGCGTGTCCCTGTTGTGAGGAAGTGCAATTTTACTTAGATTTGGATACTTAGAGGCTAAGAAAGGCATCCCAAAGCTCTATATATAGACCCTAGGAGCCAACTCTAAGGGTGTACTCTTTTCTCCCAAAAGGAGCACATTCTTTCTACCAACACAAGGAGTGGAAACAAGGGATTACTCCAAGGGAAGCCGATTGATTCATCCCAGAAGCTGGAATTCTACATCAAGATAGAGGATCTCCCTAAATTCCTTCAGCGGTTTTTGGGTTCTTTATATTTTGTTATCTTATTTCTTCTGAGATGTTTTCTTTATTAATTATGAACTAAACCCCTCAAATACTTGAGGGGGATGAAACCTAAGACAGACCTTGTTATTATTCAGTCTTGAATTATATGATAAATACTTGAATTGTTCTCAATTATGTGTTCTTAATTCTTGATTTAATAATCCTAGGTATTAATTCAATAAACTGATGTGCTTAGGCAGAGGAGCAAAAGTCCCTGTTTTAAGAGTAGATCTAGCATAATTAAGAGGAGTTGCATGCAACCCTAGACATAGGGCGACATAAATATGTCGAATTAGGGTCAAACCTAATAGGGGGATCCATGGATCGAGTTAATACAAGACTAGGGGTTTTAACTAGAAAGAGATTTCAGTTAATCAACCTAGGATTAGTTGTTATTATCCTCGACGAAGGTATTAACATAAGCTAGGGATCTTTACGGATCAAGTCAAGTGAAGAAATCGTCTAGTTTAAGAAGTTAATAACAAGTGAAGTATGGGTGGATTCTCCCTTGAGTATTGCCCATATCAATCAGCTTTCCCGAGAGTTTTTCCCCAATTTACTTTTTGTGCATTCTTAGTTTAGTTTTAGAATTAGTTTCATACAAACCTCTTTTACTTTTAGGTTAGATAATAGAAAGGAAGTAAGTACTAGTACTTTTGGTTCCCTTGGGGTACGATAACTCAGTCTTGCCGCTAAACTATACTACTGTTTGATAGGTGCGCTTGCCTTTAAATCTTGATATTAGTTAGTTTTTGGTGTGATCAGTTTTTATAAATTTTATTACTACATATCACGCGATATCAAGTTTTTGGCGCCGTTGCCGGGAACTAAAATATTACGAACGCTCACCCAGCAGGACCATTGCTTTTCGACAAAGATTTAAAAGTGACAGTTCACAGAACTCGTAGAGAGATCAGACGAAGCCTACATTATCTAGAACAAGGACAAGAACAAGAGCAGAACCTATTGAAGAGATGGACGCAAATCAAAACATTCAACCACCTCCAGCACTACCCGCAGAACCAGATGAAGTGCCTCACACTTTTTGGAATTATGTGATACTTTTAAAATAAATGGTGTTTCTGATGATGCCATTCGCTTTAGATTATTTCCTTTCTCCTTGAGGAATAAAGCTAAACAATGGTTGAATTCTCTACCACGAAGCTTAATCACTACATGGGAACAGATGACTGAGAAATTTTTATTAAAATATTTTCCTCCAGCCAAAATAGCTAAATTACGAAACGATATATCTTCTTTTGTGCAGATGGATCTTGAGACACTTTATGATGCCTTGGAGAGATACAAAGATTTGTTAAGAAGGTGCCCGCACCATGGGTTACCTTTGTGGCTACAAGTTCAAACCTTTCACAACGGTTTGAATCCTTCAACAAGGCAAATGATCGATGCAGCCGCAGGAGGAACAATTAACAACAGAACGCCAGAAGCAGCCTATGAATTTATTGAAGAGATGTCACTAAATAACTATCAGTGGCAAGTCATGAGGACAAAGCCGACAAAAGCTGCAGGAGTTTATAATATTGATGTCGTCACCATGCTCACTAACCAAGTAGAACTTTTTAATAAAAAGTTTGATAATTTTGTTGGTTCTAAGCAGGCACAGCCAGTGATGCAATGTGACGCGACTCACGAGAATATGTTTACTCCAGATTATTCATCTTACGGCCATGGCACAGAAACAGAGCAAGCCAATTATATGGGTAACAATTTTAGATCTCAAATAATCCTTATAGTAACACATATAGTGCAGCTTGGTGGAACCACCCCAATTTTTCTTGGAGAGGACAAGGGAATCAAAAACAACAGCCACCTCCGGGATTTCAGCAGCCACCACCACAACATGAGAAAAAGCCAAATCTTGAAGAGATGTTCACCAAATTCATAGCTATGTTAGAAACCCATTTTCAAAACACTGAGACTGCATTAAAGAACCAGCAAGTATCAATTAAAGGACTTGAGAATCAAATTGGTCAACTCGTAAAATTAATATCCGAAAGACCATAAGGTGGATTACCAAGTAACACTGAGACCAACCCTAAAGAACAACTTCATGCCATGAACACAATAGATAAGGAGGCGTTAACCAAAGACGATCCAAAGTTATGCAAGGAACCTGAGGTGAGTAAATGTAAGGAAGAGGTAAGCAATAACAAGCCAGACATCAAAGAACACAAGCCTCGTATCCTATACCCAAATGCGCTAAAGAAAGACCGCATAGATGTGCAATTTGGTGAGTTTCTTAAACTTTTAAAGAAATTACATATTAACTTACCATTTGTTAAAGCAATTTTACAGATGCCAAACGCTGTTAAATTCTTAAGAGAACTCTTGACAAATAAGTGGAAGCTGGATGAGAAACCTCATGTGGAACTAAATGCAGTATGCTCAGCTATTCTACAGAACAAATTGCTAACCAAACTAAAAGATCCAGTGAGTTTTACTATTCCTTGTTTACTTGGTAGCCTAGATGCCAAAAATGCTTTAGCTAATTTAGGGGCTAGTATAAATGTTATGCCATATAAACTATTTAGACAACTAGGTCTTGGAAACCCTAAGAAAACCAAGATGAGCATTCAACTAGCTGACAAAACTATTAGGGCACCTAAGGGAATAATTAAAGATGTACTTGTCAAAATTGATAAATTTATATTTCCAGTCGACTTTGTTGTTTTAGACATTTATGAGGACAGCAATGTACCCTTAATTCTAGGGCAACCCTTTTTAGCAACCGCTAGGGCAAAAATGGATTTAGAAACAAGAGAACTCACATTACGGGTAAGTGATGACACAGTCACTTCACAAGCTCAGAACTCGATTAAGACAGTAGATAATAATATAGCTACGAGTCCTCGTACAAACACTGAACTCACCACCCAATCTTCTGTGCTGGATACACTCTACATAGAGGCAACCAACCAACAAACAAGTTTATCCAAGGGATATGCACCTGAAAAGCGAATACTTCAGATCGAGGAACTAGATGATTGGCTAAACTATCATGAAAAACCCAAAATATGCCACACCAACCCAGAGCTATACCAAGATCACCCTTAGAAACAAACGACTCAGTTCAAGATAGGGGATAAGGTAATTTTAAGGGACGACGATCCTCGAACCTTAAACTCGGAAGAACATATAAATGATACACCATACTTCACGGTAATGAAAGTCTTTCTCTACGGCACCATTGAGGTAACTCACCCTAACCACGGTACTTTCAAGGTAAACGGCCATAAGCTTAAACACTATAGAGGTGAGAATTTTAAAGATAAGAGGGAGGAGCTTTAGCTCTATAAATTCCCTCCGTGATACATCCAGGTAGAGTCGAGCTTAGACTCTAAATAAACGCTTCTCGGGAGGCAACCCGAGCACTAACTTAGTAACTTTTCTTCTATTTTATTTTTAGTCTTTTTATACGATAACTAACTCTTTTGAATTTAGAATTTTAGGACCACACGGCCACGCACACAGGCATGCCTAAGGCCGTGTGAACATTTAAAGCAGTGACACGATCGTACACCCAGGTCGTGTGCTAATAGAGCACAATTTTCCCAAAAGCACGGGCTACCGACAAATCGCCACGGCCGTACGACATGGCCGTGGAAACCTTTCAACTTAGACATGGGCTTGCACAAAGCCACACACCCGTGTCCCTAAACCGTGCCCAACACTGTCGATTTAGACACGGCCGTGTGACTATCTACACAACCGTGTGAATAACGAAACCTCATCGCAAATGACTGTGCGATCAATCACACGACCGTATGAAAAGTGAACAAGATCACAAACGGGCATGCGAGATGGCCAACACGGGCATGTATTCTGAACCAGGTGCGCTAAAACCACCGAATTTCGAATCACACGGGCAAAACCTGAGTCACACGGGCGTGTACCATGCTTGTATGACCCAAAAACTATAAATAGAGGCCACTATTCATTTTCTCCCTCACTCAAACCCTAAAAATTTTCTCCCCCAACCATCATAAACGCTGCTGCTGATCCTGTAGACATCACCACGCTCGCACAAGACCATCCCACGCCCGTGAAAAGTGCCCCACGATCGTTCAAATCCTCTCCCACAACCATGCACCTCTCCCATTCGGTTCTATTTTCTCATTTTTCTACTATTTTCATTTTAAATATTATGATTATATTTAGGTTTAGCATTAATTCAAGCATGGAATTAGTTACACTAGGATGAATAATCTAGAATACTATAGAACATTTTATGATTTCATGCCACTTAAAATCACATTTGATTGCCATTTTTCTCAAGCATTTAGTATAAATACATACTCGTGTTGCTTACTTTTGCTACCACATTAGGATGGATAATTTATACTATTTAGGTTAGTCCCCATTTTATGTTTTGAGGAACATCGTTATCTACATTTTATTTCATATATAGTTTTTAAGTCAATTTAATTTCGATTTTTAGGACTAATGTTTGCTATTTTGTTTTTAGACATCATGTCATCATCACGCGGCAAAAGAGCTGCTGCTCAGCCTTCAAAGAAACGAAAGGGGCCAGGTGGTTCATCGTCGAGGCCCACCTCCGAGGCTCGCCACCTATTCATCACATTTCCCCAAGACTCCCAAAAGGAGTTGTTTTAGATACTACGGGAACATACATGATGCACCAGCCGAGCCACCACCCCCTCGCCACCCATCTCATGCAGCAGCCACCTATGCTGACATATCTAAGCGCCTATCTCGATTTGAACAGCAATGCTTCCAGCGCTTCGAGCACATCGATGCCATACTACAGTAGATATGCCAGCACCTCCACATCACTTCACCACTGCCACCATGTGATCCATCTGAGGATTAGAGATTTCTATTCCTCTTAACTTTATTTTTATCTTAATTTTTATTTAAACTATGATCCCTATTTTTACCTTTTCTTTTCTTCTAACTTTATTTTCCTTTTTACTTTTACTTTTATTTTTAGTTCATTTTATCTTTTTCATTATTTGAATATTAGTATTTTTAAAACTTTATTTATTTTATTTCTTTTTCATATCGGCCAACCCCTAATAAGTAATCCCTCTTAATCCAAATCCCCCACGACTGATAAATACTTTCGCAGTTTCAAAGGAGCCTTACAGCTCATATCTATATGGAAATAGGAAAACCCTGCCACAACTGCCAGCTCTTCCAAGTCCAATCTCCGTCTCACAAATTCATCTAAAATTCAGGGAGCTTCATGCCTTTCCCTATCTTATGATCTTCTTCTTCTATTGCTACTAATGATATCCTTATACATTGAGGGCAATGTACATCTTAAGTGTGGGGGGAATTTACTTTCAATCATTACATTATCTGTGAAAACCCTGAAATCTGATGTATTGTTCTCAAATTTGCATTATCTTCAGTCTCCTAATAGGAATTAATTCTGATTGATTTATGATTTTTATTGATAAATTGAGAATTAAGACATAGGTGCATGTACTTTGATTATTCAAACTTTAAAACATTAGGGAATCAAGCATGATAAGTTGAAATTTTTGAGAATCCCATTTTTTTTCATAAGTTATTTTCATGAATTCTAAGTGTCATATTGAGATTCAAAATTCGCAGGATTGACATCAAAAGCCATAATTCTGGTAAGATTTTGAGCCTTTTGAGATATATTCTTTCGTGCTCACTTTTATTATTGCTTTGAGTGAGTCAATACTGATTTGTTATTCTAGAACTTGCTTCGATTATACATGTCGAGACCACATCATTGATTTGATATACCGAGATCATAAAGGCACTTAGGATTTAACCCACTTACTCCACAAAAGCCTACCTCTATAAATTAACCCCTAGTGAACCCTATTGAGCCTAACAACCTATTCTTTGACTTACCTCTAATTTTAACCCATAACCTGTTTTTGTTGAATTCCATTCAATTATTTTGATCCCTATTTTTGTCGAGATTTGAGTTGAAATTATTATCTAGCTTTATTCTCTTCTCCAGATTGTAAAGTTTGTAAAATTGCACTTGAATTATTCTTTAAAAAAACGTATGTACTACTTTAGTTGTAATCTGTAATAGTTCAAATAGTTTTTGCATATTTCTATTTTAAGGCTACCAAGGTGGAAATGATGATATCATAAGAATTAGCTCGAGAAATATGTTCCAGTGATAGAGATTTTTCTACCTAGATAATTTTTTAGTTCAATCTCGATTCTAACCTTCTTTTGCAGCCTGTGACAACACTCCTAACCAAGCCCCATTACAACCATTAAAAGACCTTTTGATCGATGTGTCGTATCAATCTATAGTGGTGGAGATTTGATTTTCTTGCAAGCCTATGGTAATAACTTTTCAGGTTGACTAGAGAGTGCTTAATCCTTGAACCCTAAACACTTTGAGTGGATAGAGTGAATCTTTAGTGAGGATTTGAAATCTTGTTAAATTTTATCGATAGATAGTTACTTAGGAGTAGGAAAGAAAACTTATGTTTCAATGATAAAATTCTCAACTTAGAATAATTGAATCTTTAATGTTCTTCTGATTGAATTTTTATTGTATGACTGCTCGTGAATTAGTTTGAAACATTATTGATAAAGATTGTAAGTTGAGAAGAATGATTCTTAATTAGGGATTGAGATTTTGCTTGAGGACAAGCAAAGGCTTAAGTGTGGGGCTATTTGATAAACGATAAATTATACATATTTTTACCTCATGTTTAGCCTAATTTCTGGATGAATTATTATTAATTTTGTGAGAATTAGTGTTCTTAATGCTTCTATTTCATGTTTTATACTCAGGAGAGCATAGGGAAGAGAAAAGAACAAAAAAAGGACCGAAAACGAAGAAAATGAGCTAAAGTGAAAAAATGACACAGCCCAAGGAATCACCACACGGTCGTGGCACATGGCCGTGCCACCCTCAATAGGCCCGTACACGGTCTCCTATCGACCCACACTGTCGTGGCACATGGGCGTGTCCTTATCGTGAGGAAGTGCAATTTCACTCAGATTTGGATACTTAGAGGCTAAGAAAGGCATCCCAAAGCTCTATATAAAGACCCTAGGAGCCAACTCTAAGGGTGTACTCTTTTCTCCCAATAGGAGCGCCTTCTTTCTACCAACACAAGGATTGGAAACAAGGGATTACTCCAAGGGAAGCCGTTTGGTTCATCCCAAAAGCCGGAATTCTACATCAAGACAGAGGATCCCCTTAAATTCCTTCAGGGGTTTTTGGGTTCTTTACGTTTTGTTATCTTATTGCTTCTGAGATGTTTTCTTTATTAATTATGAACTAAACCCCTCAAATACTTGAGGGGGATGAAACCTAAGACAGACCTTGTTATTATTCAGTCTTGAATTATATGATAAATACTTGAATTGTTCTTAATTATGTGTTCTTAATTCTTGATTTAATAATCCTAGGTATTAATTCAATAAACTGATGTGCTTAGGCAGAGGAGCAAAAGTCCCTATTTTAAGAGTAGATCTAGCATAATTAAGCGGAGTTACATACAACCCTAGACATAGGGAGACATAAATCTACTGAATTAGGGTCAAACCTAATAGGAGGATCCATAGATCGAGTTAATACAAGACTAGGGGTTTTAACTAGAAAGAGATTTTAGTTAATCAACCTAGGATTAGTTGTTCTTATCCTCGACGGAGGTATTAACATAAGTTAGGGATCTCTATAGATCAAGTCAAGTGAAGAAATCGTCTAGTTCAAGAAGTTAATAACAAGTGAAGTTTGGGTGGATTCTCCCTTGAGTATTGCCTATATCAATCAGCTTTCCCGAGAGTTTTTCCCCAATTTACTTTTTGTGCATTCTTAGTTTAGTTTTAGAATTAGTTTCATACAAACCTCTTTTACTTTTAGGTTAGATAATAGAAAGGAAGTAAGTACTAGTACTTTTGGTTCCCTTGGGTACGATAACTCGGTCTTGCCGCTAAACAATACTACTGTTCGATAGGTGCGCTTGCCTTTAAATCGTGATATTAGTTAGTTTTTGGTGTGATCAGTTTTTATAAATTTTATTGCTACATATCACGCAATATCAATCAGTAATACAGAATCCCCATACACCTCTAGCACTTTGATTTTGCATTCTATGGCTACATGGATTCTCATGATGCATGCTTTGTATTCCACCATATTGTTCGTACAAGCAAAATCTAGTTTGTAAGTAAATAGATAATGATCTTTATTTGGGGATACCAGGACTGCCCCGATTCCATTACCCACAACATTTGAAGCTCCTCAAAATTTAGTTTCCAATGATGGCTTTCTTAAGATTCTTCTTCTGTGGTTGCAACGTACATTAAATCTTCGTTTGGGAAATCAAAGTTTAAGGGCTCATAATCTTCTTGAGCTCTGCTGGCTAAAAAATCTGCTATGGCACTTCCTTTTATAGCTTTCTGGTTCACGTAGATTATGTCAAATTTAGAAAGCAGAATTTACCATCGGGCCATTCTTCCATTCAAAGCGTTGACTCCATCATATACTTTAGGGGGTCCAGTTTCAAAATGAGCCAAGTTATGTGATACAGCATGTATTGTCTTAGCCTTCGGGTTATCCAAACTAAGGTGCAACACAATTTCTTAATTGGTGAGTACCTTGTCTTACATTCGGTGAACTTTTTACTAAGGTAGTATATTGCTCTCTCTTTCCTCCTTGACTCATCATGTTGGCCGAGTACACATCCCATGGAATTTCCAAATACAGCCAAGTATACTATCAGCGGTTTGTCTGAGTTGGGTGGCACTAGCACTAGGGCGTTGGACAAGTAATGTTTAACCTTGTCAAAAGTCCTTTGCATTCCTTATCCCACACGCCTGGAATGTGTTTCTTAAGGAGATGAAATATAGTGTCAGATTTCTCAGTTAACTATAAGATAAAACGGGTGATGTAATTCAGTCTTCTTAAGAATCCTCGAACTTTTTTTTAAGTATGTGGCGGAGGTAGCTCTTGTATAGCCTTGACTTTGTCTGGGTCGCTCTCAATCCCTTTTTCACTGACCACAAATCCTAGCAACTTCCCAGACCTAGCTCCGATGGTACACTTTGCTAGATTGAACTTTAACTGGAACTTTCTCAATCTTAAGAACAATTTCCTCAAAACTTGAACGTGCTCCTTCTCTGTTCGGGATTTTGCTATCATATTGTCAACATAAACTTCGATTTCCTTGTGCATCATATCATGGAATAGGGTTACCATGGAACTTTGATATGTTGCTCCCGCATTTTTCAACCCAAACGACATTACCTTATAATAAAATGTACCCCGTACTGTTACAAATGTAGTCTTCTCTGTGTCTTCAGGGTACATCTTAATCTAATTGTATCTAGAGAAACCATCCATAAAGAAGAACAGTGAGTAACCTGTCGTGTTGTCTACTAAGATGTCGATGTGAGGAAGTGGGAAGTTATCTTTCAGGTTGGCCTTATTCAAATCTCTATAATCTACACACATTCGTACCTTCCCATCTTTTTTAGGGATCGGGATGATGTTGGCTACCCATTCTAAATATTTTACTACTTTTAGGAATCCAGCATCAAATTGCTTCTGGACTTCTTCTTTTATTTTCAACAAAACATTAGGCCTCATTCTCTGGAGCTTCTATTGAACTGATTTACATTCTTCCTTTATTAGGAGCTGGTGTACCACGATGTCCTTACTTTACCCGGGCATGTCTTGATATGACCATGCAAAAACATCCTTGAACTCTTGGAGTAATTCAACGAGGTCTTGCTTCATCTCTGCAATGATACAAGCTTCGATCTTCACCTCTTTTCCCTCTCTTAAACTCACAATTTCTGTTAACTCCTTCTGAGGTAGGATTTGTTTCTCATGTTCAACCATCCTCAATAATTCAGACGATAGGTCACAGTCTCGATCATCTTTAAAATCCCCAAAATCCTCCATACACATATCTTGCTCAAAAAGAGACTCTAAGTCATTAGTAGCGTCGCTCATATCATTAATGTCCAAAGACCTGTTATGGGGATAATGGAAGGTGCAAAAGAATCTAAGAATAATTATTTGCATGATATGATCATGAATGAAGAATAAAAAAAATATTTGAAAGAAAGTCCAAAGAATAAAAGAATAATTGTCTGTATAATATGATTTTGGGTGAATTGGAAAGAATAAAAGAATATTTTCTAAAAAAGATAGCAAAGATGCATTTTTATTGAAATAATGATTTTAGACATAAGCCTATTTCACAAAGGATTCTTATTACTCCTAGGCCTAGAGTAATAAGTGCGTTTTGGACATTACTCTGAAATAGTTCTAAACACTACAGGAATCTCTTCCACAATCCAGTTGTTCAGAACGCTCCCAAGCACATAGGGGTGAATGCCCGACAAGTTTCTTCCTTCGGTTCCTTCCTCGGATATGACATTGATGTGAAAGTTTTCTAACATTTCTTCCATGGTTCCCTTTTTCAGCACCCCACTCTCAAGGTGAATCATCCCTCCCGATACAAAAGTTCTGGATATTTGGGGGAATGTTATCGATTCCTACTTAATCTCCTTTCCGCTTAGACGTGCTCTCCTTCCTTTCTGCTTCTTTTCTAACTCCTTTCTTTGTCTTGCGTCTGGCTTGAATCCTAAACCAAAGCGGTATCTTTTGTCTTTCATCATTGGAGCCTCAATCCTTCATTGGAGATGTCTTCCAAGTCCTTTCTCTGGTAAGGCTCCTTTCCCGATCGTCATTCGTAAGCCCATTCTGGTGGTCTTGGATATCTTAGGTACTGGGATCCTGTTTCCTTCAGTAATGAATTTGCATTCACAAACTCCAAAGGTTGAAAGGAACATTTTATCGCTTCCTCATTTGCTTCTAAATATGGGGCGTCATTGGTTACTACTGCAATGATATCCTCTTCTACATTTATGGTCGCCAGCCGACATTCTGTTACTAACTTCAATTTTTTATGCAGTGATGAAGGCACTGCCCCAGCCAAATGTATCCAGGGCCTCCCTAACAAGCAGTTGTAAGAGAGCTTGATATCCATCACCAAGAAATCCACCTTGTATGTGTTTGGCCCAATCAACAAGGGTATGTCCATTCTTCCCATTACTCTTCTCTCGGTGCCATCAAATGCCCTCATTATGTTCTAACATGTTTTCATATGAGAGCTGTCTACGAGCAACCTATTTAGTGTAGACAATGGTAAGACGTTTAAGGCTGATCCGTTATCAATTAACACCTCTGGCAGAGTATATCCTTTGCAATGGGTGGCAATGTGCAGAGTCTTGGTCGACCCCATACCCCCGGGTGGGATTTCATCATCATTAAAGAAGATGAAATTGTCAGCGCTTATATTGCTAACCAAACAGTCTAGCTTGTTGACAGATATATTGTTAGTGACATAGGTTTCATTTAGTACCTTTATCAATGCACTACTATGTACCTCCGAGCTTAAAAGTAAAGCTAGCACTGATATACGAGCTGGTTGCTTGTGCAACTGTTCTACAATGCTATACTCGCCCTGCTTTAATAATTTCAAAAATTCTTTAGCCTCCTCTTCCTTTACTGGATCACTGACAGGTGGTTCAGGCCTGGTTGCTTTTCCTTTCTTTTGCTTGATCACCAAGGTTTTCGCTTTTACTGGCTCCACTCTTACATTTATTGAATTGTAGCCCCACCCGCTATGGGTGTAGAATCCCACATCTTGGTCCTCCTTTGAAGTGTTAGCTGGGTTTTCCTCTCCCAGGATTGTCACATTACAGTCGTAGTTCTAGAGGAGCCTCTTGTTATCTTTATAAGGAAAGACAGTAGGTTTCTGAATTATGACTTTTGGCACTATTTGTACTCCGACCTTATTGCTTCTTGGTCAGGAAATGATAACCATCGGGTAATTGGCTTTCTGGATATTTGTTATCGATTCTCCCTCTGACGGGCATATGTTTCCTTCTCCTAGGCCTTCTTTATAGAACTCAATTTCCTTATTATCCATAAGGCCTTAGACTAAGACCCTGAACTTGATGCATTTCCAGATCTTGTGCCCTTTTGTATTGTGAACTCACAATAGTTCCTTATCCCTTCACATCTCTCTTCTGAATCTGATATAATTAATCCCCTTTTTACCATATCTTTCTAACCCATCTTAGCGGGGATTTCACTTTCGTAACATCCGTCTTAGTTCTTTTCTTGGTATTTTCATCGGTCGCATTTACCCCATTATTCGTATGGATGGGTAGCGGATTTTCTGCGCTGTATCATCAAATTTCACAATGCCCATCTTGATGAGCCTTTCTACTGGCTTCTTAAAGGCAGTGTAGTTTTTTATTGAATGCCCAGTGATTCTCGCGTGGTACTCGCATTGGGCGTTTGCATCATACCCATTAGGGTATGAGGGTTGTATTGGCTTTAGATAAAAAGGGGATACAACATGTGCATTAAATAAGCTTTGATACAACTCCCTATACGTTATTAGAATTGGCGTAAATTGGAGTTTTTCCTTGTTTTGCCTTATATCAGATTCTTGTCTTGATGAACCTTGATGACCAACGGTCACCGTTCTTGGCTGGTTTACTGTAATTGGCTTTGAGTAGCCCTTGTTATACATGCTTGTGTTGTTTACTTCATCTCTATTTTCCTCGGGTCAGACCTTTTGGTGCTTTCCCCGGCCTCTATCTTACTGCCCCTTACAGCATTTTTAATCATTTCGCCAGTTATTACTATGTCTGCAAAACTTTTAGTGGCACTCCCTAGCATGTGAGTGATGAACAGGACCTTTAAAGTATTGATGAAAAGCATGATGCTCTCTTTTTTTAGGAGTGGTGGCTGGACTTGTATAGCGACTTCCCTCTAACTTTGGGCATACTGCCAGAAACTCTCATTCTGTTTCTTCTCCATATTCTGCAAGGTGATTCTATTAGGGGTCATATTCATCACATGATTATACTGCTTCATAAAAGCTTGTGCTAGGTCCTTCCACGAATTGATCTTGGTATGGCTCAATTGGTTGTACTATTTGGATGCTGCCCCAAATAGACTATCTTAGAAGCAGTGAATCAATAATTGATCATTATTGACATACCTAGTCATTCGCCTACAAAGCATGGTGATGTGAGCCTCAAGACAGCTAGTCTCGTTGTACTTCTCAAACTACAGCATTTTAAACTTGGGGGGAAGTACTAGGTTATGAACCAAGCTCAGATCATTAGCATCGATTCCATAGTGATGATCAGCATGTTCCATCGCTTTAAACTTCTCTTTTAGCCATTTGCATTGATCCTCCAGCTACTTCAGAAGCTCTACCCTTGTCCTTTCTATTTCTGCCACTTCATCCAAATCAGGGACAACAGGATTGGTTGGGTTGTCCCCTGAATTAGAGCCTGAGCCTGTCTGATAGTTTATGCCTGCCGATCTTTGGCTAGAAACTGTTAAGGCCTGATTGTGACAGATGGCCTTCGAGGATAAACCTCGGGTTGTGTTTGAGCATTTGGTGGGGTAAAACCCGAAGGATAGAGAGGATCCTTATTATCGTTTCCAGCATTGGCCATAGGGCTTTTTCCTTTGTTTAGCCCCCAGCGAGCAATTGAGTCAATTGACTCATCATGTTCCTTCGGGACTCCAGCATATACTCCCTTATATCTTGCTGAATTTTGGCTAACTGCTCTTGCATCTGTATTTGTTGTTGATCTTGCATTTCTATTTGAAGCTGTTCTAGTCTTTCTAATCTTTGATCCATCACTTTAGTTTTAGCTCGAGTACCGTAACGATGTTCGATTGGTTGGTTTTTTTAGTTTCCAATTAACTGAAATAATTTTTAATTAATTAATTGGGTCCTTTCGTGAAATTTAATGCATGTAATGCGATGTAATGCAAATGCATGAGATGGATGCAAAAAAGGTGTCGACTCTGATTCAATTCCATTTAGAAAAACTTCACTAGAAAAAAAAAATTTCTTTACACAAAATAGATTACATATATGGCTTCGCCCTAATGCTCAAAGTTTTAACTTTCCTAAGCAGCCACGCTAGTTCTCGGCCCCAGTTTGATTCTAACTCATATTTCACACTTAGCACATCAGCTTGCACTACTAAGGTTTGTAAGTGGTCAGCCACATCTCATACTTAGACCACAGCTTCACCCATAATATAATCTCTGACCCTAACTTGGTCTTGAGAACGATGGAGTTGCTCTTTCCAACACTCTTTATTTACTTCAAGGAGCTCAACTTAGAGTTCGCAGTTTTGCAATGTAGTCTTGAGTTCTTCTATCTTCCTTTTCATCTCTTCAATCTTGTTTAAACTCGCCCTCAACTCAGTTGCAGAGTTGGGACTACGATGCTGATAAAGCGAACTATTCTGGCCTTTAATTCGATCTTCTCACTTTGGCTTTCTGACAAACTCTTTTCTAGGGCTTCTTTTTGAACTTGAGCCTCTTGGAATTTTCTCTCCCATCGATTGGCTCTAGTCTTTTCTTCATGAATCTCTTGTTGCCATTGCTCTGACATTTTCCCAATCCAGCGGTTCTCATCGATAAACACAATTTCTTATAATCCATCTTCAAGCTATCCAGATCCTATTCAGCTTTATTCTTTCCTTTCCTCAATTTCTCGACCTCTAGCTTTTGAACATCAATATCTAATCTCAAATGCATTTTTTCCTCTTCCAGTTGTTCTATCATCTTTCCGAGCTCTGAATTCCTCTGTTCAAAATCCTGTTTTATGATCTCTAGTTTTGACGGAACCACTTGCAAGTATTCTTCCATCAATCGAGCGTCTTCTTGACTCGGCCTGGGGATGTTATCATTGACTCTTTTACTCTGCCACCTATTGTATTCGGAGGTTGTCATCAGACCTACAGCCAATCTTTTCATCCAGCAGGTCTAGTTCTAAGCATTGGAAATCTTTCGAACCTTTTTCTTGTAGTTATCCCCTTTATACGAAAACTCACATTGAACTAACCCCTGTGTTACTAGCATGAACTGTCTTGATCTGTATTGCCTCAATATGAGCAAAAGAACATATCCGATGGCTCCCCAAATCCCAAGCAGAGGTACCCAGTCAAAATTCCCATACCGGTAAAGAATCTCATCGGGAACCATCTAAGGGGCTCTCCACTCGACGTCATCCTCTTTGAGATTTTGAAGGATTGCCATCCATTTTTCCTTTGATATGTCAGCCCTCCTTGGTGTAGCCGCTATTTCCTTTAATGAGGAATAATTCTCAGAGAAAACTCGGTAAGAGACCTTTTCGGTCTTCTAGAAGTGGTTATGAAACCAAGCCAACAATAGTTGCAAGCATCCAATGAATCTTTCCTCGCCCGCTTTTTGGCACGCATTCAAAGATCTAAAAGTCTCGACCAATATTGTAGGAACAGGTGTAACCCTTTTATCCAGTCGATCAAAGAAATCGGCTCTCAAAGCCTTAGGGAAGATCACTAATCCATAAATGCTCAAAGCGAACATGTCAACTCTTTCCTTCACATCGGGATGTGCTAGGATCAGATCCCTCAAATTTACCCAATAGATGCACTTACTTTCACCTTTCTACTAGATTCGGGCTACGACCTACTATTCGCTTATTCTCATGATATTCATTAACTTCTTTACAAAAGTCGGAATATTAGCTACCCTAGAATAGTCCTTATCGGCTTGCACCCTTGGACAATGAAGCAAAGTTGTATATATTTCCACAGTGGGTACCAAATCGACATTCCCGAAAGTGAAACAACTATAGGTTGGGTTCCAAAATTGAGCCATAGCTTGAAACAAGTGTTTATCCACCCTAATGTCGAGTAGATAGGGCATATCACCATAATTGCAGTATAATAGTTGCTTGATCTCATCATCCCAATGGGCCTATATCTCTTTCAATTCCTGGAGATTGTTTTGTGTCACGCTGATACAGGTAAAGTTCCATAATTCTGATACATATCCCTCAACTAAACTGTCACCTTTCTCTAATAGAGTTTTCTCTGACCATTAATACAGCCGCATTATCTTCCACTTTATCAAGAAATTCATTCTCCATGGCAAGCTCTCTAGTTAATAATCAAACGTGAATCGACACCCTTTTTTATTATGAAAATGACATGCAATCAAAGTCAAAGTAAAACACAACAAGTCAGTATCATATACAAAAGTAAAACTTAAAGGAAACAGAAAAATGATCAAGGACCTATCCAGGTAACTGCTAGGGTTCGGCGCAGCTCTACCTAAGGTGGGCTCTTAAAGTTCGCTATATGGGGTTTGGTTCTAGAGTAAATGTACTCAAACTGGTAGATTCTTCGATCCTCACCCATTATAGGCTCGTATGGACTGAGTTCAATTGAAGGGAATATATTTCCCTATGGCCATGCAGAGATGAAAATCTCACGAAGACATAGGTACAAATGTATCCCAAAAGCGATCCACTATCCCATGCGAAAGTGAAATGTAATGGCCTGAATTTTCAGTAGAGTAGGAACAGTGATTTGAGATCA
Source organism: Gossypium stocksii (assembly GCA_020496765.1). NCBI lineage: Eukaryota > Viridiplantae > Streptophyta > Magnoliopsida > Malvales > Malvaceae > Gossypium > Gossypium stocksii. Next base: position 41,085,501 of record CM035628.1, on the reverse strand, counting down.
CTAAATCTGACAAATAAGTTAGAAACTATTATTAATTTAGTGAGTATAAGTTAAACGTGAAGTTAGAAGAAATTTTGAAATAGTGAATAGTATACTAGAAATAAATATTAAAATAATTAGAATCGAAAACAAGGTATCGAGATCTTGGAAATTTTAAACCGAGCCATAAATATTTTCATAAATATTTATGGAGTGTTAATAAGCTAGTATTAAAGTTTCGTCAAGAAATTTTAAAGTTTCGATAATTAATTGAACAAAAAGGACTAAATTGTAACAAATGTAAAATTATGAAAAATGATTAAATAGCTTAAATGATGAAAGAAAGAGGACTTAAAAGGCAAATAGACCCAAGGTCTATTTGGGCTGGACGGCAAGGGCAAGAAAGCAGTAAGAAACTAAGGGGAATTAAGGGTAAAATTGGAATATTGCAAAATTTACTTAATAAAGCTAGGACTAAAGTGGAATTATCTATATTTCTCCTTCTTTTTCTGCATTCTCGTCAGCAAAAACACCATAGAAGGATTTCTTTAAGCTGGTTCATATTTTTACTGCAAGTAAGTCCAATTCTTGATTATTTCTTGAAGTTTTTATATTTTTATGACTTTTACAACTAGGTCCACCTATTGAATTCATTAGTTTTTGTTTTCATGAAAGAAATTAAAAGTTTCTATGAATGTGTGCTGGAAGTATATGATGATTTAGTATGGAATTAGAGTTTTATATTGTTTATATGCTGATTTTATTGAAAGAATTGAATAGAAAGTGAATTTTTGGTACTTAATTGTAAAAGAGTTTGAAGTTAGGGTTTTATGTGGAAATTCTAAATTTTAATGGTTGTGAAATAACTTATAATGTCTAATAAATGTATTAATTAAGAAAAATTAGCTTAATTGAGGAGTTAATTAAGCAAGGATTGATTTCTGAAAACTGTAAAATTTGGGACAAAATGGAAATCAACACCTTGCACTAAAACAGTTTTGGACAGCAGCAGTAGTCCAACTTTGAAAAATCACCAAAAATTGTAGAAATCGAATTAGAGGATAAATAAAATATGGAATTAAAGCTTATTGAGTCTAGTTTCTCATAGAAGAAATGATGTAAGCAATGAACGTGTAAATCATGAGATATAATTAATTTTGTGAGACAAGGTCAGAATGATTTCGGGTTCCCCTGTTCTGATTTTGAAAAATCATCAAAAATTAGAGAAAAATAATTAGGGATTTAAATTTATATTTAGAATCCTGAATGAGTCTATTTTCAATATAAACAAACAAGAACATCATTCAAATCTTGTACGAAGATATAATTAATTTTTAGTGAAGAAAGGTCATAACGTCATACAGCAGAACATGGGTGACTTTAAAGAATAAACTATACTTATTGGCTAAACCAAACATTCTGAAAATTTTATGGTAAGAACATATGTGAGTCTAGTTTCAGGGAAAATTATCGGATCTTAATTTGGAGTTCTGTAGCTCAAGATGAAAATAATTAAGTGACTATGACACGGATAGACAGCCTTGAATATACATAAGTAAATAGTGAAATTATAGATAATGTTACTTATAAGTGGGTTATAAACATTAAAGATGTGAAATAAAGTAGATGAAGTCAATACTGATAAGTGAATGATTTTACAATGATAGATCAAGAACCCAAAGCAAGTTGAGGAAAAGAAAAAGTAGCTGATTAGTCCTTGAACTTTCACGAATTTTGTAAATCGACCCAGGTAAGTTCATATGACTGAAATTTAATGATTAAATGTTAATTTCATGAATTATATAATGTATGATGAGATATATTTGTTGATGATTTGAGAATAAAATAACAATGTGAAAACCGAATAAATGTTCAAATTGAGCGGAACGTCGGATTTGAGTACTTCTGATCAATGACAAGTGACAAGTGATAGGTGGTAGCCTCAACTACACTTATCTGATCAGTGTCAAATGATAAGTGGTAGCATCGGCTAAACTTATCTGATCAGTGACATATGACAAGTGATAAGTGGTAGTTTTAGCTACGCTTATCTGATCAGTGACAAGTGATAAATGTGATCCATGTAAGACCGTAGCAGGGCTATGGCTTGGGAAAGTGATAAGTGATTATATGCAAGACCACAGTTATACTATGGCAAAGTGGAAGTGAAGTACTCAACTTTTCGTAACCGTTCCCTAATTTGATTAAGAATGGTAAGTGACAAATGGGCCCAAAAGAATTTAAGTAAACAGATAAATGGTAGTGAGTTTATACAAAGGAACTCACCAATGATTGCGGTTGACAGGTGAACTTAGTAATTGTGTATATTGTATAAGTGTATGAATGTTTGGTAAGATTTATGTTTTATGCCTATGAACTTACTAAGCTTCTATAAGCTTACTTGAGTGTATTCAATGTCTTTTGTAGATTGACGTGTAAATATACGGAGGATCGGATTAACACTGAAGATCACACTATCCAGATTATCTCCGATATCTTTTGTAAATTTCCTTTTTGATTTATATGACATGTATATGGTTTGATGATTATATAAATACTAAGACTTCTTTAATGTATATGTATTAAAGTAAAGAGTGTATGTTAAATAGTATAATTATAATAGAAGTATGATTTGGTATCAAATTGGTTGAAATAGATTGGTTGGTTTGGATTGGTCTTGGTTTTAAAATTTGCAGGGAAGGTTGGATATTTATAAAGGGGTTTGTCGAAACCATTTTTTTGAAATACGGGTATCGACTTTAGTTTTGAAAATGAAAATTAAAACAGGGGAGTCGCCACCGATTTTTATTTCGAGGTGTTATCGGATCAACCTGTGAAATTTGGTCATTTTTTATAAACAGTTTAATTTATGAAAACAACTATTTTGATCTACGAAAACCAGAAAAAGGGTCCGGGAGTCGGTTACACACGAGGAAGGATTAGCACCCTCGATACGCCCAAAATTGGTACCTAATTGATTAACTAGTGTCTTTGTGTCGAATATTTGAAAACTTGGAAGAATTTTAAAACACGATCCCTTTTTACTTAAAAAGCTTAAATAAATTGAAATGAAATGTTAAAGCCATTCTCGTCTCGAAGCAATAGAATGTCACGTCCAGTAAGTTAGGACACGACATCTAGAACTTTTGAGAATGAGTGTGCTTTTTATCGAAAGTTCGAAAAGGATATTCGGTTATTTGGGTTTAAACGAAAGAGATCAAAACCCAGTAAGTTAAGGCATGACTTCACGTATTTCCAAACACCGAACATTGCCTTTATTTGCAAAAGATCTTATTTCGGAACGATAAGATGTCATATTCAGTAAGTTAGAACACGACGTTTCGAGTCTTCGAGAATAAGTTTTTATTATTTCAAAAACTTGGGTCATGGTTTTAAAAGGGGTACCCCGTTGCTTAGATTAAATGAGAAAAATTGAAGCCCAGTAAGTTAGGGCACGATTATCTCGAATCGTAAAACGCGGGGTATCGATAAAAACGTATTTATGACAAGTAAAGGTTAATGCGTACGAATTTGTAATACAAACATGCAAAGCAGAATAATAAAAATGATAATAATATGGACAATAATAATATACGCATGAAAATAAAATAAATAAAAGAGATGCAATAACAATTATAATATAATATGGCAACAAATAACATGATATAAATAAAATATTAAAAGAACATCAAAATGATTGTTAAATGTTGAAATATATATATATAATACTAGTAATAATAGTAGTAAAAATTCGGAGAGAAAACGTGATATGATAATATTATAGGGAAAATAAATAAATAATAACATATTAAAGATAATAAGTATAATGGTTAACATAATGATATTTAAAAATAATAACATGCATATAAAGTATATACATATAAAATATACACGAGTATTAATAATAATAATAATAATAATAAAAGTAATAATGGTAAGGATAATAATAATAACATTATATACAATAGTAAAAATATGATATTAAAAATAATATAATAAATATAATATAATAATATTATAAGAAAGATAATAGTAATAATAATGATGGTAATAATACAACTAATATAGGTATAGTATGGCAATATTATAAGAAAAAAATATAATAATAATATTAAGTTAATTAACTTTAATAAAAAATAACAAAACAACAAAAAAGGGATTGAATTGAACTAAAATCGAAAGACTTGGGGTGAATTTGAAACAAAAAGAGTGAGAGAGGGCCTATTAGGAAGCGCGCCCAACATGAAAGGACTAACAGCGCAATATTCCCTCCACCCGAAACACAAAGCGCAAGGGAGGACCAAAACGAAAACAAAATAGACGTTCAGGGGCCAAATTAAAAAACAAAAAGATTTGATTGCAAGGCGGCTGAAGAGCGGAGGAACCACTCGCGCAACGAACCCAAAAGAGTGAAACACGCAGGTCTCCCTAGGTTATGGGTCGGGTCACATGGAGCCTCTATTCACCCATACGGTGCCGTTTCATTGTGTTTAAAAGCCATTTTGTTTCCTTTTTTATTTGATTTTAAGCAAAAACAAGAAAGAAAATCAGAAGCCCCCCACCCTTTTGCTCTCCTCGGATGCGAAGGCTAGGGTTGAAAACCCATCATCGCTGACTATGAAGACCACCGAGCTCATCGAGCCGTACCACCGCCGTGAGTGGTGGCCTGGGTGCAAAGATCGAGCTTTTCAGCTTGTTTCCGAATAGCCCTGATGGTCAAACCCCTTCAAACCCGAATGAATCGAGAGGAAGGTCCCATTCTCACCCTCTAAAGCCGACCACAGAGGAGGAACTTCCGACGATGGATTCGGTGAGCACTTTTCCTCCCTTTTCTTTTGATTTATTTTGTGTTTTAAAATAGATTAAAAGATAATAAAAAAATAAAAAATAAAATAGAAATAAACAAGAAAATCGAAATAATCAAGGAAAAGGTTAAAATCAACCTTCTAAACTTCTGTTCTCTTTTTGATTTCTGATATTTGTTTGCAAAAAATGGGGATCCCCCTTTTTACAAATGTTTTCAGCTTTTGTTTCTAGCCGAAAGAACTAGAAAAATCCGAAATCCCCACATATTACATTGAATCTTGTGGCTATATAGCCAAAAAAATCCATTGTTTATTTTTCTGCACTATACTGTTTTGGTTACTGCTCTTGTGCCCTTTCTGTCCCATTTTCTCTGTTTGCAGGTTGAGAGAGGTGATGGACGTGATGTGGGCAGAGTTTAGAGGCTGGCCTCGGGACGAGTCACGGGCGGTACGCTCTAAGAGGAGGCCGACGTGGGCAAAGCCAAAAGGTCGGCGGCTGAGGGATGTAGCTAGGGTTAGGTTTGAAATTTTGTTTTTTCTGTTTTGGGCTGGGTCACTGTTTGGGCCACAGGGTAGTTGGGCTTAGGTGGGTTTAGGGTCTATTGGGTTGAGGATTTTAAATGTATTGGGTTGGCTGATGTTATTTGAGTGGGTTAGGGTGTGTTTGAAATGGGCTATTAACAGGTCAGGCAGAAATGGCCTATTACAGGGTTATATTGAGTTCATAAAAAAATTTGGAATTTTGCGAAAAATTCTCTATGGTTTTGATTTAACCCCGGTTTGATCTCGATGCATTTTTTGAACTTTAGAGACCCATCTAAGGGACGTCATGATATGTTTCAATGAATGAATAGTATTTAACTCGTAATAATGGAAAATTAATTCGGTAAACTCTGGTAATGCCTCGTACCCTATTCCGGCGACGAATACGGGTAAGGGGTGTTACATGAAAACCTCACGAAGGAGTAGTTTCTCACTCCCACTTAAAAGGGTACAACCGAGCTGTCATGTAATGCAATATGTAAAAATATGTCAAAAGACTCGAACCAATAAAGCAAATATGAACAAAATGATGAAAGCCATCACAAAGACGAATGAAATGCAATGAAAGGATCGTATATTTAAACCAAATTTTCAATTTTCAACAAAAAGACAAAATTAATCAACTTGTGGCTTGACTCTCTTATTTTGTCCCCAGCGGAGTCGCCAAGCTGTCGAAATCATTTTTTTTTGAAAAGGGCGTCGACCTTTGATTTTGAAAATGAAAATGAAAAAAGGGAGTCGCCACCAGTACTTTTTGATGAGGTGTGATTGGGTCACCTTGAGAAGTGGTTGTTTTTAATAAATGGTTTGATTTATTAAAACAACAATTTTGGTCCACGAAATTCAAAAAAAGAGTTCGGTAGTCGGTTACGCATTAGGAAGGATTAGGACTCTCGTAACGCCCAAAATTGGTACCTAGTTGATTAATCAGTGTCTTAGTGTCGAAAATTGGAAATTTTAAAAGATTTTAAAATATGATCCTTTGTTAAAATATTGCTTGATTGAAAATTTTAGAAAAGGGCGTATTTCACATTAATCGAGAAAAAGAACTATGTCCCATAAGTTAGGATATGATGCCCTAAATCCCCGAAACAATAATAAATGTCGAAAAATTTATTTATTTTGAAAGATATTTGATTATCTCGGTTTTAGAAAAAAATCATATTCCGTAAGTTAGAACACAATCTTTCCGTAATTCTCGAGATTATTTAAAAATCACACTTTTTTTTAAAAGTTCGTTTACCCGGATTCATCGAGAAAATCGAAACCCCGTAAGTTAGGGAACAACTTTTTGAATCTCGAAACACGAAAAATTGCTTATTATTTGAAAATTTTCTTTTATGCACCACGCAAAAGTAATGTAACGCTTAAATTTTTAATTTATTTGAGTATGGTGTAAAACGGACAAGTGTGTTTGAATGCAACAACTAGCACAAATATTGGCATAACATTTGATAAGAATAACAATAATAAGTCATGGTATTAACACACATAACAAAATAATAATAAACGCGATGATATAAATAACAATGATAGGATGTAAAAAAAAAACAATAAGATAAACAAATAAAGAAGACAAGCTAATTAGAAATGATAAAATAAACAATAGGTGAATACATAAACTAATAAAAGTTTTAAATAAATAAATAAAAACTTGAAAGCAAGCAAATAAAAGAAAGAAGTAATAATAACGATAATAATAATAATAATAATAATAATTTGAAAACATATGAAAAGATGTACATGTAAAAAAAATTAATAAATTCATAAACAATAAAATAAACAAATAATAAGGGTAATAATAATAAAAAGCCTATTAGGAAAATAATAATAAATAAATAAATAAAAAGGGAAAAGATAAATATTAAGTATTAAATTAATTAATTTAATAATATAATAATATTAACAAGGAAGGGCTAAATTGAAGTCAGAATGAGGTTTTGGGCAAAACTTGAGAATGAAAATAAGGTAAAGGGCTGATCTACAATGCGCAAGAACTGTAGGGGGAATATGGGAAAAGATCCCATACCCCTTTTATGCGCATTGTTATAGGACCAAAATGAAACAACCAAAAAAATGTCGGGGTAAATTTAAAGATAAAAGAAAACTACAATAAGGACCCAATTAAAAACGGCCTCAAAAGCGGAAGGACTGAGGGCGCAAATAGACCCTCAGTCCAAAAACACGCGGATCCTATGTGGTTTATGGGTCAGGTCTCGGGCCCCCTGTTTGAAACGAAGCCGTTTCACATTTTAAAATGGCAGAGCAAACTAGTGCGTTTTGCCTACCTATTTAAGCCATATTTTTTTAAAAAAAATTTCACTTTTTCTTTGTTTATAAAAAAAAAAAAAAGAAAGGGGGCTTCTTTAGGGTGAGCCTTAGGTCGGCCAAGCTCTGGCGAGTTTCAGCCATGGCTCCGCCGTGGCTCCACCATGGTCGACGGCGGCCTTTCAGATTCCCCCCTTTTTATTATTAATTTTTTTAGAAAATAGATCTAAGATAGAAAAAAAAAACAAGAACGAATGAAAGGAAGGCAAATCGCCTGGGAAAGAGCCCCCGTCTTCATCGCGCCTCAAGCCCTGGTCGGTACCCGAATGGGTTTTGTGACGTTTGGACCGTCGGAGGTTCTCAATCGCGACAGAACGTGGGTCAATGGTAAGTTTATTATTATTATTTATTTCTATTTCGAATAAAAAATAAATAAAATAACAAATAAGCACTTTTCGATTTTGCTTTTGAATGCTTTTTTTTGTATTCAATTTGAAAATGCCTGTAAAAATTACATTGTTTGGTCTCGGGCTTTTATAACTGAAAATACTATATTTTTTATGCTTCTATTTGCACTGTTTCATTTCTGCTGCTTCCTTTTCTGCTTTGTTCCTGCTTGCTTTCTTCTTTTTGCGTGTTTGCGGGTTAGGGGGAAGGTCAACGAGGCTTCTTACCACTTTGGTGCAAAGTAGGTCACATCGGGCGGTGGACGTGCTGACAAGGCATGTGGGCAGCAGCGTGGCGCCGAAATTTTAGGGGCTAGGGTTTTTCTATTTTGTTTTTTTTCTAATTATGGTTTGGTCTAGGGTTAGGTAATTTGGGCTTAGTTGGGCTTTGGGTTGTAGTTGGCTTATGGGTTTTGTAATTAATTTGGGCCATTTTAATGTGTAAATGGACTTTTTTTTTAAAAAGACTCCATGTTTATTTTGTTTTATTCTGGGTTTTATCTCGTAATTGGGCTAGGCCAAAATTAGCCTATTACATTTGTGAAATTTGATAACTTTGTTACAATTTAACAAGGCCATTAGTAGTTACACTAGATGTCGATGGAAAGTCTGTGTGGTGATTCACGTGTATTTCATAGTTAACGTGTCTTTTTTTTTACACGTTATATCGATAAATAATTTAAATCTGAATAAAAAGTCAATTTTTTGAATATATATAATTTATAAAATTTCCAAAAATTATAAAAAACATTCAAAATTAGAATATATATATTAATTTAGTGTAATTATTTCATACTATTTTAAGGCATTGTAACAAATTTAGTCCTTAATGTTTCTCTATTTTGTCACTTTGGCCCTAATTCATATTTTTTAGATCACTTAGGCCCTCAACTTTCAAAAGATAGTCAACTTACCTTACTTTTAGATGTAAAAGCTGAGTCAACTTACCTTACTTTTAGATGTAAAAGTTGACTAAACTATTAAAATTTCAATAGCACTGACGTGGCAATCAATATGGTAGTCTATATCTATTTCATTGCTGACGTGGTTAATATTTAAAAATTTTATGAACATTTCTTAAAAGTTTTTGAATATTTTAATAGTTTTAGTTTTATTTTAATAATTTAATACCTTTCCCCCAAAAAAGTACTTTGACTAAATTTTAAAGGTTGAGGGCCAAAAAAGAATTATGGTCAAAATGATAAAAAGGATATATGTTAGGGGCTAAATTTATCATTATATCCTTTTTAGTGGAAAACGTTAACTAGACAGTTAAATTCAAAAATATAAAAATAAAAATTATTAAAATATTCAACAAAATTTTAAAATTTTGTTCATATTTAAACAAAAATATTAACCACATCAATAATGTCGTACACATAGACTACCATATGGGTTGGCACATCAATACTATTGATAAATGATAAAATTAACATATTTTAATCCCATTCTTAATGCATTTTTGGGTGATTATTTATGCAAATTGGTGAATTTGACGCTCCTAATCATTTAAATTCATGTTCTTATACTTAGGTGAGCACTTGGGAGCAAAAGAAGCAAAAAAGGAGCTAAAATCGGACAAATAGAGTAGATTTCAGGAGCCACACGGGCTGGACACACGCCCATGTGCCAGCGCATGTCGATTTCGCACCTTGCTTCCCAAACGCGCGGAAAAGCGTAATTTTTAGGCTTTCTGGGCATTCTAAAGTCTATAAATACCAAATAGAAGAAGTGATATGGGAGCCATCAGAGAATATCAAGAAAACGACTCAAAGAACACCATTAGAGCCAATTCTGAAGCAGATTTCCATTAAGATAGAAGACCTCCTTTTAATTTCTACTGAAGTTTTTATGAGTTTCTTTGTCTCTTGAGGTTTTTTGACTTTGAGATGTTTTTATTTAGAATTATGAACTAATTCCCTAGATACCTAGGGAGGATGAAACCTATAACGAATTCTATTATTTAATTTTTGTTTTACATGATAAATACTTGATCATTGTTCTCAATTATGTATGCTTATTTCTTATTTTAATATTTTCGAGATATTAATTCATATTTAATGTGCTTAATTTAGTGGAGCAAAAGTTCCTATTTAAGAGTAGATCTATCATAATTAAGTCAAGTTGCATGCAATTCTAGAAATAAGATAACATAAATCTACCAGATTAGAGTCAAATCTAATAGGGGAATCCATAGATCGAGTTAATGCGACAATAGGGGTTTTTATTAGAAAGAAATTTCAATTAATCAACCTAGAGTCAGTTATTCTTACTCTCGAAAGAGATATTAGCATAATTTAAGGATTTCTACGGATCAAGACACCAAGTGCATAAATCGTTTAAATCAAATTAATAATAATAGAAAGAGTCTATGTGGGTTCTTTCCTGGGTATTGTCTCTTTCATCGGTTATCTTTCGATTATTTTCCTAATTCGTTCTCTGCTGCGTTCTTAGTTAAATTAGTTTAGTAATTTTAAATTAAAACTCATCACTCCAAATTGTCAGCTAAATAATAAGAAAACGAAAAATACTAATACTTTTAATCCTCATGGATATGATATATTTACTCATCATAGCTAAACTATTATTCGATAAGTATACTTGCTTTTGCCGTAAATTTTAGTCTGTACGGAAAACACACATCAACTATTGAAATTTTAACAATTTAGTTAACTTTTACATCTATGGGTTGTCACATCAATACTTATAACATATGTCTTTATCCAAGGTCTTACTATCCTTGTTTTTCTAAGCAATGTGGGATTTGTTTCGTGCTAACAAAACACTTATACTTATTTTCTAATAAGTTGGTGTTGATATTCAACCCTCCTTAGAAACTTTAGGTTTAAGCCAAATTCCAATATGAAATACTCCCGTTATTATGTTTCTTATTAGGACGTTTGATTGATGGTGAAATCCTAAACATTTTCTACTAAGCAAGAGCTAATTTTGGAATGAAACGTTAACGCGGTGAAAAAATCCACTAAACCCTTATTTGTTTCCTATTTTTACCGAGGACTTTTCTACACTTCTAAAACTTGCTAGACGAGATAGTGTTCTTAAAAGTGCAAAAGTTGATAGAGAAGGACCAATGGTGACTCATTTATTTTTTGCCACCTACATTATTATATTTTGGGATGCATAGTCTAATGAAACAAATATGAAGGACATTATTAAAAAGTATAAGGATTGTTTGAGCCATGTATCAACTCACTCTTTTTTCACTAAATTATATAAAAGTCTATACTATTAACTAACAATAATAGATTTTATATTTTCTGTTAATTTTTTCACTAAATTTAATAGTAAGTTAAATTTGATAGATTTTTCTTTTATCATTTAAAATTTTTTAGTGATCAACAAATATATCATTTAAATTATTTAGTTTTATGTAAAAATATATAAATACCTATTATTCAATATAACTAAAATTACTTATTTAAAAAAAATTACTATTAGTCCCTAAACTTTATAAAAGTTATAAATTTAGTCAATATAATAAAAAAAACATTCAACATCCTGCAAACCTTCCAATTCACGTGGGTGGGGAGAGAAGTAACTATAGCATTTTGAGATATTTTTTATTTACTTCCCTCAGATTTAAACTTTAATTTAATTTCAACATTAATCCTTGCTTTTAATATTTTTTTTTTAAATTTAGTTTACATCTTATATCGTTTTTAATTATTAATGTTTCTGTATGTATAAGGCGAAGATTCAATTTGTCATTTAATATTTTTATGTGTCTGTTTATATGTCTCTTTTAATATAGATTAAGTGTAAAAGAATTAAAAATTGAATATGTATTTAATAATATTAAAATATAAATTTATTATCACTCCGTTTATATTTATTATTAAATATTTTTTTAAAAAAATATGTTTTGAGAATTAGTATAAATTATTATTTTTTCATCCATATTATGTGAGTGACAAAATCTAGTAGTATTTTAAAATGCCACCAACTTTGATGTGGATGCAATATATAGAAACCGAAATTGCAATGAAGGCTGGGCTCTTTCTTTAGGCCCAAGGGTTGGGCTACAATTAGCCCACCAATCTACATTTGGGTTAAAATTATACATGGTATAAAAAAGTACTTTTAATAAATATTAAAATTCTAGTAGGTACTAAATTTATCTTAATATTAATAGTCACTCAATAATAAATTATTTATATCAGATTTGTCTTAATTTTTAATACCCATAATTTTCAAACTATAGTTTTAAGAATACAGTATGAAATAAATAGAGCCAGGTATAGAGCAGTCAATTCTTTTTACAGTTAATTTGAGTTTTGGTATTATCTAACAAAGCAATAAACATTTAAATGGAATAGTAAGTAACTTATTTCTAAAATCTTTTAAATGAGGTGTTAGGGTTTTAAATAAGTTAATAGTATCTTATAATGGATTTGTACATTAAATTTATTAAATGCTAACCATATATGCATAAATAATGATTCTTGCTTTAATGTTATCCAATTAATATTTACAAGAAAATATAGGTAATGTCAAAATTCACAAATCATCATCACCTTATATCTAACTATACTTAATTTCACAACCATTCGCACTGATTTAATATATAATTATATTACTTTTAGGTAAAATATTTTATAAAACTTTTCTTTTAAAAATTTTGAAATTTAATCCTTGTATTTTATTATAAAAAAAGTTAATATTTTTATCTTTTAGATTTTAAAATTCATATCTAATTGTTGACATTATTATATATATTTATATAATCATTCTTATAATATATATATATAGCATTTTATATTTAAATTTGTTTAATATTAAACCTCATATATACTCTCTCTCTCTCTATATATATATGAATATTAACATTTATAATTAAGTAAATTTTTATACAAAGCTCAATTCTTAAAATAAAAGATATTATTTATTTAAATATTTTCGAGCTAAAGACTTCAAAACAACAAAAATTATAATCGTTGTTATTAAAAAATTTTAATTAATTAATTAAAAAATATATTGCACTACTAGATTAAATCTCAAATTAAAATTATCCTCACATATGACTAAAAGTTAAAACACCCTTGAACCAAAAAGATTTCTACTTTATGACACAAGCATACCAATTTTCCCCTATAAATAAGCATTCAAAGTTTTCAATTTTCACAACACATTCCCATCTTCATTTTACATACATCTTTTGTGCTTAAGCTTCCTCCTTTAGCCCCCATTGCTTGCCTCTCTTGTGGTCTCCTTTATCACGAAAACATACCATCTTCCATCAGGTAAAGGCCTCTTTCTGTCTTTCATTTATCACCATAGTAGATTGATTTCAATCATTATGATACTTTTGACGTTTTCAATCTCTATCTCTAATTAATCACTTCTTTTAATTATTATTCTACCTCTTTTTCGAAAGAAAACAAAATATATAAATGAACTAGACGATTTATATTTTTATTTATATTTACGTTTATAAAAGTAAATTGTTTTGTGTTTGACGTTGATACTATCGATCTATTATTTTGTGTTTAAAATTGATGCTACCGATCTATTGGTGATAAAATTAAAAGTTCTAAAGAATATTTTTTGTGATATCATTTATAAACTTAAATCTATATCCATTTTGTTAAGAACATAAGGAAGATGTCACCTTATTTTGTATAAAATTTAAAATTATTGTGTTTAAAATGAATGAATTTAGGAAAGTTAAAAAAAAAAAAAATTTACTCATCATTCACGGAAGTGTGTAATGTATACATAAAATAAATTTTAGAATAATTTTATTATTATTTGAGAAAAACTTAAACAATGAGTTTAAAAATAAATAAATAAAGTCAATGAGGTGTTGGTATTATTTGCAATTATAATCTATAAGTTTCGCTCCTTCTTTTTTTATGTTTTATGTTAGTTTTGTCCATTATTTGTCCGTTATGCATTATACTAAATAAATTCTATACTGTAATTGATCAGACATATATTAATATGCATATTGTATTAACAGATTCTATTAAAACAATCATTTTAATAAAAACTAAATAGAAGGGCTAATATATATTTATAATTCTTTTGGTATCTTATATATTTATAATATTTATTTTTATTAAGAAAATTAGCATTATGAAAATATGACATAATAAATATCATTAAATATGGTGTTGTTTAATAGTGAATATTTAAGGAAAGCATATCTGGACCTGAATTGAATCTTTCTTGGTCAACTTATTTGTTCAGAGGGCAAATGTAAGAACATACCATTACCATGGGTCCACCAAAAAGTAAAAATACATAAAGATATTTACTGAAATTTAGTACTTAATTGAAAATTATCCAAATAAAATAGTAAAAGTAATGTTTTATTTTTTATTCTTTGGAGCTACATATCATAATTTTTTTTGTTTTTTCTTTTTTAATTAAACAATAAAAAATTAATATAACTTCGACATCCGACTGATTTAACTTTTAAAACATGAATCTACTTGAGTATAAATATAAGATTTTGGATATAAAATAACAGTGTTTATTTGAATGCAAATTAAATATTAAGATAGGAGCAATCAAATTATAAGGATATAAATAAAATTGAAAAAAAGTCCAGTTTCTTTAAAACTCTTAATAATATAGAAAGTGAGATAAAATGAAAGCATATATTTTAAAAAAAAAAATGAAACGAATATTATAGAACTGAAAATCTTTGATATGATTTGTTTTCAACTTGTCTAAAAGCCAGTCAATAATAATTGGTATTAAAATTGGAAGTGAAAGAGATTATCAGAATTTAGTCTAACAGCAGTTCTTATCGGATGTCAACAATAATTCAATTGTTCTTTGCTTTTTTAGATTGACTTGTTGAGGCCTAATTAATCTACTTCTATTGCATTCTAAACCTAGGCTACTGACTTGTAGTTCATTTAATTCCAAGTGGAATTTTAAATAATTCAGGCATTGTGATTGTGCAGTAATTCCTTTTGCAATGGCATACGTTTAATTTCCCTATTTTGCTTTATTTATACGTTTTTAAAGCAGAACAAGATATGGAGAAAGGGTGTAGCTCAAAAGCAGCTAATTTGAAGCTCCAGTTATTTGCTTCTAATGGGGATGAGGATATGCAAAAAAATAAGCAGCCAATTTCCAAGTTCAATCTCCCTGCCTCTGATCATGACAATGAAGTCCCTGAATTTCCCTCGGCTAATAATGGTCCAAATCTGTCTCTATCAGGGTCATTACTTGCTGAGTATACAGCAAAAGAACTAGAAGCGTCACGGATGCAGAAAGCATCGGTACATCTCCATTTACCTTCATTTTTCTATTTAATTTGTCACTGACCAAGTCTTGGACATCAACTTGTATTGCAAAATAATGATAGTAACGTTCTGATGTGGTCGCTGTTTAAATCCCTCCATAAGAGTAATTTTATAACATCAATGCCTAGTTCATCTACTTGAAATAAGTATAATCTCATGGAAAATTTTGAGTGCAATTTAAGCAGGAGGATGCGAAACTGGAACTTGGATTGGCATCAGCAGGAGATGATCAGCCTCAGCTGGATCAAATGAATGCCAATATCAATGGCGACTCAAATCCTTTGCCTGTTAGTTCTCCCAAACTAATGTGAATATTACAAGAACAAGATGATGGACCATGATTCAGATTATTTCTTCCTTGCAATTGACTGATATAAACATTGTTGTATTTGTCGATAGCAGAAAGCGAAGTTGGTGTCATCACCTGCAGGCACTACCGATGAACCTTTGCTTCAGCATCGGAGGTCGAACGAGAAGCCGGTGCAGCCAACATGTCCAGGAATTGAAGGCAGTGGTTCTTCAGGTGGTGATGCCACAGCTGCACAACAAGCAACTTCGTTTACTCCTCTTATAATGGGGCCAGCACAGTCATTCTCTTTGGCACTGGTACCTCTCCCAACCCATTCCAATCAGTCAGTTCCAGCTTCTGAAACATGATTAATAATAACAGACGATGGCTTTCTCTTATCTCAATCAGGCTGAAAATATCCCACAAAATGGAAGCTCTACAACTCAATCGTCTCACTCAAAGCATTTGGGCAATTCAGGTCAAGCAAACAAGCCGAATACTCAAACTGGAAGAAGCCTCCGTGCTGAGCTTCAACAGTATGTCGATTCCTTTGTTGACCTTTTAAAAGTAACGATGCATGATATTTTCCTCTACCAATTGAACATGACATGTTTCTAACATTGTAATAGGCCTCAACGGGTAGAACCCCTCGATAAAGGCAAGAAAATATTGTTTGCTGATGGGGTTGAAAAGAAAAAGGGAAACCCTCGTTCCAATCGCAATCAGCGAGCAGTTCACTACCCAAATTTGTTCCCTCAAAGCTCAGTGAGTATAAATAGTTTACTTTAACTCAAGATTAGTATGGGTCACATTTTCTCGACTGAGTTTGAAATAAATGATGAGCAGACTGGGATCAGATTTCTGAATGGAGAATCTACCCAAACCAACCAGCTGCCAGCCCCTACTAGGTTCTGTAATAAAGAGACTGATCTTTATAGGTCATTGGCACCAGGGTATTGAATTGATATCTTCTAACCTCAATCTTCTTGTTTGGAATCGAAACAATAGTACTGAGATATATACGTAACTGTGTATGCTGTTTCTTTGGATTTCAGGTCACTAGTTGATCAATTCAAAGCAACTAACATTTCCGATCCTCTGTGTTACAACTTAATGCTGCCGAGAGCTTCTACACCTCCAAGGTATTTCGTAGATAGTTGATATATCACATCAACATAAGAAATTTAGAACAATATTGTGATTGATTTTTTCGTACATCTAATATAGGCCCCAGCAGTTGAGTAACCCGATGCAGCTGCTTAATCAATTGGCTGGTATGCTTAATGCATCTGGCTCACTGCTCCAGAATTCCGACCTGACTAAGCATTCACTGCCTATGGAGCTTATGTATTCGATCTCTACTCTTATCTACTTTGGTATATCTTCTAAAGGGAACTTTATGAGAATCAACTGTTTGTTCTTTTGTTGTTTTAGGGCTCAGCAATTCTCCTATCAAAATAATCAACTCCCATGGGCACTTGGACTATATAATTCACAAACTGGTAACACCATGTTCCATGAAATTTTCATTCCTTTGAGGTACGTACTACTTATCTTTCTTCTAAATTTCATTGTCAAGAAAGCAAGTAGATTTGTTCACAGCTTGGACTATCTGATTGATTTAATTGACACGATTCAAGTACGATTTTTACATTTTGGAATCACCTTGAACTTAGGCAAACAAAATTGAAATTTCAGTTTGAACCCAATTCAACATGACCCTTAGATACTTGTAGAACTAAGCCTAGACGAAAAGAAATTTGGGATTGGTGTGTTCTATCTTTTCAAGTTAAATTTAGGGCCCAATGCATATTGTTTCAAGTAATTTTTAATCATAGTCTATCTGGCTTTCAGTTCCCTTCTATTACCAGCTAAAGATCTGCAAGCAAGTAATCTATTCTCAATGATGCCTAATTTACCAAATCAAGACCATCATAATTCTGAGCTGTCTAGGTGAATTTTGATTCCCTTTTCTTGTTATCAATCACCCTTTTATATTTCTTTATTGAGGACCAAGTTTATCATTAACACATTAAATACGCTTAAATTCTACTCTTGTTATTTGACTTTAGATTTTAAACTTAATTTACAGGCTAGTATCTGTGCAACAACAAGGGTTTCTGAATCAAACTACAAAACCAACTGCTACATATCCTAGCTCTGGGACTTCCATGTCTAGCTTACTCCTGAACTCTTCTCTTCTGCATGTAAAATACCTTTCTCACTAACAAGATTTCCTGGAAATAATTATATAATTTCCTAACCAAATTCAACAATGAATAGGAAACTGTTGGGCCACCAGCTCCTAATCTTATGCAAACGCCACTGAGCAACCACACTGAGGTATCATCTCATCAGCATTCCTGCATTAGGATCTAAATTAATTTGTTTCCTCTACCTTCGAGGTTATTTTGTTTTTAAATTGGTTTAGCAAGGAACTTCCGAACCGCGAGGCAATGCAAGGAGCAGACTCGAAGTGGGAGAATCATCACCTTTCAAGCGCCTCAGGGTATATTATTATTAACTTCTACTCAAATTTGGATTCAATATTTTCTTTATACTGTTTTATGTTCAAAACTTATAGACTATTTGCATGTGTTAACTTGGATTGAAAACAAGAAATTTGGGTCTTAAAATAATTGTAAATTGCAGTAGAAATCACACAAGAATATAGTATTAACCATCATTTCATGATCTATACCGGCCTGAGGGACATGGATTGTGTCGTCAATACATAATTTGGAATTGTTCTTTATGGGCATCCACAAATCTCCCAAGATTTTGCCATTATTAGGTGTGCCTCTAAACATTCAAATCCATGTAGATCAACCGACATCTATTATCTAAAGTCCATTCATTTGTGTAATGTCACATGGGTTCAAATTTTTAGAGATCTAACTGGAAATAACAAAATTTCATAGAGTTTACGAGAGACTAAAGAAAACAATTTTGATTTATATTCTCACAACATGATCCATACCCCATAGACAAATCAATCGTGACAAATCATTTTTATTTATTTTTATGTTTGTTGATTACTTATTTAAGGAACCTCGACATTCAAATATAGTAAACTCATTCTTAAATTTATATAACAAACTAAATCTAATAAATTTAAATGGGAAAAAGGTTAATCAAGTAATAGCATTCAGCTTTGTTGTATGGTTGTCTTTCTATTATAACTGAATATGATTTGAAGTTAATCCCTTCTGGTCTTTCATTAATTATAGAGAGAAACCAATGAGCCACAAGAACCAAGTGCTGAACAAATCATGGGTAACTCTTTGTCTCTACCGACTGGAGCTAGTGCTAGTTCTGACAATGGCAACCTTCTTCCTCCAAGGTTGTTTAATGTTACAGGTTTCGTTTGTTTATCCTGAATAAATTTGTCTTAACTCTTGAAAATGCTGACTAAAGAGTCCAATGATTTCAGGCCAATCATGAATTCACTCTATGATCCAATGTTTGAGGAGCTTGGACAGCCAATTGATCCCCATCTCAGGCTATTTGCTAAGTATAAGGTAATTACTGCTTTCTGAACACAACTAAGCTTTGCCTTAACTTTCATGCACCCAAAATGTAAAATGTCTAACCAGCCAATGTTACCACTAAAATTATGCTAAATCTGCCTTAGCTAATTACACTTAGAGGATCTGATTATTTACCTTGAATTTTGCAGAAATGAGAATTTTGTGGGGACTTCTCATGTGTGCTGATTGATGTCAACAATTACAGAATTCTGATTTTTAGTGAATAAATCTTATGAGCGAGTTGTTCAAACGCTGGATGATATTTTTATTAAGATTTTTAAATTGGATTACTTCGCCAGCATCACCTATATTTTGGGCATTAAAGTTGCATCAAGGGGTGTCGTTCTCTATAAACTGAGTTTCCTTTTTTAAGTTGTAGAATTGAGTTGATGAGTGTAAGAGCTGGTGTAGTTGTCTTCTTCTTCTTGTTGTTGTTTTAGGTCTATGTTTTTTGTTCTAGGTTTCTTAATATTGTAACCTTGTTTTGGAGGTGTTAGAATTTTATCAATAAAAATTTCAGCCTTAAAAAAATAAATATAATTTTTGAAATCAGGCATTACTTAATATTAGTGTGCACCTTTATATATTCTCTCTCTTCACACAAACAAATTTGATTATTCTCTCATTCAAATTTATTTATTACTTCTCTTTTTAATGTTCAACCTGTCTAAAAAATTATAGATAAAAAATATTTAAATTAAAGTTTAGGTCAAATTTTCTTTTATTTAGGATTTCATATAATTACAACATACTTTAAAGTAATATATACTGCTGCTATTGATAAAGGAAACTTGGTTATTATGTATTTTAAATCGAACCCATATTTTATATTAATCCTTGCTTTTAATATATTTTTTAATTTAGTTTACATCTTATATGGTTTTTTAATTATTAATGTTAATTTTTGTAGGTATAAGGTGAAGGTGCAATTTGTCATATAATATTTTTATAAGCAATTCGGTTTAAAATTATTAAAATTTAATATGTAAAGTCAATTCATAATGAATGAAGAAAACTTATTTGTTTATTTTTTTTTTTTTGCAACAAATATATGCTCCGCTTTATTTATTTACGTTGTGTGAATTTATGATTATTACTCGGTAATTAAAAAGGCATAGATTGGGGCAAGTGTTGTCGAATGTTTACTTGAACATTGGAAAACCAAGAGTCACTTTTCTTCTAAAATCTGGCCTACATTGCTTTAGATTTTATGACAATCCCTCTTCCAGATTGCTTCTCTATAAAAACATTAGTTGTTTGCCTTTGTTAAAAAAAAACCATCTATAATTAAATTTTGGGTTAATATTTCAAGTATAATAATATTTACATATTATTAAAACCAAAGTTGATTGAATTTATGTTTAATTTTTTTAAATAAGATGTCATAATCTAAGTTTTTAATAATGTATATTCATAATTATATGAAAAAATTTAAATAAAGTTATGACATGAATAATAAAGGGAAAAAAAAGAAATAGAAGAAACAAAAGTAACTCTGAATTTTATTGATTAGTCGAGATATACAAACTTATCTTAATATTGGTGGATATCCACTTAATAATAAAATATTCATAACAATCTTCCATTAATGCCCAATAGTAGATAATGTGTCTCGTTAAAACCTTACTAAGATAAAAACCCTGTAAGAAAAAAAATTATTAATGAAGGAAAAAGAGTACACTTATCTATAATATACATAACATGTTGTCTCGTTAAAAAACCTTACAAGGAAAATTTAGTAGGACAAAACATTGGTTAACGAAAAAAGAGTACGGCGCGTATTTACTCCCCCTCATGACAACATCACATAATATCAAATTTGTAATTGGTGTATCGTTGAAAGCACAAAAAATAACCTATCCCTATGAAATAACGAAAAGAATAGTATAAGGGAAGTAGGGTCAAATCCTCAAGGACTGGATTGCTACAACTTCTTATTCCTCAAAATCTTGGGCACAGTCATGCCTAAGAAAAACGGTGTACTTGATCAAATAAAAAAGCCAGAATTAAAAATATGGACGAATTGAAGTTGTAAAAAGAAACATAATCGAGGAAAATGATTCTTCAATTTAAAGGATTCCAACCTCCGGTTGCCTCGATCCTCCTTGGGTTCAATCTTAGGCTTTTAGGTGATCCTTCTCATAATAGAATGAACCAGTTATAGTGGAAAAGGATGCCTACGACCACCAGCTCCACTTAAATTTTAGACTTACGATTTAGAGGAACCTGACTCTAGCCAACCGTCACTTTTGTGTGACCATCTTACACTAGATCATCATTTCTCAATTGTAAATGCCATGGCATTTTGTCACTTGGGCTCGACAACCACTGAAGCAGTAAATTAGTGAACTGACTATGCAACCTTCCCAAAACATACAAAGCGGCCGTTCCTTGCACAAGATGAAAAGATCACTATTGGAAGGACGTGGACGAAAGCATAGTCCCGTAATGCGAAGAAACAATGAATACTCATTGAAAAGGCTAAGTGCAGGTTCTAAGCCTCATGAACCTTTTTTTGGGGAATCTCGACAACCTTTAGCTAGATGAGGTTAGTGGCTCATGCTTTCGGGAAAAGAAACACAAGTGTAGTGAAATAAATTTTTATTGAAAAGGGAAAAGAAACAAAAAGGCTAGAACATTAGAAGGAATGAGCTTTTTTTAGAAAATGATGAGTGAATATTCATGTCACTCTGTCCCCTATTTATAATACATAGAAAATATAGTTTGTTCCTATTTAAACTCTAAAAGACAAATAAAGATATAATCTGAAATTAAATCTAAATAATATCATAATAATCCTAAAAATAAAAATTCGAATTTAAATAGAGTCTTCTATTCATAAATCTCTTCTTTGAATTTTTGCCAAGTCTTTTGTACTTTGTATTTTCAACACCATTTCTTTCCTATTTCGCATGCTGTCCCATTTTGTCTTTAAATTCATGCTTTTTTCCCCCAAACTTCCTTTTGCCTTCAATTTAGTCACTACAAGATAAAAACCCATAAAAAAACCCAAATTAGTAGGATAATACTCAAAATATATAAGTAGTTAACACATAAAAGTATGTCATTTTAGAGTATTATCATATTCCCCCTACTTAGCCCATGCTTGCCCTTAAGTATTGTTTCTAGCCCACTGTGTAATTTAGATTTTACCATGAAAAAAGTATCACTCCAAAGTTTTATAAAAATTAGGCATAATGCATATGAAAATAAAGAGAACATTTAGCATGCTTTAAGTAAAACCGAAAAGTATTCTAACTTAAATACACAAAAATTAAATCAACTTGGATTATTTCATGAAAATTAGGTAATTTACTAACTTACAAAGACACCCTATTTGTTCCCCCCTTAGTCCCCTAATGAATTTTTTTTCTTTTTTATTCTTAGTTCTTTTTGTTTTTTGTCTTAAGAATGTATTGGCCCTTTTGACGCGAAGAGCGATGACAACCTAAGAACCCCACCCTGGTTATTCAGCCCAACACACTCCTATTTTATTATTATTATTTTTTGGTTAAGAATGTTTTGGCCATTTTGACGCGAAGTAGGATGACAATCTAAGCACCCTACCCCGGTTACTCAGCCCAACGCACTCTTAATTTTTTTGTTTAATTCCAGTTAACGGAGTTTTACGTAACACGTTACACAACCTTTTTTACGCGAAGTAGGATGCAACCCAAGCACCCTACCCCGGTTACTCAGTCAGTCATGTTTGAAGCTGTGCTCATAACCACGAAATCATTAGATTTTATTTTATTTTTTAATGAAGCAGAATTTCAATTTTGGAGGACTAAAAAAAAACCAATAAGTGTCAAAAATAAGTTTTGGCAATTACCTATCAGCCATGAAAATAAATTTAGCATACATTTGTATTAAGTGTCCTCTTTGCATTTGGACTTAATCAATTTTACTATAAGCAAGATAGGATTAACTTCATTAATCATAATTATTTTAGCTTAATAGAAATGAAACAGTGGAGATGAAATCAATATAGCAAAATCATAACTAACTCAGTAGACAAGAATCATGCTTATAGGTGAAACAGTGGGTAATTCCTAGTCAAAATCTTGGGCATGAAAATGTGCAGGATATACTAAAAAAAATGTAGGCAAAAACAAGCACAAGGCAGTAGCAATAGTAACAGAACAGTAAAAATAGTAGATATAACAACAGAAATAATGAGGAATGTCCCCTACTTAAATCACATTGTCCTCAATGTGAAACAAATATTAACAAATATGATTTAAAAAAAAGAAAGGGTTTAGAACACTCCCCATGTTGTTTTCGTTACTATTTTCGCCACCCGTTTCCAAATTTAATTTTTTGTTCCCTCGATTCTCTTGGATATAAGAAGAGAGATAAAATTTATTAACATGCAAGAAAATAAAGAAAATAAAACATAAAATAAAAATAAAATTGGGTTGCCTCCCAATAAGCGCTTGTTTAAAATCGTTAGCTTGACGACCCAAGTAGTATTGAGGCTATTCCAGTTGAATTTTTTCGATCGTATGGGCTTGGAAATTCTCATTTTTTTACCACATCCAACATATTTATTTGGGTTTAATCATTTTTGCCCCTCTTGTATTGGTTCCGTATTTTCCTCCAAGAAAATTTTATGTGCGCATATCAAGGGGCTTATACTTTTAAGTCGGCAATGGTTTCATTGTAACAAGCCCATTTTGCCTAGCCCGTCAGAAACTAAAACTAAAACCAATAAAAAATATTTAATAGTCCCTTTACAGTCCAATTACAAGGCCTAACACGGCCCAAAACTCTAACCCAAACCCAAACACAAACCTAAGACCCAAAATAATTAAAAACCCTAAGCCCAAATAGCCCACTAAACTTAAAACTTTTCAGCAAAAAAACCTAGGGCAAAACCTAGTTGCCACCGCTGCCTCCATCCCTACGTACGGCCGCCGTACGCCATGTCCACCTCCGTACAATAGCTGGCCTCCGTACCTCCAAATGGGACAAAAATATAACAACAACAAAATAGCAAAAATCATGTATTTCTTTTTTTTTTTTAATCTTTTCTTTCTGCTATAAAAGAAGCCAAGGAACAAATGTATTTCCTCTCTTCCACACATACACAAAATATCAATAGAATGAAAGCAAAATAGAAACTGAATAAAAAAGGGCTTTTTTTTTTTTCCTTTTGTTTATTTGTTATTCTTGGTTTCTTTTTCTTTTTATCTATTTATTTTAAAAAAATAATAAAAGAAAAGAGATAAAAATCTTACCTTTATTGTGTGAGTGCAGCCATGAATGGCCGAGGAAACCACTTTCAATGAAAAGTGGTCAAGAACAGAAGGGTTTTCAAACTTTCGGGCCATTTTGGTGAGAATTTTGGGGTTTTTGGTGTCGGATTTGGACTTGGGGAGGTCAAAATACTAAAAGGGGGCCTTTTGGTTTTTCCCGGCCACCGTGGACGGTGGCCGCCACGGTGATCCGAGGACCGGGGACGTGGTCGGATTCTAGTGAGAAAGGGGGGGCTGAGAGAGTTGAGAGTCCCTTTTTGTTCTTTTTAAGAAGAAATGAAAAATGAAGTTAAAATTTTATTTTTTTTGGTTTTAAATAGATGAAGCAAAATGACGTCGTTTTGTTTTAGCCATTTAAGGGCCAAAATGGTGTCGTTTCATGCCCTGACCCGCGCGCGACCCGACCCACCAGGGGATCCGCTTGTTTTCATTCTGATGGGCTATTTGCGCGTTTGGTCCTTCCGAATTTCTTAACTTTTTAATCTAGTCTATTTTTATTTTTAATTTTACCCTAGAGTTTTATTCCAGTTTCATTTTGGTCTGTATTTAAACAGCGTCGTTTTGGAGGAAAACAGAGAATATCCCATTTAGTCCCTCCTTATTATTCGCGTGTTCAGATGGGTCCTTCCTCTTTGCTTTATTCTGATTTTTTCCCATTGAATCTTGTTTTGACTGCAATTTAATCCTTGTTGTTGTTATTATTTTAGTATTTAGTTAATCTAATATTATTAAGTATTTATACTTTTTAGACTGCGCATACTACTTTTATTATTGTTATTTTATTATTATTTATTATTTTAAATCTTTTGATATACCTTCAAATTTTGGATCTCGATTATTATTACTAATATTCTTACTATTATTATTATTTATTTTAAGTTTTCATATATATATATATTTATGTTAAAATGTTTTATTTTTTTCGTTTTTTTACATATTATTTATTTTAAACCTTTTTTTTACATATTGTTTATTTTAAACTTTTTATGTGCTATTCTAAATTGTTTTATATATCATATTATTTATTTTAAACCTTTTTTTTACATATTGTTTATTTTAAACTTTTTATGTGCTATTCTAAATTGTTTTATATATTATTTATTTTAAATTGCTTTATACTATTTATGTTAAATTGTTTTATATATTATTTCATTTGTCTTTGATTGTTAATATCAGTATTAAAATAACAAGTGTGGCGTGATTATTGCTATTATGTGCATCTTGTTAATTTGTATTTACATGTTATTTGCGATCCATTAGTGTAGCATTTTGTTCGTGAATTATTACTCCGTGTTGTATATTATCATTCTATCACGTTTCATTCACTTCAAAGGTCGCGTTTTATTTTTTTTACCCATAATAGGCCATTTTATCATATTTCAAAGCACACATTATTTAGATTTTGAAATTACTTTTATTCAAAAAAGAGATTTTTTAAAAACTGACAATATTTCGCACTTAGGAAATTCGAGAAATCGTGCCCTAATTTACGGGGTCACGATTTTCTCGTTAAACCTAAGTAGCCGAACACCCCTTCAAATTTCAAAATACACGAATTTGAAATAAGAAATAAAGACAATATTCCGTGTTTGGAAATTCGAGAAATTGTGCCCTAACGTGCTGGGTTTCGATTTTTCTCGTTTGATCAAATATCCTTTTAAAATTAAAATGCATGAGTTTTGAAAATCAAAAGACAAGCTTAGTCTCGAGGGTTTAAAATGTTGTGTCCAAACACACTGGATGTGACATTTCATTACTTCGGGATAAGAGGGTCTTTAGCATCCACTTCAATTATCCAAGTTTTTTTAATAAAAAGGAGGATCGTATTTTTAAATTCTTTACGGATCTTCAACTTTCAACATTAAGACATTATTTAATCAATTAGGTACCAATTTTGGGTGTTACGAGGGTGCTAATCCTTCCTCGTACGTAACCGACTCCTGAACCCATTTTCTTGAGTTTAGTAGACCAAAATGGTCGTTTATTAAAATGTTTTATTTAAACAGTCAAATTTTATAAGGTGATCCGATCACACCTAAATAAAAAGGATTGGTGGCGACTCCCATTTTTTTCTTTTTCAAAATAAAAGTCGACTCCTATTTTTCAAAATTAAAATGGTTCGACACTCATTATTCTCCAAAAATGTGCACTTGAGATGCTCGGGAAGTGGTTTTAATTCCAGATCTGATGCCTGTACAACAGAATGTAGAAGTTTAGTATTTATAGGAGTAGATAATTCATTAACAGATTCACAAATAGATCCTAAATCAAAATGATCATCAAACAATGTTTCAAGTTTATCTTCATAAGGTGAATCAAAATTTTCTTCTACTAATGAGTTAATTATGTCAACACGGTTTATGTTCAAAATTTCACTAGGGTGACTAATAGTGCCATAAATGTTAAACTTCACGATCTCCCTGTCAAACTCCACCGTGAGGGTTCTGCTGCGCACGTCAATCTTAGTACTTGCAGTACTAAGGAAAGGTCACCCCAACAAGATGTCTGAAGACCCAAGAGCACTATCCTCTTCCATTTTCACCATCTAAAAGTCTGCTGAAAAGATAAGTCCGTTGACTTTCACCAATACGTCCTCTAGGACTCCTTCGGGATGTACAATAGATCTGGCTGCCAGTTGAATGATAACACCTATTTCATAAAAAAAAACCCACGTTAAGTGATTCATAAATAGAAAAAGGCATTACATTTATGGAGGCCCCTAAATCACACATAGCTTTTTTAATTCTTAAGTGGCATATTTTGCACAGTATTGCAAACATGCCCCTGTCTTTACATTTTGCTGGCATCTTTCACTGCAACACCGCAGATACATTTTCACCAACAATTACTCTTTCATTTCCTAGGCTTTTAGATGATCCTTCTCATAACAAAATAAGCTAGTTATAGTGGAAGAGGACACCCTCAACCACCAGCTCCACTTAGATTTTAGACATACGATTTAGAGGAACCTGACTCTAGCTAACTATCACTTTTTTGGGGCCGTCTGACACTAGATCATCATTTCTCAATGGTGAATACCATGCCTTTTCGTCTCTTGGGCTCGACAACCACTAAAGCAGTAAGTTAGCAAACCGACTGTGCAACCTTCCCAAAACATACAAAGTGGTCGTTCCTTGCACAAGATGAAAAGATCACTTTTGGAAGGACATGGACGGAAGCGCCAGTCCCGTAATGCAGAGAAACGATGAATACTCGTTGAAAAGGCTAAGTGCGGGTTCTAAGCCTTATGAACCTTTTCTGGGGAAACTCGACAACCTTTGGCTAGATGAGTTTAGTGGCTCATGTTTTCAGGAAAAGAAGCACAAGTATAGTGTAATAAAATTTTATTGAAAAAGGAAAAGAAAAAAAAAGGCTAGAGCCTTAGAGGGAAGGAGCTTTTTACAGAAAATGATGAGTGAATATTCATGTCACTCTATCCCCTATTTATAGTACATAGAAAACATACTTTGTTCCTATTTAAACTTTGAAAGATAAATAAAGATATAATCTGAAATTAAATCTAAATAATATCATAATATTCCTAAAAATAAAATTTGAATTTAAATAGAATGTTCTATTCATAAATCTCTTCTTTGAATTTTTGCCCTAAGTCTTTTGCAGTTTGTATTTTCAGCAACATTTCTTTCCTATTTTGCATGCTATCCCATTTTGTCTTTAAATTCACGCTTTTTGCCCCCAAACTTCCTTTTGCCTTCAATTTAGTCACTATAAGATAAAATCTCATAAAAGGCCCCAAATTAGTAAGATAATACTCAAAAAAATATACATTTAACACAAAAAAAGTATGCCATTTTATAGTATTATCAGTAACACCCTAAACTCGACCTAGATGTTATGATCCGATTATGAAAGTTACATTGCTAGATAAAATAAAACTATTGCTTGTTTTGAAGGAAAAAAACCAATTCCAGTGGGTTGAAAATTCCATCGTCTCGCTCTTTTGTAAAACATACTAATCATTTCAATAGCTAATTCACCTATTCACCTATAATCATAGCTTACCAAAATTATTTTTAGTGAAATCCAACATACTAATCATTTCAATAGTTCAATCTAATTCACCTATTCACCTATAATCATCGCTTACCAAAATTATTTATAGTTTGAAAAAAAATTGAAGTTCATTTTACTTGCTCTAAGTTGGATTGTTAATCATTTTGAGCTTTAGTATAATAAACCATTTAGTCCTAACGACCTAAACAAATCATAAAATGTCTAAAAGTTTTACAAACCATAATAAAGTTCGAAATGTTCAATTTAAATCAAATAGTATAAAACCATGAAATACTAAATCAAAATGTGAAATCCGTGACGCAGTCTAATGTTAAGTTAAAGGGTTACCTGAACCAAATCATACAAAAGCGTGAGCTTATAGCCTAATGTGTGATTTGACCCATAATTCTAAAACATACATTTTCATATTCATTAATATTATATCAGAATATCAAACAACCAATTTATTTCAAATAATTCATATCTTATCAAAATCCATGCAGATATTAAGTTATCATACTGTAGCATAACATACTAAATCTAAGATTGAAAGAAAATCCAAAGACTAAAGAAGAAAAAGAGAATAAAAAAATAACAAAAGAAGATGGTGAAGAAATCAAGGAATAGACGTGCAAGCAAGAAAGCGAAAGAAAAAAAAAAAAAACTTGAGTGGTTACAAAATTGAAAAATAAAAGGGATTTTGATAAACGTTAAATCAAATAAAACAAATAAGATTTATCACCAGATTTTTAATAGAATTCCACTCGAATTCAGTTTCCCACAAATAGCAAACAATAAAAATAATCCATATGCTCACACCAGGACCGCAAAATGTGCTAAAGCTTAACCACTGAACCACTAGTCTCATCATTATCATACTCCAATGTAGAAATTAATTTAAGCCATAAAACTCAAGCTCAACTTAAAACCAAAAATTCATAGGAGAAAATCCAAAACTTAGGAATTGAACATAGGTCCCAAAGCATACTCCCAAGGCACACAACCACAATACCAAATCAAATCTTTTTACAAACAATTACATTTCAAAAATCAAAATTTTGGAGTGTTACAAAATTCTATGTATTAATCTTTGAATGTTAGCTTTTCAAATGATCACTTGAACATATTTGCTAAGTATTCATATCACCATTCTTTTGAATGTCGCGAGTGAGGAAAAATTTTGAAAAAACTATATTTTGATCTCTTCAAGAGTTTCAATAATAGTCATAGAAAATTTTGATCATAACCAATATACGAAGATACAAATAGGTATTTTGAATCATTTCATAATTTTCCTTCAACTATTATTCACCGAGTCAAATTTACTACATATGTTCAAATCATTCCAATTCATATAATTGATTATACAAACATATTGAACACTTTCCTAGGAATTTCTATAATCTTCTATTATACTAAATCCTTTAAGGATTTCAATATAAACTTCACTGTATAGTGATTCATATAAGTGTTGTAACAACAACATTAGACGTGTGCTAAATCTTTAATAAACTGTCGAACTAATGAGATATCTAAAGGTTTAATGCATTCGCCACAAAAGAATATTATATCTTCTTATAATCAATGCTAGAACTTAACGAAAAACTTTCTTTTTCATTTATACAAAACCACATATTCGTACCTCACTAGCTTTATACCTTTAGATGTTTGGACTACTAGTCCAAAAGTTTCACGATTTTAATTCTACTTTAATTGTGTCTTTCCTTTCTTGGCCAATTTAGTCCATGTATATGTTTCTCAACAATCAACATCCTTCACTTCTTTTATTATTTCAATAATAATATATCACGCAAAACTGTTGTCAACAACTTTTTATTTTTCATGGTTCCATATTTTCTCGATTGATATAACTTATCAAAATCTTTTTATTTTAATTATTTCCATATTTACGTAGTTGAATCTTTTCTGGAGTTTTAATAATTAGTTATGTATTAAGTCTCTTCAAGAGCATCGCTTCCACTATATGACAATCTTGATTTATCATCTTTGGAACCAATTTATCTATCGCACTTCAGCAAGCATTACTTTCATTTATTCTATCAAATTTTGCTACTAGGACTTTGACACATATGTTACCATATAAGACTTGATTATTCTTATTAGGTCCATAAATACATTTAGCCGTAAATCAAATATTGTGTGGGTATATAAAACTTGGTTATTTTTATTAGGTCAGAGATACATTTGACAAAAAAAAAAAAAATTGTGTGGGTATCAAAGATTTTGAAGAGGATAAACAAAATTGAGAATTGCCGCGCTGATAACGTGTTATAAAATAAAGAATAAAAAGAATAAAGAACAAAAGAAATAGATGAAACAAGAGAACTTTGAATTTTATTGATTAGTCAGATATTTATAATGTTTCTCTAAAGTCTACATTTATAAACATAAGAATTATACATGGTATAAAACTCTAATTCTAATAAATGTTAAAATTCTAATGCATACCAAACTTATTTTAATATTGATAGACATCCACTTAATGATAAATTATTCACATGATAGAATAATGATTTTGTGTTTAATGGTAGACTGTATTTTCTTAACGCCTATAATTTTAAGAATACATTATGAAATAAATACAACCACGTATGGAACTGTTGATTCTTTTTACAGTTAATTTGGGTTTATGGCAAGTTTTGGTATCATCTGACAAAACAATAAACATTTACATGAAACAGGAAGTAATTTATTTCTAAAATAAATATATTTTTATTAGTTGTGTATTGCATTTATTTCTAAAATCTTCTTAATGAGGTGTTAAAGGTTTTAAGTAAGTTAACATTATCTTATAATGAATTTATACATTAAATATATTAAATGCTAATCATATATGCATATATAATGATTCTTGCTTTAATGTTATCCGATTAATATGTACAAGAAAATATAGGTAAATGTCAAAAATTACAAATCATCATCACCTTATTTATAACTATACTTAATTTCACAACAATTCACAATGATTTAATATATAATTACATTATTTTTGGGTGAAATATGTTATAAATCTCTATACTCGTTAAATTTTTGAAATTTAATCCTTGTATTTTATTATAAAAAATTTAGTTTTTTTATTTTTCAAATTTTAAAATTCATGTGTAACTGTTGATATTATTATATATATTTATATAATCATTCTTATGAAATATATAGCATTATATTTTTAAATTTGTTTAATTTTAAACCTCATATATACTATATATATGAATATTAGCATTTATAAGTAAATTTTTATACAAAGCTTAATTCTTAAAATAAAGGATACTATTTATTTAAATGTTTTCAAGCTAACTCTGTCTTTTGACATGTTTTGTTCTGCTCTTGGTAGCACGTTAACTTTATTTTGCCTACAGCTTTTTTTTTTTTTTCTGCAATTTATGTGTGTTTTTTTTTTTTTTTTTTTTTTTTTTTTTTTTTTGCAGTTTTTCACTAATGGAAGACTCTATGGCAAGTCTTTCTCTAGAGGAGATGGAAGAGGACTCAATTTAGTTAGGGGTTGAATCGGTTGATAATGAAATTTCTTATGCGAATTGTTTCGTTGGAATGTTCCTCACCTCCAGTGTGGTTCATTTTTAAGCGATGAGATCTACTTTGGCCAATGTTTGGTACCCTATTGGTGGAGTATCTATATCAGATCTTGAGAATGGTCAATTTTTATTTCGTTTTTATTTTCAAGTTGATGCGGATTGAGTGGAGAGGAATGGCTCATGGAATTTTAATTCCCATTTGTTCGTTCTTCATCATTTAATACAAGGGGTGAATTCTTTGACTGTTCAATTAATAGAAGTAAATTTCTAGATTCTTGTTAATGATATTCCTCATGGTTTCACGTCTGAGGTTGTTGCGAAACAATTGGGGAATTTTGTTGGGATTTTCCTTGAATACGAGACTTCGGTAGTTCAATTAGCGTACAGAGGAATAATGAGGTTGAGAGTCCGGTTAGATGTTGGTAGTCCTTTGAAAAGAAAGAAAAAGCTTTTGCTTCCAAATGGTACGTCTGTTTACGTTTGTTTTGAATATGGGAAACTCTTTTTTGTTTTATTTGAGAAAAATTGAGGCATGGCGAGAGTTTTTGCCCAATAAGAGCGATTAATTTGAATCAGGAGTACGAGAATAAGTGGTATATCTCACTTTGTGCTTAGTCAAGAAGAACTATGTCGTGGAAGAGCCGGTTGCTGGTGGAGGATAGTGGCGAAAAAGGCCCAAGTTATGGTAAATCCAAAAATAATAATGGCGGGAGTAATCTGTGGGATCCGTAAGATGGATTCGTAAGTGAAGGAATAACTAAGGGATCTCCTTCTAATTTTCCTGTCTCTTTAAAAGAAAAAGTTGAATATTTCCATATTAATTGGGCCTATAGTTAAGAGCAGATTAGGCCATTATTTTAATGTAACTAATAGTAGTTTTAATGGTGAGATGGTAATTCATGAAGAAGAAAATAGCCCAATGTGTAATTTGGATGGGCTAAAGCGTCCTCGAACCCTTTCATTTGCTTCAGGAGTTTCTGCTAATAAGGATTCAATCAAAGTTTTGGGTATTCTAATGTAGGTACCTAATCAAATAAGATCGACAGGCCTTAACAATGAGGCCACCCGAAAGCAATAAAGCTTCTAAGCTGTAATGTTTAAGGTTTGGGGAGACCCCAAACAATTCAAAATCTCTGGCATATGCTGAGAGACTCAAACCCATCTATGGTTTTTTTATTGAAACAAAACTACAGGGTTCTAGAATGGAAAAGATCAGTTGTAAGTATGGTTACATTAATGGAATTGATATTAACTCAGATTGAAGAAGTGGGGGTTTATCTATGAGGTGGAAAAGTGATTGCAAGGTGTCGCTTCGATCATACTCTAGACGACATATTGATGTTATGATTGATGAAGATTCAGAGAGGTTGAGATGGAGGTGAAAAGGTTTCTACGGAGCTTTAGAAGAAAATCAAAGAGAGGCTTCTTGGAATCTTTTATGGTCTCTCAATGATTGCCCACAAATCTCTTAGGATTCATCAAGGATTTTAATGAAATAACTTACATGTTAGAGAAACAAGGTGGTTTAGTCATACATGAAAGTCAAATGAGAAAGTTTTGATAAATGTTATCTCATTGTGATATCTTTGATCTTGGTTACACCGAACAATGGTTGACTTAGGGAAGGCGTGTACCACTTCTAATAACATAAGTGAACGGTTAGATTAGGCTATAGCTAATGATGGCTGGTGGTCTTTATTTCTAAATTACAAAGTGTTTCATATATCACACTTCTTTTCAAATCATTATCCTTTACTTTTGAATTCGAAGGTGGAGAGTCTAAGCACTAACGTCCATCACTTTCTTTTTGAGGCAGCATGACTTTTGGATGATACTTATGAAATAGAGGTAAATAACTTGTGGGACACTAGTTTAGGCACTATTCTTACGAGACTTCACAAGGGTGGGGAGGGGCTCGATAAGTGGTTTGCATGAGTTAAGCGTGAAAGATCCATGTCTAGGAAGGACCTTGAGAGGCAGCTCCAAAGGTTAAATAAGTTAACTCCATCTGATGCAGTTTTGGGGGACATTGTTGATACAAAGCTAGCTCTTAGTATAGAGGCCGATAAGGAAGAGCTGTATTGGGAATAAAGAGCTAGAGCAAACTGGCTGAAAAATGGTGACCGAAACATGAACTTTTTTCATAAAACAACATTCGCTAGGAGAAGAAGGAATACGATAGATAAGTTGGTAGATATTAATGAAAATATTTATGATAGTAACGAGGGCTTTCTGTCATATGCTACTAGTTATTTTAGTGCCCTATTTCCGTCAACAGGAGTTGCAAATGCTGATGCCATACTTGAGGGAATTGATCATTGTATTATGGCATCTATGAATGATGGTCTCGTAAGTGGTTTTTCTTATGAAGAGTTGTGCTTGGCCCTAAAAAATATAGGCCCACTAAAGGCTTCGGGAGAGGATGGTTTTAAGTGTAGTGTTTTGTCAAAGATTTTGGCACATTGTGGGTAATAAGGTTGTGAGCTACTGTATTGAGGTGCAACATGGTGACCACAATATCTTTGAATTAAATCAGACACAAATCGTTTTAATTCCAAAGGACAGTAATCCTAGTTCTATGGCTCACTTTCGACCAATTAATCTCTGTAATATTTTGTACAAAATTGTTGTAAAAATGCTTAGTTAACAGATTTCAGTCAGCTTTACACTTCAGTATCGATGAAGCGCAAAGTGCATTTATGCCTTTTAGACTCATCTATGATAATATACTAGCCGCATATGAAATTCTTTATTCGATGTGTAAGAGAATAATAGGGAAATTAGGTTCATTTTCTTTGAAGCTCAACATGAGCAAAGCATATGATAGGGTGGAATGACCTTTTCTTATGATCATGCTTAAAAGAATAGGTTTTTTCTGAAGATTGGGTTTAGAAAATAATTAGATGTGTTAAATTAATTTCTTATTCAGTGGTTTTGAATGGGTATATTAGCTAAAGGTTTTTTTCCAACTCAAGGGCTTAGACAAGGCGACCCACTTAGTCCTTACTTATTTCTCATATACAGCGAAGGGTTATTGGCTTCGCTACGTTTGGCTTCTACGAGGGGTGCACTTAAGGGAGTTCATGTGAATCGACATACCCCACTCGTCACTCATCTACTTTTTGTGGATGATAGTTTGATTTTCAGAGAGGCCATGATAAAGGGGGCTATGACTCTTAAAGATATACTGACTATGCTGATAGTTTGGGATAATTGATAAATTTTGATAAATCGGGGTCATTTTTTGGTTCAAATGTGATCTAGGAAAAAAGGGAGAATGTTTGTCAAATATTGGGAGTTATTTCAAGCAACAATCCTAAGAGGTACCTTGGGCTGCATTCGATTGTAGGTAAAAACAAAAAGTTGGAGTTTAAGGAGATAAATGAGAAATTGAGTAAAAGGGTGGCTAGTTGGAGTACGAGGATGCTTTCTATTGGGGGCAGAGAAGTTCTTATCAATTAGTGCTTCAAGCAATCCCATTATATGAGATGTCTTGTTTTCTTTTACTTAGCTCATTCGTAAAGAATTAGAAGCAGTGATCGCAAGGTTCTGGTGGCAGAAAAAAGCCGGCAAGACTGGTTTGCATTGGTGCTCATAAAAATCCCTATGTGCTTCAAAAATAGATGGGGGAATAGGCTTTCAAGACTTATCAAAGTTCAATATCCCACTTTTAGCTAAGCAAGGATAGAGGTTAATGGAAAATCCTACTTCACTAATGGCAAGACTCATTTGTGCTAAGTACTACCATGATTCAAACTTTCTAGCGACATCGTTGGGTTCCCATCCATCTCTCATATGGTGGAGTATTTAAAGTTTTAAAGCTTTGCTTAAATTAGGTCTTAAATGGAGGATTGGATCGGGTCAATCCATCTCAATTTGGAATGGTTATTGGCTTTCGGGGCTTCATTGGGAGAGGATTGTTTCTAATCCAGTTCTAGGATTGAATTGGGTTAGCGACTTAAGGCTACCTAGTTCAAACAATTGGAATCATGCTCTAGTCGCCAATATTTTCTCTGACAGAGAAGTAAAAAGAATTTGTAACACCCTTTACCTGAGTCTGACTCCGAGATAGGGGTACGAGACGTTACCGTACTTAATCTTGCTCAAACTTACTAAGTCGGGCCTTAATTCTCGCTCCAATTTAAAACTTTTAGAAACATGCTCTTAATAACCTTATTACGAACCTTCGAGGCCTAATACATACATCGGAAGTGGTTTGGAACCAATCTGGGAACTTTAGAGCTCTTTGAAAAATTTTGCTTGAAACAGGGCCACACACCCGTGTGAGATAGGACACGCCCGTGTGGGCTGACCGGGTAGTCACACACGCCTGTGTCCCTTGCCCTTGCTAACTTTATTTATTATTTCTAACCTACAGGTTTGGACATGGTTTGGGCACAAGCCCGTGTCTGTTGCTCGTGTCCCTCACATGGCCTAGACACACCCGTGTTTATAACCCGTGGAGCACTCTGACTTATACACTATAAACTTCAGGGGTTCACATGGCCAAGGCACACACCCGTGTGCTCAGCCAGTGTGCAATTCTGACTTAACTAATTAGGATGCAGGGGACACACGGTCTATCAACATGCCTATGGGGGCTATCCATGTGTCACATACGGCCTAGACACACGCCCGTGTGCCCATCCGTGTAGACAATTATTGGCTATTTCCAAGCCTTTTTGCCACCTTGAAAACACATCCAACTCATATCAACTTCAACCTCACAAATCAAAGTATAACATGTATTAGAACTATTCATAATTGGGACACTCACATGCCACCATGCATATCATGAATTTTATCCACATTGCATAAAACATAACTTAATCAACATTAGCCTATTTATAAGGCTATTACAGCACCACATGAGTAATATTACTAGCCAATACCTTTGGCTACACAAAATGACATTTATCAAAATAATCAACTTCCTATACATGCCATACAACAAAAAGACTAACTTTACTATACCAAAATGAATTCCTTGATAGTGTGACTTCGAGCTCCGACTTCGAGTGATCCCCAAGCTAATTTGGCAAATCTGCATGAAAAAGGGAAATAAAGTAGTAAGCATAAAAATGTTTAGTAAGTTGCATGAAATAATATAGCAACATTGGTCATGAAATATCATTCCAATTGAATATCACAAATTGCCATTGACTTTCTTACTCATTTCCAAAACTTACTAAATCTCATGAATTTTTCATTCTCATAACTTACTTGTTCTCATAGCTTACTCGTTCTCATAGCTTATAAACTCGTAACTTACTCGTGCCTTTCTTGTTGTATTGCTTATAACACTATACTTTCAATTTTCTCGTAACTTATCGTGCACACCTGTATCACTCATCACAAATCTTTAATCTTTTTCAATAACTCATAGATTTGCATACTTTTCTCATCAAACTTTCTTATAATATCGAAGGATACCCGAATGTCACTCTCATGATAGGATGCCAAAGCCATATCCCAGATATGGTCTTACATGGGACCTCAGGTCGATGCTGAAGCCATATCCCAAATATGGTCTTACACGGGATCTCATATCGCTGTCGATGCCATGTCCCAAGCATGGTCTTACACGAGATCGTAAACTGATGCTGATGCCATGTCCCAAACATGGTCTTACTCGAGATCATAAATTGATGCTGATGCCATGTCCTAGACATGGTCTTATATGGGATCTACATAACTCCTGTCATGACTTTGGTATCCCTCATATTACTTAATATTTTAATCGAGATTCCTCATCTGTAATTTATCTTTTCTTGATGAAATCATGATAAATAATTTCATGGGATTCATATAATCACATAGAGTATCATCATCATAAATATAAATCATGCATAGAGCTAAATTATTACACACAACTTACCTTGAGTCCAAAATGTGGGCGAATGCTCGGTCTAATCCACAACATTACCTTTTCCCCAATTTCGGTCCGGGCTTCGTGTTTCTTGATCTAAAATGACAAATTTAACTTATTTAGCAGTCACATTGACTAAATAACTCATAATTAACACTTTGGAAAAATTTATAATTTTGCCCCTAAACTTTTGCATATTTGTAAAATAGTCCCTAGGCTCGTAAAATGAAATGTACTTAATTTCTTGATTACCCAAGCCTAGCCAAACCTTTCATGTGCTCATAATATCCCACGTTTCTCATCAAATTGTACATTTACTACACATTTTACTAACTTTGCAATTTGGTCCCTATTAGGGACTTTCATGAAAAATCACCTAGAGAAAGGTGTTTACTACACTTTAAACTTTCATTTTTTACCACTAAGCATCAAAATACTTGCATGTCATGTATGGGTATATTTTTAAATATAAACCTTAGCTCAAATTAGTGGTAGCTAGATTAAGCTACGAGGATTTTAAAAATACGAAGAGCATGAAAAACGAGGTTTTGAGTTACTTACTTAGAGCTGAAAAATGTCAAAACCCTAGCTATGGAGGGCTTGTGATTTTTGACACTCAAGGGAAGAAGATGACAACATTTTTCTTTCTTTTTCCCTTTTTATTACTTAACTTTACCAAATGACCAAAATGCCTTTATGTCCTTTCTTTGATATTTTTCCCTTTCATGGGCATTTTTGTCCATCATGCTAAAAATTGGTCTAATTACCTAATAAGGAATCCTAATAATTTCTCTTATGCTATTTCATACTTAAACCTTCTAGAAGCTCATAATTTGCATCTTTTGCAATTTAGTCCTAAAGGACAAATTAACCACTATTTCATAAAATTTCCTTCATGAAATTTTCTTACTATTATACAAGCATATCATTAACTCAATAAAAATCACTAAATATATTTTTCTACTTCAAATTTGTGGTCTCGAAACCACTATTCTAACTAGGCCTTAATTTGGGCTGTTACAGAATTGGTTGCATTCCCATTCCACTATCTAATCAACCTGATAATTTAGTTTGGAATGGGGAGAAATATGGTATTTATTCGGTTCGAAGTGGTTATAAATTGCTGGGCACTTTTATTTGGAGTCTTAATTGCCTAGTGAAAATAAAAATTTTGGTTTGGAAGTTTGTGTGAAATTACATCCCAACATTCCAAAATTTACATTTTCAACAAATTAGTTCAGAGAATCGTTGTTTACGTTGACGTGATGTTAATGAATCAAACATCCATGTTGCTCCTGATTGTTTGTTTGCAAAAAAAAAATGTGGTTGAAGCTTAATTATCAGTGGCCAGTTTTAATTGCAGAGTCAACTTTTATTGAGTGGTTATATTAGGTTTTCGAAAATATTGCTAGCAATAAAAAGGAGGAAACGATTGTTACTATTTGGGCCCTTTGGTTTGCCCGAAACAAATTACTTCATGATAAGAAATGATAGTCTATGGAAGAGGTTATTACCTTCATTAGAGGTTATGGTTGCGAATATTGGGACTTAATAGATAATCTGCAACATCCAAGACCATGTGAGATGATTCATTGGAACCCCCTCCATCGAACTAAGTAAAGGCGAATGTTGACGCGGGTTTCTCAGTTGCAAAATATTTGGCAACATCAAGATTTGTTACAAGAAATGAAAAGGGGTTGTTAGGCTCGACCCGATTAAGCAACAAGTAAAAAAATAGCAGAATAAATTGAGAAATTGAACACAAAAATTTAACGAGGAAAACCCTTCCAAAGAGGATAAAAAACCACGGGCAAAGATAATTTTACTATAATGGCAAAAGAATGAAGAGTACAAAAGATGGAGATAAAAACTAAACCCCGAAAACTCGAAAATAAAGAACCCTCAAAACATAAACACAAAATTCTCTAAATGTGTTATGAGTTCTCATATAATGGGTGTATTTTCTAAGGTTGTAAAAGAACCTATTTATAGGTTAAATTTATAGGTCAAATAATAATAAAATAATCTAAACTAATCAGTGTTTGATTGAAACAAATAAACAGAGTTTAACTAGAAGCTTATTTCACAAATTTGACTGAAATAGGAGTCATACTTAACAAATCTCCACCTTGACCCATATTTCCACAACGCCATCTTTGCCAAAGCTCGTCACGAGCCTATCTTGAACTATGCAGGAAATTAACTGAGTGGAATCTATGCTTAGAAACTGGAAGACTTCTAACCTTCGACTTTTACACTACCAAATAAAAAACTAACCCAAGTTTGATTTTCATGAACACAATGCCCTAACTTTTCAAAACCTGCATCCAAAAGAGAACTTCTCTTCAACGAAACAATCATACATTTTTTCCTCATATGACCAAGTTGCCTCCGCTCCAAAGGAGTTGACTTTGACTCCGTAACGGATGAAGGACGTCCGATTTCACTGGTCACTGTAGAACCTTCCAGAATATAAAGACTGCCATTTCTTTTACCTTTTAGCAAAACGAGAGCTCTACAAGATACTTTAATGCCACTCGACTCGATGTTGATTCTTCATCCTTTCAAGTCTAAAATACTCAATGAGATGAGATTTTTTCGTAAATCAGGTATATACTTGACATCTGAGAGTGTCCTAATTGTCCCATCGTGCATCTTAATTTTAACAGTACCAATACCAATTACCTTACTGGATAAATCATTTCCTATGCACACAACTCCACCTTCAACCAAACTGTATGTGGAGAACCATTCTCTATTGGACACATGTAGAAAGAACATCCCGAATCTAAGATCTACTCGGATGTGAGCTTGGAGTTATCGCTCGTTGACACTAACAAGAAATCATCACCGCTTTTATTGGCCAAATTAGCATCAGCTATATCTTTCTCGTTACTCTCAGCAGCTATTTTATTTTGTAGTTTATAACAATCTGCTTTGACGTGACCTAACTTTTTACAATAGCGACACTTTTTTTCTCATTTATTTGATGCTACCAAAACGGAAGCTTGCCTATCTGCCTTGCTATCCAAATGAAGCTCACTGTTGAGTTTGTCTCTACTCAACAAACCACCCTTCACATCTTTGAACGAGAGTTCGTCTCTTAGGGTCTCCCTAAAAGACTTGTATGAATGGGGGTAAATAGCACAATAATAGCATAACTTGATCTTCATCATCAAAATGAACCTCAACGTTCTTTAAATCATTTAAAAGAGGAATAAGTTGACTGATGTGATCTCTAAGAAGCTTTCTTTCGTTTATACGAAACTTAAATAGACATTGTTTCAACACTAAATGGTTAGTCAGAGACTTAGTCGCATAAAGAGTTTCTAACCTTTTCCACAAGGCAGATGAGGTCTTCTCTATCAATACCTCCTGCAATACCATATTCGCAAGGCACAACTGGATTGCAGACAAAGCCTTTTCATCAAGCTCTTCCCATTCTATTTTATTTAGATTCTTACGCTTTTTCTCGGTAACAACCTTTTTCAAACCAAGTTGAACTAGAATTGCCATCATTCAAACTTGCCACAGATTGAAATTTGTCTCACCATCAAACTTCTCAATTTCAAACCTTGTTGCTGCCATCTCTGAATGGGCTGATCTATGAAAATTGAACTAGCTCTGATACCACTTGTTAAGATCGACCCGATTAAGCAACAAGTAAAAAAATAGCAGAATAAATTGAGAAATTGAACACACAAATTTAACGTGGAAAACCCATCCAAAGAGGATAAAAAACCACGGGCAAAGATAATTTTACTATAATGATAAAAGAACGAAGAGTACAAAAGATGAAAATAAAAACTAAACACCGAAAACCCAAAAACAAAGAACCCTCAAAACATAAACACAAAATTCTCTAAATGTGTTATGAGTTCTCATATAATTGGTGTATTTTCTAATGTTGTAAAAGAACCTATTTATAGGCTAAATTCATAGGTCAAATAATAATAAAATAATCAAAACTAATCAGCGTTTGATTGAAACAAATAAACAGAGTTTAACTAGAAGATTATTTCTCAAATTTGATTGAAATAGGAGTCATACTTAACAAGGGTTCTTAATGGGATTTGGGTTTCGAATTCATGACCTGGTCACTACAGCTACAAAGGCAGAGGCGATAGCAGTGCTCCATAGAATACAGTTCGTATCTAAATGGGTTTTGCGCCGGTTATTTTGGAGGGTGATTCAAAGCTTACAATTAAGAACCTAACATCTCTAGGCGGGGACTATTTAGAGACGAGATAGGTTACCTGGGATGCAAAAGTTTGGGCAATGTCTTTCTCTGGTTGTTGTTTTGAGTTT
The DNA here is from genome assembly GCA_020496765.1 of Gossypium stocksii. NCBI lineage: Eukaryota > Viridiplantae > Streptophyta > Magnoliopsida > Malvales > Malvaceae > Gossypium > Gossypium stocksii. Next base: position 41,043,361 of record CM035628.1, on the reverse strand, counting down.
ACTGTGCACCAAGGTCACTCTGTTGTACATGCACTAGCGGAGGAGGGCATGAGGAGGCTTGAGGACTGCTTCTGGGTTGAGGATGCACCAATGGAAGCTAAAGAGTTGGCAGATGTGGACCGTCAATTTATGTTTTGTTCATGGGTTGGGGATATTCTTGAACTATTGCAAAGGCAACCTCAATCCCCATCTAGTATGTTTTAGTTCGCTGGAATCAATTGAAGGATTTGTTACTATTTAGGGTTAGAGGTAGCTATAGAGGCCTGGATTTGAAGCTTCTAGATTTTTTTTGCTTTTTGTTTTTTATTTTTATTGTTTTGTTGTCTCATGTTTTAAAACCCTAATATTTGTTGGGTTTCTCTTGGACAGAGTTTTAAATTTTTATTTTGTTTTCAGTCCCATTTTTTAATCTAAACGGTATTTTTCTCAAAAAAAAAAAAAGCTTTTACATCTAAAAAAAGAAAGGTAAGTTGATTACCGCTTTAAAGTTGAGTGCCTAAGTGATTAAAAAACAGGAATCAAGGTCAAAGTGATAAAATAGATAAATATTAAATGCTAAATTTATCATAATGCCTTAAAAATAGTATGAAATAATTGCACTAAATTAATATATATTCTAATTCTGAACATTTTTCATATTTTTTGGAAAGTTCAAAAAATAAAAAATAAAAGAAAGGGTATGAAGCATTCTTCCCTTGCTTTTTAAATGCATGTCATGAGTGTGTGCGAGCATGGAATGGAGAAAAGTTGGTGCACAGATATTTACAACAAAAAGCTAATGCAACGATGTCAACTAATTTAACAAATTTATTGACAAAATAACAGATTATCATACAATATATGCAAATAATAAGTGTAAAATAACAAGCAAAAGGTATGAAGCATTCTTCTCCTGTACTTATTTGGGTAATGACTAATGGGGAGAAGTTTAGCATGACACTATTCAATTTGGTTCAAATGGCTAACTACATGCAGTTCGGTTCTTAAAAGGTACTCGAATTGTCCTCGATATTTCCTACTAAGGCTAGCAAAGCTCTTTTTCCTCACTCACGCTAAGATCATAGGAAATAGGTTCAATCCGAGCAGATACATTTTCCTATATAAATACGGAGGATTACCACAAAGGCAAAGATAAATTGCACCCTGAAAATTCACTAGTCCATACAAAACATCATCATGAAGATTTAACTACTTTACTTTCACCTAAAAAACAAAGCCTGGATACAGAGCTCATATATATTATGTTAAATGCATGTGAAAGATAATTTAAAACAACAAATAGAAACACAAATATATATATATATATATATATATAATTAATCACAAATGATCATATAAAAAATGATGCAATGATGCATTTAAGAAGGAAATTATTTTAGAATTGGCAAACATGTTATTTACAAACAAAGATGATAATTAAATCTCTATTGAGGCAATAAATTGAAACTTTAAACAACACATATTAATCTTAGACTCGAATCCTCAAGTTATCGGAACCTTCTTATTTTTGAAATAAAATAATTTGATGAATTTCGATAAAATAGGAACACAGGGTTTTTTTCCCCAAAAAACACGAGGAGTCGTCAGAGATATTTTTAGGTTAGGTACGATCCCTCATTTAAAAATCGCTTTTTATAGAAGGAATTTCGAAGACCTTTTGAAAAAAAAAACTTTGTGTCTATGTTTGAAAATTAGAGTAAAATAAATTTAGGTTTGAGAGTTAATTACGGTAGAAGAAAATTTCAACACCCTCGCCATTTTCACAATTAATACCTTGTTAAATACATGCTATCCAAAGTCCCAAAAATTGAACGTTAAAAATATGATCCCAAATGTATTTACACGAAGAGAAAGAAAACATTAATTTTATTCGAGGAATCGTTTTTCAATAATAAGTAAATAAAAATTCTTTCTTATATTTCTCAATCTTTAATAGCAAGAAAACAAATTATGGATTATTAAATTAAGAATTATTACCTTATTACTAAAAGTTAATTGAAAATATTAATAGGGTAAATTACACTAACAGACACCCAACTTTGGAGTAACCGACAAAACAGTTCCCTAGATTTCATTTCAGTCACTTAACTTTCAAAAAGTAACAAAACGGTTTTTTACCGTTTTTCGTCACAGAGGTCACGGTAAAGTGATGTGGCCGTTAACAGCGTCCTTGCTATCAACCTTAAGTCCAGCTGGCCGGTTTCCTTGACTTTAACAATAGCACCAGCACCATTTTAGGGCTAAAGAAAAAGAAAAAAAAGAAAGAAGCAGAGAAGGAGGAAAAGAGGAAAAATGGAGGTGCCTGAAGTGATTCCAGTGGGAATGGTGTTGTGGGTTGGCTTTAGCAATACCGTCGCGAGCAGCAACTCAGTAATCGAAAGGGCAGTCATGTTTGTCAGAGTAACGATGAGCTGCACAGAAGAGGTTTCCACACCTGCAGTTAAATCCTATCAAACCAACACATTTACAGCATTTGGTACACCTGTTAGGAACCTCTTTCATTTTCATCCCACATGAAGTCGTTCCGGATGGGTCAATGGATAGCTCTATTGAGACCATTTTGGTGTCGGCGTTTCCAGATTGTACATCCAAAGCAGTAGCCACAGCTGGTTCCTTACCGTTCCCAGTTGAGCTACCATTCACTGTGCTTCCGATTGATGATGCTGCAAGTTGCGCCTGTTCCTGCTTTAGGATCATTGCTTTGTGACACTTGGAGCACATATTCATGGTAGCTGCACTGTCGAAGAAGCCACAGTTGTTGATACAAAGAATGGGGCCTTTTGGGGCTTGGCACCCTGTCTCATCGTGAGACTCTATCTTCTCCAATCCCTTGCTAGGAAACTACCTTACTATAAGCAATCAGAAACAAAAGAGGAACTGAAAAGAAAAAGTGAAAGGACCAAAACTAATTCAACTCTTCAAGGCATGCCAATTTACCTACCTAGAGGACACACATGCTAAGCATGTAATTATCCATAAATCAACATAATATCAATCACTGTGTATAAATATTATTGCTAATTGTAGGAATCATAAATGATGCAGATAACTCGATTATATACATTGGAGCTGTAAAGGCAAAACCTGACAATGATACTATACAATATAAAAAAGAAAAGATGATGAAAAGGAACAGGTACAAGCAGCACACGAGGATGTGTGGACATTAATGTCCCAAGAAGGTAAGGGAACAGGAATGAGAATAAACATCAAGAAGCAGCCAATACCAATAATACATACATATGTCTAATACATAGCTATCCTTAAACTAGTTTAGCAGGATAACACACTGGTCTCATTGGGAAGACTGGTTTCCGATTGACCAAAAGTTCCAAACTGAACTCCCATAAACCATACACTCACAACCAAGGAAACCAAAAGTTCGAAAGAAGCCACCTATAAGAACATGCAACTCTTGGCATAAATGGTGTTGTGGATGTTTGTGTTTAAGAAGGAAGAAGAAGCAGCAGCTTAATAAGTTACCAAAGACCATGATTCAAACAAGACATACTAAACAAGGTGATGAAGAAGCTTTACCACTCATGTTTGCTACTATGGAGGCTGTCGAAGAAGGGGCGCTCGAAAAGATGTTTGGTCAGTCCCTTGTTTTTATTGATTCAACCTTGGTAGAAAATGGTGAAACATTCAATAGAGCTAGCCTTGCATCTCGGCTCAGAGAAGCCATCCATGTTATTGGTTGTGGTTATGAAGATAGAACTGAGTGGGGAAAAGAGGTAGCAACTTCAGGCACCTCCATTTTTCCTCTTCTCCTCCTTCTTCTTCTCCTCCTCCTTCTCTGCTTCTTTCTTTTTTTTTTCTTTTTCTTTAGCCCTAAAATGGTACTGGTGCTATTATTAAAGTCAAGGAAATCAGCCAGCTGGACTTAAGGTTGACAGCAAGGACGCTGTTAATGGCCACGTCACTTTATCGTGACCTCTGTGACGAAAAACGGTAAAAAGGACTGTTTTGTTACTTTTTGAAAGTTAAGTGATTGAAATGAAACCTAGGGAACTGTTTTGTCAGTTACCCCAAAGTTGGGTGACTGTTGGTGTAATTTACTCATATTAATAAGTTAAGTACAATGGTATCGTACATTGTACTCACGGTGAAGTGAGGAAATTTGGATTATGAGTTCAATTTTTTTAAATATTAAAATGTTTATAAATGTCATATGCACTAATGTATAACATTTTTTTCTTGTTGTTGTTCCTCTACTTCACTAGTAGACAATCTTTTAAAATATTTTTTTCATTCCTGTTAAACATTTAGACCAAATATATCTAAGCCTTAAACACATAAAAGTTTTTATGAAACCAACATGCCATTAGTAATTTTCTTTCACAAAAATAAACATCACTTAAGTGTTTTTTTGGTGTCATGAGAATGCAATATATCAAATTTTCAAACACAAGATTCACAATAATCACACTAGCAACAACAATTTCTAAATAAAAATGTTAAATCTCTAATTACTTCTAATTTTTTCATAGGTTTGTATTAATCAATCGTAAGTTCTTCAATGCTTTGTATTAATCATATTTTAAAAATTATTACCCACTCACGATGTTAGGAATTTCATACAAAATCAATAATCCTAAAATCATTTGCGATGTTAGGATCTCTCCCACCTTTCTATCTATCTCCTTCATCAAACGTTCTCTCATTTGTAAGTGGTGAGAAAGAATCAATCCTTAACACAAGGTTGGGATCCATGACTATGAGAATAATCATAAGATTCTTTTGCCATCATTTAAAGTTGGTGTCATTTGACATAGGAATTGAGTTAATGCTTATAGTGATGTTGGCAGGTGTAATAGTGACTGAATCAAACAAAATAAGCTCACATAAGACTTCAAATATAAATGAAAATAATAATTTTAAATAAAGGTAGACCCTATCTATAACACCCTTCACTTGACCCGTTCATCAGGTTCGAGCTACAAGACACTAAATTTGTTGTCGGAGTAACTAACGTCAAATTCATAATAAAATAATCATCCATACATGCAATTCAATGTCAATCACACTTATTTCATGTTAAACAAACAATATTGAGTCTTAATCGAGCTTATAAAAGCTCTTTTGTCAACATGAGCACTAAATAGAATCAAATTGATTTTTAAAATTTCAGGGCTGACATCGTGACATCATCTTTTCCACGTCGAGACGTCACTAAAATAGCATGTCATGTTGTGACCTCAAGCCACTCAACGTCTAGACGTGACTTACTATCAGTAAACGTTATGACGAGGTAAGTTGCTCATCCAGACGCAGACTCTATTTTTTGTAAAAATGAATCATTTCAACCATTCAAAGATACATCAAAATACCATACCCAATTTTCTCAAAACTTACCAAAACATGCCAAATAGTTCAAACAACTATGCTTAAGTTTCCATCAAAATATTCATTACATGGGTATCATTTAACCTTCAAGAATTCAATGCCAATTAACACATAGTCACCTAGTCATTTCATACATACTTTATCTATGTCAATCCACTTTAAAACATGCAATTTCATATGCCATTCATATCTCAAACATATTGTTAGAATTAAGTGACCCGAATCCTTATTTAAATAAAATACAATGGTAAAATAAAATAAAAGTAAAATCCATAAAGAACTACATTTCTTTTATTTTATTTTAAAATAAGGTTTTTTAAACCTTATTAAACTCCATCTATTTTATATTGATTAGGATAAGGTGTTTCAATCTTACTAGAATATGACTTTACAAGCCTATAAATAGACATAGTATATTCCTCTTGTAATCATTCGAATTCGACATAGTGAATTTTCTTCTCCTCTACCCGTGGTTTTTTCCCAAAAGGGTTTCCACGTAAAATCTGTGTGTTTTTTATTTTTTTGTGATATATTGTCATTACTGATATTATATATTTTCACAAATTAGTATCCGAGCTTCCGGGTTTTTTCATCTTGATCACAATAATGGCGTCTTTAAAGTATAAAATTTTGCTGTTGGATCACAACACCAGATTTGCATTGTGGCAGATTAATATGCAAGCAGTTCTTGCGTAGATAGATCTAGAGGAAGCCCTGCTAGGGATAGATAAGATGCCTTCAACATTAACGGGTGAAGAGAAAAAGCGTAAGGATAGAAAGGCATTAACACAGTTACATCTGCATTGTCTAACGAAATTTTGCAAGATGTGATGAAGGAGAAGACAGCCGCTGGATTATGGAAAAGGCTGGAACAAATATGCATGTTGAAAACTCTAACAAGCAAGTTGCATATGAAGCAACATCTTTATGCTCATCATTTGGAGGAAGGTGCATCTGTACACGAACACTTAACAGTGTTTAAAAAAATTCTCTCAAACTTCGAGGCCTTAGAGGTTCAGTATGATAAGGAAGATCTAGGGTTGATTCTACTTTGTTCGTTGCCCCCGTCTTATTCAACCTTTAGAGATATGATTTTATATAGCCGTGAGTCTCTCATAGTTGATGAGGTTTATGATTCTTTAACCTCGTATGATAAGATGAAGCATTTTATGGTTAAAATTGATTCTCAAGGTGAGGGTCTCATTGTTCATGAGAGATAAGATCGGAATACTGATGATGATCGTGGAAGGACACAAGAACGAAATCCTCATGGTAAATCTAAGGGTAGATCGAAGTCTTTAAATAGAGGTAAAACTTGTAACTTCTGCAAGAAGAAAGGGCACATTAAATCTGAGTGCTATAAGCTATAGAATAAGATCAAAAGGGAGGCTGCGAATCAAAAGGGAAAACAACAAGAAAATTTCGGTAAAGTTGACGTTGCAGAAAACTACAGCGATGGTAAACTTCTAGTCGCTTAAGTCATTGATTCTAAAGTGAGCGAAGAGTGGATCCTTGATTCAAGCTACACCTTACACATGAGTCCCAATAGAGATTAGTTTACAAATTATGAAACAACGTCTGAATGTGTTATTTTGATGGGAAATTATGCTTCGTGTAAAATTGCAGGTGTTGGAACGATTAAAGTTAAGATGTTTGATGGAGTTGTCAGAACACTTAGTGATGTACGGCATGTTCCAGAATTGAAGAGAAATTTAACTTCATTAAGTACTCTTGATTCAAAAGGGTACAAATACACAGCTGAAAATGGGGTTTTGAAGATTTCTAAAGGTTCCCTCGTTGTGATGAAAGGGCAAAGAAAGACTGCCAAGTTATATGTTCTGCAAGGTTCTACTGTTACTGGTGATGCAGCTGTCGCTTTCTCTTCCTTATTGGATGATGATATTACTAAACTTTGGCATATGTGCCTAGGGCATATGAGTGAGAATGGTATGGCAAAATTGAGCAAAAGAGGACTTCTTGATGGGCAAGGAATTTGCAAACTGAAGTTCTGTGAGCACTGCACTTTTGGGAAGCAAAAGAGAGTTCGATTCACCAGAGGAATCCATAACACGAAGGGAACGTTGGAGTATATTCATTCCGATCTGTAGAGGCCATCCAGAGTGCCTTCGAGAGGTGGAGCTAATTATATGCTAACTTTTATTGACAATTTTTCCAGAAAATTTTGGGCATTTTTCTTGAAGCAAAAAAGCGATGTGTTTTCTACATTTAAGTCTTGGAAAACTATGATTGAAAAATAAACGGGAAAACAAATAACACACCTCTGCACAGACAATGGCTTAGAGTTCTGTTCTTATGAGTTTAATAAACTATGCAAGTCAGAAGGGATCGTGAGACACTTGAAAGTTCGTCATACTCCACAGCAAAATAGAGTTACAGAATGAATGAATAGAACAATAATGGAGAAGGTTTGATATATCTTGTCAAATGCCAACTTACCAAAGTCATTTTGGGCCGAAACAGCCTCTGCTGCATGTTTTTTGATCAACCACTTTCCATCCATTGCTATTGAGAAAAATACTCTACAAGAGGTATGGTATGGTAACCCTATTGACTATTCTAATTTAAAGATTTTTGGGTGTCCTGCATATGCTCATGTTGATAGTAGAAATTGGAACCGAGATCCATTAAATGTATTTTTCTTGGTTATAAAGCTAGTGTAAAATGGTATAAGTTATGGTGTCCTGAAAATAGAAAAGTTGTGATTAGTAGAGATATTGTTTTTTATGAAACTGCTATGCTACCTAACTTATCTCTTAAAGACTCTTCTATTAAAGAAAATCAAAAACAGGTGGAGTTTCAGATTAATACAGAATCTACAACAGAGTTGACTTCTCAAGCTAGTACAAAAATTAAGAATAGAGTTGTTTCTTCACCATAATACTTTATAGCCCAAAACAGAACTAGAAGAAAAATTAAACCTCCAAAGAAGCATGCCGAGGCTAATCTAGTTGCTTATGCTTTAAATGTGGCTGAAGAAATAGATATAAATCAAGAGCCATCTAATTATTCTAAGGTAGTTAGTTGTGAAGACTCAAAAAAGTGGATGTTTGCTATGCAAGAGGAGATGGAATCACTCCACAAAAACAAAACATAGGATCTTGTAAAACTTCTTAAAGGTAAAAAGGATGTTCATTGTAAATAGGTGTATAAAAGGAAAAAAGAGACTCTAGGAGTTGAAGAACCCAGATATAAAGCAAGGCTTGTTGCAAAGGGTTACAGTCAAATTCCAGGAGTGGACTTCATAGATGTGTTCTCCCCAGTTGTGAAGCACAGTCCGATTCAAGCTTTGCTTTGTATTGTGGCCATGCATCATTTGGAGCTTGAGCAGTTAAATGTTAAAACTGCATTTTTGCATGGAGAACTTAAGGAGGATATTTACATGCAACAACCAGAGGGTTTTACAGTCTCAGAAAAAGAGGACTATGTTTGCTTACTGAAAAAGTCCCTTTACGGTTTGAAACAGTCACTAGGACAGTGGTACAATAGGTTTGATTCTTTTATGACTTCTCATGATTTCAAAAGAAGTAGCTTTGACAGTTGTGTTTACTATAAGAAAAAAAATGATGGTTCTTTTGTATATCTACTCCTTTATGTTGATGACATGTTGATAGCAGCAAAAGATAAAGGAGAGATAAGAAAGGTCAAAGCCCAACTAAGTGAAGAATTTGAGATGAAAGATTTGGAACCAATAAAGAAGATACCTGGTATGGAAATTCTTAGAGATAGAAAAACAAGTAGATTGTACCTAAGTCAGAAAGGGTATATTGAGAAAGTTCTTTTCAGGTTCAATATGCAGAGTGCTAAGCTTGTTAGTACTCCTTTAGCAGCTCATTTTAGACTTTCATCAGCTTTGTCTCCATAATCAGATGATGAGATTGAGTATATGTCACATGTTCCATACTCTAGTACAGTGGGATCTCTCATGCATGCTATGATTTGTTCACATCCAAATTTATCATATACAGTCAGTGTAGTTAGCAGATACATGGTGAATCTCGGTAAAGAAAACTGGAAAGCAGTTCAGTGGATTTTAAGATACTTACAAGGTACTTCTGATGTTTGCTTACAGTTTGGAAGAACTAGAAATGGAGTCATAGGGTATGTTGATGCTGATTTTGCTGGAGACCTTGATAGAAGAAGATCACTCACAAGTTATGTCTTTACAATTGGAGGTTGTGCAATAAGTTAGAAAGCCACTTTGCAAACTACAGTCGCTTTGTCTACCACTGAAGCTAAGTACATGGTGATTACTGAGGCTTGTTAAGAAGATATTTGGTTGACAGTTAGAGTGCCATCTTCCTTACAAAAGATCAAATGTTTCATGAGATAACAAAACACATTGATGTTCGGTATCATTTTGTTCGTGATATTATTGCTTGTGGTGATATTGTTGTGAGCCAAATTAGTACTCATGAAACTCCTGCAGATATGATGACTAAGTCACTTTCTATAACCAAGTTTGAGCATTGCTTAGACTTGGTTGGTGTTCATTGTTGAAGTTAAACCCTTAAGGGGTTTTGTGGAAGATGTGGAGAACTTATTCATTGAGAATTCATGTCAAGGTGGAGATTGTTAGAATTAAGTGACCTGAATCCTTATTTAAATAAAATACAATGGTAAAATAAAATAAAAGTAAAATCCATAGAGAACTACACTTCTTTTATTTTATTTTACAATAAGGTTTTTTAAACCTTATTAAACTCCATCTATTTTATATTGATTAGGATAAGGTGTTTCAATCTTACTAGAATATGGCTTTACAAGCCTATTTATAGGCATAGTGTATTCCTCTTGTAATCATTCGAATTTGACATAGTGAATTTTCTTCTCCTCTGCCCGTGGTTTTTTTCCAAAAGGGTTTCTACGTAAAATCAGTGTGTTCTTTTTTTTTTTGCGATATATTTTCATTACCGATATTATATATTTTCACACATATGAATCAAAGTATACCAATTCAACTAGGCATCACTAATGCCAAATCATGCATTTCTAAACCATATACCAAAACCAACATCTGAATCACATAAACCAAGTTCAATATCATATTCAACTCATAAAAAATTATATGCATCAAGGATAACATCAAGGCAACTTATATACATGCCACAATCCCTAACTCAAGTTAACCAAAAGCTACCAATTTGATGATAGAATAGTATAAGCTTTGAAATGATCTGGCTTGACGGTTCCTCAAGGTAACAATCTACAAGGAAAAGGGAAAACAACTAGGTAAGCATATAGAATGATTAGTAAGTTCATAGGTATTAAACAAAAATTTTCCTTATTTTTCGACTAAATACAATAAGCTACATAGCTTGGCATAATTTGCCTAGACATGGCAAATCAAAACATCAGCAAGGTGAGTTTTAGCATATAATCAAACCATGTAATATCACAAGTGTTTAACATGCCATTTCATGTCATAATAAGTAACAAAACTCAAATCAAATTCAATCCAAGAGTAATACAATCATGTATATATCCAAGGCATTATGCTCAAATCATTCAATAATCTTTCATTTGAACATTGAGTTTATTTAAGCTTATTTCAATTTCTCATTTCATATAACTATTTCGCCTGATGAACCTTAGTAAACGAGCTTAGATACATAGGTAACTACATCACTCCAATTACTCGTCTGAGTTGAATATTTTCATGTTAGGTTACCCATTCAAGCTAAACCTTTATAACGACACATCTGATTGTTTATCCAAGCTAAATGTATACACATGTTAGGTTACCTATTAAGGCTAAACATTTAAAACGATATCAGGTTACTCGTTGAGCTAAACCTATGTAAAATGTACATGAGTGTCTACAACAAATGTTGGACCTTGGTAACATCTGCAACCAATCTTGTACAAGTGTGCAGAACATCTTACTGACATGTCAATCATATCCTAACCTTTACTAAGTTCACACATGCCTCTTTTTCAATTATAACCATCATTTTACAATTTAGTTTAATTCTCACCTTTCATACAATTCACAACCAATTGATTACCATCAATCACACATTCACAAATCAAATACATAACTATTTAAATACATAAATATTGTGTAAACTTACCTGGTCAAAACTGCAAACAAGTTGAATCTTCTGTGAGTAATCAACAATTTTGACTTTTCCCCGATTATCTCCAATTTGATCCAATTCTCGATCTATAAAATTATTTAAACCAATTCATCAATATTAAACATTTTTACATTATATTATGATATGCATGAACCTATGAAACTTACCTCTAAAGTTTTACATTTTATACAATTTCGTCCTTGAAACTGAAATAGTTTTAACTTTCAATTTTGAGCCTTGATTTGAAAATTGACCTCAATTACATTCATTACAGACCCTCTACTATCTATTATTACTGAAATTTCACATCAATTTCACAATTTATTCACTTTAGTCCTTATGCATAAAACAAACATTTAAACATTACAATCTAGTCATTTTTCGTATCTAAGCTTAAAATCTATCAATTTAACATCAATTTCTTCAAGAAATCAACAATGAAAACTATAAAAAAAAAACTTTAACAGTTTTACAAATTGGTTCATGGGCTAGCTAAATCAAGCTCTCTTGAGCTCAAAAATATAAAAATTATAAGACAGGGACTTAATTGGACTATAATGACCCGTAAGTTAAGGGTGTCTGGAAACATACTTTCGGGACCCCACCTTCACGAATCAGGCTTATAAATATTTATTTACTATATTTATGGAGTTACCTTAGAAGGGAATTAAACAATAGTAAATAATTTTAATTAACGATGTTTAAATTAGTACATGGGTTAAATTAAATGAGTGATAAAAGTAGTAATTGATATTAAATTTTCAAGGTGGGATTAGATTAAAGGACTTATTAAATAAATAGACCATTATTATGTAGATTTTGATAATAGATGTTTATGGGGTTTTTAAGATCCCAGAATTTGGGGTTAGAAATTTTAGTTTATAGAGTGAGTCATGAGGGCTTGGTTTAGAAATTTATGTTTCTTTGAGGCTTTTTAGAACAAGAATGAGCATGCTGGTTCAGTGGTTGTGGGTGTATTAGCTTATCATTAGGTCTCGTGTTTGAATCCTTGTCAATGTTTTAGAGGAATTAATTTTTATTTTGACTTTGGTTTCAGTTTTTTTAAGTTTTGTTAAAAATTCAGTTATTATTTTATTTGTTTATTTTTAATATTTTAGAAAAATAGAAACATAAGAGTCTCAATTTCTCTCACGTTTTTTTCTCTCACTTGTGACAACCCTATTTTGACCCAAATCGGAAAGTGGTTTCGAAACCACAAAACCGAGTTAGAAAAATTTCTAAAATATTATTTTCAATGTTTCTACTATGTGAATTGTTTATTGTGAAAATTTGGTGTTTTAATTATGTCATTCAATGTCAATTTTTAATTAATGGCTTAATTGCAAAAAGAGGAAAACTAGAGGTATAAATTGCAAGTGGCCGAATTGTGAGTAGGTTTAGTATGGAGTACTTGCATGGTAAATTGTCCAATCTTTAGTTGGTGGCCGGCACTTGTGTAAGGTAAAAGACATTATAGGCATATTATATTAATATTATAAGTTTTAATTGTTTTATATTATAAAGATATATTATAATAATAAGTAAGTGGTGAAAATGGTGACAAAAACAAGGAAACACCTTATTTGTTCTTATATTGCCGAAAAACAAAAAAAAAAAAAAATAAATAAAGGAAAGAAAAGAAGTTAAGAAACAAGGGCATTCGGCTAGCATGTGTTCCAATTAAGGTTAGATTTTGATGATTGTTCCTTTAAATTTTGTGAATTTGAGATATTTGATAAGTGGTTTGCATAGCCCATGTTGAAATTTTTGGTATTGTTTAAGGTATGTGTTTTCGGTCTTGGCTTGATAATGAATCAAATTTGGTTGTTTGATAATTAGAAGAGAAAGTGATGAAATCATGTTTATAAGTGATTAAATTAGTAAAATAAGTTGAGTTGAAAATTTATAGAGGAGAAATGTGGAATTTATGCTCAAGTAGCATTCGGCTAAGAGGGGTAAATTAAGAAAAAAATTTGGTAATTTTGTTTTGCTAAAATAGGCTTTGAATCTAGTGAATTATGGAACAATTGAGAAGGATTGAATTGTGTTTGTGTATTTATAACAAATGAAAGTTTTATGGTAGCTAATAAGATGTTCGGCTATAGTTTGTTAATTTGAAAGAACCGAAATAGTTGTTGTAGTGATATAATTTGAGCTTGGGTGCCCAAATCCTTAAGAGAATATTCGGCATTGGCTCTTTTTGATTAATGCATTGTTGTTGAATGGCCGAATGACTCTTGCTAATTTAGGAGGAGAATGTTTACTTATAAATTTGAGATTTATGACATCTTGAATTGAATGATTAATAGTTATAGGCTAATGTGTTTAGATGAGCTAGATATCGAATGTGGAATTAAGAGACTAGTTGATTTGAATGCGTGTGAATTGAACATGTGAAAGACTTTAATTAGTTAAATGTGGAATTCGGTTTCGACATAATCCAAGAAGAGAATGCTTAATTATTAACTTATATATATATTTGTAAACCTAATGTGATAAGTTAAATTTGTTTAATTTAGCTCAAGAACTCAAAGAAACAAACTCGGATCGTAGAAAAGGGAAGTTGATCGAATAGTCGAAATTGACAAACGAAAGCTATCGAGGTAAGTTTTGAGTATTTAAGCCTATAGTAAGATTGAGTATGATATGCTAAGTACATATTAAAAGAATCATGACTCTATTGTACTTAAATATATATAGCCGAATGATTATTATGAATTATAGGTAAAATATATATGTGATGTTGTGAAATGGTTATTATGAAATAAAGATGACATTGAAATGATATATATATGTGATATGGCTGAATGGCACTTACGAAATGAAAGCAATCTAGATTGATATGTGGCTAAGTTCGAATGAAGATAATGCCTTATTAATGTGTTCCTGTTGTGGGGAAAACAAAAGTATATGATTAGATGTGTATAAAACTTTGTGAATTGATTATCGTGTGATATAATCGGGTCTTTGACCTAGCAAGCTACAAAGCTGGTGAATATTAACGGGCTTCGAGCCCAGCAGGCGAAAAGCCGGTGAATGAGTATCGGACTTAAAGTCCAGTAGGCTTTGTACCAGTGACGAGTTCGGGTCATATCCAGTAGGCTAATTGCCGGTGATTCATTAAAAGAATTAAAGATAGCAAAGCTTTTGCATCTACGGAAATTTGGATTCATTAAGATATACAGGTACACATAATTCAGCGATGAACATGAGAATTTACGTGAATGCATCGGTCGATGTGGAGTGGCAATATGACATGTAGTTATATATATATATATATAATTATTATTGTGCATTCGGTTAATGATGAATGATGTGGAAAAGTATGTCTTACTTATTGAACAAATGATTACAAGCTTAAAAGTAACTATGGATATGAAATAGTACATTGGTTGAATTCTATTGAATTAAAGTTGACACTGAAGTATTTAAATGCCTATGTTATATATGTGAGTAATGGTAAAACCATCGTAAATTATCGATAAGGGTGGGCTATGTGTGAAACCAACTTATAATTGGTAATATGAACGGTTATGTGCGAATCATTGAGTATGATGTATTTTATTGAGGTGTATATTGAGATTATGCTTAAGTGCAATTATAAAAATGTGATGAAGTTGATTGGTGATCCACATTTTTAAAAAATATGAATGCAAAGAATGTGTGAAAGAGTAAATTTATAGTAAATCTGCTTGGGACAGCAGCTGTAACGTGAATTTAGAAAATCACCATAAATTGTTGGAGTTGAGTTAGAGGCTAAATAAATTATGTAATTAAATTTTAATGAGTCTAGTTTCTTATAAAAGAAACCGTGTAAGCAAAAGAATTGCCGATAATGAGATATTTGAAGTGGCGTGGGACAGAGTCAAAATGACTTCGAGGTCCCCTGTTCTGTTTTTAGAAAATCATTATAAATTGTAAAAAAATGGTTATAAGATAAAATTTGTATGCTTAGACTCCTTGATGAGTCTAGTTTCAAATGAAATAAACAAGAATATAATTTGAATTCTGTACAATGAGAAATTTGATTCGAAGTGAAGAGTGGTCAGAATAGTCAAATAGTGAAACAAGGGAAACTTTAAGAAAAATCTGGTATTGATTGGCCAAACCAAAAATTCTATAAATTTTATGGATAGAAGATATATGAGTCTATTTTTAGGGAAAATTAACGGCACTTGATTTGGAGTTTCATAGCACCAGTTACAAATAATTTAATGACTATTGCTCAGAAAGTCAGCTTGTAGTGAATTTGTGATTACGTTGTAAACATTGATAAAACTTGTTAATGAGTTGCTTATTGTTTTCATTTGAACTTACTAAGCGTAAAGCTTACTCCCTTTTTCTTTCCCACATTCCCTAGGGTTGCTAGGTTAGCTCGGGTTGGAGGCAGTCAGAGATATTATCACACTGTTGAGTCTATGCTATCGGTGTAAGTAAATCTTAGTGTTTCGAGTCTATGGCATGTATAGGATTGTAAAATTGAGTATGTAATAGTATGATTTAGCCAAAGGCATTGGCTTGTTCTTAAGGTAGTTTAATTATTCATATGTTTGTATGTTATTATCTCCTGGGATGTGGATTATAATAGGTATACTTAGAAATTGAATTGTGATTCATTGTTGAGTAAGTAAATAATGCAAGACTAAGATATTGGTAAATATTTACTAATGCCTCATGAATGTTTTGGGTCTTGTAAGCCCATTTGAGGGATAGTATACATGAGTATGAGAAGTTTTAAATTGAAAAAAAAATTTTTACGGTCTGATTTTATATGATTGGTTAAGTTTAAGTCTGGTAGCACCTTGAACCCTGTTCCCGCAAGGGGTATGGGCGAAGGGTGTTACATCACTTCTCCCACACGACAGTTTTAATCTTTCTCCGAAATTTCTAAAGTTTGACATTTCTTTTCTATTGAATTTTCTTTACTGTCACTTCTGTTCTGTTCTCCTTTGAATTTTGTTTGAAATCATTGGGTTTTATTTGATTTCATTGATTGGTGTTCAGGTAATTTAAGGAATTGAACCGGAAGTAGAGTAAGTATTGTTCTCTGATTTTTAGAACAATTTCGGTTGGTTCTTTTGTGTTATTTTGGTATGGTAATAATAGATTGGTATGTATTTGTAAATGAGGTTTCAAAATTGGTAGAAAAGAGGAGAATCTGTCAATTTTAGTGCCTTGAAAGCGTTCATTAGGTGTGTTTCTGAAACTATTTAATTTAGGTATTAAATTATTAATGGATTACATGAAATTTTGCAAATTCTAGTGTGTTTCTGAACTATTAGTGATTGGGGATCGTTTTTCTATTACAAATTCATTATTCGTTAGCCTGTTTTGGTGTGGTTTCGTAACCACAAGGGTAGCCACATTGGCGTGTGCCGCACACGGGCGGTCCACACGGTCGTGTGCCACTGTGAAATTAGGGTAATTTTTGGGTCACATGGATTAAGGTGTGCCACAAGGCTTGGCCACATAGCCATGTGGCTACTGTTTAAGGATTTAATTATTTTTCACACAGGCATGTGCCTTGGACACATGATCATGCTTCTTAGCCTCATAGGCGTAAGAGGTTGCCATATGGCCGTGTCTGTACTACTTCTTAAATTTTTCTAATTTTTGCACAATTGCACAGTGAGTTACACGGGCTACTCACACGGCCATGTAACTTTGTCACATGAGCATGTGCCTCTTTCACATGGCCATATAGACCCTTCACATCGCTTAGACTCTCCCACATGGCCGTGTGGCTCTATTTCGCTGATTTTTGTTCTGTGTGGTAAATTGAGTCATTTTAGTTCCTAAGTAAACCAACGTTCATTGAGGCGTCTGTAAATGTGTTTAGGACTATGTTTTAGCTTAGACTCGTGTGTGTATTTGCAATTATAGGATTAAAGCTAATTGTTTTTTCACGCATTAATGTGATGTGATAAATGGAATTGAGATATTACCTAGTAATGGAATACAAGTTAATCTGATACTGAATCTGGGCAACTGAATATGTGTATTTCTGTTTCTGTATTATTATTACATGTAGTGAACATTTTTGCATTTGCATTAAATTTTGGGATATGGTAATGAAGAGAAGGAAGATTGCATTGGTAGTTTGACAACAATACTTATGTATAGCGGTTTACCATACTATATTACATGTATACTAGCTCAGCTGTATACTTGTACTCGAGTGGCTTAGTTCCACATTTGTTGTGTGTAGGGTGGAAGAGCCTATATGAGCCCTATGTGGTGTGCAGGGTGGGTAGGCCTACCAAGGTCTAATTGTGGTGTGTAGGGTGGTTGAAGTGGTGTTTGCTTGGTGGGGCGGGATTTTTACTGGTTGCCTTCATTTTGCATCAAAGTATATGCTTGATTGTGTGAAGCTTAGGATATTTGTGTAATCTAATGCGATTAAATAACATGTGTATTGGGAGCATTGTATTCGTGTTTTTTGTATGTTAATGGAAATTTTTCTTATATCTAACTGTTGGTTCGAGATTTTTGTATGTTGTCTGTATATTTGTTTAGCTCTTTGCTTTTTGCCATTTACTTTTGTTTTGGACTTACATTGAGCTCATGTAACTCACTCCCCCTTAGTTTCTCTTCCTTTCAAGTAATTCACGTAGCTAGGCCTCAAATTCAACAAAGTGGAGATCTCAGAGTTTCTCTAATTGGTTTTTATCTCAAATTAATATTGTTATAAATTATTCAAGTTATGAACTTTTATTTTTGCAAATGAATCTAAGTGCACTGTGGTATAGAGATTTTTTAGATAATTTGATTTAAGTTTTGATTGTGGTTTTACTTTGATACAATGCAAATTATTCAAATATTCAGTACTAGTTTATGTTTTGATTTTAAACGGATGATATCATCTTTACGCTGCAAAAACATTTCATAACACCAGTCTTTAAAATTTTTAAATCTGATTTGATTACAAAATTGGCGTATAAATTGTTAAACGATTTAGCTCAAATTAAGCAAACTGTATTCGGACTGAGTTTTAAACATTTCTCTTGTAAATTGTTTTAGGATCACTTCGGTGGTCAATGTAACCTCCGAAACTCGGTCTAAATTTTTAGGCCAGGTTTTGGGGTGTGACAAGGTTAATATATATATATATATGATATATATTCCGTATATTGAAATTGTAACAGCCCGTTTTTAGTCAAATCGAAACAGTGGTTTCGGAACCACAAATCTGAGGTCAAAATATTTATTTTATTATTTTATTAAAGTTTACAGCATGATAGAATTATTGATATGCTCGCGATATTAAGTAATAAAATTTATAAAAACTGATCACACCAAAACTAACTAATATCACGATATTAAAGGCAAGCGCACCTATCAAATAGTAGTATAGTTTAGCGGCAAGACCGAGTTATCGTACCCAAGGGAACCAAAAGAACTAATACTTACTTCCTTTCTATTATCTAGCCTAAAAATAAAAGAGGTTTGGTTGAAACTAATTCTAAAACTAACTAAAAGTGCACAAAAAACAAATTGGGGAAAACTTTAGGGAAAAGCTGATTGATATAAGCAATACACCTAGACTTCACTTGTTATTGGTTCTTGAGCTAGACGATTTATTCACTTGACTTGATCCGTAGAGATCCCTATTTATGCTAAACCCTCTGTCGAGGCGAAAAGTAACTAGGCCTAGGTTGTTAACTAAAGTTCCTTTATTAATTAACACCCTAGGTTGCATTAATTTGATCTATGGTTCCCCATATTAGGTTTGACCCTAATCCGGCAGACTTATGTCGCCCTATGTTTAGGGTTGCATGCAACTCTGCTTAATTATGGTAGATCTACTCTTATCACAGGGACTTTTGCTCCTCTGCTTT
Source organism: Gossypium stocksii (assembly GCA_020496765.1). NCBI lineage: Eukaryota > Viridiplantae > Streptophyta > Magnoliopsida > Malvales > Malvaceae > Gossypium > Gossypium stocksii. The sequence goes on along the minus strand of CM035628.1, from coordinate 41,024,079 downwards.
AAGCACATCTGTTTCTTGAATTAATACCTAGGCTTATTAACACAAGAATTAAGCACACATAATTAAGAACAACTCAAGTATTTATCATATAACTCAAGAATAAATAATAACAAGATTCGTCTTAGGTTTCATCCCCCTCAAGTATTTGAGGGGTTTAGTTCATAATAAAGAAAGAAAATATCTCAGAAGAATTAAGATAACAAAACATAAAGAACTCGAAAACCCCTGAAGGAATTTAGGGAGATCCTCTGTCTTGATGTAGAATTCTGGCTTCTGGGATGAATCAATCGGCTTCCCTTGGAGTAATTCCTTACTTTCACTCCTTGCGTTGGCAGAAATATGGTGCTCTTTTTCGAGAGAAAAGAGTATCTCTTTAAAGTTGCCTCCTGGGGTCATTATATAGAGTTTAGAATGGCTTTCTTAGCCCCTAAGTATCTAAATCCTAGTGAAATTCCTCTTCCTTACGACTAGAACATGCCCGTGTGCCACGCCCATGTGATTTCGACAAGAGACCGTGTTCGGGACTGTTGAGGTGGCACGGCCGTGTGCCCTGGTCGTGCTTGTCGGGGGCTGGACCGTGTGGTCTTCGTGTGGCACGACTGTGGTGTGATGACTCCTTGGGCCGTGTCAATTACACATTTTGGCCCATTTTCTCTGTTTTTGGTCCATTTTCCGTTCTTTTCTCTTCCCTATGCTCTCCTGAGTATAAGATATGAAAAAGAAAGATTAAGAGCACCAATTCCCACAAAATTAATGATAATCCATCCAAAATATAGGCTAAACATGAGGTAAAAATATGTATAATTTATCGTTTATCAAATACCCCCACACTTAAGCCTTTGCTTAATTGTCCTCAAGCAAAATCTCAATCCCTAATAAAGAATCATTCTTCTCAACTTACAATCTTTATCAATAATGTTTCAAACCAGTCCACAGGTAATTATACAATGAAAATTCAATCAAAAGAACATTAAAGATTCAATCACTCTAAGCTGAGAATTTTATCATTGAAACATAAGTTTTCTCCCTTTTCCTAAGTAATTATCTCTTAATCTTAATTAACAGAAGTTGACATCCTTACTAAAGATTCACTCTATCCACTCGAAGTGTTTAGAGTTCAAAAATTAAGTACTTTCTAGTCAATCTGAAAAGTTATTACCATAGGCTTGCAAAAAAATCACATCTCCACCACTATAGATTGACATGATACATCGATCAAAAGGTCTTTCAATGGTTGTAATGGGGCTTGGTTAGGGGTGTTGTCACAGGCTACAAAAGAGGGCTAGAATCGAGTTTGAACTGAAAAATTATCTAGCCAGAAAAATCTCTATCACTGGAACATATTTCTAGAGCTAGTTCTTATAATAACATCGTTTCTGCCTTGGTAGCCTTAAAATAGAAATATGCAAAAACTATTTGAATTATTACAAATTACAACTGACTATACAATTATATTTTTTAAGAACATTTCAAGTATAATACAATAAATTGGATAAAATTTTACATTCTGGAAAAGTGAATAAAGCTAGATAAATATTTCAACTCAAATCTTGACAAAAAAATAGGGATCAAAGTAATTGAATGGAATTCAACAAAAATGGGTTATAGGTTAATATTAGAGGTAAGTTAAAGAAAAGGTTGTTAGGCTTAACGGGGTTCACTAGGGGTTAATTTATGGAGGTAGGCTTTTGTGGAGTAAGTAGGTTAAATCCTAGGTGCCTATATCATCTCAGTATATCAAATCAATGATGTGGTTTTGACATGTATAATCTAAGCAAGTTCTAGAATAACAAATCAGTATATAAAAGTAAGCACGAAAGAATGTATGCTCAAAAGGCTAAAAAATCTCACCAGAATTATGGCTTTTGATGTCAATCCTGTGAATTTCAAATCTTAAGATAACACTTAGAATTAAGGAAAAGAACCTATGAAAAAAAATGGGATTCTCAAAAATTTCAACTTATCATGCTTGATTCCCAAATGTTTTAAAGTTTGAATAATCAGAGTAGAAGCACCTATGTCTTAATTCTCACATATCAATAAAAATCATAAATCAATCAAAATTAATTCCTAATAGGAGGTTGAAGATAATGCAATTGAGAACAATACAAAATGTTAGAAAAGTTCAGGGATTTCAAAGAGAGTGTAAAGACTTGAAAATAGATTTCCCCTCATACTTAAGATGTACATTGCCCTCAATGTACAAAGATAGCATTAGTAGCAATAAAAGCATAGGATCATAAAATAGGGGTAGGTATGAATCTCCCTGCTTTGGATGGATTAGTGAGACGGAAATTGGAAGAGTTGGCAGTTGTGGCGAGGTGTTCCCTTTTCGTAGAGATTTGAGCTGTAAAGCTCCTTTGAAACTGCGAAAGTATTTATTAGTCGTGGGAATTTGGATCAAGTGAAATTACTCGTTAGGGGTTGGCCGTTATGAAAAAGAAATAAAATAAAATAAAGCAAAATACTAAAAAGACTAAAATTTAAATAATGAAAAAGATGAAATGAAGAGAAATAAAAATAAACGTAAAAAGGAAAATAAAGTTAGAAGAAAAGGTGAAAATAAAGGTCAGTGTTCAAAAGTTAGAATAAAGTAAAATAACGTAAAAAATAAAATTAAGAGGAATAGATAAATCTAATCCTCAGATGGATCACGCGGTGGTGGAGTGATGCTGAGATGCTGGCATATTTGCTCTAAGGTAGCGTCGATATAATCGAGGCGCTGAAAGCCTTGCTGCTCAAAGTGTGAAAAGCGCTCAGATAAGTCAGTGTGGGCGACTGCTGCATGACATGGGCGGCGAGGGGGTGGTGGCTCAGTGGGTGCGTCCTCCTCCGGTGGTGGTGGTGGGACATCATCAGTAATGTCCTCTGGCTCCTCGCCCCCCTAAACAAGATAAAACTGAAGGGGTGTGCCTCCTGGTCTCCGCTCGATCATCCTCATATGTAGCATAGTCGCGATGCCTTAGGGAGACATCTGACCAATCAGGGTGTAGGAGGATGTCTGGGCTGAAGTGTTGAGGAGCCCGAAGTGACAAGCCTGACGTGTGATGTAGGGCCCCAAGGATAAGACACCTCTGCGGTGCCTCTCTGTCTGGTGTTGCATGGCATGCGCGATGAAGTATGCTAGATCGATGATGTGGCCGTTTGCCATGCACCACAGGAAGTAGGCATCGTGAGTTTTGACGACGTCTGTGCTCTCCCGTCTACCTGTAAGAGTGTGAGCAAAGAGAGCATGAATGTACCTTAGAGAGGAAACGAGGGCAGTCGCCTTGCTAACACTGGGGTTATATGTTTGACGTCCTGGGGCGATTTCGTTCCAACAGTCGATGGGCCAGATATGGATGCAGCGAGAAAGGTTAGGGAAGTCCTCGTCTGCCATAAATTGCTCTGTGTAGAGCCCAAGTGCTGTGCCAAACTCTGGCACGTTGAGGCGACGTACAAGTCCTCCCAAACAGAGCTGGACCATCCCTGGATCATCAAATCTGGTCATCACAGTCTGGAGGTGGAAGGTAGAGCAGAACTCTAAAGTGAGTTTGAAGTAGGTGGGCTCGATAATCTGGAAGAACTACTTCCATGGCTCGGTCATGAGTAGGGCTCGGACGTCGTCCATTAAATGTATCTGCTCGAGGCCGGCCCAATCTATGCAGCGGCTCGTGGATATAGTGCAGGCTCGGAGTAATTGATAATGCTCCTCCTGCGAGGCTTGGGAAGATGTGATGAATGGGTGTCGAGCCTCGGAGGTGGACCTCGCTGATGAACTCCCTGGCCCCTTACGTTTTTTTGAAGCGGGAACGGCAGCTTTCTTACCGCGCAATGACATGTTATCTAAAATAACGTTAGAATTATTAGTTCTAAAAATCGAAGTTAAATTGCAAACTATAGTGAAATTAAATGTGTAAATTAAAACGACAGTATGCCTAAAAGATTAAAATGGGAACTAACCAAAATAGTAAATAAAATCCATTCTAAGTGGTAGCAAAAACAAATAATACGGGTATGTATTTATACTAAAATTAGAAGAAAAATGGCATGTAAATATGAATTTAAGTGGCAAATAAAAATGAATTTAAATGGCATACAATCCTAATATATTCTATACTATTCTAGATTATTCATCCTAATATAACTAATCCCATGCTTAAATGAATAATTAGTAAAATTTAACTAAATAGAAAAGAAAATGAAATATAACTGAAATAAAATGAGAAAAATGAGAAAATAGAACCGAGTATAAGGTTGCACGGTCGTGGGAATGGTTTGCACGGGCGTGGGTCGGCTGATTTCGAAAATGGTGTTTTTGGGGTGTGTGGCGGCGTTTATGGTGGTTGGGGGAAGAGATTTGAGGGTTTTGAGTGAGGAAGGAAATGAATAGTGCCCCCTATTTATAGGTTTTGGGTCACACGGGCGTGTCACATGCCCGTGTGAGTCGTGTTTTGCCAGTGTCGTTCGAAATCTGGGGGTTTTGGCGCACCTGGTTCGAAGTACATGCCCGTGGGAATGTTTTACACGACCGTGAGAGATCGGTTCTTTGTCAGTCACACGGTCTGGCCGTGTGCGATCATATTCGTGTTTCACATGGGCGTGTGATAAGTTCCATGGCCGTGTGAATTTTGATAGTGTCTTTCACGGGCTGGGGACACGGGCATGGGGGTTTGTGCAAGCCCGTGTTGATACTGCAGGGTTGCCACGGCCATGTCGCACGGCTGTGGGGTGTTGTTGGTAGCCTGTGTTGAAGTTGAAAGGTTGCCACGGCTATATCGCACGGCCATGGCATGATATCGTTGGCCCGTGTTTTAGGAAAATTTGTGCTCTGTTTATACATGGCCTTAGTACACGACCGTGTCTCTGTTTGAAGTGTTCACACGGTCTGGGGCACGCTCGTGAGACTGGCCGTGTGGCCGTAAATCTCTGCATTAAAAAAGTTTAGTTGATGCATGAAAAATACTAAAATCAAAATAGACGAAAAATTACTAAGTTAGTGCTCGGGTTACCTCCCGAGAAGCGCTTATTTAGAGTCTAAGCTTGACTCTGTCTAGATGTATCACAAAGGGATTTCGTGGAGCTGAAGCTCCTCCTTTTTATCTTTAAAATTCTCATCTCTATATTGTTTGAGCCTATGTCCATGTACCTTGAAAGTATCGTGGGTTGGGTGAGTTACCTCAATTGTGTCGTATGGAAAGACTTTCATTACCGTGAAGTAGGGTGTATCACTCGTATGTTCTTTTGAATTTAAACTTTGTGGATCGTCTTCCCCTAAAATTACCTTATCTCCCACCTTGAGTTGATCTGTTTGTCCCTGAGGGTCGTCTTGGTGATGCTCCATTTTGGTGTGGCATATTTTGGGTTTTTCGTGAAAGTTCAGCCACTCATCTAGTTCCTTGATCTGGAGCATTCGCTTTTCTGGTTCATCTTCTGTAGGTGAATTTGCCAGTGTTTGCATTGTCTTTATGTGGAATGCGTCCTGCACAGAAGATTGTGTGGTGAGTTCAGTGTTTTTACAGGGACTCAAATCTCTATTCTCATCTGTAGTTTTAATTGAGTTGTGAGCTCCTATGGTGACTGTATCATCACCTACTCGTAACTTGAGTTCACCTGTTTCTAAATCAATTTTAGTTCTAGCAGTTGCTAAAAAGGGTCGCCCTAGAATTAAGGGTACATTGCTAGCCTCGTCAATGTCTAAAATGACAAAGTCAACTGGGAATATAAATTTATCGATTTTGACAAGTACATCTTCAATTATTCCCTTAGGTGCCCTAATAGTTTATTCAGCTAGTTGAATGCTCATCTTGGTTTTCTTAGGGGTTCGAAGACCTAGTTGTTTAAACAGATTATAAGGCATGACATTTATGCTTGCCCCTAAATCAGCTAAAACATTTTTTTCCTCTAGGTTACCAAGTAAACAATGGATAGTGAAACTCCTTGGATCTTTTAGTTTGGTCAGTAGTCTATTTTGTAGAATAGTTGAGTAGACTGCTTTTAATTCCACATGAGATTTCTCCTCTAGCTTCTACTTGTTTGTCAAGAGTTCTTTTAAGAATTTAACCGCGTCTGGCATCTACAAAATTGCTTCAACAAATGGTAAGTTAATGTGTAAATTTTTTAAGAGTTTAAGAAACTTACCGAATTGTTCATCTGTGCGGTCTTTTTGTAGCGCTCTTGGGTATGGTATACGAGGCTTGTGTTCGTTGATGTCTGGCTTATTGTTACTTACCTCTACATTACCTTTACTCACCTTAGGTTCCTCGCATAACTTTAGGTCGTCTTTGGTTAATGCCTCCTCATCTGTTGTAGTTATGGCATGAAGTTGCTCTTTAGGGTTGGTCTCAGTGTTACTTGGAAGTCCATCTTGTGGTCTTTCTGATATTAACTTGGCGAGTTGACCAATTTGATTCTCAAGGCCTTTGATTGATGCTTGCTAGTTCTTTAATGCCGTTTCAGTGTTCTAAAATTGAGTTTCTGACATGGCCATGAATTTGGTAAACATCTCTTCAAGGTTGGGCTTTTTCTCCTGTTGCGGCGGTGGCTGTTGAAATCCCTGAGGGGGTTGTTGTCTTTGGTTCCCTTGTCCTCCCCAAGAAAAATTGGGATGGTTTCGCCAACCTGCATTATATGTATTACTATATGGATTATTTTGAGATCTAAAATTGTTACCCATATATTGGCTTGCTTGGTTTCTGTGCCATTGGCAGAAGATGAGTAATCTGGAGTGAACATATTTGCCTAAGTTGTGTTACACTGCATTACTGCTTGTGCCTGCGTAGAACCAACAAAATGATCAAACTTTTTATTTAAAAGTTCTACTTGGTTAGTAAGCATGGCAACAGCATCAATATTATAAACTCCTGTAGCTTTCGTCGGCTTTGTCCTTTTGACTTGCCATTGATAATTATTCAGCGACATCTCTTCAATAAATTCATAAGCTGCTTCTGGTGTTTTGTTATTGATTGTTCCTCCTGCGGCGGCATCGATCATTTGCCTTGTTGAAGGATTCAAACCATTGTGAAAGGTTTGAACTTGTAGCCATAAAGGTAGGCCATGATGAGGGCATCTTCTCAAAAGATCTTTGTATCTCTCCTAAGCATCATATAGTGTTTCTAAATCCATCTGCACAAAAGAAGAGATATCGTTTCGTAATTTAGCTATTTTAGTTAGAGGAAACTATTTAAGTAAAAATTTTTCGGTCATCTGTTCCCATGTGGTGATTGAGCCTCATGGTAAAGAATTTAACCATTGTTTGGCTTTGTTTCTCAAAGAAAATGGAAATAGCCTTAGATGAATGGCATCATCAGACACGCCATTAATTTTGAAGGTATCACAAAGTTCCAAAAAATGGGCTATGTGGGAATTTGGATCTTCATCCTGTAAACCATCAAACTGCACCAATTGCTGTATCATCTAAATAGTGTTAGGCTTTAATTCAAAATTATTAGCAGCAATAGTAGGTCTAAGAATGCTAGTTTGGGTACCAACCTAACTAGGTTTAGCATAATCATACATAGTGCGAGGAGCTGCTTCCTGATTTGCTGGAGGTGCGGCTATTGCGGGAGGTGGTGAAACGTTTTGATTTGCTTCCATCTCTTCTATAGGTTCTGACATTTGTTCTTGATATTGTTTAGGATACTGTAGGCTTCGTCTAATTTCTCTACGATTTCTGCAAGCTGTTGCCTCTAAATCTTTGTCAAAAAGTAATGGTCCTGTTGGGTTGTTTCTAGTCATAAACTAGAAATACCTAAAAGAATAAAAACAAAGAAAAATAGAATAAAATAATAAAAGAATAATAAAATAAAATAAAAACTGAAAATAGATAAATATTGTAATGGCTAAAGTAATAGAAATCGAGTTTTCTTAATATTTCAGTTCCCCGGCAACGGCGCCAAAAACTTGATATGCTCGCGATATTAAGTAATAAAATTTATAAAAACTAATCACACCAAAACTAACTAATATCACGATATTAAAGGCAAACGCACCTATCGAACAGTAGTATAGTTTAGCGGTAAGACTGAGTTATCATACCCAAGGGAACCAAAAGTACTAATACTTATTTCCTTTCTATTATCTAGCCTAAAAATAAAAGAGGTTTGGTTGAAACTAATTGTAAAACTAACTAAAAGTGCACAAAAAGTAAATTGGGGAAAACTTTAGGGAAAAGCTAATTGATATAAGCAATACTTAAGGGAGAATCCACCTAGACTTCACTTGTTATTGGTTCTTGAGCTAGACGATTTATTCACTTGACTTGATCCGTAGAGATCCCTAATTTATGCCAAACCCTCCGTCGAGGCGAAGAGTAACTAGGCCTAGGTTGTTAACTAAAGTTCCTTTATTAATTAACACCCTAGGTTGCATTAATTCGATCTATGATTCCCCATATTAGGTTTGACCCTAATTCGATAGATTTATGTCGCTCTATGTCTAAGGTTGCATACAAATCCGTTTAATTATGGTAGATCTACTCTTATCACAGGTACTTTTGCTCCTCTGCTTTAAGCACATCTGTTTCTTGAATTAATACCTAGGCTTATTAACACAAGAATTAAGCACACATAATTAAGAACAACTTAAGTATTTATCATATAACTCAAGAATAAATAATAACAAGATCCGTCTTAGGTTTCATCCCCCTCAAGTATTTGAGGGGTTTAGTTTATAATAAAGAAAGAAAACATCTTAGAAGAATTAAGATAATAAAACATAAAGAACCCAAAAACCCCTGAAGGAATTTAGGGAGATCCTCTGTCTTGATGTAGAATTTTGGCTTTTGGGATGAATTAATTGGCTTCCCTTGGAGTAATTCCTTGCTTTCACTCCTTGTGTTGGCAGAAATATGGCACTCTTTCTCGAGAGAAAAGAGTATCTCTTTAGAGTTGCCTCCTGGGGTCTTCATATAGAGTTTAGAATAGCTTTCTTAGCCCCTTAAGTATCCAAATCTGAGTGAAATTCCTCTTCCTCACGACTAGAACATGCCCGTGTACCACGCCCGTGTGATTTCGACAAGAGACTGTATTCCAGACTGTTAAGGTGGAACAGCCGTGTGCCCTGGCCTGCTTGTCGAGGGCTGGATTTTGTGGTCTTCGTGTGGCATGGCCGTGTGCCACGGCCATGTGATGACTCCTTGGGCCGTGTTAATTACACATTTTGGCCCATTTTCTCCATTTTTGGTCCATTTTCCTTTCTTTTCTCTTCCATATGCTCTCTTGAGTATAAGTTATGAAAAAGAAAGATTAAGAGCACTAATTCTTACAAAATTAATGATAATCCATCCAAAATATAGGCTAAACATGAGGTAAAAATATGTATAATTTATCGTTTATCAATTATTGTGTGAAAGTTTCATAAAGGAATTTCACTATTTGAGTGCTCAATTCGATAAAAAGGATTAAATCGCGTAAGGTGCAAAACTTGATGACTATAAGTTAAATGCACTAATTGACTATAGAATGGAAATATATGAGCACTTGCATGGTAATGAACCCCTAAATGAGTTAGTGGGAGATGTTGGCTTGGTATTTGGTGTAGTTAGTAATTTTTTTAAAGGTTATAAAGGTAAATTAGTAAATAATATTAATATTTATAAAACAACAAAAGCCACCATCTTTCTTCTTCAATTTTTCCACCTAAATTTCAAAGAACTAAATCCATGGGAGAAGTTTGACATTCAGCCAAGTTAATTTACATGCATAGAAGTCCATTTTTACTCTGTTTTTAATTATTTCTACATTTTTGAGATCGTTGCTTCGTATTCTAGCTAGCCCGTACCTTAGATTTCAAAATTTGTTAAAGATTTAACATGTTTCCATTGTTGAATGCTTGCATAAAATGACAAGTTTTGATATTTTTTGAAGTTTTGAGGTTAGATTAATAGTTTTTATAAAGTGATTTTTGACAAAGATGTCAAAAAGGGATTAAATTGTGAAAATGTGAAATGTGGTGGTTAAAAGTGTAATTAAATTAAAGATATGGGCTGCTAGGGACTCCATTAAAATTCAACTAAGCATGGGTTTGTACTAAATTGCATGAATTTTCAATTTTATGTGATACGGACTAAATTGTAAAAATGTAGAAGTCTAGGGGCAAATGTGTAAAATAGCCCTAATGTGTGTTTTGGACTAAATTGAATAAATAGTTGATTTAATAAGCTGATTTTGATATATATAGATCAAGATAATCAAGGATTGAATTTAGATCAGGGAAAAGGAAACGTTGACGATTAACCGATATTTGTTATCTAAGCGATACGAGGTAAGTTCGTGTAATTAGAATCAAACTTTTAAATACTTATAATTATTTGAAATGAATGTATATAATTGAATAATTGATCTACTTGAAATACAAATGCCTTATTGATATAGTCTGATGATTACCGAGCCCCGTTTGAACTTAAGAATTCGTAGGATACGAGTGACATGTCACTAGGGCTACCGTTTAGGTTGAGATCCTGCATGTGTTGCAGCCTCACCGCAGCTCGTATGAGCTTACCGATGTATTATCTTGTAAGAGCTTACTATTCTAAACTCGTAAGTAGGGGTGAGTATTCGATCGAGTCGAGTCAAATCGAGTTAAAAAATTTCGAGTTAGTCAAGTTGACGAGTCCTATTTTAGCAACCAAACTCAATTTGAATTTTTTTCGAATCGGATCGAATCGAGTCAAAAAATTTTGGAGTCAAGTCGAGTCGAGTTAACGAATCTTATTATTTATATTCAATGTTGTACTTACATGAACTGATTATTTAACTAGTAAACAAAGTATACAATTATTTAACTACATAAACAATATAATGGTTTTGCCTTTTAACTTAATGAGTAAATATTTATCAAAACAACATAGTTTTGCCTTTTAACTTAATAGTGTTGACTTTTAGCTTTAGAAAACGTAAACATTTATCAAAATGGGATAGTTTTGTCTTTTCTTATTTGAATTTTCGGATAACTCGAATTGTGTAATTCACATTCGAGTTAAACCGAAAAACTTAATTTTTTATTCAAGTTGATCCAAATAATTTGATTAACTCAAATAACTTGAACTATTTAATTCAAAATTTAAAAATTTTATCGAGTTTTTCGAATCGAGTCGGATTTTGCTCACCCCTACTCGTAAGAGCTTACTGTTTTCAGGTCGTCAGAGCTTACCATTTCAGCTCAATAGAGCTTACTGTCTATTAGCTCAGGAGGAGCTTACTGATCATAGCTTGAAAGAGCAGAAATGATAATGAATTGATGGATTACTGATTTATATACGTAATGTATATCACCCGAGTATCCTTTGAAATTCTAATAGGTTCAACGGGCATAAATTCTGTTATTGGTTATGTGAAAAAGCTATGCATTATACGGATGAATTACTATTATATAGATAAAGTACTATTTATACGGATGAGTTATTTTTATCGAATGAATTAATGTTTATATGATTGAGAGTGAAACATTACAAACAAAGTACATGATATATGTGAATTTGATATGATACAATGTATTGAGTATTAAATTGAGATAACGGATGATTACATGTACTTATGTGACTAACTTGTTGATGAATGCTTGTGTATAGGCATATGGCAAGTGAATTTGATATACTTTGCTTAATTGTTTGATTGTGTATAAATGGTAAGTGAAATTCTAAATTATACGGGCTTACTAAGCTATAAAGCTTACTATGTTCTTTTCCATGTTTTATAGAGGTTCAATAGCTCACTCCATTCAGATAAGTTAGAGTTACGCATCATACTATCCAGTTGCTGATTGGTACTTTTGAACTTATGGATATATGTAAATATGGCATGTATAGGCTAGTTATAAAGATGACAGTTATAGTTACTTGATATAGTGATTTTGGTACATGTTGTGGTATAAGTTAAAGCCATGTGATTTGGCTCAACTTGGTATAATGTTTTGGTTGTGTATAAGTATTCAAATATGGTATGTTTTGGCAAGTAGTAGATGGAATGGAAATATGCAAATGTTTTCTTGATATGTAGTAGGCATATGAATGGAAAATGCATGATCTTAATTAGGTATTTGAATACTATGTTGAATTGGTATAATATGTGTATAAAATGTTATGAAATGGCTACCTATTAGGTTATAAAATGTTGCAATTTATGCTTGTGCATGCATGTAAAAATAATGTGGCAAAATGGCCTTGCAAATTGCCTATTTTTGTCCATACGGGCAGAGACATGGGCGTGTGTCTTGGTCGTGTGTGACACATGGTCATGTTACACGACTGTGTGTCCCCTGGTGGTGAAATTAAAATGAAGTCAGCATGCTCCACACGGTCTCACACATGGGCATGTGACCGGCCATGTGGTACAAGTCAATATACCCCCTAATTGGCACATGGCCTAACACAGGGGCGTGTGACTTAGCTGTGTTGCATAAGTCAGTATACCCTATTGGTTTGGCACGACCTATCACACAGCCTAGCACACGGGCATGTGTGGCTACTTCGAAGGGCACACAGGCTAGACACATGGGCCTGTGGTTGGCCGTGTGACCCAAGTCAGTATGTACCCCCTTTTTTCATACGGCTGGTGACACAGACATGTCTGATGGCCCTATGAGACACACGGCCTGGCCACATAGGCGTATGTCCTTTATTTTGAGAAAAATTTCAAAGTTTCGTAAAAGTTTATAAGTTGTCAGTTTAGTCAAATTCGAACAGTGGTTTTGGAACAACAAATTTGAGGTCAAAATATTTATTTTATTATTTTAATAAAGTTTATAGCATGATAGAATTATTGTGTGAAAGTTTCATAAAGAAATTCAATATTTGAGTGCTCAATTCGATTAAAAGGATTAAATCGCGTAAGGTGAAAAAGTTGAGGACTATAAGTTAAATGACTAATTGACTATAGAATGGAAATATATGAGCACTTGCATGGTAATTAACCCCTAAAAATTTGGTGTAGTTAGTAATGTTTTTAAAAGTTATAAAGGTAAATTAGTAAATAATGTTAATATTAATAAAACAACAAAAGCCACCATCTTTCTTCTTCAATTTTTTCACCGAAATTTCAAAGAACTAAAGCCATGGGAGAAGTTTGACATTCAGCCAAGTTAATTTACATGCATGTAAGTTCATTTTTACTCCGTTTTTAATTATTTCTACATTTTTGAGATCGTTGCTTCATATACTAGCTAGGCCGTCCTTTAGATTTCAAAGTTTTTTAAAGATTTAACATGTTTGCATTGTTGAATGCTTGAATAAAATGATGATTTATGATATTTTTAGAAGGTTTAATGTTAGATTAATAGTTTTTGTAAAGTGATTTTTGACAAAAATGTCAAAAAGGGGATTAAATTGTGAAAATGTGAAATGTGGTGGTTAAAAGTGTGAATAAATTAAAGATATGGGTCGTTAGGGACTCCATTAAAATTCAGCTAAGCATGGGTTTGTACTATGCATGAATTTTCAATTTTATGTGATAGGGACTAAATTGTAAAAATGTAAAAGTCTAGGGGCAAATGTGTAAAATAGCCCTAATGTGTGTTTTGGACTAAATTGAATAAACAGTTGATTTAATAAGATGATTTTGATATATATAGATCAAGATAATCAAGGATTGAATTTAGATCGAGGAAAAGGAAAGGTTGATGATTAACCGATATTTGTTATCTGAGCGATATGAGGTAAGTTCGTATAGTTAGAATCAAACTTTTAAATACTTGTAATTATTTGAAATGAATGTATATAATTGAGTAATTGATCTACTTGAAATATGAATACCTTATTGATATAGTCTGATGATTACCGAGCCCCGTTTGAATTGTAAGAATTCGTAGGATACGAGTGACATGTCACTAGGGTTACCATTTATGTTAAGATCCAATATGTGTTGCAGACTCACCGCAGCTCGTATGAGCTTACCGATGTATCAGCTCGTAAGAGCTTACTGTTCTCAGCTCATAAGAGCTTACTGTTCTCAACTTTTAAGAGCTTACTGTTTTCAGCTCGTTAGAGCTTACCGTTTCAACTTAATAGAGCTTACTGTCCATCAGTTCAAGAGGAGCTTACTGATCATAGCTTGAAAGAGCAGAAATAATAATAAATTGACGGATTACTGATTTATATACGTAATGTATATCACCTGAGTATCCTTTGAAATTTTAATAAGTTCAAAGGGCATAAATTCTGTTATTGGTTATGTGAAAAAGCTATGCGTTATATGGATGAATTATATTATATGGATAAAGTACTATCTATACGAATGAGTTACTATTATCGAATGAATTACTATTTATATGATTGAGAGTGAAACATTAAATATATATGAATTTGATATGATACAATGTATTGAGTATTAAATTGAGATAATGGATGATTACATGTACTTATGTGACTAACTTGTTGATGAATGCTTGTGTATAGGCATTTGGCAAGTGAATTTGATATACCTTGTTTAATTGTTTGATTATGCATAAATGGTAAGTTAAATTCTGACTTATTCTAAGTTAAATTCTGACTTATACTGGCTTATTAAGCTATAAAGCTTACTCTATTCTTTTCCATGTTTTATAGAGATTCGATAGCTCGCTCGATTCAGATAAGTTAGAGTTACACATCACACTATCTAGTTGCCGATTGGTACCTTTGAACTTATGGATATATGTAAATATGGCATGTATAAGCTAGTTATAAAAATGATAGTTATGGTTACTTGATATAGTGATTTTGGTACATGTTGTGGTATAAGTTAAAGCCATGTGATTTGGCTCAACTTGGTATAATGTTTTGGTTGTGTATAAGTATTCAAATATGGTATGTTTTGGCAAGTAGTAGATGGAATGGAAATATGCAAATGTTTTCTTGATATAAAGTAGGCACATGAATGGAAAATGCATGATCTTAATTAGGTATTTGAATACTATGTTGAATTGGTATAATATGTGTATGAAATGTTATGGAATGGCTGCCTATTGGGTTATAATATGTGTATGTTTTGGCCTGTTTTCTTTTTTTTCTCTTCCCTATGCTCTCCTGAGTATAAGACATGAAATAGAAGGATTAAGAGCACCAATTCTCACAAAATTGATAATAATCCATCCAAAATATAGGCTAAACATGAGGTAAAAATATGTATAATTTATCGTTTATCAAATACCCCCACACTTAAGCCTTTGCTTGTCCTCAAGCAAAATCTCAATCTACAATTAAGAATCATTCTTCTCAACTCACAATCTTTATCAATAAAATTTCAAATTAATTCACAAGTATTCATACAATTAAAATTCAATTAGAAGAACATTAAAGATTCAATCACTCCAAGTTGAGAATTTTATCATTGAAACATAAGTTTTCTCCCTTTTCCTAAGTAGTTATCTCTCCATCTTAATTAACAGGAGTTGTCATCCTCACTAAAGATTCACTCTATCCACTCAAAGTGTTTAGGGTTCAAGAATTAAGCACTCTCTAGTCAACTTGAAAAGTATTATCATAGGCTTGCAAGAAAATCAAATCTCCACCACTGTAGATTGATATGAAACATCGATCAAAAGGTCTTGTAATGGTTGTAACGGGGCTTGGTTAGGGGTGTTGTCACAAGCTGCAAGGAAAGGTTAGAATCGATATTGAACTAAAAAATTATCTAGCTAGAAGAATCTCTATCACTGGAACATATTTCTTGAGCTAATTCTTATGATAACATCATTTCCACCTTGGTAGCCTTAAAATAGAAATATACAAAAACTATTTGAACTATTACAGATTACAACTGAATTAATACATACGTTTGTTTTTTTTTTAAGAACAATTCAAATATAATACAATAAATTGGATAAAATTTTTACATTCTGAAAAAGAGAATAAAGCTAGATGAAAATTTCAACTCAAATCTCGACAAAAATAGGGATCAAAGTAATTGAATGGAATTCAACAAAAATGGGTTAACGGCTAATATTAGAGGTAAGTCAAAAAAAAGGTTGTTAGGCTCAATAGGGTTCACTAGGGGTTACTTTATGGAGGGAGGCTTTTGTGGAGTAAGTGGGTTAAATCCTAGGTGCCTTTATCATTTCAGTGTATCAAATCAATGATGTGGTCTCGACATGTATAATCAAAGCAAGTTCTAGAATAACAAAACGGTATTGACTCACTTAAAGCAATAATAAAAGTGAGCACGAAAGAATGTATGCTCAAAAGGCTCAAAAATCTCACAAGAATTATGGCTTTTGATGTCAATCCTACGAATTTCAAATCTCAAGATAATACTTAGAATTAAGGAAAATAACTTGTGAAAAAAATTTGGGGTTCTCAAAAATTTCAACTTATCATGTTTGATTCCCTAGTGTTTTAAAGTTTGAATAATCAAAGTACAAGCACCTATATCTTAATTCCCACATATCAATAAAAATCATAATTCAATCGGAATATATTCCTAATAGGAGATTGAAGATAATGCAGATTTGAGAACAATGCAAAAAGTCAGGGATTTCACAGATAATATAAAGATTTAAAGTAAGTTTCCCCTCCACACTTAAGATGTACATTGCCTTCAATGTACAAGGATAATGTTATTAGCAAGAAAAGCACAAGATCAAAAGATAAGGGAAAGGGTATGAAACTCCCTGCTTTGGATGGATTAGTGAGACGGAGATTGGAAGAGTTGGCAGTTGTGGTAGGGTGTTCCCATTTTTCGTAGAGATTTGAGCTGTACAGCTCCTTTGAAACTACGAAAGTATTTATTAGTCGTGGGAAATTTGGATTAAGAGAGATTACTCATTAGGGATTGGCCGATATGAAAAATAGAAAAATAAATAAAAGAAAAATAAACTAAGTTCTAAAAATACCAATATTCAAATAATGAAAAAGATAAAATGAACTAACAATAAAAATAAAGAGAAAAATAAAGTTAGAAGAAAGGAAAATGTAAAAATAGGGATCAGTGTTAAAATAAAAATAAAAATTAAGATAAAAACAAAGTTAGGAGGAATAGAAATCTCTAATCCTCAGGTGGATCACTCGATGGCGATGGGGAAGGGATGTGTAGATGCTGGCATATCTGCTGTAAAGTCACGTCAATGTGATCGAGGTGCTGGAAGCATTGCTGCTCGAATCTAGATAAGCGATCAGATATGTCAACATCGGTGGCTGCTGCACGAGATGGGCGGCGAGGTGGTGGTGGCTCGGCTAGTGCATCCTCCTCCGGTGGTGGGACATCGTCAGGAATGTCCTCTGGATCCTCGCCCTCCTGTATGAGGAGGTATTGAAGGGGGTCGCCTTCAGGTCTGCACTGGATCATCCTCATGTGTAGCATGGTCTGGATGCCCTGAGGGGACATCCGGCCTATCAATGTGTATGAGGATGTCTGGGCCGCGTTGTTGAGGAGCCCGAAGTGACGAGCCAAGCGTGTGATGTACGGGCCTATAGATATAGCGCCCCGGTGGTGACCCTCAGTCTAGTGCTGCATAGCGTGCACGGTGAAGTAGGCGAGGTCCATGGGGTGCGCGTTCGCCATGCACCATAGGAAATAGGCGTCGTGAGTGTTGACGACGCCTGTGCTTTCGCGCCTGCCCGTCAAAGTATGTGCAAGGAGGGCGTGGATGTACCTCAAAGAGGGGGCGAGGACGGTCGCCTTGCTGCTAGTGGGATTGTATGTCTGACGCTCCGGGGCGATTTCGTGCCAACAGTCGACTGGCCTGAGATGGATGCGACGGGAGAAGTTAGGGAAGTCGTCTTTTTCCATGAATTGCTTCGTGTAGAGCTCAAGTGCTGAGCCGAACTCTGGTATGCTCAGGTAGCGAACGCGACCTCCTAAGCGGAACTGGATCGTTTCGGGATCATCAAACCGGTTCATAACGGTCTGGAGGTGGAATGTGGAATAGAACTCGAGGGAGAGCTCCATGTATGTAGGCTCGATGATCTGGAAGAACTGCTCCCAAAGGTCCGTCATGAGTAGGTCTCGGACTGAATCAGCGAGTTTACTCTTTCTAGTACTGCCCAATCTATGCATCGGCCAGCACTCAATGGGCGTTCCCGTAGTATTTGAAATAATTCCTCTTGCGAGGTTTGAGAGAATGTGATGGATGGGTGGCGAACTTTGGAGGTGGGTCTGGAGGAAGAACCACCTGGTCTCTTTCATTTTTTCGAGGCAGGGACGGCAGCTTTTTTACCGCGTGATGACATGTTACCTAAAATTAGGTTAGAATTAGTAGTTCTAAAAATCGAAGTTAAATATAAAATTAAATGTGTAGATTAAAATGACAATGTGCCTAAGAAAATAGGGACTAACCAAAATAGTATAAATAATCCATTCTAAGTGGTAGCAAAAACAAACAATATGGGTATGTATTTATACTAAATTTATGAGAGAAATGGCAAGCAATTGAGCACTTAAATGGCATGCAATCCTAATATGTTCTCTAACATTCTAGATTATTCATCCTAATGTAACAAATTCTATGCTTGAAAGTAAAATTTAACTAAATAAAAATGAAATATAAATAAATAAAATGAGAAAAATGAGAAAATAAAACCAAATATAGGGTTGCACGGTCGTGGGTTGAGGTCGAACGGTCGTGGGGTGAGATTGCATGGGTGTGTGTCGACTGTGTGTGAGCAAGGTGGTGGCTTTAAGGTCGACGACAGCGTTTATGGTGCTTGTGGAGAGGAGATTTTAGGGTTTGAGTGAAAAAGAAAATGAATAGTGGCTTCCTATTTATAGTTTTTGGGTCACAAGGGCATGGACCACACCCGTGTGCCTTGGGGTTTGCCCGTGTGAATCAAAATTCAGTGGTTTTGGCGCGCCTAGTTCGAAGTACATAGCCATGTTGATATTTTGCACGGCCGTTTACGATCGTGTTCGCTTTACACACGATCGTGTGATAAGTTCCACGGCCATTTACGATCGATTCTTCGTTACTCACACGATCGTGTAGGTAGTCACATGGCTGTGTCTAAATTGACAGTGTTGGCCACGGTCTGGGGACACGAGCGTGGGGATTTGTGCAAGCCCGTGTTTAAATTGAAGGGTTGCCACGGCCATGTCGCACAGCCGTGGGGATTTGTCGATAGCCCATGTTTTGGGAAAAATTTTCACTCTGTTCGTACACGGCCTAGGTGCATGACCGTGTCTCTGCTTTAAATGTTCACACGGCATGAGGCGCGCCCATGTGTCAAGCCATGTGGTCCTAAATTTCTACATTTAAAAGGGTTAGTTGATGCTTGAAAAATACTAAAATTTTAAAGAAGGAAAAGTAACTAAGTTAGTGCTCGGGTTGCCTCCTGAGAAGCGCTTATTTAGAGTCTAAGCTCGACGCTACCTGGATGTATCACGAAGAGACTTCGTGGAGCTGAAGCTCCTCCCTGTTATCTTTAAAATTCTCATCTCTATAATGTTTAAGGCTATGTCCGTTTACCTTGAACGTACCGTGGTTGGGGTGAGTTACCTCAATCGTGCCGTATGGAAAGACAGTTTGAACAGTGAATGGATCTGACCACCTTGACTTGAGTTTCCCAAGAAATAGTCTCAGCCTTGAGTTGTAGAGTAAGATAAGATCACCTATTTTAAACTGCTTAAGTTGTTTCAGTTGTTTGTCATGACGTCGCTTCATGGCTTCCTTATATAGTCGTGAGCTCTCGTAGGCATTGCAACGCCATTCATCGAGTTCATTTAACTGCATTAATCTCTTCTCACCTGCAAGCTTAAAATCAAGGTTTAAAAATTTGATAGCCCAAAATGCTTTATGTTCAAGTTCAAATGGCAGATGACAACTTTTTCCGTAGACAAGTCTATAGGGAGATGTACCTATGAGTGTTTTAAAAGCCGTTCTATAGGCTCATAAAGCATCGTCTATCTTTCTTGACCAATCCTTTCTATTTGTTTCTATTGTTTTATCTAGAATGTATTTTAGTTCCCTATTTGTCACTTCGACTTGGCCACTGGTTTGTGGGTGATAAGGGGTAGCTGTTCTATGGTGTACTCCATACCTTTTTAAGACTTTTTCAAACTGGGCATTGCAAGAATGTGTGCCCCTATCACTAATAATTATCCTAGGTGTTCCAAATCGAGAGAAAAGTTTCTTCAAAAATTGTACTACCATTCTAGCATCATTAGTAGGTAAGGCTTAGGCTTCCACCCATTTTGACATATAATCTACCGCTACTAGGATGTACTTATTCCCAAATAAAGTAGGGAATGGACCCATGAAATCAATACCCCATACATCAAATATCTCGCATGAAAGTATATAGTTCTGAGGCATTTCATTATGTTGAGAAATATTACCTGTTCACTGACATTTATCACAAGAGGTCACATACCTGTTGGCATCCCTGAAAAGTGTAGGCTAGTAAAAGCCTGATTCAAGTACCTTACAAGCAGTTCTAGCTCCACTGTGATGTCCTCTTGTGGGTCCTAAATGGCAGTGATTTAAAATTTGGTATGCTTCTGTTTCAGTAACGCATCTTCGAATAACCTGATCTGCACAAATTCAAAAAAGAAAAGGATCCTCCCAAAAGTAGTTTTTCACATCAGCGAAGAATCGCTTCTTTTGCTGATGGGTCAACCCTTTTGGGGTTATGTTAGCTGCTAAATAATTTACAAAATCAGCAAACCAAGGAACTATTGCATCTGCTAAGGATAGGAGTTGTTTTTCAGGAAACAAATCGTTTATTTTGTCAAGGTACTTGGGTTGCGTGTTTTCTAATCTGGAAAGGTGATCTGCTGCCAAGTTTTCAGCTTCTTTCTTGTCCTTTATTTCTAAATCGAACTCCTGTAACAATAGAATCCATCTTATTAATCGAGGTTTTGCATCAGTTTTAGTTAAAAGGTAACGAAGAGCAGAATGGTCAGTATAAAAAATGACTTTTGACAAAATCAAATAAGATCTGAATTTATCAAATGCGAAAATAACAGCTAGCAATTCTTTTTCTGTGGTAGTATAATTTGATTGAGCGGTTATCAAAGTTCTGCTAGCATAATAAATCGGTTGAAAGTGCTTGTCTCTTTGTTGTCCCAAAACTGCACCTACTGCAAAATCACTTGCATCGCACATTAGTTCAAAAGGTAGATTCCAATCAGGTGAAATCATAATCGGGGCATTGACTAACTTTTCCTTAAGAGTGTTAAAAGAGTTTAAGCATTCTTGGTCAAAGTTGAAAAGCACGTCTTTTTCTAGCAACTTTGTTAAAGGTTTAGCTATTTTAGAAAAATCTTTAATAAATCTGCGATAAAAACCAGCATGTCCTAAAAAGCTTCTTATAGCCTTAACTGAATTAGGGGGAGGTAATTTTTCAATGGTTTCAATTTTTGCTTTATCTACCTCTATCCTTTTACTAGAAATTTTATGTCCTAATACAATACCCTCTTGAACCATAAAGTGGCATTTTTCCCAGTTTAGCACTAAATTTGTCTCTTCACATCTTATCAAAACATGTTTTAGATTATTAAGACAAAATTGGAAAGAATTACTGAAAACTGAAAAATCATCCATAAATACCTCCATGATGTCTTCCACGAATGCATTGAAGATAGCTAGCATGCATCGCTGAAAAGTAGTAGGAGCGTTACATAAACCAAAAGGTATTCTATGATAAGAAAACGTACCGTATGGGCATGTGAATGTCGTTTTCTCCTGATCTTCTTGAGCTATCGGGATTTGGAAGTAACCAGAGAGGCCATCTAGGAAACAATAAAACATGTGACCTGATAATCTTTCCAACAACTGATCAATAAAAGGTAAGGGAAAATGATCTTTTCGAGTGGCGTCATTCAGCTTCCTATAATCAATGCAAACTCTTCATCCAGTGACTGTTCTTGTAGGTATTGACTCTTTTTTGTCATTGGACAACACAGTCATGCCTCCCTTTTTAGGAACAACCTGCACAGGACTTACCCAAGAACTATCAGAAATAGGATAAATAATGCCTGCATCTAGAAGTTTAATTACCTCGGCTTTTACGACTTCCTTCATGTTGGGATTCAATCGTCTCTGAGCTTGCACTGATGGTTAAATTCATCTTCCATTAAAATTTTGTGGGTGCAGAAGGACGGATTAATTCCCTTAATATCTAAAATTTTCCAAGCTATAGCATGCTTGTGTTCCCTTAACACATAGAGTAGTTCCTCTTTTTCTACAATGCTCAAATCTGATGCGATAATGACTGGTAGAGTTGAATCTTCCCTTAAAAAGGCATATTCTAGATGATCTGGCAGTTGCTTTAATTCTAATTTAGGGGGTTCATCAATGGAAGGTTTCTGTCTCAGTTCATCATTCATCTTTATACTTTCATAACTTATGTGTCTTGTGATGATTTCATTAGAATCTAACTCTTTTCTTACTTCCTCAATTTCAGTGGTGACTTCATCTTCTCCCCCACCTTGAATAAGACACAGTTCCAACGTGTCTGCGATAGAAAGTTCCTGAAACTTATCTTGAACAAAGTAGTCAATAATATCAACAAAATAACAGGAATCATCTTGTTCTTTAGAAAATTTCATAGCATTATAGATTTTAAAAATGACTTCTTCCTCACCAAATCTAACTACTAATTTACCATCCCCTACATCAATAACAGCTCTAGTAGTGGCTAAGAATGGACGTCCCAAAATTAAAGGTACCTCAATATCCTCATCCATATCAAGCACAACAAAATCAACAGGGAATATAAATTTATCTACCTTTACTAGCACATCTTCTATGATTCCCCTAGGATATTTAACAGATCTATTAGCTAATTGAATACTCATCCTAGTGGGCTTTGGTTCCCCTTGACCTAGTTGCTTGAACATTTTGTAAGGCATGAGATTAATGCTAGCACCTAAATCAGCTAAGGCTTTATCAATAAGTAAACTACCAATTAAATAAGGAATAGTAAAACTTTTTGGATCTTTCAATTTTGCCGGCAGTTTATTTTGGAGAATAGCTGAGCATTATTTGTTGAGTTCCACTGTGGCTAATTCTTCCAACTTCCTTTTATTTGTTAGAAGTTCTTTAAGGAACTTCGCGTACTTCGGCATCTAAGAAATTGCTTCAACAAAAGGTAAGTTAATGTGTAATTGTCTAAAAAGTTCAAGAAATTTACCGAATTGAGCGTCTGTACGGTCTTTCTTCAACTTTGTCGGATACGGAATGGGTGGTTTGTATTCCTTGAGTGTTAGTGGAGTGTTTTCCTTGGATTCCTCTGTCTTGTCTCCTGAAGATTCTGGAGCAAATTTCTTTTCTGGTTCAGCTAGTACTTTCCCATCTCTTAGAGTAATTGCTTTGACATGTTCTCTAGGATTTGGCTCAGTATTACTTGGTAGTTGATATCGGCGTGATATAGAGTAATAAAATTTATAAAGAATTTGATCAAACCCAAACTAACTAATATCACGACATTTAAGGCAAGCGCACCTGTCGACAGTAGTATAGTCTAGTGATAAGATCGAGTATCGTACCCAAGGGAACCGAAAGTACTATTACTCACTTCCTTTCTATTATTTAACCTAAAAATTAAATGAGGGTTTGTTTAAAACTACTTTCTAAGATCTAAACTAAGAAAAACAGAAAAAGTAAATTGGGAAGACTTTTTGGGAAAAGCTAATTGGTATGATTAATACTTAAGGGAGAATCCACCTAGACTTCACTTGTTATTATTTTTTTGAATTATACGAGTTATTTGCTTGACTTGATCCGTAGAGATCCCTAATTTATGCTAAACCCTCTGTCGAGGTGAAGAGCAACTAGGCCTAAGTTGTTAATTAAAATTCCCTTATTAATTAACTCCCTAGGTTGCATTAATTCGATCTATGGTTCCCCATATTAGGTTTGACCCTAATCCGGCAGATTTATGTCGCCCTATGTCTAGGGTTGCATGCAACTCCGCTTAATTATGGTAGATCTACTCTTATCACAGGGACTTTTGCTCCTCTGCTCTAAGCACATCTAATTCTTGAATTAATACCTAGGACTATTAAATCAAGGATGAATAACACATAATTAAGAACAATTCAAGTAATTCTCATAAAAATCAAGAATAAATAACAAGATCTGTCTTAGGTTTCATCCCCCTCAAGTATCTGAGGGGTTTAGTTCATAAAGATAAAAGAAAACATCTCAGAAGTTATAAAATAACAAATCATAAAAGAAACCAAAAACCCCTGAAAGAATTTAGGGAAATCCTCTATGTTGATGCAGAACTTCGGCTTTTGAGATGAACCAATCGGCTTCTCCCTTCGAGTAATCCCTTGCTTCTACCTGTGGTGTGGCAGAAAGGTGAGAGGGAAAGAATATAGAATGTGTATAGAGGTGGAAGGAGCCCCCCTTCAATGTTGCCTTATGGGATCTTTATATAGAGAACTTTTGGGGACTCTTTCTTAGCCCCTAAGCATCCCAATTTGAGTGAAATTCATCTTTCCCACGACTAGAACACGCCCGTGTGCCACGCCCGTGTGCCACGCTCGTGTGGGTTTGATAGAGGTCGTGTGATTTAGCACGCCCGTGTGTAGTGGCTGTGCTTGTCGGGGCTTTGTCCGTGTGATCTTCGTGAAGCACGCCTGTGTGGCATCTCTTGGCCCGTGTGTTCGTGCTTTTTGGTCTATTTTTCACCGTTTTAGGACTGTTTTCTGTTCTTTCATCTTCCCTAT
Source organism: Gossypium stocksii (assembly GCA_020496765.1). Lineage (NCBI taxonomy): Eukaryota > Viridiplantae > Streptophyta > Magnoliopsida > Malvales > Malvaceae > Gossypium > Gossypium stocksii. The sequence continues at coordinate 40,999,519 of CM035628.1, read as the reverse complement.
GCTCTCCTGAGTATAAGATATGAAAAAGAGGGGTTAAGAGCACCAGTTCTCACAAAATTGATAAGAAACCATCCAAAATGTAGGCTAAATGTGAGGTAAAAATATGTATAATTTGGTGTTTATCAAATACCCTCACACTTAAATCTTTGCTTGCCCTCAAGCAAAATCTCAATCCCTAAATAAGAATCATTCTTCTCAACTTACAACCTTTATTAATAATGTTTCAAACTAATCCACAGGTAGTCATACAATGAATAATTCAATCAGAAGAACATTAAAGATTCAATCAATCTAAGTTGAGAATTTTATCATTGAAACATAAGCTTTCTCTCCTCTCTTAAGTAATTATCTTTCCATCTTAATTAACAGAAGTTGACATCCTCACTAAAGGTTCACTCTATCCACTCGAAGTGTTTAGGGTTCAAGAATTAAGCACTCTCTAGTCAATCTGAAAAGTTATTACCATAGGCTTGCAAGAAAATCACATCTCTACCACTATAGATTGATATGATACATCGATCAAAAGGTCTTTACTGGTTGTAACGGGGCTTGGTTATAGGTGTTGTCACAGGCTGCAAAAGAGGGTTAGAATCGAGATTGAATTTAAAAAATTATCTGGCTAGAAAAATTTCTATCACTTTGAAATATATTTCTAGAGCTAATTCTTATGATAATATCGTTTCTGGCTTCATAGCTTGAAAAATAGAAATATGCAAAAATTTATCAAACTATTTTCAATTTACAATCGAATTTTACTGTATGTACTTTTTTTTAAGAACATTTAATACAATAAATTTTACAATCTGGAAAAGAGAATAAAGCTAGATGAAAAATTCAACTCAAATCTCGACAAAAATAGGGATCAAAATAATTGAATGAAATTCAACAAAAATGGGTTATTGGTTAATAATTAGAGGGTGAGTCAATGAAAAGGTTGTTAGGCTCAATGGGGTTTACTAAGGGTTAATTCATGGAGGTAGGCTTTTTGTGGAGTAAGTGGGTTAAATCCTAAGTGCCTTTATCATTTCAATATATCAAATCAATGATGTGGTCTCAACATGTATAATCGAAGCAAGTTCTAGAAAAACTATTCAATGTTGACTCACTCAAAGCAATAATATCAGTGAGCATGAAAGAATGTATGCTCAAAAGGCCCAAAACCTCACAAAATTATGGCTTTTGATGTCAATCCTACAAATTTCAAATTTCAAGATAGTACCTAAAATTAGAGAAGATAACTTATGCAAAAAAAATAGAGTTCTCAAAAATTTCAACTTATCATTCTTGATTCCTTTAAGTTTGAATTTTTAAAGTACAATCACCTATTTCTTAATTCTCAACATATCAATACAAATCATAAATCAATTAGAAATAATTCCTAATAGGAAACTGAAAATTATGCTATTGAGGATAGTGCAATTAGTTAGAACCATTTCAAGGGTTTCAAAGAGGGTATAAAATTAAAAGTACTGTCCCCCTCTACACTTAAGATGTACATTGTCCTCAATGTACAAAGAAAACATTAATAGCAATAGCAGCACAAGATCAAAAGTTAGGGAAAGGTATGAAACTCCCTAAAATTTGGATGAGTTTGAGAGACGGGAGTTGCGGCGCGGTATTCCCTTTTTCGTAGAGATTTGAGCTGTATTGCTCCTTTGAAACTGCGAAGGGATTTATTAGTCGTGGGAGGTTAAGATGAAGAGGGATTACTTTGTTAGGAGGTAGTTGTTATGAAAAAACAAAAACAAAATACGAAAAATACTAATATTCAAATTAGGCAAAAGCTAAAATAAAAGCAATTAAATCTGAAAAAGAAAAGGAAAAGAAAGTTAAAGGAAAAAGGTTAAAATTAAGATCAGTGTTTACTAGTTAGAGAAAAAAATAAAAATAAAAGATAAATGATAAAAATAAAAATAAAATAAAACAAAAATAAAAGATAAAAGAGGATCTAATCTTCTGATGGGTCTCGTGGCGGTGGGGCGATGCTCAGGTGCTGACATATCTGTGCTAAAGTGGCGTCGATATAATCGAAGCGCTGGAAGCATTGCTGCTCAAATCGGTCTAGGCGCTCATGTATGTCAGCGTATGGGGCTGCTGTCTGGGTTGATCGTCTAGGGCGTGATGGCTCGGCGGGTGCATCCTCTGCTAGTGGTGGCGGTGGGACATCATCAGGAATTTCCTCTTGATCCTTTTGGTCCTCGCCTTTTTGGACAAGGCGGAAGTGATAGTGGTCGCCACCTAGGCGTCGTTCGACCATCCTCATAAAAAGCATGCTCTGGATGCCTTGGAAGGACATCTGGCCAAGTAAAGTATAGGAGGAGGTCTGGGCTGTAGTGTTGAACAGGCCGAAGTAATGGCCTAGTCGTGTGATGTATGGGCCCATGGATATGACTCCCTTGCGGTGTCTCTCCGTCTAATGTTGCATGGCGAGCGCGATGAAATATGAAAGGTCAATGAGGCAGTCATTCGCCATTCACCATAGGAAGTAGACGTCATGCGTGTTGACGATGCCTGTGTCTCTCTCGGCGACCTGTAATAGTATAAGCGAGGAGTGCATGGATATACCTGAGAGAGGGAGGAAGAGTGGAGGCCTTGCTGACGCTGGGGTTGTATATCTGTCTTCCTAGGGCAATCTCTTTCCAGCAATCAAGGGGTCGAATATGGATGCACCTGGAAAGAGTGGGAAAGCTCTCCTCTACCATAAACTGCTAGGTGTAAAGCCGAGTGCCACACCAAATTTTGGAACACTGAGTTGTCCTACGAGCCCTCCCAAACGAAACTAGATCGTCCCTGGATCATCGAACCGGGTCATCACCGTCTGAAGGTGGAATGTAACACAGAACTCGAGAGTGAGTTCAAGATATGTGGGCTCCATGATTTGAAAGAACTGGTCCCAAGGGTCAGTGGTGAGCAGGGCTCGGACATCGTCTACCAGGAGTACTTGTTCGAGGGCCCTCCAGTCAATGCATCGGCCCATCGTGATATTGCGAGTGCGTAACAACTGGTAGCGCTCCTCCTGGGAGTCTTGTGAGAATGTAAGAAAAGGGTGACGTATCTCGGAAGTGGGCCTAGTCGAAGAACTTCCTGGCCCCTTTCGTTTCTTAGAGGCGGGGACGGCGGCTTTCTTGGCTCGGGAGGATGACATGGGATCTACAAAAAAAAAAACATTAGAAAAGAAAGAAAATGAATTTAAAATTGGAAATGCAAATATTTTTAAAAAAAGAAGGACTGAATAAAATAAAAATGTTCCTTAACATGAGTGGGAATTAACCTTGGTAGTAGAATCTAATCATTTTAAGAATTTGCATAAGAATTCTTTTCATGAATGTGTGTATATATACTGAACTATATAGCAAATGGCATGCTAATGTGTGTTTAAGTGGCATATTTACAATGGGTATTAGGTGGCAACTAGCTATGGGTTTAAATGGCACAAAATTGGCATATGGAATCAAAATGGCTAACAAAATCACAATTCCACATTATTCTAGATTGTTCTCTATTTCCTAGTTCCATAATTGCATAAATCAACTAATAAAATAAATAAATATGCAAGAAATGCAGTAAAAGTAAAATAAATGAGAAAAAGGGAGAAAATGGAACCAAATTTGGTGTTACGCGGTTGTGGGTACTGATGCACGGGCGTGGGAATCAGAAAATCTAGTATGGTGGCGTTTAGAGGACTGTGGTGGTGTTTGTGGAGGCTTGGGGAGGTTTTGAGTGTGAAATCTTAGGGTTTTGGATGAAAGGGGAAGTGAAAAATGGCCCCATATTTATACATTTTGGGTCACACGCGCATATCGCACGCCCGTGTGAGTCATGTTTAGCCCGTGTTTTTTGAAAATTAGAGGTTTTAGCATGCCACGTTTGATGAGCACGCCCGTGTCAATTTTGAGCACGGTCGTGGAGATTGCTCCTTCGTTAAACGTACGGGCGTGTAATAAAGTGCACGACCATGGAGATTGGTCCTTCGTTAAATGCACGGGCGTGTAATAAAGTGCACGGGCGTGTCTGAATTGACAGTAGCTTCCACGGGCTTATGGCACGGGCATGTGTCTTTATGTTTGCTCGTGTTGAAGGTGCAGGGTTGCCACGGCCATAAAGCACGGGCGTGTGTGTTCCTTGCTTGCCCGTGTGGATGTCGAAGAGTCGCCACGGCCATGTCGCATGGCCGTGGGGTTTTATCGGTAGCCCGTGTTTTGGGGAAAAGTTGCTCTGTTCGTGCACGGTCTGCCTACACGACCGTGTCTCTGTTTTTTAGGTAAGCACACGGCCTTAGGCACGCCCGTGTGCCTGGCCATGTGGTCCATATTTTCTGCAGAAAAAAATGTTAGTTTATGTAATAAAACACTAAAAATTTTAAAAGAAAGGGAAGTTACTATATTAGTGCTCGGGTTGCCTCCCGAGAAGCGCTTATTTAGAGTCTAAATTCGACTCTTCCTAGAGATGTCAAGAAGAAACGGGGTGGAGCCTAAGCTCCTCCTTGTTTTCTGTAAAATTCTCACTTTTATAATGTTTTAGCCTATGGCCATTTACCTTGAAAGTACCGTGGTTGGGGTGAGTTACCTCGATAGTGCCGTATGGAAAGACATTGAGAACGGTGAACGGACCTGACCACCTTGATTTAAGTTTTCCAGGGAATAGTTTTAATCTTGAGTTGTAGAGTAGGACGAGATCACCTGTTTTGAACTGCTTGGGTTGTTTCAGCCTTTTGTCATGACGTCGCTTCATGGCTTCTTTATACAGTTTTGAGTTTTCGTACGCGTTGTAACGCCATTCATCTAGTTCATTCAACTGCATGAGCCTCTTTTCACCTGCACTTTTAAGATCAAAGTTTAGAAATTTTATAGCCCAGAATGCTTTATGTTCGAGTTCAAATGGTAAATGACAGTTTTTTCCATAAATGAGTTTATATGGAGATGTTCCTATGGGTGTTTTAAAAGCAGTTCTATAGGCCCATAATACATCATCTAATTTTCTAGACCAGTCTTTCCTATTTGATTCTATTGTTTTTTCTAGGATGCGCTTCAGTTCTCTGTTTGTCACTTCGACTTAGCCGCTAGTTTGTGGGTGGTAAGGGGTAGCTGTTCTATGGTATACTTCATACCTTCTTAAGATCTTTTCAAATTGGGTATTGTAAAAATGTGTGCCCCTATCACTTATGATTATCCTAGTTGTTCCAAATTGAGAAATTTTTTTTTTCAAAAATCGTACTACCATTCTAGCATCATTTGTAGGTAAAGCTTGAGCCTCTACCCATTTTGACATGTAGTCCACTGCTACTAGTACGTACTTGTTTCCAAATGAATTAGGGAATGGTCCCATGAAATCTATACCCCATACATCAAATATTTCACATGAAAGTATATAGTTCTGAGGCATTTCATTAAGTTGGGAGATATTACCTGCTCGTTGGCATTTATCACAAGCGGTCACATACCTGTTGGGCAATAAAAACCTGATTCGAGTACCTTATGAGCGGTTCTGGTTCAGCTGTGATGTCCTCCTGTGGGTCCTGAGTGGCAGTGTTCCAAAATTTGATACGCTTCTATGTCATCAACGTATTTTCGTATAACCTGATCTGCGCAAATTCGAAAAAGAAAAGGGTCTTCCCAAAAGTAGTTTTTCACATTAGCAAAGAATCGTTTCTTTTGCTGATGGGTTAGCCCTTTTGGGGTTATGTTGGCTGCTAAATAATTTGCAAAATCAGCAAACCAAGGAAGTGTCGTACCTGCTAAAGTTAGGAGTTGTTCCTCAGGGAACATATCGTTTATCTTCTCAAGGTACTTGGGCCGTGTATTCTCTAGTCTCGAAAGGTGATCTGCTGCTAAATTTTCAGCTCCTTTCTTGTCTTTAATTTCTAAGTCGAATTCCTGTAAAAGTAAAATCCATCTTATTAACTGAGGTTTTGCGTCAGGTTTGGCTAAGAGATAACGAAGAGCTGAATGATCAGTGAAAACGATCACTTTTAACAAGATTAAATAAGATCTAGATTTATCAAAAGCAAAGATAACAGCTAGTAATTCTTTCTCCGTGGTGGTGAAGTTGGCTTGAGCAGCTGTCAATGTTCTGCTAGCATAGTAGATCGATTGGAAGTGCTTGTCCCTTCGCTGTCCTAAAGCTGCACCTACGGCAAAATCACTTGCATCGCACATTAGTTCAAAAAGCAGATTCCAATCAGGTGAAATCATAATTGGGGCGTTAACTAACTTGTCTTTAAGGGTGCTAAAGGACTCTAAGCATTCTTGGTCGAAGTTGAAAGGTATGTCTTTCTCTAGCAATTTAGTTAAAGGCTTAGCTATTTTAGAAAAGTCCTTAATGAATCTACGATAAAAACCGTCATGTCCTAAAAACTTCTTATAGCCTTAACTAAACTAGGAGGGGGTAGTTTTTCAATGGTTTCAATTTTCGCTTTGTCTACCTCTATTCCTTTATTAGAAATTTTATGTCCTAGTACAATACCTTCCTGGACCATGAAATGACATTTTTCCCAATTTAGCACTAGATTTGTCTCTTCACATCTTATCAGAACAAGTTTTAAATTATTTAGACAGTGTTGGAAAGAATTACCAAAAACGGAGAAATCATCCATGAATACCTCCATGATATCTTCAACAAATTCGTTAAATATAGCTAGCATGCATCGCTGAAAGGTAGCAGGAGCGTTACATAAACCAAAAGGCATTCTTCGATATGCGAACGTATCGTATGGGCATGTGAACGTTGTTTTTTCCTGATCTTCTGGAGCTATTGGAATTTGGAAGTAACCGGAGAGGCCATCTAGGAAGCAATAATACATGTGACCGGCTAATCTTTCTAACATTTGATCGATAAAGGGTAAAGGAAAATGATCTTTTCGAGTGGCGTCATTCAGCTTTCGGTAATCGATGCATACTCTCCATCCTGTGATTGTTCGTGTTGGTACGAGCTCTTCTTTGTCATTGGTTACCACGGTTAGCCCACCTTTCTTAGGAACAACCTGCACAGGGCTTACCCAAGAACTGTCAGAAATAGGATAAATGATACCAGCATCAAGAAGTTTAATTACCTCGGCCTTTACGACTTCTTTCATGTTAGGATTTAATCATCTCTGGGCTTGCACTGCTAGTTTATATTTGTCTTCCATCAAAATCTTGTGAGTACAAAAAGAGGGATTAATTCCCTTGATATCTGAAATTTTCCAAGCTATGGCCTGCCTATGTTTTCTTAGTACCTGGAGCAGTTCTTCCTTTTCTTCAGAGCTTAAATTTGATGCAATAATGACCGCCAAAGTTAAGTTCTCCCCTAAAAAGGCATATTCTAAGTGTTCTGGCAGTTGTTTTAATTCTAATTTAGGGGGCTCTTCAATGGAAGGTTTCTGTCTTAGCTTATCATTCATCTTTAAATTCTCATAGCTTATATGCCTAGTGATAGTTTCGCTAGAATCTAATTCTTTTCTTACCTTCTCGACTTCTATGGTGGTTTCACCCTCCCCCTGAACAAGACACAGTTCCAGTGTGTCGGTGATAGAGATTTCCTGAAAATTATCTTGAACAAAGTGATCAACCATATCAACAAAATAACAAGAATCATCTTGTTCCTTAGAAAATTTCATGGCATCATAGATTTTAAAAATGACTTCCTCTTCACCAACTCTAAGAACTAATTTACCATCTCTTACATCAATAATAGCTCTAGCAGTGGCTAAAAATGGGCGACCTAAAATCAAAGGTACGTCAATGTCTTCATCCATGTCAAGCACAACAAAGTCAACAGGGAATATAAATTTATCGACCTTTACTAGCACATCTTCAATGATTCCCCTAGGATACTTAATAGATCTATTGGCTAATTGAATGCTCATTCTAGTGGGTTTAGGTTCCCCTAGACCTAATTGCTTGAACATTTTATAAGGCATGAGATTAATACTTGCACCTAAACCAGCCAATGCTTTATTAATAATTAAGCTACCAATCAAACAAGGAATAGTAAAACTCCCTGGATCTTTTAGCTTTGTTGGCAGTTTATTTTGGAGAATGGCTGAACACTCCTCATTGAGTTCCACTGTAGCTAATTCTTCCAGCTTCCTTTTGTTTGTCAAGAGTTCTTTTAGGAATTTTGCGTATTTCGGCATCTGTGAAATTGCTTCAACAAAGGGTAAGTTAATATGTAATTGTTTGAAGAGTTCAAGAAACTTACCGAATTGGGCGTCTATCTGGTCCTTTTTTAACCTTGCTGGGTATGGGATGCGAGGTTTGTATTCCTTGAGTGTTGGAGGAGCGTCATCCTTAGATTCCTCTATTTTGTCTTTCGGCGGTTCGTGAACATGTTTCTTTTGTGGTTCTGCTAGCACTTTACCATCTCTTAGAGTGATCGCTTTAACATGTTCTCTGGGATTTGGTTCAGTGTTGCTTGGAAGCCCGCCCTGAGGTCTTTCTGAGATTAATTTTGCAAGTTGACCAATTTGGTTCTCGAGTCCTTGAATCGAGGCCTGTTGATTCTTTAATGCTGTTTCAGTGCTTTGGAAATGAGTTTCTGAAGTGGCCATGAATTTGGTGAACATATCTTCAAGATTCGGCTTCTTTTCCTGTTGTGGTGGTGGCTGCTGGAATACCGAAGGCTATTGTCTTTGATTTCCTTGTCCTCCCCATGAAAAATTTGGGTGATTTCTCCAACCTGCATTATTAGTGTTACTATAGGGATTATTTGGAGGTCGAGAATTATTACCCATATAATTGGCTTGTTCGGCTTCCATGTTGTGTAGATGGTCTGAATTAAACATATTTCCTGGAGCTGCATCACATTGCATCACTGGTTGTGCCTGCGTAGAACCAACAAATTTGTCAAATTTCTTATTTAAAAGTTCTACTTGGTTAGTAAGCATAGTAACAGCATCAAGATTATAGACTCCTGCAGCTTTCGTCGGCTTTGTCCTCATGACTTGCCATTGATAGTTATTCAATGACATCTCTTCAATAAATTTGTAAGCTGCGTCAGGTGTTTTATTATTGATGGTTCTGCCCGCAGCTGCATCGATCATTTGCCTAGTTGACGGGTTTAACCCATTATGGAAAGTTTGAACCTGTAACCATAAAGGTAATCCGTGATGAGGGCATCTTCTTAAAAGATCCTTGTACCTTTCCCAGGCATCATAGAGCATTTCTAAATCTATCTGCACAAAAGAAGAAATATCGTTTCGTAATTTAGCAGTTTTAGCAGGAGGAAAATATTTAGGCAAAAATTTTTCGGACATCTGGTCCCATGTAGTAATTGAGCCTCGTGGTAAAGATTTTAACCACTGTTTTGCCTTATTTCTTAAAGAAAAAGGAAATAGCCTTAGATGAATGGCGTCATCAGTAACGCCATTGATTTTAAAAGTGTCGTACAGTTCCAAAAAATTGGCTAGATGTGAGTTGGGATCTTCATCCTGTAAACCGTCAAACTGCACAAATTGCTGAATCATCTGAATAGTACTAGGTTTTAATTCAAAAATTATTAGCAGCAATAGCAGGTCTAACAATACTAGTTTGAGTACCAATCACACTAGGTTTAGCATAATCATACATAGTATGTGGAGCTTCTTCTGGTTTGGCGGGTAGTGCTGGGGGTTGGTGAATATTTTGATTTGCAGCCATCTCTTCAGTAGGTTCTGGCTCTTGCTCAAGTTCTTGTTCTGGATAATGTAAACTTCATCTGATCTCTCTACGATTTCTGCGGACTGTAGCTTCCAAATCTTCGTCAAAAAGTAGTGGTCATGTCGGGTTGTTTGTACTCATAAACTAGAAAAACCTAAAAAGAGAATAAAATAAAATAAAAATAAAAATAAAAAATAAAGTAACTAGAGTAATAAATAAATATTATAAATAATAATGGCTAAAGTAATAGAAATCGAGCTTTCGTAATATTTCAGTTTAAGTCCCCGGCAACGGCGCCAAAAACTTGATATCGTGTGATATAAAGTAATAAAATTTATAAAGAACTTGATCAAACCCAAACTAACTAGTATCATGATGTTTAAGGCAAGCGCACCTGTCGACAGTAGTATAGTCTAGTGATAAGATCGAGTATCGTACCCAAGGGAACCGAAAGTACTATTACTCACTTCTTTTCTATTATTTAACCTAAAAATTAAATGAGGGTTTGTTTAAAACTACTTTCTAAGATCTAAACTAAGAAAAACAAAAAAAAAAGTACATTGGGAAGACTTTTTGGGGAAAGCTAATTGGTATGATTAATACTTAAGGGAAAATCCACCTAGACTTCACTTGTTATTATTTTCTTGAATTATACGAGTTATTTGCTTGACTTGATCCGTAGAAATCCCTAATTTATGCTAAACCCTCCGTCGAGGTGAAGAGCAACTATGCCTAAGTTGTTAATTAAAATTCCCTTATTAATTAACTCCCTAGGTTGCATTAATTCGATCTATGGTTCCCCATATTAGGTTTGACCCTAATCCGGCAGATTTATGTCGCCTTATGTCTAAGGTTGCATGCAACTCCGCTTAATTATGGTAGATCTACTCTTATCACAGGGACTTTTGCTCCTCTGCTCTAAGCACATCTAATTCTTGAATTAATACCTAGGACTATTAAATCAAGGATGAATAACACATAATTAAGAACAATTCAAGTAATTCTCATAAAAATCAAGAATAAATAACAAGATCTGTCTTAGGTTTCATCCCCCTCAAGTATCTGAGTGGTTTAGTTCATAAAGATAAAAGAAAACATCTCAGAAGTTATAAAATAACAAATCATAAAAGAAACCAAAAACCCCTGAAAGAATTTAGGGAAATCCTCTATGTTGATGCAGAACTTCAGCTTCTAAGATGAACCAATCGGCTTCTCCCTTCGAGTAATCCCTTGCTTCTACCTATGGTGTGGCAGAAAGGTGAGAGGAAAAGAATATAGAATGTGTATAGAGGTGGAAGGAGCCCCCCTTCAATGTTGCCTTATGGGATCTTTATATAGAGAACTTTTGGGGACTCTTTCTTAGCCCCTAAGCATCCCAATTTGAGTGAAATTCATCTTTCCCACGACTAGAACACGCCTGTGTGCCACGCCCGTGTGCCACGCCCGTGTGGGTTCGATAGAGGTCGTGTGATTTAGCACGCCCGTGTGTAGTGGTCGTGCTTGTCGGGGCTTTGTCCTTGTGATCTTCGTGAAGCACGCCCGTGTGGCACGACCGTGTGGCATCTCTTGGCCCGTGTGGTTCGTGCTTTTTGGTCTATTTTTCACCGTTTTAGGCCCGTTTTCTATTCTTTCATCTTCCCTATGCTCTCCTGAGTATAAGATATGAAAAAGAGGGGTTAAGAGCACTAGTTCTCACAAAATTGATAAGAAACCATCCAAAATGTAGGCTAAATGTGAGGTAAAAATATGTATAATTTGGTGTTTATCAGTAGTCCACCTTGTGGTCTTTCTGAAATTAATTTTGCAAGCTGACCGATTTGATTCTCAAGCCCTTGAATTGATGCTTGCTGGTTCTTTAGTGCCGTTTTCATGTTTTGGAAACGGGTTTCTGATGCGGCCATAAATTTGGTGAAAATCTCTTCAAGATTCGGCTTTTTCTCTTATTGTGGTGGTGGCTGCTGAAATCCCGGAGGAGGTTGTTGTCTTTGATTTCCTTGTCCTCCCCATGAAAAATTGGGGTGATTTCTCCAACCTGCATTGTAAGTATTACTATAAGGGTTATTTTGAGGTCTAGAATTGTTACCCATATAGTTGGCTTGCTCAGTTTCCATGCTGTGTCTAAAGGATGAGTAGTCTGGATTGAACATATTTGCTGGAGGTGTGTCACGCTGCATCACTGGCTGTGCCTGCGTAGAGCCAACAAAATATCAAACTTTTTATTTAAAAGTTCTACTTGGTTAGTAAGCATAGTGACAGCATCAATATTATAAACTCCTAAAGCTTTTGTCGGCTTTGTCCTCATGACTTGCCACTGATAGTTATTCAGTGACATCTCTTCAATAAATTCATAAGCTACTTCGGGTATTCTATTGTTGATCGTTCCTCCTGCAGCTGCATCGATTATTTGCCTTGTTGAAGGATTCAAACTGTTGTGAAAGGTTGGAACTTGTAGCCATAAAGGTAGGCCATGATGAGGGCATCTTCTCAAAAGATCTTTGTATCTCTCCCAGGCATCATATAGTGTTTCTAAATCCATCTGCACAAAAGAAGAGATATCGTTTCGTAATTTAGCTGTTTTAGCTGGAGGAAAATATTTAAGTAAAAATTTTCCGGTCATCTGTTCCCATGTGGTGATTGAGCCTCGTGGTAAAGAGTTTAACCACTGTTTGGCTTTTTTTCTCAAAGAGAATGGAAATAGCCTTAGACGAATGGCATCATCAGAAACGCCATTTATTTTAAAGGTATCGCAAAGTTCAAAAAAATTGGCTATGTGTGAATTTGGATCTTCATCCTGTAAACCATCAAACTACACCAATTGCTGTATCATCTGAATAGTGTTAGGCTTTAATTCAAAATTATTAACAGCAATGTAGGTCTAAGAATGCTAGTTTGGGTACCAGCCAAACTAGGTTTATCATAATCATACATAGTACGAGGAGCTTCTTCCTAATTTGTTGGTGGCGTGACTATTGCGGGAGGTGGTAGAATGTTTTGATTTGCTTCCATCTCTTCTGTAGGTTCTAGCCTTTGTTCTTGATCTTGTTCTAGATACTGTAGGCTTCATCTGATCTCTCTGTGAGTTCTGCGAACTGTCGCTTCTAAATCTTCGTCAAAAAGTAATGGTCCTGCTGGGTTGTTTCTAGTCATAAACTAGAAATACCTAGAAGGAAAAAGCAAAGAGAAATAAAATAATTAAAATAAAAATAATAAAAAAATAAAAAGAAAAAGAAAAATAAAAACTGAAAATAAATAAATATAGTAATGGCTAAAGTAATAGAAATAGAGTTTTCTTAATATTTCAGTCCCCCGCAACGGCACCAAAAATTTGATATGCGCGATCTTAAGTAATAAAAGTTATAAAAACTGATCACACCAAAACTAACTAATGTCACGATTTAAAGGCAAGCACACCTATCGAACAATAGTATAGTTTAGCGGCAAGACCAAGTTATCGTACCCAAGGGAACCAAAAGTACTTATACTTACTTCCTTTCTATTATCTAGCCTAAAAATAAAAGAGGATTGGTTGAAACTAATTGTAAAACTAACTAAAAGTGTACAAAAAGTAAATTGGGGAAAACTTTAGGGAAAAGCTGGTTGATATGAGCAATACTTAAGGGAGAATCCACCTAGACTTCACTTGTTATTAATTTCTTGAACTAGATGATTTCTTCACTTGACTTGATCCGTAGAGATCCCTAACCTATGTTAATACCTCCGTCGAGGATAAGAACAACTAATCCTAGCTGGTTAATTAAATTTCTTTATTAATTAACACCCCTAGGTTGCATTAATTCGATCTATGGATCCCCCTATTAGGTTTGACCCTAATCCGACAGATTTATGTTGCCCTATGTCTAGGGTTGCATGCAACTCCGCTTAATTATGGTAGTTCTACTCTTAAAACAGGGACTTTTTCTCCTTTGCCTAAGCACATCAGTTTCTTGAAGTAATACCTAGGATTATTAAATCAAGAATGAAGAACACATAATTAAGAACAATTCAAGTATTTATCATATAATTCAAGAATAAATAATAACAAGATCTGTCTTAAGTTTCATCCCCCTAAAGTATTTGAGGGGTTTAGTTCATAATTAATAAAGAAAACATCTTAGAAGAAATGAGATAACAAAACATAAAGAACCCAAAAACCCCTGAAGGAATTTGGGGAGATCCTCTGTCTTGATGTAGAATTCTAGCTTCTGGGATGAATCAATCAGCTTCCCTTGGAGTAATCCCTTGCTTTCACTCCTTGTGTTGGTAGAATTATGGCACTCCTTCTTAAGAGAAAAGAGTGTATCTTTAGAGTTGCCTCATGGGGTCTTTATATAGAGTTTAGAATAGCTTTCTTAGCCCCTAAGTATCCAAATCCGAGTGAAATTGCACTTCCTCATGACAGGGATACGCTAGTGTGCCACGCCCGTGTGGTTTCGATAAGGGCCGTGTGCTGCCTGTTGATGTGGCACGGCTGTGTGGCCTGGCCGTGCTTGTCGGGGTTAGGCCGTGTTGGACCTCATGTGGCACGACCGTGTGGCACGGCCGTGTGGCACGGCCATGTGGCAACTTCTTGGGCCGAGTCGTTTTCACATTTTGGCCCATTTTCCTTATTTTTGGCCCGTTTTCCGTTCTTTTCTCTTCCCTATGCTCTCCTAGGTATAAGACATGAAATAGAAGGATTAAGAGCACCAATTCTTACAAAATTGATGATAATCCATCGAAAATATAGGCTAAACCTGAGGTAAAAATATGTATAATTTATCGTTTATCAAGCTGCTGGATAGAGGTTTTATTAGGCCAAGTGTGTCTCCGTGGGGAGCACCGGCACTATTCGTGAAGAAGAAGGATGGGACGATACGTATGTGCATCGATTATTGTCAATTGAACAAGCTGACGATTAAGAACAAGTACCCTCTGCCAAGGATCAACTATTTGTTTGACCAGCTAAGAGGAGCTTCGGTATTTTTCAAGATCGATCTTCGATCTGGATATTATTAGTTAAGGGTCAAGGAGGTGGATATTCATAAGACAGCATTTAGAACTCAGTATGGTCATTACGAGTTTCTAGTAATGCCGTTTTGATTGACAAATGCACCTACAGCTTTCATGGATTTGATGAATCGGGTATTCTAACCTTACTTGGATCAATTCGTGGTCGTCTTCATAGACGATATTCTGGTGTATTCAGAAACTGAGGAAAAGCATGATGAACATCTCCGTATTGTTCTGCAAGTGTTGAGGGAGAAGCAACTGTATGCGAAATTTAGTAAATGTGAATTTTGGTTGCAAGAGTTGACGTTTTTAGGTCACGTTGTTTCTGCTGAGGGGATTAGGGTGGATCCTCAGAAAATTGAGGTGGTTCTGGAATGGAAGCTGCCGAGATCTGTCAAAAATCTGAAGTTTTCTGGGTTTGGCAGGGTACTACAAAAGGTTTGTGGAAGGATTTTCCTTGATTGTGGCACTGTTAACAAAACTTTTGAAGAAAGGAGTACCGTTTGTATGGACTGAGAAATAGCAAGAAGCTTTTGAGAAGTTGAAGAAGGTTCTGACTGAGGTGCCAGTATTGATTTAGCCAGAGTTTGGAAGGAATTTCGTGGTGTACAGAGATGCATCGTATGTTGGTTTGGGCTGTGTATTGATGCAAGAGGGTAAGGTGGTCCCTTATGCATCGCGACAGTTTAAGCCTCATGAAGTAAACTATCCTACACATGATCTGGAGTTGGCAGCAGTGATTTTTGCGTTAAAAATATGGAGGCACTACTTGTATGGAGAAAAGTGTATTATATACACGTACCATTAGAGTCTCAAGTATTTGTTGACTCAGAAGGAGCTGAACCTCAGGCAACGAAGATGGATAGAGTTGCTGAAGGATTACGACTGTTTGATTGAGTATCACCCAGGCAAAACAAATGTGGTAGCTGATGCACTAAGTCGAAAAGCTATAACTGAGTTGAGAGCAATGTTTGCTCGTCTGAGTCTATATGATTATGGTAGTTTGTTAGCAGAATTACAAGTGAGACCAACCTAGATAGGACAGATTAAGGAAAAGCAGTTAGAGAATAAGTCATTAGCTCCTCAATTCCAACTAGTTGAGAATGGTGAGGCTTCTGATTTTGGATTAAGCAGTGAAGGAGTTCTATGTTTCTAAGAAAGAATTTATATTCCGAAGGACACTGACTTGAGGCAGTCAATTCTGAGAGAGGCTCATGGCAGACCTTGTGCCATGCATCTTGGAGGGAATAAGTTGTATCGGGATTTACGAGAGTTGTACTGGTGGCCTGGACTTGAGCGTGAAGTAACGAAATTTGTGGGTAAGTGTCTGACATGCTAGCAAGTGAAAGCTGAGCATCAACTACCTTTTGGACATCTGCAACCGGTGAAGATTCCACTTTGGAAGTGGGAAAGGGTAACCATAGTCTTTGTGAGTGGGCTACCCTTGACACCTACCAAGAAGGACTCGGTTTGGGTGATTGTGGATAGGTTAACTAAATCTGCTCATTTCATACATGTCCAAATTGATTACTCACTGCAAAAGTTGGCCAAGTTGTATGTGGTAGAGATAGTGCGACTTCATGGAGTGCCAGTTTCGATTATTTCTGATCGAGATCCAAGGTTTACATCTTGATTCTAGCAGAAGTTGCATGAGGCGTTGGGTACACGGTTAGATTTCAGCACTGCTTTTCACCCACAGATAGATGGACAATCGGAAAGGGTGATTCAAGTTCTGGAGGACATGTTGAGAGGATGTGTTATTGACTTTCGGGATAGTTAGGAAGATTACTTGCCATTAGCAGAATTTACTTACAACAACAGCTATCAGGCGAGTATTCGAATGACACCATATGAGGCGCTTTAAGGTCGAAGGTGTCGTATGCCTACTTGTTGGACGGAGTTGGGAGAATGTTAGGTTCTTGGGCCTGAGTTGGTGGCAGATACAGAAGACAAGGTTAAGCTAATCACAGATCGGTTAAAGGAAGCATCTGATAGGCAAAAATCTTATGCTGACTTGAAGTGTAAAGTAATTGTGTACTCATTGGGGGATATGGTTTTCTTAAAGGTCTCGCATTGAAAGAAGATATTAAGGTTTGGTAAGAAGGGCAAGTTGAGTCTGCAGTTTATCGGGCCTTATCGAATTCTAAAATGGGTAGGTACGGTAGCATATCAACTGGAATTACCACCAGAGTTGGATCGAATTCATGACGTTTTTCATGTCTCCATGCTAAGGCGGTATCGATCTGATCCTTCTCATGTTGTACCGGTAGAAGAGATTGAAGTGAAAGCTAATTTGACCTTTTAAGAAGAACCTGTGCAAATTTTGGACCGTGATGTCAAAGTGTTAAGAAAGAAGTCAGTTCCTTTGGTGAAAGTGCTTTGGCGCAATCATGGCAGAGAAGAAGCTACGTGGGAGCCAGAAGAGGTGATACGTCAGCAATACCCTCACCTGTTTGGACCAGGTAAATTTTGAGGCCGAAATTTCTTTAAGGGGGTAAAGTTGTAATGCCCCAATTTTTGGGATTTTAAGATTTTGGCTTGAATTTAATTTTTGCTCGTCTGGATGTGCTAAATTATATTTTGAGTGTGTTTAGTGGCCCTTTAGAAAGCCTAAGCCTAAGTTAAAACCTAGTAGAATTTTAAAATTTTAGAGTTAAAGGAGAATGGGCATTGGCTAAGTGGGCTTTTAAATAAATGTTGGTAAATTAAGACACAAGAAAGCTTATGTTAAAGTGGCAAGATGGTGCCACTTAATACACAAGGGGTGGCATGTGGAAGCTATGAAGGAACTAAGGTTCAAATCCCGTGGTAAGAAATGTATTGTTTTATTTTTAATGCATGTGCAAGGCATGTGGTGGACTCCAAGTGAAACTTTGAAGGGGAGGAATTTGAAGTGTTTAGGGGATTGGAATAGGGAGTGATAAGGGGAGAAGATTTAGGAAATTTGAATTGGAAGCAAGTGATGGCCGAATAGGGGTCTCTTGGGAAGCAAATCGGCTAGGGCCTTAGAGGTGGCATTTTCGGCATTTTGGTAGTGGTGTGCCGATTTCTTCTTTTGTTTTCTTTGGGATTTGCCTTGTAGTGAGCCTCGAGTGCTAATTAGATAAGGGTTAGGGGTGCCGACCATACCTCTGTTGTCACTTAGTTCTCCTCTCTTTTTCCAAAAGCTGAATTCCCTAAACACCCAAACCGTCTCTTAGCCGATTGTCACAAAGAGTTGAATCTACCTTTTCTTTCTTCTCCTTTTCTCTTTTGTAGAAGTTGACTCTCCCCTAACCATTTTGGCCAACTGTCTTAAAACCCAAAACAATCAAGTTTTCTGCCGACTTTCCCTCTTGGCCAATTGTCTAAAAGTCGAAAGTTGAATTGTCTTACTAGCCGATTCTTCTTCGTTGGCCAAATCTTCCATTCTCTTCAACCCAATTCTTTCAAAAGCTGAAACTCACAACTCTCTCATACCTCTGTCGATCATCTCCTCTCTATTCCATTAACTTCTAGTCTCCTTCTTGTTCCTACAAAAGCTGAAACCTCCATACTCTATAGTGATTCAGGAACTGAATCTTTAGATTACTGAGATCTATCTTCTTTTCACGTTTTGATTAGATCTACAATAGATCTAGATTAGGCTGGTTTGGAAACTCTTCTGTGGCAAAATAAAGCGTTGGTAAGTACTCGAAACCCCTTCTTTCGTAAACTTGTGATTCAAAGAAAAGCTAAAAACCCCTAACTCTTCAGGGTGGCTGTCGTTTTTTACTAAGAGTTATGTTAGCTTTTTCTTTCTGTTCTCTTGTGTTCTAATGTCGAAAAGAGGCGATCTAACGAGGAGCATTGGAGGCTAGGACCGTTGGAGCAATCTAGATCTAGATCTAGTTGTAGATTTCGTCAAAGGTAAGTGATTAAGGGCTTTGGGTGGTGTTGGCCGAATATGGTAGGATGTTGATCTCGTTGTCTTTGTTGGTTTATAGTTTAACAGTGTGGTTAAAATGATTGTAGGTTAATTCGGTGTGGATCTCGACGTAGTACGCAAATAGGTGTGTAATCGACACCCTCTAGTAGACTAGATCGGCAAAAATCGAAAAGTTGAAATGCTAAAATTTTGGCATTTCGAGGGCTGGCGAACGTGCGAACGCTTGTGGGTCGTTGAAACGGTAAAGTTGGTATTCACGAATGGCAAGACGATTGTGTGTGCAATTTCGTGCACATTGGTGGTTTTAGGCCTCGAAGGGTCGAACTTGGGCTCAATGGGCTTACAGGCTCATATGGGTGAAAACGAGCGGTAAGTGTATTCTGGTAATTTGACTGTTAAGATCTGCTAAAACGGGCGTAGAATTGGACTTAGTGGGTCGTAATAGCTAGTGGACTCCGTTGGGCCCATTAGGGGTTTTTAGGGCCCGATGGCTCGGTAATAATTAAGTGGGCTTAATAAGTGACTTGAGCAACAATAGGTCTGCTAGTATACTGTAATGAGCATGAAACCCTGGAATCTGGCAAATTTATTGAAATACCCCTTAAGGGTGGAAACTATTGTTTTACCCCTAGGTGCTAAAAGACCATTTTACCCCTAGAGCTAAGTTGATTGATTTGCATGCTATTATTTCTGATACTCTGTATGGCATATCATATTATATTCTGTTGCATGGGATTGGGTTATTTTGATGGAGGAAGTGCTAAAGGGGCAATGCCACGTATACTGTTAGAGGCTCTGCCTGGTATTACTTTCTGGTGGCTTGGACACAATATCTGATTAAGCAGCTAAGCTACGACTGTGGTGTGTAGGGCTGGGTGGGTTGAGTTATTCCCTACATGATGTGTAGGGCTGGTACGGGTGGTGTGTAGGGCTGGATTGGGCTTGGGCTTTGCATACATGCATGAAATACTAAACTGTTACTGTAATGGGCCTAAGGCCACACTGCTTTTTGAATAGGGCTGAGGCCCAGTAATTACTGTTTCTGAATAGGGTTAAGGCCCAGTTAACACTGTACCTGAATAGGGCTGAGGCCCAGTTGAGCTTGAACTAATCTTAACTCTGGTTGGGTGAGCTTACACATTGAGTTTTCACAAACTCACCCTCTTTCTTTTCATCCACGTAGGTGAACCCCAACTTTAGAGGACTTGGAGCTGCGAGGGATTAGGAGTGGCCACGTGAACTGCTTCTGGTTTATATTTTCCTTAAATTTACTTTATTTTAGTATTTTCTCAATTTTTGGGTTTTAATCTGTAATAAGGCTGCTCATTATTTGATTTCTATTTTCATTTGATTTTATTTATTTATTTATTACTTGTTAAAAATCGATAGGCTAAGGCTGTGCGGGTTTTTATTTCAAAATTAACAAACGTTTTCAAAACATTCCTTATGTGTCAATTAGATAACTCAATAATAACTAAACATTAACAAGATCTCTTAAAAAGTGAACGTCAAACTGATAATGGATAGGGTTTTGTTAACGAAACAACCTTCTTTTTCTCAAAACACATAAAATGGTTTTGCTTAGTCACCCTAAACTTATTAATAGAGGAACGAGGCATAGTTAACTGTCCATGTGGCACACCAGGTCTGGCCATAACATCTGGGCCGGGTTTGGGGTGTTACATAACTATTTATAAAAACATATATTTAAACACCAATGTGCATTTTTACAATAAATATCTTTCAAACCATACCTTTCTATCAACTTAAAACATATCTAGCTTTTACCAAAACCATACACAAAATTCAATCATACCATTACTTTAGTACCTATTAAAGTTTACCATATCCAAACAACCTCTTATGAACATAATTACAGATATACAATAATTAACTAACACATATACCCAATATTTCATCCAAGTTTAACCATTTCCAAACAATCACATAATCTAAGATCAAACATACCATTTCCAAACATGCTTTCAACATTTACCATATATGCATACCATAGTAATCTTTAAATTCAACCCATTACATGATAACGTTAAAAGTACATTACAACTTTGACTTAGAACTTCAAAACCATCAATCCAAGATAGCCTATATACATGCCATTAAAGTGTAAACAGAGGCACCGAAGTGCAATCCCGTACAAGTGGGCATTCTAACCCTATTGGCATGTCAATCGTATCCAAATCATTTACTACGTTCAAATAAGCATTTTAACAAAATTTGTATCACTTATAAATCAGAACATTCCCATGTTATCCATACGCATACTGTAAACAAATCATGTTCATTCAGAAATATGTATGCATCATATTTCACTAGTATTTAATATTTCCCAATTTAGTCATTTCTCACCTTAGCAATTATTTATAGTATTCCAGTGTAAACATATAATATCACCAACATATGTATATATAAACATAACTCAACAACAACCAATATATATAAATTCTTTTCAATACATTATGAACTTATCTAATATATTCGGCTAATGAGCAGATTTGTAGGGACTATTTTGCAATTTTCCTTTTTTTCGATTTTCCTCTGTACAGTTCAAGCCTTATCTATATAATAGTTAAATTCACTTTATTAAATTCAATTACATTAACATGCTCAACTATATGTATATGACCTTTTAATTTTATTTTACAAATTTCCCCTAAACTTTTACACTTTATTCAATCCCTAAAACCAAAACTACTAAAATTTTCACATTTAAGCCCCATTGCTTAAAACTGATTATACAATCATCCCAAACCAACCTTCAAATACTAAAAATTTTTAGAATTTTCATGTTAAGATTAAATTATTTACATATTAGCCCCTAAGTTCAAACCAACAAAAATTCTTTTACAAAATAGTCCTAATTAACAACCAAACTTGTAAATATTTCATTTAACCACATGAAAACCTAAAATTCATTAATGGCAAGTCCCAAAACCTTTAATAGTTTACAAAATAGTCTCCGGGTTAGCTAGATTAAACTACAACAATATCAAAAACATAAAATTTCTTAAAAACGAGTAAAGAAATCATTTACATGGAATAGTATCTAGCTTGAATGCTTTGGTTCTCAAACAATGGTGATTTCGGTGGAAATAAAAGAAAATAAGAAAGAGATGATAACTTTGGGTATATTTTAACTAATGTTTATTGTAACACCCTAAACCCGGCCAAGACATTATGGCCAAATATGGTGGCGTCACATGATAGTGTTTTTGGTAAACCGTTTCGAATATCAAAAACTTGTTCAAATTATTATCTTTTCTTAATCGTGGAAGCATTGAAACCATTCATTATACAAAAATCTTAAATTAGGTTTTAAAATGCGTTTGCGATGTTACCGTTTGTAAATCAATAAAAATATCAAATTGGAAACCCATAGTATGAAACAAAACAGTCCAAAGGTCCACAATACATGAAACTCCCAAAATAATAAAATAATAAAATATTAAAATATTGAATAACCAGTAATAAAATAGGAAGTCGAGTAAAGTGTCCATCAGTGGTCACCCTCGAGCCCTCTGCAGCACCAATCCATCTACTGTTGGGATTACCTGACAGATAAATAAAATAAAGGGGTGAGTTTTCTCAAACTCAGTGTGTACATCCCCACAGTAAGGCATGCATGTAAACAGATAACAATCAAGAAGTCATAATCGAGCCTAAGCTCTTAACAGAATTAGTGTAGGCCTTAGCCCACTCAGAACAGTATAAGATACATTCGAGCCTTAGCCCATACAGATACACATGCATATCAATCAATACAGTACATGCCCACTAACCTTGCACACCATCTCTGACCACCCTACACACCATGTTCGGATAAAATTGACCCACCCAACCCTACACACCAAGAATGGGGATAAAATCAACCCATCCAACCCTACACACCAAATCATATAGAAGAACGATACATAACAAGTAAAGGTAGTACAGGTGCCAGTCAAACGGCTAAAAGCCTTATAGTCTTCTCTCCAATATCAATCCCAACCCAATGCAATGCAGTCATAATATCATGTCATGGCATGCTTACATATAGTAAACAGATCATACATATCATACTCAGATCAAATTAGAACAATATTAGTACACTTGCTAAGTATAACATGCTAGCATACATCTTAGATTCATATCATAGAACAGGGTCTAAGCAACGCTTACTGACCCTTTAAACAGGTCACAATTTTTAGAACAATTCAAATTAATGGGCTCACACGCCCATGTGGCCTGCTCGTGTAGGCCCACACGTCTGTGTGGCGCACACGACTCGACTTGGCCTTTCCCGTGTGGATCACACGAGCTGGCCCAAAACCCCACATGCTCGTGTGGATCACACGGCCCAATTGGCCTAGATCGTGTCTCGCACACGGCCTAGCTAGCATCACACGCCCGTGTCCGTCGCTCCCGTGTGGCACTAGCACGACTTTACTCGTTGACCACACCATCGTGTATCACCATAGGGCCTCCACACGGGCAGTCCACATGCCCATGTGGCGTCAACAATTTCATTTTCAGCTTTTGCCAAAACACGATTTTAAAGCATTCAGGGTACACACCTGATTCATTTTTGCTATATACTCAATCCCGAGATCACCAGCACCTATAATAAACAGATAATTACTAGATTAAACACTTAATATGCATAACAATTGAATTGGAACCAAGAATGCACAAATGGCTTACCGAAATCAATCTAACTAAATTCCAAATCAGACTTGAGAAGTGTTACTCCTAGCCCCACAACCTTCTCCTAAACACAATTAAATTTCAATAAAAAATGATGCTACAGTTTCCATAACTAAACCTTAACAACACAATTACCTAAAGCACACTGCAACCACGACACATGATTAGAGAGGGAAAAAAAGATTTGGGGAAACAAAATAAGTGAAGAAAGGCTGAAATTCAATAACTAATGGCAACAAAGAGGAGATGAAAAGAACGGAAATATAGCAGAACCTTTTGGAGAAAAGATGAACAAAATTTTGGTTGTGGAGAAAGAATAAACTACAAAATTTTGATAACCCCCCAATCCCCTAATTTGCTCCTACTAACACCCAACTATTCAGCCACTTAAGTGTTTCACTAAAACTCAAATACTCACACGGCACCAGCACAAAAATAATGCTCACTTCATGTTTCAAACACAAGAACTCTCACTCATAACCACACCACCTAACCACCAGACCAGTAGGCCCATTTTGATAAGCTTTGACAAAATTTTTCTTAAAAGCTTGATTATTAGGAGTTAAACTTTATTCAATAAAAACCAAAATTTAACCCAAGTCTTGGCTTGAACTAGGGACCTCCCCAAACACCCCAAAGCACTTATCCACTATAGCAGACAATTATTTACGTCAAGCAAGCGCAAAAACATATTCAGAAAATTTCAAGCCATAATTCACAAAAGTCAAAATTAGGGACATTTTGGGGTGTTACAACTCTACCCCCTTAAAGAAAATTCGTCCTCAAATTTTACCTGATTAGAAAAGGTGAGGATACTGCTATTACATTGAATCCTCTGGCTCCTAAGTAACCTCCTCAGAGCTATGATTCTGGCACAGCACCTTCACTAATGGAATGGATTTCCTACGCAGAACTTTTACGTCGCGATCTAAAATCTGAACCGGCTCCTCCTCGAACGTTAGATCCGGTTTAATCTTAATATCCTCCACCAGTACAATGTGCATGGGATCAGAATGGTAACGTCTCAGCATCGAGACATGAAACACATCATGAATGTGATCCAACTCTGGAGGTAGTTCTAACTAATACGCAATTAGCCCCACTCGCTTTAGAATACAGTACGACCCAATAAACCGAGGGCTCAGCTTACCATTGTGACCGAATCTTAGAACCTTCTTCCATGGCGAGACCCTAAGAAAGACTATGTCCCCCACAGAATGCTCAATGTCTTTCCTCTTCAGATCAGCATAAGACTTCTGCCTATCAGAAACCACTTTCAGTCGCTTTCGAATCAAACGCACCTTATCCTCAATTTATGATACCAACTCTAGACCCAAAATATGTCGCTCACCCACTCGATCTAGCATAAATGAGTGCGACACCTACAGCCATATAGTGCCTCGTACGGTGCCATTTAAATACTGGACTGGTAACTGTTATTGTAAGTGAACTTCGTTAGAGGCAAGTACTCCTCCCAACTGCCACCGAAGTCAAACACACAGCTCCTCAACATGTCTCCAATATCTGTATCACCCTCTCCGGCTGACCGTCTGTCTGAGGATAAAAAGCAAAACTGAAGTTAAGTCGTGAACCCAAAGTCTCGTGAAGCTTCTGCCAAAATTGAGATGTAAAACGAGGATCCCTATCGAAGATGATCGATACAAAAACCCATGTAGCCTCACTATCTCTGAAATGTAGAGCTTAGCCAGTTTATGTAGGGAGAAATCCATCTTAACAGGAATAAAGTGAGCTGACTACGATGACCCATACAGAATCTTTCTTAGTGGGTGTTAAGGGTAACCCACTAACAAAGTCCATCGTCACTCGCTCCCATTTCAACATCAGTATCTGAACAGGCTGTAGCAACCCTGAAGGCAACTGGTGCTTAGCCTTAACCTGCTGACAAGTCAGACAGCGAGTAACAAAATCGGTCACCTCACGTTCCAACCCTAGCTATTAGTACAACTGTCGAAGGTCTCTATACATCTTATTCCCATCGAGATGCATAGCATAAGGGCTGTTATGCGCTTATCTCAAAATTGACTTTCTCAAGTCCTCGTCGCTAGGCACATAAATGCGCCCTCTAAAAACAGAACCCCATCCCTATTAAGTCCAAAATTTGAAGTAGTCCCAGTCTCAATCTGACGAAATTGTAACTTAAGAGTATTATCCTCTAATTGCTTAACTCTAATCTGCTCAATCCATGATGGTTTTACTTGCAACTCAACCAGTAGACTCCCGTCATCATATAAACTTAATCGAGTGAACAATGTTCTTAAATCAGTCACAACCTTACAGCTCAACGCATCAGCCACCACGTTAGCCTTACCTGGATGATACTCGATGCTGCAGTCATAGTCCTTAAGCAACTCAACCAATCGACGCTGCCTAAGATTTAACTCATTCTGAGTGAGGAGATACTTGAGGCTCTTGTGATCAGTGTAGATTGTACACTTCTCACCGTACAGATAATGTCTCTAAATCTTAAGAGCAAAAACCACTATAGCTAACTCCAAGTCGTGCGTCGGATAGTTAACCTCATGAGTCTTGAGTTGTCAAGACACATAGGCCACCACCTTACCGTCTTGCATCAGAACACAACCTAGACCCACGTATGACACATCACTGTATACTACGAAGTCCTTCCCAGACTCAGGCTGTATTAAAACTGGAGTCTGTGTCAAAACCAACTTGAGCTTCTCAAAGCTCTCCTGCTGTGCATCAATCCAAACAAAAAGAACTCCCTTACGCAGTAGCTTAGTCAGCGGAGTTGCGATCAACGAGAATCCCTCAACAAAATGACGGTATTATCTACCAGTCCCAAAAAGCTACAAATCACTGATACCGTCTTCGACTATTTCTAATCCAACACAGCCTCAATCGTACGAGGATCCACTGGAATCCCCTCAGCAGATACCACATGCCCCAAGAAAGTAACCTCTTGAAGCTACATACAACTGTTTCTCGCGTAAAGTCTACAGAACAACCCTGAAATGCTCATTATGCTCATCCTTTATCTTAGAATAAACCAAAATATCGTCGATAAACACAACCACGAACAGGTCCAAGTAGGGTTGGAACACTCAGTTCATCAGATCCATAAATGCCGCTGGTGCATTAGTCAACCCAAATGGCATAACTAGGAACTCGTAATGTCCATACCGAGTCCTGAATGTCATCTTATGCACATCGGCCTCCTTTACCCTCAACTGATGATAACTCGATCGCAAGTCAATCTTTGAGAATATTGATGCCCCTCTAAACTTGTAGAAAAGATCATCAATTCTTGGAAGTGGGTACTTATTCTTCATCGTCAACTTTTTTAATTGACGGTAGTCGATACACATCCTCATTGTATCGTCTTTCTTCTTTATGAATAGGACTGGTGCTCCTCATGAAGATACACTAAGGCGAATAAACCCACGATCCAACAACTCCTATATCTGGGCCTTAAGTTCTGTAAGCTCCTTCGGTACTTTTAGATAAGGGGTGATAGACACCAGAGCAGTACCAGGAATCAGATCAATTCCAAATTCCACCTCTCGACTTGGAGGTAAACCTGGTAGTTCCTCTAGAAACACATCTAGAAAGTCCCTTACTGTAATCGAAGAGTCCATGGAATCTAAAACACTGATATAGGCTAAGAATGCCTCATATCCCTTTCTCACCAATTTCTCTGCTACCAACGCAGAGATCACATTACTCAGATATTTCTGTCGTTCCCCAATCACGACTATCTCTTTATCCTCCTCGGTCCTCAGAACAGCCCTCTTTTTTGCAAAATCTAGACTCACACAGTGCTTCACCAACTAGTCCATACCCAGAATTAAGTCGAACTCCCCAAATGGAAGTTCTATCAAATCTGTCAGAAATACCGTCCTTTGAACCTCTAACGGAATATCTCTAAACAGTTTACTAACCCTAGTAGACTATCCCAACGGACTCACCATAGAAATCTCACTAGAGGTACTCTCATACGGTATCCCCAAGGTCTCAGACACAGAACAAGCAACATAGGAATGTGTAGAACCTATGTCTATCAGTGCAACATAAGGTACATTAAAAATGAGAAACATACCCATGATGACATCTGAAGCATCTCCATCCTTACGATAACATGCAGTATAAATCAGTGCAGGCTGCCTCGCCTCAGTCGGCCCAATACCTCCGCCCGGTGTTCTCTGACCTTGACCCATACCGTTACTACCCCTAGCCTGTCCTCGGCCCCTAGGTGGCTATGTACACCTCTCAGTGGCTGTGCAATCTCAACAACCGAAGCTTGCATCTGATTACCCCTTAGTGGGCAGTCCTTAACTCGGTGCTCAGAGATCTGCATCTCAAGCATGCTCTAGTAACTCTCCAACTCTCACTTGGATGACTCTTGTTACAGTGCTAACAATAGCCACCCTAGTAGGAACCACCACAGTAGGCCCAACTTTAACGGGCCCATCAGTCTTAGCCTTTTTCTTAGGCCTCATAGCAGAATTAGAAGGCTCTGAATCCTTCTTAGCCTTCCCTCTATCACAGTTCTGGTGCTCAGTGCGCTTCACCTCCTCGGCTATCTTGGCCTTTTCGACCAAGGCTAAAAAATCTCGCTCCCTTTGTGGAGCTATCAGAACACGCAGGTTGTCGCAGAGTCCATCCTCAAACTGCACATAACGTTCATACTCGGTCGCCGCCATGCCCCTTGTATAATGGTTCAGTCTCAGGAATTTAGCCTCATACTCGACCACAGAACGATCCCCCTGTGTGAGGTTTAGAAACTCACGTCGCCTAGCATCAGTGTGGTTGGCTCCCACATACTTACTCTGATAGTTGGTTTAAACAAACCTCAAGTTAACCGATCGGGCTGAGTGCCCTCCTTAACAGTCAACCACCACTGGTACGCCTCGTCCCGAAGTAGAGACACAGCCCCTTTCAGCTTCTGCTTATCAATAAAATCCAGATCATCCATGATACGCTCTTTAGCCTCTATCCAATACTTGGCCACACTCGGAGCAACCCTAGTGATGCCTCTAAATACCTCAGCCCCATTGGACCGGAGTCACTTCGTAACTGACCCACGGCCCCCAGATCTAGTATTAGGTCCAGCGACCCTTTCTAGAATATGAAGCATGGCTTGAGATAGTGCGTTATCCCAAGCCGTACGATCATACGGTCCTGTCTCAGTATCAGTCATAGGCGATGCCGGTGTCTCACTAACATCCACCACTGATATAGTATTAGAAGTAAGGGACTCAGCTCGAGCCCCTCTACAGCCTCTACCACGGCCTCTATTACCCCGTCCGCGTGTACCACATGTGCTCATCGTATCTATCGAATTAATCTGTATTTAGAAATTTTATGCAAATCAGTTTACAGTTTCAATATATTATTGACAAATATCTTATGCAATATAGTTATCAGAGTATTCAGTGTCAGTTATCGCGAAAGAAAGAATCGTCTCCTTAAAGTCTCAATTTACACTACCTAAAGTGTTTCAATAAAGTACTAACTAAGTAGTCTCAAAACACAGTTTCAGTCAAATCATACATTCTTTCCGTATAAACTAATCATGCTTTAAAAAGTACATATCAGAATTTTAGAGAACTTAATAGGATCAGTACTGGAGGCACAGTGCACCACTTACTCAAATATTAAAACATTTTAAAATCATTTTCTCAAAACCATACTTTAAAACCCAAAAACCACAGCCAAGTTTTGCAACCTGACTCAGAACCACTAAATGTAACACCCCAAACTCGGTCTAGATGTTATGGCCAAATCTAGTGGCGTCACATGAGAGTGTTTTTGGTAAACTGTTTCAAATATAAAAAACTTGTTCAAATTATTATCTTTTCTTAATCGCGGAAGCATTGAAACCATTCATTATACAAAAATCTACGTGTTTTACGATGTCACTGTTTGTAAATCAATAAAAATATCAAATTGAAAACCCATAGTATGAAACAAAACAGTCCAAATGTCCATAATACATGAAACTCTCAAAATAATAAAATAATAAAATAATAGAATATTAAATAACCAGTAATAAAATAGGAAGTCCAGTAAAGTGTCCATCAGTGGTCACCCTCGAGCCCTCCGCAGAACCAATCCATCTACTATTAGGGATTACCTGACGGACAAAGGAAATAAAGGGGGTGAGTTTTCACAAACTCAATGTGTACATCCCCACAGTAAGGTATGCATGTAAACAAATAACAGTCAAGCAATCATAATTGAGCCTAGGCTCTTAAAAGAATCAGTGTAGGCCTTAGCCTACTCAGAACAGTATCAGACATATTCGGGCCTTAGCCTATACAAATACACATGCATATCAATCAATACAGTACATGCCCACTAACCCTGCACACCATCTCCGACCACCCTACACACCATGTAGGGATAAAATTGACCCACCTACCCTACACACCAAGTATGAGGATAAAATTAACCCATCCAACCCTACACACCAAATCGTACCGAAGAACGACACATAACAAGTAAAGGCAGTACAGGTGCTAGTCAAACGGCTAAAAGCCTTACAGTCTTCATTCTCTCCAATATCAATCCCAACCCAATGCAATGCAGTCATAATATCACGTCATAGCATGCTTACATATAGTAAACAGATCATACATATCATACTCAGATCAAATCAGAACAGTATTAGTACACATGCTATGTATAACATGCTAACATACATCTCAGATTCATATCATAGAACAAGGTCTAAGTAACGCTTACCAACCCTTTAAACAGGTCACAGTCGACTAAGGCAACCCGCGCAACCTTTTAGAACAATTTAGATTAATGGGCTCACATGCCCATATGGCCTGCTTGTGTGGGCCCACACACAAGTGTAGCCCACACAGCCTGACTTGGCCTTGCCCGTGTGAATCACACGGCCTGGCCCAAAACCCCTACACACCCGTGTGGTTCACTCGTGTGGACCCACACGCATGTGTGGCCCACACGACCCAATTGGCCTAGACCGTGTTTCACATACAGCTTAGCCAGCATCAAACGTCTGTGCCCGTCGTGCCCGTGTAGCCCGAGCACAGCATCACTCGTCGGCCACATGGCCGTGCATTACCATATGGCCTCCACACAGGCAGTCCACACGCCCGTGTGGCGTCGATAGTTTTGTTTTTGGCTTTCGCCAAAACGCGATTTCAGAGCATTCGGGGTACACACCTGATTCGTTTTTTCTGTCTACTCAATCCCGAGATCACCAGCACCTATAATAGACCAATAATTTCTAGATTAAACACTTGATATGCATAACAATCAAATTGGAACCAAGAATCCCAAGAACGCACAAACGGCTTACCGAAATCAATCGAACTCAATTCCAAATCAGACTTGAGAAATGTTACTCCTAGCCCCACAGCCTCTCCTAAACACAATTAAATTTTAACAAACAATGATGCTACAATTTCCATAACTAAACCTTAACAACACACTTATCGAAAGCGCACTGCAACCACGACACAGGATTAGAGAGGGAAAAAAAGATTTAGGGAAATAAAATAAGTGAAGAAAAGTTGAAATTCAGTAACCAATGGCGACAAAAAAGTGATGAAAATAAGGGAAATATGGCAGAACCTTTTGGAGAGAAGATGAACAAAATTTCAGTTGTGGAGAAAGAATAACCTTCAAAATTTTGATAACCCCCTAATCCCCCAATTTGCTCCTACTAACACCCAACTATTCAGCCACTTAAGTGTTTCACTAAAACTCAAATACTCACACAGCACGGGCACAAAAATAATGCTCACTCCAAGTTTTGAACACAATACCTCTCACTCATAACCACACCACCTAACCACCAAACTAGCAGGCCCATTCTGATAAGCTTTTACAAACATTTTCTTAAAAGCTTGATTACCAGGAGTTAGACTTTATTCAATAGAAACCAAAATTTAACCCAAGTCTTGGCTTGAACTTGGGACCTCCCTAAACACACCCAGAGCACTTATCCACGATAGTAGACAATTATTTACATCAAGTAAGTGCAAAAACATATTTAGAAAATTTCAAGCCATAATCCACCAAAAACAGAAATTAAGGAAATTTTGGGGCGTTACATTTATTATTTTAATTACTTAATTTAATATTATTTTATCCAAATAATATTATTTATCTAAATAATAACAACATTTAAGAAGTTAAAGTTTTCCTTGTAAATCCTTAAACCCATAATGATCATGCATTAACTAATAAAATCAATACTACTTAACTATTACATCTTTTATGATTTAGTTTTTTATTTAATTAACTATTCAATCGTTAAAATTACTAGACCGAGACTTAGTTTAATTTTATTCTTAACTCGTAAATATTATAAAATAATATTTATTAACTCGGTTATCGAAAATCAGGGTTTCAGAATCATCGTTTCGGTACCACTGAAAATGGGATGTTACACCAAACTTTAATATTCTCTAATACTAACTCCATAAATATTGTATTTTAATATTTATGGACTCAATTTATAGAAATGGCGTTTTAAAACTGCCTTTTTCAGCACCACTGAAAATCAGGTTGTTACACCATCTCAAGATATTGGGCACTCATTTAATATTTCATGTTTAGACAAAATATTAAGTTGTAAGTTATATCTTATTATAGTAACCAAACACTAACAATAAGAACATGTCGGACAATAAATCTTCCATTTATTACTCACATGTAAAACCTAATAATTGTCACATGTTTATTACCACAATTGTGCATGTAATTTTGTTAGATATTAACCTTCCATTGGGTTGATCAATATTAATATGGCTTAAGTTACATGTATACAACCTTTTATATTTTATAACAA
Source organism: Gossypium stocksii (assembly GCA_020496765.1). Taxonomy (NCBI): domain Eukaryota; kingdom Viridiplantae; phylum Streptophyta; class Magnoliopsida; order Malvales; family Malvaceae; genus Gossypium; species Gossypium stocksii. The sequence goes on along the minus strand of CM035628.1, from coordinate 40,967,499 downwards.
AATAATCTTAATAATAGAGTTCACTTTGACAATTTATTATATCAATTAAGATATTTGAAAAATATATTAATATATTAATATTCAAATATAAAATTTCCATATCAATTAAAGGTCAAAATTGAAATTTTTTATCGCGTTATAAATTCCAAAATAACCAAAAATAAAATATATAATAACTTTTTTGGCCCTCCAAATTTAAAAAAAGAAAGCATTTTAACTCTCCATTTAAATTTTCGCTGTAACACCCTAAAACCAGCCCAGAAGTTTTGGCCAAATTTTGGAGGTCACATTGATCACCGAAGTGATCGTAGAAAAATTTTAGTTTAACAAACCGAAATACATTGCAATATTTAAGTTACGTAAAATTCTTAGTTATACAATCTTAATATTTCAAAAGAAAACCATTTATGAAAAGTCCAATTTAAAATTGTACCCCAGTTCTTATAACCGTTTACATTTCAAAACCATTTACCAAAATAGCAATCGAAAATAAGATGCTTAAACATGTTTCCTTATCAAGACTGTCCAAGGCCTCTGTGTACTAGGTCCAAGCTTCAGAAAGGGTGAGTAAGTACCTAAAAAGGGAAACACTATGAGGGTAGGCTACATGAGCTCAGTGTGAGTTCGAGACGTGACTAATAACAGAATTACAGGAAATAGTTTGATAGCAAAACATACTTACAAAGATACACGAAATCAGAAAGTAAACTTAGAACTAACATCCTAACAGAATGTAGCAATTCAAGCACACCATGTCACCTACAGACACTCAGTCACAAATGTCAATCAGTTAGAAAAAATATAAACAAATAATCTACACCTAATCACTTAAACAGATGCGTATGAATGCAATCAAGTAATAAAAAAACCCACCCGTCTAGCCAAAACACCTCTCCATCCCTCGATCATACCCCAAAAGGGTTGTTTAAGATCATCCAACCAAACACACCACATAGGACCTCGAAGGCCCATCCAACCCTACATACCATGTATGTAGACTAAGCCACTCAGATAGTAATACGCAACAGGCTGGCATATATGCAGTATAGTGCATTACAGTAAACAACTATACAGGCATGTTGTAGTTTAAACTTCCAGATCAGATAATAGTATGCAGTAAAGCTGACGTATATGCAGTATAGTGCAGTAAACCACTGTACCAGTAAGTTGCCGTTAAACTGCTAGATCATATTAGAATCAGTCTTCCTTCTCTTCACAACGAACCCAAAAATTACTTTATGCAAATGCATGTATGCTTACAACCTCATAGAAACAATGAACACATCGACAGACAATCAGACAGAAACAAACATACACACACCCAGCTAACTAGGTTCAGAATCAAATATCTCGCACTACAGTCACATATAACACATAAGCCGAATCCCAGATTAGAGTCTTAACAACCCTTACTAAAGCTTAGTCAAGGGTCAGAACATATAGACAAATTTTTAGATAGAAAACATACACAGAACTAAAATTGGTTGCTTAGGGCCATACGATCGTATGGAAAAGCCTAGGCCGTGTGGGGGTCGACATGACCATGTGGGAGGAGGCATACGGTTGTGTGGCTGAGGTACACACTCGTGTGAGCTAAGGACATGGCCGTGTAACTCTCTATCTATTTGTGCTAAAATAGAGTACAAGGCAAACACGACCATGTGAGGGTCTCACACGTCCGTGTGCCCACTAGACACGACCGTGTGTCCACTAGACAGGACCGTGTGTCCAAAACACATGCCCACCTGGGATCTCTAAATCCCCAAATTAGCCACACGACCGTGTGGTACCAAATCACTAAATCCCTAATTTCTAAACACACATGCCCGTGTCCCCAAGGGACACAGCCGTGTAAAAATCAACTAATTTTCCCAAATCAGCCACTCGGCCTTGTGGCACCCAAATTATCTTGGAAACACTATATCCCAATTATACACGACTGTGTGAATAGCCCGTGTGGAGGCACACGCCCGTGTGGCCACCCATGTGGTCACGAAACCGCACCAAAATTGACTGAAAGTCTCGTTTTCCAATCACTAAAATGACCCCTAATCAAAGTATTTCAGAAACACACCATCATAAACCTAATTCATGCTATTTAAAAGCCCATAAAATCCTCAATTTCTCAACTCCATGAAAAAGGTTTTCGAATTTCAAAGCAATTCTGTACCGAGTTATACAATTCAGAACACGCTCATTATGTCGGATTACCTAGAATCAATTTAGTATTTCAATAACAAAAAAGAAGAGTTCAGAACCCATGTCTGATTTGCGATCAACACTCCTAGAACTTAATTGACCCACGTTGATGACCTTAATATGAATACGAAGCTCAAGTTGATGAAAAATATAAACAACCTAATGCCGTAGGAAAATCCAAGAGGTTAAGCAAATAAATTAATTGTGCGAAAAAAAAATTGAGAAAGAAGGAAGAGAAAAGATATGAAGAGAAGGAACGTCAAAAAACTTTCTGTCTCTTTTGTTTTTTTTAAACCAAAATAAAAATAAATAAAATAAAATAGATAAAAGTAAATATCTAACCCTTTTAAAATAGAAAAATGCTAAATCAAAATAATTCCTTCAAAGCACACCTGAGGACTTAAACCCAATACCCCAAGCTAAACTAACACACAACCAACCACCAGACCAGCAGATCAATTCTAACACTAAAATGCGGAAACAAACTCAAATGCTTGATCTAGCCACTAACCCTACCTACAAATATCAAAACTTCTAACCCCAAAAATCAGGTGTTACATTCGCCTTTTTTAGCCTTTGAACTTGTATTTTTTTATCAAACTACGCCAAAATGGATGAAAAAGTTACCACTTGAACTTCCATTTGTTAACTTGCATTTTTATTGCGCTACAGATTCCAAAAATAACCAAAAATAAAAGGCATAATAATTTTTTTTTGCCTTCCAAATTTAGTAAAAAAAATCATTTTAATTATCCATTTAAATTTTCGCCTCTTTTAATTTTTGAACTTATAATTTTTTTTTTATCAATAAGTTGTTTAGTTATATATTAATATGACGCATTAGATGTTATAAATTTATATATTTTAAATGTGTTTATGAATATTAAATTGATGTATGTTGGATTGCTGTCATAATGTTTATGTCTAAGTTTGATTAGGTGTTCCTTAGAATGAGTTAGAACGTGCATTATTTTTTCTTACTATTTTTTCTTTTGTTTCTTTAAACCGTTTTTCTCGTTTTTAAATCTTTCGACTCTTTCTTTTTTACTTTTATTTTACTTTTTAAATTCCTTTTTTTATTTTTTAATAAATAATAATAAATAATAAATAATAAATTTAAAACAATCAAGGAAAAAATTAAAATTAACGATATTAAAAATATTTTCTTAAAAAACAATATTAGAAGAGTTATAATTGAATGTCAAAGACATCTCTTTTTAAAATAAAATAATATTGATGTTTTTATTTAAATATTTCTATGGATTTTTTAAATTATAATTATATATACTACAATACAAATTATATAAAAATTAAATAGAGATGGAAAACTAACATAAAATGCTTCTATTCTAGAATAAATCAAAAAAATATGATTTAACCTTTTTCTATTTATAAAAAAAAATATGTTATGACTTTTTCATAGAGGTCTGCTTTGCTATGAATGGACATTCTGAAGAAACTTGTTTAATTTTATTATAGAAAAGAGTTTTTTTGTTTTGACAAGAAAATTTTTAATTTGCAATTTATTTGAAAAGATTTTAATCGGTAGAAGCAAAAATAAAATGATCACCAAATTATTTTATTTTAACTATATACGCCAACAACCTTACCTAGAGTTGATAGACCCAATTTTACTGGTTTACACATGAAGTGCATTGATAATGAAAAACAGGACCCCAACACCATACATGTGTAATAGGCCTTTCGATTTGCAATCTTGCTCAATTTTTATCTTCAATTAAACAAATAGTTCTGATGGGTGGATGCGGTTGGTGGAGAAACCATAAACTATAAATTGAGTGAAAAGATAAGCTAAACAAGGCCTTTCTGTTTTATTTTTCCATAATAACATTTTACAAATAGGCAGCCATGCATGGCACTGATATGATAGTGAAGGCCTTAATTTGAAGACACACTTTCTTTTATATCTACTGGCTATCAAATTTAGTATAGTAGTAGTAGTAGTACAAGCAATGCACCCAGCAGACTGCACATTATTATTTAGTTTTGATAGCCTTAATTACCACCACAGTTATGGCTCTAACTCAAATGATGCCTTCACTGTGAAGGGATCAATTTCAACTGATGCAATGTACCCAAACTTTGAAACTTTAAATTTTTGTTTTCCTCTTTTATCAAGATTGGTTTTGATTTGCCCCCAGTGAATGGGTTGTTGCTGGATATCAGTAAACACCTGCAGCAAATCATAGATTAATCGATGATACAAACACATTTTAATTAAGTAATGCATAGTAAGAATGAATTGAATGCAATATATATATATATATACCTTGCTCTCTCCAAGTAGTGGGTTGCTCCAGGCAATAACCCACCTAGTTCCATCACGTCGCCTGTACACAAGACCAACAATTGAACCAGAAAATTCACCCTCATCAGCATCATGTGTAAACTCACCATTATCTCCATCTTGAATGGTTTCAGGGAATTCCGTATAATGAGAGCCTTGCCAAATTTTCTTGTCAGTCAGGGTTAGAGTTTGGCTGGAAGAGTTCCAAAGCGTCCCCGTTGTGGTTTTTTGGACTTTCTTCAATATTTGAAAAGTAGCCATGGTAGACTTGTATGTGTTTTTGGTTTGGTTGCGTTATGCTTCAAATATTGCAGTATACACCCACTTATATACTAGTTTACCGCATGCATTATCCATAACAACAAAGTTAAATGTCCATGATTTTTTTTTTTTGATAAATTTATGAACTTTTTTATTTATATAATTTTTTTATAATAAATTTCTAGTACAAAAACAAAATTATTACGGACTGAAACCATAACTCACATCACATAAATAGATAAATAATAAATTTAACCAACTTATTACTTAAAAAATATAATAATATAATAATAAGTCTCCCCTAACTTAAAATTGCCCATCATATGAATTTTAATTTCCAAAAATCCTTTAATCCTAATTTTATATATTTAAAAATATACATTTTTAAGTATCGGTCGAATAATTTTCATTTGCCAACTAGTACCAGTTAGTTGTATTTACAAAACTCTACCTACCTCATAAGAATCTTTAAGCCTATAAAATTAGGAAATATAGTTTAAAGAAAACTGTTTGAATAATTATCTTTAATTCTATAATGGGTAGATGAGGTTTTCTATAATATTTTTATTTGTTTATTAAATTTTAGATGTTATAAAGAGATAATTGTTATACAACTATAACAATTTATAAAACATTTTATATAATAATATTTGAGATTTTAATCCTATTTAAATTTTTTTAAAAATTTTAATTTAAAAAATTATAATATATTACTAATACATTTTATATAAAAATTCAAATATTTTATTAAAATAATATCTTGAAATAAAAGAAATATTCACTTAATAATTATGTAATAAAAAATGATATTATAGCAAATCTAAATTTAACAGAACAATCTTAATTGTTTCAACAATCAAACTTATATTTTTTAATATGAAAAATTAAAAAACTAAATTTCAAATGTGAAAAAAAATAAAAAAATTTAAAGCATATTTTAATCATATATTAATTACTTAAAAATATTTAAAATTTATATTTTATATATTATTAATAAATTATTTTTATATATTTATTGAAATACTCAAACTTAAATTAAAGTTTCCAAAATCATTTTTCCACAAAGCATTTTTCAAACCTTATCAAATTATGTCACATTCATTACGTCACACTAGTGGGATAACCGATAGCCACTTAAATAGTCACCAAGGGGTGTTCGAATCAAGAATGTGTAAAAGCCCCCCCAACATGAACGCATATAAAAAGAAGGCATAAGAATACTTGTTTAAGTTGAATTAATGTTAGATGATGAAAGTTCACATGGGTGCTACTTGTGCTTTTTTTCCATAGAGCAGTTAAAATCAAGGCTAAAAAAAAAGATGGTGTATAGCTTTGAAATACTCAAACTTAAATTAAAGTTTCCAAAATCATTTTTCCACAAAGCATTTTTTTAAACCTTACCAAATTATGTCACATTCATTACGTCACACTAGTGGGATAACCGACAGCTACTTAAATAGTCACCAAGGGGTGTTCGAATCTTGAATGTGTAAAAGCCCCCCAACATGAAAGCATAAAAAAAGAAAGCATAAGAATACGTGTTTATGTTAAATTAATGTTAGATGATGTTCCCTTAAGAAAATGTTTTGGAAAAATATATATCAAATTTTTATTTTAGAAAAATAAAAATAAATTCTTCTTTTTTTCTCAGTTAAGGTAAAATAAAGTAAACTAAGAAGGAGGTTGGAGCAACCAATCTCTTTCAAGTACAATAGGATTACAACATACTACCAAACATAAAAATCCTCCACTCAAATAGTACTAAAAGGCACTAAACAAAATTCACCATAGGCCTTAAAAGCAGAAAATCTCAATCAATATACCTACTTTCGCCAATAAATTGTAATATCAAATTTTGATATGTTAGTAATTCAGACTAATTTTTGTGTTTAAAATATTTTTATATTGATATTACATTGATACATTATTTAGTAAAAGTATTATTTTTTAGGCTATATGAGTTAAAAATTGACAGTTTGAATGTAATAAATTTCACCTCATCCGTTCATGTATCATGAGTTAGTAAGAAATTAATTCAGTTGGTAATATTTAAACAATCCTATGACTTATTTTTAATAAAAAGAATGAAAAATTGTCGCTTATTTTGAAGAGATGTTATTTTTTTTACAAAAGTTATTACTCATATTTCTATTTTCAAGTTTAAAATTTTATTAACTATTCTTTATTTTATATTGAACATTGTAATACATATATAATAAATAAACTTTGTGGAGTATACCTGACATTTTTGGCTGAAACAGAGTTGATGTCCCGACGAGGAAGAGTATTCTTTATTTTATATCTAACATTGTAATACATATATAACAAATAAACTTTGTGGAGTATACCTCGCATTTTTGGCTGAAACAGAGTTGATGTCCTGACAAGGAAGAGGCGTCGTCCCAACGACACGACCACCAATATCCCAACGAGAAAGGACGTCTCATCCCGATGACGCAAAGGAGGGTGTCATGACGAGGCAAATTGTTATGCAATTCTCTCGGTTTTCTTCTTCTAGTCAAATTTTAATTATTTGTGCTAGTCGAACACTGATTAGTGTAAGTTATTTTAAAATTATTTGAACTATGAATTTAGCCTATAAATAAGCTCTTTTCCACCCTAGAAAAATAACCTATTACAAATTTAGGTATTAGCTTTTACAGGCTTTCAAAGAATTTTTGATAACATGATTATTTTGCATCATTTCTTGTATTTAATTCGGTTTATTTCTAAATTAGTCCCTACTAAATTAGTGTTTTTGTGATTTAATTCTTGTCAGGGGTGCAATTGACCAAAAAAAGGGCTAAATTGGAAGAAAATCATGGAAATGGGGCCAAAGCAAAAAGATGGAGCAAGCCAAGGACTAATTGCAATTTTGACTTTGTAAAAATACTAAAAATAGGAAGATATTTTAGTTTTATTTTGATTTTAATTTTAATTTTAATTTTAATTTTAATTTTATTTTATTTTATTTTATTTAATTAGGCTATTTTTAGTAAACCCTATCTATATAAATAGGGGGTTTTAGTTCTTAGGAAATCATCCATTGTCTTCACATTCCTATTTCATTTTGGAATTCTATTATCCACTTTGTCTTTTTCTTTTTCCTAATTCAATTGAGCATTAGATTATTTTGTTTTCTTTTTTACAAAATTTGTCTAATTCCCTTTTCAAATATTTTTCCTATCCACTTCCACCACATTTTTCATATAATTCCTTTCATTTCCCATAACCTTCAGGCATGATTAAAATCATGTCACACTAAACCCATTTCAGCCTTAAGCCGGTGTTAACTCCGTCAAAAACCCGAGAGATACGAACCCAAGCTGTTAACTCCAAATTTTCAGTATTTATTATTTCTCCGGATTAAGAGTATGACTTCGTCAACTCACAAAGTCAAGCCAATTCTAAGTCAAAAAAGACGTCGTTTGAGTTAGCGTGACTAGACGTATCGTTGGAATTCCGAGAGGATCGATTGTCTAATTGGTTTTCCGAGAACACATTGGCGTGCCAAAGTGGGGATTGCTGTTTGGTTCCGTCAAGGGAAGTAGTAACCGGATTTAAAAGTCCCGAACATTTGAAGGCATTGGTTCGAGCTAGGCTCTTCTAGAACGCAAAGCTGCCGGAGTTCTAAATCACGAACGTTTCGTAGGTTGTTCGATCGGCAAGGGTTGGTTATAGGACGTTCCATAACTAATTTAAACAAGGAAGAGTTGGTGTCCAAGGCGTCCTTGGTAGCTATAACTAGCTTATTGAAAAAGAGGAGTTCACCTAATTTCGAGGATCGGGTCAAAGACGGAAGAACCTGTGCTTAAGGCTGAGCTAAGTTTTATTGATTTTCCTTCAAATTATTTCGTTGTTTATTTTTATTTCGTCTTTTGCTTTTTACTTTTTACAATTTCTTGTGTTTATTTCAGGTTTCATATATTTCCCCCCAAACGTCGCGGGCACGACAACTACCCAGACAAAAATCTGGTCGAAAGATAAATAATTTTCCGTAAACCCAGTCTCTGTGGGATCGACCCTACTCCCTATACTACTTTAATTTACGAATTAGGTGAAGGTTTATATTGGTGGAATCGACCGCCATCAATTTTGTGTTTACGTTTTGAGGGTTCTTATTTTTTGGGTTTCAACGTTTAGTTTTATCTTCATCTTTGTACTCTTCGTTTTTGTCGTTATAGTAAATTTATTTTCGCCCGTGGTTTTTTGTCCTCTTCGGAGGGGTTTTCCATGCAAATATTTGTGTTCGATCTTTTCAATTTCTTTGTTATTTTACTTCTTCGTTGCTTAATCAGGTTTATCACCAACAAATTGGTATCAGAGTTAGTTTGTTTTCCGCATTTAACCTTTTTAGGAATGGCAGCAACAAGGTTCAACATTGAGAAGTTCGATGGCATCACAAATTTCAATTTGTGGCAAGTTTAAATGTCAATAATTTTGATCCAAAGTGCTCTTGATAAGACCCTTACAAAGAAGAAACCTAACAATATAGAACAATCAGAATGAGATAAGTAAGATAAAAAGGTTCTATCCTTAATTAAATTATGTATAACAAATAATATGTTACAGGAGGTGTTGATGGAGAAAACAACATACATCTTGTGGAAAAAGTTAGAAACCCTTTATACCACAAAGTCTCTAACTAACTGATTAGTATTGAAATAACGGTTGTACACGTTCTACATAAACGAAGGTGAGCACCTTAGAGGTCACATCAGTCAATTTATTACTCTTTTGAATGATTTAAAGAATATTGAGGTTCAGATTGACGATGAAGATCAGATTATGCTATTATTGTGCTCTTTACCCCTTTCATACATGTCTTTTAGGGAGACCCTGATTTATGGTAGAGATAATCTCTAATTCGAGGATGTGTAGGGTAATCTATTGAGCAAAGACAAATTAAAAAATTAGTTTGGTTCGGATAGCAAGTTAGATAAGCATGACTTGGTTTTGGTAGCATTAAGGAAGCGAGAAAAGAGATGTCACTATTGTAAGAAGTTAGATCACGTAAAGGCAAATTATTACAAGCTGTAAAATAAAAAGACTGCTAAGAGCAACAAGGAAGATTTATCTAGTGCTAATTTGACCGATGACAAGGGTGATGATTTCTTTTTGGTGTCAACAAGTGAAAGATTTAAGCTTAAGGTATCTCGTGGCGCTCTCATTTTGATGAAAGATAAAAAGATTGTCAATCTTTATGCTCTGGAAGGATCAATGATGGCCGCTGAAACAGGACGTCCCTCGCCTATTAAAGAGTTGAAGTTAATTCGTTTGAAGTGGATACAACTTGGTCATGAGAGGGAAAAAAGGTATGACTGTTTCATATAAGAAGGGTTATATTTTGGATGCATGTTTTGAAAAGATAGGGCATTGCATTCATGGAAATCAAACCCAAGTCAGTTTTGATTTGATAGTGTACGAGTTGAAGACTAGAAGTCTTCTAGCTTCTAAGCACAACTTTGACTCAGTTAATATCCTTCATAGTTCGAGATAGGCCCATGGCGGTCTTTGACAAAAAAGGCGGTGTGAAAATATGAGCCAAGGTAGAGATTTGTGGAGTATGCCTCTCATTTTTGGCTGAAACAGAGTTGACGTCTTGACGAGGAAGAGGTGTCGTCCCAGCAATGTGACCACTAATGTCCCGATGAGAAGAGAAGTCTCGTCCCGATGACACGATGAAGGGCGTCCCGAGGAGGTAGTAGCGACGTCACGACAAGGAGACATGTTATGCAATTCTCTCAGTATTCTTCTTCTAGTCAAATTCTGATTATTTGTCCCAGTCAAACTTTGGTTAGTGTAGGTTATTTTAACATTATTTGACCTATGAATTTAGCCTATAAATAGGTCATTTTCCACCCTATAAAAATAACTCATTACACATTATGGTATTAGCTTTTACAAGCTTTCAGAGAATTTTGTGTTTATATTTTGAGAGTTCTTATTGTTCAGGTATAATTTTATCTCCATATTTGTACTCTTTGTTTTTACTATCATAGTAAATTTATTTTTGCCCGTGATTTTTTGTTCTCTTCAAAGGAGTTTTTCCATATAAATATTTGTATTCGATCTTTTCAATTTTTTCGTTATTTTACTTATTCGTTGCTTAATTAAATTTATCCCTAACAAACTTTTTTCTCATATTATTACATTAATAACTATAGAAGACAATTTGTGTTTTATATCATATTGTACATGGAAAATTGTAATAAATACCCTGCGTCTAAGCTCTTTTACAAGTAAAATTGTAGAAGGATTGTTGAGTCTTTGCTTCATAGTTTCAAACTTCGAAAAAAATTATGTTTATTTTTAAAAAAAAATTTGGAGCAATAAATATGCCTTCCCTTCGTTTTCTGTTTCTAAGAATAACCCAATAATTAAATATCTTGGATTCCAACAAAATAACCATTCCACATCTCATGTATCTTTCATTAAACTTCATCCCCCCCCCCCCCACCCAAAAAAAAAGTTGGAAAAAAAAGGGAATAGAATATTGTCTTTCAGGATAAGAAAATTGAGATGCTGAAAGGCAAAGGTCTATACAGCAATGAGACTTTTGCCAGAACTTATCTTTTGTGAAGATGACTATGGTGTACTACGATTTCAAAGCTTTGATGGACTTTTTGTTTTGTTTTCGGAGCATTTAATATAAAAAAATAAAAAATAAATTATTGTTCAATTAATATGGAGTATAATAATTTATAATAATTAATAGGTATCATAATTTTTCGACACGTAAATGATATGTCAATATTTAATTAATTTTTTAAATTTAGGAAATATTAAAAATATTTTTTATAATTTATAATTTTTTAAATTTTTAAAATTTAAAAAATTTAATTAAATGATGACGTCTCATCCATGTATATGCTACGTCAACAAATTTAAAAAAAATGTTAATTTTTTCATCGATTTTGAGTGATTTGATTAAAAAAATGCAAATTTAAATGTTAAAAAGATGAAAATTTAAATGAATGATTAAAATTTTTTTTAAAAAAACTGAAAGGTTAAATAAATCATGAATTATTATTTTATTATGGGATTTTAATTAATTTAATTTTAAAGACAAAATCATCCATGTTTTTTTTTTTTAAAGGAAGCTTCCATGTTATATCAAATAATATGATTTAAGTGGAACAGTCATTTTTTATTTTAACAATCTTCCATGTTGATTCCTAATCCATTCAGATATTTGTTTTGTGGTGGCATTCACTTTTAACTTTATATATGTATAATTCTAAAAGAAGAAGGTGACAAGGCTGGGATCTGATCTCCTAATTTTTATATTCTGACTTAACCATGAATTGAATATATGCGGGTTATCGAAGAGGAAAATAGAAAAAAAGAATATATGTTCTCCATCCTAATTTCTAAGCTTACAATTTTGTTTAATATATCTTTCTAGTTTTATGAGGCATAATATATGGTAATCTACGATAAAGGTATTTAGCACACACGCATATATACTACATCCAAAAGAAGTTGTCCAAATAAAAGTTTTTGTTAAAACGAGAGAGTTATATTCATATTAATGCAATCTCTCAAATCTAGCTTAAACATTACAATCGAATCTTAAAAGTTACATTAGTCATTGAAATGATCAAGTAAATCTATTCGGTTTAAAAATTGCTATTTGGATCAATTTCCAAAAAATTTAGCGTGATTGCCTTGGGTTTATTAAAAACATTAGATTATTAAGTCGTCTATGATTTAATTCCAACTTATTAGAAAGTCATGTTGTTTAATTAAAAAAACTCAATCAATTCTGTCAACAGACCCTTAAAAACTTCGTATTACCGTTAGGCAACGAAAGTAGTGTTGCATTTGATTTTTGTATAAAAATTTGTGTTTTAAGTCATATTAGGCCGGTTATTAAATTCATTCGGTTTTCATCCAAATATCTAGTGCATGTAAAATCCCAAATAAAAAAAGCCATACCCAAGTTCATACTCAATGAATTTACAGTCCCAAAATAAATAAAATAAAATTTAAAAATATTTTATTAAGTGAAAATACGAGACAAGACCTATGTATGCCGAGTCTAATCCTAATCTTGTGGGTTATCTGTAATGAGTAAACTAAGGTGAACTTAAAAAGCTCAATGTGAGTCTAAGCAAAAATAAGCATTGCATAGGCATACAACCGATCAATGAAGCATACAATTATTATAATAGTTCATATAGTTTATCATGACATATCAAACTTTTGTATACAATATGCTCAAATGAAATAGTACAATGATCATACCCATTCATCCGCTACATACCATAAGTTCTCTAAAACTCGTCACCCAAACACCAAAACATTAAGAGCCGAAGCTCGATGTGGTTAAACCACCAGTAACAATATGCAGTTAAAATTGTCAGTAATTTGCAGACAAGTTACCGATAAGTTGTGATAAGTCGCCAGTACTCTGGGGTATTGCTAAACAATAATATTGCAGATAAACCACCAATACTCCATGAAACTATTTCGTCACGTATCAATACCAAACCCATGCTATGAAATATGACATAAATAATGTAGCATATCATGCTAAACAGTAACATATCAATAATAGTAGCATGCTTAACATGCTTTCAGTTTACCCATTTTAGTGGCATGCAGTGCATGCGTCTAATAAACACAGTGAGATTTAGTGGCATGCTTATTCATGCATTCAATAAAAAATAGCATATCATACCATACAGAAAACAAACATTCAATATTTTCTTTCGGCAGTTACATATTTACTTAATCACAATAAGGCTCTTATTTATTCGACAATTACCCATTAGTACTTACCTTAATTGGCAACCCCTAAACCAACTCAAGGTCATTCGGCCAAGCACAAATCAACACGTAATAATTGGTCAACATGCATAATACTTAATTTTTAACAATCATTAACACCCAAAGGCAAGACCACACCTAATTACACAATTCCAAACACTATCACTTTTCCCCAGCTCATACGCTTTAGATCTAACTATTATCCTATTCAGATCTGTACCCAACATAGATCAATCATTATAAATCAGCCCCCTTATCACCAAAATAGGGTTCGACCAAAGTAATGAGATAAATTGACTTTTCAAATCTAGAGTTGAGATTTGACACTTACCTTATTTGGGTTACGACAATATTGCAAACAAATTACCAAAGCTAGTGTTGATTTGAATGGTTTGGATTTGGACCTTGAATCAGTCATAACACATAAAGAATGGGACATAAGAGATTTGGCCATTACTTTAATTAATAAAGAGGTATACGACGTAGGTCTGATAAAAAGAAAATTAAAAATACAGCACTTACACTACCTGCCTAGATCAGTGATGTCAAAGAAAAAACCAAAAAGTAGAAATAAAATAAAAGTTTGGCGACAATGGGGAAGAAAAATAATCAACAAGGTTCAGCTATTGGAAAAAATCATAGCAATAAATGGCCAAAGGGAAATAAATCAAGCAACCGGCGGCAACAACGGTGGGCAGTACTAGGTAGCGACAAAGGTATATAAAGCAATGAGACTTTTAGCACAACTTAATCTTTTGTGAAGATGATCAGTGTAACTCCCTGATTTATTAAATATAATGTTTTACAAATTTTGTCATAAATAAGTATTTGCTTTAATGGTTAAGTAATGTAGGTGAGTGTTTGATATCTGGGTTCAAGTCCCACTTTTGGAAATTCTGTTATTTTGGTTGCTAGCCTCATTCCTTAATGGCTTGACTTATATTATATTTTCAGGCAACTCATATTAGAATGAGCCTACTGGTTCAAGTGGTAAGTGTTAGCTTGCCCTAGGGTCTTGTGTTTGAATCTCCGAGTTGGCCAATCATTTTTTCCTCTAGGTGTGTGCGCTAGTTGTGTAGTAGAGGTTTGGTGGAATTAAAATTTGGAGGTAGTTGGATAAAGATCAGTGTTTCAATTTTGGTGGGATTGGGTTGTTAGTGGAGAGTTTGGATTATTTTTCTTAATTTTAATTTTAATTTTATTTTGTTTCCTAAAATTTATCTTCTTCCTTACGTTCTTTTTTGTTTCCCTATAATTTTTATTTTCTTTTTCTTTTTCCATACTACACGTAAGATCTTGAAAAGAAAATTTCTTTTTGAATTTTGGTCTTAAGTGACTGTATTGGTTGCTATTTGGTTGGTGTAAGTCTTGTTCTCCTTCTCATGTATTATAAAATTTTCTTCATTGTTGTTCAATGGTATTGAGGTATGGTGGGTTTTGTGTTAATGTTAATCAATTGGTTGGTTTTAGGTGAAGCTAATGAAGCGAATAATCTGTCAGTGAATTAGTAGTTGTGTGAGTGCTATCCACAATCAAGGGTAAGTGTTTGAAATAGTTTGAGTGCAATCCTTTTTGTTGAAACTGCTTATGAGTGCATTGTAGTCAAGTAGTTATTCGATTAAAATTGAGGGATTAAAGATTGATTTTGGGTGTTTTATTGTCGATTTTTAGGTACTGTTACTCTGGTGGTGTAGTTGTAACGAAATCAAAGCAAGTGTGTAACGAGAAACTCAAAAAAGGCGACCGGCGAAAGCCAAAATTGGGGCTGTCAAAGCCACATGATCGTGTGGCTAGCCGTGTGTGACACACGGCCTAGGTCCTAAGCCATTTAGGGCATGTGGGCCCAAATTTAAAATTTTTTCTGTAGGGTCGTACATGCATCTCGATCAACTCTAGGCCTTCCGTGGGGTCGATATGTGTGGTATAAGTCATAAAGCTTGAAATATGCTACTTTGTTAGATTGAAATTGACGTAAATAACATCTATATAAGCATTATGTAATATGGTATGTATGATCTATTATGTTATGTATAAGCATGTTTAGTATCTGTTATACGAGCATGCATGTGATATACGTTTTGATATCTGTTATTTTGTTACATCTGACATTATGTTTGTATCTAGCTATGGGGCGTGTTATGTATTACGAGGAGGAAGTATTCTGTGTAAGGAGATATCTAGCCAATATGCTAGCAACGCTACTGCGATTATTCTGAAAGATATCATATGAACACTATACAGTGTGTAGGGCTGGGTGGGTGTTTTATACCCCCAAGGTGTTTAGGGATGGTCGGAGTTGGTGTGTAGAGGATGGCGGGCAGGATTATGCATATCTGTATCTATACGATTCTGTTATAATTTTGATTCTATAAAAAAAATTATGTATGTATCTGTTCTGCTATATGATTGAATCTGAATTTATGTTTACGTATGCATTACACACTGAGTTATAAAAACTTACTCTCAGTTTTTCTGTTACTTTCATGTAACCATCAGGCTTAGGCAGGTCGATACGATAGGAGCTCAGATGTGACCACTTTTTCGTAAAACTTTATTTACATAAATTTGTTTAATTAAAATTCTGTTTTTAGAGTTTTGTATAATTTGGACTCTCTAGACTTTTGGGACTATTTTTTGTTTCAGATTTTTTTTATTTTTTAGCATGACGATTGATAAAACATTTTTTTATGAAAACGACAGTTGTTTTGAAAATAACTATTTTCAAGGAAACAAACCGATTTACCAAAATATAACGTTGTAAGAAACTCTGCTGTAAAATATTCAATTTATTTGAAAGTCATAAATGAACAATGATTTTAAGTTAAACAAACATAACAACACATTTTTCTAACAAATCGAGCTTTCTAAATAACAACGGTTTACAATGATTTCAAAAAGAAGGAAGTCAGATTTATAACTTTTTCTTCGTAACACTTCTAAATTTAGCTGTAACGTCTAGGTCGGGTTTGGAGAGTTACATTTAGTGGTATCAGAGCCAGGTTGTAAAATTTGGGCTGTGAAAATTTTGGGTTCAAAATTATATTTGCAAAAAAACTATTTTTCTAAGTACAATTTATTTTTGAATCAAAAGAGTAAGTATGTGGTATATTGAGTTCCGACGTCGATCCTGTAAGTACTTCTAACTTAGAATTACTTTAGTTAAAAAACTCTAAAATAATTAAAATTGCATTGAGTTAGTTAGAGACAAAATTTATGAAATTTCTGAAACTACTTCTGATAATTACTTGAAGCATAAAATACTCCTAATAAATACTGAAACTGATTCATAAAATTTCATAATGTAGAAAAAAATGTAAATATGATGTGTGCTCGTGTATTGAGTGGCCGTGGTACTCATGGGTGCGTCAGGTGCCGTAGAAGGACTTGAGCTGAGTCATCCTTGATGGGTAGTATGCCTAATCTGGATACAAGTGAGACACCATCTACACCTATTATTGAGATCGGGTTTCAAAGCTACTTGGCTGGGGACGAGGTATTGTCCCAAGCCATGCTTAGAGATTGGAGAGGGTTGTTGGGCCCTATTCTGGTTCTAAGAGCCGTGGGTCAATAACTGAATGACTCTAGTCTAATAGTGTAGAGCTGTTTAAGGGCGTCACTAGAGTCGCCCTGACTGTGGTCGAATACTGGTTGGAGGCTACTGAAAGGATAATGAATGATATTGACTGCACCCCTGAGCAGAAATTAAATGGTGCAGTATCTCTGCTTCGCGATGAGGTGTATCAGTGGCGGCTAATTGTAACACCCTTAACCCATATTCGTTGCAAGATAGGGTTATGGAAAATTACCGAAGTTTATTGATAAATTACAAACAATTCATATCATTTCTCATTCATATTAGAAATCAATCACAATCAATCATATTGTCCCTTATATGAGCCCTCGAGGCCCAAAATACACATTAGAAACAAGTCGGGACTAAAGCAGAAACTAAGAGAATTTTTCAAAAAATTTTAAAATTTTTCCAAGGTGCAGGGGACACACACTCGTGTGGCTCACACGGTCGAGTGACATGCCCATGTCTTAGGCCGTGTGGGCATTCAAAATAGGGGTACACGGCCGTGTCCAATTTAGGGTGCTCTCTGACTTGGGTCACACAGCCAAGCCACACACCCATGTGCTAGGCCGTGTGAGCATACTGACTTGCATTAAATAAGTTGCAAGGGTCACACGGTCAAGCCACGTGCCTGTGTGAAAATTTTGGGGTATTCTGTTTTGCAATTTACAATATACAGGGGATACACGCCCAAACCACACGTCCGTGCGTGAGGCCGTTTGTCACACACGAATGAGACACACACCTGTGTCTATGCTTGTGTGGACAAAATAGGCCATTTTTCAAGCCTTATTTCTCACCCAATTTGTCTTTCACCTACATTGTCACTTTAACATATCAATATGCCACAACAAGGCAATAAAAACAAGTCAAAATCATGTCTTAAACATAAGATAATACCACATATATTCAAGTATCCAAACTTACCAAAACAACCAAACTTACATATATGCATATTTTACCAAATAAGCTATGTCATACAACTCATCAATATACCTATATGATTATACCATTTAACTATTTTAAACACATATCAAAAATATTAAAGCCATATTTATACATATCAAAATATACCAATTGCAAGCCATACCAATGGCTAATTTCAACCAAACACATACATGCCATCATTGGCCCAATTTAGCCTATACATCCCATTATAACCAAAATTTAGTTTGTTACATATACCGAATTGAGCTGATGGGTAGTGTAAGATATCTTCACCAAGCTTCTAACTCAACGAGCTTTCGAAGTACTATAAAATAGAGGAAATGAAGCAAAGTAAGCATTTAATGATTAGTAATTTCGTATAACGTGGAATTTAACTTACCATTTAATTACAATTAAGGTAAGCATACAAGGCATACTCAACCAAAATGGCCAAAAGCCCTAGCACGTATCCTCATCAATCATGTTAGTCATGTATTTCATATAAATGTCAAGGAACATAAATGAGCTCAACAAATATCAAATTCCATGTTCATAACTTTCCACTTTTTGCGTTCATATATTAATTCCATATATTTCAGGTATACATTGGTATAGTTCATTTCAATTTCAGATTGTCTCATGTCAGAACTTTGCCCGTTGAATCATTTAAAATATCGATGGATACCTGGGTAATACACACAAAGTGTACAGTCTGTAAATCCGTCAATTAATATTCGAGAATGCTTATACGATCACATAAATGGGAAGCTCATGTGAGCCAGGTAACGGGAAGCTCCAGAAAGCCATTAACGGAAAGCTCATACGAGCCAATATCGGGAAGTTCAAGCGAGCCAATATCGGGAAGTTCCGTAGAGCCAATTATTCGGGAAGCTCATGAAAGAGCCTTTAATCGGAAAGCTCCGAAGAGCCATATATCGGGACACTCATAAGAGCTATGGTGTATCCACAACACATGTAGAATCACAACCAATCGGGATGCTCCGAAGAGCTATTAACGGGAAGCTCGCAAAAACCATGTAACGAGAAGCTCATACGAGCTAATAACGGATGCTCTTTCGAGCTATGGTGTGTCTGCAACACATGCAGGACCACAACCAATCCGGGAACCATGTATCCATCAAATTTTATTTATTCAAACGAGACTTAATACTTGTTGATCATTGTCGGATATGTGATCAATTTCATATTCATGGAAATTACACAATTTACATACACAACATTCAATTCAAACATATAAATATACAATTTAGTTACACGAACTTACCTTGACAAATGTTCATGTATGCAAAATCTACTAATCTGACAATTTTTCTTTTCCTCGATCTAACTTCTTATTCGATCTATCCGGATCTATACGAATGAATTGAACATCAATTTAATACCATTCATACTCAATTCAATCCAATTCACATCTTAGGCAAAATGGTGAATTGAACATCAATTTAATACCATTCATACTCAATTCAATCTAATTCATATCTTAGGCAAAATTACCATTTTGCCCCTATATTTTTAATTAATTAATATTTCATCCTGAGGCTCTAAAAATAAAATTTATGCAATTTAATCCTTATTCCAAGCCTAGAAATTTTTCATATATATCAATAGTAGCCCATGAATTACATAAAATTTAGAATTTTTTCCATAACTTTTACATCTTTTCAATTTAGTCCCTAAATCACAATTTCACAAAAATTCTTTTTACAAAAGTTGTTTATCTATCAGCAACCTTTCATTTTCTACCATAAAACTTCATAATTCATGCATACTCATCCATGCCAAAACCTTAATGCTTTGATAACTTTACAAATTAATCTTCAAGATAGCTAGATTAAGCTATTACGATATCGGGAATATAAAAATTACTAAAAACGGGACAAAAATTCATACCGTGTAACACACCTCACCCGTATTCAACGCCGAAATAGGGTTATGGAGTATTATCGGTTTTACAAAACAATTAAACATTCATTGTACATACAATTTTCAACTTTTATGTAATCATTATTCAATATCAATCACATTGTCCCTAATACGAGCCTACGAGGCCCTAAATATGCTTTGGGAGCGGGTTCAGGACTAATCTGCTAACTCAGAAAAGTTTAAGAAAAACTTAGAAAATTTTTAAAGTATAGGGGTCAGACGCCCGTGTGCCCCCACTGTGTGACTCACACAGCCAAGAAACACACCCGTGTCTCAGGCCATATGGACATTCGAAATAAGATCACATGACCATGTCCCAGCCCATGTCTGACCCCGTGTAACTCTCTGACTTAGGTTACACGACCAGATCACATGCCAGTGTGACTACCCCGTATGTCCTTTGAAATGGCCACACATGTCCATGTGCTAGGCCATGTGCTAGGCCGTGCCAAAACTATAGGGTATACTAACTTATGCCACATGGCCAAGCCACACGCCTGTGTGCTAGCCCGTGTTGAGCTACTGACTTGATTTTTTAGTCAACACCAAGGGACACACGGTCATGTAACCTGACCTTGTGTCACACATAGTTGAGACTCAAGCCTGTGTCTCTACCCGTGTAGACAAAAATAGGCTATTTACTAAGCCATCTTGCCATACAAATTTGCACACACCAACAATAACCCAATTTGTACCAAAGCATAGCATATATAGGCATTCAAACTAACTAAATCAAGCATAATTCATGCTAAATTTATATCATCATTCACAATATACAAAAGTCCCTAAAATAGGCCATTTCATTTATACTAAGTTCACATATACAATTCAATTAAATAGGCACTTTCAAACATGCATCATTATGCTCAATCTCATCAGCATATAACTTATCCAATATCAACCATTTGACATCCACAATATCTATAATCCACCAGTATCACATATCCATGAATAAACACATAACCAAAGCCATATGCTCATATAAATACACAACCAAATCAACTAAATTGAGCCAACTCTTATGGCTATATATATAAAACCAAAACATTGACATTTACAAGCCATTTCAAATGACTAAATTCATTACCAAACTGTATATCAAAATGACCATAATCCTATACATGCCATATAACCAAAAACATCGATTTAAAAGTACCAAAATAACAACGAGATAGTGTGATGAGATCTCTGACGATTCCCAAATTTGAGCTAGCTTCGATATCACTATAAAACACAGAAAAATAAACAATGTAAGCAATAAAGCTTAGTAAGCTCGAATGAAATAAACTTAATTAATCATAGATAGACCAATCAAACAATTTAATATATCAACACATAACTCATAATAAGTAACAAACCTTCCACATAATCAAGCATAAGATTAGATGTGAAATTGATGAGTTTTTTCGATTCAAAGCTTATACGATTCATGTACATACCTGTACCATCTCTTAGCAATCTCATACTTATCCATCTCTTTGGCATACCCATTGAACAATTCGAAATACTATCAGATACTCGAGAATCTCACACCCTAAGTGCCACATACATAGTCGAAGCTAGCTCAATCTCATAACACATATACTGCTCACACTAGAGCTATCAACGGGTCTTCTCACACAAGCTGACGATCATGGCGAAGTTACACGGTGATGCTCACACAAGATGACGAGTATTAGTAATACATGCCAAATGACTCAGCCACCTGTAGAACGTACGGACCAGCACAAAACACATAAACCCGAATGACATGTCATTCATATCTTAATCTATTCATAAGGTTCAACCGGGATTTCACACTTGTCGAATCATCGTCGAACATGTCCATTGTGTTGTAATCACAATTTATGCAATATCAAAGCATTTAAAACACAAATATAACAATGTTTATTACATACAAACTTACCTTGGATGCAAAAACGACGAATTAAGTCAATTAATATAAAACTTTTTTTTCCCCGATCTAAATTTGTATTTCACCTTTCTTGATCTAAATGTAATCAAAATTAACATATTTATTAATCTCTATTCAATTTAATCTAAAATATACATTAAGGCAACTTTATACATTTGCCCCTAATGTTTCAACATTTTTACAATTTAGTCCTTATTTCATAAAATTACAAATTCATGCAATTCAACCAAAACCCATGCTAGCCGAATATCAATTAGGTCCATAACAGCCTACATTTTTCATTTATTTCACATTTTAACCATGAATTTTACACATTTTTCAAATAAATCCCTAATTGACAATTTCAATCAAAATCACTTAACAAATGTTGTTTATCTAACAACATGCATGTATTTTTTATCATCAAACATCAAAATTGTAATAGCCCAATTTTGAGTCTGATTGGAACGGGTTGTTTCGGGACCACTTAACCGAGTTAAAATATTTATTTTATTATTTTATTATGTCTTACGACATGATAGAGTTACTATGTGAAAGTTTCGTATAGAAATTTTACTATTTAAATAGTTAATTTGATAAAAAAGACTAAATCGTGTAAAGCGATAAATATGAGTTCTAAATCATAAGCGGCTTAAATGATTACGACTTTATTATTGGAAGGCCTTAAATTGAAATTAGACCATTAGTAATCATAGTGGACATTTATGGACACTTTTATAATGATATTTGGTTGTTTAATAAAGGATAATAAGGTAATTTAGTTACTAAGTTAAAATAAAATAAAACAAACAAAGTTTTATGTTATCATCTTCTTTGTTTTGCCAATTTTCAAAGGGAAAGAAAGCCATCTCTTAGTTTTTCATTTAGATTAGCTAATGAAGCTCAATTAAGGTACGGTTTTCGTCCCATTTTTAATGATTTTTATGTTTTTGAGCTCGTTGTAGCTCGGTATGGCTAGCCCGTACCTCAATTTCTGAAATTGGTTATGTTTTTGAAAGATGCCATTGTTGAATACATGTTTATTTTAATATTTCTTGATAAATTATTGATGGTTGTTTATAGATATACAAGTTTTATAAAGTGATTTTTGATAAAATTGAGTACTTGGGATTAAATTGAAAAAGATAGAAATTTTGTGGGTAGAAATGTGAATAAATGAAAGATATGTGCTTTTATGAAACATAGGAATATTCGACTATGTTAAATTGTGGATAATATTGAGTAGTTTGTCATTTTATGTATAAAGGACTAAATTGCAAAGTAGTTGAAAGTATAGGGGCAAATATGTAAATTACCAAATTTACATGTATTTGGACTAAATTGAATGTGTTATTGAATAATGGAGTTAAATTTGAATTAATATAGATCAAGATAAACAAATCCTAGAACTTGATCAGAGAAAACGAAAGGTAAAAGAGTGGATATCGGGTATACGAGCTAAGTTCGTATAATTAGAATCGAAATTGTATTATATTTATAATTGCTAATTTTAATGTTATATGAATGTATAATGAACTATGAAATCAAATTGCCTATTGAATACATGTTGAATTTTAAATTGTATAAATGTATTTATGAAATAATGAATTGAAATGTCTATTAGTTACATGTTTAATTTGATTACCGAGTCCCGTTTGAACTGTAGAAAGTCGTAGGATACAAGTGACATGTCATTAGGGCTATAGGTTGGTTGAGCTCCTGCATTCGTTACAGACTCACCACAGCTCATGAGCTTACACGTTCAGCCTTCGAGCTTACCGTTACCGACTCAAGAGGAACATACCGTACATGGCTCAAAAGAGCATACATGATGAATTGACGGATTATCAATTATACACTGAGTGTGTATAACCCGAGTATCCCTCAATGTTTTTAAAGGTTCAACGGGCAATATACCAAAGTAAATACATGTTATAAATGACAAGATGCATAAGATTATTTGATATGAGAGGTATATGTTTACAGGGTATATGACATATGAAATACATGAATGGTATGAATTATATGTTACAAGCATAAGAATACAAGTTATATGACACATGATTTATATGTTATTTGAGATATGTGATATGTTTGATAAATGGTTACATGGTTATATGCTTTTATTTTATATGAGTACTTGTTGGATAAAAGAATTGATACATGAAGTATAAGTACAAATATGTTATATGTTCTTTCATCTTTTCAATAGATGAATACATGATTGCAATGTGACTAACATGTGGTTGAATCATATGAATAGGCAATGTGAGCATATGAGTTGGTTTTTATTGCTTAATTTGTTTATTTATTCTTGGTAAGTTTGTTTCTATATTATACGGGCTTACTAAGCTTTTTAAAGCTTACTCTGTCTACTTTTCCTGTGTTTTATAGATTCGGAAGCTAGCTCGATTTTGGACAAAGTCGAAGATTGTCATTACACTATCCAAACAAGCTTTTGGTACTTTGAAACCTTGTAAATGATGTAAATTATGGCATGTATAGGCTAGTCTACAAGTTGATGCTTATGACTATCTATATGTGAATGAATGTGGTATGTTTTGGTACTAGTTCAAGTTATGAGATATGGCTTGAAATGGTAATGGTTAGCTTGTTGTGAATGCATATATGTTATGCTCTTTATATGGTATTTTGTATGAGTAGTACATGTTATATGTGATGTATAAATGTGATTAATTGATAGGTTTTATTGGGATTTAATGGTAAGTTGGTATGTTTTGGGAGTAAATAAGATGATGAATAAGGCTTAATTGAATAGTCCATTTGATGAATGATTTGGTAAGATGAATTAGATAGTGGATTGGCTTATTTGGTACATGTTTGATAATGCAAATTGGTATGAAATTTGGTTGATTGTGAATTGGTATAAATGTGCTTTTTTGGGCTAATTTGGTTGCTCAATTGGTACATGAATTGTTACAAAAATGCTTGTAGGTACATGAACAAATGGGGTATGAAAATGGCTTATACCAAGCCTATTTCGTGCCACATGGCCAGAGCACATAGGTATGTGTCTCGACTGTGTGACCGCTATTTCATTACTTGTTAAGTCAGTATTGCACACAGGCTGGACACACAGGCGTGTTTCGTACCCGTGTAGCCAAGTCAAGATGCCACACGGCCAAGACACACGGGCGTGTCTTGTGGCCGTGTGCACAAGTGATCGGGATTTGATGAAGTAATAAAATTGATCGTACCTGAAACTAACTATTATTACGATAAAAAGGCAAGTGCACCTATCACATAGTAGTATAGTTAGTGGCAAGACTAGAATATCGAATCCAAGGAACTACGAGTACTAGTAGCGGCTTTCTTCCTATTAACCTAAAAAATAAAAAGGTTTTGGTTGTAAACTATCTAATCTAAACTAAACTAAAAAGGTGACAAAGAGTAAAATTAGGAAATTTCTTTAGGGAAAATTGAATGATTAGGGCAATACCTAAGGAAGAATCCACCTAGACTTCACTTGTTATATAACTCTGAACCAGATGATTTCTTCACTTGACTTGATCCGTAGAGATCACTAAATTATGTTCATACCTCCGTTGAGTGTAAGAACAACTAATCCTAGGTTGATTAACCAAAATCTCTTTCTAGTTAAAACCCCTAGTCTTACATTAACTCGATCTATGGTTCCTCATATTAGATTTGACTCTAATCCGGTAGACTTTCGTCGTCCTATGTCCAGGATTGCAATCAACTCCGCTTAATTGTGTTGGATCTACTTCTATTCAAGGACTTTTACTCCTCTACATAAGCACATTCGACTTAAATCAATATCTCAGAAATATCAATTTAAGAGTTAAAAACACAATTAAGAATAAGTCAAATATTTATCACACAGTTCAGATAACAATAACAAGATCTGTCTTAGGTTTCATCCCCTTAGGTTAAGGGTTTAGTTCATAATTATAAAAGAAAACATCTTAGAAGAAATAAAATAACAAAACATAAGAAAACCAAAAGCTCCTGAAAGGATTGAAGGGAGATCCTCTATCTTGATGTAGCTTCTAGCTTCTGAGATGGATCAATTGGCTTCCCTTCAAGTAATTCTTTGCCTTTACCTCTCCGTTTTCGCGGGAAGAGTAGGAATAATGGCCTCCCCTGTGGTGGCCTCTTGGGGTCTTTATATAGAGTTTAGAATGTTTTTCTTAGCCCCTAAGTATCCTTTTCTGAGTGAAATTGAACTTTCTCATGACAGGGACACGCCCGTGTGAGTCGGGGCCCAGGCCGTGTTTAAGCCTATTAATGTGGCATGGCCGTATGGCACGCCGGTGTGGCAAATTTCCAGGCCGTGTTGTTTTTCATATTTTGGCCCATTTTCTCTGTTTTCGGCCCGTTTCTCGATCTTTTTCACTTCCTATGCTCACCTGAGTATAAAAACATGAAATTAAAGGTTTAGGAGCGTTAAATTCCACAAATCAATGAATAATTCATCCAAAATTAGGCTAAGCATGGGGTAAAATTATGTATAAATTATGGTTTATCAAATACCCCCACACTTAAGCATTTGCTTGTCCTCAAGCAAAATCTCAACTCACAATTAAAAAATCATTCCTCTCAACTTATAACCCTTATTAATAATATTTCGAATCAATTCATAAGTGATCATACATTGAGAATTCAACTAAAAGAACATTAAAGTCTCAAACAATCTAAGTTGAAAATTTCATCACAGAAACATAGGTTTTCTCCCTTCTTCTAAGTAGTCACCTTTAAATTCAAATTCAACAAGAGTTGACATCCTCACTAAGGATTCACTCTAATCACTCAAAGTGTTTAGGGTTCTAAAAAGAAGCACTCATTAGTTAATATGAAAAGTTATTACCATAGGCTTGCATGAAAATCACATCTCCTCCACTGTAGATTGACATGATGCATCGATCACAAAGTCTTTAAATGGTTGTAATGGGGTTTTGGTTAGGGGTGTTGTCATAGGCTAAAAAAGAAGGTTAGAATCGAGATTGAACTGAAAAATCATCTAACTAAAAAAAAATCTGTATCACTAAAACATATTTCTAGAGCTAAGCTTTTTCTTTTAGATAACATTGTTTGAGCTTCGGAAGCTTAATAGAAAGATGCAAAATATATTGCAACTGAAAATATGAATAATAACTATTTTTTTCAAATATTTAATACTTTACAAACTGTTTACATAATTAAAACCTTGAAAGGAAGAACTTAGCTAGATAATTCTTTAGTTCGAATCTCGACAAAAATAAGAATCAAAATAATTAGGATGGTCTCAACATATATAATCGAAGCAAGTTCTAAAATAACAATTCACTATTGACTCACTCAAAGCAACAATGAAATTGAGCACGAAAGAATGTATGCTCAAAAGGCTCAAAAATATCACCAGAATTATGGCTTTTGATGTCAATCCTGTGGATTTAAAATCTCAAGATAATACTTAAAATTGGGGAAAACAACTTAGAAAAATTTTAATTCTCAAAAATCTCAACTCGTCATGCTTGATTCTCTAACATCGTGAAGTTTAAATAATCAATACACAATTACCTATGTTTCAATTCTCAACATATCAATAAAAATCATAAATCAATTAGAATTCATCTTAACAGGGAATTAAGAATAATGCAAGAAGTTAGCAGAAATAATTTTTAGGGGTTTAAAGATGATGCAAAGAGTGTAAATGAGTTTCTCGCCCCACACTTAAGATGTACATTGCCCTCAATGTACAAAGATACATTAGTAGCAATAAAAGCGTAAGATCATAAGATAGGGAGAGAAGTGAAACTCCCTGAGTTAGATGGATTCCTTAAGGTGGAGGTGCCTACAGAGTGTTTGGGACAAAGGAAGGTGTTAAGGTGGATACTCCGGTGGTGGTAGCGGTTGTTTGTCCACAGCTGCTATGCCGAAAGTGTATGTTTGTAGATGCTGGGCTGCTACGATTGTGGTCGTGTAGGAACCGGCAGTCGTGGCAGGGTTTTCCTATTAGATTTGGATTTGAGCTGTAAAGCTCTTTTGAAACTGCGATAGCACTTAAAAGATTTTAGGGATTTTGGGTCAATATTTTATGCTCTTTAAGGAAAAGCAGATATAATAAAAATAAAATAAGCTAAAATAAATTCTAAAGATACTGAAATTCAAATAATGAAAAAGATAAGTTTTAAAGAAAATAAAATAAAACATGAAACTAAAAAGGGAAATAAAGAAGAAGAAAAGATGACTAGGCAATTCTAATCCTCAGTGGGGTCATGAGGTGGAGATGGTGGCGTGATATGGAGATGCTGACAAATCTGGTGGCATCAATGTGATCAAGGCGCTGAAAGCTCTGTTGCTCGAATCGTGTGAAGCTCTTGGATAAGTCAGCATGAGAAGCTGCCGCATGAACTGGTCGGCGAGTGGGTGGTGTAGTCGGTGCCTCCTCTGGTGGTGGGACATCATCAGTAACGTCCTCTGGGCCTTCCTGTTCAGCATTCTGGAATAGGCGATATTGCGGAGGATCAGTCACTCTCACTCATTGAATCATCCTCATGTGTAACATGCTCTGGATGCCCTGCAGGGACATCTGGCAGATCAGTGTGTAAGAGGATGTCTAGGCCGCAGTGTTGAATAGGCTGAAGTAACGGGCCAAGCATGTCACGTAGGGCCTATCGAGATTACACCCCTACGGTGTCGCTCTGTTTAGTGCTAGATGGCATGGGCAATGAAGTATGCGAGATCAATCACATGTGCGTGCGCCATGCTCTATAAAAAGTAGGCATCATGAGTGTTGACGACGCCGGTACTTTCTTATCTGCCCATCAATATATGCGCTAGTAAGGTGTGGAGATACCTCAGAGACGGGGCTAGAGCTGTTGCCTTGGAGCGACAGGGGTCGTACGTGGGCTGGTTAGGGACTAAGGTGAGCCAACAATTCACTAGAGAGACATGGATGTGTCGATAGAGCTAAGAAAGGTCCTTTTCTTCCACAAACTGCTCAGTGTACAGGCCTAATGCTGTACCGAACACCGATACACTGAGCTGACGAACGAAGCCTCTTAGACGGAATTGAATTTTCCCTGGATCATTGTACTTGGACATCACTATTTGAAGATGGAACGTGGAGTAGAATTCTAGTGTGAGTTCAAGATAGGTGGCTCTACGATTTGAAAGAATTGGTCCTATGGGTCTGTCATTAACAAGGCTCGAATCTCGTCTGCTAATTGGACATGTTCCAGTGCGGCCCAATCGATACACCTGTCAACTCTGAGTGGTCTCGCTCTCAAAATTTAAAATAATTCTTCTTGTAAGTTCTACGAGAATTGGAGAAAGGGGTGGCGAACTTCAGCGGTGGGTCTAGAGGAGTAACCACTGGACCTTTGCGCTTTTTGAAGGTAGGGATAGTAGCTTTCTTCCCTCTCGAAGATGACATGATTCCTAAAAATAAAACAAAATGGAAAAAGGTATGCATTAGTCCTAAAAATGAAAATAAAGATATTAAAGTTTATAAGTTCCTATTTACAACTTAAACTAACCAAAATTTCTGAATAAGTAATGCAAGCATAGGATCATATCATTGAAAAAGAATGGGTATCAATATATAGAAAATTAAAAGTTCTCAAGATAGTGATAAGTGGCAGCCAAGGGATGTTCCTAAATGGCATAATGAGTAATCAAGATTAGTCATGTTAAATGAATGAATTTCCTATCAATAATAAAGCAAATAACTAAATGAATGAGATAATTAACAGATAGATAGATAAAAGATATTAAAAATTAAGAGGAAAAATAAGAAAGGGGAACCGAATGGGTTGTTATGGAGGCGGAGCACAGTCATGGCGAGGGTTGCACGGGTGTGGAGGTGCTGTTAAAGCCGGCAGCGGTGCTAAAGATGGTTGGTATGAGAGTTGGGTTAAGGGGTATTTAGGGTTTAGGTGTGGAAGAATGTGAATAGGGTGTTGTTTTTATAGGATTTTGAGTCACACGGGGTGGAACATGCCCGTGTAACTCGGGGTTAGCCCGTGTGGTTGGAAATTTAAGGATTTTGGCATGCTAGATTCGTGTTCCACGCCAGTGTTCCTAAGGAGTGTTGGGCACAAGGCTGTGTCAAATGGCCGTGTCCTTCGATGTTCGCTTAGCCCACGGCCATGTCGGAGGTCACACGCCCATGTATGAAATGGCAGGTTTGACCATAGTCCTGAGACACGGGCGTGTCGCACGTCCATGTTGGATTAACAGGTTTGGCCATGGCCACATTGCATAGCCGTGGCTTTTTATCGCAGCCCGTGTTGGGGGTTTTTGTCCTGTGTGTATACGATCGTATCGCACGACCATGTTTCGCCCGTGGTGGCCACACGGCTCAAGGCACGCCTGTGGGAGTGACCGTGTGGCTTAGAAATCCTGCATTCAGTGGTTAGTTGATGAGTTAAAAATTTAGAATAAAAATGTTGTACTGTGTTAGTGCTCGGGTTGCCTCCTGAGAAGCACTTATTTATAGTCTAAGCTCGACTTTTCTCGAGCTTGGACAGTCACGGTGGTTTTAGGAGTTCAAACTCCTCTATCCTACAAATAGTTTTAATATCAGAATAGGATTTGAGTTGAGTGTAATTTACCTTGAAGGTGCCAAGTATTTTATGTGATATCTCGATCGTACCATAAGGAAAAACTTTTATTACCGTGAAGTAAGGTGTGTCACTGGTATGTTCTTTTGAGTTCGAGATTGGAGGATCCTCCTCTTCTAAGACTACTTTATCCTCTACCTTGATTTGATTTGTTTTTACCTGAGGGTCGTCTTGGTGATGTTCTAGGTTGGTATGGCATATTTCGGGCTGCTCTTATTGATAGTTCAGCCACTCATCTAGTTCTTCAATCTGAAGCATTCGTCTTTCATGTACATCTCCCTTGGATGGACTTGTCTGTGGTTCAGCTGTTTTTATGTGATGAGAATCCTGCACAGAAGGTTAGATGGTGAGAACATTCTTTTCACAAGGATTCGAAACAGTATTTTTATCATCAATAATTTTAATTAAGTTTTGGGCTTGTAAAGTGATTTGTCATCACCTACACGTACTGTAAGCTCTCCTGTTCCTACATCAATTATTGTTCTAACAATTGCTAAAAAGGGATGCCTTAGAATTAAGGGTACATTGCTATCCTCATTAATGCCTAGAACAGCAAAGTCGACTGGGAATATGAATTTATCAATTTTGAAAAGTACATTTCAATAATGCCCTTAGGAAATCTAATAGTTTTATTAGCCAGTTGAATGCTCATCTTAGTTTGTTTAGGTTTCCCTATACCTAGTTGTTTAAACAATTTATACGGCATTACGTTAATACTAGCTCCTAAATCAGCTAAAGCATTTTTAACATCTAAGCTACCAAGTAAACAATAAATTGTAAAACTCCCTGGATCTTTTAATTTGTTGGGCAGCTTATTCTGTAAAATAGTTGAGCACACTGCATTGAGTTCCACATGAGGTGTCTCATCTAGCTTCCGTTTGTTCATCAGTAGCTCTCTTAAAACTTAATGGCATTTGGCATCTGTGAAAAGGCTTTAATAAATGGTAAGTTAATATGTAATTTCTTTAAGAGTTTAAGAAACTTACTGAATTGTTCCTCTGAGCGGTCTTTCTTTAACACATTTGGGTATGGGATATGAGGTTTATATTCTTTGATGGTTACCTCACCCTTACCTTTATTTACCATAGTTTCTTTACATGGCTCTGGGTTGGTTTTGGTTAACCCATCCTCATCAATCGTATTTACGACATTGAGTTGCTCCCTAGGGTTAGTCTCGGTGTTGCTTACTAAACCACCTTGTGGTATTTCAAAGATCAGTTTCGCGAGCTAGCCTATTTGAGTTTCAAGATCTTGAATAGATGCTTGTTGGTTCTTTAGTGTCGTCTCAGTATTCTGGAAATGGGTTTTTGACACTGCAATAAATTTTGTGAGCATCTCTTCAAGGTTCGATTTTTTCTCTTGTTGGAATGGTGGTTGTTGAAATCCTGGAAGAGGTGGTTGTCTTTGATTTCCTTGTCCTCCCCATGAGAAATTGGGGTGGTTTCTCCAACCTGCATTGTAAGTATTACTATAAGGGTTATTTTGAGGCCTAAAATTGTTACCCATATAGTTGGCTTGTTCGTTTTCCACGCCCTATCCATAGGAGGAGTAATTGTGATTGTATATGTTTCCTTGGTTTGAATTGCATTGCATTACTGGGTGTACCTGCGTAGAACCAACAAAATTATCAATCTTTTTGTTAAGAAGTTCTACTTGATTAAAAAGCATAGTGACTGCATCAATATTAAAAACTCCGATGGCTTTTTGTGGCTTTGTTCTCATAACTTGCCACTGATAGTTATTTAGTGACATCTCTTCTATGAACTCGTAAGCTGCTTATGGTGTTTTGTTGTTGATTGTTCCACCGGCGGCTGCATAGATCATTTGTCTTGTTGAAGGATTCAAACCTTTGTGGAAGGTTTGAACTTGTAGCCACAGTGGTAATCCGTGGTGAGGGCATCTTCTTAATAAGTTATTGTATCTCTCCCAAGCATCGTAAAGTGTTTCTAAATCCATCTGCACAAAAGAGGAGATGTCATTCCTTAACTTAGCCATTTTAGCCGGCGAAAAATATTTGAGCAAAAATTTTTCGGTCATTTGCTCCCATGTAGTGATAGACCCTTGTGGTAAAGAATTTAACCATTGTTTAGCTTTATTTCTCAAGGAGAATAGGAATAGTCGAAGATGAATGGCATCATCAGAAACGCCATTTATTTTAAATGCATCGCATAATTCCAAAAAGTTGGCTAGATGTGAGTTAGGATCCTCATCCTGCAAACCATCAAACTAAACGAATTGCTGTATCATTTGAATAGTGTTAGGTTTTAACTCAAAATTATTTGCAGCAATAGTAAGCCTAACAATACTGGATTTAGTGCCTGCTAAATTAGGTTTAGCATAATCATACATGGTACTTGGAGCAGGAATTTGCTCAATAGGATTTACGGCTACTACAGGGGGTAGCTGATTATCCTGATTAGCTTCCATCTCTTCAGTAGGTTCTGGTTCTTCTTCTTGCTCTTGCTCTGGATACTGTAAGCTTCTTCTTATCTCTCTACGAGTTTTACGAACTGTAGCTTCTAAATCATTATCAAATAATAGAGGTTCCCCTAGGTTTCTTCTAGTCATAAACTAGAGATACCTGGAAGGAAAGGAAAATAAAAATTAAATGTAAAAACTAAAAATAAATAAATAAAATAATGATGGCTAAAGTAATAGGATTTGAGTGTTCCTAATATCTTAGTTCCCCTGCAATGGCGCCAAAAACTTGATCGTGATTTGATGAAGTAATAAAATTGATCGTACCTGAACCTAACTATTATCACGATAAAAAGGCAAGTGCACCAATCGAATAGTAGTATAGTTAATGGCAAGACCAGAATATCGAATCCAAAGAACTACGAGTACTAGTAGTGGATTTCTTCCTATTATTTAACCTAAAAAATAAAAAGGTTTTGGTTGTAAACTATCTAATTTAAACTAAACTAAAAAGGTGACAAAGAGTAAAATTGGGAAATTTTTTTAGGGAAAACTGAATGATTAAGGCAATACCTAAGGAAGAATCCACCTAGACTTCACTTGCTATCTAACTCTGAACCAGATGATTTCTTCACTTGACTTGATCCGTAGAGATCCCTAAATTATGTTAATACCTCTATTGAGGATAATAACAACTAACCCTAGGTTGATTAACCAAAATCTTTTTCTAGTTAAAACCCCTAGTCTTGTATTAACTCAATCTATGGTTCTCCATATTAGATTTGACTCTAATCTGGCAGATTTTCGTCATCCTATGTCTAGGATTGCGATCAACTCCGCTTAATTGTGTTGGATGTACTCCTATGCAGGGACTTTTGCTCTTTTACATAAGCATTTTCGACTTAAATCAATATCCCAGAAATATCAATTTAAGAGTTAAAAACACAATTAAGAACAAATCAAATATTTATCACATAGTTCAGATAACAATAACAAGATCTGTCTTAGGTTTCATCCCCTTAGGTATTTAAGGGTTTAGTTCATAATTATAAAAAAAAAAAAACATCTTAGAAGAAATAAAATAACAAAACATAAGAAAACCCAAAGCTCCTGAAAGGATTGAAGGGAGATCCTCTGTCTTGATGTAGCTTCTGGCTTCTGAGATGGATCAATTGGCTTCCCTTCAAGTAATTCCCTGCCTTTAGCTCTCCGTCTTCGCGGGAAGAGTAGGAATAATGGCCTCCCCCGTGGTGGCCTCTTGGGGTCTTTATATAGAGTTTAGAATGTCTTTCTTAGCCCCTAAGTATCCTTTTTCGAGTGAAATTGAACTTTCTCATGACAGGGACACGCCCGTGTGAGTCGGGGCCCATGCCGTGTTCAAGCCTGTTAATGTGGCATGGCCGTGTGGCACGCCTGTGTGGCGAATTTCCAGGCCATGTTGTTTTTCATATTTTGGCCCATTTTCTCCATTTTCGGCCCGTTTCTCAATCTTTTTCACTTCCTATGCTCACCTGAGTGTAAAAATATGAAATTAACGGTTTAGGAGCATCAAATTTCAGAAATCAATGAATAATTCATCCAAAATTAGGCTAAGCATGGGGTAAAAATATGTATAAATTACGGTTTATCAACAAGTCATTATGTATGCCCTATTTTCACACAGCCTGGACACATGGGCGTGTTTGGCAGCCGTGTAAGGCACATAGCCGTATGACCCTATTCTGAAAATTTTCTTAAGTTTTCTCATATCTTTTATATGTTATCAAATTAGTCCCTGATGTATGATTGAAGCTTTATATGTTTGTTTAAGCATATTATGTTTATAAATGATTAATATTGTTGATTATTGAAAGCTTAAAGTTTTACTATTATGTACTGAGTTACAAGTCCGGTAATGCCCCATACCTATTCCGACGACGGTTACGGGATAGGGTTGTTAAAAAAACACACCTATATTCATCAATGACAAAACTCTAAACCTTTACTAGTTTTGCAAAATAGTCCCTAGGCTAGCTAGATTAAGCTATAACGATGTCGAAAACATAAAAATCATTAAAAATGGGACAAAATCACTTACCAATCTAGCTTCAAAGTGACCGAACCTTAGATGAAGAAAAAAATGGTTTCTTTCCCCTTGAACAATTGGTTGAAGAAGATGAATGGGAAAGAATTTGTTTTGTTTTATTTTAATTTACCTTTAATAACCAAATTACCAATTTGACTTTAATGATAACCTTGAAAAATTTACCTAACCTTGTCCAAGAATGTCCACTAACATTATAAATTGACTAATTACAACATAAGGACTTCCACTATTTAATTTCATAGTTATTTAGTGCTTTTAGCTATTAGAACATCACTTTTGCACTTTATGCAAATTAATCCTTTTTATCAAATTAGGCACTCAAATGATAAAATTTCTTAACAAAATTGTAACACCCCAAACTCGGCCTAGACGTTATGGCCGAATCTGTTCATGTCACATGGAAAGAGTTTTGAAAACGGTGTCGTTAAGTAAAAAACCATACCAATTCATTAGCCCATATCGCTATTATCAATTTCAAGGTTCTCATTTATTAATGACTTAGAGGTAAAACGTTTTTGTAGCGGAAGCTTTAAAAATCATCGTATTTAGAAACCATTCAAGGTTTAAGAAAACCCATGCTTTTGGTAAAATTTGAGTTAAAACGCATTTGCAGTTACTAAAACATAAAATCACAATCTAACCAAATTAACATAAAAACAGTCCATGAAGTCTAGATTACATAAAAACCAGAAAGAAAACTAGAATATATAAAAATTAATTCGTAATTATAACCAGTTTGAACATGTGGTCATCAAGGGGCTTCGCAGCACTGATCCGCGTAAGACTGTGGATTACCTGTATAGCAAAAATAGAAAAGAGTGAGTTTACATACACTAAGTGTGTAATCCCACAGAATTAAGCGTGCATACAACTAGAAAATTAGAATTAGTTAGATACAGATTTGATCCTAAGCCTATTACAGATATAGATGTAGATATGCAAATCAGAATCAGAATCAAATATCTTACCCCCATCCTCTACACACCATCTCCGACCAACCCTACACACCATGTGGGGTTTAAAACACCCACCCAGCCCTACACACCATATTGTACCGATGTGGCACATAATAGATATACTGCAGCTATACTGCTAGATATTAGGTGTAAATTGCCATTTAGAACACTTCCTCCAATATACATCAACCATCCCCAAATATCAGATACATAATATACACATACAGAAAAATAGTCTAACATGCTCATATGCTTACTTATGAGCGTATATAAATAACAGATATGCAAATAATAGTGCATGTAGACATGCATCAAAATCCCAACCAGACTAGTATATCAAAAAGTCAGATCATAAGTTTAGGGTTTAATTAGCCCTTACTAACCCTACAGTAGGCTCACAGTCGTTTGGGACGACCCATGCAACCTTAGGGAAAGATTCAGATAAATGGGCCCACATGCCCGTGTGGCGACATGCCTGTATAGACCCACATGCCCGTGTGGCCCACACGGCCTTACCCAATAATTAACACGCCCGTGTGTCATGCCTGTGTGGCCCACACGACCCAACTTGGCCTAGCCTGTATGGCCCACACAGCCACACTTGAGCTACCACACGGCCGTGTCTCGTGCATGACTTGGCCTTCGTCAATCACACGACCATGTTGTCGCACACAGCCTACCACACGGGCGACCACACACCCGTGTGGCGTCGATAGATTACAATTTTAGCTTTTGCCGAACCCCATTTTTCTGCGGTTCAAGTACACACCTGATATTGATTCGATGCAAAAACACCCCCGAATAGACCAACACCTAAAAAAGAACGACTCAAACTTAAGACCCGATTAAAATGAAACATGAAGCTGACAACAACTCCATTCTAGCACCCAACATTTACCTCAATCCTTTAAACGATTTAGATCAGGATTCCATGTAGGAAGAGCCTCATTCTCACGATTATCTGCTGCTAAGAACTCAAAATCACTAACGAAAAGGAAGCATAAAAAGACGAGTTGAGCAATATGAAAAATGGCTACACCAACCATATGAAACTTACCCCTTACACTTACCAAATGCACAAAAGCACTGAAAAATAGAAAATTAGAATTAAAAGACAGAATTTCAACAGAGCTCCCACGTAAGAACAAAAAGAATTTCTTTTTGACAGAACCAGAAAACGTCAAAAACAAAACTGGGGAATTAGCAAGAGAGAAAAAAAAAAAGAAAAGATATCAAATATCCCTAAATCCCCTATTTTTACTCTCATTAACCCACTACTTAACCTCCTCAGAATCCTTTTTTGACTAAACCTCTCTTAGTCAAACAAGCAAAAATAAACTCCCATGCTCGCGGAAAGATTCGAACATAGGACCTCCAACATACTAACACCCTTACCACTCGAACCAACAGGCTCATTCTTATGTGGTTTTGCAAATAATTTGGTATAAGCCCACTGAGCAAGTATTAGGCTTTAGTCAGAAAAATAACAAAATTTGCCAAAGCTAAGGCTTGAACTTGGGACCTTACACACACACGCCTAGAACACTTAACCGCTAAAGCAGATACACAATTGTGTCAAAAATTTATTGAAGCAGAAATAAATCATTTTGGGGCGTTACAACTCTACCCCTTCAAAGAAATTTTAACCTCGAAATTTACCTGATTAGAACAGATGAGGACATTGTTGACCCATTGAGTCCTCAAGTTCTCACGTGGCCTCCTCAATACTATGATTCCGCCATAGAAACTACAGTAAAGGGATGGTTTCCTCCTTAAAACCTTAACATCGCGACCCATAATCTAAACCAGCTCCTCCTCAAAAGTCAAGTTTGGCCTAACCTCATCTCCTCAACCGAGACAACATGGGATGGATCAGAATGATAGCGTTCCAATATTGAGAAGTGAAACACATTATGAATATGGTCCAGTTCAATGGTTAGCTCCAACTGATATGAAACTAATCCAACACACCTCAAAATCTGGTACGGTCCAATAAACCTAGGGCTCATCTTGCTTTTATGGCTGAACCTCAGAACCTTCTTCCACGGAGAGACCTTAAGAAAAACAAAGTCCCCCACAGATTACTCAATCTCATGCCTCTTCAAATTGGCATAAGATTTTTGTCTATCAGAAGCCACCTTTAAAGGATCCTGAATTAGTCAGTCACCCAACACTCGTCGTTCACCCAACACAGTCCAACATAACGGAGTGCGACACTTATAACCATACAAAGCCTCGTAAGGTGCCATCTGGATGCTATACTGAAAGTTGTTATTATAGTCAGTCAGTGGCAGATAATCCTCCCAACTACCTCGAAAATCATTCACACAACTTCGAAACATATCCTCTAGTATTTGAATCACCCTCTCAGATTGACCATCGGTCTGAGGATGGAACACAGTACTGAAGTCCAATCTTAAACCCAGAGCTTTATGTAACTACTTCCAGAAACGAGATGTAAAACGATGATCTCTGTCAGAAATACAGTCTAACTATCTTGAAAATATACAACTTCGCCAACTTTTGAAGAGAAAAGTCCGTCCGAATCTAAATGAAGTGACCAGACTTGGTCAATCGATCCATGATGACCCAAATAGAATCCTTCTTAGTGGGTGTCAAAGGCAACCCACTA
The DNA here is from genome assembly GCA_020496765.1 of Gossypium stocksii. Classification (NCBI taxonomy): domain Eukaryota; kingdom Viridiplantae; phylum Streptophyta; class Magnoliopsida; order Malvales; family Malvaceae; genus Gossypium; species Gossypium stocksii. Next base: position 40,928,937 of record CM035628.1, on the reverse strand, counting down.
ACGAAGTCCATTTTTACACGCTCCTATTTCCACAAGGGAATCTTAACAGGCTGCAACAATCCCAAAGACAACTAGTGCTCAGCCTTGACTTACTGGCACATCTAACAACAAGCAACAAAATTAGTAACCTCATACTTTAAACCCGGCCACCAATACAGTTCACGAAGATCACGATACATCTTATTACCACCGAGATGCATAGCGTAAGGACTACTTGCGCCTCCCTTAGAATAGACTGCCTCAGATCAGAATCATTCGACATGCAAATCTCACCTCGAAAACACAAAACCCCATCAGTATTCAACCCAAAATTAGAAGTAGCACCACTTTCAATTTGACCGAACCGTAAACTCAGAGTCTCATCCCTAATTATTTATCTCGAATCTGATTAATCCAAGTCGGTTTAACTTGAAATTCAGCCAATAGACTCCCATCCTCAAACAGACTAAGGCGAGTAAACATCGCCCTCAAATTAGACATCGCTCTACAACTTAAAGCATCGGCCACCACATTGGCCTTACCAAGGTGATACTCAATGGTGTAGTCATAATCTTTAAGCAGCTTAATCCATAGCCACTGCCTAAGGTTCAACTCCTTCTGAGTAAGGAGATACTTAAGACTCTTGTGATTAGTATAAATGATGCACTTCTTACCATACAAATAGTGCCTCCAGATTTTCAACGCAAAGACCACTGCAGCCAACTCGAGATCATGTGTCGGATAGTTCCCTTCGTGTGTCTTAAAATGACAGGACACATAAGCCACAACCTTACCGTCTTGCATCAGAACACATTCCAAACCAACGTGCGACGCATCTCTGTACACTACAAATTTCTTTCCAGATTCAGGCTATATTAGAACAAGAGCCTGAGTCAGAACAGACTTGAGCTTCTCGAAGCTTGATTGTTGCACATCAGTCTAGAAAAATGGAACACCCTTACGTAGAAGCTTAGTAAGAGGAGCTGCAATCAGAGAGAACCCCTCCACAAAATGCCAATAATAACCCGCCAGACCCAGAAAACTGCAAATTTCAGATACACTCTTAGGCTGTTTCCAATCCAACACAGCCTCAATCTTTCTAGAATCGACTCGAATCCCCTCAGCACACACTACGTGCCCTATAAAAGTCACTCTACGTAACAAGAACTCACACTTGCTGTGTAACACCCCTTACCCGTATTCACAGTCAGAATAGAGTTACGAGGTATTACTAATCAATCAATATCATTTAACATACATAATTCATACATTTATGCTTTCATACTCAAACGCCATTCAATCGTATTCACATTGTCCCTTACAAGGACCTACGAGGCCTTAAACATGCTTTATAAGAGGTTCGAGACTAAACTGATAACATATAAAATTCTTGGATACGTAGAAAATTTTCAAACATATAAGGGCCACACGCCCATGTGAACAAGCTGTGTGCCTCACTCGGTTCCAGACACGCCCATGTCCCAGGCCGTGTGAAAGCAAGGCATACATACTGACTTGGGTCACACGGTCGACCACACGCCCGTGTGTCTAGCCCGTGTGCCAAGCTATGTACTAGGCCATGCCAATCTGTAGGGTATACTGACTTATGCAACACAGCTACATCACACGCCTGTGTGCTAGATCATGTACCATTTAGGGAGGTATACTGACTTGTGCCACATGGCCGGTCAAACACCCGTGTGTGAGGCCGTGTGGAGCATACTGACTTCAATTCAATTTTAACACCAAGTGATACATGGCTGTGTAACCTAATCGTGTGTCACACACAGCTGAGATACACACCCGTGTCTCTGCCCGCATGGACAAAAATAGGCCATTTGCAAAGCCAATTTGCCACCTTTTTTACACATATCTACCCAAGCTCATACGGTATCATTTTAGGTCACAAATAAGCAACCGAAGTTCATCAACCAATATATAATTATAGTTCATCCATTTCAACTAGTTCGATACTCAATTCCATACCATTTACCTATTCAAGTACTAATCAATTTATCTTGCTTTACAAAGCATAATTCACATTATAATTCATTTAGCAAAATCAATCCAAACATACATAACCACTTTAATCCCATTCATTCAATATAAATCTTTTACCAAACATTAAAAATAGAACCATATACACATTCATAAACACCAACAAGTTTATCATCTTATGCCAACTCAAATGACCAAAATACTTATCCATCAAACATACTAAAATGAATCAAGCCTATACATGCCATATACCATATACACATAGCTTCAAAAGTACCAAAAATAGATGATCAATAGTGTGATGAAGTCTTTGACAATTCCCAAATTTGAGCTAGCTTTGTAGAATTATAAAACATTGAAAATTAAACAAAGTAAGCTTTACAACTTAGTAAGTTCGTATGTGAACATGAATTAATCACAACATTCCTATAGCAAGTCAAAATAGATAATAGCATTAACATTTAAAGCATCAATTCATGAATTAACATAAAACGTATCCATGTCCTCATTCAAGAGTTCTAAACTTTATATATCTTAATACTTGAATAGTTTTCCATACATACATGTACGATACATTTCTATTTCTTTTCAATACTCTTATCAGACCAGTACGGTTTATAACATGCTTTCGATACAAATTCATCGATGTTTTCCAATGCCATAGTCCAACTATGGTATTTCAAATACATTGCCAAGGCCCTATCATGGTCTTTTATTCACATGCCATAACCCGATTATGGTCTTATTATTCGATTGCCATAGCCAAGCTATGGTCCTATTAGGCAAACTTGCCTTACTCAACTCATACATTTCATTTAATATCTTAACATTCATCCAATAGAATAAATACTATCTCAATTTCATCCATTCAATAAATAGATACACATTTAAGTTCATTTATACGAACTTACCTCAGATTCAAAATTATCGTATCGGGTTGACTACTCGATAACCTTGCTTTTCCTCCGATCCAAATCTGAATTCTTTCTTTCTTGAGCTATATGTATTCAAAGCTAACTCATTTAATCATTCATTCATTCATTTTAGTCCAAAAATAGACATTTGGGCATTTTTGCATATTAGCCCCTAAACTTTCACTTTTTATCAATTTAGTCCCTATTTCACAAATATACAAAATTCACAAAATTTCATTCTACTCTAGCTTAGCCGAATTTCCTATAGGTCCCTAGTAACCCGTAACTTTCATTTATTTTACATTTCAACCACACAGTCTCAACATTTCTCAATTTAGCCCCTAATATACATTTTCATCAAAAATCACTTTACAAAAAATGAAAATCTATCACCAAGCTTTCATAAACTATCATCAAACCTCAAATAACACATGGATTCAACAATAGAAACTCTAAAAAATCTTTAAAAATTTCAAAAATTAAGGTACGGGCTAGCTAGATTACAATGCAACAAATACAAAAATGTAGAAATCATCAAAAACTGAGCAAAGAACATACCTTAATCAAGAACAATTAGGGTCGAACCCTAAGACAACACCTTTGGCTTCTTTTCTTTTGATTTTCGGTTATAGATGAAGAAAATAAAGATGAAAATGGTGTTTGTTTTATTTATTTTACTTAATAACCAAATTACCATATTAACCCTTAATAATAAAACATTTAAATCATCTAATATAAGGCCATCTATGTCAAATTCCACTATCAATGGTCTAATAACATCATAAGGACCTTTGATTTAATAAATGATAGAAATAAAACACTTTTAATAATAGAATGCAACTTTTGCATTTTATGCGATTAAGTCCTTTTTCTCAAATTGAGCAATTAAATGATAAAATTAGCTCACGAAATTTTCACACATATATGCTATCATGCTGTAAACACCAAAAATAACATTAAAATAATATTTTTATGTTAGATTTGTGGTTCCAAAACCATTATTCTAATTTAGCTAAAATCGGGCTTTTACAACTCTCCCCCCTTAGGGATTTTCGTCCCCGAAAATCTTACCAGTGAATAGGTTTGGATATTGTTTTCTCATAGCATCTTGGGTTCCCAAGTAGCTTCTTCAACCCCGTGTCGATGCCATAATACTTTCACTAATGCAATTCTCTTATTTCTCAACTCTTCGATCTCACGAGCTAAAATTCGAATCAGTTCTTCAGCATATGACATATCAGACTGAATTTCAACCTCGGTCTGGGAAATGACATGTGAAGGGTCGGATCGGTATCGTTAAAGCATTGACACATGAAATACATTATGTATTTTCTCTGACTCAAATGGTAAAGATAGTCGATAAGCAACTGGCCCGACTCGTTCAATAATCTTATACGGTCCGATGAATCGCGGATTCAATTTCCCTTTTCGACCAAACCGCAATATCTTTTTCCAAGGTGACACTTTCAAAAACACTTTATTCCCGATCTGGAACTCAATATCTTTTTGTTTTAGGTCTGCATATGATTTCTATCGATCTGACGTTGCTTTCTGACTATCACGAATTACTTTCACTTTTTTCGATCTATTTGATCAGATCAATCCCGTAAATCTTGTTTTTCCTAAGCTCACTCCAATACAACAGTGTTCGACATTTACGAACGTATAGAACTTCGTATGGTGCCATCTTTATACTTGATTGAAAGATATTATTGTAAGCAAAATTCAATCAGTGATAGATATTTCTCCCAACTACCTTCAAACTCAAGAATGCAACAACGTAATATATCCTTAAGTATTTGAATAACTTGCTCGGATTGACCATTTGATTGTGGGTGAAACGTTGTGCTAAAATGAAGTTTTGTACCTAAAAAGCTTCCTGCAATTTCTTCCAAAATCATGATATAAATCTCAGATCTCTATCCGAAACAATAGATAGTGGCATTCCATGCAATCAAACAATATCTAAGATATACAATCAGCCAATTTATCAAGTGAATAGTCTGTACGTACAGGAATGAAATGAGTCAATTTCGTGAATTTGTCAACAACAACCCAGACCGCATCTTTCTTTTTCACAGATAAGGGCAAACCTGATATAAAATCCATTGTTACTCAATCCCATTTCCACTCAGGAACCATAATAGGCTGTAATAAACCTGACGGTACTTGATGCTCTGCTTTAACTTGCTGACAAGTTAAACATTTTAAAACAAATTCTGAGATATCTCGTTTCATGCCATGCCACCAATAATGTTGTTTCAGATCGTTATGCATTTTTGTGCTTCCCGGATGCATGATAAATAACTACTGTGTGCTTCATTTAGAATTCTCTGAATAAGCTCAGAATTTCTTGGTACACATATTCTATCATGAAACATCAAACAGTCATTAGGCCCTATTCGAAACTCGGAATCAGAAGTCGACTCACACAGAGCTCGTTTTGCTTGCAATTCATTCTCAAATTTTTTAGCCTCACAAATCTACTATAAAAAATCATGGTCTCGCCTTTAACTCGGATACCATTGAATCATCGTCAAACAACACTAATTGTGTGTTCAAAGCACATAAAGCAAATAAAGACTTTCGGCTCAATGTATCAGCAACTACATTTGTTTTCCCTGGATGATAACCAATCACTAATTCATAGTCTTTTAATAATTCTAACCATTTTCGCTGTTGCATATTCAATTCTTTCTGAGTCATCAGCTATTTCAAACTTTTGTGATCGGTATAAATTGACATTTCTCACCAAACAAGTAATGACACCAAATTTTCAACGCGAACACAATCACAACCAATTCCAAATAGTACGTTGGATAATTCTTTTCATGCAGTTTCAACTGTCTCGAGGCATAAGCTATAACTTTGCTTTTCTGCATCAAAACACAACCTAAACCATTTAATGATGCATCACTGGAAACTAGGAATTCTTTACCCGACTCAGGTTGAACTAACACTAGGGCCTCTGTCAACAATGCTTTCAATTGTTTAAAACTCTACTGACACTTTTCTAACCACTCAAATCTAACATCTTTTTGAAGCAATCATGTCATCAGAGTTGCAATCATTGAGAAGTCTTTCACAAATCGTCTATAATAGCTGACTAGTCCCAGAAAACTACGGACTTCGGTTACAGTTCTCGAAGACTTCCAATCTATAATCGTGAAAATTTTGCTCAAGTCAACTCAGATACTTGCGGCTAAAACTATATTTCCTAGAAAACCAATCTCTTGTAACCAAAACTCACATTTGCTAAACTTTGCAAACAACTATTTATCTCTCAAAGTTTGTAGCATGATTCTCAAGTGCTCAGCATGCTCAGATTCATTATGAAAGTAAATCAAAATATCATCAATAAACACAACTATGAATTAATCTAAATACAACTTGAAAATCTGGTTCATCAAGTCCATAAAAATAGCAAGTGCACTTGTTAGTCCGAAAGGCATAACAAGAAATTTGTAGTGTCCATACCTTATTCTAAATGCAGTCTTTGGCACATCCGAGTCTTTCATTCGCAACTGGTAATAACCCGATCTCAAATCAATTTTTGAAAACACTGTTTCCCCTTTTAACTAATTAAACAAATCATCAATTCGCGGTAGAGGGTATTTGTTCTTTATAGTCACTTTATTCAGCTATTTTTAGTTAATACACATTCTCATCGTCCCATCTTTCTTTTTCACAAATAACACTGGTGCACCCCGGAGAGAGAAACTCGGTCTTGCAAAACCTTTATCTGTCAACTCTTGCAACTAAGCTTTCAATTCTTTTCACTTTGTCAGGTCTATCTGTATGAAAATATCAATATCGGTGTTGTTCCTGATACTAATTCAATACCAAATTCAACTTCTTTGATTGGTGGTAAACCTGATCACTCTTTGGGAAATACATATGAATACTCGTATACAATTAGTACTGATTGAATCTTTGTTTCTGTCACTTTCGTGTCAAATACATAAGCAAGGTAAGTTTCACACCCCTTTCTCACAAATTTCTGAGCTAACATAGACAAGATCACAACTGGAAAACTGTTCACATCTTTAGATTCAATTCTAATAGTCTCATTATTCTGACACTTCAGTTCAATTGTCTTTTGTCTACAATTCACTATAGCATTAGCTAATCCATACCCAAAATTACATCAAATTTATCGAATGGCAACAATATTGATTAATCAGAAAATAGAAATCTCGATGCATTAATGGTTGATTCTTGTAGACTTGGTCAACCAAAACACATTTGCCTAAGGGGTTCGATACTTTAATCACAAATTCAATAGACTCTATAGGCAAAGTCTTACTGGATACTAAATTCATGCATATGTAAGAATGAGTTGATCTTGGATCTATCAATACAATCACATTAGTATCATAGAGAGTGAAAGTACCAGTGATAACATCTGGCGATGATACTTTCTCTCGTACGGATAGCATAAGCTCGGGCCGGTGCTCTTGCCTCAGATCTAACAATAAAATCCCTTGTAACACCTCAGTTACCACTCGTATTTCTAGTGTTTCGGGGTGGTCTCCCTCTAGTAGCCGTATTACTTGGTTTCACATTCTGAACTTTATCTTTCTCATCTGGCTCAGGGCAATCCCGGATCAAATGTTCATGTGTACCACATCTAAAATAGGTTTTATCATTCAATCTACACTTTCCAAAATGTCGTTTTCCACATCGTCCACATTTAGGTTTATTTGATCTAACATTACCCACACTTGCTACTGACGCAGCTGGAGTTTTTGAACTCATAATTTGCTTCCTATGATCTCTATTAGAATATTCCACTAGTTTATTTGGTCGACTAAACAAATCTCGAGATTTCTTTGATGAAGAGTGTTACAGCTTACTCATTGATCTTTTTCTCGAGTCTCTAACTTCTGAATCTACTTTTCTCTTTTCTTTGCTAAGATCCTCAGCTTTACAAGGCCTTTCAACCAACACGATGAATTCTTTTAACTCTAGAATTCTGACTACTAGTTTTATATCTTCGTTTAACCCGTCAACGAATCACTTACACATTATTTCTTCAATAGACACATACTCTCGAGCATACTTGCTTAATCATACAAATTCTCTTTCATACTTAGTGACAGTCATCCAGCCTTGTTTCAACTCTAGAAACTCTTTATGCTTCTGATCTTTGACTGATGTACTTCTTTCAGAATTTATATTGAAAAGACTCCCAATTAACCCATTCTTTAGGAACCACAGATATTAACGTTTTCCACCAATGGTACGTATTATCTCACAGTAAAGATACAATATATTTAATACATTCATCAGGAGTTCAAGATAATTCATCAAATGCTCAGATTGTATTTTCGAGCCAGAACTCAGCTCTCTCTGCATCATCATCAACAGTAGCTTGGAACTCTTTAGCCCCATGTTTCTGAATCTTATCTATTGGTGGCTTGTTCAATCGTATCGGATCTGTAACTTAAAGAATAACAAGGATTTGTTGAGGAACAGGTGGGGGTAAAGGTTGTTGAGCAGTTGGATTTGTTCGAATGAACTCCATGAACCACTCACTCATCATTTGGAAAAAAGCTTATTTAGCCTCTCCCTCATGGCTACTCGTTATAGGTCTAGATTCAATAGGCACTGTCCCTTTAGCGGGAGCAAGCACATTACTCTCTACATCATCTGCTATAGCTCATTCAGGATCCATTGCTATACGAAAGCACAATTTAAGTTGTCAGGAATCATCACACTATCGCAGAGTATATATGGAATGTATAGCTAGGCTCTCACACATACTATGTTAGTCTTAGAATCGACTAAAGCGTAGCTCTGATACTAATTGATAGTGACATTTATGATGGTTAAACCTGTAAAACTAAACTATTATCACGATGAAAGCAAGCGCACCTATCGAACAGTAGTACAGTTGATGGCAAGACCGGGATGTTAAACCCACAGGGACTAAAAGTACTAGTATTAACTTGCTTTTTATTATTTAGCCTAGAAATAATTGAGGATTTGTTTAAATTAAAAATCAACTAAACTAGGACGCGACATAGAGTAAGTTGGGGAAAATACTTCTAGAAAACTGATTGATTAAGACAATACCCAAGGAAGAATCCACCTAGACTTCACTTGTTATTGATTCTGAACTAGATGATTTATTCACTTGACTTGATCTGTAGAAATCTCTAATTTATGTTAATATCTCTTTCAAGACTAAAAACAACTAACCCTAGGTGTTGATTAATTGAAATTTCTTTCTAATTAAAACCCTTAGTGTTGCATTAACTCGATCTATGGACTTCCCTATTAGATTTGACTCTAATCTGATAGATTTTCATCATCTTATGTCTAGGATTATGATCAACTCTGCTTAATTGTGTTGAATCTACTCTTAAACAGGGACTTTTGCTCCACTGAATAAGCACATTTGACTTGAGTTAATATCCTGAAATATTAACACAAGAATTAATCACACAATTATGAACAAATCAAATATTTATCATATAATTTAGATATTAATAACAGGATTTATCTTAGGTTCCATCCCTTTCAAGTATTTAGAGGAATTAGTTCATAATTATAAAAGAAAACATCTCAAAATAAGGAAAACAAAAAAAACATAAAGAACCCAAAAACTTCAAAAGAAATTGAAGGGAGATCTTCAGTCTTGATGTAGATCCTTGCTTCCGAGATGAATCAATCAGTGTTCTTTGAGTAATTCCTTGCTTTCTACTCTCTGTGTCTCCCTTTGTTCCTCCCTTTGGGTGTTTTTACAAACTTTAGAATACCCAACTTACTTAAAAATTAGCCTTTTCCGACTAGAATTGAAACAGGGCTCGACAGGGACATGCCCGTGTGACACACCTTATGAGAATGCTTAGGTTGTGTTGAATTCTATGTGACACACACGGGCGTGTGGTTTACCCGTGTGAAACTGCTTAAGCTGTGTTAAATATTGGTTTCGACCCATTTTGTCTATTTTTGGCCTGTTCCTTGCTCTTTTCTCTTCCTTATACTCACCTAAGTATAAAACACGAAACTAACAGTTTAGGAGCATTAAGTTCCATAAATCTAATTGTAAATCATCCATAAATATGCCACGCATGGGATAAAAAATATGTATATATCATGGTTTATCAAATATCCCCACACTTAAGCCTTTGCTTGTCCTCAAGCAAAATCTTCAACTCACAATTAAAATTCCACTATAGCAAAATAGGGCTTTAGCGGCGTTTTTAGTGGCATTTGGATAAAAAACACCACAAATATTATACATTAGTGGTGTTTACAAGAAAACGCCATAAAAAACGGAGAAATAGTGGCGTTTTTAGTACAAACGCCGCTAAAAACTGAGCAATAGCGGCGTTTTTAACACAAACGCCGTTAAAAAATGAGCAAAGCGGCTTTTTGTACAAATACTGCTAAAAACTTAGCAATAGTGGCATTTTTGGACAAACGCCGCTAAAAACTGAGCAATAGCGGCGTTTTCGACCAAACGCCGCTAAAAACTAAGCAATAGCAGCATTTTTGTCCAAACGCAGCTAAAAGTTGAGCAGCCATTTTTTCGTAGGAAATCGTTTCGATTTGATCCGATTTAATTTTCAAATTTTTTTCTTATTCTTGTTTTGAATTATATTTTATTTTGATACATTCACTTAGCTATGAGAAAGTTTCATTTTAGTTAATTAATTATGAAAAGTTACAAATTGATAACTAAACTATTTAGAAGTTTTCATTTAAGTTACAAAGCTGTTAAAATCGATGCCGTATGGCTTTCTCTAAACCTTAAACTCTAAACCTTGAACCTTAAATTCTAAAAACATAAACTATAAACCCTAAAATCATAAACCCAAAAAAATTCATATGGATGGTGATGTATATATATATAGATATTAATGTAAAAGCTTATGTTTATAATAAATTGTGTGAAAACAGTACTTAATATTGATTAAATTTATTTTTGAGTTTAGGGTTTAATATTTAAGGTTTAAGGTCTATGGTTTAGGGTTTTATGATTTAGGGTTTAATGTTTAATATGCTAATTTTATGGTTTACGGTTTGTTATTTTCGATTTGGGGTTTAGTGTTTAGGGTTTAAGATCTTAGTGTTTAGCGGTATTAAGGTTTAAGTGTTAGTGGTTAGGGGTTAGGGGTTTAGGGGTTAAAGGTTAAAGGTTTATGGTTTATGTTTTGTGGTTTAGTGTTTAGGTGATAGGGTTGAGGGTTAGGGGTTTAGGGTCTTGTAAATTATTAACACGGTTATTAATATAACATCATTTTATTTTTATGTATTATCTTTATGTATGCAATATATTGAATTATTTATTTTCTAAAATGTGTATGATTAAATCAAAATTAAAGTTTCAACTATACATTTAAATTAATGTACATACTCATTTGGTTCCTATCAATTTTAAAAATTAGTAAATTAATCTCTCTCAACAAAAATTACAAAAAAAGTTAATATAATTTTTAAAAAATTAAAATAATTTTTAAAATTCAAAATATTCATAGAAATTTCAAATTTTATATATTTTTAAAAACTATAATAATTTTTTTATTATTCAAATTATCATTATAGGTTAAATTATTCAAGAGATAATGATAAAGTTTATATATAAACAAACTGAGAAATTTTTAGCGGAGCAAAACGACGTCGTTTTGAAGAAAATAAAATGACTTTTTGTGGCGATTTTTAAAAAACGCAAAAAAGCCGCAAAATATGTTACCCTAAACTTGGTCGTATTGATCAGCTAAAAATCTCAATTTTCCCTAACCCTTTTAACCCCGATCTATTTCCCCCAACCTTGAATCCCCAAAATTTTCTCCCAATTCGAAATCCTGTAATCGGCTTCCCAAAATCCCCAAATCGAAATCCCTTTGATTTTCGTCGATTTTTTTCCCCAAACCCTTTACCCCAATTTGAAATCCTGAAATCGGTATGCATTATACACTCTGCTTTCCTTTTTCTTTCTCAAGTTTTGTCCTGTTTGTAGATTATTGTTTGGATTCAATGAACTATTTTATGCTATCTAAAATTTTGATGTTTACTTGTTTGAGGATTTTTTTTGTTTGTTTGAATTTCTAGGGTTTAACGGGGAGTACTGCTCTTTTTTTTTTTTTATGCAAAGTGTTTCAACGTGGTTCAGAAGCATCAAAGCACTCCTGGAAATGGCTATTGAAAATAGGGCCTTCTTGCTTACTTAAATTACATCTAGTCTCTTACGACCACAGGTTGCAAAGGTTTGTGCTTTTCCCAATCGGAAAAACTTAGAGTAAATTCTCGTTGAAGTTTGCTCATATGAAACATTGTAGTTCAGTTGAAGAATAGCTGTTATTTTCATATTTCTTGACATTGAATGAATCATTGCCTATTATTTATCCACAATTTTCTGGCAATGGTGAAGTAGGGTGCTTTCGTTTTACACTTCTACTTCTGGGATATTGAGCATAATCAGCTTTGATCTGATAATAACCTTCATTGGATACAGGTCTGCTGAAAATGTGGATTGTTAGGATACTACAGCCATAAGCTGAAAATAGGGATTTGTTCTTCATGTAAAAATAGAGATGATGTTTCAACTATGCAACAACCATACGCTTGCAAGCTTTTAATCCAAGTAGATTCGGTAAACATTTATATTATACAGATGATGTGTTTGAATTGTCTGTGACAGTATTGCACTAGGACCTGATCAAATAAAATATACAATTTCACTTAAAATTGGATGCTTATTTAAATTTGATTTTTAAATTAATACTCACTTGGTTCTAATAAAATAGTCAACTTTTCACTTTTGTTGGTTGAAAATTTTGAACTTTGACTCATTATTTTAAATTTATTATTGATAACATCTAAAAGAAAATAGTTTCAACACTTTGACTTAAATAGTTTTTAGATATATGTTTTTTAAATTTTAATTAATTAAAATATTTCATATAAAATTTCGGTCAAAGTTTAAAAATTGTGTAAAGAAAGTTAACTGTGACATTTTAATTTGGACATAGGAGTATTAATTTGGCCTCTAATGTAATTTGTTTTCTGAGAATCACCATTCCTGTACTGCATGTTGATTCTTACGGTTTAGCATGGGACTTGTTAGTCGAACTCCTACCGAGCACTTGTAGTTGAAAGGTGTGTATTTCGTCTGTCACTCGGAGTCTGATATAAGTGTCGTATACAGGTATATGCTGGTATTTGTATGTTCAACTTTTTCAAAGTTTTTTCATGGTATTTGGATGGCCTTAGGAGGGTGTCATATACTTTTATCCATATCCAGATATGCCTTGGAAATGGGTTATTTAAAAGAAAATAAAGAGTTGAAGCAACATAGTATCTCCTCCTCTTGTCTAGGTTAAAGGGGCAGATAGCTCATTACTTTACCAAGCATTCCCTTTTCCCTGTTCATAGTAGAAGTTACAATGCACCTGACCTGTCATTGTCCATGTTATTTTCCATTTTCTAAAGACATTGAAGTACAAAAGGATTCAAATTCAAGTCCTCAGCCAAAAAGGATGGAAAAAGAAAAGTTAAATGACTTGTGTGTACTTAAGATTTATGCCCTACATTTTAAAAGAACGCTGTTTCTATCAAGTTTGAAATTGCATGTTGGAACAAAAAGGGATTACCTATGATGGTAAGTAGTTTTGTTGGACAAGAAGGCAATTACCTATGTAGGTTATTGTGTGAAAAATTAGTGACCAACTCAAATAACAGCAAGAAAGCTTAAGAACACTATGAAACCGTGAGTAAAGTTTGAAAACACTAAGAACTTGAACAAGAATCAGATGGGATGAAAAATCATCTATTTTCATTGATAGTGATTCAAAATATATGTGATACAAAGAGATTTGACAGTTACCTAACAATATAAATGCTCCCAGCTATATTTGACTAATACAAGTTAAAATTCAAACTAAAAATAGCTGATACATAAGCAATTACATCAAGTGCAATCAATAACCTATATTGGTAGCTTTGATTACAACCTACAAACTAACCAAGCAAGTTACATTTGAACAAAATGAAAACAAAATGACCAAGCTGCTACTACTTCTTGGTTCTGCTTGAAAATGCTGCTGATCTTCATAAGCTGCTGCTGGTCCAATGTTGCATTGCAGGCCAATGCTTCAACATTGCAGTCTCCAAATTCTCCTCTCCATTTTCTCTCTGTTTATTTTACAGTTTCCCGTTTCATGTGACATTTAATAAGAAAAATATTTGACTTTATTTTCAGTGCCTTAGTTTTGAACTTTAGTAGCGATTGTAAAAGGTTTCAGATATTTGGATAACGAGTTGGTTTTCTTAAGTTTGTTGTTTGCTCTGGTTATTCGAGGTGCTGTAATATATTCATGACTTAGCTAAATTTCATTAGTAAAGCTTATCAAAACTGAATATGCTGTAATATATTTATGATTTTTTTATGTAACTTGGGTTTAATTCTGTCTGCTTACCATAATTGAATCCTCATTCTTTTCCCATATAAGCTAGCTGATTCACTCAGTTAATTTCCATTAAAATTAAAATTAGAAAACTTAAGTATTTGATTTTATTTCCCTTTTTCTTCCTAATTTTTGTATTTAAAAACCCATATATTTTGTATTATTTTGTTTTTCAAGAAGCTTTTATTTGACCAAACAGTTACTTTTGTGAAGCTGCTATCAACCAACAAATCAAGTGAGTTTCTTTTTTTTTTTTTTTTGCAGATCTTTAAGTCAAATCTATATTAAAAAATGGGTTTTATTTTCATTTTTTTATCGCATCAGCTTTAAGATTCTTGAAAAAGTTCTTTTTGTGTGAGAAAAAAAATAGATTTTTCATGTTTTTCCTTATTTCTTTTGGAAACAGGAATTATCCTCAAGATTCTTTTTTAGTTGTTTTAAAGAATAAATTATTAATGGATCTTTTAGATTTGTGCTTAATGTAAACATGAATCTAGGCATATGTCTGATGGCTATGGATTTTATTTATGAGTTGCTGGTTTGGCTGCGTTTTACTTTGTTAATTACTTGTTTATGCTTATGTTCTGATGGTTTTCTATATTCCTTTTATAATATTTTGGTGGGATAATAGTGTTGAATATAGTATCTCCGATGGCTACCATGCTATGTTTGCCTACTTTGACAGGGACAACGTTGCGCTCGAGTTCAAGAGACAGAGGGTAGGTTGAGAAATTGATGAGATACCAGGTTCTGATTTATGCTGTCTTTTGCTTTTTGGTTATGTTTCAAGTTTAATATAATTTTGGCCATCTGTGTGATTGTTTGCCTTGTTTGCATTTGTTTACTTTTATCAGAACAAAAGAGGTGGAAGAGTGCAGCTGCTGGAAATCTCGTTGCCCCTCTGGGAGTTTTATCATGGCGTGAAGGGACATGAATTGCATGGTGAGTTGAAATTATTAGAGCTTAGAAATCTACATGAACAAAGCAATGAGACTTGATACATGTTGCAGTAATGGAAATATTTTGTGAATTTGTATGGCTGCTATGTTGTTTCCAAGATTCATCTATTTTGAAGTTTCCAAGTCCGGTAGAACTTTTAAAATTTTGAATTAGTCATGCAGCATTTTGTTAAATTCATGATAATGCTGAGTATAAGCGTTAGATGATAGCATTTTATGTGGATTGCATTGAATTCCTTGGTTTAGCTATGGAGTTTGCCTTGTCAATGGAGAAAATAGCAAATGCGAGGCTCTTGCACCTGCACAGAGTAAGACTTTCCTGCCTCTCGTTTTATGAAATAATCATGATAAAATAATCGTGTTTAAAATAATTCCATTTGATGGGGATTTTCCAGTAAATGGAGAACTGCAAAAGGTATTTTTTTCTAATTAAATTAATTTTTCTAAAAGTTGTTTGCAGGTTAAATTATTTTTTCAAATGAGGATCTAAAACCATGGTTTTGAATTTTTTCAGCTTATTAAGAAAGCAAGATGCCTTTTCTTGCTTTATAAATTTGACAGGTTGATTAGATCACTGTTGTAACTGATCACGGCATATAAATCTGACCGTGTTGTGATTTTGAATCAAAGTACATGAGACTGTTGGTTTAATTTTGTTCAATTTCTTTAATTTATATTCCATCTTTTTTTTAATTGGGCTTTTAATTGGGAATGACAAATTGTCATAATGCATTTAGTCGTGTTCAATTTGACTTTCCTCTTTGAAAGCTTAGCGAATTATCATTTTCGTTTCGATGAATGTCAGAATTATCTAAGCATATATCTTTCTTAATATTAAAATGTTATACAATCTATTTTCTTTTTGGTTACATCATCATATTGCATGAGCAACGAGTTGTTATCTTTGGCATTTCTTGAGTGATTTTGACTATATGGTAATTAAATTTATGAGTGGGGAGTGTGCCTGACAAATCTCACTCGGCAGGTATAACACGAGGCTACATATTCGGCAATTAGTGAAGGACACTTCGGCCAAACTTAAACAAGCTAGTGAATCAGATCACCGTGCTGAAGTTAGTGTAAGTTTTTTTTCTTGTTATGATTTTGCTTTTCACCCAAGCTGCCTGCCTTTTTTTTTAAAAACTTTTTAAGTTAACAAAGAGGGGATGATGAGTGTATTGGTTGTTATTCACGATGTTCCTCTTGTTCTATATTTCAAACTCATTTTTAAACCACTCAGCCCCTCTCTCTCCCCCTTTCCCCTCTGGAAATACTTGAAGCCCTCTAGTTTCTAGTTATTGTAGGCAAGCAAGAAGGTAGTTGATGCTAAAATATGAGTCATATATATGTGAGTGAAGGTTGTTAAAATATGAGTTCTTTCAAGAGATTGGGGTTTAAGAGTAAAAAGAGAGATAGTCCATTTATTTTGTTGTTTGTAAGCCTTAAAATGGAGTGTATTTGATTATTTTCAAGATGTCACCTTTTAGATATGATCTGTCATAGTAGAACAACATATATAGGATGTACGAGTGACATGTAACAACTTATAAAGTAAGTATGTACATATATAGGATGTACGAGTGACATGTAACACCTTTTAGATTTGATCATTTTTGCTCTTTTGAGATACACTTATTGTTGAATTATGATGATTTTTGCTTGATTTGGATTTGATTGATAGATTTCTTATTTAATTTATTTCAGTTATTGTTTGGTTGGAGATTTTAATGTTTTGACGATGCGTAGTGGCTGAATCTGGAGAGGGGCTAAGTTTTTTCTTAGATTCAGCGAATCTTGCACTAAAGAAGCAAAGCTAGTAGCGACACTCGCTTGGCTGTTTGCTGCTAACAATACCAAAGCTAGAGTGTTCTTTTTTTTTATTTTTTTTATTTTTAATGACCTTTAGAGGCGTTTTTGGAAAAAGCGCCGCTAAAGATCATGATTTTTAGCAGCGCTTTTTTTATAAATGTTTTTAAAGAATATAACTTTTAGCGACGTTTTTTACAAAAGTTGCTAAAAATCATTACTTTAGTGGTGCTTTTCTCACAAACGTCGCTAAAGATGATCTTTAATCTTTAGCGACGTTTGTGGGAAAAGCATCGCTAAAGGTCATGATCTTTGCAAATTTGCGACGTTACTATTAGCGGCATTTTTTGTGGCGCTTGTAAAAACACCGCTAAAGGCCAAAAAAAGCCGCTAAAAGTTAGTTTTGTGGTAGTGTTCAATCTTCTCAACTTATAATTCCTATCAATAATGTTTTGAACTAATTCACAAGTAATTATACACTGAGAATTCAACTAAAAGAGCATCAAAGTCTCAAACAATCAAATTTGATCATTTCACCACAAAAACATAGGCATCTCCTCTTATGTAAGTAATCACCTTTAATTCAAAACTAATAAGAGTTGACATCCTCACTAAAGATTCACTCAAATCACTCAAAGTGTTTAGGGTTCAGAAATTAAGCACTCATTAGTCAACATGAAAAGCTATTACCATAGGCTTGCATCAAAATCAAATCTCCACAACTATAAATTGAGATGATACATCGATCAAAAGGTCTTTAAACGGGTTGTAACGGGGCTTAGGTTAGGGGTATGGACACAAGCTGAAAGAGAAGGTTAGAATCGAGATTAAGCTGAAAAATTACTTAACTAGAAAAATAACCAATACTGAGAAATTATATCACTGAATATAAATATTCTTAGAATTGAGCTTTTCCTCATGAATAACATCGTTTAAAATCAAGAATTACATAACTTCATAATAATATGCTAAACAATAAATTGATAATTGAATTTTTTTTTTTAGAATCAATAACAAATCAAATATTAAAACTTCACTAACTGAAATGGAGAACATAGCCAAATAATTGTTCAGTTCAAATCTCAACAAAATAGGGATCAAATTAATTAAGGGGATTTCAACAATAATGGGTTATAGGTTAGTATTAAGGGTAAATCAATGAACAGTTTGTTAAGCTCAAGGGGGTTCACTAAGGGTCAGTTATGAAGGTAGGCTTTTATGGAGTTAGTAGGTTAAACCTAAGTGCCTTTATCATCTTGGTATATCAAATCAATGGTATGGTCTTGACATGTATAATTGAAGCAAGTTCTAGAAGCAACAATAAAAATGTGCAAGAAAGAAAATATGCTCTATAGGCTCAAAATCTCACAAAAATTATGGCTTTTGATGTCAATCCTATGAATTTCAAACTTCAACGTAATACCTAAATTTGGGGAAAAAACTTAGAAAAATTTTAATTCTAAAAAACAACTGTTCATGCTTGATTCTCTAATATCTTAAAGTTTAAATAATCAAAGCACAAATACCTCTGTTTTAATCCAAAACATATCAATAAAAATCATAAATCAATCAAAATTCATTTTAATTATGATATGAGAGAGTGACTTGAGAACAAGACAAAATTTAGGGATTTTCTGACAATGAAATTAATAACCTCCGCACACTTAAGATGTACATTATTCTCAATGTACAAAGATAAGTAAGAATATAAGCATAAATCATAAGAGAGGAGAGAAGTGAAACTTCTTAAATTTTGGATGAATCCTTGGAGTAGTGAGAGCAGAGTTGAAAAAACGGCTAATAAGATGTGTGATGAACTCAACAGAGGTGAATGTGGGGGATGATACTCTGGTTGTGGTAGAGATTGGGGTGTTCACAAGTACCATTCCAAAGGAAGATATTAACATGGTGTTTGGTATTGTGGTGGCTATGGTCATGGTCGAGTAAGACATGGCAGTCATGGAGTACCTTTCCCTGTGGAGTTGGATATTCCTGAGTAATATTGAGCTCTTGACCTTTTTGTAACTACGATAGCATCAATAATGTTTTTAGGGGTATAGATTAGCATGGTTACTCATTAAGAAACAACCATAAAAATAGAATTTTCAAGATAACCTAAGATAAGTTTTGTAGAACATAAAAATAGAAATAAAGATAAAGATAAAGAAACATAAAATTAAAAATAAAAATAAAAAGAAAAAGAAAAATAAATGGACTCAAAAGTCCTCATCACAAGATGGGTCGTGAGGTGGTGGCGGTAGAGATGAGATGTGGAGGTGCTGACAAATCTGCTGTAGAGTAGCATCAATGTGGTCGAATCGCTAAAAGCACTGCTGCTCGAATCGAGTGAGGCACTCAGAAATGTCAATCAATGAAGCAGCTGCATGAACTGGTTTATGACTCAGCAGTGGCTGAGAAGGTGGAGCCTCTTGAGGTTGGGGAATATCATCAGTAATATTCGCTAGGTCATCCTGCCCAGTAGACTGAGCTAAACGTATTGAGGAGGATCATACCTATAACGACGCTCTATCATCCTCATATGAAGTATGCTCGAGATGCCTTGTGGGGACATTTGGCCGATGAGTGCGAACGATGAGAACTGTGCCACTGTGTTGAGGAGGCCGAAGTGTCGTGCAAGGTAAGTCATATACGGACCGATACAAATGGCTTCCTTCTTGTGTCGCTTCGTATGATGACGAATGGCTAGGGTGATGAGGTATGCTAAGTTAAAGACGTGCCCGTGCGCCATTCTTCATAAGAAATAGGCATCATGGGAATTGACGACGCAAGTACTCTGTCGTCGACTCGTCAAGGTGTGAGCTAGGATGGCATGTAAGTATCGTAAGGATGGAGAGAGGGCTGATGCCTTGGAGTGACTGGGGTCGTAGGTGGTTGAAGTAGGGACCAGGGCCCTCAAACAGGAAGAAGCAGCATAGTGAATGTGGTGATGGAGATCAGAGAAATCGTCGTTGTCCATGAATTCGTCTGTATAAAGTTCCAGAGCGACTCCGAACTCTGGGACACTCAATTGGCGTACCATATCACCGAGACGGAACTGAACTGTCCCTAGATCGTCGAACTCCGACATGACTGTCTGTAGATGAAATGTAGAACATAGCTTTAAGATGAGCTCTAGGTATGTCGACTAGACAATATCGAAGAAATGTCCCATGGGTCGGTAGTTAGGAAGGCTCGGACTGAGTTGGCAAGTTGGATTTGCTCTAAGGTGGCCCAACCGATGCATCATCTTATGCCGAGGGGTCTCGCCCTAAGGATCTGAAATAGTTCCTCCTGAGATCCCGGTGGAAACTAGAGGAAAAGGTAGGGCACTTCAGTGGTCACACTCGATGATGTAGCACAGGGTCCCTTTCGCTTTCTTGAAGCGGGGACGATGACTTTTGATTTGTCGTGGGTGTTTGTCATCCTAAATCTGAAAGAATACAAAAAAATGTAAGTATTTAACGGAATCACCACCCAATATGAGAACTAATTAAAATCCAAATTGGCTATTATCACGATAAAAATGTATGTGTACACTTGCATCATATGGTAAAATTAAGCACAAACCAACATAAAAGGATGATAACGAGTAATATCATGATAGCAAGAATAATAATAAGTAACCTAATATGGGCTAATAAGTCAATACTAAAGCAAAAAGTTATATCATATTAAGAGTAAATTACGGTACCTAATACTGGAAATAATAAAGAATTCCTAATCTAATTTATTGACTAACCAAATGCATGAGAGGCGATAAATCAAACTGTTCTAAGAATAAATAACAAGAAGCAATATCATGAATTCGAGCTGCCTTAGACAATAATGAATAATAGAAATGATAATCAGTAGAAAATAGCAAAAACTAGAAATGACTTTAGTAAATAATTAGGAATATGAGAGAAATTAAAGAGAAAGTTAAGGAATGAGAGAAACCGACTGTAGTGATTGGAGGTACGGACGGCGGTGGATTGGGGGTAGTTTGTGGTTTTGTAGCTGAGTGAGGGAGGAGGGCAGAAAGACCATGGGCGTGGTTGTATAATGAGGGAGGGGGATGTGCGTGGGGCTAAGGAGGGGTTAGGGTGGCCGGAACAAGGTTGGTTGGGGCAGATTTAGAGGTTGCCGTAAGAAGTTCACCGAAGAAAGGAGGAAGAAAGGTGCAGCGGCTAGGGTTTTGTGAGGTTGAATATGACGAATATTGATTTTTGGAGGGGTTTAAATAGGGTCATGCCTGTGCCAGGCTCGTGTTGGGTCACATGGCTGTGGCCTACGCCCGTGTGCCTTACTTTCAGGCCATGTGTTTCGTGAAATTTTAGTTCAAATCGCTCATGGCCTTTAAATACGCCCGTGTTCCCTAGGCATGTTGGTACACACGGTCGTGTCGTCTGGCCGTGTACTGCTTCGTTCATTTCTCCCACGCCTATGTTTTAGGTGCACACGCCCGTGGGATTTAATTAGTGGTGCCCACGTGGTCTGGGCATGGGTGCGTCACACGCCCATGTTAATTTCTCAGTGTTGTCCACAGGTTACGGGCATGGGCGTGTCACACGCCCGTGTGAATTTATTAGTATCGACCACGAAATATGGGCGCGGGCGTGGGTTTGGTTCAAATGCCCGTGTACTTTTGCCAGGTTTGCACACAGTCTATAGGAATGCCCAAGGAGATTTAGTGCATCTCGTGTCTCGGCATATTTTGAAAATTCAAGGTCCAGTTTTAGCATGGTTGTGGCCATGCTCGTGTTTCTTACCTGTGGTGTTATCCATGACCGTATCGCATGGTCGGGGTTAGAATTGTGCACTTCTCTCACACCGTTTGACTTAAGTAGGTTCGCCCACGGCCATATCGCACGGCCGTGGTGATTTTACGCATCCCGTGTGACATCCTAAGTTTAGGAAAAGATCGAGTCCTATTTTCGCACGGCTAAGGACAAGCCCATGGCTCTAAGCTGTGGTTGGCACACGGCCTCAGGCACGCCCATGTGCCATGTTGTGTGGTCATAGAAACTAGCATTTTAGTAACTCAATTAGTGTTTGTTAGAAGTTATAAACTGCAATTTAAGAAAGTCAGCAACGTTATTGCTCAGGTTGCCTCCCGAGAAGTGCTTATTTAGAGTCTAAGCTCGACTTACCTTGTGTGTTCCTTTACGAGGGTTTGTGGAGCCGAAGCTCCTCTCTATCATTCTTAAAATCCTCACCATTATAAAGTTTAAGTCAATGACCATTTACCTTGAAAGTGCCGTGGTTTGGATGAGTTACCTCTACTGTGCCGTATGGGAAGACGGTTTTCACTACAAATAGGCCTGACCACCTTGATTTCAACTTTCCAGTGAATAATTTGAGCCTCGAATTGTAAAGCAAAACAAGATCACCAGCTTCAAACTACTTATGTTGTTTTAAACGAGCATCATGGTGTCATTTTGTTGCTTCCTTGTATAGGCGCAAATTTTCATATGCATTAGTGCACCACTCATCCAACTTGTTCAACTGCATTAATCTTTTCTCACCTGCAAGTTTAGGATCAAAGTTTAGAAATTTGATAACCCAAAATGCCTTATGTTCAAGTTCAAATGGTAGATGGCAACTTTTTCCATAAACAAGTCTATAAGGATATGTTCCTATTGGAGTTTTGAATGCAATTCTATAAGCCCATAAAGCATCATCTACTTTCATTGCCCAATCTTTCCTATTTGACTCGACCGTCTTCTCTAAGATACGTTTAAGTTCTCTATTGGCTACTTTGACTTGGCCACTAGTTTGTGGATGGTAAAGGGTAGCTGTTCTGTGGTGCACTCCATATTTCTTTAAAACTCTATCAAACTGAGCATTACAAAAATGAGTACCCCTATCACTAATAATTGCCCTAGGTGTTCCAAATCAAGAAAAAAGCTTCTTCAGAAATCTCACTACCATTCTAGCATCATTAGTAGGTAAAGCTTGGGCTTCCACCCGCTTCGACATGTAATCAACCGATACTAAGATGTATTTATTCCCAAACGAACTAGGGAATGGACCCATGAAATCAATACCCCATACATCAAATATTTCACATGAGAGCATATATGTTTGAGGCATTTCATCACGTTTTAAGATATTACCTATCCTTTGGCATTTGTTACAAGTAGTAACATATCTATTGGCTTCCTTGAATAGTGTGGGCCAATAAAAACCTAATTCAAACGCTTTGTGAGTGGTTTTAGTCCCACTGTAGTGTCCTTTGGTTGGTCCTGAATGGCAGTTTTCCAAGATCTTGTTTGCTTCTGACCTTGTAACGCATCTTCGAATGACTTGATCTGCACATATACGAAAAAGAAAAGGATCTTCCCAAAAATAGTTTTTCACATTAGCAAAGAATCGGTTCTTTTGCTGATGTTTCAACCCTTTTGGGGTTATGTTAGCAGCTAAATAATTTGCAATGTCAGCAAACTAAGGTACCTCAGAATCAGATATGACTAAAAGTTGTTCTTTAGGAAACGAGTCATTTATCTCAGCTTCATCAAGTTCCTTAAGATGTGGATTCTCAAGCCTAGAAAGGTGATCTGCTGCCAGATTTTTAGCCCCTTTCTTATCTTGTATCTCTAGGTCGAATTCCTGCAACAATAAAATCCATCTTTTTAATCGAGGTTTCACATCAGACTTAGTTAAAAGGTAAGGAAGAGTAGAATGATCAGTATAAACAACAACTTTAGACAAAATCAAATATGGTCTAAATTTGTTGAACGCAAAAACCACAGCTAGCAATTCTTTTTCGGTGGTAGTGTAATTCTCTTGTGCGGCTGTCAAAGCTTGCTAGCATAATAAATTGGCTGAAAATGCTTGTCTCTTTGCTGTTTTAGAACCGCACCTACTGTAAAATCACTCGCATCACACATTAGTTCAAAAGGTAAATTCTAATTAGGTGCAATTATAATCGGAGCATTAGTTAATTTCTCTTTGAGAGTATTAAATGCTTCTAAACATTCCTGATCAAAATTAAAAGGCACATCTTTTTCTAGAAATTTCATTAAAGGCTTAGCTATTTTAGAAAAATAGTTGATAAATCTTCTATAAAAACTAGCATGTCCTAAAAAGCTTCTAATAGCCTTAACTGAATTAGGGGGAGGTAGTTTTTCAATAGTCTCAATTTTTGCTTTATCAACCTTTACCCCTTTACTAGAAATTTTATGTCCTAACACAATACCTTCACGAACCATAAAGTGGCACTTTTCCCAATTAAGAACAAGGTTCGTTTCTTCACATCTTATCAAAACTTGTTCTAAATTTTTAAGGTAGATATGGAAAGATTTACCGAATACTTAGAAGTCGTCCATAAATACGTCCATAATATCCTCAATGAGCTCGTCAAAGATGGCTAACATGCAACGTTGAAAAGTGGCAGGAGCATTACATAACCCAAAAGGCATTCTATGATAAGAAAACGTACCATATGGACATGTAAATGTCGTTTCCTATTGATCTTCAGGAGCTATCAGGATTTGGAAATAGCCAGAGAGTCCATCCAAGAAACAGTAGTACATATGCCCTGACAGTCTTTCCAACATCTGATCAATGAAGGGCAAAGGAAAGTGGTCTTTTTTGGTGGCATCATTTAACTTCCTATAGTCAATGCATACTCTCCAACCTGTGACTGTTCTTGTAGGGATCAAGTCGTTCTTTTCATTGGCAACAACAGTCATGCCTCCCTTCTTAGGAACAACCTGTACAGGACTTACCTAAGCACTATAAAAAATAGGATAAATAACTCTAACATCTAGAAGTTTAATTACCTCAGCCTTGACAACTTCCTTCATGTTGGGATTCAATCATCTTTGAGCTTGCACACATGGTTTGTACTCATCCTCCATCAAAATTTTGTGAGTGCAAAAAGAGGGGCTGATCCATTTAATGTCAGAAACTTTCCAAGCTATGGCCTTTTTATGTTCTTTCAATACTTGGAGTAATTCGTCTTTCTCCTTGGGTTGCAAGTCTGAAGCAATGATCACTGGTAATGTAGATTCATCTCCCAAAAATGCATATTCTAAGTGATTGGGTAATTGCTTCAGTTTCGATTTGGGGGGTTCGTCAACAGAGGGTTTTTGTCTCAGTTCATCATCTATCTCAATACCCTTATAGTCAATTTGTCTTGGATATGTTTTGATAGAGTTCAAATCAATTATTACCTTCTCCATCTCAGTGGTGACTTCGTCCTCCTCCCCACTTTGAATGAGACATAGTTCCAACGTGTCCTTAAGAGTGATTTCTTGAAAAGAATCTTGAATAGAGTAGTCAACAGATATCAATAAAATAATAGGAATCGTCTTGTTTGCTAGAGAATCGCATGGCATCATAAATTTTAAAAATGATTTCTTCATCACCCACTCTAAGTACAAGTTTATCATCCCCCACATCAATAACAGCTCTAGCAGTGGCTAAAAATGGGCGTCCTAAGATTAAAGGTACTTTAACATCCTCATCCATGTCAAGCACAACAAAATCAATAGGGAATATAAATTTATCTACTTTTACTAGCACATCTTTAATGATGCCCCTAGGATATTTAACAAATCTATCAGCTAATTGTATACTCATCCTAGTGGGTTTTGGTTCCCTAAGACCTAGTTGCTTCAACATTTTATAAGGCATTAAATTAATACTAGCACCTAAATAAGCTAATGCATTTTCAATATTTAAACTACCAATTAGACAGGGAATAGTAAAATTTCTTGGATCTTTCAGTTTCGTTGGTAGTTTGTTCTAGAGGATAGCTAAACATTCTTCATTGAGTTCCACTATAGACAGCTCTTCAAACTTCCTTTTGTTTGTTAGAAGCTCCTTCAAAAATTATGCATACGTGGGAATCTGCAAAATAGCTTCAACAAAAGGTAAGATAATATGTAACTTTTTAAAAATTTTAAGAAATTTACCGAATTGTGCATCCATGCGGGGTTTCTTTAACTTTGATGGGTATGGGATAGGTGGCTTATATTCTTTAAGTACCGGTAGGGTATTCTCTTTAGGTTTGGCTTCCTCAACTTCCTCTTTCTTAGGCTCTTGTAGTAACTTTTTTTCAGGTTCAGCTAGTATTTTCCCATTCCTTAATGTGACTGCTTTAACATGCTCCTTAGGATTGGGTTTAGTATTACTCGGTAAACTACCTTGTGGTCTATCGGATATCATCTTGGCAAGTTGACTAATTTGATTTTCAAGTCCTTGAATTGAAGCTTGTTGGTTCTTAAGTGCAATTTCGGTATTCTGAAAACGGGTTTTTGACACCGATATGAATTTTTCCAACATTTCCTCAAGGTTTGGTTTCTTTTCCTACCGATAAGGGGGTTGCTGAAATCCTGGAAAGGGTGGTGGCCTTTGATTTCCTTGATTCCCTTGACCTCTCCATGAAAAATTTGGATGATTTCTCCAACCTGCATTATAAGTGTTACTATAAGAATTATTTTGAGGTCAAGGATTATTGCCCATATAATTCATTTACTCGTTTTCCATGCCATGTCCATAGGGGGAGTACTCTGGATTGCCCACACCATTTATATTCGTCTCGCACTGCATAACTGAACTTGCGTAGAACCAACGAAACTAAGACACGATAGAGAGTAAGTTGGGGAAAGTACTTTTGGAAAACTGATTGATTAAGACAATATCCAAGGAAGAATCCACCTAGACTTCACTTATTATTTGATTCTGATCTAGATGATTTATTCACTTGACTGGTCTGTAGAAATCCATAATTTATGTTAATACCTCTTTCAAGACTAAAAACAACTAACCTTAGGTTGATTAATTGAAATTTCTTTCTAATTAAAACCCCTAGTGTTGCATTAACTCGATCTATGGATTTCCCTATTAGATTTGACTCTAATCCGGCAGATTTTCGTCGTCTTATGTCTAGGATTATGATCAACTCCACTTAATTGTGTTGAATCTACTCTTTAATAGGGACTTTTGCTCCACTGAATAAGCACATTTGACTTGAATTAATATCTTGAAATATTAACACAAGAATTAATCACACAATTAAGAACAAATCAAATATTTATCATATAATTTAGATATTAATAACAAGATTCGTCTTAGGTTTCATCACCCTCAAGTATTTAGAGGAATTAGTTCATATTTATAAAAGAAAACATCTCAGAATAGGAAAAACAAAAAAACATAAAGAACCCAAATACTTCGAAAGAAATTGAAGGGAGATCTTCAATCTTGATGTATATCCTTGCTTTCTAGATGAATCAATCGGCGTTCTTCGAGTAATTCCTTGCTTTCTACTTTCCGTGTCTCCCTTTGTTCCTCCCTTTAGGTGTTTTTATAGACTTTAGAATGCCCAAATTACCTAAAAATTAGCCTTTTGCTACTGGAATTGAAACAAGGCTCGACAGGGACACGCCCGTGTGAGAATGCTTAGGCTGTGTTGAATTCTGTGTGTCACACACAGGCGTGTGATTTACCCATGTGAAACTGCTTAGGCTGTGTTTAATATTGGTTTCGGCCCATTTTGTCTATTTTTGGCCTATTCCTTACTCTTTTCTCTTCCTTATGCTCACCTAAGTATAAAACATGAAATTAACAGTTTAGGAGCATCAAATTCCATAAATCTAATAATAAATCATCCATAAATATGCCACGCATGGGATAAAAATATGTATATATATATATATATAATGGTTTATCACCAACAAATGTAACACCATTCACCCATATTCACAGTCAGAATAAGGTTACGAGGTATTATCGATCAATCAACATCATTTAACATACAGAATTCATACATTTATGCATTCATACTCAAATGTCATTCAATCGTATTCACATTGTCCCTTATAGGGGCCTACGAGGCCTTTAACACGATTTATAAAACTTTCGAAACTTAACCAATAACGTATAAAATTCTTAGATACTTAGAAAATTTTCAAACATATAAGGGTCACACGCCCGTGCAAACAGGTCATGTGCGTTACACGGCTCCGGACACGCCCGTGTCCCAACCCATATGAAAACAGGGCATACAAACTGACTTGGGTCACATGGCCGACCACACGTACGTGTGTCTAGCCTGTGTACCCTTCGAAGTGGCCATACACACCCGTATGCCAGGCCATGTACTAGGCCGTGCCAATTTTGTAGGGTAAACTAACTTATGCAACATGGCCAAGTCACACACTCGTGTGCTGGGCCGTGTGCCATTTAGGGGTTATACTGACTTGTGCTACATGGCTGGTCATATGCCTGTGTGTGAGGTCGTGTGGAGCATACTGATTTCAACTCAATTTCAACACCAAGGGACACACGGACGTGTAACCTAATCGTGTGTCGCACATGGCTGAGACACATGCATGTGTCTCTGCCCGTGTGGACAAAAATAAGCCATTTGCAAAGTCAATTTGCCACCTTTTTTACACATATCTACACAAGCTCATATGGTATCATTTTAGGTCACAAATAAGCAACCAAAGTTCATCAACCAATACATAATTATACCTCATCCATTTCAACTAATTCAATACTCAATTCCATACTATTTACCTATTCAAGTATCAATCAATTTATCCTGCTTTACTAAGCATAATTCACATGTATAATTCATTTAGCGAAATCAATCCAAACACACATAACCACTTCAATCCCATTCATTCAATATAAGTCTTTTACCAAACATTAAAAATAGAACCATATACACATTCATAAACATCAACAAGTTCATCATCTTATGCCAACTCAAATGACCAAAATACTTATCCATCAAACATACCAAAATGACTCAAGCCTATACATGCCATATACCATCTACACATAGCTTCAAAAGTGCCAAAAATAGATGATCAATAGTACAATGAAGTCTATGACGATTCCCAGATTCGAGCTAGCTTCGTAGAATTATAAAACATTAAAAATTAAACAAAGTAAGCTTTACAGCTTAGTAAGTTCATATGTGAACATGAATTAATCACAACATTCCTATAACAATTCAAAATAGATAATATCATTAACATTTAAAGCATCAATTCATGAATTAACATAAAACTTATCCATGTCCTCATTCAAGAGTTCTAAACTTCATATATCTCAATACTTGAACAGTTTTCCATACATACCTGTACCGATACATTTTTATTTCTTATCAATACTCTTATTAGACCACTCCGGTTTATAATATGCTTTCAATACAAATTCATCAATGTTTTCCGATGCCATAGTCCAACTATGGTATTTCAAATACATTGCCAAGGCCCTACCATGGTCTTTCATTCACATGCCGTAATCCGGTTATGGTCTTATTATTCGATTGCCATAGCTTGGCTATGTTCTTATTAGGCAAACTTGCCTTACTCAACTCGTACATTTCATTTAATATCTCAACATTCATCCAATAGAATAAATGCTATCTCAATTTCATCCATTCAATAAATAGATACAAATTTAAGTTCATTTATACGAGCTTACCTCTGA
The DNA here is from genome assembly GCA_020496765.1 of Gossypium stocksii. Lineage (NCBI taxonomy): Eukaryota > Viridiplantae > Streptophyta > Magnoliopsida > Malvales > Malvaceae > Gossypium > Gossypium stocksii. Next base: position 40,899,429 of record CM035628.1, on the reverse strand, counting down.
TTCGAAATTGTCGTATCAAGTCGACTACTTGATAACCTTGCTTTTCCCTCGATCCAAATCTGAATTCTTTCATTCTTGATCTATATATATTCAAAATTAACAAATTTAATCATTCATTCACTCATTTTAGTCCAAAAATTCACATTTGGGCACTTTTGCATATTAGCTCATAAATTTTCACTTTTTATCAATTTAGTCTCTATTTCTCAAATATACAAAATTCACACAATTTCATTATACTCTGGCTTAGCCAAATTTCCTATAGGTCCCTAGGGACCCATAACTTTCATTTATTTCACATTTCAACCAGACATTTACAACATTTCTCAATTTAGCCTCTAATATACATTTTCATCAAAAATCACTTTACAAAACATGAAAATCTATCACCAAGCTTTCATAAACTATCATCAAACCTCAAAGAACACATGGATTCAACAATGGAAACTCTCAAAATCTTTAACAGTTTCAAAAATTAAGGTACGAGCTAGCTAGATTACAAAGCAACAATTACAAAAACGTAGAAATCACCAAAAATCGAGCAAACATACCTTAATCAAGAAAAAATAAGGGCCGAACCCTAAAAAAAAACACCTTTGGATTCTTTTATTTTGATTTTCGGTTATAGATGAGGAAAATAAAGATGAAAATGGTATTTGTTTTATTTATTTTACTTAATAACCAAATTACCATATTAACCTTTAATAATAAAACATTTAAATCATCTAATTTAAGGTCATCTATGTAAAATTCCACTATCAATAGTCTAATAACATAATAAGGACTTTTGGTTTAATAAATCATAGTAATAAAACACTTTTAACAATAGAATGCAACTTTTGCATTTTACGCGATTAAGTCCTTTTTCTTAAATTGAGTAATTAAACGATAAAATTAGCTCACGAAACTTTCACACATATATGCTATCATGCTGTAAACACCAAAAGTAATATTAAAATAAATTTTTGACACTGGATTTGTGGTTCCAAAACCACTATTTCGATTTAGCTAAAACCGGGTTATTGCATGCTGAATTTAACTTAGAGCTGTTTCTCACGAAGAATCTGAAGAACTACTCTAATATGCTTATCATGCTCATCCTTTGTCTTAGAGTATACCAGAATGTCGTCAATGAAAGCCACGACCAACTGATCCAGATAGGGCTGAAATACTCGGTTCATCAGATCCATGGATGCAGCCGGTGCATTCATCAAACCGAAAGGCATAACTAGGAACTCATAGTGTCCATAACAAGTCCTAAATGCAGTCTTATGAATATCCACATCCTTAATCCTGAGCTGGTGGTACCCAAAATGAATATCTATCTTAGAAAACACTGAAGCCTCTCGGAACTGATCAAATAAGTCATCGATCGTCGAAAGTGGATATTTATTCTTAATGGTCAGCTTGTTCAACTACTGATAGTCTATGCACATTCTCATGGTCCCATCATTCTTCTTAACAAACAGCACTAGTGCTCCTCAAAGAGACACACTTAGACGGATGAAACCATGGTCCAGAAGCTCTTGGAATTGAGCCTTAAGCTCAGTAAGCTCTTTCGGTGCCATTCTGTAATGAGCAATGGACACCGAAATTGTACTCGGAAGGAGCTCAATCCCAAACTCAACCCCTCGATTCAGAGGTAAACCCAGTAATTCCTCATGAAAGACATCTAGATAATCATTCATAGTCTTGATATTCTCAGCAGAAAAGTCACCAGAGTCAGAAACACTAACGTAACCTAAGTACACCTCACACCCTTTCCGAACCAGCTTATCAGCCACAAGCGCGGAGATCACGTTAGACAAATAATCCTGACACTCTCTGACCACAACCACCTCCTCATCCACCTCAGTTCTCAGAACGACCCTCTTAGTCGCACAATCCAGACTAACCCGGTGCTTGACCAACTTGTCCATTCCCAGAATCAAGTCGAACTCCCCAAATAGAAGTTCCATCAGATCCGCCAGAAAAACAGTCTCTTACACCACTAAGGGTACATCCCTATATAGTTTACTAAGCTGAACAGATTGCCTCAACAGACTTAATACAGTGATCTCACTCGTAGCGCTCTCAACTGAAATCCCCAGGTTTCCAGATATTGAACTAGCTATGTATGAGTGAGTAGACCCTATGTCTATCAAAGCTGAGTAAGGTATATCAAATATAAAGAACGTACCAGTGATGACGTTAGTAGCATCTCTATCCTCTCAGTGACGTGTAATATAAACCAAGGTAGGCTACCTCGCCTTAGTTTGACCAGTACCCCTGCCCGGTGCTCTCTGCCTTTGGCCCATACCATTTCCACCCCTAGCCTGACCACGACCCCTAAGTGGCTGTTGAACAACTCTTTACAGTTTTACAGTACTCAGAACTGAAGCTTGCATCTGATCTGCCCACTGTGGACATTCTCTAATATGGTGCTCAAGAGACCCATACCTCAAACAAGCTCCAATCCTCCTCCAGCACTCACCCAAATGGCTTTTCCCACAATCTCCACAAGGCAGTATCCCAGTAGAAGCAATAGGAGCTCCCACTCTAACTGGCCCATCAGACTTGGCCTTTTTCTTAGGCCTCTGCATAGAACTCTAGGGCTCCGAATCCCTCTTGTTCTTACCTCTCTCCCTATCTCTATCCTGGCGCTGCGCGCGCTTAACATCCTAGGTGATCTTCGACTTCTCTACCAGAATAGAAAACTCAATATTCCTCTGCAGAGTAATCATAACCCTCAGATTATCCGTTAGGCCATCCTCAAACCAAACACGCCTCTCATACTCGGACGCTACCATGCCTCGAGTGCAGCGGCTTAACCCTAAAAATTCAATCTCGTACTCAGCCACAGATTGGTCGCCCTATGTGAGACCCAAGAACTCACGTCGGTGAGCATCTACGTAGCTAGCTCCCACATATTTGCTCTAAAATGTAGTCTTAAAGAACTCCCAAGTTAGACGGTCAGGTTGATTGCCCTTCTTACCTGTTAAACACAACTGGTATGCTTCATCACAAAGTAATGAGGTGCACCCTTCAATTTCTGCTTAGAGGTACAGTCCAGATCATCCATAATTCTCTCGGTGGCCTCTAACCAGTACTTAGCCACATTAGGGGCAACTCCTATGACACTCCTAAACAACTAGCTCCATTAGACTAGAGTCGTTCAATTATCGACCCTCGGCCTTCAGATCTAGAATTGGGTCCAGCGACCCTCTCCAATATCCTCAGCATGGCTTGGGACAGTATGTCGTTCCCAGTCGAGCAACTCTAAGACCCAGTTTCAATAGCAGGTGACATAAGTGTCTCACTAGTGTCCAGGTTTGGCATGCTTCCCAAAGATGAGGATTCAACTCGAGCCCCCTATGGCATCTACCTCGGCTTCGAGTACCACGTCCACGGATACCTTATGTGTAACATCCCTAACTCGTATTTGTTGTTAGAATAGGGTTACGAGGCATTATCGATCAAAGCACAATGTTAATATACCTTTCTCACATGAAAATCCATTAACATATAAACATCCATCAAACATAATCACATTGTCCCTTATAAGGCTCTACGAGACCTTAAATCATGCTTGGAAGAGGTTCGCGACTAAACTGATAACATTTGAAAACTTTGGGAAACTTAGAAAATTTTCCAACATACAGGGGTCACACACCCGTGTGAACAAGTCGTGTGCCTCACACAGCTACTAGACCCACTCGTGTTTCATACCGTGTGAAAACAGGGCATACATACTGACTTGCACCACACGGCTAGAAACACGCCGTGTGCCTTGGCCGTGGGAAATCTGGAGGGGTTACTGAATTGGGTCACAAGGCCGGCCACACGCCCATGTGCCAGCGCATGTGTCAGACACGGCCAGTAGACAAGCTCGTGTGTCTAGGCCGTGTCAAACCTATAGGGTATACTGACTTAATTCGAAGGGCTACCCTAGGGGACACAGGCTGTGTACCAAGGCCATGTGTCACACATTTCTCACCCTCCTCAAGCATACCTAAACCATATCAAATTGCACCATTTTGTACATATATAAGCAACCAAAACATGCTATTTCATACACATTTTATGCCATCTAGAAACCATACTCTTAACTACTCAAATCCATAACCAAAACATACCAAATCAATATGCCAAAACCGTCAAACTTACATAACTTCTAAATGCATTTCTTCATCATCTTATCACCTATTTCATGCCTCAAAACATACAAAATCATCATCTCAAAATCAAGCCACAACATGTCATCTTGTAAGCAATAATACACTATTTAACATCTAACTAGTTGAACAACTCATAACCATCGCAAAAACCATGTCAAACATGCCAAAACACAAGGTAACCACTACCATATATATCACTTAGCAAACTCATAAATCAAGCCAACTTAAATGGCTAAATACACACCAATATTACATCATTTCACAAGCCAACCACATGGCTAATATCATTACTCAAAAGCTATCATCAACTCACTAGCCTATACATGCCATATACCATATCTACAAAGCATCCAAAAATACCAACAAATAGTCGATAGTGTGATGACAGTCCTTGATGATCCCCGATTTCCAAGCTAGCTTCAATTATCTATAAAACAGGGAAAGAACAAACAAAGTTAGCTTTAAAAGCTTAGTAAGCCATGGACAAATAAATTACCATATGAATCAACATCATTTCCATCAATAGGCAAAATATGCTTAAGCACATATAGATACGCAAATCTTTCTAATGAATACTTAGTCAAATTCACATGTAATTTCATCAAATACTTCCCTTTTCACTACTCGTATAAATCTCGTATGTACCTATGTCAATTAATTCAATCTCATATTCTTTCTCGTCTTGACTTAGCCTGTTGAACCATTCAGAATCATTAAGGATACTAGAAAATCACATATAGCTCATACAATGCCATATCCCGGATATGGTCTTACATGTTATCACATATCGATGCCACTGTCCCAGAAGGGCCTTACATGAAATCATATAACGATGCCAATGTCCTAGACATGGTCTTACATGCAATCACATCTCGATAATCCTAATGTCATGACATTTGTATCCTATACTATTCCTAACGTCCGTACGAGACTTTCGGATATCGTAACTTCGTTAATTCTTGCTCGCATTTGCTCATTCAACATCAATAGAAATTCATTTACAAATAAACATATATAATTCAATTTAAAGGTATTTATTTGCATATGAATTTACCTCGTATTAGGGATTGACGTATCAGGTCGACTATTCAATAACCTTCGATTTTCCCAAATCTAAATATGATTTCTTTCTTTCAGGATCTATATAAATTCAAAATTAACTCATTATTCATTGATTCATTCAAATTAGTCCAAAGACACATATTTAAGCCAATTTGCACTTTGGCCCAAAGTTTCACATTTCTTACAATTTAGTCCTTGTTTCAATAAACACAAAATTACACCAATTCAATTCAAACCTATGTGTTCCGAATTACCGTAGTACCCCTAGCAGCCCATATTTCACATTTATTCACACTTTTAACCCCACATTTTCATCTTTTCACAATTTAATCCCTAATTTGTATTTTCTCTAAAAATCACTTAATAAAACATATTAATCTGTCAACAATTATTCATTTTACATCATCAACATTCAAAAAAATAAGCTATCATCAATGGCAACTCACAAATTCATTAGCCAATTCAGAAATTAGGGTATGGGCTAGCTAGAATACGAAGCAACGATCACAAAAACATAGAATTCATCAAAAACCAAGCTCAAAACATACCTCAATCAAGAATACAAATGGCCAAACCCTAAAATGCTTCAAATGGTCTTTCTTCTTTTGATTTTCGGTGAGAAAGATGAACATTATCATTAATTTTTATGTTTTGTTTTATTAAATATACATTAATACATAGTTTACCATTTTACCCTTGGTCATTAAACTATTTAATCATCAAATATAAGGTCATTAATGTCAAACTCCACTATCAATGGTCTAATATCAACATAAAGACCTTTCATTTAATAAATCATAACAATTGAACACCTTTAAAAAGTAGAATGCAACTTTTACATTTTATGCGATTAAGTCCTTTTTCTCAAATTAAACTATTAAACGATAAAATTAGTTCACGAAATTGTCACACATATATAATCACATAATATAAACACAAAAAATAATATTAAAATAATTTTTCAACCTTAGATTTGTGGTTTCAAAACCACTGTTCCAATTTAGCTAAAACCAAGCTGTTACATTGTGCGCTCATTGTAATTTCGAAGTTTTATCTACATTAAGAATTTTATGCATCAATTTCATTACTTATTAACATATATCTTTTGCAGAAAGTTTTAGAAGTTCAGAGTACCTCGGATGTTCCAGTCTCTAAATATTTCATTACAGTTTTAGAGAGTACTAACAATAATGTTTTCAGAATATGCTATCTACAATATTTCAAAATAAACTTTATAAGTTTTAGAATACTTACAGGATTGGGGCCGAAGACTCGGTGTACCACATACTTAATCAGAGTGTTTAAAATCATTTGAAAATTAATTCTTAAAAACCAAATTTTGGAACCTAAAGTTCACTGTCAAGTTTTGCAACGTGGCTCTAATACCATTAATTGTAACACCCCAAACTCGACTTAGACGTTATGGCCGAATCTGGTCATGTCACATGGAAAGAGTTTTGAAAATGGTGTCATTAAGTAAAAAACCATACCAGTTCATTAGCCCTTATCACTATGCTCAATTTCAAAGTTCTCATTTATTAACCACTTAGAGGTAAAACGATTTTGCAGTGGAAGCTTTAAAAATTGTCGTATTTAGAAACCATTCAAGGTTTAAGAAAACCCATGCTTTTGGTAAAATTTGAGTTACAATGCATTTAGCAGTTACTAAAACATAAAATCGTAGTCTAACAAATTAACATAAAAACAGTCCATGAAGTCTAGATTACATAAAAACCAGAAAGAAAACCAGAATATATAAAAATTAATTTGTAATTATAACCAGTTCGAACATGTGGTCACCGAGGGGCCTATGACTGTGGATTACCAGTACAACATAAACAGAAAACAGTGAGTTTACGTAAAATCAATGTGTAATCCCACAGAATTAAGCGTATATACAACCAGAGAATCAGAATCAGTTAGATAAAGATTCAGGCTTAAGCCCATTACAGATACAGATGCAAATATACAAATTAGAATCAGAAATCAGATATCCTACCTCCATCCTCTACACACCATCTCAGACCAGCCCTACACACTATGTAGGGTTTAAAACACCCACCTAGCCCTACATACCACATTGTACCGATGCGGCACATAACAGATATAATGCAGCCATGCTGCCAGATATTAGGCGTAAATTGCCTCTCAGAACACTTCCTCCAATATACTTCAGCCCATCCCCAAATATTAGATACATAATATACACATATAGAAAAATAGTCTAACATGCTCACATGCTCACTTATGAGTGTATATAAATAACAGATATACAGATAATAGTGCAGATGGACATGCATCAGAATCCCAATTAGATCAGTACATCAAACAATTAGATCATAAGTTTAGGGTTTAATTAGACCTTACCAACCTTACAGTAGGCCCATTGTTGTTTGGGACGACCCGTGCAACCTTAGGGAAAAATTTAGATAAATGGGCCCACATGCACGTGTGGTCCCACATGCCTGTGTGGGCCACACAGCCTGGCCCAATAATCAACATGCCCGTGTGTCACGCCGATGTGGCCTACACGGCCCAACTTGGCCTAGCCTATGTTGGTCATACGGTCACACTCGAGCCACCACACGACCATGTCTCGTGCATAGCTTGGCCTTCATCAATCACACAGCCATGTTGTCACACATGGCCTACCACACGGATGACCATACACCCTTGTGGTGTCGACAAATTACAATTTTAGCTTTTGCCAAACCTTGTTTTTCTACGATTCAAGTACACAGCTGGTATCAGTTCGATGCAAAAACACCCATGAACAGACCAGCACCTAAAAAAAATGACATACCAACGCACAGAATCAAACTTAAGACCCGATTAAAACGAAACACGAAGCCAACAAAAACTCTATTCAAGCGCCCAACACTTACCTCAATCCTTCAAACGATTTAGATCACGATTCCATGGGGGAAGAGCCTCGTTCCTAACAATTCTCTACTGCCAAGAACTCAAAATCACTAACAGAAAGGAAGCATAAAAAGATAAGTTGAGCAATATGCAAAATGGCTACATCAACCATATGAAACTTACCCATTACACTTACCAAATGTAAAAAAGCACTGAAGAATAGAAAATTAGAATTGAAAGATAGAATTTCAATAGAGCTCCCACATAAGAACAAAAAGAATTTCTTTTTGACAGAACCCGAAAACGTCAAAAACAAAACTGGGGAATTAGCAGGATAGAGAAAAAGAAAAGATATCAGATATCCCTAAATCCCCTATTTTTACTCTCACTAACCCATTACTCAACCTCTTCAGAATCTCTGTTTGACTGAAACTCTCTTGACCGAAACTCTCTTAGTCAAACAAGTAAAAATAAACTCCCACACTTGCGCAGAGATTCGAACATAGGACCTCCAACACAATAACACCCTTACCACTCGAACCAGTAGGCTTATTCTTATGTGGTTTTGCAAATAATTTAGTGTAAGCCCAGTAAGCAAATATAAGGCTTAAGTTAGAAAATTACCAAAATTTTCCAAAGCTAGGGCTTGAACTTGGGACCTCTCTCACACACCCAGAACACTTAACCATTGAAGTAGATACACAATTGTGTCAAAAATTTACAGAAGCAGAAATAAATTATTTTGGGGTGTTACAGAAATTTTCACATAATCATACTATCATGTTGTAAACATTAAAATATTAATAAAATAATTATTTCAACCTCTGATTTGTGGTCCTGAAACCACTTTACCGATTTGACTAAAAACGAGCTGTTACAACTCTCCTTCTTAGGAATTTTCGTCCCCGAAAATCTTACCAGAAAAAGGTTAGTTTACTAACATGCTAAAGCACTTTCACTAAAGCTATGCTTTTATTTCTCAATCTTTAACCTCTTGAGCTAAAATTCTAACCAGTTCTTCACTATACGACATATCAAGCTGAATTTCAATCTCTGTCAGATAAATGATATGCAGTGGATCCGATCGATACCATCGTAACATCAAAACATGAAACACTTTATGGATCTTTTCTAACTCTGCAGGGAAAACTAGTCATATACCACTGGTCTTATTCTCTCAATGATCTCGTAAGGTTCGATGAATCGTGTACTTAACTTGCCTTTGTGACCAAATCAAAGGATCTTCTTCCACAGAGATACTCTCAGAAATACTCTACCACCGATCTAAAATTTAATGTCTTTCTATTTCAAATCCGCATACGATTTCTGTCAATCTGAAGCTACTTTTAAACTATCGCGAATTACTTTCACTTCATCTTCGGTCTCTTTGATCAGATCAACCCCGTGAATCTTGTTTTCACTAAGCTCGATCCAATACAATAGAGTTCGATATTTACGACCATACAATGCTTCATACGGTGCCATCTTTATACTAGATTGAAAGCTGTTGTTATATGTGAACTCAACCAACGGCAAATATTTCTTCCAATTGCGTTCAAACTTTAAAACACATTAATGTAACATATCTTCGAGAATCTGAATTACTCTCACAGACTGACCGTCGATTTGCGGATGAAATGCTGTACTAAAGTGCAATCATGTACCTAAAGCTTCTTGCAATTTCTTCCAAAATCGCGACGTAAACCTTGGATCTCTATCCGAAATAATAGAAACTAACACCCCGTCCAATCTAACAATCTCAGAGATGTACAATTCGGCCAATCTATCCAGTGAATAGTTTGTATGGACCGAAATGAAATGTATAGACTGCGTTAGTCGATCAATGACCACCCAAACAACATCTTTCTTTTTCAGAGATAGGGGTAATCCCAATACGAAATCCATCGTAACTCTGTCCCATTTCCACTCTGGTATCATCACTGGCTGTAGTAATCCCAAAGGCACTTGATGTTCGGCTTTAACTTGTTGATAAATTAAACATTTTGATACAAACTCTAAAATGTCTCATTTCATACCCGACCACCAATACAATTGTTTTAAATCACTATACATTTTGGTACTCCTCGGGTGAACAGATAGACAACCACTATGTCCTTTATGTAGGATTTTTTGAATGAGTTTAGAATTCCTTGGTATGCAAATTCTAGAACCTTAAACAATCATCGGACCCGATCTGATAGTCTGAATCACTAGTCGACTCAAATTGCATTCTTTTAGCTTGTAACCCGTTGTCACATTTTTGAGCTTCACAAATTTGCTTAAAAAATACTAGTTTAGCATTCAACTCTACTAGTATCGAACCATCATTAGATAAGGTTAATTGAGTATTCATCACTCTCAAAGCAAACAAAGATTTTATACTCAATGTATTCGTGACTATATTTGCTTTTCTCAGATGATAATCAATCACTAACTCATAGTCTTTCAACAACTCGAGCCATCTTTGTTATCACAAATTCAAATCTTATGGGTCATTAAATACTTCAAACTCTTGTGGTCGATAAAGATACAACACTTTTCACCGAATAAATGATGTAGCCAAATTTTTAATGCGAACACAATAGCGGCCAATTCTAAGTCGTGCGTCGGATAGTTCTTTTCATGCGGCTTCAACTATCTGGAAGCATAAGCTATCACTTTACCCTCTTGCATCAAAACACAACCCAAACCATTCAATGACGCGTCGCTGAAAATTACAAACTTTTTACTCGACTCAAGTTGAACTAAAACTGGTGCTTCAGTTAATAATGCTTTCAACTGATCAAAACTCTGTTGGCATTTATTGAACCAATCAAATTTCACATCTTTTTTGTAATAAACGAGTCATCGATGTAGTAATCATCGAGAATACTTTTACAAAACGTCGATAATAACTAGTTAATCCCAGAAAGCTTCTGAATGCAAACACATTTCTTGGTGGTTTCCAGTCAACAATTGTGGAAATCTTGCTCGGGTCAACTCGTATACCTTCAGCTGAAACAATATGTCCCAAAAATCTAACTTCATGAAGCCAAAACTCCCATTTACTAAATTTAGCGAACAATTGCTTATCTCTCAAGGTTTGTAACACAATCTTCAAATGCTCGGCGTGCTTAGATTCATCTTTCGAATAGATCAGAATGTCATCAATGAATACAACAACAAATCTGTCTAAATACGGTCTAAAGATTCGATTCGTCCAATCCATAAAGATTGCAGGAGCATTAGTTAATCCAAAAGACATAACAAGAAATTCACAATGCCCATATCAGCATAATAAGAAATTCATAATGCCTATACCTTGTTCTGAATATAGTTTTCGGCACATCTGAATCCTTAACTCTCAACTAATAGTAGCCAGACCTCAAATCAATATTTGAGAACACTGTTGCCCCTTTCAACTGATCAAACAAATCATTGATTCTTAACAAAGGATACTTGTTCTTAATTGTAACCTTGTCGAGCTTACGATGATCAATACAAAGTCTCATTGGTCCGTCTTTCTTCTTTATGAACAACACCGGTGCACCCCAGGGTGAAAACCTAGGTCGTGCAAAACCTCTATCTATTGACTCTTGCAACTAAGCTTTCAACTCTTTCAATTCTATCGGAGCCATTTTGTACGGAGCTACCGATAATGGTGATGTTCTTGGTACTAATTCAATAGCAAACTTGACTTCTCTGATTGGTGACAACCTAGGCAATTCTTCTGGAAACACATCCGGATATTCACAAACTACTAGCACAGATTCAATTTTCAATTTAGACACTTTTGTATCTAAAGCATAAGCAAGATAAGCTTTGCAACCTTTACTTATACATATCTGAGCTGACATAGATGAAATCACAACAGGCAATTCACTCGACTCATCTGACTCAATTCAAATGATTTCACTATTCTGACACTTCAATTCAATAGCCTTTCATCTATAATTCACAATAGCATCATGCAACATCAACCAATCCATACCCAAAATTACATCGAGTCAATGAAGGACAGTTCTTGCAAACTTTATCAACTAGAACATATTTGCCTAAGGGGTTTAATACTTTAATCACAAACTCTATAGACTCAACAGGCAAGCTCTTACTAGATACCAAATTTATGCAAATATATGAATGAGTCGATCCAGGATCAATCAATGCAATTATATTTGTGTCATAGAGAGAAAATGTACCGGTAATAACATCAGGTGATGACGCATCTTCACGAGCGCGAATAGCATTAGCTTTGGCTGGTGCTCTAGCCTCAGATCTCAGCTGAATCTTTTGTTGCACCTTTATTATTGGTCACATTTCCCATATTTCTCAATGGCCTCCCTCTAGTCGCGGTGATGCTCGGTCTTGCATTCTAAAATTTACCTTTCTCAGCTAACTCGGGACAATCCCTTATGAAATGATCTTGTGAGCCACATTTAAAGTAACCCCTATTATTGATCTAGCATTCACCAAAATATCATTGACCACACTGTTGACACTTGAGATTACTGTTCTTTACAATGCCAACAACCGATACTGATGTAGCCTGAGCTTTAAGACTTGAGTATTGCTTTCCACGATCTCTGTTTGGATACCCAATTGAAGCATTTGAACGAGTGTATGAATTTCGTGATTTCTTTGATGAAGAATGATATGACTTATTCATCGATCTTTTTCTCGAATCTCTAGCCTTGAAATCTGCCTTTCTCTTTTCTTTGCCAAGTTCTTTGGCTTTATAGGCTCTGTCAACTAGCACCACGAATTCTTTCAACTTTAGAATTGATAAACCATAATTTATACATATTTTTACCCTATGCTTAGACCATTTTTGGATGACTTATTCATTGATTTGTGGAATTTGATGCTCCTAAGCCCTTAGTTTCATGTTTTATACTCAAGTGAGCATAGGGAAGTGAAAAGAATGAGAAACGGGCCAAAAACAGAGAAAATGGGCCAAAGTATGAAAACAACACGACCTAGAGATTTGCCACACGGGCGTGCCACTTTAACAAGCTCGAACACGGCCTAAAATCGACTCACACGGGCGTGGCACACGGGCGTGTCCCTGTCGTGATAAAGTTCAATTTCACTCAGAAAAGGCTACTTAAGAGGCTAAGAAGACATTCTAAACTCTATATAAAGACCCTAAGAGGCCACCACAAAAGACACACTTTTTCCCCGCCAAGACGGAGAGCTAAAGGTAGGGAATTACTTGAAAGAAAGTTGATTGATCCATTTCAGAAGCCAGAAGCCACATCAAGACAAAAGATTTCCCTTCATTCCTTTCAGGAGTTTTGGGTTTTTCTTATGTTTTGTTATTTTCTTTATTCTAAGATGTTTCTTTTTATAATTATGAACTAAACCCCCAAATACCTAAGGGGGATGAAACCTAAGACAGATCTTGTTATTGTTATCTGAGTTGTGTGATAAATATTTGACTTGTTCTTAATTGTGTTTTTAACTCTTAAATTGATATTTCCGAGATATTCATTTAAGTCGAATGTGCTTATGTAGAGGAGCAAAAGCCCCTGCATAGGAGTAGATCCAGCACAATTAAGCAGATTTGATCGCAATCCTAAACATAGGACGATGAAAATCTGCCAGATTGGAGTCAAATCTAATATGGGGAACCATAGATCGAATTAATGCAAGACTAGGGGTTTTAATTAGAAAGAGATTTCAATTAATCAACCTAGGATTAGTTGTTCTTATCCTTGACGGAGGTATTAACATAATTTAGAAATCTCTATGGATCAAGTCAAATGAAGAAATCATCTGGTTCAGAGTTAGATAACAAGTGAAGTTTAGGTGGATTCTTCCTTAGGTATTGCCTGAATTATTCAGTTTTCCTTAAAAGTAATTTCCCAAATTTACTCTTTGTCACCTTTTTAGTTTAGATTAGTTAGTTTATAAACAAACCTCTTTTTTTTATTTCTAGGGTAAATAATAGGAAGAAAGTCATTACTAGTACTTATAGTTCCTTGGATTTGATATTCTGGTCTTGCCACTAACTATACTATACTCGATAGGTGCGCTTGTCTTTTTTTCATGATAATAGTTAGTTTTCAGGTACAATTAATTTTATTACTTCATCAAATCACGATCAAGTTTTTGGCACTGTTACCGGCGATCTAAGATATTAGGAACACTCGATTTATATTACTTTAGCCATTACTTTTTTTATTTTTTTATTTGTTATATTTAGTTTTTATTTACTTAAATTTTCTTTTTCCTTCTAGGTATCTCTAGTTTATAACTAGAAGAAACCTAGGGGAACCTCTACTATTTGATAATGATTTAGAAGCTACAGTTCGTAGAACTCGCAAAGAGATAAGAAAAGTTTACAGTATCTAGAACAAGGACAAGAAGAAAAGCCGGAACCTGCTAAGGAGATGGAGGCCAATCAGGATAATCAACTACCTCCTGTAGTAGCCGCAAATCCTATTGAGCAAAATCCTGCTCCTCGTACTATGTATGATTATGCTAAACCTAATTTAGCTGGTACTGAATCTAGTATTGTTAGGCCTACTATTGCTACAAATAATTTTGAACTAAAACCTAACACTATTCAAATGATACAACAGTTTGTTCAGTTTGATGCTTTGCAGGATAAAGATCCAAACTCGCATATAGCCAACTTTTTGGAATTATGCGATACATTCAAAATAAATGGCGTTTTTGATAATGAAATTCGTACTCGGCTATTCCCTTTTTCCTTGAGAAATAAAGCCAAACAATGGTTGAACTCTCTACTACGAGGGTCTATCACTACATGGGAACAAATGACCGAAAAGTTTTTACTTAAGTATTTTCTGCCAGCTAAAATGGCTAAATTAAGGAATGATATCTCTTTTTTTGTACAGATGGATTTAGAGACACTCTACGATGCATGGGAGAGATACGAAGATCTATTGAAAAGATGCCTTCACCATAGATTACATCTATGGCTACAAGTTCAAACCTTCCACAATGGTTTGAATCCCTCAACGAGGCAGATGATCGATGTAGCTGCCAGTGGAACAATCAACAATAAAACACCAGAAGTAGCTTATGAGTTCATAGAGGAGATGTCACTGAATAACTATTAGTGGCAAGTCATGAGAACAAAGCCGCAAAAAGTTGCAGGAGTGTTTAATATTGATGCAGTCATTATGCTTTCTAATCAAGTAGAACTCTTAAATAAAAAGATTGATAACTTTGTCGGTTCTATGTAGGTACATCCAGTGATGCAGTGCGATGCAACCATAAATAATTCTGAGTACTCCACCTATGGATATGGCATGGAGAATGAGCAAGTCAATTATATGGGTAACAATTCTAGACCTCAAAATAACCCTTATAGTAATACTTACAATGCAGGTTGGAGGAATCACCCCAATTTTTCATAGGGAGGACAAAGAAATCAAAGACAACCACCCCTCCGGGATTTCAACAACCACCGTTCCAACAAGACAAAAAGCCAAACCTTGAGGAGATGCTCATGAAATTTATTGTCGTATCAGAAACCCGTTTCCAGAATACGGAGACGGCACTAAAGAACTAGCAAGCATCCATCCAAGAACTTGAAACTCAAATAAGCCAGCTCGCTAAGCTGATCTCTGAAAGACCACAAGGAGGTTTGCCGAGCAACATTGAGACTAACCCTAAGGAGCAACTCCGCGAAATCGACATAGTTAATAAAGGAGGGTTAGCTAAAACAAAATCAGAGCCAAATCAGGAACCCATGGTAAATAAAGGTAAAGGTGAGGTAAGTAACAAAGAATCAATTGTCAAAGAGTATAAACCTCGTATCCCATATCCTAATGCGTTAAAGAAAGACCGCACAGATGAGCAATTTAGTAAGTTCCTCAAACTCTTAAAGAAATTACATATTAACCTACTATTTGTTGAAGCTCTTTCATAGATGCCAAATGCCGTTAAGTTTTTAAGAGAGCTTTTGACAAACAAACGGAAGCTGGATGAGTCATCTCACGTAGAGCTAAATGCAGTCTACTCAGCCATTTTGCAGAATAAGCTACCAAACAAACTAAAAGATCCAGGGAGTTTTACGATTCTTTGTTTACTTGGTAGCTTAGATGTTAAAAATACTTTAGCTAATTTAGGCTGACCCTTTTTAGCAACTGGTAGAACAATAATTGATGTAGGCATAGGCGAACTCACTCTTCATGTAGGCGATGATAAAGTTATTTTACAGGCTCGTAATTTTAATAAGACTAGTAATGATAAAGATAATACTACGAGTCCTTGTAATAAAAATGATCTCACCGGCCAACCTTCTGTGAAGGATGCTCATCACATAAAAGCAACTGAACTGCTGATGAATCCTCCAAGGAAATAAGGCATGAAAAACAAATGCTAAAAATTAGAGAACTCGATGAGTGGCTGAACTACCGCCAAGAGAAACCTAAAGTGTACCACACTAAAACAGAGCACCACCATGATGATCTCACAGATAAACGAAACCAATTCAAGGTGGGAGATAAAGTATTTTTAGGGGAGGACGACCCTCGAATCTTAAATTCAAAAGCACATACAAGTGACCTACCCTACTTCACGGTAACAAAAATCTTTCCCTATGGTATAGTCGAGATAACACATAAGTCTTTCGGTACTTTTAAGGTAAATCATACTCGACTCAAACCTTATTTTGATATTAACACTGACAGCAGGATAGAGGAGTTTGAACTCCTTAAACCATCGTGACTGTACAAGCTTGAGAAAAGTCGAGCTTAGACTATAAACAAGCGCTCCTCGGGAGGCAACCCGAGCACTAACGTAGTAAAAAGTCTTTTATTTAGATTATTTAATCTTAATTCATCAACTAACTCTCTGAACGTAGGATCTCTAAGCTATACGGCCAGGCCCATAGGTGTACCTAAGGCCGTGTGGACACCATGGGCAAAGCCACGGCCGTGCGATACAGCCATGCGCACACGGGACAAAAATTTCCCCAACACGGGCTGCAACAAGAAGCCATGGCCGTGCGATGTGGCCGTGGCCAAGCCTGACAAATCAACACAGGCGTACGACACGCCAGTGTCCTAAGGCCGTGGTCGAGCCTGTTAAATCAACACGGGCAGACCTCATGCCTGTGCCCTAACCCCGTGGTCGAACTTGCCATTTCAGACATGGTTATGTGACCCTAAACACGGGCATGGGAGAAGCAAACATCAAAGGACACGGCCGTTCGGCATGGCCGTGTACCCCAACACGCCCAAGGAACAAGAGCGTGTGTCATGACTCAAGCGCGCCAAAATCCTCAAATTTCAAACCACACGGGCTAAACCTGATTCACACTGGCGTGTGACATGCCTGTGTAACCCAAAATCCTATATAAACCCCCACTATTCATCTTCTTTTCCACTTAAACCCTAAAAATCCCTCCACCTGAAACCCATACCAACTTTCTCTAGTGCCGTCACCGACCTCAGCCACGCCACCACGCCTGTGCAAGCCTCACCATAAACGTGCTCCGCCCCTATAACCATTCATTCGGTTCCCCTTTCTTACTTAATCTCTTAGTTTCTAATGTCTTTTATCTATTTTTATGTTAATAATTTCATTTATTTAGTTATTTGCATTATTATTGATATGATTTTCATTCATTTAGCATGATTAATCTCAAAAATTCATTATGCCACTTTGAATCATTCTTTGGTTGCCATATTTAACTATCACATGCAATTGACTTTAGACATACATTGATTATAAAAACCCACTAGAGCAACCATTGTCTTCATTATTTTTGCTTAGGATGAATCTAATATGGTATCTAGGTTAGTGAAATTACCTTTTGCATGAAGCAATTAGTAATTATTGATTAAGTCTAATTTGTCGTTTAGTACTTTATGAGTATCCATAATTTAGTCCTTTCATGTTTCTATTTTATTTCAGGTAAAATGTCATCTTTAGGAGGAAAGAAAGCCGCTGTCCCCACTTCTAAGAAGTGAAAGGGGCCCGGGGGTTCCTCTTTTAGAGCCACAACCGAAATCAGACACCCATTTCTCTAATTCCCGCAGAACTCCCAAGAGGAACTATTCTAAATATTACGGGCGAGACCACTCGAAGTTGGGAGATGTATCGATGGGGCCATACTAGAGCAGGTCCAACTAGCAGACGGGGTTCGGGCCTTGTGGACAATGGACCCATGGGACCAATTTTTCCAAATCGTGGAGCCCACTTACCTCGAGCTCACTCTAGAGTTCTACTCCTCATTCCATCTCCAGACGGTCATGAACCAACATGACGATCCAGGGATGATCCAATTCTGTTTAGGAGACCTTTTCTGACAACTCAGTGTACCAGAGATTGGTACAGCACTAGGCCTATACACGGAGCAACTTTTAGAAGAAGAGCACCTGTCTGAAGTCTACCGCCACATTCACTTTTTGCCAGTCAAATGTTGGCACGCCTTAGTCCCTGGCCAGGCCACATACGACCCTAGTCGCTCTAAGGCAATAGCTCTCGCCCTTTCATTGAGGTATATTCACACCTTACTCGCGCATACATTGACAGGAAGACGCGAGAGCACCAGCATCATCAACACCCATGATGCCTACTTTCTATGGAGCACGGCGCACGCACATGTAATCGACCTCGCCTATTTCATCGCCCATGCCATTCAACATCAAACTGAGGGGCATCGGAGAGGTGTGATCTCAAAGGGCCCATACGTCACCCGATTGGCCTGCTACTATAGCCTCTTGAACATAACAGCCCAGACATCCTCCTACACCTTGATCGACCAGATGTCCCCCACAGGGCATCCAAAGTATGCTTCACATGAGGATGATTCAGCGCCGACACGAGACCGACCCTCCACAATACTGCCTAATCTAGGGTGCCGAGCTGGAGGACCCAACAGACATTCCTGATGATGTCCCACCACAAGAGGAGCCATCGACTAAGCCACCACCTACTCATCGCTGAGTTTATGCAGCAGCTTCAGGCTACATCACTTCTGAGCAGTTCGCCCAATTCCAGCAACAATGTTTTCAACACTTTGATCACATTGATGCTTCTTTAGCTCAGATTTGCCAGCACATTCGACTTGCACCACTATCCCCACCTCATGAGCCATCTGATGACTAGGATTTCCTAGTCCTCTTATCTTCTCATTTATTTTCCTTTTTAGTTTTATTTTTTATTTTATTTTATTTAAACCTTATTTTTTTATTATTTGAATTTCAATATTTTAAGAATTTAGCTTATCTTATTTTAATTTTCTTATATCGGCTTTTCCTTTAAGAACATAACACATTGATCTAGAACCCCTAAAAACTTTTTAGTGTTTTCGTAGTTTCAAAGGAGCTTTCCAGCTCAAATTCATCTGTAACAGGAAAACCACTCTATAACCATAGCCACCACAATTTCGATATCCGTCTCTATAAATCTTCACACCTTCATCCTCAAGGAATTCATTTAAATGTTCAAGGAGTTTCACTTCTCTCCCTATCTTATGATCTTATGCTTCTATTGCTACTAATGTTATCTTTGTACATTGAGGGTAATGTACATCTTAAGTGTGTGGGGGGGGGGGAATTCTCACTTTCATTCTTTGCATTATCTTCGAACCCTTGAAAATTTTTATCACTAACTTTTTGCATTATTCTCAATTCCCTTTTAAGATGAATTCTGATTGATTTATGATTTTTATTAATATGTTGAGGATTGAGACATAGGTATTCGTACTTTGATTATTCAAACTTTAAGATGTTAGAGAATCAAGCATGATAAGTTGAAATTTTGAGAATTTAAGTTTTTCTAGGTTGTTGTCCCTCATTTTAAGTATTGTCTTGAGACTTGAAATTCACAGGATTGACATCAAAAGCCATAATTCTGGTGAGATCTTTGAGCCTTTCGAGCATACATTCTTTCGTGCTCACTTTTATTGTTGCTTTGAGTGAGTTAATAGTGAATTGTTATTCTAGAACTTGCTTCGATTATACATGTTGAGACCACACCATTGACTTGATATACCGAGATGATAAAGGCATCTAGGTTTTAACCCACTTACTCCATAAAAGCCTACCTCCATAATTAACCCCTAGTGAGCCCTCTTGAGCCTTACAACCCATTTCACTGACTTACCCTCAATATTAACCCATAACCCATTATTGTTGAAATCCCTCTAATTACTTTGATCCCTATTTTTGTCGAGACTTCAATTGAATAAATTGTCTAGCTATGTTCTCCTTTTCAATTAGTTAAAAAGTTTGTTCAATTATTTAACAGTTTGTAAAGTACTCATTCTTATATTATAAAAAAAAGTGTTTATACAAAATTCTATTGTAATTCAATATTTTTGCATATTTCTATTATAAGCTTCCGAAGCCAAAACAATGTTATCCGAAAGAAGATGCCTAGCTTTAGGGATATGTTTCAGTGATAGAGATTTTTCTAGTTAGATAATTTTTCAGTTCAATCTCGATTCTAACCTTCTTTTTCAACTTGTGACAACACCCCTTAACCAAAGCCCCATTACAACCATTTAAAGACCTTTTGATCGATGTATCATGTCAATTTATAGTGGTGGAGATGTAATTTTCATGCAAGCCTATGGTAATAACTTTTCATATTGACTAATGAGTGTTTCTTTTTAGAACCCTAAACACTTTGAGTGATTAGAGTGAATCCTTAGTGAGGATGTCAACTCTTGTTGATTTTGAATTTAAAGGTAATTACTTAAAAGAATGGAGAAAACCTATGTTTCTGTGATAAAATTCTCAACTTAGATTGTTTGAGACTTTAATGTTCTTTCATTGAATTTTCAAATGTATGATTAAGAATCTTAACAAGCAATCTAATATCCTTATTCAACCCATATCCAAATCTTTTACACATAATGGTCTCAGTTGAAACACATTCTCGAGTATACTTACTGAGTCTAACAAACTCTCGCTCATATTCTGTTACAAACATACAGCCCTGTTTCAACTCTAGAAACTCTTTGCGTTTTTGGTCAATAAACCTCTGGCTGATGTATTTCTTTCCAAATTCAACTTGGAAGAATTCCCAACTAACTCTTTCTCTCGGCACCACCGATACTAGAGTATTCTATCATTGATACGATGTGTCCCTCAAAAGCGATACAACACAATTTAAACACTCAGCCGGTGTGCAGGATAGCTCATCAAATACTGTGATAGTGTTTTCAAGACAAAAATCAACTCTCTCGAGATCATTGTCAACAGTAGCTTAGAACTCTTCAGCCCCGTATTTTTGAATCTTATCAATAGGCAGCTTATTCAATCATAGAGGCTCCAAACCTTGAGGAGCTAAAAATCTATTATAGCCTTCCTAAAAATATAAGTAGGCCCCTCCAATATTTTGGTAGGACTAAAAATAATATTAAAAATTTTATTCTTGATAAAGAGAAAGATAAAATCTTCTTGAAGAAGCTAAATTACTCATGATGACTATTGAATGATATTTTTGTTAAATAATAATAAATTAATGTTTATTTAATAGTTTACTTAACCTAATAATATTTTATAAGTAATATAATAATATATATAAAAAGAAAAGTAAACAGGAAGAGACTTTTATCATCTTACTTCTTCATATTGTTGCTTAGCAAAAAAAGAAGAAAAAAAATTTCTCTATCATTTTTCCTCCAAATTTGAAGTATAAGGTATGTTTTTCTTCAAACTTTTCAAAAATTTTGAATATTTGAAACTTGTTTCACATATATGTACCAATAGTTTTTTTGTTTTATCAAGTATATTAAAAGTTGTCATTAAAGGATATTGATGGAACTTGGAAGCTTATAAAATTAAGTGAAATGTGTATGTTTTTGGATGGAAAATGATTAGGAGACGGTTTCTAATTTGTTAGAAGTGTAAAAATGAAACAAAAATAGTTAGATAATGTTATAATAAGTTTTGGCCTAAGTGAAGGGGAGGAAGAAAACCTTGGTCACTTTGTTTAAAATTATGTCAAATGATAGCTTGTGAAGCAGTGAGCATTCCTATGAAAACAGAAAAAAAAATAGTTAACCGAGTCAAATGATAGCTATTTCATCTTGATTGTTGAAATATTGCTTCTTTTGAATATATTTTTTTATATGTTTAAATCAATTGTCATGTTGGAATACTGATTCTTTTGAATCGATTGTTTATATGTTTATATCGACTATTACATAGCACTTCTAATTTTAATTTGGCCCCAAAATTATATCCTAGCTCTGCTATGTATCCAAACTTTTAATCTCCTTTTTCCTTTTCCTTATTCCTAATGTTGACGTGTCTTTTCTTATATTATTATAATTATTTTCTAAGCTCCACGTACCTCATTTACAATCTTTATCTTCTCTCTCTCTATGCATATATATTCCTCCTATTATTGTTACAAACATATATGTTTGTCATCGTTCTCACAATTTTAGTGGGATATTGAATGACAAATTTGGAGGGACCGGAATCTTATCGATTAAAAAGGTTACTAAAGCATCAGAATAACTTTTGAGATGAATCCAGAAAAATATTATATTAAACAAATTATGTTACATTTATTCGCTTACATCGTATTTTTACTAAAGCTTATTTATTTAATATATGTTAGATTATGGGACTCTTATTAGGTAGATGGTTGAAAAACTATGTGTTGGATCTAATATGGCTTTAGATAACTGTTTAGACATCATAATTTATTATATTTGTTGTTGGTAATTTTTTTAACTAAAAGAATTATATCAAAATTAAATTAATATTTTGGAAGTGTGTTGGTCCATCTAAAAAAAGGGTCTTATGGAGAAAAAGATCTTAAAAGATTGGAGTAAACTAGAACATACAAATCAGATCTTCTGTTTTATGGAGATTAGACCAAATGATTTAAAAAATATATGTTGAAATATTTTATTTATCCAAGACTTTATTAGGAAATTTGTAGTCTTGGTTCATAGGTTACTTGGGGATTCATATTATAATTGGTTGGTATTTTAGCAAGCCTCAAATGTTAAAATATTTGGAGGCTTGTGTAAGTAACTGATAAGAGAGTTAGCACTTTATTTTGTTTAATTAAGAACCATTTATAACATGTTAATTTGTATAACTTTTTGTGTTTAATTCGGTTAATTATTGAATTGATCCCTATTGAATTAGTGCTTTCATGTTTTAATCTTGCTAAGAATGCAATTGGGACGCTCATAGTAAAAAACGAGCAGAAAAGGACCAAATTGAATCATCATCAATAAAGTGAGGTCGAATAAAAAATGTGGAAAAAACAAAGGACTCATCACATTCTTTTGACTTTGTAAAAGCAAAAAATAGAATAAATCTAATTTCATTTTTTGTTTATTATTTATTTTAATTTTAATTTTATGTTGAAGTGGTTAAAGCCAGAATTAGTAAATACCATGTATATAAATAGAGCTTTAATGTACTTAGGAAGGACACATTTAATTTTACATCATTGATTTTCATTTGGAATTTAAAAGAAAATTTTCTTTTTCTTCCAATTTGGGCATGAGCATTCTGTTGCTTCCATTTCCATTTCTTTGTTCTTTCAAAATTTGTTTAATTGCCTTTCAAGTCCTTCCTTTTCCCAATTTCCTCCATTATCATCAAATTACCTTTCATAAACCTACAAAGCATGACTAAATCCATGCTTTACTAAATTTCATCTTAGCTTTAGGCCGGTGTTCTTTCCGGTTAGGAATCGTGAGATATGTATCCATACTAAAATCCATCCAATTGGTATTCACATTTTTCCTAAGTATTGGGATTGACAACTCATCCCTTAAAGTTAACTTGATTTCAAGTCAAAAATTGCACGTTGGGTAGGAGTCATGTTTGCTGACAGTTGGAGAATGTAATGCCCCAAGTTTCATATTTATGTTTTTGTGAATGGGTGACATAAAATTTCTATTGCTTCAATGGCTAAGTGCTTTAGGTGTGCATGGGAGGTTTCAAGTTCAAGACACAACTTGGGTAAATTTTGGCATTTTTATGAAGAAATCTCTATCTTTGGTTAATAGGCTTATAAGTAATTGTTGAGAAAAACATAACAGAATGAGCCTGCTGGTCTGGTGGATAAGTGGACTGTTGGAGTGTAGGAGGTCCAGGGTTCGAGTCTCTGCGCAAACGAGGGAATTATTTTTGCTTGAAGCCGTGTAGGTGTTTGAGTCTATTAAAATTCTGATGTTAATAGGGGTAGTGGACAGTTTAGAAGTGCAGGTGTGATTTTTGGAGGAAAATAAGGGATTAAGGGAATATCTGAATTTCATTATTTTTTTCAAATTTCGGTTTCTCTCTTTTCCCAAAAACCCTCTGCCGAATTTTCTACATTTCCTTCCCCTCTTGCTGCCAAATTTCTTTCTCATTTTACTTTTTTGCAAATTTGGCTACTCCCCTTTTTGGTTCATTCATTTTCACTTTGTGGAATCGCACCCTATTCTGTTCCTTTGTTAAGTGTTATAAGCATAACTGTAGTTTCATTTCTAAATTATTGATTAGAGGCTTTTGTGTTGTTGACAGCGAGGAATCGGTTGGAGTAGGATTCCCCTTTTGTGAAATTTCAGTCTACTACGTTGGGGAGTTTTGAGGTAAGTACTGTTTGAACGAGATTGAAGTATTGTTAGTTTTTGGTTTTGTGCAAATCATGGATTAAGGCTAATGTTAGAGTTTGATTGTTCAATCTCTAGGTTCTGATCATCTTGGGAGTGGTTAAAGCATCAAACGTGTAACACCCCATGCCCCTATCCGTCGCCGAAATGGGGATACGAGATATTACAAAACAGACACATAATTCATTTAGCAATATATATATATATATATATATATATTATGCGCAAGCACACTTAATTTCCCAAACAAATTAACAAACATACAATTGACTATTTGAAATCTACTTAATACTAAATGACCATTACTATTCATATGGTACAAATCTCATGACTTAGCCAATTTCATGATCTTGTCTTCTAGGGCCGAATGTACTTGTATGAAGACATCTCATCTACGATTTCCTTTCTGTTTCATGACATTTGATAAATATTGATCAAACAAACTTCCAAGAAATTTACTCTAAATTTCCTTACCTTAATCGATTATTGTAACTTAAAAATCATCCATTTCTTTACTAATATAAGACAATTAGTGACAAAGGATACCAAATGAATGGTATGCATTTAAGCCTATATGCCGATTTCACATAGCTATCCAAGACTCACAAATTTCCTAACTTATTAATGTTCGTTCATTACTTAACTTATCTATGGTCAAATACAACATGCATATCACCTTAGGCATTCCTTCCCATAAGGACATCACATACAAAAACACCAACTAAGATCAAGTAAGCATGCAACATTCAATTCTCAATCACTTATCAAAAGCACACATTCATTCATAAAATTTTAACATTTGGTCATGCTTAAAATTCATACTCAAATAAAATAGTAACATAGTAAGCCATTTTCGCATGGCTATACACACATATATACATCATCAAAAGGATATTAATTTATAATCCAAAAGTCAAGCCTATACATGCCATATTCAAAATTTAGTTACTAAATACCGAAAGAGCTTTGATAGTGTGGATGACTTTGATCTTAAAAATCCCGAGACCGTAGCTAACGAACGAGACCTATAAAACAGAGAATTAAGAGCAACAGAGTAAGCATTTCTAAGCTTAGTAAGTTTAAGTGATAAAATCATTTAAAAGATTAAAAAATCTATATCTCAACACTTGTCTATTTCTTCCTTTAGTCAATTGTAACCATTGTACGCGCATGTTAATTTGACTTTCCTTAACATGATTTCATATCACATAGATAAGTTTGATATATTAACAAGCTTCATCATTGGTCGAATACATCCAAATTCATCACAAGGCTAAATTATCACATAATACAAAATCACAAATACTTATTATTTCATACTTCAATTAAATATACTCCCATGCTCAGAGTAAATCATAACATATTTCACTTGAACCAAACTTCATGTATCAAATATATATATAAGCATTATACATTCATAAAACCCAAAGCATTGGCCAGAATAGTGCTATTCAACCGAATAATCATAGTTCGAATAGAATCAAATTCATACTATAAATACGATACGTACCTGGCTAACTTAGAGTGTTGAGAACATTAGTTAAAATTATTACAGCAGAAATCATAATTTTTCCAGCATGAATGCCTTCGGGACTAAGCCCGGATATTACACCTAGCACAAATGCCCTTCGGGACTATGCCCGGATATTTCACCTGGCATAAATGCCCTTCGGGACTAAGCCCGGATATTACACCTGGCACAAATGCCCTTCGAGACTATGCCCGGATATTTCACCTGGCACCAATGCCCTTCGGGACTATGCCCGGATATTTCACCTGGCACAAATGCCCTTCGGGACTATGCCCGGATATTACACCTGAATCTTTGTATACATTTACAGATCAAAACAAATACATATCGAAATTTCACATCTTAACAGGATTCTCATTGATTCCATTCACATGTAAGCACATAATATATATATATATATATATATATATAACTTTCATTTATTATTCAGTCTATAGGCTCACAAGGACCATATATTCGTCAAATTTTTCCTAGCTCATTTTCCAAAGATCATTTGGCTATATGCTTATACATAGATCATATCATAAACAATTTTAGATAACTTAAAACCATTGAGCCGTGGCTTTTATATATATA
This sequence comes from Gossypium stocksii, assembly GCA_020496765.1. Classification (NCBI taxonomy): domain Eukaryota; kingdom Viridiplantae; phylum Streptophyta; class Magnoliopsida; order Malvales; family Malvaceae; genus Gossypium; species Gossypium stocksii. The sequence continues at coordinate 40,872,698 of CM035628.1, read as the reverse complement.
TATATATATATATACACATAATTCACTTCAAATAAGCCAAATCCAACTTTTTATACTAACTTAATTACTTAAACTTACCTCGTATCTTTCTGAGTATCTACGGGTCGGCTATTCCGTCACCTTAGTTTTTCCCTTATCCGATGTTGCCCCTCTATGCTCTTGAGCTAAATCAAACAATTTAATTTTAAAAAAAATTGAACTTTATTAATTCAACTCACTTGATCAAATACACTTCCATTTAACACAAGAGCACATACATTTCTTTTGCCACACACACATTCGGCCCAAGTCACATACATCATTAGTCACAATTAAATTATCGATAATTCAATACGCAAAAACTTCAAACCACCAATTAAGAAATATTTCTATTAATATATCATACACCATTGCCGAATGCTATAAGGACTCAAATCAAAACATCTCAATTATCTAATTTATTCATACGGCCGATTATAAAAAGACCATTTCATACACAAACAAAATTTGCTCTTGTAACTAATTCATTCATAATACATAAGTCATTTAACAAGCCTTCACCAAAAATATACACTATGGCCGAATGTTCTCTAAAAATTATCCAAAACTTTTCATAATCAATTCTCATAGACAACAATTCCACACCTCCAATCATCTTTATTAGCTTACAAAATTTGATCAAGTAACTAAAGAATTGTTTAATAAACAAATATTACCTATTTTGATGTTTTGGCCTTATTTACTAATCAATTTTACCAATCCTACTAATATTTTCCACAAACCGAATGTGAAAGAAAATCTATACAATCCCATAATATCAAATTTCCTTACAAATTCTATGATCATAGCTCAACTATCATTCCAAAGGGCACCAAAATATTCAAATAATCACTCAAAGTCTCATAACTTCAAAATTTCAACCATTAAGCATACTACTAGCCATGGCCAAAAGCTTTACACATCAAAGACTTAAAAATTTCCACCATGGCAACAGAAATGACCTCATTTCTAGCTCAATTCCATGTATACTACCATAATTTATCATCCTTAAACATAAAACACAAAATCTCTCATAATGTGGCCATGACCGAAACATATATACATCAAATATAAAGACAAAAATAAATCCATGGGTTGAATAGATATTCACATAACCATTGTAACCATTCAACTATCCATTAAAAACTATCAAAGAAGCTTACCTATTGAAGGAAATCAAAGTGCCGAAAGTTCATGTTCTTCCTCCCCCTTTCTTAAGCATTTTCGGCCATGAAAACAAAGAAAAGAACTTTGTTCTTTTCACCCCCTTTTTCTTCATTAATTTAATCATTAACATAAAATAAAATATAAAAATATTAACCTAATCATTTGCATGGCTGGCCACTAAGTATAAAATGGCTAATTTGACATGCAAGTCCATTTATTAGCAACACTATATTATTTCTCTCTTGAATTTAGCCACCCATATTTTCCTATCTTCTCACATAAATCCTTTTTATTTAGAAAAACATTCAAATTGGCAAAAATCAAAACATTTAAATTTCACACATGAATTAACACATATAATTAACATAAAATATTATATTCAAATATCCTTATGATTCGATTTAGCGGTCCCGAAATCGCTTCCTGACTAGGGTCAAAATAAGGCTGTCACAAAACGATATTAGGTGTGTACTCGATTGCACAAAAAATGAGAATAGATGAAAGCCGAAAAAGCTTTCTGTTGACGCCACACGGTCGTATGGTTAGCCATGTGGTAGGCCGTGTGAGAGGACACAGCCGTGTGATTGACAAGGCCAGGCCATGTGCGAAAGTCACGGCCGTGTAATGGCTGGATGAGGCCGTGTGTGACACACGGGCTCAACCAATTGGGCTGTGTAGGCCATAAGGGCGTGTGGGCCCAAACAACAAGCCACATGGGCATGTGAGCCCCTTTTTTTGAATTATTCTGTAAGGTTGCACTGGTCATCCAAGTCGACTGTGGACCTATGGTAGGGTCAGTAAGCATTATTTCAACCCTTAGTTATGTGATCTAATTATGTGATATTTGTATTAAGCATGTTACACTTAGTATGTATACTGATTTGTATGTATGAACTGTTAACTACATTATTGCATGTCATCAATTGTATGCTGCATTACATGAGGGTGGGTTGATGGTATTGGAGAAAGTATCTGAAAGGCTATTAAGCCTGTTATCTGGCAGCTCAACTGCAATTATCTGATTATGTGCTGCTTTTTGATACATCATAGTGTATAGGGATGGGTGGGTTGGTTTTATCCCCACATGGTGTGTAGGGTTGGACGGAGATGGTGTGTAGAGGCTGGTGGGTAGGATTCTGATATTCTGTTCTGTCCTGCATGTTATATCTGATATGGGCTAAGGCCCTAATTTGTATTCGATTCTGTATCTGAGTGGGCTAAGGTTCACATCGATTCTGTGATGGGCTCAGGTCCGAATTATATATACGATTAATTTCTCATACTATGCTGTGTGCACGTTTCTGTGGGGAATACACACTGAGTTGCGAAAATCACCCTTTCGTGTTTAATCTGTTCAAGTAATCCCCAACTTTAGATGGAACTGTGCAACGAAGGACTCGACGGTGGCCACAGATAAAGCTTTTAAATTGTTCTGCTAGTTTTCTGTTTTGATTATCTATTTAGGATTTTTGGTTGTAATTTTTGGGATGCTGGACTTTTTTGTTTTAACTTGGAGATTTAAACTGTTTTATATTTTGTAGGTATCTAAACTGCAAACTTAATAAAACTAGGTTTTCACTGAAAATGAAAGATCTTCGAATTCAAAGATGGATTTTCTAAAATAAGATGTTTTTTTCCAAAGTTTTCACTAAATAAAAAGATCTTTTTTAACTTAACGATGAATTCGCATTTCTGGACTAAATAAAAGCTAATAACTAGAACGATTTTTACTTGGCAACTTATTTTCAAGCACTTTACATGAGACATCACTAGATTCAGCCATAACATCTAGGCTGGGTTTGGGTCAGTTGGGTTTTCAACAAAAATAAAAAAAAAACCAAACCCCCTAGTTTGCCTACTACCGCCCCTAGGTCTGCCACTACCACTGGCCACCGCCTTTGCCCACCTGCTCCACCGCCCATTTGCACCTGTAGAGAAGCAAAAAATAATTATTAGAGAAACAAGTTATAAATCAGGCTCTAAAAAGCCTTAATGAATATGTAACGCCCCAAATTTTATGAATAAGTTGCCGTAGTTTTTTGACACAAATATCTATTTACTTCAATGGTTAAGTGTTCTGGGGCTGTATTGGATTGGAAATAGCTGAAGAATGTGTCCAAGATTCATAGCTTTCTAGGGCTGGCAGGATATTATCGACGATTCGTAGAAGGGTTCTCTTTGATTGCGGCTCCGTTGACTAAGCTACTGCAAAAGGGAGATCCTTTCGTTTGGACTAATGCACAGTAGGAGGGCTTTGAGAAGCTCAAGACCGTTTTGACTCAGGCTCCTGTTCTGATACAGCCTGAGCCTGGTAAGGACTTTGTGGTATGTAGTGATGCGTCACATGTGGGTTTGGGTTGTGTTTTGATGCAAGATGGTAAAGTGGTTGCTTATGCATTTCATCAACTCAAGACTCACGAGGCTAATTATCTGACGCATGATTTGAAGTTGGCAGCGGTTGTCTTAGCCCTAAAGATCTAGAGGCATTATCTGTACGGTGAGAAGTGTACTATTTACACTAATCACAAGAGCCTCAAGTATCTCCTCACTCAGAAAGAGTTAAATTTTAGGCAGCTTTGATGGGTTGAACTGCTTAAGAACTATGACTGCAATATTGAATATCATCTAGGTAAGGCTAATGTGGTGGCCGATGCTTTGAGTCATAGGGCAGTGACTAATTTGAGAGTGATGTTCACTCGACTGAGTCTTTTCGACGATGGTAGTCTGTTGGCTGAGCTACAAGTGAAGCCGACATAGATCAAGCAAATCAAAGTTAAACAGTTTGGGGACAAAGCACTTGAGGTTTCGTTAGGTTAAGAGTGGTGTTACAACTAATTTTTGGATTAACAAAGAGGGGGTATTGTGTTTTCGAGGTCGAATCTACGTACCGAATGATAAGGATCTGATACTGTCGATTCTGAGGGAAGTGCATAGTAACCCTTATGCTATGGATCCTAGTGGGAACAAAATGTATAGAGATCTCTGAGAGTTATACTGTGGTTAGGGTTGAAGCGTGAGGTTACCGACTTCGTTGCTTGCTGTTTGACCTGTCAGCAGGTTAAGGCTGAGCATCAGTTACCTTCAGGTTTGCTACAGTCAGTTAAGATACCGATGTGGAAATGGGAGTGAGTAACAATGTACTTCGTTAGTGGGTTACCTTTAACACCCACTAAAAAGGATTTTGTATGGGTCATCGTGGATCGGTTGACCAGGTCTGCACATTTCATTCCGGTCAGGATGGACTTCTCCTATAAAAGTTGGCTAAGCTTTACATCTCTGAGATAGTGAGGTTACATAGGGTTCTTGTCTCGATCATCTTCGATAGGGATCCTCAATTCATGTCACGGTCCTGGCAGAAGCTTCACGAGGCTTTGGGTTCAAGATTAGACTTCAGTACTGCTTTCCATCCTCAGACAGACGGTCAGTCAAAGAGGGTGATTTAGATACTGGAGGATATGTTAAAGAGCTATGTGATTGATTTTTGAGGCAGTTGGGAGGAGTACTTGCTGTTAGCAAAGTTCGCTTACAACAACAGGTATCAGGCTAGTATACAAATGGCACCTTACGAGGCCTTGTACGGTTATAAGTGTCGCACACCTTTATGCTAGACTGAGTTGGATGAGCGACGTATTCTGGGTCCGGAGTTGGTTTTAGAGACTGAGGATAAGGTCCACTTGATACGAGATCGACGAAAAGCGACTTCTGATAGACAAAAGTCCTATGCTGATTTGAAGAGAAAGGACATCGAGTATTTTATAGGGGACTTGGTTTTCCTTAAGGTCTCGCCATAGAAGAAGGTTCTTAGGTTCGAGCGCAAGGGCAAGCTAAGCCCTCGATTTATTGGGTGTACTGGATTCTGAAGCAAGTGGGGCCAGTCATGCATCAGTTGGAGCTACCTCCAGAGTTAGATTGCATACATGATGTGCTCATGTCTCGATGCTGAGACGTTCTTACTCTGATCTTACACATATTGTTCCTATAGAGGACATTGAGGTGAGGCCAGATCTAACACATGAGGAGGAGCCAGTTCAGATCCTAGATCGCGATGTTAAGGTTCTACGCAAGAAGTCTATTCCCTTAGTGAAGGTGCTCTGGTGGAACTATAGCCCGGAGGAGGCTACATGGGAGCCGGAGGATTCGATGCGTCAGCAGTATCCTCACCTTTTCTGATCAGGTAAAATTTTAAGGCTGAAATTTTCTTTAAGGGGGTAGAGTTGTAATGCCCCAAATTTTATAAAGAAGTTTCCATAATTGTTTGACACAAATATCTGTCTACGTCAGTGGTTAAGTGTTCTAGGGGTGAGTGAGAGGTCCCAAGTTCAAGCCATTTGTTTGGCAAAATTTTGGTTTTTATTTGAATAAAGCCTTACTTTTGGTTAATCGGCTTAAAAGAACTTATTAGTAAGAATAAGTCAAAATGGGCTTGCTGGTCTGGTGGATGAGTGGAGTGTTGGTGTGAGGGAGGTCTTAAGTTCGAGTCTGAGCGGATGCATTATTTTTGCTGCTAATGCCGTGGGAGTATTTCAGTTGGTTTGGGATACTGAGTGGTTGTAACAGATGTTGTTTAGTAGGAGTTAATGAAGGGAATAAGGAGTTACCCAATTATTCTGTTCACTCTCTGTCGAATTTTCTCTAAAAAAAACCTCCTCTCCACCTTCTTTTTTTCTCTTCTTCTAGCTAAAAATCCTCTACTTGCTGCCGTTTTTTTCCTTATTCTTCGACTTGTTCTATCCACCTTCTTGCATCAACTATTTTTTTTGGTGCTATCGGTAAGTGTTGCTTTTGGCCAAACTCTAATATTTTTTTGAATATCAGTTAAAAGGAGTTTTCATTTTTGGTAGGAAATAAACAAGGGGTAAATTAAGTGTCCTCAAACAGCGAGTTGGACACGTAGAGTTCACGTTTCGTTCAAGGTAATAGATTTAATAGTTTTGGGCCAAGATACCTCATTGAGTTTTCAATCGAATATCATTTAAGTTACTTATTTAGTGTATTAATGGACAATAATAGGTTCTAGAGTGCTCGGGAGTGCGCTAGCTTCAAATTGATACCAGGTGTATACCTTAATTGGATAGAAAAAGAAATTCAAAGAAAAGCCAAAAAGCAGTCTGTCGACGCCACACTGGCGTGTGGTCGCCCGTGTGGTAGGCCGTGTGGCAACACAAGGGCGTATGGACGATGAACCAGGCTGTGCGTGTGCGAAACACGGCCGTAAGAAGGCCGGTGAGGCCATTTGTAAGACACGGGCTAGGCCAATTAGGCCGTGTGGGCCACACGAGCTTGTGGGCCCACAAAGGTGAACCACACGGGTGTTTGTGATTCTGGATCACACGGCTAAGGCCAATTTGGGCCGTGTGGGCCCATACGGGCAAGCCACATGGGCATTTGAGCCAATTTTCTAAAATGTACTGTAAGGTTGCATTGGTCGCCCAAGTCGATTGTGACCTATTGTTGGGTCGGTAAGCATTACGTAGACCTCTATTTTGTGATCTGGTATTGATGTATGTTTTAACATGTTATATCTAGGTATATCTGTACTGCTCTGAATATTGATATATGATTTATTTATCTGCATTATAGCATGTCATAATTGTATGATGCATTGCATTGGGGTGGGATTATTGATGAAGTGAAGGAAGTATTTGAAAGGTTTCTAAGCCTGATACTTGGCAGCTATGCTGCATATTTCTGAGTGGTGCTGATACGGTACCCTTTTGGTGTGTAGGGCTGGATGGGTTGATTTCATCCCCATACTTGGTGTGTAGGGCTAGATGGGTCAATTTTATCCCCACATGGTGTGTAGGGTTGGACAGAGATGGTGTGCAAGATTGGTGGGCATGTTTCTGATATTCTGATCTGATATGCATGCGATATTTATGATGGGCTAAGGCCCTAAGATTATATCTGATTTTGTTTCTGAGAGAGCTAAGGCCCACATCGTTACTGTAAAGGGCTTAGGCCCGAATTATCTGTTAATGATTCATGTCTGTGTGCATGCTGTCTGTGAGAATTACACATTAAGTTTGTGGAAACTCAGCCCTTTATTTGTTTGATCTATTCAGGTAACCCCCAGTAGTAGATGGATTGGTGCAGCAGAGAGCTCGACGGTGACCACCACTTTTGAACCATTTATTTATGGGTTATACTTTTATCACTTTATTTATTTTTGGGATTATTTATGTGTTATGGACTTGAACTCTTGGTTTTAATTTAGGTCTTCTAAATTGTTATTATTGATTTATAAACTACAACACGGCAAATACGTTTTTCCTTATCTTAACTAAAGGCTTTCGTATGCATGAACTATTTTCAAAGCTTCCGTGTAAAAGATATGTTTTCAAGCAAATCAACCAATACATATTTTTCGACTAAGTAAAAGATAATAATTTGAACAAGTTTTTATATTCGAATCGGTTTTCAAAACACTCTCATGTAACATCACCAGATTCGGCCATAACATCTAGACTGGGTTTGGGATGTTATAGAATATGTAATTTTGATTACGAGACTTGAATAAAAAAACAAAAAAATACAAACACAGAGAAAGCAATTCACAAAATAGAGCAAAGAAGTACAAAGCAAAATAAAATCAGATCTAAGGTTTATTTTTTTATTTCTTTTGTTTTGTTTTCGAATCTATTTTTTTCTTTTTATACATATACATATATATATATATATATATATATAATAGAAAAAACACAAAAAAGGAAAGAAGGCTCACCTATTTTTTGACTACTGGAGAGAAGTTGAGAGAGTTTTTGAGAAAATTTTTTTTAAAAAAGGGGTGAAATGATTTTTTTGAAAAAAAAATTGACTTAAATAGGCGGTATAAAACGACGCCGTTTTAGGCCAATGCACAGATCCCAAAACGACGTCGTTTTGAGTTGGAACGGGCCGACTCGATCCGAACTGCCAGGACCCACTTGTTTTTAGCTGAAGGGTCTATTTGCACTTTTGGCCCTTCCGCTTTTTAATGTTATTACAATTCTATCTCATTTCGTTAGTTTTTAATTTTACCCCATAATTTTATATTTGTTCCATTTTAGTCCTCGGAGAAACGGCGCCGTTGTAGGGACAAGGTGTAATTGCCCAGTTATTTTCTCCTTCTTGGTGCGTGTTTTATTTTAGTCCTCCGTTCTTCCCTTTTCTTTTATTTATTTATGATTTATCCTTTCAACATTATTTTAATTTCAATTTCATCCTTTATTTAATCAATTTTAATCCTTTTATATAGAGATATTCTATTTTCATTTATTTCATTTATTTATCCATTTGTTTTACTATTTTTGTTATATTTTAATTTTTTTACTTTGACCTAACATTTATTTATTTATTTCATTATTTGTTATCATTGTCTTACTTTTATTTATTTATTTATTACTCCATTTTATGAATACTTATGAATTAAATTATATGATTTTTGGTGTATTTTTGTTTATAATTTGTTTTTTATTATTTTGTTATCCTTTCCAAATATTACATTAACTTTTACCTAAATTCATAAAAAAAAAAGGAAAATTAAAAAAAAAAGACAATATTCTGTACTTGAAAATTTGAGAAGTCTTGCCCTAACTTACTAGGTTTCGATTTTTCTCGTTGAACCTAAATAACCAAATATCCTTTTAAAATAAAAAATACATGAGTTAAACAAAAAAGCTTATTCTCAAGGATTCGAGGTGTTGTGTCCTAACTTACTGGATGTGACATTTTGTTACCTCGAGATAAGAATTTCTAAAAAATAGGCTATATTTCGTATTTGGAGATTCGAGAAGTCGTACCCTAACTTACTGGGTTTTAATTTTTCTCATTGAACCTAAATAACCAAATGCCTTTTAAAATTAAAATACATGAGTTTTAAATAAAAAATAAAAGGAAATCTTATTCTCAAGGACTCAAGGTGTTGTGTCTTAACTTACTGGATGTGACATTTTGTTACCTCGAGATGAGAGGGTCTTTAACATACGTTTTGATTTATTCAAACAATTTTTAAGTAAAATTAACTTTAATACAAGGAGGGATCATATTTTAAACTCTTTTCGAATTTTTTATCTTTCGACACTAAGACATTAATTAATCAACTAGGTACCAATTTTGGGCGTTACGAGGGTGCTAATCCTTCCTCGTGCATAACCAACTCCCAAACCTATGTTTTGGATTTTTGTAGACTGAAAAACGTTGTTTTAGTAAATCAAACCATTTATTAAAATGATCAAATTATGAGGTGATTCGATCACACCTCATAAAAAAGGATTGGTAGCGACTCTAATTTTCATTTTCAAAATAAATAGTCAACCTTTCAAAAGTGGTTTCGATAGCTTGGCGACTCTACTGGGGAACAAAACAAGATAGTTAAGCCACAAGTTGATTACTTTTTGTCTTTTTGATGAAAATTGAAAATTTGTTTTAAATCTACGATCCTTTTGGTTGCATTTCATTTTTGTGGTTTTCATCATTTTGATATATTTGGTTTATTGGTTCGAGCCTTTGAATATATTTTTACATATTGCATTACATGATCGCTCGATTATACCCTTTTAAGTGGGAGTGAGAAACTATTCCTTCGTGAGGTCTTCACCTCCGTGTAGGATAGTGGATCCCTTTCGGGATATATCTGTACCTATGTCTTCGTGAGATTTTCATCTCTGTGTAGTCATAGGGAAATGTATTCCCCTGAACTGAACTCAGTCCATATGAGCCTATAATGGGTGAGGATCGAGGAATCTACTGATTCAGGTACCTTTACTTTAGAACCAAACCACATGTAATGAGCCCTAAGATCCAACCCTAGGTAGAACCACACTGAACCTTAGTGGTTACCCGAATAGGTGCTTTATTTATTCTTGTTCTAGATTTGTATATAATACTGACTTGTTTTGTTTTGCTTTAATTGTGATTGCATGACATTTCCATCATAAAAAAGGTGTTGATTCACATTCGGTTACTAAACAAAGAGCTTATCATGGAAAGGGGGTTTCTTGATAAAGTGGAAGACAATGCAGTTGTCTGAATATGGTCTGAGAAAACGTAAAAAGACAAAGGTAACAGTCTGATGGAGGGGTATGTATCAGAGTTGCGGGATTTCACTCACATTAGTGCGACTCAGAATAATCTCCAAGAGTTGAAAGAAATATGGGGTCAATGGGATGACAAAATCAAGCAGCTATTTTACTGTAACTACGGTGATTTGCCTTATCTACTCGATATCAATGTGGACAAGCACTTATTCCGAGCTCTCACCTAGTATTGGAATCCCGCCTATAGTTGCATTACTTTTGGGATGATAGATTTGGTACCTACCATAAAAGAGTACACGACCTTGCTTCATTGCCCAAGGATTCACATTAACAAAGTTTATTCTAGAACCGAGAATTTAACAGCCTGGCTTAGAACCTAGTTGGAGCAGTGGCTTTAGAACCACAAATCTGAGGTCAAAAAAATATTTTAATATTATTCTAAGTGTTTAAGGCATGATATTAAGCATGTGGGAAAGTTTCATGTGTTAATTTGATCATTTGTGTGTTTGATTTGATAAGGACTAAATCGCATAAAAGGTAAAAGTTATGTTCTAATTGTTAAAGTGCCAAATTGATATGTATCTAAAATGTGTGAGTCCTCATAATGTAATTAGACCATGATTAATGGAATTTGACATAAATGGCCAACCATTAAATGTTTTGATAATTTTTTTAATTAAAGTTAAAATAGTAATTTGGTTATTAAGGTTAATTTAATTAAAACAAAAGCCAAAATTTAGCTTATTTCTTTCTTTCTTGGCCAAATATTTAAAGAAAAGAAAGCTTTGGAGAACATTTAGGGTTCGACAAGTAATTGGCTTGATTAAGGTATGATTCTAGCTCAGTTTTTGATAATTTCTACGTTTTTGTAATTGTTGTTTCATGTTTTAGCTAGCCCATGCCCTAATTCATGAAATTGTTGATGATTTTATGAGATGCCATTGTTGAATATATGAGTTTTGTGATAGTTGTTGATGAAAAATGGTAGATAAGTGTTTGATTAATATGTTTTATAAAGTGATTTTGAGTAAAAATACTTCTTGTGTACTAAATTGTGAAATGTGCTAAATGTCAAGTTAAAATGTGAAATAAATGAAAGATATGGGCTACTAGAGACTATATGAAAATTCAGCTAAGCTTTGATTTAGATGAATTTGGTGAATTTTGTGTATTTGTGAAAAAGGACTAAAATGCAAAAACGTGAAATTATAAGGGCTTAAGTGTAAAACTACCTAAATATGTGTTTATGGATGAAATTGAATAAGTTGGTGATTAAATGGATTAATTTTGAATGTATATAGATCAAGAATGAAAGAAAATGGATTTAGATCGAGGAAAATTGAAGGTTGACGAATAGTCGATCTAGTCCGTTTATTTCAAATTGTGTTTTATTTGAATTATATATGTTTAATTGTGATTGAAATGTATTGTATGGATAAGGAAAATGATTATTTGAATTCGATAAAGTATCAATAGAGTTATAAAGTATGAAAGCCCCGTACGAACCATAGGAATAGTATAGGATACAAATGTCATGACATTAGGATTTTGAGATGTGATATCATGTAAGACCATGTCTGGGACATTGACATCGATCAGAGATTATGTGCAAGAACATGTCTGGGACATTGGCGTCGTATATGATTTCGTGTAAGACCCTATCTGGGACAGAGGCATCGATATTTGATAACATGTAAGACCATATCTGGGATATGGCATTATATAAGCTTTACAAGCTATCCGGGTATCCTTGTCAATTTTGAACAGTTTAACGAGCATTATCGAGAAATGAACGAGTATATGAATGAGTTTCTGATTTAGGTATGTATGAAGTGTTTGTGAAATTCATGAATGAAAGGTGAGAATGTCTATAGATATTGACATGTGATTTACATAAGAAAGAATGGTGAATATGTGCAAGTGAATTGGGAATATGTGAACTAGATATGAATTATGAACTTGTTTATGTGATTTGCCATGGTTTTTATAAATGAATTGAACTATAATTGTTTTATGTGTTAAGTTTATTTGTATATGGCTTACTAAGCTTTTGAAATCTTACTTTGTGTGTGTTTTAACTATTTTATAGATTATCGAAGTTATCGTGGGCTCGGGGATCGTCAAGGATCATCGTCACACTATCAAACAATACTTTTGTACTTTTGATGTTGTAAATATTAGTGTATGGCATGTATAGGCTATTGAAGTTGTGGTATGTTTAAGTTGTAAATCTTGCCATGAGAAGTGGCTTGAAAATGATGATGATATTGAACTTGTTTTGGTATATGATATGTGATGAAATATGATGTTTATAATGTGTTCTTATATGGTCTAGTGAAATGGTCAGTTTAGTGAGTTTGTTGTGAAATTGATTTAATATATTTCATGGTTGAAATGGTAAGGATTTGGTCTATTTTGTAATGGTTTATAATGAGGTATGTGGTATGTGGTTTTGGTATGATGTAGGTATATGAATTTGGTGTACTTTGAGTTGAAAATAAGTATGGAATTGATTAGTGATATTATGGCATGAATTTTGCATGTATCGGTATTGTCGTGGTTGCAAATTTGTTATGAAATATGTGTCATTTGGTACTTGTAGGGATGACCCCTTTAGGGTGGTAAATTGGCCTTTCAAATAGCCTATTTTGCCCACACGGGCAAGGACATGAGTGTGTGTTTCTACCGTGTTGCTCGAATGCCAATTCAAATTAAGCCTAGGCACTCCACATGGTTTTACACACGGGCGTGTGGCAGGTCGTGTGACCCAAGTCAGAGAGTTACACGGGCTGGACACACGGGCATGTGACTGGCTATGTGACCAGGTCAATATGTATGCCCTATTTTGCCACAGCCTAGACACATGGGCGTGTCTAATGCCGTGTGAGGCACACGACCTATTCACATGGGCGTGTGACCTTTGTAACTAAGAAAAATTTTAAAGTTCTCGAAAGTCTTGAATGAGATCGGTTTAGTCCCGAACCATCTTTAAAGCATGTTTAAGGTCTCATAGACCTATTTAAGGGACATTGTGATTATGATTGAATGTGATTTGATAATGTGTGAACTATGTATGTGATGTGTTTGTAATACGTTATGAAATGTCCGATAATGCCTCTTAACCCTAGTTCGGTGACGGATACAGATTAGGATGTTACATTTGGTTGGTATCAGAGCTACGGTTTAGTTAGTTCTAGGACTAACATAGCACATGAGAGTCTAGCAATACATGCCATATATATGAATTGCGATAGTGTAATGAATCTTGACAGCTAAAATGTGTTTTTCATATAGTAATGGATCCCGAATGAGCTGTAGTTGACGATGTTGAAAGCAATGCGCCCGTTCCTACTTAAAGGGCAGCGTCGGCTGATTCTTAGCCAATTTTTAGTAACCACGAGGAAGAGGCAATGCAAGCCCTTTTCTAAATAATGAATGAGTGGTTCATGGAATTTGTTCGAACAAATCTAGCTACTCAACAACCTCCACCCCTGCCTAATCCTGCACAAGTCCCAGTCGTGCCACTAGTTGTGAATCTAATTTAGTTAGGTAAGCCTCCGATTGATAAAATTAAAAAATATGGAGTTGAAGAATTTAGAGTTACAGCTGATGATGATGTTGAAAGAGCTAAGTTCTGGTTCGAGAATACGATTTGAGTGTTTGATGAAATGTCATGTGCTCTTGATGAATGTCTAAAATGTGTTGTTTCACTCCTGAGAGATACGACATATCAATGGTGGAAGATGTTGATATCCATGGTTCCGAGAGAACGAGTCACCTGGGATTTCTTCCAAACTGAGTTTTGAAAGAAATATATCAGCCAATGGTTTATAGATCAAAAACGTAAAGAATTTCTCGAGTTGAAATAGGGCCGTATGTTCGCTACGGAATACGAGCGAGAATTTATGAGACTGAATCGGTATGCATGAGAATGTATTTCAACTGAAGAAATAATGTGTAAAAGGTTTGAAGATGGCTTGGATGAAGACATCCACTTGTTAGTTGGAATTTTGGAAATCAAAGAATTTGTTGTACTTGTTGATTGAGCGTGTAAAGCTGAAGAGCTCGGGAAAGAGAAAAGAAAAGTTAATTCAGAAGCTAGATATGCAAGAAAAATATCATCGAGTAAGTCATTTCAGTCGGCATCAAAGAATTTTTTAGATGATTATAGCCATTCAAAGGCTAATGTGAGTCATTCGAGTAGAGATCGTACAAGGTCACATTTGAACTTTAAAGCTCCAACTACTTCGATAGCTAGTGTTGAGAGTGTGAGATCTGATCAACCTGAATGCAAACATTGTGGTAAAAGACATCCCGACGATTGTAGAGTGAATGATCGAGCTTGTTTCAAATGTGAATCTTTGGATCATTTCATCCAAGATTGTCCTGAGTCAGTTGAACAAGAGATTGTGCAGAATCCGAGCCCGAGTAGCACTATAGTTAGGAATAGACCACCTAGAAACACTGGAAATGTGCGTGGTAGCCAAAGAGCAACCAAAGATACAACTGTGAGACCCGAGGCAAGATCACCTGCCAAAGCCTATGCTATTCGCACTCGCAAAGAAGCTTCATCTCTAGATGTCATTACCGGTACTTTTACTCTTTATGATACTTCTATGATTGCATTGATAGATCCAGGATCGACACATTCGTATATATCCATGAATTTAGTTGTAACAACCCTCACCTACATCCGTCGTCGGATTAGGATACGGGGCATTACAGCACTTACACTCGCACTAATATTTAATTACGATACAAAAATTCCACCTAAAATTTAAAACTTTTCATTCTTATTCATAACATTCTTATTATGGGCCTACGAGGCCCTAAAAATACGTTGGGTATGATCTGAGATCAAATTGGAACTTATCGAACACTTAGAAAATTTTTACTCAAAACAGGGCACACGCCTGTGTGGTACAGGGACATGCCCGTGTGGGCAAGCCGTGTGGTCGTACACACCCATATCCCTACCCCATGTAGAATTATTTTTCAAGTCAAACCTATAGGGGTTTTCACACGGCCGAGCACACGCCCGTGTCCTAGGCCGTGTCTTTCACACGGCCGGGCACACGCCCATGTCTTAGCCCGTGTGAAAAATTCAGGGTATTCTGTTTCTGGTGTCATCACGAAATTTTCGTCACACGGCCAAGCCACACGTCCGTGGGCTAGGCCATGTCAAGCACACGGTCGAGATACATGGCCTATCAACATGCCCATGGGGTTGGCCATGTGTGACACACGCCCATGTGTCTACCCGTGTGGACAATTATAGGCTATTTTCCAAGCTAATTGCCACCCTGAAACACAAATCAATACCAACCAATTTTGCCATTACACAACATAGCATGAAAACTCATACTAACATGCACATTATGTCATTCACACACTAACTTTATCTATCATCAACAAGTATACACATCCACACACATTCCACATAAACTATGCAAGCTTGCACTTTAATAGATTACATCATTTTGGCAAAATATAACTTAACTATTTATGGCTCATTTCACATGGCCAAATACCAAAATATCACTATCAATAATGGACCCAAAAGAACTATGACATATAACCAAAACGTTAAACCACCTATACATGCCATAATTTCAAAGTTCACTTCTGAAATACCAAATTGTGGTTGATAGTGTTGATGGAATCCCACTTGATCACCAGACCTCGGGTTAGCTTGACTAACCTAAAAGGGAAGGGAAGAGAGAGGGGTAAGCTATAAAGCTTAGTAAGTCTATATGTAAAACAATGAGCATTTAAAACCCATAATACATATCTAATGAAAAATAAGCTTCCTTATTATCACAAAAAATTTGAGATTTATCACTTACTCATATGGTCTTACCACATAATTCAATACATACATTAAACACTTAGCACACATGATAATTTTTCACATAATGTACATACACATTCTTAGCACACGGTTAAATTTTGTTACATACAATCACATTTTATCATATTGATTCAAATACCCGTTGAACCGTGTGGAATACTAAAGGATACCCGAAAAAAGGGCACAAGTGCCACACATAATGTAGCCAAAGCTACCAATGGTATGTAACCGAAGCTATCGATGATTTGTTGCCGAGGCTATCACTTATCACATGAGGGCTCAATAATGAGCTATTCACGGGTCTGCTCACACAAGCTGACGGTATAGTCGAAACTACTCAATGTTGCTCACACAAGCTGACAGGTATCTGCAACAAATGCAGGATTACCTAGCCACTGGTAGTCAAACTAAACCAGCACCCGAAATCACATACACATTCGATCATAATCAATGGATTCCTAGTGACATGTCACTCGTATCTTAGTCAATTCCTAAGGCTCAGTCGGGTTTTTCCACACTTATCGATTTTCATCCATATACACAAATTTTAATTCATCATAATATTATAAGTATTAAACTAATTAAAATAATGTTACAATATTAATATATCTCATTAGTCACATATAGACTTACCTCGAAGCAAAATGCTAAACTTTGCGATTTAGTCTGATACATTGCCTTTTCCTCGGTGAAGGTCAATTTCACGTCTTTCTTGATCTACAACACCAAATTTAACTTATTTAACACATACACTACTCAATTTGGCATAAAATCATCCTATCGTAAAATTTACCATTTTACCCATAACTTTATCAATTTTTACTATTTAGTCCTTAGGCTCGTAAAATAAAATGTATCTATTTTTTTGCATTTCCAAGCCTAGCGACTCTTTTTCTCTCTTATAGTAGCCCACATTTCTCAACATTTCACAATTTATGCACATATTTTACAACTTTTGCATTTTAGCCCCTAAATGCATTTTCATGAAAAATCATTGCAAAAGTTGTTTATTACACATCAAACTTTCATTTTCTACCATTAAACATGAAAATGCTTTCATCCCACACATGGGTAAATTTTTAAACATGAACCCTAGCTTAAAATAGTGGTAGAAATAGGTAGCTCAAGCTTCAAAGACTTAAAAAATACAAAGAAAATTAAAAACGAGACTTATTTGCACTTATTTGGAGCTTGAAAAAGAAAGAAACCCTAGCTATGGTGTTCCCCAAAGTTTCAACCAAGGGTAGGAGAAGATGGACACATTTTTGGCCTTATTTTCCCTTCTTATTTCTTTTAATACCCAAATGACCAAAATACCATTAATGGCCTTCTTTGAAAATTTTTCCTTCCATGGGTATTTTTGTCCATCATGCTAGGAAATGGTCTAATTGCTAAATAAGGACCTCTAACTTCCGAATCCATTTTAATTTCACACTAAATGCTTCTAGAACACATATTTTGAAATTTTTGCAATTTAGTCCTATCACTAAATTGGGCCTTCTATCGATAAAATTTATTTATTAAATTTTCACTTATGCAATCAGTCACATAATAGACCTTAAAACTTTATTGGAATGAATTTTTCTATGTCAGATTTGTGGTCCCCAAACCACCATTCTATTTAGGCCCTAAATCTGGTTGTTACATTAGTATCTAGTAAGACTTTACCTGTAAAGTCTACTGAATTCATGATTAGAGTATCGAGCTCCCTAGGTAAGTTTGTCCTAGTTGACAAAGTGTCCAAGAACTCTCCGTTGATGTTTCGAGATATTTGTTTTTCAGCTGATCTAATGTTATTACCCTTTAATGGGTTTGATATAATTCTGGGTATGGATTGGCTAACATTGCATGATGCTATTGTGAACTGCAAACAGAAAACTATTGATTTGAGATGTCAGGATGACGCGATAATTTGGATTAAATCTAATGATTTGAATGGGTTACTGGCTGTAATATCATCGATGAAAGCTTAGAGTTATGTGAAAAAGGGCTATGAAGCTTATTTTGCTTATGTGATCGATTCGAAACTGACTGAAAAGAAGATTGAATCAGTGCCTATTGTTTGTGAGTATCTAGACGTGTTTCCTGAAGAATTACCTGGATTACCACTGATTCGAGAGGTTGAGTTTGGCATTAAGTTAGTGACGGGAACGACCCCTATCTCGATAGCACCATACAGAATGGCTCCAATAGAATTAAAAGAATTAAAGTCCCAGTTGCAAGAGTTGACCGATAAAGGATTTGCACGACTGAGTTTCTCACCCTGGGGTGCTCCCGTACTATTTGTGAAAAAGAAAGATGGCACAATGAGAATGTGCATTGATTATTGACAATTAAACAAAAGTGACTAGTAAGAACAAGTATCCTCTGCCCAGAATTGATGATTTGTTCGATCAGTTGAAAGAGGCCACTATGTTTTCAAAGATAGATTTGAGATCGAGATACTATCGATTGCGAGTAAAAGATTCAGACATACTGAAAATTGCTTTTTGAACAAGGTACGGGCACTATGAGTTTTTAGTTATGCCTTTCAAACTAACGAATGCTCCTACAGTTTTAATGGACTTAATGGACAGAATTTTTAGATCGTATTTAGATCGTTTTTTTGTCGTATTCATTGACATCATATTGATTCATTCGTGTGATGAAACTGAGCATGTCGAGCACTTAAGAATTGTGTTACAGACCCTGCGTGATAAGCAGCTATTTGCTAAGTTCAGTAAATGTGAATTCTGGTTACGCGAAGTTGGCTTTCTGGGACATATTGTGTTGGCATCTGGTATACGAGTTGATCCAAATAAGATTTCAACGATTTTAGATTGGAAACCTCTGAGAAATGTGTCAAAAGTTCACAATTTTTTGGGACTTGCCAGCTATTACAGACGATTTGTAAAAAGCTTTTCAATAATTACAACTCTGTTGACGAGATTGCTTCAGAAAGATGTTAAGTTTGAGTGGTCCGAGAAATGTCAGAAAAGCTTTGATCAGTTAAAAGCCTTATTGATTGAAGCTCCAGTGTTAGTACAGCCAGAATCAGGTAAAGAATTTGTAATTTATAGTGATGCTTGGTTGAATGGCCTAGGTTGTATTCTAATACAGGAAGGCAAAGTCATAGCTTATGCCTCAAGAAAATTGTTGCATGAAAAGAATTACCCAACACATGACCTTAAATTGGCTGCGATTCTGTTCGCATAAAAGATTTGGTGCCATTACTTGTTCGGTGAGAAATGTCATGTGTATTCAGATCACAAGAGTTTGATATATCTAATGACTCAAAAAGACTTGAATTTGCGATAGAGAAGGTGGTTAGAACTGCTAAAAGATTATGAGTTAGTAATTGACTATCATCCGGGAAAAGCAAATGTTGTTGCTGATGCTTTGAGTTGGAAATCTTTATTTACTCTATGTGCAATGAATGCTCAATTGGTTCTATCTGATGATGGTGTGATTTTAGCTGAGTTGAAAGTGAGACCATTGTTTATACGGTAGATTTGTGATGCATAGAAAGTTCACAATGAAATGATAGTGAAAAGAGCTCAATGTGATTCGAGCCTTGATTCAAAATTTCAGATTGATCTTGATGATTGTTTGAAATTTTGAGATTGAAACCGAGAATTCTAGAGTTGATTCAGATGATTTTGAAAGGAGTCCACATCAGTTGTTTATCTGTTCATTCAAGAAGTACAAAGATGTATAACAATCTGAAACAGCTTATTGGTGGCCTGGAATGAAAAGAAATACTCAGATTTTGTTTCGAAATGTTTGATTTTTCAGCAAATTAAAGTTGAGCATCAGGTGCCATCTAGTTTGTTATAGCCTATTATGATTCTCGAGTGGAAATGAGATAGAGTAACTATGAATTTCATTTTGGGTTTGCCTCTATCTCTGAGAAAGAAAGATACAATCTGGGATGTAGTTGACATATTGACGAAATCAGCTTATTTTATTCCGGTAATGAGCTATTCGCTTGATAAATTGGCTAAGTTATATGTTTCAGGGATTGTGAAATTGCACGGGGTGCCACTATTTATTGTTTCAGACATAGATCTGAGGTTCACTTTGCAGTTTTAGAAGAAACTGCAAGAGGCTTTAGGTATGAAATTGCTTTTCAGTACTGCTTTTCACCCGCAGACGGATCGTCAATCCTAGTGGATTATTCAGATACTCGAGGATATGTTGAGATGTTTCATTCTTGAGTTTGAAGGTACGTGGGAACGATACTTACCATTGATTGAATTTGCATATAACAACAATTTTCAATCAAGTATTAAAATGGCACTGTACGAAGCTTTATACGGTTGCAAATGTCACACACCTTTGTATTGGACTGAACTTAGTAAGAATAAGATTCACAAGGTTGATTTGATAAAAGAGACTGAACAAAAAATGAAAGTAATTCATGATAGTTTGAAAGCAGTGTCAGATCGACAGAAATCTTACGCAGACTTGAAACAAAAAGATATTGAGTTTGAGATTAGTGATAAAGTGTTTTTGAAAGTATCTCCATGGAAGAAAATACTTCTATTCGGCAGAAAAGGTAAGTTGAGTCCAAGATTAATTGGGCCGTATGAGATTATTGAGCGTATCGAGCCGGTTGCCTATATATTATCTTTACCACCTAAGTTAGAGAAAATTCATAATGTATTTCACGTATCGATGCTTCGATGATATAGATTCGACCTATCACATATGATTTCCTCGTTAGAAATAGAGATTTAGTTTGATATGTCATACGACGAAGAACCGATCAGAATTCTAGCTCGTGAGATTAAAGAATTGAGAAATAAGAAAATCGCATTAGTGAAAGTGTTATGACCTCGACACGGGGTCAAAGAAGCTATGTGGGAGCCCGAATATGCTATGAGAGAACAATATCTGAACCTATTCATCGGTAAGATTTTCGGGGACGAAAATCCCTAAGGGGGGAGAGTTGTAACAGCCCAGTTTAGAGCCTAGTCAGAACAGTAGCTTTGGAACCACAAATTCGATGTCAGAAATTTTTTTAATATTATATTAAGTGTTTACGGCATGAGATTCAGCATGTGGGAAAGTTTCATGTGTTAATTTGATCATTTGTGTGTTCAATTTGATAAAAGGACTAAATCGCATAAAAGGTAAAAGTTATGTTCTAATTTTTAAAGTGCCGAATTGCTATGTATTTAAAATGCGTGAGTCCTCATAATATAATTCGACCATGATTAGTGGAATTTAACATAAATGGCCTACCATTAAATGTTTTGTTAATGTTTTAATTAAGGTTAAAAATTTAGCTCATTTCTTTCTTTCTTGGCCGAATATTTAAAGAAAAGAAAGCTTTAGAGAACATTTAGGGTTTGGCAAGCAATTAGCTTGATTAAGGTATGATTCTAGCTTGGTTTTTGATAATTTTTACATTTTTTGTAATCGTTGCTTCATGTTTTAGCTAGCCCATACCCTAATTCATGAAATTGTTGATTATTTTATGAGATTTCATTGTTGAATATATGAGTTTTGTGATAGTTGTTGATGAAAAATGGAAGATAAGTGTTTGACTAATATATTTTATAAAGTGATTTTGAGTAAAAATACTTATCGTGGACTAAATTATGAAATGTGCTAAATGTGGGGTTAAAATATGAAATAAATAAAAGATATGGGCTGGTAGAGACTATATGAAAATTTGGCTAAGCTTTGATTTAGATGAATTTGGCGAATTTTGTGTATTTTTGAAATAGGGACTAAAATGCAAAAATGTGAAATTTTAAGGTTTTAAGTGTAAAAATGCCCAAATATGTGTTTGTGGATGAAATTGAATAAGTTGGTGATTAAATGGATTAATTTTGAATGTATATAGATTAAGAACAAAGGAAAATAGATTTAGATCGAGGAAAATCGAAAGTTGACGAATAGTTAATCCAATCATTTATTCTGAATATGAGGTAAGTTCATATGCAAATAAATGTGTTTTATTTGAATTATATATGTTTAATTGTTATTGAAATGTATTGTACAGATAAGGAAGATGAATATTTGAATCTGATGAAGTATCAATAGAGTTATAAAGTGTGAAAGCCCTGTACGAACCATAGGAATAGTATAGGATACGAATGTCATGACATTAGGATTTCGAGATGTGATATTGTGTAAGACCATGTCTGGGACATTGTCATCGATCAGAGATTACGTGTAAAACCATGTCTAGGACATTGGCATCGTATATGATTTCGTGTAAGACCCAGTTTAGGATAGAGGCATTGATATTTGATAACATGTAATACCATATCTGGGATATGGCATTGTATGAGCTTTATGAGCTACCCCAGTATCTTTTTCAATTCCGAACGGTTCAACGGGCATTATCAATAAGTGAATGAGTATATGAATGAGTTTCTGATTTAGGTATGTATAAAGTGTTCGTGAAATTCATGAATGAAAGGTGAGAATGTCTATCAATATTGACATGTGATTTACATGAGAAAGAATGGTGAATATGTGCAAGTGAATTGGGAATATTTGAACTAGATATGAATTATGAAATTGTTTATGTGATTTTCCATGGTTTTTATGTATGAATTGAACTATAATTGTTTTATGTGTTAAGTTTATTTGTATATGGCTTACTAAAATTTTGAAAGCTTACTTTGTGTGTGTTTTAATTGTTTTATAGATTATCAAAGCTGCCGTGAGCTCGAGGATTGGTAAGGATCATCGTCACACTATCAAACAATACTTTGGTACTTTTGATGTTGTAAATATTAGTCTATGGCATGTATAGGATATTGAAGTTGTGGTATGTTTAAGTTGTAAATCTTGCCATGAGAGGTTGCTTGAAAATGATGATAATATTGAACTTGTTTTGGTATATGATATGTGATGAAATATGATGTTTATAATGTGTTCTTATATGGTCTAATGAAATGGTCATTTTAGTAAGTTTGTTTTGAAATTGATTTAGTATATTTCATGGTTGAAAAGGTAAGGATTTGGTACGTTTTGTAAAGGTTTACAATGAGGTATGTGGTATGTGCTTTTGGTATGATTTAAGTATATGAAATTGGTTTACTTTGAGTTGAAAATAAATATGGAATTGATTGGTGATATTATAGCATGAATTGTGCATGTATTGGTATTGTCTTGGCTACAGATTGGTTATGAAATATGTGTCATTTGGTACTTGTAGGGATGACCCTTTTAGGGTGGTAAATTGGCCTTTCAAGTAGCCTATTTTTGCCCACACGGGCAGGGACATAGGTGTGTGTCTCTGCCATGTTGCTCAAAGGCCAATTTGAACTGAGCCTAGGCACTCCACACGATCTCACATATAGGCGTGTGGCAGGCCATGTGACCCAAGTTAGAGAGTTACGCGGGCTGGACACAAGGGCATGTGACTGGCTGTGTGACCAAGTCAGGATGTATGCCCTATTTTGCCATGGCATAGACAAACGAGCCGGCCTGTTCACGCGGGCGTGTGACCTCTGTAACTAAGAAAAATTTTAAATTGTTCGAAAGTCTTGTATGAGATTGGTTTAGTCCCGAACCATCTTTAAAGCATGTTTAAGGTCTTATAGACCTATTTAAGGGACATTGTGATTATGATTGAATGTGATTTGATAATATGTGAACTATGTATGTGATATGTTTGTAATATGTTATGAAATGTCCGATAATGCCTTGTAACCCTAGTTTAGCGATGGATATAGGTTAGGGGTGTTACAGCCAACGTTTTGACTTTCTTAAAAAAGCTAGTGAACATCGCCAGTGTAACACCCCAAATTTTGGGCCTAGAAGTATTGGGCCTTAAGTTTGGGAATGGTTAGGAGACAGCTTAAATAATTTGGATGCGTGTGAAAAGTTTAAAATTTCACGTTTAGTTTAATATTTAAGTGAATTAGAAAGGATTGGTAGTGTGGGAAAAGTCCTAGGCTTGATCCAGGGCTCTAGCAAAAATTTTAATTTTTGCTTCCTTAAGGTGACTCTGGCAATAGACCTTATAAATAAATTAGGTTAAAGTTGGACTCAAAGGAAGCGCCTGGCCTAGTAGCTAGAAGCGTTAGGAAGCAGGAAGTGAAGCTGAGGTTCAAGTCCCAGCATGCGCAAAGTGTTGGTTTCTTTTAAAACAAACCTAGAAGGCAGTTGGAAGGCTTATTAATAAAGCCTGGGAAAAAATGACATAAGTGGCGCACCTGGCCCGGTGGCAAAGGTGCTAGGAGTGTGGAAGGGAGCCTGGGTTCAAGACCTCGCTCGCACAAGTTGTCTTGTTTTTCTGAAAAATCAGGTTGTGGGTTAATAAGCCTTAAAAATAATTAGAGATGGAACATGGCACAAGAGCGTCTGGGTCGCAGTGGTAGTAGTGTGCCAGGAGTGCTGAAGGGGCGCAAGGTTGAACCCTTGGACAGGCTAAATTTTGGATTTTTATTTTTAAGCGTGGCTTCCACAGATAGGTGTTATATTTAATTGTGGCCATATTATGGTATAAGAAGAGTTATGTTGCAGTGGCTAGCAGCTTGAGGTGAGGCGCAGATTGCAGCGAGGTCTAGAGTTCGATGGGCTGCATGCGCAAATGGGAAGAATTATTTTTGCTGCTCGCAAGGAGGAACTGGTGTTGGACCGAAAACACCAAGGGTCTAATACAACTGTTGTTCGGTGGGGAGGAATTTGAATGCAAATCAAATTCGGTGGATTACTTAAATCAAGGTTATGAGATAAGGATTGGTGTGATATGATGGAGATAAAATTTAAGGAAATAAAAGAAATTAGCTTAGTTAAGAATTGGTGCCAATTTGGAAATTGGGAAGTGGAAAATATATATATACGACCACTTTGATGAGAACTAAATTTTGATCATTCGAGTTTTAGTCTTCTAGCCTCCATCTGTGATTGTTTTATCTCCCTTTCTATTTATCTCTTCTTGTTTCTTTTTCAAACCCTCTAAGGCTAAACCCAACCTCTTGTCTTTTACAATATTTCTTTATTTTGACGCATATTTTTTGCCAAATATTTTCTTTTTCCTTTCATTCTTTTACCGAAATTCCATTGGGTTGTGTTCTTTTTCTCTGCAAAAGCCGAATACCACCCTTGATCCCTTAAAAGTCGAATGTTTATGTACTCTTTTGTCGATTTCTTTCCCTAATCTCTTAAAAGCCGAATAACCATATCCCCTTTGTCGATTTCTTTGTTTTGTTATTTATAACCCTTGATCAAGATTTTAAAAGCCGATCGCACATTCAGTAGCTATCTAGCCCGCAAGATCAGAGACTAGTTTCGGTAAGTACTTAGTTAACCATATTTTAGTGCATTTTGGTAAAAGTTGGAGGGCTATCTAATCTTTTTCTTGTCATTAACCCTATATTAACGAGGGGAAGGGTTTAAAGATTTCAAGCGTGGTAAGGATCTCGAGCAAGTCGTAAGTGTACTCGTTCTCAATTTCGGATTTGTAAGTGGCCGTATATATGTGTGGTTTATAAGGGTGACTCGTGTGGAATACGAGTCACTTGATGTTGATCGTATGTGTGTATTGGTGCAGATCTAAGGATATTCAGGAATAATAGCGAATGAGAGGCTATTAGAACTGGTGGCACACAGTAAGGTTACGGTAAGGCTTCAGGATTTGATAAAGTTGTAGTTTAAGGATAGAATTGATTTGAAAGTGGTTTTGGTTGTACGTTGAGGCTGAAAATTGTGTAGTGCGGGTCGTCAATCAGGTGTGTACATACACTACACACAAAAATCAGCAAAAGTCAAAATCCCAAAATCCTAAATGGGCCTGCCGAACTTGTGAGCCCAAATTGGCAAAGTTGTGATGTAACATTGCATGATGGATTGCTATACTGGATTGTGTGATTGGATTATGATCGGGCCTAATGGGCTACATACGTATGTTTGGGCTTAATGGGTTATGAATATGACTAGGCCTAGCGGGCCTTATGGGATTGTAGAAATGCATGCTAGGGTTTAAATGGACTATAGGCTTAGTTATGATGAACTCTCAAATTACATAAGACTTAATTAAGTAAATAAACATGTCTGTAGACAAGTCGCTAGGCTAGGGTGTGGCAATAGATGTGAGAGTGTCTAGGATTGGATCTAGGAAGAGCTTGGTACTTAAGCAGTCCGAATGACCCACCTCCTCTTCTCTTGAATCCTACCTGGTGCATAGTGTCCATTCACTTTAGCCTCGAGGACTTGTTGATGGGCCAAAATCCATAATTAAATCCGTACCATTAAGAAATTATGAACATGCCCTTGTAGGGTAGAATTACTAAAATGTCCCTGTAGGGTAGAATTACTAAAATACCCCTGTAGGGTAGAACTACTAAAAAGCCCTCGTAGGGTAGAATTAATGAAACACCCTTGTAGGGTGGAAATTACTAAAATACCCCTGGATAGCGAAATGATTGAAATACCCCTAAATGCTTAATGTGTGGAAAAACTTGTATGTTGCATTCATGAAATGTATGTTGCATTTAGGTGGGTTTAAATGAACGGAGGAAGATATGAGGATCGCATAGTCGCTTGACGACCGTGGATCCACCGGTGGCTCTAAGCCCAATATATGAATAGCAGCTTTACTGTAACATTTGAGTAGTGTTGTTGTTGGTGCTACCTTTGGAGTGTAGGGATGGGTGGGTTGATATTTATATCCCCACAGGAGTGTAGGGTTGGAAGGGAAATAGAGTGTAAGGTTGGATTTGGGATGGGAGCATTGCATTCATGTGATTCTGATATGATATGAGGTCAATGTGGGCTAAGGCCCAAGACCATTGATATTGTTAGAGCTTAGTCCCAATGTAATATTTGCTTATTGATTTGATTGCTAAGGGTCGTACACACTGAGTTGCGAAACTCACCCCTTTAATTTAATGTTTCAAGAGACCCTCAGTAGACGGCTCGATGTGGAAGAGGACTCGGAGATGGCCACACTGCTTAGGAGTTTTGATAGTTTTCAAATTACTTTACTTTAGTTACTTTTTTATTTAAAATGGGTTGTAATAAGACCTTGTATCTCCGGTTTGACTTTTCATTTGGGTTTATTATTGTCACAATTGTTGGATCGTCAACTTAAGTAAATTTCTCAAGTTAAACAAGGTTTTCAAAATAATTTTATCATACGGACATTTTAATTAAATATGGGTTTTTAGTATAACTTAACAAGTTACAAGGATTTTGCTTTTCTAAGTCACAAGCTTAAGTTTTTAACTAAGTAACTTTTCTACCGAACTTGTTTTAATTGGACAAAGTGATTTTGGAAATAATCCCTTAAATGTGACATCGCCAGATTCGGCCATAACGTCTGGGACAGGTTTAGGGTGTTACAGCGGGGATGAGTGAGCAATGGGTCGTAGCCCGAATTAAGCAAAAGGGAGATAGTAAATGCATCCCTTGGAAAAGTTTGCAGGATTTGACCTTGACACATCCAGATATGAAGAAAAGGGTCGACATCTATACTTTGAGCATTTACGGGTTCGTCATCTTCCCCAAGGTATTTGGGTATATAGATGACGCAGTTTTAGATTTATTTGATCGACTTGACAAAAAGGTCACACCCATCCTGGCAATCTTGCCCGAAACTTTCAGATCTTTGAATGCATGCTGGAGAGCAGGTGAGGAGAGATTCATTGTGTGTGCGCAACTCTTGTTAGTTTGGTTTCATAGCCACTTTTGGAAGGTAGAAAAGGTCTCTTATCGGGTATTCTCTGAGAATTATTCTCCACTGAAGGAATTTGTAACTATGTCGAATATTTTTGAAGAAAAATGGATGGCAATTCTCCAAAGTCTCTAAGATGAAGAGGTGGAATGGAGAGCACCTTGGATGATTCCTTACGAGATCTTGTACTGATGTGGAGACTTCGATTGGGTCCCTCTACTCGGAGTATGGGGAGTTGTTGGATATGCTCCCTGTTTGTGTTGAGGTAGTCTTGATCAAGGCAGTTTATACCAGCGACACAGGGGTCGGCTCAGTGCGAGTTTGCATACAAGGACGATAATTATAAGAGGAAGGTTCGTGAAATATTGAATGCTTGGAACCAAACCCACAGAATGAAAGTATTTGCTGCCAACCTGATGACAACCCCTGAATATGATTGGTGGTGGGGTCAAAGAGTCAATGACAACATCCTTACTTCAAATCAAGAAAACACTCGGCCAATAGAAGAGCACTTACAAGTGATCCCGTCTGAGCTAGAGATCATGAAGCAAAATTTTGAAAAAAGGAGTTTGGATTTGGGAAAAAAGATAGAGCAATTAGAAGAGGAAAAGATGCAGTTAGGATTAGACGTTGATATCCAGAAGCTAGAGGCCGAGAAATTGAGAGAAGGAAAGAATAAGGCCGAGAAAGATTTGCATAGTTTGAAAATGGATTATAAGAAGCTGTGTATGTCGATAAGAACTGTTGGTTTGGGAAAAACAGTAGAACAATGGCGACAAGAAATCAAAGAGGAAAAGAGTAGAGTCGATCAATGGGAAAAGAAATTCTGAAATGTTTGAGCTCGAGAAGATACTTTGGAAAGGAGTTTGCTAGAAAGTCAAAATGAGAAAGTGAGATTAAGAGCTTGGGTGGCATAGTTAGAAAAGTCCCTACATTAGTATCGTAGTCGAAACTCTGTAATTGAATTGAAGGCTAGCCTAAGCAAGATTGAAGAGCTGAAAGGAAGGATAGAAGAGCTTGAAACCACACTACAAAATTGTGAACTTCTAGTTAAACTCCTTGAAGCAAATAATGAACATTGGAAAGAGCAACTCTACCATTCTCGGGGTTAGATCAAGGATAGAGATCATATCATTGGTGAAGCCATGGCTCAAGTATGAGAGGTGGCTGATCATTTGCAAACCCTAACAGTTCAGGCTAATGTGCTAAGCTTAAAATACGAGTCAGAATCAAATCGAAGTCGATAGTTGGCTTGGCTTCTTAGTAAAAGTCAAAGCCTTGAGTATTAGGGCAAAGATGTATATGTAAAATCTATTTTTTGTAAAGGAATCTTTTTTCTAGTAAAGTTTATCTAATAGAATTGAATCAGAATCAATTAATTTTTGCATTCATTTCTTTCATTTGCATCGCATTCTATCATATGCATTAAATTTCACCAAAAGACCCTAATTAATCGAAATTACGACAGTTAACCTGGAAACCGACAAGAATCTACCAACTGAATATCATTACGGTACTTGTGGCAAAACCAAAGCAATGGATCAAATATTAGAGAGACTAGAACAAATTTAAAAGGATATGCAAGACCAGTTACAAGCGTAGTTGCAAGAATAATTAGCCAAAGTTTAACAAGACATGAAGGATCAAATACAAGAATCCCAAAGAAGTATGATAAGCCAATTGATGCAGTTGCTGGCTGACTTGAAAAAGGGAAGAGCATTGTGGTCAACTCAGGGGATGATAATGAAGAACCTACCTATCCCCTAGGTTTTACCCCAATGAATGTCTAGGCCCAACCGGATGCGCACCCACAAAGGGTACCTATTACCGTTAGACCCCAACAATATCAGGCCAGTACCTTGACACCGATGAACTTTTTGGCAAGATCAAGTTCCAATCCAGGGGATAATCCAACCAATCCCGCTGTCCCTGATCTTGATGATATAGCAGAAATGGAGAAAGTGAGAGTAGATATGCCAAAACAACTTGAAGACCAGTGCAGATGGTTAGAGGAAAAATTCAAGGCAATGGAGAATGTTGACTACCATTACGGGGTTGATGTTAAGGACTTAAGCCTGGTCCCAAATCTAGTGCTCCCATCAAAGTTCAAAACTCCAGAATTTGAAAAGTATAATGGGACTAGCTCTCCTGAAGCTCACATTATGATGTTCTGCCGAAAGATGACATGATATGTTAATAATGCCAATTATTAATCCACTACTTCTAAGACATCTGATCGGGTCTGCGGTCAAATGGTACAACCAACTAAGTCGTGCCAAAATCAATTCATGGAAAGATTTGGCACAGGCTTTTATGAAGCAATATATTCATGTGACGGACATGACACCCGACAGAATCATGTTGCAGAATATGGAAAAGAAGCAAAATGAAAGCTTCAGGCAGTATGCCCAAAAATGGAGAGAGGTGGCAACGTAAGTCCAACCTCTTCTGGAGAAAGAAACCACAATGCTTTTCATCAATACTTTAAAAAGGCCTGTTCATCAACCATATGTTGGGAAGCACTACTAAGAGCTTCTCGGATATAGTAATGTTCGGTGAAATGGTTGAAAATGCAGTAAGAAGTGGTAAGATAGATGTGGGGGAAAACACCAAAAGATCAACCCCGAGGAAAAAGGAACATGAGGTGAATAACATGAGCATATATAATAAAGGATATTCCAAACCGGTCACAGTAGGCCAACTGAGGGCCGTAACTACCAGCCATCATGTAACACCCCTTACTCGTGTTCGACGCTGGAACAGGGTACAAGGCATTACCGGAACATAAACACATGTAATAGTACAAAACCGAGACATGAATTTTTTTTGCATCCAAATTAAAATTTCTCAATTTCTATCACAAAGTCCCTAATATGGACCTACGAGGTCCAAAGCATACTTGGGAAGCGATTTGGGACTAAACCGAAAACTTTGGAAAACATTGAAAATTTTCTTGAAAAATAGGGGCACACGCCCTGAGCACATGGCCATGTAGCTGCCCGTGTGGCCACAAGTAAGGCTATTTACCAAGCACTTTGCCACCCCAAAACATTTATACACTTATACAAATTTATCATCACACAACATGGTATTATTAAGTATTCAAACATCCATACTAAGGCATCCACATACCATTTCCAAACCACATTCATCTTGCATAATCACACACACACTTAACCATTCACATCATGCAACTTACACGACCAATCACATTTACCACTCATAATTATCATACATTTATTCATGCAACACATGCAAGCATACACATCCACGAAATACATCATCGTAGGCTTATAACATAACAATTATTAGCCACATTAAACGGCCTTATACAACAACAACCTTCAAATAGCATAGGCCAACTCATAATAACATATACACACATAATCAAGTCCTTATACATGCCATAGACTTAAAAATACTTGAAAATTTTTGGTACAATACCAATCAATAACTTGTTAGTGTGATAGAATCTCTGACGACCTCCAACCCGAGCTAGCATCTGTGACACTATAGGAAAAAGGAAAGGAAGGGGGTAAGCATTATAGCATAGTATGTAGGTATGTAAACAATAATTAATTTATTAACATGCTTTTATAAATCTTTATAATATGTTCTCAAGATAATACAATAATAATTGCACATAGTTCCATTATTTACTCATGCTCATCTCTAGCAGTCTACTCAAGTAATAGTCACTAAATTATTTATATCTTGAGCTACAAAACTCCAAATCAAGATCCTATAATTTTCCCTAAAACTAGACTCACATATATTATTACAATAAAATTTTTAGAATTTTTGGTTCAACTAATAAGTACAGTTTATCCGTTAAATTTACCCCTATTTCGCTGTCTAACAATTCTGACCCCTTTTCACTAAAAATTAATTATCTCCTCGTACGGGATTTGGATGAGATTCCCATTTGTTTCTTTTGAAAATAGACTCATTAAGGATTTTAAGCATATAAATTATAACCCATAACTATGTTTTTTTAAAATTTTGAAGATTTTCCAAAGTCAAAACACGGGATTCCAAAATCATTCTGACTCTGTCTCACTAACATTCAAATATCTCATAATATGAAATTCTTTTGCTTGTAAACTTTCTTTTATATGAAAATAGACTCAATAAAATTTTATTTCATATCTTATTCAACCTCTAATTTAGTTTCCACCATTTTTGGTGATTTTTCAAAGTCACACAACTGTTGTTGGCCAAAACTGTTTTATTTCTACATTTCACTCTTTCATGTTTTCTTTATAGTAACTTTCATTGTAACACTTACTCCATATCAACCTTACTAAAGTTCGATCATATATCGAACACATTACTCATAAGTTTACACACACATACCTGTACTTATTCAACACATAGTCATATTCGTTTACACTTAGTCATTTCCCGTTAAATACATCGGAATAATAATGGATACCCGGTGGCCTGCACATAGCACAACCCTTGTAGACAAAGCTACCTTCTTCACAAAGTGGCCTTCACATAGTACCACACTTGAGTCATTAGTGACATGTCACTTATATCCTATTTTATTCCTAATACTCAACCAAGAAATTTCTCACTTTTCGATACTTCATCAATTTCATTCAATATTCAGCCACATCTCATAAAATATATCAAAACATAAAAATGTAAGTAAAAATGATACATTATTTACATACAAACTTACCTTGATACCAAAAATGATGAAAAGGACCTAACCATCAAATACCTGTTTTCCCTTGTTTTAGGCCCGAATCTCGTTTTTCTTGATCAATAATATCAAATTCAGCTCATTTATTAGTCACATTATTCAATGTGACCCAAAAATCATATTATGTCAAAATTACATTTTTACCCCTAAAGTTTCAATATTTACACTTTTGCCCCTCTACTAGTAAAATGAAATTTATTCAATTTCTTCGATTCCCAAGCCTAGTCGAACCTCTTTTATACATATTGAAGCCCACACTTTCCATTAAAAAACACTTTTACTACATATTTTATAACTTTTACAACCTTTTAAGCATTTTCATCGAAAATCACGTAGCAAAAGTCGTGTAACAAACAACTAACATGCATTTTCTACCATCAAACTTCAAAATACACAAATAGTCAACATGGGTAAAAATTTAAACTTTGACATCTCTTCAAATTAGTGGTAGAAATAGGTAGATCTTGTTACGAGAATTTCAAAAACGTAAAAATCATTAAAAATAGAGCTAGAATGGACTTACAATTGAGCTTGAAAGCTTGAAAAACCCTAGCCATGGTTTCTTCATGGTAATTTCAGCCATGGTGTTGAAGATGGAAAAAATTGGATTTTAATTTTGTTTTTAATTCATTTTAATTACGAAATGACCAAATTGCCCTTAATGAAAAACTTTAGAAATATACCAAACCATGTCCATTTTTGTTCACCAACTTAACCAATTGTCTAATTACTATTTAAGGACCTCCAATTTAAAATTTCATAACAATTGGACACCTCTAACATGTATAACTCAACTTTTTCACTTTTTACAATTTAGTCCTTTTGACTAAATTGAGTGCCCAAACGTTAAAATTTTCGAACGAAATTTTCATGAAATCATTCCATGAAATTGTAGACCATAAAGATATAATAAAAATAAAATTTTCTTCATCAGATTTGTGGTCTTGAAACCACTATTCTGACTAGACCCAAAATCGAGCTGTTACACATCAGGGCCCCCCGAGGTAAGAATCCAACCCGAGGCCAAACACAGAAAAGCTGCAGTTCATGCCAATCTTAATGACATATAGGAGATGTATCAAAGTCTGTTTGATGCACATGTAGTATCCCCTTTCTACTTGAAACCTATGCAACCCCCGTTCCGAAAATAATATGACGCGAATGCTCAATTCGAGTACCAGCACTGCATTTAAAATGTTAATTGAAAGATTCATTAAGATGGGCATCAGGAATAACATGATGCATTATTTACATACAAACTTACCTCGATACCAAAAATAGTGAAAATGACCTAACCGTCAAATACCCGTTTTCCCTCGTTCTAGGCCCAAATCTCTTTTTTCTTGATCTGTAATATCAAATTCAGCTCATTTATTAGTCACATTATTCAATGTGACCCAAAAATCATATTATTTCAAAATTACATTTTTGCCACTAAAGTTTCACATATTTACACTTTTGCCCCTTGGCTAGTAAAATGAAATTTATTCAATTTCTTCGATTCCCAAGCCTAGCTGAACCTCTTTTATACTTATATAAGCCCACATTTTCCATTAAAACACACTTTTACTACATATTTTATAACTTTTACAAATTAGTCCTTTTAGGCATTTTCACCGAAAATCACTTAGCAAAAGTCATTTAACAAACAATTAACATGCATTTTCTACCATCAAACTTCAAAACACACAAATATTCAACATGGGTAAAAATTTAGACTTTGACATCTCTTCAAATTAGTGGTAGAAATAGGTAGATCTTGTTACGATGATTTTAAAACCATAAAAATCATTAAAAATGGGGCTAGAATAGACTTACAATCGAGCTTGGAAGCTTGAAAAACCCTAAACATGGTTTCATCATGGTAATTTCGGCCATGGGGTTGAAGATGGACAAAAATTGGCTTTTAATTTTGTTTTTAATTCATTTTAATTACGAAATGACCAAATTGCCCTTAATGAAAAACTTTAGAAATATACAAAACCATGTCCATTTTTGTCCAAAAACTTAACCAATGGTCTAATTAACATTTAAAGACCTCCAATTTAAAATTTAATAACAATTGGACGTATCTAACATGTATAACTCAACTTTTGCACTTTTTACAATTTAGTCCTTTTAACTTAATTGAGTGCCCAAACATTGAAATTTTTGAACGAAATTTTCACAAAATCACTTCGTGAAATTGTAGACCATAAAAATATAATAAAAATAAATTTTTCATTATCGAATTTGTGGTCCCGAAACCACTATTCTGACTAGATCCAAAATCGGCTATTACACAATAGGGCCCCCCAAGGTAAGAATCCAACCCGAGGCCAAACACAGAAAGGCTGCAGTTCACACCAATCTAGATGACATATAGGGAGCTATATCAAAGTCTGTTTGATAAATATGTGGTATCTCCTTTCTACTTGAAACCTATGCAACCCCCATTCCCAAAATGGTATAACGTGAATGCCCAATACGAGTACCATGCGGGAATAATAGGACATTCAATTAAAAACTGCACTTCATTTAATATGTTAGTTGAAAGGTTCATTAAGATAGGCATCGTGAAGTTTGACAATCCGTAAGGACCTAATGTAGTAGGAAATCAGTTACCCAGTCATTCAGATCTAGGGGTAAACGCGATAATTGAGAGTGGAGGAAAAAGAACCAAAATTGATGTGGTGAAAGTGAAAACCCCACTGAGATGGGTTTGGAAGAAAATAGTACAGGAATGATTAATCATACAAGACTGAGAGGAGAGACACAAAGGGACAAGAAACTACTATGAGTTTCATGCTAAAGAGGGTCATGAGATATAAGAGTGCGTTGAATTCAGGGCCCTAGTGCAAAATCTGATGGATAATAAGGAACTAGAATTCTTTGAATATGCCGAAGGCTCAGAACGAGATGTGTGCACCTCAGAAGAAGGTTCAATAGAAAAGGTTTATAAGGTCAACCACCCGGTGGTAATTATTTCATGACCAAGAAATAATGAAGTCGGAGCACAAATGGCACCAAAAGTCATAATCCAGAAACCCGTAGCTTTTCCTTACAAGGACAACAAAAGGATTCCATGGAGTTATGGCTGTAACATGACAATCACGAGAGAGGAGAACTCGGTTAACACTTCAAAAGAAGGTCAAGATGTGGGTTTCTATACACGCAGTGGATGGCACTATGATCTTGCGAATACAAGAGCCAAGCTTGTTAAAGGGAAATCCTTGGTGGTTGAACAAAAGAGGGACAAGACGGTTAGGCTTGAATCGTCTGTTAATGAGCCAATAATTGGGAAAGAGGCTAAGGAATTCTTGAAATTCCTAAAGCACAGTGAGTATAGTGTTGTAGAACAACTACAAGCAGCCAGCTCGCATATCAGTATTGGCTTTACTCTTAAGCTCAGAGACACATCGTAAAGCCTTGATGAAAGTGTTAAATGAAACTTATGTCGCTGATGACATCTCTGTAAACAAGCTAGATCGTCTGGTAAATAACATAAGCACCGATAATTTCATCTTTTTTAATGATGATGAAATACCGCCAAGGGGCATGGGATCCACAAAGGCTCTGCACATCACCACCCGCTGCAAGGGGTATACATTGCCAGGGGTATTAATTGACAATGGATCTGTACTAAATGTCCTGTCCCTTTCTACACTGAATAGGTTGCCAATGGACAGCTCTCATATGAAGGCATGCCAAAACATAGTGAGGGCATTCGACGGCACCGGAAGGAGGGTAATAGGAAGCATTGAGATACCCCTTTTGATCGGTCCAAACACGTATGAGATAGACTTCTTGGTAATGGACATCAAGCCTTCTTATAATTGCTTGTTGAGAAGGCCTTAGATTCACTCAGTTGGGGCAGTACCATCATCACTGCACCAAAAGCTAAAGTTGGTAGTAGAGGGCCAATTAGTAATGATAAATGTGGAAGAAGACATTATTGCATCTATTACCAGTGATGCGCCATATATAGGGGTAGATGATGAAGCGATAGAATGTTCCTTTTGATCACTGGAATTTGTGAATGCAACCTTCATCATCGAAGGGAACAAGATCCCAATGCCCAAAATATCCAAAACTATGAGGATGAGCCCATAACTGACAGCTGGGAAAAAAGCATTGCTTGGAAGAGGACTCGGGAAGTACCTTCAAGGAAGCGTTGAAGAGCCAATTTTGATGGACAAGCGAGATCGCTTTGGTTTGGGGTATAAGCTAGATGCAAAGCAAAGGAAGAAGGAACAAGAGAAGAAGCAATGTCAAAACCATTTTTATTTTGAAAAATGGGGATCGACTTTAAAATGAAATATGGAGTCACCCCCAATCCTTTTTGTTTAGGTGTGATCAGGTCACCTTTTAAAACATTTTGTTTTATTTGAAATATTGATTTTGGCCTACGTAATTCAAGAAAATGAGTTCGGGGGTCGGTTACATGCGAGGAAGGGTTAGCACCCTTGCACACCCAAAATTGGTACCTTATTGATTAATTATCGTCCTAATGTCGAAAACTTGAAAAGTTTTTAAAATACAATCCCC
Organism: Gossypium stocksii; assembly: GCA_020496765.1. Taxonomy (NCBI): domain Eukaryota; kingdom Viridiplantae; phylum Streptophyta; class Magnoliopsida; order Malvales; family Malvaceae; genus Gossypium; species Gossypium stocksii. Next base: position 40,835,787 of record CM035628.1, on the reverse strand, counting down.
TTGAAAAATGTTTGAATAACTCGAGTTCGAATTTCGGATTCTCTTGTTCCAAAAAAATAAAATACCACATCCAGTACATTAGAATACGACATTTTAATCCTTCGTAACCAATATCATCTCCTAATTTCCAAAACCCATGCATTGAAATTTTAAATGGATATTTGTTTATTTGGTCAAACGAAAAATCGAGACCCAGCACGTTAGAGCACGATTTCTTGAATTTCCAAACAGGAAATATTGCCTTGTTTGAGAAGATTTTAAATAAAAGCGATTATAAAAATTGACTCGAAATGCATTTATTCGGTTTGTTTGGAGTAAAGAAAATAAAACGATCGATGCCGGACAAAAGTTGGAATTTCAATCACGATGCAATAACAAGAAACAAAAGTATAGGTGCAAGCATGAAACAATAATACATCGTAATAATATTATACAAGTGAATAACAAAAGTACGAAAATACAAAAGAACAAATTAAGACACATAATAGCAATAGGCTCATGGAACGGTGGAAATGTGCAAGTGTACACAATCGTAACAAGTAATAAAGTGACAAGTAAATGTCGAGTTATCGTACCCACAGGGACTATAAAAAGTAATATTTATGAAATTAATTTTAAAACACTTTGGTGAGGAAAAAAAATATTTTGGTTTAAAAAGTTGATTAAAAAGTAAAGTTAAAAAAATACTAAGTAAAATAATTAAAATAAAACGAAGAGTTCTAATGCACGATTTCAAATAAGATTTAATCAAGATAATATAATTGTGTTGGATTAATTACATCTTTTTAACTTAGAATTATTAAATTCATGCTTATGCTGTTATGAATAAGTTCATGGCAACTCGGAATAATTGCTAACTATTGCTCATACATACTTATTAAATTCAACTAATCTCTCAACTAATCTCTTGCATGTTCCCATGTCAATTCAAACAATTAACTCAATTTAATAAACATATAAAAGATTATGTGAAGTAACAAGGTAGCCATACCTTGAAACAATTTAATCACAACAATCTTGCAAGTTATGCAAGGCATATGTATTGCCAAATACAATGCTAATTCAAGCTTTATCTACCTTAGAAGAATGAACATGCACTGATTAAGTACTGAGTCCATTAATTATAATTTCAATGCATTTAATAATTAATTCATTAGTTATCTAACAAATATAATGCAAGAATAACTTAGGCATGATTTTACTTAATCAAGCATTTTTATCGAGGCCTATAACAGCATAAACACAACTTTAATAAGTCAAGCAGGAAAAATATAATCAACCCAACACGAATTAAATTCAAGCTAAATTGATTAAAATAACCATTTCAACAACAATAATATTCATAGATATGTTCATCATAAAAACAACAGAAATTAAAAAGATAGGGAACAAGAAAGCAAATCCGGTGTTTCTCCGTGGCTTGACTGATTGCTCTGTTCTTCGTTTCTGTTGTCTTCGTCGAGCAAGGCTTCTATGAATCCGTGATTGTTGCCCAAGATGGCTGAAGAACACCTCTTTTCCAAGAGAGGAAATCGGCACAAGAGGAAGGGGGAATGAAATGGAAAAGAAAAGAGAGAAAAGTTGAGAGAAAGGAAGAGAGAATGAGAGAATGTTACGGAAATGAGGGATGAATAAAGGGTGAATAAAATGATCAGCAAGGGGTGGCTTTTATATCTGATTGTGGCTGCTAAAAATAGAAAATTCCAGCAGCCAAAGAGCCCCCCTATGGCTGGCCACACACATGGCAAAATTGAGAAATTCAACTTTGCTATTTTAGGCATGGGGCAAATCTACAAAGCCATAATTTAAGGTGGGGTTTGAATGAAATTTGGAGGTCTTTCAAGGGCCTTTTTGCAAGCATATTTAATCAGCTAAAATGCTGATTTGGGTCAGCCTATGGTCGGTTCTGGTCAGCCCAATTAGTGGCTGGTTCGGTTCACTCCATACGGTTCGACCAATGCGGTTCAACTGGACCCTTTCTCTATAATTAATTAAAAATAATTTTATTTAGCCCAAATTAAATGGGGAATAAATTAAAATTAATTAAATTATGAATAAAAACATATTCTTGGACCGTTTTAGGCTGGAAATTAATTGCCCTCGATACTTCAAATTGCTTCTCGGTTTGTTCTTCTCGCAGTGTCCGCCAGGCCATTTTTCGCCCTTTATGCAATTCTATCAAAAATAACTAAATTTAATTAAAATTAACTATAAAATTAATTAAAATTCATAATGTTCATATTTTTAACAAAATTTAATTATTTTATAATATTTAATTATTTTTCGACAAGAATTTAATCGGAATAGCATGATTTTAAGTCAAAAAAGGGCATGAAAAAGTATATAATTTTTTGTGTTTCCAGCTCACATCATACATTATGCAAATAATAACATTAACATTCAACGACTTATGAATTAAAAAATAATTTTAAAAGAAATATAAAGCAAATTAACGCAAATAAAACGCAACAAGCTTTTAAACGATGATAAATGAATTTAAAATAAATAATGTGAAAAATAGGACATTTGAAATCATAATATATACAACAATTTAAAATTAAATTATATGTATAAAATTTTAAAGTAAATAATATACGTGAAAATTTGAAATAGATCAAAAAATAAAGATAAAAATAAATAATATACAAAGTAGTAATGTATAAATGAATTTTAAAATAAATATTATAAGAAGAAAATTAAAGTTAGTAATATACAAAATAATATATATCAATCTAAAAAAAATAATGTGCATAAATTTAAAAAAATAGTTTAATATAAATAATATATATAAAAAATAATAACGTATAAGAGTATTTTAAATGAATATTATATAAATCTTGAAAATAAATAAATATAAAAGAGAAATTTAAAATAAATAAGCTATATAATAAAACAATTTAAAAAATATATTCAAATGAAAGTATAAAAATAACAACTAAAAACCATGTAAAATCAATAAAATAGTTCAAAATAATATGTTAAGACAATTTCTAAAAAATGGATAATAAATAAATCACAAAAAATAAAAACATAAATTGAAATAAAAAAAGACTCAATTGAAATAAAAACAAAATAAAAGGGGTAATTCATAAATAAATAAACCATTGAAAATAAACCATTTAAAAGAGGTCTAAAACATAATACGCGCCAACGAATGGGGATTAAATATGCAAATATCCTAAATCCCCCAAACACAGCGCTTAAACGTGGATCAGAATGAAATAGGACCATTTTGAAATAAACGTGAAAGACAGGGGGACTTAAAATACAATTAGACCCCATGAAGCAAAACACGCAGATCTAAAGCCAAGCGGGTCGGGTCATGAGGGTCACGGTTCCAATAGCGCCCTTTTAGTGTCAAAACCCCCTTACCTACACGGTGCCATTTTATGCACCTACTTAAGCCATTTTTTTACCAACTTTCATTTCTGCCGAAACAAACAACAAAAAAAAACTTTTAAAGCTTTATATTATTCTCTACTAGGGTTTCAGTATGCATTGATTGTGATGCCAGTGCACCACCACCATATCTAGTGGCCGGCAACGCATAAAAGACGAGCCCCTAACTCCATTTAAAATCATTTCTAGGTCTAGACCTTCAAAAACTCAAAGGAAAAGAAAGAGACGACCCTTAACTACATTTCGGGTCATCTTCCGATGACAGAGGGGACTCCGATGCCGCAACTACGACCTGGTATGCCCTTTTCTTTCTTTCGTTGTTCTCATATGTATATATAAAATGGAAATGAAATAAACTTAAGATAAAAAAAAAAAAACCCTAGAAATGTAAAGGAAGAATCACCTTCGAGAAATAAACCTCTGTTCTATTGTGATTTTTTAGAATTTGAAATTTGCTCTTTTGTTTTTATTGATTCGTGGGTGTGTAGAGAGCTTATACATTGACCCATGTTGGCTTTTTATAGCCAAATAAATAATAATAATAATAAAATACAAATACAAAGCCTTTTTTTTCTCATTTTTCCGTTGCATTATTGGCTGTCAAATTTCTGTATGTTATTGTTGTTTAAATGTTCTTATTATTGCTATTAGTTTGTTACAGGTACGAAGGGCCAGTTGGATGGTGGCGCACGTGGCAACAGTGAAGGAGGAGGCTGCGACGGCTCATGGAGTGCTAAGGATCTAGGGTTTAGAATATGTTTTGTGTTTGGGCTTGTATTTGGGTTTAATTTTTGGGCTGTTTAGTTGGGCTAAGGGGTTTGGTTTTATTTCGGGCCATGTTGGGCCATTTGTAACATGGACATTATGGACTTTAAATAATTTTATTATTTTGGTTTATTTTTGTTTTTGTTTTCTGATTTTTGAATTCTAATGGGCCCGGGCAAACTGGGCCGATTACAGCTGCCCCTCTTTGCTCATTGTCATGTAACGGGAATGAAGCAAAGACTTTAAAAAGGGCCAATTTTGCCCGGTCTTACCGAGTCTCAACTTCTTGGCACTTTTTTTCTTCAAGTATCCTATCCCACTGCATCCCCAAGGGTATATAAATTAGTGCTTTTATTCGCTCCAATGTAATTTCAAGGAGAAGAGATTTGTAACTTCAATCTTCTCCACTGGAACTTCAAGGAGATGAGAGTTGGTGACTTTAACCTGCTTCACTGCAACTTCAGGGAGATAAGGTTTGTGTATTTTTATCCTGCTCCACTGCAACCTCAGGGAGATAAGGATGGTGGCTTTGAACCGCTCTAATTTTAGGAAGAAGAGACTTGTAGCTTCGATCTACTTCGCTGCAACTTGAAGGAGATAATAATTGGTGTTTTCAACCTGCTTCACTACAACTTTAGGGAGATAAGGTTTGTGTATTTTTATCCTACTCCACTACAACTTCAGGGAGATAAGGATTGGTAATTTCAATCACTCCAATGTAATTTTAGGGAGAAGAGATTTGTATCTTCGATCTACTCCACTAGAACTTCAAAGAGATAAGAATTGGTGATTTCAACCTGCTCCACTGCAATTTCAGGGAGATAAGGTTTGTGTATTTTTTTCTGCTCCACTGCAACCTCAGGGAGATAAGGATTGGTAATTTCAACCACTCTAATGTAGTTTCAGGAAGAAGAGACTTGTAGCTTCAATCTATTCCGCTGCAACTTCAAGGAGATAATAATTGGTAATTTCAATCTACTCCACTACAACTTCAGGGAGATAAGGATTGTGACTTCAATTTGCTCTAATGCGATTTTAGGGAGAAGAGATTTGTAGCTTCAATCTACTCCACTAGAATTTCATGGAGATAAAAACTGGTAATTTCAACCTGCTCCATTGCAACTTCAGGGAGATAAGGCTAATGGCTTCAATCTGCTTCACTACAACTTTAGGAAGATAAGATTCGCCATAATCTGTAGCTTCAATCTGTTCCACTGTGACTCTAGAGAAATAAGCTTTACTTTCTTCAGTCTGCTTCGCTGCAACTTCAGGGAGATAAGGCTAGTGGCTTCAATCTGCTTCACTGTAACTTCAAGAAGATAAGATTTGTCGTCTTTGATCTGCTCCACTGCTACTCAGGGAGATAAGATCTACAATCTTTAGCTTGCTCCACTGCTGCTCAGGGAGATAAGGCTAGTGGCTTGAATCTGCTTCCCTACTACCTCGGGATGATCAGATTCGTTGTCTTCTATCTGCTCCACTGCTGCTCGGGGAGATAAGATCTATGAATCTTCAGTCTGCTCTCTTGCTACTTCAGGAAGATAAGATTGGTGGCTTAAATTTGCTCCCCTACTACCTTGGGAAGATAAGGTTTACCATCTTCGATCTGCTCCACTACTGGTTAGGAAGATAAGATCTACAATCTTCAGCCTACTCCATTGCTGCTCAGGGAGATAAGGCTAGTGGCTTAAATCTGCTTCCCTACTACTTTGGGAAGATAAGATTCGTCATCTTCGATCTACTCCACTACTGCTTAGGGAGATAAGATCTACAATTTTCAGTCTGTTCCACTGCTGCTCAGGGAGATAAGGCTAGTGGCTTAAATCTGCTTCCCTACTACCTCGGGAAGATAAGATTCACCATCTTCGATCTGTTCCACTACTGCTTAGGGAGATAAAATCTATAATCTTCAACCTGCTCCACTACTACTTAGGGAGATAAGGCTAGTGGCTTAAATTTGCTTCTCTATTACCTCGGGAAGATAAGATTTGCCGCCTTTGATCTACTCCACTACTATTTAGGGAGATAAGATCTGTGAATTCACCAATGTTGCTACACCATCCTCTGTGGACATGATCTGTAGAATCAGTTTCATGTACCTATGCTTATGTAAAATGATTAGGATGCTATGATCGGAATGAATCAAATGCTCCTAACCAGATGTGTTATGAATGATATATGAATGCAGAAATGAGAATGATCCCTTTTTAATGCCTAGGGTGTCATCACTCGTTATTCATCAAGGTTACATTGCCTTCTTAATTAGCTAGTATCTTTAACAGAAGAACCTGAAGAAATAATTATATTTTGCTAAACTGGTTTGCCCCACTGTAACTTTAGGGTCCACCTGGGACATAAAATTTGTACCATCTTCAAAATATCTCATTACGACTCAAGGGTATAAGATCTGAACCTTTTCCAATCCATCCTATGGCAACTCAAGAGTATAGGATTTAAATCTTCCTCCATCAATTTGGTCTGTTACACCATTCCCTAGGTGTCATGACGAAATGTGTATGCCTGATATTTGCATGAATGCAAAATATCATTTTTCTTTTCTCGAGAATAATCTCTTTTTATGCTTGGGTTAACATTGCTCGTTTCCGTTAAGATTGTACCACCGATGCACTATCTTGTCTTTGTGTTCCAACACTATTTTTGACAGAAAATCTGAAGAGATAGTCTTAATTTAGACTCTTCTTTCTCAAATATTTCTAACCCTTAAGCTTGGTGAATTTTAAACAATAGTCCTATTTCAGGTTCTTGTATTATTTAGAAGCTTCAAGAGTAATATGTGAAACTCCTTTTATGAAAGTATTATTAGTCCATTAAGCATTATTTCAATGCAAAATGCTTGAAAAAGATAATAATGAACAAGAACGAAATTAATTAGGAGCATAGCTCGAAATAATTAAATTAATCAAAGATAGCCAAGACAATAAAAGGAAATTGATTGAGGCGTATCTTGAAAAGAACTGCTTTGTATGGGTAGCTGCTGTATGGGTAGCTGCTGCTAACAAGTTAACAGTATAACTACTTTGTATAACAGACTAATAGATACTCTAACATTCACTCATCTTCTCAGCAGGCAAAACCCGAAGAAGACTGCGAAATCAAGCAAAGGGCAAAACATACAGTGGCTAGGTAAGAATGTCGGCAACCTGATTACAAGCAGGCACCGCACCAACAACAACAGAACCATCAGCTACCTTTTCACGGACAAAGAACAAGTCAAGCTCAACATGTTTGAACTTAGAATGTAAGACAGGATTAGCAACAACTGCTACGGCACTAGAGTTGTCACACCAAATAGTAGGTGGATCATTAGCGCGAAGTTATAATTCCTTTAGCAACGAGACTAACCAAGTAACATCACTGGTAGCCACAACGAGACTCTGATATTCTGCCTTAGCTATAGACCATAAAACAACTTGTTGTTTCTTAGTACACCAAGCAATGGGTGTATGGCCAAAACATACACAATAGCCTGTTGTAGACCGACAATCATCAAAATCCATACCCCAGTTGGCATCGACATAACAAACTAAAGAAAGCCTGTCAGATGGACGAAAGACGATCCCATAATTAAGGGTGCCACATAAATACCGTAAGATTCATTTTAATGCAACCAAATGTACAGTAGTAGGCACATGCATGAACTAACATATACGATTTACCACGTATGCAATATCAAGTCGAGTCAGGACCACATACTGTAATGCTTCAGCTAGACTCCTGTACTTAGTAGGATCACTAAGATGATCCCCGTCATTTTTTGACTGGACAAATGAGCTGATCATCGGAGTGTGAACACTCTTTACATTAGTCATGAAATTTCTGTCTAGCAGATCGTGGATGTACTTTTGTTAGCAGAGATGAAGACATCTGGTGGACGAACGAGTAGCCTCAATCCCTAGAAAATAATGAAGATCACCCATGTTTTAAGGGAAAACTCATTATGCAATTGCTGAACAAAATTACTTATACAGTTAGGCATACTCCCAGTAATGACAATATCATCCGATAAATGACAACATAAAGAGTAGAGTCAGGTGTAACCCAAACAAACAGAGATGCATCGAACTTTGATAAGAGAAAACTAACAGAAATGAGAAAACATTTCAATTTATCAAACCAGGTACGCAGAGCCTGACATAGCCCATACAAAGCTTTCTTCAGACGACATACCAAAGATTCGCCATTCGGACTATATTGAACATATCTTGGAGGTTGCTACATGAACACTTCATCAGCAAGATCGCCATTTAAAAATACATTATTCAAGTCAACTTGACGGAGCTACCAACCCTTGGAAATAGCAATAGACAATATGGTTTGGATAATAGCAGGTTTTACTATCAGACTAAACGTGTGACAACCCGATTTTGACCCTATTCGGAACGGTGGTTTTGGGACCACGAATTCGAGTCAAAAAATATTTTAATATTATTTTTTGTGTTTAATTTGTGTGAATTTGCATGTGTGAAATTTTCGTGTTTAAATTTTGTCGTTTGGATACTCGATTTGATAAAAGGATTAAATTGTGAAAAATGGAAATTTGATGGTTTAATTACTTATGGCCGAATTGATTATGTTCCACTAATATGGAGTATTTATAATGATATTATACCATATTGAAATGAGTGGACGGTTGTGGCCATCATTTATAAAGTTTATAAATTATTTTATAAAGGTTACAATAGTCATTTGTGAATTAACATATGGTTTAATAAAATAAAACATAAACATCATGCATTAGTTCATCTTTAGAAAACTAAATATACAAATAAAAGATAAAAGAAAAATATTTTGAAGGTTCAGCCTTTGTTAAGCTCAATCAAGGTATGTAACTAGCTCGATTTTTGATAATTTTTTACGTTTTTGAGATCGTTGCTTCGAATACTATCTGATCCATGCTTGAATTTTTTATTTTGATGAATATTTTAAGATATGCCATTGATGAATAATTGTGTTTTGTGGTATTTGAAAATGAAATATGGAAGATAAGTTTTGGGTTAATATGTATTTTATTAGAAATTTTGATGAATTTGCGTAATTAGGGCTTAATTGCAAAAATAATAAATTGAGGGACTAAAATATAAAAGAAATGAAATGTGTGTATTTGTATGTACTAGATGAACATTCGGCCCAAGCATGATGTATTGAGATTTTGTGTATTTTGTGTTTTACGTGAATTGGACTAATTTGTAAAAAGTGTAAAATGGTAGGGGCAAAATGGTAATTTTCCCATTTATGTGTTGTTGGATTAAATTGAATGAAATTGTGTTTAAATGAGCTTAATTTGAAATTTTATAGATCAAGAAATAAAGAAATCAGACTTGGATCGAGGGAAAATAAAAATAGCTGAATAGCCGATCTATATTGTCCGTCGATATCCAAGGTAAGTCTATAAGCAATAAATGTCATTAAATTTGAATGTATATGAACTTTATATGCTGAATTTAATTGTATGAATTTTTATTAGATATAGCCAAAATTACAAATGCTTATGAAATTTAGGTACAAGTTCGGTTCAACTAAGATATGATGTTCGAAAAGCTCCGTGTGAATCTTAAGGAATAATTAGGATTTTCGATATATGAATTATGTGTAAGATCGACTTTATATCAGTTTTTATCGGGCTCTATGCCTAGAGGGCTTCGTGCCAGTGTAATATATCAGGCTTTGAGCCTAGCAGGATTTATGCCGGTGTATTATAATAGGCTTTATACCTAGTAGGCTTTATGCCAATATGGTGTCGAATGTGATTAAAGAGTTAAGGTGATCAGGTATGTGATGTTTAATTACCTATTTGATAATTAGGTAAGTAAGTTGTTTGATATATAACAAAAAATGATACATGATGCGATTATAAGTATATGTGTGTATATGAAAGATGTCGAAACCATTTTTGATTTTGAAAAACAGGAGTCGACTTTAAAAAACGAAAATGGAGTCGCCACCAATCTTTTCCAAGGTGTGATTAGGTCACCTTGAGATCTATCGTTTTAATAAAACATTTTGATTTATTAAAAACTGATTTTGGTCTACAAAATTCGAGAAAACGGGCTCGGGAGTCGGTTATGCATGAGGAAGGATTAGCACCCTCATAACTCCCAAAAATTGGTACCTAATGGATTAATTATTGTCCTAATGTTGAAATTTTGAAAAACAATTTAAAATACGATCTTTGGTTTGAAAAAAAAAAAACTTGAATAAATCTAATTGCATGCTAAGACTCACTTATCTCGAAGAAATAAAATCTCACTCCCAATAAGTTAGGATGCAACATTTCAAGTTTTTGAAACTAAGCTTGCCTTTATTTGTAGAAAATCATTACCTCGAGATAACAAAATGTTGTAGCGACGAAAATCTGCTTTAGTAGCTTTGGTCGCTAATTGTGGCGATTTATGAAATCTGAATTTCGATTCATTAAAACAAGGGAGTCACCACCGATCTTTCCTCTAGGTGTGATCGGACACCTGGTAAAACCTCTTTTAACAAAAATTTATTTTCGAGTAAAAAAAGGCCGAGTTTAGGTCTGCGTTAAAATTCAGAGAAAAAATAGGGTTCGGGAGTCGGTTACTCGCGGGGAAGGTATTAGCACCCCCGCGACGCCCAAAATTGGTATCTTAATAAACACGTGTTGTCTTAATTTTCAAAAATACAGGTTCAATTTAAAATTTAGTTGTGATCCGATCAAGATATGAGCATTTCAAGGTTTTTTTTTTTTTGGTGGAGATGCGGGGAAGGATATCCCGCTTTTAACACGAGCCATCCGTGATTCACCCAACATAGCGATGAAATCACTGGCTTAATGTTAGAGTAGGTACATTGCCTTGTTTATTGAAACATGAAAAGATTATAGATGAGTGATATTGATGTAGAAATAAAGATATGAACTAATATGCTACATTAAAAACAAGTAATGATAAAGGTGAAAAGTATACGAAATAAATAATATATGAAACATATGACAATACATGCATAACAATAATAATTATAATGATGTATACAGTGTGATAAGAATAATGCAAATACAAGATAGTAAACGTGTAAATATATATAAAACATATAACTCTAGGTTTTAGAAAGGTATAATAATAGTATTAGAAATACATGCATAATATAATATAAGAAATATATAAACCAAACGTTAGGAATATATACGGAACATATTAACAATATAATATTTAATAGAGTACATAATATATAAAAGGAATATTAAAACATATTTAATATATGCATATTAGATACAAAAACGACTATTAATATACTAATACTTTACTTATAATTAATGTTGAAAGATATATACATAAACTTATATATGATAGTATTAAAGAAACCAAAAATATATGTACAAATATTAAGCAAAAATAAATAATACAAATACTAGTAATAGTAAAACATTAGTAAACAATAAATTTAATAATAAGAACGAAAATAATAATAATAATATCATAATAATATCATATTAAAAAGCTAATTAATAGTAATAACATAAAGACAATAATAATAGTAATAAAAGAGTATGTACATAAATATAATAATAATAATAACAATAATAATGATGAAAATGATAAGTACGACATGTATATATTAATAAAAATAGGTATGAAACATGCATACATAATAGAATGAAGAGGATATACATAATATATACAATAAAATATTAAAAATATATAAGTTAGCATAAATAATATAATGCATAAGAAAATAATTATGGTATATTAAAGATATACATAATATATATATACATATTACAATTAACAATTAGGTTAAAATAAACTACTAATAATAAATATACATGCTAGAGATATGTATTTATAATGAAACACATACTAATACTAAAAATAAATATAATAGTAATAGGATAAATATAATAGTAGTACACAATATAATAATAATAGTATATACATATATAATAATATACAATCATATAATAAGTAGTAATAATAATAATACAAGAAAAGAAACAAAATTTAAATATAAAATGGTAAAGGATGAAATTGTGAGGCAATTCAAAGGTTCGGGCCAAAATTTTAAAATCAAAACAAATAAAAGGACCAATTAGAACACGCTTAAAACCCCAGAGGACCAAAAACGTAATTGTTCCAGCTATCTTAAAACGCACAGCAACCAGGGGATCAAATTGGAACACGGGACAACTTCCAGGGCCAAATTGCAAAGGGGATAGGACCTGATTGCAGATTACATAAAAAGCGGAAGGACCAAGGTGGCAAATTTCCCACATGACGTCACAGCACGCGGACCTGGGGTGGGTCGGATCGGGTCGACCCGACCCGGTCCAACTAATATAAAAGGCCAAAATTTTTTGTTTGGCTCATTTGTACGGTGAGAAAGAAAAAAAAAAGAGAAAAGGAAGGAGGGAAAGGGGAGAGAAGAGAGGAGGGAGAGGGGAGGAGAGAGGGCTCCGGCTCCGGGCCGGTCACCGTCCTGTCACCGGACCTTCATCGGCGACCGTGCGGTGGCCGGAAAGGTAAAATCTTCCTTTTTTCTTTTTTCTTTTTTTTGTGTTATCATTATTGTTATTTTCTTTATATATGTATAGAAACAGATTAAAAAAAGAAAAATCACCTCTCTATAGTTATTTTCTCTGAATATGCTCTCTGTGATTGGGGGATGTTCCCTTCGTTGCCTATTGTTCAGTGGATTTTTGTATCACTGCTTTAATCTTTGAATGTTTGTATTGATTTCTTTTGCTAAAAAAAACCCTTCCCGATTACAGTGCTTCCATTTGGCTTTTATAGCCTCGTTTTACAAATTGTTTTTGTTTTCTGTCACTTCAGTTTTAATGTCTTGCAGGTACACTTGAGGCACAAGGGCGGTGCTGAAGTGACCAGGGCGGTGACAGCAGCAGGTGTTAGAACAAGTGGGGTGAAGGTTCGGGTGGCTAAGGCAGATTAGGGTTTAGGGATTGGGTTGTGATTTCTAGGCTGATAGTTAGTGGATTAGGGGTTTGGTAGTGGGTTTGGTATTGGGTTACGAGGGTGTTGGGCCATCCGGGCTAATGTATTAGGGTCACGGGTTTAGGTTAGTGGGTAGGGTTGTAATGGGTTGGATTTAAAATGTATGGGTTAGCTTGGTATTTGGTATTGGATTTAAAATGTAAAGTGGATTTGTAATATGGACATTGGGTTTTAATTTTGTAATGGCCAAAATTTGCCTATGACAAATGTCATGTCCAATGAGTTAGGACACAACATCTTGAATTTCCGAGGATAAGCTTTGATTTGAAATTTGCAATCTTTGATTTCAAAAAGGGTACTTGGTTATTTAAGTTCAATGAGAAAAATCGAAACCCAGTAAGTTAGGGCACGATTTTTCTCGAAGCTTCCAAATGCCAAATATTGTCTTATTTAAAAAAACTTTTGGGGTAAAATGTGACAATTAAATGAAATATATTTTTTAAAACAATGATTTGAATAAAATGTTGCTTTAATACATAAATACCAAAGAGCAATTCACTAAAATTACAAAACATATTAATAATTAGTTCTAATATAGACAATTTAGAAGAATAACATAAAATAGCAAATAATGTAAGCAATACAATGAAAATGCTAAGACAAGTAAAGATAACATGCTTTAATTTTAAGAATATGAATGATCAAATAAAGGATATAGAGTAGATAATGATAACTTAAAAAATATTTGAAAAAATTATGAAATAAATAGGGAACTTTACACAAGATCAAATATAAAAATAATGAAAATATAAGGTAAGTGATATATACAAAACAATAAAATACTATAACAAAAAGAAATATAAAAATGATATGGCAGAAATCTAAAATGAATATTATACATACATAATAAAATAAACAAAATATTTTTTAATAGATAAATAATATATACAAAACTTTAAATATTTTTTTAAAAATATAAATGATAACATATATAATATAATAATATAATATATATATACATAAAAAGATAATATATATTTAAAATAAGCGTATATGGAAAATTTTATATTAGTAATAAAACAAAACAGTTTAAATACTATACAATATACCAATATAAAAATAATATGTAGTATAAATAATGCAGGATTTAATAAAGTAACCTCGTATCAATAATAAAATAAAAAACAAAATGATTTAATATATAATACTAAAATAATTAAAAAATAAAGTAAAAATATAAAAGAGGGTGTAACACCCCTGACCCGGCCCAGACGTTATGGCCATGTCCGGTGTGCCACATCACCTAGACTATGCTACGCCGTCCTATGTACTAAGTCTGATGTTCGAGATTTTTGAAAAGTAATATTTGTTCTTCTTGAAATTCCCAATTTGATTACTATTCGACCTAATCTCTATCTCATTTGTGAATTGTTTCATTTTAGTCTTATCATCATTCTTAGTTTTTAGTAAAGTCAGGTTGTTTAAGAAAATATTGATTTAATTTTCAAAAACAGTGTATGTTCAAGTTTGAAATAAAACCGTAAAGAAATCCCAAATAACAGTTATAGCGGCCTTATTACAACCCATATCAAAGTAAAAACCAATACGAAATATTTTAAGTTAAACCAAGAAAGTTCAGTCCTCGTGGCCACTCTGAATCCCTCCCAGCGTCCAAGTCACAATCTAGGGCTCACCTGCAAGGATGGAAAGAGAGGGGTGAGTTTGGGAAAACTCAGTGTGTGCAGAACCCATCCAAAGCCCAAATTGGCTCAAGCCCACTGGGCCTAAACCCTAACCAGTCTCAGTCAGATACTGGGCCAAAGCCCTATTCAGATAGCAGTAAACTGGGCCAAGGCCCTATAACAGATACTGGGCTGAAGCCCTATTTAGACAACAGATTGGCCCATAGGCCCATAACAGTACAGTACAGTAATGCAGTATAAATGCAAACCCAATTGGGGAGACTACTCAACCCACCAACCGCTACACACCACCCGTACCAACCAACACACCATGTGGGGAATAACTCGACCCACCCAGCCCACACACCACAGTCGCAGCATGGCTGCTCAGATAAACAGTATACGAGGCAAAGCCCCTTTCAGAAACAGTACGAGGCATAGCCCCTTTTCAGTAACGTGGTTGTGCCACTCACACTTCCTCCATTATCAAAACCCAACCCATGCAATAGATATATATCATGGCATGCAATAACAGTAACAGTCATGTCAAACAGTATAGTCAATTTTAGCCCTAGGGGTATAACGGTAATTTTCTACCTAGGGACAAAACAGTAATTTCTTACCCTAAGGGTATTTCAGTAATTTTGCTCTCATGTTATAGATTTCATGCTTATTACAGTATTTATTAATCACACAGCTATACAGAAGTTCAGTTACCTCAGTTTTTCAGTTTTAGCATTAAGGCCCTAAAACCCCTAATGAGCCCTATTACGCCGATTGGCCCATTAGGCCCATTTAGTCCCGATTTCACATTCGGTTATCTTGTTTTAACTGTTTCCACATCTACAGTCCATAATATTACCTTTAAATCCAGTTTAACTCACATGGGCCCAAATCGCCCATTGGGCCCATATTTGGCCCACCGAGGCCCAACTTACCAAAAAGCCCAAAATTTAGCGGTCAACACGTCTAACAGTGCTGATTCCAAAACTAACCTTCTCCTTCCAACTTGAGAGCATTCGCATGCTCGCAAGCTCTCGAAATACCAAAACTTCGGCATTTCGGCTTTTCGGCTTTTACCGATTTGTGCATGGAAAAGTGTTCGAAACACACACCTGTTTTGCAGTTTCTCCTACGAGATCTCCTATGCGTTAATCCCTACAATCCAATACTTAACTGATTAGACCATATCAACACTTAATCTGAATCGGAAACTTACCCAAAACCTTACTTACACATTCGGCCAACACCCTTAATGGCCTTAATGTTCTTACCTTGACGATTTAGATCCCTTTAGATCTAGATCTGATGTTCCAAAGTCTTCAACCCCTTGCTTGATCACCTTTTCATCCAACTAACACACAAAAGAACAAAGAAAACGGCCTTTTATTTACCAAAAATCCAAAACGACACAACCATTAACTTTAGGGACTTTCGGCTTTTCCAAACATGAAATATCGAACAGATCTGAATGATTAAACACTTACCAACGATTTCTCTTCAGTTCCTATGCAGATCTGATGTAAATCTGACCCTTAAACGTCAGTAGAAACCTTATCTCTGAGATTTGTAATTTCGGCTATCTCCCTACAACTATGGTGATTTCGGCTTTTTAATAAGAGAAGAAGATGGCGTTTTGGCTGTAGCTTTTGGGTGATGGTGTCGACAATGGTGTGATTAAAGGGAGTGTAGTAATCAGCCACAATAGGTGAAAGAAACAGAGGTGATTCGGCTTACAAGAAATCGGCAAGAAAGGAAGCAGTTTTCGGGATTTCTGGCACTTTGAGCAATCGGTTATGGTTGATTTTAAGAAGAATGGAAGCAAAAGAAAGAGTGGATCTATGCAAGATAGGTATTCGGCTAGGGAAGAGATCAAAGGGAAGAAGAAAAATGAAAAAAAACAATGGTGGAGATGGGGAAGGAGAAATCGGCTATGAACTTTCCAGGGAGGCAACTCTTGGCTTTTCTGACAGTAGAAGAGAGGAAAAAACCCTAAGGTGGCTAACCCTAATTGTCATGACAACAAAAAGAAAATAATATAACCCTAGCATTCCCTCTAAAGCAATCGGCCCAAGTCCCTAAAGCCCCTTGCCGAAATTCACCTAAGTTAGGCTCATGCTTGAAAATTAAAAAGAACTCCACGAATACCTTGCAACTCGAACCCTTGTCCTTGATCATTCATTTAGGCGCCACTTTTTTAGGAGCTTAGTGGCACCACCTTGCCACTCAACCAAGGCTCCCTTTGTGACATCTTTTACACGGTTTTTCTTAAAAGCCCACTTAACCAAGTCCCCTTTCACTTGAAAATCCAACTTAATATTTTACCGGGTTTTGACTTAAGCTTGGACCTTCTATAGACCCATTAACACATGTACATACATTATCAACCTTTAGAACACCAAAATTTTAAAAATTTCACTAAAATTCACAAAACCCGAAAAATCCCGAAAATCAGGGCGTTACAACTCTACCCTCCTTAAAGAAATTTCGTCCACAAAATTTACCTGATCCAAATAACTGAGGGTATTGTTGACGCATAGTCTCCTCTGGCTCCCAAGTAGCTTCTTCTCTACCATGATTACGCCATAGCACCTTTACCAAAGGAACAGACTTCCTCCTTAAGACTTTGACATCACGATCTAAGATCTCCACAGGTTCCTCCTCGAAAGTCAAATCGGCATTTACTGTAATCTCCTCTACTGGTACAATATGCGAAGGGTCCGATCGATACCGTCTTAGCATAGACACGTGAAAAATGTCATGGATACGATCTAACTCTGGTGGTAACTCCAACTGATAGGCTACTGGCCCAATCCGCTTAAGAATCCGATAAGGCCCAATAAACTGCGGACTTAGCTTGCCCTTTTTACCAAATCTCAAGATCTTCTTCCACGGCGACACCTTTAGGAACGCCATATCCCTAACAGCGAACTCAATCTCCTTACGCTTAAGGTCAGCATATGACTTCTGCCGATCAGACGCCTCCTTTAACCGATCTCGAATCAGCTTAACTTTACTTTCGGTATCTGCTACCAACTCTGGTCCAAGAACTCTACGTTCTCCCAATTCTGTCCAACAAGTAGGAGTGCGACATCTCCGTCCATAAAGTGCCTCATATGGAGCCATCTGAATACTTGCTTGATAACTGTTGTTGTATGCAAATTCTGCCAACGGTAAATAATCTTCCCAACTACCACGAAAATCAATGATACATCCTCTTAACATGTCTTCCAACACTTGAATGACCCTTTCAGACTGGCCATCTGTCTGAGGGTGAAATGCAGTACTGAAGTCCAATCGCGTACCTAACGCCTCATGCAACTTCTTCCAGAATCGAGATGTAAATCTAGGATCTCGATCAGAAATTATCGAAACTGGCACCCCATGCAAACGCACTATCTCTGCTACATACAGCTTGGCCAACTTCTGAAGTGAGTAATCAGTTCTAACTGGTATAAAATGAGCAGACTTCGTCAATCTATCCACAACTACCCAAACAGAGTCCTTCTTTGAAGGTGTCAAAGGCAAGCCACTCACAAAATCTATCGTTACCCTTTCCCATTTCCACTGCGGAATCTTTACTGGCTGCAACAATCCAGACGGCAGTTGGTGCTCAGCTTTAACTTGCTGGCACGTCAAACATTTCCCAACGAAATCAGTCACCTCTCGCTTAAGTCCAGGCCACCAGTACCCTTCTCGCAAATCCCTATACAACTTATTACCTCCAGGGTGCATAGCATAGGCTCCACCATGAGCCTCACTCAATATCAACTTCCTCAAGTCAGAATCCTTAGGAATACAGACTTTTCCTCGAAAGCATAGGACTCCATCAGAATTCAGTCCAAAATCCTCACTCTTACCCTCCTTGACTTGTTGAAATTGAGGAGTCAACGAATCATCCTTCCACTGCAATTCTTTAATCCTCTCGGTCCAAGTCGGTCTCACTTGCAGTTCGGCCAGCAAACTCCCATCATCATACAAACTTAAACGAGCGAACATCGCCTTTAACTCAGTAACAGTCCTTCGGCTCAGTGCATCAGCTACGACATTAGCCTTGCCAGGGTGATACTCAATCGAACAGTCATAGTCCTTAAGCAACTCTATCCATCTCCGTTGCCTAAGGTTCAACTCCTTCTGAGTTAACAGATATTTGAGACTTTTGTGGTCAGTGTATATAATACACTTTTCCCCATAAAGGTAGTGTCTCCAGATTTTCAATGCAAATACCACCGCTGCCAACTCCAAATCATGCGTAGGGTAGTTCACCTCGTGAGGCTTAAGCTGTCGCGAAGCATAGGCAACCACCTTACCCTCTTGCATCAGTACACAACCTAATCCCACATGTGAAGCATCGCTATAAACCGTAAAGTCCTTCCCAGATTCCGGCTGAATCAACACTGGCGCCTCGGTCAACACCTTTTTCAGGTTGTCAAAAGCTTCTTGCTGCCTCTCAGTCCAATTAAAGGGTACTCCCTTCCTTAACAATTTCGTTAATGGAGCCGCGATGATAGAGAACCCCTCAACAAACCTTCTATAATAGCCTGCCAAACCCAGAAAACTACGAATTTCTGTCACCGTCCTAGGCGGCTTCCAATCCAGAACTGCCTCAATCTTGTGAGGATCTACCCTAATTCCCTTAGCAGAAACAACATGACCCAGAAAAGTCACTTCTCGAAGCTAGAATTTGCACTTACTAAATTTCGCATACAATTGCTTTTCTCTTAGAGTCCGCAGAACGATTCGAAGATGCTCATCATGCTTCTTCTCTGTTTCCGAATACACCAATATATCGTCAATAAAGACGACCACAAAACGATCCAAGTACGGCTGAAATACTCGGTTCATTAAATCCATAAAAGCTACTGGTGCATTCGTCAATCCAAAGGGCATAACCAAGAACTCGTAGTGACCATAACGAGTTCTGAATGCTGTCTTATGCACATCCACCTCTTTTACCCTTAACTGATGATACCCAGATCGAAGGTCGATCTTGGAAAACACTGAAGCTCCTTTAAGCTGGTCAAATAGATCGTCGATCCTTGGCAGAGGATACTTATTCTTTATCGTCAGTTTGTTCAACTGGCGATAATCGATACACATACGCATCGTACCGTCCTTCTTTTTCACAAACAGCACCGGTGCTCCCCACGGAGACACACTCGGTCTAATGAAGCCCCTATCTAACAACTCTTGAATCTGGACTTTTAATTCCACTAGCTCCTTTAGTGCCATTCTTTAAGGCGCAATGGACACTGGAGCTGTTCCAGGCAACAGATCAATCCCAAATTCCACTTCTCGGTTAGGAGGTAGTCCAGGTAGCTCCTCAGGAAATACATCTTGAAATTCATTAACAGTCCTCACTGTCTCCACGGTCACCCCTTCGGGTTCAGTTTGACTTACAAACGCTAAGTATGCTTCACAACCTTTGCGCATCAACCTTTCAGCCCTTAAGGCAGAAACCACATTGGACAAATAGTCCCTTCGTTCACCAATAACCATCACCTCCTCACCTTCGGTTGTTCTTAATACCATTCTTTTGGCCGCGCAATCCAACGTTGCCTTGTGCTTGGTTAACCAGTCCATGCCCAGAATCAAGTCAAATTCTCCAAAAGGTAACTCCATCAAGTCTCCCAGAAAGATCCTACCTTGAGTCTCTAAAGGCATATCTCTAAAGAGTTTATCTACCCTAACAGAGTGACCTAAAGGACTAATCACAGTTACCCCACTCACAGTTTCCTCAGAATGCACACCCAACGACCCAAAAATTTCACAAGCAACATACGAATGAGTCGAACCCACATCAATTAAAGCAGTGTATGGTGTATGATCTATTAAGAACGTACCAGTTATAACATCAGGTGCATCACCCTCCTCGCGGCGGCGAGCAGCATACACTAAGGCTGGCTGACGAGCCTCAGCATTTCCAGCACCCCTGCCAGGTGCTCCACGACCACGTCCATTACCATTGCCTCCTCTACCTTGACCACGGCCCCTTGGCGGTGGCAGTCCCCCACGCGCAGGCTGAACAACTCTCTGATCAACAGCTTGAGCCTGAGCTGGCTTCTGTGGGCAGTCCTTAACCTGATGGTCCTTAGACCCACAACGAAAACAAACTCCACTGCGTTTCCAGCATTCTCCTCGATGAACTCTGCCACAGTCTCCACAAGCCTGTGGTCTAACAACATTCACTGGCATAGCTCGCATTGGTTCTTCTACTCTAGCCCTCTTAAAATTCCGGTTTGCAGCTCCCGATACTCCAGAGTCTCTTTTAAAACGGTTGCGATCCTTATCACGATTCCGCCTTTCAGCTTGCTTCACTTCCTCGGCTATCTTAGCCTTCTCCACCAGTGCAGCAAAGTCGCGCTCCCTCTGCGGCGCTATCAATACTCTCAGCTCATCTCTGAGGCCATCCTCGAACCGAACACTACGCTCATACTCGGTGGAAACAATGCCACTAGCATACCGGCTTAATCGCAGAAATTCTGCCTCATATTCAGCCACAGTCTTACTACCCTGGGTCAGGTTCAGAAATTCCTTCCTTCGTGCATCCACATAACTAGCCCCAACATATTTCGCCTTGAAAGACTGCTTGAACAATTCCCAAGTTACCCTCTCAGCTGGGGTACCCTCTCTTACGGTGATCCACCATTGATATGCCTCGTCCCTCAGCAACGATACCGCTCCTTTCAGCTTCTGCTCCACTGAGCAGTCCAAGTCGTCCATAATTCGCTCTGTGGCTTCCAACCAGTACTCAGCCACATTTGGGGCCACTCCAGATATGCCCCTAAAAATTTCCGCTCCATTGGCCCGGAGTCGCTCAGAAATGGACCCCCTATTCACCGGCCCAACATTAGCTCCGGCCACCCTTTCCAGAACTCTCAGCATGGCCTGGGACAGAGCGTCGTCCCCTGCGGCCCGATCGTACGGCCCATTTTCCTCAACCGGTGGTCGTGCCTCTCCTGCTGGCCTATGCTCAGAAGACGACGATCCAGCTTGAGCACTAACTCGGCCTCGTCCACGGCCTCGTCCACGAGTAGCCCTTGTACTCATATCGATTATCTGATTTACAAAGTTTTATGACATTAGCTCAATGTTTCAGTCTTTATTACGGAATATCTTATGAATAGGTAGAATTTCAGAGTTGTTCTCGCGCAACGTAATCTAATTACTGTCTCAGTTTCCTAGGGTTTAGTTTACCCTACCGTCTCAGTGCTACAGCCTTAATACTACCTCATCCATAGTATTCTATCTAAGGCTCAGTGCTACCTACAGTTTTATTATTAGTACAGTATAGAAGTTAAGGCAGAAAATACTTACAACTTGGTGCCGGGGATTCAGTGTGCCACCTCTCGAAGTACCAGATTTCAATAAAATCTTAGACCTAAAAATAATTTTTTTTAAACATATTTTAGAAAAGACAAGTTAAAAGAAATCACTCCGAAAACAAAAATTCTTTCAGAAAATCTGGTTTTCCAAAAATACCTTTTATGAGCTTAAAATTTTGAAAACCCCTTTTTGGACCCGATCCACAGCCGAGTTGTTGCAACTTGGCTCTGATACCACTAAATGTAACACCCTTGACCCGGCCCAGACGTTATGGCCATGTCCGGTGTGCCACATCACCTAGACTATGCTACGCCGTCCTATGTACTAAGTCTGATGTTCGAGATTTTTGAAAAGTAATATTTGTTCTTCTTGAAATTCCCAATTTGATTACTATTCGACCTAATCTCTATCTCATTTGTGAATTGTTTCATTTTAGTCTTATCATCATTCTTAGTTTTTAGTAAAGTCAGGTTGTTTAAGAAAATATTGATTTAATTTTCAAAAACAGTGTATGTTCAAGTTTGAAATAAAACCGTAATGAAATCCCAAATAACAGTTATAGCGGCCTTATTACAACCCATATCAAAGTAAAAACCAATACGAAATATTTTAAGTTAAACCAAGAAAGTTCAGTCCTCGTGGCCACTCTGAATCCCTCCCAGCGTCCAAGTCACAATCTAGGGCTCACCTGCAAGGATGGAAAGAGAGGGGTGAGCTTGGGAAAACTCAGTGTGTGCAGAACCCATCCAAAGCCCAAATTGGCTCAAGCCCACTGGGCCTAAACCCTAACCAGTCTCAGTCAGATACTGGGCCAAAGCCCTATTTAGATAGCAGTAAACTGGGCCAAGGCCCTATAACAGATACTGGGCTGAAGCACTATTCAGACAACAGATTGGCCCATAGGCCCATAACAGTACAGTACAGTAATGCAGTATAAATGCAAACCCAATTGGGGAGACTACTCAACCCACCAACCGCTACACACCACCCGTACCAACCAACACACCATGTGGGGAATAACTCGACCCACGCAGCCCACACACCACAGTCGCAGCATGGCTGTTCAGATAAACAGTATACGAGGCAAAGCCCCTTTCAGAAACAGTACGAGGCATAGCCCCTTTTCAGTAACGTGGCTGTGCCACTCACACTTCCTCCATTATCAAAACCCAACCCATGCAATAGATATATATCATGGCATGCAATAACAGTAACAGTCATGTCAAACAGTATAGTCAATTTTAGCCCTAGGGGTATAACGGTAATTTTCTACCTAGGGACAAAACAGTAATTTCTTACCCTAAGGGTATTTCAGTAATTTTGCTCTCATGTTATAGATTTCATGCTTATTACAGTATTTATTAATCACACAGCTGTACAGAAGTTCAGTTACCTCAGTTTTTCAGTTTTAGCATTAAGGCCCTAAAACCCCTAATGAGCCCTATTACGCCGATTGGCCCATTAGGCCCATTTAGTCCCGATTTCACATTCGGTTATCTTGTTTTAACTGTTTCCACATCTACAGTCCATAATATTACCTTTAAATCCAGTTTAACTCACATGGGCCCAAATCGCCCATTGGGCCCATATTTGGCCCACCGAGGCCCAACTTACCAAAAAGCCCAAAATTTAGCGGTCAACACGTCTAACAGTGCCGATTCCAAAACTAACCTTCTCCTTCCAACTTGAGAGCATTCACATGCTCGCAAGCTCTCGAAATACCAAAACTTCGGCATTTCGGCTTTTCGGCTTTTACCGATTTGTGCATGGAAAGGTGTTCGAAACACACACCTGTTTTGCAGTTTCTCCTACGAGATCTCCTATGCGTTAATCCCTACAATCCAATACTTAACTGATTAGACCATATCAACACTTAATCTGAATCGGAAACTTACCCAAAACCTTACTTACACATTCGGCCAACACCCTTAATGGCCTTAATGTTCTTACCTTGACGATTTAGATCCCTTTAGATCTAGATCTGATGTTCCAAAGTCTTCAACCCCTTGCTTGATCACCTTTTCATCCAACTAACACACAAAAGAACAAAGAAAACGGCCTTTTATTTACCAAAAATCCAAAACGACACAACCATTAACTTTAGGGACTTTCGGCTTTTCCAAACATGAAATATCGAACAGATCTGAATGATTAAACACTTACCAACGATTTCTCTTCAGTTCCTATGCAGATCTGATGTAAATCTGACCCTTAAACGTCAGTAGAAACCTTATCTCTGAGATTTGTAATTTCGGCTATCTCCCTACAACTATGGTGATTTCGGCTTTTTAATAAGAGAAGAAGATGGCGTTTTGGCTGTAGCTTTTGGGTGATGGTGTCGACAATGGTGTGATTAAAGGGAGTGTAGTAATCGGCCACAATAGGTGAAAGAAACAGAGGTGATTCGGCTTACAAGAAATCGGCAAGAAAGGAAGCAGTTTTCGGGATTTCTGGCACTTTGAGCAATCGGTTATGGTTGATTTTAAGAAGAATGGAAGCAAAAGAAAGAGTGGATCTATGCAAGATAGGTATTCGGCTAGGGAAGAGATCAAAGGGAAGAAGAAAAATGAAAAAAAAACAATGGTGGAGATGGGGAAGGAGAAATCGGCTATGAACTTTCCAGGGAGGCAACTCTTGGCTTTTCTGACAGTAGAAGAGAGGAAAAAACCCTAAGGTGGCTAACCCTAATTGTCATGACAACAAAAAGAAAATAATATAACCCTAGCATTCCCTCTAAAGCAATCGGCCCAAGTCCCTAAAGCCCCTTGCCGAAATTCACCTAAGTTAGGCTCATGCTTGAAAATTAAAAAGAACTCCACGAATACCTTGCAACTCGAACCCTTGTCCTTGATCATTCATTTAGGAGCCACTTTTTTAAGAGCTTAGTGGCACCACCTTGCCACTCAACCAAGGCTCCCTTTGTGACATCTTTTACACGGTTTTTCTTAAAAGCCCACTTAACCAAGTCCCCTTTCACTTGAAAATCCAACTTAATATTTTACCGGGTTTTGACTTAAGCTTGGACCTTCTATAGACCCATTAACACATGTACATACATTATCAACCTTTAGAACACCAAAATTTTAAAAATTTCACTAAAATTCACAAAACCCGAAAAATCCCGAAAATCAGGGCGTTACAGAGGGCTAAAATTTAAGGAAATAGGGGCTAAATCAAATTAAAATAAAATCAGAAGCAAAATATGTAACAGGACTAGATTGAAACGCGCGCCATATCATAGGGACCTATTAGGCAATTACGCGTTATCACCTAAACGGCGCCGTTCCTACATCTGCCTTTAAATAGCCCGAGGAGCAAATCAAAATAGGGGCTACATTTCAGGGTCAAATCGTGAATAATAAGAAAATATGGTGGGGAAGTGGTTGTACAGAAAAAATAATGCGGAAGGGCCAAGGGGGTAAATTTCCCTTTTTATAAAAATGTGCGGATCCTGGTCTTAAAACATCGTTGTTTTGGCCGTTAATGGTAACCCCAAAACGGTGTCATATGGATGCCCTATATAAATTAAAAATGGGCCAAAAAATTTAGTTTAAACCTCCTTTAAAAAAAACAAAAAAAGAGCTTCCAAAAGCTCTCTCTCCTCAGGCCCGAGTTACCCAGAATCCGGCCTGGGCTCCGGCGACAGACCACCGCACGCGCCACCACACACGGCAGCCAAAAATTCAAATCTTTCCCTCTTCAGGCCGATTTAAAGGTAATATTTTTGCTTTTTATTTTTTAATAATATTTTCATAAAATAAATTTCAAAAATAACAAAAAAAAACTATAAGAAAACGTA
Organism: Gossypium stocksii; assembly: GCA_020496765.1. NCBI lineage: Eukaryota > Viridiplantae > Streptophyta > Magnoliopsida > Malvales > Malvaceae > Gossypium > Gossypium stocksii. Next base: position 40,809,886 of record CM035628.1, on the reverse strand, counting down.
TCATTTCACTTTAATTTTTTAAATCTGTTTTTGATTATCCTCTTTATTTTGCATGTATAAGAAAATAAATGAAAACAAAAAATAACGATTAAATGAAATATCAGATCAAAAATCACCTCTTGTTCTTTGACTTATTATATTGTATTTGTAAAAAAAAAAAATCATAGTCCCTACACTGTTTTTGGATTCTTGCTTTTATAGCCAACAGAATAAAAAAATAAATATTACAAGTTTGATTTCTTGCCATATTTGGTATTGTCCGTGTTTCTCCTTTCCTTTTTGCAGGTGACTGGCGAAAACTTTGGCAATAGGGGCGCGATTTGCGCACTGATGGAGGCTCGACTATGGCGGCAACTCCCTTGCCCTGGGGTTTTTGCCGAAATGTTTATTGGTTTTGGGCTTCCTAGGCCAACTCTGTTTTTTTGGGTTAAGTCTGGGCTTGTGGGTTTAGTTAGATTAAGTTTAAATTTGGGTTTGGGTGTAAATGGGCCATGGGTAGTGAATTTAGGTTACTCGAGGTGTAATGGGGTATATGGTTTACTTTGGTATCGAGCCACAAGTAGCATTTGGGCCTTTGTGTAATCTGGACTGTAAAGGGACATTTTATTTTAACTTTGATTTATCTTTTTTTCTTTTGTTTAATTTTGGATTCTTATGGGTTTCTAACGGGCTGGGCAAAATGGGCCTATTACAGCTGACCCTCTTTGCTCATTGTCATGTAACGGGAATAGAGCAAAGACTATAAAAGGATCGATTTTGCCCAGTCTTTACCGAGTTTTGACTTCTCGATCCTCGTCTTCTTCAAGTAGCTTCATTCTAGTCCACTACATCTTCAAGGGCATAGGAATTGTCCCTCTGATCCGCTCTACTGCTATTTTAGGAAGATACAGTTTGTGTTTATTTTCTTGCTCCACTGCAACTTCAGGGAGATAAAAACTGGTAATTTCACCCTACTCCACTGCAACTTCAGGGAGATAAGATTGGTGGCTTAAATCTACTCCATTGCCGATACATGGAGATAAGATTCACCGTCTTCGATCTGCTCCACTACAACTTCAAGAAGGCAAGATCTACTATCTTTAGTCTGCTCCACTGCAAACTCAGGGAGACAGGACTGATGTCTTTGATCTGCTTCACTTCAACTTCAGGAAGACCAGATCTACTATCTTTTGTCTGCTCCACTGCAAACTCAGTGAGTCAAGACTGGTGTCTTCGATCTGCTTCACTGCAACTTCAGGAAGGCCAGATCTGCTATCATTAGTCTACTCCACTACAAACTTAGGGAGACAAGACTGGTGTCTTTGATTTGCTCTACTGCAACTTTAGGGAAACAAAATCTGCTATTTTTGGTCTGTTCCATTGCAAACTCAGGGAAACCAGGCTGATGTTTTTCGATCTGCTTCACTGCAAACTCAGGAAGAAAAGGATCTACCATCTTTAGCCTGCTCCACTACAAACTCAGGGAGGCAGGCCAACATTTTCGATTTGCTGCATTACAACTTCAAGAAGGCAAGATTTGCTTTCTTTAGTCTGCTCCACTACAAACTCAGGAAGGCAGGCTAATATCTTTAATCTACTACATCGTCCTCTAAAGGACATAAAATGTAGAATAAGTATGTGCTTATGCCGAATTATTAGGATGCCCTGATCGAAATGAGTCAAATGCTTCCTAATTTAAGCGTGCTATGATATATGAATGCAAAAATGCTATGAGAATGATTCCTACTCAATGTGTCATTACTCATTTGTTCATCAGGGTTTTATTACTGACACTTCATCTGCATTCATCTCGAAATATCAATTATACTCTGCTCAAATAATTTGCCCCATGGTAACTTTAGGGTCCATTCCACTTGAACCTTGAGAACACAAGGCTTGTATCGTTTTCAAACCACCCCACTACGACTTATAGAAACTTTTAAATTTGTTCCTACTGGAGTTTAAAGGTACAGGATCTATTTCAAATTTGATTTATTCCACCGCAATTCAGGGGTTTTGAATCTTTCTCTAGCAATTTGGTCTGTCACACCATTCCCCGAATGTTATGATCCTCTTTTATGCTTCGATTGATATTTCTTATTTTTTGTCGAGATTATATCTCCTGATACAACAACTTGTTATTCTGTCCAATTACCATTTTGACAGAAAATTCAGAGAAATAGTCCCAATCTAGACTCTTTTTTCTCAAATATTTCCAATCCTTCCTCATGGAATTTCTAAACAATTGTCCTATTTTAGTTTCTTATATTATATAGAAATTTCCAGAGTAATATGCAGAACTTCTTCTGTGAAAATATTTTTAGTTCATCAATCATTTTTTTAATGCAACATGCTTATGAATGGTAATAATGGACAACAAACAAAATTGATCTTTGAAGATAGTTCGAGCTGAATAAATTATCCAAAAATAAAAAAGGAAATTAACTGGGACCACATCTTTGAGAAGAAAAAGAATCCAAAGATAGTAAATTTAATATGAATAGGACAAAGACTAGGTGCCCTAGATATCGCAGCTTGAGCTTCTATATACAAACTCCACGAAAACTGCTTTGACCTTAACATGCGTTTAGAAGATCCAAAGTACTTCGTTGATGCCCCGATATGTAACATACTTCATTTCTTGTTGATCCAGGTATAGCTAGATCACTGCATGCCCCCTTAAAATTTTGATCCGCCTTTTTCGGGTTTTCAACTCAAAACCTCTTTGGCCTCAAGGCACCCTCTACTGGTTTTTGCCTTGGCCTCTTTTTTTTTTTTTTTTGAAGTCTCAAAGCGCCCTTTGTGGGTTTTCACCTTGGCCTTTTCTCCTTTTTAAGCAAAATATTTTTTGACTAAATCTGAATTCGCAACATTGGGTAAGCTTTTCCCATCCATTTCGGTCAAAATCAGTGCTCCTCCAGAGAAAACCTTCTTTACCACATATGGTTCTTCCCAATTCGGCCTCAATTTTCCTCTAAAATCCTTTTGTATGGGAAGGATCTTTTTCAATACAAGGTCCCCCTCGTGAAATTCTCTTAGGCAAACTCTTTTGTCGTAAGCATGCATCATTTGTGTCTGATATATCTGACCATGACGAATAGCCCTTAGCCTCTTTTCTTCAATTAAATTCAACTAATCATAGCGAGACTGTATCCATTTCACTTCATCCAACTTTATTTTTGACAAAACATGAAAGGAATGTATCTCTACTTCAATAGGTAGAACTGCCTCCATCTCGTAGACCAATGAGAAAAGAGTTGTCCCAGTAGAAGTTCTGACGGGCGTTTGATAAGCATAGAGTGCAAATGGTAATTTCTCATGCCAATCTTTGTAAGTCTAGGTCATTTTCCCCGCTATCTTCTTAATGTTTTTATTGGCCGCTTCTACTGCTCTATTCATTTTTGGGCGATACGGAGAGGAATTATGGTGTTTGACCTTGAATTAACTGCAAACTTCCACTATCGTACTGTTATTCAAGTTCAGTGCATTATCTGATATAATCCTCTCAGGCATTCGATATCGACATATGATTTCCTTCTTTAAAAACCTGCTAACTGCTAACTTAGTAACACTAGCATATGAAGTAGCATCTACCCATTTCGTGAAGTAGTCAATAGCCACGAAGATGAATCGATGCCTATTCGAAGCTTTTGGTGAGATCGGCCTAATGACATCTATGCCCCACAAGGAAAAGGGTCATGGAGAAGTCATAACATGCAAATGTGAAGGAGGTATATGAATTTGGTCTCCATAAATCTGGCATTTATGACATCTCTTGGCATAATTGATACAATCTCCCTCCATAGTAGACCAATAGTATCCAAATCTCATAATTTGCCTAGCCATTGTAAAATTGTTAGCATGTGTCCCACAAACGCCCTCATGAACTTCTTCCAAAATTTTCCTAGCTTCAACAGCGTCCACACATCTCAACAGTACATGATCCTTTCTTCTTTTGTATAGGATATCTCCCTCTAAGACATAGTCACAAGCTAATCTTCTCAATGTCCTTTTGTCATTCTCAGTTGCATGATCAAGGTACTCACGATTTCTTACGTATCTCAGTATATCATGATACCAAGGGTAGTCATCCTTTTCCTCCTCTTCCATGTTACAACAATGAGCTGGAACCTCAAAAATACTCATCTGAATGGTTCTTATATCCTCTTGTTTGTTTACTTTAATCATGGAAGCTGAAGTTGCCAAAGCATCTGCCATCTAGTTTTTATCTCGTGGGAGATAATTGAAAGTGATGTCATCGAACTCTTCAATCAACCCCAAAACTATTTTTCTCTAATCGATCAGTTTAGGGTCTCTTGTCTCCCATTCACCTTTAAGTTGGTAAATTACTAATGCAAAATCTCCATATACTTCTAGCACTCTAATTTAATGCTTTACAGCTACTCGAATTCCCATGATGCATGCTTCATACTCTATCATATTGTTTGTGCAATCAAAATCCAATTTGCATGTGAATGGATAATGATCTCCACTTGGGGATACCAAGACTACCCCAATTCCATTTCCTATAGCATTTGACGCTCCATCGAAGTTTAGCTTCCATGGATACTCTTTCGTAGTTGCCACATATATTAGCTCTTCATTGGGAAAATCAAAGCTCAAAGGTTCATAATCGTCTAAAGCCCTACTAGTCAGAAATTCTGCTACTGCTCTCCTTTTTATAGCCTTTTGGTTCAAATAGACTATATCAAATTCAGAAAGCAAAATTTGCCATCTAGTCATCCTTCCATTCAAAGCAGTTGACTCCATCATGTACTTTAATGGGTCAAGTTTTGAAATTAGCCAGGTTGTATGATATAGCATATATTGCATCAACCTTCGAGTTGTCCAAATCAGGGCACAACATAGTTTCTCAATTGACGAATATCTCATTTCACACTCAGTGAACTTCTTACTGAGGTAATATATTGCCTTTTCTCTTCTTTCTAACTCATCATGTTGACCAAGCACACATCCCATAGAGTTATCAAACACTAACAAATACAGTATTAATGGCCTATCTGAATTAGGCGGAGACAGTACTGGGGTGTTTGAAAAATATTGTTTGACTTTATCAAAAGCATTCTAGCATTCATCATCACATGTACCTTGGTTGTGTTTCTTAAGAAGACAAAATATGGGATCGCATTTCTCAGTTAATTGTGAAATAAATCGACCAATGTAATTTAACCTTTCAAGAAAACCTCGAACTTCTTTTTGAGTGTGTGGTGGAGGCAATTTTTGTATAGCTTTAACCTTGTCTGAGTCAACCTCAATCCCTCTTTCACTAACTACGAAGCCCAGTAGCTTCCCTGACCTAGCTCCGAAGGTACACTTTGTCGGGTTGAGCTTTAATTAAAATTTCCTCAATCTCAAGAACAACTTCTTCAAAACTTTGATGTGTTCTTTTTCGGTTCGAGATTTGTCGATCATGTCATCAACATATACTTCAATTTCTTTGTGCATCATGTCATGGAATAAGGTTACCATGGCCCTTCGATATTTTGCTCCCTATTTTTAGCCCGAACGACATCACCTTATAACAAAAGGTACCCCACTATGTTATGAAAGTAGTTTTCTCCATATCCTTATGAAAGTAGTTTTCTCCATATCCTTAGGATGCATCTTTATCTGATTGTATCCAAAGAAACCATCCACGAAAGAAAACAGTGAGTATCCTACCGTATTATCCACTAAAGTGTCAATACGAGGCAAAGGGAAGTTGTCCTTTAGGCTGGCCTTATTTAAGTCTCTGTAGTCTACACACATCTGAACCTTTCCATCTTTCTTAGGAACAAGAACAATGTTGGCAACCCATTCTGAGTATTTAACCACATGTAGAAAACCGGCATCAAACTATTTTTTGACTTCTTCTTTTATTTTTAGCACCACATCAGGCCTCATCCTTAGTAGCTTCTACTAAATTGGCTTGTATTCTTCTTTATGGGAAGGCAATGCACTACAATATCAGTATTTAACCCAGGCATATCTTGGTATGACCATGCAAAGATGTCTTTGAACTCTCGCAGCAACTCAACAAGGCCTCGCTTTGTCTTGTTGGTTATGCGTGTTTCGATTTTCACTGTCTTCCCTTCCTCTAAGGTTACATTCTTTACCACCTTTTTATGGGGTAGAATTTGTTTCTCTTCTTGCTCTACCATCCTTAACAAGTCCCGAGACAAGTCACAATCTCTATCACCTTCAAAATCCTGAAATTCCTCTAAATACATGTCTCGCTCAAAAGGGAACTCTAAATCTGTAGTATTGTTGCCATGTCATTGATATCTAAGGACCTGTGATAGGCACAAAAGAATGTACAAAGAACAAATGAATTCAAGAACAACTATTTACATGATATGAATTAGATGAAAAAAAAAGAAAATTTTGGAAGGAAATTATAAGATCGAAAGAATATTTATTGGTAAAGAAAAAAATGAAAGAATATTTGCTCAAATTGATAACAAAGATGTATTTTATTGAAACAAGAATGTCTGAACATGAGCCTATTTCACAAATGAAATCCTATTACTTTTAGGCTTTAAAGCAACAAGTGTGTTCTGAACATTACTCTGGGTAATCTCTAAAAATTACAGGAATTTCCTCTACAGTCCAGTTGTTCATAACGTTTCCAGGTTCATAAGGATGAATGCCCAACAAGTTTCTTCGTTCGGTTCCTTCCTCGTATATGGCATTAATGTGGAAATTTTCTGACATTTCCTTATTGTCTTCATTTTTCAGCAATCCTCTCTCAGGGTGAATTATCCCCCCTGATACGAAAGTCTTGGATATGTGAGGGAATGTCATCAATTCCCACTTGACTTCTTCCCCACTCAACCGTGTTCTCCTTCTCTCCTCCTTCCTTTCCGTCTCTTTCTTCCTTTGTCTCGTATCTGGCTTGAAACCCAAGCCAAAATGGTCTCTTTTGTCTTTCAGCATCGGGACATGAATCTCTCCTTGTAGATGCCTACCAAGTCCTTTTCCCGGTAAGGCTCCTTTCCCTACCATCATCTGCAAGCCCATTCTCGTGGTCCTGGGTATTTTAGGCACTGGAACCTCACTTCCTTCCATAATGAATGTTGCATTTACAAATTCCAAAGATCGAAAGGAGTATTCAGTTGCCTCTTCATTCACTTCTAAATATGGCACGTCATTAGTAACAGTTGCTATGATGTCCTCCTCTGCATTTATAGTAACCAGTCGGCCTTCTATTACTAGCTTCAATTTTTGATGCAGTGATGAAGGCACTGCTCCTGCTGAATGTATCCAGGGCCTCCCCAACAAGAAATTGTAAGAGGGCTTGATATCCATCACCAAAAAATCCACTTCATCTGTGTTTGGTCTAATCAACAAAGGTATGTCAATCCTTCCCATCACTCTTCTCTCAGTGCCGTCAAATGCTCTCACTATATTCTGGCATGTTTTCATGTGAGAACTATCTATAGGCAATCTATTCAATGTAGACAATGGTAAGACATTCAAGGCCAATCCATTATCTATTAACACACTTGGCAGAGTGTATCCCTTGCAATGAGTAGTGATGTGCAGAGCCTTGGTCGATCCCATACCTCCAGGTGAAATTTCATCATCACAGAAATAAATAAAGTTTTTGACATTTATATTACTAACCAGATAGTCAAGTTTGTTGACAGATATATCTTTAGTAACATAGGTTTCATTCAACACTTTCATCAATTCTTTGAGATGTGCTTCTAAGCTTAAAAGCAATGATAGCACTGATATGCGAGCTAATTGTTTGTGCAACTACTCTACTACGCTGTATTCATTGTGTTTCAAGAATTTTAGAAATTCTTTAGCCTCCTCCTCCTTTACTGGTTCATTAATAAGTGCCTCAGTCCCTTTCTCTTGTTCAACTACCAAGGTTTTTGCTTTCACAATTTCTATTCTGACATTTACTGAGTCGTAACGCCTTCTACTGCATGTGTAAGATCCTCCACTTTAGACCTCCTTTGAAGTGCCAGATAAGTTTTCCTTTCCTGTTATTGTCACATTACAGTCGTAATTCTAAGGTACCATTTTGTTATCCTTGTAAAGAAAGGAAACAGGTTTCTGGATTACAACTTTTGGCGCTATTTGTGTTCCACCCTCCATGTTTCTTGGTCGGGAGATGATAATCATTGGGTAGTTGACTTTTTGATTTATCAACTCTCCTTTCGTTGCGCATATGCTTCCCCCCTGAACCATCTTCATAAAATTCCAATTCCTTATTATCCATAAGGTTTTGCACCAAGACCCTGAACTCAACGCATTCTTGGATCTCATGCCTTTCTGCTTTATGGAACTCACAGTAGTCCCTTATTCCTTCAAATCCTTCCACAGAATCTGATATTATCAATCCTCTTGATACTATTTCTCTCCAGACCCTTCTCAACGGGGTTTTTACTTCCGCAATATCCTCCTTGACCCTTCTCACTATACTTTCACCGATCACATTTACCCCCTTATCTCCATGGTTAGGTAACGAAATTTTTCACACTAGGTGTATCATCAAACTTTACAATCCTTATCTTAATGAGTCTCTCAACTACCTTTTTGAAAGCAGTGTAGTTTTCTATTGAATGCTCCGGTATTCCCGCATGGTAGTCACATTGAGCGCTTGAATCATACCATTTGGGATATGGGGGCTGTAACGGTTTTAGATAAAATAGGGACACCACGTGTGCATCAAATAAACTTTGATACAACTCCCTATACATCATTGGGATTGGCGTAAATTGGAGCTTTTTAGAGTTTTACTTTGTGCCAGATTCCTACCTTATCGAACCCTATTGCCCAGCGGTAATTACTTTTGGCTGGCTAATAGTAATTGCCTTCAAGTACCCTTTTTTATATGTGCTTGTATTATTCACCTCATTCTCCTTTTTCCTTGGAGCTGACCTTTTGGTGTTTTCCCCTATTTCTATCTTGCCGCCCCTTATGGCATTTTCAATCATTTCACCCGCCATTACTATATCTGCAAAGCTTTTTTTGGTACTTCCTATCATTTAAGTAATGAATGAGGCCTTTAAAGTATTGAAAAAAGGCATTTTAGTTTCCTTTTCTAGGAGCGATGGCTGAAATTGCATGGCAACTTCCCTCTATCTTTGCGCATACTACCTAAAGCTTTCATTTGATTTCTTCTCCATATTCTGCAAGGTGATTCTGTCAGGCGTCATGTCTGTCACATGATTGTATTGCTTCATAAAAGCTTGTGCTAGGTCTCTCCAAGAATTAATCCTAGCACGGTTCAATTGATTGTACCACCTGGACGCTACCCCCACCAAACTATCTTGGAAACAATGGATCAATAGTTGATCATTATTAACATAGCCGGTCATTCGTCTACAAAACATGGTAATATGGGCTTCAGGGCAGCTAGTCCCATTGTACTTTTCGAATTCTGGCGTTTTGAACTTGTGAGGAAGCACCAAATCTGGGACCAAGCTTAAGTCTTTAGCATCAATTCCATGATGATTATCATCATTTTCCAAGGCCTTGAACTTTTCTTCCAACCATCTACAACAGTCCTCTAACTGCCTTAAGGATTCAATTCTCATCCCTTCCCTCTCTGCTATGTTTAAATTGGGGATAACAGGATTAGCTAGGTTATCTCTTGGGTTAGATCCTGAGCCAACTTGGAAGTTTATGGGCACTCCAGCATCAGCTTGCCCTTGTTGAGGCCTAATCGTGACAGATGGCCTTCGGGGATACACCTCAGGTTGGGTTTGTGCATGTGGTGGGGTAAAACCCAGATGATAATCCTCATTATCTTCTCCAGTATTAGTCATGGGGCCTTTTTCCCTTGTCCATTGCCCCATTCAGTAGCTGAGTCACATGAGCCACCATATTTCTTTGGGCTTCCATCATTTGTTCCCTCATATCTTGTTAGGTCTTTGCCAATTGCTCTTGCAACTGGTCTTGCATGTCTTTTCGGAACTTTCGAGTCTTTGATCTATGTTTTTTGTCTTAGCGAAAGTACCATAACGATATTTAGTTTTCAAATTAACTTTTCCTTCTCACTCCCTCTCTCTGTAATAACTTCAACTAATTAGGGTCTTTCTATGGATTTAAACGCATATGATGCGATGTAATGCAAATGTATGAATGCAAAAAGGTATCAATTCTGATCTAATTTCATTTAGAAAACTTTATTAGAAAATAAAATTCTTTACATAAAATGGATTACAAGTACGCTTTCGCCCTAATGCCCAAAGTTTTAACCTTCCCAAATAACGAAGCTAACTCTTGACCCCTTTATGATTTTAGCTCATACTTTATGCTTAGCATATTAGCCTGAGCTGCCAAAATTTGTAAATGATCAGCTATTTCTCAAATCTAAACCAAAGCTTCTCCCATAATGTAATCTCTATTTCTGACTTGATTCTGAGAATAGTGAAGTTGTTCCTTCTAACACTCTTCATTTGCTTTGAGGAGCTCTACCAGAAGTTTGTAGTTCTGTAATGCAGACTCTAACTCTTTAATCTTCTTCTTCATTTATTCAATCTTGTTTAAACTTTCCTTTAGCTCAATCGCAGAATTACGACTTCGATAGTGTTGAAGAGATCATCCAAGTTCAGCCACTCTAGGCCTTAATTCCCCTTTTTCATTTTGGCTTTCTACCAAACTCTTCTCTAGGGCCTCATTTCGCGCTTGAATTTCTTGAAACTTCCTCCCTCATCGGTCAGCTTTGGCCTTTTCCTCTCGAATCTCTTGTTGCCACTATTTCGAAGTCTTTCCCAATCCGACATTTTTCATCGATAGACGTATCCTCTTATATTCTATCTTCAAACTATCTCGATCTTCCTCGACCTTCTTTTTCCCTTTTCTTAATTTTTTGGCCTCCAGTTTATGAACATCCACGTCTAATCTTAGGTGCATTTTTTCTTCTTCCAACTTCTCTATCCTCTTTCCGAGTTCTAAACTCTTCCTTTCGAAATCTTGCTTTATGATCTCTAACTCTGATGGGACAACTTGTAAGTACTCATCCATTAATCGAGTGCCTTCTAAACTTGGCTGAAGGATATTGTCATTAACTTTTTTATTCCACCATCCACTATATTCTGGGGTCGTTATTGGGCTCACATCCACTCTCTTCATGCGGCGGGTCTGATTCCAAGTAGTAGAAATCTCCTTAACCCTTTTCTTGTAACTATCCCCCTTATACAAAAACTCACATTGTGCCAACCCATGTGTTGCTGGTATGAACTGCCTCGATCTGTATTGCCTCAGTACGAGCAAAGGCACATACCCAATGGCTCCCCAAATTCCAAGTAGAGGGACCTAGTCAAAACTCCCGCACCGGTAAAGAATTTCGTCGGGAACCATCCAGGGGGCTCTGCACTCAATGCCTTCTTTTTGGATATTTCGGAGGAGTGCTATCCAATTTTCCTCAGATATATCATCTCTCCTTGGTGTAACCGCTGCTTCCTTTAATGGGGAGTAATTTTTGGAAAACACTTAGTAAGAAACCTTGTCAACTTTCCAAAAATGACTATGGAACCAAACCAATAATAACTGCACGCATCCAATGAATTTATCTTCTCTTGCCCTCTTACATGCACTTAAAGATCGAAACGTCTCGGCTAAGATTGCAGGAACTGGTGTGATACATTTGTCTAGTCAATTAAATAAATCGACAACTACTTCATCTATATGCCTTAAGGCTTTAGAAAAGATTACCAAACCATAAATACTCAAGGCAAAAATGTCCACTTTCTTCTTTACATCTGGATGTGCTATGATTAAATCCCTTAAGCTCACCTAATGAATGCATTTACCATTACCCTTTTGCTGAATTTGAGCTGTGACCCACTATTCACTCATCCCGGTAATACTCATTAATTTCCTCACAAAAGTTGGGACGCAAGCAGCCCTGGAATAAGCTTTGTCGGCTTGAATCTTTGGACAGCGAAGCAAAGTCGTATATTCCGCCACAGTGGGTACCAAATCCACTTTCCTAAAAGTGAAACAATTATAGGCAGGGTTCCAAAACTAAGCCATAGCCCTAAACAAATGCTTATCCACCTTGATGTCCAGTAAGTAAGGTAGATCACTATAATTGGGATAGAACAATTGCTTAGTCTTGTCATCCTAATGAGCTCATATATATTTCAACTCCTGAAGCTCATTTTACATTGCACTGATACGGATAAAGTCTCATAACTCCGATGTATATCCCTCAGTGACACTATCTTCCTTTTCTAATTGGGTTTTCTCTGACCATATACGGACGGTAGCGTTGTCCTCCACTTTATCAAGAAATTCATCCTCCATAGCAAAACTCTCTAATTTAGAAATCAAAGGTGAATCGACACCTTTTTAAACATTGAATGACATGCAATGATAACAAAATAAAACAAGTCAGTGTCATGAATAAGGGATAAAATTCAAAGCAAGCAGAAAAATAAATAAGCACCTATATAGGTAACTTCTAGGGGTCAGCATAGTTCTACCCAAGGCGAGCTCTTAGGGTTCATTATATGTGGTTTGGTTCTAAAGAAAGGGTACCTGAACTAGTAGATTCCTTGATCCTCACCCATTATGGGCTTATACAGACCGAGTTTAGTTCAGGGGAACACATTTCCCTATGGCCATGTGGAGATGAAAATCTCACGAAGACATAGGTACGGATGTATTCCGGAAGCAATCCACTAGCCCATGCGGAGGTGAAAACCTCACGAAGGCATAGTTTTTCACTCCCAGTTAAAAGGAGTAACCACGACGGTCATGCAATGTAATGCAAAGGTGTTCTACAAGACCAACTACAACAATCATAACACAAACAAATGCAACAATAGAATCATGATTTTTTAAAAAATTCAATTTTCAATTTTTTGACAAAAGGACAGAAAATAATAAATTTTACGACTTGGCTCTCTTATTGGTCCCCAGGGGAGTCGCCAAGCTATCGAAACCATTTTTATTTTGAAAAACTGGAGTCGACTTTAAAAAACAAAAATGGAGTCACCACCAATCTTTTCCAAGGTGTGATTGGGTCACCTTGAGATCTGTCGTTTTAATAAAACATTTTGATTTATTAAAAACTAATTTTGGTCTACAAAATTCGAGAAAATGGGCTCGGGAGTCGGTTACACATGAGGAAGGATTAGCACCCTCGTAACACCCAAAAATTGTTACCTAATTGATTAATTATTGTCCTAATGTCAAAATTTTGAAAAAAAATTTAAAATACGATCTTTGGTTTGAAAAAAAACTTGAATAAATCTAATTGCATGCTAAGACTCACTTATCTCGAAGAAATAAAATCTCACACCTAATAAGTTAGGATGCAACATTTCAAGTTTTCGAAACTAAGCTTGCCTTTGTTTGTAGAAAATCCTTACCTCGAGATAACAAAATGTCATGTCCAATGAGTTAGGACACGACATCTTGAATTTCCGGGGATAAGCTTTTATTTGAAATTTGCAATCTTTGATTTCAAAAAGGGTACTTGGTTATTTAAGTTCAATAAGAAAAATGGAAACCCAGTAAGTTAGGGCACGATTTTTCCCGAAGCTTCCAAATGCCAAATATTGCCTTATTTAAGAAAAACTTTTGGGTGAAATGTGACAATTAAATGAAATATTTTTTTTGAAACAATGATTTGAATAAAATGTTGCATTAATACATAAATACCAAAGAGCAATTCACTAAAATTACAAAACATATTAACAATTAGTTCTAATATAGACAATTAAGAAGAATAACATAAAATAGCAAATAATGCAAGCTATACAATGACAATGCTAAGACAAGTAAAGATAACAGACTTTAATTTTAAGAATATGAATGATCAAATAAAGGATATAGAGTAGATAATGATAACTCAAAAAATTTATGAAAAAATTATGAAATAAATAGGGAACTTTACAAAAGATCAAACATAAAAATAATGAAAATATAAGGTAAGTGATATATAGAAAATAATAAAATACTATAACAAAAAGAAATATAAAAATGATATGGCAGAAATCTAAAATGAATATTATACATACATAATAAAATAAACAAAATATTTTTTAATAAATAAATAGTATGTGCAAAACTTTAAATATTTTTTTAAAAATATAAATGATAACATATATTATATAATAATATAATATATATGTACATAAAAAGATAATATATAAATTTAAAATAAACAGTATATGGAAAATTTTATATTAGTGATAAAACAAAACAATTTAAATATTATACAATATACCAATTTAAAAATAATATGTAGTACAACTAATGTAGGATTTAATAAAGTAACCTCATATCAATAATAAAATAAAAAACAAAATGATTTAATATATAATACTAAAATAATTAAAAAAATAAAGTAAAAATATAAAAGAGGGCTAAAATTTAAGGAAACGGGGGCTAAATCAAATTAAAATAAAATCAGAAGCAAAATATGTAACAGGACTAGATTGAAATGCGCGCCATATCGTAGGGACCTATTAGGCAATTACGTCTTATCACCTAAACGGCGCCGTTACTACATCTGACTTGAGATAGCCTGAGGACCAAATCAAAATAGGGGCTACATTTCAGGGTCAAATCGTGAATAACAAGAAAATATGGTGGGGACGTGATTGTACAGAAAAAATAATGCGGCAGGGCCAATGGGGTAAATTTCCCTTTTTATAAAAACGCGCAGATCCTCTCCGGGTCATGTCAACGCGCAGATCCTGATCTTAAAACGTCGTCGTTTTGGCCGTTAATGGTAACCCCAAAAGGAGTCGTATGGAGGGCTTATATAAATAAAAAAATGGGCCAAAAAATTTAGTTTAAACCTCCTTTTTAAAAAAAAAAACAAAACAAAGCTTCCAAAAGCTCTCTCCCCAGGCCTGAGTTACCCAGAATCTAGCCTAAGCTCCGGCAACAGAGCACCGCACGCGCCACCACATAAGGAGGCCTGAAAGTCAAATCTTTCCCTCTTTAGGCTGATTTAAAGGTAATATTTTTGCTTTTTATTTTTTAATAATATTTGCATATCGTTTCACTTCGATTTTTTAAATTTGTTTTTGATCATCCTCTATATTTTGCATGTATAAAAAAATAAAGAAAATAAAAAATAATGATTAAATGAAATATCATATTTGAAATCACCTCTTGTTCTTTGATTTATTGTATTGTATTTGTAAAAAAAAAATAATCGTAGTCCCTACACTGTTTTTGGATTCTTGCTTTTATAGCCAACAGAATAAAAAAAATATTACAAGTTTGATTTCTTGCTATATTTTGCTACTGTCCGTGTTTCTCCTTTCTTTTTTGCAGGTGACTGGAGAAAACTTCAGTGATAGGGGCGCGATTTACGCACTGATGAAGGCTCGACTGCGGTAGCAACTCCCTTGCTCTAGGGTTTATGCCGAAATGTTTATTAGTTTTGGGCTTCCTGGGGCAACTCCATTTTTTGGGTTAAGTCTGGGCTTGTGGGTTTAGTTAGATTAAGTTTAAATTTGGGTTGGGGTGTAACTGGGCCATGGGTAGTGAATTTAGGTTACTCTGGGTGTAATGGGGTATTTGGTTTAGTTTGGTATTGGGCCACGAGTAGCATTTGGGCCTTTGTGTAATCTGGACTGTAAAGGGACATTTTATTTTAACTTTGATTTATCTTTTTTTGTTTAATTTTGGATTTTGATGGGTTTCTAACGGGCCGGTAAAAATGGGCCTATTACAAAAGGTATAATCGGCCTTATGTTAAGTATATGTAAATGATTTGGAAGTTTGATCTATGAGTATGTAGAGATGGAAACTTGTGTATAAACAATTGGTTATGATAAAAATGATTTGAGATTTGTGAATGTATTAATAGTGTTATATATGTGTATATTCGGCCTTGATAATTTGTTAATGGAAGTATATGTTATATATATTTTTGCTTTAGATTTACTAATCTAAGTTAGCTTACTTTGTGTATATCTATTTGACTTGTTTATAGATTTTGGAGGTCGTTACGTGTTAGGGGATCGTCAGTGAAGTCAATCACATTGTCGTTTACTTCCAGTATTTTAAAAAAAAGTTTTAAACTCGAATATATTGCATGTATAGGATAATATGTGTATGTTTGATTTTGGAACATGTATATACTTAAAATCCATGCGAAAATGGCTTGTTTATTTTGCTAAGTATGTTTTCATGGTTGAGTAAATGATGTGAATGATATATTGGTTGTGGTTGACATATTCGGTTAGGAAACATATTTGTAGGTGAATATGGTTTGAAGTGGTTAGTCGCAAAGTGAATGATTTATAAATAGCTCATTTAATAAGCTTAATATATAGATTAATTTGCAAATGTGATGAGTTGTATGATTCGGCTTGTAATGGATTAAGTGGTGAATTTATAGCCAATTGTATATTGATTATATTGTTTCGAATTGCATTGGTTAAGTGTGCACATTTTGTACGTTTGAATGAGTGAGATATTTATATGATTCATTATGATTATGGTATGATTTCTTAAAGGCTAAAATAGTTGTATATTATTTGATGGGTTGTGATTAATTTGGCTCAAGAATATTTATTATATTAGTTATTTATTTTCGATTAATGTATACATGTATAAGTTATGTCATAAAATGGAGTTGAATATTTAGTATATGAGATTTGTGTATTCAGATTGGTAATGAAATATTAAGGACAATCAGATATGACTTTTAAGTTTTTGTTGGGTTTGTAATTTTGATTTGGCGTGTAAGTGAAATTGGGTTTTATGCTTAAATTTGCACTTAGCCGATTATATAGTTATTGAATTAGTTTGGCAAGTTAAAGTGTTTGTTAAAATGATTACTTTATATAATGCATATAAGTTTATTTGTGACTTACGAATGAGAAGGGTATATTATGTTTGGCTTTTGGATTTGATTTTTGAAATGTTTTTGTCTTGTTTATGGAATGAGTTAAGTTAAAAATTTGACTTTAGTTAAGCTCAATATTAATCATTCAAGTACTCAGCTAAAGCATTGAAATGACCAAATGAATAGTAACATATGTTATGTTTTGAGTATGGGTAGGTTGAATACATACTTATATGCGGACAAATGCTAAAACATTATGGTGGTATATAGGTTTAAACTTTTAGTGGCATGCCACATCTTATTTCGATGCTATTATTTTATTTAAGAAAAATTTGGGTAAGTTGTGTTTATATATATATTTATATGTTTATATATTAATGACAAAGATGAATGTTAATTTGTTATATATTTAAGACATGAGATATTTTTATAATTCATATTTGTTTTACTTGATGTGGATGATTGTAATGACTTTGATATGCCCATGTGCTTTGTGTCAAAATGATATGTTTGACATTATTTGCTTATGACCTTATATTGGACATATCTTGATTAAATAGTTTTGATATGATTTATAAAAATGTTAAATTGATTATATATGTTACAATTGCTTGGTATTTGAGTCGTACGCATGAGTATGTTTATTATTGCTAGAAAGTTGTGTCTCATCTAGTACTACCTCGTAACCCATTCCGATGATGGATACAGGTTAAGGGTGTTACAAAATGTTTCCTTGAAATCACACTCGGGTACCTGAGAACAACCTTTCACCACCAACTGAGCTTTATGATGGGCGACAGTAGATTTTTTCTTTACTTTGAAACACCATTCACATCCGATCACCTTTTGACCATTGGGTAATGGAACAAGTTCCCAAGTGGAATTATTGATTAGGGCATCAAACTCAGCTTGTACTGCTTTACGCCACTCCGTAGTAGAAAAAGCTTCCTCAATCGTGTGTGGTTCACAATCTACAGCTTCAACAAACATAACTCTGGTTTTAAAAATTCGGGCCTTAGACTGAGTAACCATTGGATGAGTATTCCTCATAGGCAAAGGAGAAGACTGAATATTGGAAGTAATTGTAGTTGGACCGAGAAAACTATCTCTTATGGCTGAGGAAAAGAAATGATGTGGCTAATGATCAGAGCCTAATTTAGCCTGTGGAACTTCTAAGGCAGAGGGTGTGGGACAGAAGCTAGGAGCAGGAGATGATGACTCAACGAGTTGAGCGGACGCGGACTACATGAGGGGACAAGGGAGAGGCTGAACAATAGAAACATCTATTGAGACACATAGACCTGACTGAGATGTTGAACTTTTAGCAGACGTAGGATATAAAAACCTGATGAGAAATGACTATCTTACCATCTAGTGTGAGACATTGTTAGGAACTATACCTAAAAAATGTACAGGGTTGAGAACAAAAATCCAATTTGTGACATAGAAAAGGACGCAGATACGAAAAACAACAACACCCAAATACTCGTAAATAATCATATGTGGGGTCTTGTCCATGAAGAACCTTGTAAGGAGACTCGCCCTTCAAAATTGAGGTAGGAAGATGATTAATGAGATGAACAACAAAACAAAATGCATAGCCCCAATAATCCATAAGAAGATTTGCTTGGGCCAAAAGTGTGAGGCCCGTGTCAATAATATGTCTGTGTTTGCATTCAGCCACTCTATTCTATTCGAACATATGTGGATAGGACAACCTATAAAGTATCCCTTGAGTTGCCAAAATAGATGTGAATGCACGAAACTCTCTACCCTAATCACTTTGAAATTTTTTAATACTTCTCCAAAACTGAGTTTTGACTAACCTCTGAAACTAAACAACGTAACCCACAGCCTAAAACTTTTGGTGAATAAGATAGATCCAAGTAAAACGAGTACACATGTCAATAAACGAGACATAATACCAATTACTTCCACAAGCAACAAACGTAGGTTCCCATAAATCAGAGACAACCAATGTAAAAGGATCATTATATTTAGTAGTAGAGTTTGGAAAGGGCAATTTATGAGACTTCCCTTTCTAACATGTAGTACAAACATTATCAAGGAAAAATTTATTTGAATCAATATTACATTTATCTAGAACAGATTTAATAATAGAAGTAGAAGGATGACCAAGTCGTTTGTGCCATAAAGTAAAAACATCACAGCTGGCAAGACGGGTTTGGAGTCTAGTGTTGGCAACAAAAAAGAGCCAAAACAGATTGAATAAAAGCAATCAACGGAGAAAAATGGTAGAGCCCATCATGAATGTAGCCCCTCAGCAAAATTTCCTGAGTCTTGATGTCCTTAATAACACAGTAAGTTTGATGAAATTCAAAACACACATCATTTTCAGTAGCAAACTAGGACACAAATAGGAGATTCTTCCGTATATTCGGCACACACAAAAAATTAGACAAACAAAGTAATTTAATCTGCGTAGGTAAAATAGAATATCCAACACACGAGATCCTGGTAGAAGTCTCATCACCCATTAAGAGAGGGGATGTACCTGAGTATGGTGTAGGCTCATTCAAAGTAGAGGCATCTCGACAAGCATGGTGTGTAGTCCCTGAATCCGATTACCTAGATGAAGTTCCTATAGGCATAGAACTACACGAATCATCATTATCAAAATTAGACCTAAAATGAGTGTCATTAATATTAGACCCAGTAGAGTTGGAGACTTCAGATGCATGTAAATCGGGTATTCGAGGCAACCCAATGCACGGGTCTGACCTAGTATAAACACAAGCTCTTGGTTTGGTCCATCAAGGAACATACGACCCAGATGCAGTATAGGCACCACCACTTGAAATCTCAAGCTCGCGTCCACGACCAAGAGGACCTTGAAACTCCACACAATTAGACGTCGACCCATTTGGAGGAACATTAGCAGTCGACCCAAGTGAAGGAAACTTACCCCTAAAATCATGGCCTGGGCCAGATGAATTAGCATGCACAGATGTCCCAAGGTGTTGGCCAAAAGTATTCAGCCTAGTGAACCCAATAGCAAGCCCACAATGCAGACCCGACCCAGGTGCAGGCTAAGACTCATGATGATGCCCAAAGCGTTGCTCATGATCAGGCCCAAATGGCTAGCTTGACCCATCATAATGCTTAAACGGTAGGCTTGCTTCATTATCAAATGCAACAAAAGGATTAGAAATCTTAGTGTACGATATATGCAGGTAGGCACAGTAGGCAGCTAACCACCCCAGCAGTTACCAGAAAGAAAACCCTACGGCATCATCAACGAAGAACCACCAAGCTGACCAGAGGCTAGCAATGGAAATGAAAAACAAGCATCCAAACTTTGTCCAGCACAATCAATTAAATTTGAAGCCCAAACCACTGACGTCTAACTACCATACTCGAGATTATAACAATAATAACAGCGTTGAGCTAAATGCCCAAACCAACCACAAATCTGACATTGTGTTCTTGATCGAAACCTCTTCCTACAACCACCAGAAGGGGGACGACCACCACGCACAGAGTCTACCACCGGCAGTGACGAAACAATCTCCAAAAGGTTAGCATGAAACGGCACTTCCTAAACCGCATGAATCTAACAACTTTTGTATTCCAATAGTACATCAATGAGGCATTGTAATGGTAAGGTTTCCTACGAGAATGACACTAAGGTGAACACGACATTGAACTCAGGTGGCAAGCCCGCAAGTACGATCTCTAATTTCTCTGCCTTCGAGATCTGAGATCCAGAAGCCTTGATTAAGGTACAGGTATTTTTAATCTTCGCTACATACTCCTTTATCGACAGATTACCTTTCTTAAGCGAGTGTAAATCATGGCGAATGCGAGATAACTTGTACCTGTGACTGCGGTGAAAAGGCGAGTGGCAGTATTCCAAACATCGCATGCTGTCCTAGTATCTGTAAAAGAAGACAATAGTGAAGGACTAATAGTAGAAAGTAATTAAGAGGCAAGTAACCTATCCTGCTGAACGAACGCTGAGGCATTTAGATTTGGAACTAGAGATCCCTCTAGAGACTTCACAAAACGTGGCAGAGCAAGTAATGTTCCCTCTAATGATCAAGCGAATATGTTGCTACCATTGAACAAAGCTTCTGTCATCCAACTTAACAGTATCAGGGCGAGGAAAGGATTGAACAACCCAAGCACTAGTGAATTTCGGACAACAATGATCGACAGAGGAAGAATTTACAGAAGCAGTGGTAGTCATGGAAGCAACAAAAAATCAAGGTTTCCAGAACCTAGGTGACTGATACCATGTTAATATCTACAGTAAGTTGAAAGATACTAGAATATGTATTGAATGATTTTTGTATTGTTATCTTCTTTAACCAGTACAACAATAGTATTTATAAAGTGTGTATGAGTAACTACTGCTAACAATTTAACAGCATAATTGCTTTGTATAATAGACTAACAAATAACAACTAATAGACTAATAGAGTCTTTATCTATACTCTATCAAATATAATAAATACATTGCTGTCTTCACCTTGAGGGTTGCTCCAAGCAACAATCCATCTAATTCCATCATGTAGCTTGTACACAAGACCAACCATGGAACCTGGAACTTCATTCTGCTGAGTCATTGTATCATGCATAAACTCACCCACATCTCCATCTTCAATGGTTTCCATGAAATCCATGTCATGAGAGCCTTGCCCAACTTTCTTGCCACTTAGGGTTACAGTTTTGCTGGTAGAATTCCAAAGCTTGCCCATTGTGTATTTTTGAGCTTTTTTCATTTGACAATTAGCAATAGTAGCTTCGTATATGTTTTGCTTTGCTATAGTTTAGTTTGGTTGTGTTATGTTTCAAATATTGCAATACACACTTATATACTAGCTTAGATCATGCATGCATGCATGCATGCATGCATCCATGCATTGTCCATAAGAACAAAGTGATGTGCATGAAACTAGTATACTACATTTGTATCCAAACTTTTTATCTCCATTTTCCTTTTCTTTACTCCTAATGTTGATGTGTCTTTTCTTATATTATTATAATTATTTACTAAGCTCCACTTACCTCATTACAATCTCCAACGAAAAAGTGATCGAGTTGTTATTTTTCTTTTAAGAGCATTTGATTCAAGGAATTGATCAAGTCTCATGTTTGGACGAAGATGATTACCTTGAGTCGATAATATAATATTATCAGTAGGTGTTAAGATTTGGTAATATAAGAAGTAATCTTAATATCATCTCTTTCTTAAATTATCTTAAATTTTAAATGAAATTTTCATTGAAAGACAATTTTATCCTTTCTCTTTATAATTATGATAAAACTTTGCCCTTTGGCGCAATTTTGACCTAGCAATTATTTGTATAATGTTCTTATATTTTATTGTGTTATAATTGTGTTTAAATTTTTTTTGTTAATTTTGATTCATTAATAATTCCTACTAAATTTTTGTTTGAAATATTTTTATATAGATATTATGTTTGTATTTTTTGTGTAAACTACACCCACTAAACTATTAGTAAGTTTATATGTTGGTCACTCAACTTCAAAAAGTTACAAAATGATCATTAAACTATTTGAAAGTTTTCATTTAAGTCACTAGGATGTTAAAATCCCTATTGTATGGCCTTCTTTATTCACATCGCTTGCATCAATTAAAAGTTCTCCTTCCCCTTCTCTCTTACAGTTTAGTTAATTTTTTCATAAAAGTTTGAATTTCACGAATCTGCGAACCAAAATCTAAACAGCTTTCTTCTCAAATCTCTAACACTAGCCGATAGATCGACTTGGATTTAAGGTATGTTCTTCTTATTATCGACGAGTACTAATCTACCATACCGATCATTGAATCATCACTTAGAATTTGCTAGTAGGATTTAAAAACCAACAAACTTAACAACCTAATAACTTAAATAAAAACTTTTGAATAGTTCAATGATTTAAATGAAATTTTTTAAATAGTTCAATTATCATTTTGTAACTTTTTGAAGTTGAGTGACCAAAATGTAAACCTACTAATAATTTAATAACCTTGGGTGGAATTTACCCTTTTTTTCCTAACATGATATATTTTATATCATATATTAGTTATATTTTCAAACATGCAACATATCATGTTTTATTAAACACTCTTAATTTAATTCATAATTTGAAATTTCCGAACAAAATGCAATTGCTCAAATTCAATTCATTTACCTATAAATTTAAAAATAAGTTCGATTCTACCTATTAAATTAAACACAATTATAATGAAATTAACTAAAGTGTGATTTTGACAATTTTAAGATAAAAATATCTTATTTTAAGAGGAAGTTTTCATACAAATTCAAAAGATATGAAATTAATTAATAATCATGAATCCAATAAGATATAATTAAATTGGACTTATCAACCATCTGCAGCAAACCATAACAGTTTAATTAAGGCTATTAATCATTAATTGTTTTATAATTTTTATATCAAAATTATCCCATAGAAATATTAATTTCTAGTTTTTTAACTTGAGCACTATAAATGCCTTTCTTCATTTACTATATTTTTAAAGAATGATTAACAAAATATATCAAAATCTAAAATCGTTTCTAAAAATTCGTAAGTTGCAGTGAGATTCAATAAACTCAAGTATCATAGAAATTAGTTATAATATAATAAAAAGTGAAATTGTCATGTAGGTCCCATTATTATAGGGAACTATTTAAATTAGTCCATTTTACTTTTAAATGGATAATTTAGTTCCTATATACTAAAAAGAATCATATTAGTTTGAAAATGTCATTGATTGTTCAATAAAGTTAATATTTCTAAAAATTTTATTTCCATGAACTTCAAATGAAAAAAAAAATTATGTCTATAATGGTCCGTTTCTAGTTAGGGGTGTTCAATCGGTTAACCGACCCGAAACACCATTAACTGAATTAACCAACCCTTCAAAAATTTTAACCGTTAACCGAACCAAAATTTTTTCAAAAAAATTAACCTAACCGAAATTTTTTCGGTTAATTCGGTCGGTTAACCGAATTAACCGAAAATTATATATTTTTTATTTTTTGTTAAAATAAGTATAAAATTAACCGGATTACCCTATTTATCCGAATTAACCGAATTACCCGAATTAACCGAATTACCCGAATTACCCGAATTAACCGAATTAACCGAATTAACCGAATTAACCGAATTATTTTTATTTTTAATTTTGTTTTTGTTTTTATTTTTATTTATTAAATTATTTGTAATTTTTATGATTGGGTTGGGTAATTGGGTTGGATAATTGGGTTAGATAATTAATTTTAGTTTGATTGGGTTTATGTTGGATTTGGCTTAAATGAATAGTGAACTATTTATATATTATAATTTTATTTATTAATTTTTTTGGTTAACCGAAAAAATTCGGTTAACCAACCGGTTTCGAACCGAATTAACCGTTAACCGAAAACTTAAAAAATTATTAACCGACCCCCGACCGAAAAAATTCGGTTAACCGACAGATTAACCGAATTCGGTCGGTTAACCGGATTTTTTTGGTTTTACCCGAATTTTGCACACCCCTATTTCCAGTGGTGTCAGAAACAGTGGTTTCGAGACAATAATTTCAACCAATGAATTAGTTTTTTTTTAATTAATTAATGTTTATAGAGTTATTATAGGGTTGTATTAAATTTTGGTTAAGGAATTTTAATGTTGAATTAATTAATTAATTAAAAAAGATTAAATAGTAAAATCTACAAAAGTTAATTATATTAGTTAAATGTATTAATTGACTATGGTAAATTAATGGACCTAAAAGGAAATTATACTTATTCTAATTATAAGTCGACGGTTTTGATGTAATTTTTTAAGAAATTTCATTAATTTTATAAGGGTAAAATAGTAAAAAAAAAACATAAACAAAACAAAATAGGTGGCCATCTTCTTCATTTCTCACCTACTTTGACCGAAATTCCGTTGAAGCAAAGCTGGCGATTGTTCAGTTCATATTCTAGCTTGCATGTGAGTTATTTTGGTTTTTGTCTTCAGTAATTTTTATGTTTTTGTGATAGTATTATCTTAAGCTAGTTAACTTGGGGGGGTTAATTTGTGAAATTGTTAAAAGCCTAAGGACCTACCATAAATGATTTAAATTTGTTTGTGAGTTTAAATGATAGATTCATGAGTGTAGTTAAATATAAGTATTTTGTTGAGTGATTTTTGGTAATTTTAATGTTTAAGAATTTAATTGTTAAACTAGCAAAATTTCATGGAAATACTTTGAAATGGTGATAAATATGGACTTATTAGAAAGCCTAAGAAATTTGGCTCGCATGAATTGTAGTTAAAAGTGGTTAAAATGCAAGTTTCGGGTTTAGGGACTAAATTGTATAAAGGTTAAAATGATAGGAGTAATTTTGCAAATTTATTTTGATAAGGGCTATAAGGTTAAAATAATTATTTAAGGTATTTGAATTGTTTAATTGGATGAAAATTATTATCTAGATTACGAAACGAATAAGTCAGACTCAAATCGTGGAAAAGCTAAATTAGTGGAGTAGTAGTCGATTCGTGTTAGTAATCGTTTTTGTTTCGGTAAGTTCGTATAATGATTAAATTGGCTAATTATTGTCTTGGTTGAATTGTTGATTGATGTTGTGTTTTATATAGCTTTAATTGATTGTTATATGATAATTAGTTGTTTGGATTGAATTATAAGGTTAGTTCAATTGAAGGTTATAATTGAAAATGTGAAAATTTATGATTTATTTGATAGTGATGAATCAATGTGCAATAATTATAAGGTTTGAGTTTGCAATGTGTCCCGTTTGAACCTTTTGAATACTTAGGATACAAATGGCATGTCATTAGGAGTTATATAGTTTCGAGTGTTGGTCACGGGTGTCTTACCGATGGTTGAGGGTCTGCATTTATTGCGGATTCTCCACAACTTGTGTGAGCAGTATTGTGTAGCTTTCATTCTGGCCCATAACTCGTGTGAACAGACCCATTTCATAGCTCGTGTGAGTATTACAGATATGGTTACAATTACAGATACAAGTACACTTTGTGTAAGCATAGTTCTAGTGTATATGATGTTGTTTCATTTGGTTCAACGGGTATTAAAGGTTTAAATTAAGTGAACGTGATTTTATGATAAGTCTTATGCTAAATGGATGTAATGGAAAGTACATGTACAAATGCTTTATGATGTATGAATGATACATTGGAATGTGTTGAATGTTATCTAAGTGGATATGCTCCAAATATATGTTTCTTGATATGGATGAATTGTATGTTTTATGTACAAGTTCACTAACTTGTGAGATTAGTGATGTAGATAGGAATTGGTTAAACATATGAGCATGCTAATGGAATTATGCATAAACTATATAAATTGAGCCTATTTGGTAAGTTTATGTTTAAGATTTATTCCAGCTTACTAAGAATTAGTTGCTTATGTTAGTTGTTTTTTCTTTCTTGTAGATTATCGAAAAGCTTGATCTGTTGGAACTTAGTAGAGTACATTCACACTATCTATCCATCACTTTGGTAGATGTTTTGTTATTTTGTTGACAGTTATAAATGGCGTGTAATAGGAGCTTTTATGCTAATTTGTCAATGTGGTATACTTGTGTATATGACATTGATTTTGGTTTGTAAATGTCTATGTATATATGTGTCTTTGGTCACTTACTATTGTCTTTTGAAAGTAGATAGTTATGGTGGGATGGATTGTAAATGAAATGGTTAGTTGGTATGTTTGATGTAAGTTTATGGTATGATATTGTAGCCTTGAATTTGGATTGAATTGGTGTATGAATTGTGGTGGTGCCAAGTGATGGCATATTGGTTAGGCACATAGGTTGAATGATTTTGGCATGTTTTAGGTATGTTTGAATGTGTTTTGAACATGTGGAAGTGTTTGGAATTGGTTTGACTTGGTATTTATGAAAGGATTGATGAATTGGGCTCCATTAGGGGTCATTTTGGATTCACACGACCTAGGACACGGGCTGCCACAAGGCACACAACCTCCTCACACGACCGTATGCCTTTTTATCTTAGGTGCAGGACGGTTCACACGGTCTTAGAGAGTTACACGGCCTGACAACACGATCGTGTGACTTCATTTCGAATACTCACATGGCTTGTGACATGGCCATGTAACCCTATTTTTATTTGTACACGGGCTAAGATGCGGTCGTGTGACCCATATTTCGAATTGTACACGGTTTGGCCACACAACCATGTCCCTGAGCCACACAGCCTGGGCTTTGTCACATGACTTGGCCACACGGCCGTGTGACCTCTGTTTCTAAAATTTTCAATTTTTTTTTTGTTTTGTTTCAAATTAGTCTTTTATTGTTCCCAAATTATTTTTAAGGCACTGTAGGCTTGGTTTGTACTGTAATACTCTGTAATCCTAATCTGGTAACAAAGAGAGGTTTAGGGTGTTACAATGTTGTAATACCTCATTTTTGCCCGGGCCCATAAACCATACAAATAAAATAATAAATATAAAACCCAAAAATAAATTTTAGTCCTTGAATAGTCCAATTTACAATATACCAGGCCCTATACCAATTTCTACCCGTGACCCATGACGCAAATACCAAACTAGCCCAAAACCCATTTACACTCGTAGCCTAAACCCCTAACCCATTACAGCAACCCACTTGGCCAAATTAAACCTTATGGCCTAAACCTAACCCGTGGAACAAATGGCCCAAGAGGTTAACCAAATCAAACCTAGGGTTTCCAGGAAACCCTAGGCGTCACAGCTCTCCAAACACGAGCCCCATCGTCGTGCCGCAATCAGCACGCAGATCGCGCCTCCACTGCTGTGATCCTCGCGCTATCAACCTGCACAAGGAAAGGAAATACACAACAAAAAGGAATATAGCAAGAATAGTGTACTTTCTATTTATATATTTTGCTATAAAAACAGAACAAAATGATGTAAATCGACACGGATACTGATATTGGAAAATATATATAAAAAATAGTTTTTTCAACGAAAGGTGATTTTTTTAATTTTACGTTTTACGTTTTTTATTTTATTTTCATTTCTTGTTCAAATGCATTCAAATAGTACCAAAGAGTAAAAAGGGGGAATTTACATTTCATTTTGTGCTGGAAAAACGAGGTTTTTAACTTCCAATAGCCATGCACGGCGGCGTAGATGGTGGTGCATGGGCGCGTGGGCGCATGGGATGGCCGATGACCGAGGCTCGGCCGAACGGAGGCCGGAGCTCGGAGGCCCTTTTCTTTTCCTCTTCTAGAGGATTTTTTTTAGATTTTTTTTAATCGGGGGTTAAAATGATTTAATAAGCTGAACTTTGGCTTATATAGCAATAATGGAACGGCGCCGTTTTGGCTTAATTCAATTAGCACAAAACGACGTCGTTTAGCAGACCAGATCCACGCGTTGACCCGATTACCCTGGGAGGATCCGCGCATTTTTGATAAATGGGATATTTATCTTCTAGACCCTTCCGCATTATTTTTGTATTATAATTTCATCCAATTTCTTTTTTCTTTTATTATTAATTTGGCCTGGACCTTTGTTTTTTATTGTAATTTAATTCTTTGGGCCATTTTGAAGCTTATTTGGAACGACACCATTTTGGGATTAAGGTCTATTTACCCAGTGAGTCCCTGCTACATAACGCGCAATTCAATTAAACCCATAATTCAGTTTTATTCTTTTTAAAATTACCCCATGAAAGTTATTAAATTTTAATTTTAATCCTTTTCATTCAACTTTTATTTTGACTTAGTTTTTTATTATATTAACACTTTAAGTATATATTATTATCTTGTATTTTTTATATAAAATTATTTTATTACACATTTTTATATATTTTTTTATTATCTATTATGTATAATTTTACAATTTATACATTATATTATGCTTTAAATTAATTTAATAATGTAAAGTCTTCATATATTATTTATTTTTAAATATGTACATTATTTTTATTGTATTACATCATATTTTGTTTTCTAAGTTTATATTATTTATTAAAATACCTTAACTATTTTATAGGTATATATAGACTTTTAAAAAATTATATCTCTTTTACCCCTGTTTATTATAATATCAATTTGTGTTCTTAAAGCACTCCTATTTGTTTTCTTTCATTATTTTATCCTTTTTATCATAATTTTGTATTCACTTCTAAATTTTTATATTTTATAATCTGTTATGATTTATTTTATATCTGTGTTTGCTAATGTTATATGTTTATTATTACTTTAGCATAGTTGTTTTCTCATATGTATAATTCATTAGTTTATATTGTTTCTTTAAATTGCCTATATTTACATGAAGTGCTAATGTATATCATAAATCGCTTTAAGATTTATGTCATGTGATGTATTAATGCTGCATTTTTTATCAAAACATTGTTTTAGAAATGATTCTATTTAATTATCATTTTTTATCCAAAAAAATGTTTTTTTTAAATAAGGCAATATTTGACATTTGAGATTTTTGAAAGAATCGTGCCCTAACTTACTGGGCTTCGATTTCTTTCGTTAATTCAAAATGGTCAAGTATCCTTTTCAAATTAAAACGAACAATTTTCAAATAAAAGTGATCTTTGAAAGTTTAAGATATTGCGTCCTAACTTACTAGATGTGATGTTTAATATTTCAAGATAGAGGTTCTTAAAAAATGAAAGATATTTAACGTTTGGGAAATTTAAAGGGTCATGCTATGTGATGCTTTAATATTTCGAGATAGAGGTTCTTAAAAAACGAAAGATATTTAACGTTTGGGAAATTTAAAGGGTCATGCTCTAACTTACTGAGATTCGACCTTTTTTTATCCAAATAATTAAATGTCTCTTAAAAGGGGTAATAAGTTTTTGAAACTCAAAATGGTCAACTTAAAAAATCCTTTCAAATCTTCGACACTAGGACATTTTATAACCAGTTTGGTACCAATTTTTGGGTGTTACGAGGGTGCTAATCCTTCCTCGTACGTAACCGACTCCCGAACCCGTTTTCTTGAAATTTCGTAGGCCAAAATCAATATTTTAAAAAGGTGATCCAATCACACCCTAAATATTGGTGGCGACTCCATTTTCATTTTTAAAGTCGACCCCGTTTTCCAAAATCTTTAAAAATGGTTTCGACAAATGTTATTTCTTAAATATTAATGTTAGCCTCTTTTTTTGTATTCTTAGATAAATATTAATGAAAGAAAAAGTCTTTGGAAAACATCATTGGTTATGGGTTAAACATGTAAGCATCATAAAACACCACAAGGAATGGCAACCACTAATTGAGGGCCATGTCAAAGTTCACTGGAAACTGGCTCCTATCCTAGTTGATATCACGATGTTGAGCAAAATGATATGCATCTCCTTCGAGCACCGACAATATCATCTCTTCTCCAAAATGAATGGACTGACTGGACAGCTTACCAGCGAATAGGAACCTAATTTCTAGCTCAGCATTAACATTCAAAAATTTCCATCTATTTGTTACCAAAAGAAAACTATATTTCTAACTCATAATTAACATTAAAAGATTAAAAGATTCCCATGGAAGAGTGGAATGAACTAAGAAATGTAACACCCCATTACCCGACTTAATCGTGGAGCCAGAACAACGAAATATCACATTCGTTGCCGGAGCAACTAACATCATTCATTCCATAATAAATTTAAATCATACATTAAACCCATAGCCATGTCATGATTAATATATCAATATCTCAACAATTAACTTATTTATTCATTTCATTTCTTGCATCCTATATTTGTAATATATATAAAAATACCGGTTCGCGTTTAGAGCATTATAACCTTATCTAAATACTTACATAGCAACATCAACACCAAACCTATACATAGTACGAACCATTATCAACTAACATATATGCCTATTTATTAAACATCTTGAATGTTGGGATAAATTTCTAACTAAACTTAATATAGCATAAAATCCTACCTGTACATGCCGACCAAAAAAAAAAAAACAAAAGTTTCACAAACTCGATGAGTACGTGATTTTTGCTAGATGCTAATTATTACGAGTACACACGACTGAACCTAACCTACGAATGGATAACAATTGTGTCTGTTAAATATGACTCCTATTTCTAGTCAAATTTGAGAAATAATCTTCTAGTTAAACTCTGTTTATTTGTTTCAATCAAACACTGATTAGTTTAGATTATTTTATTATTATTTGACCTATGAATTTAGCCTATAAATAGACTCTTTTGCAACCTTAGAAAAAAAATACACCCATTAGAGATTAGAACTCATAACACATTTAGAGAATTTTTTGTGTTTACGTTTTGAGGGTTCTTTGTTTTTTGGGTTTTTAGGGTTTAGTTATTATCTCCATCTTTTGTACTCTTCGTTCTTTTACCATTATAATAAAATTATCTTTACCTGTGGTTTTTTATCCTCTTTGGAGGGTTTTTCCACGTTAAATTTGTGCGTTCAATTTCTCAATTTCTTCTGCTAATTTTACTTGTTCGTTGCTTAAACGGGTCAATTCCTAACAAGTGGTATCAGAGCTAGTTCAAATTTCATAGATCAGCCCATTCAGATATGGCAGCAATAAGGTTTGAAATTGAGAAGTTTAATGGTGAGACAAATTTCAATCTGTGGCAAGTTCGGATGATGGCAATTCTAGTTCAATCTGGTTTGAAAAAGGTTGTTGCCGAGAAAAAGCCTGACAATCTAAATAAAACAGAATGGGAAGAGCTTGATGAAAAGGCTTTGTCTGCAATCCAGTTGTGCCTTGCGAATACGGTATTGCAGGAGGTATTGATGGAGAAGACCTCATCTGCCTTATAGAAAAGGTTAGAAACTCTTTATGCGACTAAGTCTTTGGCTAACCGTTTAATGTTGAAACAACGTCTATTACGTTTTGCATGAACGAAGGTGAGCTTCTTAGAGATCACATCAGTCAATTTATTACTCTTTTAAATGAATTAAAGAACATTGAGGTTCATATTGATGATGAAGATCAAGCTATGCTATTATTGTGCTCTTTACCCCCTTCATACAAGTCTTTCAGGGAGACCCTAATTTATGGCAGAGATAAACTCTCGTTCGAAGATGTGAAGGGTCATTTGTTGTAGAGACAAACTCGACAATGAGCTTCATTTGGATAGCAAGGCAGATAGGCAAGCTTCCGTTTTGGTAGCATCAAAGAAACAAGACAAAAGGTGTCACTATTGTAAAAAGTTAGGTCACATCAAAGCAGATTGTTATAAACTGCAAAAGAAAATAGCTGCTAAGAGTAACGAGGAAGATGTAACTGGTGGTAATTTGGCCGATGAAAGTGGTGATGATTTCTTGTTAATGTCAACGGGTGAAAACTCCAAGCTTACGTCCGAGTGGATCCTAGATTTTGGATGTTCTTTCCACATGTGTTCTAATAAAGAATGGTTCTCCACATATAGTTTGGTTGAAGGTGGAGTTGTGCGCATGGGAAACGATTCATCTAGTAAGGTAATTGGTATTGGTAGTGTTAAAATTAAGATACACGACGGGACGATTAGGACACTCTCAAATGTCAAGTGTATACCTGATTTACGAAAGAATCTCATCTCTTTGAGTATTTTAGACTTGAAAAGATGCAAAATCAACATCGAGTAGAGTGGCATTAAAGTATCTCGTGGATCTCTTATTTTATTAAAAGGTAAAAGAACTAACAGTCTTTATATTCTAGAAGGTTCTACAGTGACTGGTGAAATCAGACGTCCCTCGTCTATTACAGAGTCAAAGTCAACTCGTTTGGAGCAGAGGCAACTTGGTCATAGGAGGGAAAAAGGTATGACCGTTTCGTTGAAGAGTGGCTCTCTTTTGGATGCAGGTTTTGAAAAGTTAGGGCACTGTGTTCGTGATAATCAGACCCGGGTTAATTTGGTAGTGTACAAGTCGAAGGCTAGAAGTCTTCCAGTTTCTAAGCACAGATTCAACTCAGTTAATTCCCTGCATAATTCAAGATAGGCTCGTGGCGAGCTTTGGCAAAGATGGCGTTGTGGAAATATAAGTCAAGGTGGAGATTTGTTAAATATGACTCCTATTTCTAGTCAAATTTGAGAAATAATCTTCTAGTTAAACTCTGTTTATTTGTTTCAATCAAACACTGATTAGTTTAGATTATTTTATTATTATTTGACCTATGAATTTAGCCTATAAATAGACTCTTTTACAACCTTAGAAAAAAATACACCTATCAGAGATTAGAACTCATAACACATTTAGAGAATTTTTTGTGTTTACGTTTTGAGGGTTCTTTGTTTCTTGGGTTTTTGGGGTTTAGTTATTATCTCCATCTTTTGTACTCTTCGTTCTTTTGCCATTATAATAAAATTATATTTGCCCGTGGTTTTTTATCCTCTTTGGAGTGGTTTTTCCACGTTAAATTTGTGCGTTCAATTTCTCAATTTCTTCTGCTAATTTTACTTGTTTGTTGCTTAAACGGGTCAATTCCTAACAGTGTTAAAACCATTTTTTTGATCTTTAAAAAATGGGGTCGACTTTCAAAAACGAAAGTGGGAGTCGCCACCAATCCCTTTTTGCTTAGGTGTGATCGGATCACCTTATAAAACGTTTTATTTCAAAAACATTAATTTTAGCCTACGAAATTCAAGAAAACGAGTTCGGGAGTCAGTTACGTACGAGGAAGGATTAGCACCCTCGTAACACCCAAAATTGGTATCGAACTGTTTAGTTTTTTTGTCTTAATGTCGAAAATTCAAAAATATTTTAAAACATGATCCTTTTTTTTTAAAAAAAACTTGAACAATTTGAGTAGAAACTTGAGATTCATTTGTTTCGAAAGAGTACAAACATCACATCCAGCACGTTAGGACACGATGTTTTAAACCCTCGTAACCAAAATCATCCCATGGTTTACAAAATTCATTAAAAGGATATTTAGTGGTTTAGCCAAACGAAAAATTGAAACTCAGCACGTTAGGCACGATTTTCTGAATTTCTAAACACAAAACATTGCCTTATTTAAGGAAATCTTTTGAATAAAATGTGGCAATTTAACAAAATGTGTTTTTATTTAAAACAATGATTCGAGTAAAAATAGTCATGCTAATGTGTAAAAAACATATTATCATGAAAATAAAATGCACAATAATTATACGATGTATTAACAATTATTATTAATATTGGCAACCAAAAAAACAATGATATGAAGTAGCTAATAATATGAATATGATAATAATAATATTAATGATAGATCTTAAAAATATCAATAAAGAAA
This sequence comes from Gossypium stocksii, assembly GCA_020496765.1. Taxonomy (NCBI): domain Eukaryota; kingdom Viridiplantae; phylum Streptophyta; class Magnoliopsida; order Malvales; family Malvaceae; genus Gossypium; species Gossypium stocksii. The sequence goes on along the minus strand of CM035628.1, from coordinate 40,775,934 downwards.
TTTCAAATTTTGAAATAATAAATAAATAAATTAAAAAACGCATATCAAAGGGAATATGATAAAAAATATTGAATATAAAAATGAAGTTAAAAAATATAAGATAAATACTATACAAAAGAAAATAAATTTTTTAAAAGATGGAATAAAAAAAGGGAAATATATATATAATATAATAAAGATAATATAAAATTAAGTAATTTAATAATACAAAAACAATGATAAAATAATAATAAATTAATAATAATATTCATATTTATAATAATAATGAAAGGGAAAATTTATATTAATAAGAATAATAATAGTATGTTAGTAATAATAATAAAATAATCCAATATTTATAATAAGGTAGAAAATAATAATAATAATAATAATAATAATAATGCACTTGTAGGAATAATAATATATTAATAACAATGACAAATATGTTAATAATAAAAAAAAAGGTATAAAATTAATTATTTTAATATAAAAAAACAAAAAATAATTGAAAGGGGCTAAATCGAACCTAAAACAAAATATTTGTGGTGAATTTAAAGCTTTAAAAGACGTGGAGGATTAAATTGAAACACGCGCATAACTCGGAGGATCAAAATCGCAAAATGCCCCCTTTTCTAAACAACACCGCACAGGAGTAGACCAAAATAAAGTCGAAATAATGCTCTGGGGCGAAATTTTGAAAAATAAAAAACTTAATTGTAACATTATAAAAAAGCGGAGGGGCTAAAAGTGCAATTAGCCCCTCCCGATAAAAACACGCGGATCCTTCCCTCGGGTCGGGTCATCGCGCGGGTCAAAGGGTGATCCATGGCAAAATGACGTTGTTTTGTCCATGGAGAATAAGGCGCAAAACGGCGCCGTTTTCTATTTGATATAGAACTTGAATTTTTTTCAGAAAAATCATTTTAATTTCTCCTCTTTCAAAAACCAAAGCCACAAGACCCATTTTCTTTCAATTCTCACGTAGCCCCTTGGTCCAGTGGGATCCTGGCCAGCCTCTGCTGAGTGTTCCTTGCCGCGCGATGGCCGGAACTCCAAAAAGTCGTCGGTTTTCGGCGATTTCCAAGGTAAACCCCTTTTTCTCTCTTTTGTTTATATTTTCGTAAATATCAAAGTAAAGAAATCAAATAAAATAAAAATAGCCGAAAATAAAAGAAACCGAAATCACCTTTAAAAAAAATCTCTCTATATTTTATATTGTGTATTCGTATTTTTTTAAAAAATCCCCCTTCTACACTGTTTTTTGCTTCTTGTTTTTATAGCTAACATATCGAAAACAATCCATATTTACAATCTTGATTTGCTCTATTTGTTGCTATGTTTGTCGTTTCTACTGTGTTTCTTTCCTTTTGCAGGTGAATGACGAGATTTTCGATGATGATAAAGTCGGATTTGCGCTGATGAAGGCATAATGCTCAACGGCGGGGCTGAGGGTTGCGGCGCATGTGAAGAGGGCTAGGGTTTCTGACCCTTGCTGAAAAGATTTAGGTTTTGGGCAATTTCGGGTTTGGGCTCCTATCTTAGGTATGGATTAGATTCGGATTAGGCTAATCTGGTTTTTAATAATTGGGTCACGAGTGTAATGGGTAACGGGTAGCCTATTTTGGGCTTGTAATCAGGCTATAAATGGGTTTAGGTTTATCAAGCTTTAAGCCTGTTTATTGTAAATTGGACTGGACATTTTGGTTTAAAGTTGCTTTTATTTTCTGTTTTTGTGGTTTAGTATAGCCCGTGAAAAAATGGGTTCTGATTATTACGAGTACACACGACTGAACCTAACCTGCGAATGGATAATAATTGAACGCTGAGTAATCAACTCAGTGACATTTCTATAACTAATATTATAATATGGTATAATATTTGGTGCGTATGAAGGAAGGCGATTCAGGGGATGGTCGGGTTTTTGGTGCATCAAATGAGTTTCAAGTCTGCAAAATTTAAGTAATGTCAATAAAATGGAGAGAGTTTTTGGTAAATGTAATGGATGACTGTACAGCAATAAGGAATGTCTCAGAGCTGTCAAGAAGGGTGTTAGGGATTGATTTATCAATGCTGTTCTGGGAAGTTCAATGGAATGGTAATTGTTATCTTGTTGTGGGATTCACAAGGATTTATGGTTAGGCAAAACTAGAAAGAGGAGATGTGGAAAATTTAAAAGAAAATGAGGTATTTTTTTATATGTATAATGCTTGATATGATGCAGTTTTGTTTGCTGGAGATTTTTTGGTGATTTTTGTTAGAAGATGGTCATCCATGCAGCCCATGCAGCAGCAAAGCAGCAGGAAAGGTTCCAAGTCTTTCAAGCCATGCTGCAGCTATTATTTCATGTGGAAATCTTTTGTCATTTTGTTTATTTTGTAATCAAGTTGATGTAATGAAACATAGTTCATTTCCAACTATGTTAACTTAATGTTACATGTAACTTTGATAGTGATTGAGCTGATAACTCAGCTTATCTATGCTTACAAGTTATGTTTTAAGAGTTTCAAAGTAACTTAGTGGGATTAGGTAAGTATTAGGTGTAATTTAGTTTGACTTTGTTGTTCTCAATGTTCTAATATATGTAATGACTTGTGAATGTAATACATACAGAGTTTTTTGCTTCAAACCTCTCAACTTTCTGTTACATTCCTCTCCTTTTCAATTTTCTCTCCCAATCTTAGCTTGTTTGCTCAGCAAGCATCGAGGCTTGCTGTCCAAGCCAACGCCAAACCATCTGCCCTCTTGCTCGATAGCTCCAACAATTGGTATCTAGAGCACTTTGTCTTAGGGGACCTGTTGTGTGTAAACCATAACTCAAATGGCTTCTTCAAGTTTTTCTCCTGCAGCTCCACCAGTCTTCAATGGAGAAGGCTTCCATATCTGGCTGGTTAAGATGAAAACATACCTTCAGGCATTCGATCTGTGGGAAGTGGTGAACTCTGATGCTGAGCCAGCTCCTTTAAGGGCCAACCCCACTGTGGCTCAAATTCGACAGCATGCAGATGAGAGAACTAAGAGGCACAAGGCCATGTCCTGCATTCAGAACTGTGTTTCTGATGTGATTTTCACCAGGATCATGACATGTGACACTCCAAAGCAGGCTTGGGACAAGCTTAAGGAGGAGTTCCAAGGCACTGAGAGAACCAGACAGCAGCAGCTCTTGAACCTGAGAAGGGATTTTGAGAATCTAAAAATGAAAGAAGAGGAAACTGTTAAGCAATACTCTGACAGGATAATGGCTGTTGTAAACAGCATAAGGCTCCTTGGTGAGCAATTTGAAGAGGCAAGGATGGTTGAGAAGGTTCTTTCCACTCTGCCAGAGAGATATGAAGCAAAGATATCCTCTTTAGAGGACTCGAGGGATCTGTCAAGGATCTCCCTGACTGAACTCATCAATGCTCTTTATGCACAAGAGCAAAGAAGAGCCAGCAGGATGGAGGAGCACCAAGAAGGTGCTTTTCAAGCCAAAACCAAGTCTAGCTCGAATGCTTCTACCTACAAAGGCAAGAAGACTTGGAAAAGTAGGCCTAAGCATGATGCTGCTGGCAGAGCAAACCAAATATGCAGGCACTACAAGAGGCCTGGTCATCCAGAGACCAAGTGCTGGTTCAGACCAGATGCTTTGTGCCAACAATGCAAGAAAAGGGGCCATGTTGAAAAGGTTTGTAAAGACAAACCAAGACAAGATCAACAGCACCAACCGAAGGCTGAGGCTCGGATGGCTGAACAGGGCAGTGACACTGAAGAACAGGTGTTTGCAGTCTCATGTCCAGCTGAAAAAGTAAAGGTTAACCAAGGATGGCTCCTTGACAGTGGTTGCACCAACCACATGTCACCAGATGCATCCATCTTCAAGTCCTTAGACAGAAGTTGCAAGACCAAAGTCAGAATAGGAAATGGGCACTTTATTCAAGCAGAGGGCAAAGGTAGTGTGATGATTTACACTCCATCAGGTAACAAATTCATTCCAAATGTATTATTTGTACCTGAAATCGATAGAAACTTGTTGAGCATAGCTCAGTTGCTTGAGAAAGGGTACACTGTGGTCTTCAAAGGCAATGAGTGCCAAATTAGTGATCCAACAGGATCTGTACTCATGACAGTAGCCATGGCAAATAAAAGTTTTGTTGTGGACTGGACTAAAGGTATGGACAGGGCCTATGTTGCTTCTGTAGAGGAGTCCAAGCTGTGGCATCAAAGGCTTGGTCATACCAACTTCAAGTCAATGGCTCGAATGATCAGCAAGGATATGGTTGAAAACTTCACCAAATCTGTTCAAAAGGAGGATGTATGTGAGGTTTGTCAGATGGGAAAGCAAGCCAGGCTTCCATTTCCTAAAAATACGACCTGGAAAGCATCAGAGAAGCTTCAGTTAGTGCATAGTGATGTATGTGGCCCTATGAAGACCGAATCGCTCAATGGCAATAGGTATTTCATACTTTTTATTGATGATAGTACCAGATATTGCTGGATTTACTTCCTAAAGAACAAGTTTGAAGTAGTTCAAGCTTTCTTGAAGTTCAAAACAGCAGCTGAGACAGAAACTGGTTGCAAACTCAAGTCTATAAGATCAGATAATGGGGCTGAATACACCTCAACACAGTTTCAAGCCATTTGTGCAAAAGCTGGCATCAAACATCAACTTACAAATGTCTACACACCTCAACAAAATGGGGTAAGTGAAAGAAAGAATAGAAGCTTACTAGATATGGCCAGATGCATGATGTTTGAGAAAAATTTGCCCAAAAACCTATGGGCTGAGGCAGTTAACACTGCCGTCTATGTTCAAAATAGGCTCCCAACCAAAGCCTTAGAGCATAAGACTCCATTTGAGGCCTGGTTTGGATTCAAACCTTCACTGGGTCACTTGAGAGTCTTTGGTTGCATATGCTATTCACAAGTCCCAATTGTCAAAAGGAGCAAGCTTGATAAAAGAGCTCAAGCAGGCATCTTGGTAGGCTATAGCTCAGTGAAAAAGGGGTATAGGATCTTGGATCCTTCAACAAACAAGGTGTTTGCAAGCAGGGATGTTGTGTTCAATGAGAAAGCAACTTGGAATTGGGAAAGAAGTGAGCCTGAAGTTATTTCTGAAGAACTTATAGCTGAACAAACAGACTCAAATCAAGATGATCCTGAAATGGACATAGATGACACACCAGTCAGAGGAACAAGGACCCTGGCTGAGATCTATGAGAGAGCAATTATTGCACAAGTCGAGCCAAGCTGTTTTGAAGATGCTGAGGCAGACAAGGGATAGAAGCAAGCAATGGCTGAAGAAATTGCCATGATTGAGAAAAACAAGACATGGGAATTAGTTGAAAAGCCAAGCAACAGAAAGGTTATTGGGGTGAAATGGGTCTATCGAGCTAAACAGAATGCAGATGGGAGTTTAAACAAACTCAAGGCCAGACTGGTTGTGAAGGGCTTTAGCCAAAGATATGGCCTAGACTATCTAGAAACGTTTGCTCCAGTAGCCAGGCTAGACACAATTAGGCTGTTAATTGCCTTAGCTGCTCAAAAGGAGTGGAAGATTCATCAACTTGATGTGAAGTCTGCCTTCCTCAATGGTTTCCTTGATGAAGAAATCTACATTGAACAGCCCCAAGGGTTCTTGGTGTCAGGCAAAGAGCATATGGTGTATAAGCTCAAAAAGGCTCTTTATGGCCTAAAACAGGCTCCTCGAGCCTGGTATGCTCGAATTGATGGCTATTTAATCAATTTGGGATTTGAAAGAAGTGTTAGCGAGCCAACACTCTATGTGAAGAGGGAAAATGCTGAAACACACCTCATTGTGTCCCTGTATGTTGATGATCTCTTGGTCACAGGAGGAAATCAAAAAATGTTGACTGATTTCAAGGCAAAGATGAGAGACACGTTTGAAATGTCTGACCTGGGACAAATGACATACTTCCTTGGAATGGAAGTGGTGCAAAAACAAAGTGAGATCTTCTTAGGACAAAGATCATTTGCTACAAAGATCTTAAGCAAATTCTCTATGGAGAATTGCAAGCCAACAAGCACACCTATGGCTGTTGGAATGAAGCTCTCGAGTCAAGGAGATTATGAACAGGTCAGTGAATCAGATTATAGAAGCCTAGTTGGATGCTTATTGTATTTGACAGCAACCAGACCCGATATCATGTTTGCCACAAGTGTGTTATCAAGGTTTATGCACTGTTGCAACAAACAGCACCAACAAGCAGCAAAAAGAGTGCTGAGATACATTAAAGGCACCTTGAACTATGGTTTGCAGTTTAGCAAAGCTGAAAGTTTGAAGTTAGTAGGTTTCACTGACAGTGACTGGGCTGGTTCAAAGGATGACATGAAGAGCACCTCTGGTTATGCATTTACACTTGGTTCAGCCATGTTTTGCTGGTGTTCAAAGAAGCAATCGATGGTGGCACAATCAACTGCAGAAGCTGAGTATGTTGCTACTGCAAATGCTGTGAATAAATGTGTTTGGCTAAGAAAAATTCTAAATGATCTAAATTTGCAACAAGGAGCAGCAACCGAGATCTTTTGTGACAATAAGTCTGCAGTTGCAATTGCTAAGAACCCTGTTTTCCATGGTAGAACTAAGCATTTTAGCATTAAGCTGCATGTTGTGAGGGAGATGGAACAAGCTCGTGAAATTGAGCTAGTTCATTGCAATTCTGAAGATCAGATTGTTGATATTTTCACCAAGGCTCTCAATGTAACTAAGTTTGCCGAGTTAAGGGAGAAGTTAGGAGTTAGCAGCATGAAGACCAAGGAGGAGTGTTAGAAGATGGTCATCTATGCAGCCCATGCAGCAGCAAAGCAGCAGGAAAGGTTCCAAGTCTTTCAAGCCATGCTGCAGCTATTATTTCATGTGGAAATCTTTTGTCATTTTGTTTATTTTGTAATCAAGTTGATGTAATGAAACATAGTTCATTTCCAACTATGTTAACTTAATGTTACATGTAACTTTGATAATGATTGAGCTGATAACTCAGCTTATCTATGCTTACAAGTTATGTTTTAAGAGTTTCAAAGTAACTTAGTGGGATTAGGTAAGTATTAGGTGTAATTTAGTTTGACTTTGTTGTTCTCAATGTTCTAATATATGTAATGACTTGTGAATGTAATACATACAGAGTTTTTTGCTTCAAACCTTTCAACTTTCTGTTACATTCCTCTCCTTTTCAATTTTCTCTCCCAATCTTAGCTTGTTTGCTCAGCAAGCATCGAGGCTTGCTGTCCAAGCCAACGCCAAACCATCTGCCCTCTTGCTCGATAGCTCCAACAATTTTGTCCGAATAGGAGGTGAATTGTCTTAATTTTTTCAAAGTTGATGATTCATTTTGTTTAGTCTTCTCTTCATGGATATTTTATGTTCAATATATGTGGGTTTGCAAACGAGGATTGAGATGGAGTTGGTAAGTGATTTGTTGTGTGGATGGAGATTCGATGTGGTCTCGGGTATTGTTTAGGATACTTCTTCTTGGGTTGGATTCAATGCAATGTAGCATGGGCTGGTGAGAGTATGTTTGTGGCCTGTGAATGAGGGTTGTGGGAAGATAAGGGGGTGGATTCGGTTTATTTTCTGGTTGGTAGTACAATGGAGGTCTTGGAAAGGATGGTTCTAATGGCAATTAAAATGGCTGCAATAATGGTTATAGATTTGATTCAGATGGGTAGATACTTTTTATTTTGGAATGCAATTCAAATTTTGTTTAAGATTGGTTAACTTATTGTCGTCTTCAGTCGTGGTCATTCATGATTTTTGAAGGATGGTTTCTGAGAGTCGAATTAATGTCACATATCAAGGTAAGGTTGGAATGTTGGTTGACTTGGATAAAGCAGGTTTGGTGAGGAATTCCTAGTTTTGAGCATATTGGTATCTTTGTTTTGGTTTTGTTGTTGTGCTTTATTTTGGCATAGTTTTGGCTACTGTTATTGTTATTGTCTGAACCGGTATGGGTTGGGTGATCCCAACGCCTTTTCTTGTAATCAATTGACTGAGCAAAAAAAATGATATAAATTATATAAGGATATAAATAAAATAAAAATCAAAGGGTCATAAGTAGTTTAATATGTTATAGTATATTATAATAACATAATCCTTTCATAAATCATTTATAGTTGTACCGACTAATTGTCATATATTTATCTTCAAATTTCTGACCTGCAAACTCCAAAATCTAATTAAACATTGAATAATCGCTTACCTTCACATCGGGCTCAATATTTAGCTTTAAGCAGGGAATTAATTGTAGTAGGAAATCAATTGTTGCACTTTCCAGCATTTGGACTGTAAATATCCCTTACGGACAACGACCAAGTTTAAATAATAACAACCAATATTTTCCTTCATCTAACATAGTAGCTCATACCATTTAAAACAAGAGAATAAATACACTAAATCTCCAACCTTCAATTCGGCTTAAACCTATTACAAAAGAGTAGTTTTGTACAACTTTAATTATGCTTTGACAGCAACAAATCTTCAACATTACAAGACGTTAAAATAAACTTAATATCATCACATTCAGACTATCTTTCCATTCAGACAACCTAATTAACACAATATGGCAGTGTAACAGCATCACAATTGAACAATGAAATCAACGCATTTCAACAGCTTAATAAAAAAAACAGCATAAATGACAGCACATTTAGACAATTCTCTCTTTTTTTCTTTTTATGCATTTCAGGACTGCTTATGATTTCCATTCGAATAGTTAGCATAACTAATCATTAAATCAACATCAATTTTCAACACCAAATGGCCAACATGTAACTCCATCCGAATAATGTTATTAAGCATTAAATGAATCCTTATTATTGACACGAGAATGAACAACATGCAACACCCTTTAAACGAATTAGCTAAGCATTTAAAAACACCGTAAATTATAGCACTTAAACACTTCAATTTGTAACATTAACTGTTGGTGTATGACCAAGTTATCCGAAGAAAGTATGAGATTCAAACAAGAACTTGAGCAACAATGTAATTAACCCGGATAAAGAATGAAGAAAACTTGAGATTCAAGTTTAGAGATTTCAAGCAAACAAACAGAATAGGACTTGAAAATCAGAAATGAAGCTAAGAAGAGATAAAGGGTTTTTGAATGAATAACTGATATTTTTTATTAACATTAAACAATGGCAAAAGCCAATACATATACTAGACATTGGCTGATAAACATGTTAATTTGCATATTTTCTGTGTTTAATTTGGTTATTGTTGAACTAAACCTGACTAAATTAAAGTTTTTATGATCTAATCTTGTTAGGGATGCAATTGAAGAAAGATAAGCTAAAAAGGGGCCAAATTGAAATGCAATCACAGATATGGGGCCAAATAAAAAATATGGAGGAAGCTAGGGATTCATCATATATTTTGACTTTGAAAAAAGCTAAAAATAGGAAGATATTATTTTATTTTTATTTTTATTTATTTTATTTTAATTTATTAAATTAGTTAGGCTATTTTTAGTAAACCCCATGTATATAAATAAGGGTATTTTGTTTTTTAAAAATCATCAATTAGTTTTTGTATTCCTACTTCACTTTGGAGTTGTATTTCCTACTTCAATTGGGAATTGGATTACTTTTGTCTTGCTTTCACAAAGTTGGTCTAATTCTCTTTCCAAATACTTTTCCTTCTCAATTTCCATCACCTTTCATACAAATTCCATCACTTTTCAAAACATATAAAGCATGAATATTTCATGCTACATTAATTTTATCTTACCCTTAGGCTGGTGTTCTTTCTGGTCCAAAATCGTGAAAAACGAATTCGCGCTAAATAATATCCTTCCAATCGGTATTCACCTTTTTCCTAAGTATCAAGATTGACAAATCATCGCTTAAGGTTAACTCGATTACAAGTTAAAAAGTGCATGTTGGTTTGGAGTCGTATTTGCTGACAGTTGGAGAAACGAATCGATCGTGCTGTCTACGGATCTTCGAGAACACATCGAGAAGGAGGTGATCGGGTTTAAACAGCCCACGCGGTTGTGGCCGTTAATTCGAGTTGGGTTCTTCAGAACGCAAGGCTATTGGAATCTTCAATCAGGAACACGTGTATCTCAGTTAGATAATTAGTAAGGGTTGGTTTGTAGGACGTACTGGGACCAGCTACGAGAGGAAGAATTGGTGGTTAGGACGTTCTTAATCACTATAACCAGCTTATCATTTGGAGGAGAAGATCCATTTTCGAGGATCAGTTCTTACACGAAATTTACCGTGTCTAAGGCTAAGGCTATTTATTTTGTTGGCACATTTCTGAATTTATCTCCAATTTACATTTAATAAATTACTTATTTTAGAATATTTACTTTCCTAAACATTCTCAACCCCCCGCTTACTTGTTTCTTTTATTTTTAGCAAGTACGTTTGGAGCCATGGGCACGACTCTTGACATGATGTTTGACGCGATGAATATTATGTTCATAAGTGAACACAAAAATTGATTACGACATCCAATCCCTGTGGATTTGACCCTGCTACCACTCTTCCTACTATTTAGAGTTATTTAGTAGGAATTATTTTTGGTGGTTTCGACGCCCATCAAATTTTAGCACCGTTTCCAGGGACTGGAGATATTTTCTAATTTTTGTTTATTTATCTTATGACCAGATCAAAATCAGGAAATCTAGAGTTTGAGCCAAAAATTGAGAAATTGGCCCGACAACTTCAAAAAGAAGCCATACGACACAGTAAAAGGCCAAATCCCAGATTCGAAACCATATCTTACACCGAAAAAATTTTTGACGAACTAGAGGAGGTGGCCAAACAAACGATACGCTAGCTCGCAGTGGCACTAAATGAACAACAACCCTTATGTATAACCTATCTGGTAGGAGGAACACCGTTCGAGCTAAAGTCGGGTTTGATCCATTTACTGCCCACCTTCCGTGGACTACAAAACAAAAATCCGCACACCCACCTTAAAGAATTCCATATGGTGTGCACAAGCATGAAACCTCAAAGAGTAACTGAAGACCAAATCAAACTTCGTGCTTTTTCATTCTCATTAGCCGACTCTGCTAAAAAGTGGCTATTTTATTTACCTCCAGGATTTGTCAACACATGGTCTGACATGTCTCGTTTATTTCTTGATAGGTTCTTCCTTGCAGCTCGAGTGGCCGAACTAAGGAAGGATATCGTAGGAATCTGTCAGAAGGAGATTGAATCGCTCTACTATTACTGGGAGTGATACAAAAAGTTGTGTGAAGTTACCCACAACATGGACTGACTGAACAGACACATTTGCAGTATTTCTATGAAGGATTGTTCCCGATGGGAATGAAAATAATAGATGCTGCAAGTGGGGGGAACTTGTCAATATGATGCCTCAAAGAGCGAGAGAGTTGATTTCAACCATGGCTGCCAACTCTCAACAATTCCGAACGGGCACAGAACTCACGAGATAGGTTCACAGGTTAAGTTCTCTATCTCTAGAAGATAAAATTGATAAGCTAACTAACATTGTTCAAACTTTTCTTACAGATAAAATGGGCCTAGCACGGTTGTGTGGAATTTGCGCTAAGCCAGACCATCTGACGGACTCATGTCCGATTCAACATGAAGATTTGATAGCACAAGCAAATGTTGTCGGAAACTTTCCAGGACCTCCCCAAAGGCAATATGACCCCTACTCGAACTCGTACAATATGAGGTGGAAAGATCATTCAAATCTTAGTTATGGGTCGAATTTGCGATTCAATCAACCATACCAACCAAGGTCGCCTCTGAGTCAATAGTTACCACCCCCAAAGTCATAATTGGAGGCCATAGTAGAAAGGTTAGCCAACAATACTGGGAAATTTCAACAAAAAGCTGACTTGCATTTGCAGGAGTTGGATAAGCAAGTGAGCAAGCTCGCGCTTACAGTTAGCTGTTTAGAGTCCCAAGGTAAGCTGCCGTTCCAAACTGAGCCTAATCCTCGACACAATGTAAGTGCTATGACGTTGAAGAGTAGGAAGGTTTTGGAACCCATACTTGGCATGAGTCATGCCCATGTTGGTCAAGATAAAAAGAAATTTGACACAAAGGCTCTAGTAGAATCATCACTACAAAAATCATTTGTAGTACCACTTTCGTTTCCTGGAAGACTAGTCCAATGCAAGAATGAGCGAGAAGAGAAGGAGATCCTCAACACCTTTCGAAAGGTACAAATCAACATACACCTTCTCGATGCAATTAAACAAATTCCAAGGTATGAAAAATTCTTAAAAGAATTATGCACAAGTAAAAGGAAACTCCTGGGCAATGAAAAGGTGAGTGTCGGAGAAAATGTCTTTACTGTTCTACAAAGGAAAATACCACCCAAATGTAAGGACCAAGGTATGTTTTCCATATCTTGTAAAATAGGTAGTGTTGATATTAAAAAGGCCATGTGTGACTTAGGCGCATCAATTAATGTTATGCCTTTATCAATTTAAAAACTACTTAATGTGGGTCCTTTGAAGGAAACAGGTGTAATTATTCAACTTGCAGATAGATATGTAGTGCATCCAGAAAGAGTACTGGAGGATGTTCTTGTTAAGGTAAACAAACTGATATTTCCTACAGACTTCTACATTATTGACATGGAGGATGACAATTTGGCTAATGTCTCTAACATAATTCTTGGGAGACTATTCTTGAGCACCGCGCGAACAAAAATTGATGTTTGGAGTGGAACACTTACCATGGAATTTGATGGTGACGTGGTTAGGTTTAATGTTTATGAGGATATAGGACATCCCAATGATAAGTTACAAATCGTGCCTTAAAGGAATGTAGATCTCGAGGTTAAGCAAGAGGAATTATCGATGATCCAAAAACCAATGCGTGAAGCTATCATGAATGCCTCAAAATTAGAAATCAAACCGTTTCTTGAACATACAAGGATTCCAACAAAGAAAAATGCAAAGATGAACAGAGAAGCTTAAATGATAGGGGAATCCGGAAAAGGCTTTAAAGATAGTAGGAAAGGGTCGAAACCTTTCTACAAGAACATCCAAGTGCACAAGATGGAAAATTTAATTCTCAATAAGCCAAACGAATAACATTTAATGTCGTCGAGATAACGACGTTAAACAAAAGCATTTTTTGGGAGGCAACCCAAATTTATTTTCATTTATTTATTTTTAAGTTTTAGTAAGATTTAGGTTGTAAATAAATAAATTTTTATTTAATTAGTTAATTTGGTGTTTTCAGGAACGTAATAGAGATTGTGAATTTTCGAAAGTCAGATAATGATGGTGGTGTGGGCACGCTGTGCTAAATGCTAAAAATTATTTCCCAACACCGACAACATCGTTAGAAACACATGGGGAGGATTCTTAACCTTTCTCTTTGCTTGTTGCTTAAGTTACTGTCCTTATTTCATATTACACATGCTTGAGGACAAACATAGATTAAGTAGGGGGTTGAGTTGGTAAGTAAATATGCATGATTTTTGCTGTATGTCTCTCTTTTGCATGTGTTCAATCTTACATCGAATTCATTTGATAGTTTATTTGACATTGAGCCTTTAATCTCATACTTAATCAATTTGGACAATTGGGCAAATTTTTTATAAATGTTCAAGTATATGGATAGGTCGACATTTGTGTTTTAAAATTGATATATGTAGTTAGATTTTTTGTACAAATTGATTGTTTGGAAAAATTATATTTGTTTGTGCATAAATAAATAAATAAAATAAATAAGGTTCAAGTTATGAGTGAAGTTTCGAAAATGTGACCAAATTCAGTAACCAGGGTAAGGTGCTTGGGTTATCATCTTATCTCGCGTAAAAAGGTTCGAGTGACAAGTCGATAACTTACAAACATTCCGCTAACTGAGCCTTCAAATATATATATATATATATATATATAATAAAGACTGTTTGAACTGAGTAACTGGGATAGGGTGCTTGGATTGTCATCCTAGTTCGCGTAAAAAGGTTTGACCTTGTCTAAATTTTTTTTTTCTAAAGCATAGTTAATTAACAATTCCTTGCAAATTATTGGATTCAAACTCAATTTAATGAAATTATCTAGTTCACATATTTCAAATTTTATGACACTTGTTGATTAAACTATATGTTCTGAGAATTTATTTATTTTTACTTATGTCATTTGCATTAATTATGGATGCAGAAAAGAGACTCGATTTTTAATAAATTATACAATAAATTCTAATGTTTGAAAGAACAACATGCTTGAGGGCAAGCATGAACTAAGTGGGGGGATTTGATAAACATGTTAATTTGCATATTTTTTGTGTTTAATTTGGTTTATTGTTAAGCTGAACCTTGCTAAATTAATTGTTTTTATGATCTAATCTTGTCAGGGATGCAGTTGAAGAAAAACAAGCTAAAAAGGGGGCCAAATTGAAACGCAATCATAGAGATGGGGACAAATCAAAAATGTGGAGGAAGCTAGGGATTCATCATATATTTTAACTTTGTAAAAAGCTAAAAATAGGAAGATATTATTTATTTTTATTTTTATTTATTTTATTTTAATTTATTAAATTAGTTAGGCTATTTTTAGTAAACTCCATGTATATAAATAGGGGTAATTTTGTTCTTTGAAAATCATCCATTAGTTTTTATATTCCTACTTCACTTTGGAGTTGTATTTCCTACTTCAATTGGGAATTGAATTACTTTTGTCTTGCTTTCACAAAGTTGGTCTAATTCTCTTTCCAAATACTTTTCCTTCTAAATTTCCATCACCTTTCATACAAATTCCATCACCTTTCAAAACATACAAAGCATGAATAATTTCATGCTATACTAATTTTATCTTAGCCTTAGGCCAATGTTCTTTCTGGTCCAAAATCGTGAGAAATGAATTTACGCTAACTAATATCCTTCCAGTCAGTATTCAGCTTTTTCCTAAGTATCGGGATTGACAACTCATCCCTTAAGGTTAACTTGATTACAAGTCAAAAAGTGCAAGTTGGTTTGGAGTTGTGTTTGCTGATAGTTGGAGAAACGAATTGGCCATGCTATATACGAATATCCGAGAACACATCGAGGAGGAGGTGATCAGGTTTAAACGACCCACGCGGTTGAGGCCGTTAATTCAAGTTAGGTTCTTTAGAATGCAAAGCTACCGGAATCTTCAATCAGGAACACGTATATCTCGGTTAGATAATCGATAAGGGTTGATTCGTAGGACATACCGGGACCAGCTACGAGAGGAAGAATTGGTGGTTAGGATTTTCTTAATCACTATAATCAGCTTATCGTTTGGAGGAGAAGATCCATTTTTGAGGATTGATTCTTACACGAAATTTATCGACTAAGGCTAAGGCTATTTATTTTGTTGGCACATTTCTGAATTTATCTCCAATTTACATTTAATTAATTGCTTATTTTAGAATATTTACTATCCTAAACATTGTCAACCCCCACTTACTTGTTTATTTTATTTTTAGCAGGTACGTTTGGAGTCATGGGCACGACTCTTGACATAATGTTTGACACGATGAATATTCTGTTCATAAGTGAACACAAAAGTTGATCACGACATCCAATCCCTGTGGATTCGACCCTACTACCACTCTTACTACTATTTAGAATTATTTAGTAGGAATTATTTTTGGTGGTTTCGACGCCCATCATTGGCTAGTCAAAATAAACAAATTTCACCTAAACAACTACCTAACACCACTAGTTACATTGGAACTTGATAAAACTAACTTGCACACTCAGAAAAGTTGTTCCATTAGCTTAAATGTGAACAAGTGTACATCAAGTACTTTACCAACTAAGTTTGAAATAATCTAGATTACAAAATGATCATTGAGATAGCAAAATGAAATAGTAAAAAAAAAAAACTTCAGCAGTTCCATGCATGGCTCAGACAGTTTTTTCATATTTCATCCACATAACTTATGCATGTAACACTCGGCCAGCTTCTTGGTTGCTTCACATGCTACATGCAGGCCAACTTTAACACTCATCCTTGGTTTACATGCTACAAACTCTTATTTCAGCTCTTAAATGTAAGAATCTTAACACAAAGAGGTTTTGTCAAAATGTCAGCAAGTTGCTCCTCTGAACTGCAATGAATCAGTTTCACCTCTTGTTTCCATCTCTCTGACAAAGTGGAACTTAATTTTGAAGTGCTTTGTTCTCCCATGGAACATTGGATTCTTTGCAATTGCAACAGTAGACTGATTGTCACAATAGATCTCTGTTGCTTCCCTTTGGTGTAGATTCAAATCAGCTAAGATTTTCCTTAGCCATATGGCTTGGTTGACATCTCCTGCAACTGCCACATATTCTACCTCTGCTGTTGATTGAGCAACTATAGAATTTTTCTTTGAACTCTAGCAGAAAATGGCTGAGCCAATAGTAAAAACATACCCTGAGGTGCTTTTCATATCATCCATCGAGCCTGCCTAGTCACTATCAGCATACCCAACTAATTTCATGCTTTGAGCCTTGCTGAATAGAATACCATGACTCAGGGTGCCCTTGATGTACCTGAGCACTCTTTTAGCAGCTTTAAAGTGACTTGCATTGCAACAATGCATGAATCTTGAGAGCAAACTTACAGCCAACATGATATCAGGTTTAGTGGCAGTCAAATACAGTAAGCATCCAACTAGACTCCTATAGGTTGACTCACAAACCTTTTCAGCATTGCTCTGACTTAATAATTTTTCTACAACAGCAACTGGTGTGCTTGTTACCTTGCAATTAAGTATAGAGAACTTAGTTAGAATTTTCATAGTAAATGCTTTTTGACTTAAAAAAATTCCTCTTTAAATTTGAGATACTTCCATGCCAAAAAAATAGGACATTTGTCCCAAATCTGACATTTCAAACACTTGTTTCATTTTGGCTTTGAAATCAACTAGTATTGTTTGGTCTCCTCTTGTCACCAATAAATCATCCATATATAGAGACACTATAAGTTGTTTTTCAGCTTCTTTCTTCTTGACATACAGTATTGTTCACTGATGCTCCTCTCAAACCCCAAGCTGATCAAGTAGCTGACAATTCTACTATACCAGGCCCTTGGAGCCTGTTTTAAGCCATACAAGGCTTTCTTTAGGTTGTAGACACAATCTTCCTTGCCAGCTACTTTAAACCCTTCAGGCTGCTCAACATATATCTCTTTTTCAAGAAAACCATTAAGAAAAGTTGACTTCACATCAAGCTGGTGGATTTTCTATTGCAATTGTGCTGCTAAGGCAACTAGCAGTCTTATGGTGTCAAGCCTAGCTACTGGTGCTAAGGTTACCAAGTAGTCTATGCCATATTTCTGGCTGAATCCCTTGACAACTAGCCTTGCTTTCAACTTATTTAAGCTACCATCAGCATTGTACTTGGCTCGATAAATCTATTTCACTCCAATGATCTTCCTATTGGATGGTCTTTCAACTAATTCCCATTTCTGGTTCTTATTAATCATGTTGATTTCATCAATCATAGCTTGTTTCCAGCCTTGCTAAGCTTAAGCCTCCTCAAAACAACTTGGTTCTATTTTAGCTATATGAGCCCTTTCATAAATCTCAGCTAGTGGTCTTGTGCCTCTAGCTGGTTCATCATCTACATCCATTTCAGGACCATTCTGATCAGGTTCATTTTGATCTGGCATAAGTTTCTCAGAAACTACCGCTGGCTCATTCTTTTTCCAATTCCAATTTTTCTTCTCACCAAACACCACATCTTTGCTTACTAGCACCTTGTTTATTGTAGAATCTAGGATCTTGTAACCTTTTTTTACTGTGCTATAGCCTACCAGAATGCCTGCTTGAGCCTTTTTATCCAGCTTGTCTCTTTTCACAGTTGAACTTGTGCATAACATATGCATCTAAAGACTCTCAAGTGAGCCAGTGATGGCTTGAAACCAAGCCTCAAATGGAGTTTTCTAAGCTAAGACATTGGTTGGCAGTCTGTTTTGGATGTACAGAGCAATGTTAACTACCTCATCCCACAAGGTTTTGGGAAAATTCTTCTTAAACAATAGGCACCTAACCATATCCATTAAACTTCTATTCTTTCTCTCACTTACACCATTCTGTTGGGACGTGTAAGTGTTGGTGAGCTGATGTTTGATGCCTGCTTCATCACAAAACCTTTGTAACTCGGATGAAGTATACTCAGTCCTATTATCAAACCTTAATGTCTTCAATTTACAACCAGTTTCAGTTTCAACAGTAGCTTTGAACTTCCAAAACACTAAGGCCACCTCTAATTTGTGCTTCAAGAAGTAAATCTAACAAAATCTCAAATAATCATTAATGAAGAGAATAAAATACCTATTTCTATTCAAGGATTGAGTTTTTATAGGGCCACACACATTAGTATGTACAAGTTGTAGTTATTTTGAGGCTCTCCAGGCCTTGTCTGTAGGAAATAGCAGCCTGGCCTGCTTTCCTAGCTGACATACCTCACAAACATCTTCCTTCTCAACTAAGTTGATAAAGTTCTCAACCAGATCTTCACTGACCATCTGAGCCATTGATTTGAAATTAGCATGACCAAGCCTTTAATGCCAAAGCTTGGTTTCATCAGTAGAAGCTATATAAGTTGAGTCTGAGTTTTTGTTCTAGTCAACAATAAAACTTTTATCAGCCATAGTGACTGTCATGAACTTGGATCCACTTGTATCGCTAATTTGACACTTCTTGTCTTTGAACACTACAAAATAGCCTTTCTCTAGCAATTGAGCTATGCTAAGAAGATTTATGTCAATCTTAGGCACTAACACCACATTTAAGAAGAGCTTCTTACTTATAGGAGTGCATATCAACACATCTCCTTCACCTTTTGCCTTGATAAAATGGTTATTACCAACCTTTACCTTGGTTTTGAAGCTTTTATCAATTGTCTTGAAGATACTAGCATCTGGTGTCATGTGGTTAGTGTAACCATTGTCTAAGAGCCACCCATTGGTAACCTTCTTCTGATCAGCTGAGCATGACACAATAGAAACATACTCCTCATAATCATTGTCTTCTTTTGCTACTTGAGTTTCAGCTATTGGCTGCTAAGGTTGGTTCTGGCTTAGTCTGCCCTTATTTTTGCAAACCCTTTTAACATGGCCCATCTTTTTGTAGTATTGACACTGAGCATCTGGTTTAAACCAGCATTTGGTCTCTGGATGACCAAGCCTTTTGCAATGTCTGCAGGGTTGGTCCCTTCTTTTTGCAGCATCAGGTTTAGGCTTATCTCTCCAGGTATTTTTGCCTTTGTAGGCAGAGGTGCTCGAGGCAGACTTGGCTTTAGCTTGAAAGGCACCTTCTTGGTGCTCCTCCAATCTGCTGGCCCTCCTTTGCTTTTGTGCATACAGAGCATTAATTAGCTCAGTTAAGGAGATGGTTGTTAGATCCCTTGAATCTTCGAGGGAAGAAATTTTTGCCTCATATCTTTCAGGTAGTGTTGAAATTACCTTCTCCACAAATTTTACCTCACTGAATTGCTTTCCAATGAGCATTATGCTGTTAACTATAGCCATGATCCTATCTGAATACTGCTTGATTGTTCCCCCCTCCTTTATCTTCAAATTCTCAAAATCTCTTCTCAAGTTCAGTAACTGTTGCTGCCTTGTTCTTTTTGTCCCTTAGAACTCTTCCTTCAATCTATCTCAGGCCTGTTTTGGTGTCTCACAAGCCATAATCCTTGTGAAGATCACATCTGACATAGAATTTTGAATGCAGGACATAGCTTTGTGCCTCTTGGTCCTTTCATCAGCATGCTGCCTAATTTGAGCCACTGTAGGATTGGCTCTGAGTGGTGCTGGTTCAACATCTGAGTTGACCACCTCCCATAGGTCGAATGCCTGTAGGTAGGTCTTCATTTTAACCACCCATATGTGATAGCCCTCTCTATCGAAGACTGGTGGTGCAGCTAGTGAGAAGCCTGATGAAGCCATTATTTTCAAAGTTGAAATATGATAGGTCCACTGAGAATGCAGCTCTAGATACCAATTGTTGGTGTATGACCAAGTTATCCGGAGGAAGTATGAGATTCAAACAAGAACTTGAGCAATAATGTAATTAATCCGGATAAAGAATGAAGAAAACTTGAGATTCAAGTTTAGAGATTTCAAGCAAACAAACAGATTAGGACTTGAAAATCAGAAATGAAGCTAAGAAGAGATAGAGAGTTTTTGAATGAATAACTGATATTTTTCATTAACATTGAACAATGGCAAAAGTCAATACATATACCAGACATTGGCTGGTCAAAATAAACAAATTTCACCTAAACAACTACCTAGCACCACTAGTTACATTGAAACCTGATAAAACTAATTTGCACACTTAGAAAAGTTGTTCCATCAGCTTAAATGTCAACAAGTTTACATCAAGTACTTTACCAACTAAGCTTGAAACAAACTAGATTACAAAATGATCATTGAGATAGCAAAATGAAAGAGTAAAAAGAAAACTTCAGTAAATGCATGCATGGCTCAGACGGTTTCTTCATATTTCATCTACATAACTTGTGCATGTAACACTCGGACAGCTTCTTGGTTGCTTCACATGCTGCATGCAGCCCACTTCAACAAAAACACCTCCATTTACAACAATTAAACAATTCAAATTCATAGTCTTTAGTCAATTCAATTTATAACATTTAAATCCTCATTTAACCATATAGATACATCCCACACATTTAATTTAATAAGATAATTTATTGTCATGTCAAAACATTTAAAATAGAGAAATTAATTACTGCAATTCCAGCATTCCGAACAGCACCAAACATTAGCAACCAATATCTCCTTTATTTCTAACAGTAGCAGACTAAAAAACAACAATTTTGCGGCACCATAAAATTAGCAATTACCGACTGGAAACAACATTCAGACTGCAGTTCCATTGACATTCAAACGACAAAGATTTTCCTATAATTTGGACAGTAACCGACCAGTTTATAGCGGGATGAGCATATTAATTTTAGATGGTTAGAATCGACAAGATTAAGCAACCAATAAGTAAAAATGATGAAAAAAATTGAGAAATTAAACATACAAATTTAACTTGAAAAATCCCTCAAAAGAAAATAAAAAATCACGTGCAAATATAATTTTACTATAATGATAAAAAAAGAAGAGTACAAAAAATAGAGATAAAAACTTAACCCCGAAAATAAATAAATTCATAAGTCAAATAATAATAATAAAATAATCTAAACTAATCAAAGTTTAATTTACACAAACAAACAAAGTTTAATTAAAAAAAATATTTCTCATATTTAACTGAAATACGAGTTATACTTAACACATATAAATAAACGCTAATCATCAAGCTATCGGGCAGCCACTAACAACAGTAACATATGGCAATAAATCATCATATTTTTCTTCTATTTAAACATCAACAGGCAGCAACAACATATAGCAATTTAAATTATTAATTTCTCTTAATTCAACAGCAACAAACAACGGCTATATTGAGCCTTAATCATAAATTTTTCTTCAATTACAACATGCACAGGCAGCAGCAACTTATAGCAATTTAAATTATTAATTTCTCCTCATTCAACAACAACAAACAGCAGCTATACTGAGCACTTTAACTAGCTGAAACTTGATTTAAACACACCTTAAAGTCGTGTATAACCTCTTGGTAAGATCAATTATTAAACACGTTAATTTAAACAAACCTCCTTTGAAGAACTTACATGCAACAGAAAATTGTAATAACCAATGGAATTTATGAAACACAAAATTTAGTCTCAAGGACTTACGAAACTCATACCCTTCAAACATTCATTAATGGTAATATTTAAAAATTTTAACAATTTCGAAAAACTAACACTCGGGTTAGTTAAACCGAGTTACAAGTTACAACCATCTCAAAACATAAAATTAATTAAAAAAATGGAGCTAGATAGTCCTTACCTGCAAGAAGAACACTTAACCGAAGCTTTCTCCGTTCAAAAAATGGAGGAAACGGTTTTTGAAAGCATGAAGAGGATGACACCCTCTCTCTCTATTCATTATCTTTTGTTCTTGTTCTTTTTTTCCTTTTTTTTTATTTAATGATTATTTTCCATTACCAATATTTTAATCCTAATTTTTCTGATAAATTTAATGTCATCTTATGCTTAACCGTCCACCTAAATGCATTAAGGCTTAATTGTCATGCAAGTCCCTAATGGTTACCATTTATGTCCTTAATCAAATAAAATAAAATTCATAGGATTAAATTTATGGTTTTTATGATTTAGTATTTTTTTCCTAAATTAATTATTTAAATGGAAAAAATTTCCGGACCAAACCTCAACCCTTTTATACAACAATTTTGTAAATATTTAATAAAAATATTTATAAGATCGGTTTATGAAAACAATGTCTCGATACCTCATTTCTCAAAACCACTAACCTCTAGTACAAATCACTCGTACCTTGACTAACTAACCAAGTAATAAAATCTATAAAATCAAAATTCACAAAAAAACACGATATCTATCTCGTAAATATTATTTAATAATATGTAAATAATATTTACATACTCTACTATCAGAAAATGGGTTCTCATAACCACCATATTCGGTACCATTGAAAACCAAGTTATTACAAGAAAAAAATAATCCTTTCATGTAAACTTTTATTAAATTTGCAATATATTAATTTCTAATGATACGCGTGCGCATGATTTTATATATTCACTTTTTAATTTAGACTAAATTACCTAAAAAAGCCTTTTTTTTCAAAAATTACGAAAATGGGCCGATTTTTCAATTAATTACGGGAATAGGCCAAAAACCCCAAAAACGCGTCCACGTCAGCGCATTGTCAGGTGCAAATCAGAAAAACGCTTCCTTGAGGAAGCCTTTTTGTCCATGTTTTTTTTCTGGTTTTAGGGTTAGGGTTTTAGGGTTAGGGTCTAGGGTTTTTAGGTTTTGTATTATTTTTAAATCAAATAAATTAGGGATTATGGTTAATTATTAAATTAACTAGTGATTAAAAAGTGTATAATTTAAATTTGTATTTCTGATTTTAGGGTTTAAAGATTTAATTATGGATTATTTTTTAAGTAGTTTAGGGTTTATGGTTATGAAAAAATATATATTAGCAATATAATTTTTTTGTTTTTTTAATTGATTTGGTATCTGAAGAAATTATTTTGAGAAGACGTTTCTGAACAAACAGTGTCCAAAAACGCTTCAAGTAGGATGCACTGTCAGCAGAAGTGATGAAAAAAGCTCCCACGTGAACGCGCTTTTGCTACAGTACGTCCTGAAAAAATTATTTTGAGAAGATGTTTCTGAACAAACAGTGTCAAAAACGCTTCAAGCAGGATGCACTGTCAGCAAAAGTGATGAAAAAAGCTCCCACGTGGACACGCTTTTGCTACAGAACGTCCTGAAAAAATTATTTTGAGAAGACGTTTCTGAACAAACAGTGTCAAAAACGCTTCAAGCAGGATGCACTGTCAGCAGAAGTGATGAAAAAAGCGCCCACGTGGACACGCTTTTGCTAAGTACTTCCTATTTGGCCTGAGGCTATAAATAAGTCAAATTTCATTCTCAGGTTGCATAAATCACAACAAAGAAAAAAATAGAGATGTTAAGAAGAATAGAAATTGAAAATGAGTGAACGTATTAGTGCTGTTATTTACTATGATGGTGAGGTTCGTCACATCGAGAACGGTGTTTTTTTTTATCGGAGAATACAACGCGACTGGTTTTTAACCAAAACATTGATTTCACAGATCTTCGCAAAAGAATTAGGCATAGAATTTTCGAAACGACGCCAATGAAAGTTTTGTCTATTAAGTATCAATTTTGTGCTTTTGTTGATCCGGTGACATACGACTCATTTGACATCAAAGGTGCTCGTGGCTTGGAGGCAATGGTGCAGACTCATCTCGCTAGTGTAGCACCATATCTTGAGTTATATGTACAATTTTCATCCCCAAATGATGCATTTGCTGCTTCAACATCTACTCATGTTCGAGAGGAGTACACGACCCCAGTCCGGCACTCCGTTAGTGGGTGGCAAAACACAGAAGCTCTAGTGTTTGGTAGCAGTACAGAATACACCACTCATGCACGACACTCCATTAGTGGATGGGATATGCACCTCAATGAGTCGATATCTGATGCTGGAAATACGTACTAGGGAACATCAACTTTTACTGGTTAGCAAGCCACATCTGACTGGGGACGTTATGAAACGTCCAGAAGATGGGATGATGTACTCCCTATGACGTCCACCGGCGAGGGGACCTCGTACGTTGCAGTTGATGGTAGGTCGGATGATGAGTCTAATGTGGATCCACCTCGAGAGCCCGAGCCTGATGGTGCAAAAGTTGCATTATTTTTTGAACCGGAGCCTTTGCCAACCGAAGCTGAGGGGGTTAAGATGAAGAAGAAAAATATCCGCGATTTAGGGCATACTCGCCTCCTGCCCACATGCATAATGTCGATCTATCTGAAGATGATGCGTTGGAGTTTCCAGATCTACCACACAGAAGGCGTGACCGTGCAAGTTTGTCATTGGATTTGGGCGAATTGAAAGTTGGCAAGGAGTTCTCCAATAAGGATAGTTTTCTTGCTGCATTGAAACAACATAGCATCATGAATGGGGTTAACTACAATGTGGTTAAATCCAAATCTAATAAGTTTGAGGCTAAATGTGCGGTGAAAGACGGGACATGTGCATGGAAAATCATGGCCTCGTTAAGGAAAATGACAGGGTTGTGGGAGATAAAAAAGTATAAAGGTCCACATATATGTGTTGGAGGTACAATAATTAGGGTTATTTAACACGTAATATTACATTATTTAAAGTGTAATGTTAAAATATTTAACGTACTTCGTTGACAGGTGTTTCACATGATCATCCTTAGATGGATTCAAGTATGTGTGCTAGCTTAATACTACCGATGTTGAAGGAGGATCCCAGGATTTCAGTGCCAGTCTTAATTTCCCATATACGTAGCCAATTGAAGTACACGCCATCTTATCGCAAGGCTTGGATAGCTAAGCAGAAGGCATTGGAAAAGATGCATAGTGGGTGGGACGCTTCATATAATGAAGTGTGGCAGTGGTGTTAGGTGTTGGAGAGATACGTCCCAGGTTGTATAACAGACCTCGAAACAGCACCTGCGTACTACAATAATCGATTGCTCCGTGGATGCCAAGTATTCAAGGGCCTTTTTTTGACCTTTAAGCAATGCCGAGACGCATTTCTATATTGCATGCCATTTGTACAAATTGACGGTACCTTTATGTATGGTAGATATACCCATCGGCTATTGCTAGCTGCGGCACAGAATGGCAGTAGGAGAATCCTTCCAATTGCGTTTGCAATAACACCGGGGGAGTCAGCTGATGACTGGGATTTTTTTCTGTCTAGGTTAAGGAGGCATGTTTTCCCCTAACCTGATATCTGCATTATATCCGATCGAGGCACTAGAATATTATCCGCAATTGAGTGACAAGAAAACCTATGGCAGTGCACACACCATCGGTATTGCCTAAGGTACGTTGCGTCCAACTACTACAGGCAATATCGATCTACAACTGAACGACGATAAGTGACCAACGTGGGTATTGAACTTATTATATATTAATTAATTCCATTTGTAACATTTAATTTATTCTGAATAGAAGAGTGGTATGTAATTTTCGCTATGAACTTATATTGGTAGGGTATGAGATAAGTAATGACTGTTTTCATGATATGATGACGATTTTGCATTCAGTTAACGAAGAAGGCACGGACTACCTCTGTAACATACCTTTTGAACAGTGGACACAAGCATATGACAGCAGCCTACGATATGGTCATATGACCACAAACCTGGCTGAATTGATAAACTCTGTTCTAAAAGGAACGCATCATTTGCCGATAACATCAGTTGTACGAGAGACATATTTTCGTTTAGCTGCATTATTTCCAAAGCGAGCAACGATTTATAAAGGCCAAATACAGGGAGGCCATGTATGGTGCCAGAAGGTGTTGCAAGCAATTAACAAATCCAAAGCGCAGGTGAACACCATGTACACAGTGTGTCACGATTGCGACAACCTATGGTTTTGTGTAACAGAGTATGACATACCGAACCAATGTATTACCAGCAGGCAATATTGTGTACATTTGTGGAATAGGACTTGCGACTGTGGGAGATTTGATACACTTCGTTATCCATGAGCTCTTGCAATTGCAGCTTGTCAAAATCTCCGTTTGGATCCCATGAGCTTTGTAGATGATGTGTATAAAATAGAATACATGTACAATGTGTGGAGACACGTATTCCTACCGGTCCCAGATGAACGTAAGTGGCCGTCTGTATCGTTTGCTCCATTTAAGTTGTTACCGAATAGAGAACTGCATCGCAAACCAAAGGGTTGACCTTGCTCAAGTAGAATACGCAACAATATGGATATCCGAGAAATAACCAACCAACAAAAATTGTGTGGATGGTGTAGGAACCCAGGCCATACAAGTCGATCATGTCCCAATCGGAATGGCTGATAGTTTTTGTAACATATTAAAAACAACTTTTATTGTATTAAATGAAAATGTATAAAAAAATGTTTATATAAATATATTACAATAAATGTAAAAATTAAAAATATTACCTTATTCAAAAAAACTTCTATGTTTATTAAAAATAGGAAAGTAAACTAAAATTAACATATTAAAAACAATTTTTATTGTATTAAATGAAAATGTATAAAAAATTGTTTATACAAATATATTACAATAAATCAATGTTGGTAGCGGTCGGAATCAGTGCCACATGGGGGTCGTCGAAGCTTACGCGCCGGATTCCTCCTTGGTTCAGCTTCTGCCGGGTGTTGTGGTTCCTCGGGTGGGGATTGTGGTTCCTCCACTAGGGGATCTGGTTGTGGGTATTGGGAGGATGACCCACCTTGATAAAATAATGAACCCGGAGGTGTTTGCATCATCCATGGCGAAGGTGGTAAAATCCCAAAAGGTGATGGGGTTTGGTAAAAAGAAGAGCTTCCTGACAGTGACTCGTGCGATCCCTCATGCGACGGTGGCCTATAGATTGGCGGTTTAGCAGGAGTAATCGCAAACAGAGATGAACCAGACCATGTATTCCAACCTGCCATGGGACTAGAAAAAGGAAACATATAAAGGTTATGATAAATAAAAGGGCTAGGGTACATACCTGGCATAATCTAAAAAGGCTGTGTTGTCGGTGTCATTTGTTAAACTGTTGGGCTCAGTGACTATGGGGGTGCTGTTGTTGGGCCCAGTGATTGTGAAGGTGCTGTTGATGGGCCCGGTGACTGTGTCGCCGCTATTGATGGGCTCGCATGGTCATCCCTTCTTCTTGGATTTAAAGGGCCCCGTCGTTCCCTTTCGACACGTATTTGTCGCCGCCTCTCCTCTTTCGACAATAGATATGGCTTGCCATAGATCCTAAACCATGGCATGTATTCCGGCACACACGCCAACTTTGGAACGATGATCGATTCCCGAGTACGTTTATAATCATACTGATTTTCCCACATTTTGATATAGTTTGACCAGTATCTTGGCCAATCCGTATTGATGAGTCGTAAGTCAATTTCGTGCTCATCATCTAGCTTCTCAGGTGTCACGGGAATCGGTTGTCGAAATCCAAATTGCCGCAATACTCTATCTGACTGGTGCATCTCCACGATCGCATATGTGACCATTGGGACCTTTACATGCCAAATGTTTAGATTTTGGAAGAATTCATCTGGAATTACAGCCCGAATTGCCGAATCCTCGTATAGTATCCATTCAAACTATATGAACATGATAAAAATATTAGTTATATACATAATACTAAATACTATCTATGAAATAACTATTTTATTAATATACATATTTCGATATAATACTTGTACTTCCGATCGTTGGTCTAATAGAAGTCGTATATCTTCTGGAGAGGTCGGTATTCCAATATAACTAGCCAAATGGTTCCACCTAATTAAATAATTTTTTAGCATACAATTATATTTTAAATCTACCTAATAATTGTAAAATCTATTATAAAATTTACCTCATTATGAGTGGAAATGTATGTGGGTGGTTCACTCGAGGACGTAAAAATGGAAGCCGATATCGTGCCCATGATTGCAGTAGTGATAGGCAACCTCCGATTTTGGCTTTAGTCGGTATCGTCGCCCTGCATATCTCCCGGTATAATGTTGTTAACACGGTAAACCCCCAACTAAGTTCACCAGCTGTCCTAAAATCAACGAGTTTTAGTAGCCACCTCAAATGTACGAGGGTTCGGGACAAGTCTGGCATCAAATAACCTCTGATAATCTGAAGAATATATGCCCGAGCATATCGTATTAATTCTAGTTCGGTAGAATCTTCATCTGGCTCCGGGAATGTGTCTCATAACCAACCCATCTCGATCCGACCTCCCTTAATTCTATCCGGAATAGCACCCAAAAGCTCGTAACATACGGCACCCCAATCAGCAGATTGAGTGGACCCGGTCACTGCGTACCCATCTACCGGCAATCCCAATTGCAACTGCATATCTTCTAGAGTGATAGTACACTCTCCACATGGAAGATGGAATGTGTGCGTCTCGGGTCTCCACCTCTCTATCAACGCACTGATAAGTTTCGGGTCCAACTTGCATCCTCAGCCTATTGTGGCCACGTGCCAAAAACCCGCTTCACGTAGGTAATTCTCTATCAACGGCGATGGAGGAGCAGACATATTACGGATATAGCATTACAACACCCGATCTACAGGCTGTAATAAATAATTATAAAATTAAAATAAATAATTATAAAATTAAAATAAATAATTATGAAATTAAAATTAATTAAAATTGCATAAATGAATAAAGAATTAAATAATATTGAAAAAATAAAATAAACTCTTACCATTCTCAATTGTTCGACAGAGATGTGTGTAGGATCTAGACGAATTAATTCGGAAGCCATTGCTAACACGATCGAAATTTTAAAATTTTAGAAAACAATTTCAAAAAAATTATAAAGAGAGCTTTTTTGCAAAAATTAAAGACAAATTTGAGAGAATTTGAGAAAATTATTAAAAATTTGAGAGAAATTTAACAGAAATTTGAGAGAAATTTGAGAAAATTTTAAGATAATTTTGGAGAGGATTTGTGTGTGAAAAAAATAAATGGGAGGGGGGTTTTTATAGGGTTTTTTTTTTTACCGTTGGGGGCTAAAACGGTCAAAAAAATATGACCGTTAACGGGGAAAAACGCTTCCTCAAGGAAGCATTTTTCTTATTTGCACCTGACAACGCGCTGACGTGGACGTGTTTTTTGGGGTTTTTGGCCTATTCCTGTAATTAATTGAAAAATCGGCTCATTTCCGTAATTTAAAAAAAAAGAGCTTTTTTAGGTAATTTAGTCTTTAATTTATTAAATAAATATATTTTTATCTAATATAATATTTTGAAACTAATGAAAATAAAAAAGTGAGAAACAATCACTAATAAAATATTAAGTACTTAAATAAAATTATTTTTCACTTGAATACGAGTAAAAATTTTAACTATAAAGAACCATTATTTTAATACTTTAACATATCAAATGGTAATGGAAATCATTACTATTTCGGTGAGCAAAACAAAACTTATTAAATGATATTAAAATATATTTTTCAGTAATTCTTTTAATGCTATTTGAAAATGCTTTGTTAAGGCATTTAGTTATGCCGTAAAGTGTTAGTTTTAATTAGTATATAAAAATAATATTAATTAAGTGATAATTAATTTAAAATAATAAGTGTAATTTAATATGAATTTAAAGTTTAATAGAATAATAATAAATGTAACACTAATGGAAACATTATTAATATAAAATAACTATAATTATATAATTATAATTATTAATATAAAATATAATTATAATTTGTTATTAAAAACATCATAATATTATTATTATTAATAAAATAATTATAAATTAAAAAATATATGAGAAATATAGTTAACACAAAATACTAATTCTTAATTGATTGATTTTTTTATCTTAATTTTTTAAATAGATTTGAATCGTGCTATTTGTTGCATTAAATTTTGTATTGGATCAAACTAATTTGATTAGATGAAATGATCATTTAAAAAACTTTAATTTTTAATTTAATTATAAAATATAGAATCTATTATAAAATATATTTATTTTATTTTGATTTGATTTCTAACTTATAAAAGAAAAAAAAAAACAAATTTATACGTTTTTTTTCCAATATGTATATACTGGAAATGAATCAAGTTCATTATTTCACCATATGAATTTATAACTATAGAGTGCTTGCAAACTAAAGCTATGGGACTTTGGATTAAAAATAAAATAAAATAACTAAAGTTATGGGATAGGAAAGGAAAAGCATAACTCTTCTATACAAAGCATTTTAATCAACTGATGTAAATTTCTCTTCACCCCGAATCAATTGTACTTTAACTCATATACAGTGTCAAAACTAACCTCTTTAGGCATGAAAAAAAATGTCATGATCACCTCATCAGTCTGAAGAATACATGCATGCTCATCTCCAAAAAGTGCACAACTATGCCTCTCAATCAAATGTGCAACCTCTTTGGATATCGGTTTAGCATATCTCTACAACCTTAATTCTTCAACATTATTATTATTTTTTTCTGCTTGGCTCTTCATCAAATGAAAAAGAATCCAAAACTCACGGGAGTTCCTATAATTAAGACATTTTTGACGAACCGAACTTAAGCATCTTTCTTGTAGGCTATTTTATCGAATATATGAGTAATTAATTGGTATATAATTCTAATATAAATTAAGTGATGCTATAAAATAAAAGATAAAGTGTAAAGAACAAATAAAATAAGAGAGTAAAGAGAGAGAGTATTTTATTGATCAATGAGAATATCTACAAAGTTTCTTCAAAATCTCTATTAATAGAGCATAAAAAGTATAAATGAAGTAGAGATCCTGTTCTAGTGACTATAAGAATTTGAAGTGTAAAACCCGCAAACACGGTCAAGTCTAGGGAGATTATAATAGCTTGTTAAAGAACTTTTGATTTAATCAAATTCGGTATACATTTAGAAAAGATAAAATTCTCACAAACATTTTGAAAAACTTAAGTCTAAAAAAAATACTCAGTATAAACCAAAATTTGTACTCCAAATCATGTGTTTTGATAGTATCTATTTCGAAAAATTAGTTTTAAGGAAAACACTCGTTGAAGTCATTTGTTTATTTACAAAAAAACTCTTTAGGGATTTCTTAGTTTGCACCAGAAAATTGTGTCAAAGTTTTAATTTTGAAAGCCCAATCTTAAATTTTAACTCATGAGGTTTTGCGGTATCACGTTCGCAAATATCAATATCGACGATTTAAACAAAAACCAAAACAAAAACCCAAAAAAAATTATAGTCATCAAAAGTCCAAAATAAATAATTATGAAAATCACCGTTTTTTATATAACTAATAAAACCATCCAATCTTCTGTACGCCGATCGATTCTATTTTTACCGATTACCTAAAACATCATAAATAAAACAAAAGGGGGTGAGCTATAGAGCTCAGTGTATAACTAAAACTCAAATTGAGATCACACACATTACAATATACAAAACAGAAAACCACACAAAATTTCATGACGTTTAGTTAAACAGAATTTAGTATGCATGATTATGCCAACGCGGTATTTTTTAGAAAAATATAATGCAGATTTTTCAAAAAAAAAAATCCTATCTAACTCAAATACACACCAAAATAGAGTTCTCCCCCGAACACATCCATCCAAAACACACCAATTAAATCATCCAGTGTTGCACGACAACGATGAACTGTCACTCCGTGTTGTTTGACAACAATGGCTTAGCAATATGTAGTTAAACTATCAAATCAAATATATATGGTCAAGCCACTAATTACGCAGATCATTAAATTACTAGTATAGAATCTTCCTCACTTAACATTATCCCAAATCCCATGCAACGTGTCATGTCATGCATGTATAGAATCAAAATGGCGAGCATGTAGAACACGCTGATGTACAGTAACAGAAACAGAATGTAATACCCCAAAATTTTAGTTTTCAGCTTTTGTGAAATTATGGCTTGAAATTTCTAAATATGTTTTTGCGTTAACTTGACGTAAATAATTGTCTAGTTGAGTGAATAAGTACTCTAGGTGTGTTTGGGGGAGGTCCCATGTTCAAGTTAGGACTTGAGTTAATTTTTTGGTTTTTATTGAGCAAAGCCTAACTCTTGGTAATTAGGCTTTTAAGTAAAAGTTGCTAAAAATATAATAGAATGGGTCTGCTGGTCTAGTGGTTAAGTGACAAGGAATTGTGCAAGTGGTCCTGTGTTCGATACACAGGGTGGGAATTAATTTTTGTGTTAAACCGCACCTAGGAGTTTGAGTTTTAGTATGATTCTGAGTAGTGGAATAGTGTAGGGAATCAAGGGATTAGCTGGGTAGTTGTTCAGTTCACCCAAAAATCCTACTCTCCTTTATTCCTAAAAAGGTTCTGCCAATTTTCTCTTCTCTCTTTTTGCTTCTGTGCTGTCTATTCTTTCCCATTATTTCTTCTCTATTTCGATTCTTTTATTTCCTTCTTCAGATTGATTCTAGCTTGCTTTGTTAAGACATTGTGCCGGTAAGTGATTCTTCCTAAGGCTAGTGTGATTTTCCTTGATTAATTATTTAAACGGAGGAATCATTATACCTTTGATCAAGTTTTTTAGACCATAAGAATGTTGTTTTCTGCTTGATTTTGGTAGTGGTAAGCCAATTTTACGATTTTAGGATTAGTGGTTAAGACGTGATTTTGGGTTCTAAAAGTTGAATTATTCTGATTATTAGGTTTTAAAGTGCTTGGGATTGCGAAAGCATCAAAAACGAACCAGGTGTGTACCCCGAATGCTCTGAAATCACATTTCGACGAAAGCTAAAAACGAAACTGTCGACACCACACGGGCGTATGGACTATCCGTGTGGAGTTCGCATGGCGATACATGGCTGTGTGGTTGATGAGTGAGGCCGTGCTCGCACCGCATGAGCATAATAGACACGACCGTGTGATGCTGGTTAGGCCGTATGCGAGGCACGGGCTAGGCCAATTAGGTCGTGTGGGCCACACGGGTGTGTGGGCCATATGGGCGTGTGGCCACACGGGCGTGTGGGGTTTAGGACCAGGCCGTGTGATCCATACGGGTAAGGCCAAGTTGGCCATGTGGGCCACACGAACGTGTGGGTCCACATGGGCAAGCCATATAGGCGTGTGAGCCCGTTAATCTAAATTATTCTGAAAGGTTACACGGGTCTCCCTAGTCAACTGTAACTGGTTAAAGGGGTCGGTAAGCATTACATAGACCCTGTTCTATGATAGGAATCTGAGATGTATGCTAGCATGTTATACTTAGCAGGTGTATTAATATTATTCTGATTTGATCTAAGTATGATATGTATGATCTGTTTACTGTATGAAAGCATGCCATGACATGATATTATGACTGCATTGCATGGGGTTGGGATGATTATTAGAGAGAAGGAATACTGTAAGGCTTTTAGCCGTCTGACTGGCAGCGGTACTACCTTTACTTAGTATGTGCCGTTCTTCGGTACGATTTGGTATGTAAGGTTGGATGGGTTGATTTTATCCCCATACTTAGTGTGTAGGGCTAGGTGATTTGATTTTATCCCCACATGGTGTGTAGGGTGGTCGAAGATAGTGTGTAAGGTTGGTGGGCATGTACTGTACTGATTGACTGATACCTATTATATACATGCTTTACTATGGAGATATACACACTAAGTTTGTGAAAACTCACCCCTTTGTTTTATTTGTTTGACAAGTAATCCTCAGCTGTAGATGGATCGGTGCAACGGAGGGCTCGACGATGACCACTGCTAGCGATGTTTTGGTTTTATGAGATATATTCTATTTTATTTGCTTTCATTTAATATATAGTTTTGGGATTATTTATGTAAATTGGACACGAACTGTTATGGATTTATTTGGGATTTTAAATCGTTAATTTTATTTATTTATAAACTGCAACACCACAAAAACGTGTTTTAAAATTTAGTTTCAGATTTTTGTTTGAATGAACGTTTTCAATGCTTCCGCGATAAAGAAAAGATAATAATTTGAACAAGTTTTTTTATATTCAAAACGGTTTTCTAAAAACACTCTCATGTAATGCCATCAGATTTGGTTATAACGTCTATAGGCCAGGTTTGGAGTTTACATTTAGTGGTATCAGAGCCAGGTTGTAAAACTCGACTGTGGTCTTTGGGTTTTAAAATGGTTTTGGGAAATGATTTGAAACTGATTTTGAAATGTTTTTGATATTGAGGAAGTGGTACACCGAACCTCCGATGTCGATCCGAGTAAGTTACTGAATCTCTGCCATTATACTAATTGAAAGCATGCTTAGAGATACTATTTGATCTAACTGAAAAATACTATTTGCATGCTTGAGACCTCTTAGGTAGGACTCTACTGAAACTGTATTCTGAGACTACTTAGGTAGTACTTTACTGAAACTCTAGATAGAGTAGATTGGAAATGTAGTGAGACGACTTTCTCATGATAACTGATACTGAATACTCTGGTAATTATACTACATAAAATATCTGCTAATAATATATCGAAACTGTAAGCTGATATGCATAAAACTTTTAATACAGATTAATTAGATATATACGATGAAAACACGCGATACTCGTGGACAGGGTACTAGAGGCTGAGGTAGAGGCCATAGGGGGCTTAAGCTGAGTCCTTCGCTTCTGACACTATACCAGTGGTAGATACTAGTGAGGCACCGGCATCTCCTACGACTGATAGTGAGACAGGACCTTATGATCATACGACTGGGGACGACGCACTATCCCAAGCTATGCTTTGTATTTTGGAGAGGGTCGCTGGACCCAACACTGGATCTGAGGGCCGTGGGCCGGTTACGGAATGACTCCAGTCCAATAGGGCTGAGGTATTTAGGGGCATCACTGGGGTTGCTTTGAGTGTGGCTGAGTATTGGATAGAGGCTAAAAAGCGCATCATGGATGATCTGGACATTACTGATGAGCAGAAGCTCAAGGGGGTTGTGTCTTTGCTTCAGGATGAGGCGTATCAATGGTGGTTGACTATTAAGGAAGACACTCAGCCCGATAGGTTAACTTGGGGTTTGTTTAAGACCACCTATCAGAGTAAGTATGTGTGAGCCAACTACACTAATACTAGGCGGCGTGAGTTTCTAAACCTCACATAGGGGGATCGTTTTTTGGCCGAGTATGAGGTCGAATACCTAAGACTGAGCCGTTATATGAGAGACATGGTGGTGACCAAGTATGAGTGCTGTTCGCAGTTTAAGGATGGTCTCCACGACAGCTTGCGTGTTCTGATAGCTCCACAGAGGGAGTGAGATTTTTCAGCCTTGGTCGAGAAGGCCAAGATAGCTAAAGAGGTGAAGCACACTAAGCGCCAGAACCGTGATAGGGGGAAAGCTAAGAGGGATCTAGAGCCTTTTAATACTACTGCGAGGCCTAAGAAAAAAGCCAGGACTGATGGGCCCGTGAGAGTTGGGCCTATTGTGGTTGTTTCTACTAAGATGGCTATCTGTCAACATTGTAATAAGAGTCATCCAAAGGAGTGTTGGAGAGTTACTGGGGCATGTTTGAGGTGCGGATCTGCTGAGTACCGAGTTAATGACTGCCCACTGAGGGTAAATCAGAAGCAAGCACCAGTTGTTGAGACTGCACAGTAGCCGATAGGGGTACAGTAGCCACCTAGTGGTCGAGGATAGGCTAGAGGTGGTAATAGTATGGGTCAAGGTCAAAGAGCACTGGGCAGAGGTGCTGGGCCGACTAAAGCGAGGTAACCTGCATATGTCTATGCTACATGTCACCGTGAGGATGGAGATGTTCTAGACGTCATCACGAATACGTTTCTAATTTTTAATGTACCTTATGTTGCACTGATAGATAAAGGTTCTACACATTCCTATGTTGCATGTTCTGTGTCTGAGCCTTGGGGATACCTTATGAGGGTACTTCTAGCAAGATATCAGTGGTGAGTCCATTGGGGCAGTCGGTTAGGGTTAGTAAACTATTCAGAAATGTACCGTTAGAGGTCTAAGGGATTGTATTCTTGGCGGATTTGATGTAACTTACATTTGGGGAGTTTGATTTGATACTGGGCATGGACTAGTTGGTGAAGCATCGCGTGAGTCTGGATTGTGCTAAAAAGAGGATGGTTCTGAGGACTAAGGAGGATGACGAGGTAGTCGTGATTGGGGAATGATGGAATTATCTGACTAATGTGATATCTGTGTTGGTAGCAAAGAAGTTGGTAAGGAAGGGCTATGAGGCATTCTTACTCTACATCAGTGTTTTGGATACTGGGGACTCTTCGATTAGGGATCCTCACAGTGAGGGACTTTCTAGATGTGTTTCTTGAGGAACTACCAGGTTTACCTCCGAGTTGAGAGGTGGAATTTAGGATTGATCTGATTATTGGTACAGCTCTGATATCTATCGCTCTTTACCGAATGGCACCGAAGGAGCTTACTGAACTTAAGGCCCAGATATAGGAGCTGTTGGATTGTGGGTTTATTCATCCCAGTGTGTCTCTATGGGGAGCACCTGTTCTATTCGTAAAGAAGAAAAACGGTACGATGAGGATGTGTATCGATTACTGTCAGTTGAATAAGTTGACGATAAAGAATAAGTACCTACTTCTAAGAATTGATGATCTTTTCGACCAGTTCAGAGGGGCATCAGTGTTCTTAAAGATTAACTTGTGATCGAATTATCATCAGTTGAGGGTAAAGGAGGCCGAAGTGCATAAGACGGCATTTAGGACTCGATATGGACATCACGAGTTCCTAGTTATGCCATTTGGGTTGACTAATGTGCTAGCGACATTTATGGATCTGATGAACCGAGTGTTCCAAGCCTACTTAGACCAGTTCGTAGTAGTGTTCATCGACGACATTTTGGTTTATTCTGAGACAGAAGATGAGCACGATGAGCATCTCAGGATTATTCTACAAACTCTCTGGGAGAAACATTTTTTTGCGAAGTTCTCTAAGTGTGAGTTCTGGCTTCGAGATGTGACTTTCTTGGGGCATGTGGTATCTGTTGAGGCAATTTGTGTAGATCCTCATAAGATTAAGGCTGTGTTAGATTGGAAACAGCCAAAGACGGTATCTGAGATTTGTAGTTTTTTGGGGTTGGTTGGATATTACCGTCAATCTATGGAAGGGTTCTCTTTAATCGCCGCTCTGTTGACTAAGCTATTGCAGAAATGAGTTCCTTTCGTTTGGACTGATGCACAGCAGGAGAGCTTCGAGAAGCTTAAGACAGTTTTGACTCAGGCATCAGTTCTGATACAGCCTGAGCTTGGGAATGACTTTATTTTTTATATTGATGCGTCACATGTAGGTTTGGGTTGTGTTTTGATGCAAGACGGTAAGGTTGTTGCTTACATGTCTCGACAACTCAAGACTCATAAGGTTAACTATCCGACGCATGACTTGGAGTTGACTGTAGTGGTTTTGCCCTTAAGATCTGGAGGCATTATCTGTACGGTGAGAAGTGTACCATCTACACTGATACAATAGCCTCAAGTATCTCCTTAATCAGAAGGATTTAAATCTTAGGTAGCATCAATAGGTTGAGCTACTTAAGGATTATGATTACAGCATTGAGTGTCACCTTGGTAAGGCCAATGTGGAGGCTAATGTGTTAAGCCATAGGGCTGTTGCTAATCTAAGGGCGTTGTTCGCTCGACTGAGTCTCTATGATGATCGAAGTTCGTTGGCTGAGCTCCAGGTGAAACCGATGTGGATTGGGCAGATTAAGGATAAGCAGATGGGAGATAAGTCTCTTGAGTTACGGTTTCGTCAGGTTGAGACTAGGGTTACTTCGGATTTTGAACTCAATGATGATGGGGTTTTGTGCTTCAGAGGTCGTATTTTTCTGTCGAATGATGAGGACTTAAGACAGTTGATTTTGAGGGAAGCGCATAGTAGCCCTTATGCTATGCATCCCGATGCTTACTTAACATAAATAATTGTCTAGTTGAGTGAATAAGTACAATGGGTGTGTTTAGGGAGGTCCAAAGTTCAAGCTAGGACTTGGGTTAAATTTTTGGTTTTTATTGAGTAAAGCCTAACTTTTGGTAAGCAGACTTTTAAGTAAAAGTTGGTAAAAATATAACAGAATGGGCTTGCTAGTCTAGTGGTTAAGTAATAAGGAATTCTGCAAGTGGTCCTGTGTTTGATACATAGGGTGGGAATTAATTTTTGCTGCAAATCGCACCTAGGAGTTTGAGTTTTAGTATGATTCTGAGTAGTTGAATAGTACAGGGAATCAAGGGATTAGCTGGGTAGTTGTTCAGTTAACCCAAAAATCCTACTTTTCCTTACTCCTAAAAAGGTTCTGCCAATTTTCTCTTCTCTCTTTTTGCTTGTGCTGCCGATTCTTTCCTATTATTTCTTCTCTATTTTGATTCTTTTATTTCCTTCTTCCGATCGATTCTAGCTTGCTTCGTTAAGACATTTTGCCGGTAAGTGATTCTTCCTAAGGCTAGTGTGATTTTCCTTTATTAAGTGTTTAAACGAAGGAAACGTTATACTTTTATTAGGTACTGGTTGAGTGCTTTGATCGAGTTTTCCGGACCACAAGAATGCTATTTTATGCTCAATTTTGGTAGTGGTAAGCCAATTTTACGATTTTGGGATTAATGGTTAAGACGCGATTTTGGGTTCTAAAAGTTGAATTATTCTGATTATTAGGTCTTATAGTGCTCGAGATTTTGAAAACATCGAAAACAAACCAGGTGTATACCCCGAATGCTCTGAAATTGCGTTTCGAAGAAAGCCAAAAACAAAACTATCGATGCCCACGGGTGTGTGGATTGCCTGTGTGGAGGCCGTGTGGTCGATGAGTGAGGCTGTGCTCGCACCGTATAGGTGCAACAGACACGGGTGTACGATGTTGGTTAGGCCGTGTGTGAGGCACGCGCTAGGCC
The DNA here is from genome assembly GCA_020496765.1 of Gossypium stocksii. Taxonomy (NCBI): domain Eukaryota; kingdom Viridiplantae; phylum Streptophyta; class Magnoliopsida; order Malvales; family Malvaceae; genus Gossypium; species Gossypium stocksii. The sequence continues at coordinate 40,737,059 of CM035628.1, read as the reverse complement.
AATTAGGCCGTGTGGGCCACACGGGCGTGTGGGTTGATATGCTCGCGGTATTAAGTAATAAAATTTATAAAAACTGATCACACCAAAACTAACTAATATCACGATATTAAAGGCAAGCGCACCTATCGAACAGTAGTATAATTTAGTGGCAATACCGAGTTATCGTACCCAAGGGAACCAAAAGTACTAAAACTTGCTTCCTTTCTATTATCTAGCCTGAAAATAGAAGAGGTTTGGTTGAAACTAAGTCAAAAACTAACTAAAAGTAGACAAAAAGTAAATTGGGGAAAAAATTTTAGGGAAAAGGTGATTGATATAAGCAATACTTAAGGGAGAATCCACCTAGACTTCACTTGTTATTGGTTCTTGAGCTAGATGATTTATTCACTTGACTTGATTTGTAGAGATCCCTAATTTATGCTAAACCCTCTGTCGAGGCCAAGAGCAACTAGGCCTAGGTTGTTAACTAAAGTTCCTTTATTAATTAACACCCTAGGTTGCATTAATTCGATCTATGGTTCCCCATATTAGGTTTGACCCTAATCCGGCAGATTTATTCACCCTATGTCTAGGGTTGCATGCAACTCCACTTAATTATGGTAGATCTACTCTTATCACAAGGACTTTTGCTCTTTTGCTTTAAGCACATTCATTTCTTGAATTAATACCTAGGCTTATTAACACAAGAATTAAGCACACATAATTAAGAACAACTCAAGTATTTATCATATAACTCAAGAATAAATAATAACAAGATTCGTCTTAAGTTTCATCCCCCTCAAGTATTTGAGGGGTTTAGTTCATAATTAATAAAGAAAACATCTTAGAAGAATTAAGATAACAAAACATAAAGAACCCGAAAACCCTTGAAGGAATTTAGGGAGATCCTCTGTCTTGATGTAGAATCCTGGCTTCTGGGATGAATCAATCGGCTTCCCTTAGAGTAATTCCTTGCTTTCACTCCTTGTGTTAACAGAAATATGGCGCTCTTTCTCGAGAGAAAAGAGTATACCTTTATAGTTGGCTCTTGGGGTCTTTATATAGAGTTTAGAATGGCTTTCTTAGCCCCTAAGCATCTAAATTCGAGTGAAATTCCTCTTCTTCACGACTAGAACATGCCCGTGTGCCACACCTGTGTGATTTCGACAAGAGGCCGTGTTCTGGAATGTTTGGGCGGCACGGCCGTGTGGCCAGGCCGTGCTTGTCGAGGGCTGGACCGTGTTGTCTTCGTATGGCACGGCCGTGTGGTGACTTCTTTGGGCTGTGCATTTTCACATTTTGGCCCATTTTCTTAGGTTGTTGGTCTATTTTCCGTTCTTTTCTCTTCCCTATGCTCTCCTGAGTATAAGATATGAAAAAGAAAGATTAAGAGCATCAATTCTCACAAAATTAATGATAATCCATCCAAAATATAGGCTAAACATGAGGTAAAAATATGTATAATTTATCGTTTATCAAATACCCCCACACTTAAGCCTTTGCTTGTCCTCAAGCAAAATCTCAATCCCTAATTAAGAAACATTCCTCTCAACTTATAATCTTTATCAATAATGTTTCAAACTAATCCACAGGTAATCATACAATGAAGATTCAATCAAAAGAACATTAAAGATTCAATCACTCTAAGCTGAAAATTTTATCATTGAAACATAAGTTTTCTCCCTTCTCCTAAGTAATTATCTCTTAATCTTAATTAACAGAAGTTGACATCCTCACTAAATATTCACTATATCCACTCGAAGTGTTTAGGGTTAAAAAATTAAGTACTCTCTAGTCAACCTAAAAAGTTATTACCATAGGCTTGCAAGAAAATCACATCTCCACCACTATAGATGGACATGACACATCGATCAAAAAGTCTTGTAATGGTTGTAACGGGGCTTGGTTAGGGGTGTTGTCACAGGCTGCAAAAAAGGGTTAGAATCGAGATTGAATTAAAAATTATCTAACTAGAAAAATCTCTATTACTGGAACATATTCTTTGGGCTAGTTCTTTAATTAACATCGTTTCTGCCTTGGTAGCCTTAAAATAGAAATATGCAAAAACCATTTGAACTATTACAGATTACAACTGAATTAATATATACGTTTTTTTTTTGTTTTTTGTTGTAAGTATAATACATTGAAATTGTATAATGTTACAATATGGAAAAGGGAATAAAGCTAGATAATAAGTTCAACTCAAATCTCGACAAAAATAGGGATCAAAGTAATTGAATGGAATTCAACAAAAATGGGTTATAGGTTAATATTAGAGGTAAGTCAAAGAAAAGGTTGTTAGGCTCAATAGGGTTAAATCCTATTGAGGTAGGCTTTTGTGGAGTAAGTGGGTTAAATCCTAAGTGCCTTTATCATCTCGGTATATCAAATGAATAATGTGGTCTCGACATGTATAATCAAAGCAAGTTCTAGAATAACAAATCAATATTGACTCTCTCAAAGCAATAATAAAAGTGAGCACGAAAGAATGTATGCTCAAAAGGCTCAAAAATCTCACCAGAATTATGGCTTTTGATGTCAATCCTGCAAATTTCAAATTTCAAGATAACACCTGGAATTAAGGAAAAGAACTTATGGAAAAAAATTGGGGTTCTCAAAAATTTCAACTTATCATGCTTAATTCCCTAATGTTTTAAAGTTTGAATAATCAGAGTACAAGCATCTATGTCTTAATTCTCACATATCAATAAAAATCATAATTCAATCAGAATATATTCCTAATAGGAGGTTGAAGATAATGCAGTTAAGAACGAAGCATCAGATTTTAGGGTTTTCATATATAGTATAAAGATTTAAAGTAAGTTCCCCCCCACACTTAAGATGTACATTGCCTTCAATGTACAAAGATAATATTAGTAGCAATAGAAGCACAAGATCATAAGATAGGGAAAGACATGAAACTCCCTGAATTTTGGATGAATTTGTGAGACGGATATTGGAATTGGAAGAGCCGGCAGTTGTGGCAGGGTGTTCCCTTTTTTGTAGAGATTTGAGCTGTCAAGCTCCTTTAAAACTGTGAAAGGATTTATTAGTCGTAGGGAATTTGGAGCAATGGAAATTACTTGTTAGGGTGAGGCCGTTATGAAAAAGAAATAAAATAAAAGAAAACAAAATACAAAAAATAATAAATAATGCAAAAAATAAAATGAGAAAATATAAAAAGGAAAAGGAAAAGAAAGTTAAAAGAAAAGGTGAAAATAGGGATCAGTGTTAAGATAAAAATTAAGATAAAAATAAAGATAAAAATAAAGATAAAAATAAAGTTAGGAGGAAAAGACATCTCTAATCCTCATGTGGGTTACGCGGTAGCGGTGTGATGCGGAGGTGCTGGCATATCTGCTCTAAGGTGGCGTCGATGTAATCGAGGCGCCGGAAGCATTACTGCTCAAAGTGTGATAAGCACTCAGATAAGTCAGCGTGGGCGGCTGCTGCATGAGATGGGCGGTGAGGGGGTGGTGGCTCGGTGGGTGTGTCCTCTGGTGGCTGTGGTGGTGGGACATCATCAGTAATGTCCTCTGGTCCTCTCCCTCCTAGACGAGTCGGAACTGAAGGGGGTCCCTCCTAGCCTCCGCTCAATCATCCTTATGTGTAACATCGTCGCGATGTCTTGGGGAGACATCTGACCGATCAAAGTGTAGGAGGATGTCTGGGCTGCGGTGTTGAGGAGCCCAAAATACCAGGCCAAGCGTGTGATGTAGGGCTCTATGGATAAGACGCCTCTGCGGTGCCTCTCTGTCTGATGCTGCATGGCGTGCGCTATAAAGTATGCTAAGTCGATGATGTGTCCGTTTGCCATGCACTACAGGAAGTAGACATCGTGAGTGTTAATGACGCCTGTGCTCTCTCGTCTACTTGTAAGAGTGTGAGCAAGGAGAGCATGAATGTACCTCAGAAAGGGAACGAGGGCGGTCGTCTTGCTGACACTAGGGTTATATGTCTGACGTCCCGAGGCGATTTCGTTCCAACAGTCGATGGGCCAGATGTGGATGCGACGAGAAAGGTTAGGAAAGTCCTCCTCTGCCATAAATTGCTCTGTGTAGAGCCCAAGTGCTGTGCCAAACTCTGGTACGCTGAGACGTCGAACAAGGCCTCCCAACCGGAATTGGACCGTCCCTGGATCGTTAAATCTAGTCATCACCGTCTGTAGGTGGAATGTGGAACAGAACTCGAGGGTGAGCTCTAAGTATGTCAGCTCTATAATCTGGAAGAACTGCTCCCATGGCTCTGTCATCAGTAAGGCCCGGACATCGTCCACTAAATGTATCTGCTCAAGGCCGGCCCAATCTATGCAGCGGCCCTTGGATATAGTGCAGGCTCGGAGTAATTGATAATGCTCCTCCTGCGAGGCTTGGGAAAATGTGATGAATGGGTGTCGAACCTCGGAGGTAGGCCTCGATGATGAACCCCCTAGCCCCTTAAGTTTCTTTGAAGCGGGAACGGCAGCTTTCTTACCGCGTGATGACATGTTAACTAAAATAACGTTAGAATTATTAGCTCTAAAAATCAAAGTTAAATTGCAAACTATAGTAAAATTAATTGTGTAAATTAAAATGACAATGTGCCTAAAAGATTAAAATAGGAACTAACCAAAATAGTAAATAAAATCCATTCTAAGTGGTAGCAAAAACAAACAATATGGGTGTCTGTTTATACTAAAATTATAAGAAAAATGGCATGCAAATATGAGTTTAAATGGCAATGAAAATGAATTCTAAGTGGCAAGCAAGAATGAAATTAAGTGGCATGCAATCTTAATGTGTTCTATCTAGATTAGTCATCCTAATTTTCCTAATTCCATGCTTGATTAAACATCTAAAATAAAGTAAAATTACATAATTAGAGAATAAAAATGAAATATAAATAAATATTAGAGAAAAATGAGAGAATAGAACCAAATTTGATGTTGCACAGTCATGGGTTGGGTTTACACGGGCGTGGGTCAGCTGATTTCGAAGGTGGTGGTGTTCTTGGGGTGTGTGGCGGTGCTTATGGTGGTTAGAGAGAGAGATTTGAGGGTTTTGAGTGAGGAAGGAAATGAATAGTGGCCCTTATTTATAGTTTTTGGGTCACACGGGTATGTCACACGCCCGTATGAGTCGTGTTTTGCCCGTGTCTTTCGAAATCCGGAGGTTTTGGTACGCTTGGTTCGAAGTACACACCCATGGGAATGTTTAACACGGCCGTGGGAGATCGGTTCTTTGTCACTCACACGGTCGTGTAATGGGATACACGACCGTGTGCGATCATGTTCATGTTTCACACGGTCGTGTGATAGGTTCCACGGCCGTGTGAAATTTGACAGTGTCTTCCACGGGCTGGAGACATGGGCGTGGGGATTTGTGTAAAGCCTGTGTTGATATTGCAGGGTTGCCACGGCCATGTTGCACAGCCGTGGGGTGTTGTTGGTAGCCCGTGTTGAAGTCGAAAGGTCGCCACGGCCATATCACAAGGCCGTGGAGAGATATCGGTGGCCCGTGTTTTGGGAAAATTTATGCTCTGTTTATACACGGCCTTGGTACACGACCGTGTCTCTATTTGAAGTGCTCACACGGCCTGGGGCACGCCCGTGGGACTGGCCATGTGGTCCTAAATCTCTGCATTAAAAAGGGTTAGTTGATGCATGAAAAATACTAAAATCAAAATAGATGAAAAATTACTAAGTTAGTGCTCGGGTTGCCTCCCGAGAAGCGCTTATTTAGAGTCTAAACTCGACTCTTCTGGATGTGTCATGAAGGGATTTCGTGGAGCTCAAGCTCCTCCCTTTTATCTTTAAAATTCTCACCTTTATAAAATTTAAGCCGATGGTCGTTTACCTTGAACGTACCGTGGGTTGGGTGAGTTACCTTAATCGTGCCGTATGGAAAGACTTTCATTACCGTGAAGTAGGGTGTATCACTTGTATGTTCTTTTGAATTTGAGCTTCGTGGATCATCTTCCCCTAAAATTACCTTATCTCCCACCTTGAGTTGATCTATTTGTCCTTGAGGGTCGTCTTGGTGATGCTCCGTTTTGGTGTGGCATATTTTGGGCGTTTCGTGAAAGTTCAGCCACTCATCTAGTTCCTCGATCTAGAGGATTAGCTTTTCTGGTTCATCTCCTTTAGGTGAATTTGCCAGTGTTTGCGCTGTCTTTATGTGGAGTGCGCCCTGCACAGAAGTTTATGTGGTGAGTTTAGTGTTTTTACAGGAACTCAAATCTCTATTCTCGTCTATAGTTTTAACTGAGTTGTGAGCTCATATGGTGACTGTATCATCACCTACTTGTAATTTGAGTTCACCTGTTTCTAAATTAATTTTAGTTCTAGTAGTTGCTAAAAAGGGTCGCCCTAGAATTAAGGGTACATTGCTAGCCTCGTCAATGTCTAAAACAACAAAGTCAACTGGGAATATAAATTTATCGATTTTAACAAGTACATCTTCAATTATTCCCTTAGGTGCCCTAATAGTTTTATCAGCTAGTTGAATGCTCATCTTGGTTTTCTTAGGGTTCCAAGACCTAGTTGTTTAAACAGGTTATAAGGCATGACGTTTATGCTTGCCCCTAAATCAGCTAAAGCATTTTTTCCTCTAGGCTACCAAGTAAACAAGGGATAGTAAAACTCCCTGGATCTTTTAGTTTGGTCGGTAGTCTATTTTGTAGAATAGCTGAGCAGACTGCATTTAATTCCACATGAGATTTATCCTCTAGCTTCCGCTTGTTTGTCAAGAGTTCTTTTAAGGATTTAACCGCGTCTGGCATCTGCAAAATTGCTTCAACAAATGGTAAGTTAATGTGTATTTTTTTTAAGATTTTAAGAAACTTACCGAATTGTTCATCTGTGCGGTCTTTCTGTAGCGCTCTTGGGTATGGTATACGAGGCTTGTGTTCGTTGATATCTGGCTTGTTGTTGCTTACCTCTACCTTACCTTTACTCACCTTAGGTTCTTCGCATAACTTTGGGTTGTCTTTAGTTAATTCCTCCACATCTATTGTATTTATGGCATGAACTTGCTCTTTAGGATTGGTCTTAGTGTTACTTGGAAGTCCACCTTGTGGTTTCTCTGATATTAACTTGGCGAGTTGACCAATTTGATTCTCAAGGCCTGTGATTGATGCTTGCTGGTTCTTTAATTCCGTTTCAGTGTTCTAGAATCAGGTTTCTATCATGGCCATGGATTTGGTAAATATTTCTTCAAGGTTGGGCTTTTTCTCCTGTTGCGACGGTGGCTGCTGAAATCCCTGAGGGGGTTGCTGTCTTTGATTCCCTTATCCTCCCCAAGAAAAATTAGGATGGTTTCGCCAACCTGCATTATATGTGTTACTATATGGGTTATTTTGAGATCTAAAATTGTTACCCTTATAATTGGCCTGCTCGGTTTCTGAGCCATTGGCAGAAGGTGAGTAGTCTGGAGTGAACATATTTACCTGAGTCATGTCACACTGCATTACGGCTTGTGCCTGCGTAGAACCAACAAAATGATCAAATTTCTTATTTAAAAGTTCTACCTGATTAGTAAGCATAGCGACAGCATCAATATTATAAACTCTTGCAGCTTTTGTCGGCTTTGTCCTCATGACTTACCACTGATAGTTATTCAGCGACATCTCTTCAATAAATTCATAAGCTGCTTCTGGTGTTTTGTTATTGATTGTTCCTCCTGCGGCGGCATCGATCATTTGCCTTGTTGAAGGATTCAAACCATTGTGAAAGGTTTGAACTTATAGCCATAAAAGTAGGCCATGATGAGGGCATCTTCTGAAAAGATCTTTGTATCTCTCCCAGGCATCGTATATTGTTTCTAAATCCATCTGCACAAAAGAAGAAATATCGTTTCGTAATTTAGCTGTTTTAGCTGGAGGAAAATATTTAAGTAAAAACTTTTCTCAAATCTGTTCCCATGTACTGATCGAGCCTCGTGGTAAAGAATTTAACCACTGTTTGGCTTTGTTTCTCAAAGAGAATGGAAATAGCCTTAAACAAATGGCATCATCAGAAACGCCATTAATTTTGAAGGTATCACAAAGTTCCAAAAAATTGGCTATATGGGAATTTGGATCTTCATCCTGTAAACCATCAAACTGCACCAATTGTTGTATATCTGAATAGTGTTAGGCTTTAGTTAAAAATTATTAGCAGCAATAGTAGGTCAAAGAATGCTAGTTTGGGTACCAACCAAACTAGGTTTAGCATAGTCATACATAGTGTGAGGAGCTTCTTCCTGATTTACTGGCGGCGTGACTATTGCGGGAGGTGGTGGCACGTTTTGATTTGCTTCCAACTCTTCTATAGGTTCTGGTCTTTGTTCTTGATCTTGTTCTGGATACTGTAGGCTTCGTCTGATTTCTCTACTATTTCTGCGAACTGTTGCCTCTAAATCTTCGTCAAAAAGTAATGGTCCTATTGGGTTGTCTCTAATCATAAACTAGAAATACTGTAACAGCCTGAAATAGGGTCTAGTCAGAATAGTGGTTTCGTAACCACAGATCCAAAGTAAAAAAAAAATTGAATTGTGTGAATTTCTGATAATATTTGTTGCATTGATTATTGATGTGAAATTTCTGTTTGAAAATTTTATCGTTAAAGTGTCCAATTTTATTGTTGGGACTAAATTGTATTAATTGCAAAATATAAGATATAGAGTATAAGCACCCAATTGAAATGGGGGTTTGAATAAGAGGTCTTTATGTGGCAAATAGACCATCAAATAGTGGCATGGACATAAAAGGGCATTTCTAAAAATGTTTGATAGTTATAGCATGAAGGGTATTTTGGTCATTTGGGTGTTTTTAGTCATAAAAGACAAATTTTTAACCCAAAAATCTGCTCATTCTCTTCCCCATGCTACCGTTTCTTTCCAAATCTCCATGGTTAGGGTTTCAAGCTTTTCAAAGCTCACTTGTAAGTGTATTTTGGCTCCGTTTTCGATTATTTTTGTATTTTTGTATTCCCTTAAGCTTGAATATCATGATTTTACCATTAATTTGAATAGAAATCAAAGTTTAAAAATATACCCATTTGTGATAAAAGTGTATTTGATTGATTAATGGTAGATAATGAAGGCTTAAGGTGTTGTATGCATGATTTTAGGAATGATTTTGGATGGAATTGAATATAATTTCATAAAAAGGGGCTAATTTGTAAAATTTACAAATTATTCCTAAATGTGTTAAATTTTGATAAACTGAGTGTCATTGTTGTGCAAATGGGTTAATCAAGTCCATGGAATAAAGAAAATGAAATTTTGAGTCCTAGGGACTAAATTATGATTATTGAAAAGTTGAGGGGTAAATTTGAAAATTTACCCAAAAATGTGAATTGTGTCGATAATTGAATAAATGATTGATAATTGTATTCTATGTGTTAATTTAGACCAAGGAAGATGTGATAAAGCCCGAGTACGGAAAATAGAGAAATCTCAAGAATTAATTCGTTGATGATTCAGGTAAGTTGTGTGTAAATTCTAGCATATTTTGATAAATTATAAGTATTTATTTGTAATTGAACTAAGGTTATTGATATATGAATTATGAAGTGACCGAAGGTTTAGTATACTTTTGTATTTGTGTAAATAAGATATGCTCGGTAAATTCTGATTGATTAGGATATGTCACTGAATTTGTGGAATTCAGGTAATTTTTGTGAATTCTGATTGAGTATTTGATGTGTTCTGAAACTGTTGATCTATATATATTCTGTAAATCCCAGTTGAGCAATTAGGAATAAACATGGATATTCACTAGAGGGTTCTGATTCTGTCTGATATAGTTTCCGGGTGATAGGTGGTCTAGCATATGTTGCAGACACCTATCAGCTTATGTGAGCAGGCCCGAGGTAACTTCTGTTCTGATTCTGTGATGTAGCTTCGGCTACCATTCTGTGATGTAGCTTCGGCTGCCATTCTGTTATGTAGCTTCGACTACCCCTCTGTTAGTAGTTTCGACTACCTCATGGCTCTGCCATGTCTGTGAGGCACTTCGGTGCTAACCTCTGAATATCTGGTCATATTTCGAATCTGCTCAATGGGATTAGTTTATCTGTACTATGATGAAGTGTTTCTGTAGGTGACATGAAATAGTTCTGTACATTGAGATTGGTACGGTTAAGCATATATATGATTGGTATGTAAAATGTGCCCAAAAGAGTAAATTGAGTATGGAGTGATATGTATTAATAATTGTTATGAAGTAATTGATAATTTGTAATGTTCATTGCTTTAATTTGCATACGACTTACTAAGCTATTATAGCTTACTCTGTTCTATTCTTTCCTCCCTTTCAGTGTATGAAAACGGTTGGATTAGGAGCCGAGTCTTTGGAGCAAGCTTCACACTGTCAAGACTTATTAGTACGTTATCTTTCTGGCGTAAGTTTATGGCATGTATAGAAGGTTATGGATATGTATAGTCAATTTGTAAGCTTATAAGCACTATGTTTCTAATGTGGTATATGCAAATAAATGTTTGTATAATAAAGTATTATTATTTATATTGGTTGCATTGATTGTGTATGTGAATCTTTTGTGTATTTGGGAGGTTAAGGCTTGGTATATAGCCTAACACGGCCTACACGGCAGGACACACGGGCGTGTGCCATGACCGTGTGGGATTTGGCAGATTACTTCACGGGCACTTGACACGGGTGTGTCTAGGTCGTGGGCGATACACGGTCCATCCCTACGGGCGTGTGCTCAAACCGTGCCTCCCCTGAACCTGAATAATGTATTTAGTGTACCACACGGGCAGGAGACACGGCCGTGTGTCTCAACCGTGTGGGAGTACACGGCCTCCAAACGGGCGTGTGAAGTAGCTGTGTCAGTTTGGTTAGTTTCGTCCATGGGTATCTGGTATGGGCGTATGAAGACCACACGGTCTCACAACATGGCCGTGCTAAAGGTCACACGGGCGTGTGACGTGGTTTTCCTTTGAAAAATTTTCTGAGTAACCGATTTCATAGGATTCGAATCCTAATCATCTGAGATGTCTATATTGTGTCCGAAAACCTTCAATAAGAGTAATTTTGAACTGATTTGCATGAAATTCTGTATCTGTTTCCGATTAAGTTCTGTAAAGGTCCTTCAGAGTCCGGTAATATCCTGTACTTAATTCTGGTGACGATTTCGGGTTAAGGGTGTTACAAATACCTAGAAGAATAAAAACAAAGAAAAATAGAATAAAAAAATAAAAGAAAAATAATAAAATAAAACAAAAACTGAAAATAGATAAATATTGTAATGGCTAAAGTAATAGAAATTAAGTTTTCTTAATATTTCAAGTCCCCGGCAACGGCGCCAAAAACTTGATATGCTCGCGATATTAAGTAATAAAATTTATAAAAATTGATCACACCAAAACTAACTAATATCACGATATTAAAGGCAAGCGCACCTATCGAACAGTAGTATAGTTTAGCGGCAAGACCGAGTTATCGTACCCAAGGGAACCAAAACTACTAATACTTGCTTCCTTTCTATTATCTAGCCTAAAAATAAAAGAGGTTTGGTTGAAACTAATTCTAAAACTAACTAAAAGTGCACAAAAAGTAAATAGGGGAAAAACTTTTAAGGAAAAGTTGATTGATATAAGCAATACTTAAGGGAGAATCCACTTAGACTTCACTTGTTATTGGTTCTTGAGCTAGACGATTTATTCACTTGACTTGATCCGTAGAGATCCCTAATTTATGCTAAACCCTCTGTTGAGGCGAAGAGCAACTAGGCCTAGGTTGTTAACTAAAGTTCCTTTATTAATTAACACCCTAGGTTGCATTAATTCGATCTATGGTTCCCCATATTAGGTTTGACCCTAATCCAGCAGATTTATGTCGCCCTATGTCTAGGGCTACATGCAACTCTGCTTAATTATGGTAGATCTACTCTTATCACAGGCACTTTTGCTCCTCTGCTTTAAGCACATCCGTTTCTTGAATTAACACCTAGGCTTATTAACACAAGAATTAAGCACACATAATTAAGAACAACTCAAGTATTTATCATATAACTCAAGAATAAATAATAACAAGATTCGTCTTAGGTTTCATCCCCCTCAAGTATTTGAGGGGTTTAGTTCATAATTAATAAAGAAAACATCTCAGAAGAATTAAGATAATAAAACATAAAGAACCCGAAAACCCCTAAAGGAATTTAGGGAGATCCTCTGTCTTGATATAGAATCCTGGCTTCTGGGATGAATCAATTGGCTTCCCTTGGGGTAATTCCTTGCTTTCACTCCTTGTGTTGGTAGAAATATGGCGCTCTTTCTCGAGAGAAAAGAGTATATCTTTAGAGTTGGCTCTTGGGGTCTTTATATAGAGTTTAGAATGGTTTTCTTAGCCCCTAAGCATCCAAATCCGAGTGAAATTCCTCTTCCTCACGACTAGAACACGCCCGTGTGCCACACCCGTGTGATTTCGACAAGAGGCCGTGGTCTGGAATGTTTGGGCGGCACGGCCATGTGGCCAGGCCGTGCTTGTCGGGGGCTGGACCGTGTTGTCTTCGTATGGCACGACCGTGTGCCACTACCGTGTGGTGACTTCTTTGGGCCATGCGTTTTCACATTTTGGCCCATTTTCTCCAGTTGTTGTCCATTTTCCGTTCTTTTCTCTTCCCTATGCTCTCCTAAGTATAAGATATGAAAAAGAAAGATTAAGAGCACCAATTCTCACAAAATTAATGATAATCCATCCAAAATATAGGCTAAACATGAGGTAAAAATATGTATAATTTATCATTTATCATGGGTCTACACAGGTGAACCAAATAGGTGTTTGGGGTTTTAGGCCAGGCTGTGTGAGCCACACAGGCAAGGCCAAGTTGAGCCGTGTGGGCCCACACAGGTAGGCCACATTGACATTTGAGCCCATTAATCTGAATTGTTCTGAAAGGTTACACGGGTTGCCCTAGTCGACTGTAACCGGTTAAAGGGGTTAGTAAGCATTACATAGACCCTGTACTGTGATATGAATCTGATATGTATGTTAGCATGTTATACTTAGCATGTCTATATAAATCTGAGCATGATATGTATGATCTGTTTACTATATGAAAGCATGCCATAACATGATATTATGACTGCATTGCATGGGGTTTGGATGATTATTGGAAAGAAGGAAGACTGTAAGGCTTTTAGTTGTCTGACTTGGCAGTGGTACTGCCTTTACTTATTATGTGTCGTTCTTCGGTACAATTTGGTGTATAGGGTTAGATGGGTTGATTTTATCCCTATACTTGGTGTGTAGGGTTGGGTGGGTCGATTTTATCCTCACATGGTGTGTAGGGTGGTTGGAGATGGTGTGCAAGGTTGGTGGGCATGTACTGTACTGATTGACTGATACTTGTTATATGCATACTTTATTGAGGGGATGTACACATTGAGTTTGCTAAAACTCACTCCTTTATTTTATTTGTCTGACAGATAATCCTCAGCAGTAGATGGATCGATGCACCGGAAGGCTCGATGGTGACCACTGCTAGCCATGTTTTGATTTTATGAGTTACCTTCTATTTTATTTGCTTTCATTTAATATTTATTTTTTTGGGATTATTTATGTAATTTGGACGCGAACTGTTATGGGTTTATTTGGGATTTTAAATCGTTAATTTTATTGATTTATAAACTGGGACACCATAAAAACGTGTTTTAAAACTTAATTTCAAATTTTTATATGAATGAATGTTTTCAATACTTCCGTGATAAAGAAAAGATAATAATTTGAACAAGTTTCTGATACTCGAAACGATTTTCCAAAAACACTCTCATGTAACGCCATCAGATTCGGCCATAACGTCTAGGCCGGGTTTGGAGTGTTACATAGAAGGCATGAAAGTCCATGCTTTACAGAAAAAAATTATTTAACCTTATAGAAACACATCATGTTTTTCCATGAAGTCATATGTATGGTTACATAACATATTCAAAAATACAAATTAAAAACATCATACATTATACAAACTTATACAAACATAGCAAATACCATCAGGACTACCAGTATCAGATCATGCAAGTGTATATATTACAAGTACCCTAAACCCATCAACATAGAAGCATATTCACCGATACCTAGTTTTCAAGTCTTAACTAAGTCGTATAGACCCTATGAAGAGGTTAAATACATTTCACGAATAAAATGGGCCAAAATGGAAATTTTTAGAAAATGGGCCTACATGCCCCAAAAGGCCAGCCCGTGTAGCCTATAGGCCCAAAAGGCCCAGATCGTGTGACATACACGGTCTAACATACGACCCATCGCACAGTCGTGTGTTTTGCATGGTCATGTGTCACACAACCTACTATACGGCTTGGCACACAACCATGTTTCGACTTTTGTCGATCGTTGTTTTCTCAGGTTTCGTTACACACCTAATTATTTCTAAACTTCAACACGGCAACACACTTCTAGACCCTGAAATTACCTTTCGTAACTGGCAAATTTGCAACTTAAACGCATCCAAGTCATAAGATTCAACATTAAGAATAGAACATTAAGTCTAAACTTTAATAACCTATCACCTGACAATTGATTACTTACCCAACAAATTAGCAACCTAATAGTACTATGTAGTCAGAAAGACATTCATTTCAAAATCCTCACCTAGAATATAACACCCCAAACTCTTCCTAGACGTTATGGTCGAATCTGGAGATGTCACAAAGAAGGGTTTTGAAAATAGAGTTATTTCAATAAAGCTTTGTAACCTTTATTTGTTAAAAACCATTACTGAAAGTGTTATTTAAAATAATTCATTGTCAAAACATAATTTATAGCGGAAGTCTTAGAAATCGTTATATTTAATAATCCCGTTCGTATTTTTAGAAAACCATTATTTTAGTAAAACCATGTTTTTAACCATCCGTCGCAAATAAAAGTCAAGTCAAAAATCCAAATCCTAAAATAAAATCAAATAGTCCAGAGAGTTCATAAATTACGAAACTCCCAGAAAATAATCCTTGATTAAATATATAAAAATCATAATCTTAAACAATTATGAACTAGTGGTAACCGTGAGGCTCCGTCACACCGATCTACCTATGTCCGTGGTTTACATAAATAGAATAGACAAACAAACGTGAGTTTTCGTAAACTCAGTGTGTAACCCAACGGAAATGACATGTAATACATATAGAAATCTCACATACAGAGATACAGAATCGGACTTATGTCCATTTCAGATGTAGATAACAGAATCAGTTAAGCAGTACAGATATGCAGAATCCTACCCCTATCCTCTACACACCATCTCTGACCATCCCATTACACCATATGGGGTTAAAAACACCCACCCATCCCTACACACCATATAGTGTCGATGCGACACATTACAAATAATATGCAGTCAAGTTGCCAAAATATAGGCGAAGGTTGCCATACATAACACTTCCTCCACATATACAAAACCCACCCGAGTCATAGATACAGAAATAACAGATACAATAATATCATGCATAACATGCTCCTATATAGATGTTATATATATACTTAACAAGATAATTAGACATGCATAACAGTGTCCTACTTAGTGCAGAATATCAGATTATCAAATCACATAATTTTAGGGTTTGGTTATCCCTTACTGACCCTACAGTAGGCCCACAATTGATCGAAAAGAATCGTGCAATCCTAGGGAAAATTTTAGAATTATGGGCCCACATGCTCGTGTAGGCCCACAGGCTTAGATTGGCCTTACCTGTGTGGCCCACACACACAACTTGGCCTAGCCCATGTGGCCCACATGACCACACCCACACCATCACACAGTCGTGTCTTGTGCACAGCTGCACCTTTGTTAGACACACTATAGTATCTCCCACACGGCCAACCACATTGGCGACCACATGCCAGTGTGGTGTCAATAGATTTCACTTTCGGCTTCTGCTAAAACTCGATTTTTTCACATAAGGGGGACACACCTGGTTCATTTTCACAGTGAAATCACTCCCGAGACCACCAGCATCTAAAAATAGAATACACATCACCTTTTAGCAATCAATTTACGAGTCTAATATGATTTAACCAATTACACATAAACCGACTCACCGCTAACAAAAACAACCACGACCTCAAATCAAGCCGTTGAATTGTAATTTTTTGCCTCACAACTTTTACCTAAACACAAATTCCATTGATTAATCAAGAATTAATGGCTGCCAATAAACATTGCTAACATCTCAAAACCAACTGCTAACAACAAACAAAGTTCTACTTACCAATCCAAATGAAGAAACCGTCAATTCCCACAGCATGATTGACGACAGATTCACCAACCGAATTGAAGAAAAAACAAAATAGGGATTTACAAAGAAGGGAAAATATCAGAAAGGGAAAAGAAGAAGAAACCTGACGTCAGAAATTCTGGGAAGAACATAAAAATAAAGTAAAAATAAAAAGAGATTAAAAACTATCCAAAATCCCTCTAAATCCACCACTCTATCACACAACCGAGAAAAAATAACATCCACGTTCGCGCAGAGATTCGAACAAAGAACCTCCAACACACTAGCTCCCTTACCACTCGAACCAATAGGCTCATTCTAATATGGATTAACAGACAGTTTTATATAAGCTCATTTGACAAGGGTAAGGTTGGATTTAAAATAACAAAAGTTAGCAAAAGTGGAACTTGAACCCAGTACCTCACACACACACCCAAAACACTTATCCACAGAAACAAATACACATTTGTGTTAGAATTTACAGATGCAGAAATAAATTATTCAGGGTGTTACATAGAAAATCAATACCAAACAAATGATGTTCATAACAACTAAAAACGTCGAAAACACACAAAGAACTATTAAACCTTATTAATGGAAAACAACAATACAAACACCAAGATTTACTTACACTCAATCTCTTTGAATTTTGCACACCAAACCAAACCCAAAACAAAAACCATAAGACAAAACAACTGCAAAAAGAACAGACTTGAAAGTGAAAGAAACGAAATAGAGTAAAAGAGAAAAAAATTAACAAAAGAAAAAGAATGAAACAGTAGAAAAATGGGAAAGGAAAGAAGTGGGTAATGTGAGAAAAAAAGGGAATTCTTTTGGGGGAAATAAAATAATAAAAAGAAAAAAATATATAAACCTTCTGATAATGATATTATTATTTTTCTTTTTTCTTTTTTTAAAAAAATTAGAAATCTCAATCATATCTAACTAATCCCAATTTCCTTGTATCTTATTAACTTATCCAAAAATTGCATTTTACTCAACCATCACCACTACATGGGCAACACACTAGAAAAAAAAAGAAAAAAAAATAAATTTATGTTTACACACGAAAAGACTTGAATACAAGACAAAAGGGTATGCTAAAGCCTTACTACTGAACTAACAAGCTCATTCTTGTCAACAAATGCGCACAATTAACTCTTAACCCAGATTCTCAAATATAAGGGTCTAGACCAAAATTTCGAAAAAATACAAGGGAGAGGATTCAAACCCAGAACTTCTCACACCCAAGCACAACACTTAACCCTGAACCAAATTAATTCATTTTACAAAATTCTTACAATCTTAACTCAAAATCAAGACGTGACTACTCTGGGTTTTACTAGCCCAGTTTCTACTAACTGATTTTTGGGATCTGACAACTCTCTCCTCCTTTAAAGAAATTCATTCTCAAAATTCCAAATGTCACACCATACACTTAACCATCAAAAATTATTTTTTAAACTAAACACTGCGCTATCGATGTGGAACTCTGATCTCCATGCAAACCCGATCAAGATAATGTTTCTGACAAATTTCCTATTCACTACCTCAATTTGCCTCAAGAAGCTTCCTAGAGAAATATCACTAATGATCCTCAACTCCAGACTCCCAAAAACATCACTTACCACAAACATGCAAGTACAAACAAGTCTTATCAATCCAGAGTACATTTGGAGCATATCATAAAATTACTTGTATTGTTGCTAGATGCACCACGATTCCCTCGACACCTAATTGCATAGCTACATCTCTTATTTCAATCCTAAGTCGAAGCTTGTATACTACTAAAAGGCTGTCGTGAGAAATCCCTAATTCAATGCTTAACGCTCCCACATCTGAAACACGCCCCTTTTTTTACCCAACAATCATCCGGATGATGCCTATCATAGTAAGTACAAATTGAAACTTGATCCATGTTCACAACTTCCTCAACCTATTGAGGTTTGACTATTTTGACCCATTTCCTTGGTCGTGGATTCAAATCAACAAGACCAAAACTCCTCTTATTTAGCACTTTATTGATTTCCTTATTCTTGCCCTTCGAGAGATTACTTTTTTTCTACTAACATGATTTGATACATTTGAGGTTACTCAATCATAAACTCTTGACCACATATGCAAATTGGGTCCCATCAACCCTTTGTTAATCTCTAAACATATCTTGGAATAAAGCAGCATCCCTAGCTTTCTGATTACCACCCTCAAATTCAAGCATTTTAGCAAACTCGCTAATTTCCAAATTCGACTTACTGCCCTGAGAATAAGACTCGACCTGAGTCACTCAGCTATATCCATCACGCCCTTACACAACATAACTACGAGTGCTCATTATACTAACCTACAGCTTCAAAAATTTTACGAGTTATCTTAGGTTTATTAAAAATCCTAAATTTAAAATTTTAACAGAGATTTTTTTCAGAATTACTAAAGCTTTTTTCTAGAGTACAGTAATCCTAGCACTAAAGTTTGCTAGTTTATCTAGTATAGCTAAAGTAAGGATACTTACAGGATCGATGTAGGAGTCTCTAATTTTCTTTTTATATACTCAAATAATTAATCAAAATGTGAATACACATTCTTTTTATAAACCCTAAGTATCAAAATAATTAGAAATTCATTTTATTTAAAACACATCTCATGAAAATTTTTGTACCTAAAAATCACAACTAGAGTTTTGGGACTTGACTCTGATACCACTAAATGAAACACCCCAAAACCCAGCGCAGAAGTTACGGTCGAATCTGGGGAGATTACAATAGCTTGTTACAGAACTTTTGCTTTAATTAAATTTGGTATGTGCTTAGAAAATATAAAATTCTCACAAACATTTTAAATAACATAAGTCCAAAAAAAATACTCAGTCTAAAGCAAAATTTGTACTTCAAATCATTAGTTTTGATAGTATTTATTTTGAAAAAATCATTTCTAGTTTTAAAGAAACCACCTATTGAAGCCGTTTGTTTAGTTACAAAAAAAAAAAACTATTTACGGGTTTCTTAGTTTGCACTAGAAAACTTTTAAAGTTTAAATTTTGAAAATCAAATATTAAATTTTAACTAGTGAGGTTTTGCAGTATCACGTTCAAAAATATCAATATCAGCGAATTAAACAGAAACCAAAACAAAACCTAAAAACAAATTATAGTCACCAAAAGTCCAAAATAAATAATTATAAAAATCACCATTTTTTATATAACTAATAAAACCATCCGAGCTCCCACACGCCGACAGATTCTAATTTTATCGATTACCTAAAACGTCAGAAATAAAAAAGGGCGATGAGTTATAGAGCTCGGCATATAACTAAAACTTAAATTGAGATAACACACATTACAATATACAAAATAGAAAACCACATAAAATTTCATGACATTTAGTCAAACAAAATTGAGTATGCATGATTAAGCCAATGCGGTATTTTTTAGAAAAAGATAATGCAGATTTTTCAGAAAACGTCCTACCCAACTCCACTACACACCAAAATAGTGTTCTCCCCCAAACTCATCCATCCAAAGCACATCAATTAAGCCATCCAGGGTTGCCAAACAACAATGACCCACCACCCTGGCTTGCCTAGCAACGATGGCTTAGCCATATGTTATTAAACTATCAAATCAAATATATGTGGTCAAGCCACTGATTATGCAAATCATTAAACTACCTGTAAAAAATCTTCCTCCATTAATATTATCTCAAACCCCATGCAACGTGTCATGACATGCATGTATAGAATCAGAATGGTAAGCATGTAGAACATATTGATGTACAATAACAGAAACAGAAGGCATGGAAGTCCATGCTTTATAGAACAAATTTATTTAACCTTATAGAAACACATTAGCTTTTGCCATGAAGTCACATGTATGGTTACATAACAGATTTAGAAATACAAATTAACAAAATTTTACATTATACAAACTTATACAGACATAACAAATACCATAAGAACTACAAGTACTAGATCATGCAAGTGTATATATTACAAATACCCTAAACTCATCAACATAGAAACATATTCACCGATACCTTGTTTTTAAGTCTTAACTAAGCGGTACATACCCTAAGGAGAGGTAAAATATAGTTCACAAATAAAAACAGGCTAAAATGGGAATTTTCAAAAAATGGGCCCACACGACCCAAAAGGCCAGCCTATGTGGACCACACCGCCCAAAAGGCCCAGACCGTGTGACACACACGGTCTAACATATAGCCTGTCATACAGTCATGTGCCACAAATAGTCATGTGTCACACACGACCAACCACATGGCCATGTGGCGTCGACAGTCTTAATTTTGGCTTTCGTCGGTAGTTGTTTTTTTTAGGTTTTCATTAAAAACCTGATTATTTTTGAACTCTAACACAATAGCACATTTCTAAACCCTGAAATTATCGTTTCAACATTAAATTCATTCGAGTCGTAAGATTCAACCTCAAACAAATAAACATTAAGTCTAAACTTCAAGAACCCACACTTGACAATTGATTACATACCCAACAAATTAGCAACCCAATAGTACTATGTCGTCAAAAGGACGTTCGTTTCAAAATCCTCACATAGAAAATCAACACCATACAAATAATGTTCATAGCAACTAAAAACGTCAAAAACACACAAAGAACTATTAGACCTTATTAATGGAAAACAACAATACAAACACCAAGATTTACTTATGCTCAATCTCTTTGAATTATGCACACAAAATTGCACCCAGAACGACAACCATAAGACAAAACAATTGCAAAACAAACTGACTTGAAAGTGAAAGAAACAAAATAGAGTAAAAGAGAAAAAATTAAGAAAAGAAAAAGAATGAAACAATAGAAAGACGGGAAAGGAAAAACATAGGTAACGTGAGAAAGAAATGGAAATTTCTTTTGGGAAAATAAAATAATAAAAAGAAAAAATATATAAATCTTTTGATAATGATATTATTATTTTTCTTTTTTCTTTTAAAAAAATTAGAAATCTCAATCATATCTAACTAACCTCAATTTCCTGATATCTTATCAGATTACTCAAAAATTACATTTTACGCAACCACCACCACTACATAGGCAACACACTAGAAAAATTAGCAAAAATAAATTTCTATTTGCATACACAAAGACTCAAACACTGGACCAAAGGGTAAGTTAAAGCCTTACCACTAAATCAAGAAACTCATTCTTGTCAACAAATGCGCATAAGTAACTTTCAACCCAGATTCTCAAAGATAGGGGTCTAGACCAAAATTTGGCAAAAAATACAATGGAGAAGATTCAAACCATAACTTCTCACACCCAAGCACAACACTTAACCACTAAACCAAATTACTTCACTTAACAAAATTCTTACAATCTTAACTCAAAATCAAGACATGACCACTCTGGGTTTCACTAACCCAGTTTTTGGGATGTGACATAAACTACATCAAAACTTATCTTGATCTTGATGGGTATCCACTTAATAAGATATTCATAACACTCCCCATTGGATGCCCATTTGTAGATAATGTCTCATTAAAACCTTACTAAGATAAAACCCTTGTGGGAAAAAATTTAGTGAAGAAAAAGAGTACACATATATATATAATACGCATAATATGCTATTTCATTAAAAATCTTACCAGGAAAACCCACTGGGACAAAACCTCGATTAAGGAAAAAGAGTACAACTCGTATTTACTCCTCCTCATGAAAGCATCACATACTTTCTCATATTTTACGCATTCCATCTTGAATACTAGTTTTTCAAATGACTATTTGAATGTATTTGCTAAGCATTTATATCACCATTCTTTTGAAAGTCACGAGTGAGGGAAATTTTGAGGGAAATTTATTTTGATCTCTCTAGGAGTTTCAACAATAATCATAGAAAACTTTAATCATGATTCTTCTATAAAAACACAAATAGGTATTTTAGATCATTTTATAATCCTTCAACTACTATTTACCGCATATGTTCAAATTATTTCAATTCATATAAATGAATAATTTCTCAAGAATTTCAATACGCTTTTAGCATTCTAAATCCTTCAAGGATTTTAATATAACCTTTTTTTATATAGTGATTCATAAAAGGTTGTTACAACAATCATTAGACACAAAATAAATCTTTTTTGAACTATCAGTTTAACAATATATCCAAAGGTTATTGTATCCACCACAAAAGAATGTTATATCTTTTCATAATCAATGCCAATACTTAGCAAAAAACTTCATATTTTTCATTCTACTTTTGCAAAACTACTTCATTTGCACCCTCACTGGCTTTATACCTTTAGATATTTGGACTACTGGTCCAAAAACTCCATGAATTTAATTGTACTTGAGCTGTGTCTTTCTATTTTGACTAACCTATTTCATATCTATATTTCTCAATAGATTTATTCAAGGTCCTCCTATTATTTTATTATTTCAATAATGAAATTTCATGTAAAACCATTGCCAACCAATTTTATTATCAGATCGACTTTTTCTCAAATTGACATAAATTATCGAGATCTCTTATTTTCAATATTTTAATCTTCAATTTCAGGTATCTAGATCTCTTCTAGAGTTTTAGTTATTAGTTATATCTTAGGTCTCTTCTAGAGCACCCGCCTTTACTACATAACCATTTAGAAGAATTATTTTCTTTTATTAGAATTTTCATATTTAGAACTTGTAATGAGTTATTCTTGTTGAACTTCTGATTATTATTTCTCTCCCACTAATGTCGGTAAAACTGTAACACCCCAAACCCGGCCTAGACATTATGGCCGTATCTGGAAATGTCACATGATAGTGTCTTTGGAACCTCGTTGTTACGATGAAAACATTTCATGTTATTATCTTTAGTAAACTTTCATTAGAACTTAGGAAGTCGTCTTTATTAACTTAAAACATTTGTTTTGAAACATCTCTTATTGCAGAAGCTTTAATAAAACAGTCTAGGTAATCATGCGTTTAGAAAATACTTTAACTTTTTGAAAACTAAATTTCCTACGACTAGCAGTTATGAATCCATAAAGTAAAATAAATAAATAAAAACCCAAATTTAAAACCAAAGTCCCAGAGAGTCCTTAAATTACAACCAAAATAATCAATATAAATTGAAAACCATGAAGTCCAAAAATTACTATGGTCACCGCTGAGTCCTCCGTCGCACCAATCTGTCTAAGTTTAGGGATTATCTGTGCGCATTAAACAAAAAAAGGTGAGTTTACATAAACTCAATGTGTAATCCCACAGAAACAAACAAACAATCAGTATTAATAGTGCATAGTTGAATAGTCTTAGGCCTAAACCCTTTTTAGTATAGTGACGGTTTGCGCCTTAGCCCATCTCAGTATAGTGTCAAAAATGCAGTAGGGCCTTAGCCCATCATAGTATTAGTAGAAGTAATAGTTATGCAGCACCAAAATCCTACCCAACCAGCCTCTACACACCATCTTCGTCCAACCCTACACTCTATGTGGGGATATAATCAACCCACCCATCCCTAGACTCCAAGTAGTATCGAATGCGGCACAAAATAGTAGTTTGCATCTGAGCTGCCAGTAAATTAGGCTTTAAGCCTTTCAGTACACTTCCTCCGAATAACAACCCCTAACCCAATGAAATGCAACATACAATGGATGGCATGCTATTATGCAATTTCAGTACATATATTCAGTTTAGATATTAACATGCTTAGTACAGATATCATTCAACCAATTTCACACATTTAGGGGTCTAAGTAGCGCTTACCAAACCTACAGTTTTGTTCACAGTCGACTTGGGCGACACGTGCAACCTTAAAAACATTTCAGTAAAAATGGGCTCACACGCCCATGTGATCTGCCTGTGTAGGCCCAAACGCCTGTGTGGCCCACTCGACCCAAATTGGCCTTGGCTGTGAGTTCTATTTTAATGTAACCCATGCTAGCTAAATATTCATATATGTTTTTTTCCTCCTCCTCCTCTCTATTCCACATTCTTAATAAATATATGACATTGCCAGATACGGCCATAACATCTAGGCCGAGTTTGGAGTGTTACAAGAACTACCGAATCAAAATAGTAATCACAAATCATGTCATAATTGAATCTCTAATATATTTAAAACATATATGTAACACCCCAAACCCAGCCTAGAAGTTATGGCTGAATCTGGCAGTATCACATGAAAGTGTTTTTGAAAATTTCTTGGCAAGTTAAAAATCATTACGGTTATCTCTACTTAAGCCAAAAAATAACAAATTACTTATTTACTTAAACCTATTTCTTTTACGCGAAAGCTCTTAGTTAATTCTTAGAAAAACGATGTTTTTGTGGCATTTGTAGTTTAAAAATCCATAAATAACAATTTAGAAACCCAAATGAAAATAAAAAATAGTCCAAGTTTAGAATTACATAAATAACCTCAAAATAATAAAAAACAATAATGCAGTAAAACTGTGAAAATCGAAATATATCTAGCAGTGGTCACCGTTTAGCCCTCCGCTGCACCTATCCATCTACTGTTGGAGATTACCTGACAGATAAAATAAAAAAATGGGTGAGTTTTCACAAACTCAGTGTGTACATCCCCACAGTATAGCATGCATACAAACAAATATCAGAAAACAGTCATAATTCGGGCCTAAACCCTTTAGCCCACTCAGTACAGAACTAGATATAATCGGGCCTTAGCCCATACAGATACAGAATGCCTATCAGATCAAAATATCATATATCATGCCCACCAACCCTGCACACGATCTCCGTCTAACCCAACACATCATGTGGGGATAAAATCGACCCACCTAGCCCTACACACCAAGTATGGGGATAAAATCAACCCATCCAACCCTACACACCAAATGGTACCGTAATACGGCACAAGTTAAAAATTTACAGCATAGCTGCCAGATAACAGGCTTAAAGCCTTTCAGATACTTCCTTCTCTTCAGCAATAATCCTACCCCAATGTAGTGCAACATACAGATATGGTATACTATTATACAGATATACAGATCATACTCATATAATCAGAACAGATCTGATCGGACATACATGCAATAAATAACATGCAAATACATACATCAATATCAATTAACAGAATCTGGGGTTTATGATATCCTTATCGACCCTACGACAGGTCATAATAAACTTTGGCGACCTGTGCAACC
Organism: Gossypium stocksii; assembly: GCA_020496765.1. NCBI lineage: Eukaryota > Viridiplantae > Streptophyta > Magnoliopsida > Malvales > Malvaceae > Gossypium > Gossypium stocksii. The sequence continues at coordinate 40,711,759 of CM035628.1, read as the reverse complement.
TTACAGTTCAACTCAGAAAAATGGGCTCATGCGCCTATGTGGCCTGCCTGTGTGGGCCTATACATCCGTATGGCCCACAAGGCCCAAGTTAGCTGTGGTCGTGTGAATCACACAACTTGACCCAAATTTCCACACGCCTGTATGGCCCACACGGCCCAATTGGCCGAGCCCATGCCCTACACATGGCCTCACCAGCCTCATATGACCGTGTCCATCACGCCTGTGTCGAGTGCACATGACCTGGTTCGTCAATCACATGGCCATGTCTCGCCACACGACCTCCACACGAGCAGTCCACACGCCCGTGTGGTGTTGACAGTTTCATTTTCGGCTTTCGTCGAATCCCGTTTTCTGTGCAATCAAAGTACACACCTAGTTCATTTTTGACGTATAACAACTCTTGAGCACTCTGGAACCTAGAATTGACAAACCCGAGTCCAAAATTAGTCACTTAATCTGAATTGTTAAGAACGAATAAATCCTAAAACTAACAACACCGTTACTTCTAACAAAAAATGGTGATTCCTCACTATTTAGAACATCGATTAACAGTCCACAGAACCTTGGTTGTCTCCTAAACAGAGAACAATCACTTAATACCCTAACACTATTAGAACGCAACTAAACGCACTACTTTACTTACCGAATCCACACCAATGCTAACATGTTGCAACCCCCAACCAAGAATCACAAGATGGTTTTAAAAAAAAAAAAAAGAAACAGGAAGGGAAACCAAGAGAAAATCGGCAGCAATTGAGAGGAAGAAAAATAGAAAAAGAGAGGAAAGAAACAATGAGTAGCCGAACTTTGCAAAAAAGAGAAACTGAATTGAATTTTCTAACTCCCCTATCTTTTCCCTTAATTGTCTCCCCATGACTCCCCACTACTCAGTTCCCTACTCAAATTCAATCTCCTAGCCGAAATTCTATGTAAAAATAATACCCATGCTCAGCCTAGGATTCAAACACAAGACCTCTCTCATAACCCTTCTCTACTTAACCACCAGACCAGTAAACTCATTCTGATATACTATTGTAAATAAGTTCTTATAAGCCTATTAACCAAAAGTCAAGCTTTGTTCAAATAAAAACCAAAATTTAGCCCAAGTCTTGACTTGAACTTGAGACCTCCCCAACACACCCAAAGCACATAACCACTAAAGTAGACAGATAATTGTGTCAAATTATTGCAGAAATACATTCAGAAAATTTTCATGCCACAAATTCACAAAAGCCGGAATTAAAGAAAATTTGAGGCTTTACAATATAATAATACAAGGTGATTCATAATTAATACATATTCTCAACTTTCTTTCAGAACTCACTCATCTTTGTGTGTTGTGGTGGAACACTTAGAACATATATGCACATACAAAAGTTCAAAGATGAGAAATATTTAGCTCTTGATAAAAAACAAATTATAATAGGGAGTATTTATAACTTATTAGCTTGATGCATACAACACATAAATCAACATAATCTCATGTTGAAATAGGAAGTTTAGTTCTCATAACTAATAGTTTAGTTATTAATTAGATGCGTTCAATGAAAAATTTCTCTAAACGATTATGCACATAAATAACAAAATTTTACAAAACTTTTTCAAACTCGTCAATATTAGCAAGATGAATGGTCTTAATTGCATGATCTAAAATTAATTATTTAAACAAGCAATATTGCAAATGACAGGTTGCAAGTTAATAACAAATACATGATTATTTTGTAGTTGCATCTACCAAAATCATATAACATTAAAACCATCCACATGGTGGATGAATGAACCTATATTCATTTCAGAAATGCAAGACATTAAATTTCAACTTTAGCTAGTGAGTTTCAAACAATCAATTTTGATTGAGAACAAGTAACAAATAAGAATTCTTTAAATTAAAGAATCTTCTGGTTCTTTAATGAATGTCCATATGAATTCTCAATTAATTTTTGCATCATATATGATTCAGGATGGTCTAACTGGTTATACCAAGTAGTAAATGCATTTGTATCAGTAAACTTCTGGTTTACTTTAACATACATTTCAATTGTACTAATAATGTCAATATAAATTATAACAACTTAATACTTTTATTGTCATTCCTTTTACTTTGTATCCATATATAAGTACTATTGTGACATTTATTACTGGAAATGTCTAAATCAATGTGAAGTTTTTAATCTCACTAAGTTAACAAAATAAATATAATTTTCGAATAATTATATGCAATATTCACTTTAGGGAATATGCCAAAATCTTCAAACATTAAAAAAAATGATGTTATAATGAGAATATTATATAATCTTTTCCTCATTCACAATCTCAATATGAGATCCATTACCATGAATATCTTTTAAAACCAATGCATTAACTATTACAAATTTTGTACTTTTTGGATATTGATATATTAGCTCTTCTGAAGCTTTCAACTAATTTTGTACTATCAAATATTGGAATAATATTTGTTTGTTTCAAGTGCATACAACCATAACGAGTTTTAGATAGAATTACCATATTTTATTGCTCATAAGTAGATCTTTAACAGACAAATATTTTGCTTTCAAGCCCTTAATGGGGATGATGACAAAATAATATCACAAAAATAATCACAATCAATTTAATTTAATAACAAGAGTAATCAATAACTCAATCTTCTTTTGATTCATATGCAATATAATATTTGTTTGTATTTTCTTTTCTGCTTGCATTTACTTCGAGGAATGTAATAGATTTATTAAAATGAACTTATAAATGCCACAACAGATTCTTTATTTCATAATCACCATCGCAAACATGTTTGGATTTTAAATCAAGATCTATCTATTCATGTTGTCATGATTAGTCTCCAATTACAATAAACATGATATAATAAATAAACCATAGTAAAATATACCTAAGATTCTTTAACATACCTGACTATTATTACAAGCATTACTACAAGTAGTAAAACAACTTTGTTTTTGTAATAATATTTATAATCTAATTTGTAAAAAAAAAATCATTTAATAAACAAATCAAAATCTTCATGTACGATGCTTGAAAGTTATCCAATACACATTGTATTAAATTTCAATACCACATATATGTTATAAAATCTTATGATGCTCTAATCAAATATTTCTAAATTAAATTTTAAAGATATAATACAATAATTTCAAGCATATTTAATAACAACAATTTAATCTTAAAAAAATTTTAATCATCCAAATATCATACATACTATAATTTAATAAAATAATCTTAGTTTAAAAGAAACCTTAAAGTAATAATATTTATCATAAAATAATTTTACCAAAAATCAATCAACAAAGGAGAAAAACATACCACATAAGGATTATATAAATTTATTTGCATAATGATTACACATAATGTGCAAGCCTCAATTGAAGACTGAAATAACAGTAGCTCTAGAAGGAAATTGACAATAACTTGAGTAATTAGTTGTTGTTTGAAAGGGGTAAGGCTTGGTGAATGGAAATATTTTTGTGACTTATGAAGAAAAAAAATTAAAAGAGAATTGTGATAATAACGTGTTATAAAATAAAAGACCAAGAGTAAAGAATAAAGGAAATAGGAGAGCAAAGAAAGAGCGTATTTTATTGATCAAGAAGAATATCTACAAAGCTTCTCCAAAGTCTCTATTTATAGACATAAGAAATATAAATGAAGTAGAGATCCACATCTAATGACTATAAGAATTTAAAATATATCAAAACTTATCTTAAACTTGATGAACATTAACTTAATAAGATATTCATAACAAGTGATAATCAATCGATATTTTTTTATTTTATGCTTAGAATTTTATTCCAATTAAAACTCAATTTTACATCAATATTTTCTTTTAATTGGATAAACAAGTCATGCCTATTCCTGCAATCTTGGTCGAAACATTCAAGTCTTTAAGTGCATGTCGTAGGGCCAGTGAAGGTAGATTTATTGGATGTACACAATTATTGGTGGTATGGTTTCATGGCCATTTTTGGAAAATGGATAAGGTTTCCTATCGAATTTTCTCTGAGAATTATTCACCGCTAAAAGAGGAACCAGCTATGATGAGGAAGGATGATATATCAGAAAACCGATAGTCACGTTATTTGTTAAAACCCATTTCTTTTACGCAGAAGTTCTTAGTTAATTTTAGAAAAACAAAATCGATGTGACATTTGGCAGTTTTAAAATAAATCCATAAATATCAATTTAAACCCAAGATAATTTGGAAACAGTCCAAGTCCTCAAAATTACATAAATAATCCAAATATATTAAAACCGGTAAAGTTATAAAAGTCATTAACCAAAGCAAATGTCCCAGTGGTCACCATCGAGCCCTCCATTGTACTGATCCATCTACTGCTAGGGATTTCTTAACAGATAAATAAAATGAAGGGATGAGTTTACGAAAACTCAATGTGTACATCCCCACAGTAAACTATGTATGTAAACAGTTAACAGTCAAGCAGTCATAATCGAGCTTGAGTTCTTAACAGAATCAACGTAGGCCTTAGCCCACTTAGAACAGTATCAATTACATTCGGGCCTTAGCCCATACAGACATACATGTATATCTGTCAGAACAGTATATGCCCACCAGCCCTACGCACCATCTCCCTCCACCCTACACACCATGTGGGGATAAAATCGACCCACCTAGCCCTAGACACTAAGTATGGGGATAAAATCGACCCATCCAGCCCTACACACCATGAGGTACCGTAAAACGGCACAAACAAATAAATGCAACATAATTGCCAGAAATACGGCTAAAAGCCTTTCAGTCTTCATTCTCTCTAATATCAAACCCAACCCAATGCAATGCAACATAAGTAATGTCATGGCATGCTTTCATACAGTAAACAGATCATACACATCATACTCAGATCAGATCAGAACAATGTCATTACACATGCTAAATATGACATGCTAACATACATCGCAGTATCATGTCACAGAGCAAGGTCTAAGTAATGCTTACCTATCCTTTAAACAGGTCATAGTTGACTAGGGCAACCTGTGCAACATTTCAAAACATTTCAGATTAATGGGCTATACGCCCATGTGGCATACCTGTGTGGGCCCACACGGCCCAACTTGGCCTTACCCGTGTGGATCACACGGCCTGGACCAAAACTCACACGGCCTGGCCCAAATCCCACACGCCGGTGTGGTTCACCGGTATGGGCCCACAAGCCTGTGTGGCCCACACGGCCCAATTGGCCTAACCCGTGCCTCGCACACAGCCTAGCCAGCCTTACACGCTTGTGTCCATCGCGTGTGGCACACGCACGGCCTCACTCGTCGACTATACGGTCATGTTTCACCACACGACCTGCACACAGGCAGTCCACACGCCCGTGTGGCGTTAATAGTCTCGGTTTTGAATTTCGTCGAATCTTATTTTTAGTGCATTAAGGGTATACACCTAGTTTCAATTGAAGCTTAAACGACCCCCGAGCACTCCAGAACCTAGAATTGACAATTTCAAGCCCCAATCAGTCACTTAATTGATTTTACCAAGACTAGGCAAATCCTGAAATGAGAGATCAATCTTACCTCTAACGATTAATGGCGGCTCCTCGCTGTTTAGAACGCCAGTCAACAATTCGCTGATCCTTGATCGATCCCTAAACATATGATGAAACTTTAGCAACCTCTTTCATTACCTTAACCAAACCAATGGAACATCCTTAACTTACCAATACATGGAAATACCCGTTGATATCGGAGTTCGAGTAAAATAAAGTGAAGTAAAAAGAAAAGCCAAAGGGAAAGTGAGGGGAAAACGGCAGCAAACAAGAAGGGAACAAAAAGATGAAGAGGAAAAATAAGTACGAAAATTCAGCTAAAGAGAAACAACCCTTTGGGTAACTTCCAATCCACCAATTTTTTCCCTACTACTCAGTCTTCCAATCCAACTCTAACTTATTAGAGTCGATGAGCATAAAAATAATGTCCACACCACAAATCAAACACAAGACCTCAAGCATAATCCCTTTCCACTTAACCACTAGACCAGCAGGCCCATTCTGACATATCTTAACCATCTTTTTCTTAAAATCCTAATTACCAAGAGTTAGGCTTTAGTTAATAAAAATCCAAAATTTAACCCAAGCTGTAGCTTGAACTTGGGACCTCCCCAACACTCCCCAGAGCATATAACCACTTAAAAAAATAAATATTTGGGTCAAATCCATGCAAAAATATATTTAAATATTTTTATCACCACCATTTCACAAAAAACCAAAAATAGGAAATTTGGGGCGTTACAATTCATATTGTCATGATTAGTCTCCAATTACAATAAACATGATATAATAAATAAGCCATACTAAAATATACCTGAGATTCTTTAACATCATCATTATCACCCTGGCTATTATTACAAGCATTATTACAAGTAGTAAAACAACTTTGTTTTTGTAATAACATTTATAATCTAATTTCTAAAAAAATCATTTAATAAACAAAATCAAAATCTTCATGTACGATGCTTGAAAGTTATCCAATACACATTGTATTAAATTTCAATACCACATATATGTTATAAAATCTTATGATGCTCTAATCAAATATTTCTAAATTAAATTTTAAAGATATAATACAATAATTTCAAGCATATTTAATAACAATAATTTAATCATCAAAAATTTTAATCATTCAAATATCATACATACTATAATTTAATAAAATAATCTTAGTTTAAAAGAAACCTTAAAGTAATAATATTTATCATAAAATAATTTTACCAAAAATCAATCAACAAAGGAGAAAAACATACCACGTAAGGATTATATAAATTTATTTGCATAATGATTACGCATAATGTGCAAGCCTCAATTGAAGACTGAAATAATAGTAGCTCTAGAAGGAAATTGACAACAACTTGAGTAGCAAATTTGAGTGATCAGCTATTACATTAGTTGTTGTTTGAAAAGGGTAAGGCTTGGTGAATGGGAAAAAAATTTTGTGACTCATGAAGAAAAACAATTAAAAGAGAATCGTGATGATAACATGTTATAAAATAAAAGATCAAGAGTAAAGAACAAAGGAAATAGGAGAGTAAAGAAAGAGCGTATTTTATTGATCAATAAGAATATCTACAAAGCTTCTCTAAAGTCTCTATTTATAGACATAAGAAACATAAATGAAGTAGAGATCCACATCTAATAACTATAAAAATTTAAAATATATCAAAACTTATCTTAAACTTGATGAACATTAACTTAATAAGATATTCATAACAAATGACAATTAATCGATTTTTTTATTTTATTTTATTCTAATTAAAACTCAATTTTACATCAATATTTTCTTTTAATTGAGTTGTAGTTTAAAACAATAAAGTTTTATGTAGTCTTTTTTAACTAATAATTATAAACAAATTATCACAATATAAATTAAATTATAATTATTTTTAGATATTAATTTAGTAATATTGTGAGAAAAAAATATATTTTTCTACCAATTTAAAGTTTTTTCAAACTTGTACTTTTTTATATATTATAGATAATATATATTATTTAAATTTAATTATAAAAAGTTATAAATATTAATATAAAAATATTTTATCTTTTTATTATTTTTTGAATGTTATAGGGATTTTAGGTTAGCCCACGCGCAATTCAATTTCATTCCAACTTTAATAAGGATTTCAAATTGTTTTAGACCACAACTCGACCCGACCGATAAATATTTTTGTTGGTGAAAGGAATGGCTTCTTTAAAGAAAATGATTCATTTTGATTTTGTTTCTAATGAGAGTTGTGGCTTGTTTGAGGTGTTCATAGGTTGAGTTTTTTTTTTTTTTTTATCATAATATTATACTATATTTTAATTATATGGTGCAAACCATATGATACACAGGTTAATAATGTTTGTCAATATAACTGATTTTGAAAAAGAATAAAAAATAATATTTAACATACATATCAGTAGTGTATAAATAAAATATATGTTTTATTATGAAGTTTGAAAATATTATCTTAAAATGATTATGATAAATAGAAATGTCAATTGTTAAAATAAATAAATAAAATTTAAATTTTAAATATTATATTAAAATGATTATAATAAATAGATATGTCAATTTTTTATTATAAAATTTTATCGTAACAAACAAACTACTTTTTGAAAAAACTATTATAATTAACAGTAACAAAAAGAATTTTATTATAAAAATAATAATAATAAGATTAATTTAAAAAAGAGTGTTATAAATTATAATATAAGTATAATAATTAAGTTATATTATTTAATCTAATTTAAAAAGGTAAGAAGTAAAAAAGTAATTTACCTAAAGTGAAAATAAATGTTTTAAATGGGAAGGAGTGTTACGTGTTAAAAACCCGTAATATGAACAATATATAATATATATTAGATATGAAAAAAAAAAAGGATTGTATGAAATAAATGTATCGTTTATTTCCAATAGTTTAATACTACATTAACACTTTCTTTTTAAAATTTAAAATTTTCATTTGAAATTAATTTTTTTTTCTGCATTGATTTAAGAAAAATTAAAATTATTTTGAATGAAAACAGTATTTAAAAAATTGTGCTTTTGATAAAAAAAATAGTATATATGTAGTAAATACAAATTGGACTTCTTTTTCCCTTTTCTATCCATAATTATATTTAGAATATATAATACGAAGATGATTTCTAATTTTGTAATTTATAATAATTTTATTCGATAATTTTCTTTTAAAGAAATCAGCATTGATGTCATGAAATCATAATATCCCCTAATTTTTTGTAAATGTGCAATATGGTACATACCTAGTTTGATTCATTGATACATTTCACCCCCAGCCCTTTAACTCATTTGAAAGATTAGAGCTTACATGACATTATCCAATACGTGGATGATTGTTTGATTTCATTCTCAGTTACATGCCATGTGGACAAATTTGATTGGATGTTTTACTTGCACTTATTCCATTCTCTTCTCTTCCACACCTTTCTATTCAGTTTTTAGATAGAAATTTCTCTTCTTCCATGTGGACAAATTTGACCTAATGGGCGACCTCAAACTTTCTTTTCTACGCATTAATTAGATTTTAGATAGAAATTTCTCTGTTCATTTATTTCACATGCATATGAATACCGTTTTCTCTACGTCGTCGATTTTACCATTAGTCGGTGGTGATTTTTTTGTCTTCATCGTGGCCACAAATATCTACCTCCCATCTGTCTCTATGCTCTATTTATTAGGCTTTGTCTTCCTCCTCTTCTCGTGACTCTCGTTGCACTGCATCTTGAGGCAAATACAGGGGCTGGCAGTGGCCTAGCTCCCCCTAAATTAGAAAATTTATGTTTAAGCTCTTAAATTTTTTTAAAATTTTTAATTAGTAAATATAAAATTATACTTTGGCCCCCCTAAAATTATAAAAAATCTATTTAATTCTTTAAAAATTATAAATATATAGACTATAAAAAATTAAAACTTCATTTGGCCTCCCCTAAAAATTTGTTCTGACTTCACCCTTGACTGCGTCTGGAACTACAACTGCCCTTATCAAATTATTATATTTGTAGTATATAAATAAATACAACAATAATATACTTAGTAGTAATTTTTTAATTTAAATAAATAATTAAAAATAAAAATAAGGTTATTGATATAATATATTTTAAAAAACACTTTATGTCCTTATTATGCTGGAAAAGACATTATATAGTGTCCATGCAAGCACAACACAACACAAGCAAATCTCATTGAATAGCTAAAATTTGGTTGAAGGCTTAGCTAACAATGGCTACTCTCACCCAATGTACGCTTTGGAATGGAACAGAGAGCTCCGCAAACTTGGAATTCTCGATCTACGAAGGTGCTAAGGAAGACATTACAATGACCACACTCAGTTCATTTGAGCAGTCTATCAATTCCATGGCCGGAGGTTTGGTTTATAATGTCGGAACTAAGATTAAGTGGATTGTTGCTTGGACCAATGATGGAAAGGTACAAATCTCTTCTTCTTTTTTACATTCATCTTACTGATTCCTTTTTCCTGAATTAATTTATTTATCAATTGTATTTGAAGGTGTATACTACTATCAAGAAATGTGACGAGTCGGTTACCTGGTCTAAAATCATAACCCAACTTCAGCCCCACGATAGCACCCACACTTATCAGGGATACACATCGAAGGTTAATGTTGAGATGAATACTAATGGTTCATTAACCTTGGAGGCCAAACTCCTTGTCTAATTTTAACCTGCATGCTTGGTGTGGTGTGTCAGGCTGTCGAAATTAAATAAAATTATGGTAGTTGTTTACACATTAACTGCACTACTATTTTATTTTAGATTTGTTTGTAATGTATTTAAATAAATTTGAAAAGCCAGGGTTGCTTTTCCTACTAGCTTTAGCTAATGAAAAATGCCTGCACAGTTTGTCGGTATTTGGTTTTTCATAAAAAATGTTTAAAAAATCAAAGTATATGCATCCTCTCTTAATAGATATAATTATTTGTGAACAAGTGATGGTTGTCAGTTGAGTCTTAATTTAATTAGTATTTGTATTGTTTTCAGTGCAGGAGGACGTGAGTTTAAGTGTGCTGAAGCGCGTTATCATTCTATTTAAGGATTGGAAAGGGATATGAGTTGCTTTAAGTATTGAATAAAAAAAATAGATATAAAAACCTATAATTAAATTAATGTTTACACTTATATCATCACCCATCACAACTAAACATGTTATTGGTTCATGCATGGCATTTATGCTTATTTCCATTGCCCAAGCCCAATCCAAAATGCGCTAAAGTTTCTAGGCAAGTTCAGACCAAATAGAAAATTAAAAGTTAGGGCTAATTCAGCTTGCTCATATTTAATTTTTTTTAATTATTATTATTTTGTATGGAAACAAAATAAAAGAATCATTGAATATATTAAAAATCACTAAAATAAATATTTTTCAACACATTGAAAATACATCAAAATAAAAGTATTGAAAACTTAAAAAACACCATAACACTAGCAAAATAACAAAATAATAACAATGATAACAATAACACAAAAAACAACAACAAAAGTAGTAACAAAGTAGCATTAACAAATCAACATTAAAATAGTAGTATAAAATCAACAAAGCAACACTAAAATACAGCAACAAATTAGCACTTGAATTGAAGCAAATCAACACTAGATCATCAGTAGAATAGCAAAACAACAGCAACAAAACAACACTAGAATAGCAGTAGAACAACATGACTAAAACAACAACAAAATAGCACTAGAGCAATAGCATATCAACAAGGAAGTAGTATGACAACGAAAATAACAACAGCAACAACAACCACAACCTAAAAAGCAACCTAAGTAGCATCGTTGACATTATCCTCACCATTCACATCTTTAGTAGTCATAACTTCACATTCTATTCCTAGTATAGACTGAGAATAAATAATTAGATAATTTGTAACACCCCAAACTCGGCCTAAACGTTATGACAGGATCTTGAAGGTTACATTGTCTATTCAAAAATTTAATTGTTTGCTTTCTAAAACTTTATTAGTTTTCTATTTCAACGAATTTTGGAAAACTCGTTTTTACTTGTTACCTATAAAACTTAATTGTTATCAATTAGATGTTTTCTAAATCATTTGTTCATTACCACCAAGTTGATTTAAAAAAATATTTTAATCATTTTTTAAAAACCTAGTTGCTCATTTTGTTTTGTAGCAGAAAAATTCATAACCGGTTAATTTGAAAAACTGACATCTTATTTACTTAACAGAAAATCATGTAGATTATTTATACTAGTTAGCTAAAAACCATCAAATCCCAAAACCAAAAATATAAAGTCCGAAAATTCATCCAACAGCCCAAAAAGTTGAAAACTTTAATTTGAAAATTTCCTTAATAACCGTCTTATTAAGAATATCTAATTCAAGCTCCCGAGCGCCGCCCAATCTTAAGTCTACAAATTACTTGAGATAATAAAATAATTGGGTGAGCTAGAAGCCCAATGTGCGACTTGGTCCACATACATATCAAATAGAATATTAATGCACAAATGCATATGTCAAAACAAAATAACAAGATAGCAGACATGCTCAAAATTGCAATATCGTACAAAATAATTCCTACCTCCAATCGTTACACACCATCTCCGTCCCACCCAACACACTAATTAGGGTTACTAATAACTCATCCAACCCACACACCAAATAGTGGTCATATGCCACTCAATTAGTATGCACCCAAGCTACCAAAAATTAACGCAGAAAATCGCTAGAAATAATTAATGTAGTTTAACTGCAAGGATTAGACTTTGAGGGTAAACCGCTAGAATTGTAGATCGAATCTGCTAGAAATTCCTCCATATCATATTCATATCCCATACTAATGCATATGAAAGCACAAATAATATGTTCAAAAATAAACTCATTTTAAACATGTCACATGTATTATAACATATCAGAAACATGATGACATTACATACAAGATAACAGATCATGAGCATACTGATTATCTAATTCAGAATCCCATACAGAAACATGGTCACAAATTTACATATACAAACAAACCTACGTATTTATCAAAACTAACATGCTCACAAAATATTTGCATATAACGACATGCATAACAGATTAATCTTATCAGATGACAATCATAATCAAATAACCAATTACAAAATTTAGCTAAATTACACAACTGACCCAACTAAATCGTTCAAAATGGGCCCACACTGTAACGCCCTAATTTTCGAGATTTTTCGGGTTTCTGTGATTTTTGGTGAATTTTTAAAATTTTGGTGTTCTGGATATTGGAATTGAGTTTAAATGTGTTAGTGGGCCTCTAGAAAGCCCAAGCCCAAGTTAAAACCCGGTAAAATATCAAGTTTGGATTTTAAGTTAATAGGAGACTTGGTTAAGTGGGCTTTTAAGAAAAACTTTGTAAATTATGACACAAGAAGAGCTTTGGCAAAGTGGCAAGGTGGCGCCACTAGGTTCCTAAAAAAGTGGCGCCTGGGAAGGAATTAAAGGTCCAGGGTTCAAGTTGCAAGGTAAGTGTATTGTTACTTTTTAGTTTTTAGGCATATGCCGAGCATGTGATCACTTAAATGGATTTCGGCAAGGGCCTTAGAGAGGTTGGGCCGATTGTTTTAGTTGATATTAGGGTTAGGTTCTTTTCTTTTTCTGTCTTGGAGAATTAGGGTTAGCCACCTGAAAGCTTTCACTTTCATTCATCCTTTTCTAAGTTTTCACAAAAGCCGAAAACGCAAATTTCTTCTCCTTTGTGCCGATTTCTTCTTCCTCTCTTTCTCCTCCATTCTTTTCTTCATTTTTGGTTTCTCTTCTAGCCAAAACCTTGTTATCACCTTACTCACCTTCTCTGTCGATCCCATCCTCCACAAAACCACCATAGCCGGATGCCATAAAAGTCGAAATCCCAAAAACTTACTTCTTGTACCGATTTCTCCAAGCCAATTCCTTCTTTTCTTTTCATTCCTTTTGATCAATTTTCATCTTTTTTAAACCCTTAGTATCTGTCGGCAACACTACTCCAAAGTTATAGCCTCAAATCATCATCTTCTTCATCACTCAAAAGCTGAAACCACCATAGATTTAGGAGCTTGTAGTCGAAACTTCAGATCTCCTGGATTCAAGTTCTACTATCATTTAGGGGCTAGATTTATATCAGATCTAAGTAGAAACAGAAGGGAAATCAGTGGTAAGTGCTCAATAACCCAGATCTATAAGTTATTTTACAATTTAGAAAAAGTCGAAGTCTCTAAACTCTAGGGAGGCTATCGATTGGGGCATAGGGCCCTAAGGGTCATTAACCAATGATTTCTTTTGGTGATTAGTGTATGATAGAGGTGATTGATTGAAGGCTTGGATCTTTGGAACAACTAGGCTTAGATCTAGTCATCGATTTTCGGTAAAGGTAAGATTTTGAAGGCTTTAGGGGCATTGGCCGAATATGGGTAAGTGAATATTGGGATTGTTTGTTGTAGCTTTGCAATCTAAGAATTATGGTAATTGATTGTAGGACATCGTGGGGGATCTCAGTAGCAGTCGTCGCGAAACAGGTGTGTATCGAACACCCTCTCTAGTTCAATTCGGCAAAAGCCAAAATGCCAAAATTCTGACATTTCGTGGGCTTGTGAGTGTGCGAGTGCTCACAAGACGTTTAGGAAATGTTAGATCTGAAATTGCAAAGTGGTAAGTTATTCGGGTGTGAAATTTCGTACAATTCGGTAATTGGGCCTCGATGGGCTAAAAATGGGCCCAATGGGCTAACGGGCCCGTATGGGTGAAAATAGGTAAATAATGTGTACTGATAGACTGTAGGTTCAAAATCGTTTAAACTAATAAATTGATCATAAAATTTGAACTAAATGGGCTTAATTTGTTAATAGACACTTGAGGGCCTATTAGGGGTTTAAGGCCCAATAGCTAAAACTGATAAACTAAGTTAAATAGACCTTTGCAATGAATGATGGATTATTAGTGAGTGTAATATGCATGAAAACCCTAAAAACTGATAGAATTACTGAAATACCCTTAGAGGTAGAAAATTACTATTTTACCCCTAGGAGCAAAATGACTGTTATACCCCTAGGGCTAAGTTTGAGCAAAAAACATGATTATACTGTTACTGTATACTACATGCCATGTCATTATTATCTGTTGCATGGGACTGGGATATTGATGGATAAAGTACTGAAAGTGGCTTGACCACGTACTGGAGGCTTTGCCTCAATTTACTGTTATCTGAGCAGCCATGCTGCAACTGTGGAGTGTAGGGCTGGTACGGGTTGAGTTATCCCTACATGGTGTGTAGGGCTGGTACGAGTGGAGTGTAACGGCTGGATTTAGGTTGGGTTTGGGCTTGCATTCATGTTATTATCTGTTCTATTTTGAAATGGGCCTATGGGCCATACTGTTATCTGAAAAGAGCTAAGGCCCAGTTTACTGTAACTGAATAGGGCTTCGGCCCAGTTAAAACTGAGACTGATTAGGGTTTAGGCCAATAGGCTTGAGCTAACTTGGGCTCTGGATAGGTATTCTTTACGCACTGAGTTTTCCAAACTCACCCCCTTTCTTTCCATCCATGCAGGTAAGCCCTAAATTGTGGACTTAGAGCTGGGAGGGATTCAGAGTGGCCATAAAGACTAAATTTATGGTTTTCAATTATTTTATTTTATTATTTATTTAGATTATTTTCATTCTAGTTTCTAGGCTGTAATAATGCCGCTCTATTTATTTTATTTTGGGTTTTTAATTCTTTACATAGTTAATTTGTTTTAACTTAAGAATAATATTGTTTAAATTGTTTTTGAAATCGGATTTACTTGTTTTCAAAATCACACGATAGAGAAACGGTTTCCAAACCAAATGCACTCCCCAAAGAGTTTCAAAAGTCACGTTTTTAAATAAACCTTTCACAATCAGTAGTAAAGAGGAAATTTTTTTAAGCAAATCGAGAATTTCTCTTAAAATAACAAACACGGTTTTGGCAAAGCTCACCCTAATCCTAGTAACTAGGTAACATGGTTAGATGTAGGTGATGTGACACACTAGATTTGGCTATAACATTTAGGCCGGGTTTAGGGTGTTACATTTAGTGGTATCAGAGCTCGGTTGCAACAACTCGGTTGCGGATCGGGTCCAAAAAAGCTTTTCAAATTTTTTTCAAAATTTGGTCCAAGAAGGATATTCTCATAATAGCTTAGAAATTTCTTAAAAAATTTTCTCTTCCAAACCCGTTTTCTTTAAAATGAACGTTTTAAAGTTGGATTTTTAAAATTTGAGTTTTCTGGGTTTTGAAATATGATAACTGAAGAAGTGGCACACAGAATCCCCGACACCAAGTCTGTAAGTACCTCTTACTTATACTGTACTGTACTGTAATACCACTGTAGACAGAACTGAGACCTTGCTATGATACTGTAGATAGGGTAGAACTGAAAACTGTAGAGACTGAGACTGTAGGGAAACTAAACCCTAGAAAAACTGAGACTGTAGCTAGGCAACGTATTCGTGAAAACAACTCTGAAACTCTATCTCTACATAAGACATTTGTAATAAATAACTGAAATATTAACCTGCTGTCATAAAATTCTAAATCAGATAAGTCGATATGAATATGAGAGCTGCTCGTAGACGAGGCCAAGGACGTGGCCGAGGTAGTACGCCAGCGGGGTCTTTATCCTCGAAGCATATGCCAGCTGGTGGGGCACGACCACCACCTGTAGCTAAAAATGGGCCACATGATCGGGCCGCGGGGGATGACGCTCTGTCCCAGGCTATGTTGAGGGTTCTGGAAAGGGTTACTGGAGCTAATGTCGGGCCTATTAATAGAGGGTCCATTTCTGAGTGACTTCGGGCTAACAGAGCAGAGGTATTCAAGGGCGTATCTGGAGTAGCCCCGAATGTAGCTGAGTATTGGCTAGAAGCTATGGAAAGGATTATGGATGACCTGGACTACTCGGTGGAGCAAAAGCTGAAGGGAGCAGTGTCTCTGCTGTGAGACGAAGCATACCAATGGTGGATTACTGTAAAAGAGAGTACCTCAGCTGAGCGGGTAACCTGGGAATTGTTTAAGATGGTTTTCAAGGGAAAATACGCCGGAGCCAGCTATGTGGATGCTCGTAGGAAGGAATTTCTGAACCTGACCCAGGGCAGTAGGTCAGTTTCTGAGTATGAGGCAGAATTTCTGAGGTTGAGCCGATATGCCAGCAGAATTGTTGTTACTGAGTACGAGCACAGTGTTCACTTTGAGGATGGCCTCAGGGATGAGTTAAAGGTGCTGATAACTCTACAGAGAGAGCGCGATTTTGCTGCACTGGTAAAGAAGGCTAAGATAGCCGAAAAGGTGAAGCAAGCTGAACGAAAGAACCGCGATAGGGATCGAAATCGATTCAGGGAGATGCTGGACCAGCTGGTGCTGCAAATCAGAATGTTAAGAGAGCTAGGGTGGAGGAGCCGGTTCGAGCAGTTCCGGTGAACACGGTTAGACCACAGCCTTGTAGAGATTGTGGTAGAGTGCATTTGAGAGAATGCTGGAAACGTACTGGGGCATGTCTTCATTGTGGGTCAAAGGAACATAGGATCAAGGATTATCCTCGGAGGCCAGCTCAGGCTCCAGTTGCTGAGCAATGGGCTGTTCAACCAGTGCGAGGTGGACCACCGTCGCCGAGAGGGCATGGACAAGGTTGAAATGGCAATGACCGTGGACGTGGAGCACCTGGCAGGGGTACTGGTAATGCGGAGGCTCGTCAACCAGCTCTGGTTTATGTTGCTCGTCGCCGGGAAGAGGGTGATGCACCTAACATAATAACTGGTACGTTTTTTATCTCTAGCGTACCTTATACTACTCTGATAGATGTGGGATCAACCCATTCGTATGTTGCATGTGATATTTCTGGGACGTTGAGTGTGCACTCTAAGGAAACTGTGAGTGGGGTAACTATGATAAGTCCTCTAGGTCACTCGGTTAGGGTAGATAAACTCTTTAGGGAGGTGCCTTTAGAGACTCAAGGTAGGACCTTCTGTGGAGACTTGATGGAGTTACCATTTGGCGAGTTCGATCTGATCTTAGGAATGGATTGGTTGACTAAGCATAGGGCAACTTTGGATTGTGCAGCTAAGAGGATGGTGTTAAGGACTATAGAGGATGAGAAGGTAATGGTTATTGGAAAACGAAGGGACTAGTTGTCCAATGTGGTTTCAACCTTAAAGGCTAAAAAGCTAATTCACAAGGGATGCGAAGCGTATTTAACTTTTGTAAGCCAAACTGAAACTGTGAATGTGACTGTGAAGACAATCAGAACTGTTAGGAAATTTCAAGACATTTCCCAGAGGAGCTTTCTGGATTACCTTCGAACTGAGAAGTCGAGTTTGGGATTGATTTACTGCCTGTAACAGCTCCAGTGTCCATCGCGCCTTATAGGATGGCACCAAAGGAGTTGGTGGAACTGAAAGCTCAAATCCAAGAGTTGTTGGATAGAGGCTTCATTAGACTAAGTGTGTCTTCGTGGGGAGCACCGGTGTTGTTTGTGAAGAAGAAGGATGGGACGATGCGTATGTGCATTGATTATCACCAGTTGAACAAACTGACGATAAAGAATAAGTACCCACTACCAAGGATCGACAACCTGTTTGATCAGCTTAGGGGAGCTTCGGTATTTTCCAATATCGATCTTCGATCTGGATATCATCAACTAACGGTAAAAGAGGTGGATATTCACAAGACGGCATTCAGGATTCGATATGGTCACTACGAGTTTCTGGTTATGCCATTTGGGTTGACGAACGCACCTGCAGCTTTTATGGATCTGATGAATCGAGTGTTTCAAACTTACTTAGACCGATTCGTAGTCGTCTTTATCGACGATATTCTGGTATATTCAGAAATTGAGGAGAAGCATGATGAGCATCTCCGTATTGTGCTGCAAGTGCTGAAAGAGAACAACTTTATGCGAAGTTTAGTAAGTGTGAATTTTGGTTGCGAGAAGTGACTTTTTCGGGGCATATTGTTTCTGCTGAAGGAATTAGAGTGGATCCACGAAAAATTGAGGCAGTTCTGGAATAGAAGCCACCGAGGTCAGTATCAGAAATCCGGAGTTTTTTGGTTCTGGCAGGCTATTATAGAAGATTCGCAGAGGGATTTTCTCTAATTGCTGCACCGTTGATGAAACTGTTAAGGAAAGGAGTAGCATTTGTTTGGGCTGAGAAACAACAAGAGGCTTTTGATAAGCTAAAAAGGGTTTTGATTGAGGCGCCAGTGTTGATTCCACCAGAATCTAGGAAGGACTTCACTATATACAGCGATGCGTCGCATGTGGGATTAGGATGCGTATTGATGCAAGAGGGTAAGGTAGTCGCTTATGCTTCGCGACAGCTTAAGTCTCATGAAGCGAATTACCCTACGCATGATCTAGAGTTGGCCGCAGTTGTCTTCGCGTTGAAAATTTAGAGACACTATTTGTATGGAGAAAGGTGTATTATCTACATAGATCATAACAGTTTAAAGTATCTATTGACTCAAAACGAGTTAAACCTTAGGCAACGAAGATGGATAGAGTTGCTTAAGGATTACGACTGTTCGATTGAGTACCATCTATGCAAGGCTAATGTGGTGGCTGATGCATTGAGTCGAAGGGTTGTTGCTGATTTGAGAGTAATGTTTGCTCGTTTGAGTCTGTACGATGATGGAAGTCTGTTAGTAGAATTACAAGTACGACCAGTTTGGACTGGGCAGATTAAGGAGAAACAGTTAAAGGATAATTTGTTGGTCCCTCGATTTTAGCAAGCTGAGAATGGGGAGAATTTAGATTTTAGGCTGAATACTGATGGAGTTCTCTGCTTTCGTGGAAGGATTTGTATCCCAAAGGATTCTGAATTGAGGTAGTCAATTCTGAAAGAGGCTCATAGTGGACCTTGTACTATGCATCCTGGAGGGAAAAAGTTATACAGAGATTTGCGAGAGGTGTATTGGTGGCCTGGTTTGAAGCGAGAGATGACTGAATTTGTTGGGAAATGTCTGACAAGCCAACAAGTTAAGGCTGAGCACCAACTACCTTCTGTGTTGCTTCAACCGGTGAAAATTCCACTCTGGAAGTGGGAGAGAGTAACTATGGATTTCATGAGTGGGCTACCTCTAACACCCTCCAAGAAAGATTTTGTGTGGGTAATTGTGGATAGGTTAACGAAATCTGCCCATTTCATTCCTGCCCATACCGATTACTCCCTTAGAAAGTTGGCCAAGTTGTATGTGACGGAGATAGTGCGACTGCATGGGGTGCCAGTTTTGATTATTTCTGATCGAGACCCTAGGTTCACATCTCGATTCTGGCAGAAGTTGCATGAGGCATTGGGTACACGATTGGACTTCAGTACTGCTTTTCACCCTCAGACAGATGGACAGTCAGAAAGGGTTATTCAGGTTCTGGAGGATACGTTAAGAGGTTGTGTCATCGACTTTCGAGGGAGTTGGGAGGACTACTTACCATTGGCAGAGTTCGTGTACAACAACAGTTATCAGGCGAGTATTTGAATGGCTCCATATGAGGCACTTTATGGGTGAAGATGTCGTACGCCTACGTGTTGGACGGAGTTGGGAGAGCGACAAGTTCTTGGATCGAAATTAGTGGCAGATACTGAGAGTAAAGTTAAGTTAATAAGGGATTGATTGAAGGAGGCCTCTGATAGACAGAAGTCGTATACGGATCTGAAGCGTAAGGAGATCGAGTTCGCTGTTGGGGATATGGTTTTCTTGAAGGTTTCACCCTGGAAGAAGATTTTGCGGTTTAACAAGAAAGACAAACTGAGTCCGCGGTTTATAGGGCCTTATCGGGTTCTCAAACGGGTAGGGCCAGTAGCGTATCAGTTAGAGTTACCACCGGAGTTGGATAGAATCCATGACTTCCTCCATGTGTCCATGTTGAGACGGTATCGATCGGATCCTTCACATGTTGTGCCAGTGGAGGAGATTGAAGTAAAGACTGATTTAACCTTTGAGGAGGACCCGTGCAAATTCTAAATCGAGAGGTTAAAGTTTTAAGAAGTAAGTCGATTCCGTTGGTAAAAGTACTGTGGCGCAATCATGGAAGGGAAGAGGCTACTTGGGAGCCAAAAGAGACTATGCGTCAACAATACCCTCAATTGTTTGGAGCAGGTAAATTTTAAGGCCGAAATTTCTTTAAGGAGGTAGAGTTGTAACGCCCTGATTTTCGGGATTTTTCGGGTTTCTGTGATTTTTGGTGAATTTTTAAAATTTTGGTGTTCTGGATATTGGAATTGAGTTTAAATGTGTTAGTGGGCCTCTAGAAGGCCCAAGCCTAAGTTAAAACCCAGTTATGATACAAGAAGAGCTTTGGCAAAGTGGCAAGGTGGCGCCACTAGGTTCCTAAAAAAGTGGCGCCTGGAAAGGAATTAAAGGTCCAGTGTTCTAGTTGCAAGGTAAGCGTATTGTTACTTTTTAGTTTTTAAGCATGTGCCGGGCATGTGATCACTTAAATGAATTTCGGCAAGGGCCTTAAGGAGGTTGGGCCTATTGTTTTAGTTGATATTAGGGTTAGGTTCTTTTCTTTTTCTATCTTGGAGAATTAGGGTTAGCCACCTGAAAGCTTTCACTTTCATTCATCCTTTACTAAGTTTTCACAAAAGCGGAAAACGCAAATTCCTTCTCCTTTGTGCCGATTTCTTCTTCCTCTCCTTCTCCTCCATTCTTTTCTTCCTTTTTGCTTTCTCTTCTAGCCAAAACCTTCTTATCACCTTACTCACCTTCTCTGTCGATCCTATCCTCCACAAAACCACCATAGCCGATTACCATAAAAGCCGAAATCCCAAAAACTTACTTCTTGTGCCGATTTCTCCAAGCCAATTCCTTCTTTTCTTTTCATTCCTTTTGACCGATTTTCATCTTCTTTAAACCCTTAGTATTTGTCGACAACAATACTCCAAAGTTATAGCCTCAAATCATCATCTTCTTCATCACTCAAAAGCCGAAACCACCATAGATTTAGGAGCTTGTAGCCGAAACTTTAGATCTCCTGGATTCGAGTTCTACTATCATTTAGGGGCTAGATCTACATCAGATCTGAGTAGAAACAGAAGGGAAATCAGTGGTAAGTGCTCAATAACCCAGATCTATAAGTTATTTTACAATTTAGAAAAAGCCGAAGTCCCTAAACTCTAGGGAGGCTGTCGATTGGGGCATAGGGCCCTAAGGGTCATTAACCAATGATTTCTTTTGGTGATTAGTGTATGCTAGAGGTGATTGATCGAAGTCTTGGATCTTTGGAACAACTAGACTTAGATCTAGTCATCAGTTTTCTGCAAAGGTAACATTTTGAAGGCTTTAGGGGCATTGGCCGAATATGGGTAAGTGAATATTGGGATTGTTTGTTGTAGCTTTGCAATCTAAGAATTGTGATAATTGATTGTAGGACATCGTGAGGGATCTCAGTAGCAGTCGTCGCGAAACATGTGTGTATCGAACACCCTCTCTAGTTCAATTCGGCAAAAGCCAAAATATCGAAATTCTGACATTTCGTGGGCTTGTGAGTGTGCGAGTGCTCACAAGATGTTTAGGAAACGTTAGATCTAAAATTGCAAAGTGGTAAGTTAGTTGGGTGTGAAATTTCGTGCGCTTCGATAATTGGGCCTCGATGGGCTGAAAATGGGCCCAATGGGCTTACGGGCCTGTATGGGTGAAAATAGGTAAATAATGTGTACTGATAGACTGTAAGTTCAAAATCGTTTAAACTAATAAATTGATCATAAAATTTGAACTAAATGGGCTTAATTTGTTAATAGACACTGTAGGGCCTATTAGGGGTTTAAGGCCCAATAGCTAAAACTGATAAACTAAGGTAAATAGACTTTTGCAATAAATGATGGATTATTAGTGAGTGTAATATGCATGAAAACCCTAAAAACTGATAGAATTACTGAAATACCCTTAGAGGTGGAAAATTACTATTTTACCCCTAGGAGCAAAATGATTGTTATACCCCTAGGGCTAAGTTTGAGCAAAAAGCATGATTATACTGTTACTGTATACTGTATGCCATGTCATTATTATCTATTGAATGGGACTGGGATATTGATGGAGGAAGTACTGAAAGTGGCTTGACCACGTACTGGAGGCTTTGCCTCAATTTACTGTTATCTGAGCAGCCATGCTGCAACTGTGGAGTGTAGGGCTGGTACGGGTGGAGTGTAGCCGCTGGATTTAGGTTGGGTTTGGGCTTGCATTCATGTTATTATCTGTTCTGTTCTGAAATGGGCCTATAGGCCATACTGTTATCTGAAAAGGGCTAAGGCCCAGTTTACTGTAACTGAATAGGGCTTCGGCCTAGTTAAAACTGAGACTGATTAGGGTTTAGGCCAATGGGCTTGAGCTAACTTGGGCTCTGGATAGGCATTCTTTACGCACTGAGTTTTCCAAACTCACCCCCTTTCTTTCCATCCATGCAGGTGAGCCCTAGATGGTGGACTTGGAGCTGGGAGGGATTCAGAGTGGCCATGAAGACTAAATTTCTGGTTTTCAATTATTTTATTTTATTATTTATTTAGACTATTTTCATTCTGGTTTCTGGGTTGTAATAAGGCCGCTCTATTTATTTTATTTTGGGTTTTTAATTCTTTACATATTTAATTTGTTTTAACTTAAGAATAATATTGTTTAAATTGTTTTTGAAATCGGATTTACTTGCTTTCAAAATCATACGATAAACAAATGATTTCCAAACCAAATGCACTCCCCAAAGAGTTTCAAAAGTCACGTTTTTAAATAAACCTTTCACGATCAGTAGTAAAGAGGACATTTTTTTTAAGCAAATCGGGAATTTCTCTTAAAATAACAAACATGGTTTTGGCAAAGCTCACCCTAATCTTAGTAACTAGGTAACATGGTTAGATGTAGGTGATGTGACACACCAGATTTGGCCATAACGTCTGGGCCGGGTTTGGGGTGTTACACACACTCTCTACCTAACCAGCCTATGTGGCCCACATTGTAACAACCTCAAAAGTACGGATATCGAAAAATGAGTTATCAAGTCTCCGTTTTTAATAAACGGACTCGTAAATATTTATTAAAAATATTTATAAAGTTAGTTATGTGTCTAATTAGGTTTTAAGTAGGTGAATCTAGTTAAATCTAGAGAAATTAGTAAAAAGGACTATATTGAATAAGGAGCAAAAGTTTAATTGTAGATTATAGAAAGTCAAAGGACCAAAATGGAAAATAAGCCATTTCTAATGGTTGTGGCGGCAAACATATGAAAAATCTAAGATTTTCTTAGATATTTACTTAATTAATTAATTAGTAAATTTTATTATTATTATTTTATTGAATTATAAATTATATTAAATATTATTATATTATTAAATAAATTGGATTGTGACACTTGTGTGGTAATAATTTAATACATGTGTAAAAATATGAAAATGTACAAATGTGATATTTATATTAATTATTAAATAGATATTTATTATTTATAAAAGATATGTATTAGATAATTAATTAAATTGTAAGATTTTTTTTAAGGTAAACAAATTAAATAGAGATAAGTGTAATATACATATTTAACCAAGTGTAATTAAAATATTTGTTATTTAATAGATTTTTATAATAATAATTATTATTATAAAGTATATATATATATATATATATATATATAAGACAAAAAGGAATGAAAGAAAAGGAAACGGAGAGCAAAACGGGAAAGGAGGAAAGAGAGGGGAAAAAGAAAAGAAAAGAAAAAAATGGAGATTTGAAGCTTTAAGCATTAAAGGTAAGTTAATCAAGTCCTTTTCACCTAATTTTGATGTTTTAGAAACTTTAGAACAAAGTTTTATTGAAATTAAGTTGATATTTTAAGAGTTTATAAGTTTTCAAGTATAATTTATGTTGAACAAATGTTTGAATTAGGGACTTAAATGAATGGATTTCAAGTTAGAATTGATAAAAGGATTAACTTGTAAACTAGGCTATATGTTTTATTTTGTAGGGACTAAATTGAAGAAAATTTGAAATTAGAAAAATATGATGAAAATTCAATAGTTAAACTTGAGATTGGGTAAAATTTGAATAGAAATAGAGTGTGAATTGAATAAGAAAAGTAAGTAAATTTAATTAGGATTTAATTTCAAAATAAGCTATAAGAAATAGTTTTGGACAGCAACAGTTGTCTAATTTTGAAAAATCACTAAAAATAGTATAAATTGAATTAGAAGTAGTGAGATATATAATTAAAGCTTATTGAGTCTATTTTCATATAAAAGAAACAGAACAAGTAAAGGAAGTCTATATATTGAGATATTTAAATATTTATAGGACTGGTTCAGATTGATTTTGTGATCTCCTATTTTGAATTGTAAAAATCATTACAAATTGTAAAAAAAATATTTATTGAACATAATTTATATGGGTGGATTCCTTATTGAGTCTATTTTTAGTAGAAACAAACGTGAACATTTTTTGAATTCTATATAAAGAGAAATTGAAACTTTAGTGAAGAGTGGTCAGGATTGTCGAGTAGCAAAACAGGGGAAGATTTAACTAATAAACTGTACTAATTGGCCACTCCAAAAATTCTGGAAAAATTATAGTAAGAAGATATGTGAGTTTAGTTTCAAGAAAAATTAACGGATCTTAATTTAGAGTTCTGTAGCTCAAGATAAAAATAATTTAGTGACTATGACATGGATGTACAGTTTTGAATATATATAAGTAAATGGTGAAATTATTGATAATGTTACTTATAGCATGTTATATCAATTAAGGATATGGAATGGAGAGGAGGAGGAGGAAAATATGAATGAATATTCAACTAGCATGGCTAATTTGCATGTTTTAGGCTCAGGGACTAAATTGAATAAAAAGTAAAACTTCATGGGAAATTTTGTAAAAATGGTAGAAAAAAACCAATTTGTATGAAATGGATTATTTTTATTTACAATTGAAAATTTTAATGAAATTATTAATTTAGATCAAGATCGATTGAAAAATTGAGGAAAATAGAAAATTACTAAAATGCCTTTGAATCTTGGTATTTTTTATTAAACTAGGTAAGTTCATGTAACCTAATTGTGTGAACTGAATTGAGTAAGTTTATATGACTAAATTGTAGTAATTAATTGTTAGTATTATGAACGATATGATCTATTATTTCATACGTTCGTTATTGAATATAAGATTATCAAAATTATTTCATACGTTCGTTATTAAATATAAGATTATCTTTGATACGTTGATACAATAAAATTTAAGTATGTAGAGACGAATAATAAATTCAAGTAAAACATATTAAAAAAATATTAGTATGTTTAAGATACAATATGTTTAATTTTAGTGGGTTCCAAATATGAATGCTAAAAAAAAATAAAATATCTGATAAATAAATTGGTAACTCTAGTAATGTAATGCTCCATAACTCTATTCCGATGATGGATTCGGGTTAGGGGCGTTACACACATGGTTAGGCAGACGTCCATGTGGCATTGACTGCCATTTTTTTTATTTCATACAATTCCACTGATTTTTGGGTTTGAGTCACACACCTGATCATTTTTAGGGATGTCAACAATATAGCAGCAACCAAACTCTGCATACGACACATAAAACTTAACAGATTATTAACCATTCACAAAGAATAAGCCTTTACTCATTCAAAACATTTGGCTAAAAGTATGACCATTATGAACCAACCACTAAAATAAATGCACATGAACCTGACCCTTAGAGAAAAGGTTTCTAACGCACTTAAGTCATTGGAGGAATGAGCACCTCACGATCCTCACCTAATAAAATAGCAAGCAAATAGAACAATGCCATTAAACCAACAATGCTCTCAACTTAAACCAAACCAACCTTCTTAAAATTAAAATAAATGAATGGATTATACTTATTTCAGAACCAAATTACAATACTACCCCGATTTGAACTGTGTCATCGAGAGGTGAGTAGTTCTTTTCGACTAGTTAGGTTAGTAGAAGGATGAAAAGCCCTGCTAGGTTAATTAGTAACCAACTATTTAAAACTCTACATCAATAATTAATCAGGTAAAACAATTGAATCTAGGCTAAAGAAACTCACATAGTAGAAACAAGGGATAGGAGAAGTCGATACATGAAGTTAGAAATAGACTTAGGTTTAATTCAATTTATTTGGTTATTATTATCATCTTACTTCTAAATTAACACTACTAATTCGTGACTCGAGTAGATTAGTAGTTATTTTCAGTAATTGGCTTAATAGCAGTTTTCCCCAAACTGCAATCCCTAGGGTACGACCCTCAGAATACTTACTAAGTGTTCTATTGTAAACAAACTATATTAAAATTTGGCTCGTATACTTCCGAACACCATGTAATGCCCCAATTTTCTTATGTTTAGATCGTTAAATTATGTCAAGTAATTCGATTTGGTGTGTTGGTTGCGTAACTTGAATGTCTGCTTTAGGTCTTGGGTTTGATTCTCTCGTTTTGGATTTTTCCTATTAGTTTTGGCATTATGTTAAGCTTGAGCTTTTGGGCTTATCTTTTATTTTTATTAGATTGTTGATAAGAATGAGCATGTTGGTTTAGTGGTAAGGCTTAAACTTACCTATAGATATTGTGTTCAAATCCCGTTGTGGGCAAATGTGAAATATTTTTTCTTTTGACTATTCTTTTGAAGTAAAGTTCAAATTAAATTCCATAAAATCTAGTAAGTTAAGATTTGGTTAAAATTGAATTAATTTATTTTTTTTTTGAGTTATCACCCCTAATTTTACTCTCATTTCCAATCGTTCAACTTCTCTCATACCTCTTTCATGTTTTTTTTCTTCCCATTTTCTTTTTCTTCTTTCTTTTTCTTTCACATTCCTTTGAGTTTTATTTATTTTCTTTTCTGTTAGTTTTTTATTTCGATTATCCTATATTCTTCTGTGCTTGTGTATGTTAGTAGTAATTCAATCGTTGTTCAAAGCGTGGTGTAAGTTTTATCAAGATATTTTTCTGTTATTTTAGCCTTAATTTGTTCTTGAACAAGATTAGAGTTGTTGATGTTTAGTTTCCTTTCCATGTTATGTTAAGTGTTTTTGTGACTTTGATTAGGGGAAGGGTGTAAGAATCAAATTCCTCTAATAGAGTAGTTCTCGTTTGGATGATGTTTTTGGATGGATCTTTAATGGTGAATTGGTGTGATTTAATGATTGATTGTATGATTCATGAGCTCCCAGTTGTGTGGAAAATCAAAAATATTGTCAGGTGTGTGAATTAACCCAAAAAACTCGACTAAAACTCGAAAAAAACCTAAAAATAAGGTTGTTTTTGAAATTGCACAGCATCACACAGTCATGTGACAAGCTGTGTGGTTGACTATGTGTACCACCTGGTCATACAGTAGGCCATGTGCTAGGCCGTGTGTGATTACACAACCTAAACAAAAAGACCGTGACTACATAGGCTGGCTTATTGGACCATGTAGGCTACATGACCGAGTGGGTTCTTTAGGCCAATTTTAAAGGCCAGATTAGAGGTCGATTAAGTGACTCAAAAATAGTATCCATGGGCATTTTGGTAGGCCTATAAAAGAGAAAAATTCAATATGTTAAACATGAGTAAGCTTAGAAAGCATGTTAAGTAAGATTCACTTTGTATAAGTTATGTGTTATATTACGCTCTGTAAATATATGTTTAGACATGCATGCCATGCAACCTATATGATACATATGTATGTTAACATGATTATGTATATGCATTGGGTGGGTTTTGGTAGGATGGAGGAAGTGTATTCTGGCAGTTTTACTACAATTCTGGTGATTAAACTGCAATCACTCTCTGACAGCTTAGCTATATATTTTGAGTCATATACCACCACATATTGGTTTGATTGAATGGATGGACTCATGTAGTCCTAATTGGTGTGATTGGTTGGACGAAGATTATAACACCCTAAAATAAGCCTAGAAGTTTTAAGGGTAATTTATGAATTTTAGCCTTAGAGTGTTAAAAAATTTGTCACATGGTATACCGATAATGTTTTTTACTATGGCTGTTAGAAAATTAAATCAATTTCTGAAAATGACTTCTAAATATCTTTGATTTTGATAATAGGACTGATTTGAAAAATAGCCAAAACTTAGAGTTTTTAAGAGGCAATTAGACTAAATGTAACACCTCAAACCCGGCCTAGATGTTACGGCCGAACCTAGAGATGTCATATGAGAGTGTTTTTGAAAATCCTTTCGATACATCAAAAACCATTCCAGTTGTTATCTTTTAGTTAAGTTAGGAAATCGTGAATCATTCGATTTGCTTAAAAACCATTTCTTTAACACGAAAGCTTTTGAACATAGATACTTTTCGCAATCGTGTTTACCCCAGAAAACTTTGGTTAAATTTAGGAAAATCGTGTTTTAGAGCATTGCAGTTCATAAATCCATATCAAACAGTTAAGTTCCCAAGTTAAACCAAAACAGTCCCAAGTCCAAAATTACAGAAATGCTCCCAAAATAATAAATAAAAATGGGGAAGGCATTAAAAACATAAACCAAAGTGTATGTGGTCATGGTCGCCGTCGAGTCCTCAACTCCACCAATCCGCCTACTACTGGGGATTACCTGACAGATTAAATAAATAAAGGGGTGAGTTTTCGCAAACTCAGTATGTACATCCCTACAGTATAGCATGCATATAATCAGATATCATAATACAGTCATAATTCGAGCCTAAGCCCTTTATAGAATCAGTGTGGACCGTTGTCCACTTAAAACAGATTTAGATACAGTCTTAGGGCCTTAGCCCATCATAGATGTGCATAACAGAACAAAATATCAGAACATGCCCACCAACCCTACACACTATCTCTGTCCAATCCTACACACCATGTGGGGATAAAATCGACCCACCCAACCCTACACACCAAGTATGGGGATAAAATCAACCCATCCAACCCTACACACCATAAGGTACCGTGATACGGCACAAGTTAGAAAAATGCAACATAGCTGCCAGATAACAAGTTTAATAGCTTTTCAGAAACTTCCTTCACTTCATCAATAATCCCACCCCAGTGCAATGCAACATAATATCATGGTAGGCCATAATGCAGATAATCAGATCCTATACCAATATACAGAACAATTCAGATATAAATGTTAGATATAACATGTTAAAACATACATCAATATCATATTACAAAATAGGGGTCTAAGTAAAGCTTACCGACCCTACGATAGGTCACAGTCGACTTGGGCGACCCATGCAACTTTACAGTACATTTCGAAAAAAAGGGCTCACACGCCCATGTGACCTGCCTGTGTAGCCCACACAGCCCAAATTGGCTTTGGCCGTGTGGATCACACAGCCTGGCGTAAATTCCACATACCCATATGGCCCATACGACCCAATTGGCCGAGCCCGTGCCTCGCACATGGCCTTACCGGCCTCACACGATCGTGTCTGTCATGCCAATGTCGTGCATGCATGGCCTGGTTTATAGCTCACATGGCCGTGTCTCGCCACACGGCCTCCACACGGGCAGTCTACACGTCTGTATGGCGTCAACAGTAGGCTTTTGACTTTCGCCTAAACTCGATTTTTGTGCAATTGGAGTATACACATGGTTCGTTTTCGCTGTTTACGCAAACTTGAGATCACTAGAACTTATTATCAGAATATCCAACCTTTTAGAAACCCCAAAACGAGTCTTAACACTTAATCCCAAAATGAAAAGTCAACTTACCACTACCAAAATGCTCACCACTTCAAATCAACTCGACGTAAAGTTGATTCTGGTCTCACGATTGACTCCTAAATAGAAATGAAACTTCTCTTAATCACATAACCAGGAAATGTTAGGATGTCACAATGAAAACTTACACAATGCGTACAAAACGCGAAATCGACAAAACTCGTCTTGATTAACAATCGAATAGAAACTAAAAAGGAAATAAATAAGGGAAAACAGCAGCAGGATGGGGGTGAATTTTCGGCAAGAGCAAAAAGGAAAAAGGAAAAGTGGAGAGGGAGATTTGCAGAGGATTTCAACAGAGAGAGTGTGCAAAAAAATTTGGGTAACTCCCCATTCCCCTAATTCACTCTGCTAAACACTCCACCATTTGTATTCCAGTCTAACTCAAGCACTCACATGGTAACTGCAGCAAAAATATTGCCTCAGTTCAGACTCGAACCCAAGACCTCTACCACTTTAACACACCACTTATCCATCAGACCAGCAAGCCCATTCTGTCATATTTTGACCAACTTTTGTTTATAAGCCTACTAAACAAGAGTAAGGCTTTATTCATTAAAAAGCCAAAAATTTGCCCAAGTCTTAACTTGAAGTTGGGATCTCCCCAACACACCTAGAGCTTATACCCACTAAAGTAAGTAGTTATTTATGTCAAATTAATGCAGAAATAAATTTATAAAAATTTGGCCCTTTACAACTCTACACCCTTAAAGAAAATTTCGTCTTTGAAATTTTACCTGATCAAAAAAGCTGAAGATACTGTTGTCGCATTGAATCCTTTGGCTCCCAAGTAGCCTCCTCAGTCTATGATTCCGCCACAGCACCTTCACTAAGGGAATAGATTTCCTTCGTAGAACCTTAACGTCACGATCTAGAATCTGACCGGCTTCTTCTCTAACATTAGATCTGGTTTAACCTCAATCTCCTCTTTATGCAAAATGTGTGTGGGATCAGAGCGATAACATCTCAGCATCGAAACATAGAACACATCATGCATGCAATATAACTCTGGAGGTAGCTCCAATTGATATGCGACTGGCCCCACTCGCTTCAGAATTTGGAACGGCCTAATAAATCAAAGGCTCAACTTGCCATTGCGACAGAACTTCAGAACCTTTTTCTATGGCGAGACCTTAAGGAAAACCAAGTCCCCCTACAGAATACTCAATGTTCTTCCTCTTCAAAACAGCAAAAGATCAGAAGTCTCTTTCAATCGCTCTCGAATCAAACAAATCTTGTCCTCAATCTCAGAAACCAACACCAGATCCAGAATACGTTGCTCACCCAACTCAGTCCAACACAAGGGTATGCGACACTTACGGCCATATAGTGCCTCGTATGGTGCCATTTGTATACTGGACTGGTAACTGTTATTGTAAGCGAACTCAGCTAATGGTAAGTACTCTTCCCAACTGCCTCGAAAATCAATCACACAGCTCCTTAACATGTCCTCCAGTTCCTAAATCACCCTTTCTGACTGACCATCTGTCTGAGGATGGAAAGCAATACTGAAGTCTAATCTAGAACCCAAAGCCTTATAGAGCTTCTGCCAGAACCGTGATGTAAATCGAGGATTCCTATCAGAGATGATCAAGACAGGAACCCCATGTAGCCTCACTATCTCTGAAATGCAAAGCTTAGCCAATTTCTGTAGGGAGAAGTCCGTCCTAACAGGAATGAAATGCACAGACTTGGTCAATCGATCCATGATTACCATACAGAATCCTTCTTAGTGGGTGTTAAGGGCAACCCACTAACGAAGTCTGTAACACCTATTACCCGAGTTTATCACCTTACCCGAGCACGAGGTATTACCAAACAACACTCGCACAATCGTTTGATTTCAACACATAATTTTCGTGTAAAATTTAAAACTTTTTTTTCATTCATTGACATAACACCCACATTATAAGCCTACGAGGCAAAAATGATACATTAGGCATAATCCTAGACCAAACCAGAATTTTTTGAACACTTATGAAAATTTTTACTCAAACAGTGTCACACGCCGTATGACTCGGGGCACGCCCATGGGGTCAGGCCATGTGGTCACACACGCCTATGTCTTAGCCCGTGTTAAAAACATTGAGCATTCTGTTTCTGATGTCAGCAAATATTTGGGGGCACACGGCCAAGTCACACGTCCATGTGCTTGGCCGTGTCATCTACATGGTTGAGACATACGGTCGTGTCTCTGCCTGTATGGCCAACACTTAGGCTATTTTCCAAGCCCTTAGTGTTGCTCTTAAATCTTCGCACTCGTATACAATTCACGGACTCATCTTATACCCTTAGTTAATTCTAATTTAACTATCAACGACCAATTCTCTATATATGTCACTCACTTCTAAGCAATAAGGATCGTTATTAACCCACCTCAACAAATTGATAGTGTGATGTCGCCTGCAACGATCTCCAACCTCGAGCCAACCTGACAACACTAAGAGAAATGGGAGAGAGATGTAAGCTATATAGCTTAGTAAGTTGGCATATAATAATAATCAATTTAATTAGTAAACTATTTAACAAAATTTCACTTTTACTCATATCCAGCCTAAGCTATCTTTCTGAGTCACGAATGCTAAATTAATTATATCTGGAGTTACGGAAATCCAAATTTAGACCTGCTAATTTTCCTTGAAACTAGACTCACATGCCTTCTTACCATAAAATTTCCAAAATTTTTG
The DNA here is from genome assembly GCA_020496765.1 of Gossypium stocksii. Classification (NCBI taxonomy): domain Eukaryota; kingdom Viridiplantae; phylum Streptophyta; class Magnoliopsida; order Malvales; family Malvaceae; genus Gossypium; species Gossypium stocksii. The sequence goes on along the minus strand of CM035628.1, from coordinate 40,678,881 downwards.
GTTTAGCTAATCAATACATTTTATTTATTAAAATTCCCCTGTTTCGCTGTCCGACAGCTCCGATACCTCTTCATTAAAAATCAAATTTCTTATTATATAGAGCTCGGATAACCTTCCCATTTGTCTCTCTTGAAAGTAGACTCGTCAAGGATTCTAACTATTTTTATACTATTTTTGTGATTTTTCAAAGTTGGAATAGGGGATTTCCGAAACCATTCAGACCTTGTCCCACCAAAATTTAAATATCTTATAATAGAAAATTCATTTACTTACACCGTTTCTTTTATGTGAAAATAGACTCAATGATAATTTCATATCTCATTCAGCATTTGATTCAATTTCCACTATTTATGGTGATTTTTCAAAATACTGCTGCTATTTCAAACTATTTTACTGAAAGTTTTACTCTCCCTTGTTTTCTCCATATTATTATCACAACTGCACACATAACACCAAGTATGTTCAACACTAGCCGTTCAAATGAATAATCATCACCAATATTTACGAGTATTCATAGTAGCACTTAACCGTATCTGCCTTACCACAATTTCAATCACATATCAAGCACATTGCTCATGAGTATACACATACATATACTAGCACTTATCACTACATAGTCACACATAATTTCACTTAGTCGATTTTCCCAATGAACACTTCGGAATAATAACAGATACACGGTGGTTCCACACATAGCACCACCCTTATGATCAATGCTATCTGGTACACATAGTAGCCTACACTTAGTATTACACATGTGACCAATACCATCTAATACACGTAGTAGCCTGCACATAGTACTACACACGTGACCAAAGCTATCCGGTACATATAGTAGCCTACACTTAGTATTACACATGTGACCATAACTATCTTATACTCAAAGTAGCCTACACATAGTACTGCACATGAGTTCTCATGACATCCTTCGTATCCTTTTCTACTCCGAAAGTTCAACGGGAAATTTCTCACTTATTCTCACTTTGTCAATTTCATCCATAATCAATCTCAATTCATAATTTACATCAAATAATCATTCAATATACAACCACATCTTATATAATATAACAAAATATTATAACATTAGTAAAAATGACATTATTTACATACAAACTTACCTCAAATGCATTAACGGCCAACTTTGTCGACTTAGCTCATAATCTCATTCTAAGTCCGAATTTTGTGTCTTAATCGAGCTTGAAAGCTTGAAAAACCCTATCCAGGGTTTCCCCTTGCTATATTCATCCATGGGGTTGAAGATGGACAAAAATTGTCTTTTAATTTTGTTTTTAATTCATTTTAATCATTAAATGACCAAAATGCGCTAACTTAAAAATATTCTATTTCGCCTATCTCATGTCTATTTCCGTCCAAAAAATTAACCAATGGTCTAATTACCATTTAAGGACCTCTAATTTAAAATTTCATAGCAATTTGACATGTCTAGCTTCTAGAACTCAAGTTTTGCACTTTTTACAACTTAGTCTTTTTGACTAAATTGAGTGCCCAAACGTTGAAATTTTTGAACGAAATTTTCAAGAAATCTTTCTGTGAAATTGTAGATCATAAAAATATAATAAGAATAATATTTTCCATTTTAGATTTGTGCCCTCGAAACCACTGTTCCGACTAACCCCAAAATCGGGATGTTACAAAGTCCATCGTTACTCACTCCCATTTCCACATCGGTATCTTAACTGGCTGTACCAAACCCGAAGGCGATTGATGCTAAGCCTTAACCTGCTGACATGTCAAACAGTGAACCACGAAGTCGATCACCTCACGTTTCAACCCTGGCCACCAATATAACTCACAGAGATCTCTATACATTTTGTTCCCACTGGGATGCATAGTATAAATGCTTTCATGCACGTCCCTCAGTATCAACTATCTCAAATCCTCATCACTCAGTATGCAAATCTACCCTCGGAAACACAATACCCCATCACTATTAACCATAACTCGAGAGACTTATCCCCCATTTGTTTAGCTCTAATTTGCTCAATCCATGTCGATTTTACTTGAAGCTCTGCTAACAGACTCCCATCGTTGAAAAGACTCAATCGAGCAAACATCACTCTCGAATCCATCACTGCCCTACGATTTAACGCATCGGCCACCACATTAGCCTTACCAAGATGATGCTCGATGCTACAGTTATAATCCTTAAGCAATTTAACCTATCTACGCTGCCTAAGGTTTAACTCCTTCTGAGTGAGGGGATACTTGAGGCTCTTGTGATCGGTGTAGATAGTACACTTTTCACCTACAAATAATGCCTCCAGATCTTAAGAGCAAAGACCACTGCAGCTAACTCCAAATCATGCGTTAGATAATTAGCCTCAGGAGTCTTGAACTGTCGTGACGCATAAGACACCACATTACCATCTTGCATCAGAACACAACCTAGACTCACACGTGACGCATCACTGTATATTACGAAACCCTTACTAGGCTTAGGCTGTATCAGAACAAGAGCCTGAGTCAACACTGTCTTAAGCTTCTCAAAGCTCTCCTGCTATGCATTAGTCCAAACGAAAGGAACTCCCTTACGCAGCAGCTTAGTTAACGAAGCTACGATCAAGGAGAACCCTTCCATGAATAGTCTATAGTATCTTGCCAGCCACAGGAAGCTATAAAGCTCAAACACATTTTTCGGCTGTTTCCAATCCAAAACAGCCTCAATCTTATGAGGGTCAACATGAATCCCTTTGACAGACACCACATGTCCCAAAAAGGTAACCTCTCGAAGCCAAAACTCACACTTAGAGAACTTCGTATACAACTGTTTCTTGCGCAGAGTCTGCAAGACAACCCTGAGATGCTCATCATGCTCATCCTCAATCTTAGAATACATTAGAATGCCGTCGATAAACACCACCACAAACTAATCTAAGTAGGGCTGGAATACACGATTCATTAAGTCCATAAATGCCGCTGGTGCGTTAGTTAACCCAAAAGGCATAACTAGGAACTTGTAATGCCCAAAGCGAGTCCTAAATGCGGTCTTATGCACATCGGCCTCCTTTAACCTCAACTGATGGTAACTCGATTGCAGATCTTTCTTAGAGAACACTGAAGCCCCTCGAGCTAATTGAACAAATCATCTATCCTTGGGAGTGGGTACTTATTCTTAATTGTTAACTTGTTCAACTGATGGTAGTCAATACACATCCTCATCGTACCATCTTTTTTCTTTATGAAGGGAAGAGGTGCTCCCTATGGAGACACACTAAGATGAATAAACCCACGATCTAACAACTCTTGTATCTGGGCCTTAAGCTTTGTAAGCTCATTCGGTGCCATTTGGTAAGGGGCAATAGACACTAGAGCCATACCGGGAACCAATTCAATCCCAAACTCTACCTCTTGACTCGGAGGTAAACCTAGTAGTTCCTTTGGAAAAACATGTAGAAAATTCCTCACAATTCGGATATCCTTAATCAATGATTCCGTAAAATCCAAAACACTGATGTAGGCCAAGAATGCCTCACATCCCTTTCTTACTAACTTTTCTGCCACCAATACAGATATCACATTAATCAAATAATTTCGTCGTTCCCCAAACATGACTACCTCATTATCCTCCTCGGTTCTCAGAACAACCCTCATTGTAACATAATCCAAACTCACTCGATGTTTCACCAAACAGTCCATGCCCAAAACCAAATCAAACTTCCCAAATAGAAGCTCCATCAGATCAACTAGAAATACAGTCCCTTGGACCTCTAGTAGTACATCTTTAAATAATTTACTAACTCTAATAGACTGCCCCAACAAACTCACCACTATTATCGCACTAAAAGTGCTCCCACACGTAATCCCTAAGGTCTCAGACATAGTACTAGCTACGTAGGAGTGTGTAGAGCCTATGTCTATCAATGCAAAGAAAGGTACATTAAAAATTAAAAACGTACCCATGATGACATCTGAAGCATCACCATCCTCACGATGACGTGCAACGTAAACCAGTGCTGGCTGCCTCACCTCAGTCGGTCTAGTATCTCTGCCTGGTGCTCTCTGCCCTCGGCCAATGTTATTACCACCCCTGGCCTGTCCTCGGCCCCTAGGTGGCTGTTGACCTTCCTTCAGCTACTATGCAGTCTCATTAACCGGAGCTTGCATCTGATTAACACTCAGCGAACAATCCTTAACATGATGCTCAATAGACCCACACCTCAAATAAGATTCAGTAGCCCTTAAACACTCGCCTGAATGGCATCTATTACAGTGCTGATAGATCGCCACCCCAGTAGGTGCAACAGTAGGCCCAACTCTCACAGGCCCATCAGTCCTAGCATTTTTCTTAGGCCTCATCCTAGTATTCGAAGGCTTAGAATCCCTCTTAGCCTTACCTTTCTCTCGATTTTGGCACTCGGAGCGCTTCACCTCCTCAGCGATCTTCAACTTTTCAAACAGTATAGAGAAATCCTGCTCCCTTTGAGAAGCTATCAAAACACGCAGACTGTCTCGGAGACCATCCTCAAATCGAACGCTGTGCTCATACTCAGTCGCCACCATACCTCTCGCATAACAGCTCAGCCTTAAGAATTCAGCCCCATAGTCAGCCACTGTACGGTCTCTCTGGATGAGATTAAGGAACTCATGTCTTCCAGCATCAGTATAGTTGGCTCCCACATACTTACTCTGGAAAGCCTTCTTAAATAAGTCTCATGATAAACGGTCAGGTTGAGTGCCCTCTTTAACTGTGAGCCACCACTAATATGCCTCATCGCGAAGTAGTAAGACAGCCCCTTTGAGCTTCTGCTCATCAGCAAAATCCAACTCGTCCATTATTCGTTCCATGGCCTCCATTTAGTACTCAGCCATATTAGGAGCAATTCCAGTGATGCCCTTGAATAACTTAGCCCCATTAGACCAGAGTCATTATATAATCAACCCTCGGCCCCCAGATCCAGTGTTGGGCCCAGCGACCCTCTATAATATCCGTAACATAGCTTGGGACAATGCGTCGTCCCTAACCGCTCGATCATAAGACCCTGACCCCGCCTCAATAACAAGTGACACCGACATCTCGCTAGTGTCCAGATTTGGAATCGTATCTGATGCGAAGAACTTAGCTCAAGCCCCTCTACGGCCACTACCTCAGCCTTTAATAACCCGTCCACGAGTACCACGTCTCATCATAATTTTTGAATTAATTTATCTTAACAGTTTTATACAAATCAGTTTACAGTTTTGATACATTATTAGTAAATATTTTATGCAATACAGTATCAGAAGTATTAGAGTCTATTATCGCGAGTCTATTCTTACTACAGTTTTCAGTCTACACTATCTAGAGTGTTTTCAGTGTAATCCACTACCTATGGCAATCTCAGAACATAATTTTAGATAGATCAAACAGATTTTCAGTGTATTCTAAGCATGCTTTCAAACAATTCTAACAGAGTTTCAGTAACTTACTTGGATCGAGGTCGGAGACTCGGTGTACAACTTACTTATTCCAGAAATGTGTCAAACCATTTACAAACTATTCCTTTAAATTTAATCTTAAAATCCCATAATCATAGCTAAGTTTTGCAACTTGGCTCTGATCCCACTAAATGTAACACCCTAAACCCGGCCTAGATGTTACGTCTGAACCTAAAGATGCCACATAAGAGTGTTTTTAAAAATCCTTTTGCTACATAAAAAACCATTCCAGTTGTTATCTTTTATTTAAGTCAGGAAATCGTGAATCATTCGATTTGCTTAAAAACCATTTCTTTAAAGTGGAAGCTTTTGAAAATAGATACTTTTTGCAATCGTGTTTACCCCAGAAAACTTTGGTTAAATTTAGGAAAATCGTGTTTTAGATGCATTGCAGTTCATAAATCCATATCAAACAATTAAGTTCCCCAGTTAAACCAAAACAGTCCCAAGTCTATAATTACAAAAATGCTCCCAAAATAATCAATAAAAACAGGGAAGACATTAAAAACATAAACCAAAGTGTATGTGGTCATGGTCATCGTCAAGTCCTCCGCTGCACCGACCTGCCTACTACTGGGGATTACCTGACAGATTAAACAAATAAAGGGGTGAGTTTTCACAAACTCAGTGTGTACATCCCCACAGTATAGCATGCATATAATCAGATATCAAAATATAGTCATAATTCGAGCCTGAGCCCTTTACGAAATTGATGTGGACCGTAATCCACTCAGAACATATTCAAATATAGTCTTAGGGCCTTAGCCCATCATAGATGTGCATAACAGAATAGAATATCAGAATATGCCCACCAATCCTGCACACCATCTCTGTCCAATCCTACACACCATGTGGGGATAAAATAGACCCACCCAGCCCTACACAACAAGTGTGAGGATAAAATCAACTTATCCAACCCTACACACCATAAGGTACCATGATACGGCACAAGTCAGAAAAATACAGCATAGTTTCCAAATAACAAGCTTAGAAGCCTTTCAAAAACTTCCTTCACTTTATCAATAATCCCACCCGAATATAATGCAACATAATATCATGGCATGCTATAATGCAGAAAATCAGATCATAAACCAATATACAGAACAATTTAGATATAAATGCTAGATATAACATGTTAAAACATACATCAATATCATATCACAAAATAGGGGTCTAAGTAAAGCTTACCGACCCTATGATAGGTCACAGTCGACTTGGGAGACCCCTGTAACCTTACAGTACATTTCGAAAAAATGGGCTCACACGCCCAGGTGGCCTGCCTGTGTGGCCCACACGGCCCAAATTGGCCTTGGCCGTGTAGATCATAAGCTTGGCCCAAATTTCACACGCCCGTGTGGCCTACATGGCCTAATTAGTCAAGCCCGTGCCTCGCACACAGCCTTACTGGCCTCACATGACTGTGTCCATCATGCTCGTGTCATGCGCGCATGACCTAGTTCGTCGCTCACACAATCTTGTCTCGCCACTCCACACGGGAAGTCCACATGCTCGTGTGGCGTCTATAGTAGGCTTTTCAGCTTTTGCCGAAACTCAATTTCTGTGTAATCGGGGTACACACCTTGTTCGTTTTCACTGTTTACGTAAACTGGAGATCACCAGAACCTATAATCAGAATATCCAACCTTTTAGAAACCCCAAAACGAGTCTTAACACTTAATCTTGAAATGTAAAGTCAACTTACTGCTACCAAAACACTCACCACTTTGAATCAACTCAATGAAAGTTGATTCCGGTCTCACGATTGACTCCTAAACAGAAATAAAACTTCTCTTAATCACAGAACCAGGAAACGTTAGGATTGTCACAATGAAAACTTACCCAATGCATACAAAACACGAAATTGATGGAACTCGTCTTGATTAACAATCGAATAAAAACCAAAAAGTGAATAAACGAGGGAAAATGGCGGCAGGATGAGGGTGAATTTTCGGTAAGAGAAAAAAGGAAAAAGGAAAAGTGGAGAGGGAGATTTGCAGAGGATTTCGACAGAGAGAAATTATGTAGAAAATTTTGGATAACTCCCCATTCCCTTTATTCACTCCACTAAACATTCCACCATCAGTATTCCAGTCCAACTCAAACACCCACACGGTAAGCGCAGCAAAAATATTTCCTCAATTCAGATTCGAACCCAAGACTTCTACCACTTTAACACACCACTTATCCACTAGGCCAGTAGGCCCATTCTATCATATTTTGACCAACTTTTGTTTATAAGCCTACTGAACAAGAGAAAGGCTTTATTCATTAAAAAGCCAAAAATTTGCCCAAGTCTTGTCTTGAACTTGGGACCTCCCCAACATACCCAGAGCTCATACCCACTAAAATAAGTAGTTATTTATGTCAAATTAATGCAGAAAAAATTTATAAAAATTTAGGGCGTTACACTAAATTTTAAAATACAAACTAAAAACCCCATTTATAGTTTTATTTCTATATTAGTCTTCTTCTTCTCTCATACTTGTGTCATCCATAGTTCTCCCAACTCTCCCAATTAATTTTGAAATCAAAATCCTAATTCCTTTTATTTTTATCATCTCTTAAGTTATAAATCTCTATAGAAGTTAAGAAAAACACTACAAAACACCTTTGATTTCTCCATTGTTAAACTTGTGAGTTTTTCAGGTTTTTGATTAAACGTTTGGTTTTTCATTAATTAAGGTAATGTTTCATCTTTCTATTAGTTTTTAATGTTTCCTTCAAACGAAAATTTTAGCCTTTAAATCGCATAATTTTAATAAAAACAGAAAACTGGGTTATTAATGGTGAATTTTAGGATTTTGGTTAACAACATGGTTTCAAAGTATTTTTCAATTAGTTTTAATGTAACTAGAAGGTTTCTAAACTTACTTTGAAGTTTCATTAAAGAATTCTTGGGTTTTAATAAATTTTTAGAAAATAGCCATAAAACATGTCGAAAAAGTCGATACTATGAATTGAGTATTTTGTTATAGTTTAAAGGTTAGGAATTAGTTGTAGTGAATTATAAGATGAACAGAAATGGTTTTAGGCAAAAATATTCATTATAGACCAAGATATTTGTGTTTTAAGTTTGCTATGTTAAAAGTTTCGATTACATGATAAGGTTTAGGCTTATGTTTTTTATTGCTTGTGGTGAATTCTTAGCTGATTATTGAATGCATTGTTGTGGGAGTTGTTGTGTTGAAGTTTCAGATTGGATAGGACCTTCTATGAGTAGAGATAAAGGCAAGAAAAAGATAGTTTGAGCTTTCAGCTTTTCGACGAAAGCGTAATTAGTGAGAATTTGGAATAATTGCTTGTGAACATGATTCAATGTGTTATTTGGGATTTAGTAGTAGCCTAAACCGCTCCTCTAAATTCCAAGTGTAAGCTTTCTCATACCTATGTTATCTTATGAACTATGTGTTTATGTATTTGTGAATATGTTAATTGAGATGAGATGCTATAACATGTGATATGTGGTTATGATAGCTGTTGTGAAAGTGCAAACATGTACATGTTATGTATATGTTAAATGTTAGTGACAGTGTTTTGCTAAAAATACAAATATGCAGTTATAGTGTATAGATAATCGGTAAGTGATATGTGTTTGTTTCAGATATTTTGGTCTTATGATCTTGAAATCGTTGGATAAAGTTGGCATGCCATAGGATTGTGAGTACTCATCTATATGTACAGTGATTTGGGGTGTTGAGACCCTGAGGCATGTTGGAGGGATAAGAAAATGGGAGCTAAGTTCCATTCAATGAGACAAACAAGGGGACATAAGGAAAGTGTTAGTTTTATGCTTCACTTCTGGGATATGTTTGACTCTATGAGTCTATGTGGTGTGTTGGAGATTTGTTTATTTGATAGTGATGATAAAGCTCACTTTTATATTTAATAGCTCAAGTGTCAAATTATCTTAAATTATGAATGTTATGTGATTATACGAGTATTGTGATATATGCTTAAATGTTATGTGATTATATGAATATTGTGATATATGCTTGAATGTTATTAGATTATATGAGTAATGTGATATACGCTTCAATGTTATGTGATTATTTGAATATTGTGATATATGCTTGTATGTTCGGTGATTATATGTGTAATATGATATATGCTTAAAAGTGAATGTGATTACCATGTAAATGAACTAGTAAATAATGCATGGGTGAGTATAATATAACACTAGTGTTGGAACTATTGAGGTTGTGCTATATGGTTGTTTTATTTATGCTTGATGAATTGTTTGCATGGTAGTTATTCTAGGCATTTACTGAGCTTATTAAGCTCACTCGCTCCCTTCTTAAACTATTACAGATTAGTTGTGTGTTGGTGTGAGCAGTGTGGTTTCCAAAGGGTGATTCCAAGCAAGTCCTTTTCTGTTATTCCGTAAGTGTTATTGTTATTTGTTTTCATTTTGGGAATAAAGCAATGTGGTAGACTTTTTGTTGGTATTTGCCATGATGTTTTGGATGCTTCCATAAACTATATGTTTCCAAGTTTATGAGATCTATTTCATATTATGTTGATTATAGCTCGGACTTACTTTCGATGTTTGAGACTAGTATTGCGGCCGTTTTGATATTTATTTGATGATGATATGATAGCATGATGAATTGGTACAAGCTGGAATGACTTATATGCTTAAAAATTTTGTATTTTTCTAATATGGAGTAGAAGTATCAATATTCATATTGTAAAAACAATACCTCTGTGATTTGAAATGTGCAGGAAGTCAGCATTGTAAATTGGCGGTATTGATACCGTAACATGAGTATCGATACTCAGGGTAGTTTTATTGATACTTTTGCAAAGGTACTGATATTTTCTGAGACTTTGATTTTAGACGAGAAATAGAATGCTAATTTGGTATTGATTTTTCTATACGGTATCGATATCGTACCAGGAAAATATCGATACCCTTATCCTAGTATCGGTACATATGTGATTGTCTTGAAAATTTTACTAAGTGGTCGTAATGCATGTTTAATTATTATTGTAAGTTTATTTAAAGTAGGTTTGGCATGTTCTAATGATAATTGATAAATTTTTGACTAAAATTTTATAAGATCATTGATAAAGAAAATGATTTCTTAATAATGTGACAATTTACTATGAGTGTGACATGAGATGATGATGTGGCATCCTGATATTCAGGCTTCGCGACTAGGCTGAGTATAAGGTGTTAAAGAGATGGTGTGTAGCAGATAGGGGTAGGATTTGTTTTGATATGCTCTATGTTTTGAAATTTGAAAAATATATATGTTCTAAAAATTCTGATCTAACATTTGCATATGTGTGCGTTATGAGTACGAAAATATTTTATGTGGGTCAAGTCACACATTAGGCTTTTAGCTCATTCATTTGTTTTGTTTCGTTTTAAGTGACCCTGATGCATAGGATTGGGCAACGATTCTGGAGCTCAATTTGCACATTTTGGTTTAAGTATGATTTAGTTTAAATTTCAGACTTTATGAACTTTCTAATTTTAACTTTGTTTTTGGACGTTAAATTTGGTTTTGGTAATTATTTCAAAAATGTACTATTTATAATTCGTAATTATATCCAAGATGACATAACTCATGGTATACTATGGTTTTAAAAGTTAAGGATTTCTAATGTACTTTTCTGCTGGAAGGTTTTGAAATGAAATGTGATGTTTTACAACTCAATTGCTTGAGCTTATGGAATTGGTTTAATAAAATTAATAAAATAAGTTTTTCGTCAAAGTACTCACACACGATCTTCTGATTACTCATGTTTTGATCATTTAAATAACTTAATTACTCGGATGATAAAACTAAGTTTTCACTTAAATTAATCGACAATGTTTTTACGTAACGATGTAACCTTTATAATCCAACCGTAACGTCCAGGTCAGGCTTGGGGTGTTACACACCGTCTTAACTCATATATTTAGTTGCAATATTCTCACTTCCAATGCTGGTACGTCGAAAGGTGGTCAACCATTGATCCCTTTTATTTACCCCTTTAATTTTAGCCAAAATGATGGGTTAATTGCCCAAACAGCCCTTAGGGGTTCCAAAAACCTAAACTATTTACCCACCTCTCCCAATTGAATTAGAATTTCCCCTAATCAAATCTTAATAGGACTTTTGTCAACTTTTACTATATCTTCTCCTATTTCTTTTCTTTTCTCTTCTTTGCATGAAATTTTTACATCATTTAGCTACCAAATATTTTTGCTTTTCAACATAGACCGTTCTCCATTGGTTGATTTTCCACCAGAATTGTAATTATTGTCAAATCGCAACCCTAGTCTTCGCCAAAGAATCGATAAGAACATTCCAATCCTGATGTTTAAATCTTAAATTTCTGTAGAATTTCTATCCACACTAATTTTAAGATCAATTAAATAATCTTTTATTAATCTTGCCAAAATTTTCGATAATCTTGATAAATCTTGAAATTCATTATTAATTCTTGTGTACAGGTGTGTGTTTTTTTACTAGTGAATTGGGGCAAACCATGCCTCAAAATAAAGCCACACAGGCTTTTGGACCACATGGCTTGCCACAGGGTCGTGTCTCCCTTGTACCTTGATTTTGCAATTCCCACACAGCTTGGCCACATGATCGTGTAAACCATCCACATGGCTTAAGGCATTGCACACAGCTTGGCCACATAGACTTGTGTCCTTATTTTATAGTTTTGCCTAAAATTTTTATAAATTGTTCAATTTAGTCCCTACATGATTCGTAAACTATTTTTAGGGTTTTATATCTTATAATTAGGTTCCTAATACTTTTAATAATGTGAAATATATGATTTGATTGGTTAGATTATTACTCTTTATGCATGTTATGCGATTGAAACTTGTTTATTGTCATCGAATTATTGATGTATTGTCACTAATACTTGTACTACAATATTTTTAATTGCATGAACAACATGCCTATTGTTATTAATAAACTAAAATTATGACATTCATGTCCACTGTTACTGTTTAAACTAAGTACAAGTTATGCATGTCCACTGTTTCTGTACTGTATAGTTAATAACATATCATACTGCATTGCATGGGGCGAGATGCTGTGAAAGGAGGAAGTACTGACAGTTTTAACTGTAAACATGGTCGTTTATCCATAAATTATTTGTAGCTTTTATCTGCAAACCCATTATGTATTTACAACTACTAGCATTGTATTAACCTGCAAGCACTTGTGGTTTATCCATAATTTATACTGGCAGCTATTATCTACAAAGTCGTTGTGAATCCACAATTACTGGTAGCGTATTAACCTACAACACTGGTGGTTTATCCATTTACTAGAGTGTCCGAGATATAAAAATTCTAAGGAACTCTTACCATGGAGTGTAACCATGGGGTAGGACATATTTATATTGTTAAACTGAAATTTCTATGTATTGCATCATCATGCACAAGCATGCTCGAATGAACTGTCAATTTCTGCTATGCTGTATGGTTGTTAATGTATGGTAAACTGTTGTTACATATTCTTGGATTACTTTTTGACATTGATTTACTTGTGATGGAACTCACACTGAGTGTCATAGCTTACTCCCCCTTAATTTTCATCCTTACAGACAACCCACCAAGTTAGGACACAGGCGCAACATTTGGAGGATCTTGACTTCGTTGTTTTTATCAAGTTATTTTAGGCTCACTATTTTATTATTATTATTATTATTATTATTATTATTATTATTCAAGACTATATTATTTTATTTCAAACTGTGGCATAGCACTTAGGAATTAAATTTTATATTGCATGACACTTAATTTAAGTTTTAAGATAACTAGATATGATTATAAATGAGTTATGCATGAATCCCTTAGTTTTTATTAAACAACCACATATCAAATGTTTAACAAATGTTCAAAAATGTTTGTTTTCAAAACAACCACTTAATTAAAGTTTTGAGGAATAATAAATTGATATTTAACTAATTCTTTTACTTTAACAAATCTTTAAAAATGTTTGTTTTCAAAACTTCAATAGTCCACTGGGTCATTTCGGTGGCTAATGCAATCTTTCGAATTTGGGTCTAACATCTAGGCCGGGTTGGGGAGGTTACAGCTTCATAGCTCACCTCCTTTTTATTTTCCATTTCTACAGACAACTCACCAGGTTAGGACATGGACAAGGCATCTGGAGGTTCTCGACACAATTTTTTTATTAAAATATTTTAAAATTATTATTTGATATTTTTATTAGTTAGAGACTGTATTAAAATATTTTGAACTGTGGCATGAGTATTATGATTTGTTTTCTTTTAACCTGCATAATATTTAATCTGATTTTAGGATAACGAAGCATGAATATTAATTAATTATGCATGAACTTCAGTTCTTATTAAAAAATGTAAAATGTTATAACTTTTTTCGTTGCTAAATTTTAATTGAATATTTTGAGTAACAGGTAAATAGGAAATTAACTAAGTTTTTAAAAGAAAAGTAGACATCATTGCATAAATAATCTAAATTGGTTTCTTGATAACTCATGAGCTTTTATGAAAAAAATAAAAAGAACAAGTTTTCTAATGTTTAAATATGATAAATTTAAAAAATCCGATAGCTTATTGGGTCATCTCGGTGGCTAATGTAATCTCCCGAATTCAGGTTTAACGTCTAGGTCAGGTTTGGGATAGGAGCGAAGGCAGAAAATTTTTTTAAGGGGGCGAAATTAAATTTTAATTTTTACTATAGTAAAAAATGCAATTTCACCATTTGAATAGCCTATATCTTTTATAATTTTTAAAGGATGAAATCAATTTTTTATCATTTTTAGGGGGTCAAAGAGAAATTTTACCTTTACTAATTTAAATTTTTTTTAAAAATTAAAGGTCCTAAATAAAAAAAAAATTTCATTTTAGGGGACCCGAGGCCCCTACTAGCCCCCTAGCTACACCCCTAATTGGGGAGGTTACAAGAATTGCCAAAAGATCACAAGCCAATAGTAAAAACCCATTAAATTCTTAAAAGAGTTTAAATTAAATTGTTAATTTTTTAAAGGGACAAAAATGAAAATTTTCCATTAAACAAAGGGATAAAAAGTCTTAAATTAAATAGTTAATTTTTAGAAGGACCTAAAATTTCAGTTATCCCATTTAGTCAAGAGAGGGCCCTACGTGCACCTCAGCTTCACCCGTATGCAATTTATATTATCTATAATATATACAAAATCACAAAAGCTTTTATTTGGGAACTAGCTAGAAGCTTAATTGCTTAAGCAATGTCTTTACTTTTTCTTCTCCCGAGCATCTATGCATATGCAAAACATGTGCACGAAATTAATTGTACCTAACTGTACTTTAGAACTACCATGCATATGTTAAACATTATGAAAATGTTGTACCTACCTCAATTGTCATCTTATGCCTAATGAAAATATTTATCACGCTTAATATTATAAAAATAATAATATAGTTAAAAAAGTGTCTAGTTAAAAATTGAATATAGTTTTTGTTAAAATTTTATTAGGTAATAGTTAGAGATTTTGTTTAACATTTTGTTGATACGAGTTTAAACTAATGTTTTTGGAATTAGATCGATGATTAAATTGATCAGATCACTGGTTTGTTGGTCTGATTAATTTAATTAAAAATTTATTAAAAATTTATAAAAAAATAAAAAAATCCAATAACATCTCAAATAATAGAAGGTAATTTTTTAAAAAATAAACAAGAACTAAATCCTAGCCTCGCTTGGTAGGAAGGGTAGAGAATCAAGAATTAAGCCTCATGGATTGTTTTTTTCTCACGTTAGTAATCCTACGTTAATACCTTTCCTTACAAATGGGCTAATTGCCATTAGACCCCAAATTTTTCTAGTCAACCCAATTTTCTTAAAGTCTCTCCCTAATTCAATTAGAATTCCTGTTTGTTGTTTTAACAAATAAAAACCTTGTCTCTACTCTCATCTTCACATAATCTCAAGAAAACCCTTTGCTACAATCTTATTATCTAAAACATTGCTGCTGGAAATTTCCTTGAACTCTTTAATCTTTGCAATCAAGCCCAAATCCATTGTCTTAATCAAAATCCTTAGATCTTGTGTCAATAACTTGTCAAATTCCTGTCAAAATCATTAAGTATTTTGATCCTTGCCAATTAAAACTTTTCAATTTTAAGTGACAACAACTTATAATGGATTAATCAAACTCATTATTGAAACTGTATTGCTTTTGTCGAAAACCCCTTCAAATCTTGAAAACCATCAATAATCGTCACGTTTGGTCAATTGAAAGACCCTTGTAGGTGTTTGGGCCTAGCTTGAACGTGGGGTGGTCACTGGAGGCTCTCATACAGCCTAGACACAGAGCCATATGACTCCTGCACCTGCACCTCTTCGCTTCGCACACGAGCTGGACACATGGTCGTATGGCCCTTGAAACCTAAAATTTACAGTTTTGCCTAATCGTTACTTATTCTATGCAATTCAGTCCCTGATTAGGTTTTTAATGGCATTTAGAGAACTAGACTATGCAATTAGGTCTTGGATTAGGATAGAATGGACAAACACATGGATAACTGATTTTGTGATTTATATATTTATGATTAATGCTATAAATTCGCGAATGATATCATGATTATCAAAGGTATATGAATGTTTATGAATGATTATTTAAATCTTTAAATGACTTTATATATATACTGAATGATATATATGTATATGCCAAGTAAATGTCTCGCTCATCAATTTGTTTCTACTATAAGATGAAATACTAAACAATCACTGAATGATCAAACTATATGGTCTAATTATGTTGCATATGCATGGGGGAATTATGAAAGGAGGAAGATACAACAGTTTATATTGCATATATGTTTGTTCGCTGTGAATTCACAGATTACCAGATTCCAACTGTGACCTTTATTGGGAGTAACCATAACTTTCTCTGACAGCTTTTATCTGTGAGGGATTGTGGAACCTCAACCTACGACAACTTGTCTACACCCATATGTATAAGTGGTGTGAAAAAGGTAGAGGGGGTTCTAAGGAACTCCCTATTTGGTGTGCTAGTGGTTGAGGGTAGGATTTCTGAATGCCATATGATACGTTGTACGACTGTTAAATGACACACAATGCATTCTCGTTGGAAAGTACATGATGATTAGTCTGAATTGATAAGTGTGCATTGTGAATGATACTATGTATAATTGTGTTACTCAATTGAATTTGTTTGAATGTTGATTGTTTTACTTTACCTAGAGTAATAAAAACTGATTTATTGTAATATCAAGATTTTTATATAAATATAATTATTATAATTGACATGCATTTGATTGGATTTATTTTAAAGGGTCTCCCACTGAGCCTGTTAAGCTCACTCCCCTATTTTCTATCTTTTCAAATAATCCAATAGACTAGGACGCAGACTCAACGCATGGAAGGTCTCAGCTTGTCGTGGTCTAAAGAATGCTATTATTATTATTTACATCCTTATAATTATTGTCATTATTATTTATGGATTCCATGATTGGGATATAGGTTTAACAAGTTGCTCATTTAGGATGCATAATATGAGTTATTAGGAAATCTTATAATTAGATGAACTGTTACTTATAAATATTATTAGGATTTTATAGATGAATTTCAGTATAGATCTTAATTATACATATGCCTAATATGAAACATGTTTATTTATTTTAAGGGTATGTTAATAAATTGCCATTGCTACATTCTTGATAATATTGTTAGAAGATTTACTTGAATAAAACAGATTTAGAATCGAAAATTTGAATTAAAAATGAGCGAGCCACTTAGTTGACTAATGTAATTTATTCGGTTCGGGTCTACCGTCTAGGTCAAGTTGGGGAGGTTACAAATTAATTGTCAATTCAGCTAATTTTTTAATTAGTTCAACTGGTCCATACCAATTTGCAATTCAATCGGTCTAACACTATTTTCCAAACTGATATCCCGACCAATCCATTCCAATTCAAACATCATTGATTCAAACCCTATTATCCCCTTCCTCAATATTATTTTGAAAAATATTGTTTTCATTTAACACTAAAATTATTCTTGAAAAAAATTCAAAACAATATATTTTTTTTTTGAAATCTACATAAACGCAATTTTTTTCCAAATGGCTTTAACAATCTTTTTAGCAATATTTTTTTTAACGAACATTAGAAAAAAAATTTTTTGAAGGTTTTTAATTTTATTATTAACAATAAATTTTGTTTTATGTTTTATGCTACCACTTATGTTTAATTAAATTAAATTAAATTTATATTATTATATTAGTTATTATCTGAAACATATTATTTATTTTAATTACTACTTATTTATAGTTCCTCCTATGAAAAAAATAGTTACCAAATTATTTTCACAGTTTTATTTTTTGAAATAGATTTTCATTTAAATAACTTGTATTTCAATAAATTATTTATTTTCCTGGCAAAAAAAAATATTTATTTTGCTAATCCTTTCTCGCAAAAGGTTTTTGTTTTAAATTTTAGAAATTTACCACATTGAGACAAATTTGATTTTTCTTATAAGGAGATAAAATTGATTTTAAGTGTTGTCCCTTCTTTTTTATTAAAAAAAATTTAAATGTCAAAGATTTTGTACTCCTATGAAATTTAAAATTAAATTATTTAATTTTGTAATTATAGAAATGACATAATAACTTTTTGAATCCTCAATATTTATATTTTTTTGTCAATTTGGTCCTTACTTTCTAAAGTACATAAAATTTACCTTTTAATGTCTCATCAAAGGCACATTTAAAAGAAATTGGAACTTTTTTATTTTTTAATGATTTTTTTAAATTAATTATTTAAAAAATTTATTTTTAAATTTAAAGTTTTATTTCTTCATAAACTTTTTTGTAAAAATTTGACACTTTTTAAAATTTTTAGGATTTTTCTGAAAATATAAAATTATTATTTTATATTTATTTTTAAAAATTAAAAATCAAATTAAAAAAATTATAAATATTGAGGACTAAAAAGTTATTTTTTTATAATTGCAAAACTAGATAAAGAGATCAATGACTTTTAAATAAAAAGTATTGAGACTTAATGTCTCAAAATTAAAATATAAAAACTAAATTTTAAATTTCAAAATAATATATGAATTTTTAACATATTTAAATCTCTAAAAAGATTATATAAAATACACCCATCTCATCTACTGTTCGCAAAATTTTTATTTTCAACCGTAAAATAAAATATTATTTTAATAATATGACTAAAACTAATATAAAATTGAGAAGATCTTTATGACATTGTTTTTTATTTAATCTTTTCATACCAGAGTGATGAAATAGATGGACACAATTTTAAACGCCAAAATACGATTACCTATTTGTTGTTATATATTTTTTTATCATCCATGTTATTTTTATATTTATATTTTGAATTTGTGATTGTTTATTTCACGAAGATTTTCACGAAAGTATAATTAAGAGTAAAATCAGAATTTTTTTATTTTTTAATTATTAACGTGGTATCAACATCTACATATATGTTATGTTAGTAAAGTTAATTAATATTAATTTTTTATCAATTATGAAATATTTTAACAAACAATACAAATTAAAAAAAATGAAAAGATTTTTTTTTTAATAAATTGAGGGGAAATAAATTATTAGGCCTCTCAACAACTATTCTAAGATTTAAAATCACTTCCACACCCAACAATTGTTGGAATTTGCTGTTATTATATAGTTAGTCAAAATATGAACTCCCCATATGTATATATTATTAAAACATTTGTCGTCATATGACAGAAACTAGTATATAAAGCAAACGGGTGTGCAAGTTTTGAAGCACCAAGCAAAAGTACTAAACCTGTACAAATTTAGTAAGCAACCAAAAGGCAAGAAATTAACTATCATGGCTGCCAATTTAGCTTTAACATATGCAGTGGGCATCCCAGCTCCAGCATGCCAGCAGCGTCGTAGAAGCATGGTGATCAAGGCGCAGAAAACCAGTGTCATGGCCAATCCACTTGCAGTACAGCACTGTGAAAAAGCCAGTGGCTTTCGTTCCATACCACGCCATCCCCTTACACATCCTTCATTCAGTACCAGACGGAACAACACAATGGTGGTGGGTGCTTATCCCGACTTGAAATTAGAAGTTATACCGGGAATTCCAGTATATACAGCCGGTCAGCTTGAGAACATTTCTGGTGAACTTATCAAGTTGGACGATAAAATCTTTTGGGAAGGGCCTCGGCCTGAATATCTCGACAAAGAAATCCAGGATGGAAACACCGGCTATTTTGTTCAGAAAGCTGACTCGGGAGGTTCAATTGGAGGACTCGAATATGTATTCTCAGAAGCTAAGTATAAGTGGGTGATTGCTTGGAGCAACGGTAGAAATGATCTCAATAAGGTTTTGTATTCGTAACCTTCAACAACTGACTCAAATTACTATTATTTACAGCTTGCAATTACATATATGCGTGTCATCAATTATTCTCATCTACCTATCAATTGCAGGTCTACACTATGATCCTTCGTGACGACGCTGATTGGACTGAAATCAAACAAAGTCTCGATGCATCCGGCCAAGAAAGCATATTCAACGGCCTTGATTATGACATCCCATACTCTTCAACCGTTGTGATTGATAAAACCAGCCCTACGCCAAAAATGGGGGCAGTACTTCAAAAGGCAGGAGTACCCCTAGCATCCCCCAAAATCACTCTGACAGCCGCCAATATCTCTAAATACCTTACAGGAGCCGACGGACAAATCTCTAAAGACCTTACACAAACCAACGGCGCAGGGGTACCACCAACTACTCAGGAAGCAGAAGAGCAGGTGTTACAAGCTACTTAGACACGGTCTTGATGAAGTATATAATTAGCTGGCTTTGCTTATGATCAAACTGTGCTGTGCGGTTATGTAACTATATATATTACTATTACAATAAATTTGAAAGCCAGCAGTGTTTCGACTGTTACGGGTGTCTTGGTTATGCAAAATTTCAGAGCATATGTAGCTTATCATATCTGAAAATAAAAAGCCTATTACTATCTTATCATCTAATGTTTTCTCCACCTACTTCGTCTTTCCTTCTAAACAAGTTCTCAGACAAAGTTGAAAATAAAGACTTAAAAAACTTTTGATAGTATGTTTGTCTAGTAATATCTAAAATCCAATAATTCAAAACCATGACTCCCCAGTTAACCAAAATTACAACTTGTTTAAATGGAGTATGTAACTGATATTTCCTTTGATTAGGTTAAATAATTTTATCAAAGATATATAACTTAAAATTTTATGGGTGATCCATGGTAAAATAATTCAAATCATGTTTCATGTCAAAATTTTATTTAAACTAAATCCACAATTTCCAAATATATAAACTAGATATAATTCAATTCCCTTTTATTAGCTATGGTCAAATACAATAATTAATGCTAGTGAGAAAGTCGAAAACTGCAATTAACCCAAGTGCTGGTAGACTACAATCTGCGGTTCTAGCAGTTTACCGGCAAATTTTGATTTGGCAATTAAACTGCATTATCTGGCTGTATTTTCGCAATAAATCTTACAACTTGTCTGGATAATTTTTGGTGGCTAAAGACCACAAATTTGGTGTGTTAGGTTAGAAGGGTTTGTAATTACCGTAATTGGTGTGTTGGGTGGACGGAGATGGTGTGTAGCGAATGGGTGTAAGATCTGTTTTGTTGACACATTGTATTGCATCATTTGATCATACTCATGTTCATGCACTGGTTGAAAATTGCCATGCTTATTACAAACTTTGTTTTGATGGTACTGATTGATGATTTTTGCCATGTACCATTGTTGGCTTCATATGGATGGCTTTATGATTGAATTGTTACTTTTAGACTCACACCGAGCTCTTTAGCTCATCCCCCTTAGTTTATTGTTTTTGCAGAAAACCTCGAGATACAGGCATGGACACGATTTTCGAAGGAGCTTCTCGAATGTTTTCGATTTTAAGTACTTTAATTACACATATAATCGTTATTTTTGGGATTGTAATAAGTTTATTTATGGATTGTGGCATGGGACATTACTTTGGGGATTATTATTCTAATTTGCATGACTTGGTTACATGATGCTAAAGTTTTAAAAACTAGTCAAATGGGTATTTTAAAAGAGTATGCATGAAATTTGGTTTTTAAAAATTTTGACATAATCACTCTTTTCCACTACGACAAATTAAATAAGTCTAACTATTTGTAGATAACCACTAAAGATAAGGCTAGGATAAAAAATAGTAGAATTTCTAAAAGTGGGACTAGAACCCAAAACCTCAAGCACACCCTTAAATCACATAACCACTGAAGCAAAAACTAATTTATAACAAAGTTCATAAAAATAAAGTTTAATAAATCAGCGCGTTACAAGTTTAAATCAAGATAAATTATTAAGGGTGTGTTTTTTTATAAAAATGACTCATGAAAAATGGTTTTCATTTTTTCTTCTGTTTCTTTCACAGAAAATAACTTGGCTAATGAAAAATGACATTGTTTTATTTATCAAAACATAAGGATTAACGGAAAATAAGTCTTTTTTTTTAGTATTGCAATAGATTAATATGAACATCATGAGTTGTCTTGCAATAAATCCAATGGTTGTTGATACTCTCTTCTCAGTTCCTTCTTCTCCTTCTTTCATAACCTGAGCTCGTAGAAAGAAGATATAAAAGGGACCTATAGATAATGCGGTCAGATATCCATAATAAAGTCTAACCCACTTTTGAAAAATGTGAGACAGTTTTTGAAAAAAATTCCCTTAGCATTTTTAATATTTTATATTAATATTTAATAATAAATTTAAATATTATTATAACCTCCCTAACTCGGCCTAGACGTTTAAACCCAAATCAAGGGATTACATCGGCCACTGAAATGGCCTAGTACAATCAGAGTTTATAAAACAATTAATTTAAAACATTTATTTATTTTAGAAGAAAAATTAGTCTATTTTTAGAAAAACTCGCGAGTTATCAAAAACGTTCCAGTTTAACTTTCCCAAGTAACAGAAACTTCTTTATGAAAACTTAGTTAATTTTTCACTTATTTATTACTCAAAATTTTCAATTACAATCTGGCAACGGAAAAGTGATTTTTAACTTAGTTTTAATAAAACATATATTTCATGCTTAGTTAATTAAAAACGATATTTTACATTAAGTTAAATGCCATGCATGCTAAATAAAACCAAAACCTAAGTCTCATGCCACAATTCAAAAATAAATCCATACAATCTTTGGATAATAAATTATCAAATAATAAATCTAAAATATTTATATAGAAAAAGTAGACTCGAGCTGAGCCCCACTGAATGTCGTGTCTGCGACCTAACTTGGTGGGTTATCTGAAAAGATGGAAACTAAAAAGGGGTGAGCTATGAAGCTCAGTGCGAGTTCCATCACAAGCACAACCAGCGCAAACAATCAATAAGTCATACTAAATAATAACGCATAGAATAATTGCGGATAACTAGCAAACCAGAGTATCGATTTTTCAGATTGGCCATCAATAGCATCTTAGAATTCATAATAGTAATTTCATAATATTGTTATTTCAGTTCACTCAACAATTTATACACAAGTATAAATTTTTCATCACAGAAAATCCAATTTGTATGCACATGCTTTATAAATGTCATACAATTTCAGTTTAACAGAAAAGATCCTATCCCCCCACTACAGACCACACTATGAGTTCCCCAGAACTCATCCAACCTTATAACTCTGAATTGTTGATAAACCACTACTGATTTGCAGTTATTTCCACTTGTTATGGGTTCACAACATATTTTTAGATTAAACAATTTGCCACTTGGTTCATGATCAAACCACACATTTACAGATAAAATTGCACCCTTCCTCCGTACACATCATCCCACCCCATACAATGCAATATGACACACTTTGTAATAGAAAAAATCAACATTAGCAGTGCTTATGCTTAACATGTATTTGGTTCATTCACTAACAGTTAACATGTTTTAACAAGTATTTTAATAGGGTCGAATTAATATTAACACTAAAAGAGTATTTGTTTCACAATGACAGTATCATGTATATACACTTCACATACAATATATCTATAACACTTCGGTTATTAAATAACAAATTCTAGAATATCACAATGTCAAGGACTAAATTATACAAATAAAAACTCTAAAAACAATTCTGGGCATATATAGGGACTAAACTGATCATATCATACATATACATAATACTAATAATTCAATCAATTGGATCATAGATTCTAACATTATTTGTTTTGTCAGAGACCTAATTGAATAAAATAAAACACTAAAAATAATTCATGTAGAAAGCCCAAATTGCCCGGGCCCATGTTACAACATTTAACCCAACAAAAAAACCTACCCAGACCAATACCCAACTAAGCCAAAAAAAATAATAACCTAGCCCAATAGCCTAAACTACAGCCCAACTACCCATGACCCACTGAAATAAAGCAAAACCCTGGGCGCCGCCCTAGGGTTTTCTGCCCACTTGCGCCTCCTACTCCACCGCCTCTGTCGCATCAACACCGGCCATGTCAGCACCGCCCATTTCACCTGCAAACATCAAGAAGAAAAGACAGTAAATAATAAACAAATACTTGTAAATGGCTATAAAAGCCAACAAGACAGATGTAAAAAGGATTTTCGGCCATTTTATCAATGAAAGTAATAGATTTCTTAGCACAAAAACCATCGCCACAATATCAAAAACCAGATTCAAGCAAATAAGCAAAGAAATAGTAGCAAACGTAAGGTTCTTTATTTTTCCTTTTATTTCCATTTTGCTAAAGCCATTCACGCATATATACGCAGAGATCTCTCATTTTTAATTACGAATACATATATATTATTAAAAAATAAAAAAAATTTAAAATTTCACCTTTTTTGGCCCTCTGGCCACCGCGTACGGCGGTTCGGAAGGATGAACACGGCGGTCCGGTGACCGGACGGTGATTGGCCTTGGGACCGGAAAAGGAGAGCCCAGAGGGAGGGAGAGAGAACGCAGGTTTTTTTTTCTGAACCCCAAAATGATTTTTTTGAAGGAAAATTGGTTTTATAAGCCTCATGAAACGACGTCATTTTGGACTAGTGCATTAGTACCAAAACGATGTCGTTTCGCCCAAATCCGACCCGAACGAACCCGTTCCAACCTCAGGATCCGCTTGTTTTTGTATAATGATCTAATTCACAAATGGCCCTTCCGCTTTTTCTATACTGTGTAATTAAGTTTCTTTGTTTTTTTTAATTTCGCCTTAAAATTTTATTCCATTTTCAATTGAATCCCCCTTGTTGCTGTGCGTTTTAGGCCGAATGGGTTTCTTGTTCTTTTGGTCCCTCATTGTTTGTGCACGTTTCAAATCGATCCATTTCTCTTTATCTTTTTTAATTTTGTGCCAAACTTTCTATGTTATTTTCAATTTAATCCTTTTTCATTATTTTGATATTTTATCAATTAATTTCATTATTATTATTATTATTATTATTATTATTATTATAAATTTACTATTTTATGTTGTTGTTACTATTATTATTTATTATTCTATTTTATATGTATTATTACATCTTTTTTACCTTTTGTATTCTATTTGTGATTATTTTCAACTTTATACGTATATATTTTCTTTTTAGCACTTATATTATTTTTATTATTATCACTATTTTCTATTATTTTTTTAACATTTTTTTTATTCTTAAATATTAATTACTATATTATTTATAATAATCGTTTTTGATGTACTTTTAATATTATGTTTTCATTATCTTACTTACTATTATTATATGTTTATATATATCTATTCAATGTTATTATTTCATATATTTGGTATTCTTTCTATCGTTATTGTGTTTAATATCTTATGCATTGTTATTGTTTTTTTTTATATTATTATTATATTTATTATTTGCTTCGTATATTCTTAACTTTTTATTATTATTTACCCGTTCCGAATTTAGCATATATTAGATCACATCTTATTTCAACATCATTATTAGTTTTTATATTATTTTAAGAAATACTTTTATTCATATTTTTTAATTAATTGCAATAAAGAAGGCAACGTACCGATTTTAACATTAAGTCTTTGATTTCATCGCTATGTTGGGTGAATATCATTGGCTCGTGTTAAAAACAGGACGTCCTTCTAAAAAACCAAAAATTTTAAATTCTCGTGTTTCAATTGGATCATGATTAAATATTAAATTGAACTCGTATTTTTGAAAATTAAGACAACGAGTGTTTAACGGGATACCAATTTTGGGCGTCATGAGGGTGCTAATACCTTCCTCGTGCATAACCGACTCCCGAACCCTATTTTTCTCTGGAGTTTTGACGTAGACCTAAACTTGGCCTTCTTTTTACCCGAAAATAAATTTTTCTGTTAAAAAGAGGATTTATTAGGTGTCCGATCACACCTAGGAAAAAAGATCGGTGGCGACTCCTTTTTTTAACAAAATCAAAATTCTGTTTTCAAATTTTCAATAAATAGCCTTAATTAGCACACGAACAAATTTTACGTCGTTACAGCTGGCGACTCCACTGGGGACCCATTTTTTTAGAGTCGAGTCTAGAATTAAACGCGTGTTGTCAAAATTTTCGAAATTCCTTGTTCAAATTAATATTTAGTCGTGATCCTTAAATTTTGTTTTTTGAAAAGTCATGCATTTGCATCATGTTGATATTTTTTCTAACTTGTTTTGTCTTTTTTTGCTTTTCAGCTCTAAGTTTTTACAGTTTTAGCTTTTTTTTTAGTTTCAAACTAAAAACAAAAAGGTTTATGAGTTTCTCCCCACACACCGTGCACTTGCATTTTTGCATAACATGAGCTCTCTACCCGGGCTTCGTCTGCTTAAGTGGAAGTAAACACTATGCCTTCGTGAGTTAACTCGTCCCTCCGTACAGGCTAGTGAATACTTTCGGGTTACATATGACTTATGCTTTCGTGAGTTAACTTGTCCCTCCGCATAGGCATAAGTAAATGTAATCCCTCGAATTGAACTCGTGAGCCTGTGATGAGCAATGATCGAAGCTCCGTACTAATATTAGTAGATGACAGTACGAGCAATTCGAGTACCTGTCTAGAACCGAAGCCGCATATAGTGAACCATACGAGCCACCTAACTAGAGCCATGCCAAACCTTCGTCCCTTTAATAGTCACCAAAATAAGAACATGGGAGAAACGCCTCTTACCTTTTATTTCTTTTACACTTTTTATGCCAGGGAATAGGGTCTGTTTAATAAATTGGACCGGGTAGCTTAATTTGTTAAATTTTCCATAGTGTTTCTCCATTCATATTTGTTGTACTAACCAAGGTTATTTGTCTTTGTTTTTATTTTTTATTTTATCTTTCATCATGCATCATAGGCATCTTATTAGGAAGGTGTTGATTAGAGATTGGTTGCCAAAAATGGGTTTCTGATGGAGGAGTCAATTACACAAGTAACCGAGAAAAATGCCGTGGTTCGAGACTGGTCTTTGAAAACCCAGAAAGTAAAAGGGGATAGTTTAAAGGAATGACATATCTCCAATCTGCCCAAGTATGTAACTTCGAATGCTCATCAGAATAACCTCAAAGATTTGACTCGGATCTGGAAACAGTGGGACTCAGACACTAAAGGTATCTTCACTCAAAAGTAAGGGGATATAGCTCACTTGATCGCTGTCAACGTAGACGAACAATTGATTCAAGCCATGGTTTGATTCTGGGATCCAGCTTACCAATGTTTTACTTTCAATTAGGAAGATATGACTCCGACCATAGAAGACTATGCTACCTTGTTTCTCATTGACAATGTACAATTCAACAAGATATATGTGAAAGAGCCCAAACCAATGACTTTCAAGAAAAAGCTAATGAGGTTGACGGGAATAACTGATACGTGGGCTAAAAAATAGATCAAGAACAAGAATGAAGCCAGTTGTGATCCATGGTTTTCTCTTGGAGATTTAGTTCAAAACCATCCAGATATTGTGAAGAAAATGGATCTGTTTGCTTTGGCCATTTACGGATTAATTATCTTCCCAAAGGTTCTCGAGCATATAGAAGTTGAGTAGTAGATTTCTTCGAAAGGTTGAGGTAAGAAATCAACCCCGTCCCAACTATCTTGGCCGAGACTTTTAGATCTCTAAGTTGTTGTATGAGGAAAGGAGAAGGACATTTTATTGGATGTGCACAGTTACTTAATGTTTGGATTCTGAGCCATTTCTGGAAAGTGGAACGCACACCTTTCCACATGTTTTCAAAAACATTCGCCCCTTTAGAAGCTCACCTTGGGAAAGATTGGCCAAAGGATGTCACCGAACAGCACTGGGTTTCAGTTTTTCAGAACCTCCGCGCTGAGGATATAACTTGGAGAGCACCATGGATCCGTCCTTCAGTTCTGTTATACAAGTGTGGAAGCCAAGATTGGGTGCCTTTACTAGGATTATGGGGAGGAGTTGGATATGCTCTGTTAATGGTTCAAAGGCAGTTTGCTTCACGATAGTTCATACCCGCTACCGGGGGATTGGCACAGTCTGAGTTTGCCTTTACAGGTGAAGGTTACATGAAAAGAGTCTGAGATACTGCAAAGTCGTGGAAGGAAATTCACCTAACAGATTTAGTTCTTTATGCTGATTCTATCACTCAAGATTATGACATATGGAGACAACGATGAGTGAATGGCCAACAAACCTTGCCGACAGATTACACTTTCTTGAATTCTTTCTCAGAAGAAATGGCATCTGAACTGGAAATTGCAAGACATGAATCTGAACATGAAAAGGCCAAACTGTTACGGGATATTAGTTCTCTTCAAGAGGAAAACTACCAGTTGAAGATCGATGTTCAAATTGAAAAATCCAACACCATGAAAGCTCAAAAAGAAGCCGAGATAGTGAGAAACGACTTAAGGGATCTTCATTTCAAAAATAAGAAATTAAGAAGCACTATAAAAAAATAATGGGTTAGGCAAATCATCAGCAGAATGGAAGGAAGAACTAAGCAACATCAAAGGTGGGATGGAATTTTGGAAAGGAAAAGCAAACAAAGAAGAGGAAAAAGCTGCGCGTGCTATGATAGAGTTAAGAAAGAAGAATGTTGAATACGAAACTGTGTCTACAGAATTAATGACCAATCAGTCTGAACGTCAAGAGCTAAGGAGGAAAATACGAGATTTAGAAAATACGCTGCAAGCTCATCAACAACACTTGGATACTCTCCTAAAAGCCCTAGAAGAAAAGCAAGATCAGTATGACAGAGACACTCGTACTTACGAAAGAGCTCTCTAAGAAAAGGAAATGCATCTCAGCTGTTTGATCAATGAAATTCGCAAGGCGGCTGTACAAATTGTGCAATTATCAGATGAAGTCGAAGCTCCCAGTTACCAATTCCCCCCGAGCCAAAGATCAAGCATGTCGGAGTTCCTAGAAGGAGTGAAGAAACAAGGCGATGTGGTTAGGAAATTTGTCTAACTGCTAAATTAAAGAAGGCAAAATGTTTTGTAGTAGACTCTTTTGATTAATGAAATACCTAAGTATGAGGCTATCTTGAAATCAACACCAAATTCTTGCATATTTATTCATGACTAACATTCATTTGTCATTCATCCATTCATTGCATGTGCATATCACCTTAATCATTCACTGAGGCTAAAACTGTATAATCCACAGTTGCGACACTACAAGTCTAGAATCACGTCACTCTTATAAGAAGCGTCTAAGAGCTAGAACTATGGAGGCTGAATTCAATAAGAGAATTGAAAGGATGGAAAGGACCCAGAGAGAATTGCAAGAGTAGTTGGCCAAGTCACAATAGGAAGTAAGAGATCTGATGGCAAGATCTCGAGAGGAATCACTTAAGTAAAGGGATTAAATGGCCAAAATGATGGAAATGATAACGACTTTGGTTAAAGGAAAGGGACCTATACAGAGCCGTAACATCATGGAGCCTCAGACAAGAGTTAATCATGATCAGAATCTGCCCTATCCCCCAGGATTCACTCCACCTCACACCAATGTAATGCAAAGAGGATATCCTCAAAGTGAACCTGCAGGCCTGAAGCAACGACCTGTACCACCAGCTCATCTAGGGCAAGGTATATTCGTATCGAACCCCAGAGCTAATCCAGCTTATCCAATTGTTTCAGATTTGGATGATCAAGTAGAAATAGCCAATTTGAAAATGGATGATCATGATGCTCAGGATAAGTATAGGAGTTTGGAAGAAAGGCTCAAGGCGATAGAAGGTACTGAAGTCTTCTCTGTACTGAGTGCTAAAGAGCTCAGTTTGGTACCCGATCTAGTTCTGCCTCTAAAATTTAAAGTGCCAAATTTTGAAAAATATGATGGAACGAGGTGTCCAAAGGCGCATCTTATCATGTTTTGCTGAAAAATGACTGGTTATGTGAACGAGGACAAATTACTAATACACTGTTTCCAAGATAGCTTGGTAGGACCGGCTCTCCGATGGTATAATCAACTTATTAGAGAAAAGATCCGATCATGGAAGGACTTAGCGTCAGTATTTTGTGAACAATACAAACATGTATCCGACATGGTGCCTAATCGACTAACTCTACAGATGATGGAAAAGAAGCCGACGGAGACCTTTAGGCAGTACGCCCAAAGATGGAGGGATATCTTGGCCCAAGTAGAACCATTAACTAAAACTGAAATAACAGTCCTCTTCATCAACACTTTGAAAGCGTCGTTCTATGATAAGTTGGTAGGAAATGCCACGAAAGACTTCGCAGATATTGTAATATCTGGGGAACTTATAGAGAATGCCATCAAGAGTGGAAGGATGGAAGGCCTCGAGAGCTCGAAAAGGGCAGCACTTATAAAGAAAAAAGAGGCAGAAACCCATATGGTGGGAACTGAAAGGCACCATACTTCTAATCCTTACCCAACCCAATCACGACCTCGATATCACCTACCTCCAAACTTCTATTTTCCTCCCCAAAGCCCTTACTATCAAGCACCTCCTCCTTACCCCGTCTACGCCACAGATAACTAAAGACCATTCGCCATGTTCCCACAAAATACCATGCCTGCTCAAAGCCAACCCAAAAATGAACAAAGACCGGCAAAACCCAATCCTGAAAAACCTCAATTTACCCCTATTTCCGTGTCATATGGAGAACTATACCCAAAACTATTGGAAAAACAATTAATATCCCCACATTATATGGCACCCTTGAAGCCTCCATACCCAAAATGGTACGATCCTAATACTAGTTGCATGTACCACGCTGGAAACCAGGGGCATTCTACAGAAAATTTTCTTACCTTTAAAAGGAGGGTTCAAGGTCTTATTAATGCAGGTATTTTACAATTTGATGGTGCTAGTAATATGGCTGGAAATTTGCTCCCTAACCATACTAAAGGGAACGTGAGCACAGTGACAAAAAAGGATAGGTGGAGAGCCAAAAGTTGTGTTTCTGAAATAAAGACACCTTTGCGGAAGATTTGGGAGGTAATGGTTGAAAAGGGGTCGTTCTGTCACCCCAACAGAATTTTCAAAAAAAGAGATACAAAAAGTCAATGTTTTTGTGATTTCCATGGTATCGAAGGGTATGACATCTAGTCTTGTGAGGGATTCAGAAAATTACTTCAAAACATGATGGACAATAAGGAGGTCGAGATCTTTGACAAAATGGAAGAGGCCGATGAAGGAGAAGTATGCGCTTCTGATAATCAATCATTAGGTTTCCCTTATAGTGCTGATCGACCATTGGTGATTTATTACGAGGCAAAAAAAGAACAAATGATACCAAATATGATAATTGAAGTACCATCTCATTTTCCTTACAAAGACAACAAGGCGGTACCATGGAAATATAATGTCAATATTATCATACCCGAAGGTGAAAATTCCAAAGCTACAATTGGAAGCGTTGGCGAAGTAGGACACTTCACCCGCAACAGGAGATGTTATTCTCCTAAAGTGGTTGAACCAATAAAGAAGACTAATGACTCGGACCAGAAAGAAAAGGCACCGATGTATGAGGCCGAGGTCGAGGTTGAAACTCCGTCCGAACAAAGAAGTTAAAAAGCTCGTGAATGAGGAGGAAGCACATGAATTCTTGAACTTCATTAAGCATAGTGAATATAACATCGTAGAACAATTAAAAGAACAACCAGCACAAATCTTGGTATTATCCCTACTGTTGAACTCAAAACCACATCGGAATGCTTTGCTGAAAGTGTTAAATCAAGCTTATGTGGCAAGCAATATATCTGTTGACAAGCTTGATAGGTGGGTGAATAACCTAAATACAGATAATTTTATTTCTTTCAGTGATGATGAAATACCGCTAAATGGTAGGGGCTCTATAAGAGCATTGCACATCACAACCCATTGCAAGGGTTATATAATACCGAATGTGCTCATTAATAATGGGTTAGCACTCAATGTCATGCCTTTGGCCACGCTTTCTAGAATACCAATTGATATGTCTTATCTGAGGCCTTGTCACTCTACAGTAAGGGCATTCGATGAGACAAGACGAGAAGTCATAGGAAAGATCGAAATTCCTCTAGAAGTGGGCCCCTATATATATGATATCGAGTTCCAGGTCATGGACATCACACCTTCGTATAATTGCCTTTTAGGGAGGCCTTGGATCTATTTTGCTGGGGTAGTTCCTTCATCTCTCCATCAAAAAGTAAAGTTCATCATGGATAGCCGTTTGATCACTGTAACGGGTAAGGAAGACATTGTCGCATCTATCTCGACTGATGCACCACACATCGAAGTAAGCAAAGATATGGTAGAATACTCATTCCATTCCTTCGAATTTATCAATGCTACATTTGTTGCTGAAGGAAATAGGATTCCCACACCCAAGCTGTCAAGGAATACCAAGATGGGAATTAAGTTGACTATGGGAAAGGGAGCCCGAGCGAAGAGAGGTTTAGGAAGATATCAGCAAAGGATAGTTAGAGCACTAAAACCAGTACACCACAAGGCTCGATACGGTTTAGGGTTCAAGCTGGATATACGACAAAGAAGAAAACAGTTGCAGAAAGATCAAGAAAGGAGGATTGCAAGAGCCACAGGTCGGGAATTGGAATGGGAGCCCATAGTTTATCCTCCTTTGTCAAATACATTTACATCTGCAGGAATGATATACCCAGGGCAAGATAATTCACGAAGCACGTTGTTATTAATTGAAAGGGGTCTTTAGAATGTCAGTATAAATGTTATTAACAAAGGAGATGATGCAATTAAAAATGTTTCAATGATACGCCATTGTCCTCTTGGATTCGTTTTGAACAATTGGACTGCTGTGGATCTTCTTGTAGTTTCTAAGTGTTTTCCAGAGTAATGCTCAATGTTAACTCTTCTTTTTGTGTGCCCCTAAGTAATAGTGGGATTCTTTTGTAAGAGCTTATGTTTGCTCTTTATCATTTAAATGAACATTAATGGAGATGCATTTTGTCATGGTCTTTTCATTCTCATTAACTTCATAATTATTCCCTCTTCTCATAGCCTGTCTTTACATGTATCTCATATCATGCCATAACATTATGCTTGTTGGTTCCAATACTTTGATGCTCCTCTATAGTTTGCTTTTCCATTCAACTTTCAGGTGCTCAGATATCAACGACATGAGCAAACCGGTTACAAGTCTTGAAATCGATTTCGAGAAAGCTATTTGTTTAAGAGAATTCAAAGCTGAGGAAAATGCTGACGACTATGTCTCGCCTTCGGACTTACTAAGAATGGTAGAACAAGAAAATAAACAGATTCTACCCCATCAAGAATCGATTAAGACAGTGAACTTGGGAAATGAAGAAAAGAGGCAAGAAGTGAAAATTGGGACCTTCATTTCAGATAACACCTGACATGATTTGATTGCTTTGCTTCATGAGTACAAAGATGTATTTGCATGGTCGTATTAGGACATGCCAGGATTGGATGAGGATGTAGTGGTCCATAGACTCCTACTGAAACCAGAATGCAAACCTATTCAATAGAATCTAAGACGAATGAGACCTGAAATGTTGTTAAAGATAAAAGAAGAAGTCAAGAAACAATTTGATGCTGGCTTTCTACAAGTCTCCAAATACCCAGAATGGGTAGCTAACATAGTCCCAGTACCAAAGAAAGACGGCAAGGTATGAATGTGTATAGATTATCACGATCTAAATCAAGCAAGTCCTAAAGATAATTTTCCCTTGCCACACATCGATACGTTGGTGGATAACACAACAAAACATTCATTATTTTCTTTCATGGATGGATTCTCGGGTTATAATCAGATAAAGATGG
Source organism: Gossypium stocksii (assembly GCA_020496765.1). NCBI lineage: Eukaryota > Viridiplantae > Streptophyta > Magnoliopsida > Malvales > Malvaceae > Gossypium > Gossypium stocksii. The sequence continues at coordinate 40,645,233 of CM035628.1, read as the reverse complement.
CTCCTGAGGATATGGAGAAAACTACCTTCGTAATGATGTAGGGAACATTTGCTATAAGGTGATGCTGTTTGGATTAAAGAATGCTAGGGCAACATATCATAGGGCCATGGTGATGTTGTTTCATGACATGATGCACAAATAAATAGAAGTTTACGTCGATGATAGGATTGCCAAATCTAGAGGGGAAAGAGAGCATGTTGTTAACCTCAGGAAGTTGTTCGAAAGACTAAGAAAGTTCTAGCTGAAGCTTAATCCAGACAAGTGTACGTTTGAGGCTACCTCGGGAAAATTACTAGGCTTCATTGTCAGCGAGAGATGCATTGAGGTTGATCCAGATATGATAGAAGCCATACAAGAACTACTAGCTCTGCGCACGCAAAAAGAAGTCAGAGGATTTTTAGGAAGGTTGAATTATATCGCTCGATTCATTGCTCAACTTACCAACCAGTGTGACCCAATTTTTCGACTCCTTCGAAAACATAATCCAAGAGAATGAAACGATGAGTGCCAAGTGGCTTTTAACAAGATAATACAGTATTTGTCTAGTCCCCCGATGTTAGTACCACCAACTCTAGGAAAACCATTAATATTGTATCTGACTGTGTTCGAAAATTCAATGGGTTGCGTACTGGGGCAGCATGATGAGTTAGGGAAAAGAGAAAAGGCAATTTCGTATCTCAGCAAAAAGTTCACAAAGTATGAGGCAAAGTATTTGTCAATTGAAAAATTTTGTTGCGCTTTGGTTTGGATAGTTCGGAGGCTCAGGCAATATATGTTGTATCATACGACATGGTTAATTTCAAAGCTGGACCCAATAAAGTACATGATGGAATCACATGCACTCTCTGGAAGAATGGCACGATAGCAAATCCTACTATCGAAGTACGACATCGTCTATGTGAGCCAAAAGTCGATAAAAGGGAGCGTAATAATTGATTTCTTAGCAACTCAAACAACGGAGGAATACGAGCCACTGAGATTTGATTTCTCAGATGAAGACTTAATGTGCATTACAGAAAAAGAATGTGAGTCATCAAAAGAGAAGCCATGAAAGATGAGCTTTGATGGTGCATCGAATGCATTGGGGCATGGGATTGGAGTAGTCTTAGTATCACTAGAAGGGAATCATTATCCGCTCACTGCTAGGCTGAATTTCTTCTGTACCAATAACATAGTGGAATATGAGGCTTTATCATGAGACTTCGTGTAGCTATTGAACGAAACGTTGAAATCTTAGAGGTGTACGAGGACTCAGCGTTGGTGATTTACCAAATCCATGGAGATTAGGAAGTAAGAGACTCGAAATTAGTTAAATATAGTGATCTGGTGGTGGAACTAATTAAAGAATTCAAAAAAGTGACGTTTAATTACTTCCCGCGAGAAGAAAACCAATTGGCTGATGCCTTGGCCACTTTGGCTTCAATGTTCAAAGCGAATAGAGAAATGGAAATAATGCCTCTCTAAATGAGCATATATGAGGTCCCTGCACATTGTTGTAGCATTGAAAAAGAGACAGATGGATAGCCATGGTTCCATGATATCTTAGAATATGTCAAAAATCAAAGGTATCCCGAACAAGTAAATGAGAACGACAAAAGAACAATCAGAAGAATGGCGGCGGGATTTATTCTTGATAGGGACATCTTGTACAAAAGAGGAAAAGATCAAGTGCTTTTGAGATGCGTAGATGCTGTTGAAGCCAGAAAAATACTTGAAGATGTCCATGAAGAAATTTGTAGGACGCATGCTAATGGTTTCACTATGGCTAGGTAGATTATGAGACTCGGTTATTACTGGCTGACGATGGAAAGCGATTGCATTAGTTATGCACAAAAGTGCCACAAATGTTAAATTTACGGTGATAAAATTCATGTAGCCCCTTCGCCCTTTCATGTCATGACTTCTCCGTGGCCTTTTTCTATGTAGGGCCTGGATGTTATAGGGCCAATTTCCCCAAAAGCTTCTAATGGACACTGGTTCATTTTTATGGTTATAGGTTACTTCACGAAATGGATAGAAGCCGCTTCATTTGCTAATGTGACGAAGACTGCAGTTTGCAGGTTCTTAAAAAAGGAAATCATATGTTGATATAGTTTGCCTGAGAGAATCATTTCAGATAATGCCTTGAACTTGAACAACAAGATGATGAAGGAAGTGTGTGAGCAATTTCAAATAAAGCATCATAACTCCTCACCCTATCGCCTGAAAATGAACAGAGCAGTGGAAGGGGCCAACAAAAATATTAAGAGGATTATTGGGAAAATGACCGAGACATATAAAGACTGGCACGAAAAGCTACCATTCACTTTTGTGTGCATATCGCACATCTATGCGGACATCTACGGGGGCAATCCTTTCTCTCTGGTCTATGGAATAGAAGCTGTGCTGCCCATCGAACTGGAGATCCCCTCTCTACGAGTATTAATGGAGTCGAAATTAGAGGAGTCAAAATGGGTCCGAGCTCGATACGACCAGCTAAATCTTATCGAAGAAAAACGCTTGAAGGCAATCTGTCATGGATAGATGTACCAAAAAAGAATGATCATAGCCCATGATAAAAAGGTACGACCAAGAGAATTCCATGAGGGAGAACTCGTACTGAAAAAGATTCTCCCAATATAAAAAGACTTTCGAGGAAAATGGGCGCCAAATTGGAAAGGACCATACGTCGTAAAGAAGGCCTTCTCGGGTGGAGCTTTGATTCTTACTAAGATGGATGGGAAGGAGTTACCTAATCCAGTGAACTCAGCTGCTGTGAAGAAATATTATGCCTAAAAAAAAAAGAAAAGAAAAAGAGATCAAGATGAAAACCCGAAAAGGGCGTCTTGATAAACAACAATGATTAGGATGAAAACCCGAAAGGGCGTCCTAATGAAGTAGATATGGGCTTAAAGAGTAAGATGATTTGAATGGTGAGTCAAATGGTGAGACTACAGTATTTGAAGCATTTTCAGAAGCTCGAAATCTTCTGCGCAAGAAGCCATACTCGAAAAAGATTCTTGATTAAGAAACATGGAAACGTTCATGCTTTGAATATCTAGAGCATTTGTAGCCACTGAATACAATTCCCTTTTTCTTTATGACTCTTTTAATTGTTCTTGGTCAACTTTCTTTGTTTGTTACCTGTGAAATAAAGAAATATGAGGTATCCCTTTCATACCTACCTGGCCATTTTCATGCATCTCATTATATGGTTTATTTAAATAATAAATAGTGGAATGACATACTCTAAACAAAAGAAGTGTTGAGCATTACCCGGATGAGAATTTGATAAGTACAAAAGCCTTAAAGCAAGGACAAAATTCAACAAGGGGCAAAAGAAAGTCAAGAATCGAAGCAATGAATGCAGATTATCACAAAAATCGTAACGAAAAGGGATATATGACAAGCCCAAGACGCATAGCATAATCATGTAGGCATAAAGGCATTCAAGACAAACATGTACATATCATGATAACATCATGCATGACACATACAGGTACTTTAGTAGAGCAAGAAGATGTGATGATACCTGTACTGAATCAAGGAAAAAGACACTCGAGTTCATCTAGATGATATGTTTTGGTATTCTGATATTTTGTATTTCTGTTTTTCAAAAAATCAACTCATATTGCAAGAGGTGAGTTGAGCCTCGGGTCACACGCTGAGGTATTTTCAATTTATGTTTCAAAAAATCAACTCATATTGCGAGAGGTGAGTTGAGCCTCGGGTCACACGCTGAGGTACTTTCAATTTCTATTTTTCAAAAAAATTAACTCATATTGCGAGAGGTGAGTTGAGTCTCGGGTCACATGCTGAGGTGTTTTCAATTTCTATTTTTCAAAAAAATCAACTCATATAGAGAGAGGTAAGTTGAGCCTCGAGTCACATGCTGAGGTATTTTCAATTTTCGTTTTTCAAAAAAAATCAACTCATATTGCGAGAGGTGAGTTGAGCCTCGGATCACATGCTGAGGCATTTTCAAATTTATGTTTCAAAAATCAACTCATATTGCAAGAGGTGAGTTGAGCCTCAGGTCACGTGCTGAGGTATTTTCAATTTTTCCTTTTTCAAAATTTAACTCATAATCCGAGAGATGAGTTAAGCTTCAGTTTGCATGTCGAGCTGTTTTTGATTTCTATTTTTCAATAAAGAATAAAGATTGGAGCAGGATCAAAGTTGCAGATCTTACCTTTCTGAAGTTGCAGAAGAGAAGACATAAACCTTATCTCACTAAAGTTGTAGTAGAGTTGTGGAGCAGATTGAAGTCGCAGAGCTTATCTTCTTGAAATTGTAGTGAAGCAGATCGAAGACAACGAATCTTATATCCCTGAAGATGCGAGTAGATTGAAGCTACAAGTCATATCTCTCTGAAGTGGCGGCGGAGTGGATCAAAGCAACAAGATGCAGTGGATTGGAATGGAGCTACCTGAAGAAGGGGAGCCCTAAAGAAGTCAAGGCTCAGAGAGACCGGGCAAAATTGGTCTTTCTTAAAAGTCTTTTCTCAATTCTCGTTACACAACAACGAGCAAAGAGGGGCAGCTGTAGAAAGCCCAAATTGCCCTAGCCCATATTACAACATTTAACCTAACAAAAAAAACCTACCCAGACCAATACCTAACTAAGCCAAAAATAATAATAACCTAGCCCAATAGCCTAAACTACAGCCCAACTACCCATGACCCACTGAAATAAAGCAAAACCCTAGGCGCCGCCCTAGGGTTTTCTGCCCACTTGCGCCTCCTACTCCACCGTCTCTGTCGCATCAACACCGGCCATGTCAGCACCGCCCATTTCACCTACAAACATTAAGAAGAAAAGACAGTAAATAATAAACAAATACTTGTAAATGGCTATAAAAGCCAATCAAGACAGATGTAAAAAGGATTTTCGGCCATTTTATCAATGCAAGCAGTAGATGTCTTAGCACAAAAACCATCGCCACAATATCAAAAACCAAATTCAAGCAAATAAGCAAAGAAACAGTAGCAAACGCAAGGTTCTTTATTTTTCCTTTTATTTCCATTCTGCTAAAGCCATTCACGCATATATACGTAGAGATCTCTCATTTTTAATTACCAATACATATATATTATTAAAAAATAAATTTTTTTTAAAATTTTACCTTTTTTGGCCCTCCGGCCACCGCGTACGGCGGTTCGGACGATGGCGCATGGCGGTCCGGCGACCGGACAGTGATCGGCCTTGGGGCCGGAAAGGGAGATCCCAGGGGGAGGGAGACAGAACGCAGGTTTTTTTCTGAAACACCCCAAAATGATTTTTTTTTGAAGGAAATTTGGTTTTATAAGCTTCATGAAAGGGCGTCGTTTTGGACTGGTGCATTAGTGCCAAAACGACGTCGTTTCGCCCAGATCCGACCCGAGCCAACCCCCTCCAACCTCAGGATCCGCATGTTTTTGTATAATGGTCTAATTGCACAAATGGCCCTTCCGCTTTTTCTATACTGTGTAATTAAGTTTCTTTGTTTTTTTTTTAATTTCGCCCCAAGATTTTATTCCGTTTTCAATTGAATCCCCCTTGTTGCTGTGCGTTTTAGGCCGAATGGGTTTACTATTCTTTTGGTCCCTCATTGTTTGTGCACGTTTCAAATCGATCCATTTCTCTTTATCTTTTTTAATTTTGTCCCAAACTTTCTATGTTATTTTCAATTTAATCCTTTTTCATTATTTTGATATTTTATCAATTAATTTCGTTATTATTTATATTATTATTATTATTATTATAACTTTACTATTTTATGTTGTTGTTACTATTATTATTTATTATTCTATTTTATATGTATTATTACATCTATTTTACCTTTTGTATTCTATTTGTTATTATTTTCAACTTTATACGTATATATTTTCTTTTTAGCACTTATGTTATTTTTATTATTATCACTATTTTCTGTTATTTTTTTAACATTTGTTATTATTCTTAAATATTAATTACTATATTATATATAATAATCGTTTTTGATGTACTTTTAATATTATGTTTTCATTATCTTACTTACTATTATTATATGTTTATATATATCAATTCACTGTTATTATTTCATATTTGGTATTATTTCGATCGTTATTGTGTTTAATATCTTATGCATTATTATTTTTTTATTATATTTATTATTTGCTTCGTATATTCTTAACTTTTTATTATTATTTACCTGTTCCGAATTTAGCATATATTAGATCACATCTTATTCAACATCATTATTAGTTTTTATATTATTTTAAGAAATACTTTTATTCATATTTTTTAATTAATTGCAATAAATAAGGCAACGTACCGATTTTAACATTAGGTCTTTGATTTCATCGTTATGTTGGGTGAATATCATTAGCTCGTGTTAAAAACGGGACGACCTTCTAAAAAACCAAAAATTTTAAATTCTCGTGTTTCAATTGGATCATGATTAAATATTAAATTGAACTCGTATTTTTGAAAATTAAGACAACACGTGTTTAACGGGATACCAATTTTGGGCGTCACAAGGGTGCTAATACCTTCCTTGTGCATAACCGACTCCTGAACCCTATTTTTCTCTAGAGTTTTGACGTAGACCTAAACTCGGCCTTCTTTTTACCCGAAAATAAATTTTTCTGTTAAAAAGAGAATCTATTAGGTGTCCGATCACACCTAGGAAAAAAGATCGGTGGCAACTCCATTTTCTAACAAATCTGTAATGGCCAATTTTGGGCCCGCATAAATAAACCAAAATTAAAAACAACCAATTAACAGTCCAATGTCCATGTCCAAATTACAACCCAACAGCAGCCCAATAACCCGGATGGCCCATTTTACATTTAAAGCCCGTTACAACCCAAAACGCCCACTAAGCCCAATACCCGAATTAACCCTAACCCCACTTGCTTAACCGCCTCTGTCCAATCGCCTCTGCCAGCAGCTGCTACCACTGGCCAAGGTCAAATCCACCGCCCAAGTACCTGCAAACAATTAAAAACGACAGGACAGAAGGTCGAAGACAGAAAACAACTTGTAAACGAAGTAAACAGAAGGCTATAAAAGCCTGATTCAAAACAATTGTAAGGGGTCGGATTTTGAACCCCAAAAAAAAACAGCGAATAAAGATACATTCAAAAGCAATAGCAGAATAGCAAAAATTTTAGCAGTAACAGCGAAGGGAAGGCCCCCGAATCACAAGAATAATACGCAGGATTAGAACCTTAGACGGAGGTGATTCTGTTTTACAACTCTTTTTATCTATGCATGTTTCCTTGGATACTAATAATAGCAATAATATAAAGAAATAAAAAAATTAAAAAATTAAAAAAATTTACCTTTTGACGGCCGGTGACCGTCCGGTGACCGAACGTTGACCGGTCCGGTGACCGGACCCTCCCCGAATCCCCTCTCTCCTTCCTTTCCTTCCCCTCTCCCTTTCCCTTTCCCCTTTCCTTCCCTTCTCCTCTCTCTCTCCCTCCTTTCTTTTTTTCTTCCCCAGGCACAAATGAGCCAAAAAAATAGAAATTTGCCCCTTTTATACTAACCGACCTGGGTCGGGTCGACCCGACCCAGGTCCGCCTAGGATCCGCGTGTTGTGACGTCACTGGGGTTATTTTCAACCCCAGTCCCTCCGCTTTTCTGGTGGTTTACAATCAAGTCTTAAATTTTTGCAATTTGGCCCTGGAAGTTGATCCGTGCTTCAATTTGGTCCCCACTGCTGCGCTGCGTTTTAAATAACCGAGAAAATTACTGTTTTGGTCCCCTTATGTTTTACCCGTGTTCTAACAAGTCCTTTTACTTGTCTTAATTTTAAAATCTGGCCCGAACCTTTCTCTCCGTGTTTCAATTTAGCCCCTACTGCTGCGCAGCGTTTTAAGGCTCCGGGTAAATTACATTTTTGGTCCCTCCCTTGTTTTATCGCGTTTAAATCGGTCCTATTTTCTTTTATTTCTTTTTAAAATTGCCCGAATATTCGTTTCTATTTCCAATTTCGTCCTTCTGCCCTTTATATTTTATTATTTTGTTATTTTTATTACTATTATTATTATTATTATTATACCCATATTTACTATTATTTTATCTCAGTATTATATTTTATTTGATATATTTTAATATTATTTCTTATTATTATTATTATATTTATATATATTTTATCCTTATTTTCTAATATGTATTGTCAATATCACCTAAGTATTTAGTATCACCTTAATATTTTCCTAATATTTAACTATTATACTTACTATTTCTATAATTATGAGTATATATTCTTAATATTATTATATATATTCATATACTACATGTATATATAATTTTTTATGTGTATATATGTTTTGATACTATCATGATTATTTTGTTATATCATGTGTATATTTTAGTACTATATATTATCGTATATTATGTATACTTATATATTTATTTCTCTTTTCGTAACATTATATATGTATCGTGTATATATATATATACCATATCTTTAATATCACTTTATTCCGCATTATTATGTTTTAATATATAAACCTAACATTATTAAAATTTTAAAATATGTTTTCATTTTGTTTGTTATTATATGTCTGCATATATGCCTTTCTTATACTTAATATTATTCTCACATATCTATTATGGTTTTCATTATTAATATATTATTGTTCTCATTATATTACTAATACATCATCTTATTATTATTATTATCATGTTGGATACTATACGCATTACTCTAATTATTTATAATCATGCATGCGTCGTAAGTATTTTATATGTTTTGTCTTATATGTTCTCTACCTCTTATCATTATTTGCTTCTAATTTAGCACATTAGTTAACATTTCGATTTCTTCATCAATATTAATCAATCTTTTCATGTTTTAAAAAATAAGGCAATGTGCCGATTTTAATATTATGTCGGTGATTTCATCGCTATGTTGGGTGAATCACGAATGGCTCGTGTTAAAAGCGGGATATCCTTCTTAAAAATAAAAAACCCTTAAAATACTCGTATTTTGATCGGATCATGACTAAATTTTAACTTGAACTTGTACTTTTGAAAATTAAGACAACGTACATTTGAAAGATACCAATTTTGGGCGTCGCGGGGGTGCTAATACCTTCCCCGCGCGTAACTGACTCCCGAACCCTCTTTTTCTCTGAATTTCAACGTAAACCTAAATCGAGCCTTCCTTTTACACAAAAAATGAATTTTTCTGTCAGAAAGAGGTTTTATTAGGTGCCCGATCACACCTAAGAAAGAGGATCGGTGGCGACTCCCTTGCATTCATAAAATTGAGATTCGTTTTTCAAGATTTTTTTTAAATCGCCACAATTAGCGACCTAAGCTAAAATTTTTCGTCGCTACAGCTGGCGACTCCGCTGGGGACCAGTCTTCGAGAGTAGAATCAAATCAAAAGCGTTGTCGAAATTTTCAAAATGCCCTTTTCAAATTAATGTTTAGTCGTGATCCTCAAAATTTTTGGAAAAATCGTGCACTTGCATCTCGTTGTGAATATTTCCTAACTTGTTCTGTCTACCTGTTTTGAAGCTCTAAATTTCTAAGCTCTGGTTCTCTAAGTTTAGTTTTTAAAATAAAACGAAAGGTTTGTGAGTTTCTCCCCACACACCGCGCACTTGCATTTAGCATGACATGAGCGCCATACCCGGGCTCCGTCCCTCTTAAGTGAAAGTAAACGCTACGCCTTCGTGAGTTAACTCGTCCCTCCGCATAGGCTAGTGAATACTTTCGGGTTACATATGACTTATGCTTTCGTGAGATAACTCGTCCCTCCGCATAGGCATAAGTAAATGTAATCCCTCGAATTGATCTCGTAAGCCTGTGATGGGCTATGACCGAGGTTCTGTACTAATCTTAGTAGATGACAGTACAGACAATTCGGGTACCTTTCTAGAACCTAAAACCACATATAATGAACTGTACGAGCCACCCAATTAGAGCCATGCCGAACCTCTGTCCGTTTAGCAAACACCAAAATAGGCACACGGGAGAAATGCCTCTTACCTTTTGTACTTTCACTTTGTATATAAGGGGAAGGGATTTATCTGTTAAATTGAATCGGGTAGTTTAAAATTGCTTTAATTTATTTTCATTTATATTTGATCACTAATCGTGTTTTGATTGTCTTTGTTTTATTCTTCATCATGCATCATAGGCATCATTATAGGACGGTGTTGACTAAAGATTAGTTGCCAAAGAACGGGTTTCAAATGGAAGAGTCGATTGTGCAAACGACCGAGATGAACACCGTGGTTCGGGATTGGTCTCTGAAGACTCAAAGAGAAAAAGGAGACAGCCTGATAGAAGGATGCATTGTTAATCTACCCGAGCGGGTAACTGTGAATGTCCGTCAAAACAACCTTGAAGACTTGGTTTGGATCTGGAATCAGTGGGATTCAGATACTAGGGGCATTTTCACCGAAAGGTACGGGGACATAGCCCATCTGATTACTGTCAAAGTAGACGAAAGATTGATTCAAGCTATGATCAGATTTTGGGATCCGGGTTACCAGTGTTTCACATTCAACCAAGAGGATATGACCCCTACGATAGAGGAGTATGCTGCTCTACTGCGTGTCGAAAACATGCAAACCTACAAAATATATGTCAAAGAGCCCAAGCCGATGACATTCAGGAAAAAGTTAGTAAGGCTGACGGATATGATCGATGCATGGGCCGAAAAGCAAATAAAGAAGAAGAATGAAATCAGTTGTGTCCCATGGTTTTCCTTACGAGACCTGGTTTTAAATCATCCTGACATGTTGAAACGGATAAATTTGTTTGCTTTGGCTATCTATGGTTTGGTTGTCTTTCCAAAGATACTCGAGCACATAGAAGTAGCGGTAGTGGATTTCTTTGAAAAGTTAAAGCAAGGTATCAATCCCGCCCCAACCATCCTAGCAGAGACCTTCAGATCTTTGAGCAGTTGCAGAAAAAGAGGGGAAGGACGATTCATCGGATGCGCGCAGCTACTCAACGTTTGGATTTTGAGTCACTTTTGGAAGGTAGAGCGCACACCGTTCTACATGTTTTCGAAGACATTTGCCCCGTTGGAAGCTCACCTTAAGAAAGAATGGCCGAAGGAGGTTACTGAACAGCATTGGGTCTCAGTGTTTCAGAACCTGCGTGCCGAGGACATAATTTGGAGAACGCCGTGAATACGCCCTTCGCTTCTATTATACAAGGTCGGAAACCAAGATTGGGTACCACTACTTGGATTGTGGGGAGGAGTTGGTTATGCCCCTCTTTTGGTTCAAAGACAGTTCTCTTCACGACAGTTTATACCCGCCACCAGTGGTCTATCACAGTCAGAGTTTGCTTTTGCGGGTGAAGGTTACATGAAGAAAGTCCGAGACACTGCAAAGGCTTGGAAAAGAATTTATCTGATGGAGTTGGCTTTATACGCCGATACTATCACCCAGGATTATGATGCATGGAGGAAGCAACGGATGAGTAGTTTGCGAGTCTCATCAGCAGATCATGCTTTTCAAAATCCTTTCTCGGAAGAAATCCCATCTGCGCTAGAGACGGCGAGACAAGAATTCAAACGCGAAAAGACCAAGATGTTACGGGATCTTAGTGCCCTCCAGGAAGAAAACTATCAGCTGAAGATCGATGTTCAAATTGAAAGATCTAGGGCCAAGAAGGTGCAAAAAGAAGCCGAGGTCATAAGAAACGACTTAAGAGATCTTCATCTAGAAAATAAAAAGTTAAGAGGCACTATAAAGAACAGCGGGCTGGGCAAGTCGTCAGCGGAATGGAAAGAGGAATTGAGTAATGTCAAAGGTGGGATGGAATTTTGGAAAGGAAAAGTAAAGAAAGAAGAAGGAAAGACTGCACGGGCTGTAATAGAGTTAAGAAAGAAGTCTGCTGAGTATGAAGTTACATCTGTTGAACTGATGACTAGTCGAGCTAAGCGTCAAGAATTGAAAGAAATGATACGGGATTTAGAAGACACACTACAAGCTCGACAACAACAATTAGATGCTCTCTTGGAAGCCTTGAAAGAGAAGAAGAGTCAGTATGACAGAGATACCAGCGCCTACGAGAGAGCCCTTTGTGAAAAGGACGAGAATCTCAAATATTTGATCAACGAGATTCGTATGGCAGCCATGCACATAATACAAATAGCAGATGAAGCCGAGAGTCTTAGTTGCCAATTCCCGCCTAGACAGAGATCGAGCATATCAAAAATTTTGGAACGGGTGAAGAATTACGGCAATGTAGCAAGGAAGTTTGTATAAAAGCTGAATCAAATGATGGAAAAACGTTTTGTAAATAGACTCTTTTGATTAATGAAATGCCTAAATAGGGGTTATCTGGAATCAACACCGATTTTGCATATGCATTCATAACTAACATTTAACATTCATTCATTCATTCATTCATTCATTCACTGCATATCCCACGATCGTTTGCTAAAGAGTAGAATCATATAATGTGCAGTTGTGACGTTGTAAACCTGGAATCACACCATACGTATAGAACACGTCGACAAGCCAGAGCAATGGAGGCTGAGTTTAATGAAAGAATTGACAGGATGGAGAGAATTTAGAAAGAATTACAGGAATAGTTAGCCAGGTCGCAACAGGAGACGAGAGAGTTGATGATAAGGTCTCGGGAAGAATCTACTGAACAGAAAGATCAAATGACTAGGATGATGGAGATGATGTCGGCCCTAGTCAAAGGAAAAGGACCTCTACAAAACCCTGAAGTTGTGAATCTTGATCAAGAACCGCCTTATCCTCCAGGGTTTACTCCGCCCCACGTGACATATAGAGGATACACACAGGGAGGACCCGCGGGCGTAGAACAACGGCCTGTAACACCCCCTCCTGTAGGACAGGGAGTATTTGTGGCAAACCCAGGAACTGCTCCGGTTGATCCACCTGTCCCTGACCTAGACGATCCGGCAGAAATCACTAGGTTAAGGATAGAAGATCAAGAAGTCCAAGAAAAGTATAGAAGTTTGGAAGAAAGACTTAAAGCAATAGAAGGCATTGAAGTCTTCTCGGCATTAAATGCTAAAGAACTTAGTCTGGTACCGGACTTGATCCTACCTCTAAAATTCAAAGCACCGGACTTTGAAAAGTATGAGGGCTTGAGATGCCCGAAGGCACATCTCGTTATGTTCTGCCGAAAAATGACAGGCTATGTTAATGAAGACAAGCTGCTTATACACTGTTTTCAGGACAGTTTGATCGGATCAGCTCTCCGCTGGTACAACCAACTCAGTAGAGAAAAGATCCGAACCTGGAAGGATCTAGCAGCAGCTTTTTGCGAACAGTACAAGCACGTCTCCGATATGGTACCCGACCGCATGACACTACAAATGATGGAGAAAAAGCCATCAGAAACGTTCAGACAATATGCGCAGAGGTGGAGAGACATCTCGGCTCAGGTGGAGCCTCCATTGACCAAGACCGAGATAGCAGTCCTGTTCATCAATACCCTGAAGGCGCCATTCTATGATAAATTAGTGGGAAGCGCCACAAAGGACTTCTCGGATATTGTCATATCCGGTGAACTAATAGAAAATGCGGTTAAAAGTGGAAGAATGGAAGGAGAAGGTTCGAAGAAGGCAGTGCCTATGAGAAAAAAGGAGCCGGAAGCCCACATGGTGGGAACAGGAAACCGTTATACTCCTGGTCCACATTTTAATCAATTCCGACCTCGAAATTACCCACCACCAAATTTCTATCATCCACAAACCCCCTATTACCAAACACCATCTCCCTACCCTTCTTACCCTGTCTATGCAACCAACAACCTGAGGCCAGCCGCCACGTTTCCTCAGAATGCCGGCTCCACCCAAAGCCAACCCAGAAACGAACCAAGGCCAGCAAGGCCAAACCCCGAGAGACCCCAATTCACCCCTATTCCGGTATCTTATGGGGAACTATACCCCAAGCTTTTGGAGAAACAATTGATATCTCCCCATTACATGGCACCGTTGAAGCCCCCGTACCCAAAGTGGTACGACCCAAATGCTAGCTGTGCATACCACGTAGGGAACCAGGGGCACTCTACGGAAAACTGCATTGCCTTTAAACGAAGAGTCCAAGGACTAATCGATACCGATGTTTTGCGCTTCGACGGTAGCGGTGGTGAAACTAGGAACCCGTTCCCAAATCATACTGAAAGAAATGTAAGCGCAGTGGAGGAGATAAATGAATTACAAACCAGAAGAGTTGTTTCAGAAATAAGCTCACCTTTGCAGAGAATCTGGGAGATGCTACTTAAAAAAGGGTTACTCTGTCGTCTTAAAGGGGTAACCGAGAAAAGAAATATGAAAAGTCAAAATTTTTGTGACTTTCATGAAGTCATAGGACACAATATCCAATCCTGTGAGCAATTTAAAGAACTACTCCAAGGCATGATGGACAACAAAGAGATTGAAATCTTCAACGGAAGAAGAGAGGCCGATGAAGGAGAAATATGTGCCTCTGATGGTCAATCATCGGATCTCCCTTACACTGCTGAACGACCATTGATAATATATTATGATGCGAGGAGAGAACCAGTAAAACCAAAAATGGTAATTGAGGCGCCATCGCCTTTTCCGCACCAGGATAGTAAGGCAATACCTTGGAAGTACGATGTTAATATCGTCACTCCTGAAAGTGAAAAATCTCAAGGCATGGCTAAAAATATCGGAGAAGTTGGTCACTTTACCCGGAGTGGAAGATGCTATTCCAAAGAAGTTGAACCAGCAAAGAGGAATAATGATTCCAAACAAAAGGGAAAGGCACCCATGTTTGAGGCTGAAGTCGAATCGGAAAGTCCGCCCGAACGACAAGAGACTAAAAGACCTGTAAATGAAGAAGAGGCGCAGGAATTTTTGAAATTCATTAAACACAGTAAGTACAGCGTGGTCGAACAATTAAGTAAGCAACCTGCACGTATTTCGGTATTATCCTTATTATTGAACTCAGAGCCACATCGAAATGCCTTGTTAAAGGTATTGAATCAAGCCTATGTAGCGAACAATACATCGGTCGAAAAGCTTGATAGGTGGATCAATAACTTGAACGCTGATAATTTCATCTCCTTCAGTGATGATGAAATACCACCGAACGGTAGAGGCTCTGTGAAGGCGCTGCACATAACAACCCGCTGTAAGGGTTATATAATACCAAACGTGCTTATTGATAATGGATCAGCACTTAATGTTATGCCCCTGGCCACACTTTCCAGAATTCCGATAGATTTGTCCTATTTGAGGCCGTGTCATTCCACGGTGAGGGCATTTGATGGAACGAGACGAGAAGTTGTAGGAAAAATTGAGATCCCTCTAGAAGTGAGTCCTTATGTCTATGACGTCGAATTCCAAGTTATGGACATCACTCCTTCATATAATTGCCTCCTGGGGAGGCCATGGATTCATTCCGCGGGTGCCGTTCCATCATCCCTTCATCAGAAAATAAGATTTATCATGGATGGTTGCTTGGTTACCGTCGAAGGTGAGGAGGATATTGTTGCGTCGATTTCTGCAGACACACCTTACCTCGAAGCGAACAAAGATGCTGTGGAATGTTCTTTTCGATCCTTTGAGTTCGTCAATGCCACGTTTGTGGCTGAAGGAAGTAGAATTCCTGTGCCTAGACTGTCAGAGAATACTAAAATGGGAATCAAGTTGACGGTAGGAAGAGAGGCCCGAGCGAGAAAAGGGTTAGGAAGACATCATCAAGGAATAGCCAGGGCTCTAAAGCCAATTCACCACAAGGCCCGTTTTGGGCTAGGATTCCAACCGAAGGCACATCATTTAAAGAAACAGTGGAGGAATGAGCAAGAAAGAAGGGTTGCGAGGACTCTGGGGCGAGAGCTGGAATGGGAACCCATTGAGTACCCCCATCTGTCAACGACATTTACATCTGCTGGAATAATATATCCTGGGCAAGATAGTGTGCACAGTCTATTGTTACTCATTGAGAAGGCTTTCCAGAACGTTTACATAAATGTCATTGATGAAGAAGCTGGCACAAGTAAGAACGTTTCAAAGATACGCCCTTGTCCCCCGGGTTACATGTTGAACAATTGGACCGCTAAAGATCTCCTTGTGGTTTACAAGTCTTCCTCAGAGTAATATCTGATATTCACTTTTTGTGTCCCTAAATATAATGGGATTCTTTTGTAAGAGCTGTCGTCTGCTCTTTATCTATTAAATGAATATTAATGAAGAAGCATTTTGTCATAACCTTTTGCATTTGCATCTACTCCATAATTATTCTTTCATTTCATGGCCTGTTCTTGCACTTACCTCATACCATGCCATAATGTTTTGTTTGTTGTTGCCAAAACTTGGATGTCCCTCTATAGTGTTCTCTTTCCCATTCAATTTTCAGGTGTTCAGATGCCAATGACATGAACGAACCCGTTACCAATCTTGAAATCGATTTTGAAAGGACCGTTTGTTTAGGAGAATTCGAGGATGAGGGAAATGCCGAAGACTATGTCTCGTCTCCTGACTTGCTAAGGTCGGTGGAACAAGAGGACAAATAGATTCTACCTCATCAAGAATCTGTTGAAACAATAAACCTGGGCACTAATGAAAATAAGCAAGAAGTGAAGATTGGGACCTCACTCTCAGAGGACACCAGGCATCATTTGATTGATTTGCTTCATGAGTACAAAGACGTATTTGCATGGTCCTATCAGGATATGCCGGGATTAGACGGGGACATAATGGTTCATAAGCTCCCGCTGAGACCCGAATGTAAACCCATCCAACAAAAATTAAGGCGGATGAGGCCTGAAATGCTGCTGAAGATAAAAGAGGAAGTCAAGAGGCAATTTAATGCAGGCTTCCTACAAGCTTCCAGATATCCAGAATGGGTGGCTAATATTGTCCCAGTGCCAAAGAAGGATGGTAAAGTGCGAGTGTGCGTGGATTATCGTGACCTGAACCGCGCAAGTCCTAAGGATAATTTTCCCTTACCACATATCGACACATTGGTGGACAATACGGCGAAGCATTCATTATTTTCTTTCATGGATGGATTTTCGGGGTATAATCAGATCAAAATGGCTCCCGAGGATATGGAGAAAACCACCTTTATAACGATGTGGGGAACGTTCTGTTACAAGGTGATGCCATTCGGGCTCAAGAATGCCGGGACCACGTATCAGAGGGCCATGGTGACATTGTTCCATGATATGATGTATAAGGAAATAGAAGTCTATGTTGACGACATGATTGCTAAATCCCGAGGGGAAAAAGAACATATTGTAAACCTCAAAAAGTTGTTTGGAAGACTGAGAAAGTTTCAGCTGAGACTTAATCCAGTCAAATGTACATTTGGGGTTACCTCGGGAAAATTACTGGGCTTCATCGTCAGTAAAAAAGGCATAGAGGTAGATCCAGAAAAGATAAAAGCCATTCAAGAACTACCCCCGCCGCGCACTCAGAAAGAGGTCAGAGGATTCTTGGGAAGGCTAAATTACATTGCCCGATTCATTTCTCAACTCACTAATCAGTGTGACCCCATCTTTCGACTCCTTCGAAAGCACAATTCTAGAGAATGGGACGAGAAATGTCAGGAAGCCTTTGACAAAATAAAACAATACTTGTCTAACCCCCCAGTGCTAGTGCCACCAACCCCAGGGAGGCTTTTGATTTTGTATGTAACTGTGTTCGAGAACTCAATGGGTTGTGTACTCGGGCAGCATGACAAGTCGGGGAAGAAAGAAAAGGCGATATACTACCTTAGCAAAAAGTTTACAGAATACGAAGCAAAGTATTCATCAATCGAAAAGTTCTGTTGTGCTTTGGTTTGGGCAGCTCGGAGACTCAGGTAATACATGTTGTATCACACGACATGGTTGATTTCAAAGCTAGACCCGATAAAATATATGATGGAATCACCCGCACTCTCAGGGAGAATGGCCCGATGGCAGATCCTGTTATCAGAATACGATATCATCTATGTGAGTCAGAAATCGGTGAAAGGGAGTGCAATAGCTGATTTCTTAGCGGCTCGAACAACCGAAGAGTATGAGCCCCTGAGATTTGATTTCCCGGATGAAGATCTAATATGCATCACAGAAAGAGAGTGTGAGTCATCAAAGGGGACGCCTTGGAAGATGAGCTTTGATGGCGCGTCAAATGCCCTGGGGCACGGGATTGGGGCAGTCTTAGTATCACCGGAAGGAGATCATTATCCTTTCACTGCTAGACTCAATTTTTTCTGCACCAACAACATAGCAGAATACGAGGCTTGTATCATGGGACTTCGGGCAGCTATTGAACGAAATATCGATGTCTTAGAGGTATACGGGGATTCAGCTCTAGTGATCTACCAAATCCGCGGAGAATGGGAAGTGAGAGATCAAAAGTTGATTAAGTACAGCTATCTAGTGGCTGAATTGATCAAAGATTTCAAAGAAATAACTTTTAATTACTTCCCGCGAGAAGATATCCAATTGGCTGACGCCTTGGCCACCTTAGCCTCAATGTTCAAAGCAAATAAAGAAGCAAAAATAATGCCCCTCAGAATGAGCATATACGAGGTCCCTGCACATTGTTATAGCATTGAGAAAGAGGCTGATGAACGACCATGGTACCATGATATCTTAGAGTACGTCAAGAATCAAACGTATCCTGAGCAAGCAAACGAGAATGACAAAAGAACAATCAGAAGAATGTCAGTGGGATTTGTTCTTGATGGGGACACCTTGTACAAGAAAGGTAAAGATCAGCTGCTTCTGAGATGCGTAGACACTACCGAGGCCAAGAAAATACTTGAAGAAGTTCATGAAGGAATATGTGGGACCCATTCCAACGGTTTCACTATGGCCAGGAAAATCATGAGACTCGGGTACTACTGGTCGACGATGGAAAGAGATTGCATTAGCTACGCAAGAAAGTGCCACAAATGTCAAATTTATGGTGACAAAATTCACGTAGCTCCTTCGCCCCTTCATGTTATGACGTCTCCATGGCCCTTTTCAATGTGGGGCATGGACGTTATAGGGCCGATTTCTCCCAAAGCTTCTAATGGGCACCGATTCATTTTCGTGGTCATCGACTATTTCACAAAATGGGTAGAAGCTGCCTCATTTGCTAATGTGACAAGGGCCGCTGTCTGTAGGTTCTTGAAAAAGGAAATCATTTGTCGATATGGTTTGCCTGAAAGAATCATCTCAGATAACGCTTTGAATTTGAACAATAAAATGATGACAGAGGTGTGCAAGCAATTTCAAATAAAGCATCATAATTCCTCGCCTTATCGCCCGAAGATGAACGGAGCTGTTGAAGCAGCTAACAATAACATAAAGAAGATCATCGGTAAAATGACAGAGACCTACAAGGACTGGCACGAAAAGCTGCCATTCGCTCTGTTCGCATACCACACATCTGTGAGGACGTCCACAGGGGCAACTCCTTTCTCTCTAGTCTATGGGATGGAAGCCGTGCTGCCCATTGAAGTCGAGATTCCCTCCTTACGAGTCTTAATTGAGTCGAAACTCGAGGAGGCAGAATGGGTCCAAGCTCGATATGATCAGTTGAATCTCATCGAAGAAAAACGCCTAAAGGTAATCTGTCATGGACAGATGTACCAAAAGAGAATGATTGCGGCCCATAACAAGAAGGTACGGCCAAGAGAATTCCACGAAGGAGAACTCGTTTTGAGAAAGATCCTCCCAATACAAAAAGATTTGCGAGGGAAATGGGCACCGAATTGGGAAGGACCGTATGTCGTAAAGAAGGCATTCTCTGGCGGGGCCTTGATCCTTACAGAAATGGATGGGAAGGAGTTACCAAATCCAGTAAACTCCGATGTTGTGAAGAAATACTACACTTAAAAAAAAATAGGGAGATCAAGGTGAAAACCCGAAAAGGGCGCCTTGGTCAAACACAGAACATTAGGATGAAAACCCGAAAGGGCATCCTAATAAAGCAAATCTGGGCCCAAGGGGCAGAAGCAATTTTGAACAGTGGGCCAAGTGACCAGGCTATAGTATGAAGCATTTCTGAAACACTCGAGATCTTCTACACAAGAGGCCTTGCTCAGAAAGATTCGTGATTGAGAAACGTGGCAGAGTTCATGCATTGAATATCTAGAACATTTGTATCCACTAATATGGTTCCTTTTCTTCTATGGCACTTTCAATTATCCTTGGTTGACTTTGTTTGTTACCTTCGAAATTAATGTGAAGTCTCTTTCTTGTACCTACCTGACCATTTGCATGCATCTCATTATGTTGTTTAATTGATAAAAAGTAATATGACATGCTCTGAACAAAAGAAATGTTGAGTATTACTCGGATAGAAAACTTGATAGGCACAAGAGTCTCAAAGTGGGAACAAGAAGTTCAACATACGCTAAGCAAGTGATATCCGAGAAACACAGATTACTTGTAAAGCTTAAAAGATGGATGCAAAAACTGGGAAGGAACTTAAGAATCCTAGCGTTGAAAGCAGATCATCACGATAAGCAAAACAGGAGCTCGAAAGCAAGAACAAAAGCTCAGATGGGGGAAGATCACTGCGAGAGTCGTGATGCAAAAAGATCACGACAAACGAATGCAAGGCACATAACATGTTCATGTAGGCATGAATGCATTTAAGGCAAATAGGTGCATATCACGATAACATCATGCATGACATATACAGGTATTCCAAACAGAGCAAAAGGTTTTGGGAAAACTATCCAAATCAAAGAAAAGATACTTGAATTCCACCATGTAAGAAATTCTGGGTGATTTTAATTTATGTTTTCGAAAATCAACTCATAGTGCGAGAAGTGAATTGAGCCTCAGGACACGCTGAGGTATTTTCAAGTTCTGTTATGTTTCAAAAAATCAACTCATATTGCGAGAGGTGAGTTGAGCCTCAAGACACGTTGAGGTATTTTAATTTCTGTTATCTGACTAATATTGCGAGAAGTGAGTCAAACCTTAAGTCACGACGAGATGTTTTCAACATCCGTCTTTAATTTATGTTTTCAGAAATCAGCTCATATTGCGAGAAGTGAGTTGAGCCTCAAAACACGTCGAGGTATTTTTAATTTCTGTTATTGACTCATATTGCGAGAAGTGAGTCAAACCTCAGGTCATGCCGAGGTACTTTCGAATCTTGTTTTTTTATGTTTTCAAAATCAGCTCATATTGCGAGAAGTGAGCTGAGCCTTGAGACACGTCGAGGTACTTTTAATTTCAGTTTTAGATCAACTCATATTGCGAGAGGTGAGTTGAGCTCTTTTAGTTTTAGTTTCCAGTCTATGTTTCAAGCTCAACTCATATTGCAAGAAGTGAGTCGAGCTCTTTTAAATTCAATTTTAATTACTGTTCCAAAATCAACTCATATTGCGAGAAGTGAGTTGAGTTCTTCTAATTCTAGTTTCTTAATTTCATATTTCATGATCAACTCATATTGCGAGAGGTGAGTTGAGACTTTTCAATTTCTGTCATTAATTTTTGTTTCTCAAAGGTTAACTCATATTGCGAGAAGTGAGTTAAGCCTTGGGCCTCATGTCTAGATATTTTCAAATTCTATTCTCAAATGTTCGCTTTTCAAAAGTCAACCCATATTGCGAGAAGTGAGTTGAGCCTCAGTGTGCACACTAAGGATGAAGATTGGAGCTGATTGAAGACATCAGATTTTGCCTCTTTAAAACTACAATGGAGCCAGTTGAAGATACAAATCGTGCCTCTTTGAAGTTACAAGGGATCTAATAAAAAATGTAGACCTTGCATCCCCAGTAAAGTCGCAGAGGCGCAGTTTGAAGTCACAAGTTTCATCCTTCTAAAGTTGTAGCAGAGAAGATTGAAGATACGAGATCTCATCTCTAAAATTCTAGAAGAGTAGATCACGACGAAGAGAAGATAGATCGAGGCTACAAGGCAGATCCCAGAAGTTGCGATGGATTGAACCTAAAGCTACGAGAGGCGGTGGGTTACTTAAGAAAGGAAGCCCCAGAGCAAGTCAAAAGCTAGCAAGACCAGGCAAAATTTGCCTTTCTTTATGTCTTTGCTCTATTCCCGTTACACGACAATGAGTAAAGAGGGGCAGCTGTAATGGCCAATTTTGGGCCCGCATAAATAAACCAAAATTAAAAACAACAAATTAACAGTCCAATGTCCATGTCCAAATTACAACCCAACAGCAACCCAATAACCCGGATGGCCCGTTTTACATTTAAAGCCCGTTACAACCCAAAACGCCCACTAAGCCCAATACCCGAATTAACCCTAACCTCACTTGCTTAACCGCCTCTGTCCAATCGCCTCTGCCAGCAGCTACTACCACTGGCCAAGGTCAAATCCACCGCCCAAGTACCTGCAAACAATTAAAAACGATAGGACAGAAGGTCGAAGACAGAAAACAACTTGTAAACGAAGTAAACAGAAGGCTATAAAAGCCCGATTCAAAACAATTGTAAGGGGTCGGATTTTGAACCCCAAAAAAAAAACAGCGAATAAAGATACATTCAAAAGCAATAGCAGAATAGCAAAAATTTTAGCAGTAACAGCGAAGGGAAGGCCCCCGAATCACAAGAATAATACGCAGGATCAGAACCTTAGACGGAGGTGATTCTGTTTTACAACTCTTTTTATCTATGCATGTTTCCTTGGATACTAATAATAGCAATAATATAAAGAAATAAAAAAATTAAAAAATTAAAAAAATAAAAACCGGAACGGTGGCCGGAACGACGGCCGGTGACCGTCCGGTGACCGGACATTGACCGGTCCGGTGACCGGACCCTCCCCGGATCCCCTCTCTCCTTCCTTTCCTTCCCCTCTCCCTTTCCCTTTCCCCTTTCCTTCCCTTCTCCTCTCTCTCTCCCTCCTTTCTTTTTTTTCTTCCCCAGGCACAAATGAGCCAAAAAAACAGAAATTTGCCCCTTTTATACTAACCGACCTGGGTCGGGTCGACCCGACCCAGGTCCGCCTAGGATCCGCATGTTGTGATGTCACTGGGGTTATGACCCGACCCAGGTCGGCCTAGGATCCGCGTGTTGTGATGTCACTGGGGTTATTTTCAACCCCAGTCCCTCCGCTTTTCTGGTGGTTTACAATCAAGTCTTAAATTTTTGCAATTTGGCCCTGGAAGTTGATCCGTGCTTCAATTTGGTCCCCACTGCTGCGCTGCGTTTTAAATAACCGGGAAAATTGCTGTTTTGGTCCCCTTATGTTTTACCCGTGTTCTAACAAGTCCTTTTACTTGTCTTAATTTTAAAATCTGGCCCGAACCTTTCTCTCCGTGTTTCAATTTAGCCCCTACTGCTGCGCAGCGTTTTAAGGCTCCGGGTAAATTACATTTTTGGTCCCTCCCTTGTTTTATCGCGTTTAAATCGGTCCTATTTTCTTTTATTTCTTTTTAAAATTGCCCGAATATTCGTTTCTATTTCCAATTTCGTCCTTCTGCCCTTTATATTTTATTATTTTGTTATTTTTATTACTATTATTATTATTATTATACCCATATTTACTATTATTTTATCTCAGTATTATATTTTATTTGATATATTTTAATATTATTTCTTATTATTATTATTATATTTATATATATTTTATCCTTATTTTCTAATATGTATTGTCAATATCACCTAAGTATTTAGTATCACCTTAATATTTTCCTAATATTTAACTATTATACTTACTATTTCTATTATTATGAGTATATATTCTTAATATTATTATATATATTCGTATACTACATGTATATATAATTTTTTATGTGTATATATGTTTTGATACTATCATGATTATTTTGTTATATCATGTGTATATTTTAGTACTATATATTATCGTATATTATGTATACTTATATATTTATTTCTCTTTTCGTAACATTATATATGTATCGTGTATATATATATATACCATATCTTTAATATCACTTTATTCCGCATTATTATGTTTTAATATATAAACCTAACATTATTAAAATTTTAAAATATGTTTTCATTTTGTTTGTTATTATATGTCTGCATATATGCCTTTCTTATACTTAATATTATTCTCACATATCTATTATAGTTTTCATTATTAATATATTATTGTTCTCATTATATTACTAATACATCATATTATTATTATTATTATCATGTTGGATACTATACGCATTACTCTAATTATTTATAATCATGCATGCGTCGTAAGTATTTTATATGTTTTGTCTTATATGTTCTCTACCTCTTATCATTATTTGCTTCTAATTTAGCACATTAGTTAACATTTCGATTTCTTCATCAATATTAATCAATCTTTTCATGTTTTAAAAAATAAGGCAATGTGCCGATTTTAATATTATGCCGGTGATTTCATCGCTATGTTGGGTGAATCACGAATGGCTCGTGTTAAAAGCGGGATATCCTTCTTAAAAATAAAAAACCCTTA
The DNA here is from genome assembly GCA_020496765.1 of Gossypium stocksii. Taxonomy (NCBI): domain Eukaryota; kingdom Viridiplantae; phylum Streptophyta; class Magnoliopsida; order Malvales; family Malvaceae; genus Gossypium; species Gossypium stocksii. Next base: position 40,620,936 of record CM035628.1, on the reverse strand, counting down.
AAATGCTCGTATTTTGATCGGATCATGACTAAATTTTAACTTGAACTTGTACTTTTGAAAATTAAGACAACGTACATTTGAAAGATACCAATTTTGGGCGTCGCGGGGGTGCTAATACCTTCCCCGTGCGTAACTGACTCCCGAACCCTCTTTTTCTCTGAATTTCAACGTAGACCTAAATCGAGCCTTCCTTTTACACAAAAAACGAATTTTTCTGTCAGAAAGAGGTTTTATTAGGTGCCCGATCACACCTAAGAAAGAGGATCGGTGGCGACTCCCTTGCATTCATAAAATTGAGATTCGTTTTTCAAGTCGTTTTTCAAGATTTTTTTTAAATCGCCACAATTAGCGACCTAAGCTAAAATTTTTCGTCGCTACAAAATCGAAATTCAGTTTTCAAATTTTCAATAAATCGCCTCAATTAGTGCACGAACAAATTTTACGTCGCTACAATTCAAAAATCAATCAGAGTCTAAACATGTCAAAATATAACATTATGGGTCCAAACTGTAAAATTTGTGAAGTAGGGGACATACGGCTTGTAACAGCCCAATTTTCAATAGTGTCGGAATAGTGATTTGAGATCACTAAATCCGACGAAAAAGATAGAAAATTTTATTAATTAATATTATAAGTTAAGTGTGATTTTAGAAATATTTTTTGAATTAGTGAATTTTCTGATTAAAACAAATTATTAGGTAAATTGGGTCGAAAACGAGGTATTGAGACCTCAATATTATAAACTAAGCCGTAAATATTTTTATAAATATTTACGGAGAGTAATTAGGGTGGTATTAAAGTTTCGTTAAGGAATTTTGATGTTTCTATGGTTAATTGATTTAAAAGGACCAAATTGAAAAAAATGCATTCCTGGGACTCCGTTCCGGTAAATCGGACTAGTAAATATTTGTAATAAATATTTACGAAGTTAGTTGTGTAGTTAATTAGATTTTGATTAGGTGAATTTGACTTAATTAGGAGTAATTATGAAAACGGATTAAATTGAATAAAGTGTGAAAGCTTAATTATAGATTAAAGAAAAACTAAAGGGACTAAATAGGAAATTATGCCATTTTCTATAAATGAGGAGGCATAAGTAAGAAATATCTTTGATATTTCTTAGTTAAAATATATATTATATATATTTACTTAATAAATAAGTATAGAATATATTAATTATTTTATTTTATTATTTTATTATAATATATATATATATATATATATATATATAACATTAAAATAAATGAAATGAAATAAACAAAGCATAGAAAAAAAGAAGAAGAAACAAAATAGCAAACGAAACAGGGGAAAGAAAGGAGAAAAAAGAAAGAAAGAGAAATTGAGGTTTTGAAGCTTTAAACTTTAAAAAGGTAAGTCAATTAAGCCTTGTCTCTTATTTTTGATATTTTAGAAGCTTTAGAACAAGTTTTGATGAAATTAAGTTAAGGTTTTGGAAGTTCATAGGTTGTAGAATCTAGTCCATGTTGAACAAAAGCTGAGTGAGGGATTTAATTGAATGATTTTTAAGTTAGAATTGATAAAAAGGATTAAATTGTAAAGAAAAGTATAAGTTTTATATTGTAGGGGCTAAATTGAGAAAAATTCGAAATTAAGAAAATATGCTGAAAATTTAATAGTTAAATTTAGTAAAATTTGAATAGAAATAGAGTGTGAATTGAATAAGAAAAGTAAGTAAACTTAGTTAGGATTTAATTGCAAAATAGGCTATAAGAAATAGTTTTGGATAGCAACATAAGTTTAACTTTGAAAAATCACCGAAAATTGTAGGAATCGAATTAAAGGGTGAATAAGATATGAAATTAAAGCTTATTGAGTCTAGTTTCTTGTAGAAGAAACAGTGTAAGCAATGGATTTGTGAATCAAGAGATATTTGAATTTTTATGAGACTGGTTCAGAAAGATTTTGAGATACTCTGTTCTAAATTTGGAAAATCATTAAAAATTGTACAAAAATATTTATGAGTTGAAATTTATATTTTTAGAATCCTAAGTGAATCTAGTTTCAAGAGAAATAGACGAGAACATTATCCGAGTCCTGAGCTATGAAATAATTGAACTTTAGTACAAGAGGGTCGGAACTATCAGACAGTGAATCAGGGGTAATTTTGAGGAATAAACTGTATTAATTGGAAAAACTAAAAATTCTGGAAATTTTATGGTAGAAAGGTACATGAGTATAGTTTTAGGGAAAATTAACGGAACTTGATTTGGAGTTTTATAGCTCCAGATATAAACAATTTAGTGACTGTTGCACAGGAAGACAGCTTTAAAAGAATATATGAGTAAATGATAGAATTGGGTATAAAGAATGTAGAATGAAGAGGAAGAGTAGGAATTGAATAAAAATTCAATTATTTAAATTTTAATGCTGTAATTAATAATGTAAATTATTATTTCCGTAGTAAACAAAGAATTCGAGACATCGAGCAAGGAAGGAAAAGAGAAAACAAAGGAGGTGTAAAAACGAGAAATCCAGGTGAGTATTACTATAATTCGAATTTGATTATTTGTTAAATTCTAAATTTATATATATATATATATATATATATATATAAAATAAGCAAATTAAGGTTAATATTGTTATTAAATTAAATAAAATTGAATTAAATTGTGAGTTGAATGAAATTGAAATGAAGTTTGAAGATGTGTGAGCATTTGATGAAATATTGATTGAAAAGTGGAAAATGCATTGAATTGAATATATGAGAAATTATGATTGAAATGTCTTTGAATTGATGAAATGTATCAAAATGTATAGAATGGAAATGTGAAAAATGATTGGATTTGAATCAAATTGAATTGAATGTGATTATTTGATATGTATATGAATTGAAAGTATGAGGAAGAGATTGAGTTAAAATGTGGCTTGAAGTGAAATTATGTGATTATGTGAATTTGAAAATGTGATTGAATTGTTATTGTGATTGAATTGAATCCAAATGGTTATAATCAATTGAAAGTGAAAGCAATATGAATATGTGATTTCGATACCCTATTAACTAGTTAGGCTAGGGTGGATATAGTTGGCATGCCATAGGATTTGAAAGTGTATGGGATTTGCCAGCTTTACCGATCAAGCACTTTATGTGTCATATTTCAGGCACCTCGTGTGTCGTATCAGGCACCTCGTGTGTCGTTTCAGGCACTTATGTGTCGTATTTCAGGCACCTCGTGTGTCATTTCAGGCACTTATGTGTCGTATACTGATTAGGTACTATGTACCGTTTTAGGCACAATGTGCCGTATTGGTGTGTTTGGTTGGATCCGTGTATCCGCCAAGGTCCAAGTCAAGTTAATAGGGGTAAATATGTGAAATGATAAATTTCGAATAAATGTGATTAATCTATTGAAAGAAATAAGAAAGTGAATTTTTGAAATAAATTATGATATGAAATTGGTGATATGAGATTAAATGCATAAACAAAAAGTTCATAATGTGTTCAAAGATGAATTGTGAATTGAAATGTTATATAAGATGGAAAAATGAAACTAAAGTTCACAATTTTGTTTGAAATGATATAAATAATATAAGAAGTTAATTGAAAAGAATAATATAATTGAATTATACAATTTGAGTGTAAATTTGATATGTGAAAATGAAATTGAGATATGATATCTTAAAATATGGACTAAGGTGCAAGAATTGATTAAAGTAAAATGATGATATAAGAAATCGATTATTGAAATTGTTATTGTTGAGACATGACTATAGTAAACAGAAATTGCAATAGAATTAATATTGAATAAAGTGACAAAAATTTAGTAAATTGTATATGATACGAAATGAGCTTGTCGAAACCATTTTTTTAAAAACGGGTTTTGGAAAAAGGGGTTTCGACTTTTAAAAATTGAAAACGGGAGTCGCCACCAATCAGTTTAAGTGTGATTGAACCACTTTCAAACCATTTTGTTTGAAAATCATTTGTTTTGGTCTACGAAATCAAGAAAACGGATTCGGGAGTCAGTTACGTACGAGGAAGGGCTAGCACCCTCGTAACGCCCAAAATTGGTACCAAATTGAATAACTTTCTATCTTTAATGCTAAAATTTGAAAATATTTGAAAATATGATCCCTTTTGAAATTAGGATGGTTTGAGTTTAAAACCGAGATTCCTTCGTTCAAAAGAATATGAATATCACATCCAGCATGATAGGACATGATATTCTAAAACTTTCGTGACTAAAATCATCTCGTAACTTATAAAATCATTTAGAAGGATATTTTAGGCATTTAGACAAGCGAGAAATTGCAACCCAGCATGTTAGGGCACTATTTCTCAAATTCCTAAATACGAAAAACATTGCCTTTGTTTTAAAACATTTTTACACTTATTTTATTTTAATATGATGCAATTAAGAAATCACATTATAAGATATCAAAGTTAAACTATATAAATCACATTAATATTTCATAGCAAATAATAAAATGCAACATACGTATTTACATACTATAGTTGATCATAAAAATAATAAATATAAAACATGCATTATAAGGTATATTCAACACTATTGCATACAAGTATCACCTAAAATAATAACGTAGATCTTCAATATACAAGTAAATAAGTATAACAATAGATGGCATAAAGATAATTTACAAATATAAGTCAATACACTAGAATAATACTTAGTGAATGTGAAATAAATTAACAAATCATGAATATTCATAAAAATGAAGATAAAAATGGATTCAATTGATGAATAAATAAAGTATTAAAGAAAATTTAAAAACACATAAATAATAAAGGAGAAAAGTTTTTTTTTTTTAAATGTGATTAGTGTATAATCAAATAATAAAAATACATTTTTTAATATTTAACTTAACATATTTTAAAAAAATAATTTCATTATAAATAGGAATAAAACTTTACAATAAATTTTGTAATATACAAATTAGATATTTAATATAAAATATAATATTTTTTAAAAAATTTCAAATTTATAAATTATACATAATAATATAATTTATAATATTATAAGATAATATAAAAATATATATATATATATATACAATAAAGTATAATGGAATAATATAAATAGATATAAAATAATATATAATAATAGTTAATATAATATAAAAAAAACTAATATATAAGAAAATAATATAAGATAAAATAACAAATTTATATATAAGATGTTTATAATAAATAATATAATACAAAATATTTTAAATAAATAAATTATAAAAATATGTAAAAGGATTAAAATTAAAACCAAATAGAATCACTGGGCTAATTTAAAAAAATAAAATGAATTTAGGGCCTAACTGAAACGCGCGTGAGCATAGAGGGACTTATTGGGCAATTCAGCCCTTGTCCTGAAACGCAGCGTTTTGAAGTCAGCCCTAAAATGGCCTCAAGGACCAAATTGAAACAAATGCAGAATGTTCGGGCAAAATAAAAAGAATAAATAAACTTAATTTTAAAAAATAGAAAATGCGGAAGGATCGAAATGGTAATCATACCATTAACAAAAACACGCAGATCCTTTGGTCGGGTCGGGTCAACACGCGGATCCCCTAGCTTAAACGGCGTCGTTTTGCAAATGTTATAAAAGTAAAAAAAAAAAAAGTTTTAAAAAATCATTTGAAAACTCTTTTTAAAAAAAAAACTGAAAAAAAAAGTTTAAAAAACCTCTCCTTCTCCTCTCTCGGTCCGGAATCCGGCCATGGCTCCGGCGGTCGGTCGCCACACGCGTCGCCACACGCGCCGTCGCCGTCGCCGCCATACACGGCGGTCAGAGGGTCAAAATCACTCCTTTTTCGGTAGATCAGAAGGTAAATGTTCTCCCCTTCCTTGCTTTTATACTATTTTGTACAAAAGACCCTTTATAGCTATTAAAATAAAAAAAAAAAGAAAATCGGTAATCACCTTTCTTTTATTATTTAAATCTGTTTATACATGCATGTATATCTCTCTGTCTGCTCATATATTTGATGAATCGTAGAGGTAAAAGAGTCCCTTATTACATCATTTGTTCGGGCTTTTATAGCCTCTGTTTTACAGTACAAAAAAGGTATATTTTGATTTCCTGCCCTTTTGTTTCTTTGCTGCTTTGTTCTTTCCTTTGTTTTGCAGGTAATCAGCGAAAAATCCGGCGATGATGAGGGCCTTGATGGTGGCTCGACGAAGGCGCTGATGAAGGCTAGGGTTAATTGCGGCGTGAAGGGCGTGACGTTTGGTCTGGTGATGCTTGCGGCGCACCAAGCAGCTAGGGTTTCAGAAACCCTACGTTTCTGTTTCTGCTTGGGCCATTTGGGCCGTTCTTTTTGTTGGGCTGCTGGGTATGTTGGGGTAAAACTGGGTTAGGTTCAGTTTAAGGGTGTAATTGGGTTAAGGTTTAGTGGGTCGATTTAGGTATTGGATTAGCCCAATTTGGGCTTTGTAAGAGGACTGTTTAACAATGGACTTTATTATTATTATTTTTTTGTTTATTTATTTCTTTTGGTTTAATTCTGATGGGCTTCCAACGGGCCGGGCAAAATTAGGGTATTACAGCTGCCCCTCTTTGCTCATTGCTGTGTAACAGGAATAGGGCAAAGACTAAAAAGAACTAATTTTGCCCGGGCTTGCCGGGTCTTGAATTCCTCGATTTGCTCCCCGTCGAATACAGAGACGCCAAATCTTCGTCTTCGATTTGCTTTGATCTGAAAGTCAAATCTGCTATGTCTTCGACTTGCTCCTTGTAAAACACAAAGATGCAAAATCATCTTGGATCTGCTTCAGCATAAACATCAGAAAGTCAAATCTGCTATGTCTTCGATTTGCTCCTTGTAAAACACAAAGATGCAAAATCATCTTGGATCTACTTCAGCATAAACATCTGAAAGTCAAATCTGCTATGTCATCTGAAAGTCAAATCTGCTATGTCTTCGATTTGCTCCTTGTAAAACACAAAGATGCAAAATCATCTTGGATCTGCTTCAGCATAAACATCTGAAAGTCAAATCTACTATGTCTTCGATTTGCTCCTTGTAAAACACAAAGATGCAAAATCATCTTAGATCTGCTTTAGCATAAACATCTGAAAGTCAAATCTGCTATGTCTTCGATTTGCTCCTTGTAAAACACAAAGATGCAAAATCATCTTGGATCTGCTTCAGCATAAACATCTGAAAGTCAAATCTGCTATGTCTTCGATTTGCTCCTTGTAAAACACAAAGATGCAAAATCATCTTAGATCTGCTTTAGCATAAACATCTGAAAGTCAAATCTGCTATGTCTGCCCTCTGTCGAATATGGAGACGCCAGACTTCAATTTGCTCTCTGCCAATACAGAGATGCCAAACCATCTTAGATTTGCTTCAGCGAACGCGTGCTAAAGTCAAATCAGCTATGTCTTCGATTTGTTCCTTGTAAGCACAAAGATGCCAAATCATCTTGGATCTGCTTCAGTATAAACATCTGAATGCCAGATCTGCTATATGTCTGCCCTCCGTCGAATATGGAGACGCCAGACTTCAATTCGCTCTCTGCCAATATAGAGATGCCAAACCATCTTAGATTTGCTTCAGCGAACGCGTGCTAAAGTCAAATCAGCTATGTCTTCGATTTGTTCCTTGTAAGCACAAGGATGCCAAACCATCTTGGATCTTGCTTCAGTATGAACATCTGAAGGTTGGATCTGCTATGTCTTCGATCTGTTCCCTGTAAGCACAGGGATGCCAAATCTATCATCTTCAACCTGTTCCCTATAAGCATAGGGATGCCATGTTGAAACCCTCGATCTGCTTCACTGTAAGCACAGGAACGTCAGATCTGCTGTGCCTTCGATCTGTTCCCTGTAAGCACAGGGATGCCAAATTTACTATGTCTTTGATCTGTTCCCTATAAGCACAGGGATGCCAAATCTGTCATCTTCAACCTGTTCCCTATAAGCACAGGGATGCCAAATCTGCTATCTTCAACGTGTTCCCTATAAGCACAGGGATGACATGCTGAAATCTTTAATCTTCATTGTCCTCTAGAGGACAAAACCTGTAGAATGCGTATGTGCATATGCATTAGGATGCCATGATCGAAATGAGTCAAATGCTCCTAATTAAGCATATTATGATGCAATAAATGTTATGAGAATGATTCCTATGTCCACTCATTCATTCATCAAAGTTTCATCTTTGCTCTTCTTGACATATCAATCATACTCTACTCGTATGCTTTGAATCAATTGGGTCCTTTTGTACCATTCCCAAATGTTACGACCCACTAGAGATGTTTGTGAAATGATCCTCTCTTAGGATCGAATCGTTTGAATTGTCCAATCATCATTTGGACTGAAGAAAAAATTCTCTCAAGGACCTCCGATCCTTACTCAATGGGAATTCCTTAAACCATTGTCATGTTTCAGTTTCTTGTATTATCTAGAAATTTCCAGAGTAATATGCAAAACTTCGTTTGTGAAAATATTTTAGTTCATCTATCATTATTTCAATGCAACACACTTTAAGAATAATGACAAAATGAATAAGTTAATCTTGAGAATAATCAAGAATACAATAGGAAGTCAATCTGATGGCATATCTTTGAGAAGAAAAAGAATCCAAAGACAGCCAACAGGACAAAAATCAGATGCCCTAGATATCGCCGCTTGGCTTCTATATACAGGCTCTATGAAAACTGCTTTGAGTTTAACACGTGTTCAGAAGACCCAAAGTACTTTGTTGATGCCCCAGCATGTAACATACTTCGCTTCTTGTAGAATCAGGTATAGTAAGGTTATTGCATGCCTTTCAAAATTTAAGCCGCCCTTTCGGGTTTTCAACACAAAACCCCTTTGGTCTCAAAGTGCCCTTTGCGGGTTTTCACCTTGGCCTCTCCAATTTATTTCTTTTCTTTTTTCTCTTTTTTGTTTTTTTTTTTTTTGAAGTAGAAGTCTCAAAGCACCCTTTGCGGGTTTTCACCTTGGCTTCCGTGAGAAGTTCTTATGGGCGATCCCTCTTCATCTGTGTCATCCATTAGGATGAAAACTTTCAAGTTCACCAAGGGTATTCAAATCTTGGCTTCATTGAGGCTTAGAGGAAAAGAATCTCGATTCATAAACCCATAAAAAGGGATTGCCCCAGCAGCAATCCTGGCACATAGCTCGATGATGTCTCACAAACTTCATAAATTGCCCCAGTTGTAAAGCGGCCAAATGAGCGTAGCAAATTGGGGCCACAAGAGATACGACTATGGTGCTCACATAAAATAGAGAATGAACAAGTTCATGTAGATCATCAGTTGAAAGCCCAACCTGGTCTAAGAGAACATGATAATGGGTCGGCCTTGTGGTCCAGCATGAACACAAAGGTAAAAATCATTGTTCTTCGGGTAGCATACTTTATTATCAATGACAGTACCAGGTAGCACATTGTCAGGAGATCCTGCTGGAAAAACTTAGTATAATGGTTTTTGTGAGCAACAATAACCACAAACTTAGGGTTCCAATTCTCGTTAAGGAACTTGCAAACCTTAATAACTTGATCAAGTCCTTTGTTCAAAACTTGATTGAACTGAGACTTGCTAACCCTATCCCTGAAAACAATTATCTGATCAGACTTCCTCTTCCCTGAACTTGTATAAAAGTCTAAGAGAGCTTCTCTCATGACCTTCTTATCCACTTTGTTAGAAACTGGTTTGAAAAAGAGAATCTATCATTTCAAGCTTTGGAGACTGTGCACGGACTGATGCTCTATAGTGGGAAATCAATGGCCATTACTTAGAACTAACCACTGCAGCTATTGACGGCACCTCAGACTGCTTAGGAGAGCCATACAATGCAACCATTCCAAGGATGATGGTTGGAACCTTTGAAACAACTGGAATTGAGGGTGTTCGCCCCAGCGTAAGCATAGAGAGTAAGCGGTAGTTTCTTATGCCAATTTTTACCAGTCTCGGTCATCTTCTGTAATTTCTTTTTCTTTTTCTTTTCTTTCTTCTTTTGGCAACCTTGGCTGTACTGTGATAGGGGCCAAATGTTTGAATAGACTACGAACTTTTGACATTGTGCAGTTGGATATGATTTTTTATTTTTTCTTTTTTTTTTTTTTGAAATTCAATGACTATTGACTTTATAATATTGGCATATGAAACTATCTCCACCTTCTTAATGGAGCAATTGGCAACCACAAGGATGAACCATTTGAAACTCAGGCCCATAACATACATTCCTCATTAGTCTTGACTCCTTAAATTCGGCATTCATAGTGTAACTGATGTGATCATGTATCCTCCTTGACAACGTTTTTTGCATTTTCATAATAGCCTCCATAAGGTCTTGTTTAGCTATTCGGCTATGCGTGTTCCAATTTCACAACCTTTGCTATACTCTCTATCCCTTCTTCATGAGGTAAAATCTGTTTCTCTTCTTTCTTTACCCTTTTCGAAAAATTCAGAAACAAGTTACAATTTCTGTCAAATCTTCAAAGTACTGAAGTTCCTTTAAACACATGTCACGCTCAAAAATGAACTCTGAACCTGTAGTATCACTGCCCCTGTCATTGATATCTAGGGATCTAAGATAGGCACAAAAGAATGTACAAGAAATGAATTCAAGAATGACTATTTACATGTTATGATTGAAGAAATTTGATGAGAATTAAAAAGAATCAAAGAACAAAGAATGAAGGAATATTTGCCCGAATTAATAATGAAAAATATGTTTTATTGAAATAATAATGTCTGAACATGAGCCTATTTCACAAATGAGATCTTGTTACTCCTAGGCTTTAAAGCAACAAGAGTGTTCTGCAGATTACTCTATATAATTTCTAAAAACTACGAGAAGTTCCTCCACAGACTAATCGTTCAAATCATTTCCAGGTTTGTAAGGACGAATGCCTCACAGGTTTCTTCACTCAGGATCCCACTCTATCTATCCTCTTCCATTCTTGACGGAGTATTTTAATCATTTGCATTTACTTCCTTATCACCCTGGTCCGGTAACAGGCTCTTTGTACCAGAGGTATCATCAAACTTCACCATACCCATCTCAAGGAGTCTTTCAACTGTCTTCTTGAAAGCAGTACAATTTTCTATTGAATGTCCCGGTACTCCCGCATGGTAATCGCATTGAACATTTGAATCATACCATTTAGGGTATGGGGGCTGCAACGGCTTTATATAAAATGGGGCAACCAAATGTGCGCCATATAACCTCTGATATAGCTCTTTATACGATACTGGGATTGGCGTAAATTGGAGCTTTTCAAAGTTTTGCTTGATGTCTGATTCATGTTTTGCCAAACCTTGATGCCCCACTGTAGTTACCTTCGGTTGACTAACAGTTATTGACCTCGAGTGACCTTTATTGTATGAGCTCGTATTATTTATGTCATTCTCCCTTTTCTTTGGAACTGACCTTTTGGTAGTTTCCCCCACTTCGGTCTTGCCACCCCTTATGGCATTTTCAATCATTTCTCCTGCCATGACCATATCAGCAAAACTTTTAGTAGTATTCCCAATCATATGAGTAATGAATGGGGCCTTCAAAGTGTTGATGAAGAGCATTGTAGTTTCTTTTTCCAACAGTGGTGGTTGTACTTGCATAGCAACCTCCCTCCATCTTTGTGCGTACTGCCTAAAGCTCTCATTAGGTTTCTTCTCCATGTTTTGCAGCGTGATCCTATCAGGAGTCATGTCAGTCATATGATTGTATTGCTGCATGAAAGCCTGCGCAAGATCTTTTCAAGAGCTGATTCTGGCACGGCTCAATTGATTATACCACCTAGCCGCTGCCCCAATCAAGCTATCTTGGAAACAATGAATCAACAATTGATCATTATTCACATAACCGGTTATTCGCCTACAAAACATCGTAATGTGAGCCTCTGGACAAGTAGTCCCAATGTATTTCTCAAACTCCGGCATTTTGAATTTATGGGGAAGCACCAGATCTGGGACTAAGCTCAAATCTTTGGCATCAATTCCATGATGCCCCTCAGCACTCTCCAAGGCCTTGAATTTTTCTTCCAACCATTTGCAACGATCCTCCAACTATTTTGAGGAGTCCATTGCCATTCTTTCTTTCTCAACCATATCCAAGTCAGGGGTGATAGGATTAGCAGAGTTATCACCCATATTGAATTCTTTTTGGAAGTTCATGGGTACTCCAGTATCGACGGGCTCATGCTGAGGCCTTATCGTGACAGATGGCTTTAGAGGAAATGCCTCAGTATGTGTTGGCACATAAAGCGGGGTAAAACCTGGAGGATGATCCTCTCCCTTCTCACCAGTGATTGCCATGGGAGCCTTTCCCTTATCCGTGGCCCTTAGCAACTGAGCCATTTCAGCCATCATATTCTTCTGTGCCTCTATCATTTGCTCCCTTATTTCTTGCTGCATCTTTGCCATTTGTTCCTGCAACTGATCTTGCATTTCCTTCTGAAGTTGCTCAAATCTTTGATCCATGTTCTTGATTTTAGTACGGGTACCGTAAGGATGTGTGATTTCCAGATTTTCTTCCCTAACTTCTGTAGTAATTTTAACTAATTAGGGTCTTTTTATAACCTTGAATGCATGTGATGCAATGAAATGCTATGAGATGCAGATGCATGAATGCAAAAGGATATCGATTCTGATTCAATTTCATTTTAGAAAACTTTATTTAAGGAACAAAAATCTTTTCATAAAACGGATTACAATTACGCTTTAGCCCGTAGGCCCAGAGCTTTAACCTTATCTAAAGCTAACTCTCAACCTCTAATTCATATTTTACACTTAATACATCAGCTTGCACTGCCAGTTCTTGTAGATGGTCAACAATTTCTCGGATCTGAACTACAGTCAAGGACACCTTCTCCAATGTCTGTGATTTTGTTCTGATTATCTTGAAAGAAAGATTGGCAAATAGATAAGCATTCCTGCTTCACAGTATGCTACCTTGAAATGATATTCAGCACCCTTAATACTTGTTGAGAACTTTCACACAGAGCATTTTGAATTGCTTACATGGGTATCTTCTCAGCATAACTAATCTCCACTTTAAAGGTCTTTCAATGATATGGTCTTCTTTACTCTCCTTCTTTCATGTCCATTTGGGCTGTCCAAGCCATTAGGACTTGCATCTCCGTTGTTTTGTTAGGTGCAATATAGTAAACTCTAGCTTGTTGTTTGGTATCAGTCCCATAGTAAATAAACCTTTCTATAGGCAAAATTCTTTCCATCCCACTTGTTTTTTTACATTTTGTCAATCATTTTCCTCCTAAAACCCTTATCATCCCCAGGGCGACCATCTTCAAATGGAAGAAGTGTCCATCAACTCCTCATGCTTACCTTGAAGTAACCTACGCCTTGTCATGGAGTGTTAAACAATCTTCTTTGCAACATTAAGTGGCGGAAAAGGCGAGGATTCGAATATCGAGTGATGGCCTGAAATAGTTGCTTGTTTATCTTCATGTTAAACAAGTAATGTAGATCATAATTCAAGTAGAATAGCTGCTTAATTCTGTTATCCTAATGGGCCCAAATATCCTTCAATCCTTGAAACTCATTTTGTGCTGAGCTGATGCGAGTGAAATCCCACAACTCTGATGTATATCCCTTGGTGACACTATCTCCTTTCTCTAACTAGGTTTTCTCTGACCACGCACAAACGGAAGAGTTGTCATCCACTTTATTAAGACATTCATTCCTCATTACAAAACTTCCTAACTCAGAAATCGAACCTTGAATCGATACCTTTTAATGATGAATGACATGCAATGATGACAAAGTAAAAAAAAAAAAGACAATATCATATAAAAAGATGTAATAAACAAGCACATATAAAGGTAGGTACTAAAGGTCATCACCATACTACCTAGGGCAAGTACTTAAAGTTCACTATATGTAGTTCGGCTCTAAAGTAAAGGGTACCCAAACCAGCAGATTCCTCAATCCTCACCCATTATAGGCTCATATGGACTGAGTTCGGTTTAGGGGGATTCATTTCCCTATGACTATGCGGAGATGAAAATCTCACGAAGCCTATAGGTACAGATGTTTCCCGGAAGCAATCCACTAACTTATGCGGAGGTGAAAACCTCACGAAAGCTTAGTTTCTTACTCCCACTTAAAGGTGTGACCAACGGTCATGCAAATGCCATGTGTGCAAATAAAATAACAAACATATGCAACAAACACATGAAAAAGGGATCTTTATTTTTTAAATCCTTTCAAATTTTTAGCATTAAGACAGAATGTAATCTATTTTCGGCTTGACTCTCTTAAAGTCCCCAGTAGAGTCTCCAAGCTGTCGAAACCATTTTTTTAAAAACGGGTTTTGGAAAACGGGGTTTCGACTTTTAAAAATTGAAAACGGGAGTCGCCACCAATCAGTTTAAGTGTGATTGAACCACTTTCAAACCATTTTGTTTGAACATCATTTGTTTTGGTCTACGAAATCAAGAAAACGGATTCGGGAGTCAGTTACGTACGAGGAAGGGCTAGCACCCTCGTAACGCCCAAAATTGGTACCAAATTGAATAACTTTCTGTCTTTAATGCTAAAATTTAAAAATATTTGAAAATATGATCCCTTTTGAAATTAGGATAGTTTGAGTTTAAAACCGAGATTCCTTCGTTCAAAAGAATATGAATATCACATCCAGCATGATAGGACATGATATTCTAAAACTTTCGTGACTAAAATCATCTCGTAACTTATAAAATCATTTAGAAGGATATTTTAGGCATTTAGACAAGCGAGAAATTGCAACCCATCATGTTAGGGCACTATTTCTCAAATTCCTAAATACAAAAAACATTGCCTTTGTTTTAAAACATTTTTACACTTATTTTATTTTAATATGATGCAATTAAGAAATCACATTATAAGATATCAAAGTTAAACTATATAAATCATATTAATATTTCATAGCAAATAATAAAATGCAACATACGTATTTACATACTATAGTTGATCATAAAAATAATAAATATAAAACATGCATTATAAGGTATATTCAACACTATTTCATACAAGTATCACCTAAAATAATAACGTAGATCTTCAATATACAAGTAAATAAGTATAACAATAGATGGCATAAAGATAATTTACAAATATAAGTCAATACACTAGAATAATACTTAGTAAATGTGAAATGAATTAACAAATCATGAATGTTCATAAAAATGAAGATAAAAATGGATTCAATTGATGAATAAATAAAGTATTAAAGAAAATTTAAAAACACATAAATAATAAAGGAGAAAAGTTTTTTTTTTTTAAATGTGATTAGTGTATAATCAAATAATAAAAATACATTATTTAATATTTAACTTAACACATTTTAAAAAAACAATTTCATTATAAATAGGAATAAAACTTTACAATAAATTTTGTAATATACAAATTAGATATTTAATATAAAATATAATATATTTTAAAAAATTTCAAATTTATAAATTATACATAATAATATAATTTATAATATTATAAGATAATATAAAATATATATATATATACAATAAAGTATAATGGAATAATATAAATAGATATAAAATAATATATAATAATAGTTAATATAATATAAAAAAAACTAATATATAAGAAAATAATATAAGATAAAATAACAAATTTATATATAAGATGTTTATAATAAATAATATAATACAAAATATTTTAAATAAATAAATTATAAAAATATGTAAAAGGATTAAAATTAAAACCAAATAGAATCACTGGGCTAATTTAAAAAAATAAAATGAATTTAGGGCCTAACTGTAACGCGCGTGAGCATAGAGGGACTCATTGGGCAATTCAGCCATTGTCTTGAAACGCAGCGTTTTGAAGTCAGCCCTAAAATGGCCTCAAGGACCAAATTGAAACAAATGCAGAATGTTCGGGCAAAATTAAAAGAATAAATAAACTTAATTTTAAAAAATAGAAAATGCGGAAGGACCGAAATGGTAATAATACCATTAACAAAAACACGCGGATCCTTTGGTCGGGTCGGGTCAACACGCGGATCCCCTAGCTTAAACGGCGTCGTTTTGCAAATGTTATAAAAGTAAAAAAAAAAAGGTTTTAAAAAATCATTTGAAAACTCTTTTTAAAAAAAAAACTGAAAAAAAAGTTTAAAAAACCTCTCCTTCTCCTCTCTCGGTCCGGAATCCGGCCATGGCTCCGACGGTCGATCGCCACACGCGCCACCACACGCGCCGTCGCCGTCGCCGCCATACACGGTGGTCAGAGGGTCAAAATCACTCCTTTTTCGGTAGATCAGAAGGTAAATGTTCTCCCCTTCCTTGCTTTTATACTATTTTGTACAAAAGACCCTTTATAGCTATTAAAATAAAAAAAGAAGAAAATCGGTAATCACCTTTCTTTTATTATTTAAATCTGTTTATACATGCATGTATCTCTCTCTGTCTGCTCATATATTTGATGAATCGTAGAGGTAAAAGAGTCCCTTATTACATCATTTGGTCGGGCTTTTATAGCCTCTATTTTACAGTACAAAAAAGGTATATTTCGATTTCCTGCCCTTTTGTTTCTTTGCTGCTTTGTTCTTTCCTTTGTTTTGCAGGTAATCAGCGAAAAATCCGGCGATGATGAGGGCCTTGATGGTGGCTCGACGAAGGCGCTGATGAAGGCTAGGGTTAATTGCGGCGTGAAGGGCGTGACGTTTGGTCTGGTGATGCTTGCGGCGCACCAAGCAGCTAGGGTTTCAGAAACCCTACGTTTCTATTTCTGCTTGGGCCATTTGGGCCGTTCTTTTTGTTGGGCCGTTGGGTATGTTGGGGTAAAACTGGGTTAGGTTCAGTTTAAGGGTGTAATTGGGTTAAGGTTTAGTGGGTCGATTTAGGTATTGGATTAGCCCAATTTGGGCTTTGTAAGAGGACTGTTTAACAATGGACTTTATTATTATTATTTTTTGTTTATTTATTTCTTTTGGTTTAATTCTAATGGGCTTCCAACGGGCCGGGCAAAATTAGGGTATTACAGAGCTAATGGAATGAGATGTGAAAAAAAATTCAATAAAAATTGGATAGTGAATTAATGTATGAATTTGATTAAATACAAGTCTTGAAATAATGTTTATTATTAAATAATTTGATTAAAAGTATGAAATAATTATTAAGTAATTGTAACATAAATTGAATGTATATAAGTTATTGTATAATTTGAATTATGGTAATACTACTGAGTATACCCATACTCAGCGTACGGTTGTTTCTGTGCGCAGGTTAATTGAAAGTTGGTGTCCGGTCCAGCATCCAGAGTAATCCCGACCTCAAAGAAAATTTTAAGTAATGTACTCTTCTTTTGGTAATGGTGGCATGTACCTAGGTAATGAATAGGTTGAGTATATGAGTCTTGTGATTATGGTTGTAAAATGATTATTTAAATTGGTTATAAGTATAAAAAGAGATCTAATATGATATATTTGATATGAATTATATGAAATAAAAATGAATAAAGTTTATTAACATGAATTTAATTGTATATTATTTGTAAATTATTTTGATAGTTCCGGTAATGCTCTGTAACCCTGTTCCGGTGACGGTTTGGGGTTACAGGGTGTTACACGGCTGTTTGACCAGACCATGTAAGAAGCCTTGTACCATGTGGAGGGGTTACACGACCGTGTGGTCAGGTTGTGTAACAGACTGAAGCCGTGTGGAAATTGAAAAATTGATGTACAGGGGAGACACAACCATGTGGTAAGCCGTGTAGAGGGTCCTAGGCTGTGTGAGAATCGAATTCTTAGGGTTTCAGATAGAACATGAAAATGTAAAGGGCCATGTGGTCCACATGAGTGGCCTACATGCTCATGAGGTTGGCCGTGTAGCCCTTTTTTGAAGCACAGTTTGCCTCAATTTGCTTCTAAAAGAACACACACCTGACTCTGGGATCTCGAACACTATTCCTCGAGCTTAGACCTGGTCCAAGGTACCTAAATCAAGTCCTTCAAATAACATTTATACAAGAATTAATAACAGATTTCAAAAGTCATCAAGGTTATCAAAATATTATATGAAAAATCGAGAAGGATCGTTTAATCGGTCATAAGATTATCGTTAGATAGAAAATCTATAAAGATTCAAGATCAACTTCAAGATTTGAGGTGTAGTTACCACTTCTTGGCAGAGATTGAGGGGTTTCTTACGAAGATTACAATTTTGGTAAGAAAACGAGTTAATATTTGGGAACAAAAATAATTTCAGTAGTGGAATGACAAATTTGATGAAAAGGAAAGGGGAAGAAAAGAAAAGAAAAATATAAAGGGAAAAGAGGGAGTATTCAAATTGAATTAGAAAATAAATCAAAATCCTGAGGTAATTAGGATAAGAATGACTAAATAGCTAGGTTTTTTAAATTTTAAGGGGCTATTGGGTAAAATCCTAATTTTAACTGAAAGGAAAGAGATTGGTGTGACTTGAACTTGGGAGAAGTGCAAAGGTTTAACCATTTGGTTTGATGCCCACTCTTGGCAATTTTTTACCCCGATTAATATTTATTTTAGTATGTTTTTCATCCTTGTTTGCTGAAAATTAAAAGCAAAGAAATGGGAGAGATGTGGATAAAACTTAGAATCTCTAGGGAGTGCACTAAGAACTTAACCATCAAGCCTATTTAATTATTAGATTATTCATTTCATCTAACCCCTATGTTTTGGGTGTGACAATTATAATATATAAATATTTAATAACATATGTTTATAATATAAAATATGAATATTTTAATAGTATAAATATGAGTATATATTTAAATCATGCTTAACTTCATTGAAGGAAAAAAAAAATTTAGGGGGCGAAATTAAGTTGTAATTTTTACGATAGTAAAAATTCAATCTCACCTTTTTAATAGCATGTATATTTATAATTTTTAAAGAATTAAATCAAATTGTAATCATTTTTAGGGGGCTAAAGTGTAATTTTACCTTTATTAATTTAAAATTTTAAAAATTTTAAAATTTTTAAATGGTCTAAATAGAAAATTTTTCATTTTAAAGATCCGGGGCCCCTGCCAGCCCTCTAGTTATGCCCCTGACTTCATTAATCTTTTCATAATCTAATATTTCATTGTAACTTCAAATTTAAGTTTTCAATAGACATCAGTTATTATTAAGTCTATAGTTATTATACGTTAAAATTTCAATTGTGAAAGGGTAATGATTTGATAACAAAACATAATTTATTTATGTTTTGTTTGATTCAATGAAACTCCATTCAAAAATAATTTTAAAAAAATTTTAAAAATGAAAAAAAAATATTTTAGAGAAAACCATTTAAATGTAAAAGTATTAATTTTAAAAAAATTAATTTATTTTTCAGAAATTATTTTGGACCGAGATTAGAACAATATTAAAAAAAAAAACGACTTGGCACTTTATACTTCTTAATAACGAAGTTATTGAGTAACAAGCAGGATATGTTCAAATTATTGATGTTTTCATATCATTAGATTCCGCAATTTCTTCTGATTATGCGCGTCAATAAGGTAAGTTCGAGAGAGAAGCACCAATGGGTTGGATCCCTTCAACCCTAATTTCAACTATGCCCAATAATGAAATATAATTTATTATTGATTTTACAATTAATCTGAAATGAAATAACATATTGTATTATTGAATAATAAATCACTTCAAGTTGAATAACCCAAATTACTTGAGACGTGTTTGGTTGATCGAATTTTACCTTCGGCATGCATTGTTATTGTCGAAACAATTTTTAAGAGGTTTAGGAAAAATGGGGTCGACTATTTAAAAAACGAAAATGGGAGTCGCCACCAATCTTTTTAGGTGCGATTGGATCACCTTAAAAACATTTTGGTCTATGAAAAATTTGAGAAAACGGGTTCGGGAATCGGTTACGTGCGAGGAAGGGTTAGCACCCTCACAACGCCCAAAATTGGTACCGAATTAAATAAATTTCTGTCTTTAATGCTAAAAATTTGGAAGAGTTTAAAAGTATGATCCCTTTTGAAATTAGAATAATTCGAGTTTAAAACTGAGATTCCTTCGTTCAAAAGAATATAAATATCACATCCAGCATGATAGGACACGATATTCTATAACTTTTGTAACTAAAATCATCTCGTATTTTATAAAATCATCTAGAAGGGTATTTTAGGCATTTAGACAAATGAGAAATTGCAACCCAGCATGTTAGGGCACTATTTTCCAAATTCCTAAATACGAAAAACATTGCCTTTATTTTAAAACATATACATTTTTTAGAATCATGATGCCAATAAGATAACAATGATATAAATTATAAATTCATGCTTTAATACTTAGTACAAACATGCTATAGAGAATATAAACAATGACATAAATTACAATATGTACGAATACAAATATAAGAAACCTAAATCCATCAAGATTTCATGCAATATATAACATAATAAAAACTTAACATATCATGCCAATAATGAATATAAGATTACACGGTACATACGATCATAAAACAATTAAACAAGTAATTCTATTTCATGCAAATATAACAATAAATATCATAAAAAGGGAATTTACAAAAGAATATAAATATGTTATAATAATGAACAAAAACGAATATAACCTAACCTATTTTCAAAATAAGTAAAAAAGTTAAATATATAAAAAAAAGGTTATAAATAATGGTCAAAATGTATAAAAATAAAATATAATAATTTATTATATTTAATTAATAAAACATAAAAGATAGAATATATATATAGTAAGGCTTTTTTTAAAAAAAATATAGTAATAAATAATAACGAAATATAAAAACAATATTTAATAATAGTTTATAAATTTAAAACTATGCAAAATATAATTACATGATAAAATATAATAATATATATATTTTACAACATAATATAATACAGTATTTTATAAAATATAAAATATATATATAGTATAATAAAAATGATATAATAATAATATATTTAAAAATTTACAAGTATAATAATATTTCGGTAAAATAAAAATATATAAAATATTTTAAATGAATATATTTTAAAATAAAAATAAAAAGAAAATATAAAAGGGGTAAAATAAAAATAAAGAAAACGACAGGGTTAATTTTGAAAAAGAAAAAAATGAACTGAGGGCCTATTTAAAATGCGCTTTAAATCTAAAGGACTCACTGGGTAATTAACCCTTGTCCCAAATACGGCACCGTTTTAATAATTTAGGCTTTAAAGAGACATTTAGGACAAAATTGAAACAAATGTAAACTATTTGGGCCAAATTATAATAAGAATAAAATAAAATTAAAAATTTTAGAATTGCGGAAGGGTCACTGTGGAAATTAACCCATTAATTAAAAATACGCGGATCCTCCCCGGGTTATCGGGTCAACACGCGGATCTTAAAGCTCTAGAACGACGTTGTTTTAGGCTTATCGTATTAAGCCAAAACGACACCGAATTGACCAGGCTATATAAGCCAGTTTAAGCTTTCTAAAATCATTTCAGAACTCAATTTAAAAAAAAAAAAAAAAACTAAAGAAATGCTCTGAAGCCCTCAGAGCTCTGGCCTCCGGCCATCATAGCTCCGGTCATCGGACCTCCGCCCACGAGCCCACGCGCCCACGCGCCACCATCGGAACCTCCCTCCAGGGTGGTCGGAAGCTGAAAAGCCTAGCTTTCAGCCCAAATCGAAAGGTATATCCCTCTTCTTTTCCTTTAAACTGTTTTAGATTTGTATATGCTTATGTATGCTTGGATCAGAGGAAAAAAAAAGAAAAAAATCACCTTTTAAAATTGTTTCTTGCTTTTTATTGCCGTTGAAATATCTGTGTGTATGCGTAAGGTCCTCTATCTGTTACAAAGGAGGAATTCAAAGATTTCTTTCCATTATTTCCTTTACATATCTGCTGTGATTTTATTTCCTTTTTTCTTTTGCATATCTGCCGTGATTCTCCTTCCTTTTCTTGCAGGTGAATATGGCGCGTTGCTGGAAACAACGATCTCGGCATTATTCGTGCGCCGATGGTGGCGCGATCAGTGGCCGAAGTGAGGAGTGATGGTGCGTTGAAAGGGCGCTGATTCGTATCTGAAAGGTCGCGCCATTTGGACACTCGAAGCTTCTGGAGCTTGATTGCGGCGCAAGGGTTTCTCAGCAGCTGAAAAAATGTTTGGGCCACTGAGCCGTTTCATAGGCATGGGTCAAGTGGGTGTAATGGGCATTCGGTTGGGGTTAAATGTTATTTGGGCTGTCATTTGTTGGGCACGGGTGTATTTGGGAAGTAGGTAGTAGTTTAAAAATTTGGACTCTGTTGGGCCTTTGTAAACGGACTTTTAAATAAACATTGTTTATTTTATTTTGGTTTTAAAGCCCAGTCAAATTTGAGCTGTTACAGCTGCCCCTCTTTGCTCATTGCTATGTAACGGGAATCGAGCAAAGACTGGTTAGAAAGACCAAATTTGACTGGTCTTATTAAATCATGGCCCTCAACCTGCCCCTTGCCAACTTATGATTGTCATGTTGATATCTTCGATCCGCTCTCCGCCGAACACAGAGATGCCAAATCTGTTTTTTTGATTTGTTTTCTGGCAATACAGAGATGCCAAATTCTCTTGGATTTGCTTCAACTAAGCACGTGCCAAATTAGCTATGTCTTCGATTTGCTCCTTGTAAACACAAGGATACTAAACCATCTTGGATCTGCTTCAGTATAAACATCTGAACGCTAGATCTGCTATGTGTCTGCCCTCCGTCAAATATGGAGACGCCAAACTTCGATTTGTTCTCTGACAATATAGAGATGCCAAATCATCTTAGACTTGCTTTAGCGTAAGCACATAAAAGCCAAATCAGCTATGTCTTCGATTTGTCCCTCGTGAGCACAAGGATGCCAAACCATCTTAGATCTGCTTCAGTATAAACATCTGAACGCCAGATCTGCTATGTGTCTTCCCTCTGTCGAATATGGAGATGCCAAACTTTGATTTGTTCTCTGACAATATAGAGATGCCAAATCATCTTAGACTTGCTTTAGTGTAAGCACGTAAAAGCCAAATCAGTTATGTCTTTGATTTGTCCCTCGTGAACACAAGGATGCCAAACCATCTTTGATCTGCTTCAGTATAAACATCTGAATGCCAGATCTGCTATGTTGTGGCCTTTTACCCTACTGCTTAGAGGGTTAAGGCGTGTCGTCTTTGATAACCTGTAAAATGTATATGTGATTATGCCTGATGATTAGGATGTCATGATTGAAGTGAGTCAAATGTTCCTAATTAGACATGTTATAATGCAAAATGTTATGAATATGACCCCTATCTTAAATGTCACCACTCATTTCCTTCATTTATCTTCCCTCAAAATATTGTCCTTGCTCAACCTGTAGGCCTATACCATTCTTCAAATGCTACGATCCACTGAGGATGTCTGTAAGATAATTTTCCCTTAGAATTGAATCGTTGATTTTATCCCTTTATCTTTTTGGACTGGAAGAAAGAAATTCCTTGAGTTCTTTCATCCCTTACTTATATGAATTCTTCGAACAATTGTCCTGTTTTAGTTTCTTGTATTATCTAGAAATTCCAGAGTAATGCGCAAAACTTCATTTGTGAAAATATTTAGTTCATCTATCATTATTTCAACTGAACATAATGGGAAATGAATAAATCTTTAAGAATAATTGGACTTGAATGAATTATCAAAAGATACAAAGGAAATTAATCTGAAAGCCTATCTTTGAGAAGAAAAAGAATCTAAAAATAGCAACAAAACAAAAATTAGATGCCCTAGTTATCGACGCTTGAGCACTTATACACCAACTCCATGAAGACATGTGTTTAGAAGATTCAAAGTACTCTGTCGATGCCCTAGTATGCAATGCACTTCATTCCTTGTTGAGCAAGATTACCGGATGCTTCAAAATTTGAGTCGCCCTTTCGGGTTTTCAACTCAAAACCCCTTTGGTCACAAAACGCCCTTTGCGGGTTTTCACCTTGGCCTCTCCATTTTTTTTCTTTTTTTCTTTTTTTTTTGGAAATCTCAAGGCGCCCTTTGCAGGTTTCCACCTTGGATTCTCTTCTCCTTTAGACAAAGTATTTTTAACTGAGTCTGAGCTCACTGGATTGGGCAAACTTTTCCCATCCATTTTCGTTAAGATTAATGCACCGCCAGAGAAAACCTTTTTTACGGCATACGGCCCCTCCCAATTCGGCATCCAATTCCCCCTAAAGTCTTTTTGAATAGGAAGGATCTTTTTTAGTACAAGGTCTCCTTCATAAAACTCTCTTGGTCAAACTTTCTTTTCATAAGCTCGCATCATTCGCTTCTCATACATCTGACCATGTCAAATGGCTCTTAGCCTCTTTTCCTCAATCAAGTTCAACTGATCATATCGGGATTGCCCATTCAGCTTCATCTAACTTTACCTCCATCAAGATTTGAAGAGAAAGTATTTCTACTTCAATAGGTAACACTGCTTCCATCCCATAAACTAACGAGAATGGGGTTGCCCCAGTAGAGGTTCTGACAGATGTTCGATATGCCAGGAGTGCAAACGGTAATTTCTCGTGCCAATCTCTGTAAGTCTCAGTCATTTTCCCCATTATTTTCTTAATGTTCTTATTGGCAGCTTCCACTGCCCCATTCATTTTTGGACGATAGGGAGAAGAATTGTGATGCTTGATCTTAAACTGGTCACAAACA
Source organism: Gossypium stocksii (assembly GCA_020496765.1). Taxonomy (NCBI): domain Eukaryota; kingdom Viridiplantae; phylum Streptophyta; class Magnoliopsida; order Malvales; family Malvaceae; genus Gossypium; species Gossypium stocksii. Next base: position 40,596,358 of record CM035628.1, on the reverse strand, counting down.
TCTGCTATCATTTTGTTGTTCAAGTTCAATGCATTGTCGGATATGATCCTCTTAGGCATCCCATACCGACAAATGATCTCCTTTTTCAAGAATCGACTCACAGCTGACTTAGTAACATTCGCATAAGAAGCGGCCTCTACCTATTTCGTAAAGTAGTCAATGACCACGAAGATAAACCTGTGTCCATTCGAAGCCTTCGGTGATATTGGCCCAATAACATCCATGCCCCACATGGACAAGGGCCATGGAGAAGTCATAACATGTAAGGGTGAAGGTGGTACATGAATTTTATCCCCATAAATCTGACACTTATGGCATTTCTTGGCATAATTGATACAGTCCCCTTCCATAGTGGCCCAATAATAGCCAAATCTCATGATTTGCCTTGCCATTGTGAACCCATTTGCATGCGTCCCACAAACACCTTCATGCACTTCTTCTAAGATTAGCTTAGCTTCCGCAACATCGACACATCTCAAAAGTACTTGGTCTTTCCTTCTCTTGTACAGAACATTCCCGTCCAAAACGTAGTCACAAGCTAACCTCCTCAATGTTCGTTTGTCATTTTCATTGGCCTGTTCAGGGTATTTACGATCTCTCACATATCGTAATATATCTTGATACCACGGGTTATCATCTTTTTCCTCTTCCTCAATGTTACAACACTAAGCTAGAGCTTCATAGACACTCATTTGGATTGGTCTCATTTCCTTTTCTTTATTCATCTTAATCATTGAGGCTAACGTGGCCAAAGCATCTGCCATTTGGTTCTCGACTCGTGGAAGATAATTGAAGGTGATATCTTCAAATTCCTCAAGTAATCCCAAAACTATCTTCCGATAATTAAGTAATTTTGGGTCCCTTGTCTCCCATTCACCCCTAAGTTGGTAGATTACCAACGCAGAGTCTCCATATACGTCTAGAATTCTTATTCCTCGTTCTATAGCTGCTCGAAGTCCCATGATGTACGCTTCATACTCGGCCATATTATTTGTGCAGTCAAAATCCAACTTGCATGTGAACGGATAATGATCGCCATTTAGGGATACCAAGACCGCCCCAATTCCCTTTCCAATTGCATTAGACGCCCCATAAAAATTGAGCTTCCAAGGAAGATCTTCGGTTGCTACTATACACATTAACTCCTCATTTAGAAAATCAAAGTTCAATGGCTCATAGTCCTCTAGAGCCCTACTGGCCAAAAAATCTGCTATTGCACTTCCTTTTATAGCCTTCTGACTTACGTAGACTATATCAAACTCTGAAAGTAATACTTGCCATCTCGCCATTCTCCCATTTAAAGCTGTCGATTCCATCATGTATTTCAATGGATCTAGCTTTAAAATGAGCCAAGTGGTATGGTATAGCATGTACTGTCTTAGCCTTCGAGTTGTCCAAATCAGCGCACAACATAACTTTTCAATTGGCGAATATCTCATTTCACAATCAGTGAATTTCTTACTGAGATAATAAATTGCCTTCTCCTTCTTTCCTAACTCGTTGTGTTGACCAAGCACACATCCCATAGAATTACTGAACACTAACAAGTACAGTATTAATGGCCTATCTGGGCTAGGTGGAGATAATACTGGTGCGCTCAGCAAGTATTGCCTGACTTTTTCGAAAGCATTCTGGCATTCCTTATCCCAAGTACCCTGATTGTACTTTCTAAGGAGGCGAAAGATTGGATCACATTTTTCAGTTAGCTGTGAAATAAACCGAGCAATGTAATTTAACCTTCCTAAGAATCCTCGAACTTCTTTTTGAGTTTGTAGGGGAGGTAATTCTCGTATTGCTCTGACTTTGTCTGAGTCAACCTCTATTCCTTTTTCACTGACCACGAAACCTAATAACTTTCCCGATCTAGCTCCGAAGGTACACTTTACTGGATTAAGCTTCAACTGAAACTTTCTCAACCTCAAGAATAGTCTCCTCAAAACCTCAATATGCTCTTTCTCCATTCGGGACTTAGCAATCATGTCATCGACATACACTTCGATGTCTCTATGCATCATGTCGTGGAACAAGTTCACCATAGCCCGCTGGTATGTTGCTCCCGCATTCTGCAGTCCAAACGGCATTACTTTGTAGCAAAAGGTACCCCATAAAGTTATGAAAGTAGTTCTATCCATGTCTTCTGGATGCATCTTTATCTGATTATACCCCGAGAAACCATCCATGAAGGAAAACAATAAATATCCCGCCGTATTATCTATTAAAGTATTGATGTGTGGCAAAGGAAAGTTGTCTTTTGGGCTAGCTTTGTTCAGATTTCTGTAATCGACACACATTCGTACCTTTCCATCTTTCTTGGGTACTGGCACAATATTAGCTACCCATTCAGAATATTTGACCTCTTGCAAGAATCCTGCATCGAATTACTTCTTAACCTCATCTTTTATTTTTAGAACAATGTCTGACCGCATTCTCCGCAACTTCTGTTGGACTGGTTTGCAATCGTGTCTTATTAAAAGATGATGTACTACGATGTCGGTGCTCAACCCAGGCATATCCTGATATGACCATGCGAAGATATCCTTGAATACCCGAAGCAATTCAACCAGACCCTGCTTTGTGTCCTTGGCAATAAGTGTTCCAATTTTCACTTCTTTTCCTTCCTCTAGGACTACATTCTCTATTTTCTCTTTCTCATGGGGCATAATTTGTTTCTCCTCCTGTTTTACCATTCTTAACAAATCTGGAGACACATCACAATCTTGGTCATCTTCAAAATCCCGAGATTCCTCTAAACACATGTCTTGCTCGCAAGAGAAATCAGGCATTGCAGTATTAGTGCTCATATCATTGATATCTAGGGACCTGTGGGAGTATGAAAGAATATACAAAGAATGAATGAATTTAAGAATGATTATTTATGTGCTATGAATGAAAGAATAAGAATTGCAAAGGTTTAACGAAATTTTGGTTGATAAAAATGAAACAATACTCGTCCAAATTGATAATAAAGTTATGTTTTATTGAAAGAATAATAGATGATCATAAGCCTATTTCACAAATGTAATCTCATTATTCCTAGGCTCTAGAGTAACAAGAATTTTTTGAGAATTACTCTGAGAAATTCCTAAAGACTATAGGAAGTTCCTCCGCAGTCCAATTATTCAGAGAGCTTCCCGGTTCGTAAGGGCGAATGCCCTCGAGGTTTCCTTGCTCTAATCCTTCATTGTGTACAGCATTGACCTGATGATTTTCTTCCACGAGTAAGCCTCTTGATTTAAAAGATTTGGATATTAGGGGGCATGTCATCGGTTCCCACTCCACTTCTCTTCCGTTCAAACGCGCCTTTCTTCTCTCCTGATGCTTCTCAATCTCTTTCTTCTTTTGCTTATGATCTGGCTTGAAACCCAAACCAAAGTGGTCTTTCTTCTCAATCAACTTTGGGATTTGAATCCCCCCTTGCAAATGTCTTCCTAATCCTCTTCCTGGCAATGCTCCATTCCCCATCATCATTTGCAAAGCCATCCTTGTGGCCTTAGACATCTTAGGTACCGGAACCTCACTTCCCTCTGAAATGAAGGTTGCATTGATGATCTCTAAAGAGTGGAACGAGCATTCAATAGCCTCTTCATTTGCCTCAACATAAGGGGCCTTACTAGTGACCGCTACTATAATGTCCTCCTCAGCATTGATGGTTATTAATCATCCATCTGTCACTAACTTTAATTTTTGGTGCAATGATGAGGGCACCGCTCCTGCCGAATGTATCCAATAAACAATTGTAGGAAGGCTTAATATCCATCACCAAGAAATCAACTTCATACGTATTCGGGCCAATTTCCAGAGGAACGTCAATTTTTCCCATTACCTTCCTTCCTGTTCCATCAAAGGCTTTCACCATATTGTGACATGTCTTCATATACGAACTGTCAATGGGCAATCTATTCAGTGTGGATAATGGAAGGACGTTCAAAGCTGATCCGTTATCAATAAGTACGCTTGGAAGTGTGTATCCTTTGCACCGAGTAGTGATGTGCAAGGCCCTAGTCGACCTCATGCCCCATTGCGGGATTTCATCATCATTGAAGTAGATGAAGTTATCCGCACTTATAATGTTCACCAATCGGTCCAACTTGTTAACAGATATGTCATGGGTGACATATGTTTCGTTAAGCACCATCAACAATGTATCTCGATGCATCTCAGAACTCAGAAGTAAGGCCAATACTGATATACGAGCTAGCTGCCTACGCAACTGCTTGACCACACTATACTCGCTATGCTTAAGGAACTTCAGAAATTCCTTAGCCTCCTCTTCCTTTACCGGCTCCTTGATGGGCACTTCAACCTCCTTTATCTTCTCAGCCTCGACGTCTTTTATTTTTGTGGGTCCCACTCTGATGCCCTCATATCATAACGTTTCCCACTCCGTGTGTGTGAACCTTCATTTTGTACACCTTTAGACGCACTGGCTATACTCTCCTCCTCTGTTACTGTCACACTGCAGTCGTAACTCTATGGCACCCTCTTGTTATCCTTGTAAAAGAAAGGAGTGGGCTTGTGGATCACTATTTTGGGCACCATTTGTGCCCCCTTTTCATTATTCCCAGGCAGGGAAATAATAATCCTCGGCAGGCTGGTTCCTTTTTGCTCATCTTCCAGCGCACAGATTTGTCTTTTGCAAGAACTACCCTTAAAAATCTGTAGCTCTTTGTTATCCATAAAGCTCTGCACTGAGGCAGTGAATTCTTCGCAATTTTGGATCTCATGACCCATTCCTCCATGGAACTCGCAATAGTCCTCCGTTCTTTTTCTACCTTTTCCAGAGGTCAACAAACCTCTCTTTACCATCTCCCCATATTACCTTCATGGGCATCCTTACCTTAGTAACATCTTCCTTGATTCTTTCTTCACTAGCTTCTCCAATGGCATTCACTCATTGATTGCCATGATCTGGTAACGGACTTTCAGCATTAGAGGCACTATCAAATTTCACCACCCCCATTTTGATAAGCCTCTCTACGGCCTTCTTGAATCTAGTACAGTTTTTAATCGAATGCCCTGGTATTCCTGCATGGTATTCGCATTTGGCATTTGCATCATACCACTTGGGATATGGAGGCTATAAAGGCTTCAAGTGGAAAGGAGCTATGGCATGCGCATCATATAAGCTTTGATAAAGCTCACGGTACGTTACAGGGATGGGTGTAAATTGCATCTGCTCAGAATTTTGCCTCGTGCCAGATTCTTGCTTTTGGGAACTTTGTTGCCCAACCGCAGCTGTTTTGGGCTGCCCAACTGTAATCGCCTTCGAGTTGTAACTACTTGCATTGTTTACCTCGTTATCTTTTCTTCTCAGGGCTGATCTCTTGACAGCTTCTCCCTCTATTTTGCCACCTCTTATGGCGTTCTCAATCATTTCTCTGGCCATAACAATGTCAGCAAAACTTTTGGTAGTGCTTCCAATCATGTGAGTGATGAATGGAGCCTTCAAAGTATTGATGAACAACATAGTGGCCTCCTTTTCTAAAAACGGTGGTTGAACTTGCATGGCCACCTTCCTCCATCTTTGGGCATATTGCCTAAAATTCTCATTAGGCTTCTTCTTCATGTTTTGAAGCGTAATCCTATCTGGAGTCATATCAGTCACATGATTATACTGCTGCATGAAGGCTTATGCAAAATCTCTCCATGAACTAATTCTGGAACGGCTCAACTGATTGTACCACCTAGCCGCTGCCACGACCAAACTATCTTGGAAACAATGAATCAACAGTTGATCATTGTTTATATAGCCCGTCATCCTTCTATAGAACATAGTGATATGGGCCTCCGGGCAAGTGGTCCCATTGTACTTCTCAAACTCTGGCATCTTAAATTTGTGAGGAAGCACCAAATTTGGGACCAAGCTCAAATCTTTGGCATCAACTCCATGATGCCCATCAGCATTCTCCAAAGCCTTGAATTTTTCCTCAAGCTATTTGCAGCGTTCCTCCAACTGTTTTGTGACTTCTGCCCTTGAATCTTCCTTTTTGATCACATCTAAGTCAGGAATATTGACCGAATTAGCAGAGTTATCACCCAAATTATGTCCTGAACCAATTGGGATTCCAGCATTGATCGACCCCTGTTGAGGTCTTATAGTGAAAGACGGCCTTATAGGGGGTGCCTCAGTTTGTGCTTGGACATGAGGTGGGGTAAAACCTGGAGGATAGTCCTCATTGTCTTCACCAGTAATGGCCATAGGAGCTTTTCCTTTATCAGTGGCCCTCAGCAGTTGGGCCATTTTAGCCATCATACTCCTTTGAGACTCTAGCATCTGTTCTCTCATGTCATTCTGCATCTTTACCAGCTGCTCTTGTAATTGGTCTTGCATTTCCTTCTGAAGCTGCTCAAATCTTTGATCCATATTATTTATTTTGGTGTGAGTACCGTAAGGATGTGTGATTTCCAGATTTTACTTTCTCTACTTTCTATAGCAATTTTAACTAATTAGGGTCTTACCATAACCTCGAATGCATATGATGCATCAAGATGCTATGAGATGCAAATGCATGAATGCAAAAGGATATCGATTCTGATTCAATTTCATTTTAGAAAACGTTATTTAAGGAACAAAAATCTTTTCATAAAACAGATTACAAATACGCTTTCGCCCGTAGGCCTAAAGTCTTAACCCTATCTAACAATGACACTAATTCTCGTCCTCTATCTGACGATGACTCATACATTATACTCAATATTCTAGCTTGCATTGCCAAATCCTGTAAGTGTTCAGCAACCTCACGAATCTGAACTAAGGCCTCCTCCATGACATAGTCTCTATCTCTAACTTGTCCTTGAAATCGGCAGAGTTCTCCCTTCTAATGTCCCTCTTGCGCCTCAAGCTGCTCGATTTGAAGCTTGCTATTATGCAAAACTGACTCCAAACCTGTAAGCTTGTTCCTCAACTCCTCTATCTCAACCATGGAACTACGACTTCGTTGAAGATGAAGAGACCGTCCAAGTTCAGCCACCTTAATTTTCAACCCTTGGTTTTCTTCTTCTAAGGTCTGATTCTGCACTAGCATATCTCGGAACTTCTTTTCCCAACATTCAGCTTTGGCCATTTCCTCTTGGATCTCTTGCTGCCACTGCTTCGCAAACTTCCCTAATCCGGCCCTTTTTAATGATGATTATGCCTTCTTGTAATGTATCTTTAAATCATCTCTATCCTCCTCGATCTTCCTCTTTTCCTTTCTTACTTTCTCAGTCTCCATCTTTTGGACATTGACATCTAAGTTCAAATGCATCTTCTCCTCCTCGAGCTTCTCGATCTTCTTCTTAAGCTCTAAATTCTTTCTCTCAAATTCTTGCTTCATAAGCTCCAACTCCGATGGGATCACTCGCAAGCTTTCTTCCAATGATCGAACCACTCCCAAAATCAGTCTAGGGACATTATCGTTAACTCTCCTACCAAACCATCTCTTATACTCAAGGGTGTTCGTCAGACCTTTGGCCAAAATCTTCATACAGCAAGGCTTCTTCCAAGCCTCGGAAATCTCTCACATCCTTTTCTTATAGTGATCTCCCTTATAGGAAAAATCGCTCTGAGCTAAACCTTGTGTAGCCCGTATGAACTGTCTTGCTCGATATTGCCTTAGAACAAGTAATGGCACATATCCAACGACTCCTTAAATCCTAGGAAGAGGTACCCAATCAAAGCTGCCGCAACGATAAAGGATTTCACTAGGAGTCATCCAAGGTGCCTTCCACATAATATCCCCCTCTCGAAGATTCTGAAGAATGTCTATCCACCTTTCTTCTGAAATGTCATCTCTCCTAGGCATAGTGGCTGCCTCTTTCAAGGGAGAATAACCCTCAAAAAATACTCGACAATGAGGTTTATCGAGTTTCTAGAAATGGCTGTGGAACCAAACTAGTAACAACTGCGCACATCCAATGAATCAACCCTCACTAGCTCTCCGGCATGCGCTCAAAGATCTAAAATTTTCCGCTAAGATAGCCGGTACTGGTGTGTTCTGCTTACCAACGCGATTAAACAAATCTGCGACTGCCTCATCTATATGCCCCAATGCTTTTGGGAAAATCACCAAGCCGTAAATACTCAAAGCGAAGGCATCAACCTTTTTCTTTACGTCTGGATGTGTCAATATCAAATCTCTCAAAATGGCCCATGGAACACATTTACTATCACCCTTTTGTTGCACACGAGCTACAACCCACTGCTCACTCATCCCAGTAATCATCACCAACTTCTTTGCAAAAGTTGGAAGACTAGCAGGCCTAACATAAGCCTTATGACCCTGAATCCTCAGACAACACAATAAAGTCGTATACTCCTCCAAAGTAGGTACAAGATCAACATCACCAAACGTAAAGCAACTATAAGCAGGGTTCCAGAACTGTACCATAGCTCGAAATAAGTGTCTATCTACTTTGATGTCTAGCAAGTAAGGAAGATCTCCATAAGTCTGGAAGAAAAGCTGCCTAGCCTCGTCATCCAACTGGATCCAAATGCCTTTCAACTCCTGAAAATCAAACTGCGTTGAACTAACACGAGTAAAATCCCACAACTCCGATGTGTATCCCTCGATGACACTATCCTCTTTCTCTAACTGGGTTTTCTCTGACCACGCACAAATGGAACAGTTGTCCTCCACTTTATTAGGATATTCGTTCCTCATTATAAAACTTCCTAACTCAGAAATCGAACCTTGAATTGACACCTTTTAATGATGAATGACATGCAATGATGACAAAATAAAAAAACAGGTCAGTATCATACAAAAAGACGTAATAAACAAGCACATATAAAGGTAGGTACTAAAGATCACCACCATACTACCTAGGGTAGGCACTTAAAGCTCATTATATGAGGTTCGGTTCTACAGTAAAGGGTACCCAAACCAGTAGATTCCTCGATCCTCACCCATTATAGGCTCATATGGACCAAGTTCGGTTTAGGGGGATTCATTTTCCTACGACCATACGGAGATGAAAATCTCACGAAGTCTATAGGTACAGATGTTTCCCGAAAGCAATCCACTAACTCATACGAAGGTGAAAACCTCACAAAAGCTTAGTTTCTTACTCCCACTTAAAGGTGTGACCAACGGTTATGCAAATGCAATGTGTGCAGATAAAATAACAAACATATGCAACAAACACATGAAAAGGGATCGTATTTTAAAATTCTTCCAAATTTTTGGCATTAAGACAGAAAACAGTTTAATTTTCGGCTTGACTCTCTTAAATTCCCCAGTGGAGTCGCCAAGCTATCGAAACAATTTTTAAGAGGTTTAGGAAAAATGGGGTCGACTATTTAAAAAACGAAAACGGGAGTCGCCACCAATCTTTTTAGGTGCGATTAGATCACCTTAAAAACATTTTGGTCTACGAAAAATTTGAGAAAATAGGTTCGGGAATCGGTTACGTGTGAGGAAGGGTTAGCACCCTCACAACGCCCAAAATTGGTACCGAATTAAATAAATTTCTGTCTTTAATGCTAAAAATTTGGAAGAGTTTAAAAGTATGATCCCTTTTGAAATTAGAATAATTCGAGTTTAAAACTGAGATTCCTTCGTTCAAAAGAATACAAATATCACATCCAGCATGATAGGACACGATATTCTATAACTTTTGTAACTAAAATCATCTCGTATTTTATAAAATCATCTAGAAGGGTATTTTAGGCATTTAGACAAATGAGAAATTGCAACCCAGCATGTTAGGCCACTATTTCTCAAATTCCTAAATACGAAAAATATTGGCTTTATTTTAAAACATATACATTTTTTAGAATCATGATGCCAATAAGATAACAATTATATAAATTATAAATTCATGCTTTAATACTTAGTACAAACATGCTATAGAGAATATAAACAATGACATAAATTACAATATGTACGAATACAAATATAAGAAACCTAAATCCATCAATATTTCATGCAATATATAACATAATAAAAACTTAACATATCATGCCACTAATGAATATAAGATTACATGGTACATACGATCATAAAACAATTAAACAAGTAATTCTATTTCATGCAAATATAACAATAAATATCATAAAAAGGGAATTTACAAAAGAATATAAATATGTTATAATAATGAACAAAAACGAATATAAACTAACCTATTTTCAAAATAAGTAAAAAAGTTAAATATATAAAAAAAAGGTTATAAATAATGGTCAAAATGTATAAAAATAAAATATAATAATTTATTATATTTAATTAATAAAACATAAAAGATAGAATATATATATAGTAAGGCTTTTTTTAAAAAAAAATATAGTAATAAATAATAACGAAATATAAAAACAATATTTAATAATAGTTTATAAATTTAAAACTATACAAAATATAATTACATGATAAAATATAATAATATATATATTTTACAACATAATATAATACAGTATTTTATAAAATATAAAATATATATAGTATAATAAAAATGATATAATAATAATATATTTAAAAATTTACAAGTATAATAATATTTCAGTAAAATAAAAATATATAAAATATTTTAAATGAATATATTTTAAAATAAAAATAAAAAGAAAATATAAAAGGGGTAAAATAAAAATAAAGAAAACGATAGGGTTAATTTTGAAAAAGGAAAAAAATGAACTGAGGGCCTATTTAAAATGCGCTTTAAATCTAAAGGACTCACTGGGTAATTAACCTTTGTCCCAAATACGGCACCGTTTTAATAATTTAGGCTTTAAAGAGACATTTAGGACGAAATTGAAACAAATGTAAACTATTTGGGCCAAATTATAATAAGAATAAAATAAAATTAAAAATTTTACAATTGCGGAAGGGTCACTCTGGAAATTAACCCATTAATTAAAAATACGCGGATCCTCCCCGGGTTATCGGGTCAACACGCGGATCTTAAAGCTCCAGAACGACGTCGTTTTAGGCTTATCGTATTAAGCCAAAACAACACCGAATTGACCAGGCTATATAAGCCAGTTTAAGCTTTCTAAAATCATTTCAGAACTCAATTTTTAAAAAAAAAAAAAACTAAAGAAATGCTCTGAAGCCCTCAGAGCTCTGGCCTCCGGCCGTCATAGCTCCGGTCATCGGACCTCCACCCACGAGCCCACGCACCCACGCGCCACCGTCGGAACCTCCCTCCAGGGTGGTCGGAAGCTGAAAAGCCTAGCTTTCAGCCCAAATCGAAAGGTATATCCCTCTTCTTTTCCTTTAAACTGTTTTAGATTTGTATATGCTTATGTATGCTTGGATCAGAGAAAAACGAAAAAGAAAAGAATCACCTTTTAAAACTGTTTCTTGCTTTTTATTGCCGTTGAAATATCTGTGTGTATGCGTAAGGTCCTCTATCTGTTACAAATGAGGCTTTTATAGCCTTAAATCATTACAAGTTTTGGAAAGAAATCAAAGATTTCTTTCCATTATTGCCTTTACATATCTGCTGTGATTTTATTTCCTTTTTTCTTTTGCATATCTGCCGTGATTCTCCTTCCTTTTCTTGCAGGTGAATATGGCGCGTTGCTGGAAACAATGATCTCGGCATTATTCGTGCGCCGATGGTGGCGCGATCAGTGGCCGAAGTGAGGAGTGATGGTGCGTTGAAAGGGCGCTGATTCGTATCTGAAAGGTCGCGCCATTTGGACACTCGAAGCTTCTGGAGCTTGATTGCGGCGCAAGGGTTTCTCAGCAGCTGAAAAAATGTTTGGGCCACTGAGCCGTTTCATAGGCATGGGTCAAGTGGGTGTAATGGGCATTCGGTTGGGGTTAAATGTTATTTGGGCTGTCATTTGTTGGGCACGGGTGTATTTGGGAAGTAGGTAGTAGTTTAAAAATTTGGACTCTGTTGGGCCTTTGTAAACGGACTTTTAAATAAACATTGTTTATTTTATTTTGGTTTTAAAGCCCTGTCAAATTTGGGCTGTTACAGTTATATTTTATAATAAAATTATATTGTTAGAATTCTTAAAATTTCAATCGTTATATAATTTCATATTCTGAAATAGTATCAAAATGTCTTAATATACGACATAATCTCATTACTATTTATTCCTTAAGAAATTTTAAACAACAAGCGCAGTCTTAAATTTTGAGGTAATTTATCTTTTATTTTTATTATTTTGAACAGTTTAATCTTTTTTCTAATAAAATTTAAGTCTAATTTATTCAAAGAAATATCTACCTTTTTAACAGTGAAACAGTAGATACATTCTTTAAAATATTATAATTATTATATTTACTCTCAAGACTTATTTTTTTAGTATTATAATTATACTATGAATTATTATAATTTATGAATTTATTTTACCATCATATAATTACTTATTAATATATATAAATTGTAATAAAAAAATAAAAATGTTGTATCATAATTTTATCGAATAGGGACTAAAAAATATTAAATAAATTAAACTTATTTTAAAAATAAATACCACAATTTAATAAAATGTATTTATAAATAATTTTACATTTCATCTAACAAACGCTTAAATTTTATATCCAACCAAATGAAACAAATAAGAGAATGAAACTTATCGTAATTTTTATCAGGAAAAGTAATAATGTGTCATTAAAACAGATGTAGTTAAGTAATTTACGCAACACTAGCCCTTGCACGTTCCGAGCAAGGGCAAGAAGTAGGTGTAGGAGAGTGGAGACGAAGGCCAACGAGAATCACGAGGAGGATAATGTGAGAGGGAGATTTGACATTCCAAGTTTTGTTCTTTTCTCTAGTAAAGTAATCTAATCCCTGCAAATTCTTTATGCAGCTTTCATAATATGAACTATAGGTCGCATTTGGTATGAAGTTAATTTTAAACAATCATATCATTATGATATCAAATATAATGGTTTTTTAACCAATATATTATACAAAAAAATTTAGTACTTTTTTTTTAATTTTTTTTTCTTTTAGGATATCTTGATATTTAAGAACGTTAGGTTTGTGACAATTTAATTTCTTCATAGATTTCGTGCTCAACTAGGCAAATATAGGTGAAGTATAGCTCCACACTCCTTTATCTATTTTTAGTTTCTTACTTCTAATTCATTTGATTTTTACTAGGATTAATAAATTTATTCAATATGCTATATCGAATACTTAAAAAAGTGAGTAACAAACTTTATTTTTTATTAAAATCACATCTAATTTATATCCTTAAACACCATGGGTTCAAAATTTTAATAATAGTAATATATTTAAATAAAATTACATTTAAAAGATACTTATATAATAACATAGTTAAAAATCTTATACTAAATTCGACACCCATAAATTCCAAGTTAATCAGAAATAAATTTCTCATACTTTTATTGTCAAAAATAATAATAAAATATTTAATATATATGTTAAAAACTGAACAAAGATATATATTGACTTTGAAGAGTTTTTTTTCATAATTTTTGGAATTTTAAATTTGATTTATGATTTGTCGAAATCATTTTAATTTTGAAAAACTGGGGATCGACTTTAAAACAAATAATGGAGTCGCCACCAATCCTTTTTGTTTAGATGTGATTGGATCACCTTATAAAATACTTTGTTCTATTAAAATATCAATTTTGGTCTATGAATTTCAAGAAAATGGGTTCGGGAGACAGTTACGTACGAGGAAGGATTAGCGCCCTCGTAATGCCCAAAATTGGTACCAGATTGATTAACTAATGTCCTAATATCGAAAACTTGAAAGGTTTTGAAAATACAATTCTTTTGAAAAATGTTTGAATAACTCAAGTTGGAATTTTAAGATCCACTCGTTCCGAAGGAATAAAAGGCCATGTCCAGTATGTTAGGATACGACATTTTAAATTCTCAAAACCGAGATCATCTTATGATTTCCAAAACATGCAATTAAAAGGATACTTGGTTATTTGGTCAAACAGAAAATCGAAACCCAGCATCTTAGGGCACGATTTCTGAATTTTCAAACACAAAATATTGCCTTATTTTAAAAAAAACTTTCAAATAAGCGATTTTAAAACCAGACCAAAATGCGTTTATTTAGTTTGTTTGAGATAAAAAAATGAAACAACTAAAACCGGCCCAAATACATTAGAATTACAACATTATACAAATGGATGACAAGAATAACAATACTAACATACAATTCAAAATACGCCATAGCAATAATCTCACAATCCTATTCAAAAAACTAACGTTAATACTCAAAGACTAACGGAATTTTAAATATAGCTAATTAGAAAACGAATTTAAATAAACAAAATTTAACAATCATTCAAATGTACAAGAATGATTTTAATAAATAAATGAAATGTATAAAAATTTAAAATAAGCCATACATGAGGGAGTTTGAAATAGATTATATAAAGAAATAAAAATAAACATAATAATATATAAATAATTTTTAAAAATAAATATTATGTAAGAAGAACTTTGAAATGAATAATATACAAAATAATTTAAAACTAGAAATATCGATTTAAAATTGATGATGTACATAAAATGAAAGACTTAATATAAATAATGTATATATAAAAATAGTAAATATATGAAGGTGTTTGAAATAAACAATAAATATATATATATATATATATATATATATATATTAAAATAGGGTCTTTAAAGAAATAAATTATATATAAATATATTTAAAAGAAAATACATAAACATATTTAAAGGGAATTTTAAGATAACAACTAGAATAATATGAAATTAATAAAATATTCATAAAGTAAAAATAATTTAATATAAATCATGTAAATATTTATAAAATAATAATGTATAAGAAAATCTAAAATAAATATCACATAAATCTTTAAAACGAAGAGATATATAAAAGAGAATTTAAAATAAATAAATTATATAATAAAATAATAAATAATATAAAAATGAAAGTATAAAAAACTAAAACAATGTAAAATTAACAAACTAGCTCAAAATAATATGTTAAAACAATTTAAAAAAAAAAGATGAACAGTAAATAAATTAGAAAGAATAAAAGAATTATAAAAATTGAAATAAAAAACTCAATTGAAGTAAAAACAAAATCAGAAGGAAAATTTATAAATAAATGAAACTATTTAACAGAATCAAGAACCAAAATAGAATGCGCACAAACGACCAAGTATTAAAAGTGAAAATGTCCCAAATTCCAAAACGCGGCATTTAAACACGGATCAGGCTGAAATAGCGTGCAAATTCCGGGGAAAAATAAAAAAACTAAGAAAATATAAACAAGGCCTAATCAAGTATCGGCACAAAAGGGAGGGACCATCTGTAGAGTTTACCCATTTAAGGGAAAAGGGCGCGGATCCGACTTATGGATAGGGTCAACGCGCAGATCCATCCTAATTAAACAGCGACGTTTCACCCAATGTATTTAAACCCTATTTTTTCCTAAAACTATTCCAGACCATTCATTTTACCAAAAACAAACCCTAAATCCTTTCTACCCCGACCCTTATGTTAGCAAAAGCCCACTTCTTGTTCCGACCTACCATACATTGTAAACCTAAGTATTTCTCCAAGTTGCCAGCATGATAAACCCCCAGAATTCTCTCCACATCCAACCTATTCCTCATGTTAACATTTGAACTAAAGAAAACATTGGATTTTTCAAAATTAACCAATTAACCTGAACATTTGGCGTATGATTGAAACACCTTCAAGATATTCAATACTCCCATTATCGTGGCATCTCAAAAAATGAGGTTGTCATCCGCAAACAATAAATGAGTAACCCATGGAGCACCTCTCACCACTCTTGTTCCCCTTATCGCACCACTACTTTCTGCCAATCTAAGCAAAGCCGAAAGGCCATCTTCACAAATTAAGAAAATGTATAGGCTCAAAGGATCTCAATGCCTAAAACCCTGAGATCCTCACATTAACCACAACTGAGTAACTAACTAATGTGATGAACTGCATAATCCGTTCCACTCTATTGAACAAGAAATCCATTTTCAATAACATCACCTCAATAAACCGCCACTCAACACAGTCGTATGCCTTGCTCTTATCCAACTTGAGAGAAAACGACCATTCTTTTCTTAATCTTCTATCTTTCATGGAATGAAAAATCTCAAAAACGGCCACAATGTTTGTAACGCCCCAAATTTCATATTTCTGATTTTGTTAAAATTGTTATAAATATCTATCTGTTTCAGTGGTTAAGTATTCTGGATGTGTGTGAGAGGTCTCGAGTTCAAGCCTTGACTTGGGAAAATTTTGGTAATTTAATGAATAAAGCCTTACTCTTGTTCGGTAGGCTTAAGTTTATTTGTTTGTAAAAGGTTATCAGAATGGGCCTGCTGGTCTGGTGGATAAGTGGAGTGTTGGTGTGATAGAGGTCCTATATTCGAATTAAGGGGTTCGTAAAGGAACTTATTTTTTTTCATGGCTGACTAAGAGTGGTTGAGTGGAGTCAGAATTCTGCTAAGAGTGGAGGTAGTGGATGGTTTTGGGAGTATTAGAGTGATTTTAGGAGTCAAGTTAGGGATATGTAGCATACCCTTGATTTTTATTTCTTTTTCCTTTTCAAAATTCCCAACTGAAAATTCTTTTCTCTTCAAAATTCTCCTAACGTTAATTTTGTTTTTGTTTTGTTGCCGGTTCTCCTTGCTCCCTTGTTGTCAATTTCAGTTTATTCTCTTCTCATCTAATTCCTAGTTGCCGAGACTTGTTATCTCTGTACCCTTGGGTGATTTCGGTAAGTTTTTTCTTGTGGGTTGTAAATTTATGATGCTAAGTGTTTGATTGAACTTATTATGATGTTTTGGCAGCATCATATTACTAAGATCGAGACTCCTTTCATAATATTTCATAAGCTAACTGATTTTAAGGCGTTGGGGGGTAAGTTTCAATGGTTCTATAGTTGGGTAATATGTTTTGAGATTAGTTGTAATTTATTGTTTAAGCAAATAATTGAGTGTTTATTTGTCGATTTTAGGTACCAAAGTGCTCAGGAGTGTTTAGGCGTAAAAAATGATACAGGTGTGTACTTGATTGCACAGAAAACAAGGTTTCAGTGAAAATCAAAAACCTTACTGTCGATGCCACACGGGCGTGTGGTAGGCCGTGTGATCGCGAGGCCAGGCCTTACACAAAGGACACGGCTATGTGATGGCCAAGTGAGGCCGTGTGTGACATACGGGCTCGACCAATTAGGCCGTGTAGGCCCACAAGGGTAATCCACACGAGCAGACAACATGAGCGTGTGAGCCCATTTTCACTGATTTGCTGCTAAGGTTGCACGAGTCACCCGAGACGACTATGACCTATTGTAGGGTTGGTAAGCTTACCTAGACTCCTAATTGAATGAAATGACTGAAAGACTGTTATATGTATATATGTTATTGAGCATGATAATATTTCACTGAACTGATACTCTATGCACTGTTACCATGAGATAGCATGTCATAACTGTATGTTGCATTGCATTGGGTTGGAGTTGATATTATTCGAAGAAAGTGTACTGAAAGGCTTCGAGCCTAATTTACTGGTAGCTCAGCTGCAAACTACTTTTAGGTGCCGCATTCGATACTACTTGGAGTGTAAGGATGGGTGGGTTGATTATATCCCCACATGGAGTATAGGGTTGGACAGAGATAGTGCGTAGAGGCTGGTTGGGTAGGATTTTGTGACTGCATATCTATTACTACTACTGATACTGTGATGGGCTAAGGCCCTACTGCATGACTGTTTCTGTACTGAAGTGGGCTAAGGCCCAAACTGGACTGATATTGATACTGAAAAAGGGCTTAAGCCCAAACTGTGATTATTTATATACTGTTTGTTTGTTTTGTATGGGGGTTGCACACTAAGTTTACGTAAACCCACCCTTCTATTTAATCTGTATAGGTAACCTCTAGACTTAGGCGGATCGGAGCGGTGGAGGACTCAGCGGTGGCGACACAATCTCTTTTATACTGTTTTACTTATTTATGATTTTAATTTTATTTGGGGGTATTTTGTTGTAATTATGGCCTCTACGAATTTTTACTTAATTTGGGTTTTACATTGATGCTTGGCTTATTACTACTAGTAGTAGGAAAAACTTGAGTTTTTCAAAAGAAACAAATGTTTTATCAAAATACCACAATTACGCAAACTATTTTAAAAGCTTCCGTAATGAATAACGTTTTGGAAATGATCGATTAAGTAAATAACTCGATTTTAAAACTAATAAAAGATAACGAAAAGTTGTTAAACAGTAAATGGTCTTAGCGTTGAAATGATTTTCAAACACACTGTCATGTGACACTGTTGTGAAAGCCCAATTTCGTTCGGGCCGAGACAATAAAACAAAAAATAAAAATAAAAAGTCTCAAAGTCCAATTACATTTGTAGGCCCAAATGACCCAAAATTTTAAAAAAAAAAAAAAAAACCCTAAAGCCTAAATGGCCCACAACCTAAACTAAGTTTCAGTAAAATCAAAAAACTCTAGCCTATTGTGCCGCATCCCCCACGTGCCTTGTCAGCACGTCCTTCGCCCGAGGACTGCCTCTGTTGCACCAAAACAATAGCCTTTGCCTCGTTGACTTCCCCAAGCCTGCAAACACGCAAAGTAGACAAAAAGGCAGCAGAAAACAAACAGCAGAAACAGTGAAACAAGAACAGTAGCAAAAAATGAATAAAATATATGTATTCGGCTATATAGCCACAAGAACTTCAATGTAATCTGGACAATTTTTGAATACAAAAAAAGATCAAAAGAGAAAGGCAGATCAAAAAAAAAGATTTCGCAATAGTTTTGTTTTTAAGGTATATTTTTTTTTATTTGTTTTCAAATATAACATATATATAAAATTTTGAAGTAAAAGTCTTACCTTTGTTGTAGGCAGAACCGAAAGGTTTCTCCTTTTTTTAAACTTTCGGTTGAGTTTTTGGGCATATTCACCTCGAATCTAAACTCGGGAGGCTAAAAAACATAAAAATGGTCCTTTTTGGTTTTTTTGGCCACCGTGGAAAGCGACACCGTCGCCGGTGACCGGCGGCCGCCACAATGGTCCGGCGATCAAAACTCTCACCGGATTTCGAAAATAAATGGGGGGAGAGAGTTTGAGAGAATTTTTTGTTTTTTTTTTTTGGAGAAGAAAGTTGAAAATGAGGATTTTAAAAAAAATTGATTTTTATAGCAGTGTGAAACGACGCCGTTTTACTTTGGCCATTTAAGTGCCAAAACGACATTGTTTTGGCCAACCCGTTTTTGACCCGACCCGTGGGCAGAGGATCCACGTGTTTTGCCTTTGGTGGGTTATTTATAGAATTGGTCCTTCCGCCTTTTTTAGTTTTTTTTAATCCAGGTTGTTTTATTTTTAATTTATGCTCTATAATTTTATTTTAATTTTATGTTGGTCCCTATACGAACGGCGCCGTTTTGGTAAAGGGAATAATTTCCCACTTAGTCCCTCCTTCTTGGCGCGCCTTTAAATTTGGTCCTCCGTTCAACCCTTTTCTTTTATTTATTTATAATTTGTCCTTTTAATTTTATTTTAATTTCGATTTCATCCTCAGTTTTTTTCAAACATATTTATATTTTCATTTATTTTTTTGTTTATTTATCCATTTGTTTTACTGTTATTTTATCTTTCTGTTATATTTGAATTTTTATCTTAACCTAATATTATATTTATGTATTATTTATACCTATTATATTTATTTATTTATTTGTTCATTTACCTTTTAATATTTAATTTTAATATTACATATATCATCTATTTTAAATTATTATTTATATTATTTAGTTTAAACTATTTTGTTATTTATTTTAAATTTTTCTATATTATTTATTTTTAAAATTGTTTTATATTTCTATATATATTATGTGTTTTAAAATTCTTTTTGTTCATATGATTTATTTTAAACTTTTTATGTGTTATTTTAAGTTGTCTTATAAATTGTTTATTTTAAAATACTTTAAAAAATAAATTTTAATTGCTTTGTATATTAATTATTTTAAATTATTTTATGGTATTTACTTTAAACTGTTTTTATGGTATAAATTTCTAAACTTGTTTTTTTTTCTATGAATTATTTATTTAAAATTGTCTCATTATTTATTTTGAATTATTTTATGTCATTTATTTCATTCTTTTGATTATTAATGTTGGTATCTAAGTGATATATGTTGTGTGATTATTGTCATTGTGGATATTTTAATTTGTTTATTCGTATTTTCATATCATTGTCATTTACTTGTATAATGTTGTATTCGTATATTATTGTTCCATGCTCATTATTATGTTTTTATTTCATGTCATCACATCGTGAATTAAATTCCAACATATTTATCCAATATAGATAGTTTTATTTTACTCCAAACAAAATAACGCACATTGTGTAAATATTGTACCCGTTATTATTTCAAAAAAGGGAAATTTTTTCAAAAGTAAAGGCAATATTCCATATTTGAGATTTCGAGAAAATCGTGCCCTAACTTACTGAGTTTCGATTTTTCCGTTTGACTAAAATAACGAATATCCTTTTAAAATTAAAATATATGAGTTTTAAAAGACAAGCTTATTCTCGAGGGTTTGAAAGGTCGTGTTCTAACTTACTGGATGTGACATTTTATTACTTCGAGATGAGAATGCCTTTAACATCTGTTCCGATTTATCCAAGCATTCGATTTATTTAAACATTTTTTGGCAAAATTAGCATTAATAAAAAAAGGGATCGTATTTTTTTTTATTCTTTTCAAATTTTCAACATTTCAATTAGGTACCAATTTTGGGCATTACGAGGGTGCTAACCCTTCCTTGTGTGTAACCGACTCCCGAACCCATTTTTCTGAATCTTGTAGACCAAAACCGTTGTTTTAGTAAATCAATTCGATATTAAAATAATCAAATTACGAGGTGACTCGATCACACCTCATAAAAAAAGGATTGGTGGCGACTCCCAATTTTCATTTTCATTTTTAAAATAAAAGTCGATTTCCTTTTTCCAAAAAAATGGTTTCGATAGCTTGGCGACTCCACTGGGGACATCAATAGAGTCAAGCCACAAGTTGATTATCTTTTGTCTTATCATCGAAAATTGATTATTTGGTCTAAATTTACGATCCCCTCATTGTACTTCATCATCTATTGTGTGGTCTTCATTATGTTTTTATATAATAATGTGTTTGCCTTTGTAGTTCGAGTATCTTAATATATTACCGCATATTGCATTGCATGATCGCTCGGTCATACCTTTTAAGTGGGAGTGGGAAACTAGCCCTTCTTGAAGTCTTTACCTTCGTGCAGGATAGTGAAGCGCTTTCGAGATACATCTGTACCTATGTCTTCATGAGATTTTTATCTCTGTGCAACCATAGGGAACTGTATTCCCCTGAACTAAACTCGGTCCATATGAGCCTATAATGGGTGAGGATCGAGGAATCTACCGGTTCGGGTACCTTTACTTTAGAACCAAACCTCATATAGCGACCCTTAAGAGCCCACCTTAGGTAGAGCCACGCCAAACCCTAGCGGTCACCCAGGTAGGTGTTTTATTTTGGTTGTTTATTTCTCCTGTGCTAACGTGTTTTCTTTTGTTTTGATTGCATTGCATTTTCAGCATAGAAACGAGGTGTTGATTCACATTTGATTGCTAAATAGAGAGTTTGTCATGGAAGACAGATTTCTTGATAAAGTGGAATACAATACGGTCGTCCGAATATGGTCCGATAAAACACAATGAGAGAAAGGTTATAGTCTGGTGGAGGAATACGCGACTTTACTTCATTGCCCGAGGATTCAAGCTGACAAAGATTATTCAAGAGCCATCAACGTCTCGACTTTTTTTAAAAAGAAGCTAACGAGACTCACGGGGATAAGTGAGCAATGGATCATAGCCTAGATTAAGCAAAAAGGAGCTAGTAGAGGCATCTATTAGAAAGTTCGCGAGATTTGATCTTAGTATCCAGATATGAAGAAAAGGATCGATATCTTCGCTTGAAATATGAGAGCAAGGCCGTATATGTAATCTGTTTTATGTAAAGAAATTTGTTTTCTAGTAAAGTTATTCTAACAGAATGGAATCAGAATCAATGCATCTTTTTGCATTCATTTCATGTATATGCATTGCGTTTCATTATATGCATTAAATTTCATAAAAGGACCCTAATTAATTAGAATTATGGCAGTTATCCTGGAATATCATTACGGTACATGCGAAAAAACAAAAGCCATGGACCAAAGATTGGAAAGATTAGAACAATTACAAAGAGATATGCAAGATCAGCTTTAGACAGTGATGCAAGAACAATTAGCCAAAATTCAACAAGACAAGAAGGATCAGATGCTAGAATCCCAAAGAAGCATGATGAACCAATTAACGCAGCTGTTGGCTGGATTGTATAATAAAGGAAAGAGCCTTGTGATCAATTCTGGAGACGATCATGAAAACCCTGCCTATCCTTCAAGTTTTACCCCAATAAGCGTCCAGGCCCAACTAGATGCACATCTGCAAGGGATATTCGGTACTATCAAACCCCAACAATATCAGGCCAGTACCTCGGTACCAATAAACTACTCGACGAGCTCAGGTTCCAATATGGGGAATAATCCAACCAATCTTGTAGTTCCCGATCTAGACGAAATGGTAGAAATAGAAAAAAATAAGGGTGGAACTGCCAAAACAACTCAAAAATAGGTACAGGTGGTTGGAAGAAAAACTCAAAGCAATAAAGAGTATTGATTACCATTACAGGGTTGACGCCAAAAATCTGAGTTCGGTCCCAAATCTAGTACTCCAGCTGAAATTCAAGAGTCCAGAATTTGAAAAGTATAATGGGACTAGCTACCCTGAAGCTCACATTATGATGTTCTGTCGAATGATGACAGGATATATTAATAATGATCAGTTGTTAATTTATTGCTTCTAAGACAGTCTGATTGGGTCTACGGCCAAATGGTACAACCAGCTAAGCCGTGCCCAAATTAATTCATGAAAAGACTTGGCACATGCTTTCATGAAACAATATGGCCACATTACAGACATGGCACCTGACAAAATCACACTACAAAATATGGAAAAGAAGCAAAGTGAGAGCTTCAGGCAATACGCCCAAAGATGGAGAGAGGTGGCAACGCAAGTCCAACCACCTCTTCAGGAAAAAAAAACCATGATACTTTTCATCAGCACTCTAAAAGCCCCGTTCATTAACCATATATTGGGAAGTGCTACTATGAGCTTCTCAAATATAGTAATATCCGACGAGATGATTGAAAATGCAGTAAGAAGTGGGAAGATAGATGCAAGAGAAAGAGTCAAAAGGTCAACCCCGAAGAAAAGAGAAGATGAACTAAATAATATAAGCAAAAGGTATTCCAAACCAGTTGCTATAGGTCAGCCGAGGGCCGTAACCACTAGCTATCAAGGCTCTTCAAGGCAGGAATCCAACTAGAGGCCAAACACAGAAAGGCTCCAGTTCACGCCCATCCCGATGACATATCAGAAGCTGTATCAGAATCTGTTTGATGCGTATGTGGTGTCTCCATTCTACTCGAAACCTGTTCAACATCCATTCCCAAAATGGTATGATGCAAATGCCCAATGCAAGTACCACGCAGGAATAACAGGACACTCAATCAAAAACTGCACCACATTTAAAAAGTTGGCGAAAGGTTCATTAAAATGAGAATTGTGAAGTTCGACTATTCATCAAGACCTAATCACTCTGACAAAGCAGTAAATGCGATAATTGAAGGAGGGGGCAAGAGAGTTGTGATTCCTTAAAGAAGTCAAAAGCCCAGAGGGTATATTAGGGAATATGAACATTAACGACATATTTGAAGAGGGAACCAAGGAATATAAGTTTCCAAACCCTTGCACACTTGGGAGTGTTTTGAACAATGGGACTGTAGAAGAGATCCCTATATTTTTAGAACTAATTTAGAGTAATATTCAGAACACGCTTGTTGCTTTAAGCCTAGAAGCAACAAGAACCCTTTTATGAAATAGGCTCATGTCCAATATCTTTATTTTCAATAAAAAATACATTTTTGTGTCTCATTTTGAGCAAATATTCTTTTATTCCTTCATTTCATTCATATTCATACCACATAAATAACGGTTCTTAGATTCATCTTCTCTTTGGAATATTCATTCATACCTACAATAGGTCCCTAGATATTAAAGATACGAGTGATGCTGCTACTGACCTAGAATCTCCTTTTGAGCGAGATATGTGTTCAGAGGAACCTCAGGACTTTGTAGATTACTGAGATTGTAGCTTATCTCTTGATTTGTTAAGGATAGTAAAATAATATCATACCTTACAAAGAATCAGTGGGATCCACGGCCTTTCTCTATGTGGGGCATAGATGTCATTGGGCCAATCTCGCCAAGAGCTTCTAGCAAGTGTCGATTTATTTAAGTGGTCGCCCATTATTTTACTAAAT
Organism: Gossypium stocksii; assembly: GCA_020496765.1. NCBI lineage: Eukaryota > Viridiplantae > Streptophyta > Magnoliopsida > Malvales > Malvaceae > Gossypium > Gossypium stocksii. Next base: position 40,572,037 of record CM035628.1, on the reverse strand, counting down.
GGGTGGAAGCTACTTCATATGCTAATTTTACAAAGTCGACAGTCAGCAAGTTCTTGAAAAAATAAATCATATGTCGGTATAGAATGTTAGAAAGGACCATATCTGACGATACACTAAATTTGAAAAGTAGCATGATATTAGAAGTTTGCAGCCTGTTTAAGATTAACATCACATCGCCCCAGAATGAACGATGTAGTGTAGGCAACCAAAAAAAAGAAGAGATTGTGAAAAAATGATTGAGACTCATAAAGACCGGCATTAGAACCTCTATCGGGGCAACTTCTTTTTCTTTAGATTACAGAATGGAGGTAGTTTTACCTATTAAAGTCGAGATTCCTTCTCTCTGAGTATTAGCTAAGCTGAAGTTGGGTGAAACAGAATGGATCCAATCTTGATATGATCAATGGAACCTGATTGGAGAGAAAAGGTTAAAAGCTATCCATCGTAGTCAAATATACCAAAAAATAAATGATGCGAGCTTACCAAAAAAGGTTTACCCCAAAAAATTCCATAAGGGAAACCTAGTATCGAAGAAGATCATTCCCATACAAAAGGACTTCAAAAGAAAGCGGATGCCAAACTGGGAAGTACCTTATGTGGTAAAGAAGGCCTTATCTGGAAAAGCGTTGATTTTGACTGAGATAAGGACTTGTCTAAGCCTGTGATTTCAGATTCAATCAAGAGACATTTCAAAAAGATTGAACAAATAAAAAAGAAAGAAAAAAATATAATAAATAATATATAAATAATAAAATAATAATAATAAAGAAAAAAAGGAAAAAGAAAAAGAAGAAAAAAAGAAGAGAAGAAAAAGAAAAAGGAGAGGCTAAGGCAAAAACTCACAAAAGGGCACCTTGAGAACAAAGGGGTTTTTGAGTTGAAAACCCAGAAATAGGCAATTCAAATTTTGATCAAAGGTAGGGCATGCAGTAGTTTTGTCTTCTCTGAATTAACAAGAAGGAAGGATGCTACAATTTGGAGCATCTACAAAGTACTCTAAGTCTCCCAAACACATGTTGAGCTCAAAATGGTTTTCAAGAAGTTTGTACAGAGAAGCTCAAGTTGCAATATCTAGGGCACCTAGTCTTTATCTTACCCATATTGGATTTACTATCTTTGATTACTTTCAAAATATACCCTCAATAAATTTCTTTCTTGCTGCAGTTGCTATATTTGATTAACTTATTTATTTCAAGCTGTGCTCCCAATTAATTTCCTTTTTGACCACTGTTGAAAAAACGATTAATTGACTAATAATACTTTCATAAAAGGAGCTCTGCATATTACTCTGAAAGTTTCTAAATAGTACAAGAACCCGAAACATGACTATTATTTAGAAATCACCAAGCCAAAGGGTTGGAAATATTTAAGAAAGAAGAGTCTAAATTGTGACTACCTCTTAAGATTTTCTGTCAAAAATATCAGTTGAATAAAAAGACAAGACATTGCGTAGGTGATAAAACCTAGATGAACAACGAGCAAGGTCCACCCAAGTATAAAAAGGGGATTATTCTCAAAAAAGAAAATTGACATTCTGTATACGCATCTGGTCATATTACCCAGAGAGGGGTATAATAGATCAATTGATTAAAGAAGATACAAATCCTATACCCCTAAGTTGTAGTGGGAGGGATTAAAGAAGATACAAATCCCATACCCTTGAGTTGTAGTAGGATGGTTGGAAGAAACCACAAATTTTATCTCCCTAAAGTAGAGCAAACTAGTTGAGCAAAATGGTGATTATTTTTTCAAAGATACCAACAGAGTAGAGAAGGCGGGATAACACACAATTGACAAAACCTTGATGAACAACGAGCAATGACAACCCAAATATTAAAAGGGATCATTCTTATAACATTCGACATTCATGCAAATATCATTCATATACATCTAGTTGGAGTATTTAACTCATTCTAATCAGGGCATCCTAATTATTTAGCATAAACATAGGCCCATGAAATCATTTCTACAGGTCATGTACTCTAGAGGACTGTATAGCGACATCGGTGAATCCACCAGTCTTATCTCTCTGAAGTAGCAAGTGGAGCAGACTGAAAATTATAAATTTTATCTCCCTGAAATGGTAAGTGGAGCAGATTGAAGGCAGTGAATCTTATCTCCATGAAGTAGCAAGTGGAGCAGATTGAAGCCACCAGCCTTATCTCTTTGAAATTGCAGTGGAGCAGACTGAAGATAGCAGATTTCATTTCCCTGAGGTTGCAGTGGAACGGATTGAAGCTATAAATAAATAAATCTTATCTCTCTGAATTTGTAGTAGAGCAGATCATAGCAAACCTTATCTCACTGAAGTTGCAGTGGAACAGGTTGAAGTTACAAGTCTTATCTCCCTAAAGTTGCAATAGAGCAGACTGAAGATAGCGAATCTTATCTCTTTGAAGTTGAGTAGAGCATATTAAAGCTATAAACCCTATACCTCTGAAGTTGCAACAGGTCAGATTAAGTCTATTATGGCAGATCTTATCTTCCTAAAATTGCAGTGAAACAGATTGAAGCCACCAGCCTTATCTCCCTGAAGTTACAATGGAGCAGACTGAAGATAGCGAATTTTATTCCCTAAAGTTGTAATAGAACAAATTGAAGCTACAAATTATGGCAGATCTTATCTTCCTGGAGTTGCAGTGAAGTGGATTAAAGCCACCAGCCTTATCTCACTGAAGTTGCAATGGGCCAGGTTGAAGTTATCGTCACTAGTCTTATCTCCCTGAAGTTGTAGTGGAGCAGACTGAAGATAGCGAATTTTATTTCCCTGAAGTTGTAATGGAATGGATTGAAGCTATAAATAAACAGATCTTATCTTTCTAAAGTTATAGTAGAGCAGATCATAGCAAACATTATCTCTCTAAAGTTGTAATGGGGCAGGTTGAAGTTACAAGTCTTATCTCCCTGAAGTTGTAGTGGAGCAGACTGAAGATAGCGAATCTTATCTCTCTGAAGTTGCAGTAGAGTAGATTAAAGCTATAAATCCTATACCTTTGAAGTTGCAGTAGGTCGGATTAAGTCTATCATGGCAATTCTTATCTCCTTGAAGTTCCAGCAGAGTAGATCGAAACTACAAATCTTTTCTCCCTGAAATTACATTAGAGCGGCTCGAAGCCACAAACCTTATCTCCCTGAAGTTGTAGTGGAACAGGTTGAAAAAGGCCTATGTTAGGTGAATACATATATTTTATTCATTTTTTTGTACTGTTCTTGTTTCACTATTTCTGTTGTTTGTTTTCTGCTGCCTTCTTGTCTACTTTGCGTGTTTGCGGGCTTGGGGAAGTCAACAAGGCAAAGGCTACTGTTTTGGTACAACAGAGGTAGTCCTCCAGCGAATGACGTGCCGACAAGGCACGTGGGGGATGCGGCGCAAGAGGCTAGGGTTTTTTTATTTTACTGAAACTTAGTTTAGGTTGTGGGCCATTTAAGCTTTAGGGTTTTTTTTTTTTAATATTGGGTCATTTGGGCCTACAAATGTAATTGGACTTTGGGACTTTTTATTTTTATTTTTTGTTTTATTGTTTGGGCCCAGACGAAATTAAGCTTTCACAGCTGCCCCTCTTTGCTCGTTGTTGTGTAACAAGAATGGAGCAAACACTTTTAAGAAAGACCAATTTTGCCCGGTCTCAACAAGTCTCGACTTCTTTGGTGCTTTTCTTCTTCAGGTAGCTTGATTTCATCTTATTGCATCTTCAAGGGTATAAGAATTAGTGCTTTGATCCGCTTCAATGTAATTTCAACCGAAGAAAAAGGCCTTATTACAATAATAACCCAAAAAAAAAGTAAATATTAAAGTAAATACTAAAATGTAAAACTGCCCGCAGTGTGGCCACCTCCAAGTCCTCCCATACGTTTAACCGCCTACTAAGGATCACCTGAAAATTTAAAAAGAGGGGGTGAGTTTTCAAAAACTCAGTGTGTACAACCCTCATCAATCATATAGCAAGCATCAATAAATCTGGGCCTAAGCCTGTTACAATAACGGTGGCCTATGGGCCTAAGCCCAAAATAGCCTCGGTTGGGCCTGAGCCTATAGCACAATCAATATCATATATGCAATGCACAAATATCCTATCTAACCCTGCACTCTGTATCCCTTCCAACCCACACTCTTGTGGGGATTTAATCGACTCACCCATCCCTACACTCCAATGTAGTACCGATTGCGGCACTAACCATATCGCAGCACAGCTGCCAATCACATAATTAACTTAAAGCCATCGGTGGGTCCACAGTCGTCTCGGGCGACCCGTACGACCTCCCCCAAATAGATCCACAATCGTCTCAAGCGACTTGTGAGATCAGGTCTACAGTCGTCTTAGGCGACTCACGCAACCATAACAAATCAATCACTTCTTCCAACAATTTTCCCATCCCCATGCAACATAATATCACATGTATGTAAACATATCATAACATGACACACAAAATCAATCAGATATCATATAGGGGCATTTTAGTCACTTTGCCCTTCAGGGGCATAACAGTCATTTGTCATATGGGCCTATGTACACAAACCGGCCCATTTCTAAGTCCACAATCATTTAGCGTGACTTATATCACTTTTAGCAATCACAAATATACTAGGGCCCAAAAGCCCAATATGTGGCCTAAGTGGGGCCCACACTCTTGTGTGGCCCATGGAGCCCAAATCTACCATTGGCCATGTAGACAACATGACTAGCTCGTTATTTCTTACCTATTCATAAATTTTGCTAAAGTAAAGCCCACGGGCCCATCGGGCCCATATAGCCCATTTCGACTCATTTGGCCAAAAATGGCCCAAGTCCATGAGATCACCTATGGGGCCTTTGTTGTCGTATCGGCTTTTTTCGCATGAGCGTTCACGCGCCCGCGTGGTAACCGTAGCCATACTTTCGGCTTTTCGGCATTTCGGCTTTTCGGGATTTCAGCTTTTGCCGATCTATCGTGTGTGCGGTGTGTGTACACACCTGATTATGGAACGTGTGATTAACCCACTTGTACCAAACCTATAGTCCAATCAGAATAACCCGTTAGTTCGCTTATCCAATAAGGGTTAATCACTTAATCACATAGTCCCCTAATCGGTTCAAGCCCTTATCACAAATTTGTAATGTAACAAATCTCACAAGATTAACCATTTACCAATATGATTTAAAACCACATAAACTATGATTTTGGAACAATAGCACATTCGGCCTAATCTCAAAGGAATGAAGGTAACCACTTACCTATTGCGTAAAGGAACTTTGGTTTGTGATTGTTTCCCACACGTAAGTGTTTCTTTACTACTCTGAAAGTACCTCGAACCCAATGCGAAAAGAAAAGATTCACAATTAGTACTCGGATGATCAACATATTCGACTTTTACCCAAAAATGATAAAAGGGAAAGATAAGCACCTACCGAGATCTAACCTTGACCCCGCGATCTAGATTGACCAACGGAGAGGTTCGGCTTATAAGTAATCAAGAGAAGAAGAAAAGAAAACCAAGGATTCGGCTTTAAGTGTTTAGAAATCAGAGGAATAAAAAGCCTATTCAGTTAAGGCTTTAGATGAAATCAGTAGAAGTTCTGGAAATGGAAAGAAGAAGAGAAAAGAAGAAAAGGAATGGATCAATTGTACCAGTGTAAGAGTAAATGAATATTCGGTTTCAAGAAAGAAGGAGAAGATGAACAGAACATTTGAAGAAGAGAAAGAAGTAACGTTTTGATCTTGGAGAAAAAAAGTGCAACTTCCAAATGAGAGAAGAGACAATTCGGCTAAGCACAAAAGAGCAGAAAAGAAGGCAATTTTGGCACTTTGGGGATTTTTTTTAAGCACACTAATACGAAAAAGAAAAATGCCAAAATGATATCACTATAAACACTCAGAAAGTGAATTTCCTGGGTGCTACAATTCAAAAACGTCACACCCCCACCCTCAACTCAACCTCCCTTGATTTTCTTCCTTTATCACTCCATAATCCACTCATTAATTTCCTCCATAATCCACTCCTAAATTTCCTCACTTGACCAATTCAGACTCTCTCCTCCAGAGTTTAATTCCAACTTAGCACTAGTTGTCCAAAGATGTAAAATAAATACCCAACATAATACAGGACAACAGTCGAACCCTGGACCTCCTTACCTCCCCTATGATGCCACCTCCCTGCCCCTTATGTGGCGCCACTTTGCTACTAGACCACATGCCTCATTGTGTTGTATCTTATCCCCATTTATTTAAAAGACTTCCTACCTGAAGTCAAGGTTCCGTTAAGGCTAAAACCAAAATTTTTCCTATACCCCAACTTGATCCCAAGACTTTTCCAACACCCCTAGACACTCCAAATTTATTAAGCCCTTAAAGCTAACATGCCATTTGTGACATTTCCTTGCTCACTTAAAAATTTTATGAGTCCCAAAGCTCAGGGCCCAATTCATCTAGGCCCAGAATTCGGGGCGTTACAACATATCTACTGTTTTGCATTCTTTTGTTACAAAGCATGGCATATTGCATTGCATGGTGTGGGATGATATGAATGGAGGAAGAGTAACAGTTTAATAATCTGCAAACCAGCAGTGGCTTTTCCATAACCCAGTTTATCTGCAAATATTATATCTAAAAAAATACTTGTGGTTTATCCATAAATTTTACAACAAAGTGGCAGTTTATCTGCAAATCAATGGTGGTTTATCCATAACCCGGTGTGTACAGATGGATAAGTTCAGGGGAACTCCTAGTGAGGTGTGTAGCGAAATTGGGAATGATTTTTCTTTTGATATACTGAAATTTCATTGTCATTCATAAATATGTGCATACAAAATTGTGAATTCTGAAATATTATAGTGATGTGTTGATCTATAAAACCGTTACTATGACTTGCTATATGAATGTGATTGTTCTAAAAAACTGTCATTTCGCATGGTTTATTACACCGGTTTTCTTGTGATTTAACTCACACTAAGGTTCTTAGTTCACCCCCTTTAATTTCCATCTTTATAGATAATCCACCAGGTTAGGATGCGAACACGGCATCCAGAAGGCTCGGCTCAGATAATTTTTAATTAATTTATTTAAAAGTATTTTAGTTTTACATTATAATTTATGTTATCTTGAACTGTATTGATTTATTTGAACTGTGGCATGAAACTTTAGTTTTGGGTTTATTTGGCATACATGACATTTAATTTGATTTTAGGATATTGAAATATAGATTTTGAATTAATTATACATAAAATTTGGTTTTCCTTAAAACTATGATGAATATCATTTTTCCGCTACATGACTATGTAGAAGAGGTTTGAAATATATATATATATATATATATATATATATATATATAAAACTAGAATTCAACTTTTGCAAAACAATCATTAAAATCAATCGGTTTTGAAATTAAATTGTACATTTTGAAAACATGCAAAGTTTTTCTTCAGAAATTGAAGGAAATGTTTTAAACAACTGTTTTTAAACTCTGGTAATTCTAGCAGGCCATTTCGGTGGCCAATGTAATCTTTCGAATTCAGACTTAATGCCTGGGCTGGGTTAGGGAGGTTACGTAGATCTAACAAAAAAAAGGGTTTTTTTATTTTCCTTCTAATAAACAATGAGAAAAAAACCGAAGGATTGATGGATTATCTAAGCAATAAAAACTGCTTTATCCTCTACAAAGTTATTAATTATAATTAGATTGTGACACGTTCATGATATGGATGAAAAACAAAATTATATAAAAAGTATATTTATAAAAAATTGAAATATATAAAAAATAAAGTTTTAGTTGAATGGTAAAGCACATTTCAAATTTAAAATGTATGAATTTGAATCCTTTTATATGTGTTATTTTTTTTATCTTTTTATATAAAAAATATAAAATAACAAAAACAATCTAAAAATAATATAATTTAATTTGTAAATTGTGGGCATTTCATTTTTTTTTTCATTTAAGTTAGTATTTGATCAACTTGTAAAACCAACTCCATCAATAACTTTATAATAAGTATAGTTAAAAGAATTTAATAAAACATTCCGTAATGCTATATAATTTTGACTTTCAAACTAATATTAAACTTTTTTATTGATCGAATCTTAATTCAGTTGGTATAACTTTATTGAAATTTTTTTAAGGTTATAGGTTTGAGTGGATTTAGGTGTAAAATGTTTTAATGTTACTATTTATACGAATATTTAAGTATTTAATTGCATTGGTATCACGAATCAACTCGGCACCCATTTGATTAGAAAATTTACATAAATGTCCTTTTATAATTAAACTAAGTTATATTATTTGAGGGTACTTTAGTATTTTATTTTTAACAAAAACTAATAAAAATATGCATATTATGGGATTTGAATCCACACCAGTAAAATTAGTAAAACTTTAAATTTACCACATAACCATAGTTTCATTTTGATAATTTATACTTTTTTATTTTAATATGCACAATTTATTACCTCCATCAATTATATATTTAGTATTTTTTTGTGAGGGTATATTTAGTATTTTTAATTTAATGGATTTATGTTTTTAAATTTCGTTTTACTCACAATTTAATATAAATTTTCATTTTAATATCGCACATATTCCATGTGTTATTATTTAATTTGTTTCAAATCATACATTTCATTATTTATTGTATGTTATTTTCAAACATTTTTTTATCTTCTAAATCCGTGATTTCCACACGCATACGAGTGTGATAAAATTTCTAAGATTAACCTTAGATTAAAAATGTATAAACAAATTGGGATAAGGTAATATTTAGTTCTTGAACTTTTTTATTGTCCACATTAATCCTTAAACTTGACAACTTTTCTTGTTTTTGGTCCATGTGATTATGTCATGTCATCATCTAAAACTTTTTTATAAAAAATTATAACTTTTTAATTGATGATGTAGCGTAATATTAAAGTATCAAAATCGACATGATTCAAAACTAACATGGATTAAAAACAATTTCAAAGGCTAAATTAAAAAAAATTGAAAAGTTTCTACCAAATTTAACTTTTCTAGGAAAGCTATGCTATTTTCCTATACATTGATTCAAGAAAAACTTATATAATATGTATAAATAGATTGTTTTTCTCTAATCCATATTTTTTTTATAATGAAAATATCATTTTTAATTTTATATTTAATGATAATTTTTGTTTATTTATTTAAAAAAAATCAGTATTCATGCAATAGCAATTTAGTCGAATATTTTATTTAGAATATTGATAACGGCGAACAAAATTCTATAGATATACCACAAATGACTATAGTGGTAAAGTAAGAAGAAGCAAGAAAAACTGCCCCACGTTTTGGGTGACCTCAAACTTTCTTTTCAGATATTGTTAGACGGGAACACAGATATAATTTGTTGTAGATGGTTACATTCCACAATTATGGGGGGTGACACACCACAGCACTAGTGATTCTTTTGTCTTTATCAACAACTGAAGACGGGGCTTGTTAAGGTTTTATCTTTCTCAATGTTGTATGTATTATTCTTTTCTCGTTGCCCTTTGTCCTCAACTACAACTGCGCCTATCAACCTGCTTTTCTTGCCTTTTGTCCTGCTTTATCTCGCCTCCCAGATTTACTCTTCGCATATTGGAATACCTCCTTATATTCTCTTGTGCATGAGCACAATATTTTGCTCGATAAAATATCCGTTCACATTAAGTGAGCCTTAGACATAGATATCTTAGTTCAATTCAAGGAGTTCCATACCATAGTCTCGCCTTACCTACACCAATTAGTACGATATATCAATTCATTTAAACCTCACACGTAATATATTAGAATTAAAACAATTTACGTATATGAGCTAAGGCCCCATTGAGAGAAGTAAGCAAGAGCGTTTCCACTAAAATTAAGTGACTCCCATCTCTTAACATATGACATTTGACTATCATATAGCTCTTCACATTTCTTCACCTCGCAATATTTTCTGTGTATTAACAATATATTATTATTTAGTTCACTGATAGTGAATAGAATTATACATTATAAGTATATATTACTTGTACTCTGTATACATTATAGATATATATCATTGAACTGTGTATCAACAATATCATATAAATCCTTGTAGAAATATGTTACTTTGACTTCTAAACAAAATTTTAAAATAAAATCATCTTTAATATAATTTAATTTAAAATTTAAGAGATTATCCACATTTATTTATTTATTTTCAAGAAAAAGGAAAAACATTAAAAAACCATAAACATAAAAGTAATATGTAAGCTCCACACCAGTTGTTTTCATATCTATATCTTCTATTCTCTCTCATCTTAGAGTAAAAGTAACGTATAAAAAGGAGTACAACAAAAATCAACTGCAAAACTGAACACATGACAACTTGAGAAAGAGAAAAAACACACAAAAGTAAAAGACTAATTACAAAGAATAAGAAATGTGTAGAAAGATGGACAATTGGCACAAAATGGTTTAAATGAAAACTTGGTCATAGTATTCCCACTTTTAAGTATTTAATTTCTCCCTTATCAAATATTTTCTTCCTTTCTCTTGCATCATGTACCATGTATCCTCAAAGCCCTAGCCTGTATTTTGCTAGAGAAAGATTATATCTTTAACTTGATCACACTCTACCCTTCTCCAGACCTTCCTTTTCATCATTTTACCGCAACAAACGAACCCAATTTTTTTTTTTATGAAACCCAGAAAAACTTTAGGAAAAAAGCTAAAAAAGCAATTTGAAATATCAAACTTGAATTAATTTTTTAAGCCTAAATTAATATCAAATAGTTTCATTAAAAAAAAAGAAGAAGATTGAATAGTACTGGAGAAAAGGAGGAGACATGGGGGAGTTTTAATTGATTTAAAAGTTTTATTTTTTAAATTTATTTAATTAAATAAAATTATTTTTGCATTTTTTACTTATGATTAAATGATGTGTTTTAATTTGATTAGCTCAAAGTTTTTGTAGTAGAGTAAATGGTTGGACAAAAATGATAAGGAGACCAAAGTTTAAGTACTGCTTTTAATAAATAAATAAAAATATTTAAATACTTGAAGCTGTAAATTGTCATCTCTCGTTTAAGCCAAGCCAAGAAAGAAAGAAAGGACAGCATAGTCCGAGTGAATGTCGCCAAAATTATTAGTAAAATTAATTTCACCACATATCCCGATCTATTTCAATTTTTTTTTTAACTTTAAAATATTCTAATTATATATTTAAATTATTCATTTTACATTAATAAGGTTCTTCTGTTATTAAATTAATTAATTTAACTGGGACGTTAATCTTAATTAATATAATTTAAAATAATAAAAATTAAAAATAAATATTGTAAAGTTGGATGTTGTAAAAGACAACAAATCATACTATATTAAAAATAAAAATTTTGATTTTGAGGTTTTCGAAATTTTTATAAAGACTATCGTTCACTCTCTCTCTTTGTTTTATTTTACTTTTAGTTTTAAATATTAAAAGTTATATAGAAAAAAATTACTTTTCTTTTAAAGTTTTATTTTAAATAATATGTCACATAAAATTTTACGTGTAATTTAATAGTTAAATTAACAGTTTTAATAATGGAAGTACCTAATTAATATGACATTGATAATTTAAAGACTAATTTAAAATGAGTCATAATTTAGGGATGTTTGATCCAACTAACTAATAAGTTCCACATTTTTAATTTTTATAATTAAGATAAATTACTATATTAACGTGGCAAATGTTTTCTAGTGGCCTTCAATTCTTTTTTTTAAGTCTATTTTCTTTATTTTTTAAAAATAAAAAAATATTTTTTATTATGTATTTCCACATATATATAATTTATACTCGAAGTAATAATTTTAAAAAAATAAAATAAAATAAATGATTTTACATATAAACCATTTTTTATGGAAAATATTAAGAATACTTTAGTACTAAACTATATATGGTTTTCTTCTCTCTCTTTTTTTTTTTTTTTTTAATTTTCTTAATAATCGAGTCAAGTAGTTTCATGTATTCAATTAAGAATAACTTTGATTCGCGTTCTCTCTAAATTTAAAATTGAGTTTTTATAATTTTATTCCAAAAAATTTTAATTTTTTTTATTTTTAGATTTTAAATTCTAAATTCAATTGTTAATCTGTAAAAAAAAATAAATTCAAATTCATTATAAAATTATTTTTTAATTTATGGTTATGAAGTGATTTTTTATTATTATTTAAAAATTTCATACCCTTAAATTTAAAAAAATTTTAATAATGTTAATAATTTGAATTGAATTTTAAAATAGAAATTGTACAGGCCCAAAATTGCCCGGGCCCGTTAGTAACCAAAACTAAGTGATATTTGTCCATTACAATACAAAGGCTAAATTACAAATGGGCTACGAGCCCAATACCCAATTTGTCAACCCAAATACATTGAGCCCAAACACAAAGAGGGCCTAAAAGTTAAGAGGAATCAGGAAACCCAAGGGTTTCCTTCTCTTTCGCGCCGTTTCACCTCGGTCGTGTAGCCCATGCCTCGTCCCAAGACACCTCGTCCCGAGGTCTGTCGCCATTTCACCAGAAAGGACAAGGGATAGCCTTCCCTCCGCCGTTGACCCATTGTGTACTTGCAAAAGAAAGCGAAAAAGGAAACAGGACAGACGCAAGCAAAAACAGAGAAACAGTATAGCAAATACATAGGCAATAGTGATTTTTCAAATGTATCATTCGGCTATATAAGCCTGAAACCGAACAATGTAATGGATCGGATTTTGGAATACTAAGAAAGCATTCAGAAGCAAAAAAAGGTTTTACTTTTAAGCCTTTGTTTATCTTTTCCTTAGGATTCGAAATAAAGAAAGTAAAATAATAACAAATCCTTACCGTATGATTTACCTTCCGTCGCCGTTAAGTCCTCGGAAACTAGAACGTCGTAGGCCCTTTATGGGTTCCAACAAAGTTGAAGGCACGACAGATGATATTGCTTTCAAGATTTGTACTTTTGGTTTTTTTTTTAAAAAAAAGGAATCCAAAAATGGGCTTTTACACTCTTCAGCTGCCGTGAACGGCGGTATCGACACCGGTAACCGACGACCGATATGGTGGCTGATGATCGATCCGGTGACTGAATACCAGAGAGCAAGAGAAGGCTTTGTTTTATTTTTTAGAAAGAGGTAAAGAATAAAAAAATCTAAAATTCGGGTTTTTATAGCGGTACAAAACGGTACCGTTTTGACATAGGGCCTATTATCGTGAAACGGCGTCATTTAGCAGTAACCTGTGCAACCCGACCCGATTTGAAGGAGGATCCGCGTGTTTTCTAGGCCCAAATGGGCTATTCGCGGTTTTGGTCCTTCCTTCTTTCGTATAGGTCGCAATTCGGCCTTTTATATTTGTGATTCGTCCCCAAAATTTGATTTTTGGTTTCATTTTAGCCCTATGCTAAATGGTGCGCTTTGAAAAGGGGAAGATTTCCACTTATACCCCTCGTTCCTTCACACGCGTTTTAATTGGGCCACAATTCGTCCTATTTTCGTTTTTTAGATTTGGCGTTTAATTTTTCTCGCTTTCAATTGAGTCCCTAGCTCACTGGAACGCTGTGAATTTCAGGAACTTGGGATTTATTTCGCATTCAGACCCCGTATATTTTCATGCCTTATATTTTAGTCCCTTCTAGTTCTTTTTTTAATTTGTTCTCTTAATTTCCTTTTTTTTTCTAATGAAGCCCCTATTTATTTTAGGTTCTTTTATTCATTTCTTTTATTTCATTTACTCTTAATTCATTATCATTTTATCTATTTTCATTTACTTATTTCAAGCCTAATGTGCACTTATGTCTTATGTTTTTACGTTTAAATTTCTTCATTTGCTTTATTCATGTTTTCATTGTTATTGTTATTATTACTCTCATTTTCGTTCATACATATTAGCATGATAAGTTCTTATTATTTCATGTACATAATGCCATTATCTTTCTAAACCAATGTTATATTATCATTATACGACAAATATCATTTGCTTCATTTTTTTTAAACAATTAATTAAAGGCACATTAACTTCAAACATTTCACAAACTTCTTTATCCCAAATTCACAATAAAAAAAAACTTAGAAAATAAAGGCAATATTCTTCATTTGAGAAATTCGAGAGATCGTGCCCTACGTACTGGGTTTCGATTTTCCTCAATTGGCTCAAATGACCAAATAACCTTTTGATCTTAAAAAGCATGAGTTTTGAAATCCAAAGACAAGCTTATTGTCGAGGGTTTTAAATGTCGTGTCCTACGTACTGGATGTGGCATTTTATCACTTCGAAATAGGAAGGTCTTTAACATTCATTTTGATTTGTTTCAAGCATTCGATTTACCAAAGTATCCCATTAAAATTAGCATTAATAAAAGAGAGGATCGTATTTTTAATTATTCACAGAATTTTCAACTTTCGACATGTAGGCATCAATTAGCCAATTCAGTACCAATTTTGGGCGTGACGATGGTGCTAACCCTTCCTCGCACGTAACCGACTCCCGAACCTGTTTTTTTTTATTTCGTAGACCAAAAAAAGAAACACCGTTTTAGTAAACCAAAACGTTTTATTAAAACAAAGGTGATCCGATCACACCTAATAAGGATCAGTGGCGACTCCCAATTTTCATTTTCGTTCGCAAAACGAGTCGATCCCCGTTTTTCAAAAAATGGTGTCGACAGAAATAAATTATTTATGATATTTTAAAATATTATTTCAACTTATTTGTCTTGTTTAGGGGGTGTAAACTAGTACATATGGAGGTGCGTATTGCAATATCGGAACCACGACATAACACAATACAAACCGAAACACACAAAGCTTAGCTACGTACGTACACCATCACCATGACTGCCAATTCAACCCTGCTAGCAACACAATGCGCGGCTGTTGTGGCCGTCCCACAGCGGTGCCAGCAGCTTCGTACAAATTTGGTAACCACCAAAACATACAAACCTACAATCATGGCTGCCGGTGCCTTGGTCTCCAAATTCCATCCCAACTTCATGCAAATTTGGTACCCAAAAGAAACAAAATGGTGGTATTTGCCTATGCAGAAACATAAACAATAGAAATCTCAACCAATGGCTTTCCATAATTCATTGAATGCAGAATTAATAACGAAAGTGGGAAAACGCTACAACTGGATTCGTCTGAACCATTTCTGGGGTCTGAGGAATTTGATGGGACCCAAGATAATGTTACTGAAACTTCTAGTTTTAAGCAACAAGCAGCAAGTGAAGGTTCAGATAGGTGTGCCTCTGGATATGTTACCTACAATATCGAAGATAACCTTAGGTGGATTATTGCCTGGAGAAATGCAATGGATGAGCAGAACAAGGTAATATTAATCCACACTTGTATTATATACTTGTTAGCATGTATAATAAATGAATCTATGATCTAACTGCAGGTCTATACTGCAATCATTTCCAGAGCAAAGAAAGGTTCCACAGAAAAACTTGTTAGGGGATCCACTGACAAAAGCAGTTTCGATGACAACAGCATTAAGTACGCTGCAGAAGCTGAAATTGATCCAACCAGCTCTAGGCCAACTGTGAAAGCAAAACTTACAACGAAGTAGGTTTTCAAAAATATATATGTTTATGCTTAGTTATGATAATATGTAGAAATTCAGAGTAAACCTTCAAGCTTATGTCACTTATTGCTATATTGTAATCTTTAATCCTAATAATAATGAGCCCTTTATAATATTTTATGCTTTATCCACACCAACATATCCTCTAATACCTTTTAAAACCATCACTTTTTTTTTTTTTTCTAAATTCAACAAACTATCATAAATTTATGTACCATATAAAATTAAATTACAATAATAAATTGTAAAAAAAATATAAACCGAATAAAAGCACAATACCAACGCAACATAAAAAAATTTTGTGTAACAATCACCTAATAAACAATTTTTAGTTCATTCAATATCCTAAAAAAGCAAATTACTTAATAGCCAATACACACCAAATCAAGCTTTCTTAATTCAAAATTCAACAATTACATTGGGAGGCAACTTTTATTTATTGGCATAGATTTGCACCAAGAGTTCATGATAAAATTTAATTTTAAAAAAAAATATAATATTATTTTGTCTAAATAAAGAATATGAAGATATATCAATCAAAATGAAACTTTAAATTCAAGTTTTAATATATTTATCTTAAATAAAAATTTTCCAATCCAAAAATATTACGTCCTCAATATAAAATCCAGCGTCAATATTACATCCAAAAAAATGTTGTGAATGTTTATCGTCTTTTACTATTTTGTATTTAAGTAAATTCTGTGTGTTTGTGCGTTTTAGCGGTTCTTTTTGCAGCTCAAACTTTGTTTTTATAGTTTTCAGGGCTGAGCCGACAAGGGGAAGGGAGGGGACAGGCAGAGGGGTTGGCCCTAAAATGAAAATTTCCAGCTTTAGATTTTTCAAAATTCATAAAATCTAAAATTTATCTTGCATACAAGAAACAGATAAATGCAAAAAAATAAAAAAAGGGACAAGTCACACAACTCCTATGATACACTAGCCACCTGCCCTTTCAAACTAAAAATACGTCAGAGATTCAAGAACCCTACTTCAGCTTCCGGAGTGGCTGACGAGATTGTTAAAAGGATCGCTAGAATGAATATTCCTAGTTTTTGGTCCATCCGCCATATCCGGAGGTTATCTAATTGTTTTGCGGATAACCTAGCCAAGATGGGGGTGAAGAGAAGTAGGGATGGATCTATTACAGATTTTCTATTTATGGTTAGCTGGGTCAAGTTTCCCGTTAAACTTTCTTATTTATCGAGGTTTCATGCCTTTGTTCTAGCTGTGTTATTGCTACGTGGGGATAATATACGGTAATATTATAGTTTGCTTTCTCTCAAAAATATTAGACATTTGATTTATCTTTTTAAAAATCATAAAATTTTAATAAATATAAAAATGATAATACATTTTAATTCTTGTAATAATATATAATTTAATCTCAATTTCTCTAAAAAAAATTAATTCCGCTAATATGAGTAAATAAAACAAATCTACGTCAACTTAATGTTAAAATTTGTCCAATTAACATATGGTTGATGGCTTGCTTTTGTTCCGTAACATCTCAAAAACCGAGTTAGTAGAAATTGAATTTTGAAACCAAGATTAATCATCCCTTGATTTTGAGTTTAGATTTTAGAAATTTTTGACAAGTGATTTGATATAGTTTAATGGTTAAGTATTCTGTTTATATATGTGAGGTTCTAGATTCGAATATTATCTCTTGAAATTTTGCTACTTTTGATTAAATCTCTATCTTTAGACATGTGGGTTATAAGTTAAATTCAGCAAATTGATAATAAGAATGAGCCTGTTGGTTCAATGGTTAAACTTTTGTATACCATTTGGTTTGGTGTTTGAATCTCTAGGGAAGTAATAAGGAATATTTTATTTCTGAAATTCTTTTTGTGGTAGTTAATTTGCTTCAGGTGGTTAAGGAAACTTTCCAAAAACCTCCTGAGTTGATGATATTGCTTTATTTTCATTTTCCTATCCATTTCTGTTTCTACCATTCCTCCATTATTTCTTTAATTTTCTTCGTTTGATACTTTTCTTCAAACTATATTTCTTTTTGCTATGTTATGCCAAACTAATTCTGTACGGGGTCGACTAATCATTTTTAGTTCAATTCATTAACTGGTAAGTTGATTTAAAGTTTTGTTGTCGAAAGTTCTTCTATGTAACTTTGATTCTGGAATGTTAGCTTTTAACGATTAAACTACAAATTAATTGTTTGTTAGGCAAATGTTTGTTGTTTAGGGATGGGGATTAATCCTGGTTGCTCCTGCATCAAATCCGTATCAGGTGAGAATCGGAAACCCCTTATTCTTCGAATTTTAGTTGTCGAAAAACAGGACTATCGACGCCACACGGCCGTGTAACTTAATGTTCACAAAGATTGGAGGCACACGGGCTAGGCACACAAGCTTGTGCCCAGACCATGTGTGGTTATAAATTGTGCAGGGCTCACACGTGTCAGTGACATGGGTGTGTATCCAGGCCGTATAACTCAGTATTTGTGAATTAAGACCACACGGGCAAGTGACACTGGCGTGTGTCAGGCCGTGTGGGACACACGGGCGTGTGCCAGACCATGTGGACCCGTGTGGAGTCATACGGGCTAGTTTTCCATGCCGTGTGAAACCACACATGCGTGTAAAGCAATATTTGGAACTTTTCGCTCGAGCTAAAAGCGTCATTCGAAACAAACACAAGCCTACTGTAGGGTCCATACAATCTGAATTAGGCTACATAGCTTGATATCTGATGATCTGATAATGAACAACTTGCGACTGTACGTATGTCTATTATGTTTGAACCTAAGTAATTAGGATATGTCACAATGTAATGTGCTCTTGTCTAATGTATGAGAATTATCTAGGTACGATCTATATTATGTTAAGTTTGATGGTATACTTTTACATTATTTTGTTACTTGAGAACATTTAATATCCAAATATCTTGAATTGATTGGTATTGATTCTAATTTCTAACTATGCATATGGCTTTATGGCAAGTCTGATATTATTTGTTAAGTTTTGATAAATATGTTTTATAACACATGGACTTCCATGCCTACTGACTCTATTACTGTACAATAGCATGACTTACATGCTTATCAATCTGCTTTTGTATATGCATGCCATGACACACTGCATGAGACTTGGGATGATGTGAAAGGAGGAAGTTTCTAACAGTTTGATTATTTGCATTATCTGGTGGTTTATCCACGTTTCTATCCTGGCAGCTTGACTGCAATATAGTGACTTGACCACATATATTGTTTTAACTGCCAAATTTTGATGGCACTGTCCACAGTTATATATTGGTGTGATTTGGCTGGACGAGTTCTAAGGGAACTCTATTTTTGTGTGTAGTGGAGTTTGGTAGGATGTTTTTTGATAAATCTGCATTCTAATCTATTTGAAAAATACCGCATCTGCATAACACACATCCTCTACGTAGCTCTATTCAGTTATACTCTTCTGTTTTGTTCTACTCTACTCTTCTATTTTGATATGTTCTACTCTGTTCTGTTCTGCTCTGCTCTGCTCTATTTTGTTCTATTTTGTTATGTTCTGTTCTATCCTATTCTGGTTGGGTTGTGTTGTTCTATTATATTACACTTGCTATTAAGTTCGATATGTTTACTCTGATTTATATACTATGTTTTGTAAACTATAATTAATGTTGGTCATACACTAGGCTTTATAGCTCACCTTTTGGATTTATCTTTATGTGTTCAAGTAAGTTTCTGACTTAGGACCATGCGGCGGGTAGGAGCTCATATTGTTTTACAATAATATAGAAATTTTTTTGATCTTTTGAGTTTGTAATATGTTTCTAAGTTTGTGTTGGTTTTTGCTAGATTCGTCTGTAGTTGATAATTTCCAACGCGAAACTACAAAACCCCTCAAGTCGACAAAAAAAATTTTGGTTTCAACATTAAACTCCAAAAAGATTTTCCACTATGAATCAAGTAAAGTTTTGAAGGTTTTCTAGATAATTACTAAAATTAGTTTTCAATACATTGATGTAACTTGGCTAGATTCGACTTAAACTTTTAGGCTGGGTTTGCGGGTGTTACATGTTCTAATGGTTTTTGTCCAACTAAGAGTTGTTTAATGTAAATTAGAAGTTCAAATTGCAAATGTTTGAAAGTAGCTTAATTAAACCATGTGTGTTGGTTTAATGGTTAGGGTGTTTATAGCCCTAAGTGTGGCCTGGGTTTGTGATAAACCATAAAATATACATATTTTTATCCCATGCTTAGCACATCTTTCGATAAATTATCATTAGATTTATGGAATTCGATGTTTCTAATCCTTTAATTTCATGTTTTATACTTAGGTGAGCATAGGAAAGTGAAAAGAATGAGAAATAGGCCAAAAACAGAGAAAATGGGCCAAAGTGAGAAATCAACACGGCTTGGAGTTCCTCACACGGGTACACCACACACCCGTGTCTATTTAGCAGACCTGAACACGGCCTGGGCCCGAGTCACACGGGCATGTCCTTGTCGTGACTCGTTTTAATTTCACATAGAAAAAACTACTTAAGGGCTAAGAAAGGTATTCTAAAGTTTATATAAACACCTAAGAAGAGGACTAAAAGAACACAAAGAGTAGAAAGTAAGGAATTACTCAAGGAAAGCCAATCGATCCATCTCGGAAGCAAGGATCTACATCAAAACTGAAGATCTTCCTAAATTTCTCTCAGGAGTTTTGGGTTTTCTTTATGTTTTGTTGTTTTCCTTATTTTGAGATGTTCTTCTTTATAATTATGAACTAAATTCCCTAAATACCTGAGGGGGGTGAAACCTAAGACGGATCTTATTATTGTTATTTGAACTATATTATAAATATTCGATTTGTTCTTAATTGTGTTTCTAATTCTTCAGTCAAACTTTTAGGATATTGATTCAAGTCGAATGTGCTTATTTAGTAGAGCAAAAGTCCCTGTTAAGAGTAGATCCAACACAATTAAGTGGAGTTGATCGCAATCCTAGACATAGGACAACGAAAATCTACCGGATTAGAGTCAAATCTAATAGAGGGATCCATAGATCGAGTTAATGCAACACTAAGGGTTTTAATTAGAAAGAAATTTCAATTAATCAACCTAGGGTTAGTTGTTCTTAGCCTCGAGAGATATATTAACATAATTTAGGGATCTCTACGGATCAAGTCGAATGAATAAATCGTCTAGTTCAGAGTTAAATAATAAGTGAAGTCAAGGTGGATTCTTCTTTGGGTATTGCCTTAATCGATTAGTTTTCTCAAAGTATTTATCCAATTTATTCTTTGTCGCGTCTTTAGTTTAGTTAACTTTTAATTTAAACCAACTGCCTTTTATTTTCTAGGCTAGATAATAGAGAGAAAGTTATTACTAGTACTTTTGGTTCCTTTGGGTTCGACATCACGATCTTGCCATAAGCTATACTACTGTCCGATAGGTGCGTTTGCCTTATTCGTGATAATAGTTAGTGTCCAGGTACGATCATAAAAATTTAAAACTTATCACGAGAACATCAATTTGAGTCATGCTAGTTGTGTTATTGTTAAGGTTTTATTTTTCTCTTGTAATTCACCAAAAAAAAAAAGCTTGACTAATTACATCTTTTATAGGCTTAATAAATATATTTTTTGGAATACAGTTTATAAGTAATTGTTGAGTTATTGTTGAATGGCTTTTTATATGTAAGTTAAATTTTAAACAATTTTAATTTTATGGAAAAAATTCTTATGAATTCAGTTTTCAATACTAGTGGATTTTAATAATGAAATACATTAATTCAAATGAGTGATTAGATGATAAATTAAAATCAATTTTTGATATTTATCTATATTTATTAATAAATCAAAAACTGCCAAATAAGGATGTCAATGGAACGAAACAAACAATTTTTTGCTCACCCTGTAACACCCCTAACCCGTATCCGTCGCCAGAACAGGGTTACGAAGTATTACCAAAATTTACAGATCATGTAAACAGATATTTCATTAAATACAGTAATCATGTCAAAAATCAAACTTAAAGTTCATTGTATGAACCCTCAAGGTCCAAAACATGCATTAGGAACAAATCGGGACTAAATCGGGACTAAATTGGGAACTCAAAGAATTTTTCACGAAATTTCAAAATTTTCCCTAGGTTCAAGGGTCACATGTCCGTGTGGTCAGGCCGTGTGAGCCACACGGCTTAGTGACATGCCCATGTCTCAGGCCATGTAGTATATGAGGTAGGGCACATGCTCGTGTAACTCTTTGTTTTTCAATTTATTTAAGTGCAGAGGTTACACGGCCAAGTCACACACCCTTGTGCCAGGCCGTGTGATCAATTTTAAGTACTCTATTTTGAAATTTTAATATGCAAGAGACACACGGCCAAAATACAAGCCAATATGCTAGGCAATGTGTCACACACGGCTGAGGCACATGCTGGTGTCTCTACCCGTGTGAACAAAATAAAGTCATTTCCTAGCATTGTTTCTCATTCAAACTTGACTTTCACCTATATTAACACTTAATTGTATTCACCAATCAATTCAAGATATTAAAACCAAGTTAAAACCAAATTATATACATAATATTCTCCTCAATTGAATTCTTATATTCAAATATTGTCCAATTAAACATTCTTAATCCAATCATCCATATACTTACCATTCATTAATCATATCATATTTTACCTATCAAACATGCTAAGGCCATATATATTCATCTCAAAATATATCAAACACAAGCCATTCCAATGGCTAGTTACAATCCAAAACATTTAAATGCCATCAATGGCTAAGTTAACCTATACATGTCATTATAACTGTTATTAATTTACCATATATACCAAAATGGCCGATGGATAGTGTGAGTGATCTCCGCCAAGCTTCCCATCCAACGAGTTTCCGAATTACTACAAAACAAGGGATAATAAAACAGACTAAGCATATAATGCCTAGTAAGTCCGTATAACATGGTAATTAACTTACCATTCCTTTTTATGTTTAAGATAAACATACAAGGCACATTTAATCAATTTGATCACGAGCCCTAACACATATTCTCATCACCCTTGTTAGTCATATAAATCATTCAAATATCAAGAAACATGTATGGGCTCAATAATAACCAAATTTCCATGTACATATACTTTCCACATAATGTATTTATATAACATATACAAATCATATTCCAGTATTTCAAGTACATTCTCATAATATTTCATCTCGAGTTCAAGTTATTTCATTTCAAAACTTCACTCATTTAATCATTTGAAATATCAATGTCATACGGATAGTACACTCAAGGTGTACAATTTTTATAGTCATGGATGAACTTATTCATCAAGTAAATTCTATGTTCATAGATTATCATCTCATATTTCCATATATCATATATCATCATTTTCATGTACTTTAGGTAGATACTTGAAATAATTCATTTCATCTTCATATTTCCTTCTGTTAGAATTTTACCCGTTAAATCATTGAAAACATTGATGTTTACACCGGTAGTACACTAGAAGTGTATAAATCAAAATCTGTCAATTTACACTCGGGAGTACTCTTACGAGCATATTAATAGAAAGCTCTCTCTCAAGCCATATAACAGGATGCTCTTATGAGCCATGTAACAAAAAGCGTATCTGGGTAATATAATAGAAAGCTCACAAAGAGCTTATAACGGGTAGCTCTGAAGAGCACTTATCGAGTAGCACCGGATAGCTTATAACGGGAAGTTCAAGCGAGCCACATCAGGACGCTCACAAAGACTACGTTTGTGTCTGCAACATATGCAGGATCACAACCGATTGCATAACAGAACGCTCACAAAGAGTTCTGGCAGTTCGAAACACATGCAAATCACTGCCGATCAGGATGCTCGCAGGAACACTATAACGGGAAGCTTGAAAGGGCTTATATCAATATGCTCTTTCGAGCTAAGATATGTCTGCAACATATGCAAGATCAATACCAATCGGGAAAATCCAATATCCATCGACTTTCATTCATTCAATCGGGACTTGACATTTTTTTGGGCATTGTAATCATTTCATATATTTACAACATTTATAAAATTCATATAAACACATTCATCAGAAATTCAATCAATTTCATATACATGGCAATTCTATAATTCACATATACAAATCATTCAAATTAATTCGAACATATAATTATATAATTAAGTTACACAAACTTACCTCGACTACTGTTCGTGTTCGTAAAGTCTACTAATCAGATATTTCTCTTTTCCTCGTTCTAACTCTGAATTTGGTCTATCTGGATCCATATGAGGAATTTTAACATCAATTCATACTCAATTTAGTCCAATTTATATTTTAGACAAAATTACCATTTTGTCCTTAAACCTTTAATAAATGACGATTTCGTCCCTGGGCTCAGAAAATAAAATTCTTGTAATTTAATCCTTATTCTAAGCCTAGCCGAATTTTACATGTAACATTTATAGCCCATGTATTTCATAAAATTTAGAATTTTTCCATAGATTTCACATTTTTACAATTTAGTCCCTAAATCACATTTTCGTCAAAATTCTCTTTGTAAAAGTTGTTTATCTATCAACAACCTTCATTTTCTACCATAAATTTCAAATTTTCAGCATATTCATCCATGGTAAAATTTCTATACTTTGTTATACTTTCAAATTAATCCCCAAAATAGATAGATTAAGTTATTCCGATCTCAAAAATATAAAAATTACTCAAAATATGACAAGAAAACATACCTAATAAAGCCAAGAATGTTTCCTTTCTCTCTCCTAGGGTTTCCATAGCATTTTGGGTAAGAACATGACATATTTGATGATATTTTCTTTTTGTTTATTATTTATCACCATTATTTTTTTTATCTTTCCAATTTTGTCATTTTCTTTATTTTATTATTCATCATCCTTAATCACCAAGCATTTTTAAATGATTTATTTACCATATAAGGACCTCTACTTTAAAGTTCTATAGCTATTTAATCTCTTGAGCTATTAGAACTTAACTTTTGCACTTTGTGCAATTTGGTCCTTTATCAAGTTAGACATGTAACCGATAAAATTTCTTTACGAAATTTTCATATAACATTTCCATCATACCATAGACCATAAAATAATATTAAAATAATTTTTCTTTTCGAAATCAGATTTGTGGTCCCGAAACCACTGTTCCGATTTTTACTAAAAACGGTCTATTACACACCCCACTTCAACTCAACTTTTATGCCTTCTTACTCGAGCCCTATTTTATTTAATACTTTTAACACAAAAACTAAATCTCAAGAAAGGGAATTCCTAACTTGATAGTTGAATTGTAATATGGCACAACCATTTTGTAACGCCCCAATTTTTCCTATGTTTGGATTTTTGTGAAATTGTGGTGATAAAAATATCTGAATATGTTTCTACGATAATTTGGTACAAATATACGTCTGCTTTAGTGGTTAAGTACTTTGGGTGTGTTGGGGAGGTCCCAAGTTCAAGTCAAGACTTGGGCTGCATTTTAGGTTTTTATTGAATAAAGCCTAACTCTAGGCAATTAGGCTTTTAAGTAAATGTTAGTGAAACCTTACCAGAATGGGCCTGCTAGTCTGGTGGCTAGGTGGTGAGTTGATATGCTTGAGGTCTTAAGTTCAAACCCTGGTGTGCGCAAAAAGGCTTATTTTTGCTACTGATTTCGGCCAGGAGTTTGAGATAGATAGGAGTCTGAGTAGTGGTTGTAGAGGGGAGACATGTTGAGTGGTTGTAGTGCGGAGACATGTTGAGAGATTTTAGAAGCAATCTGAGGGATTGAGGGGTTTGGAAAAAAATCTGGTGTTTTCCTTCAGTTCAGTTTTCCTTTTTCCTGTTTCGGTTATCTAAAATTCTCTACCTTTCTAACACTGCTTTTCCCTCCATTGCTGAAATTTGGTTGCTGATTTTCTTCTTTCTTTTTACTTTCATTTCTTCCTTTTTATTTCCATCCTATTTTAGATCCTCCATTGCTCAGTCGGTTAATGCGTTCGTTTGGTAACTGGTGGATTTCTACTGACTTAAGCGTTCCTCATTTAGTTTATTAATGGAGTTTTCTTTTGGGTTTTGTGAGGTAGGAGAAGGGCAGGAATTGGTGGACACCACCACTGAGAATTAAGTGTTAGTGATTTTGGATTGTTGACGGTAAGGGCTCGTTGGTTCATCGATTATCAATTCCGGTTATGTTGCATTTGAATAATGTTTTTAAGTGACTAAATTGGGAGAAATATTGATCAATTACAGGTTGGGAGTGCTCGGAATAGCGTCAACATCGAAAATGAACAGCTGTTTACCCCAATTGCTCTAAAATCGTGTTTCGGCGAAAGCCAAAAACAAAGCTGTCAATGTCACATGAGTGTGTGGACTACCCATGTGGAAGCCGTGTAGCGATACACGACCGTGTGATCAACGAACTAGGCCGTGTGTAACACCCTAAACCCGGCCTAGAAGTTAGGCCCGAATCTGGCGTGTCACATTGAAGTGTTTTTGTGAAAGACCTTATTTTTCATTGAAAACCCTTCTTAACAAATTTGAGTAAAATTCCAATTTAAGGTTGTTTTTCAAACGGCTTGTGTTTAAAAATCAATCTGTCTTTCTATAAGTTAAAAATTATTTTTAGAAAGATCTTTTTATGCGCAAAAGCTTAATTTTGAATAAAACCCAAAAAAAAAAACTTGAGATAAACTTAGGAGAAATAAAGTAAAGCGTTCAATGTAAAAAAATAGTAAAGGTAAAGCCTTATTACATTCTGAAATCAAAATACTTAAGAAATATAAAGAAAAACGAATAAAATAAAGTGTCTTGCTAGCTAGCCACCTCCGAGTCCCTCCGTTCGTCGAACCGCCTACTAGGGATTTCTTGAGAAAATAAAAGAGGGGGTGAGTTTTGAAACTCAGTATGTACAACCCTCAACAGCCGTTAACACACAAGCAGTCAATTGGGCCTAAGCCCTAATCACAGTATCATCATAAATATATCACATATGCAATGCAGTAAAAACCCTCCCCAATAATCCATCCACTACACAACATTTCCCGACCAACCTTATACACCTGTAGGGATTTCTAAATCGACCCACCCATCCGCTACACAGCAATGGTAGCTCGATTGCGGTACTACCTAACGTTGCAGCAAAGCTGCTAGTCACATATTGGGCTTTAAAATCCAATGGTGGATCCACGTTCGTCAAGCAACCGTGTGATCATCAAATTCTTCCTTTGTACCATAATTTCCCACCCACATGTAGCCTAAGCTATATATCACATGAATGCAGCATGTCACACCCATAAATCCCAAGTTTAACTCCGAGGGGTATTTTAGTTATTTTTACCCTTAGTGGTATTTCGGTCATTTTTAAGCTTTATGGATTCAGTACCTACCTGGCCCGTTAACAAGTCCCTGTTGTCCAAAGTGAATAGGCACTATACACCAGGTAGGATTCCAAAGAAGAGGAGGTGGGTCATTGAGACCGCTTAAGTACCAAGTTCTCCCTAGATCCAATTCTAGACATGCATACCCATTACCACACTTCAACCTTATGACTTGTCCACGATTGCATTTGTGTTTTTAAGTTTTATGAATGTTTGGTAGTTAACAGATACTAAGCCCAAACCCATATACAAAGTCCATTCTCAATCATATAGCCCATTAGGCCCAAATCACCATCGTATGGCCCATTAGGCCCAAATCTCTGTTAAGTGGCCCATTAAGCCCAAATCCAATTCAAATCATGTAATATGCATGACTAACTCAATTCATATATAACCAAATCAATAAATTTCATAAAATTTAGCCTCAAGGTCCACCGGCCCCATTTAACCACTTTCGGTATTTCGGCTTTTCGGCATTGCCGATATCGTGTGTGTAGTGTGTACACACCTGGCGATAGAGCGTGCTGCGATTTCCTCTTAGTCACAAACCTACATTCGATATTACTTAACAATTAATCATAGGCTAAATACAAACTTTATCTATAAAAATCCCGAAGCCTCACCGTAACCTTATCATGTGCCAAGCCATAATAGCCCCTTTTCTTTATCACCAACCGCGATTAGACCCTAGATCTATACCAACTTGATCATAAAACCCGAGTATTAGGTGACTGGCATCCAATCACGAGTCAAGACTAATAATATAAAAACTAAAACGATACTAAAAAACCAGTTAAAAAAACTTTCGGCCATCTTTACCAACCCTTAACGTTACCTTAATTTCGCGGACACAATAGCCTAAATGAGGAATTCGGCTCTTCCTGACAAGCCCCTAGTCGACTTTGGAGATTCAAGATTTAGCGAAAGTAGGTAATAAAAATCAAAGGAAGAAGAAAAAGGGACAAAGCTAAATGTAGAGGATTTCGGCAAGAAAAAGAAGAAAGAAGAGAAGAAAAAGAGAAAAAATACAAATCGACACTTGAGGAAAAGATAAGAAATTTGGCATTAGCCTAGGATCCCAAATTTGGCACATATTTATAGCCTATAGCCTCAATTCCCAATTCAGCTCCATCACTTCCCCCTTCTCATCTTCTCGTTTTTCTCCCTCATAACTCCCCAATCTATTTCCTAAATTTTCTCTTCTGATTACCTCTCTGAGAGTCCAGCTTTACGCTACTACCAATCTTCTAGAAGCCTAAAATTAAACTCTAAAATAAATTTAATATTTTCCCTTTTAAGCTTGGACCCAAACTCTACTATGGGCCTTTTAACACCCAAATAATATTTGCCTAAGACTACTAAGCACATATTCACATAAAAACCACACAAAAAGCAGTTCGGGATTTTTGGGGCGTTACAGCTCTACCCCCTAAAAAAAATTTTGTCTTCGAAATTTTTAACTAACTAACGATCGCATAACATAGACTACATCATCACGCTTTCGCTGCGCACTCTGATTCTAAAGCCAAAACAAACACTCAGTACACTATGGTAGGGTACGCACCAGTATTCGCATCTGGAGCGTCTTCGTTCTCTTGACGACATACTGCATAGACTAAAGCTAGCTGCCTTGCTCAGGATAACCTGTACCTCCGCCTGGTGCTCCACGACCGCGTTCATTACTATTTTTGCCCCTGGCCTGACCTCGGCCCCTTGGTGGCTGTTGACCACCCCTCGGTGGCTGAACATTAGCCTGGCCCACAGCTCGCACCTAAACTGGCCTCCTAGGGTAATCTTTGATCCTATGCTCCATGGATCTACAACCCAAACAAGCTCATGTTCTCCTCAAACACTCGCCTGTATGACCTCTCCCACAATCAGCACAATGTGGTATCCCAGAATTAGCAGCAGGGGGCCTAGCTCTTACTGGCCCATTGACTTTGGCCTTAGCCCTAGGCCTTTGTCCAACATCAGAAGATTCAGCCTCCCTTTTATTCCTACCCTTCTCTTTTTCTCGATTTAGACGCTCAATGCGCTTTACCTCCTCTGCTACCTTCACTTTCTCAACCAACTCCGAGAAAACTCGCTCCCTTTATGGAGCTATCAATACCTTGAGGCTATCCTTAAGACCATCCTCGAACCTAACTCAATGCTCATAGTTCGTGGCAACAATAGCCCTTGCATACCTACTAAGGCATAGAAACTCCACCTAATACTCCGCCACAGATTTGTTCCCCTGGGTCAAGTTTAGGAACTCCTTCCTCCTAGCATCAACATGGCTTGCACCCACGTATTTCCCTTGAAACAAAGTTTTGAAAAACTCCCAAGTGATCTGCTCAGGTTAGGTGCCCTCTTTCACCGTCAACCACCATTGATAGGCTTCTTCCTTAAGCAGTGGCACTACCCCTCTCAACTTTTACTCAAGGGTGCAGTCCAAGTAGTCCATTATTCTTTCAGTGGCCTCCATCCAATACTCGGCCACATTAGGAGCCACACCAGCCACGCTCTTAAAGACCTCAGCCCCGTTAGAACGCAGTCGCTTCGGAATTGACCCTCGATTCCCCGTACTATTATTGGGCCCAATGACCCTTTCCAAGATCCTCAATATTGCTTGGGATAATGCTTCTTCTCCAGCGGCCCGATCATACGGTCTAGTTTCAGCTACGGGTGAAGCTGGAGCCTCTCTCACTTCAACATTAAACATATGGCCCGATGCCGACGACTCAGCCCTAACACTTCCACGACCTCGGTCACGGCCCCTTGCGCTTCTTCTAGCACTCATTATCTGTATTAGAAGTCTTATGAAGTTTTAGTTAGTTTCAGTATTTACGCTGATGTCCTATGGGAGTATTAAGTAAAGTATTATTTTCGCAGTCGTATATCCTCTATAGTTTTGGTTCCCTATGGGCTTTAGTTTTACTCTAGGTATATTCTAAAAGTAGCCAACTATCTACGGTATAATAGTTCAAAGTATTTAAGTATCAAGAGAACTTACTTGGTTCGACGTCGGAGACTCGTGAATGCCACCAGCAAGAATTCCCAGAGTTTACTATAAAAAAATGTTTAAAATTAATAATAAGGCCCATTTTCACAGCCCGAGCTTTGCAACCGGACTCTGATACCACTAAATGTAACACCTTAAACCAGGCCTAGAAGTTAGGCCCGAATCTGGCGTGTCACATTGAAGTGTTTTTATGAAAGACCTTATTTTTCATTGAAAACCCTTCTTAAGAAATTTGAGTAAAATTCCAATTTAAGGTTTTTTTTCAAACGGCTTGAGTTTAAAAATCAATCTGTCTTTCTATAAGTTAAAAATTATTTTTAGAAAGATCTTTTTATGCGCGGAAGCTTAATTTTGAATAAAATCCCAAAAGAAAACTTGAGATAAATTTAGGAGGAATAAAGTAAAGTGTTCAATGTAATAAATAGTAGAGGTAAAGCCTTATTACATTCTAAAATCAAAATACTTAAGAAATATAAAGAAAAATGGATAAAATAAAGCGTCTTGCTAGCTAGCCACCTCCGAGTCCCTCCGTTCGTCGAACCGCCTACTAGGGATTTCTTGAGAAAATAAAAGAGGGGGTGAGTTTCGAAACTCAGTGTGTACAACCCTCAACAGCCGTTAACACACAAGCAGTCAATTGGGCCTAAGCCCTAATCACAGTATCATCATAAATATATCACATATGCAATGCAGTAAAAACCCTTCCCAATAATCCATTCGCTACACAACATTTCCCGACCAACCTTATACACCTGTGGGGATTTTTAAATCGACCCACCCATCCGCTACACAGAGATGGTAGCCCAGTTGCAGTACTACCTAACGTTGCAGCAAAGCTGCTAGTCACATATTAGGCTTTAAAAGCCAACGATGGATCAACGATCGTCAAGCCTTCCTCTTAGTCACGAACCTACATTCGATATTACTTAACAATTAATCATAGGCTAAATACAAACTTTATCTATACAAATCCTGAAGCCTCACCGTAACCTTACCATGTGCCGAGCCTTAATAGCCCCTTTTTTTATCACCAATCACGATTAGACCCTAGATTTGTACCAACTTGATCATAAAACCTGAGTATTAGGTTACTGGCATCCAATCACGAGTCAAGACCAATACTATAACAACTAAAACAATACTAAAAAACCAATTAAAAAAACTTTCGGCCATCCTTACCAACCCCTAACGTTACCTTAATTTCGCGTATGAGCCCATTAATCTGAAATGTTCAGAAAGGTTGTACGGGTCGCCTTAGTTGACTGTGACCTGTTTAAAGGGTCGATAAGCGTTACTTAGACCTTGTTCTGTGACATGATACTTCGATGTATGCTAGCATGTTATATTTAGCATGTGTAATAACACTATTTTGATCTGATCTGAGTATGATATGTATGATCTGTTTCCTGTATGAAAGCATGCCATGACATTATTTATGTTGTATTGCATTGGTTGGGCTTGATATTGGAGAGAAAGAAGACTGAAAGGCTTTTAGATGTTTATTTGGCAGTTATGCTGCATTTATTTGATATGTGTTATTTTAATGTACCTTATGGTGTTTAGGGTTGGATGGGTTGATTTTATCCCCATATTTGGTGTGGAGGGTTGGGTAGGTCGATTTTATCCCTACATGTTGTGTAGGGTAGACGGATATGGTGTGCAAGGTTGGTGGGTATTTATTGTACTGATTGATATGTATGTGTTTTCTGTATGGGCTAAGGCCTGATTATATCTAATTTTGTTAATAGCTCAGGCTCGATTTATAACTGATTGACTAATATCTGTTATATGCCTGCTTTACTGTGGGGATGTACAAACTAAGTTTGCAAAAACTTAGCCCTTTATTTATTTATCTGTTAGGTAATCCAGCAGTAGATGGTTCGGTGTAGCGGAGGGCTCGACGGTGACCACTATTTGTTACACTCTATTTTTTCTCGATTTTCTGGCTACTTATTGCTTATAGTTTTAATTATTTTTTCGAGAATTATTTATGTAATCTAGGACTTGGATTGTTTTCGTTTTTATTTTTTGGGGATTACAATCGTTGTTTGTGGAGTTTATTTTAAAACTGCAAGCGTCACATAGATTTGTTTTTCTAACATTTACTAAGAGTTTTCACGTAATAGAATCGGGTTTTAACAAATAACTTGATTATCGATTTTCTGACTTAAGTAAAGATAATAATAATCGAAACTATTTTTCAACTTACTTAAGCTTTTCCAAAAGCACTCTCATATGGCGCTGTCAGATTCAGCCATAATGTCTAGGTCGAGTTTGGTGTTACATTTAGTGGTATCAGAGTCAGGTTACAAACCTCAGTTGTGGTTTTGGGGTTTTAAAAGGATAATTTTGGGAAAAATGATTTGTAAAATGTTTTTAAACATTTTTTATTCTAAGTAAGTGGTACACCGAGCCTCCAACATCGATCCAAGTAAGTTACTGAAACTCTGATTTACTTGACTAAAAGCATGTTTAATATGTACACTGTGATACTGAAATACTATTTGTGTGATATGAAACTACTTAGGTAGTATCTTACTGAAACACTTTAGATAGTGTAAGCTGAGACACTCTAGGTAGTGTGGACTAAAACTGTAGTCAGACGACTTTCTCACGATAACCAACACTGAATACTCTGACAATAATACTACATAAAATATTTGTTAATAATATACTGAAACTATAAACTGATATGTATAAAAATTTTAATACAGATTAATTCGATAGATACGATAAGCACACGCGGTACTCGTGGACGGGGTACTAGAGACCGAGGTAGAGGCCGTAGGGGGCTCAAGCTGAGTCCTTCGCTTCGGACACTATATCGGTGGTGGATACTAGTAACGCATCGGCATCTCCTACGACTAATAGTGGGACAAGACCGAATGATTGTACGGCTGGGGACGACGTACTATCCCAAGCCATGCTTCGTATTCTAGAGAGGGTCCCTGGACCCAATACTGGATCTGGGGGGCCGCGGATCGGTTACGGAACGACTCCGGTCCAATGGGGCTGAGGTATTTAGGGGCATCGCTGAGGTTGCTCCGAGTGTGGCCGAGTACTAGATAGAGGCTATAGACCGCATCATGGATGATTTGGACTTTACTAATGAGTAGAAGCTCAAGGGGGCTGTATCGCTGGTACGAGATTAAGTGTATCAGTGGTGGTTGCCTGTTAAGAAGGGCACTCAGCCCGATCGGTTGATTTAGAATTTGTTTAAGACCACTTACCAGAGCAAGTATGTGGGAGCCAGTTCTACTGATAATAGGCGACGTGAGTTCCTACACCTCACTCAAGGGGACTGTTCTATGGCTGAGTATGAGGCTGAATTTCTTAGACTAAATCGTTATGCGAAGGGCATGGTGGCGATCAAGTATGAGCACTGTGTGCAGTTTGACGATGGTCTTTGTAACAGTTTACATGTTCTAATAGCTCCACAGAGGAAGTCAGATTTCTCAGCCTTGGTCGAGAAGGTCAAGATAGCCGAGGAAGTGAAGCGCACTGAGCGCTAAAATCGTGATGGAGGGAAGGTTAAGAGGAATCCAGAGCCTTCTAATTCTACTGTGAGGCCTAAGAAAAAGGTCAGGACTGACAGATCCGTTAGAGTTGGGCCTACTATGATTGTTCCTGCTAGGGTGGCTATCTGCCAGCACTGTAATAAGAGTCATCGAGGTGAGTGTTGGAGGGTTACTGGAGCATGTTTGAGGTGTGGGTCTACTTAGCACCAAGTTAAAGATTGCCCACTGAGGGGTAATCAGACACAAGCACCGGTTGCTGAGACTGCACAGCAGCCAAGAGGGGTACAGCAGCCACTTAGGGGCCGAGGATAGGCTAGGGATGGTAACAGTTTGGGTCGAGGTCAGAGAGCACCGGGCAGTGGTGCTGGGCCGACTGAGGCAAGGCATCCTACACTAGTGTATACTACACGTCATCGCGAGGATGGAGATGCTCCAAATGTCATCACAGGTATGTTTCTCATCTTTAATGTACCTTATGTTGCACTGATAGACATAGGTTCTACACATTCCTATGTTGCATGTTCTATGTCTGAGACCTTGGGGATACCTTATGAGAGTACTACTAGTAAGATTTCAGTGGTGAGTCTGTTGGGGCAGTCTACCAGAGTTAGTAAATTGTTTAGAGACGTTCCGTTAGAGGACCAAGGGACTGCATTCTTGGCTGACTTGATGGAGCTTCCGTTTGGGGAGTTCGACTTGATACTGGGCATGGACTGGTTGGTAAAGCACCGTGTGAATCTAGATTGTACTAAAAAGAGGGTTGTTCTGATAACTGGGGAGGATAACAAGATAGTCATGATTGGGGAATGACGAAATTATATGAGTAATGTGATCTCTACGTTGGTGGCAGAGAAGTTAGTAAGAAAGTGATGTGAGGCATTCTTAGCCTATATCAGTGTTTTGGATTCTGTGGACTCTACGGTTAAGGACATCTGCACTATGAGGGACTCTACAGATGTGTTTCTAAAAGAACTACTGGGTCTGTCTCCAAGCCGAGAGGTAGAGTTTGGGAACGACTTGATTCTTGGTATGGCTCCGGTGTCTATCACTCCTTACCAAATGGCACCGAAGGAGCTAACAGAACTTAAGGCTCAAATACAGGAGTTATTAGATTGTGGGTTTATTCATCCCAGTGTGTCTCCATGGGGAGCATCAGTTCTGTTTGTAAAGAAAAAAGACGGTACGATGAAGATGTGTATTGACTACTGTCGGTTGAATAAGTTAACAGTAAAGAATAAGTACCCACTTCCAAGGATCGATGATCTATTCGACCAGTTCAGAGGGGCTTCAGTGTTCTCAAAGATTGATCTGCGGTCAGGTTATCATCAGCTGAGTTTAAAGGAGGCCGATGTGCATAAGACGACATTTAGGACTCGGTATGGACATTACGAGTTCTTGGTTATGCCATTTGGGTTGACTAATGCACCAACAGCATTTATGGATTTGATGAACCGAGTGTTCCAACCTTACTTGGACCGGTTCGTGGTAATGTTCATCGATGACATTTTGGTTTATTCTAAGATAGAGGATGAGCTCGACGGGCATCTCAGGGTTATTCTGTAGACTCTTGAGAGAAACAGTTGTATGTGAAGTTCTCCAAGTGTGAATTCTAGCTTCAAGAGGTTACTTTCTTAGGGATGTGGTGTCTACTGAGGGGATTCGAGTGGATCATCGTAAGATTGAGGCTGTGTTGGATTGGAAATAGCTGAAGACGGTATCAGAGATTCGTAGCTTTTTGGGGTTGGCTGGATATTACCGTCGATTTGTTGAAGGGTTCTCTTTGATCGTAGCTCCGTTGACTAAGCTGTTGTGGAAAGGAGTTCTTTCGTTTGGACTGATACACAGTAGGAGAGTTTCGTGAAGCTTAAGACAGTTTTGACTCAAGCACCAATTCTGATACAACCTAAGCCTGGAAAGGATTTCGTCGTCTATAATAATGTCTCACACATGGGTTTGGGTTATACTCTGATGCAAGACGATAAGCTTGTTGCTTATGCGTCTCATCAGCTCAAGACTCATGAAGTTAACTATCTGACGCAAGATTTAGAGTTGGTTGCAATGGTTTTTGCCCTTAAGATCTATAAAGGAATTATCTGTATGGTAAGAAGTGTACTATCTACACTGATCACAAAAGCCTCAAGTATCTCCTTACTTAGAAGGAGTTAAATCTTAGGCAGCATCGATAGGTAGAGCTACTTAAGGATTATGATTGCAGCATTGAGTATCATCCTGGTAAGGCTAACGTGGTAGCTGATACGTTGAGCCGTAGGGCTGTGACCGATCTAAGAGCGTTGTTCGTTCGATTGAGTTTATATGATTATGGGAGTTTGTTGGCTGAACTCCAGGTGAAATCGATGTGGATTGGGCAGATTAAGGATAAATAGATGGGAGATAAGTCTCTCGAATTACGGTTCCGTCAGGTTGAGACCGGGGTTACTACAGTTTTTAAATTTAATGGTGATGGCATTTTGTGTTTCAGAGGTCGCATTTGTGTGTCGAATGACAAGAATTTGAGACAATCGATTTTGAGGGAGGCACATAGTAGCCCTTACGCTATGCATTCTAGTGGGAGCAAGATGTATAAGGATCTCCAAGAGTTGTACTGGTGGCCAGAGTTGAAGCGTGAGGTGACCGATTATATTGCTTGCTGCTTGACTTGTCAGGTTAAAGCTGAGCATCAGTTGCCTTCAGGGTTACTACAGCCTGTATAGATACCGATGTGAAAATGGGAACGAGTGACGATGAACTTCGTTAATGGGTTGCCTATAACACCCACTAAGAAGGATTTTGTATGGGTCATCGTGGACCAGTTGACCAAGTCAACTCACTTCATCCCTGTTAGGACAGATTTCTCTTTACAAAAGTTGGCGAAGCTCTACATTTTTGAGATTGTGAGGCTTCACGGGGTTCCTATTTTGATCATCTCCGATAAGGATCCTAGGTTTACATCTCGATTCTGGCAGAAGCTTCACGAGGCTTTGGGTTTATGACTTGACTTCAGTACTATTTTTCATCCTCAGACAGACGATCAGTCGAAGAGGGTGGTTCAGGTATTAGAGGATATGTTGAGAAGTTGTGTGATGGAATTTCGAGGCAGTTGGGAGGAGTACCTGCCGTTAGCTGAGTTCGCTTACAACAACAACTATCAGCCTAGTATACAAATGGCACCTTACGAGGCACTTTATGGTCATAAGTGTCGCACTCCACTATGCTGGACTGAGTTGGGTGAGCGACGTGTACTGAGTTGGGTGAGCGACGTGTCTGATTCGAGAGCGTCTGAAAGTGGCTTCTGATAGACAGAAGTTTT
The DNA here is from genome assembly GCA_020496765.1 of Gossypium stocksii. NCBI lineage: Eukaryota > Viridiplantae > Streptophyta > Magnoliopsida > Malvales > Malvaceae > Gossypium > Gossypium stocksii. The sequence continues at coordinate 40,535,353 of CM035628.1, read as the reverse complement.
ATGATGATCTGAAGAGAAGGGACATTAAGTATTCTATAGGTGACATGGTTTTTCTTAAGGTCTCGCCATGTAAGAAGTTTCTGAGGTTTGGTCACAAAGGTAAGCTGAGTCCTCGGTTTATTAGGCTGTACCTGATTTTGAGACGAGTAGGGCCAGTCGCGTATCAGTTGGAGTTGCCTCTAGAATTAGATCGCATTCACGATATATTTCATGTCTCTATGTTGAGACGTTATCGCTCTGATCCCACGCACATTGTGCCTATGAAGGATATTGAGATTAGATCAGATCTGGCATTTGAGGAGGAGCCAGCTCAGATTTTAAATCGTGACATAAAGGTTCTGTGGAGAAAGTCTATTCCTTTAGTGAAGGTGTTGTAGCGGAATCATAGCACTGAGGAGGCTACTTGGGAGCCAGAGGATTCGATGCGACAGTAGTATCCTCATCTCTTCTGGTTAGGTAAATTTTGAGGACGAAATATTCTTCAAGGGTAGAGTTGTAACGGCTTAATTTTTCCTATGTTCAGCTTTTTGTGAAATTGTGGTGATAAAAATATCTGAATATGTTTCTGCGATAATTTGGTACAAATATATATCTGCTTTAGTGGTTAAGTGCTTTGGGTGTGTTGAGGAGGTCTCAAGTTCAAGTCAAGACTTGGGCTGCATTTTGGGTTTTTATTGAATAAAGCCTAACTCTTGGCAATTAGGCATTTAAGTAAATGTTAGTGAAATCTTACCAGAATGGGTCTGCTAGTCTGGTGGCTAGGTGGTGAGTTGATATGCTTGAGGTCTTGAGTTCGAACCCTGGTATGCTCAAAGAGGCTTATTTTTGCTACTGATTTTGGCCACAAGTTTGAGATAGAAGAGAGTCTGAGTATTGGTTGTAGTGGGGAGACATGTTGAGAGATTTTAGGAGCAATCTGATGAATTGAGGGGTTTGGAAAAAATTCTGGTGTTTTCTTTCAGTTCAGTTTTCCTTTTTCCTATTTCGATTCTCCTAAAATTCTCTACCTTTCTGAGGCCAATTTCTCCTTTATTACTAAAATTTGGTTGTTGGTTTTCTTCATTCTTTTTACTTTCGCTTCTTCCTTTTTATTTCCCTTCAATTTTGGATCCTCCATTGCCCAGTCGGTTAACGCGTTCGTTCGGTAAGTGGTGGATTTCTACTGACTTAAGCGTTCCTCATTTGGTTTATTAATGGAGTTTTCTTTTGGGTTTTTGAGGTAGGAGAAGGGCAGGAATCGATGGACACTACCGTTGAGAATTAAGTGTTACCGATTTTGGATTGTTGATGGTAAAGGTTCGTTGGTTCATTGATTACCGATTCTGATTATTTTACATTTGAATAATGTTTGCAAGTGACTAAATTCATAGAGATATTGATCGATTATAGGTTGGGAGTGTTCAGAATAGCGTCAACATCGAAAATGAACCAGGTGTGTACCCCAATTGCTCTAAAATCGCGTTTCGGTGAAAGCTGAAAACGAAGCTATTGACGTCACACGGGCATGTAGACTGCCCGTGTGGAGGCCATGTGGTGATACACGACCGTGTGGTCGACGAACTAGGTCGTGCGTACGCCACACGGGCGTGACGGACACAGGCGTGTAATGCTGGCTAGGCCGTGTGCGTGACACGGGCTAGGCCAATTAGGTCGTGGGGCCACACAGGCGTGTGGGATTTTGGGCCAAGCCGTGTGATCCACATGGGCAAGGCTAAGTTGGGCCGTGTGTGCCACACGGGCAGGCCACATGGACGTGTGAGCATATTAATCTAAAATGTTCAGAATGGTTGCACGAGCTTTAGTCAACTGTGACATGTTTAAAGGCTCGGTAAGCGTTACTTAGACCTTATTTTGTGACATGATACTGTGATGTGTGCAAGCATGTTATATTTAGCATGTGTAATAACACTATTCTGTTCTGATTTGAGTATGATACGTATGATCTGTTTCCTGTATAAAAGCATGTCATGACATTATTTATGTTGCATTGCATTGGGTTAGGCTTGATATTGGAGAGAAGGAAGACTGAAAGGCTTTTAGTCTTTTATCTAGCAGCTATGCTGCATTTATTTGATATGTGTCGTTTTATGATACCTCATGGTATGAAGGGTTGAATGGGCTGATTTTATCCCCATATTTGGTGTGTAGGGTTGGGTGGGTCGATTTTAACCCCACATGGTGTGTAGGGTAGATGGTGATGGTGTGCAGGGTTGGTGGGCATTTACTGTACTGATTGATATGCATGCATTTTCTGTATGGGCTAAAGCCTGATTATATCTAATTCTGTTAAGAGCTTAGGCTCGATTTATGACTGCTTGACTGATATCTATTATATGCATGCTTTACTGTGGGGATGTACACACTGAGTTTGTGAAAACTCACCTCTTTATTTGTTTATCTATCAGGTAATCCCCAACAGTAGATGGTTCGGTGCAGCGAATGGCTCAACGGTGACCACTGTTTGTTACGCTCTATTTTTTCCCGATTTTCTGACTACTTATTGCTTATGGTTTTAATTGCTTTATTTTGGGAATTATTTATACAATCTGAGACTTGAACTGTTTTCGTTTTTATTTTTTGGTGGGGATTTAAATCGTTGTTTGTGGAGTTTATTTTAAAACTACAAGTGTCACATAAATTTGTTTTTCTAACCTTTACTAAGAGTTTTCGTGTAATAGAATCGGGTTTTAACAAATAACTTGATTATTAGTTTTCTGACTTAAGTAAAGATAATAATAACCGAAACGATTTTTCAACTTGCTTAAGCTTTTCCAAAAGCACTCTCATGTGGTGCCGTCAGATTCAGTCATAATGTCTAGACCAGGTTTGAGGTGTTACACATTTCTTTTGTCCTATTAGAGCTTTAAAATTTGGACCTACTAGCCATGTTTTTCATTATACTATTTTTAAAGTCCTTGGTTGTGGGGAGAAGGATGGCAAAAAAGTCAATGAAATTGACCATCAAAATATCTCTAATGATAAGAAACAAGCATATATGTCATCCTCATATTTATATGGAAACAAAGAATAAGGAAATTGTTGACACAAGATTCCAACGAGGTGGAAAAGGTGGTAGAGATTTGAAGTGGTTCACCTATGTAGGTCAAAAAACCATCAATGATTGAGATAAAGGGGAGAAGCAATAGAGAGCTCCCATGGAGATGGAAAAATGGCCCTCCAAGGATGGTTGATGATGGTCGGATTGATTGGAAAGTGCAGAAAAGAAAGGAACCCTTTTTACCCTAATACTAAGAAGTGTATGTAAAGAGGTCCTTGGTGGGATCCAGATTGTGATAAAGATAATTATGTATAACAATTTCCCCCTAGTCGAAGAAAGGTTATAAAATGACATTATATGAGATGAAAAACAGTAATAAGGTCTCCGTGTCATAGGCGAGGTCAATTTGATTTAGGAAAATCTTGTCAACCTTGCTGTTAATCTCGAATCTACTTTCTCTTTTAGCCCTATTGGTGAAACTAAATTTATCACTAACATTACTGAGTCAACCATTATTGTTCCCAAGTTTGAGATAGTATTAAGGAAAATTAAACCTAGAGAAGAAGACACAAAATCAAGATCATCTCTTGATGAGGTACAAGTGACTAAACTGGCAACCACAATGCCCATTGCTATTACCACTCCCACCATTAGGTGTACGAGAACACGTTCAAAGGTGAATAAAGAAATTGAAGCACTAGCTTAGGCCAAAAGGGCTGAGAAAGGGAAGCTTGTTGCTCTATACAATGCCACTTAAAAGAGAGAGATTATTGAAGAAATTCCATCTAAAGACTCATTTAATTTAACTGATGAATCAAAAACTAAATGATACCCCACTTTATAGAGGACATACCTCTGAAGGAAAGAGTCAATGGAAAAGCTCGATCCAAGAAGTCAAATGTTCCTATGACTGCATAGCAGCATAACAAGAGGATGAAGCAAATAAATTTACCTTCTTTGCTTGTTGAAGCTGCTGCCAAGGCACATTGAAAAGATTACACCTAAAGACTCATCTAATTCAGTTGATGAACTAGAAACATTTATCAGACCCTAACATTGTAGAGGACATACCTCTAAAGGAAATCATTAGTGGAAAAGCTTGATCCAAGTGGCCAAATGTGCCTATGAATGCATAGCAATGTAACAAGAGGATGAAGCAAACAGGTGTACTTTCTTTTCATACTAAAGATAAGGCTAGAGAATAAGAGGTAGCTCTTCTAGAGAAACAGAACAAAACATTATTCATTCTTACCTGCTCCAAAAGGTACCTAGCCTTGTTGAAGAAGAGTTTTATTAAGGAGCAGAACATAGATTAAGCCAGATGGCAAAGCATGGCATAGACACTCTTCTTAACAATAATATTCTCACTATCTTTATTATTTTCTCAAGCCATATGTAAAGCAAGTGGGGCTTGAATTCTATGCAAATATTTTGATGAGCATCATGATGACCAAAGTAAATTCTACCAAAAGATGTTCATTCGAAGAAGATTATATGATTTTACTCTTACCTTGAACGGAAAGGTGCTCAATTTTTACTATCAAAATATGGTTGATTTGAAGGAATCCCTTAAACACAATAGCTTTTATCATCACCAAAAATGTCTATTTCACCTAGCATGAGAAGGGGGAACAATCGAGCCTCATCCCTGTCGACTGTTTATGCAGCCTTAATTGGCATTACCAAATGGAATTGGCTACCTGATAGCTAAAGGGATGCAACAAGCAAGAATGTTGTAGTGTTGATAAGGGAGAAAGTAAATATGGTTGAATTTGACATTGGCCAACTAGTTTTTGAAAAGATGGTGAAATATTGTTGGTTTAATAGAGAAATAACAAAAGCATAGAAAAAAATAAGAATGAAAAGGGATGATTGAATTTATTAACCAATCAGCCTTATACACATGTCTCAAGTAACTACCACAACCAAAATTTAAATTCCTACTCCTACTAACAAGCTAACTACTCCTAGCTAACTACTCCTACTAACAATACTAACAAGCTAACAAATATCCTTAAGACTTAGTCTTATTAATAAAATAAAAACTTTGCAGTCCTTGAGACACTAACATTCTCCTTCTGACTCCAATGTTGTAGACACCAAGTTTATTCCTAAGAAACTCAAATCGGCTAACATGAAAAAAAATTAGTAAAAATATTTGTCATCTAATCCTCTGATTTGTAATAAACTAGTTTCTTCAGTATTCATTTTTTATGAATTCATTCTCGGCTAGTGCAGCTTCAAGAGGTGCCTCCAATTGTTTCTTAACCTGCAATCCCATATTTAGATAATCTAAATCAAAATTCCATAATTCAAAATCATCATCAACTGCTCCAGAAAAATCATGAGAGTAGCTAGAGTGCCGCCCCTTCCTCCAAGGTCTTATGTTGTCATTATACTTGTGATTAACATCATTTATGGTTTGATTAATAGATATTCTCGTATTCAATAATCTCTTATTCACTTCTTCATTTTACACTAAAAGCCTGATCACCTCACCAACTAAATTCTTAAACTTATCAACATCTATAGATGTCAATTCTTTCGCATATTAAGCTTCTTTAGTTGGTTTATTATTTTGGAAATATAGCCCATTGTTCTCTTCTGAAAGTTGCCCACATTCCAGTTTTAGTTTTCACTCTTGATCTCTTAAGATTGAATTTTTTTTTCATAGCTCATCAGCATATTCTTCAAATATTTCATGTACAAAAGATGATAGTTTATCATCAGAGATATGCCAACTGTTGGTCTAAAAGAGTTACCTTTGCATGCAATTCTTTATTCTCAGAACACTTGTTTTGCAGTTGTTCTTGCAGGATACAATTATCTGTCGATTTTATCTCAAGCTCAAAACTCTTTTGATTACATTAAGTCATCAATTTCATAATTGTCTTAACTTGCTTAACAAGAAGGTCCATTTGATCTGATGTCATTACTCCCTAACACTTGGATGCCACTTGCTCCTCCTTGAGTGGATTCAATGAGAAACTCTTCTTCTACATCTTGATCCTAAACAATTCATTGCTGCCAAAGTCAAGGATTAAACACCTTTCCTCTTTAAGCATCACCTTGAATCCCTTCTCTATCAATTTCCCCACACTCAGCAAGTTTTGATCAATTTCAGGTACAAACAGAACAGCTGATATCAACTTAGTTCCATCACAACTATCTAATACCACTGTGTATTTTCCCTTCACTTCTAGGTATTCTCCATTTCCTATCATTACTCTCGACTTCAATGACTTGTCAAGGTCTTTAAACAGTTTCTCATCACAAGTCACGTGATTGGTGCAACCACTATCAACTAACCAATTGTCACATAGAGTGCTTAATGAGAAGCAATAGACAACAAATAGATGGTTCTCTTCTTTGTTAACTGCAGCATGTGTTCCACCTTGCTGTTAATTTCTTATTTCTTTGCAGAACCTTTCAATATACCCCATCAAGTTGCACCTTCTACGCTTCACATTTGGCCTTCTCTAACACCTGAAATAGGAATGATTATGTTTTCCATGACACTTATATGAAGAATACTTATTATAATTTCTAGTACCATTACATTTTGCAACAGTTTCTAAACCACTACTACCACCACTCTTCTTCCCATCCCACTTCTAGTCCTTTCCTACTTCGCCTTGTTGCATCTTAGCCTTTAATTCTCATTCTATGTTTCTTGCCTACCTCATTAACCTCATCTGCTCTTGTGTTTGTAAAGTACTGATCAACTCCACTACTCTTAACTAAGTCAAGCCCTTGGTGTTCTCTAAAAAATCAATTGTTGCTTCATACATCTTAAGCACAAAAACTAGTATTTTTTTCACCAATCTAGAATTAGAGAGATTAGTCCCAAGAACTCTTACCTTGTTGGCAATATCTATAAGCTTGTCCGAATATTTTTTGATTGACTCATTTCTTTATTTGTAGCATCTTGAATTCTCTAATCAAGTGCAACACCTTCATGCTCTTGATCCTCTCATCTCCTTGACATTGAGCCTTGAAGTAGTCTCATGTCTCATTTGTTGATCCAAAAGACTTCGTCTTTGCCTTCTTGGTGGTTCTCTCCTTGTGAATTTTGATTTGGTTCATAGTTGGATTGTTGAGAAGTGGATTCACCCATAATCTTCCTTGACAGCTTCCCAATAATCACAACCTTCCATGTATGCTTTCATTCTCATAGCCCATGCTTGCTTTGTCTCCGTCAAACACAGGTGGGGCTAAGACAGACATGTTACTTGATCCCTATTCCATTTTCCTCAATACTTTACAAGTGTAACTCTCAATTTTTCTCTCATAACTCTCACAAAACTTTTCTCATAGGTCCCTCAGGAAAAAAGAACTCTGATACCACTATTGGTTTAGCAGAGAACTAACAAAAGCATGGAAAAATATAAGAATGAAAAGAGATGATTGAATTCATTAACCAAGCAGCCCTTATATACATGTCTCAAGTAACAACCTCAACCAAAATTTGCATTCCTACTCCTACTAACAATAATAACAAGCTAACAAATCTCCCTATGACTTAGTTAAATCTCGCTAAGACTTAGTCTTATGAATAAAAAAAAACTTTGCAGCCCTTAAAACATTAACAAACATGCTAAGCAAGTGCATGCAAGGTATCATTTACATTTCCCCTTTTTAATATTTCAAGTGTTAATCCTTCAGAATCCAAGGCTTGTGTATGCCATTGAGCAACCTAAGAATGTTGTAGTTGAGTTCAAATATTCTCCCAAGTGTTTTGAATGCAAGCACATCTCTACTAATCTAGTTGACCAACTTGTTAAAGAAGAAGAAGAAGACAAACTTAAAGCAGAAGTACCTAAAATGGCAGCTAAAGAGGCTACTTTTTTTGACACTTTGAGTAATCCAACAAGATTTGACAAGAGAATGATCAATCACATTTTCTTTCATTAACTCTCATAATCGATTCTCTACCAAGCTACGCTCAAAAATTCTGAGTTATCCAACAAATTCAAGACAAGAAGATAACATTGCGTAATGATCTGTTCACTCAACCTAGGTAGTATAGGTTTGCCACATATTTTTGAACAAAAAAGGGGGCGTAGAGTTTAAAAGGAGATGATGGGAGACGATGCTTTGTTGCTGCTAATTTTTTCCTAATTTTATCTTTTTGAACAAAAAAGTAGTAAAGCTTATTTGCACCTTACTTAACTATTTTTTTTTTGAAAAATCTCATTATAGGTTCTAATAATGCCTGTTCTTTTTAACATAATGCTTAAAACTACCCATAGCCCCTCCCCAACCCACAAATAAAAAGATAATGCTGTTCAACGCAGTCAAACCCATGTCCTCCTACATTGGCAACAATGCACATGCCAATCTAGCTAAGACTCAATCAGCTACTTAAATATAATTATAGTATTTTAAATATTGATGAACATTCTAGACAAAGCATTGATAGTTAATTTCCTTAATTATGCTCTAAATTAAGTGTGTTGGATTAATAATTATGCCAAGCACAAGCTATAATTGTTTTAACGGTTAGTTCCATAGTTTGTGGTTTTGTTCAAAAATAATTATTAAAGGGAGAGATTATTTATGCGAGTTTACTTTAAATACCGATCCATTTAAATCAACTGTCCTTAAAGATTGGATTGGTTTGGATCAAGCAATTGAATCCTTTATATTTTGGAGAATTGATCAAGATCACATTGAAGATACCATTGAAGAATAAATCTCTAACCATCTAGTTTATACTGGTCTTTATTAGTATATTGTATTATGTTATTTTATAGCTTAAGAGGTTGGATTGTAGTTAATCTCTAACATGCTAGCAAGTCTCTAAAACTTCTATATATTGAAAGACTTGTATAGATTTTGTATGTAGTTAATCTCCAGTATGTTAGCAGGTCTCGGGAACTTCTATATATTTAGAGACTTGTAGAGGTCTGAGAGCATAGAGACTACGTTATTGTTCATAGAGGAATATATTTTTGTGAGTGCATTTGAGTGTAAACAACTTGTGTTTACAGCCTAAATTCTTAGGAGGAGAATTTAGAAGTGAGTGGTCTAGTGTTTAGATACAAAAACGAGGTTTATGCATCAAGGAGTGTTAGGACATGATTCACTCAATGAAAAATATAGTGGATTTATTCACTAAACTATGCTCACAGATGTAGGAAAATCGAACTACTTAAACAATTATTTATATCTTTTGTTTACTCTATTTTAAGTTGTTCATCGCTGTGACAACCAAAATGGTCATTGCTTTGAAGCAATTGACAATTGTGTGATTCAATCTTCAATTTTTTAAGTCAAGATTACTTATTAAGATGATTGTATATCAATGGAAACAAAGTTTTCAAGATCTATCTAAAATACAAATTGGTGCATTCTAATGCTTGACTTGAGCAACTCTTAAGCTTATTAAAAACATAATTTTAACTCAAACTCAAACACAAAAGTAAAAACTAAACCGAACTCCAAGCCAAACTTCAAATATTAAATTTTAAGTCAAGCTCGAGCATATCTTTTTCTCACGTTCAATTTTTTACAAGAAGTTAGATTACTAATTAAAATTATCTATATAGATGGAAATAAAGTTCTAGAGTTCTCAGTGTTTGGTTTGCATAGTTGATTAAAAATTCTCAATTCCAACTCAACTTGGAATCTTGAATTTGTTAATGCAATCACCTGATTAGTGATTAAAATGATGAAACAGTTTTTGTTTGGGATTTAACTACAAAATAAACTTATGCATTCTCATGAGCTTATTGAAGACTCTAAAACACAAGCATAAAAATCAAGCCCAACTTGGAGTCAAACATCAAATCTCAGGCAGGCTCTATCAAATTTCTTACAAAAAGCTACATTACTTACTAATCAAGAAGATGATGGAATAAAGTTCTAGAAATCTATCTATAAAATATATTTCAATCCAAACTCAAGCTAAAACATAAATAATCATGCTTCAATTGATTACTGATTAAGATTGCAAATAAATGGAAACAAAGTTTATATTTGAGATCTAACTATAAAACAATTTTCTGCATTCTAATTCTTCACTCGGATAGCTCACAACTCTCAATTTAAACTCAAACATGAATAATTAAACCAAACTTCAAGCTGAACTTTTAATCTCCAACTTCAAATCAAGCTCGAATTTCTACAGATTGTATATGAATGGGGGCAATTTTTGAGATCTAGCTATAGAATAAAACAGTGTTCCCTCCACCGGACACCATTGACAACCCTACCACAAATAAGCATCACTTAAGACGTGCATCAAATAGCAAACCATTGTCTGGGAAGTCCATGCTAAAAGAGCATGGTTATTCTAAAAGTTATAACAACATCTAGAATGCATTTGTATACCTCAGAGCTCCATATTGGCATGCATGCACTCAACAGTTCGACAGAAAAAAAAAAAACATCATAGACAACAGACCAAAAACATCCATGACTGGTACCATATTACGATGATTTCAACCCCAAATGAACTTTCAGTACATCAGATTCGATTGCCTACCCACATCAAATCATGGAATGAATGAAACAAACAAACAAAAAAGGCTACGCAAATCTTAAGGGATAGCAGATCTCAAGGGAGTTCAGACATTTGACAGACAGCAGGCATGTTATTCCATGCACAAAAATCAAGACCCCATGCTTGACTTGAAATAGATGTTCCATCTGCCATATTCTTGTACTCGCTACGCAAATCATCGCCAAGAAGGCTTGATATGGCATCGGTCAAGATGGCTTGGTCCTTATCGTAACCAGAACCCTGCTCAAGCCAATTGGAAGCAAGTAAAGTATCGGGGCGACTACTGTCCAACCGAATAGGAGCCTCTTTTTGTATCTCTGGGGTCAAAACACAGTCAGCTGGTTCGGATTTCACATGGGACTCTGAAAAACAATCCAAAATTCAAGGACTCTTATCATAAAATATCTGGAGAAAACAAAATGAATTTGATGATATAAAAATAGTGGAAAACACATAAAGCAAGTTGATAATGTGTTTACACCAAGGTTTTTGGTTAAGAAATTGGCAGGCTTTTGAAAATTGTATCTCATTCTTAACTAGTTTATACATCACAGGGATCTACGGGATATATGTCAACATCAATACTTGATAACAAAAATCAACCTTTAACAAGATGGAAGATAGTTTTCAATTTTCAATAATGCATGAAAAGCATAAATCATGAGGAGATCAGAGAGGTGCTCACCTGTAACAGTTTCAGCAGGTGGCTGTTCATCCAATGAACTGCCACTTGCACTGATACACTCACTGAAAAGAGAAGTTGCTGAGTTACCCATTGGAGAAAAAGGTTCACCACACTTTTCCCATTCCGTCTCACAAATGTTGAAATTTGAACCTTCAACTAAATCACCGGGGGTAGATGAATTTGAACTTTTGTCAGATGCATGATTCTTTGCACTGCTTAGAGTTTTTGCCTCATGAAGTAAAGCATCCAGCAGGCCACTATTACGGGGAGAAAGACTATCGGACTCCAGTCCACTGGTTGGAGGTGGTGACTGGATAAAAGCATCAACAGACTCAAGTAAAGGTGGTGGGCAAGTTAATGTGCCCCAGCTACCTAATTCAGTTTCTGGATATTGGAGTGAAGGGAGCTCCAACTTCACAGCCTCCAAAGGGGGCTCTGAAGCAGAGAAATTGCCATTTGAAAGGGCATGGCTACCTGGGAATACACCAAAAGGCTGGGAGTTCTTTGTTGCAGGATTTGGTTCAATTGGAAAAGACAGCCCAAAGGATCCAGCAGCCTTATCTGATATATCATCTTGAAACTGCATAAACAATGGGCATTCGTTTTTAACAGCACCAGTGTAACCAGGAAAAAAGGCTGGTGACTCTCGAAGACGCTTCTGGCGATGGATTGTTGGTTGCATAAAACCACAATATTGAGAAGAACCCAGACCTTTCATCAGCATGCTGCTAGCGGATAAAACAGGAAGCTCAGGAACATAAGGAAGCACATTTTGATTGGCCTTTAAACTGTCAAATATGACATCAGGTATCTCATAGCTATTGTTCTGCAAGATATCATTAGGTCCTTTATCCAATCCATTAACCATACTGGTACTGTGGCTCTCCTGCAGTGCTTGCAAGCACACTTCGGGAGGATACAGAGGTAACCCAGCACGTTGGCGTCTCTTAATCCGGGTATTCCAGTAATTTTTTATCTCATTATCTGTACGACCAGGCAACTGCAGAGAATAACAAGGCATAGAGAAATTTATTTCAGACACTTAAAAGATGGGTGCATAAAATCTTACAACTGAAAGTTTTATCATGCTTCACACAAACACTTAGCATTTCCCAGGCTGGAATAACTATCATAGAATTCTGGAAGGCATGTGGCAATTCTTTTGCATCTAGCCCAAAATTTACATTAGTGAGAAAAATATGCCAATAATAGGGTTCATTATAGTTTTTAAGGCATGGACTAAATTTTGCATTTTAGTTCACTTAGCAATAAGATGGGATAAGAAAATGGGATAGGCTAGAAGAGTGCATATGAGGAGCTGGATTTCTATTACCCTCAAAGAAGACCACTTTAACCAGGCCAAGAATGACACTGCTATAACATATAAGGGCACCTTAACTCTTGACAAACTTGACTCCTTGAACACTAAAAATTACTGTTTCAATTTGGATCTTCCTGAAACTGAGGATACCAAAATCAGAGGACTTAAACAATCCACAGTGAGAACATAAGTAAATCTTAGAATCTGGGCTGGTCATTGATTATGAATAATGATAGAAACATGCAGCAGGGGAGCTCAGATAGAATGAAAAACAGTTAAGTGCAATTATCAGGGTACTGCATAATGTTCCATGCAACTTGCTCCAAATTTATTACAGAACGGAAGTGTTCGAAGATAGTAATTAAGAAATTCTGTATATAGATTAGGCAGAGGTTGTATTTCTACAGATCTTAACACAAATATTAAGAATCCTATTTCTTCATGTAATTCTAAAATTTCTTTTATGTTCAATATATTTCTCCCATTCAACAGATCATAAGAATAACTAGATTCACAGTAAATGAATTGAACACTTACATGTGCTGCCATCCGAGCCCATTTATTTCCCATCTTTGCATGGAGTTCAATGATCAGCTGTTCTTCTTCTTGAGTAAATGCCCCTTTCTTCAAGTTCGGCCTCAGGTGATTAGCCCAACGTAAGCGGCAACTCTTTCCACACCGAAATAGTCCAGAGTGCTTCTGAACAGCATTCCAGTTGCCTTCCCCATGCTTCTTCACATAGTCAATCAAAATTGCGTCTTCAGCTGATGTCCATGGTCCTTTCTTCAGAACAACTCCCCCAGCTCCACCTCCTCCACAGCTACCATCATCGATCAATGGCGATTCTGTCTGATCCTTAGAGAGCATTCCATCTTCCCGCTCATGTTTTGTGTGACTCATCTCTTTGTAATCACACACAAAGCCTTAGCAACAGGGGTGAACCATCCAAAACTCAAAACCTGAAAAAAAATATATATAGAATACACGCAAAATTAAAATACATATATAAACAACAAAAAAGGAAGAAGAAATAAAGACGATGCCTTTTTTCCGCTCACTTTTCCATACTTGCACTCCAACTCCAACAGGTTCATTTTTTTTTTTTTTTAAAATACACGCTCACTCTTTATACACCGCGACAAGCTATAAGTGGATCAACCATGACAGTCCTTTATTGAAATGCTACATAAGAATCGTGATAGCATACATAAACGTATTAAACCATAAAAGGAATCAAAACTCCTTGGGAGATATCGGCGCAACTCTAGAGATGGGGAATTCAGAAACAACAGAAAATTTCATCACGTACAGAAAGACTAAAAACAGTTAATGGAAAACAAAAATATCCACAGAATATAAAATTCAGCAAACCTAGACGCAAACCGAAGCGAGCATCAAATTCCGATTATATTGAAAAAAAAAAAAAAAAAGGCAAAATCATACCAATCTTTGAAATTAAATTAAACCCTTTTACCTAAACTGGAAAGCAGATAACATATCATTTTCACAAATTAAAAGAGACCCGTTTCCAGAAATGAAGACATTAATAAATTCAGATAAAAAGTAAATTCCAAATTTCATTTATTGCACTATGATTCTCTCATAAATTACTCAAAAAATCTATCATTAATAAATTATAAACTACGGTATTGCACTATCAACTACTATATTAAAAAAATACTAAATTTAAATTACATAAATACAAAGTTGCTCATTCATTAAAGAAGCAAAACAATTTTTTATAAAAAAAAATCTAAGAAAAATTAGAACTCAAATACCTGCCTTAACAAGATGCAAAGAAAACTGCCAAAAATAAAATTTTGAGCTCAATAATGATTCCTAATTGAAGTGAGAGCTGAGACAAAAGCGAAAATGGAAAACCTGAAATTCAACACAAAGAAAAATTATAAGGATATAAATTCCTAGATCTACAACCATTAATTATAAAAGAGCAAATCCTAGATCAAATATATATATATATATATATATATTTTTCTTTCTAACCTCAATTTTTGAGCTATAAGGAAAAGGATCCGAGAATAGAAAGAGCAAAACATCGAGAGATCTGACAAAGAAGAGATTACAAAAAAGAAAGCCTTTTCTTTTTTTAATTTTGAGGTTTTGTGTTTGGGGAGAGAGAAAATAGAAAGGAAAAAAAAAGAAAAAAAAAAAAAGAAAGGAAAGAGAGAGAAAGAAATGTAAAAAAGAGAGGAAATGAAGGAGCAAAAGATGGAAAGAAAGAAAAGAATGGGAGAATTATTTTTATTATTATAGTTTGTTTAATTGTTTTTTTAATGAATTTCATTCTATGAATTTATTCATTTAAATAAAATAATATATATTTTCTAAGTAAAGGATATTGTATTTTTCTTGGTTAAATTTTACTATTTATCCCTGTACTTTATGAAAGTTATGAATCTAATCCATATACTTTAATTTAGTCATTTTTAATTATTTTACTTTTCAAATGTTAAAATTTCAGTTCATACTACTAAATCCATTAAGTTAATTTTTGTTATTTTCAAAATCTAATATGGCAAACATATTATCATATTTGTAATGTCATCTCAGCTTATTATTTTCACATATTATTAACTAAAAATCTAATTAATAAATTAACGAATGTCATTCACGTCAAGAGTAAAATTTTAAAATTCAAAAAGTACATGGACTTAGAATGATCCAATTGGTAAAAATGGGCTAAATCTACAACTATACGCATAGTACATGACTGGTAATTGAATTTAACTGCTATTATTTAGGTTAAGATTAAAAGTGACCAATTCAAAACATGTAAAGATTAAAATTGATTAAACTAAAATCTAATGATTAAATCTACAACTTTTGCAAAAAAAATAGACTAATTAAAAATATCATTAACGACTTCCATTAAATTGAAGTATGTGACATTTAAAAAAAAAACCATTGTTAGAGAGTCAATTTAAAATTACATAGAAATCGTATAAATAAAATAAAGTATCGACTTTCACTCTATTTCTTAAAAATAATATTGAAGAAACTTAAAATCTCATATTTAATATTTTTATTTGCTTATTTATTTATTTTTATATGTATAATATTGGCTAATGAGCATTATTTTTTTAAAAATCTCGTATTTAATTATATTATCAATTAGAGCTTTAATTATCAAATAAAAAACAATAGTTGTGTTAAACTCTTGGATAAAAATTATAAATGTGAAAAGAGTATAAGGATTAATATCATAAATAGACACTTTGTCTAATTTTCTTGATCAAAGCCCTTTCTGGAAACTTGGCTTGTTTGTATGCTAAGATATTAAAATGATTATGAGAAAAATATTGTAATTTCAAGTTTTAATTTTAAATTTTTATATTAGAATTATTTTCAAATATATTAAATATTTGAATGCAAAAGTAAACATCAATAACTATTTAAATGTAATAAAAAAAACATACAATTAGATAAAATAATAAATTTAAAAAAAGAAAACTCATATTTTAACTTAAAATAAGTTAGTTAATATGTAATGATATTTTTTTAAGGTGAATTTTAGGAAGGAATTTACTAACGAATATCTTAAAATATACCCATATTTTTATGTAATACTATTTTCATCCAATTGAAATTAATGAACAAATTTATGAGTTCATCATTTAATAAGCTATTATTACCATAACTATACTATGCTCTTTATTGAGTTTACTCACTCTTTTCAATTAAATTTTATTTAATAATCTAATTAAACCTTCATTATTATTTCACTTCTCCTGTAACCAATTTTACTTTAATTTTCTTATATTTCATTTTTTTAAATATATAAATAATTAGTGATTAATAAATTTCACTTACAATGTAAGTCCACATTGGACTAGTATTAATTAACATTAAAGACTCATTAATTAATCATTTTTAATTTACTAAAATATTTTAAATAAAAATCATTTAACTTTTTTGATAGGCATTTACATTTATTGTGATACATTTAATTTTATTCTTATTTTACGCTATCATATTACTGCAAAATTTAATTTGATTGTCACTATTATTTTTATATCATAAATAAATGTATCGCCCATTTAAAAAATTCTAAATCTTAGTATTTGTGGTCTGTTCTCAATTTCCCATATTTAAAAAAAAATTAATGGAAGTAAACGTGGGGACCAAGGATATGTACTTTAATGTATCATGATTGGTCGTGGGTTATACGCTTTTCTTTTTTTTTTGTTATTATTGGCGTACATACATCGCATATTTTTAGTTATTTTATTTCTTTAATAATAGGGAGATTTAAAATTTGTTGCATTTGATAATGCAGGTTGTATTTGAAAAATATTTGTTGGAATTTTAAAGATAATTTTATTGGAAGGAATAGTGAAGAATACTAAATATAGATTATAAAACGTATATGGAGAACATCAAAATATTTATTTTTTGGTAAATTATAAAAATAATCTTTCAATTATTATTATGTTTTTATTTTGGTTATTCAAGTTTAAAGCATTCTATTTTACTAACTAACGCCTTTGAAATTTAAAATTTTAGTCTCTCATTTGTTAAATCACTATCATAATTTTTTTTATAAGCATAATAACAAATTTAGCCTCCAATGTTTATATATTCTATTAATTTGATCCTAATTTTAAAAAATATCAACAATTTTAACCACCAATTTTACAAATTATGTCAATCTAATATTGATTATTAAAAATTCAAAAATTAAAAAACTTTTTAAAAAATTTAAAAGTTCATTTTTTATTAAAAAATACATAAGATTTTATAAAGATGCAAAATTATAAATAAATGAATACTCATTTTCCTCATTTTCCTCTTTTTCTAGCATGAAATTTATTTAATAAAATAATAATTACATATATAATATTTTTTTAAAGCTATAAACAAGAATTCAAACTTTTTCTTTCTTTTAGTTTTATTTTATAAATAATAATTTATTTATTATATGTCTAGCATTATTCTTTAGTCCTCGTCAAATTTGCCAAATGTTGGGCATCTCCTTCGCCCACAATCACCGACACCAAAACTTTAACTCCGAATTCCTTGATTTTCTACATCTTTCATTGTCGTACATCCAACTAGGAATCAATTGTGGAGCTTCAAGCATGGCTTTCCACCTACGGGGTCTCTAAGACTTCATCCTCACCTATATATCCCCAATTGTATTTGCTTTCAAGTTGTAGTTTTTAATCCAATCTAAATATGGTAGTCATTAATGTTGAAAAAAGGGAAAAGTTGAATCTACTTAAGTTGTAACACCCCAAGCCCAGCGTAGACATTATAGCCGAATCTAGTGATATCACATGAGAGTGTTTTTGAAAATGAATTGTCCTTAAAACTGTTCCAATTATTATCTTTTATTTAGCTCAGGAAAACATGAATTATTCGTTTTGCTTAAAACCATTTCTTTAACGAGGAAGCTTTTGAAAATAAAAACTTTTCACAAACGTGTATACTTATAAAAATTTTAGTTAAATTTAGAAAAACCATATTTTTGTTGCGTTTGCAGTTTATAAATCCATATTAAACAGATAAAAATCCCAAATCAAAACCACAACAGTCTAGAGTCAAAATTACATCAAAAATTCCTAAAAATAATAGATAAAGCAGTAAACCATTAAAGTCTTAAATTGAAATGTATGTGATCGTGGTCACCGTTGAGTCCTCCGCTGTACCGATCCACCTACTGTTGGGGTTTACCTGAACAGATTAAACATTTCATAAACTCAGTGTGTAAATCCTCACAGACAGCATGCATACAATCATACATCAGATAACAGATAATTCAAGCCTGAGCCCTTTACAGAATCGGTGTAGACTTTAGCTCACTCAAGAACAAAATTAGATGCAAACTGGGCCTTAGCCCATCTCAGATATAGCATGCATAACAGAGCAGAACATCAGAAATATGCCCACTAACCCTGCACACCAACTCCGTCCAACCCTACACACCATGTGGGGATAAAATCGACTCACCTAGTCCAATACACCAAATATGGGGATAAAATTAACCCATCCAACCCTACACGCCAAATGGTACCGTAATACGATATATGTCATAAATTTGCAGCTTAGCTGCCAGATATTAGGCTTAGAAGCCTTTCAAATACTTCATTCACTTCACCAATTCCACCCAATGCAATGCATCACACAGATATGGCATGCTATAATGCAGATAAATAGATCATGTAATAGGGCAATTTTGCCCGGGCCCATGCAAACCAAATAAAACCAAATTTTAATTAAGTGTCCATTTACATCATAAACCCACTCAAATAACAATACCCAATAACCGGAGCCCATTTATCACAACCCAAGTAACCTAAAACCTAACCCAACCCGGTTGGCCCAAACAACACCAACCCAAACCCATACTCAGGTCACCCACTAGACCCACTCCCCTAACCCGTTACAAATCCAAGACCCATTAGCCTAAACTCTGAAACCCTAATCACCTACTGCTTCTGACACAGCCGCTGACCTGCTACCATGGCCGCCACCTGCTTCCACTGCCCACATCCCATCCATCTTATCGCCCTTACCTGCAAACAGTAAGAAAGACGGAAGCAACAGCAGCGAAACAGAATGAGGTAGAAACAACAGCAATACGACTTCCATTTGGCTATAAAAGCCATGGGAAAACAGTGTAAAAAGGGGAAGATTTTTCGGAGAGAAAAGGAACAAAAAAACACTTTGTAACAGAAACATGAAATAAAATAAAAACCGAATTTTTTTCGAAGGTGATTTCCCGTTTTTGATTTTCGCTTTTTGTTTCTACTTTGTTTGGGGTTTATTTGATTTCTTCTATTTCTTAAAGTAATAACAAGAAGGCAAAAAGGAAGAGAGTTTACCCGAAACCTCCGACGCCGGGAGCCCTTCACCGGTGTTGAGACCAAGCCGAATGGAACTGGGGCCCTGGTTTTCTTCTCCCTTCCGTTAGTGAGCCAAGAAGGTTGAACCTTCAAGTCAATGCTGGAGAAGGGTTAAACACCCATTCTTGCAAGATTTGGGTCACTGTACGGCCGAAGCATGTCACATTCTCGCCGAATCGGTGCGGCGCGGTAGTGGGGTTTAAAACCCCGACAGAACATGAAATAGAGAGAAGGAGGCTACTGTTACCTTCTTTTTCATCTGAAAAATGTTAGGGTTAGGGTATAACAAAAAAATCTGGTTTTAAATACTAAACAGCAAACGGCGCCGTATAAGGCGCTAGGTCCACGCGTCTTAGAGCCCGAATGGGCTATTTTCAGTTTGGATCCTCCCTTCTTGTGCCGTTATCCAATTTCATCCTATTTCAACTTTTTTTTAATTTAATTTCGCCCTGAATTTTGCTTGCTACTTCAATTTGGTCTGCTTTTAGATGCTGCGTTTTGGGAGTATGGGACATTTATGCCTTTAGTCCCTGTCTGTTGGAGCGCGTTTTTTTTTATCCTTAATCCGGCTTTAGTATTTTAGTTATTTACTAATTGCCCTGCAAATGTTGTTTTGGTTTCTAATTAGATCCTCCCCTGCTTCAGCGTATTTTGGGCGGGATGGGTTTATTGTGCCCTTGGTCCTTGTACCATTGCAGCGCCTTCAAATCAATCCCTATATTTTGATTTATTCTTAAAATTGGCCCTAAATTTCAGTTTATTTTCAGTTTAATCTTTTGGTATTTTGATATTTTACTACTATTACTATATATTTATGTATTTTATTATTATTATTATTATCATATTTGTTTAGTACCATTTTAATATTATGCTAACTATTATATTCTATTATTACCATTTTAGTATTATTACATTAGCATATTTTTTATCGTTACTAACACTTTTTTTTATACGTATTATTATATATTATTCTTACCTGCTATTTTTATTATTATTCTTAAAAGTTTTTTATAATTATATATTTATGTATTTTATTATCAATATATTATGGCTAACTTTCTGTCATTTTATCACATCTACTATTAATATGTTATTTTACTATTGTTCTTATATATTATTATATTATATCCTTTTATATCACGTTTCTATTATCATTATTATATATATTATTTTGTTATATATATTTGTTAATATTTCATATATTTTACTGTAACCATATTATGTATGCATTTTAATATCATAATCTTCCTTTTTAATACCATATTTCATATTTTCTTTTTTAATATCATAATCATTTATCCGCGTATTATGTACATACTTTAATGTTACATTATATATTCTTATATGTTACGTAAGTACTTTTTGCATTTTATATATTATATATTTTAATAACACGGTATTCACATACTTTCATATTTTTCTCATGTATATACCCTAATATTATTATGTATAGATATTTTCATGTATTATGTGTAATACCCAAATTGTGCCCGGCCCAATCAAAATAAAAACAAAATAATAAAACCAACAAAAAAAACAAAAATAAATTAAATGTCCAGTCCATTTTACAACTAGCCCACACCATTACAAATACCCAAAACCCCTAAACCCTACCCAAATACAGGCCTAAAACTAAACCCCAATGCCCGGAGCCCAGAACCATAAATAAACCAAATATAACAAAGTCCATTTACAACCAATTCACTACCCAATTAACCCCTAACCCGAAGCCCAAACATCGGCCCACTTACAACCCTACCCGGCAGACCCATTAGCCTAAACTAGGGTTTCAGACTTTTTGAAACCCTAGCCACCTGCCCTCTAGCTTCATGTCGCCGCTACATCCCTCTGCCACCACTGAACCATTTGCTCACCTGCCTCCACCAGATCAGCACGTCACCACCTGCTCCCGCGCCTCTTAGCACCTGCGAATAGAGCAAGAAACAGAAGCTACAACACGCAAACAAAGTAGAAAAATAGGATAGCAGTCACTTGTAAATCGGCTATATATAGCCATTAAAAACCAATGTAAAACCCCCGATGGGCATACATAAAGAACAACAATAAAATCAGGAATTCAAAAAAAAGGTGTTTCCATTGTTACTTTCGTTATTATTTTTGTTTAATCTTCTTTCCTTTGATTTGATAACAAAATCATAAAAAGGAGGAGAATCTTACCTAATCTCCTGTGGTCACGGCGTTAGAGGCTCGTTCTCCGTCGTCGGGATCGACCTCCAACACGAACTGGAGCCCCTTCGCTCCATCTCTTTGGGTTTCGAAGGGTTGGACTTTGCAGTGCTTTGAATGGGACCAAGATAGCCCATTTGCGAGCCTGGCCGACCACCGATCATGGTGGTGGTGCGGTGGGCAGATTGGGAACCCAAATCGACGGGGATATTGAGAGGATGAGAGGGAGAGTTTTGGGGGTAGTTGCTGTTTTTGAAAACAAAGAAAAGGGGAGGGTTACGGGTGAATGAAAGGAGAAAAGGTAGGGTTTAGCATAGTGTAAAACGACGCTGTATAGGTTCCATCCGATTGCAACCCGAAGACCCGACCCGAAGGGGGCTGAAACCCGCGTGTTTTGATATCCAAGGGTGTATTTACACCTTTGGTCCCTTGGCTCGCATGGGCTTTCGATTAGGCCTTCCTTATGTTCTGTTTGTTCTCCAATTTCGCCCACAGAATTTAAGTGTTGTCCCAATTTGGCCCACATCTAAGCGCAGCGTTTAGAGGGCCGGTTTATTTCTAGATTTGGTCCCTAAACCTTACGCCCGTGTTTCGCTTAAGTCCTTAACTGCTTTTAGTTTTTTTAATTTGGCCCTGAATTGTTATTTTGTTTTCAATTTGGTCTCTTTATTTCATTATTTTGTTTTTCCTAATAATTAAACTACTCTTTACTATTATTTATTATTAATATATTTTATATATATGATCCTAATTATACGTGCGTATATGTATAACATTTGTATATTTGTCATATTGTATTTATATATATATATATACATATTTTTATTATAGTTAGATATATATATTCTTTTGTAGTATTTTGTATATGTATTTTCAATACTATTGTAGATATTTTGTATATTATATCTATCTTGAAGTTGTATCTTATACATATACTATATTCTTACATATTACATATGTATCTTTATTTCTAAATGTGTACATATATATATTTATATTATTTTGTGTGTATATATATATTCCTAATACTATCATGTATATATGTTTATATGTATTTTTAGTATTATTTTTTTTTATATCATGTATATATATATTTTTATATTACCTCATGTATATACTTTAACATTATTATGTATAAGTATTTTCGTATATTACATATGTATATTTAAATATTATTTTTTTTTATATTAAGTATGTTATATTTTTTTGCCATTATTTTATCTACCTTTTAGGTTAATATATATTATAATGTATTGTTTATTTAAAATTTTCATTAGAATTCTTATAGCTCATAAACTTTTTTATGATTATTTATTCATATTTGTTTCGTTTGTTCTAATTTTCTTTAAATTTCTTTTAGATTTGCTTTTAGTCTTCGAATGTTAATATTATTGTTTGCATATGATGATGCTGTTGTCATTATACATGTCATTTTACACTTGTTGATCATTATGATTAATTGTTGTAACGTATTGTTAATGAGTTATTTCGCATTATATGTTATTGATTCTATGCTCGTATTTTCGTATTCAATATTACTTAGTAAAAACTAGTATTCAAAGGTTAAAAAATAATATATAACTCGAGTTTGGGAAGTGCGAGGAAATCAAGCCTTAACTTACTAGGTTCTGATTTTTCTCATTAAACCCAAACTATAGAGTATCACTTTCAAAATCAAAGCGCGTGAATTTTCAAATAAAACCTATTCTCGAAACCTCGAAATGCTACATTCTAACTTACTGAATGTGGCGTTCAGTGTCCCGAGATAGGAATTCCAAAATTAAAACAATATTTTATGTTTTGGAGCTTTGATAAATCGAGCCCTAACTTACTGGGTTCCGATTTTTCGCTCGACCCAATATAATTAAATATCCCTTTTTGATTTAAATAAATGAAATTTTCTAAGCAAAAAAGGAGGAGCTTAATTTCAAGAAATTGATATGTTGCACCCTAACTCACTGGGTATGGCATTCTTATTTCTCTGAAATAAGTGAGTCGCGATTTTACATCGATTTATTTAAATCTCCTCTTTAAAACAAAGGATCGTATTTTTTTTAAAAATCTTTTCAATCGTTCGATGATAGGACAGTAAGTAATCAACTAGGTACCAATTTTGGGCGTATCGAGGGTGCTAATCCTTCCTCGTGCGTAACCGACTCTCGAGCTCAATCTTTGATTTTCGTAGACCAAAATTAATTGTTTTAATAACTCAAATTGTTTTATTGAAATAATTTAAGGTGATCCGATCACACCTCGAAAAAGGTCGGTGGCGACTCCCGTTTTAATTTTCGTTTTCAAAACCCAAAGTCGATCCCCGTTTTTAAAAAAAATGGTTTCGACATTATGTATATGTATATATATATTCAAATGTTTTATGTATATTATATTTTTGCATTATGTATTTGTCATTTTCTTATATACGTTTCATATTACACTGTAAATATTTTAAATACTATGATATGTGTGTACACATATTTTATAGGTATATGATTTCTTTACTTTAAAGACCGTATATTTTTGTTATATAACACATTACATTGTTTAAAATATTTTTGTTTGAATTCTTATGTTGCAAAACCTTTTTCATGATCATTCATTTTTATGAAAGTCGTGTTTGATACTATTTTGTTAAATTTCCATTCAAAAGCCTTCGATATCTTAACTCGTGTTTGGGAAGTTCAAGGAATTCGAGCCTTAACTTACTAGGTTTCGGTTTCCTTACTAAACCCGAACTATCGAGTATCACTTTCAAAATCTAAACATGTGAGTTTTCAAATGAAACTCATCCTCGGGGACTTGAAGTATTGCGTTCTAACTTACTGAATGTGATATTCATTGTTCCGAGATAAGATTTTAAAAATCAAAGTAATGTTTTATGTTTTGGAGTTTCGATAAATCGAGCCCTAACTTACTGGGTTCCGGTTTTTCGTTCAACCCAAAATAATTAAATATTCCTTTTCAAATGAAATTTATAAACATTTTTAGCGAAAAAGGACGAACTTTACTTTGAGAAATTGATATGTTGCACTTTAACTTACTGGATGCGACATTCTTATTTCATCGAAATAAACGAGTCTCGATTTTTCTTAAACATATTCAATTTTTTTTAATAAAAGGGATCGTATTTTAAATTCTTTTGAATTTTCAGAACATTCGACACTAAGACATTAATTAATCGACAAGGTACCAATTTTAGGCGTATCGAGGGTGTTAATCCTTCCTCGTGCGTAACCGACTCCCGAACCCGATTTCTCAAAATTTCGTAGATCAAAACCATCGTTCTAATAAATCAAAGCATTTTATTAAAATGATTAACTTTTACAAGGTGATCCGATACACCTCAAAAATAAAAATCGGTGGCGACTCCTGTTCTTTTTTAAAACCTCATTCGATTCCCTATTTTCAAAAAAATGGTTTCGACAGATCATACATCTATTTACAGAACAGTACAGATACACATGCTATAGATAACATGTCAATACATACATTAGTATCATATCACAGAACAGGGATCTAAGTAATGCTTACCGGCCCTACGGCAGGTCGCAGTCGAATTGGGCGACCCGTGCAACCTTACAATACATTTCAGATAAATGGGCTCACATGCCCATGTGGCCTGCCTGTGTGGGCCCACACACCTGTGTGGCTTGCTCATATGGGCCCACACACCCGTGTGGCTTGCTCATATGGGCCCACACACAGCCTAATTTACCGAGCCCGTGTTTCGCACACTGCCTCGTTGGCCTTCACATGGCCGTGTCCATCGGGCTCGTGTCACTCGCGCATGGCCTGGTTCGTCGGCCACACGCCCGTGTGGCATCGACAGAATACTTTTCGGCTTTCGTCGATTCTCGTTTTCCATACAATCAAAGTACACACATGGTTCGTTTAGAAGCTAAGACCATCTTGAGCACTTCCAGAACCTAAAATCAATATACACAGTATCAATTTAGCAGTTTGGAAAATCAAGACTAGCGAATTCACCATTAAAGATTTTTCCAAAACTTGTCTTACCGCTAACTGAGAACCCTTGCAACCACTCCTCGATCCACAACGCAAATCCACTGCTCAAAGGTTCTCCCCTAAACCAGCAATTCTGGAAAAAAAATTAAACTCTTATTCTAACGATAAGCAACCATAAGGGAAAGGAAGAGAAAACCTACTGAAACTGCACCAACGCACTCCTTGATGCAATAGGAGAACAATACTCAAAAATGGAAGAGATCAAAAAGGAAAATGAAGGAATTTAGGAGAAAAAATGGTAGAGAAAAGCAAAAGAGAAGAGGAGGAAACGTCAGAAATTCAGAGAGTGGGGAGGGGAGCCAAAATTTTGCTACACCAAAAATATTGGGATATCTCAAATCCCTTAACTTCCTCCTAAAATTGCTCCCACAGTCCCCCACCACACCGCCACTACCCAAAAACCTACTCAAAACCAACTCTTACCGAACAGATAGCAAAAACAATGCCCTTGCAACTACAGAGACTTGAACACCAGACCCTTAGCATAATAACACTCCCCTTACCCACCAGATCAGCAAACTCATTCTAATATATTCTCATAAACAATAAAATATAAGCTTACTAACTAGAGATAGGGCTTTATTCATTAAAAAGCTAAAATTTACTCAAACTAAGGCTTGAACTTAGAACCTTCCAAACACACCTAAATCACTTAACCACTAAAGCAAACAAATATTTGTGTTACATAAATGCAGAAACTTATACAGAAATTTTGGGGCGTTACATAAGTTTTCTTCATGTTTTTCTCCCTTAAATTGTTTTATCTGTAATTTATTATTTTATTTATAAATTTATTATTTTAATGAATGAATTTCATGTTAGAAAAATAGAAAAAATGGGTATTTATTTATAAATATTTTTATGATTTTTATGCATTTTATAAAATCTTATGTGTTATTCTCGGAAAGTAAAATTTTAAATTTATCTTTAGAAAATTTTGAATTTTTAATAATCAAGACTAATTTAACAGAATGTGTAAAGTTGAGGGTTAAATATAATGAATTTTTTAGAATCAAGACCAAATCGATAAAACTTGTAAATATTGGAAGGCTAAATTTATTGTTATGCCAACAAAAAAAAGGATTTCGTTAGTGATTTAATGGATGAATGACCAAAATAATAAATTTGGATAACAATAGTGGCTAAAATAGGAACTTTTTAACCTGAATGATCAAAACAGGAATACAGTAATAACTAAGTGACTATTTTTTTAACATTTTATTTAAATATAATTTAAATAAATTATCTACTTTTGTAAAAACATTTACACCTTTATCAGGATAACTATTTTTCTTTTAAAACATTTTTTTCAAAAATAATTATTATATATTTTTGAAGTTACCAATAATTAGATTTAAATATAATTACTTATAAATTATATATGGTGATATATTTGAATAATTATTATAATTAATAAATCTCACTTTAATTAATTCGATTATTTGGTCAAATCCTTGCAATGGGTGAGAATGGAAGAATTATGCGAGTAATCAATAATGAATACTTTCAATTTTTTTATTTTTTAAGATGTAATTGTAATGTAATTAATTATAAATGTATAAAATTATTAATTACATTTTCTTACAATTACGTATCTATACTTTCAATCTTTTTTATTTTCTTACATTTCAATTTTAATATACAAATTATTTTTCTATACACAAATACGTGTAATGTAATTTAGAAAATCATTAGACTTTTTATCTGACACGTTAATAGTAGGTTTTGACCCAATTCCTACGGTGATGAATATAATCACAATTGAAATTCTTCTAGAATTCTTATTATTGTCTCTTCCACTCCTCATATTTTATATTTGTTAAAGAGAAAATTAATAACCAAACCATTGGTAAAATTATCATGAAGGCCTTTATTTTAAGAGTTGGATTGCATTTTGCCCCATTTACTAAAAAAATGAGTAAATTAGTCCATGTACGTTAGGTCAAAGAGCAAATTAATCCTTTTGTTAAAAATTTCATCCATTTGTACTGTTAAAAATCAGTCCCTATACATCAACTTGAGGTACATGTGGCATGCCACGTGTTATTGTCTGGTTATTCCATCAGATGCGTTAGTTTTTAACATGACAAATGGATGTGATTAATTTGCTTTTTGATCTAATGTACAGGGACTAATTTGCCTATTTATTAAGTAGAGGGGACACAAGGTAATCTAACTCCTAATACAGGGGTCTCCATGGTACTTTTATCCCAAACCATTAACCTTTTGAATAGAAAATTATAATACTATAATAAAAAGCAGTTTAATAAAATAAAAGAATGAAAATATGCCATGTCAGTGATTACTTAGGGTGTGTTTGATAAACTGAAAATTTAAGTGTTGAAAAATTAAATACTAAATTTTTGCTACTAAATTTTATAAGCGTTGAATTTATATTATAAAATTGTTTGGTAATTTAGTAAATATAAATACTAAATATAATTATGTTATTTGATAAAAGTAAATATTGATTTTTAAAAGATTATTTATTTTTTAACTTTAATCTTATTAATATAATATTTTATATCATTTTGGAAAGTTTTGGATGAAATATAAATATTCTAATTTGAAAATTTATTTCTTTTTTATAAAAGGATAATTTATTTCAAATTATTAATAAAATAAAATCAGCTTAATATTCTCCACCTTAAGTGATAAGTAGTTACATACTTATTTGTTGAAAATTTTAAATTAAGTAAAAAAATTTAAAATGATTATCATACACGTTTAAAATATTAAAGGTTGAAAATTTACAAAATTTACTGTTAATATATATACTAATTATATTAATATCATATTTTGTAGTAAATATCTATATATTTACAAAATTAAAAATATGAGAAATTTTAAATATGATAATGCAGGATATGATATGAAAAGAAAATTAAAATATGATAAAGAAAAAATAATTAAAATACCTCATGACATGGAAATAAAACATAATAAATGAAAATGTTAAATTTATATAATGTAAATTATTGAAAGGATGGATCTATTTATATCGACGTAAAATTAAAGTAGTTTTATATTATTTTGTATATTTTTGTATGTTCATTGTATTTCATATTCCATTAATATAAATTATGCATATCAAATTTGACGTAAATTAAACTTTTTGTTAGATTATGAAAAAGTTTGTATTGAAAATCAAGAAGAATACAGAAACTACAACTTGAGTCTTTTGAGGTGCATGCATGAAGCTTATGTACAACAACGTAGTCTAACTGCCATAACTAACTAACTGCAGCCTTTGCTCACTTATAACAACTAACGGCTAACTGACTTTATCTGTTACTCTAACATTCTCTCGGTTTTTTTCTTTTTCTTCTTTGCCAATAAGAGAGGCAGCATCTTTTGGTAACACACAGAGAGCTTGGCGAAAAAAGTCAAAATGCTTAGGAGGAATGGGCTTGGTGAGAACATCAGCAATCTGGTTTTCAGATGGAACAAAATTAACTTGTAATGTGCCATCAAGAACTCTTTCTCAAACAAAATGATGATCAATCTCCACGTGTTTTACTCTAGCATGGTTTGTCGGATTGGCAGCCATTGACACTGTGGATGTATTATCACACCAGACCACTGGTGACTAAGTGAAGAGTACTCTAATTTCATCCAACAATTGTTTGATCCAGAGCAACTCGGATACACAGTTGGCTAGACTATGATACTCTACTTCTGACGAGGACCTGGATACGACTAATTGCTTTCTAGAACACTATGCAACAGGATTTGGTTCTAGGTAGACAACATATCTTGTGGTAGATCGTCGGTATTCAACGGAGGAAGCCCAGTCAGCATCTGAATAGCAAGTTAGCTGAAACTGACCTTTTGAGTATAGTAGTCCATGAGTTATAGTCCCTATTAGATACCTTATGACACGCTTAACCGTCTTTCAATGAGCAGCACTTGGAGAGTTCATATACTGACTAAGCTTATTGACACAGAAGGCCACGTTAGAACGAGTGATACACAATTACTGAAGCATACCAATTGTACTCCGATACAATCGGCCATCAATCAGCGATGGGCTCTCATCAGCTGCAACTAGCTTAAGAGAGCTTACCATGGGTGTAGGGGTTGTGGCTGCTGTTGACATTCCTGTTTTGGACAGAATCTTACTGTTGTATTTTTATTGGCTCAAGAACAGCCCTTGTGTTG
Organism: Gossypium stocksii; assembly: GCA_020496765.1. Classification (NCBI taxonomy): domain Eukaryota; kingdom Viridiplantae; phylum Streptophyta; class Magnoliopsida; order Malvales; family Malvaceae; genus Gossypium; species Gossypium stocksii. The sequence continues at coordinate 40,505,605 of CM035628.1, read as the reverse complement.
TACGTTGGACGGCAATGCCTAAGAAAAAACTGAGTGGTCCCATGTCTTTAAGAGTAAATTTAGTATTTAGCAACTGAACAATACAATCAATTTTTTTATTAGAACTTCCTGTGATAGTTTTATCATCAACATAGGTCATAAGCAGCACATGGCCTCTAGAGGTAGCTCAAATAAACAGAGAAGGATTGGCCTTAGATGCATGAAAACCAAGCTTATCAATCAAGTACTATCTGAGTGTTTGAACCATGCTCGAGGTTCTTGGCTCAATCCATGCAATACTTTGTTTAACCAACAGACAAGCTTCTGCTCATTAGGACCTGATTGTTCAAAACCAGGTGGTTGCTCCATGTAGATCTCCTCAGTCAACTCTCCATTGAGGAAGGCATTGCTAATATCAACTTGACTTAATGACCACTATTTCATGACAACAATAGCAAGAACAGTGCGGATGGTTGCAGCTCAAACCACTGGACTAAAGGTTCTCTATAATCCAACCCTGCATGCTGAGAAAAACCTTTTGCCACTAAACGAGCTTTGTACCTCTCAATAGTGCCATCAGCTTTTGTTTTTACTTTGAATAACCATTTACAGCCAACTGCTTGTCTATTTTTAGGAAGGGGACATAGGGACCATGTGTTGTTTCGAGTAAGAGCTTGTAGCTCACAGTGTACAGCAGCTTTCCAAGAATCATTACACATTGCTATATGAATGCCTTTAGGAATATCTTCAGAGTAAGATGGGGCTATGCTCATGTATACTTTTGGTTTAAAAATACCTACCTTACTTCGAGTTATCATAGCATAGGTGTTGCATGGGACAAAAACTGAAGGTGGTTGAGGTGGTATGGAAGTAGGTGTGAGAGAGATGGGTCTGACAGAGGAAGAAGAAAAAGTAGGTGTTACACAACGTGACTGAGTCATATTAAGAAGGGAATCAATAGGACTAGAGGCTGACTGTAAATGTGGGTGAGCTAATGGATTGTCTCGAGAATAAGTTGGGGATATAACAAGTAACTTAGAGCTTGACAGTGATGGTGACGAGGGACAGATAGACTTGTGTTTGACAATTTTGAATGGAAACTCAGTTTCATGAAAAGTGACATTGCGTGTGACATACACCCTACCAAAAGCATCTTGACATTTGTATCCCTTATGTACTGGAGAGTAACCCAAAAAGGTGCATGAGGCTGACCTGTACTGTAATTTGTGAGTGTTATAAGGTCATAGGTTAGGGAAACACAAGCACCCAAAAACACGTAAAAAGTCATAGGTTGGTACAACTCGAAATAGTTTCTTATAGGGTGAGATGTTGTTCAAAAGGCGTGAGGGTAACCTGTTGATTAGGTACACTGTACTAGCAAAAGCATCACTCTAGTAAGCCAAGGGCATAGAATCATGTGCTAGCATGGAGAGTCCTGCTTCAACTATTTGCCTATGTTTGCGCTCTATCAGGCCATTTTGAGCAGAGGTATAAGGGCAAGTGAATCGATGGATGATCCCTTGCTGGGACAAGTAGTCTTTCAAAGCTTGAAACTCTCCTCCCCCATCTGTTTAAAGAATTTTAAACTTGCAACTAAGAACTCTCTCAACTTACCTCTGAAACTAAGGAAATGTGGTAAGAACTTCAGATTTTCTCTTCAGGAAGTAACACCAAATCGAGTATAAACGTCTGTGAAGGCAACATAGTATCGAAATTTACGAAAGGTAACTGGAGCTGGTTCCCAAACATCAGCAATCACCAATTGAAGTGGTGCAGTATGTGCTAATACTGTTTTCTGAAATGGCTGCTTATGTTCTTTGCCTAAAGGACAAGAAACACATTAAAACAAATTTTTATTCACATCAAGAGGTAGATTACACTTGAGTAATGCCTTTATAAGAACTACTTTATAAGGGTGGCCTAGTCTATAATGCCATACATCAAAAGGAACAACTGAGTTGGCAGTGAGACATTGAGCTAGATGAGATGAGTTAGATTTGACAGAATCATGCAGTTGAAGCCTGCATAAACCCTGCTGTACTGACCCTTTAAGAAGCACTTCTCCTATTCGCATGTCACACATTTGACATTAGTAGGAAGGAACTCAAAGATCACCTAGTTATCTTTAGTAAACTTTGACACATACAACAAGTTCTTGGTTATACCAGGCACAAACAATAATGATCGCATGTATAAAGGTTGCGAACGAGCATGCAAAGAGGGCTGACCAGAGAAGAGGACAGGAAGAGTAGAGCCATTACGAACATACACCTTACCTGGACCTTTGTATGGTGTGTTTGCTTCTAGGGAAGCAGACGAGTTTGTGAGGTGATATGTCGCCCCAGAATCTGGATACCAGGCATTATCTTTGACAGTCTCAGGTGTGGCAACATAAGTTTGAGGATTTGTGGCTGCTGAGGGAGATGAGCTGGTAGAAAGGAAGTATGTGCAAATGGATTAGACCAATGAGCTGAAGATACTGTTACTGCTGATGGAAGAAGACAACTTGGCTGAGCAGTGGGAACAGTGGTTGGTGTAGGTGACATCCAAGGCATTATGGTAGATCCAGTACCAAACATACACACATTAGCCTGTGGAGGTTGAGGTTGCCTATATTCTGCACTTTTGTATGAAGCATCAAACCTATAGTAGCAGCGATCAACTAGGTGACCTTGTTTCCTACATAGCTAGTACTGAAACCTTGAGCCAGACGATCGACCACGCCCCCACCCTCGAACATTATTAGAAGGACGATAAACAGGTGTAGATTGTCTATTATCAACTGATTTTGCTGGTTGATGCGAGACCATATTAGCAGAAGAGTCAATTACTGAAGGAAGTTGTCATGTCTCAGCGTCCAAGAGCATGGTAGTGACACTCTGAGTAGTGTAGGGCGTTTGATTGGCAGTAATGATCGAAATGATAGATGCATAATTAGAAGGTAGACCATTAAGAATTGTAGTAACATGCTCATGGTCACTAATGACCTCTTCACAACTAGCAAGACTGGCGCAATACCCTTTAATCGTCATTAAGAATTCTTTCATAGACAAGTCTCTTTGCGTTGAGAATGCAAAGCTCTCCTGTAGAATATTAGCCTTGACGTGGTACGACTACCATACAAATCAACAATAGAATTTTAAATCTGTGCACTAGTATCTATACCAATAAGATGGGGAAGGGCTGCGGGACTTATAGACGATAAAAACCAAGATGCAAGAGCACTATCTTGCTGCTCAAATCGAGTAAACTCAAGATTTTCTTGGGGCACACCATTAGCATCAGGAATAAACCGAGGCGGAGGGACAGTTTAAAGATCCAAGAAACTTTGAAGCTTAAAAGTTTTGATTACCAAAAGAATCTGTTGACGCCATAACAGGTAATTAGTGTCATCAAGCAGAACACTAATTTTCTTGGTAGAAAAGAATCAGCTATCGGCAACACTATCAGAAAGATTAGAGGTCATCACAGGAGCAACAGATTAAACAGCGGACGGACTAGAAGGATGAGACATGAAGAACATAGAACCTAATCCTCTAGGAATCAATGGCTATCTGATACCATGTTAGATTATGAAAAAGTCTGTATTGAAAATCAAGAAGAGTACAGAAACTACAACTTGAGTCTTTTGAGGTGCATGTATGAAGCTTATATACAACAACGTAGTCTAACTGCCATAACTAACTAACTGCAGCCTTTGCTAACTTATAACAACTAACGGCTGACTGACTTTATGTGTTACTCTAACAAACTATTTGTTTTATATAAAAAATTCAATTGTTCAATAAGTATCAATATATACATTATTTAAATCGTTCTAATAAAGATATCATATCGGTTCAAAAAAATTGACATGCATAACTAATATAATTTATCTCGATAAATTTCATTATATATAAATAGATTTTAAGTATCTTTAAGAACAAAAATATAATTAGATAGTCACCAATATCACTCATCTTCAATGATGCAAAGAGAAATAAATGTGGTAATTAAAGAAAACATGACAATTATCATAATATTATCAAATTATTTTTTGTTTGATTAACTTACAAATTAAAAAACTTTAAATTTTTTTTTCTTTTTGGTATGTTTTTAGGAAGAAGTTGTTTTATCCAAAGTTCTTTAATTAGGGAAGTTGACATTAAAAAGAAAGTTTTAAAAGTTCTCCATTTCATCTTTGTTTTACAATTCTCATTTTTTATTTTTTATTTTTGCTATTTAGAGGGAGGTTGAATGATAATTGTATTTTCTCATGACAAGGTATTTAATAATCAAAGATAATCAGAGACGAGGTTGGGAGATTCGTAATGATTTTGGTCACCTAAAAATGAAAATTTTTAAGTCAATCATTCTACAAATAATTATAAATTAATAAGCTAAAATTACATTTTAATTTCTCAAAAAGTTTATAATTTAGTTCAAACCTTAAAAAATTGTCATGTATTCCTTTTTTAAAAATATTTATTTATTTTTTAATATTTTACTATACTTTTATAGAATACTTGTCAAATCAATATTCCTACTTGTAGAGTTTAAAATTTTCACTAACAGTATATCATATATTTTCTAATTATAAATAGAATTATTTAATATGTTGTTGGCAATTAACATAAGTGCACATATTTGATTGATTAAAAAATAATAAAACTAATATTAATGAATGACAATGTTTACCAAATTTTTAATTCCAAACTAAATATTTTACAAGAGTGCAAATTAGGAAAAGAAAATTGAAGGGCTAAACATCGAAGTATACCTTATTTTATAAAGGTACTTAAAGAAAGTCAAAAAATTTGAGAGTGAGGAAGAGTTACCTTTGCTTCCCCCTTCATAATTATATAATTTTTTACGAGTTAAAACTGTGTTTCCTGTGTGTAATTGTGTCATATTCACTTTTTTTTTTATGTTCTATTGTACCTCATATCGTGTTTTGGTTAGTTTTTAAGCATAATCATGTATTTTTTTTCTCGAAATTATTCTTAAAAGATTTCATAATTATACAATTTTTAATAAAATAAAATTGAGTTAATATATATTTTTGCCTTTTGAATTTATCATTACCTTTTCCAAGTATATGTGTCGTTTGTGATTCTCCAAGATAGTTTGGGTTTTCTCCTTCCTTCACTTGGGAGTAGCACACATAAGCATTTCAATTGTCACAAATGTGCCTAATGGTACTAGAGTCTATCACCAACTCTTTCATATTAATCACAACACATTGGCAACTATCCATATTTTAAAAAGTCAAAGATATGGATAACAAAATGTTGACATTGGAAATAAGAGATTTAAGGCACTGAAAGTGGGATTGAAATTTGGCATGAGATAATTGCAATTTTTGGTCCTTAATTGTATAGTGATTTTGCAAGTTGATCCTTGAACCTCAACTGTAAATAGGCCTAACCATTTCTCATTTTCTTCATCCCACATTTGTCATTCTCTACTTAAGGCATTGTTCTCTTTTTTTATTTGTAAACTTTCACTTGTATTTTGGAGTGAAATATATTTGGTAGTGCCCAAGGACATAGGCAAAATTTGCTGAACCTCGTTAAAATTCTAGTGTTCTTTATTGTTTATTTTGCATATTTTGTGAGTGTGATTGTAGTGATTTATTGTGCTATTAAATTACGATAGAGGGATATTCTGGCTAGGAAAAACCTGGTACTTAAGTGATCCTCGTGATCCACCTCTCTTTCTTGAGAATTGAACTTAGTGTGATTTTTTAGTACAATAATGTTACTCTTTTACACACTTCCGCACAACACAATATTAACTTAAAAAATTACCACAACAACTATATCATGTACTTCAACCAAATTGGCATTTGGTTTAGCAGAATTATCAAATTTTCTTTTTCCTTAAGGCTAAGATTTTGAAATTTAAACTTGTAATCATATTTTTTATACCTCTTTTTGCCTTGTCTTCCACCAAATTATCATTCCGCGATCTCTTTTCTTTTGATAGCTTTGAATTCTTCTTGATTGGTGCCTTTAATGATAATGTGAGTGATTAGGGCTATAGGAGAGAGCTGGTTGTACTTTTGTTTGAGTTGTTGCTTATAATTAGTTCTTGATTGGGGCAAGTTTTCAATAAGTAACCCAATATCAAACTCTTCTTGCAAAGTTATATTCTCGGATTTGAGGTCGTCTAATAGCTTGTAATCTTCATTAATTTGAATATAGAGTCCTAATTTTCCTTACTTCCTTATATCAACAGTAGATATCAAAAAGTAAATTTGAAAACGCGGAAATAATAATATGCCTACACACTTTATTAGCATGAACCCTTTAATCAAATTGTTTATCAAAGGAATTAATTGGTTTGCATTTAGTGAGCACATAAGCAGCTCCATACATGTCTAAGATTGGGAAGATGCACTCATACCATCTCCTGAGATGTGAGGAAAAGGGTTTGGTGTAGGAAAGAATAAGCACCATTAGAATTGCAACAACATTGACAATGGAATCGACAACAATGGTAGCAACATTGACAATGAGAATGGCAACATAGGTAGTGGCACTCGCAAAGGGATCCATAATTATTCTTAAGATTGGTATAGTACTAGATCAGAAAAACATAAATTAAAAATTTGAGTAGTATAATTTGAGGAAAACCCTTAAGGATAATCCACTCATAGCATATTCTCTAGCATCCAACAAGCTCTCTTGTTACCATAAAGAACAAGAATAGGACCAACAAAACTAAAATGAATACTCAGCTAAGGACGTAGCTAGTAGGAGTTTTTGGTGCGTCTTTAGAAGGTTATTAGTGCATGGTTTTTATAGCCATTAGTGTAACGATTATAAAAAAAATTAAATCTCTTAGGATTATAGAAAAAATTAATTTACTCCTCTAGATGAAAAGGGTCGAGTTTTGCCATATTGTTGCGCCCAAAGGGAACATTGATCGCTTTACACTATAGGAGTGTGCAAATTTCGGGTAAAACCTAATTAATTCGGTTAATAGGTTGGTTAACCGAATTAATTCGGTCGGGGATCGGTTAATAATTTTTTGGAAGTTCAATTAACGGTTAATTAGGTTCGAAATCGGTCGGTTAACCAAATTAACCGAATTTAATAAATAATATTATAATATATAAATATTCGGTTGGTTCGGTTAATTTTTTGGAAATATAAATTAATCGGTCAGTTAAGTCGGTTAATTTTTTATATGTTTTATACTTGTTTTAACCAAAAATAAAAAATATATAAATTTCGGTTAATTCGGTTAACCGATCGAATTAATCGAAAAAGTTCAGTTCAGTTAATTTTTTTTGAAAAATTTTTGGTTCTGTTAACGGTTAAGAGTTTAAAAGGGTTAATTAATTCGGTTAATGGTAGTTCGGGTCGGTTTACTGATTGGACACCCCTATTACACTATACTAAACTCTTTCTTTTTTGGTGCACTATACTAAACTTTCAAGCTAAGTTCTCATGCATGCAAATCCTTCCTTTCCACTAGCTATTACAAGTCTAATAAATTATTATGGTTTATAAACAAAATATAATTAGTTTATCTGAGTCACGTAAGATAAGTTCTTTTGAAACATATATCTTTTCTAACAACTCACACATAGCAATTATGTATAGTAAGACTCGAAATTGAGTACATAATAACTCAGAATCTTAACCTTTACCATTTATTTAAATTTTAACATTTTTATATATTCGTATTTTTATATTATAATTCTTTATAAAAATATAGCAATAAATTTGGAATAAAAAATTCCATATATTTTGTTACTATCTCCCGCATTCTCATTGTATAATGAAAAAGATTAAACCATATATGGTATAAAAATTTATTACAAGAAAAAAAAAATTCTAAATTCTAAATTACAATTACAATTACAATTACAATTTTATTTTATTTGATATAAATTCTAAAATGGAAACTATGAGATAATACAATATTAACAATATAAGTTTCTTACTTCAAAAAAAATCATACATGTTGCTATATTTAATTTATTAATTATTTTTAAAAATATTTATATTTATTTTTCACAATATCGATGCATTTAGACTTATTTTGTTTTCAATATATTCTTATATGTTATATTTTTGTTGAATAAATATAAGATTATGTATATATAAATGTACTTTATTTTTACATTAATATTTTCATGTGGTATTTAGCTTAAATAATACACGCTATAAATGTGCATATATTAAAATATGCATTGATTTATTAAATATACACTAAAAATATAAAATTAAAAATATTTATAATTCTATCTATAATTAAGTTAAATAAATAATAGGAAATACAAACTATAAAGCAAGTTGAAACAAATATATAGTAATTTTTTAAACTTAAAATATATTTTTAAGTAAAGACTCATTTTAATAACATTAATTAAAGTAAAAATTTATATTTTTTTTCCAAATTATCATTAGTTCTTTTAAATAATTAATTAATTTAAACAAAAATAAAAATTATAAAAATATTATAATATTTAATGCACACAAATAATTCGTGCATTACACGAAGATCCAATATAATTATTCTTTATATTATAGCAAACTACTTTAATAATTATGTGATAATTAAATTTTCTTTTCTCATGTTAGTGCACTAATTATTCATTTCTTACTTGATATAACTTAATTAATTTTAAATTCAAATCACACTATAAATAAACGATTTAGATCTTAAACTCATCGAATGTATTTTTTGTATCTTCAAAATTAAATTTTAAAACCTTAAACTTTATGATTAACTTAGAAAATCCGAATCGAGGATATATTTACATTTTTTTTAGAGAGGAAGAAAGTTTAGGTTGCTCAAAACAGGCTCTAGACCGAATGCCCACCAAGACTTAAAAATCAATGAAGAACTTTACATTGACTTGATTTAAGTGGAATTATGAGTATAAAATAAAGTAATAGTTTACTTGAATGGTTATTAAATAACATGACGTAGTTGAATTGAGCAAATTAATATTCAAAGAATGGAGTCAGGCAGTGAATGAAAGTGATACGTTTGCCTGCCTACTCTTGCTGTTTCACTTACGCAAGGGATAATGCTTATTTGATGATTCATGAATAACGTGACGCCTTTGCGTTTCATTTTCTCCTACTCTAATATAATATAGGTTCAAATATGCTAAAAACTTCATATACTTTTTCACTCTCTTTTAAAATTTTAAAATTAAATTTAATTATTAATACTGTTAAATTTATTATTATAATATTTTTGAAATAAAAAATATTTATTTGATAATCATATAATTAAAAAATATCTTTATAATTAAATTAAATTAAATAAAAAATTTAACAGTTTTAAAAACTGAACTTGAATTTTGAAATCTAAAATATAAAAAGAATTCATGAACATAAAAATACAATGGCCAAATTTTTATTTTTTTTTAAAAAAGTACAAGGACTTATGGACATTTTAACATATAATATATATCGATAAAAAAAGAGGATTAATTTCTTTTTTTACATAATTTTTATTTAATATGATAAAAGATTTGGAGTGATCCAATGGATGCCTTGGTAGATATTAATAAATATTAAAATTTATTTTATAACAATATGTTTTTGGTTATTAAATTGAAATAAAAAAAATATTATTTTTATTTTTAAACTTAAAATGCACGTCGGAACTAAAAAGGGCCCTTTGCAAGGCTAACCATTTGGTGAGTGAGGCATACCAAATCAGATGGGGTCTAACCTCATGTCTCATATATATAAACATTGATAAATTTGTAACCATGTTTACGAAATTAAAAACAAAGAAAAAGAAGTTTCAACATCAATGCACCAAAGAGAGATATTGAACTAATTTAGGTGTTTACTTTCGACAATTTCTCTTTCTTAGACTTTCTAAAATATAGCATCAACATCAATTAAAATAGACGTCCTTAATTTTCTTTTTATACAAAAGAGTAACTAGGTGACAAAATAGCAAAAAAGAAGTCAACATCACATTGAATGCACCCCAGTACATCATTGTGCAAAAGCAAATATCAGCAAGAGGGGGTCTAAAATAATTCTCAAATTTGCCATTTTAGCCATATGGGACTCCTCTAAATGTGTCTTATATTCAACTCCCATTGCTTTTGAAGCATCCGTTTGATCCCTCAGGTTGTGTGAGGCCACTCGCATGTGGTCTTCCCCGAGGAAGCTTCATCCATGTTTCATTGTCAAACTCCACAATCACTTTCTTCTTCCAACCAAATATTTAAATCATCTAAAATAGCTCATAATTCGGTTTCGACCATCAACCCTTTGCAGTATCGAATCAGACCACCAGAAGTTACCTTACTGGAGTCCACAGTTACAACATAATCCACCTTTACTTTCGCCCATCCTCCAAGTGGAGTTCGCCATCAAAATTGTGCACCACTTCTTTTCCGTGACTTGTTCCTACTAATCCCTGCATACTTCAAATTTCTAACCCGAGCCCATCTTTGACTTATAACATCATTAGAACATAAATTTTCATTTTTAAAATAAAATGAAGTTGTTTCTAAAACTTTTAAAACAATTGGTTCGAACACAATACCCCTTTTGATGTCTTTATAATGTATATTGAAATCATCTCTAATATTGTAAGAAGCCAATTTTCATAGGGAATAGAAAAGAACCCGTCAATCACAGCATTTGGAATGATTTGCCTCCTCCAATTTGGCAATATTTCCAAAAACATTTAGGTTTTCTTAATAGAGCAGAAAGAAAATTGAAAGGCTAAAAAAATAGAAAGATGAAAATTTTAAATTTTCTTTTTATAGGTATGCTTAGTGGAAAAGATGAAAAAATTGAAAGAAAAAGTATTCATTGCTTAGTAGAGTTGAGAAATGAAAAAAAAATGATTATTTTAAACAAACACACATTTCTTTCACTTTTTCTCCTTTTATCATTCCAATTTGGAAATTTGGAAGGATTTATTTTATGCATCAGGAAGGACATAGCTAGCACATACAAAATTTATTTTCTTTACACCTTTCTATTGCTTCAACTTTTCCACCCAACCTAGCACAGCCTTAATGTTAAACTCTTCATTGTGCCCACAAATGTCACAAACTTTATTATCTGCCATATCTCTTCACCTCCTTTCAAAGTCTTCACCTCATTCCCAAATTTGTGAGAAGTCTAACTTTCAGTACAAGCTAAAGAAATTATTTAACTCTATGATGTCATTTATACTTCTATACAACTTCTTATTTCTTTCTTTGATGTCATTTATACTTCTATAAAACTTCCCATTTCTTTCTTTGATGTCATTTATACTTCTATACAACTTCTCATTTCTTATCTTTGGGTTCCTAACTATTATTAGCAAGATGAAAGTAAGTCTCTGCTATAGAGAATGCACCATTAACTTAACAACGCCAAGCATAAGAGTTAGACCCAAAACTAGAATTACAAGTCAACATTGAAGCAATCTGAAGAGTCATGGTATTATTGATCTTGTCCATAAATTTTGATCAAGACCAATTTCCATCTACATTAACCATATCATTAACACTAACATATTGAATGCAAGTGTTTCCAAAAGAAATAATTTCACAACAATCCCAATTCAGAGATCTAATATCTTTGGTAGACCAACAAGTGATATCCTTTAGTAGACCCCAAACTTTTGTCAAGGACTTCTACACATAAAATCATTTGGTTTTCTAAATGCTATCCAGATAATCCTCTTTAATCCTACACTTACTCTTTAGCACATGAACCCATAATGCATCCTTGTTGGAGAGTATTCCAAAACTCAATTTCATAAAGAAAGATTTATTTTGATCTTTTAACCTCCTCAATCCAAGTCTCTCATTGATAAGGTGTTCACAATAAAATCAATGTGTTCACAATAAGAATTCCAGTTAATTAAGGCCAACTTTTTTCCCTCATTAGAACCTCCCCAAATAGACTTATGAACAAATTTCTCAATCATGTCGTACACTCCTTTTAGTATCATTACTTGTATGAATATTTTGGGATCTCCACAGTTACAGAGCGAGCTAAGGTTACCCTTCTACAACAGTCTATTTTCCAATAGTGTCAAAAATAATGGTTTCGATACCACAATTTCGATGTGTGAGTTTGTAAATATTAATTATTTAATATTTACAAGGTCATTAGTGTCATATTAAAATTTAGTCCAGAAATTTTGATGTTTGGCTAGTTAATTAAAGAAAAAGGACTAAATTGTAAAAGTTGTAATAGTTGCTTGCTATTGATTTTCCTTAACTTAATGGCTTAAATAGTTAGAGTTGGAGGATTTATGTTGCAAATATTCCATAATTAAGTTTTATGGATGGTTAATTGAAGAATTTAATGAAAATTTGGTGTTTTTATAATATTATTATTAAATTAAACATAAGTTAATAAAAATAAACAAAAGAAAGTGACATCATCTTCTTCCTTTTCTCATTCCATAGCTGAACGCCATTTTTAGGGAGAAAGGAAACTTCGTTCTTGCTATTTTCTTTGCATGTAAGTGTGTTTGTTATCCATTTTTCATGAATTTTACGTTTTTGATATCGTTGTAATGAAATCTAGCTAGTTTAGGGATTATTTTGTGAAACTGTCAAAGTTTAGAAAACTTTCCATTGATGTTTTTGAATCTATGTAATTGTAAATGTTTTGGTTGGAAGCTTGATGGTGATTTTGAGTTATTTTGTAAAGTGATTTTGTATAATTTCTAAGTTTAGGGATTTAATTGAAAATAAGATAAATATAACATGTTTTTTCTTGTAAAATTTCAACATGAGAGAGCTGATTTGAGATGGTTATGAATTCAGTTCAATGGGTATAGGGTTTAATTGTGAAAATAATCTTGTTTTGGTCTTATGGATCAAATTCAGTAAAGTGTAAAAGTTTAGGGAAATTGTGAAAAATTGCAAATCGAAAGATATATGCATTAAATTGAATATTCCATGAAGTTGAAGCTAATAAGTTGAAATAAACTATTTTATAGATCAAGAACCAGTAGATAAACATGGAAAAGGAAAAGTTGATGATTAGACCCTAAATTTTACTATCTTTGCAATTTGGCCCTTGTAAGTTCAAAATGTTTAATTTAATATAAATTATAATACTATTTAAACTAATGATTTATGTGTTGTTAAAAATATATGTATATTTAAATTCTCTTAAATGAATTCAAGGTGAGAGATGTAATTGAAATGTAAAGTGTTAACATAGGATAGGATACAATTGGCATGCCAATAGATTATTTTGCGTGTTGTACAGGGTTGACTTGTGATGAGATGATGATTATTGATTTTTTATATACATTGGATATACCGAAGTCCAACATTTATCGCGGATTACCTAGTTATATCTATAGTGATTTTGATGTGTTCTGGGGGCGGATGAAAGCCTATGGGCTTGGCACATAGTGCCTTAGCGTGTTTCTGGAGGGACGTTTGCGTACAGGCTATGCACTTGATGCCCTGACATGTTCTTGGTTGGATTGGCTCGATTGAGCATTTTGGCATGTCTTGGGTGGATAATCATGTATTTGTATCTATTTATATCATTCATCTGGTAGATTGTAAATGGTTAAATGTCTTGCTAATGAATTATATAAATGTTTACATGATTTCTGATATTGTAACATGACTTAGGGGTGTTCAATCGGTTAACCGACCGGTTAACCGACCCGAAACACCATTAACCGAATTAACCGACCCTTCAAAAATTTTAACCGTTAACCGAACTGAAATTTTTTCAAAAAAATTAATCGAACCGAAATTTTTCAGTTAATTTGGTCAGTTAACCAGATTTAACCGAAAATTATATATATTTTTTATTTTTGGTTAAAATAAGTATAAAATTAACCGAATTATCCGATTTACCCGAATTACCCGATTTACCCGAATTAACCAAATTACCCGATTTAACCGAATTAATCGAATTACCGAATTATTTTTATTTTTATTTTTATTTATTAAATTATTTGTAATTTTTATGATTGGGTTGGGTAATTAGTTTTAGTTTGATTGGGTTTATGTTGGATTGGGTTTGAGTGGTGGGCTATTTATATATTATAATTTTATTTATTAATTTTTTCGGTTAAGCCGAAAAAATTCGGTTAACTGACCGATTTCGAACCGAATTAACCATTAACCAAAAACTTAAAAAATTATTAACCGACCCTCGACCGAAAAAATTCGGTTAACCGACCGATTAACCGAATTCGGTCGGTTAATCGAATTTTTTCGGTTTTACCCGAATTTTGCACGCCTCTAACATGACTTGCTATTGAATGACCTTATATAGTTAATTATATTGTGTAAATTATATATATAAACTCACATGTTGAATTATTGTGGTTTACAGGATTAATGTTTATTAACAAAGTTATTAAGTGTTATGTTATGTTTATACGATAAGTTTTATCGTTTTAACTTGTGAACTTACTGAGCTATAATAAAACTTGTGTTGTTTTCCTGTTTCCTTATAGATAACGTTTGCGGAATCGGGCAATCGGATCAACTTGAAATCACATTATCCAACTATCTTTTAGTAGATTTTGAAAATGTTTATTTTGGGATATGTGGCATGTAATAGGAGTGACTTATGTATGTTATAAGTATTTTCTACAAGTAGTATGTTTTGTGTTTTTGTAATGTTTTGCATGCTTATAGCTAATAATGTGGTGTTGAACTTGTCATGCAGTAGGATTTATGTATTTATAAAGGTGTTTGAGAAGGTTGTATGGGCTTGTTTATAGAATGAAGTGGTTGAAATTGCTTTGATAGGTTATTACCTTGATGGATGGAATGGTATGTTTGATAATATTATAAAGTATTTGAACTTGTGATTTTTTTAATATGAACTTAGTTTGATATTTGATTTGCGGTGCCATTGAGGGCATCTTTGTTAAAAACATAGGTTGAATGATTTTGGTATGTTTTAAGCTTGTTTGAAAGTGTTTTGAAGGAATAAAAATGGTTGATATTGGTTTGGCTTGACACCTAAGAAATAAGTAATGTTTTGGCTTGTTTTAGAAGTCATTTTAGGTGCACACAGCCTAGGACACGGGCTATCACTCCATACTGCCATGTGGCCTATTCAATTTTGGTGCAGGTATGTCCCACACAGGTTGTTACATGGCCTGGAGACACGACCATGTGATCCCATTTCGAATCACACACAGTTTGACACACGGTCGTGTGACCTTATTTCGAATTGCACATGGTCTAGTGACACAATCATGTGACCTTATTTTTGAACTGTACACGGTTTGGCCACACAGCCATGTCCCTAAGCCACACTGATGGCTGTCGAAACCACCAAAAATGTAACGCCCCAAATTTTGGGCCTAGATAAATTGGGCTTTGGGCTTGGTATTTTCAGGAATTTTATTTTTGTCTTTTAGATGGTTAGTAGTGACATTGGATATGAACTCTGAAGGAAGTGTTCATAAGAGAAAATTAAGGAAAGGATAAAGGAGCTTATCTTAGAGGAAATTTAGGATGAGATGGGGAGTTATCAGGGAGAAAAGTTAGGAGTTGAGAAGTGTGAAGAGTTGGTACTATTTTGGGAAGTGGGAAGTGTATAAATTTGGCTTAGGAGGGTAAATGAGTGCCGTTTTTGGGTCTTTTAGGGTGTATTACGAATTTTCACTATGGTTTTCGGCATTTGGAGAGTTTTTCAAATAGGCCAGTCCTTCTTTTCTTTACCAAATATCCTATAGTTACCCTCACACAAGCACATTTGATTATTTTCTTTTCTTCTTGTTACCTTTTCCAAACCCTCTAAAGTCGAATAATTCCACCCTCCTTTTTGTCGAAATTCTTATTGTGCCGTCATTAATCCTTCAAGCCTTAACCAAACCGATTTTTTGTTTCAATCTTGCTCTTTTGGGTTCTCGTTAGTTGAATCTTCCATAAGCAATCTTGGACGTGAGATTCAAGGCCAAATCCAGATGGAAAAAAGGGAATATTAGTGGTAAAGAGATGGCGAAGGTGACAACGGGATTTGAACACATAACCACTATTCCCAAGTTTAAGCGATGTAAGGTGTTAGCAGTTCGGGACTTTCCGCCTGGATGGGGAAGAGGGGCTACAACGGACCATAGATTAAATAGGCAAATCACAGTAGATCAAAGCAAGTGTAGTTTGTCCTTCAGTTAGTAAGCGTAGTGGTTTTATTTTGAATTAATGGGTAGTGACTAATGACGTGCGATGTTTGAATATAGGTTCTGAAGATTATGAATATTTGATACTCTTCATAATAAGGTGTGTACTTCTACCCTATGATTCGATAGTTTGATAAAGCCGAAGGTGACACTACACATACGATAGATCGGCAAATCCCGAAATACCGAAAAGCTGAAATGTCAAAAAGCCGAAAGTTTAGCTACGGCAGTCTCGCAAGTGCGCGAACACACGTATGAGAGCAACCGATATGATAGTAGAGGCCCCATGAGCGATCTCATGGGCTTGGGTCACGTTTTGGCTAATCAAGCCAGAATGGGTCAAATGGGCAGACGAGCTTGTGGGCCCAAGTTAGCAAAAATTGATATGTTGATAATAAATGATGAGTTGATAAAGTTTGTTGAATTGTTTGGAATGGATTGGGCCTGATAGGCCGTATGATTGTGATTGGGCCTAATGGGCCATATGAATATGATTGGGCTGGATTGGGCTATATGAATGTATGAAAGCATGTAGACTTGTTAGGGTTTTATAATGGACTTGTAGGCCTAGTTTCTAATGAATTCTCAAGCGCATAAAACTTAATTAATTTATCAAATACGTCTGTGGACAAGTCATAAGGTTAGAGTATGACAATGAGTATATGCATGTCTAGGATTGGATCTAGGGAGAGCTTGGTACTTAAGCGGTCTCAATGACCCACCTCTTCTTCTCTAGAATCCTACTTGGTGCATAGTATCTGTTCACTCTAGCCAAGGAGGACTTGTTGACGGGCCAAAGTTCGTAATTAAGACCCATACGTTAGTAAATTTCTGAAATACCCCTTTAGGGTGTAATTACTGAAATGCCCCCATAGTATAAAATTACCAAAATACCCCCAATTAGTAAAATTACCAAATTACCCCTAATTTGTGAAATTACCAAAATACCCCTATGTGTTAAATGTAGGATTTATGTACGCTACATGTATGTTTTCTGCATTCATATGATATTCTGTTTAGGTTGCATATGTTGGGAATTATGGAACGGAGGAAGTATATGAGAATCGCATGGTTGCTTGATGATCGTGGATTCATCGATGGCTTTTTAAGCCCAATATTTGATTAGTAGCTTTGTTGCAACGTTAGGTAGTACCGCAACCGAGAAACCATTGCTATGTAGCGGATGGGTGGGTCGATTTAGATATCCCCACAGGTGTGTTTTGGTTGGACAGAGATGTTGTCTAGCGGATAGGTTATTTGGAAGGGGTTTCACAGCATTGCATGCATGATATTATTATGTTACTATGAGATGGGTTTAGACCCAACTGAGGCCACTATGGGCTAAGGCCCAAAGGCCACTGTTATGTGATAAGGGCTTAAGCCCAATTGAATGTTTGTATACTATTTGTTTGATGAGGGTCGTACACACTGAGTTTTCGTAAACTCACCCCCCTCATTTTACATTTTTTTAGGTGATTCTCAGTTGGCGGTTCGATGGATGGAGGGACTCAGAGATGGCCACTTAGCAAGAAGTTTTTGACTTAGTCTTTTATTTAATTTCTAGTATTTTAAATGATTTTTATTTGGATTGTAATGAGGCCTCCCCTCTGGTTATTATTATTCCATTATTATTACTATGCTTTATATTTTAGAAACGGAACTTAGGTTTATTTCTTGTTGAACATATTTCAAGTTTTTCTGAAACTACGTGTTGTCTTTAAAATAAGCTTTCGCAGTTAAAGGGAATTTTTTTTAGTGACTATTAATATATATAACAAAGAATTAGCTTTTGAATACACCTCGTTTTAAAAGCAAATACAAATTGAGATTTTACTTGAAATTTCTCTTAGAAGCATTTTCAATGAAAACAAGGTTTTCACTAAAACACTTCAATGTGACACGTCGGACTCAGGCCTAACTTCTAGGCCGGGTTTTGGGTGTTACAAAAAATAATTCCTACTAAAATAACTCTAAATAGTAGTAAAGAGTTGTGGTAGGGTCAAATCCACAGGGATTGGATGTCGTAATCAACTTTCGTGTTCACTTATGAATAGAATATTTGTCGTGTCAAGCGTCGTGGCAGGAGTCGTGCCCACGACTCCAAACGTACCTACAATAAAAATAAACAAGTAAATTTAGGGGTTTTGAGAATGTTTAAGGAAGTAAATAATCTAATCAGCTTAAATAAACAATTGATTAATATTGAAAATAAATGTAAATTGGAAATAAATGTAGAATTTTGCAAACATAGTTGATAAGCCTTAGCCTTAGACTTGGTAAATTCTGTACTAAGAATCGGTCCTCAAAAATTGATCTTTTTCTCCAAACGATAAGTTGGTTATAACGGTTAAGAACGTCCTAACCACCAATTCTTCCTCTCGTAGTTGGTCCCGATACGACCTGTAAACCAACCTTTACCAATTATTTAACTGAGATACATGTGTTCCAGATTTAAGATTCTGGCAGCCTTGTGTTCTAAAGAACCCAACTCGAATTAACGGCCTTAACCGCATAGGTCGTTTAAACTCGATCACTTCTTCCTTAATTTGTTCTCAGATATCTAAATACAGCATGGCCGACTCATTTCTCCAACTGTCAGTGAACACGATTCCAACCCAACGTGCACTTTTTGACTTAAAATCAAATTAACTTTAAGAGATAAGTTTTCAATCCCGATACTTAGGAAAAAAATGTGAATACCGATTGGAAGTGTGAGAGGCCAAATTTACCCGGGGGAGCCCACTAAGACCCAAAATAGCCCATCACTACCCAACAAGCTAAACAACACAAACAAATCAGCCCAATTTACAAATAACAGCCCAAATCAGCCCAAACCTAAACTAGTTCAGCACCCGAGAAACCCTAGCAGCCGCTGCACACCTAGGTCGTCTACCCACGTACCTCCGTCGGCGTGCACACCACCCCAGGTTTAGTCCCGTTGCACCAAAATAGGCCAACATCTGCTCGTTGACCGTCCATTAACCTGCAAAATAAACAAAAGCAGACCAAAGCAGGGACAGATGCAGTATAACACGAAACAAGGACAAAAACCAGAAAGAAAAGAAAAGAAACAGTAGCACGACAGAAGCAAAATTAAAAGAAATATTATATGTATTGGCTATAAAGTCGAATCAAAGAAAATGTAACGGGGGATTTTTGAGAATATTCAAAAAAAAAGGATTATCGATACAAAAAAATCCTTCCGGATTCTGAATCAAAAAATTCGGATTAATAAAAAGAGAAGTTTTCTTAAGGTGATTTTGTTGTGTTTTTTAAATTTCTATTATTTTAGTTTTTTTTTTTGGTTATATGTGAAAATCGAAGGAAAAGAAGGAGGCTTACCCAGGACCACCGCGGTTGCGTCGTCGGAGCCTCTTCTCCGTCGTCGAAACCGAAGCCAAAGGTGAAGAGGAGCCTTCTTCTATCGGTCTTTCGGGATAAGAAAGCGTGGCCTTCGAACACGCCTTGAAACGAGACTAGAGGGTCGTCTCCGCGCACCGTCGGCCACCAAATACGGTGGTGGTGCGATGAACGGCGGCAGACTTCCGATCATTAGAGGAAGAAGAGAGAAGGGGCTTGGAGCTTTCTGATTTTTTTAAAAATCAAATGTAAAAAAGAGAACAAGAAAAATGGCTTTTAAAACGTGAATGAAACGGCGTTGGTGGGGGTTGTCAATAAGCGCATTCCCTACTATTGGGATATTTGCGCGTAAGGTCCTCCCTACTTTTTGGTGCCTTTTGATCAAGCACTGTTTTATCTTTTTTCTTACTTTGGTCATCAGATTTTGCTCTTGTTTTAAATAGGTCCTTTGGCCTATCAGTCTTTGTGCACACGTTTGAGCTAGGGGTTTTTGCCCCATTTGG
Organism: Gossypium stocksii; assembly: GCA_020496765.1. Classification (NCBI taxonomy): domain Eukaryota; kingdom Viridiplantae; phylum Streptophyta; class Magnoliopsida; order Malvales; family Malvaceae; genus Gossypium; species Gossypium stocksii. The sequence continues at coordinate 40,485,662 of CM035628.1, read as the reverse complement.
TCCTCATATTTTTAGGCGCGTTTCATTTGGCCCCTGCTTCTTTTACTTTGTAAATTCAACCCTTGAGTTTTATTTTAATTTTAATTCAGTCCTAGGCTGTCTAAATTCTTTATTACATATATCTATATATATTTTTACACTGTTTTGTTTGATTCATTATTTATTTGTTTAGTTTTCTTTTGATATCAAATGTTTATATTTTGGCTTCATATTCCTTTATTTTTAAATTGTTTTGTATTAATTGTTTTGAGTATCCTATATTACTCGTCTTAAATTGATTTATATATTATTTTAAATTCGTTTGCATTAAGTTAAGGATAACTTCATGATTTATTTATATTATTCGTTATTATTTATTCTAAGTCCTTCTTCGTATAATATCTACCTTACTACTTTCTATTATTATATCTATTATTCGTTGTATTTTACTATTATTAGAATTAATATTATTTTCACTTGATACTTATATATACATACACATATTATGTTTCTTAATATTATGTTTTTAATACTTTATATATTATGTACATATGTTAACATTATTAGTTATATTTTTTATACCATCTTATGTATATATTTTAAATATTATATTATGCATGTATATATATTATTTACATTTTTCTTAATATTATACTATATATTTTCTATTACTACTATATATATTTTAATATATATATATATATATATATATATTTACGTATATATAGTATTGCTAATTTTCTTTTGTTACTTTTATTATTTTTCCTGTACATATTATTTTCCCCACTTTTATTATTATTATTATTAATATTCTTATTATCATTACTTTTATTTCATTCCTTTTATTATTGTTTATTATTAATATAGATTGTTCATATTATTGTAGTAACATTATGACTGTTGTATTTATTGCATTTCGTCTCTACTTGTTTATTTTATCTTTATATGTTCATTATTGTTATTGGTATTTCGTCATCTTTATTATGCTGTTTCGCATGTTTATACTACGAACTCGTGCGCATTAAACTTTTTCGTCATAAATGCATTTTTTAACAATACTCCGTGTTTTAAGATTCGAGATAATCGTGCCCTAACTTATTGGGCTTTGATTTTTCTCATTGAATCTAAACAACGGAATAACTTTAAAATCACAATTTTTGAAATAAAAAAAAAAACTTATTCTCGGAGACTCGAGATGTCGTGCTCTAACTTACTAAATACGAAACCTTGTCGTCTCGAGATAAGATCTTTCACAAATAAAGGCAATATTCGGTGTTTGGAAATACGTGAGATCATACCCTAACTTACTGGGTTTCGATTTTCCTCGTTTAAACTAAATAACCGAACATCTTTTTTGAATTTTAAATAGAAAGCAAGCTCATTCTCAAAGGTTCTAAATGTCATATCCTAACTTACTGGACTTGACGTTTTATTGCTTCGAGATGAGAATGGTTTTTAAACATTCTTTTCAATTTATTCAAATTGTTTTTAACAAAAAGGGATCGTATTTTAAATTTCTTCCAAGTTTTCGAATATTCGATATTAAGGCATTAATTAGTCAACTAGGTACCAATTTTGGGCGTATCGAGGGTGTTAATCCTTCCTCGTGCGTAACCGACTCCCGAACCTATCTTTCTGATTTTTTTGGACCAAAATCGTTGTTTTGATAAATCAAATCGTTTATAAAAAAGAACAACCCCTTTTCGAAGTGATCCAATCACACCTCATATAAAAGATTGGTGGCGACTCCCATCGTTTTCATTTTCAAAACCCCAAGTCGATTCCCGTTTTCAAAAAAATGGTTTCGACAGGAAGGATTTAGTGTAGCATGAATTTATTCATGCTTGTAGTTATGGAAGGTGATGGGATTTGTATGAAAGGTGATGGAAATTGGGAAGAAAAAGCATTTGGAAAAGAATTAAACCAACTTTGTAAAAGCAAGACAAAAAAAAAATTCAATTCCAAATTGAAGTAGGAAAAGACAAAGAGGATAATACAATTCCAAATTGAAGTAGGAATGTAAAATTGATTGATGATTTTCTAAGAACAAAAAGCTTCTATTTATATTCATAGGGTTTACTAAAAATAGCCTAAATTAATTTAATATAATAATAAAATAAAACAAAATAAAATAATATCTTCCTATTTTTAGCTTTTACAAAGTCAACAAAATGTGATAAATCCTTGGTTTTCTTCATCTTTTTTATTTTGCCCCAATTCAATGATTGTCTTTCAATTTGGCCCTTTTGAGCTTGTTTTTGACCAATTGCATCACTGACAAGATTAGATCATAAAAGTACTTAATTAACAGGGTTCAGTTCAATAATAAACCAAATTAAAGACAAAAAATATGCAAATTAACATGTTTATCACACACGACCATGTGACCCTTGTTTATACATTTTACTTCAAATTTTGCAGAAGTTTCAATTTAATCCAGAATTAATCTTAGTTTGTTTTAAATATTCTGTAAACTCGAATTAGGTCCAAAATTGATTGAAAATCATGTAAATGATTGAATATTAATTATTTTGGTTGAATTTGATTGAAATTTATGATAGATGTTTATAGATAATTGTCGTAATGCCTTATAGCACAGGTCAAATGACTGAACCAGGTATAAGGTGTTACACTGCCCTTCCATTAAAAAGATTTTACCGTTTCACCCACTTAATATTTAATGAACCTTGTTGATGATAAACTAATAAATATTCTAAATAATCCTCTTATAGGAGAAAGACACTCTCAAATAAGTGCCAAAATCGTCAACCCTTTCAAAACTAAGTCGTTAGTTGATCTCTTTAGCTAGGTCGTCATTAGTATTTGGAGAGAAAAATATTTCTGTTTTCCTATGATTAGCTTTATGGCCTGAGTAACATCTAAATTGCTTTAGTGTTTCATCAACCACTTTTGGTTGCTACATATTCACTCCATAAAAGAGTATAAAATCATCTACAAAAGTTAAGTGTGAGATAATGGGTCCAGATTTAAGGAAAAAGAAATGTTTTCCACTCATCATGATGAACCACCTCATTTATGCTTTGGCCCAGTCTTTTCATTCCAAAGATAGATAGATAAGAAGATAGTGGATCCCTCTTGCCTAATGCCTCAAAAGGCTAGAATTTGTCTATTAGTGAGTTGTGCTAAAGAACTTGCATCAAAGAAGGGTACGATACAATTCATAATAATACGGGTAAGGTTAGTAGGGGAACTAGTGTCTCATTGGGTGTCCTCAAGAAAACCTAATTCATTCAATCATAGGGAAACTAGTGTCTCGTTGGGTGTCCTCAAGAAAACCTAATTCATTCAATCATACACTTTTTCTAACTCACTTTAATTATCATCCAGACCACATGACTCTTCAAATTTTGAATTGAGTGAATAATTTCCTAAGTAATTAAAATGTTATCAGTAATACTTCTGCCTACTATAAAGCTAACTTAGTTCGAAGAGATAAGTTTCGACATGATTGACTTTTACATATTCAAAACAGTTTGCATAACAATATTGTAAAGAACAATGCATAGTCTTATTTATCGAATTGTGTTAGATTCTCTAAATTTTGAACTTTCAAGATTAGCACTAACAAATTTCTATTTAATTCTAGGTCACTGCTGCTCCCATTAAATATACCTTCAACCATGTTGCTTATAGATTTTCTAATTAAAGACCACTACTATTGGAAGATTAGGCATGAATACCACCTGAACCCGACGCTTTAAGAAGGATCCATGTCAAATAAAGCTTATTTAATATATTTATCTACTGCATCTAGATTCAATAAATCCCTATAAGCTTTATCACTAGAATGCTAAAGGATACTCAGAAATTTGCACATTAGTGCCACACTTATTTGTAGCCAAATCTACCACTTATCACTTATCACATAAAAGCTCACTCTCAAGCTATTCACGGGCCTACTCACACAAGCTGACGGTCGAGACGAAGCTACCCAATGCTGCTCACACAAGCTGACAGGTATCTGCAACAAATGCAAGATTACCTAGCCTCTAGTAGTCGTACAAGACCAGCACCCGGCATCACATAAACACTTATTCACACTTGGTTTCCTAATGACATGTCACTCGTATCCTAATCGATTCCTAAGGTTCAATCGGGACTTTTCACACTTATCGGAACTTAGCCAATATACACTTTCAAATAGGTATTCACAATTCAAGCAACTATTATAATATTCAAAAAATAAGTATAGTAAACATTTATTTACATACAAACTTATCTCAGTCCAAAACGACAAGTTTTGCGATTTAGTCCACTACCTTGCCTTTTCTTTGGTCAAGGTCAATTTCCCATCTTTCTTGATCCATAATACCAAATTTAACTCGTTTAATTATCACATTATTCATTTCAATCCAAAATTTACACTATAACAATTTTTACACTTTTGCCCTAAAACTTTATCATATTTACATTTTTGTCCCTAGGATCGTAAAATGAAATGTACTCAATTTCCTTGACATACAAGCCTAGTTGATTCATATTCTTAACTATAACAACCCACAATTCTCATTAAATCACATTTTTATACACATATTTTCATCCTTTACAAATAAATCCTTTTTATGAAATTTCATCAAAAATAACCTAGTAAAAGTTGTTTATCACACATCCATTTTCTACCAATAGACATCAAAATAAGTGCATATCACACATGGTTAGATTTTTGAACAAGAACCCTAGCTTAAAATAATGGTAGAAATAGCTAGATCATACTTCAAAGATCTCAAAAATGTAAAGAACATTAAAAACGGGGCTTGGAGACACTTACTTTGAGCTTGAAAATGAATGAAACCATAGCTATGGCTTCTTGGGGATATTCAGCTATGGTAGGTAAAAGATGAACAAAATTTTGGCTTATTTTCTCTTTTTAATTCATTAAATAACCAAATGACCAAAATGCCCTTTATTCATAACTTTGATACTTTATCCCTTCCATGTCCATTTTTGTCCAAGTTAAGTATATTGGTCTAATTACCATATAAGGGCTTCTAATTTAAGAACTCATTTCAATTAAATCTCTCTATCAATTAAAACACACATTTTTCACTTGTTGCAATTTAGTCCTAACAATCGAATTAAACACTTTATCGATAAAATTACTTAATGAAAATTTCACACATGTATTCAATCATATCGTAGACCATAAAAATTTATCGCAATAAAATTTTTTATTTCGGATTTGTGGTTCTAAAACCACTATTTCGTCCAGGCCCACTATTTCGTCCAGGCCCTAATTTGGGTTGTTACAAATATTCAATTTAACCCTCACTAATAATTAACTTTTCATACTTGCTTTCCTAGTACTTAATTTGACTCTAATCATCATTATTTGATTAATAATTTTGGGGTGTTACAATACATGTGTTGTTAGTAATAATAAAAACAAAAGTCGAAGTAAACACATTGACATTAAGTACTTAATGAAGGAACACATTAAGTTCATGAAAGTGCATCTTGAACACATAAATAAGAAGCTAATGATAACAAAACTTCAGACAATGAGCTTGTCACTAAAGTTATTTTACATTTACTAATTGAAAATTTGTTGTAGTTTATTTTCTCATTTTGATTGTATAGATTTGGTCAAGAAAACAAGCATCCAAATAGGACTTGAAACAAATATGTAACTTCCTACATGTGTAAGTTGATTTAGAAGAAGAAAATTTGCAGAGTAATACATGGAAGAGAATATAAAATTTGCAGAGTTAAATGATGATTTATTGCCCATGATTCCTGCGATTATATTCTTCTACTTAAGCATATAGAATATAAAACCATTATCGAGAACCACGTTATAAAATTTGGACAGAGGATATTAGAATATCTGTTATTATTTTAATTTACAACAATTTTAATAGAATTAAATTTCTTTAAAATAAAATAAAATCAATATTAAATTGAATTCTAACCATAATAAAATTAGGGGACATTTTCATAAGATGGAACAAAAACTTAAAATATTTATTATAAATACACTAAGTGGTCCTTAATTTGATAATAAATATATTTAAGATATTTACTATTAGGTGATTATTTAGACTTGGTAATTACCTTATTAATTAAGAGATTTTGAAAGATTGTCAATGTACCTACCATGATTGTGATTGATTACAATTTCTTTACTATTATGAGGTGCTATGATTGAAGGTTAGCACATTATTCGTTTATCATTTCTGCATATGATTTTGATGTTGGACATATTATTCCAATTATTCATGTTTAATTTCCAACTAATATATGTTTATTTTGTTTTTTTCGAGTCTTATAGATATAAGTTTAAAGGATATCAAGTTTTCGGATACAGAAGATGATAAGAAGAAATGAAAAAGAATACCAATTTTATGTTAATTTGGCTCATATTTTAACTTCACTTTCTTATCTATGTCACAGGTTACTAATGAATCTGCGTTAACTAGAATTTTTTACGCCCAGGTTTTAAAATTAGGTTAAATATTTAAATTAAGATCCAATTTTTTAAGGTTGTTCATATAAAACTTAAGCCTTTATAAATGTGCTCAAATAAAGATCAAATCTTTCAAAATGTTTAAGTAAGACTTAACTTTTTTAAAAGTGTTCAAATAAGGACTTTTCAAATGTCGTATATCAAGCTTCAAATTATGTTCTGGCTATTTTTTCTTTTCTTTTCAAGCAATATATGATTCATATGTTATGTGTTTTATTGTAAACAAGTTAATATCTATCTAATTTTTTTTATAAATTAGATTGAAGTATGTACAAAGTCCTTATTTGAACACTTCTATAAAGGTTATGCCATTGTTTAATCATTTTGAAAGGTTTGACCCTTACGTGAGCAACCTCTAAAAGGTTAACCCTTAATTTGAGCATTTACCCTTAATATTATTATGAACAATTTATTTTTAATTATATTAATATTTTATTTAAATATTAGGATTACATTCAAATAATTTTATTAAATTATATAAAACTTCAAATAAATTGATATACAACAAATATAACCCTTCCAACAATATTGTGTCTATGGTTTGAACTTATATTCTCTCGTTAGGAGAATGCAACATGCCTTACCACTCCGTCCCGCACTTGGTATATATTATGAGAAATTAAAATACTGTACAAAACAAAAACAAAAATTATATGAGAGAGAAAATATAAATATATGATTTATCCGGTTCTTTTAAATAATGTGAACTAATCCTAAATAATTTAAATAATAATTTATGAGTATATATATAGACTAATTTATTTAAATACCATTTAAAAATAAAAAATAAAAAAATTGAAGGGAATAGATTTTGAATCAACTTGTAAACAAACTTTTTCTATTTAGTTGGTTGAATGCAGACATTAAATCGACCAGTGGTCAAAATGTGGATCAAACTCTTTTAAATACATAACATTAACTTAATGTGAAGATTAAGATTCTTAAAATTCTCAAGACTTGGGTTCGAGTGTCCGCATGTAAACCGTGTGATTTCTCTCTAGATTTTATTTTAATTTAAGTCTCACTATATGTGGATCATGTTCAACAATAAATTGTAATATTTGGCTCATGATTTAATTATTGGATATATTATTTACAATTATATTTATAACTCGTTAACAAAATTATAAGAAATATTAAATGAATTTATTCTTATTGTTAAAATTTATAACAATAGATATATAATATATCCTAAATACCAAAATATAAAACAAAAGAAAAATATTTTACTTTTTAATGTTCCCCTCCATTTTTTTGGCATAATACTAAACTTAACCCTCAATATTTGTATTTTCTATCATTTTGACCCTTATTCCTTTTTTTTTAAACTAAAATTAGTTATTAATCTTTGTAAAAAGAGTCAAATCGTTTTTCTTTAACGAAATGTTGACCAAAACATTCATTTTGCAACATTATCAGTGTGCAAACACGTGTGACTATCCACATATAATTTATGTTAACATGACACTATTTGACTAATATATCAAATCAACAATTAATTTAAAAATTACAAAAATAAAAAAAGAATCAAAATTTAAAAAAAATTATAGAAAGTTCATAAAAACTAAAAAAATAGCTTGAAGTACACATGGATTCTCACTCAGGCTACGATGTTTAAAAACTTAACATTTTAGTCCGTATTTCCATTTAAAAAAATCATTTTGACTCTTTTTTAAAAGGTTGATAGGCAAATTTAGCTCTTTTTTAAAGCTAGAGTGCCAAATTAAACTAAAAAAAAGAATAAAAGTTAAATTGATAAAATATATAAAAATAAGAGTCAAATTTAATATTATACCTTTAATTTTATTTCATTTCATTCTTACATCTTAATTAAGGATCAGAATATTTTCCTGCCCCAAACCCATCCCGAAATTCCACGTGAAAAGAGTAAAGCCAGCTTGACCCACAACCCCAAAATTTTATAAAAAATGTAACCTTGACCCAATCCCACCAGAATTTATTTCATTTTATTGCATCAAACAATTTTTTAATTATGAAAAGAATTAAATCAATTTGTTTAATATAGTAATTTTTTAAAGTTATAAACAGTTAGCAATCTTTCAATTTCAAGTCATTTTCTAGTATGTTAATTAAATCAAAGTGATGGAATATATATATATATATATATATATATTGTAGCGACGTAAAAATATTAACTTAGTCGCTAATTGAAATGATTGTTTGAAAATTTAAAAAAAAATCAAATTTTGGTTTTAAAGAAAAAGGGAGTCGCCACCAATCTTTTTTCTAGGTGTGATCGGACACCTAATAAAACCTCTTTTTATTTGAAAAAAATTATTTATGGGTAAAAAGAAGGTCGGGTTTAGGTCTAAGTCAAAATTCAGAGAAAAATAGGGTTCGGGAGTCGGTTACGCACGAGGAAGGTATTAGCACCCTCGTGACGCCCAAAATTGGTATATTATTAAACACGTGTTGTCTTGGTTTTCAAAAATACGAGTTCACTTTAACATTTAATCGTGATCCGATTGAAAAGACGAGAGTTTTTAAATTTTTGATTTTTTAGAAGGACGTCCCATTTTCAATACGAGCCGACATGATTCACCCAACATAGCGATGAAATCGACGACTTAGTGTTAACTCGGTACGTTGCCTTATGCATTGAAATTAATTAGAAAACGAGAATAGGATTTTTGTTGTAATGAAAAGCAAATTGATATAAAAATAAATAAAAGGAAGAGTTATAACTACATCAAAGTAGACAATAATATCAAAAACGATATCGATGCATGCGATTTTGAACGCAACAATAGAATTAAACATGAAATAAAAACAATGAATACGTACATAAACACATAATGATAAGTAAGGTGATGGAAATATAATAAAAATGAATCATACTACACACATATACACAACGTATAATACTAGTATTAAAAAATATATAAAAAGATATAATATTAAAAAGATGTGTGTACATAATATAGGGTTAAAAATATATACATAATGTATAAAGAATATATACATAGCGATAATATAAAAGATATATAACTAGTAACATGCAAAGTATATACATAATATACGGAAATGTAATATATGCAATATAGAGTTAAAAAAAACAATATACATAATATATACAGGATATAATATTAAAAAAATCTATATAATATAACGTTGAAAATATATAATATAGTATCAAAAGGATAAATACATTATATAGTATAGAAATGTAGACATAATATATACGCATATACGTCAAATATTTATATATATATATATATATATAATATTTAAAAGTATATATATTAGCATTAAAAATATACACAATAGATAAAGATATATATATATATATATATATATAAAATATAGTATTTGCATAATATATATATGTTAAAAATGAGAATAGTTTCAAAATCATTATTAATAATGCTATATAAATATATGTAAACAATAATAATATTAGTAATAATAAAGATAAAATACAAAAAGTAAATATGATATAATAATAACATTAAATATATATAATAGTAAATGAAACAGTAAAATAATGAAAGTGATGTAAGTAAATATTAAAAAGGATATATATATATATATACACGTATAAAGTACAAAATGATAATAAATTAATAATGGTGATATACCAATAGATAATAAATATGATAATATCAGTAACAAAATATAACAACACAAACAATATTAAAATCAAAATAAAATAAAGAGAAAAAAGACAAAAAAAAAGGACGAAATTAACATCGAAACAAAATTTGCAGTCTAGGAAAGAAAAAACTGAATAGAATAAGCAAATGGACCCGATTGAAAACGCACGTAGGGGACAGGGATTAAAAGGGAAATTATACCGTCCATTCAAAACGGCGCCGTTTGAATATCGGTCACTCAACAGTCCAAGGATTAAATTGAAACAATGATGAAATACAGGGCTAAATTAAAAAAGAGGACACAGGGCTCCATTGAAACGCGCTACGAAAGCGGAGGGCCTTATGCGCAAATAAACCATTAATAAAAAATACGCGGATTCTCCCCGGGTCGGGTCACTCGCGCGGGTCTGGCCTCTAAACGACGTCGTTTTGGGCAACGGTCACTTCTCCAAAACGGCGTCGTTCCGATGGGCTATAAATACTAGAAAAATTAAAAGAAAAACACTTTTGAAACCTTATTTCTTAAAAAAAAATCTCAAAACTCTCTCTAAACCCTTGCCCTCCGTGCACCAGCCTAGACCTAGCCACACTCCGGTCATCGGGCTTCGACCTTCGCCGCCTCCACCACCGTATATGGTGGCCGAAGTTCACGAAATGGGCTTTGTCGGTCCTATTAAATCCCCTAAACCCAAATGTAAACCCAAAACGAGCAAAAACCTCGCCTAAAAAACTAGATCTGAGCAAGAACGATTCAGATTCAAGCTCCGATCGTTATTAAAGGTAAAAGCTTTGATTTTTATTCTATTTCTATATACATACAGTGTATTAGAAGCGAAAATAGGATGAAAAAATACCTTCTTTTTCTATTTTGATATTTGTGTTAAAAAAACGTAAGGAAAATACAAGGGTTCTCATCTTCTCTTTTTTATAGCCGATTTTAAAAAAAATCCAAAAATATAACTTGTTTCTGTATTTGCGATTATTTTCTGCTTCTCGTCTGCCTTTGCGTGTTGTGATGATTTTGTTCCCCTTTTGGTGCTGTTTGCAGGTCGATGGGAGGTCAACGGATGAAATTTTCCGTTTTGGTGCCAAGGAGCAGCGTAGCCAAACCTCGGGCGTTGAACGTGCCGACGAGGCACGTGGGTCGTGCGGCGCTAGGAGTTAGGGTTTGACTGCTGAGGGGTTTGGTCATTGGGCCTATCGGGCTAGTTTTTTTAGTTTATTTGGGCTCCGGGTTTGGGTTATTGTTGTGGGTCATGGTTTTAGGTTTGTGGGTTGCTGTTGGGTTTAGCTTAGATGTTGGGTTTTGTAAAATGTAAATGGGTCGGGCAATTTGGGGTTCAGACATATATAATATTACAAGTATGTGTGTAAGGATGCAAACATCTGACCTTAATTTATTGAATTATAAGAGAAACCCAATCCTATTAAAATTATTAAGAGAAAGGCAAGCACAAAAGGATTTTGAGCGTCTCACGGTCTAAGAGTTTTTCTATTAAAATTTTTGAGGGGTTAAATTGAAATAAAAATAATTTTATAAATATGTCAACCTAAATTCATCTTAAAATCAATTCAATCGGACTAATTCTTAAAATTAATCCAACCTCAATTTTACGAATTTGACGGCCCAATTCTGTACCATTTCATTCTAATATATAATTCAAACTCAACCTACCATATTTCAAATCATTGAAAAAAGAAATATCTACATCATTAATTACCAAACAAAATCAAAATCAAATATTGAGGCATGCTTTAAAGGAAATATATATATATATATATATAAAATCAAATTTTAAACTACAAAAAGTAATGATAGTGCCAACATTGAAATCATTGAAATAATAATAATAATAATAATAATAATAATAATAATAATAATAATAATAATAATAATAATTAAATTCATATTTTTAAAGTAGAAAGTTTGGTAACACAATTTGGTATAAAGAGAGAATGTTGCATTGCTTGTGAAAGTGCCATTTGGCAATGGGTCTCATGATTTCCAATAGGGACAACTTCGAGTAAATCTGATCATATAAATACAATATGAATTTATTATAACCACCAATAAAATATTTTGTAAAAAACAAAAAAGGACCAATTTGAGATATTTGAGAAAATTATATTTAATATTTTATTTTGTATCCTGTTTAAAATGTGCTCAGTGTTGAAGTTGAAAACCAGTTTTTTAGCTAAATAAAATTTTCACACTAAAAACAATATTTTTAAATTGACTTTTCAAACAAAAGTTAGAAATTTTAGATTATGTTAAGTTTTTAAAAATATTTTTTATTTTCATCTTAAAAAATAACATGAAAAACATGTTTAGTAACTTATTTTCAATAATGAAAATATGTTTGGTACTATTTTTTTATAATATAAATTTCAAAATTAAAATAAAACATTAGTACTAGATTTAATATTTTTTAAAAAATTAAAAATATTATTGCGTTAATATGGATTTGAACCATGGTCAATTCATTTACATCTCTTTTGGTTAAACAAATTAGTTAATACATATGTTTTAACATAAGGAAATACTAGTGTTCTAACATGATGAATAAACAACCTATCATTTGGCAGGTAGATTGTTAATCACGTAATAAACATATATTATTTTGTCTGATTAAAGTGTTAAATAAGTAAAACATGGGTGTTATTCTATAAAATATCAAATTTACCCATAAACTCATCACATGTTTAAAGAATTACAATGCAACAAATGAAATGATACGTCATAAATCTCAATCTAATAATTCAATAGTAAACATAAAAATGATTGCTTCGAGGCATAAAAATGAATGGGTGCACCATAAATTTGGTTCTTGTTTATCTATCTATTTCCAATTTTGCTACCAATTTATCTCTCAATTGCTCTAAAAATGTTTAGATCAAACATAATTTTCAAAAGCTAAAATATAAGTAAACTAATATTTAAATTCAATACTTAAGGTCTGATTCTATTTTTAGAATCAATGCTCAATGACTTAAACACCAAAATACGAGTTACTAATATTTAAATTCAATAATCATTTATTAGAAACAAATTCATGAATAACAAGAGAAAGAGAAGAAGAAAAAGAAGAAAGAACCCAAAATAAGATATGAGAGTGTTGACCTCTTAAAATGTAATTTTTCAAAAAATTAAGAAGATTTTGTCTATCAAATAGGAAAAAAATGTTAAAAGAAAATAAAATGTATAGGAAAGAAAAAAAAATTGGGAAACCATATATCTTGATTCAAGAACTCAAACGATAACGAGAGTGAAAAGCAAAAAGTTTGATTTAAAGATAATGCACATGATTTAAGATTTATTAATGATGTATTAATTTTTTTTAAAGCCAAACAACATATTATTTTATATTAATGTATTAAGAGGTGTATTAAAACTGTAATACTCCTTAAAGCAAAGACTCCTCACCAATGTGGAAAGAGTGAGGTGTGGTTTAGCAGTCGACACCTTTTGTTTGGTTTGTGGACATGCCTCTGAGGACATTCTGCACATCATTAGAGATTGTATTGTGGCTAAGGAAGTTTGGAAACAGGTTGTTCCGAGAAACCAACAACATATTTTTTTCTTTAACCCTTTGCACGATTAGATTTCTTTTAATACTTCGATGCTTCATGGAGGGGAAATCAGCTGGGCTTGTCTTTTTGGATTATTAGCTTGGCGACTATGGAAGAATCACAATCTGTCCATTTTTCAAAGGAAGTCATGGAGTTCCAGTGAAATTATTAAAGTCTCCATGTGCTGGGCTAAACATGCGACGCTGGATTTTAGAAATGACTTGAGTGATAATATTGTTCCATTCCATGAGGAGCCTACACCCAAGGATTAGATTTTTCTTAATGCCGATGGTGCTGTTTCAAGAATATCAGGATGAGCAACTGCTAGAGGAGTGTTACGGGATAGTACTGGCAATTGGGTGATGGGTTGGAAATAGGACTTTTGTTTAGGACTTTCCAAACTTAAGGGTTGGAAATATTTAAGTCTAAATTGAAATCATCTCTGTAGATTTTCAGTCAAAGATATTTGCTAGACAAAGAGACAAGATATTGGGTTGGTGATACAATCCCAATGAAAAACGAGTAATCGAGATTATTCTCAAAATGATACTCTGCATCCACGTGAGTATCAGGCATACACATCTAGTCAAGTCACCTAGAGCGTGATCAGTTAATGGAACAAGTCCCTTTACCCTTGATTTACGGCGTGCTGGATTTAGAGGATGCAGATTCCATACCTTTGAGTTATGATAGATTTTGGATAAGGTACAAGCCTTATGTCCTCTATGTTCCCGAGGTAGAATAGACCCTGGGGTTACAATAGGGCAAATTGGCCGAGTAAAATGCAATTGTTCCTTTAGATTTTGGTTAAAACACCAATCGAACAGGAAGGCAGCATACTTTATCAGTGATAGAGCGTTGATGAGCAACGGGTGATGACGCTCTAATTAGGATCTTCTCATGACATTTTACATTCACACAAGTGTCATACATGACACATTTAGTTAGGAGCATTTGATTCATTTCGATCACAGCATCCTAATCATTTTGCATAGGCATAAGCATATAAAACTAGTTATGCAGGACAGGTTCCTTAGAGAACAACGTAGCAACACCGGTAAATTCACAGCCCTATCTTCCTAAGCAACAGTGGAGTAGGCTGAAAAGTTCAGATTCTGTCTCCTTGAAATGATGCAGAGAAGATTGAAGTCACGAATCTCTTCTCCCTAAATTCTCCTCGAAGTTCCAGTGGAGTAGGTTGAGGCTACAAATCCCTCCTCCCTGAGTTTACAATGAGGATCAACGTTTCTTTGAAGATTCAACAGAGAAGATCGAGGTTACGAATCTCTTCTCCCTGAGTTCTTTCTCCTCGAAGTTCCAGTGGAGTAAGTTGAGGCTACAAATCCCTTCTCCCTGAGTTTACATTGAGGATCAAGGTTTCTTTGGAGTTTTAGCAAAGTTACGTAAGATTAGGATCAATTTCCAATCCTTATCTAGGGAAATCACAGTGGATCAGGAACGATTTCTAATCCTTATCTCTTTGAAGTCCCAGCAAAGTTACATCAGATCAGGATCAATTTTCAATCCTTATCTAGGGAAATCACAGTGGATCAGGAACAATTTCTAATCCTTATCTCTTTGAAATCCCAGCAAAGTTACATCAGATCAAGATCAATTTCTAATCCTTATCTAGGGGAATCACAGTGAATCAGGATCAATTTCCAATCCTTATCTCCTTGAAGCCCAGTGGAATTATAGTAGATCAAGATCAATTTCCAATCCTTATCTAGGGAAATCACAGTGGATCAGGAACAATTTCTAATCCTTATCTCTTTGAAGTCCCAGCAAAGTTACATCAGATCAAGATCAATTTCTAATCCTTATCTAGGGGAATCACAGTGGATCAGGATCAATTTCCAATCCTTATCTCCTTGAAGCCCAGTGGAATTATAGTAGATCAAGATCAATTTCCAATCATTATCTTCTTGAAGTCCCGGTGAAGCAAATCAAAGATAACGGGTCTTATCCCATTGAAGTTGCAGTGGATGGGTCAAAGCAACAGGACGTGATGGACTGGAATGAAGCTATTTGAAGAAGAGGAGTACCAAGAAGTTAAGATCCTAGAAAGACCAGGCAAATTTGGCCCTTTTAAATCTTTGCTCTATTCTTGTTACACGACAATGAGCAAAGAGGGGCAGCTGTGAGAGGCCAAATTTACCCGGGGGAGCCCACTAAGACCCAAAATAGCCCATCACTACCCAACAAGCTAAACAACACAAACAAATCAGCCCAATTTACAAATAACAGCCCAAATCAGCCCAAACCTAAACTAGTTCAGCACCCGAGAAACCCTAGCAGCCACTGCACATCTAGGTCGTCTACCCACGTACCTCCGTCGGCGTGCACACCACCCCAGGTTCAGTCCCGTTGCACCAAAATAGGCCAACATCTGCTCGTTGACCGTCCATTAACCTGCAAAATAAACAAAAACAGACCAAAGCAGGGACAGATGCAGTATAACACGAAACAAGGACAAAAACCAGAAAGAAAAGAAAAGAAACAGTAGCACGACAGAAGCAAAATTAAAAGAAATATTATATGTATTGGCTATAAAGTCGAATCAAAGAAAATGTAACGGGGGATTTTTGAGAATATTCAAAAAAAAAAGGATTATCGATACAAAAAAATCCTTCCGGATTCTGAATCAAAAAATTCGGATTAATAAAAAGAGAAGTTTTCTTAAGGTGATTTTGTTGTGTTTTTTAAATTTCTATTATTTTAGTTTTTTTTTGGTTATATGTGAAAATCGAAGGAAAAGAAGGAGGCTTACCCAGGACCACCGCGGTTGCGTCGTCGGAGCCTCTTCTCCGTCGTCGAAACCGAAGCCAAAGGTGAAGAGGAGCCTTCTTCTATCGGTCTTTCGGGATAAGAAAGCGTGGCCTTCGAACACGCCTTGAAACGAGACTAGAGGGTCGTCTCCGCGCACCGTCGGCCACCAAATACGGTGGTGGTGCGATGAACGGCGGCAGACTTCCGATCGTTGGAGGAAGAAGAGAGAAGGGGCTTGGAGCTTTCTGATTTTTTTAAAAATCAAATGTAAAAAAGAGAACAAGAAAAATGGCTTTTAAAACGTGAATGAAACGGCGTTGGTGGGGGTTGTCAATAAGCGCATTCCCTACTATTGGGATATTTGCGCGTAAGGTCCTCCCTACTTTTTGGTGCCTTTTGATCAAGCACTGTTTTATCTTTTTTCTTACTTTGGTCATCAGATTTTGCTCTTGTTTTAAATAGGTCCTTTGGCCTATCAGTCTTTGTGCACACGTTTGAGCTAGGGGTTTTTGCCCCATTTGGTCCTCATATTTTTAGGCGCGTTTCCTTTGGCCCCTGCTTCTTTTACTTTGTAAATTCAACCCTTGAGTTTTATTTTAATTTTAATTCGGTCCTAGGCTGTCTAAATTCTTTATTACATATATCTATATATATTTTTACACTGTTTTGTTTGATTCATTATTTATTTGTTTAGTTTTCTTTTGATATCAAATGTTTATATTTTGGCTTCATATTCCTTTATTTTTAAATTGTTTTGTATTAATTGTTTTGAGTATCCTATATTACTCGTCTTAAATTGATTTATATATTATTTTAAATTCGTTTGCATTAAGTTAAGGATAACTTCATGATTTATTTATATTATTCGTTATTATTTATTCTAAGTCCTTCTTCGTATAATATCTACCTTACTACTTTCTATTATTATATCTATTATTCGTTGTATTTTACTATTATTAGAATTAATATTATTTTCACTTGATACTTATATATACATACACATATTATGTTTCTTAATATTATGTTTTTAATACTTTATATATTATGTACATATGTTAACATTATTAGTTATATTTTTTATACCATATTATGTATATATTTTAAATATTATATTATGCATGTATATATATTATTTACATTTTTCTTAATATTATACTATATATTTTCTATTACTACTATATATATTTTAATATATATATATATATATTTACGTATATATAGTATTGCTAATTTTCTTTTGTTACTTTTATTATTTTTCCTGTACATATTATTTTCCCCACTTTTATTATTATTATTATTAATATTCTTATTATCATTACTTTTATTTCATTCCTTTTATTATTGTTTATTATTAATATAGATTGTTCATATTATTGTAGTAACATTATGACTGTTGTATTTATTGCATTTCGTCTCTACTTGTTTATTTTATCTTTATATGTTCATTATTGTTATTGGTATTTCGTCATCTTTATTATGCTGTTTCGCATGTTTATACTACGAACTCGTGCGCATTAAACTTTTTCGTCATAAATGCATTTTTTAACAATACTCCGTGTTTTAAGATTCGAGATAATCGTGCCCTAACTTACTGGGCTTCGATTTTTCTCATTGAATCTAAACAACGGAATAACTTTAAAATCACAATTTTTGAAATAAAAAAAAAACTTATTCTCGGAGACTCGAGATGTCGTGCTCTAACTTACTAAATACGAAACCTTGTCGTCTCGAGATAAGATCTTTCACAAATAAAGGCAATATTCGGTGTTTGGAAATACGTGAGATCATACCCTAACTTACTGGGTTTCGATTTTCCTCGTTTAAAATAAATAACCGAACATCTTTTTTGAATTTTAAATAGAAAGCAAGCTCATTCTCAAAGGTTCTAAATGTCATATCCTAACTTACTGGACTTGACGTTTTATTGCTTCGAGATGAGAATGGTTTTTAAACATTCTTTTCAATTTATTCAAATTGTTTTTAACAAAAAGGGATCGTATTTTAAATTTCTTCCAAGTTTTCGAATATTCGATATTAAGGCATTAATTAGTCAACTAGGTACCAATTTTGGGCGTATCGAGGGTGTTAATCCTTCCTCGTGCGTAATCGACTCCCGAACCTATCTTTCTGATTTTTTTGGACCAAAATCGTTGTTTTGATAAATCAAATCGTTTATAAAAAAGAACAACCCCTTTTCGAAGTGATCCAATCACACCTCATATAAAAGATTGGTGGCGACTCCCATCGTTTTCATTTTCAAAACCCCAAGTCGATTCCCGTTTTCAAAAAAATGGTTTCGACAGGAAGGATTTAGTGTAGCATGAATTTATTCATGCTTGTAGTTATGGAAGGTGATGGGATTTGTATGAAAGGTGATGGAAATTGGGAAGAAAAAGCATTTGGAAAAGAATTAAACCAACTTTGTAAAAGCAAGACAAAAAAAAAATTCAATTCCAAATTGAAGTAGGAAAAGACAAAGAGGATAATACAATTCCAAATTGAAGTAGGAATGTAAAATTGATTGATGATTTTCTAAGAACAAAAAGCTTCTATTTATATTCATAGGGTTTACTAAAAATAGCCTAAACTAATTTAATATAATAATAAAATAAAACAAAATAAAATAATATCTTCCTATTTTTAGCTTTTACAAAGTCAACAAAATGTGATAAATCCTTGGTTTTCTTCATCTTTTTTATTTTGCCCCAATTCAATGATTGTCTTTCAATTTGGCCCTTTTGAGCTTGTTTTTGACCAATTGCATCACTGACAAGATTAGATCATAAAAGTACTTAATTAACAGGGTTCAGTTCAATAATAAACCAAATTAAAGACAAAAAATATGCAAATTAACATGTTTACCACACACGACCATGTGACCCTTGTTTATACATTTTACTTCAAATTTTGCAGAAGTTTCAATTTAATCCAGAATTAATCTTAGTTTGTTTTAAATATTCTGTAAACTCGAATTAGGTCCAAAATTGATTGAAAATCATGTAAATGATTGAATATTAATTATTTTGGTTGAATTTGATTGAAATTTATGATAGATGTTTATAGATAATTGTCGTAATGCCTTATAGCACAGGTCAAATGACTGAACCAGGTATAAGGTGTTACACTGCCCTTCCATTAAAAAGATTTTACCGTTTCACCCACTTAATATTTAATGAACCTTGTTGATGATAAACTAATAAATATTCTAAATAATCCTCTTATAGGAGAAAGACACTCTCAAATAAGTGCCAAAATCGTCAACCCTTTCAAAACTAAGTCGTTAGTTGATCTCTTTAGCTAGGTCGTCATTAGTATTTGGAGAGAAAAATATTTCTGTTTTCCTATGATTAGCTTTATGGCCTGAGTAACATCTAAATTGCTTTAGTGTTTCATCAACCACTTTTGGTTGCTACATATTCACTCCATAAAAGAGTATAAAATCATCTACAAAAGTTAAGTGTGAGATAATGGGTCCAGATTTAAGGAAAAAGAAATGTTTTCCACTCATCATGATGAACCACCTCATTTATGCTTTGGCCCAGTCTTTTCATTCCAAAGATAGATAGATAAGAAGATAGTGGATCCCTCTTGCCTAATGCCTCAAAAGGCTAGAATTTGTCTATTAGTGAGTTGTGCTAAAGAACTTGCATCAAAGAAGGGTACGATACAATTCATAATAATACGGGTAAGGTTAGTAGGGAAACTAGTGTCTCATTGGGTGTCCTCAAGAAAACCTAATTCATTCAATCATAGGGAAACTAGTGTCTCGTTGGGTGTCCTCAAGAAAACCTAATTCATTCAATCATACACTTTTTCTAACTCACTTTAATTATCATCCAGACCACATGACTCTTCAAATTTTGAATTGAGTGAATAATTTCCTAAGTAATTAAAATGTTATCAGTAATACTTCTGCCTACTATAAAGCTAACTTAGTTCGAAGAGATAAGTTTCGACATGATTGACTTTTACATATTCAAAACAGTTTGCATAACAATATTGTAAAGAACAATGCATAGTCTTATTTATCGAATTGTGTTAGATTCTCTAAATTTTGAACTTTCAAGATTAGCACTAACAAATTTCTATTTAATTCTAGGTCACTGCTGCTCCCATTAAATATACCTTCAACCATGTTGCTTATAGATTTTCCAATTAAAGACCACTACTATTGGAAGATTAGGCATGAATACCACCTGAACCCGACGCTTTAAGAAGGATCCATGTCAAATAAAGCTTATTTAATATATTTATCTACTGCATCTAGATTCAATAAATCCCTATAAGCTTTATCACTAGAATGCTAAAGGATACTCAGAAATTTGCACATTAGTGCCACACTTATTTGTAGCCAAATCTACCACTTATCACTTATCACATAAAAGCTCACTCTCAAGCTATTCACGGGCCTACTCACACAAGCTGACGGTCGAGACGAAGCTACCCAATGCTGCTCACACAAGCTGACAGGTATCTGCAACAAATGCAAGATTACCTAGCCTCTAGTAGTCGTACAAGACCAGCACCCGGCATCACATAAACACTTATTCACACTTGGTTTCCTAATGACATGTCACTCGTATCCTAATCGATTCCTAAGGTTCAATCGGGACTTTTCACACTTATCGGAACTTAGCCAATATACACTTTCAAATAGGTATTCACAATTCAAGCAACTATTATAATATTCAAAAAATAAGTATAGTAAACATTTATTTACATACAAACTTATCTCAGTCCAAAACGACAAGTTTTGCGATTTAGTCCACTACCTTGCCTTTTCTTTGGTCAAGGTCAATTTCCCATCTTTCTTGATCCATAATACCAAATTTAACTCGTTTAATTATCACATTATTCATTTCAATCCAAAATTTACACTATAACAATTTTTACACTTTTGCCCTAAAACTTTATCATATTTACATTTTTGTCCCTAGGATCGTAAAATGAAATGTACTCAATTTCCTTGACATACAAGCCTAGTTGATTCATATTCTTAACTATAACAACCCACAATTCTCATTAAATCACATTTTTATACACATATTTTCATCCTTTACAAATAAATCCTTTTTATGAAATTTCATCAAAAATAACCTAGTAAAAGTTGTTTATCACACATCCATTTTCTACCAATAGACATCAAAATAAGTGCATATCACACATGGTTAGATTTTTGAACAAGAACCCTAGCTTAAAATAATGGTAGAAATAGCTAGATCATACTTCAAAGATCTCAAAAATGTAAAGAACATTAAAAACGGGGCTTGGAGACACTTACTTTGAGCTTGAAAATGAATGAAACCATAGCTATGGCTTCTTGGGGATATTCAGCTATGGTAGGTAAAAGATGAACAAAATTTTGGCTTATTTTCTCTTTTTAATTCATTAAATAACCAAATGACCAAAATGCCCTTTATTCATAACTTTGATACTTTATCCCTTCCATGTCCATTTTTGTCCAAGTTAAGTATATTGGTCTAATTACCATATAAGGGCTTCTAATTTAAGAACTCATTTCAATTAAATCTCTCTATCAATTAAAACACACATTTTTCACTTGTTGCAATTTAGTCCTAACAATCGAATTAAACACTTTATCGATAAAATTACTTAATGAAAATTTCACACATGTATTCAATCATATCGTAGACCATAAAAATTTATCGCAATAAAATTTTTTATTTCGGATTTGTGGTTCTAAAACCACTATTTCGTCCAGGCCCACTATTTCGTCCAGGCCCTAATTTGGGTTGTTACAAATATTCAATTTAACCCTCACTAATAATTAACTTTTCATACTTGCTTTCCTAGTACTTAATTTGACTCTAATCATCATTATTTGATTAATAATTTTGGGGTGTTACAATACATGTGTTGTTAGTAATAATAAAAACAAAAGTCGAAGTAAACACATTGACATTAAGTACTTAATGAAGGAACACATTAAGTTCATGAAAGTGCATCTTGAACACATAAATAAGAAGCTAATGATAACAAAACTTCAGACAATGAGCTTGTCACTAAAGTTATTTTACATTTACTAATTGAAAATTTGTTGTAGTTTATTTTCTCATTTTGATTGTATAGATTTGGTCAAGAAAACAAGCATCCAAATAGGACTTGAAACAAATATGTAACTTCCTACATGTGTAAGTTGATTTAGAAGAAGAAAATTTGCAGAGTAATACATGGAAGAGAATATAAAATTTGCAGAGTTAAATGATGATTTATTGCCCATGATTCCTGCGATTATATTCTTCTACTTAAGCATATAGAATATAAAACCATTATCGAGAACCACGTTATAAAATTTGGACAGAGGATATTAGAATATCTGTTATTATTTTAATTTACAACAATTTTAATAGAATTAAATTTCTTTAAAATAAAATAAAATCAATATTAAATTGAATTCTAACCATAATAAAATTAGGGGACATTTTCATAAGATGGAACAAAAACTTAAAATATTTATTATAAATACACTAAGTGGTCCTTAATTTGATAATAAATATATTTAAGATATTTACTATTAGGTGATTATTTAGACTTGGTAATTACCTTATTAATTAAGAGATTTTGAAAGATTGTCAATGTACCTACCATGATTGTGATTGATTACAATTTCTTTACTATTATGAGGTGCTATGATTGAAGGTTAGCACATTATTCGTTTATCATTTCTGCATATGATTTTGATGTTGGACATATTATTCCAATTATTCATGTTTAATTTCCAACTAATATATGTTTATTTTGTTTTTTTCGAGTCTTATAGATATAAGTTTAAAGGATATCAAGTTTTCGGATACAGAAGATGATAAGAAGAAATGAAAAAGAATACCAATTTTATGTTAATTTGGCTCATATTTTAACTTCACTTTCTTATCTATGTCACAGGTTACTAATGAATCTGCGTTAACTAGAATTTTTTACGCCCAGGTTTTAAAATTAGGTTAAATATTTAAATTAAGATCCAATTTTTTAAGGTTGTTCATATAAAACTTAAGCCTTTATAAATGTGCTCAAATAAAGATCAAATCTTTCAAAATGTTTAAGTAAGACTTAACTTTTTTAAAAGTGTTCAAATAAGGACTTTTCAAATGTCGTATATCAAGCTTCAAATTATGTTCTGGCTATTTTTTCTTTTCTTTTCAAGCAATATATGATTCATATGTTATGTGTTTTATTGTAAACAAGTTAATATCTATCTAATTTTTTTTATAAATTAGATTGAAGTATGTACAAAGTCCTTATTTGAACACTTCTATAAAGGTTATGCCATTGTTTAATCATTTTGAAAGGTTTGACCCTTACGTGAGCAACCTCTAAAAGGTTAACCCTTAATTTGAGCATTTACCCTTAATATTATTATGAACAATTTATTTTTAATTATATTAATATTTTATTTAAATATTAGGATTACATTCAAATAATTTTATTAAATTATATAAAACTTCAAATAAATTGATATACAACAAATATAACCCTTCCAACAATATTGTGTCTATGGTTTGAACTTATATTCTCTCGTTAGGAGAATGCAACATGCCTTACCACTCCGTCCCGCACTTGGTATATATTATGAGAAATTAAAATACTGTACAAAACAAAAACAAAAATTATATGAGAGAGAAAATATAAATATATGATTTATCCGGTTCTTTTAAATAATGTGAACTAATCCTAAATAATTTAAATAATAATTTATGAGTATATATATAGACTAATTTATTTAAATACCATTTAAAAATAAAAAATAAAAAAATTGAAGGGAATAGATTTTGAATCAACTTGTAAACAAACTTTTTCTATTTAGTTGGTTGAATGCAGACATTAAATCGACCAGTGGTCAAAATGTGGATCAAACTCTTTTAAATACATAACATTAACTTAATGTGAAGATTAAGATTCTTAAAATTCTCAAGACTTGGGTTCGAGTGTCCGCATGTAAACCGTGTGATTTCTCTCTAGATTTTATTTTAATTTAAGTCTCACTATATGTGGATCATGTTCAACAATAAATTGTAATATTTGGCTCATGATTTAATTATTGGATATATTATTTACAATTATATTTATAACTCGTTAACAAAATTATAAGAAATATTAAATGAATTTATTCTTATTGTTAAAATTTATAACAATAGATATATAATATATCCTAAATACCAAAATATAAAACAAAAGAAAAATATTTTACTTTTTAATGTTCCCCTCCATTTTTTTGGCATAATACTAAACTTAACCCTCAATATTTGTATTTTCTATCATTTTGACCCTTATTCCTTTTTTTTTTAAACTAAAATTAGTTATTAATCTTTGTAAAAAGAGTCAAATCGTTTTTCTTTAACGAAATGTTGACCAAAACATTCATTTTGCAACATTATCAGTGTGCAAACACGTGTGACTATCCACATATAATTTATGTTAACATGACACTATTTGACTAATATATCAAATCAACAATTAATTTAAAAATTACAAAAATAAAAAAAGAATCAAAATTTAAAAAAAATTATAGAAAGTTCATAAAAACTAAAAAAATAGCTTGAAGTACACATGGATTCTCACTCAGGCTACGATGTTTAAAAACTTAACATTTTAGTCCGTATTTCCATTTAAAAAAATCATTTTGACTCTTTTTTAAAAGGTTGATAGGCAAATTTAGCTCTTTTTTAAAGCTAGAGTGCCAAATTAAACTAAAAAAAAAAGAATAAAAGTTAAATTGATAAAATATATAAAAATAAGAGTCAAATTTAATATTATACCTTTAATTTTATTTCATTTCATTCTTACATCTTAATTAAGGATCAGAATGTTTTCCTGCCCCAAACCCATCCCGAAATTCCACGTGAAAAGAGTAAAGCCACCTTGACCCACAACCCCAAAATTTTATAAAAAATGTAACCTTGACCCAATCCCACCAGAATTTATTTCATTTTATTGCATCAAACAATTTTTTAATTATGAAAAGAATTAAATCAATTTGTTTAATATAGTAATTTTTTAAAGTTATAAACAGTTAGCAATCTTTCAATTTCAAGTCATTTTCTAGTATGTTAATTAAATCAAAGTGATGGAATATATATATATATATATATATATTGTAGCGACGTAAAAATATTAACTTAGTCGCTAATTGAAATGATTGTTTGAAAATTTAAAAAAAAATCAAATTTTGGTTTTAAAGAAAAAGGGAGTCGCCACCAATCTTTTTTCTAGGTGTGATCGGACACCTAATAAAACCTCTTTTTATTTGAAAAAAATTATTTATGGGTAAAAAGAAGGTCGGGTTTAGGTCTAAGTCAAAATTCAGAGAAAAATAGGGTTCGGGAGTCGGTTACGCACGAGGAAGGTATTAGCACCCTCGTGACGCCCAAAATTGGTATATTATTAAACACGTGTTGTCTTGGTTTTCAAAAATACGAGTTCACTTTAACATTTAATCGTGATCCGATTGAAAAGACGAGAGTTTTTAAATTTTTGATTTTTTAGAAGGACGTCCCATTTTCAATACGAGCCGACATGATTCACCCAACATAGCGATGAAATCGACGACTTAGTGTTAACTCGGTACGTTGCCTTATGCATTGAAATTAATTAGAAAACGAGAATAGGATTTTTGTTGTAATGAAAAGCAAATTGATATAAAAATAAATAAAAGGAAGAGTTATAACTACATCAAAGTAGACAATAATATCAAAAACGATATCGATGCATGCGATTTTGAACGCAACAATAGAATTAAACATGAAATAAAAACAATGAATACGTACATAAACACATAATGATAAGTAAGGTGATGGAAATATAATAAAAATGAATCATACTACACACATATACACAACGTATAATACTAGTATTAAAAAATATATAAAAAGATATAATATTAAAAAGATGTGTGTACATAATATAGGGTTAAAAATATATACATAATGTATAAAGAATATATACATAGCGATAATATAAAAGATATATAACTAGTAACATGCAAAGTATATACATAATATACGGAAATGTAATATATGCAATATAGAGTTAAAAAAAACAATATACATAATATATACAGGATATAATATTAAAAAAATCTATATAATATAACGTTGAAAATATATAATATAGTATCAAAAGGATAAATACATTATATAGTATAGAAATGTAGACATAATATATACGCATATACGTCAAATATTTATATATATATATATATATATATAATATTTAAAAGTATATATATTAGCATTAAAAATATACACAATAGATAAAGATATATATATATATATATATATATAAAATATAGTATTTGCATAATATATATATGTTAAAAATGAGAATAGTTTCAAAATCATTATTAATAATGCTATATAAATATATGTAAACAATAATAATATTAGTAATAATAAAGATAAAATACAAAAAGTAAATATGATATAATAATAACATTAAATATATATAATAGTAAATGAAACAGTAAAATAATGAAAGTGATGTAAGTAAATATTAAAAAGGATATATATATATATATACACGTATAAAGTACAAAATGATAATAAATTAATAATGGTGATATACCAATAGATAATAAATATGATAATATCAGTAACAAAATATAACAACACAAACAATATTAAAATCAAAATAAAATAAAGAGAAAAAAGACAAAAAAAAAGGACGAAATTAACATCGAAACAAAATTTGCAGTCTAGGAAAGAAAAAACTGAATAGAATAAGCAAATGGACCCGATTGAAAACGCACGTAGGGGACAGGGATTAAAAGGGAAATTATACCGTCCATTCAAAACGGCGCCGTTTGAATATCGGTCACTCAACAGTCCAAGGATTAAATTGAAACAATGATGAAATACAGGGCTAAATTAAAAAAGAGGACACAGGGCTCCATTGAAACGCGCTACGAAAGCGGAGGGCCTTATGCGCAAATAAACCATTAATAAAAAATACGCGGATTCTCCCCGGGTCGGGTCACTCGCGCGGGTCTGGCCTCTAAACGACGTCGTTTTGGGCAACGGTCACTTCTCCAAAACGGCGTCGTTCCGATGGGCTATAAATACTAGAAAAATTAAAAGAAAAACACTTTTGAAACCTTATTTCTTAAAAAAAAATCTCAAAACTCTCTCTAAACCCTTGCCCTCCGTGCACCAGCCTAGACCTAGCCACACTCCGGTCATCGGGCTTCGACCTTCGCCGCCTCCACCACCGTATATGGTGGCCGAAGTTCACGAAATGGGCTTTGTCGGTCCTATTAAATCCCCTAAACCCAAATGTAAACCCAAAACGAGCAAAAACCTCGCCTAAAAAACTAGATCTGAGCAAGAACGATTCAGATTCAAGCTCCGATCGTTATTAAAGGTAAAAGCTTTGATTTTTATTCTATTTCTATATACATACAGTGTATTAGAAGCGAAAATAGGATGAAAAAATACCTTCTTTTTCTATTTTGATATTTGTGTTAAAAAAACGTAAGGAAAATACAAGGGTTCTCATCTTCTCTTTTTTATAGCCGATTTTAAAAAAAATCCAAAAATATAACTTGTTTCTGTATTTGCGATTATTTTCTGCTTCTCGTCTGCCTTTGCGTGTTGTGATGATTTTGTTCCCCTTTTGGTGCTGTTTGCAGGTCGATGGGAGGTCAACGGATGAAATTTTCCGTTTTGGTGCCAAGGAGCAGCGTAGCCAAACCTCGGGCGTTGAACGTGCCGACGAGGCACGTGGGTCGTGCGGCGCTAGGAGTTAGGGTTTGACTGCTGAGGGGTTTGGTCATTGGGCCTATCGGGCTAGTTTTTTTAGTTTATTTGGGCTCCGGGTTTGGGTTATTGTTGTGGGTCATGGTTTTAGGTTTGTGGGTTGCTGTTGGGTTTAGCTTAGATGTTGGGTTTTGTAAAATGTAAATGGGTCGGGCAATTTGGGGTTCAGACATATATAATATTACAAGTATGTGTGTAAGGATGCAAACATCTGACCTTAATTTATTGAATTATAAGAGAAACCCAATCCTATTAAAATTATTAAGAGAAAGGCAAGCACAAAAGGATTTTGAGCGTCTCACGGTCTAAGAGTTTTTCTATTAAAATTTTTGAGGGGTTAAATTGAAATAAAAATAATTTTATAAATATGTCAACCTAAATTCATCTTAAAATCAATTCAATCGGACTAATTCTTAAAATTAATCCAACCTCAATTTTACGAATTTGACGGCCCAATTCTGTACCATTTCATTCTAATATATAATTCAAACTCAACCTACCATATTTCAAATCATTGAAAAAAGAAATATCTACATCATTAATTACCAAACAAAATCAAAATCAAATATTGAGGCATGCTTTAAAGGAAATATATATATATATATATATAAAATCAAATTTTAAACTACAAAAAGTAATGATAGTGCCAACATTGAAATCATTGAAATAATAATAATAATAATAATAATAATAATAATAATAATAATAATAATAATAATAATAATTAAATTCATATTTTTAAAGTAGAAAGTTTGGTAACACAATTTGGTATAAAGAGAGAATGTTGCATTGCTTGTGAAAGTGCCATTTGGCAATGGGTCTCATGATTTCCAATAGGGACAACTTCGAGTAAATCTGATCATATAAATACAATATGAATTTATTATAACCACCAATAAAATATTTTGTAAAAAACAAAAAAGGACCAATTTGAGATATTTGAGAAAATTATATTTAATATTTTATTTTGTATCCTGTTTAAAATGTGCTCAGTGTTGAAGTTGAAAACCAGTTTTTTAGCTAAATAAAATTTTCACACTAAAAACAATATTTTTAAATTGACTTTTCAAACAAAAGTTAGAAATTTTAGATTATGTTAAGTTTTTAAAAATATTTTTTATTTTCATCTTAAAAAATAACATGAAAAACATGTTTAGTAACTTATTTTCAATAATGAAAATATGTTTGGTACTATTTTTTTATAATATAAATTTCAAAATTAAAATAAAACATTAGTACTAGATTTAATATTTTTTAAAAAATTAAAAATATTATTGCGTTAATATGGATTTGAACCATGGTCAATTCATTTACATCTCTTTTGGTTAAACAAATTAGTTAATACATATGTTTTAACATAAGGAAATACTAGTGTTCTAACATGATGAATAAACAACCTATCATTTGGCAGGTAGATTGTTAATCACGTAATAAACATATATTATTTTGTCTGATTAAAGTGTTAAATAAGTAAAACATGGGTGTTATTCTATAAAATATCAAATTTACCCATAAACTCATCACATGTTTAAAGAATTACAATGCAACAAATGAAATGATACGTCATAAATCTCAATCTAATAATTCAATAGTAAACATAAAAATGATTGCTTCGAGGCATAAAAATGAATGGGTGCACCATAAATTTGGTTCTTGTTTATCTATCTATTTCCAATTTTGCTACCAATTTATCTCTCAATTGCTCTAAAAATGTTTAGATCAAACATAATTTTCAAAAGCTAAAATATAAGTAAACTAATATTTAAATTCAATACTTAAGGTCTGATTCTATTTTTAGAATCAATGCTCAATGACTTAAACACCAAAATACGAGTTACTAATATTTAAATTCAATAATCATTTATTAGAAACAAATTCATGAATAACAAGAGAAAGAGAAGAAGAAAAAGAAGAAAGAACCCAAAATAAGATATGAGAGTGTTGACCTCTTAAAATGTAATTTTTCAAAAAATTAAGAAGATTTTGTCTATCAAATAGGAAAAAAATGTTAAAAGAAAATAAAATGTATAGGAAAGAAAAAAAAATTGGGAAACCATATATCTTGATTCAAGAACTCAAACGATAACGAGAGTGAAAAGCAAAAAGTTTGATTTAAAGATAATGCACATGATTTAAGATTTATTAATGATGTATTAATTTTTTTTAAAGCCAAACAACATATTATTTTATATTAATGTATTAAGAGGTGTATTAAAACTGTAATACTCCTTAAAGCAAAGACTCCTCACCAATGTGGAAAGAGTGAGGTGTGGTTTAGCAGTCGACACCTTTTGTTTGGTTTGTGGACATGCCTCTGAGGACATTCTGCACATCATTAGAGATTGTATTGTGGCTAAGGAAGTTTGGAAACAGGTTGTTCCAAGAAACCAACAACATATTTTTTTCTTTAACCCTTTGCACGATTAGATTTCTTTTAATACTTCGATGCTTCATGGAGGGGAAATCAGCTGGGCTTGTCTTTTTGGATTATTAGCTTGGCGACTATGGAAGAATCACAATCTGTCCATTTTTCAAAGGAAGTCATGGAGTTCCAGTGAAATTATTAAAGTCTCCATGTGCTGGGCTAAACATGCGACGCTGGATTTTAGAAATGACTTGAGTGATAATATTGTTCCATTCCATGAGGAGCCTACACCCAAGGATTAGATTTTTCTTAATGCCGATGGTGCTGTTTCAAGAACATCAGGATGAGCAACTGCTAGAGGAGTGTTACGGGATAGTACTGGCAATTGGGTGATGGGTTATAACCGATTCCTAAGGAATTGTTCGATTTTTAACGCAGAACTATAGGGCATCCTGGATGGCTTAAAGCTCATCCAACATAGAGGTCATAATAACGTGGTTATTCACTCTGATAGTTTGGAGGTAGTCCAAGCTATTCATGAAAATGCTTCGAGGACTTCAACCTCTGCTCTGATCAGGAGAATACACCCGATTTTGTCGCATGAAAGCAAATGGATTCTACGACAGATTCCTAGGGAAGATAATAAATGCACAGACTATCTTACTAAATTGGCTTTTGAAAGAGAGGAAGATTTACGCCTGCTTGAGACTCCCCAAATGACATTTTAGATTTCCTCAAATTTGATAAAGAGAGGACCTTTATACCTCTCGATTATTCCTTATAATTTATCTTTGTTATTTTTCTTTTTTCACCAAAAAAATTGTAATACTCCTACTAAAGGAGGCGTTAAAATTAAAACCCAAGCTTGACAACTTATTTTATTTTAAAAATATTAAAGTAATATTATAGTACATATATTTTATAATTGATTTAAGTAAAAACATTATTACACAGCAGTAATTAAAATAGTATCTGATTTATGTAGTACACAACAGTAATTAAAATAGTGATTTAGATTAGATCTCGAATTTGTAAAACCTATCCAACACTACTTTTTTTTTAGAAATTTTATACAGTTTCAAAGAAATTAATTATTATATAAACAACAATAATCAAAATATTTGTAATTGAACAAAAAAATAAAAATATTTGTAGACAAATGATAAATTAATATTTATTTATAAAAAACAAAACAAAACACGAGCTAAATAGCATAATTCGATTTAAAATCTTAATTATTTCTCAAAATATTAAAATTGAAATTTTAATATTTATTAAGGCAAAAAATAAACACATTCACAATACTGAATAACTAATGTACACATTCCTAATTTTCTCTCAAGCTTCTTGCTGGTGTGCGGGCTATGGAGAGTTGATAAATCCGTTGGTTTTCTTCCTTTGTTTTCTCAATACAACTTCATCAAGCTTCGTTTTCCTGCAAATTCATACGCTTTCGATCTCCATTATCTCTAAATCCAAGTAAGAATTTTTATTTTTATTTTTATTTTTGCATTTCTTCCATTCTTGCTTTTTCTTCGATTTTTTAAAGGTATTTATTTTATTGGTTGGCAGTTGATTTTCTGCGTTTCTGTTTTGTCTTTTGATAAATAGAAATCCTCAGCTTTTGGATCCTCTTCTGGGGTTTTCTTTGTTTTTCATTTAGATTTGTTTCAATAATTTCCTTTTTAACTCTCATTTTAAAGCCTTGGATTTTTGTTTCTTCATGCAATAAGGTTATAATTTTCTTTTTAATGTTGCAAAAATCTTAGGATTTAGTAATGCTTATGATTCTCGGAAACTGTTTGTTCTTTATTTGGTGAACGGATTATAACATGACAGCCCTCAAAAAAATTTTTTTCAAAAATATTTGGTA
Source organism: Gossypium stocksii (assembly GCA_020496765.1). Classification (NCBI taxonomy): domain Eukaryota; kingdom Viridiplantae; phylum Streptophyta; class Magnoliopsida; order Malvales; family Malvaceae; genus Gossypium; species Gossypium stocksii. Next base: position 40,453,240 of record CM035628.1, on the reverse strand, counting down.
ATTTTCACATCAATTATTTATTTTCTACCCCCTCCCTCCCAGTTTTAGTGTATCTGAGGTCTGATTTGCTTCATTACTATTCTTTCAAGTTTTTCCTTTATGCCTTCTGGGTTTTTTTTAATGATTGGTGAAGTGTGGATCCTTTCGTAATTTTAGGCTTCTTTGTTTTGCAGGGGAAAAAAATGCAGTTTCTTTTGATCTTTTGAGGTGGGATTTGTTATGATAGTCTTTTAGGTATGTTAGTTTATTCAATACAGAGTTTGGGTTCGAAGAACTTTGAATGATAGAGGAGTTTGCGGTCTGCCTTATGCATGTATGCATTTATTCTTGAAATGAAATGTATTTGATAATTTCTTCACTTCTAAGGGAAGTAGAGAATTTTTCATTTTTTTAATATATATTGTTAGATATATGAGAAAGATGTTTTCGGATCATCTGGACTAAAGGGAGTTGAAATGAATGTATGGGTCTAATTTCAGGTTCTAAATTTTGTTGCTGACTGGTGAAGCTTCAGGTATGCGGGCAGGTGGCTTTCGAGTCGACTTTAGGCCTTTACCTACAAATTTTTGTTTGAGAATTTGGGGTAAAAGTTGCTTTAAGTAAAAGTAATTACATGGGAATTCAGACAATGGGGTCTGAAGGTGATAGTGGTAGTAATGGAAAACAGTTGCAATTCCAGCAGTTAACTCAGCAAAATTCGATGTATAGCCTCACATTGGATGAGGTACAAAATCAGCTGGGTGACTTGGGAAAACCTCTGAGTAGCATGAACCTAGATGAGCTTCTCAAGAATGTATGGACCTTGGAGGCTAACCAGACTTTCGGTATGGACTCTGATGGCACCGTGCTGACCAATCAAGCTTCTCTGCAGCGTCAGGCGAGTTTGTCATTAACTGGTGCTTTGAGCAAGAAGACAGTTGATGAGGTTTGGAGAGACATTCAACAAAGCAAAAATGATGGGGGAAAGAAATCTAGAGAAAGGCAGCCTACCCTTGGAGAAATGACATTGGAGGATTTTTTAGTCAAAGCTGGAGTTGTTGCCGAAACATCTACGGACGGAGACGCTGGTGCTTCTATTGCTGGGGTAGATCTAAGTGTTGCACCACAGTTTGCGCAGCAAGGTCAGTGGATGCAGTACCCCCAGCCACAATATCACCATCCTCAACAAAGTATAATGGGGGTTTACATGCCACCCCAGCCTATGCCCCGGCCATTAGCCTTAGGGACTGCTGCTGTAATGGATGTCTCGTACCCAGAAAACCAGGTACCATTACATTCGCCTTTGATGGGAACATTATCAGATACACAGGCATCTGGAAGGAAAAGAGGTGCCCCCGAGGACATAGTTGAGAAAAATGTTGAAAGGAGACAAAAGAGGATGATAAAGAATAGGGAATCTGCAGCACGTTCACGAGCAAGGAAGCAGGTTGGCTTTTTTTTGTTATTTATTTCTAAAATGTGACACTTGACAGTCACACTATTCATTTTTGTTTCTTTTTGTTTTTACTTTGAAATGTTTAAAAGATGTTTATAAACAGGCTTACACTAATGAACTGGAGAACAAAGTTTCACGTCTAGAAGAGGAAAATGAGAGGCTGAGGAAACGAAAGGTTAGATCTGTCTTACAAGACACTTTCTGATTCATTTACATTCAATTGATGATCTTGAAACGTTTTACACTTAAGAAGATAATAGTTTCATTTTCTTTTCCAACCTTTTCTTTGAAGAAGAGGATAAATTTCTTATTACTCAAAAGTCAAATTTAGTATTTCTGTCTTTGTGTTTCCCAATATCTATTTCCTTGTGTCAATAACCTGTTACACTATGTTTATATTCTATCCAAAATCGAGTTGTATATCATCAAACCATTTTATTGCATTAAATACCTTCATGTCCATAACTCTTGGAACTTAAATATGGCCAATGGTTGATATTAAACACTCCAACTGTTTAGAGAATTGAACTCTTTTGCCTCTTTATGCGAATATCAATTGCATGATATTTATGGGATCACCAAGTATACAGTCTGTCAATATATTCTTCCAAATCAGATCATATATCATCAAACCATTTTATTTCTTTAAGTGCCTTCATGTCTATAACTCTTAGAACTTAAATGTGGCCAATGGTTGATATTAAACACTCCAACAGCTTACAGAATTGAATTCATTTTCCTCTGTATGTGTTATCAGTTGTATAATATTTATGGAATCTCCTAGTTGATTAGCAGCCGTTTTTCATACAGTTAGATCATGATGCTGCCTTGTGTTGTTCCCTTTTCTCATATAACCCAAATAGAATAAAATATTGTTCAGCCTGACCTGAACTTCGATTCAGATTCCAGTTAAATCACAAAAAATCTGCTTTAATGCTAACATGTCGCATTCCTTGCCATCCCCTTATGATATACTAGCAAACATGGGAACTGCAAAGTCTATGTGTTCACCCTGTTGGTTTCTAAGGCTATCTAATGTCTCTTGTCAACACCATGAACTGTGCATGATGTAGCATTTTTTTTTTTTGTTTATGATAAACCAGTCTGCTATAGCAAAGCCAGGTTCTTAGCCATCATCTATCTCGATAGCTTCATCTTCCTTTATGTGTGATAATTCCGTTGAAAACTTCCTGTAGACTTGTTTAACAGATATCTTCCTTTCGTTAATATGAATTCCATTGCCAGTGAATGGAAAATGAAAATTTTAATCACTACACTTGTTATCAAGACATAGTCACTCTTGCATGCTTGGTTTAAGACTGTTAAGGCATTCAACCTCGCACCAATTTAATATGACACTTCTCCAAAGTTAAATACTGTGGATAACACAAACTGACACTCCCATTGAGTCCCAGAATCGATAATATAGACAAATAGGCCTGTCATGTTGACTATGGAAATGAGGTAGCAAATACTGGCAGAAATGGGGCAATGAAAACTTCTGGCTGTGATTGCATGTTAAAGCATTCAACTTAAAATTGAATGGTCATAGGTCAGCATCCACCTTGAATCCCAGCTAGCCGTAACTAAATTTGTGTAACCGCGTTATAGAGACCTTTATCGTGAATTGCTTTAGGATGAACTTTTTTTTCGCAAGGTAGCTAGAGGGATGTTTACATTAATTTAACCATAAGATTGGTAAATCTTGCTGCAGAACAGGTTTCACGTATTGTAGAATATAACCATGACACAAAGAAGACATTTTGGACAGTAAAATTGTTTGTCTCAAACTCTGAAATCCATAATCTTATTAGGAGCCCATCTGTTGGATGACTTAATTTAAGCCAGGTTAAATCCATTTGTGTCGTGTTCTTATGTTTCTCTAGGAAATAGTAGGATATAGGGTTGTTGGTGTTTGTTAAGTGGTGTTATCCACATTCGGTAAGTTGTTGGTTTTCTATGGTCTTATATTTACAGTCGGGTCCTCCACCTATTACCAATTGATTTTAGGTTGGATGCTTTAACATGGTGTTGGAGCCTTGGGTCAGTTATGTTGTTGATCCTACTGAACTCCGTGTGAGGTTGACAACCCTTGGTGCAGTTGTCCACTTGTAATCCCTGTTAGCTTCATTTGAGGGGAAGTTTTAAGTGGTTTATCCACATCTATTAAGTATTGGGTTCTTATGGTCTTATATTAAAGTTGGCCCTCCACTTATTGCCGAAATGGTTTTTTTAGGTTAGATGCTTTCACTCATTTTTCTAAATGTTAGGTATATCTTGTTAAATATTGTATGCAAACCCTTTAACCGTGAATAGCTGTGTTACTCCAACTTTCCATTTTTTTTTTCGAAGTACCTGTATTTGTTGCATATTCCGACATGGTTGTGGAGATATGATCCTCCATAGACTCTCTAAGCACATGGAAATGTTGAGAAAAATTAAGAAAACCTGTCTCAGGATACATACCCCTCCCTTACACTCACACTCAAGTCCAAGTAGCATAGAACCTAAGATCCTTGATTTTCTGTGAGAAGTACAAGAAACAACTGGAGACGGCATTTGTTTCCTTGTTTTTGTGTTTCCAGCCCTCAAATCTCAACTCCTTAATATTTTTTCTGATTCAATTCGGCCTGAAAATGATACCGCACATATTACAACTGCATTTGCTTCTGCATGTAGTTTTCGTTCATGGTTTCATACATGAAAATTTTTACAAGTTTCATTCATCACTACTGCATACGATTTGTTTTCATTCTTGGTTCTGGGATTTTATATTCTCAGGAGCTAGAGAAACTGCTGCCGTCCGCACCTCCTCCTGAGCCAAAATATCAGCTTCGTAGAACATCATCAGCCCCGTTCTAACAATCCCGTAGCAGCTAGTGTGAAAGTTTTGCATATACAAACCAGCTTCTGGCATCTGTTTCTGGTTTCAATTGAGGCATAAGGTTAAAGTCAATGCATCTTCCAGAGGCAGCCATTGTTTCATATGCCGGTAATGGTTGCTTCCCTCTTGTAAGAGTGTTTTTTCCCCCCCTTCATGTATTTACTTTTTTACTATGAAATTAATTCAACTGGTAAGCTTTGTCCCTAAATGTGTAGTTGTGCGCCTTTTTTTTTTTTTTTTTAATTTCCTTTTGAAATTAAATGTGTAGTTTTGTCCCTAAAGGTACAACATATAATCATAAATAAAGACCAAGAGCCAAACCCATGTAGCAGGTGGCCACGACCAGCCCCCAAATCACCAGGAAGCAAATGAGATCCCACCAGGGCCTCCTCTAAGAATGGCAGCTTTTGCCAATTTTTCTGCACTCCCATTAGCGTCCCTCTTAATGTAAATGATTTCTCGGTAAAATTTCAGTTCAGTCCTCATCGAATGGTAATTGTTAAATTAAGTTTTGTTATTTGCAAAATCTGAAGTTAAGTTCATTAAGTTTTGTTATTTTCAAATTTTGAAGCACCAAATATATTTTCATGTGTAATGTTATGTTAGTTTATTATTTTTACATTACTCATAAAAATCCAATTAAATGATTAATGATGATCATTTGCATCAATGTTGAAATTTTAAAATTCGAAAAGTATGCTTTTAGAATGATCTAATAATTTCTGCAAAAAGTAGTAGAATTTAACCTTTAATAATCGTTCTCAATAATCAATCTAGCACCACTAGGCCGTTACAAACAGCGAAGATATCCAAAGCTTCCTTTAACAGCTTGCAACTCAGAAATCAAGGGGTCACAAACACCAATCACAATAGAGAAAATAAAAAGGGTAGTACCATTTTGATCAAAAGAAACCCCTGAAGACCAGCTGGTCCAGGATTAACTCTAACCGGGTCAACACTAAATTTCAAAGCCCATAGAGAGGACGATGTCCGAATGGAAGATAGAGGCCTCGTCGGCTTGAGCATCCCACGAAATTTATGGCATAAAAGGAAATCATTCAAGGAAAGAATAGCTATAGGCCATTTTGCGTTACTCCACCATACTATTCTCATCAAAGTAAGGTCGAATAAACAGTTAATATCAACGACCCTCCCCTTGGAAACAAATTCATTCCAAAAAAAGACAAATAAACCAAGAGATCGTTAAAAAATGCCACCTCCCATAACTTGGCCCATCTGCTTAACCTACCAGCTTGGACTCAAGCTTCAATGAACAACCGAGCGTTACAGGGGAGGGCCCAATTGACATTCCAAAGGGCCACCTCTCTCTGCAAAATTCACCACGAGATCTCACAATTAAAGCAGAGATGGACAACCGACTTAAGAGCAAGATGGCATAAACTACAAATGATCATTGCATCAGAAACAACCACACATTTAGCGAATTCCACTTTTGTAGGTAAAAGAATTCAATGTTAGGAGGGGTAAGACCAACCCACACCTTCCTCCAAGCAGTACAGGATACCATCCCCTTTGAACACACCAACCTGCAATAATCTTTAGACGAATAAATTCCGATTGATGAATCGTACCACCTGATGCAATCAGCTTGCATGGACCCAAAATTGAACCCTTCCAACTAAAGCTTCAAGGCTTCCCACTGGTTCAATTCCCAATCATAGGGAGTTCTTCTCAAACAAATGCCCTACTTCCAGCTTCCATTCTCCTACCTTCCTAACTCACAAACTTTTCCCACCTTTCTAGACACCAAAGCGAAAATCCTAGGCAAAGACTTAAAGAAAGCTTCGGTGTGCTTGTAGTTTTAACGAACAGATTATAAGAGGAAAGCAAGGCTAAGGGAAAAACCAACACACAATATTTGGTAACACAATTTGAATTCGTCAATCCTACCCTACGGAACCTCAGTAATGATTTTATTTCACTATTGTCCGGATCACCTATTGGCTAAAGTTCAATCTTTGCTTACAACAATAATAATTATAGCCCAGGAGTCAAAGTTTACTCTCCAAAAAATACCTAAAAAAAGAGTCTAAAATACACAGCAAAAAGTAACTCCAAGTAACTTGAAAAGATAAATCAACATTTAAAATAAAGAAATTATCCACACAAAAATCCCCTCTTTAAATTTTGAATTAATGCTTCTCTCCAAGTAAATTCAAATAAGCTTAACACCAAGTAAGACCAAGTCAAGTAAAAGGATAAGGTTTACTTTGAATCAATCTCTTCTGTTTCTTCACCCATTTGAAAATTAAGCTCCCAACAATGTTAAAATTAAACCAAGAAAAAACCAAAGTTCATTTGTTGATAGGAAATTAACCAAAATTATCCAAGTAATAACCAAAATTATCCAAGTAAAAAATACCGACAAACTGTACTTTATCTGTCCCAACTTCTTGTCCCAAGTGATGTCCTACCTTATTGTCTTAAGTGTAATTCGAACAAGAAATGGAACAATGACAACCCAAATAGTTAAAGTCCCAACAATCCCCCCTTTAACATTTTAACAAAACATTTCAACAAATGATTAGACAATAGTCATCGATAACAAAATGAGTCTCATCTCTTCGGGTAATTTTTCTGGACACACATTTTCTTGAATTTCTAATAGTAGTACAGACTAGCTTCTAAAATCCCTCGTTCTTTTAGACGAAGGAGTCAAAAAAGTTCTAGCCATGCTAAGCTTCCCGGTATCCTCACTTTTAGCCTTAGCACATTTCTTATCATTCTAAATTTATTCCATTTTCTAGGCATGTTCAAATAATACCACAAAATCTTTTATTTCCAATGCACCCACTATCATTCGTATGTCTTCGTTTAAACCCTATTCGAATCGAGTACACATCTCATCCTCTGAAGGTATAAGTTCTCGAGCATATTTAATCAGGCAAATGAGTTTACACTCATATTCAACATCTGACATATTTTCATGTTTCAAATCTATAAATTCTCGTTTCTTTTTCTCTAGATACATTTTATTGATATATTTCTTCTTAAATTCAATCTAAAAAAAAATCTCATGTTACTCTGTCTCAAGACCACAAATGTCAAAGTAATCCACCATTGGTACGCTTCTTCTTTCAACAGAGATATAACACATTTTAGACTATCATCGGGAATTCACCAAGAACTCGCTAAGTTTCTTCCAGCTAGTATTTAACTTTCGCTGGATCATCATTATATAGACCTCAGAATTATTCTACCCCACACTTGTGAATCTTATCTATCGGGGTCTATTAACAATTATCAGACTTAAACTTTAAGGACGACAGGGTGCCGAGGGAAGCAAACGAAAGGGCAAAAGTTGCAGAACTGTAGGGTTAACTCGCATAAACTGTGCAAATCAATCATTCAGCATTTGGAAGAAAACACCATAGTCCTTACTTCTAGGTATTTAGGATACGTGTATGCTATTAATTACTCCCTGATTGAAAGTCGGAACATTACTATCTAGCTCATTTGGTACGACACGGTTACACTTGACCGACATTGTACATCTATAAGAAAAATAAAATCAGATCAGATAAAAAATCTCACATTGTCACATGTTATTGTGGCATGTATTTTCTAGACTCGACACGTGCTACATTCAGCCTGAGAATCAACTAAACTATAGCTCTGATACCACTAAATGTAACACCCCTAGCTTGTCCTGTTTGCTAGAACTGAGCTATAGAATTCTACAGTACAAAACGGAACAATTACAGACCTTTAACAAATAATTCAAATAAAAAATCGTTATAAATCATAATATAAGTCATTCCGAGAAAATTTAAACCATTTATTAGCTTAATACTAGCTTTCTTGAGTTCTAAAGTTGACTTGGGATTAACCAAGGATCAAATTGCAAAATTTAAAAAATACAGGGCTAACATCGTGAAGAGGCTCTCCCCATGTTGTGACGTCACCAAACAGTCAGTCGCATCACGACGTTGGACCATTTGACATCGAGATGTCATAGGCTGTTGGCTGACATTGCAACGAGAGATACTCGATGTCAGAACGAGAAACTTATTTTTGGCCAAAAATATGTTCATTTTATGCTTGTTCCAATTCACCTTACCGAATAATGCCTATGTATGCTTTTAACAACATTTAAAACATGTTCAAAACATAACAATTTACATGCCAAAACATATCACATGATCATCTAATCAATCCACAAAACCAATATGTCACATTTGGCACCAAAATCACAACAATGATACATGAATCAAACCCAACCATTTTACCTATTTATGAAATTCCATATTACTTATTCAAAACATGTCATAAGTTAGTTCATTTGTGCATAACTCAAAATAATTGTCCATCCATATATGCCAACATTATACCAACTATGAACATAAGTAATTAACATTACCATAAATTACCATAGGTGTCCAAAATTAACTATGCCATAAACTTATTTAACATTACAAATGCCTTGACAGTTTTAAGTACATGCCACATATAACTGAGTTCAAAAAAATCAAAAGCCTATCGAATCAGGAGATGGATAGTGTGAGTTTATCATAAATCCGATTGCCACATTCCGAATATCCAAAATCTACAGGAAAAGTAACAATGACGGAGTAAGTATTACGAATAATTAATTAGTTCATACGATACAAACAATTAACTTGCCTTAACCATTCAATATATATAAATCATTATGCAAAAGCAAATTCACCTAACATGACATAACACAACAACATCAACAAGGTGAGTTTTGATATATCATCGTACTTGTAATGCTCCATCATATCAAATTCAAGCCAAACATTTTGTATATGTATCTCAATTTATCATTCAACCTTTCATTTACTACTTCTGAATTTTTATCACTTTACTAGACATTACAATTTCACATGGCAATTAATTGCCCGATGAACACCGTAAAAGAACTCAAAAATATCGGTAACAATCATGTCTAATGCTCTTCTAAGCTAATCATATACATTAGTGTTAGATTATCCGTCCGGATTAAACCTTTTTTGACACATCACATAGCCTATCCAGGGCTATATATATACATGTAAGGTTACTCGTTCGAGCTAAACCTATAAAACGAAAACAGGTAACTCGTCCAAGTTAAACCTGTGTCATATGTATTTTTGAGTCCACAACAAATGATGGATCTCAGAATCATCGAAAATCAACCTATAACCATGTGTACGAGACTTTTACTAAGTTCATCGGGACAACTTCAACATGTAAGTTCAGAATCATTCCTTCACAATTTAGTTTAATTTTTACCTTTTGTACCAAATTGTAATTAATCTAAATCTTCAATTAACATTCCTATATGCATTTAAGTAAAATTTAACAACAAAACTTAAACACATTTATATTATATGAACTTACTTGGAAAATTAACAACGGATAAGACTTTAGGGACTATTTAACAATTTTTCTTTTTTCGCGTATATCTTCTGGTTGTTGTAAATCTCGATCAGTTAGAAGAATAAAGCTTGAAAATGGAGAAACCCTATTTTATTTCTAATAGTCGACCAAGGATATGAAGCATTGAAGAATATGATGAAAATCTGTCTTCTTTTCTTCTTTATTTTAACTTTTATACTATGGTAAAATTGTAAATACTTTAATCTTTTAGATTAGCCCATAATTAAACATGCCATTAATCATGTTTAAGCCTTTTAATGTGATTGATAACATTATCATCCACCAAACATGTAAAGACATCGGTCCAATTGCATAATTGGACCCTTGGAGATTTAAAAATTTTATAGCGATTAATTGTTACGGTTTTTATGATTTAGTCTTTGAACCCTAATTAATCATTCATTCAATAAAATTACCGAACCAAAAATCAATTCAACACTATAATTGAATCATAAATATTAAATAATAATATTTATGAACTTGATCATCGAAAAATAAGGTTTCAAAATCACCATGTTTGACACCACTGAAAGTCGAGTTGTTACAAGACCAAAAATGAGGCGATTTGATACCTCATCAGTAGATATTAGTACCTCTTAAGTTGGGGTCCTATACTCTTGGGATTGAAGGGACAACATTGGGACTTAAGGTCTGGACCATACAAGGCATTAGGTTCGATACCCTTGTGGCAATTTATTTACTGCCAACTTGGGTATCGCTTCCTTTAGCCTAAGTACCGCACCCAGCCTAAAAATACTTAGAAATTTCATTTAAAATGAATTTTGAAGCTTTTGAATTATTTCTAAGTATTAAAAATAACTTGAAGTAATTTGTTAAAACAAAACTTATCAAAATTGATTAAGGGATTATTTGTTATATCAAAACATTAGAAAATCAAAGCTAACAATGACTAGACAAAAACACATACAATGAAATGTTGTCAAAATAGGACCTCATTTTCAAATTCAATGAAAATATACAAAAAGATGTATCCAGTCTAAAAGAATAAAATCAAAAGTTGTCCAAAAATGTTAACAAAACTCTACTCTTATTAGAACAAAAACTTGAAATGGTTGTTTCTTAATCCATTTTAAAGAAGTTCAGATTGAAAAGCAAAAAGCTAGATGAAATATTGTCTATTGGTAGGTGAGATGCTGGTTTTGAAGGATTGGATTATGTTGGTGAGTCTTTCACCTCTAATAGTTTAACTGTGTTTGTTAAAGCACAATGTATGTCAACTCTTCCTTTAAATACTCAAAATTTGTCAAATACTCATGTTCAAACTAATATATAGAGAAAATGAAGACTACCAATGTGTCATTATTGTAGGATTATCGAGAATATTATACTAAGATGCTATAAAATGCTCAGAGACCTGAGAAGAGGCTATCGTGTTGAAACAAATGTGGCCACACTTAGAACCACACTTAAGAAGATAATAAAAAAAAAAACAAATGTGGAGAAAAAAAGAATTGCCTTTTTGTTGCTAATACTTTCTTGAAAGCTACAACCAATAATATATGGTACTTTGCTAGTGAGTGCTTAAAGCATATGATAGGTTACAAAGCAAACAAGAAAGATTTTGAAAGCTTTTACTAGGGATATGTGATGTGACGTCTAGAGATGCAAACAAAGGAAAGATAGTTGGGAAATGTATTCCAAATATTGATGGATTTTCTAATCCAAAGAATGGGTCTTTTGTTTAGGGGCTAAAGGAAAATTTAATAAGTGTAAGCTAAGTATGCAATAAAAGGTTTCATGTTAGTTTAACCAAAACATCTTACAGACGAAAAAAATTTAGAATCATAATAGGGAGAGCATTTGTACTCAACAACGAGTAACATTGATAGATTGGTAAGAGTGGATGACAAATGAAATTAGTAAATGAACAGGAAAAGTGTTTGAGGTTACCAGTGATGTGATTTCCCGAGACTTGGAATGTTAAAAAAATTGCTTGAATGCGGAGAATCATCTTGAATGTTTCAAATAAGGGTGGAAATCTTGACCTAAAGCACTTGAATGCTTTAAGGAATCAAAGTTATAATAGAACCCGACCCACTTAAACTTGACAAATACTCGAACCTTAATATGTGAAGTTTCCATACTTTGGGATGGTGGATCAGAGTGATAAGACAATTGGTGAATGCCACAAACTCATAAAAAGTTTGATAAGTCCAAAAAGTTCGATTAAGAACCTTAGAGAGAAAATCTCACAAAGTATGTTTTTGATTAATCAACTTGTTAACCTCACAAATGCATTATTACATGATTTATATAGGCCCTTAATTACCATTCAAAACAAAAAAAGATTTCACACTACAATAATCGTGTTCACACTTGACACTTAAGTTGTTCACGCTCAAGGCATTAAAATTCAGTTCATGTTTAAGGATGGTGCATATTTTGGCTAAATAGTTATGCTCATTCACTTAGTGTATTCAAGCATTTTTAGCCTTAAAGTAATCTCCTTGTTCTATGAATGTTCAGCCATTAATTTATTTAATCTCACCTTGATTGAATGTAACATTATATGGGCATGCATGTTCTTAAACAATGTCTTAATGAGTTTGTGAATGCATGGATGGAAACATGCTTCTAGAAGTTCCTTCCTCCATTATCCATGTATCTCCATTAAGTTTTGGAACTCTTCCTCCTTAAACAAAGCTGGTGGTATGAATTGAGGCATCACACAATCAGTCACAATGAACCCACATTGAAGGCTAGTTCTAGGAGCTTCTTTTGTACATATATTCGACTAGATGAAAGGTATTTCATGGGTCACTCGAATGGTCACCTGCACCATATAAATAAACATCAATTTGACATAATTCCACTCCATAATTTGAATAACACACATCCTAATTCTAGGCTATACGCATAAAGGAATTAAAAATATGTTATGAACATACACACTCATATGCACGTATGGAACATATTCAACACATATAAACAGAACTCCACACGCATAAGAACACATTTGAAGAATCACACATATGATCAAATGACATACTTATATAACTTAACTCATAACATATGAATTACATAAATTTGATGCAAGATAAAAGCTGTAGAATAAACTAATTAGCAAACTTATAGAAATAAAGTAAACTTAAGTTCATAAAGTTCAAAGTGAGTGAATGGATCCTTCAAGTCCATTAGAAAATTCATTCTTCACATGGACCAAGTGAGCTAAAGTAGGATTTGGACTCGACCCAATTCGGTCAAGATTGCTTTGGGCTTGACTCCAAAACCATCGCATGAGCCCATTGAGAGCCTCTCTAAAGCGCTTGGCCCTAGCTCTTGTGATTAGCCCAATGGGAATTTGCAAAAGGTCTTGTATGATCTTGAAAGCTTTGTACAAAGTTGGGTTATGATGGTTCGACCCGAGTTCATCCTCCATTAATGCATCAAGTTATGTCATATTCGATGATCCCAGATTCGCATCACCTAAGTTTAGGATGCAACGATGACACCCTAGGGGTAGCTTTGTAGAGTCATTAAACCCCTTGGACTCTTTAAGAGAAAAAACTCCAAATGAGTTACAGAAGATCTATGGATCTTAAAAGGATCTATGGTTTCTTAAGAATCCTTAGTGAAAGGATTGACAACTTTCGTAGTATTTGAGGGAGGCAAACCTTGAAAGTGTGGGAGAGCTAAGTGAGGTGTAATATGCGGACTCCTCAAACTCCTCGAGGATGAAAGTCTTGAACTTACTTGGCCCATAGTTTTGAGGTGGAGGGAAATTACAGGTGGTAAAGGCAACTTGAAAAAGTTTAAACCCAGAGTTAAGCATTGGAAAGCCTTATGGAGTGAAAAGGCAAATCCCATGGTTTCTAAGTGGCCAGGGACGTTATAGACTCCTTGATCCTCTAAGGGTACAAGAGTCTTATGGCTATGGTTCCAAGGTTACTAGGGCTTGTAGACTCATTCTTTAAACCTGTAATGACCTTATAGTCAGGGGTGTCAGAAAGTGCATTCCCAGGACTCCATTCCCATAAATCAGACTCATAAATATTTATTATATTTTTAATAAATATTTACGAAGCTATTTGTATAGTTAATTAGGTTCCGATTAAATGAATTTGCTTGAATTAAGAATTATTATAATATAAAGACTAAATCGCGTATAGAGTAAAAGTTGAATTATAGATTAAAAATTAATTAAGGGATTTAAATAGCAAATATACCTTTAATCTTAGCTGTGGACGGCATTAATGGTTCATATTGTTTATTTTATATGTTAATCTAATATATATGTATTATAAATATGTTTTCATTAAATTAATCTTTATATATGTATTAAAGTAACTTAATAATAATAGTTATTATAATAAAAAAAAGTCTAATAAAACAAATAGGTAATAAAAGAAATAGAAAGCCATGCAAACTAAGAAAGAAAAAGAAAGAAAGGGAAAAAGGAGAGAACGCACGGCTAGGGACTTCTAAGCTTCCAAACTTTAATTGGTTAGTCAATTTAGTCTTCTTTTCTTGTAATTTTTATATTTTTAGAATCCCGGTACCTGGGGCTACCTGACCCATGTTGAAATTTTAGCAATTGTTAACATTTTAAATGTTGTTAATGTTGGATAGCTTTAGTATTGGGGATTAAATTGATAGATTTTTGAGCTAGAAATGAAAAAGGATTAAATTGTAGAACAAATTGTAAATTTTGTGTATTAGGAACTAAATTGTGAAAAATTCAAAATTTAGGGATTTAATCAAAAATAGGGAGTTAAATTTATTTTAAAGTGAACTTTGTATGAAAATATTGGGTTAATTGTGAAGAATAAAAATTAGTCTTGGTTTAGGGACTAAATTGGAATTTAGGCAAATATTGGATAAAAATTGAAATATTCAATATGAAATTGAATTGTGTTGTATTGATGAATTTTAATTATTTTAATTACATCGTTAACGTCGTGTCGGGATCCTAGACTAAAAAAGGGAAGGATAAAATCGACTTCGAATAGCTCAGAATTCACGGTTTGTATTTCTATAATCCGAACCTAGTTGTTAATTGTTGTAATTTGATTAAATGCATAAGGTAAGTGTTTGAGGTGAGTATTTGACATTTTGATAGTTGATTGAAATGGATTGAATTGGTATATATATTATAAATGTATTGATCATTGAATTGAAATGAGTATATGTGCAAATGTGAAATTAAACCCTATTAACTGTATCGGGCTGAGTCGGATATAGATGGCATGCCATAGGATAGGAAGAGTTTAGGGATTTCTTTGACTTCGAGTCAATGAGGCACTGGGTGCCAATTTGCTTTAGTTTAACCGATGAGACACTAAATGTCAATGTATATAGCGTTGGGCACAGTTATTACTTCGGATTTATCCGATGAGGCACTGGGTGCCAAACTAGTGTGTTGGTTGGATCCGTGTATCCGTCCGAGTCCAAGTAGTGTTAATAGGTGTAATTAAATAAAACGGTTCTATAATTGATATTGGATGATATTGTATGTGAATTGAAAATGGGATAGTGATTTGAAAAATGAAAATGAGATATGTTATGACTAAATGAGATAATGGGTATGTACTCATGAATTGAGTATTGAATGTTTAATGCCAATGTATAGATAAATGTGGTTTGATATGTGAATAGCTATTTATATAGCAATTGTGAAAATTGGGACATTGTTAATCAAATAAAATATGATAGCATGTGTAAATTGAATATAGTATGAAATGATGTGCTAATATGTATGAATTCAAAACGTTAGTATATGATAGTTGTGATCTTAGTCATTAATATGCGTTTATAATTCAATTGTGCATTTGTATTCTCTTGTCTTTAAATGTTCGGATTATAGAAATATCACCGAGTTTTACTTAGCGTACAGATTTGTTTTTCTGTGCCCAAGATAGGTACTTCACTTTTGATCGTCGATTCAGCCTCCAACAACGATCCCAAACTCAAATGTGGTGATATTTATCCTTTGTGTTGGCATGTACCTAAGATTTCTAGTTTATAGTTATTTTATGGATGGATTGTAAATAAAGCTATAAGTGTAATGTTGGTTGGTGTATATGTAATCATGTGTTTGTGTTTGATGCCATAATATGGTATGTTGAATTGAACCAAGATAGGTTAGGTGTTGATAAACCATAATATATACATATTTTCACATCATGCTTGGCACATTTATGGATAATTTATCATTAGAATTATGGAATATGATGCTCCTAATCCTTTAATTTCTTGTTTCATACTTAGGTGATCATAAGGAAGAGAAAAGAGTAAGGAACAGGCCAAAAACGGACAAAATGGGCCAAACTCAATAATCAACACGGCCTAGACTTCCGCATACGGGTAACCCACATACCCGTGTGTGATACACAGGATCGAACACGGCCTGAGCAACCGCACGCGGGCGTGTCTCTGTCGAAGACCTGTTTTAGTTTCACACGGAAAAGGCTAATTTTTAGGTATTTTTGGCTAAGAAAGGTGTTGAAAAGCTTATAAAAAGACCCAAGGGGAGGAGTAAGAGGACACATAGAGTAGAAAGCAAGGAATTACTTGAAAAACACCGATTTATTCATCTCGAAAGCAAGGATTTACATAAAGACTGAAGATCTCCCTTCAATTTCTCTCGAAGTTTTTGTGTTCTTTATGTTTTGTTGTTTTCCCTATTTTGAAATGTTTTCTTTTATAATTATGAACTAAATCCCTTAAATACCTGAGGGGGATAAAACTTAAGATGGATCTTGTTATTATTATCTGAAGTATATGATAAATACTTGAATTTGTTCTTAATTGTGTTATTAATTCTTGTGTTAATATTTCAGGATATTAATTCTAAGTCAAATTTGCTTATTTAGTGGAGCAAAAGTCCCTGTTTAAGAGTAGATTCAGGATAATTAAGCAGAGTTGATCGCAATCCTAGACATAGGACGACGAAAATTTGCCAACTTAGAGTCAAATCTAATAAGGGAATCTATAGATCGAGTTAATGCAACACTAGAGGTTTTAATTAGAAAGAAATTTCAATTAATCAACTTAGGGTTAGTTGTTCTTAGTCTTGAAAGAGATATTAACATAATTTAGGGATTTCTACAGATCAAGCCAAGTGAATAAATCGTCTAGTTTAGAGTCTAATAACAAGTGAAATCTAGGTGGATTCTTCTTTAGGTATTGTCTTAATCAATCAATTTTCCAAAAAGTATTTTCCCCAATTTACTCTCTGTCGTGTTCTTAGTTAATTAGTTTAGTTTATTTAGTTTAAAACAAATCCCCTTTATTTTTAGGCTAGATAATTGTAGAGAGCCCAATTAGCCCGGGGCCCAATTAACATGACCCATAAACCCATTTTTACAAACCAACACCCAATACCCATACCAAACAGACCCTAACCAGATTAAACCTACTCAAGCCCAATCCCGAACACAGCCCAAGGCCCAATTTTGGCCTAACCTTAACCCAAGAATGCAGCCCAAAAAAATTTTATCAGAAAAAAGAAAAAACAAAGAAAACCCTAGCTAGTTGCCACCCTAGTCTTCTGACACTGCTACCGAAGCCTGCCACCGCCACTCAGAACCGTCCCACCACCATCTATTGGCGTCGTCACCTGTAAATAAATTAATAGGAAGGGACAGCAAACAAAGAAATGGAAGAAACAATAGCAAGAAAAAAATAAATAAATGCTTTGTAAAACGGCTATAAGAGGCCGGTCAAAACTGGATTGTAGAGATTTTTTTTCCTCTTTTTACAAAAATTAAAGAACAAGAATTGAATATCAGAGAACATTATTCAAAAGCAAGAAATCTAAGGTGCTTATTTTGTTTTAATCTTCATTTTACTTCAAATAGAAATAAACGGTAGTAGAGAAATCTTACCGTAGTTATTCCCCGTCATAGTCCAAAGCCTCCGGTGACCCGAATGTCTCGAAACCCATTTGGGGTTTTGACTAGGGTAGGAGCGAGTGGAGATTCGGCTCATCTCTTCGTCCTTTTTTATTTTGCATTTTGTTTACTTGTGAGTACGATTGGGGGTTTGGTTCCAAGATAAAAGAAGAAAGAATAAAACCACAGCCTTTGGGTTCTTCAAACGGGGTGAAAAACACCCTTCTCGTACGACCACGACCACCACTCACGGTGGCGTCACAATGGTGGCGGCGAGGATGGGTTCAAACCCTAGCCTAGCAGCAGAGAAGAAGGAAAAAATGGGGTTCCTTTTTTGTTTTTTTTTTCGAGCAAAATAAGAGACAAAAGGAAAGAAAATATTTGGTTTTATGAAGTCTCAAACGGCACCGTTTAGGGCCTCCTTTAGTGGTCCTGAAACGGTGCCGTATAGGCCCCCTGATTCGCGCGATCCGACCCGTACCTGTAGAGATCCGCGTGTTTCTAATAAATGGGCAAATTGCCCTTCCAGTCCTCCCTCATTTTCTACTCCTTTGATTTTGTCCTTCTGTGCACTTTCCTTTTATTTTAAATTAGACCATGGGATTTGTTTAGCATCCCAAATCAGTCCTTGGCTCGCCGATCCCCCGGGGATGGGACGCATGTCCAGGAATAGGATTTATTGCGCATTCAGTCCTTGTTGGTTTGCGAGAGTTTCATTCAATCCCTGGTCTTCCTTTTTTTAAATTTGCCCATCTAATTTTATTTTGAATTCGATTCAATCCTTGCTCTTTTACTTCACACTGTTCTAATATATATTATTATATTTTATTCCATTTATCATCTGTTTTAAATTATGTATATTTTATTTAGTTTAAATGATTCTTAAATGTTATTTTGAAAGTTGTTATATTATGTACTTTTAAACCGTTTTACAATTGTTGTTTCACATTTTTTCTTTATATTAATCGACTTATAAATATGTATATATGTGTATATATATATATATATATATATATATATTATCTATGTTGCTTTCTTTTATGTCATTTATCTTTAATTTGTTTTACTTTTAAATTTCTTTCATACATCAAATTGTAAACTTTCATATGTTATTTTAATTTATTTTTTTAATTATTTATTTTAAATTGTTTTAAGTTACTTTATTAAAAATTGCTTTGTATACTAATTAGCAAATTATTTACACTATTCATTTTGAATTGCTTTTCACAATCTATTTTAAATTTGTTTTTTTATTTTTTATTTTATTTTTGTTTTATTTTTTATTTAAAATTGTCTTATTAACTGTTTTAAATTGTTATTTTTCTTTGATTATTAGCGTTAAT
The DNA here is from genome assembly GCA_020496765.1 of Gossypium stocksii. Classification (NCBI taxonomy): domain Eukaryota; kingdom Viridiplantae; phylum Streptophyta; class Magnoliopsida; order Malvales; family Malvaceae; genus Gossypium; species Gossypium stocksii. The sequence goes on along the minus strand of CM035628.1, from coordinate 40,434,322 downwards.
ATTTTGACGATGTACGTTGCGTGATCATTGCTATTTTATGTGTTTCAATTCGTTTATTTCGTATTTTTGTTATTCATTATCGTAATGTCATATTCATGTAATGTTGTTTCGTGCTCGTTACTATGCTTTTACCTTATATCATTGTATTGTGTATCAAACTCCAATGTTTTATCCAATATAGATTGTTTTATCCCAAAAAAAAAAAACAATAAAGCGATATTCCATATTTGAAAATTCGAGAAAATCGCGCCCTAACTTACTGAGCTTCGATTTTTCTCATTTAAGCCGAACACTGGGATATCATTTTAAAATCGCAATACAAGTTTAAAAAAAAAAACTTATTCCCGGAGACCCGAGACGTTGTGTTCTAACTTACTGAATATGACATCTTGTTACTTCGAGATAAGATCTTTTGCAAATAAAAAGATATTTGGTATTTGGAAATTTGAGAAAATCGTACCCTAACTTACTGGGTTTCAATTTTTCTCGTTTAATCCAAATAATCGAATATCCTTTTTGAAGTTTAAATTCATATTTTTTTAGCACGCTCGTTCTCAAAGGTTCCAGATGTCGTATCCTAACTTACTGGACATGACATTTTATTGCTTCGAGACGAGAGGGGCTTTGAGCATTCGTTTCAATTTATTCAAGCACTTTCAACAAAAGGGATCGTATTTTAAAATTCATCCAAGTTTTCGAATATTCGACACTAAGACATTAATTAATCAACTAGGTACCAATTTTGGGCGTGTCGAGGGTGCTAATCCTTCTTCATGCGTAGCTGACTCCCGAATTCGTTTTCTAGATTTCGTAGACCAAAATAGTTGTTTTGATAAATTAAACTGTTTATTAAAAACAACTGCATGTCGAGGTGACCCGATCACACCTCAGTAAAAAAGATTGGTGGCGACTCCCATTTTTATTTTCATTTTCCAAAATCCAAAGTCAATTCCCCATTTTTCAAATAGAAAATGGTTTCGACAACTTGGCGACGCCACTGAGGAATTAAAAAGAGAGTCAAGCCATGAGTTGATTAATTTTTGTCTTTTTATCGAAAATTGAAAATTTGGTTTTAATATACGATCTTTTCATTGCATTTTCTCCGTTTTGTGTTATAATCTTCATCATTTTTATTCGTATTTCCTTATTTGCTTCGAGCCTTTTTGTATACTGTTGTATTGCATTGCATGACCGTTGTGGTTATACCTCTTAAGTGGGAGTGAGAAGCTGCTCCTTCGTGAGGTTTTCACCTCCGTGTAGGATAGTGAATCGCTTTCGAGATACATCCGTACCTATGTCTTCGTGAGATTTTCATCTCCGTGTAGCCATAGGGAAATATATTCCCTTGAACTGAACTCGGTCTATATGAGCCTATAATGGGTGAAGGTTGAGGAATCTGCCGGTTCAGGTACCTTTACTCTAGAACCAAACCTCATATAGAAAACTCTAAGAGCCCACCCTAGGTAGAGCTGCTCTAAACCCTAGCGGTCACCCGGATAAGTGCTTGATTGTCTTTTCTTTTTACATGCTCTGAATTTTGTTTTTGTATAATGTATTGACTTATTGTGTTTTGTCTTTGTTATATTTTGCTTGCAAATCCATATTTTTCAAAAGGTGTCGATTCGGGGTTCAATTGCTAAATTAGAAAGCTCGGTCATGGAAAACAAATTTCTTGATAAGGTGGAAGGCAACGCGGTGGTCCAAAAGTGGTCAAAAACAACGCAATTAGAAAAGGGGGGATAGCTTAGCTGCTGGGCATGTGTCAGAGTTATGAGACTACACTCGCATTAGTGTTACGCAAAACAAGCTTCAGGAGTTAAAAGAAATATGGGGTCAGTGGGATAACGAGACTAGGAGGCTATTCTACCATAGTTATGGGGATCTGTCGTACTTGCTAGACGTCAAGGTGGATGAGCATTTATTTCGAGCCCTCACCCAGTATTGGAACCCGGTGTATAGTTGCTTTATCTTCGGGAGCATGGATTTGGTACCTACCGTGGAGAAATACACCGCTCTATTGAATTGTCCAAGGGTTCAAGTTGATAAAATCTATTCGAGAGCTGCTTAAGTTGGAAGAAGTTGATAAACATCACGGGAATGAGCGAGTAGTGGATTATGGCTAGGATTAAGCAAAAGGGTGAGTGTAATTGCATCCCGTGGAAAAATTTAAGGGATTTGATTCTCGCTCACCTCGATACGACAAAGAGAGTTCATGTCTTTGCACTAAGCATTTATGGGTTAATGCTATTCCCTAGGGCTTTGGGGTATGTAGATGAAGTGGTCATAGATCTCTTCGACTAACCCGATAAAGGGAACACGCTAGTTCCAGCAATCTTGGCCGGACTTTTAGGTCATTGAATACATGTAGAAGATCCGGAGAGGGCAAGTTCATAGGGTGTGCCCAGTTGTTGTTAGTTTGGTTTCATGGCCACTTTTGGAAGGTGGACAAGGTTTCTTACCGGGTTTTCTTAAACAGTTACTCCCTATTAAAGGAAATTGTAGCAACATCAAAGAGAGACAATGTGTCGAAAGAAAACTGGATAGCACTTCTACAAAATTTTCGGGGGGAGGACATTGAATGGAGAGCTCTTTGGTTTGTGCCTAGTGAAATTCTGTTCCGATGTAGAAATTTCGATTGGGTCCCCTTGCTCAGAATTTGGGGAGCTGTTGGTTACGCTCCTTTAATGGTACTAAGGCAATTTGGATCGAAGCAATTTATATCGATGACGCATGGTTTAGCGTAATGTGAGTTCCCATATAAAGGAGATAATTACAAGAAAAAGGTCAAGGAGATTTCTACCTCTTGGAATCAGACCTATCGGGTGAAAAATCTGAATGCAGGATTAGTGACGCCTGAGTACAGTGTTTGGTTTAGTAGAAGGGTTAATGATAATGTCCCGGGGCCGAATTTAGAAGGTGTCCGACCAATAGAGGAATATTTACAGGTGGTCCCATCAGAACTAGAAATAATAAAGCAAGATTTTGAGAAAAGGAATTTAGAGTTAGAAAAGAAAATAGAATAGTTGGAGAAAGAAAAGACGCATTTAAGATGGGACGCTGATGTTCAAAAGTTAGAGGCTGAAAAGCTAAGGAAAGGAAAAAATAAGACTGAGGAGGATTTGGAGGACTTGAAGACGATTTACAAGAGATTATGTCACTCAATGAGAATTGCTGGATTAGGAAAGACGTCGGAGCAGTGGCAATAGAAAATTTAAGAAGAAAGGATCAAAGCTAATAGATAGGAAAGAAAGTTTCAGGAGGTACAAGATCAGAAAAAAGCTCTAGAAAGGAGTCTATCAGAAGCCCAAAATGACAAAAGTGAATTAAAGACCCGATTGGCAGAGCTTGAAAAGGTACTTCATTAATATAGAAACCGTAATTTGGCGGTTGAGTTGAGAGCCAGTTTGAGCAAGATTGAAGAAATGAAAGGACGAATAGAAGAGCTAGAGTCTACTTTGCGAAATTGTAAACTTCGGGTAGAGCTTCTTGAAGCAAATGAGGAGCGCTGGAAAGAACAACTTCATCACTCTCAGAGCCAAGTTAGGAGTCAAGATTACATTATGGGCGAAGCCGTGGCACAAATTCGGGAGGTAGCTGATCACCTACAAACTTTGGCAGTTCAAGCAAACACGCTAAGTGTGAAGTACGAGTTGGAATCAGACAGGGGTCAAGAGTTAGCTTCACTGCTTAGGAAAGTAAAAAATTTGAGCATTAGGGCAAAGCCGTATTTGTAATCCGTTTTATGTAAAGATATTTGTTTTCTAGTAAAGTTTTCTAAATGGAACTGAATTGGAATCGATGCCTTTTTGCATACATTTCATGCATTTGCATCACATTCATGTCATGTGCATTAAATTTCATGAAAAGACTCTAATAAATAAAAATTATTTCAGTAATCTGGAAACCGACAAAAATCTCCAAAGTACGCATCCTTACGATACACGAAGAAAGACTAAAGCGATAGATAAAAGACTAGAAAGGTTGGAACAAATGCAGAAAGAGATACAAGAACAGATGCAAGCGCAAATGCAAGAACAGCTAGCTAAAATCCAACAAGACATGATGGACAAAATGATGGAGTCTCAAAGGAACATGGTGACCCAAATGACTCAGATGACGCAGCTATTGAGCAGGCTTACAGATAAAGGAAAGAGCCCCATGGTTAATGAGGAGGAGAATACTGAGTGCCTTCAATATCCCCCTGGTTTTACTCTACCACATGTACACACACAACCCGAAGCGAATTTGCAAAGGCCATCAGTCACGATCAGGCCCCAACAATTACAAACTGGTGCCTCAGAACCCTTGAACTTCCAAACTGGGTCAGGATCTAACCCCGAGGATAATCGAGCTCATCCTACCGTCCCCGATCAAGATGAAATGATAGAGGGAGAGAAATCAAAGGTAGAATTATTGAAATAGCTAGAAGATAGATGTAAGTGGCTGAAGGAGAAGTTTAAGGTGATAGAAAATGCCGATAACTGTTATGGAGTTGACGCCAAGGATTTAAGTCTGGTCCCAGACTTGGTGCTTCCATACAAGTTTAAAATGCCTGAATTTGAGAAGTATAATGGAACGAGTTGCCCTGAAGCTCATATCACTATGTTCTACAAGAGGATGACTTGGTACATTAATAGCATCAGCTGTTGATCCACTGTTTCCAAGATAGTTTGGTGGGAGCAGCAGCCAAGTGGTATAATCAGTTGAGTCGAGCTAAGATTGGTTCATGGAAGATTTAGCCCAAGTTTTCATGAAGCAATATGGCCATGTGACAGATATAGCCCCCGACAGAATCATATTACAAAATATGGAAAAAAAGCTGGGTGAGAGTTTTAGGAAGTATGCTCATCGATGGAGGGAGGTAGCGACTCAAGTTCAGCTACCTCTCTTAGAGAAAGAAACGACCATGCTTTTTATCAATACCTTAAAAGCTCCATTCATCAACCACATGTTGAGAAGTGCTACAAAGAGCTTTTCAGACATGGTAATGTCCGGAGAAATGATAGAAAACGCAATAAGAAGTGGAAAGGTTGAAACAGGAAAGAGCACTAAGAGACCGACCCCACGAAAAAAAATGATGTGAGCAACATGAGCGTGAATAACAAGAGTTATTCAAAGCCCATCACCGTAGGCCAACCAAGAAAGGAGACCACAGGCCATCAAGGCTCATTGAGACAAGGATCGGGCACAAGAAAAAATACAGAAAAACCCCAGTTCACACCTATCCCCATGATGTACAAAGAGCTGTACCAGAGTTTATTCGATGTACACATTATATCCCCTTTTTACATAAAGCCATTGCAACCCCCGTACCCCAAATGGTATGATACAAACGCCTAATGCAAATATCATGCCGGGATTACGGGGCATTCGATAGAAAATTGCATGGCTTTCAAAAAGGCAGTTGAAAGACTCATTGAAATAGGTGTCGTAAAATTCAATGATACGCCTAGCACAGAAAATTTGTTACCCAATCATTCTGATAAGGGGGTAAACGCAATAATCAAGAATGGGGGCAAAAGAATCAAAGCTAACGTGACGAAAGTAAAAGCCCCACTGAGATGGGTTTGGAAACAAATAGCGAATAAAGGTTTAATCGTACAAAATTTAGAGGAAAGACCTGAATTGTGAGTTTCATGTCAATAAGGGACATGTTATCCAAGAATACACTAAGTTCAAAACCATAGTGCAAAATATGATGGATAATAAAGAGATGAAATTCTATGAGGAGATCGAGGGGTCAGAAGAAGGCTAGGTTTATGCCTCGGAGGAAGGATTGACGGAAAAGGTCCAAAGGGTTAACCATCCGGTAGTGATCATTACACGTCCAAGGAACAATGATGCAGGAGTACAAGTGCCAACAAAGGTCATAATTCAAAAACCTATCGCGTTTCCTTACAAGGATAGCAAAAGGGTGTATTGGAATTATGATTGTAACGTGGTGATTCCGGGAGAGGCAAGCCTGGTTAATGCTTCTGAAGAGAGACAGGATGTAGGTTTCTACATGCATAGTGGGAGACGTTACGACCCAGCAAGTGCAAGAACAAAGCCTGCAAAAGGAAAGGCCCCGACAGAAGAACAAAGGAAGGAAAAGATAGATAGAGTTAAGCCATCGATAAATGAATCGGTGACTGAGAAGGAGGCTAAGGAGTTCCTAAAGTTTCTGAAGCACAGTGATTATAGTGTTGTGGAACAATTACACAAGCAACCAGCTCGCATATTGATGCTGGCCTTATTCTTAAACTCAGAGACACACCGTAGTGCATTAATGAAAATACTGAACAAAACTTATGTCGCGGACGATATCTCTGTCAATAAGCTCGATCGTCTGGTCAATAAGATCAGTGCTGACAACTTCATATTCTTTAATGATGATGAAATACCACCTGAAGGAATAGGATCCACAAAGGCCCTATATATAACTACCCGCTGCAAGGGATATACGCTACCGGGAGTCCTAATTGACAATGGATCGGCATTAAAGGTCTTGTCCCTATCTACACTGAATAGGTTATAGGTGGACAGTTCTCATATAAAGACGTGCCAGCACGTAGTAAAGGCATTCGATGGAATTGAAAGGAAAGTAATGGGGAGGATTGAGATACCTCTTCAAATTGGTCCAAGTACATACGAGGTGGACTTTTTTGTAATGGACATCAAACCATCTTATAACTGCTTGTTGGGAAGGCCTTGGATTCATTCAGCAGGAGTGGTTCCATCTTTGTTGCACCAAAAGTTGAAATCGGTGACAGAAGGTCGACTAGTAACCATAAACGCAGAAGAGGACATTATTGCGTCCTTAACCAATGACGCGCCGTACATAGGGGCAGACGATGAAGCAGTAGAATGTTCTTTTCGATTGCTCGAATTTGTGAATGCAACATTCATCGTCGAAGGGAACAAGATCCTAATGCCCAAAATATCAAAAACCACGGGAATGGGCCTGCAGCTAACAGTTGGGAAAGAAGCTTTGCTCGGAAGGGGACTTGGAAAATACCTCCAAGGAAAGGTTGAGGTACCATGTCTGGTGGAAAAATGAGATCGCTTTGGCTTGGGATATAGGCCAGATGCACAATAAAAGAAGAAGGAATTAGAGAAAAGGCAGGAAATGAGAAGAGCACGATTGAACGGGAGGGAGGTCAAATGAGAACTGATGACCTTTCCCCATCTCTCCAGAACATTCATATCGGGAGAAATTATTCACCCGGAGCGAAAGATATCGAAGGAAAGAACGACAGAAGAAATGATTGGAAGTTTGGACATCAATGCAATATCTGAAGAGAAAATAAGAGAAAGAAATTTATCGGGTATTTGCCCGTATGTACCGGGGAGCGTTTTGAGTAATTGGACTACAGAAAAAGTCCCTGTATTCTTTAGGACTAACTCAAAGTAATGCTCAAAACACACTTATTGCTCTAGGCCTAGGAGCAATAAGAATCATTTTGTGAAATAGGCACATGTTCAACAATTTTTAATTCAATGGAAATGCATCCTTTTGTCACACCTTGAGCCAATATTCTTTTATTCTTTCCTTCATAATCATACTGCACAAATGCTTATCCTTAGATTCTTTTGTTCTTTGGATTTATTTTTATCCCTATCACAGGTCTCCAGATATCGGTAATATTAGCGACACTGCTAACGGCTCAGAGTCTCCTTTCGAACAAGATATGTGTCTAGAAGAATCCCAGAGTTTTGAAGATGATCAAGAATGTAGCTTATCTCCGGATTTGTTAAGGATGGTTGAACAGGATGAGAAACAGATCTTACCATACAAAGAATCAATGGAAGTGGTGAGCTTGGGAGAGGATAAAGAGATAAAGATCAGAGTTTGCATCACCACGGAAACAAAGCAAGACCTCATTGAATTACTCCAAGAATTCAAAGATGTTTTTGCATGGTCGTATCAGGATATGCCCGAGCTAAACACTGATATTGTGGTACATCGGCTACCTATAAAGGAAGATTGTAAACCGATTCAACAAAAGCTCTGGAGAATGAGGCCTGATGTCTTACTGAAAATAAAAGAAGAGGTCAAGAAACAATTCGATGCTAGTTTTCTACAAGTAGTGAAGTACTCAGAATGGGTGGCTAACATCGTCCCTGCCCCTAAAAAAGATGGAAAGGTATGAATGTGTATAGATTACAGGGACCTAAATAGAGCTAGCTCGAAAGATAATTTCCCCTACCCTACATTGATACTTTAGTAGACAATACGGTAGGCTACTCACTATTCTCGTTCATGGATGGCTTTTTGGGGTATAACCAGATAAAGATGCATCCTGAAGACATGGAGAAAACCACGTTCGTAACCTGGTGGGGACTTTCTATTATAAAGTGATGCCATTTGGGTTAAAGAATGCATGGGCAACATACCAAAGGGCCATGGTAACTCTGTTCCATGACATGATGCATAAAGAAATCGAGGTTTATGTCAATGACATGATTGCAAAATCTCAAACAAAAAAAGAGCACATACATGTCCTAAGGAAGTTGTTCTTGAGATTGAGAAAATTCCAACTAAAGCTCAATCCGGCGAAATGCACCTTCGGGGCTAGATCGGGGAAACTGCTAGGATTCGTAGTCTGTGAAAAAGGAATAGAGATTGACCCAGATAAAGTCAAGGCAATACAGGAGTTAGCTCCACCACGCACCCAAAAAGAGGTTCGAGGGTTTTTAGGGAGGTTAAATTATATCGCTCAGTTTATCTCCCAACTAACTGAGAAATGTGACCCCATATTCCGTCTCCTTAAGAAGCACAATCCAGGTGAATGGGATGAAGAGTGTCAGAAAACATTTGACAAGATCAAACATTATTTGTCCAGTCCTCCAGTACTTGTGCCACCTAGTCGAGATAAGCCGTTAACACTATACCTGGCGGTACTTGGGAATTCAATAGGGTGTGTGCTCGGTCAACATGATGAGTCAGGGAGGAAAGAAAAGGCAATATATTATCTTAGTAAGAAATTTACCTAGTGTGAAACATGATATTCGCCGATCGAAAAATTATGTTGCGCCTTAATTTGGACAATTTGAAGATTGAGATAGTACATGTTGTACTATACAACCTAACTAATCTCTAAGTTGGACACTTTAAAGTACATGATAGAGTCAACCGCTCTGAATGGAAGGATGGCTCGATGGTAAATCCTGCTTTCTAAATTTGATATAGTCTACGTGAGTCAGAAAGCTGTGAAAGGAAGTGCAATAGTAGATTTTCTAGCCAATAGAGCTCTAGAAGACTACGAGCCTCTGAACTTTAATTTTCCGAATGAAGATTTAATGTATGTGGCAAGTACTGAGGAGGATACCAAGAGAGTCCTTTTTGGAAATTGAACTTTGATGGAGCTTCAAACACTGTGGGAAATGGAATTGGAGCAGTCTTGATAAGCCCAAACGGAAATCATTATCCCTTTATTAGTAAATTGGATTTTGATTCCACGAATAATATGGCTGAGTATGAAGCGTGTATCATGGGGATACGCACAGCCATAGAAAGCAAAATCAAGGTGCTAGAAGTGTATGAGGATTCAACATTAGTAATCTATCAGCTCAAGGGCGACTGGGAGACAAGAGATTCCAAGTTGATTGAGCATAGAAAGTTGGTTTTTAAATTAATCAATGAGTTTGATAATATCACTTTCTGCTACCTCCCACGTGATGAAAATCAGATGGCCGATGCCTTAGCTACTTTAGCATCCATGGTCCAAGCGAACAAATCCGAAGATGTAAAGCCCAACCAGATGAGTATTTATAAAACTCCGGCTCATTACCACAACATCGAAGAAGAAAAAGAAAATGATGATCATCCTTAGTATCACGACATACTGCGATATGTGAAGAATCGTGAATACCCGAACCAAGCCATCGAGAATGATAAAAGAATATTAAGAAGGCTGGCCAGTGATTATGTCTTATATTGGGAGATCCTATATAAAAGAAGAAAGGATCAAGTGCTACTAAGATGTGTAGATGCTGTTGAGGCTAAGTAAATATTGGAAGAGGTCCATGAGGGTGTCTGTGGAACACACGCAAATGGGTTCACAATGGCCAGACAAATCATGAGATTTGGATATTATTGGTCCATCATGGAAGGAGATTGCATAAACTATGCCAAGAAATGCCATAAATGTCAATTTTATGGAGATAAAATTCATGTGCCTCCTTCACCTCTTCATGTTATGACTTCTCCGTGGCCTTTCTCTATGTGGGGCATGGATGTTATTGGACCAATTTTGCCAAAAGCTTCTAATGGGCACCGTTTCATCTTTGTGGTCATTGATTACTTCACCAAGTGGGTAGAGGTTGCCTCATATGCCAATGTCACGAAGATGGCAGTCAGCAGGTTTCTAAAGAAAGAAATTATATACCAGTATGGAATGCTAGAAAGGATCATATCGAATAATGCATTGAACTTGAACAGCAGCATGATAGTGGATGTTTACAGTCAGTTCAAGATCAAGCACCATAACTCATCGCCATATCGCCCGAAAATGAATGGTGCAGTAGAAGCAGCCAATAAGAACATCAAGAAGATAGTAGGAAAAATGATGGAGACTTACAAATATTGGCATGAGAACTTACCATTTGCCCTCCTTGCATATCGAACATCGGTTAGAACTTCCACCGGGGTAACACCTTTCTTATTAGTCTATGGGATTGAGGCGGTTTTACCCATTGAAGTTGAGATTCCTTCCCTTTGAATTTTGTCAAAACTGAAATTGGACGAAGCAGAATGGATCCAAGCTCGATATGACCAATTAAATTTGATTGAGGAAAATAGGCTAAAAGCTACCTGTCATGGTCAAATGTACCAAAAGCGAATGATACGGGCTTATAACAAGATGGTGCGCCCTAGAGAATTCTGTGAAGGGGACCTGGTATTGAAAAAGATCCTTCCCATGCAAAAGGATTTTAGAGGGAAATGAATGCCAAACTGGGAAGGGCCTTATGTGGTAAAGAAAGCTTTTTCTGGAGGAGCTTTGATTCTGACCGAAATAGATGGTAAAGACTTGCCTAATCCTGTAAACTCAGACTCAGTCAAGATGTATTTCACCTAAAAGGGAAGAGGCCAGTGCGAAAACCCGCAAAGGGCACTTTGAGACTTCTAAAAAAAAAAGGAAGGAGAGGCCAAGGTGAAAACCCGCAAAGGGCGCCTTGAGACCAAAGAGGCTTTTGAATTGAAAACCCGTAAAGGGCAATTCAAATATTGATAAAAGTGAGGCATAGTCTTGTTACGCCTGAATTGACAAGAGGGGGAATGCTACGTCTTGGGGCATCAACAGAGTCTTCTCGGTCTTCTAAACACATCAAGATCAAAAAGGGCCCTCGAGATGTTTGGTGCAGAGAAGCTCATGCTTGATATCTGGGACATCCATTTTTATCTTATTCATTTTGTGATGTAGCAAATTTGCTATCTTGCTTAATTTATCTTCACTTTGTATTTGGACAAAATTTGCTGTCTTAGTTAATTCATCTTTTCTGATCTTTGCTCTCAATAAATGCCATCTTGTATTGTGATAATCTTTTCGTGCATTTTCTATTGAAGTAACGATTAATGGACTGGTAATATTCAAGCAAAGGGGGTTTTGCATATTACTCTAAAGTTTTAAATAGTACAGGGACTGGAAACGGGACCACTATTCAGACCTAACCAAACTAAAGAAGAATAGTCTAAAGTGTGACTATGTGTTCAAATTTTCTATCAAAGATACCGGCTAAATAAGAGAGCATCATAACACGTCGATGATAGAGCTTCGTTGAAAAAACAACGACATTCTAATTATTAAAAAGGAATCATTCTCATGACATCCTACATGCGTAAAGATGTCATACATAATACATTTAGTCAGGGGCATTTGACTCATCCTGACCTTAGCATCCTGATCATTTGGCATAAACATAGGCCCAAAGAAATCGATTCTACAGGTCATATAACTTGAGGATGGAGTTGCAAGATCAATTGAAGTTACAAATCATAACAAACCTTATCTCTCTGAAGTTGCAGTGGAGTAGGTTGAAGTCACAAGTCTTATCTCCCTGATGTTGTAGTAGAGCAGGCTAATGATAGTGAGTCTTATTTCCCTGAAGTTGCAGCGGAACAGATCGAAGCTATGAATTACAAATCTTATCTCTCTGAAGTTGTAGTAGGGCAGATCATGACAAACCTTATCTCTCTGAAGTTGCAGTGGAGCAGGTTGAAGTTACAAGTCTTGTCTCCCAGATGTTGCAGTGGAGCAGGCTAATGATAACGAGTCTTATTTCCCTGAAGTTGCAGTAGAACAGATTGAAGCTATAAATAAGCAGATCTTATCTCTCTAAAGTTGCAGTAGAACAGATCATAGCAAACCTTATCTCCTTGAAGTTGCAGTGGGGCAGGTTGAAGTTACCATGACAAGTCTTATCTCCCTAAAGTTGCAGTGGAGCAGATTGAAGCTATTAATCCTATCTCCCTGAAGTTGCAGTAGAGCAGATTAAAACAACGAATCCTATACCTCTGAAGTGGCAGTAGGTCGGATTAAATCTACCATAGAAGGTCTTATCTCCCTGAAGTTGCAGTGGAGCAGACTAAAATCACAAATCCCATACCACCCTGAAGTCCCAAAGAAGCAGATTGAAGCTGAAAGTCCTATCTCCCTGATGTGGCGGTGGAGTAGTCAAAGCAATAAGATGTGGAAGATTGGAATGAGGCTATTTGAAGAAAAGAAGTGCCAATAGAAGTCAAGATTCAGCGAGACCGGGCAAAATTGGTCTTTCTAGAAAGTCTTTGCTTCATTCCCGTTACACGACAATGAGCAAAGAGAGACAGTTGTAACGAGCCCAATTAGCCCGGGGCCCAATTAACATGACCCATAAACCCATTTTCACAAACCAACAACCAATACCCATAATGAAACAGACCCTAACCAAATTAAACCTATTCAAGCCCAATCCCGAACACAGCCCAAGGCCCAATTTCGGCCTAACCCTAACCCAATAATGCAGCCCAAAAAAATTTTATCAGAAAAAAAAAAAGAAAACCCTAGCTAGCCGCCGCCTAGTCTTCTGACACTGCTACCGAAGCCTACCACCGCCACTCAGACCGTCCCACCACCATCTATTAGCGCCGTCACCTACAAATAAATTAATAGAAAGGGACAGCAAACAGAGAAATGGCAGAAACAGTAGCAAGAAAAAATAAATAAATGCTTTGTAAAACGACTATAAGAGGCCGGTCAAAACTGGATTGTAGAGGATTTTTTTTTTCCCTCTTTTTACAAAAATTAAAGAACAAGAATTGAATATCAGAGAACATTATTCAAAAGCAAGAAATCTAAGGTGTTTATTCTGTTTTAATCTTCATTTTACTTCAAATAGAAATAAACGATAGTAGAGAAATCTTGTCGTAGTTGTTCCCCGCCGTAGTCCAAAGCCTCTGGTGACCCGAATGTCGCGAAACCCATTTGGGGTTCTGACCAGGGTAGGAGCGAGTGGAGATTCGGCTCCCCTCTTCGTCTTTTTTTATTTTGCATTTTGTTTACATGTGAGCATGATGGGGGGTTTGGTTCCCAAAGAAAAGAAGAAAGAATAAAACCACAGCCTTCGGGTTCTTCAAACGGGGTGAAAAACACCCTTCTCGTGCGACCACAACCACCACTCACGGTGGCGTCACAACAGCGGCGGCGAGGATGGGTTCAAACCCTAACCTAGCCATAGAGAAGGAGGAAAAAGGAGGGTTCCTTTTTTGTTTTTTTTCGGGCAGAATAAGAGACAAAAGGAAAGGAAATATTTGATTTTATGAAGTCTCAAACGGCACCGTTTAAGGCCTCCTTCAGTGGTCCTGAAATGGTGCCGTATAGCCCCCTGATTCGCGCCATCTGACCCGTACCTGGGGAGATCCGCGTGTTTCTAATAAATGGGCAAATTGCCCTTCCAGTCCTCCCTCGTTTTCTACTCCTTTGATTTCGTCCTTCTGCGCACTTTCCCTTTATTTTAAATTAGACCATGGGATTTGTTTAGCATCCCAAATCAGTCCTTGGCTCGCCGATCCCCCAGGGATGGGATACGTGTCTAGGAATAGGATTTATTGCGTATTCAGTCCTTGTTGGTTTGCGAGAGTTTCATTCAATCCCTGGTCTTCCTTTTTTTTAAATTTGCCCATCTAATTTTATTTTGAATTTGATTCAATCCTTGCTCTTTTACTTCACACTGTTCTAATATATATTATTATATTTTATTCCATTTATCATCTGTTTTAAATTATGTATATTTTATTTAGTTTAAATTATTCTTACATGTTATTTTGAAAGTTGTTATATTATGTACTTTTAAACCGTTTTATTATTATTGTTTCACATTTTTTCTTTATATTAATCAATTTATAAATATGTATATATATATATATATATATTATCTTTGTTGTTTTCGTTTATGTCATTTATCTTTAATTTGTTTTACTTTTAAATTTCTTTCATACATTAATTGTAAACTTTCATATGTTATTTTAATTTATTTTTTTAATTATTTACACTATTCGTTTTGAATTGCTTTTCACAATCTATTTTAAATTTGTTTTTTTATTTATTTTATTTTATTTTTATTTTTATTTTTATTTTATTTTTTATTTAAAATTGTCTTATTAACTGTTTTAAATTGTTATTTTTCTTTGATTATTAGCACTAATATTTTGACGATGTACATTGCGTGATCATTGCTATTTTATGTGTTTCAATTCGTTTATTTCGTATTTTTATTATTCATTATCGTAATATCATATTCATATAATGTTGTTTCGTGCTCGTTACTATGCTTTTACCTCATATCATTGCATCGTGTATCAAACTCCAACGTTTTATCCAATATAGATTGTTTTATTCCAAAAAAAACAATAAAGCGATATTCCGTATTTGAAAATTCGAGAAAATCGTACCCTAACTTATTGGGCTTCGATTTTTCTCATTTAAGCCGAACAACGGGATATCATTTTAAAATCGCAATACAAGTTTTAAAAAAAAACTTATTCCCGGAGACCCGAGACGTCGTGTTCTAGCTTACTGAATATGACGTCTTGTTACTTCGGGATAAGATCTTGTGCAAATAAAAAGATACTCGATATTTGGAAATTTGAGAAAATCGTACCCTAACTTACTGGGTTTCAATTTTTCTCGTTTAACCCAAATAATCGAATATCTTTTTTGAAGTTTAAATTCATAATTTTTTAAATAAAAAGCACGCTCGTTCTCAAAGGTTCCAGATATCGTATCCTAACTTACTGGACGTGACATTTTATTACTTCGAGACGAGAGGGGCTTTGAGCATTCGTTTCAATTTTTCGAGCACTTTCAACAAAAAGGGATCGTATTTTAAAATTCATCCAAGTTTTCGAATAGTCGACACTAAGACATTAATTAATCAACTAGGTACCAATTTTGGGTGTGTCGAGGGTGCTAATCCTTCCTCGTGCGTAACTGACTCCCGAATCCATTTTCTAGATTTCGTAGACAAAATAGATTTTTTGATAAATTAAACTGTTTATTAAAAACAACTGCATGTAGAGGTGACCCGATCACACCTCAGTAAAAAAGATTGGTAGCGACTCCCATTTTTATTTTCATTTTCCAAAATCCAAAGTCGATTCCCCGTTTTTCAAATCGAAAATGATTTCGACAATAATAAAAAGAAAGTTAATATTAGTACTTTTAGTCCCTGTGGGTTCGACATCCCAGTCTTGCCATAAGCTATACTACTGTTCGATAGGTGTGCTTGCCTTTATTGTTATAATAGTTTAGTTTTACAGGTTTGACCATCATAAGTATCACTCGTCAAGTTTTTGGCGCCGTTGCCGGGGACTGAAATATTAGGAACACTCGATTTTTATTACTTTA
This sequence comes from Gossypium stocksii, assembly GCA_020496765.1. NCBI lineage: Eukaryota > Viridiplantae > Streptophyta > Magnoliopsida > Malvales > Malvaceae > Gossypium > Gossypium stocksii. Next base: position 40,418,459 of record CM035628.1, on the reverse strand, counting down.
GCCATTTTTACTTTATTGCAATTTATCTTTGTTTTTAGTTTTTATTTTTATTTACTAAATGTATCTTTTCATTCTTCCCTGATAGGTGTTTCTAGTTTATGACTAGGAGGAACCCGTCAGGACCTTTATTATTTGATAGTGAGATAGAAGCATCAGCTCGTAGAAACCATAGAGAAATAAGGCATAGCTTACAGTACATAGAGGAAGAGCAAGAGGACGTGACCAACACTACTGTAGAGATGGAGGCGAATCAGAATAATCCACTACCTCCTGTGGTAGCCGCAGACCCGGTGAATCAGAATCCTGCTCCTCGTACTATGTATGATTTTGCTAAGCCTAATTCAGCTGGTATTAAATCTAGTATTGTTAGGCCAGCTATTGCTGCAAATAATTTTGAACTTAAACCTAACACTATACAGATGATACAACAGTTTGTTCAGTTTGATGGTTTGCAGGATGAGGATCCTAACACACATTTAGCGAACTTTTTGGAATTTTGAGACACTTTTAAGATTAATGGTGTTTCTGATGATACCATTTACCTTCGGTTATTTCCTTTCTCTTTGAAGAAAAAGGCTAAACAGTGGTTGAACTCTCTACCATGAGGGTCTATCACTACTTGGGAACAGATGACCAAAAAATTTCTTTTAAAATATTTTCTGCCAGCTAAAATGGCAAAGTTGAGGAATGACATCTCTTCTTTTGTGTCAATGGATCTAGAAACACTTTATGACGCATGGGAGAGATTCAAGGATTTATTAAGAAGGTGCCCTCACCATGGGTTACCTCTGTGGCTACAAGTTCAGACTTTCCACAACGATTTGAATCCCTCAACGAGGTAAATGATATATGCAGGTGCCGGTGGAACAATAAATAACAAAACACCTGAGGAGGCTTATGAGTTTATAGAGGAGATGTTACTGAATAACTATCAGTGGCAAGTCATGAGAATAAAGCCACAAAAAGCCACCGGTGTTTTCAATATTGATACAGTCGCTATGCTTTCTAGCCAGTTAGATCTTTTGAATAAAAAGATTGATGGTTTAGTTGGTTCTACGCAGGTATATCCAGTTATGCAGTGCAACGCGAATATAAGTGGTGTGGGCAATTCAGAGTACTCCCTCTACGAACATGCATGGAAAATGAGCAAATGAATTATATGAGTAATTATCCTCGACCTCAAAACAATCTTTATAGTAACACTTACAATGCAGGTTGGAGAAATCATCCAAATTTTTAATGGAGAGGTCAAGGGAGTCAAGGAAATCAGAGGCCACCACCCCCTTCGGGATTTCAGCAACCCCCCTTACCGGCAGGAAAAGAAACCAAACCTTGAGGAGATGTTGGAAAATTTCATATCGGTGTTAGATACCAATTTTTAGAATACCAAAACAGCACTTAAGAACTAGCAAGCTTCAATTCAAGGACTTGAAAATTAGATTGGTCAACTTGCTAAGATGATATCCGATAGACCACAGGGTAGTTTACCAAGTAACACTGAACCTAATCCTAGGGAACGTGTTAAAGTAGTTACATTAAGGAGTGGAACAACGCTAGCTGAGCTTGAAATAAAGTTGCTACAAGAGCCTGACAAAGAGAAAGTTGAGGAGACTCAACCCAAGGAGAACTCCCCACCGGTGCTTAAAGAATACAAGCCACCTATCCCATACCCAGCAAAGTTAAAGAAAGACCGCATGGATGCACAATTTGGTAAATTTCTTCAACTTTTTAAGCAATTACATATTAACTTGCCTTTTATTGAAGCTATTTCGCAGATGCCCACGTATGCAAAATTTTTGAAGGAGCTTCTAACAAACAAAAGGAAGTTTGAAGAGCTGTCCACAATGGAACTCAATGAGGAATGTTCAGCTATCCTCCAGAACAAATTACCAACCAAACTAAAAGATCCAATAAGTTTTACTATTCCTTATTTAATTGGTAGTTTAAATATTGAAAAGGCGTTAGCTGATTTAGGTGCTAGTATTAATTTGATGCCTTATAAAATGTTCAAGCAACTAGGTCTTAGGGAACCAAAACCTACTAAGATGAGTATACAATTAGCTGATAGATCTGTTAAATATCCCAAGGGTATTATTGAAGATATGCTAGTTAAAGTAGATAAATTTATATTCCCTATTGATTTTGTTATACTTGAGATGGATGAGGATGTTGAAGTACCTTTAATTTTAGGGCGCCCATTTTTAGCCACTGTTAGAGCTGTTATTGATGTGAGAGATGGTAAACTTGTGCTTAGGGTGGGAGATGAAGAAATTGTTTTTAAAATTTATGATGCCATGCGATTTTCTAGAGAACTAGATGATTCCTATTATTTTATTGATTCTATTGACTACTCAGTTCAGGATTCTTTTTAGGAAATCGCCCTTGAAGACACGTTGGAACTGTGTCTAGTTCAGAGTCGGGAGGAGGACGAAGTCACTACAGAGATGGAGAAGGTAATAATTAACTTGAACTCTAACGAACCATCTCCCAGACAAATTGACTATAAGGGTATAGAAATAAATGATGAATTAAGGCAAAAACCCTCAGTTGAGGAACCCCCCAAACTAGAACTTAAGCAATTACCTAATCACTTGGAATATGCATTTTTGGGAGATAACACTACATTGCCAATAATTATTACTTCGGACTTGCAACCTAAGGAGAAAGAAGAATTACTCCAAGTACTAAAAGAACATAAAGGAGCCATAGCTTGGAAAATTTCTGACATTAAAGAAATCAATCCCTCTTTCTGCACCCATAAAATTTTGATGGAAGACGAGTACAAACCATGTGTTTAAGCTTAAAGACGATTGAATCCTAACATGAAGGAAGTTGTCAAGGCTGAGGTAATTAAACTTCTAGATGCAGGAGTTATTTATTCTATTTCTGACAGTTTTTAGATAAGTCCTATGTAGGTTGTTCCTAAGAAGGGAGGCATAACTGTTGTTGCCAATGAAATGAATGAATTGATCCCTACAAAAACAATCACCGGTTGGAGAGTCTGCATTGATTACATGAAGTTGAATGATGCCACGAGAAAAGACCACTTCCCTTTGCCCTTCATTGATTAGATGTTGGAAAGACTGTCAGAACATATGTACTATTGTTTCCTAAATGGACTCTCTGGCTACTTCCAAATCCCGATAGCTCCTGAAGATCTAGAGAAAACAAAATTTACTTGTCCATATGGTACGTTTGCTTATCGTAGAAGGCCTTTTGAATTATGTAATGCTCCTGCTACTTTTCAGCGTTGCATGTAGCCATCTTTGATGAACTCGTAAAAGACATTATGGAGGTATTTATGGATGACTTCTCAGTATTCGGTAAGTCTTTCCATCTCTACCTTAAAAATTTAGAATGAGTTTTAATAAGATGGGAAAAGACGAAACTTGTGCTTAATTGGGAAAAATGTCACTTTATGGTTCATGAAGGTATTGTGTTAAGTCATAATATTTCTAGTAAAGGGATAGAGGTTGACAAAGAAAAAATTGAAACCATTGAAAAACTACCTCCTCCTAATTTGGTTAAGGCTATTAGAAGCTTTTTAGGATATGCTGGTTTCTCTAGAAGATTTATTAAGGACTTTTCTAAAATAGCTAAGCCTTTAACAAAATTACTAGAGAAAAATGTGCCTTTCAATTTTGATCAGGAATGTTTAGACACATTTAATACTCTTAAAGATAAATTAACTAATGCTCCTATTATAATTGCACTTGATTGGAATTTGCCTTTTGAACTAATATGTGATGCGAGTGATTTTGCAGTAGGTGCAGTTCTAGGATAGCGAAAAGACAAGCATTTTCAGCCAATTTATTATGCTAGCAAGACTTTGACAGCCGCACAAGAGAAGTACACTACCACGGAAAAAGAATTATTAGCTATGGTTTTTACGTTCAAAAAATTTAGACCATATTTGATTTTGTCTAAAGTCGTCATTTATACTGATCATTCTGCTATTCGTTACCTTCTAACTAAGTCTGATGCAAAACCTCGATTAATAAGATGGATTTTATTATTGCAGGAATTTGACTTGGAAATACAAGACAAGAAAGGGGCTGAAAACCTTGGACTGATCATCTTTCCAGGCTTGAAAATCCACACCTCAAGGAATTTGACGAAACTGAAATAAATGACTCATTTCCTGAAGAACGACTCCTAGCCATATTGGATTCTAAGGTACCTTGGTTTGCTGACATTGCAAATTATTTAGCTGCTAACATAACCCAAAAAGAGTTGACCCATCAGCAAAAGAAGTGATTCTTCATTAATGTGAAAAACTACTTTTGAGAAAATCCCTTTTTTTTTTGTATGTATGCAGATCAAGTCATTCGAAGGTGTATTACAAAGCTAGAAGTAAGCAAGATCTTGGAACATTTCCATTCAGGACCAACCGGAGGACATTACTGTGGGACTAAGACTACTCATAAAGTGCTCGAATCAGGTTTTTATTGGCCCACACCGTTTAAAGATGCCAACAGGTATGTTACTTTTTGTGGCAAATGCCAAAGGATAGGTAATATCTCTAAAGGTGATGAAATGCCTCAAACCTATATGCTCTCATGTGAGATATTCAATGTATGGGGTATTGATTTCATGGGTTCATTTCCTACTTCGTTTGGGAATAAATACATCTTGGTAGCAGTTGATTATATGTCGAAATGGGTGGAAGCCCCAGCTCTACCTACTAATTATGCTAGAATGGTAGTGAGATTTCTTAAGAAACTCTTTTCTCGATTTGGAACACCTAAGCAATTATTAGCGATAGGGGTACTCATTTTTGTAATGCTCTATTTGATAGAGTTTTAAAGAAATATAGAGTGCACTACAAAATAGCTACCCCTTACCATCCACAAACTAGTGGCCAAGTCGAAGTAGCTAATAGAGAACTTAAACAAATCCTAGAAAAAACGGTAGAGTCAAATAGGAAGGATTGGGCGAAAAAATTAGATGATGCTTTATGGGCATATAAGACTGCTTTTAAAACCCCTATAGGAACATCCCCTTACAAACTTGTTTATGGGAAAAGTTGTCATCTACAGTTTGAACTAGAACATCAGGCATTTTGGGCTATAAAATTTCTTAACTTTGATCTTAAACTTGCAGGTGAAAAGAGACTTATGCAGTTAAATGAGTTGGATGAATGGCGCCGCAAAGCATACGAGAACTCACGATTATACAAGGAAGTAACAAAGTGATGCCATGACGCTCGTTTAAAGCAACCTAAGCAGTTTGAAGCTGTCGATCTTGTCTTGCTTTATAATTCAAGGCTCAAATTATTCCCTGGAAAACTAAAATCAAGGTGGTCAGGACCATTTGAAGTAAAAACTGTCTTTCCATACGGCACAGTAGAGGTAACACGTCCAAACCATGAAACTTTCAAGATAAACGGTCATCGACTTAAACTTTATAATGGTGAGGATTTTAAGAATGATAAAAAGGAGCTTTGGCTCCACGAACTCCAATAAAGGTGCATGCAAGGTAAGTCGAGCTTAAACTCTAAATAAGCGCATTTCGGGAGGCAACCCAAGCACTAACGTTATTAAGTCTCTTAATTTCAGTTTATAACATCTAACAAACACTAATTTAGTCACTTAAATGCAGGTTTTTCTAACCACATGGCCGGGCACACGGGCGTGCCTTAGGCCGTGCGACCACCACGGGTTGGAACCATGGGCGTATCCTTGGCCGTGTAAAAATAGGACTTTAATTTTTCCCAAACTAAGGATACCACACGGGATAGGATTAATCCCCACGGCGTGCAATGTGGCCGTGGGTGAACCTGTTTATCCACCACGACCGTAAGATATGGGCGTGCGACCGCCATGGACAGAGCCCACCGCCGTGCGATATGGCCATGGACGAACCTGATTAAACCACACGGGTGTGTAACTATTAAACGGGTGTGGGCAAAGCGAGCATTGCCAAACACAACCGTGCGATGCGGCCGTGGAAGACGCCACGGGTAAGACACATGGGCATGGCTATGACCGTGTTAAAATTGGACCTTGAATTTTAAAACTTTACCGAGACATGGGATGCAACAAATCACCATGGCCGTGCAATGTGGCCGTGGGCGAACCTAATAAAATTCCACGAGCTTGCAACACGCCCGTGTCTGTTACCCATGGGCGACACTGAGAAAGTAGCACGGGCGTAAGACATGCCCGTGCCTTAAGACCGTGGTTGACACTGATAAAGCAATACAGGTGTGTGACCTAATACACGGGCGTGGGAGAAACGAACAAAGCAGTACACGGTCGTGCGACATGACCGTGTGCACCAACACGCCTAGGGAACACAGGCGTGGGCCGAGGAACGCTCATGACCTAAACCCATATTCACGATAAGCACAGGCTGAAAGTAAGGCCACACGGGCATGGGCCACGGTCGTGTGCCCCAAACACTATTTAAACCCCCAAAGCCTTTTTACTATTCATCATCTTCCCCACTACAAACCCTAGTAGCAGCCCTCACCAGCCACCGCCGCCTCCAACCACCCTTGCGTAATATCACCCCTCTCCTGCCTTTTCTCCATTACTCTCACCAAAATCCCCAAAACTTTTAAAGAAACCCCTCACCTATTTCAACCCACGCCCCCTCACCTTTATCATTTCCTCTCCCTTCCCCTTGAACCACCAAACCAACCACACTCGTGCCCCGTCGCTCCGCCGACCTAAGCCACTCTCCTCCACACACACCAAAACGCGCAGCCACCGTTTTAAATCTGGCCACCAGCCTCTACCCTTCAGTTTTACTTTTGCCCCATTTCCTTGATTTTCTTTTCTATTTCTTTTAATAATTTTACCTATGAACATTTTTGTTTTGTTTACTATTAATAAATTCATTTTATTTCACATTAACTTAATAATGAAATAGATTTAGTAACTTCCATTTTCCTAGTACATTTGTTATATATCATAATTAGTTTCATATTCAATTTAGGAATATTAGGACTTTTCACACTAATTCGGTAACTATAAGTTTGATTATTGAAATTCGTACACCTAGGAAGTCCCGTTTATCCCATTATGCCATTATTTCTTTATGCTCTATATTTGATTAGGAATTCCTATACATTAACAATTATTTCTACTATTTGGAATTGTTGTTGTAACACCCCTTACTCGAGACTATCGCCGGAATCGAGCACGAGGCGTTACTAAACTTAAACTATCACTTAAGCAACCTTAAATCATTTATTTAAACTTCTCGAAATATACTACCATTCTGCGTCATAGTCGCTTAAAAATTCATATCTCAAGTTTCGAAACTCAAAATTAAGATCCATAAATTTTTCCTGAAACTAGACTCATACATCTATTGACTAATTTTTTTCTAGAATTTTTGGTTTAGCCAATTAGTACAGTTTATTAGTTAAATTCTCCCCTATTACATAGTTTGACTGCTCTGACCTCTGTTCACTACGAGTTAATTTTATCTCTCTAAAAAATTAAAATAGGCATGCTGTTTGTCTGATTAAAAACTAGACTCAATAAGGAATCTAGGGATATAAATTATAACACCTAATTATTTATGTACAATTTATGGTGAATTTTCAAAGTCAGAATAGGGGATCACAGAGTCAATCTGGAGCAGTCTCACTCAAGTGTAAATAACTCATAATATACAACTCTTTTGCTAACTATATTTCTTCCATAGTAACATAGACTTATTAAGCTTTAATTTCATCCCTCATTCACTGTTTAAATCCATTCCTACTATTTTTAGTGATTTTTCAAAGTCACGTCATTTCTGCTGTTTGAATCTATTTTTAGGCTACTTTCACATTTTCCTTAGTTTCCATGTGATAGTTACCATTCAAGCATACAAACTATTAAACATGTGTATCATTAGCCCTTCCATTAGCTATTCACTAGCAAGTATTTACACACCATTCATTGAACATATCATACCAAAAGAAGCCAAGTCCCTATACATGCCATACATGAAATGAAACGTCTAACTATACCAAAGTAATTCCTTCGATAGTGTGTCTGGATCTCCGATGTTCCTTTCAATTCCTGAGTGAGCTTGGCAAGAACTATAAAATAAGGAAACAAAGAGAGTAAGCACTAGGCTTAGTAAGTTTACAAGCAAATAAATCAAACATTCATCACAAAGGATAATTATGCATAATATCACCTAGCATCATAAACTTTCTTTACATCTCATTTCCTACCTTCTTCCTTATTCACTTACCTTCTTTCTTACCTGACTTTTCAGTATTCATAAATACAATCTATTTTTCCCTTGCTGATAATTTTCTGTAGCTTAACTTGTACAATGGCCCGTTGAACCACTCGAAATACTAAGGATACTAGGGTTTTTCCTGTCTAACAATATCCTACCAATGCCATGTCCTTGACATGGACTTACATGAACTATTCCTGTCTCCAAAGCCATATATTTGATATGGACTTACATGGCTCATTCCTATCTCCAAAGCCATATATCTAGTATGGACTTACATGGCTCATTCCTGTCCTGTCCTATCAACCCCAAATGTCATGACATTCGTATCCCTACATTCCTAGAGTTCAACGGGGCTTCCTGATACTTCTTATCTAGTAAATTCTCTTCTATCTAACTTGGAATATTATCATAAAATTAATATATAAATGCTGGAAATTGACGATATTAATATAAAATAAAAGAATATTGCATTTATTTACCGTAAACTTACCTCGATACAAAATGTGACAAAACTTTACAATTTAGTCCTTTACTTTTTCTTTTCCCCGATCTACTCCCGAATTTCGTTCTTCTTGATATATAATAGCAAATTAGCTTATTTAATATCCACATTTATCAAAACGGCCCTTTACTCAAACTTTGGAAAAAATTACATTTTTACCCCTAAACTTTTGCATATTTACACTTTTACCCCAAGGCTCGGAAATCAAACTTTATCACAAATTCTTATATTTTAAGACATGCAGATCATTTATTTACCAACAACATCTTCAAATTCCTACTATTATACAATAGGTATTTTTACCGATTAAGCCATTTTACTCGTTTTTACCTAAAACCGAGTAGCCCAAGTTGTCTAGCATAATTTAAAACCTCATATTCTATCATAAAACATCAAAATACACAAATTTCACCTATGGGTATTTTTCTAAATATGAACCCTAACTTAAATTATTGCTAGCATAAGCTTTATCGAGCTACCAGGATTCCAAAAACATAAAAATCATTAAAAACGGGGCTTAGAATCACTTACTATGAAGCTTGAAAGTTGAAGAAACCCTAGCTCTGGAGAGAGGTGATATTGGGCCAAGGCATGAAGAAGATGATACAATTTTGTCATCTTTTTCCTTTTTAATTCATGTTAATAACCAAATGACCAAAATGCCCTTAATGTCTTTCTTTGAAAATTTTCACGTTCAAGCCCATTTTTGTCCAAAATTTTAAAATTTGGTCAAATTGCTATTTAAGACCTCCTAATTAATATTCCAAAGCAATTTCATACTAAAAGCTTCTAGAATGCAAGTTTTGCAACTTATTCAATTTAGTCCTTAATTTCAAATTAAACACTTTATGCATAGAATTTCTTCAAGAAATTTTCACACTATCCTGAAATCATAACATAAACCTAAAAATAATTACAAAATAATTATTTCTATCTCGGATTTGTGGTCACGAAACCATTATTCTGATTAGGCCCTATTTCAGGATGTTACAGTTGTTATGTTAACTACTGAGTCATACTCCCCTTATTTGATCAACTCTTTTCTTTTCAGGTACACAATGACACCCCCATGTGGCAAATCAAAAACTGTCGTCCCTGCCTCCAAAAAGTAGAAGGGACCGGATTTTAATCCTCGAGTGCGACCGCTGAAGTACTCCACCCTTTCCTCTAGTTTCCACCGGGATCTCAAGAGAAGCTCTTTCAGATACTTCGAAAGAGACCCCTCAGCGTACGACGGTGCATCGCTTGGGCTGCCCTAAAGCAGGTCTAACTCTCCGATGCAGCTAGGGCCCTTCTTACTACCGACCCATGTGGGCGATTCTTTGATATTGTCGAGCCGACATACCTGGAGCTCACTTTGGAGCTTTGCTCGACATTTCATCTCCAGACGGTCATGTCACAGTTCGACAACCCTGGCATAGTCTAGTTCTGTCTCGGCGGCTTGGTTCGCCAACTGAGCATCCCAGAGTTCGGAGTCGCTTTAGGACTTTATACCAATGAGTTAATGGATGATGACGACTTCTCCGATATCCATCGACACATTCACTATTCTCCTTCTACCTGTTGGAAGGCCCTGGTCCCTACTTCAGTCACCTACGACCCCAGTCGCTCCAAGGCGTCGGCCATCTCCCCATCACTACGATATATACACGCTATCCTCGCACATACTTTGACAGGTAGATGAGAAAGTACCGGCGTTATCAACACTCACGACGCTTACTTCTTGTGGAGCATGGTGCACGGGCACGAATTCAATTTAGCATACTTCATAGCCCTCGTCATTCGACACCAAACGAAGTGACATAGGAAGGGAGCAATTTGCGTGGGTCCTTATGTTACACGCCTCGCACGACACTTCGGCCTCCTCAACACAGTGGCGCAGTTCTCATCACTCACCCTCATCGGTCAGATGTCCCTACAAGGCATTTTGAGCATGCTTCATATGAGGATGATTGAGCGTCATCGTGGGACCGATCCTCCTCAGCATCGACTAGCTTAATCCACTGAGTAGGATAACCCAGCGGATATTACTGACGATATCCCTCCACCCCATAAGGATCCACCATCTCAGCCACCACCGAGCCACCGACCAGTTCATGCAACTACTTCACTCACTGACATATTTGAGTGCCTTACTCGATTCGAGCAGCAGTGCTTCCAGCTATTTGACCACATTGATGCTACTCTACAGCGGATTTGTTAGCACCTCCACATCACACCTCCACCGTCACCACCTCAAGACCCATATGGCGATGAAGACCTTTGAGTCCATTTATTTTTTTCTTTTTATTTTTATTTTTAATTTTATGTTTCCTTATCTTTATCTTTATTTCTATTTTTATGTTTACAAAACTATCTTAGTTTATTTTAACAAATTTTATTTTTATGGTTGTTTCTTAATGAGTAACCATGCTAATACTATTAATACACCTCCCTAAAATAATATTGATGACCCCGCAGTTTCAAAAGGTTTAAAGGGCTTGATGTCATGATAATCCACTGAGGAAAGATACTCTACGACTACCATGTCCTGCTCAACCACAACACTGAAAACCATGAATATCTATATGATCACGTAACCCCATCCTCTATCATCACCGGAGTATCCTCCCCCACCTCCACCTCTGCTGAGTTCGTCATACATCTTCTTAGTTCCCTTTCCAATTCCGCTCTCACTATTCCAAGGATTCATCCAAAATTCAGGAAGTTTCATTTCTCTCTCTCTCTTATGATTTCTGCTTATGTTCTTACTTATCTTTATACATTGAGGACAATGTACAGCTTAAGTGTGGGAGGGATTATTAATCTCATTATCAGAAAATCCCTGAATCTTGTCTTATTCTCAAGTCACTTTTTTATATTACTGTTAAAATGAAATTCTGATTGATTTATGATTTTTATTGATATGTTCTGGATTAAGACATAGGTATTTATGCTTTGACTATTAGAAATTTAAAACATCAGAGAATCAAGCATGATAAGTTGAATCTTTAAGAATTAAAAATTTTTCTAGGTTGTTTCCCCAACTTTAAGTATTATCTTGAAATTTGAAATTCACAAGATTGACATTAAAAGCCATAATTTTTGTGAGATTTTGAGCCCTTAGAGCATAATATATACATATTTTTACCCCATGCTTGGCATATTTATGGATAATTTATCATTAGAATTATGGAATATGATGCTCCTAATCCTTTAATTTCATGTTTTATACTTAGGTGAGCATAAGGAAGAGAAAAGAGCAAGGAACGGGCCAAAAACGGACAAAATGGGCCAAACTCAATAATCAACATGGCCTAGACTTCCGCACACTGGAAACCCACAAGCTCGTGTGTGATACACATGATCGAACATGGCCTGAGCAACCACACACGGGCGTGTCACACGGGTGTGTCCCTGTCAAATACCTGTTTTAGTTTCATACGGAAAAGGCTAATTTTTTGGTATTTTAGGCTAAGAAAGGTGTTGAAAAGCTTATAAAAAGACCCAAGTGGAGGAGTAAGAGGACACACAGAGTAGAAAGCAAGGAATTACTCGAAGAACGCTGATTGATTCATCTTAGAAGCAAGGATTTACATCAAGACTGAAGATTTCCCTTCAATTTCTCTCGAAGTTTTTGGGTTCTTTATATTTTGTTGTTTTCCCTATTTTGAGATGTTTTCTTTTATAATTATGAACTAAATCTCTTAAATACCTTAGGGGGATGAAACCTAAGGTGGATCTTGTTATTATTATCTGACGTATATGATAAATACTTGAATTTGTTCTTAATTGTGTTATTAATTCTTGTGTTAATATTTCAAGATATTAATTCTAAGTCGAATGTGCTTATTTAGTGTAGCAAAAGTCCTTGTTTAAGAGTAGATTCAGCACAATTAAGTAGAGTTGATCGCAATCCTAGACATAGGACGATGAAAATCTGCTGGATTAGAGTCAAATCTAATAAGGGAATCCATAGATCGAGTTAATGCAACACTAGAGGTTTTAATTAGAAAGAAATTTCAATTAATCAACCTAGGGTTAGTTATTCTTAGTCTTGAAAGAGATATTAACATAATTTAGGGATTTCTACAGATCAAGCCAAGTGAATAAATCGTCTAGTTCAGAGTCTAATAACAGGTGAAGTCTAGATGGATTCTTCCTTAGGTATTGTCTTAATCAATCAATTTTCCAAAAAGTATTTTTTGCAATTTACTCTTTGTCGTGTTCTTAGTTAATTAGTTTAGTTTATTTAGTTTAAAACAAATCCCCTTTATTTTTAGGCTAGATAATAAATAGAAAGTTAATACTAGTACTTTTAGTCCTTGTGGGTTCGACATCCCGGTCTTGCCATAAGCTATACTACTGTTTGATAGGTGTCCTTACATTTATCGTGATAATAGTTTAGTTTTATAGGTTTGACCATCATAAATATCATTCATCAGGTGTTTGTAAATTTTATTTGATGTTTAGGTGCTTATGAACTAGGCTAATTGGAGTGATTTTGGTATGTTTATAATTTGGATTTGAATGATGCATTAATGATATGTTTTGATGATATAAATGTGGTACCAATGAGGGTACATTAGTTAGGCACTTAAGATGATTGTTTTGGCATGTTTTGAGTGTGTTTGATCGTGTTTTGAATAGGTTAAACGAATGGTTTTTAAGTTGATTAATGCCCAAGAAAGTAGGAAATGGTAAACTTGTTATTTAAGGCACATTTTAGGTCCACACGGCTAGCACATGGGCGTGCGAGGCCATTTTGAGGGGTACACGGCTTGGGACATAGGTGTGTAGCTTGGCCATGTGACCCAAGTCAATGAGTTACACGGACTGGGACACGGCCGTGTGTCCCTGTAACACCCCTAACCCGTATTCATCGCTGGAACAAGGTTATGAGGCATTATCGGAGTTTACAGAATATTTTTAGATAATTCGAGTCAATTACTATTTATTTTTTGAGATCAATCATAACGTCCCTTAAATGGACCCTCAAGGCCCAAAACATGTATTAAAAACGAGTCGGGACTAAATCAGAATCATAAGGAATTTTTGCAAAATCCCAAAAATTTTCTCACTCTTAAGAGTCACACGCCCGTGTGGTATGGGACACGCCCGTATGGTCAGGCTGTGTGGGTTTATACGCCCGTGTCCCTAACCCGTGTAACTCTCTGACTTGCAAACATGAACAAATTGATGTCACACGGCCAAGACACATGCCCGTGTACTAGGTCGTGTGTTTATTTCGAATCTTTGAAAAATAGGTGCAGATTTCACACGGCCATGAGACAAGTCTGTGTTCTAGGCCATGTACTTCACACGGCTGAGACACACGCCCATGTCTCTACCCATGTGTTCAATTCAGAGCATTATGTGTCTCAAATTCTAGGATGTAGGGGACACACGGCCTTGACACATGCCCGTGTATCAGACCGTGTGTCACACACAGCCTAGACACACGCCCGTGTGTCTACCCATGTAGACAAAAGTAAGGCTATTTTCCAAACCCTATTTCTCACTCATTTTCATCATACAATATATCATATTTTCACAAGTACACTTAGTATAATTCTTACCTCTTAAACTTGCATGTTTAAATCTCATCAATTTAATCCATATCAAGCATACATGTATATCTATAGTTCAACTTCATAAACATATCAAAATTATATCATTACTAGCCATTCCAATGGCTAGCTTCTATTCATCCATTTCAATATACATTTTAGCCTTAATAGTCTATACATGTCATTATGCCAAAATAAGATCCATATCTATACCAAAAAGAGCTGAAAGATAATGTGATGTTGCTTCAACCGTCTACAGCCTCTACGAGCTTCCGAGCGCTATAAAACAGGGAAAATAAAAAAGAGTAAGCACTTGGTGCTTAGTAAGTTCATGTAACAAAAAATATATCTTACCACATGTTTCCTATACATTCAATCAAATATACATGCATCCAAGTAAATGGATTATTATCCTATCATACATCACTTCAACACTTTAAGTCAGTCAAATAATTTCATATAATACCATTACATAGATGAGCTTATCATTCCATGATTTCTATATGCTTATTACTCCCATGTCACTTGTACAATCTCAAGACCAAATCATTCAAGTTCCATTAACCCCTTTTTAAGATTTTTGCCCGTTGAATTTATCGGAATATCGATGGATACTTTCATGTGATACAATTAAAGTGTACAAATCTATAATCTATCAATTCATGTTCACACATATTAGAGAGCTTACTCTGAGCCACATCTTATATAGCAGGATTACTAGTCCAGGCTAAATCCTCTGTAACATATGCTCAAGAGTTTTGTTAGGATTACCAGTCTAGGCTAAATCCTTTCAATGACAATTACTCTATTGAGCTTATTCTAGATTGCTCGTCTGGGCTAAATCCAATCTTTAACATATGCTTAAGAGGGCTTATATCAGGATTACCCGTCCGAGCTAAATCCATTCTGCAACACATGCAGAAATCACCCATTTACAATTAATCCATCAAAATTCCATTATTTCAATCAAGACTTATCTCTTTTCTCAAGAAATTTCAAACATTTCCTCATATTCTATTTGTATCATGTAACATGCATTTCAAGCATTTCAAAATTTAATGCTAATTTACATGAATTTACCTCGATACTTGTTCATTTATAAATCTACTAATCCAAGACTTTTTCCTTGCCTCGATCTAACCTCGTATTTCAGTCGTCCAGATCTAAATAAATGAATTTAATAATCAATGCCATTCATTTCATATTCAATTAAGTTCAATTTTTCTCCTTAGGTAAAATTACTATTTTGCCCCTAAACTTTTCATTAATTCCAATTTCATCCCTAGGCTCAAAAAATGAAATTTATGCAATTTAATCCTCTTTTCAAGCCTAGCCGAAAATTCCATGTAATAGTTACAGCACATATATTTCACAAAAATTAGAATTTTTCTTTAAATTTCACAAGTTTACAATTTAGTCCATAATTCACAATTTCATCCAAAATCACTTTGTAAAAGTTGTTTATCTACTAACAACCTTTCATTTTCTACCATAATTTTTCAATTTTCAGCATATTCATCCATGACACAATTTTCATACTTTGATAACTTTTCAAATTAAATCCCAATTTAGATAGATTTCACTATCCCGATTTCAAAAATATAAAAATTACTAAAAACAGGACATGAAAACTTACCAATTTATGCCAAGAAATTTTGTTTCCTTTCTCCTCGGGTTTCCATGTAATTAAGGAAGAAAATGATGGAAAATAAGACGAGGCCTCCCAGACGGAACTGCACCGTCCCAGGATCGTCGAACCGGTTCATCACGGTCTGAAGGTGAAAGGTGGAGCAGAACTCTAGGGTGAGTTCTAGATATGTCGGCTCTACGATCTGGAGGAATTGCTCCCATGGTTCCATCATCAGTAAAGCCCGGACGTCATCCACTAACTGTATTTGCGCGAGGGCGTCCCAGTCTATGCAGCAGCCCGTGGAGATAGTGCAGGCCCGTAGTAGTTGATATTGTTCCTCCTGGGAGGCTTGCGAGAAGGTGATAAACGGGTGGCGTTCCTTGGATATTGGCCTGGATGAGGAACTTCCCGGTCCTTTTCGTTTCTTGGAGACGGGGACAGCAGTCTTTTTACCGCGCGAAGATGAAATGGTCTCTAACATAAAATAAAAAAAGTATTAGTCCTAAATATTGAAATTAAACTAAATAGATAAAAAATATAGATGAAAAATGTAAAAAATTTAAAATGAGAATTAACCTAAATAGTAGAATCTAATCATATTGGGTTGTAATAAAATGAAAGGCTTATGGGTATGTATATATACTAAAATTGGACAAAATGGCATGCAAATATGGGTCTAAATGGCAAAATAAAATAAAATCTAAATGGCAAAATGAAATGAGTTCCAAGTGGCAAACAAATATGAAAGGCAATCTTGATATATTCTATACTATTCTAGACTATGCATCCTAATTCTCCTAATTCCATGCTTGAATTATCATAAAGAATAAAGCAAAATTAAAAATATAAATAATGAAAATGAAATATAAACAAATAAATGAGAAAAATTGAGAGAATAGAACCAAAAGTGATGTTGCACGGTCGTGGGTTGGAGTTGTACGGGCATGGGTAGGCTGAAATTGAAGGTGGTGGTGTTTTGAGGACTGTGGCGGCACTAATGGAGGTTGGGGAGGGTGTTTTCTAGGGTTTGGAGTGAAAAAGAAAGTGAATAGTGACAGCCCATTTATGGTTTTTTGGTCACACGGGCATGTCACACGCCCGTGTGAGTAGTGTTTGGCACGTGTCTTTCGAAATCTAGTGGTTTTGGCGCGCCTGGTTCGAAGTGCACGCCCGTGTGGTTGGTGCACATGGCCGTGGGAGATCGGGTCTTCGTTACTTACACGGTCGTGTGATGGTCTCCACGGCCATGTGCGATCGTGTTCGTGTTTCACACGGTCGTGTGATATGGGCCACGGGTGTGTGAAATTTGATAGTGTCTTCTACGGGCTAAGGACACGGGCGTGGGGATTTGTGCAAGCCAGTGCTGATGCTGCTGGGTTGCCACGACCATGTCGCATGGCCGTGGGGTGTTGATGGTAGCCTGTGTTGAAGTCGAAAGATCACCACGGCCATATCGCACGGCCGTGGGTTTTATCGGTAGCCCGTGTTTTGGGAAAATTTTTGCTCTGTTTATACACAGCCTCAATACATGACCGTGTCTCTGTTTAAAAGGTTCACACGGCCTGGGACACACCCATGGGGGGTGGCCTTGTGGTCCTAAATCTCTGCATAAAAAAATTAGTTTAAAGCATGAAAAATACTAAAAACAAGATAGATGAAAAATTACTAAGTTAGTGCTCGGGTTGCCTCCCAAGAAGCGCTTATTTAAAGTCTAAGCTTGACTCTACCTGGATGTATTACGAAGGAATTTCATGGAGCTGGAGCTCCTCCTTGTAGTCTATAGAATTATCACCTTTATAGTGTTTAAGCCTATGACCATTTACCTTGAAAGTACCCTGGGTTGGGTGAGTTACCTCAATTGTGCCGTATGGAAAGACTTTCATTATCGTGAAGTAGGGTGTATCACTCGTATGTTCTTTTAAAATTGAGCTTCGTGGATCGTCTTCCCATAAAATTACCTTATCTCCCACCTTGATGTGATTTGCTTATCCTTGAGGGTCGTCTTGGTGATGCTCTATTTTGGTGTGGCATATTTTGGGCTTTTCGTTAAAGTTCAGCCACTCATCTAGTTCCTCGATCTGGAGCATTTGCTTTTCTGGTTCATCTCTTGTAGGTGAATTTACCATTGTTTGTGTTGTCTTTATATGAAGTGCGTCCTGCACAGGAATTTGTGTGGTGAGTTTAGTGTTTTTACAGGGACTTAAATCTCTATTTTCGTCTGTAGTTTTAACTGAGTTGTGAGCTCGTATGGTGACTGTATCATCGCCTACTCGTAATTTGAGTTCACCTGTTTCTAAATCAATTTTTGTTTTAGCAGTTGCTAAAAAGGGTCGCCCTAAAATTAAGGGTACATTGCTAGCCTCGTCAATGTCTAAAACAACAAAGTCAACCGGGAATATAAATTTATCGATTTTGACAAGTACATCTTCAATTATTCCCTTAGATGCCCTAATAGTTTTATCAGCTAGTTGAATGCTCATCTTAGTTTTCTTAGGGGTTCCAAGACCTAGTTGTTTAAACAGGTTATAAGGCATGATGTTTATGCTTGCCCCTAAATCAGCTAAAGCATTTTTTTCCTCTAAGCTACCCAGTAAATAAGGGATAGTAAAACTCCCTGGATCTTTTAGTTTGGTCGGTAGTCTATTTTGTAGAATAGCTGAGCAGACTGTTAATTCCACATGAGATTTCTCCTCTAGCTTCCGCTTGTTTGTCAAGAGTTCTTTTAAGAATTTAGCCGCATCTGGCATCTACAAAATTGCTTCAACAAATGGTAAGTTAATGTGTAATTTTTTTAAGAGTTTAAGAAACTTACCGAATTGTTCATCTGTGCGGTCTTTCTGTAGCGCTCTTGGGTATGGTATACGAGGCTTGTGTTCATTGATGTCTGGCTTGTTGTAGCTTGCCTCTACCTTACCTTTACTCACCTTAGGTTCCTTTCCTAACCTTGGGTCGTCTTGGGTTAATGCCTCCTCATCTGTTGTATTTATGGCATGAAGTTGCTCTTTAGGATTGGCCTCAGTGTTACTTGGAAGTCCACATTGTGGTCTTTCTGATATTAACTTGGCGAGTTGACCAATTTGATTCTCAAGGCCTTTGATTGATGCTTGCTGGTTTTTTAATGCTGTTTCAGTGTTCTGGAATCGGGTTTCTGACATGGCCATGAATTTGGTAAACATCTCTTTAAGATTGAGCTTTTTCTCCTGTTGCGGCAGTGGTTGTTGAAATCCTTGAGGGGGTTGTTGTCTTTGATTCCCTTGTCCTCCCAAAGAAAATTGGGATGGTTTCGCCAACCTGCATTATAAGTGTTACTATATGGATTATTTTGAGATCGAAAATTGTCACCCATATAGTTGGCCTGTTCGATTTCTGTGCCATTGGCAGAAGATGTGTACTCTGTAGTAAACATATTTGCCTGAGCTGTGTCTCACTGCATTACTACTTGTGCCTGCGTAGAACCAATAAAATGATCAAATTTCTTATTTAAAAGTTCTACCTGATTAGTAAACATAGCGACAGCATCAATATTATAAACTCCTGCAGCTTTTGTCGGCTTTGTCCTCATGACTTGCCACTGATAATTATTCAGTGACATCTCTTCAATAAATTCATAAGCCGCTTCTGGTGTTTTGTTATTGATTGTTCCTCCTGCGATTGCATCGATCATTTGCCTCGTTGAAGGATTCAAACCATTGTGAAAGGTTTGAACTTGCAGCCATAAAGGTAGGCCATGATGAGGACACCTTCTTAAAAGATCTTTGTATCTCTCCCAGGCATCGTAAAGTATCTCTAAATCTATCTGCACAAAAGAAGAGATATCGTTTCGTAATTTAGCTGTTTTAGCTGGAGGAAAATATTTAAGTAAAAATTTTTTGGTCATTTGTTCCCACGTAGTGATTGAGCCTCGTGGTAAAGAATTCAACCATTGTTTAGCTTTGTTTCTTAAAGAGAAAGGGAATAGCCTTAGACGAATGGCATCATCAGAAACACCATTAATTTTGAAGGTATCACAAAGTTCCAAAAAATTAGCTATGTGGGAATTTGGATCTTCATCCTGTAAACCATCAAACTGCACCAATTGCTGTATCATCTGAATAGTGTTAGGCTTTAATTCAAAATTATTAACAGCAATAGTAGGTCTAAGAATGCTAGTTTGGGTACCAACCAAACTAGGTTTAGCATAATCATACATAGTGCGAGGAGCTTCTTCCCGATTTGCTGGTGACGCGACTATTGCGAGAGGTGGTGGAATGTTTTGATTTGCTTCCATCTCTAGCCTTTGTTCTTGATCTTGTTCTGGATATTGTAGGCTTCGTCTGATCTCTCTGCGATTTCTGCGAACTGTTGCCTCTAAATCTTCGTCAAAAAGTAATGGTCCTGTTGGGTTGTTTCTAGTCATAAACTAGAAATACCTAAAGAAAAAAAAAAGAAAACAAAGAAAAATAGAATAAAATAAAAGAAAAGAAAAATAATAAAATAAAAACTGAAAATAAATAAATATAGTAATGGCTAAAGTAATAGAAATCGAGTTTTCGTAATATTTCAGTTCCCCAGCAACGGCGCCAAAAACTTGATAACGTCTCGCGATATTAAGTAATAAAATTTATAAAATTGATCACACCAAAACTAACTAATATCACAATGTTAAAGGCAAGCGCACCTATCGAACAGTAGTATAGTATAGTGGCAAGACCGAGTTATCATACCCAAGGGAACCAAAAGTACTAGTACTTACTTCCTTTCTATTATCTAGCCTAAAAATAAAGAGAGTTGATTTAAACTAATTCTAAAACTAACTAAAAGTGCATAAAAAGTAAATTGAGGAAAAACTTTCGGGAAAACTGATTGATAGGAGCAACACTCAAGGGAGAATCCACCTAGACTTCACTTGTTATTGGTTCTTGAGCTAGGCGATTTATTCACTTGACTTGATCCGTAGAGATCCCTAATTTATGCTAAACCCTCCGTCGAGGCGAAGAGCAACTAGGCCTAGGTTGTTAACTAAAGTTCCTTTATTAATTAACACCCTAGGTTGCATTAATTCGATCTATGGTTCCCCATATTAGGTTTGACCCTAATCCGACAGATTTATGTCGCCCTATGTCTAGGGTTGCATGCAACTCCGCTTAATTATGGTAGATCTACTCTTATCACAGGGACTTTTGCTCCTCTGCTTTTAGCACATCCGTTTCTTAAATTAATACCTAGGCTTATTAACACAAGAATTAAGCACACATAATTAAGGACAATTCAAGTATTTATCATATAACTCAAGAATAAATAATAACAAGATTCGTCTTAGGTTTCATCCCCTCAAGTATTTGAGGGGTTTAGTTCATAATATAGAAAAAGAACATCTCAGAAGATAATAAATAGCAAAACATAAAGAACCCAAAAACCCCTGAAGGAATTTAGGGAGATCCTCAGTCTTGATGTAGAACTCTAGCTTCTGAGATGAATCAATCGGCTTCCCTTGGAGTAATTCCTTGCTTTCACTCCTTGTGTTGGCAGAAAGATGGCGCTCCTATTGGGAGAAAAAGAGTACGCCCTTAGAGTTGCCTCCTACAGTCTTTATATAGAGCTTTGGGGAGCCTTTCTTAGCCTCTAAGCATCCAAATCCGAATGAAATTCCTCTTCCTCACGACTAGAACACACCCGTGTGCCACGCCCGTGTGATTTCGACAAGAGGCCGTGTTCTGAAATGCTTGGGTGGCACGGCCATGTGGCCAGGCCGTGCTTGTCGGGGCTAGGCTGTGTGATCTTTGTGTGGCCGAGCCTTGTGCCACAGCCATGTGGTAACTTCTTGGGCCGTGCGTTTGCGTATTTTGGCCCATTTTCTCCTATTTTTAGTCCCTTTTCCGTTCTTTTCTCTTCCCTATGCTCTCCTGAGTATAAGATATGAAAAGGAAGGATTAAGAGCACCAATTCTCACTAAATTGATAATAATTCATCCAAAATATAGGTTAAACATGGGGTAAAAATATGTATAATTTAGCGTTTATCAATCACCAATTAGATTTTTTTTTAATTTCAATTTTTTTTTATTTTAATGCTAACAACAATTATTAAATTTACTACCTGATTTTTTTTTTAATAAGGCAACTGGTAAAATAGGACTGAAGTATCTTTCGGATTCTTTTATAAAAATATCCTTTTGCAGATTTAAATTTATATTAAATTAGGTAAGATTTTTTTTTAGGTAAAAGTACTTGTTAGAATTCTTTTTACTATAAAATGGATTAATTTACTGTTAATATTAGTAAAAAAATAAAATAAAGTTTGTCGAAACCATTTTTTGAAAAACGGGGTCGACTTTGATTTTGAAAATGAAAATTAAAATGGGAGTCGCCACCAATCTTTTTGTTAAGGTGTGATCAATTCACCTCGAAAATAGGTTGTTTTTAATAAACAGCTTAATTTATCAAAACAACTATTTTGGTCTACAAAATTCAGAAAACGGGTTCGGGAGTTGGTTACACACGAGGAAGGATTAGCACCCTCGATACGCCCAAAATTGGTACCTAGTTGATCAATTAGTCTTAATGTCGAAAGTCAAAAATTTGAAAGGATTTTAAAATACGATCCTTTTTATTAATGCAAATTTCGAAAGCGCTTGAATTAAATTGAAACTATTGTTAAAGACTCCCTCGTCTCGAGATATCAGGGTATCGCATCCCGTAAGTTAGGACATGATACTTTTGAATTCTCGAGTGCAAGTTTGTCTTCGACTTTTGTATTCTGAATTTTCAAAAGATATTTGGCCGTTTAAGATCAATCAAGAAAATCGAAACCCCGTAAGTTAGGGTACGATCTCTTGAATTTTTCAAACGCAGAATATGACCTTTATTTTGAAGAATTTTCATTTTTTTGAGTAATGGCGACAACATACATTTACTTTGTTTGGATTAAAATAAAACAATTTATTGGGTAACTACAACGAGGTTTGATTCATGAGGCAATGATATGAAATAAAACGTGATAATGGGCATAGAACAAACATACATGGATAACATCACACAAATATACAACAATAATGTGAAAATACAAGTGAACCAGTCATGGTATACATAATGACAACCATCATTCGATATACATTATTTAAGTGATAACATTAATAAACAAGGAACAATGAAATAAATAGTAAGATAACAATATAAAGCCAATCAAAGTGAATAAAAAGTGCAAAAACTACTTAAAATAAAAAAATAAAAAAATAAATAAATTTAAAACAAACAATAAAAAAACCCTAAAAAAATGATAATATGCGAAATACTTAAAAAAAATAGATGATATATAAAGACTTAAATAGACAATATATGTGTATAAAAATAGTAAAATAAATAACATAAAAACTTAATATTGAAAATAATGAAACACTTTAAAATAAAAAATAAGTTTACAATAGGGCACACGAAAATTTTTTGAAACAAGTGATATTTAAATCAATCTCAAAATAATATAAAAGAGTTTAAAAATAATACACGTGAGAGAGAAATTTTGAATAAATAATATGCCAAAGCAGTTTCAAAAGGATAATGCATAAAAACCAATTAAATAAACATATAATGTATAAAAGAATCTAAAATAATATATAAAGCTAATGATTTAGCAAGATAATATACACACATATGAAAAAGATTAATGTAAGAAAGGGTTCAAAGTAAACAGTAACTAAAAAAATTAAAAATATATTTAATAAAACTTTTAACAAAAACAGTGTGTAATTATTTATAAAATAAAACAATTCAATAGCACAATATAAAGTTTAAAAGAAAAAAAATAATAATGATATAGTATAGTATAAAATAAATACATGCAAAAACATTTTAAAGTAAATAAATAATCCAAGGACAAAATTATAATTTGACTGAAGTTCAGGGTAAATACGCAAAAGAAATAAAAGTAAAACTGCTAGGGACCGAAATGAAACATGCCGGAATTCATGGGGACTAAAGGGAACAATAATCCTAGTCCTAACGTGCGCATTAAGCCCAACAGGTCAAAGGACCAGTTCAAAAACCAAGCAAAATCTGACAGCCAAATTAAAAGAAACAAAAATAATAAAATAGAGCCTTATCGAAATGGTGCCACAAAGCGAAGGACCCATCGCGCAAATCTCCCATTTAAGAGGAGATGCACGGGTCATCCCTGCACTAAACGATAAGCAGCCCCTTAAGAAACATTTTTTAAAAAAAAAACTCATTCTGTCTTTGGTTTTAAAACAAAAAATAAAAAAATAAAAAAAGGGTTTCATTCTCTCAACCCTCCCCTCTCTCATTCCTCCGACGATCGAAGTCCGCCACCGTTCATCGCACCACCACCGTATTTGGTGGCCGACAATGCGCGGAGACAACCCTCTAGTCCCGTTTCAAGGCGTGCTCGAAGGCCACGCTTTCTTAGCCAGAAAGACCAAGAGAAGAAGGCCTCTCTTCACCTTTGGCTTCGGTTTCGACGACGGAGAAGAGGCTCCGACGACACAACCACGGTGGTCCTGGGTAAGCCTCCTTCTTTTTCTTCGATTTTCATATATATGCAAAGAAAGAAGAGGAAAAAAATAATAAAAACAAAAGAACGAAAATGAAAGAAACTCAAATAGGAAATCCTTTTGAAACTTGTTTTTTTTTTATTGATTGTGTGTATACAAAAGATGGGAATCGGATCCTTTTGCGATTGTTTTCGGCCTTCGTTTTTAGCCGAATGAAATAGAATAAAAATAAAAACCCAATTCCCTCTTTTACATTCTGATTTTCGTGGCTTTATAGCCGAATGAAAATACATTATTTTTGCATTCTTGTTACTATTTTCGTTACTATACTTCTGCTCTCTTGTCTTGTCTCTGTTTCTGCTTTGCAGGTGAATGACGGTGGCACAGTAGCGGTGCTACAGGCGGCAAGTGGGGCTGATTAGAGGGCATAGGCTGCTATCAGAAGGCCCTAGATGCGGCGCACCTAGGGTTTGAAATTTTTAATTTTTGTTGATTGCTGGGCTAGGGTAGCTGGGGCTAGGTATTTGGGCCTAGTTTGGGTTTTGTTTAATAATTTGGGTTTGACTGATTTTGTTTTAATTTTGGGTTATTGTGTCTTAACGGGCCGGGCAAAAATGGGTTGCTACAAAGTTAATTTTAATAAAATTAACATTTAAAATCTAAAAAAGGACATGAAATTTATTTTCTTTCATTTGACGTTCAAGAAAAAGATATCCTTTGCAAAATAATAAGTTTTAAAAATATTATTTTTGTTAAACAATCAACAACATCTTCTTAACAGCTTAAAATTTAACTTTATTTTAAATAATTCAACTGTCATATTTCATACTCCATTCATATAGATCATACATCTCAAGTTTAGCGTAAATTAAAAATTTATAACTATTCGTTTTATGTAAAAAAAAAAAGAAAATTTTCGACTCTTAAATATCTATGTGAATATAGACAATATCTTAGATTTATAAAATAAAGATATTGGATCAATTCAAAAATTTACATTCATGAAAAGTAAAAATATCTTTGATAAATTCAACAAGTGAATTACTAAAATATTAATCGCATAAAAATTACAGAAGAGTGAAAAACTACTTTAGTTTTACACCGATGTACATGCATTTCTCTCTTCACTCTTATTATTCCACTCTTATTATTCCACTTATACCGATATAAAATGAAAAAGGTTTACATTTTTTTTAACCTTTTATCACTGTTAAATGTAGGGTTAAGATATAAACCATTATTCTAATTAAAAACATGCATTATTTTTATATTGGTTTAATGATATAAAAGGCTCTCGAATTTTTTCAAAAAAATTAATTAAGTCCCTGCGACTTTTTTGCACTTAATTGAGTCACTGAATTAATAAAATTGACAAAATAGGTCATTTGATCAACACTGATGTGACTGTTAACAACACTGATATGGTGCTCCATGTCAACAATAATTGCTAACGTGATGGTTTCACATTAACAAAAAATAAAAATAAAAACAATTTATAAAAAATTGAAAGGAGTATTTTATTTTATTTTACTGGAATGAACCTGCATTGTTCAAGTTCACTCATTTCAAATATTAAATAAAATTTAGAAAGTTAAAAAAATTAAAAATTAATAAAAACTCATTTAAAAGTTTAAGTCTAGAATGACTTTGGACACTGGTTGTCTAGATTTAATGTGCATCTGTACAAGTGTTTGTCCAGATTCATTCAAGATGATTTTTCCACATTATATGAAGTTTAAAAAATATTAAACATTAATTTTCTTTAAAAGTTTGAGATATGTATCAATGTTTTAATTCCATTAGTACCTTTTAGGATGTATAAAAAATAAATAAATATTTTATAAAATAAATAAATTTTTTTATTTTATTAATGATATGTGTAAAGTTTTTTTAATGTATAAATATATCCAATTATTTAAAATTTTTTTCTATAAAATAATCGATAAATTTTTAGGCTACACATGTAATAAAATAATGGATACATTTTTAGGCTACACATGTAATAAAATAATTGATACAATTTTTTAATTGGATATATTCATACATTTAAAAAAGCTTCACTCGTACGATTAATAAAATTATATTTATTTATATTTATTTTATAAAATATTTTTTATTTTGTATACATCCTAAAAAGTACCAATAATATTAAAACATTGATATCTATATATATATATATATATATATATCATTTTTCTAAATAAAAATAATTTTTAATTTTTTTAAGCTTTATATAATTTAGAAAAACTGTCTTGACATAATTGTGGACTTACTTTTTAAATGGCATTTATTTTTTTTTAACTTTTTGAAATTTATTTAATATTTTTATAGATTTTAGTAATGTTTTACAATTTTAAAAAATTAAAAAAAGTATTTTTAATTTTTTTTAAAAATTAAGCTTTTAAAAGAATGAACTTGGACAATCATATGTTCAGGTTCATTTCAGTAAAAAAATTCATTTTATTTTTTTAAATGATTTTTTACTGATGTGGTAGCTAACATCAGCAACTTTTGTTGACATGGAGCACCACATCAGCACTGTTAATGGCCACGTCAACACTAAAACAGTCAACATTAGTCAAAAGGCTAATTTGACAAGTTTTATTAGTGACCTCAATTTAGTACAAAAAAATCATAAAAACTTAATTATTTTTTGAAAAAGTTCAAGAACCTTTTATATTATTAAGCTTTTTATATTTTCTTTCCCTTTTACTGTCTTTATCTTCCCCTTTTACTGTCTCTTTTTTTCGATCAAAGCAGAGTCAACGTTACGACAATGTGACACAAGACGTCATGATGACGGACGACATCCTGACAAGGAAGCACAAGACTTCACAATGACACGACGACGATATCCTGACAAGGAGACATATGACTTCACAACGACGCGAAGTGTTCCCCACATAAATGAGTTTCTTCTCTCAGTTAAACTTTACTTATTTGTTCCAATTGAACTTTAATTTCTCAAGAGATGTTTTAGTTAATTAGAACTCTAAATCTTAGCCTATAAAAAGGGGTTTTAGTAACCTTAGAACAACATCTTCATCTTCATAACCTTAGATTTTGAGAGAATATCAATAGAGGGTGTAGCAGGCCCAATCTGCTCGGGGCCCAATAACCATACAAAAACCATACAAAAAAATTTAAAGTCCATAATGTCCCATTACAATGGCCCAAACAATAGGCCCAACTCTACTTAATCCCTTAGCCCAACTAAACCCATTACACAGCAAAAAGATCAAGCCCAAATACAAGCCCAAAATAATTAAAAAATTTAGGCCCGAATGGCCCAAACACAAAACCGATTTTCAGCAAGAACCCTAATCCCTAACCCTTGCGCGCCACTCTCCTCTGTACGGCCTCAGTACACATCCAGCTGGCTTCTTGCAAGCAAAACAAACAGCAAAGAACGCAAATAACAGCAAAAACCACACAACAGAAATAGACAGTAGCAAAATCAATCGAAAAATAGGAAAATGTATTTTTTCTTTATTTTCGACTATAAAAGAAGCTAAAAGAATGAATGTAGGGCCTTCCCTGAATTTTTTGAATAGCAAGAAACAAAAGAAATTACACAAAAAAATAAAGGTAATTCTCGTTTTTTAGTTTAATCTTTAAGTTTTTTACTTTCATATGCGCAAAAAAAAAAAGTATAAAAAGAAGAGTATATTTACCTTCGTTGGTTCCTTGGTCACTGGAAGGTCCCTTTCGCGCAACGCCGACCACTAGTCCACGACGGCGGTGCGACGGATAATGGGGAAGCCCTAGGCCGAACGAATAGAAGGCAAAAGGGGGTTTTAAAGTTTTTTTAGTTTTTTAAGAATCTAGGTAGGGGTGAGCAAAACTCGATTTGATTCAAAAAATCGAAAAAAATTAAATTTCGAGTTAAACGAATCGAGTTATTTGAATTAATCGAGTTATTCGAGTCAACTCGAATTTTTTTTTGAATTTCAAGTTCGAATCGAGTTGAGTTTTCAAATGCGAATAACTCGAATAATTCGAATATCAAACTATAATATTTTACATATTTACCCCAAACTTCCAAACCTTTGTACTTTTCCCTCAAAACTTTTACCCCTTCCCACTTTCTCCCCAAAACTTTTACTCCCCTCCCATCCCAATCCCCCATCTACCCAAAATTCATTTCTCACCAAAATTTTACTCTCCCATTTACTTTTTCCCAAATTTTACTCCAAAAACCCTCAAAACTTTTTATTTTCCCCCAAATTTTTTACTCCCTCCTATTTTCTCCTAAAACTTGTACTCCCTTTCCATCCCAAACCCCCCAAAAAAATTTATTAATATTTTCCCTCCAAAATTTTACTCTCCCCTATTTACTTTCTCTTAAACTTTTACTCCCTAAAACTTTTTATTTTCCCCTTAATCTTTTACTTCTTACCCTTTATTCCCAAATAAAAAATCAAAATTATCCATAAAAAATCTCTAAATATAAATAGTAATAATTTTATTTATATCTACTATTTATATTATTAAATTAAATTTCACATTTTATATTATTTATATTATTGAATTGTTTAGTCATATTAAATATTTATATTAAAATTGAATTATTAATGATGCCATAAAATATTCGTGTTAAAATTTTTTATTGGTATCAATTTTATATTTTATCTTTAAAATAACTTCTATTAAAAAATCACATTTTTACATTTAATATATTTTTTAATTCCAAAACACATAGTGACAAGAATATGAAGATAATTAAAATAACTAAGTAAGCAAAGAAGCTAACTCGTATATAAAAGATTAATAAATAAATTATGAGGTGATAAAAGTTAATAAAAAATTTGATTACGGTGGACAAATTTTATTACGGTGGGTGATAGTGGTTACAAGGATCCAAAATTATTTTTTAAAATTTAACTCGAACAAATATATTCGATTTGATTCGATTCATATTCCATCTCACTCGATCGATTCGAGAAAATTTCAAATCAAATTAGGATGATAAAATATAATTCGTCAACTCAATTAACTCGAAAATTTTTCATTCGATTCGATTCGATACGATTCGATCGAATGCTCACCTCTAAATCTAGGGTTAAAAATGAGGATTTTAGGGGATTTGGGGGGATATATACAACCTAAAAACGGCACCGTTTTGTAATCTTGAAAATGGCCCCAAAACGACGTCGTTTTAGGGCTGACCCGATTACCCAATCCGGATGGGCCAGGATCTGCGTGTTTTGCAATATGTGGGATATTTGTGCGCACAGCCCTTCCATTTTTTGATTGGTTTCGATTTAGTCCCTTTGTCACTTTTTTTATATTTTTAAATCTGGCCCCTTTGTCTTATTTTTTATTCAATTTGGTCCTCTGACCATTTGAGGTTTGAACATTGAAACGGCGCCGTTTTGGGAATAGGGCATATTTTCCCAATAAGTCCCTCCTTTGTGGCGCGCATTTCAATTGAGTCCCTAGATCGGCCCTATTCTTTTTATTTTTTAAAATTTGCCCCTAGAATTTTATTTAAATTTCATTTTAGTCCCTATACGTTTATTTCCTTGTGTTTTTACCCCTGATTTTATCTTTTGTTCTGATTTAGTCCCTAGTTCATTAGATTTTAACCTTTTTTTTAATTTGTTATTTATTTATTTATTTATTTATTTATTTTAATATTTTATATATTATTTATTTTAAATCATTTTGTTTTTTTATTATTTACACTAGGTTGTTTTATTATATATATAATTTTGTTTATTATATATTATCTTATATATATATTATTTAGTTTTAACCTCTTTAAATGTAATTAAAAATTTGTTGTAGCCTTTATTTTTAAATCATTTTATTATATATCTAAAGTTATTATTTATCTTAAATATATGTTATTTATTTTATAATATTACAAATATGTATATATTATCCATTTTAAAATTTGTCATATTGTTCATTTTTAAATTGTTTTGTTATCTATCAATTTTTTATACCATTTATTTTATATATTTTTATTTTATTTTTATATTCGATCTCTTTTATATAAAGTTTTATTTTATTTCTTAGTTTTTATTTTTTATGTATATATATATTTTTTGAATTGTTATTATTTACTTCCTGTTCTTTTATTTATTTATTCATTTCTTCAAAATTTGGATTTTGTTATTTTTATCACTTCTATTATTATTATTTTCGTGTTAACCTTAGCATTGTCATTGTATTATTTGTGCTATTAGCTTTGTTCTATTGTTGTTCTTTCTTTTGATTGTCTATATTTGCTTTAAAATTGGTCCATCATGTAATTATCGTGAATTGTTTTTATTAATATATTTACTTTCTTGTTATTTATTAGCACAACAATTTTATTCACAAATCATCATTTTAAATAAAAATATATTTCATTTAATTGCTACATTTTTATTCAAAAGTTTTCAAACTAAGACAATATTTGGTATTTGGAAGCTTCAAGAAAATTGTGCCCTAACTTATTAGGTTTCGATTTTTCTCATTAAGTCTAAATAACTGAATACCCTTTTTTAAAACACATGAGTTTCAAATAAAAACTTATTCTCGTGGGCTTAAAATGTCGTGTCCTAACGTACTGAATGTGACATTTTATTACTTCGGGACAAGAAGGTCTTAACATCCATTTTGATTTATTCAAGCATTTTTTTAAAATAAAAAGGATCGTATTTTAAAATATTTTCAAATTTTCGATATTAAGACATTAACTAATCAATTAGGTACCAATTTTGGGCGTTATGTGGGTGCTAATCCTTCTTCGTGCGTAACCGACTCTCGAACTCGTTTTCTCGAATCTCGTGGACCAAAATCATTGTTTTAATAAATCAAAATGTGTTATTAAAATGATCAATTTCAAGGTGACCCGATCACACCTCGAAAAAGGATTGGTGGCAACTCCATTTTTATTTTTAAAGTCAACTTCTGTTTTTCAAAAATCAAAAATGGTTTCGACAGTTTGACGACTCCACTGGGGACATTAGAGAGTCGAGCCACAAATTGGTTAATTTTTGTTATTGTGTCAAAAATTGAAAATTCGATTTGAAAAATTACAATTCTTTTATTCCATTCGTTTGTGTTTTTTTTCATATGATTGTTGTGGATTGAGTCTTGTAGAATATTTTTGCGCATATTGCATTGCATGATCGTTTGGTCACACCCTTTTAAGTGGGAGTGAGAAGCTATTCCTTCGTGAGGTTTTCACCTCCGTGCAAGATAGTGGATCGCTTTCAGGATACATCCGTACCTATGTCTTCGTGAGATTTTCATCTCCGTGTAGCCATAGGGAAATGTATTCCCCTGAACTGAACTCAGTCCGTATGAGCCTATAATAGGTGAGGATCGAGGAATTTGCTAGTTCAGGTACCCTTTGTAACACCCCCTACCCGTATTCATCGTCGGAATAGGGTACGAGGCATTACTGGAGTTTACCGAATTAATTTTTTAGTTATTACGAGTTAAATACTATTCATTTATCGAAACATGTTATGACATCCCTTAGATGGGCCTCCGAAGCCCAAAACATACATCGAGACCAAACCGGGATTAAATCAAAACCATAGAGAATTTTTTTTCACTCAATATAACCCATTTATAGATATCTAACCTTTTCTGCAAAAATTTAAACCGAGACCAATCCAAATCAACCAATCCGATTCAACATATTTTCAAAATAGATTTATGCATATCTATAAGATAACCTCATCACATACCAAAACCAAGATTTGTTAGCCACACCAATGGTTAACTTTACACTCATTTCACATTAACATTTATTTTATTAACTTATACATGCCATTGATTTCCAAAATAAAGTTTCTTGATATACCAAAATGTTGAGGTTGATAGTGTGATGTGTCTCCGACGAATCCGACCTCCGAGCTCTTAATACTACAAAACAGGGAAAAAGGAAATAAAGTAAACACATTGTGCTTAGTAAGCTCATGTAACAAGAACTATACTTACCTAATATTTTCAATACAATACAATAAACATTCATACATCCACTCAATGCATTGTTACCCTAACATACACAAACTCAACATTCAATTTAGTCTAATAATTTCAATGTATCAATAATATCTACCATGATTGATGAGTTCATCAATACCATGATTTCCATTCCATTATTATTTTCCCATAATTTATCCCGTTGAATTTCTCAGAATTTCGATGGATTTTTAGGGGTACACTTTAGTGTACAAATCCGGGTACGTCAATTCATATTCATGTGCGTAAATTTCCATTTCAGAGAGCACACTCTCGCGAACCTCATCCTTACAACGAGATTACCAGTCCAGGCTAAATCCCCTGCAACGACAATTACTCTAATGAGCTTGGATCTGAATTACCAATCTAGGCTAAATTCAGACCCTAATTCAGATTACCCATCCGGGCTAAATCCATTTTACACATATTCTTCGGGAGGGCTATATCAAGATAGGATCACCCATCCAGGCTAGATCCTTTTTACCGTCAATTCCTTTTCAGAGATCCATCAAATTTTCCTTTCACTCAATCGAGATTTCTTCCCCTTTTTATCAAATATATCAATGTTTCATCAATTTTTATACAATTAACATTCAAATCACATTCACATCAATAACATACATTTCAAGTATTTAAGAATATAATTCAAGTTACAAGAACTTACCTCGATACTTGTTCGTATACAAAAGTCTACTAATCCCGAACTTTTTCCTTTCCTTGATCTAGCTTTGTATTTGAGTCTTTGGGATCTAAATAAATAAATTTAATCATCAATTTAACATTTCATGTTCATATGTACCATTCTCTACAATTCCACTATTATTGATAGTTCATTCAAAGCTGTCTACTTGAGTTGTAGTCACTAAATTATTTTTATCTTGAGCTATACAACTCCAAATTAATATTCGCTAATTTTCCCTGAAATTAGACTCACATATCTTCTTACCATAAAATTTTCAGAATTTTTGGTTTAGTCAATAAGTACAGTTTATTCTTTAAAGTCACCCATGTTCTGCTGTATGACAGTTCCGACCTTTCTTCACTAAAAATTAACTATCTCCTCGTACGGGACTCAGATGACGTTCCTGTTTATTTCTATTGAAAATATACTCATTAAGGATTTCAAAAATATAAATTTAAGCCCCTAATTATTTTTCTCCAGTTTTTGGTAATTTTCCAAAGTCATAACAGGGGAACCCAAAATCATTCTGACCTTGTCTCACAAAATTTATTATATCTCACAATTTACTATTCTATTGCTTACACTGTTTCTCTATGAGAAACTAGACTCAATAAACTTTAATTTCATATTTTTTCATCCTATAATTTGATTTCTACAATTTATGGTGATTTTTCAAAGTTAGCCTACTGCTACTGTTCAAAACTGTTTTAGTGTAAGAGGTTTATTACTATTTTTCCCCTCCCCTAAGCTTTTAATAAATGATAATTTTGTCCCTACTCAATTAACCTCTCAATTAAGCTATTTTTTTCTCAATTAACACTTTATTCTATCATTTTAAACTACTTTATAGCCTTTGGATATCAGAATTTCAGCACTAGACTTCAATTTCACACTCTTTTACAAATAGGTCCTAAATATCAACTTCCTATTCATTTCATTCAATAAAATCATCATATAATAGGATTAAAGCTTAAATTTCATGCTAAATCATCATATACTTCTACCACTTATTCATAAAAATTTTAAAAATTATCCATAGAATCAAAAGCTAATGAATTATTCAAGTGGACCTAATTATAGAAGTCATAAAATCACAAAAATTACAAAGAATTTTCAAGAATTGAACTTACATGATGGAAATACATGAAATACCAGCTTGGAGGGACTCTTCAATGGCTATTTTGGCTGAAGATTAGGAATGAAATGTCTAGATTTCTTTTTAGTTAGATTTTTATCTATTAAACTTTTTCAAATTTCTAATTTTGTCCTTATTTATTAGATTTTCAGATTTTTTTCTTTCTTATGCCACCTAGGCCGTTCTATATTGGCATATTTATGCCTTAAGCCCCTCCTCATTTGTTACTTAAGCCATTTAATCACATTCCTTAGGTTTTAGACCTTTTTTTTTAATTTAGTCCTTTTTATTTAATTAACTGTACAAACGTTAAAATTTTCTAACGAAATTTTAATACCATAGTACTAACATTTCATAAATATTTGTAAAAATATTTTCGACTCGATTTTAAGAGATTAAGGTCTCGATAACTTTTTTTACCCAATTTCTTCAATAATTTTTTTTTCTAACTAACCACTAAATTGGTAAAATTTTTCTATCAGTATTTTCATACGATTTTCCTACCATATCAATATTCATGCAAAAATATTAAAATAAATTTCTCTTTAAATCGGATTTGTGGTTAAGAAACCACTATTCCGATAACCTTGAATTTAGGTCATTACACCTTTTCTTTAGAACCAAACCACATATAGTGAGCCCTAAGAGCCTACCCTAGGTAGAACTATACCAAACCCTAGTGGTCACCCAATTAGGTGCTCTATTTTGTTGTTTATTTCTCCTATGCTAACGTGTTTTCTTTTGTTTTAATTGCATTGCATTGCATCATCATAAAAAGGAGGTGTTGATTCATATTCGATTGCTAAATAGAAGAGCTTGTTATGGGAAAACGGATTTCTTGGTAAAGTGGATTATAATACGGTCGTCTGAATATGGTCCAAGTAAACATAACGAGAGAAAACTGATAGTCCGCGAAGGAATACAAGACTTTGTTTTATTGCCCAAGGATTCAAGCCGACAAAGATTATTTGAGAACCGTCAACTTTCTTAAAGAAGCTAACGAGTATCGCGGGGATAAGTGAGTAAGGGGCAGTGGCCCAGATCAAGCAAAAAGGAGATAATAGAGACATTTTTTGGAAATTTTGCAAGATTTGACCATAACATCCAGATATGAAGAAAAGGATCGGTGTTTTCGCCTAGAGTATGAGGGCAAGGCCGCATATGTAATCTGTTTTATGTAAAGAAAATTGTTTTCTAGAAACGTTGTTCTAATGGAATTGAATTCAGAATCAACGCCTCTCTTTCTTTTTGCTTTCATCCCATGCATTTGCATTGCATTTTATCATATGCATTAGATTTTCACAAAAGGACCCTAATTAAGTAAAATTATTTCAGTTAACTTGGGAACCAAAAAAAATTTACCAACTAAGCATCATAACGGTACTCGCGCTAAGACAAAAGATATGGACCAAAGGTTGGAAAGACTCGAACAACTTCAAAGAGAAATGCAACATCAGTTGCAAGCACAATGCAAAAGCAACTGGCCAAGATCCAGCAAGACATAAGGGACCAAATGCTAGAGTCCCAAAATAATATGATGAATCAGTTGACCCAACTGCTGACTGGGGGTTAGAAAAAGGAAAAAGCGCAGTGGTCAACAGTAGGGATAATAATGAAGAACCCATCTATCCCCTAGGATTTACCCCAATAAGCGTCCAGACTCGACTAGACGTGCATCCGCAAGGGGTACCGTTGCTATCAGACCCCAATAAAATCAAGCCGGTACCTCGGTGCCAATGGATTACCCAATAGGCTCAGGCTTTAATCCAGGGAGCAATCCAATCGATCCTGCAATTCTTGATCTAGACGAAATGGCAAAAATAGAAAAAGAAATGGTGGAACTGCCAAAGCAACTAGAGGATCGGTATAGTTGGTTGGAGGAAAAATTTAAGGCAATGGAGAATGCTGACTACTATTGTAGGATTGACGCCAAGGATCTGAGTTTGGTCCCTGATCTAGTACTCTCGCCAAAATTTAAGACTCCAGAATTTGAAAAGTACAATGAGACTAGTTGTCCTGAAGCTCACATCACGATGTTCTATCGAAGGATGATAGGATATGTTAATAATGACCAACTATTAATCCACTGCTTCCAAGATAGTCTAATCGGGTCAGCAACTAAATGGTACAATCAGTTGAGCCGTGCTAGAATCAATTCATGGAAAGACTTAGCACAAGCTTTTATGAAGCAGTATAGCCATGTAACAGACATGGCACCTGGTAGAATTACCCTGCAGAATATAGAAAAAAAGCAAAGTGAGAGCTTCAGGCAATATACCCAAAGATGGAGAGAGGTAACAACACAAGTCCAGCCACCTCTTTTGGAAAAAGAAACAATGATGCTTTTAATCAATACTCTGAAGGCCCCGTTCATTAACCATTTGTTAGGAAGTGCTACAATGAGCTTTTCAGATACAGTAATGTCCGGTGAGATGATTGAAAATGCAGAAAGGAGTGGGAAGATAGACACGGGAGAAAACGCCAAAAGATCAACCCCGAGAAACAAGGAAAATAGAGTGAAAAACATGCGCATGCATTCCAAATTAGTCACCGTAAGCCAGCCGAGGGCCGTCACCACTAACTATCAAGGCTCTTTAAGGCAGGAATCCAACTCGAGGCCAAGTATAGAAAGGCTCCAGTTTACACCCATACCGATGACATATAAGGAGCTATATCAGAATCTTTTTGATGTGCATGTAGTGTCTTATTTCTACTCGAAACTCGTGCAACCTCCTTTCCCAAAATGGTATAATGAGAATGCCCAATGTGAGTACCATGTGAGAATAACGGGTCACTCAATCGAAAACTGCACTACGTTTAAAAAGTTGGTCTAAAGATTCATTAAAATGGGAATTGTGAAGTTCAATGATTCCTCAAAACCTAATCACTCTGACGAAGCAGTAAATGTGATAATTGAAGGAGGGGGCAAGAGAGTTACGATTCCTTGAAGAAGTCAGAAGTTGAAATGAGTATTGGAGAATCTGAACATTAATGATTTATTCGAAGAAGGAACCGGGGAATAAAAGTTTCCAAGCCCTTACATACTTGGGAGTGTTTTGAACAATGGGACTATGGAAGAGATCCCTGTATTTTTAGAGCTAATTTAGAGTAATATTCAGAACACGCTTGTTACTTTAAGCCTAGAGGTAATAAGAATCCTTTTATGAAATAGGCTTGTGTCCAAAATCTTTATTTCAATAAAATACATCTTTTTGAGCAAATATTCTTTTATTCTTTATATATTCTTTTGTTCTTTGGACTTTCTTTCAAATATACTTTTATTCTTCATTCATAATCATACCATACAAATAATCATCCTTAGAATAATTTATTTTTGGGAATCTACTTTCGTACCTACAACAAGTCCTCATATATCAATGACATGAGCGACGCTATTACTGACTTAGGGTCTCCTTTAGGTAAGATATGTTTTTAAAGGGATCTCAAGACTTTGAAGATGACAGAGGTTGTAACTTATCTCCTGATTTGTTAAGAATGGTAGAATAAGATGAGAAACAGATCCTATCTTACAAAAGGTCAGTAGACATTACGAGCCTAGGAAGGAGATGAAGATCAAAGCTTAGCTCACTACAAAAATAAGGCAAGACATCATTGAGTTATTTCCAATAATTCAAAGATGTTTTTGCACGATCATATCAAGACACGCCTGGGCTACTGAGACATAGGCATGCTGTTAAGGCTAAGAAAATCTTAGAAAAGATCCATAAGGGTGTCTAAGGAACACATGCTAATGTTTTTACGATAGCCAAGTTAATCATAAGGTTTGGGTACTGCTGGTCCACCATGGAAGAGGATTGCATCAGTTATGTCGTATTTAGGGAGACAAGATCTATATACCTCATTCATTTCTTCACAGACTTCTCTATGTGGGGTATGGATGTTATCAGGCCAATCTCGTCAAAAATTTCTAGTATATATTGATTCATCTTGGTGGTTGTCGAATATTTCACTAAGAAGGTAAAAGTTGTTTCATATGCCAATATTACAAAGTTGATAGTCATTAGAATTCAAAAAAAATAATGTTGACAAGAAATGTCAAAAAGTTCATATCTAACTGCACAATGTCAAAAGTTTGCAGTCTGTTAAAAGATTGGACGCCATATCACAATGCAGCAAAGGCAGCCAAAAAGAAAAACAAAAGCAAAAATAAAAGAAAAAAAACAAAAACAACAAAACAAGGATCATAGGGAAGATGATTGAAACTTGTAAAGATTGGCATAAAAAAGTTACATTTACCCTCTATGCTTATCGAACGTCGGCCAAGACCTTTATTGGGGCAACACCCTTCTCATTGGTTTATGGAATGGAAGTGGTTTTACCCATGAAAGTTGGGATTCCTTTTCTCCAAGCTTTGATTGAATGAAGTAAAATGTCTCTAGTGAGCTTGATTGAAGAAAAGAGTTTGAAAGTATTCGTCATAGTCAAATGTACCAAAAACGGATGATACGAGCTCATGACAAAAAGGTTCACCCAAGAGAATTTCATGCTGAGACCTGGTATTAAAAAGATCATTCACGTACAAAAGGATTTCAGAGGGAAATACATGCCAAATTTGGAGGAACCTTATGTAGTAAAGAAGGCCTATTCTGGAGGAGCATTGATATTGACCGAGATAGATAACAAAGATCTGCCCAATCCGTGAATTCAAAATTCAATCAAGAAAGTATTTTACCTAAAAGGGGAGAGGCCAAGGTGATACCCAAAAAGAGCGGCTCAAATTTTGATCAAAATGGGGATACGGTAGTCTTGCTATGCCTGAATTAACAATGAAGAAGTATGTTACGTCTAGGGGCATCGACAAAGTCCTCCAGATCCCCTTAACACGTATTGAGCTCAAAATGGACCTCAAGAAGTTTGTACAGAGAAGCTCAGGCTGAGATATCTGAGGCACCTAGTTTTTATCTTGTCCATATTGAATTTACTATATTTGCTTACCTTCAAAATACGCTTCCAATAAATTTCCTTCTTAATTGTGTTTGCTATCCTTGATTAACCTATTTATTTTGAGCTATGCTCTCCATTAATTTTCTTATTATCCATTGTTATGATCTTTTTCAAGCATTTTTACATTAAAATAACGATTAATAGACTAATAACACTTTCATAAAAGGAGTTTCGTATATTACTCTGGAAACTTCTAAATAGTACAGGAACCCGAAATAGGACTATTGTTTAGAACTTACCAACCTTAAGGGTTAGAAATATTTAAGTCCAAAATGAGATTATCTCTTCGAATTTTTAGTCAAAGATATTGGTTGAACAAAAAAATAAGATATCGCGTCAGTGATACAACCTCGACGAAAACGAGCAATGTCAACCCAAGTATAAAAGGGGATTATTCTCGAGAAAAGAAAAATGATATTTTGCATTCATGCAAATATCAAGCATACATGTCTGGTCATGACACCTGAGGAATAATGTAACAGACCAAATTAATGAAGGAATATTTAAATCCTATACCTCCGAGTTTCAGTGAGAGAGTTTGAAGATGGTACAATCCTTAAGTCCCAAAGGTACCATAGAATGGACCTTGAAGTTATAGTGTGGCAAATCATTTGAGTAAAATATGATTATTTCTTCGAGTTTTCTAGCAAAGATACCAGCCGAGTAAGATGGCAGCGTAATACGTCAGTAATAAAATTCTGATGAACAATGAGCAATAACAACCCTAAGCATTAAAAATGGATTATTCTCATTTTGCATTCATATATCATTCATAACACATCTAATTAGGAGCATTTAACTGATTTCGATCATGGCATCCTAATTATTTGGCATAAGCGTAGACCCATTCTACAGGTTATGTCCTCTAGAGGATGATGTAGTAAGGTAGATTGAAGCTATCAACCTTGCCTCCCTGAGTTTGTAGCAGAGCAGACTGAAGACAGCAGATCTTTTCTTCCTAAATTTGCAGCGAAACAGATCGAAGACACCAACCTTGCCTCCCTAAATTTGCAGCAGAGCAGACTAAAGATAGCAAATCTTATCTTCCTGAATTTGCAACTAAAGACAGTAGATCTTGTCTTCCTGAATTTGCAGTGAAGCAGATCGAAGACACCAGTTTTGCCTCCCTAAGTTTGCAGCAGAGCAGACTGAAGACAACAGATCTTGTCTTACGGAATTTGCAGCAAAGCAGATCGAAGATATCAGCCTTATCTCCCTGAGCAGCAGTAGAGTAGGCTGAAGATTATAGATCTTATCTCCCTAAGCAGTAGTAGAGCAAATCGAATATGACAAATCTTATTTTCCCGAGGTAGTAAGGAAGCAGATTTAAGCCATTAGCCTTATCTTGTAATTTATTAGTGCATGCTTTATGAATTATTGTCTTACGTTGTATATTATCGTTTCATCGCAATCAATTTGCTTAAAAGGTCATATTTAAATTTCGTTTAAGTTTTGAAATCATTTTATTCAAAATTGTTCAAAAATAAGGCAATACTCGTATTTGGGAGCTGTGAGTGAATTGTGCCCTAACTCACTGGGTTCCAATTTTCCTCGTTGAATCTAGTAAATCGAGTACCCTTCTAAATCAAAACGTATAAAATTATTTTAATAAAAGCTTATTCTCGAGGGTTCGAGATGTTGCGTCCTAACTCACTAGACGTGACGTTTTATCATCTCGAGATAAGAATTTCAAAAAAATAAAGGCAATATACTATGTTTGGAATCTTGAAAAATCGAGCCCTAACTTACTGGGTTCCGATTTTTCATTTGACCCAAATAATTTAATATCCTTTTTGAATTTAAGTGCATGAGTTTTTTTTTTAAATAAAAAAGACAAGCTTAATTTCGAAGGATTGAAGTGTCGCATCCTAACTTACTGGGTACGGCATCTTATTTCTTTGAAATAAGTAGGTCTCGGTATTCACTTTGATTTGTTCAAATGTTCTTTTAAATAAAAAGATCGTATTTTAAAATCTTTTCAAACGTTTGATGTTAGGACATTAAGTAATCAATTAGGTACCAATTTTGGACGTTACGAAGGTGCTAACCCTTCCTTATACGTCACTGACTCCCGAACCCGTTCTCTTGAGTTTTGTAGACCAAAATTTGTTTTAATAAATCAAAGTTTTATGGTGACCCGATCACACCTCGAAAAAATATCGTGGCGACTCCATTTTCATTTTTTAAGTCGATTCCCGTTTTTCAAAATAAAAAAATAGTTTCGACATTATCCTTTTTAAAATTTGCCATATTATTCAATTTTAAATTGTTTTGGTATCTATCCATTTTTTTATATCATTTATTTTATATATTTTTACTTTATTTTTATATTCGATCTCTTTTATATAAAGTTTAATTTTATTTCTTAGTTTTTATTTTTTTTATGTATATATATATTTTTTGAATTGTTATTATTTACTTCCTGCTCTTTTATTTATTTATTCATTTCTTCAAAATTTGGATTTTGTTATGTTTATCACTTCTATTATTATTATTTTCGTGTTAGCCTTAGCATTGTCATTGTATTATTTGTGCTATCAGCTTTGTTCTATTGTTATTCTTTCTTTTGATTGTCTATATTTGCTTTAAAATATGTACACCATGTAATTATAGTGAATTATTTTTATTAATATATTTACTTTCTTGTTATTTATTAGCACAATAATTTTATTCACAAATCATCGTTTTAAATAAAAATACATTTCATTTAATTGCTACATTTTTATTCAAAAGTATTCAAAATAAGACAATATTCGGTATTTGGGAGCTTCGAGAAAATCGTGCCCTAACTTACTGGGTTTCGATTTTTCTCAT
This sequence comes from Gossypium stocksii, assembly GCA_020496765.1. Lineage (NCBI taxonomy): Eukaryota > Viridiplantae > Streptophyta > Magnoliopsida > Malvales > Malvaceae > Gossypium > Gossypium stocksii. The sequence goes on along the minus strand of CM035628.1, from coordinate 40,376,539 downwards.
TGAGTCTAAATAATCGAATACCCTTTTTTAAAACACATGAGTTTCAAATAAAAACTTATTCTCGTGGGCTTAAAATGTCGTGTCCTAACATACTAGATGTGACATTTTATTACTTCGGGACAATAGGGTCTTAACATCCATTTCGATAAGCATTTTTTTTAAATAAAAAGGATCGTATTTTAAAATCTTTTCAAATTTTTGATATTAAGACATTAATTAATCAATTAGGTACCAATTTTGGGCGTTATGAGGGTGCTAATCCTTCCTCGTGCATAACAGACTCCCGAACTCGTTTTCTTGAATCTCGTGGACCAAAATCATTGTTTTAATAAATCAAAATGTGTTATTAAAATGATCAATCTCAAGGTGACCTGATCGCACCTCGAAAAAAGATTGGTGGCGACTCTGTTTTCATTTTTAAAGTCGACTCCTGTTTTTCAAAAATCAAAAAATGGTTTCGACAAAGGGTTTTGACTTTTGAGAGAGCTTTAAGGGAATTTTGTGTTTTAGTCAAAGAGCTTTGTTTTCAAGGTTAGGGTTTGTTTTAGAATTTCTCAATCTTGTGCTCTTCAATTATTTGCCTGTGGTTTTTTATCCTCTTTATTAGAGAAGTTTTTTCACGTAAATTTGTGTGCCTAATTTTCTTTGTTCATTCATTCTCGTTGTTTTTACGAGTTGATCCCTAACAAATTCTCGCCAAAACTTCCTCTTAATTCATTATTTTTTTTTGTAAACTACAAAAACAGTCATTTAATGTAACGCTCCAATTTTCTACTTATTTCTTTTTTTTTTGTAAAATTTAACAACAAATATTTGTCTACTTCAGCAGTTATGTGTTCTGGGTGTGTGTGTGAGGTCTCAAGTTCAAGCCTTACCTTTGGTAAATTTTTGTATTTTTCTAACTTAAGCCCTATCTCTGTCAAGTAAGCTTTTATTTAATGGTTTATAAGTATACATTAGAATGAACCTGCTGGTTTGGTGGTTAAGTTGAGTGTTGGTATGTGGGAGGTCTTGTGTTCAAATCTCTGTGGAACAAGGGATTTTTTTTTTACTTCGGTCGATTGAGAGTGTTTGGATGGAGATGGGTTTCTGAGTAGTGGGTCGTTAGTGGGATTAGTAGAGAGATTTGGGGGATATGGGGAGTTGAGGGAAATATTCTAATTATTTTCGTTTTTTTTTCAAAATTTTGGCTTTTTCCCCCCTCCCAAACTTTCTAACATTAGCCTCTCCTTCTCTGCCAAATTTCTTTTACTAATTTCTTCTTCTCAATTTTCTTCTTTTTGTTTTCTTTTTTGTTACCAATCCCTAAGTTCCGTCGTCCCCTTTTTTTTCGTGCGCTACTGGTGAGTATGGATTACTGCAGTTTATTTTGAGTATTGCTTCACTATCTAACGAGGCTTGAATGGTGCTTAAGAGAAGTGTAAGGGACTGCTGGCCGCGGTTTGTGACCCTAGCTGTGCGAAAGGAACCATCACTATTGGAAGGTAACAGTTTCTGATAGTTTAGGGTTTGGCCATTTCATTACGTTTTTGTTTAAGAATTGTTTTAAGTGACTAAATCGGTAAATTATTGATCCATTGTAGGTTCGGTGATATTGGAATTACGTTTGCAACGAAATCAAAAATCGAGGTTTTAGAAAAAGTCGAAAACCTCACTGTAGATGCCATACGGATGTGTGGTCGCCCATGTGGTAGGCCATGCGCGAATGACACAGCCGTGTGTTTGATGAAGGCTAGGCCTTGCTCTAGACACGGCCGTGTGGTGGTCGGGTATCGCCGTGTGCGACACACGGGCTAGATCAAATTAGGCCGTGTGAGTCCACACGGGCGTGTGGGTCCATTTATCTAAAAATTTCCCTAATGTTGCACAGGTCGTCCTAAATGGTTGTGGGCCTACGGTAGGGTCGGTAATAGATGATTAAACCCTAAACTGTGTGATTTGTCGATAGAAACTCTGAACTGATTAAACACTGATGCATGACTGTCTGCTCCGTTATCTGCGTATTTGATATTTATGTATACCATATGTAAGCATGTGAGTATGATATTTTGATTATTTGCATTTACATATCTCTATATCTGTCATTGGGGTTAGGTTGATATATATATTGGAGGAAGTGTTCTAAAAGGCGTTTACGCTTATTATCTGACAGCTCAGTTGCATTATATCTTATATGTGCCACATTCGGTACAGAATGGTGTGTAGGGTTGGGTGGGTGTTTTAAACCTACATGGTGTGTAGGGATAGTCAGAGATGGTGTGTAAAGGCTGGGGGTAGGATTCTGATTTCTGTTCTGACTATATATCTGCATCTGTATCTGAATGAGCTAAGGCCTGAATTTGCATCTGGTTCTGGTTCTAAAATGGGCTTAGGCTCGATTCTGCATCTGTTTCTGTATGGGCTCAGGCCCGAATCTGTATCTATAATGGGCTTAGGCCCAAATCTGAGATTGTTTGATTCTGATATTTTGATTATGTGTGTATGCTTACTTCTGAGGGGATTACACACTGAGTTTACATAAACTCACACCTTCTGTTTGTTCTGTACAAGTAACCCCCAGACTTAGGCGGATCAGTGCAGCGAAGGACTCGACGGTGACCACTCACCATAAAACAATTTTGTTTTGTTTTATTATTTTATTTAAGTTTTGGTATTGATCTGAGGGTTGTAATTTTTGGGACTTTCAGAATTGTTTGGACTTTGTAACTGTTGATCATGGTATTTGCATCCATGATCTTATAACTGCAAACCTCAAGAAAAACACAGTTTTTACTAAAAACAAAAGTTTTCCCAAAAAACTAAATGATTTCTAAAAACAACACTTTTATATGCTTCCACTATAAAAATGTTTTTACCTCTAATTGTTTAAAAGGATAAGAGTTTTGGAATTGATAATAACGATAAGGGCTAACTAACAAGATTGGTTTTAACTTGACGACGCTGTTTTTAAAACCTTATGATGTGACACTGTCAAATTCGGCTAGGGGCGAAGCTAGAATAAATTTTTAGGGGGGCCGAATGAAATTTTAATTTTTTATAGTCTATATTTATAATTTTTAAAGGATTAAATAGAATTTTTATAATTTTAAGGGGGCAAAGTACAATTTTACCATTACTAATTTAAAATTTTAAAAAATTTTTAAAGGCCTAAATATAAATTTTCCAATTTAGGGGGGGCAGGGCCACTGCCAACCCCCCTGCATTCGCCTCTAGATTCGGCCATAACGTCTAGGCCGGGTTTGGGGTGTTACACTTAACTATGCCTTTGGTTCTATTTTGGTCACTCAACTATTAATTTTTTTTCAATTTAGTCAATTAACTTTTCGAAATTAAATATTTTACTCACTCTCACGTCAGTTGCCATTAAACGAGTGACAGAAAGCTAACGTGAGTCTTTTTTATTGGCTTAATAACAAATTTAACCTTCCAATGTTTACATATTATATCAAATTGATCATAAATCTAAAAAATTTAACAAGTTTAGCCGTTAATATTTACAAAAATAGTCAATTTAGTTCTAATTCTAAAAATTTCAAAAAGACAAAAAAGAAAAATGAATAAAATAATTATTTTTTAATATTCCTTAACATATCTCCAAAATCTTTTGAACAAGAAGAGTATAATATCATCCGTATTGTGCTTATTTTAAACTAATGTCACCTTCGTGAATATCGTAAAAAAAAAAAAACAAATTGGCTTAAATCCAACTATCTTATTTTAGATTAATATCATATTTTTTAATCAAATTCCTTTGAAAAATTAACTATTTTTTAAACTATTACAAAATAATATTTTCAATTTTTCTTATTTTAAAAATTTATAGAGACCTAATCTTTTATGAAATTAAAAACTTTAAAAAAAATTCGCCTTTTTTTTTAACTTGAACATGTCATCAATAACTTCCATACTTGGGCAGTCCAAGTATCTTGGTCAAATAACCAAAATCTTAAAGAATCTAGTCCAAGAATTGAAAATATGAATTGATTTAAACTAAGGGAAATAACTTTGTAGGTTCAGATAATTTAAGTTAAATCTTGTTTAAATCGAGGTAATATTTAGATAAAACTCTTTTAATAATGTTAATTTAAAGATTTAAAATTAATTCAAATGGTAAAGGAAGAATGCCACTTTCACTTTTTCCAAACTACTTGTTGGTACATATTTTTATTAATAAAATGCATCGAAGGATGTGTTTTTCCAGAGAGAGTCCCACTTGATGTACAAGTGTTAAGTTTGTAAAGGAAAGCCATGCATCTGAATAAGCTGGGCAAAGATTCCGATCAAAATGAAAATGAAAAAGAGAAAAGAAAACACTAAAATATCCCACTAAAATTATGACAAAAACATATATTCCTTCAATAATCCACCAGAATATATTGTATACATAAAAGATTGTAAATTCTAGCAACTGGCAAAAACTCATTCCAACAAATCTTAAATGTGTATATATATATATAACTAGGATTGAAGTATCTTTTGGATTCTTTTTCAATAATATCTCTTTGGAAATTTAAATTCATATTCAATTAGGATGACCTTTTTTATAAAATGGATTAATTTAGTTTCAGTATTAGCAAAAATAAATAAAAATAAAGGTTCAATTTTAATAAATTTAATATTTGATATTTTTAAAAAATTGGGATGAAATTTATTTATTTTTTTATTTTTCATTTAACTCCAAACAAAATGTTTCATTTGTAAAATAATAAAATTTTTAAAAATATTATCTTTATTAATAAACTGCAAATATTAACTTAGTTAAAATTTAGTCTTATTTTATTCTTTTTAATAATAGAGAGACTTTAAACCGATTCATTTAATATTATATTCACTTTTTCTATTATACTATTACTATGATGCTTGCATTAATTTTATAGGGGAGGGATCCACTTATATCTATTATGTATATCATACATATATATATATATATACTATAACAATGTGAGGTTACAAAAAATGAAAAAATAGTTCTGTTCACATTACAACCTGTTTGACATACTCTCTATTTGAAGTACTTATTTACAAATTAGGTAATAATTATTTTACTCCTCGTCCTTTTTTTTAAGTTATTTCATGCCTTTTGTTTAAAGTTTTCTTTATAATTTTTTACATGTTAAATATAAAATTGATTTTTAAATAAATTACCTCTTTACTTTAAGATTTTACTTAATTGAATTAAAATTAAAGAATATTAATTGTTGAGCTTAAAATATAGTCTTTAAAAAAGACACATATTAATACCATTTATCAATTTATATTTATATTTTTCAAATATAATAAGAGTTAATTACAATCATTGATTAAAGTAGAGTAAAGGTAAATATAAAATTACAAAAAAATATTAAAAATTTTTATATTAAAATAAATTAATTCAACAATATATAAAATAAATAACATGTAAGAAATTGTTAATAAAATTATTTAAATCATAATATTAATCTTCAAACCATGATGAATTTTTGTATTATTTTAATATTAAATATTTTTAAAATTAAATAATATTAATATAATTGGTTTTACATTAGTTAAATATTTTTAAAATATTTTGAAATTATATTGACTTTTCAATTTATTAATGATTTTTTTAAAGAAAGTCATTAAAAATTTTAAACAAAAATTAATGTTATAAAAATATTATAAATTTAATATATACAACTGACTCATACAACGCATGAGAATACAAACTAATATATACTATAACAATACGAGATTAAAAAAGGAAACAGTTTCTATATGGCATAACTTATAAACTACCATTTGTCACAATAATAATCTGGCACATCTAAATATTGACTATATTTAAAAACAACAATTAAAGTAAAATTTTTATAAAAATATGGCGACAAATTTGGAATAAAAATTCCATCTATTTTGTTAATATCTCTAGCAGTGTATAATAAAAAAATATTAGATTATATTTGGTATAAAATTTATTGCAAGAGTAAAAATTCCAAATTACATTTATAATTTAATTTTATTTGATATAAAGTAAAATGGAAACTATATAATTTTTAATAATTATAATAATATGAGATAACATAATATTAATATTATATGTTGCTTACTTAAAAAAAACATACATGTTTTATTTAATTCATTAGTTAATTTTAAAAATATTTACATTTATTGTTTACAATATCATAACTACATTTATTTTATTTTCAATATATTATTATACGTTAATATTTTTGTTGAATAAAATCAACAATTTTCGTATGAATACTAGATTATGTATATATAATTTTTTTTAAAATTATTAATTAATTTAAACAAAAACCAAAATTATAAAAATAATATTATAATATTAATGCACACAAACAACCCGAAAAATCCAAATTAATGTAAAACTAAAAATTTTTACATCATTTTCTAGCCCTTCATCACAATTAAATCTACGATTAAGATTAAACCATTATTCTAATTAAAAACATGCCTTTTTATTTTTATATTCACAAAACAAAATTTCTCACTAACTTCCACCAAAATTTTGTATTCACTATTCCTAGTATATGTTGTTTGATATAATACTTGAAATAATTTATAACTGTTTTCCAACCTTTAAATAAGAAAATAATACACTTCAGTGCACTTAAACTCAAGTCATTTTATATTGACAATAATATTAATACCAACTGAGTTGACTCAATCGGCTAGAGAAGTTCATCTTTAAATCTCTTTTTATCTACTTTTACCATCTTATTTAATCCATATGAGAATTTAATTTCACTTTTTACAAATACATTTTATTTAATTTAGTCTCTAGATCGAAACAATCATATCTTTCACATTTAAGTCACGTTTTACAATCTGATTTCAGTAACATCCTTTTAAAGCCTTTTAATATCTATAATTATAGAAATTTTATGTCAATTTTGAAATGTTTACATTTTAGTCCCTATGTTCAAAACTAACAATTTTTACTTTACAAATTAGTCTCCTTTTTTTCATAACTAAGCTCAAAATATCAATTTAGTACCCAAAGCTTCAAGATTCAATAAAGGTAACATTTAAAATCTTTAACATTTTTTTGTGAAATAGTACTTGGATTAACTAAATCGAGCTACAACGATCTCAAAAACATAAATTTTATTAAAAATGGACTTCAAAATTACTTACATGCAAGGGCTGAACTTTCGAAAGTTTTTGAAGCTTCAAACCTTCTTCAATGGAGGAAAAATCGGTGGAGAACATGAGAATGAAGTCCTTCCCTTTCCTTCCACTTTTGTTTTCTTTTATCAATATATTAAATTTCATTACCTTAACTTAATTTTAAACAAACAAAGCTAAAATTTTATTCCAACCGTCCAACATAATAAAAAGTGGTATAATTTCCACCTAGATCCTCGAATAATTATTATTTAAACCTTTTTAATTAATTAAAATTAATAACGGTTAATTTTTACAGTTTTTACGATTTAATCTTTATACCTTAATTATTAACTATTCAATAAAATTACTAGACTGAAATTCAATATAACTCTATAATAGACTCTTGATATTATACAATAATATTTGCGAACTCGATTGTCAAAAAATGAAGTTCTAAAACCACCTTTTCTAGCATCATTGAAAACAAGTTGTTACCACATTAATACTAGTTAGATTCTGCATATAATGAATGGAAGACTAAAACACAAAAATAATAGTGAGACTTACATAATTTAAGTGAGCACAACATTACTAGTTGCTTTTTTTTGTAATTACAATACCGGGAAAGGGAAAAAAAAGGGGATGACAAGATTTGAATCAGTGTCATTTAGATGCCAAACAGGACTTCTAACCGCTACTCTCAATAAGTCTTGTCCACGTTATCAATTCTAGAAATTAGATTCTAACGCTGATATATAATAAATTAGTAATATTTGATCTATATGTACAAGAAAAAAAATTAATATTTACTATATTATTCAAAAGAAGTGCTATATAATATCTACTAAATATTTTATATAAAAAAATACTTTTTGTTTATGTATTATATAGTTTCTAAAATAAATATTTACAAAAATGTTAATTGTTAAAGTGCAACATATATGTAGAAAAAACATTGTTTTTATTTTTAAATCAATACAAATACTTTTTAAGTTTTAAAAACTTGATTGTTTTTATTTTTATTTTAAAAAAAAAAAAGCTATACGAGGCTTTGACATATTTGGTAAAGATCAATGCCTCAATTTTTGAAGGCTTGAGTTTGAGTTTCACCATCTATATTTGTGACGTATAGGTTTTTGTTCAATTTCTTTTCAAATATTGTCCGACTTTGTATGGTTCTTCATCCATTGTGCATTGTATTAATCGATTCTACATATCATTATAGTTGGTTGAACTTTTAATTATACTATCTTGTATTAGTGAAACTTTCAAATAAAAATAAAAAGTGCTACATAAATATCTACTAAACATTGTATATAAAAAATTTTCTTTCACAATTTGTATTTTCATATTTTTATATAATTTTAAATAAAATAATTAAAAATCTAAGGATCAAACATGTGTTCAATATCATTAAATACAATTTGCTACCACTCCATTCAAATAAATTTTAAAAGAAAATATTTTATGTTTGAAATATTTCCTTTCACACATATCATAGATGTGACAAAATCTAGTTATTATTTAAATCACTAATTGAACTACTAAACACCAACTCGACTGGAGAAATTGTTAAATTACCATTTTTTTAAAATAAGTTATATTCTTACCATGGTGTTTTTGTCTTGTTTACATTTTAAATAATACCAATAAAAACTACAATTGATGAGATTTGAACAGGTGCAATTAATATACACAAAACCTCAACTTTATCACTACAATAAGAGCTTGATTTTTTCTTTTTGTACATTTTAATATTATTACACAAAAGTTTCACCTAAAGTTATCCATGGACTGATTGAGTTTAGGTTGGGCCAAGTAAAAATTTTAAGTATGGGCCTAGCCCAGCCCAAAAATGGGTATAAAATTTTGTTCAAGTCCAGCTTACCCGTATTAAAATTTTAATATTATTTTTATATAAAAAATTAAAATATAATACATCAAATACACTAAAAACATTAAATTAAATATTTTAGAATAAATAGGAAAAAATTAAAAAATAGTTAAATAACATTAAGATAACTGCAACTTAGCAAGCAAATGCCTAAAAAATAATAGCAATATAATAATGAAATGATAGCAAATCAATGAAAAAAATAGTGGCAAAATAGTAAAAAAAAATAGTGGCAAAATAGGCAAATTCAAGCCAAGTCCAAGCAATAAAAAGTTTACTCAAGGCTCGACCCGTTTAAAAAACGGGTATTATTTTTTTGTTCAAGCTCATTTTTTGAGTTTATATTTTTGTCTAAACCCTTTTACTTTTTGAACGGACATTCGTGCTAGGCTAGAACAAATCTAGGTTCACCCACATTATTAGTTTATTGATAATCTCATTGGTTAAATTTATCTCATAAGTCAATATTCTTTATAACAATATAACATTTTAATATTTTGATAACATGTTAAATAATGCTACCTAACATGATAACATTTCAATATGCTATATAAAAAAAATTACAATATGAACTAAAAAGCAATTGGAGTACATTAAATATTTTTAATCACATATATTTACTTATTTAAATTTATTTTTAGTCACAATTTAAAATTAAACTAATTTATTTTACTATAATTTCGTACGTATTGCATTTACATATATGATATTATTAGTGTCAAACAATATGTTTCATTATTTATTAAATATTATTTTTAAATACATATTTATATTCTAAATACGTGTACATCCATGGTAGGCTTACTAGTAATATCTATACTTATTATAAAACTCTTGCTAAGTTTGTGCCATGGGTTAACCGGATACTAATTTAATTGGAAAAAAGATTAAAATATTCTCATTTTACAAAATGAATTATATTATTTTAAAGGTGTGTTTATCATTTTATATATTTATATAGAAGAATAGAAGAATAGAAAAATAAACATAGAGTAACTTTAAAACTCATGCTTTTTTTTTAGTTTTTCACAATTATATTTTACCGTTGAACTAAAACTCCATTTATTATTTATATTAATTTTTTTAGAAATATGTTTATTACGTCTTCGCTCACACCATAAATGTTTCGTAACTTTTTTTTTTTTTGGCATTATTGACGTATTAAATTTCTTTGACAGTAATTTTTTAATTGATTGGAATTTATTGTCAAATGATTTGACAATGGTGAGTTAACATACAATTTTTAGTAAATTTGGTCGATGCGATGTATATCTAATTTATCTTTAATTTTTTAGTATTGCGAATACTGCCGGTTTTATCTTTCTTTTTTTCTTTTTTTGGATTATTTAGTAGACATGATATTGATATTTATAGTGTTTTATATTCCAATATTAATGACTTAAAATAATATGGATAGAATGGAAATGATATGTGAAATACACCAAAAGGAGTATGAGTTTGAGAACAAAAAAGGAGATACAGATAATGTGATAGTGTTATTTGAGTAACAATTAAGTTTTTTTCCATCACAATATAATAAACTTAATAATAGATGAGGAATGAGAATAATAATTAGGATTAAGAATATAATTAAAACTAAAGTAATAATAAAGTAAAGTTTAATTTGTAAGCAAAATCAAAATTAAAGACAGGGTTGTGTTTGTCGAGACTTGATTTTTATTGTTTACATAGATTTGTCTGGAAATACAAAGAAAACACTTCAAACAAAACAGTGTTTCAGAGTCAAACATGTCCAAAGCACTCTCAAACAAATAAATTAAACCCCCCCCCCCAAAGAAATTCCATTTTTGAAACTCAAAAAGTAGTACTTTCAACAAAGCTTCTATCTCTCTCACACAGTTTACTCCGCTCCTCTTCTCCTTTTCGTGCTCTTCGCCTTTCCCAACAGGTAATCCCCCCCCCCCTTTCTTTCTTCCTTTCTTTTGGTTTTTCTTTTTCCTTTTCTTTATATTCAAGACAGAGTCCCAGATCTATTTGTCTTTATTATTTTTCCCTTTCTCATGTTGATTCTTTCGTCTTCTTTTTTTTTTTTTTTAATTTTGCATAACAAAGTCAAAGATGCTGAGAAATGAAATGGGTATCCCTAAAAAGCTTGATTTCTGTGTTATTTTTGTTCCACATAGGACATTGTTGTTATGCATGAACAAGGATGGAGAAGAATGATATGGGTATTTGCTGGTTGCGGTGGTCTTTTGAGATGGGATTTGTTATATTAGGCTTTTGGATTATGTTAGTTTATCAATGCCGGGTTCGGGTTTAGGGTTTGAAGAGCTTTGAATTTTTGCATTTATTCTTGAAATCTGATCATTTCAGTACTGACAAGTAGTACTTATTTACTTTTGGTTCCGTGTATCTTGTTGGACTGAAGTGAGTTTATATGGATGGCCAGGTCTAATTCAGGTTCTAATTTTCGGAGTTGGCTGGTGAAACTTCAAGCTGCATCTGCGGTGGGTTTCAGGTGGACTTTAGGACTGAAATAGTTGTTTTCGTAGAGTTTTTTTTTCCCCAGAATTTGTGAAAATAAAGTGGCTTAAGTAAGAGCAACTATATGGGAATTCAGACAATGGGGTCCCAAGGTGATGGTGGTAGTAATGGCAAACAGTTGCAATGTCAGCCGATAACACGGCAAAATTCGATGTATAGTCTCACGCTGGATGAGGTCCAAAATCAATTGGGTGACTTGGGAAAACCTCTAAATAGCATGAACCTAGACGAGCTTCTCAAGAATGTATGGACCTTGGAGGCCAACCAGACCTTGGGTACGGAAACTGAAGGAACTACGTTGACCAATCAAACGTCTCTGCAACGTCAGGCGAGTTTGTCATTAACTAGTGCTTTGAGCAAGAAGACAGTTGATGAGGTTTGGAAAGATATTCAACAGAATAAAATCAATGGGGAAAAGAAATCTAGAGAAAGGCAGCCTACCCTTGGAGAAATGACATTGGAGGATTTTCTTGTGAAAGCCGGAGTTGTCAACGAAGCTTCTAATGATGAAAATGCCGGACCTCCTATTGCTGGGGTCGATCTTAGTGTTGCACCGCAGTTTGCACAACAAGGTCAGTGGATGCAGTACCCGCAGCAACCACAATATCATCATCCACAACAAAGTATAATGGGGGTTTATATGCCAGCCCAACCTATGCCACAGCCTTTAGCCATAGGGACTACTGGTGTAATGGATGTCTCTTACCCGGAAAACCAGTTGGCATTGCCTTCGCCTTTGATGGGGACATTATCGGATACTCAGACATCTGGAAGGAAAAGAGGTGCCCATGAGGACATAGTTGAAAAAACTGTTGAAAGGAGACAGAAAAGGATGATAAAGAACAGGGAATCTGCAGCACGTTCACGAGCTAGGAAGCAGGTCAAATTTCATTTGTTTTATCTCTCTCAACTTAACAATCACATTGTTCCATTTTGTATCTCTTTTTTTTCCTTGAAATGTTTTTTGATCTCGTTTTCTGAATTATCGAGTGAACCTGAAATGTATTTATAAACAGGCTTATACTAATGAACTGGAGAACAAAGTCTCACGTTTAGAAGAGGAAAACGAAAGGCTGAGGAAACAGAAGGTTAGTTCTGCCCTATGACCCATTTACATTCAATTCATAGATCTCAAAACATTTTATTTTTAAAGTATAATAGCTTCATTTATTTCAACTTGTTCTTTTGTCAAAATTAGTGTTTTTGTTTATTTACTCATGTCTTTATTTTGATGACCTGTATGCAGTATGTCCATATATTCTATATAAAATTGTCATATTTCATTGAACCATTTTATTGCATTCAGTACTTTCATGTCCATGCCTTTTGCAAATATGTACGTAACATTTTGAACTTAAAATATGGCCAATGGTTGCTTTAATGCCACGATTTTCAATATTCCATGACTGATGGATGATAATTTAATACTCCAACAGCTTAGAGAATTTAGCCTTTTTATTCGTATATGATACCAGTTGTATCAAATCACATGAGTTGCAGCTGTTCCTTGTTTAAATAGATCATATTGTCTCCTTGTGTTGCTCCTAATATAACCTAAATGTTACAAAACATTCCAGTTAAATCACTAAAAGCCTGCTTTTATCATATATTACTTCGCATGGCAACTACAGAGTCTACTCATTCACCAACACTCCCATTTAAGTCCCAAAATGATAATTGAGACAAATTGTGGGCTAAACTACTAGTAGACACCATTACCATAAGTTGCTTGAGGATGAACTCTTTCTTAACAGAGTAGCTAGAGAGATGCTTAGATGAGTTTTACCAGAAGATCAGTAAATGCATCTGCAGGACAGTTTTAGCTTATTGTAGAATCTAAGCATTTACCATAAGAAAGAAATTTTGGACTATAAAATTGTCTATGGTAGTTGTTCAAGATTTTGCCGGTTGGGTAGCTTTATTTCTTTCTTTTTTCTGTATGCAAAGTTGTGTCCGGAAGTTTGATGACTCTAAAATGAATTTTTGTTTGGTTTAGTCCTCTCGGTTACACTGTTGTTGTCAATGTGATCAATATGGATCACAATATCTTAAATCAAGGCTTTTGAAAGGTACTGCTCATGGTCAATAAAAGAAACATTCTGGAACCGTCATTGATATGATTCGTACCCTCTACCATGCTGAGCCGAACGTGCATGAACACTTAATACTCTTGTATCAGTTATTTAACATTTCCTGACCTTTACCTTAATGGACCCTGAATCTCTCATCATCTTTTTATGCCTTGGTGCTTATGCATAAAATTCGTATTCATTGTTGGTTTCTGAATTTATATTCTTAGGAGCTCGATAAGATGCTGCCATCTGCACCACCGCCCGAGCCAAAATATCAGCTTCGTAGAACATCATCGGCCCCATTCTAACAATTCCCACAGTGGGTAATGTGGAAGTTATTGCATATACAAACCAGCTGCTGGCTTCTGTTTCTAAGCTACAGTTGAGGCATAAGTTAAAAAACCGAGCACCACAATCTGCAATGCATCGCCCGGAGGCTGTCATTGTTTCATACACCGTTGATGGTTGATTCCAACTTGTAAGAGTTTACTTTTTTTTTTTTTTTGGTCTTGTAACTACTTTTTTTACTAGGAAAATCAATTCAAACTAGCAATTTCATGTTACCTTTGCTTACTTTCTCTAACCATTAAAGTTGGTAAGGTTTGTCCCCAAATGTGTAGTTTTGTGCCCTTTTTTTCCTCTCTTGATATGAGCATATAGCCAAGTTTATGTTACAACATACAGACACACACGTGCATGTATGTATGTATGTTTGCAAGCATAGTTGAGAAATACATGCAATTTGAAAATTTGTCCCCCAAAATGGATCATTTGTCGCTTTCTTAGAGCTATTTACCATCTAGCATTGCACTTAGAAAAAGAAATTGGGTTAAAAAGTTTATATCCTATTTTTATTTTTATTTCTATTTTTAGGAATTTAGTCTTACTTTTTAGATTTTAATATTTAAGTTTAATTATTAATATTATTAAAATTATTTTTTTTTAGTTATATGGTTATCAAGTAATTTTATTTTATTTCAAAATATCGTATCAACAATTTTAATAAAAAAAATTAAACAATTTTAATAAGTGGACTTGAATTTTAAAATTTGAAAAGTTAAAAAATTAAATTTTAAAAAATAAAAATATAGGGGTTGAATTTCAAATTTGTAAAAAGGTTTACACAAATAATATTAAAAAATAAATAATTACTAAAATGAGATAGGTTAAAAATTAAATATGGAAATAGACAAATACACGGTGTCTGTTTTATATATTGATGGACCATCAAACGGCAACACTCTTATTTTTCCCCATCGTTCGACCATCATTATTATAAAAAAAAAAAAAAAAAAGAATTGTGCTGTCACGGTGCCTGACGATACTGGTATGTATTTTTTTTAAAAAAATACTCGAGAAAAAAGGAGTATATAAAGAATAAAAAATATTATTTTAATAGTGTCATTAGTATGTTAGGTGGCACTAGTGAAAAAAAAAATTTGACGGAGAATTTAAAAGATAAATTAAAATTTTAAAAAATAACTCCAGCAAATGAAGAGTAAAAAACTCTAGATCTATCTGCAATTCCTTCATCTTTTATAAGAAAATGAAAAGTCTTGCGTTTCACTTTTTATTGTTGTGGTTGTTTTCTTTATTTTCTCTAATTTTTAAATATTGAAAAAGATAGAATGTTTTCAAATATACAAAGAAAGGAAGGTTGATAAAAATATAGAATAGTATAGTTAGACACATAATTTTAGAACTTTTAAATTAAAAATTACTGTCGAAACTATTTTTTTGAAAATAGGGGTCGACTTTGGTTTTGAAAATGAAAACGAAAATGGGGGTCGCCACCAATCTTTTTTGTTTAAGTGTGATCGGATCACCTCGAAATTTAATCATTTTAATAAAGCTTAAATTTACTAAAACGATGATTTTTTTTTGTCTACGAAATCCAGAAAACGGGTTCGGGAGTCGGTTATGCACGAGGAAGGATTAGCACCCTTGATACGCCCAAAATTGGTACCTAATTGATTAATTAGTGTCTTAATATCAAATTTAAAAATTTGAAAAGAATTAAAAATACGATCCTCGTTTTAATGTTAATTTTTAAAAAAAGATGTTTGGATAAATCGAAACGGATGCTAAAGACCTTCTTGTCTCGAAGTAATAAAATGTCACATCCAGTACGTTAGACCCTCTTTACCCCAAACGGTGCCGTTTTATATTGGTACAAAAGGCCCCAAAATTTGTATCTATCCCATTTTAACTTTCAACTTAGAAAAAAAACGAAACAAACTCTCTTTAAACTCTCCTCTCCCCCCTTTTTCTCCGACGATCGGGCTTCCTCCGACGATCCATCGCACCCCCATCATATCGGAGGCCGGCGACGCACAAACATGGGCTCTTCAGCCCCGATGCAAACTCATTCGGAGGCTTAGCCTCTTTGTCCCAAAAAGGCCCTAATGAGGAGACCCTCACCCCTTTTTCGATTCCGACGACAAAGAAGAACTCTCCGACGCTGAGGTCGCGGGGATCCCGGTAAGTCTCCTCTCCTTCCTTTTGTTTTTTATTTTCGTAGATCAATCAAAATAAAGGAAAAGAAAACGAAATTCAAAAAATAAATTGAAAAATCAAATCGTAATCACCTCTTTTAACTTTTGAGTTTTCTGATTAAATTCTGTTTGTAAGTGTTTGTATTGAATAATCTCTCTTTTTTTTATATATCAAAAATCCTCTCTTCTTGTTACAAACTGGTTGTTGGCCTTTATAGCCGAAAGAAATACAATATTTTTGCATTCTTGCTACTGTTGTTTGCGTTTCTATTGTCCTTGTTTTTGTTTGTTTGCAGGCGTTGACGAAGGTGATGGGACGGGGCAACAAAGGCTAAGCAGAGGTGGTCAAGCCTCGAGACAAGGCGCGGACGGTGCGCTCGAAGCACGTGGGGGACGAAACAGTGCAACAGAAGGCCCTAGGTGCGGCGCACCTAGGGTTTGAAATTGCTTTGTTTTTTTCTTTTCTGATATGGATTATTGGGCTTAGGGTTAGGTTGTGGGTCTGTTTTGGGTTTAGATGTGGGTTTGGATAGCTGAATTGGTTTGGGGTCGGGTTGTGGCTTAATTTTGGGCCAAGGGTTTTATTGTAATTTGGATTGGATTTTTAATTTTTAATTTGGCTATTATTTGTTTTTGTTTTGTTTTTTTGGTTTTTAGTGGTTTGGGCCCGGGCAAATTTGGGCCCGTGCAATTACTTCCTTTTTTTTCTTTGATCAAAAAATTAAAAGTAGCTTCGATACTCTAAGAGATCGAGAGGTGAATTAATTTATTAAAACGAACTTTTAAATTAAAGGTGTTAGTGGAATTTAATATGGACTTAATGCTGAAATTCCTTTTACAATACCAAACCACATTGTCTTTTGATGGGAATAAAATTTTTTAAAAAATTATTAACAAATTGGAATAAAATTATTACTTCTAATAATTACAGAAATATTAAATCAAATACACCAGACAACTTCAAATTAATTGGCTCAAAAGTAGAAGTTAAATAACTTACATAACACCTTAAATTTAAAAGTCTTTTGATCATCTCTTAGGAACCGAAAGTATTTTTAATTTTTTTTTATCAAAGAAAAAAGAAACAACTTTTAATTTAAAAATTTTAGAAATCTTTGTCTAATTCTACTATTCTATATTTTTATCAACCTTTCTTCTTTGTATCTTTGACAACATTTCATTTTTCTCAACATTTGAAAATTAGAGATGACAACAAAAAGTGAAACCCAAAGCTTTTAGGAAACAGTTTTGCAGGTGAATCTAGAGTTTTTGTTCTTTTTTTTCAAGGGTTATTTTTTTTAATTTTGGTTTATTTTTGTATTTCCAATCAATTTTTTTTTATTTTTGTCGCTGTCGCCTGACACAGTAACACTATTAAAAATATTTTTTTGTTTCTCAATGCACCCATATTTTCTCTGATAATTTTTTATAAAATACATACCAATGTCACTTGATATAATGACAACACTAATTTTTTTTTAAAAAAAGAATAATGATGACGGAATGATAGAGAGAAGTAGGAGTGGTATCGCCAGTGTGTCAGACACATCGACAGACACTATGTATTTTATCTATCTTCATATTTAATTTTTAACTTATCCCATTTTAATAATTTTTTATATTATTTATATAAAAAACTGAATTTATTATAGAATAATAATTACATATTTTAACCTTTAAATAATAACTATTGGAATATGTGGTTAGCTTTTAAAATCCAAAAGATAAATTATCTTGTCTCTTTGGTAGATTGCCTCATAAAAAAGAAATTTGTTTACTTATTTAACATTACTTCGAGAAAAAAAAAATAAGAAAATTAAAGGATTTTTTTTTTCTATTTCCTTTTTCTTTTTAATTTTTATGAAAAATAAAAAAACATTTATAGAACATAAAGTAGTTAAAGCTTAGCCTAATGTTTCTCATCTTCTTTCTTATTTTTTTATGTATAAAAGAAATCACATTCTATTTTTTAGAAATTCTATCACACACATATGTATGTAGAAATTACATATTTAAAATATAGATATGTATTTTAAAATAGAATACAATAAATAATAAAAACGTATAGTTTGAAACCAATTAATTATAATAACACATGAAATATGTAACATAATATATACGATTGGTGGAGCTAATAAAGTATGCATAATAAAATTAAAATGTATAAATAAATCAAATTAAATTTTTTGTTTAGTGGTAAATTTAAAATTTTTCCAATATAATCAACATGAGTTCAAATCCTGATATATGCATATTTTTATTTTTATTTTAGATTAAAAGACTAAACTGCTCTCGAATGATATACCTTATGTTAAATATGAAATAACATTTTCATAATTTTCTTAATTAAGTTAATGTGCGGTTAACTCATGATACCGTATAGATATTGATATTTGTGTTATACATTAGTGACCGCCAACCCAAGTCCTAGATAGGATCCAAGTCACCTACCCATGACCCGGATAGGTCCCACTAGATGATTGAGTGAAGGGAATCGAGAAAGGACAACAAGGGGTGTTCACGAACCCAGTTCGCAAGGCAGCCTTGTGGATCTAGCTCGTACGAACCAAGTGAAGGCCACGATCTTAGCTCGCATGCGTCTAAGGAGCTCGCAGAAGGGGGACCGCGTGTCCCCAGGCAATCCAGAGTGAAACTCGTGTCCAACAAGCCTAAAGCCCACACGGAATGTCAGTACTAGGAATAGAAATGACCGCGTGCTCCGCAGGCAACCTAGAGTGAAACATGTGTCCAACAGGCATGAAGCCCATACGGAATGTCAGTACTGGGAACAATGGAGTCAATACAAAACAGTGGGGCCATATCGTGAGTTGTGGTAACATGTATAAATACCCGAATACTCCCCTTAATAAGACACAAGACAAATTACTCAACAATTGGTGCGATGAGTATGGACCGAACACGTGACCTCCCATTAATAAGACACAAAATAAATTACTCAACAATTTGTTAAAAATAATTTGGACTATTGTCAAATTATTTTATATTTATTTTAACTCAATTATATAAAAAACTTTTTGTTACATAACCATTAATTATATTTGTGTTTAATAGTTGTTAAAACATTAAGTGCTACGCTAAGTGTTACAACACCTCGAGCAACATTGTGAATATTGTCAGTCTTATATTTGAGTTGAAATTTTTGAGGTATTAGTTTGAAATGGTACATACCTTACATATAATTTTATGCATTTAATTTTTTATTAATTTTTAAATAACATATATTTAATTATTATAATTAATTTTTAATTTATTATTCGACTTGTTAAATATAATTAAAATAAATTTTTAAATACCATATTAAAATATTGATATTTTACATATCAATAATTTTTGTATTAATATTTAAATTTTTTTAAATCATAATCGTCGGGACCATTTTTGAAAACGAAAATGGACGTTGACTTAAAAAATGAATACAAGAACCGGAGTCGCCACCAATCTTTTTTTAGGGTGTGATTGGCCACCTCAAAAGGGGTTGTTTTTAATAAACTATTTGATTTATCAAAACAACGATTTCGGTCTGCGAAGATCAGAAAATGAATTCGGGAGTCAGTTACGCACGAGGAAGGATTAGCACCCTCGATACGCCCAAAATTGGTACCTTGTTGATTAATTAGTGTCTTTAAGGTCGATGATTTGGAAACTTGAAAGCATTTAAAATACGATCCTCATTTGCTTTAAAAACATTTGAATAGGTTGTAAAATGTGTATTAAGGGCCGGCTCGCCTTAAGGTAAAACATCACATCCAATACGTTGGGACACGATATTTTGACCTTTGAGGCTAAACTCGCCTTTTATTTGGAATCCAGGTATTTATTTTGAAAGAATATTCAAATACTTAGAGTAAACGAGGGAAACCGAAACCCAATACGTTAGGACACAATTTCTCGAATTCCTAAGTACCGAACATTGCTTTGGTTTAGAAAATCTCATCCCGAGATAACAAAATATCACATCCAATGCGTTAGGACGCGACATCTCGAATTCTCGAGAATAAGTTTTTATATTGAAAAATCGTGCATTCGTTTTGAAAGGATGTTCAGGTCATTTAGATTTGAACGAAAAAACCGCAACCCAATACGTTAGGGCACGATTTCCCGAATACCTAAATACAGAACATCGCTTTTATAAAGAATCATTTTTGTATCGGGCAAGGGAAATTTGATATGAAACACGTGATAAATGACAATAGAAGCATGCATAATAGAAGGAAATGCAATAATAAAAGATAATATGAACAAAAGTGATAATATGATATGCGAAATAGTAAAAAAATATATGCTTTTTCTATTTAAACTTCGTGTCTTGAGAAGGATATTCGAGTATTTAGATTTCGACGAGAAAACCGAAACCCAATACGTTAAAGCACGATTTCTCGAATTTCTAAATACCAAAACATTGCCTTTGTAAAAGGGTCGCTTTGGCATAGGTAAAACATAGTATAATTCGTAATAAAGGGTTTTAAAGCGATGATATTAATAATAATTATAGAAGTATATTAATAAAATAATAATGAAAATGAGGTGTTGGTGATATAATAGAAATAACAATATATTTATGGTATATGAATAACAATGAAATCATAATATGTACGGATATATATAATGGAAATAGAGTATAATAATGGGACAATCTTAATGCGATAGTAATATAATACAATATGAAGATAGGGTTAAAATGATACTAAATATTACGTGACAATGATAACATGTATATGATAACGATATTTACAATGAAAAGTAAATAATAATAATAAATATGTACATGAAAAGCGTATATGTGCATATACATAAGTTAATAATGAGAATAATGATAATAATACTTGCAATATGAAAATATAATGTAATAATAATAATATTAAAAATAAAGTAATAGGTAATAATGGTGAAAATAATAAATATAATAGTAAATATAAAATATGATATTACAAATAATACTAGGTAAAATATAATAATAATATAAATTATTAATGATAATAGTAATAATAATACTAATATAAAAATAAATAAAGTAACAGTAAAAATATATAATATGGTGTTAAATATATATATATATATATATAAGGCAGCATTAAAATATATACATAATAACATTGGAAATATATATACGTAATATAATGTTAAAATACATACATAATAAAATATTAAAAACATACTTAATGTACAAAATATATTGAAAGGATGTACCTAATAATATATTATATATTAGAAATAATAATATAAGATAACTATTAATATATGAAAAAAAATATATATATACATACAAATATAATGATAACATCTAAAGATAATAAAAAACGCATATATGTATCAAATATATATATATATATATATATATATATATTTATATAAGTACTAATAGTAATAATAATAGTAAATAATTAATTTTAATAATACAATAACTAAAAAAGGGTTGAATCGCACAAAAATAAAATGCTTAGGACGAAATTAAAAATAAAAGGAAACTAATGGATGAATTTGAATGCGTGAAAAGTAACGGAGGGCCGAAAGAGAAAATTTCCCACGCTTTTAAAACGCTGCGCAGAGGTAAGGACTACTTTGGAAATCGGAACAAATTCACGGGGTGAAATTAGAAATAACGAAAGATTTAATTATAAAACTATAAAAAAGCGGAAGGGCCGATTGCGCAATTAGCCCATTGAATTAAAAACACGCGGATCCTAGGCAAGTCCGGGTCGGATCACGGGTCGGGTCTTCAAAACGACGTCGTTTTGGGGTTAAAACGCAGCCCCCAAAACGACGTCGTTTCGGGGTGCTATAAATAAACCTAAACCGTTAAAAAAATCATTTTAGTCGGGTGAATAGAAGAGAGGGAGAGGGAGAGGGGATGCGATTCCCAGTCACCGGACCGGTCACTGTCCGCCGCGCCATCGCCGGTGTCGGCCACCGCACACGGTGGCCAGAAAGGTAAAAATTTTTGCTTTTTTCCTTTTTTATTTATTTAAACTATTAATATATATATATATATATATATATATATATGTACATATACAAAGAAGCACAAAATAGAAAAACAGATTCGAATTTAAAAAAATAGAAAAGGGTGAAATCACCTTTGAGCTTCGTTTTTTTTTTGCTTTGATATTCTGTCTATTTTTGTTTCTATTTTCGGATGTTGTTAGATCTCTGTTATTTGGTATTCGAATATCTTGCGTTTTTATTCTCTTTGCAAAAAATTGCCGAATCCCTTACAATGTTTTGAATCGGCTTTTTATAGCCTTTACAACTTGTTTTTTGGTTATTATTCTTTGCCGTCCTTTCGTTTTGAATGCTTGCAGGTACACTTGAGGGGTAAGGGTGGTGGATTTGACCCTGGGGCGGTGCTTGTAGGAGGCTGGCAGAGGCGGTCAGTGCAAGTGGAGGTTAGGTGGCTCGGGGGCTAATTAGGGTTTAGTTGGGATTGGGTTAGTGTAATGGGTCGGGTTGGTGGGTAATTGGGTAATGGGATTTGGGCTTGATGGGTTAAGGTTAGGTTGTATTTGGGTAAGTGGGTTGACCGGGTATTGGGTTTTAATGTAAGGTAATTGGGTTTTGGTTGTAGCGGGTTAGGGGTTTAGTAAATGGGTTTTAGGGTTTGGGGTTATTTTGTAAAGGGTTTTAATTTTGGGTGGGTTGAATGTAAAGGCCAAAATTGGCCTGTAACAATAATTAAAATACTTGTACTATTTTCCACATACAATATAATTTTTACATCATGTAATCATTATTTAAAATAATAACTAATAAGCGTTATTAAAATATATTAATTATTTTCATAATTCAAATATAATATTAATAAAAAAAATCATATCAGCATTTGTACAAATAATAAAAAATTGATATATATAAACTCTTCACTATTTAATCTTAATTTTTTTTAATTTTCTAAATAGTCAATAAATTGACTATATAATTTATAATTAGTATATAATTAATATGTAGCAAAAATATTAAAGCTAAGTAAAATATTTAAAGATATTATAAAATAAATAGACAAAGAGTAAAGAACAACGAAAATGGAAGAGCAAAAGAGAAAGCATATTTTCTTGATCAATAGGAATGTTTACAAAATTTCTCCAAAGTCTAGATTTATAGACATAAGAAGTATAAATAAAGTAGAGATCTACTTCTAATGACTATAAGAATATAAAGTAAATCAAAACTTATCTTGATATTGATGGACATCCACTTCATAACACTCCCCCTTGAATATCCATTGGTAAATAATGTGCCTCGTTAAAACCATACTCAGATAAAAACCCTATGAGAAAAAAAATCCTAGTGAAGGAAAAATAGTACACATATCTATAATACGCATAATATGTTGCCTCATTAAAAACCTTACCAGGAAAATCCAATAGGATAAAACATCGGTTAAGGGAAAAAGAGTACAATACGTATTTACTCCCTCTCATGAAAACATTACATATTTTCTTATATTCTACGTATTCAATCTTGAATACTAGTCTTTCAAATGACTATTTGAATATATTTGCTAAGCATTTATATCACCATTCTTTTTTGAAAGTCATGAGTGAGGGAAAATTTTGAGGGAACTATATTTTGATCCCTTCAGGAGTTTCAATAATAATCATAGCAAATTTTAATCATGATTCTTCTATAAAAACATAAATAGGTACTTTGGATCATTTTATAATCCTCCTTCAACTACTATTTACCACATATGTTCAAATCATTTCAATTCATATAAATGAACAGTTTCCCGAGAATTTCAATATGCTTCTAGCATTCTAAATCCTTAAAGAATTTTAATATAAATTTTACTATAAAGTGGTTCATAAAAGGTTATAACAATAACCATTAGATGCAAATTAAATCTTTTATGAATTGTCAAAATTGAAGTAGGAATGTAGAATTAATTGATGATTTGCTAAGAACATAAAGCCCCTATTTATATACATGGGGTTTACTAAATTTAGCCTAAACTAATTTAATATAAAATTAAAATAAAATAAAAGTTATTGGCTTCCTCCACCTTTTTTATTTGGCCCCATTTTAATGATTGTCTTTTAATTTGGCTCTTTTTAGCTTGTTTTTGACCAATTGCATCCCTGGTAAGATTAAATCATAAAAACACTAATTTAGTAGGGATCAATTCAGAAATAAACCGAATTAAACACAAGAAATTATGCAAATTAACATGTTATCAATGCAATGATACATAACTAATGACTATTATTAAGAAGTTCTTGGAAATTCTTATTCTTTTCTTGTTTTCTTCATTTTTCCACTTCTGGCGGTGAAAAAATTATTACGACAATCCCAATGACTATTATTATAGTCCAATTTACTACATTCACATTAATGATTAAGTCTTTCAAATTCTTTTACATATTGTTACATTCTCTTCAGGGAATGGTTAGGTTTTGTGGCTAAAAAATTTTCTGTTCAATTATAAGTAAATTTTTTTCATGATATTGCTATTGTAAAAGTACATTTGAATCATGAAAAGTTGAATAAATTCTCTCTTGCAAGGTTCTCATCAGTAATATTTTTCCACGTAATTTTAATTGAGAACTTATTTTGAATATTGTAGAGTTATACTCACAATTTTAAAAAACTTGCAACTTCAAGTGCATCCAACCATAATGAGCTTTAGATAGATTTACCATATTTTATTGCTTATAAGTAGATTTTTCACAGTCAAATATTTTGTTTTCAATCCCTTAATGGGGATGATGACAAAAAAAGATTACAAAGATAACCACAGTTGTAACACCCCTTACCCGAAATCGTCACCGGAATCAAGTAATGGGCGTTACCGAACTTACCGTAGTACAGACTCATATTTGCAACCAAATCATTTCAATTTTACCTTTACTGAGGGTTTACCATCGCAATACCAACATCTCGGATGATTAGGATTCGAATACTATGGCGTCAGAGACTCAGAAAATTTTTCACTTTTGAAACAACGTCACACACCCGTGTGACACATAACACGGCCGTGTGATAAGACCGTATGGCCTTCACACGCCCATGTCTAGAGGCCGTGGTTGAAACTGTCAAATTGGCCATGGTCACCCCACACGGTCGTTTGGGGGCCGTGTACCCTACATGGTCGAGACACACGGCCGTGTCTCCTGCCCGTGTGATACATTAAAATTTAAAATTAAGGTGTAGGGGAGGCACAGTCTGAGTACACGCCCGTATGCCCTGCCAAACAGACCGTGTCAGGCTATTTACCAAGCCTTGGCCTCCTTAAAACACAATTTCACATACATACCATTCATTTCAACCAATTCCAATGTCACATACTCGAAATGATTACATTATAACACCATTTACAAAACAATACTTATACAAAGACTAGCCACCTATACATGCCAAACTCAAAATATCAAAATCATGCATACATACACCAAGGTAGCTTAATACTGTGAGACGAGCCTCCTTCGATCACCAATCCCAACACGCTCTATGCTCGATCATCTAAAAGGAAAGGAAAAGAAGGGGAGTAAGCTACAAGTAGCTCAGTAAGTCATAAGTAAACTAATAGCAAAGGCACATTAATTAGCTAAGGTATTTAATTTCCTCATAACATAAATGCAACATTCATATACTTACTCATGCACATTCTTACCAAAATGTCCAAATATAGACATTCACACACATATCATGTTCAATTCATTTTCAATTGCTTAACCTGTACAAATGTTTCACATAACCAAGTTAATTCCCGTTGAACATTCAGAACAGAAACGGATATACCGAGGTTAGTACTGAAGTGCCTTATAGATATGTGGCCGAAGCCAATACAGAAATATGGCCTAAGCCGTCAGAGTATGTAGCCGAAGCCACCAGAATATGTAGCCGAAGCTACCTCAGATCACAGAAATACAGACGTAATCCACTGCCCTGCTCACATAAGCTGACAGGTGACTGCAACACATGCAAGTACACCCAGCACCTGGGATACGAAATCAGACAGAATTAGAAGCCCTCAAGTGACATGTCACACATATCCAGAGTCATTCTTACAGTTCAAACGGGATTTTTCAAAACATTCACAATCATAAAATTTCATAATTCGTAGTTCGTATTCACATATTTTCACTTAAAATTCGTCAAATAATTAACAATGATGTAAAGGTGCTATAATTTACTCATGACTTACCTCGATAATAAAACGACTAAATCTCGAATTAGTCGACTACCTTTTCTTTTTCGCGATCTCGATCGCTTTCTCTTCTTTCTTGATCTAAACAAACACATTTAACACATTTTATCAATTTTTTACTCAAAGTCGTTCACAATTCGAACTTTTGGCAAAAATGACCATTTTGCCCTTCTTCTCGTAAACTTAATTTCATTCTATTTTCTTGCATTTTAGGCTTAAACAAATCTTTTTTCACAAAATAATCCAAGAATCACATATATTTACACAATTATGGACAAATTTTCACTTTTCTCATTTTAGTCCCTTAGGGACGTTTCTATCGAAAACTACTTAGAAAAACTCGTATATAACATTTCAAGAACTCATTTTCTACCATTACTCATCAAATCACAATTTTCTCAAGAGTGGGTAGATTTTTGGAACTCAATATCTTTTCAAATAAATGGCAAAATCATGAAATTTAAGCTTAGGGAAACTCAAAAATACGAAAATAATCGAAAACGGAACTAAAATGCACTTACAATTTGCTTGAAAAAGCTCAAACCCCTTGGCTATGGAGAATGGGAATTTCGGCAGCTCAAAAAAGAAGAAGATGAACACTTTTCATCTTTTTCTCATTTTTTTATTAATTTTTTAATAATTTAGACAAAAATGCCCTTAGCCATGTTACTTAGAAATCTTTCTAGAACTACCCTTTTTGTCCATGCCACTAATCATGGTCTATTTGCCATTTAAAGACCTCTAGTTCAAACCTCCATTTCAAATAAGTACTTACACATTATAACTCACATTTTGCAATTAATGTAATTTAGTCCAAAAAATAAAATTAAGCACTAAATCAATGAATTTCTAAACGATTTTCACACAGAGCATATTTAATACATCGGAAAACATAAAATTTTCAGAATTTAACAATTTTAATTCAGATTTGTGGTTACGAAACCACTGTTCCGATTAGACCCTATTTTGGGCTGTCACATTTCTCCCCCCTTAGGGATTTTCGTCCCGAAAATCTTACCAGTAAACAGATGGGGATACTGATTCCTCATAGTCTCTTCCGTTTCCCATGTTGCCTCTTCCATTCTATGACGTTGCCATAATACCTTTACCAGAGCAATTCTTTTATTTCTTAACTGTTTCACTTCTCCTGCCAAAATCTTAATCGGTTCTTCATCATATGACATATCTGATCAAATTTCAATTTCAGTAGGTGAAATCACATGCGATGGATCTGACCGATATCTACGAAGCGTAGAGACATGAAACACATTATGAATCCTTTCCAACTCCGGAGGTAAAGATAACCGGTAAGCTACTGGACCGATTCTTTCAATTACTTCATACAGACCAATATAACGCGGACTTAATTTACCTTTTCGGCCAAATCTCAAAATTTTCTTCCATGGAGACACTTTCAAAAACACTCTATCTTCTACTTGAAACTCAATTTTTTCTTTTCAAATCCGCATACGACTTTTGTCAATCAGATGCAGCTTTCAGACAGTCTCGAATTATCTTTATTTTATCTTCAGCCTCTTTTACCAAATCTGTTCCATGAACATATCTCTCACAAAGTTCAGTCTAGTACAATAGAGCCCGACACTTCCGTCCATACAGAGCTTCATATGGTGCCATCTAATGCTTGACTAATAACTGTTGTTATACGCTAATTTTATCAAAGGAAAATATTTATCCCAACTGCCTTCAAACTCTAAAACACAACATCTTAACATATCTTCAAGCACTTGAATCACTCTTTCTGATTGCCCGTCTGATTGAGGATGAAAGGCAGTACTAAAATTTAATTTAGTACCCAACGCCTCTTGTAACTTCTTCCAGAACCTCGAAGTAAAACGCGGATCTCTGTCGGAAATAATGGATACAGGTACACCATGCAATCTAACTATCTCAGAAACATATAACTCTGCTAATTTATCCAAAGAAAAGTTCATGCTCACCGGAATGAAATGAGCTGACTTAGTTAATCGGTCAACAATTACCCAAACAGAATCTTTCTTTCTCAGTGTTAAAGGCAATCCAGAGACAAAGTCCATGGTAATTCTTTCCCATTTCCATTCGGGAATCATAATTGGTTGGAGTAATCCCGAAGGTAACTGATGTTCTGCTTTTACCCTCTGACATACTAAACAATTTGTTACATATTTGGAAATATCTCGTTTCATGCCCGACCACCAATATACTTTCTTTAGGTCCTGATACATTTTCACACTACCCGGATGTAGTGACCAACGACTATCACGAGCTTCATGCAAAATCTTCCGAAACAGTTCAGTATTTATCGACGCACAAACTCTATCACGAAATAGCAAACAATCACTTGCATCTATCCAGAAATCAGAACTATCATCTTTTTCACAATGAGTCCGCTTTGCTAATAATTCACTGTTTAATTTCTGAGCTTCACAAATTTCTTGCAAGAATAACGACTTAGCCACTAACTCGGCTATCAACGAACCATCATCAGACAACGACAAATCCGTATTCAAAGCTCTCAAAGCAAATAAAGATTTTCTACTTAAAGCATCAGCAACCACATTTGCTTTACTCAGATGATAGTCAATCACAAGTTCATAGTCTTTTAATAATTCCAACCATCTTCGTTGTCGCAAATTTAAATATTTTTGAGTCATTACGTACTTCAGACTTTTGTGATCGGTATACACTCTACACCTTTCACCGTACAAATAATGTCGCCATATCTTCAAGGCAAAAACTATAGCAACTAACTCCAGATTGTGAGTCGGATAATTCCTTTCATGTGGCTTTAATTGCCGAGAGGCATAATCTATTACTTTTCCTTCTTGTATCAAAACACACCCAAGTCCATTTAGAGACACATCGCTGTAAACAACAAATTCCTTCCCCGACTCAGGTTGCACTAACACTGGTGCCTCAGTTAAACACTTTTTCAACCTTTCAAAGCTTTGCTGACACTCATCAGTCCACATAAATTTAACTTTTTTTCGCAACAATCTCGTGATCAGCGAAGCTATTATCAAAAAACCTCTTACAAACCGACAGTAATACCCCGCTAAGCCTAGAAAACTCCTGACTTCAAACACATTCTTAGGAGGCTTCCATTCTACAATTGCTGAGATCTTATTCGGATCTACTCGAATACCTTTTTTCGAAATAATGTGCCCCAGAAACTCAACTTCACTAAGCCAGAACTCACTTTTACTGAACTTGGCATACAGTTTCTCCTCTCTCAAGGTCTGAAGTATAATTCTCAAGTGTTCAACATGCTCAGATTCAGTTCGAGAATATATCAAAATGTCATCGATGAAAACCACTACGAACTTATCCAAATAGGACCTGAAAATCCTATTCATCAAATCCATAAAAATGACCGGAGTGTTAGTCAATCCAAATGGCATTACCAAAAATTAGTAGTGACCATACCGGGTCCTAAAAATAGTCTTAGGCACATAAGACTCTTTAACCTTCAATTGATGATACCCGGATCTCAGATCGATTTTAGAAAACACTGAAGCATTCTTAAGCTGATCAAATAAGTCATCGATTCTAGGCAACGGATACTTATTTTTCACTGTTATTCTGTTAAGCTGACGATAATCAGTACAAAGTCACAATAACCCATCTTTCTTCTTAACAAACAAAACCGGAGCACCCCATGGAGAAGAACTAGGTCTTATAAATCCCTTATGAGTCAATTCTTGCAACAGTGCTTTCAACTCCTTCAGTTCTGTCGGCGCCATTCTATACGGAGTGATCGATATCGGAGCAGTACCCGGAAGCAATTCAATACCGAATTCAATTTCTCTGTCCGGAGGTAACCCAGGGAATTCTTCCAGAAATACATCTAAATATTCACATACCACAGGCATAGATTCAATCTCCTTTTCAGTCACCTTAGTGTTCAACACATAGGCCAAATATGCCTTACAACCACTTTTCAAATATTTATAAGCAGACATTGCAGAGATCACAGTCGGAACATAATCTGACTTATCTGTTTCAATTCGAAGTATTTCACCATTACTACAATTTAATTCAAGAATCTTTCGTTTATAATCTATTTTAGCATCGTGCAAAGTTAACCAATCCATTCCCAAAATAATATCGAATTCATCAAAAGGAAGCAACATTAAATCAATAGGGAAACAGTGACTACGAATCATCAAAGGACAGTTCTTACAAATTTTGTCTATTATCACATGTTTTCTTAACGGATTCGACACTTTAATTATGAATTCGGTAGACTCAATGAACAAATTCTTATTAGACACTAATTTCACGCACATATATGAATAAGTTGATCCCAAATCAGCAAGAACAGAATTATCATAGAGAGAAAATGTACCAGTAATCACTTTAGGTGAAGATGCTTCCTTACGAGCCCTTATAGCATACGCTCTAGCTGGAGCTCTTGCTTTAGATCTTGCAGTCGTATCTTTCTTTTTGCTTTTACTACTATTTCCAGATCCCACATTCCTTGGTGGTCTTCCTCTACCCGCATTACTCGGTCTCACATTTTGAGATTTCTCAAACCCTTCTCTTTCGGGACAATCTTTAATAAAATGATCTTGAGACCCACATCTAAAACAAGCTCGGTTATGCAGATAACATTCACCCGGATGTCTCTTTCCATAATGTTGGCATTCGAATCTATCAGATCTAACACTACCGACACTTGTTACGGAAGTGGTTTGACTCTTCGGATCGGAGTGTTGCTTACCACGATCTCTCTGAGAAAAACTCACCGAAACATTTGATCGTGAACTCATCTCTCTTGATTTCTTTGATTGCGACTGAAATGATGACCCATTGATCTCTTTCTTGCATCCTTAGCTTCACCTTCAACTTTTCTTTTCTCTTTGCTCAATGTCTCGGCCCTAATGGCCCGTTCAACAAGTACTACTAATTCTTTTATTTCTAGAATTCCCACAAGTAGTCGGATATCTTCATTTAGTCCATCTTCAAATCTCTTACAGAGTATTTCTTCAGTAGTTACAAACTCTTGAGCATACTTACTTAATCTAACGAACTCTCTTTCATACTCAGCTACTGACATTTGCCCTTGCTTTAACTCTAGAAATTCTTTCCGCTTCTGATCGATAAACCGTTGACTGATGTACTTTTTACGAAATTCTTCCAAAAAGAAATCTCATAAAACTTTCTCTTTCGGAACCATTGATATCAAAGTTTTCCACTAGTGATAAGCAGGATCTCGTAACAATGAAGTGGCACATTTCAGACTTTCTTCTGGGGTACAAGACAATTCATCTAACACTCTCATAGTGTTCTCTAACCAAAATTCTGCTTTCTCTGGATCATCATCCACATTGGCTCAGAATTCTTCAGCCCCATATTTTCTGATCTTATCTACTGGAGGCTTAGATAGTCTTACCACTTCTGTTCGAGGAGAGGCTATGGGAACGGCTTGAGAAACGGAGGGGGCGGAGGAGGTTGAGCATTCAGATTCGCTGGAATGAATTCCGTATACCAATTGCTCATCACATGGAGAAAGGCTTCCCGAGCCTCATCTCCCTGACCCTGAGTCTCGGGTCTACTCTCAATAGGCGCTGTCCCTTGCGCGGGAGCAGGCGCATTACTCTGAGCATCATCAGCAGTATCTCGATTGGGATCCATTTACTATAATAGAAAACATTTTAAAATCATTAGGAATTGTTACACTATCAAGTTTCGAATATGACATGTATAGATTGACTATTGCACTTACTACGTTAGTCCGAGAATCGGCTAAACCGTAGCTCTGATACCAATAAAAATGTAACACCCTTTACCCGAAACTGTTACTGGAATCGAGTAATGGGCGTTACCGAACTTACCGTAGTACAAACTCATATTTGAAACCAAATCATTTCAATTTTACCTTTACCGAGGGTTTACTATCGCAATACTAACATCTCGGATGATTAGGATTCGAATCCTATGGCGTCAGAGACTCGAAAAATTTTTCACTTTTGAAACAATGTCACACGCCCGTGTGACTCATAACACGGCCGTGTGATAAGACCGTGTGACCTTCACACGCCCATGTCCAGAGGCCGTGGTTCAAACTATCAAATTGGCCACGGTCACCCCACACGATCTTTTGGGGGCCGTGTACCCCCCACGGTCGAGACACACGGCCGTGTCTCCTACCCGTGTGGTACATTAAAATTTAAAATTAAGGTGCAGGGGAGGCACGATCTGAGTACACGCCCGTGTGCCCTGCCAAACAGACCGTGTCAGGCTATTTATCAAGCCTTGGCCTCCTTAAAACACAATTTCACATACATACCATTCATTTCAACCAATTCCAATGTCACATACTCGAAATGATTACATTATAACACCATTTACAAAACAATACTTATACAAAGACTAGCCACCTATACATGCCAAACTCAAAATATCAAAATCATGCATACATACACCAAGGTAGCTTGATAGTGTGAGACGAGCCTCCTTCGATCACCAATCTCAATACGCTCTATGCTCGATAATCTAAAAGGAAGGGAAAAGAAGGGGAGTAAGCTACAAGTAGCTTAGTAAGTCATAGGTAAAGTAATAGCAAAGGCATATTAATTAGCTAAGGTATTTAATTTCCTCATAACATAAATGCAACATTCATATACTTACTCATGCACATTCTTACCAAAATGTCCAAATATAGACATTCACACACATATCATGTTCAATTCATTTTCAATTGCTTAACCTGCACAAATGCTTCACATAACCAAGTTAATTCCCGTTGAACATTCAGAACAGAAACGGATATACCGAGGTTAGCACTGAAGTGCCTCACAGATATGTGGCTGAAGCCAATACAGAAATATGGCCTAAGCCGTCAGAGTATGTAGCCGAAGCCACCAGAATATGTAGCCGAAGCTACCTCAGATCACAGAAATACAGACGTAATCCACGGGCCTACTCACATAAGCTGACAGGTGACTGCAACACATGCAAGTACACCCAGCACCCGGGATACAGAATCAGAACCCTCAAGTGACATGTCACACATATCCGGAGTCATTCTTACAGTTCAAACGGGATTTTTCAAAACATTCACAATCATAAAATTTCATAATTCGTAGTTCGTATTCACATATTTTCACTTAGAAATCATCAAATAATTAACAATGATGTAAATGTGCTATTATTTGCTCATGACTTACCTCGATAACAAAACAACTAAATATTCACATTTAACACATTTAACACATTTTATCAATTCCTTACTCAAATTCGTTCACAATTCAGAATTTTGGCAAAAATAACCATTTTGCCCTTATTCTCGTAAACTCAATTTCATTCTATTTTCTTGCATTTTAGGCTTAACCGAATCCCTTTTCACAAAAATAATCCAAGAATCACATATATTCACACAATTATGTACAAATTTTTACTTTTCTCATTTTAGTCCCTTAGGGACGTTTTTATCGAAAACTACTTAGAAAAACTCGTAAATAACATTTCAAGAACTCATTTTCTACCATTACTCATCAAATCACAATTTTCTCAAGAATGGGTAAATTTTTGGAACTCAATATATTTTCAAATAAATGGCAAAATCATGAAATTTAAGCTTAGGGAAACTAAAAAATACGAAAATAATCAAAAACGGAGCTAAAATGCACTTACAATTTGCTTGAAAAAGCTCAAACCCCTTGGCTATGGAGAATGGGAATTTTGGCAGCTCAAAGAAGAAGAAGATGAACACTTTTCATCTTTTTCTCATCTTTTTATTAATCTTTTAATGATTTGGACAAAAATGCCCTTAACCATGTTACTTAGAAATTTTTCTAGAACTACCCTTTTTTTCCATGCCACTAACTCATGGTCTATTTGCCATTTAAAGACCTCTAGTTCAAACCCCCATTTCAAATAGGTACTTACACATTATAACTCACATTTTGCAATTAATGCAATTTAGTCTAAAAAATAAAATTAAGCACTAAATCAATGAATTTCTAAACGATTTTCACACAGAGCATATTTAATACATCGGAAAACATAAAATTTTCAGAATTTAACTATTTTAATTCGAATTTGTGGTTATGAAACCACTGTTCCGATTAGACCCTATTTTGGGCTGTCACAACAGTCAATTCAATTTAATAACAAGAGTAATCAATAACTCAATCCTCCTTTTTTTTTATCCTTTCAGAATAGATATTTATCTTCATTAACAATCTCAATATGATATCCATTATAAATATATTTTAAAACCAATGGATTAACCATCACAATATATTAATATAAAAGCTCTTTTGGAGTTTTCGACTAATTTTGTACTACCAAATATTGGAATAATATTGGTTTATATTTTCTTTTGCGTTTACGTTCCAAAAAAATTTTTATTTCATAATCATCATCGCAAACATGCGTGGATTTCAAATTAAAATCTATCTATTCATGTTGTCATGATTAGTTTTCAATTATAATAAATATGATATAATAAATAAATCATAGTAAAATATACCTGGGGATCTTTAACATCATCGTCATCACCCTAGCTATTATCACGAGCACTATTGCAAGTAGTAAAACAACTTTATTTTCGTAATAACATTTATAATCTAATAGTAAAAATCATTTAATAAACAATCAAAATTTTCATGTAGGATGCTTGAAAGTTGTCTAATACATATTGTACCGAATTTCAATACCACATAAATGTTATAAAATCTTATGAAGCTTCTAATCAAATTTTTATAAATTCAATTTAAAAGATATAATACAATCATTCAACATTAGCAAATTAATAAGACTCAATAGATTCTATCAAATTTCCCTTTAATCAACTATGGTAGGTTAATAACATTTTCCACCATAATTTTAATCAAATTACAAGAATATTTAATAACAAGAATTTAATAACCAAATCTTTAAACATCTAAATATTATGCATACTATAATTTAATAAAATAATCTTAGTTTAAAAGAAACCTTAAAGTAATAATACTTCCCCATAAAATAATTTTACTAAAAAATCAATCAACGAAGGAGAAAAACATGCCATGTAAAGATTATATAAATTTTTTTGCATAAAGGGGCATAAAAAAATTTAGAGATTTATGTGTATCTGAGTGGTTAAAGGCTCTAATGATTATCTATAGTGCACAGGCCTCAATTGAAATAGCAGTAGTTCTAAGAGGCAATCGACAATAGTAAATTTTGGGATATTTTTGTGACTTATGAAGAAAAACAATTAAAAGAAAATTGTGCTAATAACGTGTTAAAATAAATAAACAAAGAGTAAAAAACAAAGAAAATGGGAGAGCAAAAGAGAGCGTATTTTACTGATCAATCAGAATATTTACAAAGCTTTTCTAAAGTCTCTATTTATAGGCATAGGAAGTATAGATGAAGTAGAGATGTACTTCTAATGACTATTAGAATTTAAAGTACCTCAAAACTTATCTTGATTTTGATGGACATCCATTTAATGAGATATTCATAACACAAACTCATATTTATATATATATAATGAAATAAGGATTAAATTGTTGTGACTTAAGG
Source organism: Gossypium stocksii (assembly GCA_020496765.1). Taxonomy (NCBI): domain Eukaryota; kingdom Viridiplantae; phylum Streptophyta; class Magnoliopsida; order Malvales; family Malvaceae; genus Gossypium; species Gossypium stocksii. The sequence goes on along the minus strand of CM035628.1, from coordinate 40,340,806 downwards.
GTAAACTTTTAGCAATTCTATGGTGTTTTATTAGGAGGATGATTTGTAGAGATTGATCACTATTCAAAGGGATTACAACCCTTGTAGTACACAACTTTGAGTGCGCCAAATCCATGTTATAGGAGTTGTCTTGTCTAATGCATTATGGAGATTGTTTCCTTATTGAGAGAAGTGTTTACGCCCTTCAATAGGAAGGTGTATGGAACTTGAGTGATGTGAACCTTGAAATGGTAAATTTATTTAAGTTGAAGAATGATACAGGCATTGATAGAGTAAAAATTATTAAATTAAATTCACCAAATTTAATGTTTTTAAAGTTTGGAATATTAGCTAACTTACATGGTATTTTTGGATGGGATTCGATCATTTTTGGATTGAGTTGTCTTCTTATAGATTGAAGGTTCATCTTTTAGTTTCGTAACGCATTATGAAACATATTAATCCAAATTTGGAAGCTCAAGTTATGATTGTTTTAGTGAAGACTGCATTAGTAGAAATTTTATAAATGAGTTTAATATAATTTTTTTAGTTGAAGACCTTGAATCAATAATTAAATGATATTAGATAGCTTGAGAATCCACATTTCAAGTCAAATTTGGCCTCAATGAGCCTAAAGAGTAACCAACCATAGAAGGATTACTTTGTCATAAAAAAAGAAAGAGTTTCGATTGAAATATAACAATAAGGATGGTTGAACTTAAGACTTAGAGGAATTTTTAGTCCATTTAAACACTTAATTTTCATGTATTATTTACTTCAATCATCTATTTCTATTGGTTGTGACACATCATTAAAATGTTTAGAGAGATTTCATTGGTCCATAAGAGTTTTATTTACATAAGTTTGAACTATTGTAATTTGGTATATAAATAGGGACCTTAGGCCACCCTTTGTAAGCATAAAATACAATTGAATAAAAGTTGAAGTTTTTATATTTTTTTATTTTGCATGAATTAAGTTTTGTTTGAGAGTTAATGATTATTCTCTTATTTACTTTTGGATATTGTTATTTTTAAGTTTTCCGGGGAGTTGTAAATCTTTAAGCTTCAAGTCTGATTATCAATGTTTCCAGGAATCCTTCTAAAAGTTTCATAGCATTTTTTGATACAAGTTATCCAAGGGTTCCATAAGACTAATTTCTTTACTCTTTTATTTCAAATTTGATTTTGTGGTTTCATGTACTATATCTTAGGTTTCCACATCATTGAGGTTGGTGTATAAATCTACTTAGAAGTGTACAACACTAAAGTTACAATAATCTTAGGTTATAATTGGTGATTGTATTATTGATTTGCTAATGAAGTATTTCTCTGGGTAAATGTAAGTATATTCACCGAATTGCATAAATAATTCTTGTATGTTCATGTATTTATTATCTTTCATTTCTATCTTAAAGTGTCTTAAAATAAAAATGTAAAAATAAATTATCGATATATATATATATATATATATATAACTTATATATTTAGTTATTATCTAATCATAAGTGTTATTTTTATCAATTTTTTTAGTCAATGACAGAGGCTCTATTTTGTAGATGTTGAGACACCTTGTAGATTAAAATTAGAGGTTTTACTGTAGATTTTTTTATGAACCATCATTCAAGATGTTGTGAATTGTTTTTTCTTCATGATATAAATTTTTAGTATTATAATTTTTTTTTTTTACATTTGAGCTTTTAATTATATTTTTTATTATAAATAAAAATATTTACAGAGCTATAATCTATATCTATATATATTATAAAACTAACTTTTAAGTGAGTCATTAGGAGTAAATAGGGGTATTGTAGTAATTTGAAATCATTAGGAATTAGTGGGGCAAAATGGGTAAATTACCAACACTCTTTTTGTTATGAATAAAGGCATTATGAAAATTTAAATATAATAATATTTTAAATTATTATTAAATCACAAACCAAAATGCAATTATTTTTATATAATATCAAGGTAGACATTTCATTTTTCTTTACAAAATAATAACTTTCATATATTAGGATAAAATAGGTATGTAGACTTAAATTTAAATGTCAAAATGGACCGTTGACTCTTGTATAATTATAATTGTTTTTATGTAATATTAATATGTAATTATTTTTATATAATAGACCTTTCATTTTTTATTAAAAAATAATAATTTTCACATATTATATAAAACAACTTAAGGAATTTTATGGAATAAATAGAGGTAAAATAGGGATAAACTTAAATTTAAGTGTCAAAATAGAAACAAGTCAATGAACTAAATCGAGAAGATCGAACACGCAAAATTTTACATGGAAAAACTCCTCAAATAAGGATAAAAGGCCACGTACAAAAAAGAAATTTCATTATAATAAAAGAAGAATACAAAAGATGGAGAGAATTAAAAAAAACTCGAAACCCACAACAAAAACTCTTCAAAGTAAATAACAAAATTCTCTCAATCTAAATATTTCTGTTATGTATCTACTTTAGAATAATTGTGACCTATTTATAGTCTAAAATTCGTAGTATAATTTGACTAAAATACCCTTAAATTAATAAGAATTTCGAATAACAATTTTATTTTATAAATCATAAATGATGACAAGGAAATAATAACATCATTCTAAGATTGTTAAATAAAGAATGATATTTTTTTTAGTCATTCTTTTAGTAAGTAGATATTATTTAGTTAATTTGTTAATAATAAATATAGAATTTATTGTTATAATTTTATCTTGATTCAATGTTTTAATTTTTCCCTTTTTAATTAATTAATAAATATTTCAACATATTTCTTATTACTTTCCAAACAGTTACATTTTTTAGTATAACAAAGCAAACAACTATATTTTTTAAATGCTTGATAAATACTTTAATTTGTCCCTTGTTACATTTTTTTAAAAAAAATTAGGTTATTAATTTCAATAGATGTTAAGTATATTAAGAAGAAAAGCTTACCTTGAAATGGTGCTGCCCTAACGTGTTGAAGTTGACATTTAATACGTTGCTTTAAAGTTTTGAGAGGGAAAAGGTGAGTGAGTAGGGAATCAACATAGTTGAAGGGTAATAGCTTACTATGCCCAAAGTTAAACCGTTAGAGCTCATTAATTTATAAAATTGTTTAGTATTTGTTAATTTCTTTATTTCAAGTTTGCTTTTTAGTTTTTGTATTTCTTCATAAAGAATGTTAGCTATGATTTTCATTATCTTCTACAATAAGGAAACGTGCATGGATGAAAGATTGTACATTGATATTCCTTCAGTTGGTGGCAAATTTTATTAAAGAACTGAGTTAGGATATGAAAGCTCATGTTATCAAGATTATGTTTCTTGGTATTGTATTTTGATCTATTTATGTAAGATGTTGCATAAATATGTTATTAATGGGATAATGAATAAAATAATATTTTTATTGTTTATATCTATCCATGTCCTCTTTAGTTATTTGTAATAAAAAAAAAACCTTTAAATATTAATTTGAAAATCAAGATATAATTTAGGGGTTAATTTGTAAATAAAACAAAATTGTATTACTAAAATCCATGTCAAATTTTTTAAAATTTACTATAAATATTACTACAAACATTAACCAATTATAAATTGATAGGTATATGGCGTTATCATCTATTTAGAATTTAACAGATGTTTTGAACTAAGTTAGAATTGACAATCAAAGCAATAAATATGTAATAACTTTTGCTATTACATATGATTTTTCGTTATTTAATAATAAAAATAAGTTTCATTATTATATAATTAATACGAATTAACTAAAATTAAATAGTTACATAAACATATACTAAATTTTGTCTAATAAATTCTTACCATTATTATTTCAAATTAAAGCCACTAACTTCGTAAGATAACTTGTTGAAGAGCATTAGATTTTAGATTTACCTATCATTCTTTAATTACTCTAATTAAACACTCATAAAATTTAAGTTTTAATTTTTTTTAATTTTCAATTAAATTTTTGTTTTGGTAAAAAAGGATAGTATTAAGCGATTATATTAGATAAAACCATTATCAATAGAAAATAGATATGTTGCGATCTCTTTCCAACAAGTTCATGACTAAAGCTGTGGGGATCTAAATAAACGTATCAAAGCACTACCTATATCAGCACATTTAGGCATGTGATAAGCAACACCATTAATAGTTATCAAGAAATGTCAGATATGAATATTTCATTTTCGACGCAAAGCTTAATGTAACAAACGCAGTTCCACTAAACTATTACTAGTTTCTCCATACAATAATTATTACTTAATGTCTCTCATTATTACTTAATAATTTGCATAACGATAATTATTTCTCAATGTCTCTCATTAAACACTAATTATTTTGGTTCTTTTATTTAATATTAACATTCCAAATATTTTCTATCTCAACTAGTTTAGTAAAACGTATCTTTATATAAATTATGATTTGATATATTGACAATTGAATTTTTAATTCTATAGATGTAATTAAGAAACTGTGATGTATCCCATTTATTTATTTTTTATTATTTTAAATAAAATTATAAAGATATAACTTTTTAAAAATAAACATAATGTTATAATATTAACTTTTTCAGAATTTTAATTAATAATTTTTAATTCCTTAATTATAGCAAAAAGAAAATCAAATATGTGGTATTATTTTTGGATTTTGTGAAAAGAGAAATCACATTTCATTACATTCATAAATGGTATGCTGATTATATATGGTAATAAATATCCAGGGAGGATTTCTGTAGAAAGACGAGCAAAAGCAGTTTTAATAATTGAAATAGAAACACAGTGGCAGTCAAACGTGTACAAAGCAGTGAACACTTCTCCAAAAAAAAGACACATTTCAAAACTCATAAAGTTCATACATCAAACTTTCACTCTTCCTTTCTTTACTTTAGTTTCCTCTTCTCCCTTTCTTCTCTGCTCTTCTCCTTCCACCAGGTAATACTACTCGCCCCTTTTTTTTCTTACTTTTTCGGAACAATAATTTTCTTTTCTTATGTTCAAAGAGAGAAGAATCTTAGATCTATTTTTATTTGCTTTTTGTTTTTTGTTGATTTCTTTTATATAATTTGTTGGTTTTTTTTTTTTTTTGCATAACCAAGTTCGAAGTTTGTGAAATAAAAAATGAAGTGGGTGTCTCTTGGTTCTAATGAAGAATGGATTTTTGTTCCCGGAAGGCTTGATTTTTGTTTTGTGTAATTATGTCTCACATAGGGAATTGAATTTGTGCTTGAACAAATTAAGGTTGGAGAAAAAATGAAATTGGTATTTTCTGGTTTTGAATAAAGGAAGGAATTTTTTTGTTTGAAACCCTAATTTTTGTTTAATTTTGGTTCAAACGGGAGCTTGGTTTTGTGCATAAAAGAGGGTAAAGTGGAGTGACTTGAATAAAAGGGGAAAAGGAAGTTGGTGGAAAAGCTTGATTTTTGTGTAATTTTGGTTCACACAGAACGCTGGTTTTGTGCATCAACATGTCTAGGATTGAGCAAATTAAAATGGGTATTTCTTGTTTTTGAGGAAAAAGGGAAATTTTTGGTTAAAAATCCTGATTTTTGTGTAATTTTGGTTCATACAAGAGGTTGTTTCTGTGCATAAAAGAGGGGGAAATGGTGGAAAAGCTTGATTTTTGTGTAATTTTGTTTCACATAGGACATTGGTTCATTGAGTAAAATGAAATGGGTACGAGGTAAAAGGGAAATTTTTGGTTTAAAACCCTAATTGTTTTATTTTTGCTTTATACAGGAGCTTGGTTTTGTGCATAGAAGAGGGAAAACTGGATTAATTTAAATAAAAAGGGGGGAAAATACTTTGGCTGAAAAGCTTTAGTTTTGTTTGAAATGGAAGGAGGGTTAGGTGGAAACACCGGTCCAACAAATCCCAGTGATAAATCAAAAGTTTTGGATGTAAAGCCACTACGGACATTGGTTCCGTTATTCCCCGAGCCACCTGAGGGTCCTCCTTTTGTCTGTGTACCTCCTAATGGCCCTTTCCTGTCTGGGTTTTCACCATTTTTCCCTTTTAGTGGACAACAAGTATCCCAACCTACACCTGACCTTAACCAAAATTACTTCAATTCAACTGCTGTTCCGCTTCGGTCAGTTAGAGCCGAACCAGCACCAGCTTCTGGCAATGGCAGTCATAAACACAAGTCAGCTGGACCAAGTTCTGTGAAGAAGAAAGCAAAGAGGCGAAAAGATTCAGAGTCTGTATTAACTTCTCTTATGAATTTCAATCCCGGAATCAGTTTATCTGAACGAGATGATGGTAACAGGCAATTGGTCGAAAGTGTGCTTTTGAGGTTTGATGCACTTAGGAGAAAGCTTAGCCAAATGGAAGATGCTAAGGAATTACATTCCAGTATTATTAAGCGTTCAGACTTGAAAGCTGCCAACATGATGTTGACCAAAGGGGTGCGGACTAACATGAAAAAGAGAATCGGGGTTGTTCCGGGTGTTGAAATCGGGGACATTTTCTTCTTCCGGATGGAGCTATCTTTAGTGGGGTTGCATTTTCCATCCATGGCTGGAATTGACTACATGGCTATCAAGAGCGGCGATTTAGAGGGTGAGCGAGTGGCTTTAAGCATTGTTTCATCTGGAGGGTATGATGATGATGCTGAAGATCCTGATGTTTTGGTATATAGTGGTCAAGGTGGGAGTGCCAGTAGAGATAAAGAAGCATCTGATCAGCAGCTTGTAAGGGGCAATCTTGCTTTGGAAAGGAGCTTCCACCGAGGAAATGAAGTACGAGTCATTCGGGGTTTGAAAGATAATGTCCATCAAATGTCGAAGGTCTATGTGTATGACGGGCTTTACAAGATCCAAGAATCGTGGATGGAGAAAGGGAAATCGGGTTGCAACATGTTCAAGTATAAGTTGGGAAGGATCCCTGGGCAGCCAGCTGCTTTTGCCACATGGAAATCTATTCAGAAGTGGAAAGAAGGTCTTCCTTCGAGGGCCGGACTTATTATTCCCGACCTCACTTCAGGTGCAGAAAACACACCTGTTTCACTCGTAAATGAGGTTGATGATGAAAAGGGGCCTGCTTACTTCACATATTCCCCAACTGTCAAGTATTCAAAATCATTCAAATTAGTGCAACCTTCTTATGCTTGCAGCTGCCATGATGCGTGTCAACCTGGAAATTCTAACTGCTCCTGCATTCAAAAAAACGGGGGCGATTTCCCTTACACCACCAATGGAGTTCTAGCGTGTCGAAAACCCATGGTTTATGAATGTGGTCCCACATGCCCTTGTATACGGAACTGCAAAAACCGAGTTATACAAACTGGTTTGAAAGCTCACTTAGAAGTTTTCAAAACAAGAGATCGTGGTTGGGGTCTGCGGGCATGGGACCCTATTCGAGCAGGTACATTTATTTGTGAATATGCAGGTGAAGTTATTGATGAAACCAAGGCAAGGCAGGAAAGTGGAGATGGTGAAAGCGAGTATGTTTTTCATACGAACCGTCTCTACGAATCCTTCAAGTGGAATTTCGAAGCCGAAAGTAGTGAAGATTTCGATATCCCGTCTCCAGTAATCATAAGTTCAAAGAACAGTGGAAATGTAGCTAGATTTATGAACCATAGTTGCACCCCAAATGTTTTCTGGCAGCCAGTGATGTATGAACATAACAACGAGGCGTTTCTCCATATTGCTTTCTTCTCAAAGAAACATATCCCTCCAATGACAGAGTTGACGTTCGATTACGGTATTCCGCAGTCAGGGGAGACCCAAGCCGACAACCCCCCGGCAAACGGAAGGAAGAAATGCTTATGCGGATCACCGAAATGCCGAGGTTATTTCTATTGAGCTTCGGTTGCGAACTTTTTGGCCTCTGGAAGGAGGTATCGGATCTAGCTCATCTTTGTCTAAAAATCATGCGACTCTCAATAGTGCATTATATATTTAAATGTTTATAGCTTCTTGTCATTCTATATGGCTGCCATTAAATTGCAGAAGAACTGGAAAACCATGTTTGATGGTGATTTTGTAGTCTATCTTGTAGGAATGGGAATCAATCAATGGTTCAAGTTAAATGGCAAATTACTTGGTGTTTAACTTAAATAAAATTAAGTTTATTTTTTGGTAATGAAGGATGTGGTCCAAACTTGGCATTAAATATTTAATGAAGTGAAATGACAGTTACTTTGAATATCGAATCATAACGTTACTTTTTTTAGTTAGGAGACAAATCAAATTTTTGTTGACGTACTTTCTGACCCTATCATCTGTAATTATGATTCAAGTGGTCCTATCCATCACTTTTTTCTATTATTTACAATTTTATATTGCAGAATTTTCACATGTAAAATTAAAATTTTGATGTGCCTCCAAATGTTACTCCAATTGCACTCTCCTTTCAAACTCCAAATTTAGTTTATCTACCTTAATTGGTTAAAATATATTATAAGTTGTAATTTTTGAATTTAGTATTTGTATTTTATTTTTAAGAATTTATTTTTTTATTTTTCAAATTTTAAAATTTAAATTTAATTATTAACACTTTTAAATTTATTTTGTTAAATTCAGGTTTATTATAATGTCTTGTTTTTAATTATATTGTTATCAAGTGAAATTTTTTATTTCAAAATGTCACACCAATGAATTTAACATCATGTATTTTTTTTTGAGAAATAAATTATAATAGGTCATCTAAAAAGTATAATTTTTATGCATCAATAAAATAATGCTACGTCATTAAATTTTAAAAATAACGAAGTATTGTAATACGCTCAAATATATTCTCCAACATAATTTTACTTTAATTAATTTACTTAAAGTAATTAATTTTTTAAAATTATAAACGAATCTTTTCTTCTTACAAATTTTACTCATTTTTTTTCTATAAGTTATTTTTTTCTGCAACTAATTTTTTAAAAATAATAATTTTTATAATTTTTTTTAATGTCATTAACACATAATTTTAGTAATTATTTCACCTTGAATCCAGAATCTCGAACCTTGAACCTTAAACTTTGAAGCCCTAGGTTCTGGGTTTGGGATTTAAGTTTTAGGGTCTAAGATTCGAGATTTAAGGTTTAAGTTTAGGGTTCAATGGTTTGGAGTTTAGGATTTAGGTTTAAGGTTCAAGGGTTCAGTGTTACAAGTTACGAGTTCGGGATTCAGGATTCGAGTTCCAGGTTCAAAGGTCCAAGGTTACAGGTTCAGGTTTAGGGTTCTATATTTTGGGTTCAGGGATTGAGATTATCAAAATCATGTGTCAATAACATGAAAAAAATTGTCTAAATGTAATTAAATAATTAGAAAAGGACCATAAATAATGTGGTGGGAAAGGTTCATAAAATAATTTCTTTATGGATGAGTATATAATAATAATTTTATGTCTTTAAGTCTTTAAGACTTAAAATTTGATGATGTGATAAATTTTTAATGATGCTAATGTAAGTTTTTTTTTTTTATTGTTAAATTTAACAATAAATTTAATTAAATTGAATGACAATTGATCTATTACAGTAGCACATGTCAAACACTAACATCAACTTCTCCATTCTAACAATAACAAGATTCAATTGCAATTAAATTTAAACCTGTTATTATAACATACTTAGCAACCAAAGTGAAAATACTTCTTAATTCTTGCTTAATGATACAGCATCTAAGTGCACCTACTATATAATAAAGCTCAAATTTTTGGACACAAAACCAAAGCCCATTAAGAAAACCCACTACTTCAAACATATCAATTAGACACAATCAATATCGGTACAAATATAGTTTAGATTGCATTTTATCTTTTCTATTAAAAATTGATAAATTAATCCATAACAAAAATAAGTTATATTGATATACAACTACTAATTTTTAATCAATTTACTTTTAGATCTAACATATACAGATTAATTTATCTATTTTTTAAATAATGGAAATAAAATTCATTCAAACTCCTAATATAAAATCATTTATAAAACTTTTACCATCAATGTCAATCCTTACTAATATTGAATAATCCTTCATGGACAAAACTTTTTTTTTTTTTGTGAAAAAACTAACCGTCTGGCTTGAAGAATATTCGAAAGCGAATTCACTAATTGCTTCTTCTTAGTACCAATATATCCATAATAGATATGTCCCAATCCTTAATACAAGAGGTAAAATGAGATAATGACTCAGCCATATTACCCGAATAACTCCACTTGCCTTTAACAAAAGTAGCGAAATTCTGATGCTTCGTCCACCCAGCTAGGAACCGAAAGGGCCTACCTTGGGCAACATTAAATTCCGACCTCATTGAGAGGAGAAGGGGCCAGTGGTCAGACTTGAGCCTCAGAAGATGAGCAACTGAACAATTTGGAAAGGCTGATACCCACACATCATTAGCTAGCGCCCTATCTAACCTCTCAAACGTCCCACCTCTATGCCAAGTGAAGGATGGTTCTGTAAAACCCAAGTCCTACAGCTCATTAGGTCCAACAAACTCACCACCAAAAAAAGGGCATCTCCTCCCAATAGACCGACTACTTTTCTTATCAATGGGTGAGAGAATGGCATTAAAATCACCAATAGCCATCTAAGGCAAAGACCCCTGAGGCATGGAAAATTTTAAATTATCCCAAAGGGGCTTCTGCTTCCGCCTGTCCGGGCTACCATACACAAAGGAGATACAAACAGTATTGGAAGGGATATTACCGAGTACTCGAACAAGAATGAATTGAATATGGTTCCGAATCACCTCTACCCTAATAGTATCCTTGCAACCAAATCAAATACCACCTAAGAAACCAATAGCTTCAACTCGACGAGAGTAGTGAAAACCCAAAGTGGCAATGACATTATCAACTTGTTTAACACTAATTCTGGGCTCCAGTAAGCACACAATATCTAGTCTATGCCCCAAACTGTATTCCCTAAAAACTCGGCCAAATTTGGCGCTAGCACATCCTTGACAGTTCCACGAGAAAATGGTTAATTTCAAACCCGTAAAAACAGGAAAAGAGAGATGAACCTCACTATCTAGGATTCTCTAGACTAACATGCTATTCTCCGACCCCAGTTGAATTACCTGTACCAACATCCATCGCAGCTTGAGAGGTGAAGATTTCGGACATAGTATTCAAAGATTCAGATAATGGAACCCACGGGCTGCCAGACATCTTAAAACGACTCCCCCAGAATTGAATTGTTTTATTTAATTTTCTCCCATGCCGACCAACCTCCGGTTTTTCCTCCGAACCACGCCCAAAACTCCGAAAAGAATCCATGCCTGAGCCCATCATCGACTTTCCATTTGTCGAATCACAAAAAATTGGTTTTTGTTTTCCTTAAAGACGACTGCGATATGTTTCCCAAGGTCAAGACCACCCTTCAAAACCAGAATCGCAAATTCTACCGGCCCCTTAAAAGCAGGATTAAAATGAGTTGCTGTCGATCGAATAGCAGAAATCAAACTGACTCCATCTCTCACTGCCGTAACATCACCAACGACGTCAGCATGTAGCTGGGCTTGATGACTCCCACCAACCTTCACAGCCTGATCCAACAAAGATGGATTCTCTCGCTCAAGAGCAACACTCGGCCCAAAAAATTGGCTTGGTTGTTTGTCCAAAAGAACGTTACCATGTAGCGTTTCCTTCCTACTTTACTCATCAAAGCAATATCCCCATTTGGTCCTAAAGACCCAACAGTAACACGACCTAATTTCTCCAATTGGCCTGATGGGCCAGCAGCACCCTTATAACCCAACGTATTAAACTTCCCAATTTGGCCCCCCAGTTTTCCCAAATTAAAACCCTCTTCTTGTGAGCCTCCTGTTAGGGTTTCTTTTCCATGGTTGTGCAGGGTTGAAATTCATCATCCAAGGCTGCATCGTTAGATACTATCCATAAATAATCTAGAGGCCTTCAGAGAGCACTTTATCCAAATTACTCTTGCTTTGAAACCTGGCCGAAAAGTACCTGTTTTCTATGTCCATCAATTAAAATGGTGAAGAAGGTTTCCAAAGGCTATAGATTTTGTTTTGCAATGTCAAGTGTCTTATATTACGTCCCAGGAGCTTTAAAACCACTATAGTGCCCATATCCTTAATCAGAATGTGTTGAATCTTTTCAGAAAATTCAATGGAAGGGATACCATTAACAAGCGATTTCTTGATATGCCCTTCCAATAAATCTAAATCTTCATCCGCATTAGCACCAAAAGGAGCAACCAATCTCCTTGAATCTGGGTTTGAATTTCCTACAAGCAAATCTTTCCAAGAGACTGAGCGTATAGTAGGCCGATCCACTAGCAAATCCCTATCCAAGCCCTTGGTTTTATCCCTCAAACCTTCCATAAAGGAATCGTCAGACCCAACACCTTCGCAGAGAGAAGTAACTATTTCTTCTGATTTTTATTTAAAACTATTTATGAGGAACATTTCAAGTAGATATTTTGTAATAATGGTTAAAAGAAATAGGAAGGTTGAATAGAAAGACAAGCTAAAATAATATCTTCTTATCCCTAAATTCTGATTATTATCACAACTTAATATTTAAAATTATTATCATTATCTATTAAAATTAACTCGATATTATAAGATTGGAGTATACTTACATAATTTTTAAAATTATTACAATTATATATCATCAGTGTTCATTGTCTCTATTTATTCTCTTTATTTTTACAAATTTTTAAAAAGTCAATTCATTCTCTCTTAGCAATTAACAGTTAATTACGAGCTAATGCATAATTAAATATAATATAATTAGTACTCCTATAATTATGAGTTAATGCATGTTGTGCATAAGTATCTTGTCTATGTTGAAAAAATTAATTCTTCAACTTGATTAACATAAATATTAATATTAATTAAAAAAATATAGATTCAAGTATACTAAAACATGGAATTATTTATTTTTAAATTTCAGAATTTTAAAATTAATTTATATTTCTTTGAATTATATTGGATTCATGCTAATTTGTAGCGGGAATTTAAAATAATTGGATAAAAAAATCCAATTGGTTAATTCACGGCAGAATGGCATATGCTATTAAATTTAAATTTCAATAGCGCCAGCTAGCTTTCAGAAACGCAGATGATAAAATTCAATAATGCAATTATTAAAAAAACTTTCTCTTCTTTTTTTTGTCTTTTTCAGTTATTCATTCTTGAAGAAAAAGAAAGTAAATCTTTGTTTTTGCTTCGACTCTCCATTTTTTCTATCGATTCTTCCCATTCTTACGTTTATTTCCGCAAGAGAAAAAAAAAAACCGTAAATTTCAATGGTGGTGTCATCAACGTTTGAATCCTCTTTACGAAGAGGGAATCCGACCTCGAGAAAGGCAGCACCCTCATCGTCGGAATCTTCGAAAAGAGGTGCGGCAGCTCCTCCTCGGAGATCCAGAAGTGTAAGTGCCTTTTCAAGAACCTCTAGTTCTGACTTCTCCGGATTCTCCATTAAGCGAGACAACCCTCTCTTTGTCAACACCAACAACAACAATAACAGCAACAGCACTAGTAACGACGAAGACGACGACGATAGCGGAGCTTTGTTCCCAAATTCCGGCTTTAAATCCGACCGAATCACTTCCAAAACGAAGCCCAAAGCTGTTGCTGCGGACGATTATAATAATAGGAGAGGCAGACCTGTTTCCAGAACTGGCTCCGATGGAAAACAATGGTCGGGTTCGGGGAATAGCATTAGCAAGGAGTCGTCTCGGAGCTTGTCCGTTGTAGATACAAGTAGACGTGGGCGCTCCGTCTCCCGCACTCCGCTTTCAAGAACCCATGTCGCTACTTCTGAGGTTTTGCCAATTTTTATTTCCATTTTTTGAAATAAGATTCTCGTTCAATTTTATTTCATATAGAAGAATCTGGAATGAATATTTTGCTTAGGGCTGAGGGGAAAACAATGAGAAAACAGAAAATTGATTATAATTTCGGCTTTGACTCTAATTTTATTGAAATCATTTCGATTTTGATTCAAGTAAAAACATTGTTTCAGCTTTTGGTTGATAAGTTAAATACAGTTATTCAAACTGAACCTCAGTTAACTGAAATTTCTTTATTTTTAATTTTTAATTTTTATTTTGTAACATTTTAAATAACGAGTCGAACTAATACAATTTGTGTGTATATGCTTCGACAAAAAAAAAAAAAAAAAAGAATGTGTATATATGCTGTGTTCATGTATTTATATGGATCTTGAAACATTTGTGCAATGTTCATGTCGTGTAATCCTCTTATGTGTAGTATTGTCCAAGTCTAAACTTTTTGCTCAGTTTTAGCTCTCCTTTTTTTTTTTTCTTTCTTTCTCATTGAAATGCAAAGGTAACTAGTAAAAGAAACAAATTACGTTTTAGGAATTAGTTCTAATGTAAAACTGATTAATGAAAGCCACTGTTTCCTTCAAAAAGAAGTGCTACATTTTCTATGTGAATGAAAAATCATACATTTTGCTTTTCATAAAGTTAAAATTTTGATTATTTGTATGTGTCCATTTATTATTCAAGATATTCTTTGACTTTTGCTTGTTTATTATCTGTTTGAACTGATAATTGGGAATGGGTATTTATCTCTTTTAACTGATTTAATCGGTCGAACCGATCAATTTAATATTTCGTTTTGGTTAATTTGATACTTTTAAAGTTGATAACCTAATCTTAAATATATTTTTATATAATATATCATTTATATTGCCTTATTATATTTTATACAATATGTCTATATGATTATGTAAATGATTTGTTTCCTAAATAGGCAAAATTGATTATACTGATTGAGCTGGCCAACTTAAGTTTGTTTGAGTTTTTATGGTTAATCATAAGCAACTTTATTTTTCTTTAGTTTCTTTTTTTTTATTTTCCTTTTCTGTTTACTTCTTTTATACTGACATTTCTTGTTCTTGATTTGGGCAGAGTGAGGTGGAGCAAGAAGGTAATTCCTGGACGAAATCCAAGAACAAAGGTAATCTAAGTGCTACTTCTGGTAATGGTCAAAAGGGTAATTCAGCTCAAAGCAGATCTAGTTTGACACGGTCAGGTCATCGGAAGCCTACTGATCCTTTGGATGCTTCTCCTACAAGTTTGGTATTAACTCTACGGACCATTTGCTGTTTCTGAATCAAAATTTTTTGAAAGATTTGTTTGATATTGAGTGCAATAAGGAGGGATCTTTCTTTGTAATGATGTGATAAACTTTTTTTTGGTTTAGTCCCGTTTAGAAACTGCAAAATGGAATGATTCGGTTTCAACAAGTTCTTTTTCAGAAGCTGAACTGATGGAGGTGAGATTTTGGGTAATTTGAATTGGTTTATAGTATGTGGAAGTTTTAATCACAGCTAGAGCTGAGAAACCTGAAAACCATAGTGTTTGATTTCAAGTCTTGTTTTATTGAATTCTGTTCATTTTCAGTCTGGATAACATCTAAACATATTTCGTTCGGTTTTTGACTGAGAAGTTAAAAAAACGAATGGACCAAATCTATCCTAGCCAGTGGAATTTGGTTACCTATGACATTCTATTCATTTTTGGTTCAGTTTTTTAACAGATCAGAAGTACTGAATGGTAACTGTAATTTCTTACCAAAACCGAACCATTATTACTCTATCTCAGGCCAAGCATTTAATTCATAGTTTAAGAAGAGCTTGATTTTTTTTTTTTTTTTTTAAATTTTGAAGCTAATCAATATTATTGTTTTACATGTGTAAATCTTCTGAAACACTTTGTTTGTCATGCTTTATTTTTCAAGTCATTCCAAGGGGAGAATTTGGTCAGAGATGCTACTGCTGCTAGTGACATATACAGAACTGTTAAATCCGAAGTGAGGCGGGCTATTTCCGATATCCAAAATGAGCTTCAGGGTGTAAGTTAATTTGGCTTCTTGGATTTGAAATTATCCCTTGGATCTCTAGATGAGTTAAGTCATTGGACATGAGGATACCTTTGTCTTCAAAGCTGCTTTTTCCACATACCTGTATTTGACACTCGTATCTGGTCCAAGTAACATAGTTTGTAAATAATCTGGAGAAGAAAGTAAATACTTGATTTTGGTATTAGTTATTTTTCTCACAGCTTCTCTGACTGTGTTCTTCAGATTTACCTTGTAAAGAGGTTGAGCTGTATGCCAGTCAATGATTTGTTCTTGCTTCTTATGATTTCAGGCTATCAGGAGTAATGCAACCACCAATAGGGTTGAGCTAGTTTCAGACATACAACATGAATATGCTACAAAGCTCGAGCAGGTAATTTTCTTCTTTGCAAACGTCTTTTTATGATCTAAATACGTTTTACCTTTATATGCTAGAAACATGGACAAATACGTGTTACTTTTCTCTCCTGAATCCCTGATCTACTTTTTTCTCTCAAAAAGAAAATTGTGCCAATTCTTGTCGGCCTGGTAGGTCCAAAGCAGATCAATGGCCCAATGGCTTTTGCTTCTCTCCCTTCACTTACCCTCCTTTGCTCTCCATTTTTTTTAGAAAAAATTTCCAGTTCATTTGTTTCAGTTTTTTTTTTTAATAGAAACTTTAAAAAAAAAATTGCTGATGGCTACGGGCAATTGATCCACAAGACAATCTGGCGATGACTAGGATTTTTATACCATGTGTCCTGATTTGATTGGTTGTTCTGGCCTCGTCAAGAATTAGTAACTGTCTTTAGTCCCAGAGCCAAACTTTACAGAATGAAAGTTCAAGTTACATAAGTACACATTTTAGCCTTTTAGGTACCAAATTTACTGATATGCGTATGCTGCAACGGCTAAATCAAATATTTAATCGTATATTTTCCTATTTTCTTACATTTGCAGTCCCAAGAACGTGCTAGACAACTTCGAGCTGACCTAGCTGTAGAGGAACACCGGGGCATGGAGCTTAGTAGGATTCTGAAGGAAGTGCTTCCAGATGCAAAGACTCCTAGCACAAAGAAATCTCATCCACGTAGAAAAGTAAGCATTTATAGTTTGCTAAGTTTCCCGACACAGTTTTACATTTTACATATAAAAAGGCAATTTTTGTACTGATGCATGCCTATAATTGTTCAGATGAGGATTGTACCAGTCCTGTTGGAAGAGAACTTTTCAGATTCTTATATTCATTTCAAATAATATTCTTGCAGTTTATTGGGTTCTTTATCTGAGAGAATTTAGTTCGTTCTGTTCTAGAATTACACACTTTAATTTGTATAAATCTCATTTCCAGTTCAAGTAAGTTTCACTGCAGTTTACACAGATTGCATCATTTAGGAAGTTTAGATGACAGTGTTTATGTAGGATTTCCTATTTTGTTAAAGTGTTAATTCTAAAGGTACAATAATGAGTCCTTTCATTGCATTAATGTTCTATGTTATTCAGACTCGGATGTTAGTGTCCGATATGGATATGTATCTAATATGAGTATGCTTAACTTTTTTCAAGTTTTTCCATGTATTTGAAGCATCATTTGAGGGTCTTATCCTCATGCCCATATCCAAATATACATTGGACATGGATACTTCAAGCAAAATGAAGAATCAAAGTAGCATAGTTAGTGTTTGCAAAATATTATGCATGAAAGTTGTTTTGATTATTTCATTGATCCTATTGGAAATTTCCAGATGATTTGCATATATGTTGGTCTTTCAGTTTGCTTCTTCTCTTGCTCTCTTCTCTAAATAAATTCTATTTAAATATGGTGACAGACTAGTATTGAGAGAAGGAAGATATCAAAATGCCTGACAGATGATGCCCTTGCCTATTTCGATGAGTGTGTATCACTATCAACATTTGACGGCTCTGACTTCTCATCAATAGAAGATCCACCACTCAAATGCGTGGGCACTGTTGATGTTGATGGAGTATCGTTGCCGCATGCAAATTCAAGCATTCCGTCCACCAATTTCTCTAGCAGTTATCTCCATGATAAACAGGTTTGTTTTTCATATATTCATTTCTCATAATGTTTTTCTTTCATTATTTTTAAATCTAGATGCTAAAACTGATGGGCGAATCAAGTAACTTTAGGGCTTGTGGTTGTCAAAACTGGTGTTATTCAGACTCGGGTGTAAGTGTTGGATACGGTATGCATCTGATGTGGGCATGTTCCTCTCTTTTAAGTTCAAAAGAATCTCGGAGTTGAGGCTTGATATGTACTAAGAAAATGCAGTTGAAATCATGCATGATCGAACTGTTGTCTATATCGTCCAAAAGAAGAAAAGTCAAATATTTCTATGTTTGCAGGAAGGTCCATTCACATACAACCATGATGTTTCGGGTTTAACCAGCAGTTACGCCAGCATGGAGCAGAACAGTATCAATTGCGAATGGAATCGGAAATTCCAGTTTTCCTTTTCTCCCAAACCAGGTTCGATATGCGAGCTCCAACAAGACATTAAAAAGTACGTCAAAGGTTTCGAGAAAGACACCGAGAAGATTGACATTGATTCACGGATCAAACAAAGAAATAGTTATGATCGGGAAGAATATAATTTGCTGGGATCACAACAAAGCTTGTTGTTTGATCATGTGTTCCTCAAAAACAGGTTAGATACTGGAAGTTTGCATCTCTGCAACGGTGGATGTTTTTCAGCTTCATTTTTGCCTTTTGCTTCTTTAATCTGAACCTAAGGGCTTTAAGCATGAATAAATATAGTATTATACAAGTATTTGTTTTCAAGTGCACGAAAATACCGGGTTTATTTATTTATTTTTATACAAATTATTAATGTAAATATTAATTAAAATATGTATTTGTATGTAATTTGCTATTTCTTTTTGGTGCTAATCATGTAGTAGGCAGCAGGCAAGTAGTTAAGGTTAATGACCTAGTAAAGTATAAAGCATAGAAACACCCAGTCCCATGACGATAACAACTGCTAACCCCATATTCACTAACCTTGTCTTATCATCATCTTCCTTCCTCGTTTCTTTATTTTCCTTCACTTTCTCTTCGACCACCTTATTAGCAGATGATCCCTTGCTTTCATCCTTCTTCGCAACACCCCCTCCTTTTCCATCGCCTTCCAACTTCCCTTCCTCGCTTTCAGGTCTCACTGAGCCCATCTCTTCCATAGTGGTTGTTTCTGGTTCAGCTGCTTTTCCATCATCGGCCATCTTTTCGTCAACGGAGTCCGCTGTTGTTTCTGGAGGGAGGTTGGGGGTTTCCTCCGCCGACTCATTGGTAGATGGTTGTTGAGAAACGTCATTGGAAATTCTGGGGAATTTGAGGGTAAGAATCCCTAGTCCGAATAGTTTCTCCATTTTAGACAAATGGAGTTCTGGTGGAATGTTGAAAACTTCATCGAGTGGCAAAGTTTTGTTATTAGGAAGCCGACGCTTTCCTTCTATTTTTAGAGTTGCAGTGGAAGAGTCGGGTGTTATTGTCAGTTGATCCACTGCGAATGCTGCAACATCAGGCACGGAAAGCAAAATGAATAACTAGCGAAAGAAGTAATAAAGACATACGAAAACATCCATATTCAATAATGTATCATTTTACAACTAAATTGACTTGTGTTTTAGAGTATAATATAGCTAAATTTAGTAATTGTTATGGTATATAAAACTATACAAACACAACATGAAAACATGAATTGTACGGATGTTGAAAAAGAAAAAACCAAAAAGATATTGTGATATGAAATAAATAATATAATTGTAACACATCTATTCAAAAAAATATTATATCAAAAACTTATATAAAACCAATGGTGGCTCAACTAATTAGGTTATCGGTTTATTAATTTGATTAGCTCGACTGGTTCATTCAATTTGATTAAATAAATTATTAAAAAAATAAAAATATTAAAAATACGATTCAACTATTCAGTCCAAACCTCTAGTTCAATCAATTTTTTATTTGGTTCAATTAGTTTGTACTAATTATCAGGTTAACTAATTTAAAACTTCTCTTCGAAGCGTTATCTCGATTCATTCCTAATTCAACTGATTTGACTGATAAATCCAATACAGTTCAACATTATATAAAACCCTAAATATAATTAAATATTGAAATGAAAACATGAATTGCACACGTTAAAAAAGAAAGACCAAAAGGATGATATGAAAAAAAAAAGTATGATGTAAAACCAAATCAATAATATGAGTTATTAATATATATCTTGTATAAATACCAATGTTGGTTAAATCAGATTAGATTGGTCGATCGGGATATTGGTTTGAAAAGTATTTTTAAATCAGTTAGACTGGAAGTTATTGAATTAGTTAAAAATTGATTGATTCGAGATTTCTTAAAATTTTAATTTTTAATAATTTTTTAATTAAATTGATTGGATCGACTAATTTCACTATCGGACCAGTTTTAAAAAAATTATTAAATATTAATGATAATGTGAATGAAAAAAATTATGTAATAAATTTATTTAAAAAATCATATAAAATTTAAATGTGAATTGGGTTGAAATGATAAAATTAATATAATGAAAATTTTGATGTTTTGGATTCAAATCATGTATATGTATTTTTTTAAAAATTTTATATAAAAATATAAAAAAAGACAAAAATATTTTCAAAACAATATTTTTTACTTTATAAAAATAATAATTTTTTTTATTTTTGATAATTTCACAATTTAATTGAGATTTAATTATTGCATAACACCAGCTCAATCAAACTTTTAAATAATAGTATAGACGTAGCACCCCTTTAAACCGATATAATAATAGTCGATCTCAAACAATAATTGGTGTTGTTGCAACATGCAGAAAAATATAGATTTGAACACGCTTAAATATATATAATTTTTTGATTTAAGAGTCTGAAGAGTTACGGGTAATTAATAGAAATTGTTAGAACGGCTTTTAATGCAATAATTGGGAGAAGGACATTAAAATTATTTGATTGAATTATTGAAGCAACAAATAAAAACCCTGTTCGAAGGTTTATTTGATTTACACGTGGAAACCTTGGATCTGAAATCTGCTAAAGCCCTATAATGACAGGTTTTTTAACTTATATATTTTAATAATAAAATTGTATTAATATGAGTAAATAATAATAATAATAATAATAATAATAATAATATATTTGTCTTTAGAAACTAAATTTGGTCGGCCTCATAAAACAAAACTTATAATAACACCCATAATCATGTAAAAATAAATATGAAAAAAAGGGGAAAATACCAGGAAGATAAATTAATAAAAGGCTAGCATCTTCTTGATGCTTCCATTCAGATTTAGGCTTGAAATTCTGGGATGGCTGCTGTTGTGGAGCTGGTGGTACATATATCCCACTTTGTCTTGGCCTTATATTCATCTTTCTTTTCTTTTCTTTTTTCTTAAAATAATATTAAAAGTTTTAAGAAAATATGTAAATAAAAATAAAGAAGTTCTGTGGGGTTCATTTTTGAAGGTTTGTTTATAGAAGTGTGGGTTTAGGAATATGTGCTTTGGTTAGGTTATAAAGGAATAGGAGAGGTATATTCTTTGCCTAAATCCTAGGTAGTTTTATCATTTTAAGATACCTTTTACTGCAACTGTTTATGGGGTTGGCTCAAAATTTGGGAGAATTTTGGTAAAATTATTAGGTTTAAAAAATAAAATTAGATAAAAATTTTGATCAGTTTAAAATATGAGTCAAATTCGAACTTAAACATTCAAGACTTGAGCCTATCTCCACTCGGCCCTTTTTAAAGTTTATAATATTTTATATTATGTTATTTTTATATATTATGTAATTTAAAACACATAAAAAAAATAAACATATACTAAATATGTAATACTACTCTAATGTAATCATTAAAACAATATTAATATGACTATATAAAAAATTCATTAAATAAAATGTATAAAATTATTAAATATTAAAATAATATAATATAAAAAATTAAAAAATAATATGGGCGGACCTAAAATGAGTTTAGGTTAGTCTTTTACAAATATGAGCGGATTTAGACAAAATTTTAAACTCATATTTCAGGTCAGGCTTGGACAAATATAAAATATGTTAATATTATACTTAAACCCGACCGATAAGTACTTGTACCTTTTACCAAAAATAATATCATACTTTTGAAGTTGGAAGGCTTTTTTGGGAATATGACCCTATAAATTTAAAAAATTATGAAAATGATTCAACTTCAAAACTAATTATAAGAATAACTTGATTTCTACAGTAGAGTTGGGTGCCGTTATTGTACAAGCCAATTTTGGCCCGGGAAAGTAAACCCAAACAAATTAAAACCTAAAACCCGTATAAGCCCAATATTCCTTACCCATTTACAAAAGCCCAAAATAACCTTAAAACCCAAACCCGAATGGCCCATTTAGCCTTAACCTAAAACAAAAAAAAAAAGCTAAACCTAAAAACCCTAGCCGCAACTACCCCCTGGCCTCCAACCACCTTCTGCCCGGGCCACCAACTGCTCTCTGCCACTAACCCGATCACTCAACGTGCCCATGCCCTGCAAATGAAGAAGACACGCAAGACAGAGAGAAGACATAGCATAGGCAGTAATAAATCATGTAAAAAACGGCTATATAAGCCGAACCAAAAATCAGTGTAAAGGACTCTTTTTTCAGAATACACACAAAGCAGTGGATTTGATAACAAAAAAGGGCAATTTCCATCAATACATTGACAAAGGAAAGCAGAGGAACGGACCCAAAATAAGAGAACCAGAAAAAGATAGCAAAATCAAATAACAAAAGGTGACTCTTTCAGATCGTTGAATCGGTTGCTAACTTTTTCTTTCCTTTTTTCGTTATTCAATATACACATATATATATATATATCTACTATATAAAACGTGAAAAAAATTAATAAAAAAAATACCTTATTTTGAGATTCCGGCCACCGTGTACGGTGGCCGGAGACGGTGGCCGACGACGACTGGACCGGTGACCGGAGGGCTCACCGGAAATCGCCCATGCTCTCCTCTCTCCCTCTCCCTCTTCCTTTTTTTTTCTCTTCCCGTGCCAAATGAATTTTTTTCAGAGAACCGGTCCTTTTATACTGGTCCAAAAACGACACCGTTTTGGTGTCAAAACCCAGGGCTAAAACAACGTCGTTTAGCCCTGGGTCGGATCGACCCGACCCTGCCCGCATGAGGTCCGCGTGTTTTTAAACGGAAGGGCTATTTGCGCAATCAGCCCTTCCGTTTTTTCAAGCTTATACAATTAAGTTTCTAAATATCTTAAATTTGCCCCAGAAGTGATTCGCGTTTTGCAATCTGATCCCTTTTGAAGCGCTGCGTTTTAAAGTCTCGGAAAATTGCTCCCTCAGTCCCCCATATTTACACGCGTGCTCACATAGGTCCCACCCTTCTGTTTTTCTTTCGAATTTGCCCCAAAATTTCATTTTTATTTCTAATTTCGTCCTTTTTCGCTTTTTTATTATCATTTTCCTTTAATTTTAAAATCTGCCATATTATTATACTGTTATTATTATTATTATTATTATTATTAGTATACCATACTATATTTAGTATTATTATTTTGAATGTTATGATTTTACTTTATATTATCATTACCTAATTTTTTAATATACTTACTAGCATATTATTATTATTATTGTTCTATTATGTTTATATCATCGACGTTAAGCTTTAATTTTTTAATATATTCGTATATGTGTATATATTTAATACTATTATTTGTTATATCTTAATATTAATATTTCCAATATGTATATATATATTGTATATATATTTTAATCCATATGTTATATGTATATTCTTTTAATATATTCTTTGTATACATATATACTAATACTACATATAATTTTTCTTAATGCTATATTTTTATATTTTATGTATATATTTCAATACCATTGTATATGTTCATATATTACGTATATATATTTTTTATATTTTCACATTACGTATGCATCCCTTTTATAGTATGTACATTTTTCACATATATATTTTGTTCATATTTTACTATCTCACGTATATATATATATATATATATATATATTTTAACTATATTACATATGTTTTAATAATCCTATAATTTATACGCTTTTTATATTATCTCTTCATATATATATCGTACATTTTATGTATTATGTACATATTTTTGTATATGTACTTTTAATGTTATATCTTTTCATATATTACGTATATATATCGTCAATACATTTTCACACATATATACATATACATATATTTTTCAATGTCATAAGTTTTATAAATGTTATATACCAAATACACATTCTCACCAGGTTACGTGCTATGTTATCACTTTACTCATATTTCATTATCCCACGCGTACATCTTGTCATAGCTACGTTATACTCTTTTAAACCTGCTCTTTCTTATATCACCTTTTATCGTGAATATTATCGCTATTTCAATTTGCTAATATTATGCTTCAACATTTCATTTTCATCATGGTTTCGAAAAGCACCATCCAAAATATTTTATAAATCGAGGCAATGTTTTTTGTGTTTAAAGATACGGGAAATAGTGCCCTAACGTGCTGGGTTGCGATTCCTCATTCGTCTAAATACCTAAAATACCCTCCTAAATCATGCAACTCGCGAGATAACTTTAGCTTCGAGAAATTTAAGAACTTCGTGTCCAATCATGCTGGATGTGGTGTTCGTGTTCTTCCGAAGCGAAGGAATCTCGATTTTTCAATCATCTCAATTTAATTCAAAAATGTTTTAACAATGAGACAATGTTTTTGTATTTAGAGATTCAGGGAATAGTGCCCTATCGTGCTGGGTCACGATTTCTCGTTCGCCTAAATACTTAAAATATCCTTCTAAACAAAATTTTGTGACTCGCGAGATATCTCTAGTTTCGAAGAATTCACGAATCTCATGTCCAATCGTGCTGGATGTGATGTTCGTATTCTACCGAAGCAAAAGAAATCTCGATCTTTTTAACTCAAACTATTTCCAAAAAAATCCTATTTTTAAACCTTTCCAAATTTCAACTTAAGACAGACAATTGCTCAATTTGGTACCAATTTTGGGCGTTGCGGGGGTGCTAATCCTTCCCCGCGCGTAACCGACTCCCGAACCCGTTTTCTTTAATTTTCGTAGACCAAAACGTTTTATAAGGTGATCCAATCGCACCTAAAAAGGTTGGTGGCGACTCCCATTTTCATTTTTAAGTCGACATCCGTTTTTATCAAAAAAATGGTTCCGACAGCTTGGCGACTCCACTGGGGAACGTTAAGTGAGTCAAGCCGAAAATTGAACATTTTCTGTCTTAACGTTATAAATTTGGAAATCTTTTAAAATACGATCTTTTACATGCGTTTGTTGTATATGTTTGTTATCTTTCTTCGCACACATTGCATTTGCATGACCGTTGTGGTCACACCTTTAAGTGGAAGTGAGGAGCTACGCTTTCGTGAGGTTTTCACCTCCGCATGGGCTAGTGAATCGCTTCCGGGATACATCCGTACCTATGTCTTCGTGAGATTTTCATCTCCGCATGGCCATAGGGAAATGTGTCCCCCTGAACCGAACTTGGTCCATATGAACCTATAATGGGTGAGGACTGAGGAATCTGCTGGTTCAGGTACCCTTCTCTCTAGAACCAAAACACATATAGTGCGCCTTCAGTGCCTGCCCTAGGAAGTACGGAGGTGACCTTTTAGTGACTACCTATGTAGGTGCTTGTTTATTTTCTTTGAATTATATCCGTTATATGTGACACTAACCCATTTTATTTTGTCATCATTGCATGTCATCCAGCATTTAAAGGTATCGATCCACGGTTCGATTTCTACGTTAGAAAGTTTTGTAATGGGGAATGAATATCTTGACAAAGTGAAAGACAACGCTAACATCCGCTCATGGTCAGAGAAAGCCCAATTAGAAAAAGGAGATAGTGTCACCGAGGGGTATACGTCGGAGCTGTGGGACTTTACTCGTATCAGTTCGGCACAGAACGAGCTTCAGGAATTGAGGGACATTTGGACCCAATGGGATGATGAGGCTAAACAGTTGTTCTACTAGAATTACGGAGATCTTCCCTATTTGCTAGACATTAAGGTGGATAAGCATCTGTTTCGGGCTATGGTACAGTTTTGGAACCCCGCTTATAGCTGTTTTACATTCGGTGAGGTAGATTTAGTACCCACTTTGGAAGAATATACCATCCTGCTCCGCTGTCTAAGAATTCAAGATAATAAAGCTTATGTTAGGGCTGTAAATCTCCCAAATTTCGTGAAAAAATTAATGACTATCACAGGAATGAGTGAGCAGTAGGCCGTATCTCGAATCCAACAAAAAGGTGATAGCAAATGTATTCCGTGGGCACATCTAAGGGATTTGATATTGACGCACCCAGACGTAAAGAGGAAGGTGGATCTCTTGGCCTTAGGTATTTATGGGTTAGTGATTTTTCCGAAGGCTATGGGACACATAGACGAGGCGGTCACAGATTTATTTGATCGACTCAGCAAATAAGTCACACCCGTGCCTGCAATCCTAGCTGAAACATTTCGTTCCTTGAGTGCATGTAGGAGAGCGGGTGAAGGCAGATTTATCGGTTGTGCACAGTTGTTGTTAGCTTGGTTCCACAGTCACTTCTGGAGGGTCGATAGGAGTCCTTGCCGAGTATTCTTCCAGGACTATTCTCCCCTAAAAGAAGCAGCAACTACACCAAGAAGGGACGACATCACGGAGGAAAGATGGTTAGAGATACTTTAGAATCTCCGAGAAGAAGATGTTGCATGGAAAGCTCCTTGGATGGCTCCTAAAGAAATCCTTTATCGTTGCGGGACTTTTGATTGGGTACCTCTCCCTGGAATTTGGGGAGTTATCGGTTATACGCCATTACTCGTTCTGAGGCAGTACAAAACGGAACAGTTTATACCGGTAACACGAGGCTTGGCCCAAAGCGATTTCTCATACAAAGGTGATCATTATAAAAAGAAGATACGAGAGATTTCCGACGCCTGGAAAAAGATTTACTGTGTGAAGGTTTTGACTGATGGCCCGAAGACAACCCCCGAGTACAAAGAATGGTTTAACAAGAGGACCAATGACAACATCCCGAAGCCGAGTCTGGAAACTGCTCGATCAATGGAGGAAAACTTATGGGTGATTCCTTCAGAATTAGAACTCGTAAAGTTAGAATTTGAGAGGAAGAATCAAGAGCTCACGAAACAGATAGAGAAGTTAGAAGAAGAGAAGATGTATCTGAGCTTAGATGTTGACGTCCAGAAAACTGAGGTTGAAAAGGTAAAGAAAGAAAAAAGGAAAATAGAAGAAGATCGAGATGATTTGAAGGAACGATATAAGAAGATGCAACTATCAAGAAAGAGAGCCAGATTGGGAAAGACTTCTGAACAATGGCAATTAGAGGTTCGGGAAGAAAAGGCCAAAGTCGACCATTGGGAGAAGAAGTTCCAAGAAATGCGGGCACAGAATCAAGCCCTGGAAAGGAACTTGGTAGAGAATCAGAAAGAAAATCAAGGATTAAAGACTAAGGTGACTGAACTCGGACGGTCCCTTCATCTTCACCGAAGTCGCAACTCTGCAGCTGAGCTGAAGGCAAGTCAAGACAAGATTGAGGAGATGAAACATCAAATTGAGGGGCTAGAAGCAGCATTACAGGACTGCGGACTCCAGATTGAGCAACTCGAAGCACGAGAGGAACACCGGAAGGGAGAGCTTCAGCATTTCCAAAATCAAGTCAGAGATAGAGATTATCTTATGGGGGAGGCCATCGCCCAGATTCGAGAAGTCGCCGACCATCTGCAGGACCTGGCAGTATAAGCCGATGTGTTGAGTGTCAGATACGAGCAAGAATCAGACCGAGGTCGAGAATTGGCAGCGTTGCTTAGGAAAATTAAGACTCTAGGCCTAAAATCAAAGGCATATCTGTAATCAGCTGATCGTAAAAACTTTTATTCCTGTTATTTAAGAAGGTTGAAACTCTAAATCTAATGATGAAAGTGTCTGTAATCCGTTTTGTGTAAAGATTTTTGTTCCTTAAGCAACATTTTCTAAATTGAAACTGAATCGAAATCGATATCTTTTGCATTCATGCATTCGCATTGCATCACATCACATGCATTTAAACCGAAAAGACCCTGATTAGTGGAAAATATCGCAGAGGAAAAGAATCTGGAAACTCCACATCCCTACGGTACGCGTGCTAAAACTAAGAATATGGATCAAAGATTCGAACAGCTCCAAAAGGAAATGCAGGAGCAATTGCAAGAACAACTGGCAAAAATACAACAGGATATGCATGAACAGATGATGGAAGCTCGGAGAAGTATAGTGGCTGAAATGGCTCAGCTGCTAAAAGGGGCAATGGATAAGGGAAAGGCCCCTATGGCTACCACCGCGGAAGATAATGAAGATTATCCTCCAGGTTTCACACCACCCCGCACTCAAACGCAGACGGAGGCTCCCCTGCGAAGGCCGTCTGTTACCATTAGGCCTCAACAAGGGCAAATTGACATTGGGATGCCTGTGAACTTACAGGACGGTTCGGGGTCTAACCCGTTGGATAATCCCATCAACTCACTCACCCCTGATTTGGACTTGGCTGAGAAGGAGAGGGAAAGGATTGAATCTTCAAGACAATTGGAGGAGCGCTGCAGGTGGCTAGAAGAAAAGTTTAGAGCTTTAGAAGGTGCTGATGGGCGACAAGGGATGGACGCCAAAGAATTTAGTCTGGTCCCAGACTTAGTCCTCCCCCATAAATTTAAAATGCCAGAGTTTGAAAAATACAATGGGACTAGCTGTCCCGAAGCCCACCTCACTATGTTCTGTAGGCGAATGACAGGGTACGTGAACAATGATCAACTGCTAATTCATTGTTTCCAAGATAGTCTAGTCGGGGCCGCGGCTAAATGGTATAATCAACTGAGTCGCGATAGGATTGGCTCTTGGAGAGACCTAGCACACGCCTTCATGCAACAGTATAGCCATGTGGTCGATTTGACGCCCGATCGAATCACTCTACAGAACATGGAAAAGAAGCATAATGAAAGCTTTCGACAATACGCACAGAGGTGGAGAGAGGTTGCCATGCAAGTTCAACCACCACTACTAGAGAAGGAAACTACCATGCTATTCATAAATACCTTGAAAGCCCCATTCCTTACTCACATGATCGAAAGTACCACTAAAAGCTTTGCGGACATGGTTATGGCGGGGGAAATGATTAAAAACGCCATCAGAGGTGGTAAAATAGAGGGAAAAACCGCCAAAAGGCCAGCACCAAGAAGGAAGGACAACGAAGTAAACAACGCGAGTAGTTACAACTCGAAGGCAATTACGATTAGCCAACCGAGAACGGCTACAGGTGGGCAACAGGGGTCCCAAAAGCAGGAATCTAGTTCAAGACAGAATACTGAAAAGATCCAGTTCACACCCATCCCGGTGACGTATGAGGAGCTCTATCAGAGCTTGTATAATGCCCACGCAATAGCTCCCTATCACTTGAAACCCTTGCAGCCCCCATATCCCAAGTGGTATGATGCCAATGCCAAGTGTGATTACCATGCCGGAGTACAGGGACATTCGATCGAAAATTGCGTTAGTTTCAAAAAGGCCGTGGAAAGGCTTATTAAAATGGGGGTCGTAAAATTTGACGATACCCCCAGTACGGAAGACCCGCTGCCAAACCACGGCAATCAAGGGGTGAACGCGATCGGGGAAATCGATGCAAGAAGGGTAAAAAAGGACATCGCTGAAGTAAGGACACCATTGAAGGTCATTTGGAGAGAAATGATAAAAAGAGGAATGTTGATCTCCAAAGAGAAAGATGAAAAAGCGATGGACTATTGTGAGTTCCACCAAGAAGAAGGCCACGAGATTCAGGAATGTGGCGAGTTTAAGGCTCTGGTACAAAGCCTCATGGATAACAAGGAGCTAGAATTTTGCGAAGGTAGCTTGAATGAGGGGCACGTATGCGTATTAGAAGGAACTCCGACAAGTCAAGGGACTAACCAGCCGAGAATCATCATCTCTCTACCGAAAAATAAGGAGATTGAGACACCGATAACACCAAAGGTCATTATCCGCAAGCCTATTTCCTTTCCATATACGGACAGCAAAAGGGTACCCTGGAATTACGGCTGCAACATAACGATGCCGAAAGAGGAGGAAATAGCTAACGCTTCCAAGGGGATCCAAGCTGAAGGTTCTTACACACGCAATGGAAAGCGTTATGACGCGGGAGGCATCAGGGTTGCACCCACGAAAGTAAAAACCCTAGACCCGGAGAAAGAGCAGGATGCTGAAGCACTCATTAATGAATCAGTGAAGGAGGAAGAGGCTAAAGAGTTTCTGAAATTCTTAAAATACAGTGAGTATAGCGTGGTTGAACAGTTGCGTAAGCAACCAGCCCGCATATCAGTGTTAGCATTACTCTTAAGTTCAGAGGTGCATCGTGAGGCATTGATGAAAGTGCTTAATGAGACATATGTTACTAAAGTTATATCCGTCAATAAGTTGGATCGTCTTGTTAGCAACATAAGTGCTGATAATTTCATCTACTTCAATGATGACGAAATCCCACCGGGTGGCATGGGGTCAACTAAGGCTCTACACATCACCACTCGCTGCAAAGGGTATACGTTGCCAAGTGTGCTTATCGACAATGGGTCAGCCCTGAATGTCTTACCATTATCCACGTTAAACAGACTGCCAATAGACAGTTCTCATATGAAAGCATGCCATAATATAGTGAGAGCATTTGATGGCACGGAGAGAAAGGTTATGGGAAGGATTGACATCCCTTTAATAATCGGGCCGAACACATATGAAGTAGATTTTCTGGTTATGGACATTAAGCCTTCTTATAATTGCTTGTTGGGGAGGCCCTGGATACATTCGGCAGGAGCGGTGCTTTCCTCTTTACATCAGAAATTGAAATTAGTGACTGACGGACGACTGGTGACCGTAAACGCGGAAGAATACATCATAGCAACAGTCACCAGTAACGCACCTTATGTGGAGGCAGATGAAGAGTCTATTGAGTGTTCTTTCCGCTCCTTAGAATTTGTCAATGCAACCTTTATTTCGGAAGGAAATAAGGTGCCATTACCCAAGATATCCAAAACTACCAGAATGGGCTTGCGGATGACAGTGGGAAAAGGAGCTTTGCCCGGAAAAGGGTTAGGCCAATACCTCCAAGGTGGGATTCAAGTCCCTGAATTAAGCGAGAAAAGAGACCGTTTTGGCCTAGGTTTTAGGCCAGACCACAGACAGAGAAAGAAAGAGATAGAAAAGCGTCAAGAAAGAAGGAAAGCGCGTTTGAACGGAAGAGAATTTGAGTGGGAACCGATGACATTCCCTCACATATCCCATACTTTTGTGTCGGGAGGGATAATTTACCCCGAGGTGGGGTCGCTCGAGGAAGGAAGCTATCACATCAACGCCATACATGATGGAGAGACTGAGCAAAAGAGTTTGGAAGACATCCGTCCTTACGAACCGGGGAGCTCTTTAAACAATTGGACTGCTGAAGAACTTCCTGTAACCTTTAGGAACTTTACAGAGTAATTTTCCAGAACACTCTTGTTGCTCTAAAGCCTAGGAGTAGTAAGATTTCGTTTGTGAAATAGGCTTATGTTCGGATATTTTGGTTTCAATAAAGAACACTTTTGTCAAATCGAGCAAACTTCTTTCATTCTTCCATAAACATTCTTTTGACCTTCTAATTTCATTCATTTTTTTTAACTCATTCATAACATAAAAATAATCATTCTTAAATTTATTTATTCTTCGCACATTCTCTCATACCCCGCAGGTCCCTAGATATCAATGATATGAGCGATGATACTGCAAATCCCGAATTCTCCTTTGAGCAAGACATGTGTTCAGAAGAACCTCAGGATTTTGAAGATGACAGGGATTGTGATGTATCTCCAGATCTGTTGAGAATGGTGAAGCAAGAAGAGAAGCAAATTCTGCCCCACGAGAAAGAGGCAACGGAGAACATAACGTTGGAAGAAGGGAAGGAGGTGAAAATAGGGACGCACATTGCCAAGGAAACAAGGCAAGATCTTGTCGAGCTACTGAGAGAATTTAAAGATGAATTTGCATGGTCGTATCAGGATATGCCGGGGCTGAATACAAATATCGTGGTGCATCGTCTTCCTATAAAACAAGATTGCAAACCGGTCCAGTAAAAATTACGAAGAATGAGGCCTGACGTCGTGCTGAAGATCAAAGAAGAAGTCAAAAAGCAGTTTGATGCTGGATTCCTGCAAGAGGTCAAGTACTCAGAATGGGTAGCTAACATTGTGCCTGTTCCTAAGAAGGATGGGAAGGTACGAATGTGCGTCGATTACAGAGATTTGAACAAAGCTAGCCCAAAAGACAACTTCCCCTTGCCACACATTGACACCCTAGTAGATAATACGGCGGGTTATTCATTGTTTTCTTTCATGGACGGTTTCTCGGGATACAATCAAATAAGAATGCATCTTGAGGACATGGATAAGACCACTTTCATAACATTATGGGGCACCTTCTGCTACAAGGTAATGCCATTCGGCCTAAAGAATGCAGGCGCAACATACCAAAGGGCTATGGTGACTTTATTCCATGATATGATGCACAAGGAAATCGAGGTGTACGTAGATGACATGATTGCCAAATCTCGAACTGAAAAGGAACACATCGAAGCTTTGAGGAAATTGTTCTTGAGATTTAGGAGGTTTCAGTTGAAACTCAATCCGGCGAAGTGCACCTTTGGAGTTAGGTCGGGGAAATTATTGGGCTTTGTAGTCAGTGAAAAAGGAATAGAAGTTGACTCAGACAAAGTCAGAGCCATACAGGAGCTGCCACCACCACATACTCAGAAAGAAGTTCGAGGGTTTCTTGGGAGGTTGAATTACATTGCTCGGTTTATTTCACAATTGACCGAGAAATGTGATCCCATATTTCGCCTTCTTAGGAAACACAACCAGGGTACTTTGGATGAAGGATGTCAGAATGCCTTTGATAAAGTCAAGCAATATTTGTCAAACGCTCCAGTACTATCTCCGCCTAGTCCAGATAGACTGCTGATACTGTACTTGTCGGTGTTCAGCAACTCTATGGGATGTGTGCTAGGTCAACATGACGAGTCAGGAAGAAAAGAGAGGGCGATATATTACCTCAGTAAGAAATTTACTGATTGTGAAATGAGATACCCACCGATTGAGAAGTTGTGTTGTGCCTTGATTTGGACGACCCGAAGGTTGAGGCAATATATGTTGTATCATACAACGTGGCTAATTTCGAAAATGGATCCATTAAAGTACATGATGGAGTCAGCAGCCCTGAATGGGAGAATGGCGAGGTGGCAGATACTGCTTTCTGAGTTTGATATAGTATATGTAAGTCAAAAGGCCATAAAAGGAAGTGCAATAGTAGAATTTCTGGCTAGCAGGGCTCTGGAAGAATATGAACCATTGAGCTTTGATTTTCCTAACGAGGAGTTGATGTATGTAGCAACTGCCGAACGACATCCATGGAAGTTAAACTTTGACGGAGCATCCAATGCAGTAGAAAATAGAATCGGGGCAGTCTTAATATCCCCGGAGGGAGACCATTATCCGTTTACATGCAAATTGGATTTTGACTGTACCAACAATATGGCGGAGTACGAGGCCTGCATCATGGGGATTCGAGCGGCCATAGAACGAAAGGTTAGAACATTGGAAGTGTACGGAGACTCGGCGTTGGTAATCTACCAGCTTAAAGGAGAATGGGAGACAAGGGATCCCAAACTGATCAATTATCGGAGGGTTGTTCTGGGACTACTTAAGGAGTTTGACGACATCACTTTCAATTATCTCCCACGAGATGAAAACCAGATGGCAGACGCTTTGGCAACCTTGGTATCTATGATTAAAGCAAACAGAGAAGAGGATATGAAGCCTATCCAAATGAGCATTTTTGAAGCTCCAGCTCATTGTTGTAACATTGAAGGAGAAGAAAAAGATGACCACCCTTGGTATCGAGATATATTACGATATGTGAAGAATCGTGAATACCCTGAACAGGCGACAGAGAATAACAAAAGAACCTTGAGAAGGTTAGCTTGCAATTACATACTGGATGGGGACATCCTGTATAAAAGAAGAAAAGATCAGGTACTTTTGAGATGTGTCGACGCTGTGGAAGCTAAAAAAATCTTGGAAGAAGTACATGAGAGTGTCTGTGGAACCCACGCTAATGGCTTCAGGATGGCAAGACAAATCATGAGATTTGGATACTATTGGTCTACTATAGAGGGAGATTGCATCAGCTATGCCAAAAAATGTCATAAATGTCAGATCTATGGGGATAAGATTCACGTACCACATTCGCCTTTGCATGTTATGACTTCTCCATGGCCCTTTTCTATGTGGGGCATGGACGTGATTGGTCCAATTTCACTAAAGGCTTCGAACGGGCATCGTTTCATCTTTGTGGTTATCGATTATTTCACAAAGTGGGTAGAGGCTGCTTCGTATGCTAACGTCACCAAGTCGGCAGTGAGTCGGTTTTTGAAGAAAGAAATCATCTGTCGATATGGAATGCCTGAGAGAATTATATCAGACAATGCACTGAACTTGAATAATAGCACAATAGCAGAAGTCTGCAGTCAGTTCAAGATTAAACATCATAATTCATCTCCTTACCGCCCAAAGATGAATGGGGCAGTGGAAGCGGCCAACAAAAACATTAAAAAGATTGTTGGAAAGATGACTGAGACTTATAGAGATTGGCACGAGAAGCTACCATTTGCACTATTTGCCTATCGAACATCTGTTAGAACCTCTACAGGGGCAACTCCATTCTCGCTGGTTTATAGGATGGAGGCAGTGTTACCTATTGAAGTGGAGATACCTTCCCTTCGAATCTTGTCAGAAATACAGTTGGATGAGGCAGAATGGATTCAATCGCGATACGATCAACTGAACCTAATTGAAGAGAAAAGGCTAAGGGCAATTCGTCACGGTCAGATGTATCAGAAGCGGATGATGCGAGTTTACGATAAAAAGGTTCGTCCAAGAGAATTTTACGAAGGGGACCTTGTACTGAAAAAGATCCTCCCCATACAGAAGGACTTCAGAGGAAAGTGGATGCCAAATTGGGAAGGGCCGTATGTTGTGAAAAAGGCTTTCTCTGGTGGTGCGTTGATTCTGGCAGAAATGGATGGGAAAAGTTTACCCAATCCAGTGAATTCGGACTCAGTCAAGAAGTATTTTGTCTAAAAGAAGGGAAGCCAAGGTGAAAACCCGCAAAGGGCGCTTTGAGACTTCTATCCAAAAAAAAAAAAAATGGAGAAGCCAAGGGGAAAACCCGCAAAGGGCGCCTTGAGACTAAAGGGGCTTTGAGTTGAAAACCCCAAAGGGCGGCTCAAATTTCGAACGACACGTATCTCACTATACTTGACTTGACAAGAACTGGAGTACATTACATACCGGGGCATCAACAAAGTACTTTGGATCTTCTGAATATATGTCAAACCCAAAATAGTCTTCATGGAGTTTGTATATGGAAACTCACAGCTACGATATCTAGGGCATCTGACTTTTTGTCCTATTCACTATCTTTCGATCTTCTCAAAGATATGTTGTCAAATTAATTTCCTTTGTACCTTTGATGACTTTATTCGAATCTAATTATCTCCAAATTTTTTTTTCACTATTCATAAAATGTGTTACATTGAAATAACGATTGATGAACTGAAAATATCTTTACAAACGAAGTTCTGCATTGTTACTCTGTAAAATCTCCTAATAATGCAAGAAACTAAAATAGAACGATTGTTTAAAGAATTCCCATGTGTAAAGGTTGGGTATACTCAAGGAAAACTCCCTTTTCAATTCAAGTATGATTAGAAATTTCAAACAATTCGATCCTAGGAAAGGATCATTGTCGGCAGGTTATAATAAAACCAACTTGATCCGAGGCACACAAACAGAGTGTGAATGACACCTCAAGTGAAACTTGGATGGATGAGTAGTGACGGCCGAAGTAGGGATCATTCTCATAACATTTTTGCATCATAGTATGCGCAATTAGGAAACATTTGACTCATTTTGATCATGGCATCTAAATCATTTACATAAGCATAAACCTCAGGAAATCAATTCTACAGATAGATTCCCCAGTGGACGATGTAGCTAGATTGGTGGAAACAGTAAATTCCAATAGATCTTAACTCCCTAAGCAGTAGGGTAACAGATCAAATTTTGGCAAATCTTATCTCCATACAGCAGTGTTGGGGCAGATTTCAGCCACCCGCCTTAACTCCCTAAGCAGTAGGGTAACAGGCAAAACAAAGCAGATCTTATCTTCGCTGAGCAGGAGCGGAGCAGATCATATTCCAACAGATCTTAACACCCTAAGCAGTAGGGTAACAGATCGAATTTCGGCGGGTCTCATCTCCATATATCAACAATGGAGTAGATTTCGGCCACTCGCCTTAACTCCCTAAGCAGTAGGGTAACAGGCAAAACAAAGCAGATCTTATCTTCGCTGAGCAGGAGCGGAGCAGATCATATTCCAACAGATCTTAACACCCTAAGCAGTAGGGTAACAGATCGAATTTCGGCGGGTCTCATCTCCATATATCAACAATGGAGTAGATTTCGGCCACTCGCCTTAACCCCCTAAGCAGTAGGGTAACAGGCAAAACAAAGCAGATCTTATCTTCGTTGAGCAGGAGCGGAGCAAGTCGCATTCTATCAGATCTTAACTCCCTAAGCAGTAGGGTAACATATCAAATTTTGGCGAATCTTATCTCCATACGTCAGCAATGGATCAGATTTCAGCCACTCGCCTTAACCCCCTAAGCAGTAGGGTAACAGGCAAAACGTCAGATCTTAACTCCCTAAGCAGTAGGGTAACAGATCAAATTTTCTCATCATACATCAACAATGAAGCAGATTCTAGTCACTCGCCTTAAAGCCGTAGGGTAATAGGCAAAATTCTAGCAGATCTTAACCCCCCTAAGTAGTAGGGTAACAGATTAAGTTTCGACAGATCTTATCTCTCTGTGCTGGCAGAGAGTAGATCGAAAAGGCAGATTCGAAAATCTTTGTATTGTTTAGCAGAAAAGATTGAAGTTGCAGATCTCTTCTCACTAAATTATTATATCCCTGAAGATGTGAGCAGATTGAAGCTACAAGACATACCTTTGAAATTGCAGTGGATCGAACCAAAGCTACAAGAGGCGGTGGGCTAAAGAGACTACCCAAGCAAGAAGAGTACCGAAGAAGTCAAGACTCGGCAAGACCGGGCAAAATTGGCCCTTTTGAAGTCTTTGCTCTATTCCCGTTACACGACAATGAGCAAAGAGGGGCAGCTGTACAAGCCAATTTTGGCCCGGGAAAGTAAACCCAAACAAATTAAAACCTAAAACCTGTATAAGCCCAATATTCCTTACCCATTTACAAAAGCCCAAAATAACCTTAAAACCCAAACCCGAATGGCCCATTTAGCCTTAACCTAAAACAAAAAAAAAAGCTAAACCTAAAAACCTTAGCCGCAACTACCCCCTGGCCTCCAACCACCTTCTGCCCGGGCCACCAACTGCTCTCTGCCACTAACCCGATCACTCAACGTGCCCATGCCCTGCAAATGAAGAAGACACGCAAGACAGAGAGAAGACATAGCATAGGCAGTAATAAATCATGTAAAAAACGGCTATATAAGCCGAACCAAAAATCAGTGTAAAGGACTCTTTTTTCAGAATACACACAAAGCAGTGGATTTGATAACAAAAAAGGGCAATTTCCATCAATACATTGACAAAGGAAAGCAGAGGAACGGACCCAAAATAAGAGAACCAGAAAAAGATAGCAAAATCAAATAACAAAAGGTGACTCTTTCAGATCGTTGAATCGGTTGCTAACTTTTTCTTTCCTTTTTTCGTTATTCAATATACACATATATATATCTACTATATAAAACGTGAAAAAAATTAATAAAAAAATACCTTATTTTGATATTCCGGCCACCGTGTACGATGGCCGGAGACGGTGGCCGACGACGACCGGACCGGTGACCGGAGGGCTCACCGGAAATCGCCCATGCTCTCCTCTCTCCCTCTCCCTCTTCCTTTTTTTTTCTCTTCCCGTGCCAAATGAATTTTTTTCAGAGAACCGGTCCTTTTATACTGGTCCAAAAACGACACCGTTTTGGTGTCAAAACCCAGGGCTAAAACGACGTCGTTTAGCCCTGGGTCGGATCGACCCGACCCTGCCCGCATAAGGTCCGCGTGTTTTTAAACGGAAGGGCTATTTGCGCAATCAGCCCTTCCGTTTTTTCAAGCTTATACAATTAAGTTTCTAAATATCTTAAATTTGCCCCAGAAGTGATTCGCGTTTTGCAATCTGATCCCTTTTGAAGCGCTGCGTTTTAAAGTCTCGGAAAATTTCTCCCTCTGTCCCCCATATTTACACGCGTGCTCACATAGGTCCCACCCTTCTGTTTTTCTTTCGAATTTGCCCCAAAATTTCATTTTTATTTCTAATTTCGTCCTTTTTCGCTTTTTTATTATCATTTTCCTTTAATTTTAAAATCTGCCATATTATTATACTGTTATTATTATTATTATTATTATTATTATTATTATTAGTATACTATACTATATTTAGTATTATTATTTTGAATGTTATGATTTTACTTTATATTATCATTACCTAATTTTTTAATATACTTACTAGCATATTATTATTATTATTGTTCTATTATGTTTATATCATCGACGTTAAGCTTTAATTTTTTAATATATTCGTATATGTGTATATATTTAATACTATTATTTGTTATATCTTAATATTAATATTTCCAATATGTATATATATATTGTATATATATTTTAATCCATATGTTATATGTATATTCTTTTAATATATTCTTTGTATACATATATACTAATACTACATATAATTTTTCTTAATGCTATATTTTTATATTTTATGTATATATTTCAATACCATTGTATATGTTCATATATTACGTATATATATTTTTTATATTTTCACATTACGTATGCATCCCTTTTATAGTATGTACATTTTTCACATATATATTTTGTTCATATTTTACTATCTCACGTGTATATATATATATATATATATATATTTTTTTTTTTAACTATATTACATATGTTTTAATAATCCTATAATTTATACGCTTTTTATATTATCTCTTCATATATATATCGTACATTTTATGTATTATGTACATATTTTTGTATATGTACTTTTAATGTTATATCTTTTCATATATTACGTATATATATCGTCAATACATTTTCACACATATATACATATACATATATTCTTCAATGTCATAAGTTTTATAAATGTTATATACCAAATACACATTCTCACCAGGTTACGTGCTATGTTATCACTTTACTCATATTTTATTATCCCACGCGTACATCTTGTCATAGCTACGTTATACTCTTTTAAACCTGCTCTTTCTTATATCACCTTTTATCGTGAATATTATCGCTATTTCAATTTGCTAATATTATGCTTCAACATTTCATTTTCATCATGGTTTCGAAAAGCACCATCCAAAATATTTTATAAATCGAGGCAATGTTTTTTGTGTTTAAAGATACGGGAAATAGTGCCCTAACGTGCTGGGTTGCGATTCCTAATTCGTCTAAATACCTAAAATACCCTCCTAAATCATGCAACTCGCGAGATAACTTTAGCTTCGAGGAATTTAAGAACTTCGTGTCCAATCATGCTGGATGTGGTGTTCGTGTTCTTCCGAAGCGAAGGAATCTCGATTTTTCAATCATCTCAATTTAATTCAAAAATGTTTTAACAATGAGGCAATGTTTTTGTATTTAGAGATTCAGGGAATAGTGCCCTATCGTGCTGGGTCGCGATTTCTCGTTCGCCTAAATACTTAAAATATCCTTCTAAACAAAATTTTGTGACTCGCGAGATATCTCTAGTTTCGAAGAATTCACGAATCTCATGTCCAATCGTGCTGGATGTGATGTTCGTAATCTACCGAAGCAAAAGAAATCTCGATCTTTTTAACTCAAACCATTTCCAAAAAAATCCTATTTTTAAACCTTTCCAAATTTCAACTTAAGACAGACAATTGCTCAATTTGGTACCAATTTTGGGCATTGCGGGGGTGCTAATCCTTCCCCGCGCGTAACCGACTCCCGAACCCGTTTTCTTTAATTTTCGTAGACCAAAACGTTTTATAAGGTGATCCAATCGCACCTAAAAAGGTTGGTGGCGACTCCCATTTTCATTTTTAAGTCGACATCCGTTTTTCATCAAAAAAATGGTTCCGACAGTTATTTTTCTAGGCGACACCACCCTATAAATAAATAATAATTTTTTTGGTGTCACCTAACAAATTAGTTGCAGCAGACTGAAACATGCAAGGGCAAAACGTTCAAAGACTTGATAAAATAATTACTTTTTTTTAAATTGACTGAAAAAAGAGTGCGGCATGAGAGCATGGCAACACCTAATTAAACTTTTGGTCTATTTGCATGTTAGGTCTTGTCCCTTTTTGAAATTAAATTTAAAATATGTTAGGGAATAAATTGAAAATGTTTAAATTTAGATACACTAAGGAAATTTTTTTAGGGATATATTGGATAATTTAAATAAGAATTCTATATAGTTTTTTAAGTTTTTTTTTTTTTAAAAAAAAGAGAAGGATTTATTTGTGTTATTCTTATATCTTTTAAGAGCTATTTAAATTTAATTTCAAAAGAGGACAAATTTATATGCAAATAAACCAAAAGTTTAATTAGGTGTCCTTATACTCTCACGCAGCACTCTTTTTTCAGCTAATCTAAAAAGGGTAATTACTTTATCAGGTCCCTAAATGTTTTGCCCTTGAACGCTTCAGTTCAATACCGCCAATTTGTTAGGCGAAACTAAAAAAATTGTTTTTTTAAAAGATCTTTAGGATGGTGCCACCTGGAAAAATAACAGTAATCTAACTCTACTATAGAAATCATATCATTCTCATAATTAATCTTAAAATTAGGATATTTTTATAATTTTTTAAACTTAAATGATATTCCTAAAAACCCAAGTTGAAAAAAAAAGGTTCAGTCCAATATTAATCTATCTGGCGTAAAGCAAA
Source organism: Gossypium stocksii (assembly GCA_020496765.1). Classification (NCBI taxonomy): domain Eukaryota; kingdom Viridiplantae; phylum Streptophyta; class Magnoliopsida; order Malvales; family Malvaceae; genus Gossypium; species Gossypium stocksii. The sequence continues at coordinate 40,299,909 of CM035628.1, read as the reverse complement.
GGAATTCATTAATATTTACTTCTTCCACACTTTTTTTGTCCTTTTTGCTTCTTCCGGATTTCACTAAAGTCCTGTTTTATTTTTATTTTTATTTTTTTATGATTTCATAATTTTGTGCATGTTTTAAATTTTCTTATTTATAAATCTTATGTTTCGATATCATTAAAAATAAATCTCTATATGTGGATGATAAACCGATGTGGTTGAATATTTTACAAAGAAATATATATAAAATTTGGTATTAGTCTTCATATTTTATGAAAGTCGTAGATTTATTACTTCTCAAAATTTAAAATTTCAATTCTCACCAAATAATAACTATTAAATTTATTAATTTAAGTTCTACTATTTCCAAAATTTGATGCAATAAACATATTATCATATATATGTGTAATACCATATCAACTTTTTATTTTTACATGTTTCTCACTAAAAATCCAATCTATAGATTAACGATTGTCATTTATGTCAATATTGAAAATTTAAAATTCAAAAATTATATAGGGACTTAAAATGATCCAATTGAAGAATATGGACTAAATCTATAATTATATACATAGTACACGACTAGTAACTGAATTTAACTAAACAGATTTAATTGTTATTATTTAGGTCAAGACTAAAAATTCAAAATCAAAAGGTACAGATATGGAAATTGAGCAATGCGAGAAATATAAAGACTAAAATTGATCAAATTAAAGTATAAAGACTAAATTCATAACTTTCTCAAAGTATAAGCACTAACAACAAATTTAACCCTAAATTTATCTCTTTTGTTTTTAATATGAAATACGAAAATTGTTAAAAATCACTAAAGATGTTAAGAATAATAGAATACATCCTTAGATAATATTTATATATTGACCCATAATAAATAATAAATATCACACCATTAATTAATAATAAGATGACACATTATCACATATGTAAAATAAAAAATATTGAAAGGCTTAAAAATAAATATTAATTATAATCATTAAACATAAATTTCGAAACTCAAAATTTAAAAATCCAAATCTGAAATCTAAAACTTAAAAATCAAAACCTAAAATCTAAAGCTCGAAATTTAAAACTTAAAATTCGAAAAAGAATAATTATAATTAATATTTAATCATGTTTAATAAAATTAATAAAATTTATTTTTAAATTCTTCAATATTTTTCATTTAATATAAATGATGGTGTGCTATTTTATTATTAACCATTGGTGCATAACATTTATTCATTCACCCCTCATCAAATATTAATATTATTATAAATATTTTAACCAATGTTTTTCAAAGAGTAATTTTTTTAAACCAGAAGTTAAAGCTTGGAGTAGCAACTTTTTAGAGTTTAATAAAGTAGGTTAACTCCAATTTAGAAAATATTTTATCAATTCTTCAACATGGTTAGTCTAGTAATTTTCTTTCTACTTGAAGGAAAAAACGCTTTCCAACAAAAGTAAACGTATGGAAGGTTACTAGGTAAAATTAATATGGAAGTCCATATAATAGTTTTAGATCGTATTTGTTTTTTTATTTAAAACTAAGTAAATAATTTTTATATATTAAATCAAAAAGTAAATTAATTTTTTTTGTTAAAAATTTCATCTATTTGTATTATTAAAAACTAGTGTGGTTGACGAAGCAAATAATGACATATAACCAGGGGCGAAGCTAGAACAATTTTATAAGGGGGCCGGAAAAAATTTTAATTATTTATAGTCTATATCTTTATAATTTTTAAAGGATTAAATTGAATTTTTATAATTTTAGGGGAGCCAAAGTGTAATTTTACCTTTATTAATTTAAAATTTTTAAAAAATCTCAAAGGCTAAAGTAATAATTTTACATTTTGGGAGGGGCCGGGCCCATGCCTGCTCCCCTGGATTCTCTCCTGCGTATAACATATTACTTATATCTCATGTGGATATAAAAAATTAATTTTTAATGATAAAAATAAATAATTTTTTAATAAAAATGAATTTACTTCTTTATCTAATTTATATGAATTAATTTATCTATTTTTTAAATAAAAAAATAAAATATAATCCAAACTGTCATGCAAGGTGACATGGTACTTTTACCAAAATAGTGAAGTAAAAAAATTCTCTCATCAAACCACCCCACTGTTGGTAGAAAGCAGTCCAGTGAAGGAAAAAGTCGGACGTAGGGAGGAGGAACCACCTGGCATGCAGGATACGTATAGGGGTTCGCCTGAGGAGGTCATATGTCCTTTTAACGATATTAGGTAGTATGTTTTATTTACAAGATGGAGATATGATTACTGATTTGATTGATGGAAGTTCACCAATTAAATTCTGGGATAGAATATTGTCCCTCATGGAGACCATCATCGCCAAGCTGCTTGGGAGAAAATTTGGGTTTAATGCATTGCAGAAGACAATTTTCACTCTCTACAAACTTTTATGGAATTTTCAACTCATGGCCCTTGGGAAGGAGTACTACATAGCAAGCTTTTCCCTCGAAGGTAATATCTGAGTTGTAGAATGTCATGGTCCAACATGATATTACCCCGTAATTTATCAATGTCTAAAAGATTGAAAAAAATAATCATTCACAAACATTAATGAATAATTCTTTGAAAAATTAAAACATCAATAATTCGTTTTAGAAATTCTTTCCTTTTTTTTTTTAACATCGAGATTGAACACAAGTTATAAAACAATTATGTTTGTATAATCTAACTTATTATTTCCTGGATCTCAAATGAATTAACATATACAAATCAAATGTTTATTGGAGTAGTAAAGTTTAGGTTTTATGCATGTTGATAGCATAAGTTCAAATCTCATCATTTGTAATTTTTTATTGGTTTTATTTAAAATATAAAGATAAAGTACCGTGTAAGATTATAACTTATTTCAAATATATAAAGGTAGTTTAGTAATTTCTCGAACTAAGTTGATGTTTGATTAAGTTATGACACTTATAGTCAAATATTTAAATAATAGTATAGATTCTTTTTAACTAAAATTTGATATTGTTTGAATAATATATAGTGAAGTAAGATAGGATTGAAACACGCTAAGGCTAGAGGTATTATTTTTTACACATGTTTTTGAGTATATGAGTTAACAATAAACTAATTCGATTGATAATATTTAGTTACTCTCATGAGTTATTTTTAGCAAAGAGGATGAAAAATTTTCGCTTATTTTGAAGAGATCTTTTTTTTTACAAGAGTTATTACTCATCTTTCTGTTCTCATATGTATTAAATATTCTTTATTTTATATTAAACTATTGTAGTTTTTTTTTTTATGTTATTACACTAATAACCAAATGAGGCATAAATGTCAAATATACTGCTAGAGGTTCAAGCTCCCTTTGGATGCAACCCACTTTTAAGTTTTACTTGCAAGAGTGAAAATAAAATTTAGAAAATTGAAGGGGTAGAAAAGTAGAAAAATAAAAAAAATACAGTTTTTCTTTTTATAGGTGTATTTGATAAAAAATATGAAAAAATTAAAAAAAGAAATAATTTTCTTTCCATCCATTACTTGATATAATAAGAGAAAATATAATAAAACTCTTAAAAAATGCATAATTTTAAATTAATATACAGCTCTCTCACATTTTCTCTCCTCTTATTGTTCCAATTTAAAAAAGTTGATTTTCTCTTCTCTTATCATCCTAATTTGAAAAAATTAATTTTAAGCATTAGAATAAAAAATAATGCGTATTTAATTTTTTTTCTTTTACTAAATACACTTAAATTTTATTTTTTTTAAAAATTTATTCCTTTTTCTAACTCTCAATTTCTCCGGTCAACCAACCAAAATTTATTGAGATTTTAAAAGTAGAAAAAGAAAAATCCACTAAAACGCAGTACCAAATTAGTATGTTTGAGAAAAGTTGTCACTGAACTCCAAAATTTTGGCTGGAGTTCAATGCTATAGTGAGTAGTGAACACACCATCAGTCCAAAAATAGGGTAATTATTCTTTTACCCCCAATCATTTTTTTATTATCAATATAATTTTTTTATTTAATAAACATAACATAAGCTAATTTAGTATTGCTTTTTTAAAATATTTTTGGACTAAAAGAATACTTTTATACAAAAGTTAAAATTACTTGATTCTGCTTTTGGTCAAAAAAATATTTTTGCAATATATTTTTTTATTTCAAAAACTCTTTTGAATTTAGTAATATTTTTATTTCAAAAATATTTTTTTATCTCAAAAGTACTTATGAGGATCAATGCATAATCTTAATATGCTATCATCTAATTTAGTATAAATAACTTGTTTGATTTAATTTTTAATAAAATTTCATAATTTTTAGTTATCACTTAGCATAAATATAAATATAAATTATAATTTATTATTTAATTTAAATATAATTTATAAAATATTTTAATATTTTACCATATATACACTTTTCTTTAATAATTATTCTCTATTCTCATTTTATCACCACGAATCTATTTTAATTTCACTTAGTTAAAAAGTAATTTTTTTTTATTGTTTTATCTTTTATTTAATTTTTTTGCTTTTCCTTTCATTAAACACGTTTGAGATTTTGCTAAACTAGTAAATAAATACATAATAAATTTTTTATTAAGTAATAATCTGGAAAAAATTATATAAAAAATATATATATATAGCTTCATTATACATTAATAAGGATAAATATTACATGAAACATGGTTCATTAATAAAATTATTATAAAAATAAACATAAATTATTAATTTCATAGATATAAAATAAAACTAATTTTTTATTTATGTATAAACATAATAATAAAAATAAGCATTCAAAGTAAATGGGCAAAATGAAGGGTTAAAAAACAAAAAAAAATAAAGATGATTGGATCAACTAATCCTCAGAGCCAATCAAGATTATGAATGAAAAGGAAACCCCCCACTTTTCAACTACACTCATTTACTATCTAAAACTCGGCTCCCACGTTTTCTTTTTTTTTTTTTTAATTATTTTTTAAAATCTTAAAAAATATAAAACTAATAATACTACTAAAATGATCACATTCATAAGTGAAAAAAATTAATTTATTATTACAAATTGGTAAAATCTGAGTTTAAGATTCAACCGATCCGATTTTTAATCCATATTTTTATCTCCCAGTGGTAATCAGAATATTAATTTTTTAATTTTTTAAACTTCCCAAATGTGCTTAAGAAAAAAAGAAAACCTTCCCTTTTTAATAATTTATTTATTCTGTCTGCTCTTTCAAGTTTTCACCTTCAAATAGAAGAAAAAGCCAAAAACCAAAAATCTAAACTTCGCTGCAGTTTTTCACTTTCCAAAAAGCATAAATTCAAGCATTTCACTAATATATTACTTTCTTTCTCAGCTAAAAAGGGTATCATTATTTTGCTTTCATATGTAAGATTTCTTCTTTCTTTTTTTCCCTTTTTTCTTTTTTAAGGCAATGTAGTAGCTATCGTGTTCTTGGTTTCTTAACTTAAGATGCTAACCACGTTCCTACTCTTTCACCCATCCTGTTTGGATGCCGAGAAAACTTCAAAAACTTTGGTGTTTATATCCTCTGAAATACTGGGTTTTTGTTCTTTTTTTTAGATGGGGATGAGTTTGGTGAAGCTAGTGGTGTGGCTTTCATGGTTGGCAATGGCGGTGGGAGCTGAGTATGTAAAGTACAAAGATCCCAAGCAACCAGTAGCTGCTAGAATTAAGGATCTAATGTCCAAAATGACACTGGCTGAGAAGATTGGTCAAATGGCCCAGATTGATAGAAGTGTTGCTACTGAACAGATACTCAGAGATTACTCCGTGGGTAATAATAATTTTCACCATTTTTATTTTTATTTTTATTTTTATTTTTGATCCTGTTTTTTAGTTCTGGTTACTGTTTTTGGCAATGATTTTCATCCCTTTTTTTTGTGGGTTCTGATTGTTGTTTGTTGATGGGGTGGTCTGCCACAAGTTGTATGTAGCAACCTTAAAATAGTAATATTATGATACCACATATTAGAAAGTAATGCTCACTATTATCTACTCATACATTTATTGCTTCAAGTTATAGTTTGGGTATACTTGAATGTTGGTTCATTATCAATCTTTTGATCTGATATGTTCGGATTTTTCTTTCTCTTTGATGATGTACACTTGGTAGAGACATATTCGGGTGATCCTCTATATGTATTAAAAAAAATTCAGTATGCCTGTACTTGTCAGTCAACCCGAAGGCCGGATAACATAGTCATTTCAGTTTACAGTTTGTAATTGACAGCATTTGTTTCTTTCACAGGGAGTGTGTTAAGTGGTGGTGGAAGCGAACCGCTTCCAGAGGCTAAGGCCGAGGATTGGATCAATATGGTTAATGCTTTTCAGAACGGATCTCTGTCTAGTCGTTTAGGAATTCCTATGATTTATGGCATTGATGCTATTCATGGACATAACAATGTTTTTAATGCTACAATATTTCCACATAACGTGGGGCTCGGTGCAACCGGGTAAGCATAGATTTTGATTCAGTTTCTGCTGATATTTATCGTAGAATCATTAAATTATTGTACTTTTTCACTCTTTAACCTTCCATTCTTTAGTTGAAAGCTTAGAAACGATGTTGCCATCAAAAGAAACAAAGAGGATTACATTAGTAACAGTTTTGGGTCAATTAAATGATGTCGCATTTATATCTTCATTCGAGGAACTTCACTATCACTTTCCTGAAAGGAAAGATAGAGTCAAGCTAATATTGCTCCTCAATTCAACCATAAACTCCATTCGAATTAATATGCAGAGATCCTGAGCTGGTGAAGAAGATTGGTGCTGCAACTGCTCTTGAAGTGAGAGCTACCGGGATTCCTTATGTTTTTGCTCCATGCATTGCGGTAATTTACGTACTTTTAATAAGATCAGACGGTTGCGTCTAGTAATTTCAACTTTTCCGCATGCTTGCTGCATCTGAATTCACCACTGCCGCAATACAACCCTTTTTTCTTGGCGTTTTCTTTATAGGTATGTAGAGATCCAAGGTGGGGTCGGTGTTATGAAAGCTACAGTGAGGATCATAAAGTTGTGGAACAGATGACTGATATCATACTTGGGTTGCAAGGAGATCCTCCTTCTACGTGGCGCAAGGGGGTTCCATACGTGGGTGGGAAGTATGAAACTTGTCCAAGTTAACGTACTTTCGTATTGTAGAATTGTGTATACTCTTAGAATTCCTTTGATAATGGTTCTAACTCTGAGGAGCTACTCTTCTAAGTTTCTTTTTCTAATGCCATAGATTCACACTCCTCGTCATACTCTTCAAAGTCCAGTGATCTAGATAAGTACTAGATTCAATCTTGCATTGTTATCCCTTTTCATTTGCCTGGGATGCTCCCTGAATATCATGGTTTATCTAGTCTTCTTGTTAGTCACAGATAGTACAATCTGCAGCTTATATTTGGTATGGTATCACTAATGATGCCTCGATATCATATACTGTGTATATAATGTAGTGTGTGCCATTATGTTTATAGTGCTTGTTTTCCCTCTTTATTCTGTTCTTCCTTTCTGTCAGGGGCAAGGTTGCGGCTTGTGCGAAGCACTTTGTAGGTGATGGTGGGACAACTCGGGGCATCAATGAAAACAACACCGTGATTGACATGCATGGGTTGCTTAGCATGTACATGCCTGCCTATTCTCTATCTATTATCAAGGGTGTTTCGACAGTCATGGTTTCCTACTCCAGCTGGAATGGGCAAAAGATGCATGCAAACCGTGAGCTGATTTCTGGTTTCCTTAAGAACACTCTTAAGTTTAAGGTTGAGCCTTGTTACAGCTCTTTATCAGTAACAAAAATTTGCAATTTTAGAACATAATGAAAATCCCATTTTTCTTTAAAATATTGGACCAAAATATTGATATATCCGTATTATCTTAAAGCAAGAACTGCTAATTTTGTACTATGATATTTTCCTGTTAATGCAAATTATTGTTTCAATGGATTTTCAGGGTTTTGTAATATCAGATTGGCAGGGAATAGACAGGATCACCTCACCACCGCATGCGAACTATACATACTCTGTTCAAGCAGCGATTCAAGCTGGGATCGACATGGTTAGTAGCTTCTGCATAGACATGTTTGAAATAAAATCGAAGATAACTGGTTTCTTGCCATTATTTTGATAAGTGTAAAACTCGGACGTTGACAGCATGTGGATGCATTCTAAGACTTGGAGTCTCTTGATCCGTGTTCTGCAGGTCATGGTCCCCTTCAACCTTACCGAGTTCGTAGACGATCTAACCTATCTAGTGGATAGCAAAGTTATTCCAATGGATCGTATTGATGATGCGGTACAAAGAATTTTGCAAGTCAAATTCACCATGGGACTCTTTGAGACACCTATGGCTGATTTTAGTCTAGTTAATGAGCTCGGAAGCCAGGTTAGTTAGTATATTGTAACATGCGAGATTATTTTCATCTCTATCCAGTTTTCTTTGGTTGTATAAATCCAAAATTTAATATCCATTACCTTGTTTTCTGTAAATCAATCATTATTTGTTGGTCTTTCTAATTTTCTGCAAATCATCGTCGAAGTGCTCTTTTGTAAAAGTTGTATGCTTTAAATGATTTGATATCCCATACTTACTAAGGCACATCGAGACTTGGCAAGGGAAGCTGTGAGAAAATCACTTGTATTGCTGAAGAACGGGAAACCTGGAAGTACACCTCTACTGCCCCTTCCAAAGAAAGTTTCAAAGATCCTAGTTGCTGGCACCCATGCTGATAATTTGGGTTATCAATGTGGTGGATGGACAATTAATTGGCAAGGATTCAATGGCAATAACTCTACAAGGGGTATGCTTTACTTTGTTTATCTATCTTTCGAAACACCGCCAGCTCACAAGATTTTGAATGCAATAAATTTACTAATATTTCTTTCCATGACTAGGGACGACAATCCTCAGTGCAATAAAATCTACTGTTGATCGGAGTACTGAAATTATTTTCCGTGAGAGCCCTGATGCCAACTTTGTGAAATCTAACAAATTTGATTATGCAATTGTTGTTGTTGGTGAGCCCCCTTATGCCGAGACTGCGGGGGATAGCACAAACCTTACGATGATAGACCCTGGCCCAAGTGCCATTAACAATGTCTGTGGAACTGTTAAGTGTGTGGTTGTTATCATTTCCGGCAGACCCATCGTGATTGAACCGTATGCTTCTGCCATTGATGCTCTAGTGGCAGCATGGTTACCTGGCACTGAAGGCCAAGGTGTGACTGATGTCCTTTACGGGGACTACAGATTCAGTGGAAAACTTCCGAGAACATGGTTCAAAACTGTAGATCAATTACCGATGAATGTGGGGGATTCACACTATGATCCACTCTTTCCCTTGGGATTCGGACTTAAAACTGAGTCGGGCACGAGCATTGTTTCAAGGTATTCACCATTACTTATTTCGATAACTATTCATGCATGCATGTCAAAAACTAACTGCCTGTGGATGAAATATCATGGATGTCATTAATTAGCGATGATTTCGGAATGAACTATCTGATTAATTGCATGCATGTTCCATACTTACATGGTTGATGGTGTTCTCGATAGGTCGACATCATTTGCAACTCCGAGAAGGCCAGGCTTGTTTATCTTTATGATAACCGTAACTCTGAGTTTCTACATCACAGGTAATTTTCCATGCTTTTGAATGGATTTCACTTTTAAAGCCTTATATTCATTTGAGTTGTCGATGAATCTGTTCGATAAATTTGGCAGGGAAATACTAGCTGAATTACTGAGAGTTTTATGTTGAAGACGGCTGCACCCAAGGTGGTAGGAGTCATTCGGACCTGAGGCTGGACCGGTTTAGGCATTGCTCAGCATTCTATCCTATCAAAGTGATGTTAAATGAAGTTGGTAGTAGCAGTTTCAGCCCATTCTCTATTGTAGAAACCATTGGTGCTTCGAGCATCTTATCAATGTACTGAATCACCTTTATTTTTATTGCAATCTCATTTATTTAAATTATTTGCAATTTCTTGTCTTTTATTTTTTAGATAAATGTTAGGAAACAACTTAGGAGAACTTAAGGATTCTCATTATCTTCCCAAGTCGATAAAAATATGATAGCAATTCAATTTGATTCTTTGTTTAAATGTAGAGATCCAAGGTGGGGTCGGTGTTATTTAAACAAAGCATGTCATATTTAAAGCGACTTATGCTCTCCTCTACCTGAGCAGGTAGGGGGCTTAGAGAAACCAAACAGTTTGATGCTTTGTTTCCAAACCATCCAACCATGTCTGATGTATGTGCATCCATGTGAAGCCTTCTTCAGCTTGCTGAAATCCAAGAGCATACAAAAATATCAGTTAATGACTGTTATCAAACCTGTTAACTGTTAATTATGTTACTTCGACAATTTATTTTTTCATATTTAAACACTTGCATTCGATATATGGGTATAAAAGCCTATGTTGGAGATGTAGACAAGCCCGATTAAACCAATAACTAGAAATGAATCAAGTTAATGAAGGGGAGAGGGGATACCTTTGTATTCAGTAAGACTGTTGTAAGACAGCAATATCTTTCCTCACCTGGAAAGGTGATTAGGAAATAGCTCATGAGAAACAACTACAATGTTTCAATTTTTTATTTTTCTTAAAAAAAAGTTGGTTAGTAAAAGAGAATACAAAAAGAACTCGGAGCCCCCATTCATGCAGCTCTCTTTAAGAGAATATATTTTAACAAATCTAGGTTTTGGATCACAACATTATGAATTGATAAAGCCGCCTTTAAGAGAAAGCATTCAACAGGTCTAGGGTTTGAATCACAACCTCTGCTGTACTGGGAAAAAAAATGGTATACACGTAACGAATTGAGCAGTAAGATGTTGGCCTCTTAACAATTTTCATGAAAGCTATTTCCAGGAGGCTCTGCTTATCCAAATCAAAATGTTGAGCCACTTTCTTGTTTTACATGTTAGAGAGCATCACAAACAGAAAGAAAACTATTTCCAGGAGATTCTGTTTATGTTATTTTGACTCTTTATTTTTCTTAAAGCAATTGTGTCCGACATTCATACCCGAACATTTTTGGGTATGAACCTTCAAGGACCTCTAAATACATGAAAAAGTTTGAAAAAGATTAATTATATCCCTATTGGATATATATCTGTATCCAACATGAATGGTATAGCAAAAAAATGCTAATATCCAACATGAATGCTGAAACGGTTCGAACAACTATTAGATATTCGAACTATATCATTGATCAATTTGCATATTTGACCCAAAGAAGCCAATGAACATGCACTGTTTCTAAAAAGCCACATTAGTTCCCAAAACAGAACTTATTATTTTTTAAATCAAACCTCAAAATAGAAAAGAAAAAGAAGACCTGATAAAATAGGGATAAAAGACACCTGAGTTCAAGTAACATAGGTCATTTCCGTGTTTCAACATATCTTATCATCTCGGAACCATATTCATGTCTGACACTTAAACACTTCCCAGTCAAAGGTGTCGGTGGTTCATAAGGAAAAAAATGTGGGATTATAAAGAGTAAAGATCAAACAAATCATACCAGTTGACTCCCATTTATCAAACTTCACAAGCCATGCATCTGAACCAATCTGTGATGTTGAAACGCGATCCAGCCAAATACAGTATTGTTTTCCTCGTTTATCCCCATATAATCTTTCCATCATATCTTCACACTTGCTCATTGGTTGCTCAGTTCCAGAGGGATGGACAAAAGTACCTAATGGATACTAAACAGAAACGACTTGATCAATTAACTATCAGCTATTCGAGTTTTCTTTTTTTTTAAATGAACATAAATCTATGAACTCCTAAATATATGAAAATCTTTTAAAAAGTTGAACACACTTATGCTGAATCACATGTCCGTGTTCAACACTTACATCCAACTAGCATAGCTGGACAAGATCAATCTATGGACATACAGATATCCAAGCAGAGATTATCAGGTCATTGCAATTCATAGCGAGAGATGACAATGGGTTGAATATCTATCTATCTATCTATCTATATATTTTTGTAATATTTGATTTCACATTACTTTAAAAGTTGAATCCATTTATTACCCATATCAAATCCAAGTGTCACTATCCAAATTCAAATAGCATTAACCTATCAAATATCCAAATTCATTAAATATCTAAATCTAACAAGTCAAAAAATTAAAAATTAAAGTGGACTCAGATAATGGACATCCAAGAGTTAATATTTGCATCTATTTTGGATAATATTAATTATAATATCTTAATTCAAATATTATTCAAATCTGTAAAAGGGTTTTCATAAATATTTGAATCTGCACTATCCCATCCCTATTCATAGCAAAACAAACAATGAAAGAGAAGAGAAAGGAGACTTACAAAGCTTGATTTAAGATTCTGCAAAATCTGATCAGACTTCTCAACTTCAGCACGTCGCCATCGCTCGTAAAGCAAATAGAACTTCACAACTTCATAACCAGGACTCAAAACATTTACTCTGCATTTTCCCCAATCTTTGATATCTCTGGGAGACACATTTGGACCAAAAGAGAATTTCCCAATGGCTTGTATTATTCCAGATGCACATCTCTCAGTCGAATGGATTATGTTGGGATTGTTTCTCGCATTTTCAGCACACCACTGTAATAACTCTTCTTGTGCATTGCCAACCTGAAGAATGGAAATGATAATGGGTTGAAAGCTGCATAATAAGCAGTGAAACTGTTCAGTTTAGTGCAATTTTGAAAGAAATTTGTGGTTAATTAATGAAACATCCTAATCAAAGTAGCAAAACTGCTTTAAATTTTAATCCGATTATTATCTACACTAAATTCGATAACTACTATCCAAATCCATTTTAAGTAACATCATCAACCTAATATCTGAATCTGCTAAATATCTGAACTTACAAAGTCGAGATAATTTTAGAAACAAAGTGGATAATAGATTTAGATATCCAAATTTGAATCCATTATCCACAATAGCATAATGGATTCAAATAGTCAATTCAGATATCGATATCCATTATCTGCAAAAATAAAGCGGATTCAGATAATGGATATTCACAAATTTATATCAGCATCCGCTATAATTAGAATATCCGAAATTGGTTATTATACAAATCCACAAATATCAAATCCACACCATCCATTGCCATTCCTAATTCAATACCATTAATAACTAAACCAACCAAAACGAAATTCACTGATTTGGTCAGTTAAGTTCATTGGTAAACTATTTACATAGTATTTTAAATTTATTTTTACTAATTTAGAAATAAAATATTCATTTTTATATTATTAAACATTAAAAATTAAATATAAAATAAAACTTGATTCGGTTCGAATCAATTCGATTAATTGTAGTTTTTCAACTTATGAATTGCAAACAGAATCAAGTGCATTCAAGTCATACCCAAATTGAAACTGAATCAAATTAAACAAAAATCTAATCAAAATCAAGCCAAACACTGAGATTTGATTCGATTTTTGCTTTTATAATTTTTTTTCTCAACCGTATGCTTACCATCACACCATATACGTCAGGAACGGTGAAAAGCTCAGCATCATTTCCAGAGTCACCACAAACAAGTGAACTAAGTGGAACTCTTCCATTAGCTTTAAACTTTCTCTGCAAATATGCAAGCGCTTGGCCTTTATCAGCACCTTTTGGTAATACATCCAATGCTGTCCCATGGCTATAAATTATTTTAACATCTAGCTGCCAAAAGAAGATATTAAGATCAAAAGCCATTTATGAGACACCATTAAATATCTATGATGTTAAGATTCTTCATTTTTCTTAAAGCATCCATGTGTGAAATATTCAATACATTGGTGTAAGAACTAAGTTGCTTTGACTCGAGTGTCTTATCAGATATGGATATCTGTTTGATACAGGTATAATAAAAAATTTCGAAGTTTTTCCATATATTTAGAAGATCTTTGGAGGTTTTATTTCATATCCATATATCGGACATGAGTGTCAACTTTCAAATCTTGTATGTCAAGAAAAATGAAAAGTAGGAGTAACATAGTACAAGGTAGAAGTGTTCCCAGACCAGGCAGCCACCCGAAAAATTTTCAAATCCCTTACCCAAACATGCTTTCTCATGCAAATTTTCTTATCTCATGATTAAGTATATTTCATTAAAAAGAAACACACAATCTCACCTTGTGTTTTTCTAGACTTTCTGAAAGTGCCTTGATTACTTCTAATGAATTAGGCTTCTCCAAGAAAAAGCTAACCTTGTGAGGTCGTTGCTCGGTGTCTGACTGCGCAAAGAAAACATGAAGTTGTTAGCTTTTGTAATGATTATCTATCTTTATATTACTCGAACCCGGATGTGAGTGATAGGACATATTCAACATGGGTACACTTAATTTTCAAAACCTCTTTCATGCGTTACATCCAGATATAATATATATATATATATATATATATCAGACACAAGAACTTCAAAAAAAACAAAGAGTAAAAGCAACATAGATTTCCGAACATACTCATATATGACTCTCCAGATACATGGAAAAACGTTAAGAAATTGAGCATACACATACTATATACAAGTCCATATCTGATATACCTGAATCCGAATAAAATAGGTCTGCACTCTAATATAATTACCATCTATAAACTAAAACTCTTACACTTTGTTATTCAAAATTGTCAAGAGTCACTTCCAATGAAATATTTTCTTTAAATGAAAAATGAGTTTTGTTAGAAAAACCAAAAACAAGGGGTTTCAAAATAAAGGGGGAAGGGAACTGATACAAATAAAACTAATTCCAAAGACGAATTAGCCACTAGCAAAAACACCCAACCTGAGAAAGGTGCTCAAATCTCCTACAAGGGACAACCTTAACCTATGTCGTTCAAGTTCGAATTCAAATTTTCAACACTTAATTAAGAATAAAAAACATATACTAAAAAGAACTCGATTAGGCTTTTAAAGCACTCCAGTCAAATATTATGATACTCGAATTCAACTCATTCGAGCTATTCGAACTTATTCGAGAAAGACTGAAACAGATTTCTTTTTGAATCGAACTCGAATAGCTTATGAGCTCAGATTCTCATTTAGAAGTAATTGTACTAAATCCATGTTTGACAGGTAAGTATCGATCTTTGAAAACTTCGTAAACTATTCAAGTCTGAGCTCGATCCTTAGCTGAACTAGAAACAAAAGCTAAATTGGCATTTTTTCTTGCGAAAATAAATAAATGATGAGTAAAGAAACATGCCTGAGGAATAAGCTGAGGAAACTTAGCAGTTTCCTGAGTGATAATATCTCGGTCCCAATTGAGATTCAAGTGTTGCTCCCAATCATAATCAGGCACCATTGGTTCACCATAAGCAATCTCGGTTCCAACGGACATTATGGTTATATCTGGGGTCAAAAGGGGCTTCTCATTCCTCAGCTGTTTATAAATCGTCGGCGACCTTCCAGTGGAATACACCAGCAAAGAATCGTGGCGATAATAGGCTTCCCAAAGAGCGTTGAATCGAAGAAGGGAAAGGTTCTCGGGGTCTTCATGATCGACCTGGAAATTGAAAAAGAAAGATGAAAATCACTTGGAATTCAATGGTTGATTTTAATTTATGAAACAGGGATTTTTTTTCCCTTTTTGAATACCATTGTGAAATCAAGATCTGAAACTATCATGAGGCGGGGAGGGCCATTGAGACGATCCATCGGTGGTGGTTTAAGTTAGTTGTTTCACTGCAAATTCACCGTGTTTGATGAGAAATTTTGGTTTAAAATGGAAAAGAAAAAACAGAGGAGGGAAAATGTGGGGAAGAAATTACCAGGCTATTTCAATGGAGATATGTGGGATGAGGACAGAAATAGCCATGAAAATGGAAGCAAAGAGAGGGAAGACTCCACTATAGTCTCTATGATACTGTAGGGACGACCGAAAGGGACTACATTCCTCACTGTAAATGTTTGTTTACCTATTCGTCACTCAACCTTCATAAATTTTCATTTTGGATATTGAAAATAAAAAGTTTACAATATAACCAACATTGTTGCATAATTTTATCATTTTAGTCACCCGTGGTTATGCATGCAATTTAGTCACCCAACTTTAATAATTTTTTATGGAACCCCAAGTTTTTCCCTCTAAAAGGGAAATGAAAAAGATAAATTAATTTTTCTTGAAAAATTTTAATTTTTTTCTATCAAAACTCGAGTAATTCCATGTAAACCCCAATTTTTTTTCCTTTCATTTTATTGAGAAAAACATAAATTAATTATAAAAAAGGGAAATTAAAAAAATGAAATTTCTAACCTAGATTTTCTCTGGGTTTCCTATTGAAAAAAAACTAAATTTAATTCCTAAAAAATAAAAAATAAAAGAAATTAAAATGATAAAATGAGTGACCAAAATGAAAATTCACTAAAGTTGGTTGACTAAAATGAGTGTATGTAATGGCAAATTAACTGTAAGTGACTAAAATAATAAAAGCATATAAACGACAACGACTAAATTAATAAAAGCATGTAACGACAGAGCCCATATTGTAAACTTTTTATTTTCAATGTTCAAAATAAAAAATTATGAAAGTTGGGTGATCAATTGTGGGGTTTATCCTTGTCTTTTTCTTCTTAAAGGCTTAATTGAATAAACACCTCAAACTAGGCTCTATTCACGTTTTAGCCCTTAAACTATACCAATTTTCACATACAGGTACCTAATTAATACCTTAAACTTCACCTCTGTTATCATTTTTGGTCCAATTGCCTAAAAATGTTAGGAAGGAAAAAAAAAAGCAAGGTGAATAGGACTTAGACGTGTGCTTTTTTTCCCTTTTAAGATATTTGATATTGATAAGTAAATTATTTTTGAAAAATCAAATTTAA
The DNA here is from genome assembly GCA_020496765.1 of Gossypium stocksii. Taxonomy (NCBI): domain Eukaryota; kingdom Viridiplantae; phylum Streptophyta; class Magnoliopsida; order Malvales; family Malvaceae; genus Gossypium; species Gossypium stocksii. The sequence goes on along the minus strand of CM035628.1, from coordinate 40,283,099 downwards.
AAGGAAATTTTCAATTTATATATTTAATTTTATAGAAATAATTCAATTTATATATTTAATTTCAATATCTTTTGATGCATTTACTTGTAATAGGTATTCAAATGAATAAAATTTACAATCAACCAAATAATTGAATAAGTCCACTAAGTTTAATACGGCATTCATATAAATTAATCTTAATTCGAGTTGAAGTCACTCATTTGTATTTAATTTTGGTCTGACTCGAAATTTGCCTCTAAAATATTATTGAAATTTATTTCAGGTTGTAAATTGTTTTTTTTTTTATTTAATAAGATATTTATTGGAGTAAGCCAAGTAATTAATCCTCCATATTTTTGTAAGCCCATTAAAAGGGTAAATGTTGGCAACGAATTTTAAAACTGTTCCATACTCAGAGCAAGAATCGAACCCTCAACCAATTATTAAAGTAGAAATGATTAATTTAAATATGGTTAGCTGTACTCATATTAATTAAGAATTAAATCCTATTTACTACTGGTACAATATTTTAGTCCACAAACAATTTTAAATTTTGACTTGTATTATTTTTAATTAATTTTTATATTTTAAAATTAATATAAAAATATGTTTTTAATATTATTTGTGAAGTTAAAAGAAATTCACCGTGGCCAAAAAAACTATAGTTGGAGTAGTGAAGTTACTGTAAATTAACGTCAAAGATCAAGAATTTAACCCCTTGTAACCCACCCCCTCTTTAAATTTGTAACGACAAAAAGATCTGAATTTCTTTTGTAAAGTATGAATAAAAATTTGTGGTTGAACCTCGTGTGTTGACATGATGATTAGAGTATTTATTATTACAAGTGTAATTTGAGTTTGAGTCGGGTTAATTGCATTGCTTTTAGGGCTTTGCTCGCCTCTTGTAATTCCCCTGACAAAGATTGATGACAAAATTAACTAAATTTTCACACCAAGTTACACATAATTGATTGATCAGTGGGTAATTTACTTTAAGGGTGTGTTTGCAAAAAGACCTAGTAATTAAATTTAGGTGTAACTGCTTGTAATTACTTATATTGTGACATGTTTGGGTAAAATTATAATTAGGGGATTCTACTTAATTAAGTGTAACTGGAACACTTCAATTACACCTCAATTATAATATTCAGTTCTTGAGAAAGTGAAAATTGAGATAATTATGCGAATTGTTATAAACAATTACACTCAAATTCAATTATCTTATGGCTTCAATTATATAATAATAATGTATGTTAATTTTATAACATGTATTTTATTTTTTAGAATATAAGTATATGTTATTTACAATAGATAATTTTTCATGCATTTTGACCCATGAAATATTTACCTAAATTACATAATATTTATTATTAGGCATATTTAAGAGTTGGGCTATTCACCTTAAATTTAAAATGATTCGAATAAAAAAAATTAAAATCATTTAAAATATTAGTGAACCTCAAGCTTTGATTTTGGAGCACAAACCTTGACACAACTAGATTTCAAGTGTAAATTGTTTTATTTTATATATATATGTATATATATATTATAATTTATATCCTAATAAAAATTAAATATAATATAATGTAATATTGAAAATATGTTAAATTGTATGTTTAGATTTGACAAATATATATGATGATTTTAGATGCCGGGAGAGATGACGCTTGTAAAATTCAAGGGCGGAGTTAGGGGTTGGCAGGTGCCAAACTCCCCTAAATTGAAATTTTTTTATTTGAACCCCTTATAATTGATAAAATTTTAAATTAGTAATAGTAAAATTGTACTTTAGCTCTCTCAAATGATAAAATTTTAATTTAATTTTTTAGAAATTATAAAGATATAAACTATTAAAATATATAATTTAATTCTAACCCTTCCCAAAAAAATTTTCTGACTTCGTATATGATTAAACTCTAATTTTAGATTGTGGGAGACGCATTGTTTAACGAGGATGACTGGAAGGCAATATCCATGATTCCAATTCGAGGTGTTGATAAAAAAGGTAACATTCGCATGGCATCACTCTTCGAATGGAAGTTACATATCTCGTGCTTTCGATCATCCTCAACCAATGGGCTCTTGTGTGAAAACACCATGGAAGATCCATGAACTATATGAGATGTAGAGCGGGTTGCAACATATCCTTTTCTTTTGCCCTTCTTCTCAAGGCGCCGTTTGGAAGGCTTCCTCCTTCCACTACACTCAGGCTTTCATGGGATTCGGATCCTTTGCAAGCTGATGGATGAAGATTGACCAAAAGCTGCCCAAATTTGGAGCTTTCTATAGTATCAATCTTATTGATGCTACAGCATTTGGAAATCTCGGAATCAGTCTTCCAAGATATTAATGACAACACGATTCACTTATGGAATGCTACTTTGGACGGCTTCCTCGTGTACATAGAAGCTACCAAGTCCCCGAGTTACAATGTAAATTGAACTAGTGACAAAGATGTTGTTTGGTACCCAAGACTATTAGGATTAATCGTCACACCTTTTTCATGAATAGTTCGAACCCGTTTGGTCTTGTAACTGTTGCAAGGAATAGCAACTATGATGTTAACGGAACTAACATAAAAGTAAGGTCTTTAAATGTGCTTATGGCTTAAACCTTAACGATAAGGATAAGCTTTTTGTTGTTAAAATCGCAATGGATGGCAAAACATTACAGCCACAAGGTTATTAGCAAGATCCGAGGCAATTTGAGATTGACATGGGACTATTGGGGATATTATTCCTCATACTTCAAATATTAATTTGATTTATTTTGAACATGTTAGTTGTGTTGACCGATTTGAGCAGCAAAAACAATCATTAATGACTCTTGCCCCCTCTTCGGCAGCCCAACCTGTCTAAATGACTTATTTTACTCTGTAGCGTCAAAATATACCCTAAATAATAATTCTCAAATTTAGTGTGCATGAAACATTAAAATTTTAATAGATTTTGTATTGGTAGTTTTTGATTGTGCATATGTGTGCTATAAATTATTTAATAACAGCTTTATCAACCACATATATATTTTGATATAGTTTGAAAGTGAATCTTTTTTATCTTCCACGCATGATACATGAACAGAGGTTGGAGGAGTTAGGCTTTGTTTAGGGAGGTGACAAAATAAACATCAATTGTTGGGCGATGAGTAAACCTATTCAAACATCCCATCCCAACTGAAATCTAGTTTCCATTATTATTTATAATAATCTGTCCCAGCCAAATTATCTTCCACAGTAAATATTGTTTATTATTTGCAGTAAATCACAACTTTTACAATATAACTCTTACATATTGATCTTCAAATACTTTACCTATACCAATTTCTTTTAATTCTAAATGTATCATATGTAACCAAATCCAATGTTTTGCTTCTGCTTAGGGCTTAACACTAGTTTATTAAAAATTATTAAAATAACTTTTTTCCTAAACATTATAAAACGATAATGCTTACTAATGCGCACAACATTTTAACCCAAAAAATTTAATCCGACATTAATTTCTTTTGTTACCTGCTACCAAGTATTTTTTTTAAAATTTAATTTAATAAAAAAATTTAACAATGTTAATAATTAAACATAAATTTTAAAATCTAAAAAGTAGAAAGATTAAATTTCTAAAAATAAAAGGCTTAAATTTCAAATGCACAAAAAATACAATGACTTAAAACATATTTTAACCCTAAACAGAATTACTATTTAAAAGATAAAAATTAATTTATTAATTTTTAATTATAAAAATATACAAATACTAATATAAAAATATTTTCAATCTTTTAATATGAATTTCAAATTTCAGAATATTTCAAATTCATAATTTAATTGAATTTTGAAAATAATCATCGATTCACACAACTTATATTTTTAAAATCTGAATTCTTATTCGGAAATCCAAATTCTCAAACATCACCTTATAATCACATTTAAAAGCAATATATTGTTGCTTCTACTTTTCATTTTCTTGAAGCACAGCCATGCCAAAAACATTTTCAGATACAAGTAGAGGAGATATATGACCCTCCAAATACTCTCCAAATACATGAAAAAGAAATCTTTTTCTTTTTAAATAAAAAAATTGAACATACCGACATCAAATATGTACTTATATCCAACACTCACATCCAAGTTCCAAGTCTGAGTCTATAGTTCAAAACAAAATTTCCAGATTAAGACAACTAAAAACAGGTAGTGTAGTTGTAACTTCAATTGAACTGATTATAATTATTATTCCATATATCTGACTTTCATCAGCTCAAAAATGGATGACTTGGTAAGGCATTGAAAATGGATATGATCAACAATAATCATGTAGTAAACAAAGTTCATTCTTTCTAAAAACCCTAATTCCCAAATCCCCAAGTGAGAAATGGAGGAGAATAACTCATAAGATTCACATGCCAAAGTGACAGGTTAACTATAAAACCAAAACGGTATAGGGTGCCATTATTCATACCTAAGGGCTGAAGCTCCATGCTCCCTTTAAATGATGGTCGAACCTCATCTCTTGAATTTGCAATGTCATTCACTGTGGAGCAGACACTGAAAACCAGAGCTAAATGGCTTTAACAACGGTATATTGAGTTTGATGAGAATCAAACATTTAGTACTATGAAAGTGTACCGATTCTGAATTGTATGCTATGCAGCAGAAATTGCAGTATAGCCTTTCTCCTCAAGAACTTCAGCTAAGGAGCTATCTCCTGTCTTTATGATTCTTCCATTCTCCTGGAAATATCACATTAGATCATAACCAGATCAGAACAAAGATATTTTCTTATAGCACCAGAACAAATTCCTTTTAAGATTAAACCTGAAGGATATAAAAGTCAGTAGTGGTGACTAAATAGAAAAAAACATGCGAAGAACAAAGCAGAACAAGTTCCCACTAAATTACGAACGATACTGTTTCAAAATGCTCCCAATGCCTAATTAAAGTATAAATAGATGATCCTCATTACCAAATCTAGGAATCAAATCCAAATAGACTCATCCATTAGGCGTAACTTCATAAATAGCAGTTAGAAACAGAAGATAAAGGTGGAACCATGAAACATAAGTTAACTTGCAGATCACTTGAAATCATGAATGTTAACATTGGCCTATGTTAGAGTTTGATATATTTCTAAGAAAATAATGGATATAAAAACAGATGAACCATACATGTTATCAGGAAAGCTATGTTATTTAGTGTGAGAGTTTCCCCCAAGGAGAACCCATATTCACTAGTTTCAATAGAGAAGGCAATCAACAGACATAAAATATACACTTGATCACTGCCTTGAATTTTTAAACAACTCACCATTATATGGATGAATGTCGGCTTTATAAATTCCAACAGTCGTCGATAATGAGTTATCATCAAAACTGAGTTTGTTGGAGTCAAAAGACCATTCACTGCTTTCGCTACATCTCGAAGGGCATCAACATCTAGCCCAGAATCAATCTCATCGAGTATAGCCAAGTCTGCTCCAAGAACCTATAAGTAAATATAGAGATGAGAAACAAATTGATTTTCTTAGCTTCGATGCATTAAATAAACAACAAACCTATAAGTAAATATTCCCTAGATTTCAGAACTATAACTCACTATCTCTCTCTCATAGGGGAGGGGAGCAGCTCAGATTTGATCCCAGTGCATCTAAACCTAGCCGGCCAATATTCTATATTTTTGGCATGCAAGAAAAGATCCATAGTACATGGTATGGTGCAGGGAGAAAACAGCAACAACTCAATAGAACTAAGGCTGCAAACGAGTAAGATAGAACTTAAACTCTTTTTTGGGGGGGGGGGGGGGAGGAGACCGTAGGGTTGGAAACCTCTAATTTCTGCAGTCAATTAATTAAAAGAAAACAATAACGTGGCTGTAAATCTATTTTACAGCTAATTTATACTAGGATTCCAGACTTCAATCCTAGCCCTATATTAAAACTCTAAAGAAAACTTATAATCCTAGCCATCCATCCATATCTAAAAATTATTAATAAAGCTGAAATATTAAAATAGCGTATAGTAATAGCTCCTGCAATAGCATGTAAGCCATGAACAGCAATTCTAAGTTCAAACAAGAATCTTCCATTGCAACTATCAAATGAGGACAAAACAATTCCACAATGAATTACAGAAGACATTATATCATATTACCGCAAGCTGCAAAATCTCATTGCGCTTTCTTTCACCTCCACTGAATCCTTCATTGACATTTCGGTTAAGGAAATCAGTCTTCATGTTCACAAGATCGAGTTTAGGATATATGTAAGCATAGAACTGCAAGGGTAAAATGACAGAAGTATTATAATCAATAAGAAACTTAGCATGACTATTATGTTTTCAGTATATTTATCAGCTTACATATTAGAAGAATAACCGACTATTGCAACTTTTGATCTTTTCATTGTTATTGATTAAACGGGGAGAACAAGAACATCTCAACAATGCACTAGAAAGTTCTTTCCTCAAAATACGGGGAAGGCAGTTCATATACCTCAAGTGGACCAAGCTCAGGCTCACCAAGTTTTTTCCTTCGAGCATTGTATGCCATGTGCAAAAAGTCGATATTGTTCACACCCGGGATCTCAACCGGGGACTGGAAACTCATAAAAAGTCCGGCAAGAGATCTTTCCTCCGGTTCCATGTCAAGCAAATTCTCTCCCTTGAAAACAACATCTCCTCCAGTCACCTCATAATCTGGATGACCGACAATAACCTATAATACATAAATAAGATCAAGACCTTCCAAAAAATAATTCATAAACCAGTATGATTTCACCTAACTAGTTTAACAAATTCAAATATCTGTATGATTAAACAAATATTACTAGGACTATTACTCAAGATTAGGGGTGTAATCGAGTTGAGTTGAGATCAAGTTGTGAGAATCTAGCGCTTGAGCATGACTTGAAATTCAAAGCAAAAAGCTTGGCTCAAGCTAGACTTGAAATTCAAGGCTCGAAGCTTAGCTTGAACTCAATCAAGTTTCACTTTTAGAGCTCGAGCTCTATCTAGGATAAAGATCGAATTACTCAAGGTCAGTTAGTTATGTTGGATTACTTGATTCTGATGCTCTACTTCAATCTGATTATTTATGCTCAAGCTCACATTATTATTATTTCAATACTAATTAAAAATAAAAAGGTTTGATTAGCCCCACGGCTCCTGAGCTATTCAAGTCAAATATTAGGGTATTTAAGTTAAACTAGCTCGATAATTCGAGCTGAACTCGATAATGACTGAGCTCAATTTGAGTTATTTGAAGCCAAATCGAAGTAACTAGCTTGCACAAGTCTCCTTTACACCCCCATTCAAGATAAAGGAAAAAGATTACTGTAATCAACCTGGGATTTAATTCAGTTGATTTATACAGTCATCTGCATCCCTTAGCCTATTTACAAGCTATAAACTCCTTTATAAAAAAATAAATAATAATTTAAATTTAAATACATGTGAAAGAATACTAACCTTAGAGAACGTACTCTTCCCAGAGCCATTCTTTCCCATTATAGCATGAATCTAATAAAAATTAAACAAACAAAATATAATTGGAAAAGGAAAACAGAGTCTAATGTAACAAAATTCATTCATACAAATTAAAGTAACAGAAATATATATATCTTCTAATTGACCTCTCCATGGTGAATGACGAGGTCGACGCCTTTGAGGATTTCCTGCTTGGTCTCAGCAATCACGGCAGTTAAACCTTTGACTTCGAGAAGAGGCGTCTTGGAGTTGCCAAGACCGTCGGTGGAGGTGGTAGATTCAACGGCGGAGAAAGAAGCGGCGATGGGCCTAGGAGACGGCGCGTGAGTAGAGCGGAAGCGGGAAGAGCGAGGGAGAGGGAGAGGGAGAGGGAGAGGGAGAGGAAGAGAAATGGAAGAGGTAGATTTTAGAGTAAAAGGGGGAAAAGAAGGGAGTGGTGGTGGTGAAGCAGTGCACTGAATTTGCCAAGCCATTTGCCCTGCACGGCAATAATTTTTGTCTCCTTTATTCGGCCACTAAAAAGAAAATTGGATTTTCAACCACATCCAATCCCATTCAATCAACTCAACAATTTATTTATTTATTTATTATTTATATAACTTCTATAAATAAATTTCCAAGCAATTATTTATTTCAAATTAAAATAATAATATGCCTGTATATAAAGTTTTAATAAAGGAAATTTATAAAAAATTAAATTAAATTAATATAATATTTTGCAAAAATTTTATAATTTTTTTATAGTTGAATAAGTAAAAAAATTATAATTAAGTAACTACTAATATATTAAAATATATTAATATAAAATAATTTTTTAAAAATATTAGTATAAAATATTTATTTTTTATATTTTACTATACCAACACTTGTTAACCCCTTAACATTACTTATAGAATTTAAAATATTAAACTCTTTAATTTTTTTTAGAGTCTGTTTGGATAACACAGATTAATTCAATGAAAGTGTAATTATTAGGGTAATAATTATTTTCTCTTGTAATTACAAATAAATTGTAATTCTTTAGACGTGTTTGGCTTATAGAATATGATTACAACTTTATTCCTTATGTCATATTTGGTTGTACAAAATGTAATTACATAATTATATAATTTATATTTTTAAAAAATTATTAGTATGATAAAAAGATTTTATGTAACAAAAATTAAAATTAAATCATCATATGTATTATGTTAGTATAAAAAGTAGTTGATAAGACGATTACTAACAATAATAAAAAGAAAAATAAACATTATATGTAATTTTATCTAATTACTTTAGTAAATATTTGTCGGATTGTTCCCTCTTTAATATTTAACATATACTCATTATCAATCATTTGTTAGTCCTTAATCGAGTTCATCGTCATCATCTGAATTTGGATCTACATCATTAAGATTATCAATATATATTTCTTCCATATACTATTTAAAATATGGATAAGCTCAATTACACCTATGATCTAAATTATGAAATATGCAATATTTTAGTATGATCCAACTTTATTTTTTTTATGTTATACTAAGGTGATGTTATTAATATGTGAAATATTTTTCAGAACAACAAATGTTTTTTCAACCACATTTCGAAACCTTAAATGTGTCAAGTTAAAGAGTTTGTTAGCTGTCTATGGTGCTTGTGTTTGGCACTATTATCTCAAATGGTATCATACTTCATGATATGGTATAAGAAAACCTTTTGAATTTGCATAATTAATATCAACCTTGTAACATTTAAGTTCATAGTCCAAATAATCTATATCTTTAATTATAAAAATTTATATAAATTTAATTTGAAGAAAAACTTATGCCATGTTATATCGTTTATTATAATACGTAAATTAAGTAAAAAATAATATAAATTTTATAACATATGACATTTATAAACAAAGCTTTATAAATTATCCAAAAAATTTCCTAACATTTTATGAATAATATAAATTTTTGCTTTAATTTTAAAATTATATTTTTTTCTAAGTTATGATATAAAAACTATAATATTTTTTATGAATAAATATATTATTTTTATAATATATAATACGGACACATAAATAAACTATATTCATACTTCTTGATCATGAATTTTTATAAATAAATATATTATAACATTTTTTTTGCCATAACTTTAGAATTTTTTAAAATTTAAATAATATAATTTTTTTAGTTATAACTTTATAAAATATATAGATTTTATTTTTGAGTAATATATACAAATTATTTTTATAATATATATTTTTAGAATTTAGAATATAAGAAATATTTTATCATAATCATCTCAAGCACTCATACATGTTCATGTTTATAATATAATCTTCATAAATTTTATAAAAATATTTTTTAAATTGGATATTGGTGTAATTACCTATACAATTCTCACTCTTCTATCTAAGAATTGGAAAGTGTCCAATTACACTCAATTTGCTGAGACAAGCTAATTATAATGGTTATCTAAACATGTTATCCTTATGTAATTATCTTATAAAAAATACACGAACATGCTCTAAACCAAAATTGATCATGGGCTAGGCCAAAATGGGTTCGAGCCAATGCAAAAAAGTTAGGCTTGAGCCCGACCCGAGAAATTGGCTTATAATTTTGTCCAAACTTGACCCGAATAAAAATGCTAAACTCAAGCCCAGCTCACCCGTATTATTTTTTTAGATTATTTTTATATAAAAATTTTAAAAATAATAATTAAAATATACTAAAAATATTAAAATAAATGTTTCGCAACAAATTGAAAATACATAGTTGCAACTTAACAAGTAAAATGCCTTTAAAATAGTAGCAAAATTAACAATAAAATAAGAATTATATAATATCGAAACAATAACAACAAAATAGTAACAATATAATAGTGAAATGGTATCAATAAACAACAACAAATAGCAACATAATTTTTTTTATCAAATTCGAGCTCGGCCAGGCCCAGGCCAAAAAAGTATTACCCAAAGCTAGACCCATTTTCTAAACAAATCTTTTTTTTTTTGTTCAAGCTCATTTTTCGGGCCCATATTTTTACTCAAACCCTCTTATTTTTTGGGCTGACCTTCATGTCTGAATAGACGGCCCAACCCGGCCAAGATCAGTTCTACTATAAACTACAAATTATTATGTTGTCAAAAGTACATAATCAAAAAAATATTCTAAATAATTTATCTATTCATTAGACTTCACCATAAATTTTAAATAAATTTAAAAAATATTTTTCTATATTTATATTATCTTAAATAAAATTAAGTTAAATATAAATTTGAATAATCAAAACAATCTACTTAAATATTAAAACTTTTTTACAAAATATTTTTTTAATTTATAAAAATATTAAAACTACCCCATAATTTTTTTTTATCTTCGAAAAGATTGGCATCCATTAATGAAGGGGTTGGCAAAAGTCTGACAACAAAACAGATCAAGAGCACACGAAAAGGCAGCATAAAGCAAAGCAAAAAAACCACACAAAACAGGGAACAAAAGCACATATCAAAACCAAAACTACAAATGAAAAGGCACCACAAACCCCAAAACGAAAGCACCGAACAAATACCAACGAAACCTTTCCTCTTCTCCTCAAACCCATAGTAGCCAAAAATAAAGAGGAAAACCCAGCTTTGAAAAAACCAACATCGGAGATTTAAGGAACCTACTCCAAAACTTCAAAGCCCACAAAACTCTCTCAGCACTAACGACTCCAGTCTGACCAGTCCTTAGCCACCAGATTTTCGACAAAAGCTGGCACATCTTCAACCTAGAAACAAGGTGAAAGTCGCCTGCGCCCCTCTAATGCCAAAGTATGAGCCACCCGATTAACACTTCTAGGAGCAAACTGGTAAGTCACTTTGTCCAGAAATTCCTCGAGCCCTCATAAAATTCCCAAATTGTTCAGCCATTGGAACCGTCATCAAGCTTGGGGGAAGATCATGAATTTGAACCCAGAATTCAACCAAGTTTAACGGGACTATCAAAGGATTCTCTCCCGCCTAGATCTTGTAAAGCAAGAGTAAATGGTTGTTAAAAAACCATGGTGTACCCATAAGTGCTCTTTGAATGTCAATCTCATGAAAGAACTGAAAAAAGGAACCATTTCGCTCCCAAATTTGAAATATAGATTCCCTTAACAGGATGCCAAAGATCTGCCAAAGTATTCCGTAAAGAAAGAAAATGAACAACGCTATCAGTCAAATAGCAACCCACCAGACAAAAAGAATAGTTCTGATCAACAGTCCCTGCATCCTCATGGAATGCTTCCTCTTCCTCACCAGTCAAATGCAACTTAGCCAAATCCTCCTCCATTGCGAAGAAGAAAACCAACAACAGAGAGCACCAAACAACAAAGACCCTAAACAAAAACTGGAAAAAAAAAGTCGAAAAACCAATAAACTCGTGTCAATAGGCAGACGAATCCTTCATGTCAAAAGACAGACTTTTTTTTAATTTATCCCATAATTTGAATAATTTATTTGAAGGTAAATGTGACATAATTTTTTTATAAAAATATTAAAAGTTTCCCATAATTTACATTATTCACCCTATAAATATTACTACAAAAGCAACAATCCAATGATATGATATATATTTTTTAATGAAAGGAACAAAACAGAATTACATCAGGGAATAACTCTCCCATTTGCATCATTTTATAAAGTCGTAAAGACTATGGTTGGTGGACATTCAAAAGTATAAATTTGAATTGCCAAAGAGGCTGCTATATTGCCAAAATATCAACAACTTTATTGCCCTTGATCCCAAATATTCAAATCATGGCAAGGTTTGTTTTTATTGGAAATATTAGATTACTTTTTCTCAGGGGCGAAGCCAGGAAATTTCAAGATGGGGTCAAGATAATTAAAAAATAATAAATTTAAAAATAAAAATTAATTAAAGAAAAATAATTTAATAAATAAAAATAAACTGGAAATAAATCTTAAAATTTATTTCAATTGCACTATTCGATCATTGACCTCACTAAAATCATCAATTGTTTCGTTTACATCAAATTTTTCTGCAATTTCTTTCTCAATGTACACGACCAAAGAACTTTTTAAAAAATCATCTTCCATCTTGCTACAAAGTCGAGCCTTCACAATCTTCATAGCAGGAAAAGCAAGTTCTGAGGATGCTGTTGAAACTGGAAGAGTCAATATAAGATGAATCAATTTGTCAACGAGTGGGTACATGACTGACTTTCCACTTTCAACTAAGCTTCTGCAAAGTTCAGAAAGTGTTGATATTTTTATCAAATCAGGATGCTTACATACATCAAGTTCATAATGCTTCAACTCATATGGAGACGTTCTTTCTCTTATTGAGAAAAATATTCTGGATAGAACTTGTTTACAAGAATGCAAATTTTATCAATATCAAATAACTTGAAAAACTCCTTGGGATCTAAAGCTGTAGTAAGAGTGAAGCTTGACAACATTTTCATTAAAACTGTTCTTCAATTCTTGCAACTGAGTATCTATTGTAGCAAAAAATCTATCCACTCGATAATGATGCTCCACTGTAACATCTTCCTTCTTGTTGCAACTACGACCCACAATGTATTAAGCATTCATATTTGGAAAATTCAACTCCCAAGTTTCACAAAAAGATATCACATTTTTCAACAATTTATTCCATCCATCATCTCTCAACTTTTGAATTAAATCTTTCGTTGTCAAAACTAAACTCATGACATTTAATATATCTTGAGGACGTTGTAGAGCTTGACAAAAGGTTATCATTAATACTTAAAACTTCCTTCATCATATGCAAAATAAAAATAAACTCAAAAGATCTCAATCTATTATATGCATTATGAGCATCTCCTCGCTGAGAATAGTTAGAAGCTGTATTTTTTAGATTTTCAAGAATTGTGCTAGTAGCATTGTACATCTTCAGTAAACTAGTAACTAAATTTAAATGGGAACTCTATTGAGTCTCACTAAGACGTTGTAAAGTGCCAATTTGATTCATTCCTGTTCTAATTGCTAACTCATTGATGGATACCAAACGAGTTTGTTAAATATGACTCATATTTTTAGTCAAATTTGAGAAATAATCTTCTAGTTAAACTTTGTTTATTTGTTTCAATCAAATACTGATTAGTTTAGATTATTTTATTATTATTTGACCTTTGAATTTAGCCTATAAATAGGCTCTTTTACAACTTTAGAAATTACACCATTAGAGATTAGAACTCATAACACATTTAGAGAATTTTGTGTTTATGTTTTGAGGGTTCTTTACTTTCGGGTTTTCGGGGTTTAATTATTATCTCCATCTTTTGTACTCTTCATTCTTTTGCCATTATAGTAAAATTATCTTTGCACGTGGTTTTTTATCCTCTTTGGACGGGTTTTTACACGTTAAATTTGTGTGTTCAATTTCTCAATTTCTTCTGCTAATTTTACTTGTTCGTTGCTTAATCGGGTCGATTCCTAACAAGTAGTATCAGAGCTAGTTCAATTTTCATATATCAGCCCATTCAGATATGGCAGCAACAAGGTTTGAAATTGATAAGTTCGATGGTGAGACAAATTTCAATCTGTGGCAAGTTCGGCTGATGGCAATTCTAGTTCAATCCGGTTTAAAAAAGGTTGTTACCGAGAAAAAGCCTGAGAATATAAATAAAACAGAATGGGAAGAGCTTGATGAAAAGGCTTTGTCTGCAATCCAGTTGTGCCTCGCGAATACGGTATTGTAGGAGGTATTGATGGAGAAGACCTCATCCGCCTTATGGAAAAGGTTAGAAACTTTTTATGCGACTAAGTCTCTGGCTAATCGTTTAGTGTTGAAACAACGTTTATTTACATTTCGCATGAACGAATGTGAGCTTCTTAGAGACCACATCAGTCAATTTATTACTCTTTTAAATGAATTAAAGAACGTTGATGTTCATATTGATGATGAAGATCAATCTATGCTATTATTGTGCTCTTTACCCCCTTCATATAAGTCTTTCAAGGAGACCCTGATTTATGGCAGAGATAAACTCTCGTTCGAAGATGTGAAGGGTCATTTGTTGAGTAGAGAAAAACTCGACAATGAGCTTCATTTGGATAGCAAGGCAGATAGGCAAGCTTCCGTTTTGGTAGCATCAAAGAAATGAGACAAAAGGTGTCGCTATTGTAAAAAGTTAGGTCACATCAAAGCAGATTGTTATAAACTGTGAAATAAAAGAGCTGCTGAGAGTAACAAGGAAGATGTAGCTTGTGCTAATTTGGCCGTTGAAAGGGGAGATGATTTCTTGTTAGTGTCAACGAGCGATAACTCCAAACTTACGTCTGAGTAGATCTTAGATTCTGGATGTTCTTTCCACATGTGTCCCAATAGAGAATGGTTCTCCACATACAGTTCGGTTGAAGGTGGAGTTGTGCGCATGGGAAACAATTCATCCAGTAAAGTAATTGGTATTGGTACTGTTAAAATTAGGATACAAGATGGGACGATTAGGACACTCTCAGATGTCAGGTATGTACCTGATTTACGAAAGAATCTCATCTCCTCGAGTATTTTAGACTTGAAAGGATGCAAAATCAACATCAAGTCGAGCGACATTAAAGTATCTCGTGGATCTCTCGTTTTGTTAAAAGGTAAAAGAATTGGCAGTCTTTATAATCTGGAAGGTTCTACAGTGACCGGTGAAATCCAACGTCCCTCATCTATTACGGAGTTGAAGTCAACTCGTTTGCGGAGGCAACTTGGTCATAGAAGGAAAAAAAGTATGACTGTTTCGTTGAAGAGATGTTCTCTTTTGGATGCAGGTTTTGAAAAGTTAGGGCATTGTGTTCGTGATAATTAGACCTGGGTTAATTTGGCAGTGTACAAGTCGAAGGCTAGAAGTCTTCCAGTTTCTAAGCACAGATTTGACTCAGTTAATTCCCTGCATAGTTCAAGATGGGCTCGTGGCGAGCTTTGGTAAAGATGGCGTTGTGGAAATATGAGTCAAGGTGGGGATTTGTTAAATATGACTCCTATTTTTAGTCAAATTTGAGAAATAATCTTTTAGCTATACTCTGTTTATTTGTTTCAATCAAACACTGATTAGTTTAGATTATTTCATTATTATTTGACCTTTGAATTTATCCTATAAATAGGCTCTTTTACAACATTAGAAATTACACCTATTAGAGATTAGAACTCATAACACATTTGGAGAATTTTGTGTTTACGTTTTGAGGGTTCTTTGTTTTCGTGTTTTTGGGGTTCAATTATTATCTCCATCTTTTGTACTCTTCGTTCTTTTGCCATTATAGTAAAATTATCTTTGCCCATGGTTTTTTATCCGCTTTGGAGGGGTTTTTCCACGTTAAATTTGTGTGTTCAATTTCTCAATTTCTTCTGCTAATTTTACTTGTTCGTTGCTTAATCGGGTCGATTCCTAACAGAGTTATTTCAGCTGCTTGGGCTTTTTTTAATTCATCGTGTCGTTTGGAAGAAGCCAAAGCAATATTAACAATACTAGACAAGTCTGTAAAGAATTGATGCACTTCAACCACTTCTCTAGCTGTTGCAACCAATGCTAACTGAAGGCGATAAGCAAAACAGTGAACATAATAAGCATATCGACAATCATTCAAAATCAGAGCTTGCAAGCTGTTAAATTCCCCATGCATATTGCTTACTCCATCATAGCCTTGACCTCAGATATTTTGTGTGTCAAAATTATGTTGCAAGAGAACATTAAAAATCACATTCTTCAAAGTCAATGATGCAGTATCTTTATCATGGACTATATCAAAAAATCGTTCTTTTACCTATCCTTATTTATAAACAAATCTCAAAATAATTGCCATTTGCTCTTTTTTTGACTCGTCTCTTGCTTCATCCACAATAATGCTGAACTTTCTGTCACTAATTTCTTCACGAATTACATTACAAACTCTACAGGCATAAAATTGCAATATCTCTTTTTGTATTGTTGAAGAAGTATAACTAGCATTTTGTGTAGCACTTTTCAAAACATCTTCAACTTTCTCATCATACGATGCTAATAGTGATAACAATTCAAGAAAGTTCCCACAATTTTTTGATCCCAAGCTTTCATCATGACCTCTAAAAGCACACCCTTGAAATGATAACCATCGAACAACATCTATACTAGTTTTCAGACATAGACGGTTAGCTAAAATTTCTTGTGTAGTTTGTTTACCAAGTGATACTTCAATATGTTGAGCTTGATTCATTAAATCTACATAAGCTTGTTGTACGTTGTTATGTAGTGGATTTGGATCTTTTCCCATATGTGTCAAAAAAGCACAATTGCATCCATCGTGTACCTTTTTCCAATTACTAAAGCCATTATGAGTAAATGCAGTTGATTTAAAAGGACTACTTGGATTGCTATTAAAAAGAAAACAAGGCAAACAAAATACTACATCTTTAGAAGGTGAATATTCTAACCAGGAAAATTGTTTAAACCATGATGGTTGAAAATAACGAGGATGTTTTTTTGAATTGAAAGTAGGATATTCTGAAAGAATAGGTTGATATAGTCCAGCCTTAATATAATGTCTTCGAATTTCATCACACATATTAACCGGATACTCATATATGTACTTACGTGACCCAAGTTCATGTTCTAAGTTAGACAAATCAAGTACCTCATCTTCAACTCTAGGAATTTTAAAAGGACGAGCATCTGAGTTCAAAGGAACAGATGATGAAGGTGGTACCTCAATTTGTGACGCTTCTGAAGGTGATTGTGTAGTCTCTGTACTTTTCTTTTTAAAAAACGAATCAATTGTTTTCAACTTCATAACTACAATATCTTAAAAGATAAAAAAAATTAATAACTATAAAATAAAATTAAACTATAAACTTTAAAACACAATAAAAACAATTGTAAAATTGCAAAAAAGATGAAAAGAAAAACCTTAGAAGATGAACTCGAAGCCGCATTTGAAGGACAAACGTTGATGACAATAGTTGTTAATAGCAATAGGAAAATAGACTTCTTTTTCACTAGTTAACAAATTGAATTTTAACCTAAATTCACATTTAATATTATATTAAAAACTATCATCTAAAAAAAGAAAGTTGAAAATATATCAATATTACATTTAAAGTTATATTAACGTTGATTACAATAATATATTATATAAATATTTAAAGTTAAAAAGTTAAAATATATTATATGGATAAAATAAAAAAATAAAGATCTTTTTTTTAATGTTCAAAGTTGGAAAGAGGGGCCAAACAACAATTTAAGGGGGGCCAACGTTTTCAAATATTAAGGGAATAAACTATAAATATTTTTTTATAATTTTAGGGGGCCGGGGCCATTGCCAGCCCCCCAAATTCGCCCCTGCTTTTTCTATCCAACATTGATTCTACGTTATATTTATATGCAATCTAATAAATGATTTTTTTGTTTTAATTATATTAGCTTTTTCAAATGTGTTCTAAATGGAGCCAAAATTGACATAAAAAATCGAGAGATTCCAAGAAAATAATATTTGTATCCACAACTAAGGCTCCGTTTATTTGCCAGTAAAATATTTTCTGGAAAATGATTTTCTTTTCTGGAAATGATTTACTTTTCTGGTGTTTGGATGAATCTGTGTAAAATATTTTCTGTTGTTTGGCAGATTTCCTGAAAATATTTTCTGGAAAAGCTGTTTTTACATATATTAATAAATTTATATATATTAATAAATTTATATTTTAAATTGTTTTTACATATATTGCAATGATTTATTTATAAATAAATAAATCAAATTAAAGATATAATAATACTCAATTATTAAGCTAGAATATTAACCGTCATAAATTGAAAATAACCAAAGTCAAATAAATTATTTGTAATTGTGTTATAAAAAATAAAAAAATAAAAAACAAGAATTGAATAATTATAAATTAACTTCCAATTAAAAGCACAATTAGCATTTTCTTCACCTTTTTGCTATAAACCAAAGGTACAGGGATTAAAATGTTGCTTTCCAAAAAATAATAGACATAAAACATTGAATTGCATTGTATGGCATGTTGTTACTTTATACACACTAGCTTTACACTGAAAGATTATGATCCTCCAGAAGCACTTCAAAAGCCATCTCTGCTCCGAATGTGGTTTCGAGTTTATTCGCTCATCAAGCATACCCATCCTTTCCCTACAGTTAGATTCAGTATTAAGTCAAACCTGCAAGCAAGGCAAGGCAAAAGATAAAATTCAATGACATATTCAATGGCCGCAGATTATTCCAATTAAATCATCTTTCTATTGGACCCTGGAAAAATAGGCAATTTTTCTTTAGGATGTTCGAGGAATTGGTGAAGTAACAAAAGGTTTTGAGGTGTTGATTGAGAGAAAATATACCTGTCTCTCATGAATACCCGTTTAAGATTTTTTACATCTATCCATATAGCGTTGGAACACTCCTGTTCAAGTGATAAATGATTTGCAAACAGAGCATGATGTTTTCCTGCTCAGCCATGGATCGATACACTGCCACATCGACGAAATAACGAAAAAACATAAAGAAAACAAATTTGTTAACATCTTGAGATAAGCAAATTGAAAGCAATTTGTGAAAACGGAAAGACGAAGTAGCATTGCCAAGATAAAAAAGGGCATTACATCCTTGTGAAATTTATGTAGACAAGGAAGATAGCAAATGGTTTCTCCAATGGCAGGAGTTTCAAGGCATATGGCATAAGCTTTTTCGAAATTATCAGTCTGCATTTATTAAAAAAAATGGTAGCAATTAGATTTGGATAATAAAACATAAGCGTTGGACAGTGTATTCGGAAGAAAACAGATGAGAAATCAAAAGTTCAAACACCTATCTATATGGTGTTTTCTCACATATATACTTGTACTTTGGAAAGTGGCAAACTGTTAATCTGATTAATAGATGCACCACCATGCTAATGATTGTTATCATCAAGGGCCAACAACATTTCTTAATCATTTCTGCAAGACAACAGGAAGTAGACAAGCTATAAGAAATTTGGGTAAACAAAAGTGTGATAAAACATAAGGAAAGATAAATTACAAGAGATAAAGATGAATTATTGAAATTAAAAGCTATGGAAAGCTCCTTAGTTACTTTATACCAATCCTTTATTTTCTTTCAGTTCTCAGCAACCAAACAGAAAACTACTATGTTAAATAAAAAAACCAAGAGAAAAGGGATGGTTGGGCACCTAGAGATGAAAATAAAGAAGGAGAAACAGATGAAGAAGAAACAAAGAGTGAACGAGTAAGTAATGAAGAGATTCTAC
This sequence comes from Gossypium stocksii, assembly GCA_020496765.1. Classification (NCBI taxonomy): domain Eukaryota; kingdom Viridiplantae; phylum Streptophyta; class Magnoliopsida; order Malvales; family Malvaceae; genus Gossypium; species Gossypium stocksii. Next base: position 40,263,447 of record CM035628.1, on the reverse strand, counting down.
GAGCTGCCATGGCTACACTGAGAATAATATAAAAAAAAAACACTTGTTTTTCTCTAGACAAGAAATCCAGTGATGTAAGAGACTAAACCTATTATTGGGAGGCCACAAGGAACACATATTACTAGCTACTGCAAAATGTGGATGCACATATTTATGTGAATTTCGATCAAAGTCAAATAGTATATGCTTTTAGAAAAATATTTTTCCCCTTAGAAAGATATCATCACATTATTTCTCCATCTATAGAAATCAACATGAGCTTAAAGTGTCCTAAGTAATGATCAGTTGTGTCAAAAGAAAACCAGTGCATCTTTTCTAGGAGGAGACAAATAAGGTTGTTTAAAGGTTCAACTCTAAAGGGTTTCACTTCGAAAACACGAATGAGTACTCAGAAGAGAAAACAACAAAAGAATAATGAACAGAAAGAAGATTCTAGCATTCCCAATAGATGGAACAAATTCTGTTTATTTCATTTAAACTCGGATTAAGAGATTATCATGTCTTATTTCTTTGTCTTAAATTTCTGATTACAATAGATGGAATAAATTATGTTTTAGAATGTCAATGTGATTATGGGGTAATCAATGGTTTCGAAAAAAGTAATCTAACATGGAAGAAACTCCAATTCTAGCTGCTAGTTTATCAGATTTGTGAGCAAAATATTGAAACTTCTCTATGATTTTAGTCTACATTATTGTGAGAAAAATATTGAATCTTCTTTATGTTAGCGTAAATGTCGTTTTTGCGCATAAATAAATTATGTTCAAATCGGATCACAAGCATTCATAAAATTTATGTTGAAAGCATTTAGTTTGGTATACGAAGGCAATTACAAAACAAATCACAAGCATTCATAAAAATTATGTTCAAATCCCACAGAAACAGGAAAATGTTTTGATATGTTAAAAGATGGATATCCCCTAAATCATCAAAATGTTTGCTTCCTTTTTCCCTGCCTCTATTTCAGGTTTCACTTTTTTTTTTTAAAAAAAAGGCTTGTTCAAGGGTTTATTCTCTCTTCCATTTCATCCTTCTTGTCTTAAAAAACCCACTCTGTTGGTATATGCTTTTTTCCATTAACAATTAGGTCTATTTTCTTTTTCAATTTTGAAAGAATGCTTCCTAGCCAAATTTACTATAAAAGTACCTGAAATGTTAACTTTTAAGAAAACTAATTTCTCCTCTTTCACCTAAAATTGGTTTTTTCTAATCGTTCCACTCATTTCAATTTCAGCTTCAGCTTTTGCTAGGCCATTTATCAAACCCCTAAGCTACAATTTAGAAACAAAACAAGAAACATAATCCTCTTTTTTATGTATAACTTTGTGTTTGAAATCATGGGTTGTGTTAATGGAAAGTGTTGTAGTAGATATCCATCATAACCAGATGGTGGTTCAGATCACTATAGAGAATTGAGACCTTACAAAAGTGAACATATTCTTACACAACGGTCATTGGAGATAGTTCATGTTCCGTCTCACAACTTTACTCTGCAGTATTCAATCTTAACACAACTTGGTTATTAAAGGACACAGTTGAAAGGGAAAACCAAGATAGTTTCTGTATCAAAACACAAATTCAATGTAACCCAAATATTCACGTCTTTGGTTTATTTGATTTATATACATAAAAGAAGACATACATCAATTATCCATTCAATGAACCTAAAGTAACTAGTTCAATCAGCCAAAAAAAGAAGTCCTTTTTTTTTGTTATCATCTATTAGAAATAGTTTCAATCAAAAAGAAAAATCTAACAGTAGAAAAATTCATCGAATTTTTAACAGCAGAAAAATCTAACAGAAATTCGATTCAAAAACAGAAGAATTACCTAAAATAACAACAAATCTTGAGGAACCCAACAACGAAAAGAACAAAAATCGATCAGTTTCAATTTCAAGCTTGTTTCTGATATTTCTCTTTTCTAAAAATTTGAGCTCGGGAATGCCAAAATCATTCTTGCCTAGCTAAAGAAACAAAGAAAGGCTTGACTAAGAAGATGAAGAACAGACGAAGGAAAAAGAATGAAGAACGAAAGAATGAGAAGGAATTTTACCTGGATGAAAGAGGAATCGAAAAATGTCTTACAGAAATGAAATCCATAAGAAATTTTCCCTAAAACGTAAGACATTTTACCTGTGTATTGGAAAACATTTTCCAAATGGAAAATGTTTTCTATCAAACAAACACTGGAAAAGCAGGAAAATGTTTAATCAAATCATGAACCTTTGGTTCAAACTTTTAATCTCATATTTCAATTTCAAGTCACATTTCAATTCATAATTCCACTTTTTCATATTTTCAATTGTTCAATCGATCAAATTCATTCGATTTTCTCATTTCATTTATTCAACCCTATTAACATAACTCGGACTTAGACAGATACACGGATCCAATCAAACACACCAGTACGGCACATTGTGCATAAAACGATACATAGTACCTGATCAACATATCAGAAGCAGTATACGACACATAAAGTGCCTGATACGACACACGATGTGCCTAATACGACACACCTAATCGGCAAAGCCAATAAATCCCATACTCTTCCAATCCTATGGCATGCCAATTATGTCCGACTAACCCGACAAGTTAATAGGGAATTCAATTCTCATTTCAATTTCACTTAATATTCATATTTACCGCTATTAACAAGATTCAGACTTTGGCAGATACACGGATTCCAACCAAACACACCAGTACGGCACTTAGTGCCTCATCGGATAGTTCGAAGCAATAGTTGACACCCAGTGTCTCATCGACCAAGCCAAAGTAAGTTGGTATCCAGTACCTTATCGAATCTATCCGAAGTAACAGTATGACACCCAGTGTCTCATCAACTCAAGGTCGAAGTATCTCTGAACACTTCCTAATCCTATGGCATGCCAACTATATCCGACTCAACCCGACTAGTTAATATGGTATTTATATTATATATATATATATATATATATATATCTTATAATTTAGTCATCAGCACAATATTTTATGTAGCAATATAATTTACTTTTAATAATACATATAACATAACATTCATCATCGTCATGTATTATAAAACATTTATTCATACCTTTATGAGTTCCAATTTATCATAATCAACTTTTACTCATATACTTGAGTATCATTTTCAACATTATCGGAATTAGCTCGATTGGGAAAGCATCTCTATCCATAAGTAAAACAAATCTCATTAGAGTCGGAAGATATCACATTATCACATGTTATATAATGGCATGTATTTCTAGACTTCACATATGTTACGTTTGGTCTGTGAACCGACTAAATCGTAGCTCTAATACCACTAAATGTATCGCCCCTAACCCAAATCCGTCACCGGAATAGAGTTACAAAGCATTACCGGAGTTACAAATTTATTTATCAGACATTTTATTTCATTTAGCTTTCATATTTGGAACCAATCAAATTCAAACATAATGTCCCTTAAACATACTTATTTTTCTCGACATGTCTTACTTGAATTTATTATTCGTCTCAACATACTTAATTTCCTTGTATCAACGTATCAAAGATAATCACATATTTACATGTCATGATAAATATCATTCTCTTGCCGTTTCTTCATAAACATAAACCAGTTAATTCATTATATCAATATTTCATGTACCATCAACTCGTATTTCCTTATATCACATAATTAGTTTACATGAACTTACCTTGCTAAATTGCAGAAATACCAAGATTCAGGGACATTTCGGTAATTTTCTATTTTCCTTGATTTTTCAACCGATCTTGATCTAAATTAATAATTTCATTCAATTTATTAATTTAGACAATAAAATAATTCATTTAACTAAATTTGGTCATTTTATATTTTTACAAAATTACCCCTAAAATTTTACTTTTATTCAATTTAGTCCCTAAGCTTCAAACATGCAAATTAGCCATTTTTTATGTAGACCCTTGCTAGCTAAATATTCATATTTATATTTTTATCCTCCTCCTCTCCATTCCACATCCTTAATGTATATATAATTCCACCATTTTCTCATATGTTTATATCAAGCTGTCCACTTGAGTCATAGTCACTAAATTATTTATATCTTGAGCTACAGAATTCTAAATTAAGAATCGCTTGATGTTTCTGAAACTATACTCAAATATCTTTCTACCATAAAAATTAATTTAGCCAAAAAGTGCAGTAAAATCTTCAACTTACCCCTGTTCTGTTATTTAACAGCTTCGACCTTTCTTTAATAAAAATTAATTATCTCTTAGTACGGGACTTGGATGATGTTCCCGTTTGTTTCTCTTGAAAATTGACTCATTAAGAATTTAAACATATAAATTTAAGCCCTTAATTATTTTTCTACAATTTTAGATGATTTTCCAAACTCAAAACAGGGGAACCCAAAATCATTCTGACCTTGTCTCACAAAATTTATTATAACTCATAATTTACAATTCCATTGCTTATACTGCTTCTTCTATAGAAAAACTAGACTCAATAAGTTTTAATTTAATATTTTATTCATCCTCTAATTCGATTTCCATAATTTTTGGTGATTTTTCAAAATTAGCCTACTGCTGCTGTCCAAAACTGTTTTAGTGCAAAATACTGATTACCAAGTTTATAATCCCCTTATTTCCTTTCTCTACAATATTTCCCATCATTTTCTCTTATTTCCCTTCACTAATATATCAAGAACATAGAACCTTATATAAGAAAACTCTACTTCAATATCATTTTCATGCTTTTGATATTACCTTATATAAGAAAACTCTACTTAAAATGTATTGAAATCTTAAAATTCTTACCTTGTCCTATTGATTTAAATCTTTAACTTGATTTTCTCCCTCTTCTAGCTTCTAATTCTTAAATCTAACTTGATATTCTAGCTCCCCATAGTCTCGTTGTTATTTTCTGTCTTGGTAGTTATGGATATTCTCTTGATTACTAGGCGAAAATGGTAAATTTTTGGTAGAAGGACCTAATTGTAAAGAAAGCAAAACTTTCTTTCTTTTTCTCTTCACAAACGTTGGATGCATGGGAAAGGTGGTGTATGGTGTGTTTTTTTTTCTTTCCACACACACATATATATCTACTAAATAAAATAATAAAAATATCTTATTAAAATATTAATAAAATAATATTTATCTAATTAGTTAATTTAAAATATCATCAACATAATCATTACATTCTAGAATTCTCTCTCTTGCTAATTTACTATTTTTCCCTTCATGATCTTTTAAAATTACATCATTGGGTCATCACTTAATTTGGAAAAATTACGATTTTGTCCCTCATAATTCTTCACCTATTTGATTTGGTCCTAATTCATCCATTTTCCTTAGTTTCTAGATTATTCCACCTCTAAAATATTTATACTATTGGTCCTTCAACTTTTTTATATTTACACTTTAACCCCTCAAATTTTGAGTATTTACTCTTGGGCAACAAAACTTTTCTCACTTTTACAATTTAGTCCTTTCTTGAATTAATAATGTAATATATCATAATATATTTCCCATTGTTGACATAATCCAAAATTTTCCTTTTTGTCACTTTATTTCCTTACTTAACTATATTAAGGATAATATCTTACTTTCTTACTGTAATAATTTTTGGGGTATTACAATAAGTCATAGTTAAATATACATGAAATTCTTTAATATCATTGTTGCCACCCTAGTTGAGTGGTTAAATACTCTAATGATTACCCACAGTGTGCAGGCCTCAATTGAAATAGCAGCAACTCTATGAGGCAATCGATAATAGCAAAATTTGAGATATTTTTGTGACTTATGGAGAAAAACAATTAAAAGAAAATCGTGCTGATAACGTGTTATAAAGAACAAAAAGAATGAGAGAGCAAAGAGAGAACGTATTTTTATTGATCAATCGAAATATTTACAAATCATATCCAAAGTCTATATTTATAGGCATACGAAGTATAAATGAAGTAGAGATCTACTTCTAATGACTATTAGAATTTAAAGTATATCCAAACTTATCTTGATCTTGATAGACATCTACTTAATAATATATTTATAACATTATTATTTAAATTACAATTATTAGTTAAAAGACATTTGATATAAAAATATTGTGCTAATTTTATTGATGCAAGATAGAGTTATTACTTGAATAAAATTCTAAGCATGTTAATTATCACTTAATTAATATTAGAGTTATATAGGAATTAAAATTTAAGCTTAGCTTTATAAATAACATTTAGTAATTAGACATATTTAATTAAGTAGCATCTAAGAAAAATTATCGATAAAAAAATGAAGATTGTTAGCATAAGTTAGAACTATATATATATATATATATATATATATATATAAACAATAGTTATTCGAATAGACAATACTGAATCATATTCAAACTACAATGGCACTGAAAAAAATAGAAAAATATTTTAATTATTGATAAAGTAATTTGATATTATGATTTTTTATAATTATGTTATATATTGCTTATACCGTGTGAAGCAAATACTCTTATAACCGTTTCTTTTTTTAATCTATCTGTTATTTGTTTGATACGTGTGAAAAATATTTTGTGAATTTATTTTGAAAAGAAAATTAAATTTCAATAATTATTTTAAATAATCATTATTAATAGTGTTATAAAAATTAGAAGGGAGATCGATTGGTGGTTGATTTAACACAAAAAAGAAAACCTAAGTAATGAATGATATTACGGCTCAAGTGATTAGTTTAATCCACTCATATGAAGATATTAAATCATACCATCATTTTATAATTTCCATTCATACTAACTTAATCATTCTTTTTGCATGTGTAATTTTTTATAAGGCAAAATTAAGATTAATTAATGGTTTCCTCAAATAGAATTAGAAGATAAGAATTCGACACATTCTTAGATATTAGAATATGGTTGCTAATCAAATGGCGAAATGCATATATTATAATTTATTGGCTCTATCGTTTTTTGAGGACCTACTAATTTTTTATTCAAGAGATTTTGGAGTCTGAAAATACTATCCTTGACCAAATTGTTGGATTTTATTGCTTTCGTTTAATATTGTTAATTTCTATCAAAAAAAATATTTTTTTAGATTTTTCATTAATAGATAAAAGTTAGCTATAGGCATTTAAAATTTAAAAAAACAAGTTATCTTAAAACTTAAAATATAACTAACAAATTTTATTTCAAATTTCAAAATGATTTCTTTACTTACTTAAAAATACACTATCATAATAAAATATATTTTTTACAAAAGCAATGAAAATAATAATCATTATAAAAATACACTCTCATGTGACGCGCCAGATTTAGCTATAACATTTAGGCCGAGTTTGGGGTGTTACAATAATTGTTAAATACTGTTAATTATTAAACAAACCATTACTATTCTTCCAATAATGATTTTCAAAATTAAAAATGTTGTTAGAATATTTTCAACTTTTTTAAAATATACTTACAAAAAATTAAAAATTTTAAAGCTAATTAAAATTTTTTAAAGGTTTAAGAGTGTAAAAAGTCTTCAAATTTTTGCAAAAAAAGTAATTAAGTCTCTGTCCTTTTTTTTTTGCACTCATTTAGGTACTTAAACTTTCAAAATGCATCAAAAAAGCCCTTAAACCTTTTCAAGAAAAAGCAATTAAGCCCCTACTTTTTTGTTTCACTCAATTGGGTACTTCAACTTTCAAAATGCTTCAAAAAGACCCTCAAACTTTTTCAAAAAAGCAATTAAGCCTCTGATTTTATTAAAAATTAGAAAAATTTATAAAAAATTAAAATCAATAAAAGTTATAAATATTATTAAATTTTAATAAAAAATTCAAATCATAAAAATTTATTAAAAATTAGAAAAAATATAAAACTCATAAAAATTAGCAAAATTTTATAAAAATAGTAAAAAATTATAAAATATATAGAAATATAAAAATTATAAAATTTTATAAATTCATAAGAAAATTATACAAAATATAAAGAAATATAAATTTTGTAAAAAAATTATAAAAATTATCGTACTAAAAGAAGCATTTTATAATTTTTCTATAACTTTTATTGCTTTTTATTTTTTTATCATTTTTACCTTATGTCAAGTTGTGTTGCGACACGTGATGACTTTAATTGAAAAAAACTAGGGTCATTAAATTTTTTATGATTTTTATAAAATTTTACAATTTTTTTATTTTTTACTATTTTTATAATTTTTAATAAATTTTAAATTTATTATATTTTTATAAAAATTTATTATTTTTTTACAATTTATTATAATTTTTAATAAGAGCAGCGGCTTAATTGCTTTTTTGAAAAATTTTGATGATTTTGATGCATTTTAAAAATTCAATTACCCAATTGAATGAAAAAAAAGGGGGCTTAATTGCTTTTTTTGAAGAAGTTTGAGGGTATTTTTGATACATTCTAAAAGTTTAAGTGCTCAATTGAGTGTAAAAAAAAGGAGATTAATTACTTTTTTTAAAAAAATTTGAGGACTTTTTACACCCTTAACCCTTCTTTAAATAATAAATTTAAAAAAATATATTATTAATTATTATAAAACATATTTAAAAATTTAAGATATCGTTAATAAATTCAAAATGTTTAACTTTTACTTTAATTTTTTGACCAGTATTTACTTGAATAGAATTCAAAAAGTTCAAAGAAAAATATAATGTAAAAGTTTTAAAATTTTTAAAATTAATACGCACACGCATATATATGCGTGTGCGTATTAATTTTAAAAATTTTAAAACTTTTATATATATATATATATATATATATATTACAAATTTAAAAGGAATAAAAATATGGATAAACTATAGAATTAGTTATCTAACTATTAATGTGTTTCTGGTTTGGCCACTTAACCATGAAAACTTTCAATTTAGTCACTAACATTTTAGATATTTATATTTTGGTCACTCTCCATAAATGGTTAACGTAAGTGATGATGTGACCTTTTTTAATTGGTAAAATAACACATTTAGTCATCAATATTTACACATTCTATCAATTTGATCCTAGTTCTAAATATTCAATAATTAAAAATATAATATTATCTTTATAAATAATATTATATATGCTTATATTTAATTGTACTTATAAGGCTGGAATATGCAATTAACCCCTCGAACTTGACACATTCTCGCAAGTTGATACTTATGATTTTTTTAATCTCAAATCAGTACCTAAAATTTCATTCCATTAAAGGTTTTGGTACTTTTTTGTAATGATGTTAAATATGTTAAATATAAAACACATGACATGCTTAAGCTATGATACCTGGATGATGCCATAACCTATTTTTTTAAAAATATTTTAAAATTTTAAAAAAATTTGAAATTTTAAAATATAAAAGAAATAATAAAAAATATATGTATCTAAGCAATTTAAAATATTAAAAATAAAAAATCTAAAATTCAAGTTAGAAAAAATTGAAAACCCAAAAAATTCATATCTTTTTTCTAAATAAATTGTAAACAAATTAGATAAAAATAAATTTTACAATAAATTTTAGCTTTAGAAATTGGTACAGATTATTATACGTTTTTCAAGTAAACAAGAACAAAAAAAATGATTTGAAAAAGGCTTTTAGAAAGTTTTTCCATTTTTTATTTTTATTTTTGTTAATTATTTGTTAAATTTTGTAGGAAAAAATAGATTCCTTTGTCAACAAAATACAATTAGCACGATTATGAATGAAGTTTATAAAAATCACAAATTTATTTAGTTTTGGGTTCTGAATCTAAATTTATAAAGCCGCAAATTTACATCTAAGTTTATCTAGATTTAATTATATGTGTTTAAATATAATTATCTTTATATTTAAATATACGTGTTTGAAGATCAAATTGATAGAATTTGTAGATGTGGATTTAAATTTATTGAATTATTTCAAATTTGGAACAAATTGATAAAATACGTAAATATTAAAGACGAAATGTGTTGCTACACCAGTTAGAAAAAGGTCACATTATTACTTCCGTCAATAATTTAAAGGAAAGTGACAAAGATAGAAATGATCTAAAACGTAAGTAACCAAAATAAAAACGATCTAAAATGTAAATGACCAAAATAAAAACGATCTAAAATGTAAGTGACCAAAATAAAAATGATCTAAAATGTAAGTGACCAAAATAAAAACGATCTAAAACATTAGTGACTGAATTGAAAATTTTCATAGTTGGATAACCAAAACAGAAGCACGCTAATAGTTGAATGACTAATTCTAAATTTACCCAAAAAAATAAATAAATAAATATATATATATATATATATATATATATATATAAATATTGGGTTTTAGGTACATTTTTCTTTATAATGAAGTTAAATTTATTAAGTATGATTGTATATTAAATATAATAAAGTTTCTACTTTAAATAGATTTTGAAACTATTTTAATTTTTGAATTTGTTTCAAAAATTATCTTTTTAAATATTTTTTTATTAATAAATAAAAAGGTGACCTCTTTATAATTCATGCTAAATGAAATTTATTCCAATTATAATTCTTAATATGGATTTTTTTATTACTATAAAAATTCAAAATTATTTATATTAAACATATTTATTAAAAGTTAAATTGTGACACAATTTAAATAAAATAAATTTATATGTTATAATTTGTGCTAATTATATTTAATTATAATAAAAATATTTATAGGATTTGAGTTTCTAATTTTTTTTAAAAAAAATAAAACATTTAGTATATATAGATTTCATAAAAAAAATTAATAAATTCCATAAACACATATTCAGACATAGAAACTGTATATAATAAAAACAACAACAATAGTAATAATTTAAGACAGTATATTTATCAAATAAAGTATTGAAAATATATAAAAAATTATAAAATCATTTAATTTATTTATAATATTAAACATAAAAGTAAATTTATACATAATTATAAAATAATTTTAATATGTTTTAATTTATACATATAACCATTAAACTTATATTAAAAAAAAAAGTAGATAAAGGTTCAATCTCATTAATACAAAATATTTGAAAGAAAAAAAGAAGTATATAAAATCCGCCTTTTAGAGGTTGAACCAGTTTTTGTACTAGTTAGGCTAATGTCTGGTTCTAACATACTAACCGAACCGACCCGAACATTTATGGTTCAACTTTTCAAATTTAGCAAGATGGTTTGGACATTATTCACCTCATTTCCACCAATTAAGTAATCATACGGCTGCTACAGAAAGTTTGTTTTTGCGCCATATCCAATAGGTTGCTCTCAAGGAATCCACATGTTCCAAGATGTCACAAATTGCCATTGACAGGTCCGGATCTAGAGGGTCAGTGTCTGAAGTCCGAAGAGCAACTACAGAATCTCTGAACTTATGGCATGGCTGAAAACCATGACAAAGAAGATCGAGAAGCATTTTCAGTGCAAAAACGTAGTTGTTTTTCGTGTTTATTACCTTCAAACATACTGATGAGATCTCAGGATCATTAACCAAAGCTTTAACATCGTCTTTGTAAAGACCTCGGAGGTATCTCCATGGACACTCATTGTTTGGGTTGACCAGAATGGCTTCCACAGTGTATCTTACTTCAGATACTCTCATGGCTTTCAGGCCTCCCAAGAAAGGAGATCTTGTTACAACAAAATATCTCTGTTGCAAATAAATGGAAATTGACATTATAATATTTGAAACAAAGAAAATATAGGTTGTGGTGTGAAGTAATTTATCAAACTTCACGAGAATCATGGCTGATACTCTTGCATTGTCAGTGCATCATGTATAGGGTTGGCAAAATAATCCAAACCCATTGGGTTTGGCCTATAAGAGCAGTTGTTTTATGAAAATTGGGTTCGGGGGGCAGGGTGTAAAAGTTAATAAAATATAAACTATTATGTAAAATTTAGAGTAAGATAAGTCAAGATTGGGGTTAAAGTGTTAGATAAATCCAGTTTGGGAACAGTTCAAGCATATATGCATAAAACTCAGGTAAAGTCATGGCGAGCAGAAAACTGCATATTCTAACATAGGAGTGAGGGTAAGGCTCTCCACATGTATTGGAAAACTTGGTAAATCTGAGCATAGTCAAGTTGAACATATACCCATATTAAACACTCACCCCCGAGTGCAGTTACCATAGAGTAAAACAGTACACCATACCTGGTTCCAAGCAGAATTATTAAAGATATCTTCTTCAAGAAGTTGCTGACAATAATCAAGTTCATCTTCCCAGCCTCCTAATGCCTGAAGCACCCACTACACTCAAAGAAAATACCTACATTTTAACTTTGATTCTCAAATAAACTATAAAAAACTTAAACAAACAAAAAATCAAGAAATAAAAGAGGCTTGACCAAAATAGGCTTACTGTGCCTAAATAAGCCCTTAACTTTTTATTGGTATAAGCCTAGACCTTTGACTTTTACCCTAATAGGACCCCTAACCTTTAACTTATATCTAAATATACCCTTTAACATAAACCAACCTTTCATTTTATGTTAAAGCTTATCAGTACAAATCAAAGGATGAGGGTTTATTTGAATACGATAAAAGAAAAGGGGCTTGTTTTAAAAAGATGAAGTAGTTCAAGGGACTTCTAATATTTCAGTCAATAATCTGCAATATATATTTAACCAACCTGCCTATGTGACCAGGCATGATAATTTTTGGCATCAAGTGATAGTATCTTCTTAATGAGATTAAGCTCCTTGGCTTTAGCATTAGCTCCCAATCTCTCAACAACCCACCGCCGATGGTGCCTAAAGAAATTTATAGCAAAATTACCATTTAATGGATATGACAAGAAAGAAATAAATAGATCATAGAACATGAAATCAATAAAATTGTCTAAAGCTATGTTACTCAAACTCAAGTGCAACTGTTGGACAAGGTAATGTGTTAGACACGAGTCTATTCAATTTTTTTTCCAAAACATTTATGTATTTAAAGGATCCTTGGAGGATCATATCCCTATACTCATGTCCGTGTATCTATCTGATATAAGTGTTAGACATGAGTACTTCAGGACAAAAAGAAGAATCGCAGTATCATAGGACTAAAGATTTCAAAGTTCATAATCTCGCAACAACTTCAAACAATATTACTATAGCTGAGGAAAATTGGTCAGACCTTGTATTATATCAGGACTCAATAACCATTTCCATAATAAATTATGCATACAACTGGCACATAACATGCATGTTTGCAAAGCTATGAATAGTGAAGCTCAGCATATCTTTGCAAACGTTAAAATCATGCATGGAACAAATAAAATCACAAGATTCTGAAAGTTCATTTGAAATCCAAATTTATTTTGAGAAGCCGTAGTTTCACTTATAAGATTTTCAAGTTTGAACCCATTATAAGTGCTACAAATCTGATCAACAATTTGAACAAAATGATAGGAGAATGCATTCTTTCTAAACTTGCCTTTTATCAAGATTCAATAACTATTTCGATATTGTATTAAGCATACAATTAAAAACTTAAAACATAACATGCATATTTGCAAAGCTACGAATGACACCGAAAGCATATAATTGCAAACATCAAAAGCCCGCTAGGAATAAATAAAATCATTTAAAAGGAAACACATTTGAAATCTAATTTACAGCAAGTCATTGTTTTACTTAAAAGATTTTGAAGTCATGATTTCCATGCTAGTGTACAAATTCTCAATTGCAAACAGGGGGGAATTTTCATTTTCCAAATAATACTTTGACACTTGCGTTTGTCATATATCGGGATATAGAAACAAGAGTATGATGTAATCCTCCAACACCCAAAGATCAATCCTTATGAACATCCATATGATCAGCAGAGGATTGACTCAAAATGGAAAGAATCCACAAATCAATTTCAAGACAGAACACTTTTCTTCATGTATGAACAGAAGGAAGGAATTAAATTGAAAGATAAAACTTACCATAACTGATAGTTCTTAGAGTTAGAATTAGCAATCCGTTGAAGAAAATCCAATTCCTCGTCCAAATCGGCATTAAGTGCTTCGAGCACGAGTCGCCTAAAATGCCAAACCTTCATTATCACCACAAAAAAAAAAAAAAAAAGATTTACAGATTGTGAGCATCGAAAAAGAGGCCATTAAAAGAAGAAAAAAAAAACGTATATATAAAGATTTACAGTGTAATTGCCAGGATTGAGATGGATGGCTCGTCGAGTGAGGCGGAGGGCACGAGGGGAGCGTTCATCGGCTTTGTAGATGGCTCGGAAGTAATCCATGGTTTCACGGAATTCTTCCTTGTAGGCTATGGGGACGACGGGGTTAGGACCGTCGTCTTGAGGAAGAGGCGTCACATCACGCCACTCCGCCATCCGGCTAAGTGGCTCTCCGCCGTCGTCTTCTCTTGAATCCATTTTCTGTCTGCGTTACCACTGGATTGGATCAGCTCAGTCAAAGTGTTTACTGCTGTCCTGAACTCTTTTCTGGGCTGCTTGGATGTTGGGCTGTTTTAAAGGGGTAAGTTTACTCCGTCTTATATGATAATCATATTAATTTTATTACTTGAAAATATATTTAATAACTACTTATCACTTAGAAAAATATTAAGTTAATTTTACTTTTCAAAATCTCATTCTTTATCTTCTCATTTTATTACAAATTAAATATTTAAAATTTATCATTTAATTTTTATTCAAAGTTGTTCAAAATAAAATAAATAATACCATATTAATAAGATTAAAATTATAAAATTATTAAAGGTTAAAAAAAAAGAAATTGTTGGGGAGAGGTGGTTTAAGTGGTACCATGCTGGTTAATATGTTATTTTTTATGCCTTAATTAGTGGTTTGAGTTGCGGGATCTCAAATACCATAATTTTGGCTTAAATATAAAAAAGTCCTCATAAAATAAATTATAGTTTTTCTAGTAATTAAGCCTATAAATTATTAAATTATTATAAAATAAAAAATTATTTAAAATATTAAATACTAGAAAATATAAAAAACTATTAAGAATTATAAATATTATTAAAATATAATAAAATATATAACATTTAAGCTGCATTCTTTCATCATCATTTATCACATCCTCAAGAACTTTAATGCAAAATTATATTTTAAGGCTTAATTGAATGCAAATTATAATTTAAAGAATTTAATTTTGTGTCGTTTTCACTATTATTATTTTTTGAATATTAGAGATGATATTATTAAAAAAAGTAATCATAAGTTTTGAATATAAATAATAAAATGAACATAAAAAATTATTATTATTATTTTAAAATAATAATAAAAAAAAAACTTTCTAACTCATTATATAAATATAAAGCGAATCTAAACCAGTCTCGGTGGCTTAAAACTTTTTGCTATATGTACTACTGAACTGGATTTTACCTTTAAACAATTATAGTATTTATTTAGTCAAAGCGAAAGTCGAATTTTTTTTTTATTTAAATTTTAAAATGAACATTATATGTTACTTATTTCATAAATAAATAATTAATTTTACTCAATGTGACTTAAATAAATTAGTTATTTAAATGAAAATTTTTAATTAATTTTTTTAAATTAAGTAACTAAAATATAAATTTTCTAATAATTTAGCGAGTTTAACTGTAATTTACCCTAATAATATATATTGAAACCAGCATGAGCCGTTGGATACATAAAAGATAATGTTGGCCGTTGGATAAAAAATTATATAAAATCTTAATTTCGCATAACCATACGGTGTGTTCACGGCGGCAATACTCTGCTCTCTCGTCTCTTCTCGCCCCAACACTCCGATCTGTCTTTATCGGATTACCCGACCTGAAATCGGAAAGATCCAAATAGAAGTTAAGTTCCTTCACACAGGTAGGTGCGACCCTTTTCCCTTTAATTTCACTTTTTCCTGTTAGTTATAGTTTTGATTTGAGTGTGTTAATAAATGTCAGAACCGTTGGTTTTTTTTTTTTTTGTGGCTGATTTCTTCTGCTTGAATCTTCAGATATGGCCGACGAAGTTAACAAAACTGTAAGAATCAATCATTCTCTTGGTTTGTTTTCTAAACAATTCGTTATTTGATTTGATTTGATTACCGCAAAGTTGAAATGAAGTGAGATAAATCACAAAAATGTTGACGATTTTGTGTTCGATTACAGGCATTTTTAGAGATTCAAGGTCGAATGATTGAGCTTACCGGAAAATTGAAACAGGTAAGTGTTATTTTCGGATTAGTAGTCTATGTTACTTGAACTTTTCATTTATTTTTCTTAAAATAGTTATGTCTGATACATATTTGGAAATAAATGCGAGATATGATTATTCAAAGATATGAAAATAATTAGAATAAATTTCAATATACCTGTATTGGGTGCATAACTATATTCCAACCCTCACTGGAGTCCAGTTAGCATGATAGTAACTATGGTGCTCCAATTTTTATTTTTTTTAAAGTGCAGGTGTGTGACATTTATTTGGACATAGGTGTGCAAATGCAAGCATAGTATACTGTTTACCCACTATTAAAGGCAGGGATGATATGGTATAAGTTGTTGGAGTTGTCAGGGAAAAGCAAAAATGATTTTCTAATTTAGGGTATTCTAGAAACAGCATTGGGACCCTTTCAAGTAAACCCATGGAGGGTATATAGGATTCAGAAATTGCATGATCATGTGGTTTGTATAGTACCTGTTACTGTGTGACTTCTTTCAAACTCTATAGTACTGATAATTGATCTGATGCCATCTTAAGAAATTTACATTATTTGGGACGGTCCCTGCCTTCACAAGCGGCAAGAGCTTTTTCCAGACAGTTCACCTCATGTGGATGGTTATTTTTAGTGTTGAATACTATGTTGTGTGATTTTACATCTGAATAGTCTATGGTTCATTTGCATTTAGAGTGTATGGAGTTCTTTAAAATATGAAAATCCTTATCTTACACATGGCGAAATTGTTATCAGAAAACAAACCTTCTGTGCCATGTTGATGTTAAACATTATAAGTTGAATTACTCTAGGACATACGGCCAGTGAACCGTCCTCCTGGCATTTTGTCATATTCCCGAATCCAATTGATCCTTCATTATGTGACTCCTTTGAGTGCATGTTTAATCTACCACATCTTGTGATGGAAACTCAAATGTGAATGTCAAATATGGGTATGAGTCTTACATGGATATGTCCAAATTTTTTTTCTAAGTTTTTCAATGCATTTGGAAGGTCTTTGTAAAGTCATATCCCTATATCTATGGTCGGATGTGTCAGAGGATATGGATACTTCAAGAAAAATTAAAAGTCAGAAGCAACAATGCCCCTTTTTGAAATAATCCCAGAAAACCAAAAAACGGTGTTTACATGCAATAGTTTCTGTTGTATTATTGATGTTAGTTTTGTAGCCAATTACCATTTTTCTCCAATTTGGGGACTTGTGAAAGGTGTCTTTAGCCTCCAAGGCTGAATGAGTGAATCTTGTGATGTCTAGGTGCAAAACCAGATGCGAACGAAGGAAGGTGAAAAGAAGCGTGCTTTCTTAACATTGGAGGAGCTCAATCAGCTGCCTGATGATACAAATACATACAAATCCATAGGTACGCTACAGAAGCTGTGGTTTTACGTTGGAATAAGATACTAGTATTGTGTTTTCTCATTCACAACGGATAGAACATTCACATATCACGGTGCTAGGTTTAGAGTTCTCTTTAGTTTCACAGCCTGGCATTCTGTTTAGGGCTGTTTCATATGTTGTGACTTATGGGCTCTATTTAACCTAGGGGTGATAACGGTTCGGTTCAGTTTTGGAAAATAATTGCAATTAATGAGCAGTATTCTATTTTCAAAATCCAAATTGAATGCTATAGAGAACTAAACCAAATTAAATTCCCTCTGTCTGAATTGATTTGGTTTGATTCATTGGTTTTTAATTAACAAATTCTTCTATATAGGTTTTTAAAGTTTTTATTTTTACTAATCTAAATAGGTAGTATTTATTTTATATCTTAGAAAAACATAAATCTAATTAGAAATAAAAAAAATAGAATTCTTTTCGGTCGTACAATTGCAGTTTTTTAACTTTTGAACTAAAAGTGGAATGGAACCAAATATATTTTAATCCTTACCTGAACTGAAGCTGAATTGTATTTAATAGAAACCAAAACTGAACACTACAGTTCTTTCTTCTTCTTTTTTTTTTTCAGTTTTTTGGTCAACCCTAACTTTTACCTAGACTATAGATTGATTGTGCCAAATCTGCAGAGCTATAACCTGTTTGTTTATTGTTTTGCAGGGAGAACGTGAGTAGCCGTTGACTTAATTAAATGTTTTTAATGATTCATGGCCCATGAGGAACATTACATGACATGGACTGATGGACATTTATATTTGCCTCTCTTTTTATCATCTGTCCAGGTTTGTTTTAGAGCCAAAGTCAGTTTTAGTGAATGAACAAGAACAGAAGCTGAAAGATAGTGAATCTGCAATTGGTTCATTACAGGTAATTTTCTATGGCCATGTAAGGCTTTTTATGCTTGCATCTTCTCCTCTTGAATCATATTTTTTGATTTGTGTCTTATTTTGTTTTTTAAATGTTTTTCTCCTCGTCTGTATCCATTACCAGTTCAAGCTGTCAATTATTTATCAATATCACAAAGCCTGCTGAAAGGACATAGTTCCACTATATTTAAATGTTGTCAAGGTGTGCCAAGGTGTTGCACGTTAGCGTCAAATAACAAAGCGCCTTAGACCTTTTTTAGCGAGGTGCATTTGATTAGGGGCATGCCTGCTGCTACTAGCTGTGTTTCTACCTCTAGCAAGAGGATAGTATCAAACTCTCTACTTTGTATTTGAGTATCAAAAGCAGGCATGAGACCATAAGGAAATCATAAAAGAAATTGAAATTTTTGTATGTTTTGTAAGAAAAACTTGACCATTTTTAAGGGTTTAGTATTGTACTGTATATCCACACTCAAACAAGTACATGTACTAAAACACACATATGTACGTATTGTGCCTTACCTCACTCAAGCGAGTGCTTTATTGTGCATTCTTACCTCACTCAAGCGAGTGCTTTATTGTGCATTATGACCTAGGCAATAACAGTTCTAGAACCTAAAGTGCCGCTTAAGCCCTCAACAACATTGTATTCAATATGTCACCTCACCATGTTTGCATATGTTTTTTTATTATATGCCATAATTACCATGTGTTGAACCATTATGGAATTTATTGTTATTTTATGGCATCTATTTTTGTGATCTATTGTGGCTGTTTGATCTTATGAAATTCCTAAGCTTAATTGTTATAAGAACTTACAAGTTGCAAAAAGCATTCTCTTGTTTTTGCTCTTTAAGGTTTTACCAAGAAAGTAAGAATCGAAGAACAATGCAAGTGCAATTTTCTTTTATACCTGTAGATTTGTTAACCAAATTTCAATCTGAAAATTTGTAGAGAATTTTACTTCGGTGGTTCTTGATTGGCCTGGTCGAGTGTTCAGGGCAAACTTTCTTCTAGATGAGAGGCATTCTTGAAAAATAACTATAATTTTAGTTTTTGGATGGGGCATCATTATTTGTTGCAAGATAAATGAGTCAAAGCTATATTATTCTGTTGTTCATTTGTCTTTAAGTACCCCTATTTGGCACTAGCATGCAACCCATATCTAGACATGGGGTGTGAGGGTGTCCCAGACCCTCCTAGGATCCCCCAAACAAATAGAAAAAACTTAGGAAACAATTAAGTATACCCATGCCCGATACTCCAGTCTGATCAACATAGGTCTTTTTTCTTTTATTGGTCATAAGATCAATATAAGCGTCCAAGTGAGCAAATGGCATTGCTCTCATTTATATATGTCCATCCTCATCTTGAAGCTCTTATGCTACTCTCAGCAATTTTTGACTGCTATGAAGAAGCTCAAACTCGACTAAAAATTCATGGCTCGAAGCTGAATTCGAGTTTGACCGAGTTTTACTTTAAAGCTTGAATTTGGTTTGCCCAAACTTGCTTGATTAGGCTGAATTAAACTATGTTTACTTTGGTAAAAATGAGCTCTGACTCCAAACTTGGATTACTTATGTTCGAGTTTGAGTTAGAATACTTGAGTTTGGCTCGTTAGATAGCTTGAGGTGGTTGAATCTGATAGTGACCAAGCATGCGGATCCATTCAGTTTGAAGCTAACCTAATTGAGTTATTGACAGAGCTCAAAGGAGTACATGGAAAAACAGCTGGCGGAGGTGGAGAACAACTTGAGGGAGCTGCTGCAACAAGATCCAGGCCTTGCTCGTCAGATAATGTCGATGAGCGTGTAATTTCTTTAACTCTTTCTTATTGGAAAAATACTTCTCACGTTATCTTGTGTTGGTTGTTGCTTTAAAAATTTATCTTACTACTGGATAAGAATATGCATTTTGGTTTAATGATATGGTTTATTGGTATATATCTATGGAGCTAAAGGTTCCGAATTTCATTATATATAATATTTTAAAAAATTTAAGTTTTAAATAGGTTTTTTCATTAGTTTTTGTTAAGCTTAAATAAAAAATTACCTTCCAAATAAAAGTGATTCTTAAATTATCATTGTTACATATTTGCCCCATGGTTAACTCTGTTCTAACCAATTAGAACTTGACACTTGGTTTCTTACAGATTTATCAGTTTTTAAGTATAATTTTATTTTATTTTTTCGTTGCCAATTAGAAGGTGAAATCTCTTTTTGCTATATCAGTTACTTTATCTTCTTGGATGAACAGAAAAAAAAGGGGGGGGGGGGATTTTCAGCTAAAATTGATTCATCTCAGTTATTGGGTTCCCCGAGTTTCATCTTGCCCTACTTCCTACTCTTATAATTGCAATGCCATCAAAAATTAAAAACCAATAAACCAAGTACTTTTTTCCGAAGCAATGGAGTTTTCTACCACTTCTCTGATATGGATTCATTTTTCTTTTACTTTTATTGTGAGGGTTTTAATTCTTGTTTAGGTTCCTCTTATAGTTATCCTGGTGATATTGTGGTTTCGACTTTTGGTTATTAGTTGATAAAGTTGGAGAGCCAAGGTTTTTATTTAAGTTTTCTTGGTGGAAGATGCAATTATTGCTCAAATGTAGTTTCCAAAAGCATGTTGAGTGCCAGCTTCAAAATGGAGAGGTTAAGTTTTTTTATGTTTTATGGTTTAATCCAATGGAAGTTCCGCATTGTGCAATTTGTAATTAATTGCTATGTGAAAAACAACTTGAAGAAAGAAGAAAAGAGAAGGACTAAGATGAGCAAGAATATAAAAAAAAAAAAAAAAAAAAAAATATTTTTACTTTTTCTAATTTAATTATAAATATAATTATTTTTTCTTTTTTAAATTAATTTAACTTTGTTAGTTTTTATTTTAGTTATAAATGTAGTGTTACAATATAATTGGTATAGGAGTTTTTTTTTTTTTTTTAAACTCAAAACAAACAATTAGATCAAAAAAATGTATTGGAATGATAATTTGGGTGTAACTTTTGACAAAAAAAAAAAAACTGAAAGTAAAAAAAATACTGTTGTTTGAAAACTAATCTTTTATTTGAGCCCTTTGATCATTAGTATACTAGTATTTCACAATTATATTTGAAAACATCTGACAAAGTAAAACGCGGAGGGCGAAAATAGATTTATTGGTAGATGAATTATATCACGATTTGACTCTTGATTTATATCTATTAATATTTAATTTTGTCTTATATTGATACTTAAATTATCTACTGGTTACAAATTTAGTTCAAAATACGTGGAATATTTAGCCAATGAAATCATGTTACAATGTGTTGTTTTACATGTCATTTTAATGATGTAGCATCTTTAAAAAAATAAATTCTTAAAAGTTTTTTATATAATATAAATTATATAAAACAAAAATTTATAAAAAAATTTCCCACTTAATAAGATATTCATAACACTCCCCATTAGATGTCATTGATAAATAATGTGTCTCATTAAAACCTTATTAAAAAAAAAAAAAAAACCCTATGGGATAAAAATCTAATGAAATAAAAAGAGTACACAATCTATAATACGTATAATATGCTGCCTCATTAAAAACTTGCGTATGTACTTCCCCTCATGAAAATATCATATATTTTCTCATATTCTATATATTCAATCTTGAATACTAGTTTTTCAAATGACTATTTGAATGTATTTGATAAACATTTATATTACCATTCTTTTAAAAGTCACGAGTAAGGGAAATTTGGGGAATTATATTTTGATCTCTTCAGGAGATTCAACAATAATCATAACAAACTTTAATAATGATTCTTTTATAAAAACACAAATAGGTATTTTGGATCATTTTATAATCCTTCTTCAACTATTATTCACTAAGTCAAATTTACCACATATGTTCAAATTATTTCAATTCATATAAATGAATAATTTCTCGAGAATTTCAATATGCTTCTAGCATTCTAAATCCTTCAAGGATTTTAATATAAACTTTACTATATAGTGATTTATAAAGGTTGTAACAACAACCATTAGACGCAAGTTAAATCTTTTATGAATTATCAATTTAATAATATATCTAAAGGTTATTGCATCAACCACAGAAGAATATTATATCTTTTCATAATCAATACCAATACTTAATGAAAAACTTTATATTTTATTTCGCTTTTTGCAAAACTACATCATTTGCACCCTCACTAGCTTTATACCTTTCGATATTTGGACTACTAGTCCAAAAACTCCATGAATTTAATTGTACTTGAGTTGCGTCCTTTTATTTTGATCAGTTTGTTCAATATCTATATTTCTCAATAGATTTATTCAAGATCTTCCTTTTATTTCATTATTTTAATAATAATATTGCATGCAAAATCATTGTCGACCACTTTAATTATTCGGTTTCATATCTTCTCGAATTGACATAACTTATCGAGATATTTTATTTTTATTATTTTAAAATTCAGTTTCAGGTACCTGAATCTCTTTTGATGTTTTACTTATTAGTTATGTCTTGGGTCTTTTCTAGAGCACCGGCCTCCACTATATAACCCATCTAGAAGAATTTTCATCTTTGGAACTGATCAATCTATTATTTATTCTAACTGATTGTCCTACTGGGACTTTGATTCAAATTAAAATATTAACTTGGTTATTCTCATTAATTTTGTAAATACATCTGATAGTTAACTTGTAATGAGTTATCATTGTTGAACTTCTGCTTTAAATTACTCTCCCCCTAACTCATTACAAGTTATTATTTTTTTCCTCTTAATGTCAGGAAAACTATCGAACCAAAATTGTAATCACAAATCATGTCATAATTAAATCTCGAATACATTCAAAACATCTAATAATATATATTCCCAACTTTCTTTGAGGATTCACTCATCTTTGTGCATTGTGGTGGAGAAATTGGAACATATACACACATACAAAAATTTAAAGATGAGAAATATTTAGCTCTTAATCAAAAATCAATTATAATGGGGAGTATTTATAACTTATTGGCTTGATACGTACAACATGTAAATCAATACAAGCATGAATCTCATGCTGAAATAGAAAGTTTTGTTCTCATAAGTAATGGTTTAGCTATTAGTTGGAGGCATTTGATAAACAATTCACCTAAATCATTTTGTGTATGAACATGAGTTATAAGATGTTCAACTTTTATCCCAATTGACAATGTAATAATCATTGAAAACTTGAGATGTAAACTCACCAACATTAGCAAGATGAATTGTTTCAATTGCATAATCTGAAATTAATCATTTAACAAGCAATCTCGCAAACGACAGGTTGCTAGTTAATAACGCATGTGATTATTTTGTAGATACATCTACCAAAATCTTATAATATCAAAACCATTCACATGGTGGATGAATGGACCCATATTCGTTTAAAAAATGCAAGACATTAAATCTCAACTTTAGCTAGTTAGTTTCTAATAATCAATTTTCATTGAGAACAAATAACATATGAGAATTTTTTTAAATTAAAGATTCTTCTAGTTCTTTAATGAATGTCTATATGAATTCTTAATTAATTGTCGCATCATATATGATCTAGGATAGTTTAACTGGTCACGCCAAATAGTAAACGCATTTGTATTAGTAAACTTCTAGTTTACTTTAACATATGTTTTAATTGTACTAAATTGTAACAAATTAATAATTTTATTATCATTCCTTTTAATTTGTATCCACATATAAGTACTATTGTAACATTTACTACTGGAAAGGTCTAAATCAATGTGAATATTATAATGTCACTAAGTCAACAAAATAAATATAATTTCTAAACAATTATATGCAATATTTGTTTCAGGGAATATGTCAAAATCTTCAAATATCTAAAAAAAATTTGCAACTTCATGTGCATCCAACTATAACGAGTTTTAAATAGAATTTTCATATTTTATTGCTCATAAATAAATATTTCACAATCAAGTATTTTGCTTCTAACCCCTTAATGGGGATGATGACAAACGAAGATCACAAAGATAATCACAATCAATTCAATTTAATAACAATAGTAAGCAATAACTCAATCCTCTCTTTTTCTCATCCTTTCAAAATAAATATTTGTCTTCATTCACAGTCTCAATATAATATCTATTATAAATATCTTTTAAAATAAATGGATTAACCATCACAAGATATTAATATATTAGCTCTTCTAGAGCTTTCGACTAATTTTGTACTATCAAATATTGAAATAATATTTGTTTGTTCTAATACCAAATAAGATAAATATTTTCTATCTATAATGATAGAATTGATAACTATATTATCATATCATTCCTCAAAAAATATTAACAGAAACAAAATATCATATGTGGCCAATAATATTGCATATCATATTGATAATATAAGTTATCTTTACGTTTTGAAGAGTTATCTTGAGAACTCTTATTGTTCTCTTATTTATTATTATGTTCTCACTTTTCGTGCTCCATAAATATATCTTTTATTTTCTTAATGTTTACATTCACTTCGAGGAATGCAACAAATCTGGTAGGACAAACTTCTAAACGCCTCGATTGATTTTTTATTTCATAATCACCATCGTAAACATGCGTGAGATTTCAAATCAAAACCTATCTATGCATCTTGTCATAATTAGTCTCTAATTATAATAAACAATAAATAAAACATAGTAAAATATATCTAAAAATCTTTAATATTACGTCATTATTAGAAGGTATGAGATAGTTCAAAAATATTCTTGATTTCATATAGATAACGGTATCAAATCTTTCACCATCTTTAAGAACAAAAAATAAAATAAGTTAATTAAAACAATGATAACATATAATGAAAAAAGAATGAAAAATAATAATCAGATATGAAACATTAAATAAAAGAAACTTCCTGTAAAAACTTACATCTTGCCATCAAAGAAATTGAAAATCATGAAAGATAAATTTAATCGTTGATAAAAAGAACTATCACTAGAACAAAGAAAAAATGAAAGCAATAGAGAATGTACTTTATTAATCGAAAGGGGTAATTATAATGCTTCATTTGAGTCTCTATTTATAAGCATAAGAAGTATAATTGAAGTAAAGATCTAATTCTAATAACTATTAAAATTTAGAGTACATTAAAACTTTATCTCGATCATGATGTAGCTCCACTTAATAAGATATTCATAACAAAACTAAAGATAAAGAGTTTTTTAAATAACAAAGTAAAAGTTAGGATTAACATCTATTAATCATCGGTCAAAGTCGATCAAGGAACAACTAATGCCAGTCAACAATGGTCAACACAAACATCAACAACTAATCAAAGATCCGTTTAGCCTAAAGAAAGGTGTTGGATTGGATGTAGAAATGTTACAAGAATGAGGAGAATAGCGTTAACCATCAAACTTTGAACACAGCTCAGCTGCAAGATCCACCACTCCCCACATGGGTCTGTCATTCTACAATAAACATCAACTTCCATATTAGCATTCTTGTTTTCTCCCTGCAAAACCTCATAAACTACTGTTTCATATCACTGTAGCAATCTACTGTTACATATGAAGGGGACTACCTCCTTTGGCACTTTTAACACCCAACAGAACTGGGGGTGGATCAAGACCTAATACTTACCAAGTAAACAATATCAAAAGCCTTGCGGTAGCTCTCAAGATTCTTCTCAATGTTGTCATTCCTGAAAAGTTATTTCGCGGAGATAAGCGGTTTACATAAATTCTTACCAAATGTTCAATAAATTTTTCTAAATTTTCCACGACCCTTCGAAGGTCATATCCTCACATCCATATCCGAATATAAGTCAGACACAGGTACTTCACGCAAAAGGAAGAGTCTGAGCAATATAGGGATAAAGGGTTTTAGCCACCTACAAGGTATGTTAGTCGGACTCAGTTGTGAGTATCGGATATGGGTATGAGCCTGACACGGGTATATTCTTTTTTTTCCTCTGAGGTTTTTCTGTGTATTTGGAGGATTCTTGGAAGGTTTATATCCTCATATCCATTTCTGTATATATGTTGGACACAAGTGTCAGACATGGTTGAAACAACATAGCCTTTCAGAGTATAGTGCAAAAATAAATAAACAAGTATGAAAGGCACATATGGACGTTTTACTTACAAAAACCCCACAGATATACGATTCTCATAATTCAAGCCATCAGACATTCCCAAATCACCAATATGATCACCTAGAAGTAGCACATTAGTCCTCTGCTTCACTGAGGCATTGTCTGCAACAGCACCGTCAATGCCACCCGTTTGATCATGAAGAGGTGTAGCCATATCAAGAGCATGCTCATTTTTATTCAGACTGTGAATCAACTTCCCTGGGCAAATCGGAACAAAGTAACATTCAGAGCAATTATTACAGTTATTAGATAATATTCCATGATATTGCATGAACATACCAGATGACTAGATAGATGGTCCAAGTTTTTCAAAACTCATTTTTAGTATCCATCAATTACCTTTTTTCACTCTGAAAAAAATGAATATCTTGAAAGGCATATCAAGACTCTTCCTTCCTTAAGTTGTTAGATAAAAGAATGTATGGAACAGTTATGCCATGCCATGTTGACATATATCCCTTCCATCCAAATCAAGTCATATAATTTGGTTTTTTAAAAAGTATACTTTTTATCATAAGAATCAATAATGGACTGCTGAAATATATATTTATCATTAATTATTAGATATAATGTCATAAATAGTTTACCTTTTTTCTGAAAATCCGATTATGTGACGTAATTTGAGTTGAAGGGACATTCTGACATGGCATAAATATTCCATACAATCATTTATCTAGCTGTCAATTGCATAAAACATGACGCCACCCAAGCGCAAGTGTTTCTCAAGACTCAAGTGATAAATGCAAATTAAAAGATGGTACTAGAAATAACTGATGTGTATACCAATTAATCTAAAATATAGTTCAACGATATATCTTGAGCAAATAAAAACTACAAATATTAAGCAGAAGGGCCGATAGCATTTGTTAATGCATTAGCTGCAATAAGTTCAGTAGAGGACAATGCGAATAAAACATACCTTTGAAAGATACAAGGCGACTACTGTCATCAAACACCATCTGGTTTGAGACAATTTTAATGTTCTTAAAATATCTGTGAACTTTCTGCCTGAGGACCTTACATAATAAGAAAAAGATACAACAATGCACGAGAAACAGATTAGACAGGAAAAGGCTCAAATGCTACTTCTGATAGATGGCCACAAGTCCGGAAAAAGGAAAATTTTGCTAGGCTAACCTCCTCTATAATATCTGCAAGCCCTGCTGAAAATATGAGAACCGGGACATCTTTCTTCTGAATACTCCAATGAAACAAAGAAATTGAGCCATAATTGAAAGAAAAGAAGATCCTAAACTTACAAGCAGACACATAATGCATGCATACATATAAACATACATATATAGGTTTAAACATTTTTTTTGATATATTAAAACCCTCCGGTTTTCCCTATTGTATATCAGTGCTAGCAATTTAGAGCTCTACTTTTTAAAATTCTGGGTTCTGGCTATTTTCACATGTGAGCGCATAACAGCAATTATCAATTCCCTAAGGATGCAGAGAAGAAATCCATCCTCTATCATTATGCCAACGACACTAACTGGATATAAAGAATTGGAATTGGCATTTGGGGCGAATATAATGATATAGAACACGCTATGGTTTTCTTCTCATACTTGACTATTATAAAATAGCCTGCACCCCAATAGTATCATCCTTACTAAAAAACTAGAATGGACGAAAACTGTAACAGCTACAAATTAAAAAAGAGAAAACAAAACACAGTTAGCTAGTGTTTGGCAGAAAAATATCTTCCTATTTTTAACTAACTGAGGTCTTTGGTATTTACCATTTATACCATGAATTCTTGAAGACAAATTCAAAAGACAGGATGAAGGGAAAGGAATATCAGAGTTGGTAAACATCAGGAGTCTTGGAGAGCACTTGTTTTCGCAGATCAGTGTGATAAAGAATAAGGGAACTGTCTACAGTATTCTTCGTTAAGTATGCACAAAAATATGATGAATAAAATATCCTATTAAAACTTTCTGTTCACTGTTTCATACATTCAGCAATTCTAATGCTTCTTCTTGAGCAACTATTTAGGGCAGTGTATTTAGATATGGTTTTTCAAAAAATTTGAGTGTGAAGCAGCTAGCTATCATATAAAAATCAATAAAGATTGATTATACCTATTTATTTAAAAGAGTATAGTAAAATGCGTATAAAGTACACCATTCTCTTAAGTTCGCTCCATAAAGATCTAACAGATTCATGATCTTAATAAACATAATAAAAAGGTTTCAAGAATCAAGAAAATAGTACTGAAATCGAAATCTAGATTCTTCCAGTAAAATGTAAGTTACCTAAATGACAACTATAAAGAAAAAAAAATCCAAAAAAGAAAGTTGAGAGAAAGAGATACCTCCAATAACTCAAAGAGTTCAGCTACACCATCCCTAAAGGCAATATTAGAGTTAGCAACAGAGCTTTTTATTGCATCATATGTAAGGCCTCCTTCAATGAGAAGACCATGCGTTTTCCCCCACCTATGTAGGTTAGAATAAATAGCATCATTTGCTCAGAACATAGTCAAGATCCAGAGAGCACAAAGATAAAGACTTCTATGTCCTTGTTTAAATAAATAAAAAAAAGGAATAATCAAGCATCATGAAATGAACCATTCCTATCATTCACATGCTCAAATGCTACTAAAAGTCTAAAATAATGGATGATTAACATACCACTCTTCCATGAGTTTGGTTTTCTCTTCAAGTGGAATTGCCGGAGAGAATTCTAATGGATGATAGAATTCAAATAATGCTTGCCTCTTGGCGTCATACTCTGGATTTCCTTGCTTCAAAAGGCCATGACTGCCTATACATAATATATTAGAAGGGGGAAAAACAAAAACTAGAAACCTGTAGACAACTTATGATCGTAATATAAAGATAAACCTACTTTGTCCTCGGAGCCCATTGACCCAGTACCTTGTCAAAGTTGCATCAAAATCCGCAATCACCTGAAACTCAAACCCTGACATTATGAACCAAACAAGCATAAAACCTAGGTTCCAATCAATTGTTGTTATTTCACTTGCATTTCCTACTTAATCCTTCACTAACTGAAGTTGATAAACAGCAAAAGCAAAGCAGGCTCTGTTCCATAGGTACTTTTGCTACTATTTTTTAATGGTAATTGTAACGTATTTAGTTTATATAGAAGTAGAATCTTTAATGGGGTCATCTTAAAGAAAATAATATGCTTTCTGTATAAAAATGCAATAAAAATTATATGTTCTCTGTAAAAAAAAATCTGAACAAAACTTAAAATTATCTTAATTGAATAAAAATGAATTGCCTTTCAATTCCAACATAATTGGTTTAGGAAAGTATAAAATCATGAAATTTTGATATCTCAAAGAACACGCAGTTCAGGTAGTTGATCATTCGAAAATAAAACCTCAAAACAAAAAATGGCAAGCTAAAAGGGCAACTATAAGAAAATCAAAACAACAAGAAGAAGAAGAAAAAGGAAGAGTTATTGCAATCAAGGGAATATCTAAAGCAAGGAACAAACATTATATTGGGAAATCTTTTAGGAAGAACCTGGAGTTTAGAAGGGCCAGCATTACGAATGGCGGAAATCTTGCGGTCGAGGGACCGCTGATCATTGATAACGATGAGTTTAGTGGGATCAAGATCCTCCATTTCCAAATTATTGTAGTTGTTACTGCAACACCGAACCCTATTAAGCAAAAAGAAATTAGGAATATGGTTGGAGTTCGGGAAATTTTGAAGTTTCAAAAGGGCACTCCACTCAGTGTTGATAATGTTGCTGCTTAGAAACTTGTAACTCATTGGACACCTTTGAAACTGAACTCAATTTTATACTGTTTAAGTTAGTATCTTTTGGAATAAGAAAAAGGAATCTATACTAAACTTACTCTTAACTATCAGGTTTTCAATTTCATTATCAAATTATAAAAGAGTAAACTATCATAATAGTCACTTTTGTTTAACTTATATTACATTTTAGTTATTTATATTAATATATTTTAATATTTTAGTCACTCAACAGTCAATTGTCGTTAACGTTGTAACGGTAAGTTGATGTGGCACTCTAAATTATCATTTCAAACAAAATTTTAGATTAAATTATACAATTAATCTAATGAAGTTTAAAGGTAAAATAACCACCTCGTAACAAAATGAAAGTTGTTAAAACGTAATATTTCAAATATAAGTTATTAAAATGTAATTTAAGGTAAACAAAAGTAACTATTTTGAAAAACTTGTTTTTTAGTTAGAATTTTTTTTTTAACATTCCAGCTTATATAATATATATATATATATATAAGTTTTAAAATAAATATGGTAATATAAAATTCTTGGTTGTGTTGGGTTTAGACCGATAAAAACTTTCATTATTTCATTTACTAAATATTTTCAAAACTTATCTATAATTTATATAAAAAATGATTTTGAATAAACTTTTAAATAGATGGAAATACATTTTCTTTTCTATTATTTTACTAAATTGTTATCTGAAAACTCCTATAATTTAATTTTGAATTATAGTATAAATGCATTGATATCTCCTAACATTTCACAATGATCTGCATAAGCGCCAATTGAGTATAAATGCACTGGTATCCCCTGACACTCTACAATGATACACACAAGCGTCAATTGAGCATAAATGCATCGATATCCCTAACACTATACAATATGCGCACAAGTGTCAAGTAATATGCTTACAAGCGTCAAAATTTCCTTTGACACAGATAAATCTTTTAACATGCCAATGATACTCAAATTAAATCCGACATCATTTAATTTAACATTTAACATTTAAATATATCCATAAACGTTGATTAACATCATTATGCACCAAGAACCATCACATCACATCATTAACCTATCATTATAGTATATCACCATTGAAACATCAATCATATATAATTCTTAACATGAAATTATAACTAATAACATTTAAATGCATAACATCATTAACTACATTTAACAATTCAAACAATAGAAACAAAGTTGGATACATGCAATCAAACAAAGAATTCATTTAACTAAACATGAGATAATAAACTTTGACTTGACTTCCTAAAATCTTAACATTTGATTCACATAATTCAAAATTCTTTACTTCAAATCTAATTCTTTCACTTGCTTTATAATTTAAAACACTCAAGCTATCCAAAAACACACTTAAACTTGAACAATAAACCATGTTCATCTAAACATTTTCTTTTCCTTTGAAATTTTACTTCTAGTTGAATGGGTTTACGCTTAACTAATATTTTAAGCTATTAATTTAACTAAAATTTAACTTCAAGATGACTCACCACTTAAAATAGGAAATCATGAAAAGTTTTCTTTTGTTTTTTCTTTTCTTGAAGAACTAAATGGAGGAGAAGAAAGTGGAAGAAGCTTCTTAAAGATTAATGGAATAAATTCAATTTGATGGATTGATTAGTAGATAAACAAAATACTTAGCATTTATTCCCATATTTTTCTGGAAAATCTCCAGATTTAATTTTTTGAATTGATTTACTTTAAAATTTAATTTTTCAATACCGACAAAACACGGATCATTACCACAGTTTGTATCTCAACAATAATTCATTTCGAGGAGTGCGCTTCTTCCATTGTTTATTTTGGAGGTCTGCATCACTTATTGAAAGTTTCAGACACTACAAACTCATTGTCCAGATAGACGACAAATACTTGTGAACATTCTTGTACAAAACTGTTAATGGTAGTTTTCAAAGAAACCGGAAAGTTGTTCACCCTACTTTTACCCTCGTAGAGTAAGAGGTCTTTCTAAAATATTTACGAATACTTACTTAAAAGATAGTATTTTAATATTTGACTGAGAAATGAAAGTCATAACTACAGCGTGACATTTGAAAAATGGCTGGACCAAACCAAATCGTAAACATATCCTTTATTCCCTATTCGACATATCGCCTACAATTTTTACAGAAAAACGAAGGATAATCATAAATTACAATAAGTTAAACCACAAATATCATGTTCTAAGATCGCAGTTGCAATATATTGAACAACTTTCTACATAAAAACTTTGAAAGTTGTAAGACATATACGAAAAGTAGACACAAATGACCGGACTAAGATCAGAATTTTTTTATTAAATAATTCTGAGCTGGAACCCAATTACATGGTTGCATCGTTCACCAAATAGTGAAAAGACATTATACAATTTTTTTAAATAGTAAAACGGAAAATACGTAGCTGCTTTAGGATTAATCCTCCCCTCTACACGACTTACGCTTCGTGGGGTTCTACTAAGACCACGTTTCAATGTTATTTGAATGTAATCTCACTAGAGCAACAGTCTGGATGATCACAGTGAAATCCTTTTACCGCACCACATATATTCTTTCCCACTAACCTTGTACCAAAATTTTGTGCCAAATTTTGCAAAAAAATTATGAATTAAGTACAAATACAAAATAAAATATTTAACCATAAATAAAATAATATTAATTGAATATTATATTTAAATAAATAATTAACTCAATATAAAATCATATAATAATGTTTTACCAATTGAATATCAAAACTAAACACACATTCTTTTATTTGTCACAATAATTAATTTTAATTTCACTACACCAATAACTGTAGTGGCTAAGTAATCTCTAACTAATCCCACCAGTCGATTTATTGAAGTTTTACGACCAAAGAAATCGGTTTATTGATTCAATTTTGAATAGTAATTCAATAGCAGAATTCTTTAGATTTTAGTGCGAACAAAAAATTCCACAGCATGTGAAAAAAGGCAGGCTGACATGTAAATACCTCATTGGCCGAAAATTTGACAATTCCGCCAGTCTAATAAAATTATAGGTACCAACCAATACCCAATTGGGAGATAAGATGCGATTCAAGAGCTAAATGGCTTAAATATATTCTACGAAAACATTAAACAAAGTAACAAATTCATACATAAAAAACAAATATGTCCACCGCCCTACTTCGATTAACCTATTTATTTAAAATATATAAATCTAAGATAAACATAATATTTTTTAAAGCTGATTAAGTGCTTTGGAAAAATAATATTAGTATGAGAAAATGAATATAACCAAACATCTTATAATGACCCGAATCAAATCGGAACAATGAACACCTTCAATCATAAAATATCCCTAAATGATTTCTCAATCCAAATATAAAATCAATAACTAAAAAAACTAAGATCACAAGAAGCAATAGGTTGTATACCATAAACAAATAGGTCAAGTTCCAAAGCTAAATCTTTCCATACGCTTTATCAGTTCCCAAAGCAGATAGCACTCTAGGAGAAATGGTCTAAGCAACAACCATATCCAGAATGGTATTTTCAAATAATTTTTGTTAAACAATCATACATTCCATTCCTTACCGTCTGCCACCGATCATTGCTGAGCGCATTGCACTCTTTGGGCACCACCGTGCATGTCATCATCTTCCTCATAAGCCTCTTGAGCTGCTTGAGCCTGCTTCCTACGCATCTCTTCCTCGATGTTAACATCATATAGAGTTGTTTCCTCACACTCATCCAGCTCCATGTCTGTCAGCTGGACTGAGGTCCTCGAAGGTAGCACAGCCTCGAGTGCCTTGCACTGCTCGGGGGCCAAGGAGTCGGGAAAATCGACCGTAAACTGAATGTATAGTTTACCCCTCATGAATGGCCTTTGATACATAGGCATCCCTTCATCATTTATGGCCTTGAATTGATCTAAGGTATACAAAACAAAAGTAAAGATCAATACCATATCACTTAACACACCAGTAAAAAGATCATTGTCAACAACAAACGAGGGATCATTAAACAAACATCAATTAGAAAGATCAATACCCACAAACACATGAACAGGGTTTTTTTGAAGTCTGATGATAGCCATCAATACCACTCAAATATTGAAAATGCAGACATTCATCATATAAATAAAAAATGCAGCAGTTTATGCAAGATGGCAGAAATTAGATACTTACCAGGCTTAACCACTTCACCAGGATGGGTCTTAATGAGAAGTTGCCTGCCATCCAGGTGGGTCAGTATAAACTGGAAGCCGCAAAGTGCCTCAGTAAGTGTCAACGTATGTTCTACAAATAAGTCATCACCCTTTCGTTTAAATTTTGGATGATCTTTCTGTTGGAGGACAAATACAATATCCCCAGTAACTGTGTCGGGCTGCAAACAATTAGCAAACAATCAAGTTAGCAACAGCAAGAAAGGTGGATTCAACGATGTGCAACAAAATGCAAGCCTATTAAAATTGGAAAAAAAAAAATGAAGAGAGAACATTTTCATCACTTACTGCTTCATCTGCTTCTCCAGGGAAAGTGATCTTCTGTCCGTTCTGCATACCCTTTTCAACATTAACCTCCAAGACTTTCTTCTCCTGAATAACCTTCTCACCTTTGCATTGGGGGCAACGGTCCTTATCATTGATGGTCTCACCAGTACCCTTACAATCATTGCAAGGGTGCTGCATCTGTTGAATCATGGAAGGACCAAGGTGTCTGATGGAGACTTTCATTCCTGAACCTTGACAACCGGAACATTTCATTGATGCACCTGATTTAGACCCTTTCCTGCAAATTTTATAACATTTTCTGTTAACATGGACCAAATAAAAACAGTCAAACCGCTATGCCGCTCCACAGATGTTACTCAACAGAAGTACTCACCCCTTGCACTTGGAGCAAATTATGTTGCGTGAAAGAGAAAGCTTTTTGGAAGTTCCATTATAGAGATCTTCCAAAGAAACCTTTAGGGGATGAATTACATCCTCTCCCCTTCTTTGTCTTCGGCCTCGGCTGCTACCACCACCTGAACAAGCAACCAGGATTTTAGCTCAAATCTTAACAAATTTTAATAAAAAAATAAACTAATCAACAAGATAGAAACAGAGTATTAATTTGAAGCCTCACCACCAAAAGGATTGCCACCAAAGAAGGATTGGAAGATATCAAATGGATCATGGGCACCACCACCTCCACCCATTCCTTCTTTAAGGGCGTCCTCGCCATACTGATCATATATCTCACGCTTCTCTGGATCACTCAGCACCTCATAAGCTTGAGCCAACTCTTTAAACTGAATTCCAAACACACAGCACATAATCCTTATCAAATCGTCTATAATTTAAACACGACTATGAATGACACAATACAAACTACCATGCCCAGTTTCTAGACAAGTCAAAAACCCCAACATATTCTAAAATCTTAACCAAAATTTTTAAGGATTTGCAAAAACACAACCATAATCTTAGAAGGAGATATTGGACATACCCGAATCAGCCATATACCCCCATCCAAACACTCACATCCAAGTCAAAGTCAGAGCAACATAGCTCAAAACCCAGAATTTTAATCGTTTCAAAAACAAGCACAATCAAACAAGCTACTTTCTGTACAAGTCAACAATAGACATACAAAGAACCAAACCATTCTATAGCTAATGGGACTTCAATTTTATCAACCTCTCAAACCAATTGTTGACCAATTACTTAAAACAAAGCATGAAATCCAGAAAAGGAACTAAATCAAAGCATAAGCTAATAGATCAGTTCATAAGTCGCTGACTCAACACGAAGAATCAACAAAACCAAACAAAACCCAGACGATTGAACCACAAAATCAACCCAAGAATCAATTAAGAAATCAACCTTTTCAGGATCACCGCCTTTATCAGGATGATTCTTAATTGCAGCTTTTCTATAAGCCTTCTTCAAATCATCTTGGGAAGCGGTTTTAGGCACTCCCAATATCTCATAGTATTTAGTATTATCGCTTTTCTTTGGTGCTCTCCCGAACATTTTTTTTTTGTCAGATCAGATCCTAAAATCAAACCAAAAAATCAATAAATACCAACAAAAAATTAAGAACATAGAAGAAAAAATATGAGATTTAAAAGAGAGAGAACTGACAGATCTTGAAGAGATATGCGAGAGCCACAGGAGAGCAAGCGAGTCGGCTAGATGGAGAGAAACACAGAAGGGCTTAAGTGAAGAATACGTGTGGTAGGAGACCTATTTATATAAGGGAATAATGGACGGTCCAGATCTAAAGTTGAAACTCTTTTGAGAGGTAGCTGAGAGGTGGTGTTTATTTTCACTCGCTTTGGAATTTGGTATAGAAGGATCTAGAATTGTACACTACTTCACGCTTGGTATTGGAATAAAAAAATTAAATTGAAAAAAAAATTATATTGTTCTCCCATCTATTTTTTTTAATAATATGTAAAAATAAAAAATTTGAGTGATATTATAATACATTTATCACATTAAATTTTAAAAAATAATAAAATTTAACTTAATAATTTTAAAAGCTATCATTTAGTTAGAATTAAAATTTTTAAATTTAAAAAGTTTAAAAACTAAAAATAATCAAATTAAAATATCAAGATTAAATTTTTAACTTATACATAATATAGGGACTAATAACAAAATTTAGCCTATATATATCAAAATAAAATTTCTTTTAATGAGTTTGATATTCTATTAATTTTTTATTTAATAAAAATATTGCAATAACCTAAGCATTTAGATAACTTCTTATGGATTATTTTTCAAAATGTTAAATTGATTTTGTTTAAAATGTATATTTGAAATAAATTATTTATCTTTTTAAAACTTTTAAATATGAAGATTTATTAAATAACAATAATAATAATAAAATTTTAAGACAACACAAATTGAAATCGACTCATAAAATTATTAATTATTTTGAATTATTCTTAAAACGTAAATATATTAAGAAGTTGAGAAAGAGTCAATAAACATTATCATATGTCTATCATAATTTATAAAAATAATAAAAATACTCACAAACCAAATTTATAAACTGAAAAAAAAAAACAGATGAAGTGAATAAGGAAAAGAAAAGAGAGAGGGTTAGTAGAAAGAGAAAATGTCATGATTTGAACTTATGTCATCAAAATAACAAACAAATTATCCACTCTAAACTAGTCTTGGCACAATAAAATTTAATTTGATTGAATTAAAAATTAAATAAACATATGACATTTTTTTTTATGTCTACTTTGTAATCAATGTTACGTGTTTATGGTTGTCCCTCTTAATAGTATCAATTTCCAACATTTTTTTTATTTTCTCCTTAAATATGTAATTTTTTTATTTCTTAAGGTATTTATTAGAGTGAACTTAATAACTAATCATTCGCATTCTGTAAGTTCATTAAGGGATAGATGCTGGTTACGAATTTTAAAGTTAGTCTATACTTAGAATGAGGATCGAACCCTCGACCACTAATTACAATACACTCAACACTTATTGATAACATATTACCATTTTTATTTTCAATAAATATGATCACAAAATTATCTATAATTAGCCCATAGACCATAGTTAATATAAGATCATTATTAACAAGCCTTAGTTTTGAGTGACAAATAGATTTTAGATTTGAAATTCAAATTTAAGTAAAAGAATCTTATCAATATATTGGAAAGAAAAATCAAAATATCTATTTTATATGTTAGAAAAGAAAGATAAGTATCTGATATATAGTCTTCAGAGTTTTTTTAAATTTTATAGTGGGTTTAGAGTATAACAATTATCCTATTTATTTATATATTTAATTTTTTTATTATATTATATAGGACACATGTCACACCTTTAACTTATTTGTAGAGTTTAAAAAATTTCATGTGCATAAATAATTTTAGGGTAAAGTATAAAAATGATTACTAAAGTATTACCCGCATTCTATTTTAGTCATTGAATTTTTAATGTTTTTCTATTTCGGTCACTAAACTACACAAAAATAAATATTTTCGTCATCGAATGAATGTTAATAACTGTTTGAAATTTGACGAAAGTGCTAACACGGGCATCTTTATTGGTCTAATAACAAATTTAGCCTTCTAATGGTTACACATTCTATCAATTTGATCCTAAATATAAAAACTTCAACAAATTTAGCCCTCAATATTTACAAAATTTATCATTTTAGTTTAAATTCAAAAAAAAAAATAGCCCTCAACGTTTACAAAATAATCAAAATTTTAATTTTTAAAAAATTTGTAAAATTTTTAAGAAACAAACGCCAAATCTAGTGTAATAAGTGTAAAAAAATTATTATTAGTTAAAAGAAAATTCAAGAGTCGTTAGCTACATCACAACCACAATCATAAAAAAAACACACTTAACTATAATAGTACAATAATAAATGAGAAAATTGAGTAAAATCCCAACAATCAATCTTATCAATCTACCTTTTCAAGACTTTTAATGTAAACTAAAAATTCTTTTCCCATTTTTTCTTTTTTTTTTGGCATTAAATTTAAATTATTATTTGCTATTAAAACACTATCAATTTTATTATGTCTCATTGCTTAATCTTCACAAGAAATTCTAGAAATATAATATTGTGTTTTCAAGAAACTGGGAACCTTGTTTTGCTAATCTGAGTTTACACCAAATTTTATAATTGTACTCGTGGTTTATTTGTGGTTTTCTTCTAGTTTCTTGTGCTTGAAAAATGGTTCAAAAAATATCTTCTTTTTTTTTTTGCCTGAAAATGGTATTAATGATTTTTTAGTACTGTTGTTTTTTCTAATAGGATAGAGTACCGTTGTTAGTTGTGTATAAAGTTATTCAAATTTGTATGTTTTGCCAAAGGGTGAAAGAATCAAAGACATTTGCTATATTAATTTTAAGGTCTCGCCTTGTCTTGGGATTAACTCAAAGTTGAAGCCTCGTTTTAAAGTTTAGAGATTAATTAGTGGTGATAATAATTTTTTTCCAGTTAATTTAAGTTTGGATGTTGGGTTTTTTTTTTAAAGTTTATAAATTTTTAAAAAATTAAAAATTATAATTTTGTAAATGTTGATAGTTAAATTTGTTGAATTTTTTTAGAATTTAAATTAAAATAATAAATTTTATAAACATTGAAGACTGAAAATTGTTAGGTTTTTAATTTAGAATCAAATTAATAAAACGTATAAACATTAAAGGAATAAATTTATTATTATACCAATAAAAAATTCCACATATTCATATTTAATTTCATATAATTTAGTATAAAAAACTTAAAAGGTTAGTAATCAAAATACAATTCGAAGAGTACTTTAGTATCAAATTCTATACATTACCCATAATTTTCCTTAAAAAATCCCTAAAGGATAACTTCTTGAGACGTTAATAAGTTTCTTTTAATATTAATTTTTTAGGTTTTCCTTTTAGCTTAAAAATTTCAAAAAATAAATTAGACTTTAAAAAATAGTTTTAATGATTATCTACTTGTTAGAGTTTTGATTAAGGTTTATATTTGATCCTCTAAAAAATTTAAAATAATTTATTAATTAATTTTAGGTAAATTCTACAATTAGTCATTCAAATATTAGTATGTTTCTATTTTGATCACGAAACTATAAAAAATTTCAAGTTCATCATTAATGTTTTAGATTATTTTTGTTTTGGTCACTTTCTGTTATATGGTTAACGGGAATGATGACATGGTCGTTTTTTGACCAGTATAATAATCTATCTAGTCCTCCATATTTATATATTCTATCAATTTAGTCATAATTTTAAATAATTCAATAAGTTTAACCCTTCATATTTACAAATTCTATCAATATGATCCTCACACACACACATACACACATATAATATGCTATCATTGATAGGATTTGGAATAATCTCTTGTAACTTAGCATTTTGTACCTTGTTGTTCTTGCATGCCTTTAATTGAGTACTGTTTTCTTTCTTCTTTGTCTTCTATATACTTGCAACTTTCGTAGTTAAGCCAGCATTGTTGCAACAATACCAGGGTGTTTTCATAGGTATTGCAGTTTCACCGAACAACCTTGAAGCTAAACGAAGGAACACAGACAAAAAAGTATGATCATTTATTAATAATTAAATTAAAGGTAAACTACCTATTTAGCCACCCGAGTTTACTCGTATTCCTATTTTGGTCACTCATTTCAAAAACTTGTTATTTTAGTCACTCCTATTGGATAAGTTGTCAATTTTAGTTACTCTCGTTTAGGAGCGAAGCCAGAACATTCTTTTAGGGGGGCGAAACTAATTTGTAATTTTTAATAGCCTATATGTTTATAATTTTTAAATGATTAAGTCAATTTTTTTTACATTTTTAGGGGAGGTCAAAGGGCAATTTTACCTTTACTAATTTTCCAAAGGGCTTAAATTGACAATTTTCCATTTTAGGAGAGGCGGCTAGATGCGACATTGCTCTGTCAGATAAGTTGTTAATTTTAGTCACTCTACCGTTAAAATGGGTTTGATTGTTAAATGAAATGCTGATGTTGCTTGGTATAATAACAAAATTAGCCCTCAATATTTAACCATTTTATTAATTTAATCTTGATTTTGAAAAAGAAACTTGAGATACATATGCGAATGTCTCTCCGTCTCACACCACTTAGCTAGTACCCCATCTGAAGATCACCTAGGTAGTCCCTCATCTTACATCACCTGGCTGGCCAACCACTCGGTGCCTTGTCCTCCAAGCCACCTGCTTTTAGAGGGAATGCACTCACCTCCAATAATGGACCACTAAGGGACCATTGAGGCATAACAACCTTGTATTACCACAACAAAGAGAATGTCAATGCAGTGTTATACATGAGGGCAACCAACCTACCACCTGGCCCACCACATGAGTGGACAACCTATAACAGCCCATTTTTAGTAAAATAGGAACAGTGATTTCAAGACCACAAATTTGAGGTCAAAATATTTGTTTTATTATTATTTTAATGTCTACAGCATAATAGTAGAGTTATATGAAAATTTCGTTAAGAAATTTTATCGTTTGCATGCTTAATTTAGTAAAAATGTGTAACACCTCTTACCCGTATTCGACGCCGGGACAGGGTATGAGGCATTATCTTACTAAAACACATTCAAACATTCAGCCTCGAGTCAATGACATCTGTCCCAATTTAAAGCTTTTTCAAATATTGTCTTACGAACCTTAATATGGACCTACGAGACTCAAAACATGGTTTGGAAACAATCCGGAACCAAACCGAGTGTTTAGAAAACTTTCAAAAAAATCCACTAAAAACAGGGCACACGTCCGTGTGGAAGGGCAACATGTTCATGTAACTCTAGACATGACTGTGCTGATGCCCCGTATGGTTCACATGGCCTAAACACCTGACACGCCCGTGCCCCTCGTCATTATGTATTTATTTTCTAACATCGAACCTACAAGGGTTTTCACACGACTTAGCACACCCTCGTGTGCTCAGCCCGTGTCCCTCACACGGCCATGACAAGTCTGTGTCACAGCCTGTGTGCAAAAACCTTAGCCATGTGAAAATATGATTTTTCATCATTTTAAAGCTACTTTTACCCACTAAATATACCTAATTCATGCCCAACTCATTTACTTATAAATCTTGATCAAATGACATCGTCATACTTTTCAAACTTAGTAAATATTCATTCATTCATACCAAAAAGTTCTTAAAGGTTATAAACCACATTTACATTCAAAACATAAAGCATTACAAGTGACTAAAATCAAACCTAGTACATGCCACATTTCCAAAAGATAGATTCATCACCAAAAATTGAGCTGAGATCGGGATCGACTCAAATGCTTGACTGAACTTCAACTTTACCTAACCTGCGCACAGGAAACAACCGTATGCTGAGTATTGGAAATACTCAATGGTATTATCATAATTCAAATTATAAATGACTAAAATTTTAAGACAAAAATAAACTTATAACAATTAGCTTTCTCATACCTTACCATTTAAACTATATTAACAACAATATCCACTTTAGCTATGCATTAATTTCATCTATAAATCATAACATCAATTACATTCACCATATAAACATTTAATTCACATTTTTCCTATCCAATCTCACTTTCGATTCACATTTTATTTTCTTATTCATTTCAGTAATCAATAGTACAATAATCAATCAAACTAATATAAGTTTCTCATTTCAATTATACACCCTATTAACACTCCGGACTTTAACGGATACTCAGATTCTAACCCAAACACACCAATACGGCACATTGTGCCTAAACGGTACATAGTACCTGATCAATATACGACACATATAGTGCCTAGAATGACACACTAGGTGCCTGAATACGACACACAAGGTGACTGAATACGACACATAAAGTGTCTGATAGGCAAAGCCGATAAATCCCGTACTCTTCTAAACCGTATGGCATGCCAACTATATCCATTAAGCCCGACTAGTTAATAGGGTATCGGATTTCTTTCTCTATTTCAGTCAAGTTCATATCAATTGCACTTTGGCCACATTTTCTCACATATTTCACAATTCATACACAACTTGTTTCAAATTCACATAATCACATATTTTCACTTCATTTCCATTTCCACTTGATCACAATCATTCAAATTCAATTCAATCATATTAACAGTTCAATCTCAAATTTCAAATTCATATGCATACCAACATTACTCAATTCAATTTCACATACATATATTTATTCATCAAATAAATCTAATTCACATTCAAGTCAGTATCAATATTTACCTCACATTCAAATTCCATGCATATATGTATAATAAAATTAAACACATAATAATAAATAACTTGAATTATGATAATACAAACCGATATTTTTCTCGAGCTATTCCTCGATCACTTTTTCCTTCCCCTTCGTATTAGACGTATCGGTTTCCTTGTTTGCTACGAAAATTAACATAATTACAATTAATTAATAACACACATATTTTATACAACATAATAACTTTCTATGCAACTTTTACCTTAATCCCAAATTTGTCCTAACCATTTTTATCTTCTTCCTTTTAACAATTCACATCATTTTTGTAACCACCCCGACCCAGCCCAGACGTTATGGCCAAATCCGGCGATGTCACATCAAAGAGGTTATTTTCAAAATGACTTTATTCAATTAAAAACATGTTCGATAGGAAATTTACTTAGTTAAAATTTAAGTTTGAGATTTAGAAATTTAAGTTCATATTAAGCCCAAAATGAAAGCCCATGTCTAAACAAAAACGCCCAAATAATAAAGTTATTTAAAAACCACGTTTAATTCGAGAAAGTTATCTAAGTAAAAATAAAAACTAGGCAGTCAAAACATTGATAGACCCTAAATACAGTCACATCGGAGACACTAGGCCTTATTACATCAAATGAAAATAAAATAATAAAACTAAAGTAATTGAAAGAAATAATTTATTTAAAATCCCTAAGTAACTTACAGTGTGGCCACCTCCGAGCCCTCTCCCACATCGAGCCACCTACTGAGGATTACCTGAAACATTTAATTTAAGGGTGTGAGTTTCGAAACTTAGTGTGTACAACCCTTAGCAATCAAATCAATTCAATATACAAATATCACTTTGGGCCTAAGCTGTAACAGCCCAATTTTCAATAGTGTCGGAAATAGTGATTTAAGATCATTAAATCCGACAATTAAGTTTGAAAAACTTATTAATTAGAATTTATGAGCTAAGTATGAATTTAGAAATATTTTTGAACTAGTGAATTTTGTGTTTTAGAAGAATTATTAGAATAATTAGTTTTGAAAATAGAGAATTGATACCTTGAAATTATAAACCGAGTCATAAATATTTTTATAAATATTTATGGAGTGTTAATAAGTTAGTATTAAAGTTTCGTTAAGAAATTTTAAGGTTTCGGTAGTCAATTGGGTAAAAAGGACTAAATTGAATTAAGTGCAAAATTGTGAAATGTGATTAAATTGCTTAAGTAATAATTAAAGGAGGACCAAATGGGA
Organism: Gossypium stocksii; assembly: GCA_020496765.1. Taxonomy (NCBI): domain Eukaryota; kingdom Viridiplantae; phylum Streptophyta; class Magnoliopsida; order Malvales; family Malvaceae; genus Gossypium; species Gossypium stocksii. The sequence continues at coordinate 40,219,300 of CM035628.1, read as the reverse complement.
AAATTGGCATATGGGCAAAAGGCTGGACGGTAGAGTTATAAAAATTAGTAAAGAGATAGTGTGAACTAAGGGCAAAATTGGAAATTTTGTAAAGTTAATGAATAAATATCTTTCCTAATTAAGTTTTCTAGTGGATTCTTCATTCTTTCCAGCCAAAAACGCCAGAGAAGAATGTTATAAGCTGGTTTTTCACATTTTGCACCATGTGAGTTCAATCTTTGCTTTTTCTTTGTAATTTTTATGTTTTTGTGTCTTTTACAACTAGGTCCACCTATTGAATTCATTAGTTTTTGATTTTATGGGTAATATTGAAAGTTGCCATGGATGAGTCCTGTATGTTTATGGTAAATTATTATAGGTTTGAAGCTTCAAATTCATTATATGATGGAGTTATTAAGAGATTTTTAATAGAAATTGATTTTAGGACCTAATTGTGAAAAAGGTTTAGAATTAAAGGTTGTTGCTGAAATTATGAATACTAAAGAGTACATATTAGTTTATAATGATAGAATAATGTGTTAATTGAGGGAAATAAGTTCAATTGATGGGCTAATTGATCAGGGACTAAATTGTAAAAACTGTAAAGTTTAGGGTAAAAGTGTAATTTCAAAAAATTGAAAGGCATAAATTATAATTAAATTAAAAACTAATGAATGGAATTCTATATTATAGATTAAGAGCTCAAGGAAGCCGTGGAAAAGAGAAAATAGCTAATAAATTCCCAAATTTCCTACAACTCCTGTAAATTGACCAGGTAAGTTTATATGTAAATAATGCACTTATGCTTAAGTAAATTTATGTATTGTTAAATTATTATACGTGATATTTATTGATCTGAAAATGAGAAAGTATATTTGGTTTGAACCGAAAGTGTGATAGAAAAGATTTACCTATTTGGAAATGAAATTTAGAAAATAATGGTATATGAATTGAATTGAATATGATCGAGATTTAATTGTTGAATATGTTTATTTATATATATGTGGAAATGTATGACTATGTGAATTGGAAGCAATTTATGTTTGAAATGAGAAGGATGTGATAAATGTGACCAAAGTGTTAATTGACAAGTGAATTTTAAAGTAGAAGTGAAATTATTAAGTGATTTTAATACCCTATTAACTAGTCGGGCTTAGTGGATATAGTTGGTATGCCATAGGATTGGAAGTGTTCAGGGATTCTTCGACCTCGAGTCGATGAGGCACTAGGTGTGCCATAGATTTACTTCGGATAGTTTCGATGAGGCTTTGGTAGCCACATTGCTTCGGCTTGGCCGATGAGGTACTTAGTGTGCCATAGATCTGATTTACTTCGAACTATCCGATGAGGCGTTGGTCGCCACTCTGGTGTGTTTGGTTGGATCCGTGTATCCACCTTGGTCCGAGTCATGTTAATAGGGGTAAATAGAAGAAATGAGGAAATTGAATGAATTTTGGTTAAATAAGTAAACAAATGAAATGAGAAAGTGATATTGAATATATAAGTAAAATCCCGTTGAACCTTAGGAATACTTTAGTGATCATGATCAGTAGTAGCTTCGACTACATTTCAGTGGTAGCTTCGGCTACATATCAGTGGTAGCTTCGGCTACATATCAGTGGTGGCTTCGGCTACAATTCAGTGTGGCACTTATGTGCAAATTTCTGTGTATCCTTTAGTATTCTAAATGGTTCAACGGGTAAATAGGTGAATAAATAAGATGAGAAAGCATGTGATTAAGTGTACAATTGAGCACAAGCATATATGTGAAACTTTATTGGATGAGTTTTCTTACGTGATAAATGAGTGCAGGTATATATGTGTGTATGTTTGCGAATAATATGCTCTTGATCAATGTATGATCGAATTTGTGGTAAGGATGATATGGAGTAAGTGCTATTATTAATATTTGTAAATATTTGATATTAAGTATACATTGAAATGGTTGGCTATGGACATGTTGGGTATTATATGAGTATAAATGAAAATATTGCATAGCAAACATGAAAGAGTAAAAATTAGTTATAAAACAGTTTTGAGCAACAGCAGACATGTGACTTTGAAAAATCATTAAAAATGGTGTAAATTGAATTAGAAGCTGAATGATATGTGTAATTAAAGCTTATTGAGTCTATTTTCACATGAAAGAAATGGTGTAGGTGAAATAATTACAGAGTAGAATATATTTAAAGTTTTCTGTGACAGGGTCAGAATGAACTTTGAGATCCCCTGTTTCGAATTTGGAAAATCACTAAAAATTGTATAAAAATTATTATGGAGTGTAGTATATATGGATGAATTCCTTAGTGAATCTAGTTTCAAAAGAGATAAACAAAAACCTTATCCGAGTTCTGCACACTGAGATAATTGATTTTTAGTAGTGAAAGGTCAGAACTGTCAAGTTGAGTAATAGGGGAATCTTTAATGAATAAACTGTACTAATTGGATGGGCCAAAAATTCTGGAAATTTTATGGTAATAAGATATATGAGTCTAGTTTCAGTGAAAATTTACGGAACTTAATTCGGAGCTCTGTAGCTCAAGAAATAAATAATCTAGTGACAGTGACTCCAAAAGACAGCTCAATGGGAACATAGATAAAAAGTGTATTTAAGCAAAATGGTGATTATATCACTTTGAAAACAAAATTTTAAGAATTAATTCAAATGAGTTATTACTTGCTTATTATTATTTGCATATAAATTTACTAAGCTTTGAAGCTTACTCTCCTTTCTTTCCATCTCCTTAGGGTTGAATGTTAGCTCGGGTTGGAAATCGTTGGAGATGTCATCACACTATCATACTTTTATGAGAGGTAAAGATAATAATAAATTTTGTAAGTCTATGGCATGTTTAGGGATTTGGTGTTTTGTGTATTTAGCAATTGTTTTGGCTATAAGATATAGCTCACTTGATTAATGGCTTGTAGATTTAATTGGTTGAATATTAGTACTAGATGCAAATTTGTATTTTAGTATTTCAGGGAGGCCAAGGCTCGGTATATAGCCTCACACGGCCTGGCTGGCTGGTTACACGGGCGTGTGAAATAACTTGTGGCTGTGTCAAGTAAGTCAGAATGTTCCACGGTTGCTTAACACCGGCGTGTGAAAGCCATACGGTTTAACAACACGGCCGTGCTAAAAGTTACACGGGCGTGTGTGATAATGCTTTTTCATGAAAAATTTTCTAAGTCACGACTTGTTGGGATTCGAATCCTAACCATCTGAGATGTATGTTTTTAATCCGAAAACATCTCATAAGAACGTTTATGTGATAATTGACATGAAATTTCTTAATTGTTGCCGAATAAATTCTGTAAAAGGTCCGTTAAGTCCGGTAACGCTTTGTACTTGATTCCGGCGATGGTCTCGGGTATAGGGTGTTACATAAGCCCTACTCAATATTGGTGGCATCTGGGTTTTAGCCCATGATAGCCTCGGTTGGGCCCGAGCCCACATTCAAATATCAAGATGTTCATGCCATATGCAGTTACCCAAAACTAACCCTGTACACCCCCTTCCAACCCTACACTCCCGTAGGGAGATGCTCGACTTACCCATCCTTATACACCAGTTGTGACACTAGTTGCGGCACCACTCATTGTTGCAACAGAGTTGCTTGTGGCTTAAAAGCCTTCGTTGTAGCACCGATTATGGTACTACTTATCGTTGCAGCAAAGCTGCTCGTGACTCAGAAGCTTTCGTTGGGTCCACAGTCGTCAAGCGACCGTGCGACCCTCATATACACTTCCTCTAATCAAAACCTAGCCCACATGCAACATAATATCTCATGAATGCATCATCGTCACATACAACATACACCAGTCATACTCATAACACATAGGGGTATTTTAGTCATTTCACTACCTAGGGGTATCTTGGTAATTTTTACCTTACAAGGGTGTTTCGGTAACTCTACCCTTCGAGGCGTCATAATAATTCTCTCTATAGTGGCATTTTAGTAATTCTACCTTAGAGGGGTATTTTCATAATTCTACCCTAGAGGGGTATTTTCGTAATTTCCTAAATGTACAGATTTTAATTATGGATTTTTGGCCCATCAACAAGTCTTCGTGACTAAAGTGAATAGATACTATGCAGCAGGTAGGATTCAAGAGAAGAGGAGGTGGGTCACTCGGACCGCTTAAGTACCAAGCTCTTCCTAGATCCAATCCTAGACATACACACATCCATTGCCACACCTTAGTCTAACGACTTGTCCACGGGCATGTTTAATTATTTAATTAAGTCTTATGGAAAATTTGAGAGATTAGAACTAGGCCTATAGTCCATTAAAAACCCTAGCATGCATTTCTACAATCCCATAATGCCCACTAGGCCCAATCATATTCATAAAACCCAAACATGCTTATGTAGCCCATTAGGCCCGATCACAATCCAATCATACCTTCATGCATGTCAATTCATCATACAATTTCATATCACAACTTTGCCATTTTGGGCCTACAAGTTCGTCAGGCCCATTCGAGATTTCAAGATTTCGACTTTTGCTGATTTTCGTGTGTGTAGTGTATGTACACACCTGATTGATGACTCGCACTACTCTATTCTCAGCCTCGACCTACAACTAAAACTATTTTTGAATCAATTCTATACCTTAACTACAACTTTATCAAATCCCAAAGCCTTACCGTAACCTTACCGTGTACTACCAGTTTTAATAGCCTCTCATTCGCTATTATTTCCGAATATCCTTAGATCATTTGCTAGAAATTCTTACCACACTTGAAATCTTTGAACCCTACCCCTTGTTAATACAAGGTTAACGATAAGAAAAAGATTAGATAGCCCTTCGGCTTTTATCAAAACGCACTAAAAATGGTTAACTAAGCACTTACCGAAACTAATCTCCAATCTTGCAGCCTAGATCTCTACTAAGTGTGCAATCGGCTTTTAACCACTTGATTAGGGTTGCAAATTACAAAAACAGGTTTGTGATGAAAGAAAACAAAAGAAATCGGCAAGAGGACGTGGGTATTCGGCTTTTAAGAGATTTAAGGGAAGAAGTCGGCAAAGGGGATATAGGTATTCAACTTTTGCAAAAGAGGAAAAAGAACTAGAAAGAAGGAGAAGAATGAAGCATTCGGTTTGGCAAAGCAAGGGAAACTCTTCAAAAAGAATTCAGCACCCCCTATAAATACCCAAAGCCGAACCCCTAAAGTCTCAATTGGCTCCACTTCATCCACATCCCATCTCCTAATTTTTCTCCACAATAAGCTCTCCTAACCTCTTCTTATATTTTCTCTTCTGATCACTCTCCTTAGAGTTAATCTTCATACCACTTCCAACCTTCTAGAAGGCCAAAATTAAACTCCTAAAAATACTAAGCTAGGATCCAAAACTTAACTAAGGCCCAATACTGCTAGGCCCAAAATTCGGGGTGTTACAATTTCCTTATTCAATTTCCATCAAAACTTTAATATAACTATCAAATTTTTACCATTTTTCCATAATTTCGAATTTCTTCCAATTTAACCCCTAAAATTCAAAACTTATAGGCTAGTTTACCAATTAATCCTTAAATCAATTTTAATCAATAATTCTATCAATTTGGTCCCTAATTTCATCATTTGTTCAACATAAACCCTACTCAAAAGTCTATCAACTTTCAATATTTCCACAAAAATTTAAGAGTACTTTACTCTAGAACTCCAAAAACATCAAAATCACAAAGAAAATGACTTAATTGACCTACCAATTTAACTTCAAGCTTTCAAAACCTAAATTTTCCTTTCTTCTTTCTTTCTTTTTTTCTTTTCTTTCCCAATTTCGTTTGTTTCTCTGTAACTTTTTCTTTCTTTTGTTTCTTTTTGTTTTATTTCAATTTCATTTTCTTTATTTTAACTTATTAATAATAGTAAAATATCTATTTTATAACTAATTATATAAATACATTTGTATACATACATTTGTATACATACATATTATTACACATGTCATTCATCATTACCATATACTTGTCATTATCACAACTAATTAATAAAATATAATATTACATAATTATTAATTATAATTATAATAAATAAATAAATATCTTTTACTTAATAAATAAGTAAATGTATATATATTATACATTTGTACTAATAATATAAATACACATGTATTTATTCTCTATCTTATACATGTCACTAATTTAGTTTAATTACTAATTTAATCCTTTAACCTTCCTCTATTCTATAATTAAACTTTTATGCCCTATTCAATTTAGTCATTTCTACTAATTATTTCTAATTAAACTAAATTCACTTATCAAAAATCTAACTCAACTCATAACTAAATTCATAAATACTTTTAATAATTATTTACGGACTTGTTTTTCATAAGACGAAGGCCCTAAACTCATTTTTTCGGTGCCCGTGAAATTTTGGGTCGTTATATTTCTCCCCTTAAAAAAAATTTCGTCTTCGAAATTTACCTGAGAATAGATGGGGGTACTGAGCTCTCATAGTTTGTTCTGGTTCCCATGATGCTTCTTCCACTTTATGACTTCTCCAAAGTACCTTCACTAAAGAAACTTGTTTATTTCTTAATTCCTTTACCTCTCGTACTAAGATCTCAAATGGTTGTTCTTCATACAACAAATCCGGTTGGATTTCAATATCTTCAGTAGAAATAACATGAGAATGATCTTATCTATATCTTCGTAACATTGAAACATGAAAAACGTCATGAATCTTCTGTAACTCCGGAGGTAAAGCCAACCGATAAGCTACCAGTCCAATTCTCTCTACTACTTCATACGGCCCAATGTAACGAAGACTTAATTTACCTTTCCGGTCAAATCTCGATACTTTTTTCCATGGAGAAACTTTAAGAAATACCTTGTCCCCAACCGAATACTCAATATTCCGTCGTTTCAGATCAGCATATGATTTCTGTCTATCAAAGGCTGCTTTTAATCTCTCTTGTATCTTCTTGACTGTTTCTTTTGTTTCTTGATCAATTCCGGTCTAATTACTTTTCTTTCATTCAATTCGGTCCAACACACAGGTGATCTACATATTCGTCCATACAATGCTTCATACGGAGCCATCTGAATACTTGATTGGAAACTATTATTATACACAAATTCAACTAAGGGTAAATAATGTTCCTAACCTGATTCAAACTCAATGATACAGGCACGAAGCATATATTCCAATATCTGAATTACTCGTTCAGATTGTTCATTTGTCTACGGATGAAATGCAGTACTAAAATTAAGCCGTGTACCCATCGACTCATGTAATTGTCTCCAAAATCTCAATGTGAACTGAGGATCTCGATCTGAAATTATCGATGTCGGAATACCATGTAATCTAATAATTTCCCGGATGTATACTTTAGCCAGTTTCTGAAGTGACCAATCTGTTTTCACTGCTATAAAGTGAGTTGACTTGGTAAGTCTATCAACTATCACACAGATAGCATTTTTTTTACTCACTGATAACGGTAATCCCAAAATAAAATCCATCGTGATATGATCTCATTTCCATTCAGGAATACTAATAGGTTGAAGTAAACTGATCGATACCTGATGTTTTACCTTTACCCGCTAACATGTAAGACATTTACCAACATATTCAACTATATCTCATTTCATTTCGGGCCACCAATGCAAATCTCGTAGATTACGATACATTTTTGTACGTCCCGGGTGTAAAACAAATGAACCATCGTGTGCTTCTCAGAGTATTAACTCTTTCAGTTCAGATTTAGCTGGAACACAAACTCGATATCGGTACCTTAAGCATCTATATGCATCAATGCTGAAATTTTTTACTTTACCATTCTGTATCATTTCTCTTTTCTTCATCAGTTTATTATCTTTCAACTGAGCTGTTTTAATCTGATCAAATATTACTGGCTTTACTCTTAACTCGGCCAACAGACTCCCATCATCACCGATACTGAGCTGTGCAAATATTGCTCTCAATTCAATAGTAGCTTTTCTACTTAATGCATCAGCTACTACATTAGCTTTTCCCGGATGGTAGTCTATAACACAATCGTAGTCTTCAGAAGCTCGATCCACCGTCTCTGTCTCAAATTCAATTCTTTTTTAGAAAGAAGGTATTTCAGACTTTTATGATTTGTATAAATGTAGCATTTTTCTCCATAAAGATAATGTCTCCAAATCTTTAATGCAAAAATCACATCCACAAGCTCCAAGTCACGAGTCGGATAATTTCTCTCATGTGGTTTTAACTGACGAGAGGCATAAGCTATTACTTTCTCGTTTTGCATAAGTACACAACCTAAACCACTCAAAGAAGCATCACTGTATACAATAAATCTTTTTCTGATTCTGGTAAAGTTAAAACTGGTGCCCCTATTAGCATTTGCTTCAACATCTCAAAGCTTTTCTGACATTGATCATCCCAAATAAAAGAAACATTCTTCTATAGCAGCTTAGTTATTGGCAAAGCTATTTTCGAAAATCCATTTATGAATCTTCTATAATACCCGGCCAAACCAAGGAAACTACGTACCTCAGATACATTCTTTGGAGCTTTCCACTAAACTATGGCTCCTATCTTTTCCGGATCAACTCTGATTCCATCTGGCGATACTACATGTCTCAGAAATACGACCTCTGACAACCAGAATTCACATTTACTCAATTTCCCATATAATTGTTTTTCCCGCAAAATCTGTAACACTATTTTGAGATGTTGATCATGTTCCAACTCTGACTTCGAATAGACCAGTATATCATCAATAAAAACTACTACAAATTGATCCAAATATGGCTGAAATATACGGTTCATCAGATCCATAAAAGCAGCTGGGACATTAGTTAACCTAAATGGCATTACTAAAAATTCATAATGGTCATACCTGGTACGAAAAGTTATCTTTGGTACATCACTCTCTTTCACCTTCAATTGATAATACCTAGATCTTAAGTCAATCTTTGATACCGAAGCCCCTTTTAGCTGATCAAATAAATCATCAATGCGAGGAAATGGATACTTGTTCTTTATTGTCACCTTATTCAACTGTCTATAGTCAATACAAAGTCGCATCGAACCGTCTTTCTTTTCAACAAATAATATTGGAGCTCCCCATGGTGAAATACTCGGCCAAATAAAACCACGGTCTAACAAATCTTGCAATTGTACCTTTAACTCCTTCAGTTCAGTAGGCGACATACGGTATGGAGGTATAGAAATTAGAGCCGTACCTGGGTAAACGTCTATAGCAAATTCAACCTCCCTATCTGGCAGTAAACCCAGTAGTTCTTCAGGGAATACACCAGGAAACTTGCAAACTGTCCGAATCTTACTGCATTGACTTCCAACTGAATCTGAATTAATGACATAAGCCAAGTATGCTGTACAACCCTGCTGTAACAACTTATTAGCCTTCATTGCTGAAATAACACATGTTGGCCCACTGTTTCGAATTCTCTTTATCTCAATACTGTCTCTATCAATAGTCTAAATACTAAACTTCTTTTCATAGCAATCTAAAATCACGCCATGTTCAGATAACCAATCCATACCCAATATTACATCAAAATCTCCAAATGGCATGATCAATAAATCAACCAGAAAAATTTTATTCTGAATTTTCAACGGGCATCTCAGACAAACTTGATTTACTAACACCGTTTGCCCTAACGGACTTGACACCTCTATTGATATTCTAGACATCTCATGTTTTAATTTTCCCAGCTCAACTAGTTTTGAATTAACATATGAATGTGAGGACCCAGGGTCAATCAAAACATAAATAGGCTCAGAATATAATAAGAATATACCTGTTACAACATCATGCGCATCACCTTCTTTGCGGATTCTGACCACATATGCTCTAGCTGGTACTTGAGCCTCATATTACTGAGTAACAATGTCGCTCCCTCTTCTTGTACCTCATTCTCTAGAGACCAAAATACCTCTACCCGATCCTCTACCTCGAGCAGTAGATACTGATCTTTCTGATGTAACAAGAGTATTACTTTTATTCTCTGGACAGTCTTTAACAAAATGCTCTGTTGACCCACAATGGAAACAACCTCCAGTCACCTTCCAACATTCACCCAAATGTCTTTTCCCGCAATGACCACATTTTGGAATTCCTACATCCCGAGACGGACTTCTTACACTACCAGTAGACATTGTTATCTGTTTTTCCCGACTTTTTCCTCCTTTATCTGATTTGAAACTAGATCTCCATCCACTTCGAAAATCTCTGAATCTTTTCAGTTAGATCTCCATCCACTTCGAAAATCTCTGAATCTTTTCGGTAAAGGATTTGAGCTTGTAGTTCCCACACGTTTCTCAACGGATTTAGAAGTTTCAGACTTTTTATCAAATCTTAGGACCTGTGCTACCATCTTGGCCCGCTCTATCAAATCAACAAATTCAATGATTCGTTGAGAAACTAATAGCAGTTTTATTTCATCTCTTAATCCCCGTAAGAATCTTTTACAACTATCAACTTCAGTCGGTACGAATTCTAATACATATCTACCAAGTCTTGAGAACTCCCGTTCATAGTCCATTACTGTCATTTCACCTTGTTTCAGCGTAAAAAATTCTTGTTTCTTGTCTTCTATTTACATATCCCCAATATATTTCTTTTGAAATTATTTTTGGAATAAATCCCACGTTACCTGATCAGTCGGTAAATGTCGAATCACAGATTCCCACCATAAGTATGCTTCACCCTGTAACAACGATACAGCACATAACAGACTTTCTTATGGATTACATTCCAACTGCTGTAAAATTCTTGTTTCTTGTCTTCTATATACATATCCCCAATATATTTCTTTTAAAATTATTTTTGGAATAAATCTCATGTTACCTGATCAGTCAGTAAATGTCAGATCACCAATTCCCACCATAAGTATGCTTCACCTTGTAACAACGATACATCACATAACAGACTTTCTCGTGAATTACATTCCAACTGCTGTAAAATTCTTTTTGTTGCTTCTATCCAGTTTTCAGCTATGGACGGATCAACTCCTTTTAGACTCGAAAATTCTGTAGCATCGTATTTTCTTAGTTCCTTAATATGGGCCCGTCTAGGAACAGGTATAGTCGTGGTGGCAGGTACAGTCCCCACTACTCGTTGGAGAGCATCAGCTAAAACCCTTAATAAGTCAGAACCATTTCTACCTTTTTCATCACTCTCTCCAATATTTTCTCTTTCTACATTATGAGGCTGATTTCTAATCAGATTCACACTGAGTGTAGCTAATTCGGTTTCATCTAAATCATATGATTCTTCATCCCTAGTGAACATTTCTTTATTTATATCATTAAGGTGTTCATCAGACATCTCTAATCTATAAAACAAAAACAATTAAATAGGTCAGCATTCAAAAATCCCGACTCAGTTTTGACTTGACTGTGGCATGTACTTCTAAACTCACTTACGAGCTCGATTTAGTCCGAGAATCGGCTAAACCTGATAGCTTTGATACCACTAAATGTAACACCCTCTAACCCAAATCGTCATCGAAACAAGGTTACAAGGCATTATCAGACTTATACACTAGAAAATGAACAAAATCGAGACATAAATTTGAGTTTTAATCTAAAATTTTTTAAATTCCATAAAAAAGTCCTTAATATAGGCTTAGGAGGCCCAAAATATACTTAGGAGGTGATTTGGAATTAAACCAAAAACTTTAGAAACTTTTCTTTGAAAATAGAGGCACATGCCCGTGTGATTTGCCCGTGGGGCTCCCATGGCCATTGACAGATCTGACTTGTTACATTGGCTTTATCTTGTTTGATTTATAATTGCCTTGAATATGCTTGATGGTTGCCTTGGAAATTGCCTTGTTTGTGAATTGGTAGTTTAATGCCTAATAGATGAGTTAGATGAATGGTATAAATGTTATGTTTTGGGCATTAAGGTGCATATATGCCTTTGACCATTTAGGCAACTTTTGGAAGTGATAATGGCATGTTTTTGAATGGTTAGTTGTGTAAGAGCTTATGTTTGTTGATAATGAAATTGTATGTTTTAGGCTTGAATTTGGTTGGTTTGGATACTTTAAAATGGTATGGTCATATGCTATTGAAGTGTGTAGGTTGGTACCAAAGTTGAATGAGAAATATGGCTTAGAAAATAGCTTCTTTTCGTCCATACGGGTAGAGACAGGGGCGTGTGTTTTAGCCGTGTGTAACACACGGTCAAATGGCACAGTCGTGTGTCCCCTGAGATTTCTAATGAAAGTAAGTCAGTGAGTTACACAGGCTAATCACACAGACGTGTGATTGGCCGTCTGACCGAAGTCAGTGAGTTACACGGGGTCGAATATGAGCTATAACACGACCATGTGATCCCATTTTAAATGTCCACACAGCCTGTAACACGGGCGTGTCTCTTGGCCGTGTGAGACACACGGCCTGGCCACACGGGTGTGTGTCCCCTGTACTTTGAAATTTTTCAATATTTTCCTAAAAAGTCTATGAGTTCTCAATTTAGTCCTGAATTGTTTTTAATACTTATTTTGGGCCTTGAGGGCTCATGTTAGAGACTATGTGGCCGAAATTGAATGATTTGTGTTTGGATATGAGTATTAAATATGAAATGTATGTTTATTTATGTGATAAGTCCGGTAATGCTCCGTAACCCTAATCCGGCGACGGATACGGGTTAGGGGTGTTACACCACCACTCGTATTGTTGGTGATAAGGCATTACCAAGTATGAGACCTCCCCTTTATAAATACCTTCCATCACGATGAAGAGAGGATCTTTTGACCCTCTCAGCAACCCTAAACATTTGCCTACTACGCTTACCTTCCCTTGCCTTCAAACCTTCTTCACTCATTCTCTTGTCTTTTTTAAACTTTCCACCTGTTTAGGTGAACCGGTCTCTTTTGCATAACCACATTCTCCTCATGTATCAACAAATATATACTAATAAAAAAATTAAAAAAAAGATTTTTTTTAGTTATTTTTAATTTTTAGATTCATTTTTTTTAAAATGATATATTTAAAGCATCCATACGTATGTTAACTCGGAGTCAATTTGTATGATAAAACTATATTTATTTTATGTTTGAACAATATATTTAAAGTATTTGATAATTTAACCACTAGAGTTAGATGATATGGTAATAGTCTCTCTTACGTTAACTAGTGGTTGAAGGTTTAATATTTGCCCTAGGTATAAAGCAACTTTAAAACTCGTGGTCAGCATCTATCTCTTAACAAACTTACAAAATATAAAATATTAATTATTGGGCTCATTCCAATAGATATATTGAGAAACCAAAAAAAAGTTGTTGGTAACTTAAAAGTCAATTTAGAAGTTAGAGAAACAAGTAAAAATTTGATTTTACTAATTATTTGGTCAAATTTTACTATAAGTCCTTATACACCACATAAGTGGTGTATTAAGTTTATATACTTTTAATTTGACCAATTTTAGTTATTGTGCTTTTCAATTTTTGAAATTTCAGTCTTAACTAAATATTAGCAGTTAAATCCGTTTTGTTAAAATTTACTGTTAGTCTTATACTAAGCCTAAAATTATAGATTTATTCTATATTCTTCAATTAAATAATTTATTAGTCCTTATATTTTTTTAATTTCAAAATTTTAGTATGGACGTAAATGAAAATCTTTAAAATTCATGACTAACTTTTTTTATGAGTAATATATGGAAGCAACATGATAGCATTTTGAAAATAGTAAAACTTAACTTAATAAATTTAATAATTACTATTTGGTTAAGACTGAAATTTAAAATTCATAAAGTACAAGACTAAAAATTGCTAAATTAAAATACAGAAAGACTAAATACACGACTACAGGGACTAATGACAGAATTTAACCTAATTATTTTTACCATTCAAATTAAATAATATTATTTGTTGAATATTCGAATCTACTTAGCGAACGCATGCAGAGTTAGTTGCAAATGCAGCGTCGCAGGGCACTAGCAGAAAGTCGAGGCGAAAGCATTCATAAATAACAAAACGAAGAACATACAACGGCGGCCCATTCCCAAACTTCTAAATCTTTCCTTAATAATTCTAACAATGTTTTCTTTCCATCTCTAGATGTTCAACCACCCAATACCCTTATTCAGAGTCCCTCGCAATGGCGTCATTCCCTCGCCTTATTCGCCTTTTCGGCGACACCCGAAGCATTTCCAAAGGCAGAGCACTCCACGCCAAGATCATCATATCTGGGATGCCCCGAGATATTTACACTAACAACCATTTGCTAGCAATGTATGTGAGATTCGACCGTATTTTGGATGCACGTAAAATGCTTGAAGAAATGCCTGAAAGAAACGTCATTTCCTGGACTGCGTTGATTTCGGGATATTCTCAAGTTGGTATGCCGGAAAAGGCCCTAGACTGTTTCAGTTTGATGATTAATGATGGTGTGGAGCCAAACTATTATACTTTTGTTAGTGCTGTTTCAGCTTGTGCTAGCTTAGGTGATGGTAGAGCTGGGAAGGAAGTACACGGCAAGATTTATAGGAGTGGGGTGGATTTTAGTACACCTGTTAGTAACAGTTTGATTAATATGTATGGAAAATGTGGGTTGCTGAAGTCAGCTCAGTTGGTTTTCGATGCAATGTTGTTGCCGAATTCGATTTCTTGGACTTCACTTCTTTCTTGTTATAGTCAACAGGCAGAAAACTTGAAGAGTTTGAATATATTTTTGAAGTCGAGAAGGATGGGTGTGAAAATTAATGAGTTTGCTTGTGCAAGTGTTTTGAGTGCATGTGTAGGATTGGAAGACTTGAAGTTTGGAATGCAAATACATTGCTTGGTGGTTCAATGTGGACTTGAGTTCGACAAATTTGTTGAGACAGGGTTGATAAGTGTTTATGCAAAGTGTGGAGACCTGAACTTGGCTTGTCAGGTGGTTTTGGAGGTAAACCAATCAAATTTGGCTGCTTGGAATTCATTAATTGGAGGCTATGTTCAACAAGGCAAGAGAAGAGAAGCAATTGATATTTTTCTTAAGCTGCACTCTTCAGGAATCAGGCCTAGTGAAAGAACATTCTCTTCTATACTTGGAGCCATCGCTGATGCAGAAAATATTAAACTTGGGAACCAGCTTCACACTTTGATCATTAAAATGGGATATAGTTCATTTTTAGTTGTCAGAAATTCTGTGCTAGACTTTTACTCAAAATGCAAGTTTCTTCAAGAATCATTGAGAACTTTTGAAGATATTGATGAGCATGATACAGTCTCATGGAATTCTTTGATTTCTGGGTATGTTCGGTCAGGTCAATATGAGGATGCCATCAAACTCCTAAAAAATATGTTATTTCAAGGATATAAACCCAATCTTTACACATATTCCATCATTTTGAGTATATGTAGTGATTTCCCAGCAATTGAATGGGGAAAGCAGACACATTGCTCTATCATTAAACCTGCATTTGATTCTAATGTCATTGTTGGAAGTGCCCTTATAGACATGTATGCAAAGTGTGGGGTACTGAATGCTGCTCGAGAAGTTTTTGATTCTCTAACTTCGAAAAATTTGGTTTCTTGGAATACTATGCTTACAGGGTATGCTCAACATGGATTCGCGAGAGAAGCACTAGAGATTTATAGTATGATGCAGAGAGGTAATGTCAAACCTAATGATGTTACTTTCATTGGGTTATTATCTGCTTGTGCTCATGCTGGTCTTTTAAAGGAGGGTTTGTACTACTATGATTCCATGACTAGGGACCATGGTATTGCTCCAAGGCTTGAGCATCTAGCATCAATTGTCAATCTTCTTGCTCGTAAAGGAGAAACTAGAAGAGCTTATGAGTTCATAAGGAGCTTCTCTATGGAGCCAAGCAAGGTGGTTTGGCGATGTCTTTTATCTGGCTGCAAAATCCACAAGGACCTAGTCTTAGGAAGACTTGCTGCAGAGAAAATTTTGAGTATTGATCCAGAAGATACTTCAGCTCATATTATGTTATCGAACATATACGCAGAGGCCAAAATGTGGGATAAAATAGCGGAATTGAGAATAATCATGAAGGAGAAAGCAAGGAAGAAAGATACAGGATGTAGCTGGATAGAATCGAAGAACAAAATGTATTCTTTTTCTTCAAGTCATTCTACAAAATTTGAAGGGGTCAACCTAATTCAAGTTTTGAATCAATTGACAGTACATTTGTCTGATGCAGGATATTTTCCTCATACATCGTTCTATCTTTCACAAGAAAGAGCTTAGGCTGTGAACTGGAGAAACGTTTACTGCTATAACTTTTCATTCTATCAGGTGTATCTTATTTATGGTATACACAGATTTGGAAAGACTTGTACGAGGAGAAAAAGGGCAAAAACACGTGAAAGCAGAGATATTTCATCAATTATGGCTTCAAACAATATGCAAGTATTCTTGTGCATACAAAAGATTGACTTATCAGAAATTAAAATTGTCTGAATCAGATTTTGTCATTCCATGCAGAATGATGTAAATGAAGCAACTTGGTAAAGCTTTTGGAATATGGTGCTCACTATTGATGAACAGACACTGGTTGAAGTTTAGGCAGCGGCATAGCTGGTTGTGAGGTTGATTGATGTACTCTGGAGTTTGTACTCATTAGTTCCATCGGGTAGCCTGAAAACTGCATCTAGTTCTTGGTCCTAACTGTAGGATCTCTTTCTTCTCCACACTTGAGCTTTGGATATTTTTGGAGAGTGTAAGCTTATAATTTCTTGTTCTTTCAGTCTGAGCTAAAAATTATGATTCAAGCTGTTGTTGAAAAGTGCAGGAAAAAGTAGAAGATAGACTAGAAGCAGAAAATTTGGAGAGTGTAAGCTTATAATTTCTTGTTCTTTCAGTCTGAGCTAAAAATTATGATTCAAGCTGTTGTTGAAAAGTGCAGGAAAAAGTAGAAGATAGACTAGAAGCAGAAAATTTGGCAAATTTTTGTTACATCAGATGAGCAATATTCATATCAGTTTGAACACTTAACTATGGAGAACAACTTTCAAGAAGATCAAATTTTGCCTAGAATCTTGGAACTAGAAAGTTCCATTTCAGTATTTCTTTCCTTTCAAATTATGCGTTTATTGCTCCCTGGACCAATTGCTGTTTTTCATAGTAGAATGGTCAATCTGGGCCATGTATTTTGTTCTAACCATATGCATATAAGCACGGTATTTAGTCAATTCAACCGAGAACTAGTGCTTAGTCAATCGGGTACATGTTATATAAAATTGGAAGTTTAGAGAACCGATGAAAAACCGGAAAAAAAGGGTTTAAACTGTTTTTTTAAAGAGTAAACTTCATTTAGGTGACTAAATTATTAGTAAGTTTGTATTTTGATTATTTAACCTTAAAAAGTTACAAAATAGTTACTAAGTTACTAAGTTATTTGAAAGTTTTTATTTATTTTACTGAATTATTCAAAAAAAATTTATTTAAATCACTGGGTTGTTTTTTTTTAAACCTGACTAGTGAGTTCCTAGTGACAATTCGATGATTGGTATGATGGATTAATACATATCAATGAGTTGAATAACATACTTGATTTGACGGTTAGCATCGGAGATCGAAGAAAAAAATTGTTTGTATTTTAGTTCATAAATTCATGATATTCAAAGATGTTTCTTTAAAAAAAATTGAATTGTGGAAGATAGGAAGGATGAGAGCTTTTAATTCTTGCAAGTGATGAGAACTGAAAAGGTCATACAGCTTACTACAACAATTTTAATAGTCTAATGACTTAAACGTAAACTTTTAAATAATTTAGTGACCAGTTTTGTAACTTTTTAAATTTAAGTGACTGAAATATAAACTTATTAATAATTTAATAACTTGAATATATATATTTTTAAATTAAAAAAGTTATGCAATGAGAATTCCACCAATAATCTAATGGATATATATTAAAAGACCTTATAGTGCATATCATTTAGTTAAACATATATTTTATTTTACGTTCTTAATCATTTAGTTAAATATACATTTTTATTAAAGGTAAACTAAACCATTAGTCATTAAAATTATGGGTAAATTTTCATTTTAGTCACTTAATTAAAAAAAGTTATAATTTAGTCATTAAACTATTTAAAAGTTTTTATTTAAGTCTTTAAACTATTCAAAAAATATTATTTAAGTCATTGGATTATTAAGTTTTGTTTAAAGTTTCGTCGGCAAGATCCAAGCGATGATTCAATGATCGGTATGGTGGATTAACATTTATCGATGAGTAGAAGAATATGTCTTAGATCCAAGTTGATCTAATGATTAGTGTTGAAAATCAGATAATAAAGCTATTTAAATTTTGGTTCATAGATTCGTGATTCCAAAGTTATTTTATAAAAAAAACTGAATTGTAGAAAAGAATGATAAATAGAGCTTTTGATTGGTATAGATAGTCCAAATAGAAAAAGCCATATAGCATCAAGTTTAACAGCCTAATGACTTAAATGAAAACTTTTGAATAGTTCAGTGACCAAATGTAATTTTTTGTAGTTAAGTGATCGAAAAAAATTTACTCATAATTTAGTGACTAACAGTGTAATTTACCCTTTTATTAAATATTTAAATGCTTTGATCTTTAAATCTTTTTAATTAAATTATCTGATTCAACCGATCGAACCTATTACATTGGTAATCCAAAAATTTCATGGATTTAATTTTTTGTTCACTTTTTGAATATTACATACTCCATAAAATATAGGTAGCTGAACCCCATACCTATGTCTATGGGATTAAATCGTAAGAATTGCTTGCTAATGAAGATGTATATGACAATAATTTACTCTTATTGTGAATTGTATAAAAAAAATATCAAATATAATCAATTTGAGTTTGGGCTTAAATTTGAAGATATTCATGGTTGTAGTTATGCTAGAACCAGCAACATATTCACTATTTTTATATGGGAAGCCCCATATCTTATGTTCATATTCAAGTATAAGTGACGGACATAGGAAAATGTTGCATACAAGAATCATCAAATTTTTCTAAACTCTTTTCATATATTTGCAATATTCTTAAAAATTTTATTAAATTCGTTAATATTATGATATATTAATATATAATTTCAATTTTTTTTTGTACAATTCTGATTTCAACTTAAATTATTTTCTGATTTGAATTTAGATTATTTTTAGAGTGTGTGAACACTCTGCAAATAGACCACAGTTCAAAATTAAATATTCTTTTAACAGTTAAACTATGAATATAACTTGTATATAATATTTAATTTGATATACCAAACATTGTGTCAGAGGAGTCGAAATAAAATTAAAAAATCTTGGGGACAAAGGCATACATGTTACATTAAAAAGACTTAAATTAAAATATAAAGGACTATAAGAGCATTTTAACCATTTAAAACAAGGGAATCGAGGCCAAAAGCACTTAAGTTGTGTTCACTGTTGTGTTCTGAAAGTGCTTCTTAAGCCAAAAACAATATAAACAGATAAATTTTCTATTTAGCTTTTCAGGCCAAACTAAAATTTCTAACATGAATCCAACCATACATATGGAAATTTAACCCTCCAAGGATCTTCCAAGTAAACTTGAAAAAAATTGAATATATAGTCCGGTTAAACACATCCATATCCGACACCTATTCTCATTCCCGAGTCCGAGTAACATTGGACAGAACTTGACTGAACTTATTGCTGCTGCTGGAATTGTTGCTGCTGCTATTGCCTCAACTGTTAGGGGCCTTACTTGTCTATATTACTTGAACTCGGATCAGAATGTCAAACATGCATGTGTCACACACTAATATTTTCATTCCCCCCCCCCCCCAACCAAGATTTTAATGTATTTCAAGAAATTTTTGAAGGGTTGTATTCCATACTCATATCTAAATATACGTCAGACACGATACTGGAGAGACGAATACTTAAAAGAAAAACGTAACAGCCTGAACTGGATGAAAATGTCTTTGAATTAAAAAAGAAATAACATCAAACTAACAAAAACAACAGCAAGGAGTCTTAAAAGCCATCTATTTTTTCAAGTTATTGAGATGACTTATTCAAACACACACCATAATTTGGTTCGCCTTAAAGACACACCACAAACTGAAAACAAAACCCGATTTTCAGTTCAAACAAAAGACAGATGAACAAGGAAACCGATAAGCTGCTGCAACTATCGGTTTGTCACCTGGATATGCCCTCCATTGCACAGTTATGGACCATCTGTTTCATTAGAGACAATCTTCGTTTCCAGCTGCAAACTCGCAAGATTTTTTGGTACAGTTGATGAATCGATTACTTCATGTTACATAAATTTATCAGTATATTCGAAACAACTGTGTTGCAGTTCACATGCAGACTCTGATATTAATATAAGTTCCTACACTTCTATCTGCAGATAACTTTAGTATTCACTCATCTGAAAGGAGATGTAGGATGAAATATAGCAATTCAAGTGAACACAGGACAAAGAAAAGCTAAAGATTTCTTCCTACGGATGAAACAAAGAATTTACAGCAATATCTTTCAGAAAATTGTTTGGTATTGTTAAGTTAGGATGCCATCAAAATTCGACCGCCTGCAGTTATCTACCGTTTATACAAGGATAATACTTAATACATTTAGTGATTTTTACCCTTCTAAGTTAAAGGTTTGATTTGTCTTTTGTTCGGAATCAGGGGAGGAGAATTCGTGATATGAAGTCATATGGTAATACTTATTAATAAACAAATTAAACTAGTGGTGGCTAATAAGAGTGGGGTATTAAAAGTCATTGGTGGATAACGAGCTCAACGATAGTCAAAACTTCTAGGAAGTACATGCAGTGCTTTAAGTATCTTCATAAGATATCTAGCCCCGGAAATTCGGTGATTACCCCATTAGATAGATGGATAGAGATTGAAAAAACAGCAAGTACAACTGATACATAAAATGCAACAAGGAAAATTCTGCGACAAAATTTGTGGTCCATTGTACGGGAAAACTGATGTACCGTATGTACTGGGACTCAGGGTGAGGTCAGATACAGAAATGTACCCAGTACATGTATGCTCAAATTTTTTTCTAAGTTTTTCCATGTATTTGGAAGATATAGCATGAATCAAGCCAGTAAAAGATGGTTACTAGGTCTCATATCCTTAGCAGAAATAAAGATAAACTCTTCCGAAATCAATCATCATTAATTAAGGAGAAGAAAAATCACATAAGCGGTAAAAGAAATAAATTTCAATAGAAAGCTTTTAAACAACATAAGTTAAAACTGACTTACCTGAACAAGAGTTTCTAATTTTTCTTGCATAATCGAGAATTCTTGTTTTGCAGCATTCAATGCAGTGATTAAGCTGAAAATAGAAAGAAAAGATTTCTGATTACGGCACAGGAGCTAAAGCCACAAGGTCAGATAAATAAAAGCATGTAAACCGAACTGTTACTCTTCTAAGAGAGTTCATATATGTTACCCAAATTATTTTTAAACTTGTATAAGTATTAACACATGGCAATTAAGAAAAGAATATGCATTTATTCCACTACCATCCAATATCAGGAACGAACTTGATGCATGCAGTTATTACGTTAGGCGATAATGAAACTTCATGTTTCGGGTAAATTTAGTAACGTACAAGGAATACACGGCACGGTGTAGATATTTAACTTAAACAAAGTTCTCTATACAAATTCTGTTTGACAGCTGAACATCATTTGAACACAAAATCATTCACAATACATAGCTTATGATTAACTTTACCTAAAAGAACTTGGACTTCATTGTTTAGCCAATAACAGCCAAGTTCAAGAGAACATACCCTCCCTAAAAGATTTATCAACTTGATTTCAGATAACAAGAACAAAATGTAATGCACTTTCTTCCCCACTAATCTGGATGTTCAGCATATGAAAATTTTAACTATCTGTCGAATACTAGTAAAAGCAGAACTATATGATAACTCTAATGATACAAATACTAAAAAGAAACTAAAAGCAAATGCAACTATTGTGACTTAAAAAGGAGAAGGATATCGTACCAACTACCAAATCTTTAAACTAACCACTAATTCAGGCATCAAAGGGCAGGCGAAGATATACCAATGGCTAGCTGATCCCTACTATAGAAATGACTATAGGCTGCCCTTTATTTGTGCAGCTAGATATATGGGAGAATGTCGGATCCATCACTATCCTATAGTATATATGATTAAAATGTAGATTCCTTCATCTAATTCAGCACTGGCTGAAAAGGGATTACTATATGCAACATATTACAAACATCTAACTAGAAAAATGCAACTAGCATTTACTTTTAAGAGCCTCCGACAAATATTTTCCATTATACAACAGTAAGTCTAATAATAAGGATGAAGGGGGCTATCTTTTTGTGATCAAAGGGATCTTTTTTGTGTTCAAAGGTTTGCCAGCCAATCCACTAGCGATAGAAAAGAAAAACGAGTTAGATCGAAAGGGTCCTTCCTTTTATAGTATGGGAAGAAATTGATCAACGGAAACCAAATTCTCACCTTTCTTTAGTTGCTCTCTTCTGAACAGCTCGATGAAGTTGACCACAGGCATGAGCCATACGACAAACTCCAAGGCTGGGAAACCAAGTAGAGCAAATTCATTTAGCTTAAATGCACAATCATTTTGATGTCATCTAAAGAGATATTGCTAGAGATGATTACACTCAGAAATAACATAACTGCATGGTTATTGTTTTGGCAACATGGATTAGTTAAAATCGAATGCTGTCCACATTTATGCAAGATTCGTTATTTCTCCGAGAAATGAAAAGAAGAAATGAAAAACATGCATGTTCGTTTTAATAAACGAAAGCTCGCACTTACAACATCCTAATCTTGTGACATATGTATGCAAGAGATAAGGAAAGGTCATTGAAACATATTTGTATGTATAAATTATAAATATTCCTAACAATATGTAACGTAGAGCTGCTCTACTTAGAGAATCATTGAATGCTGCATTCCGATTCTTTTGCAAGAACGCCACGTGCAACTAACATATAAGTTGATCAACGAAAGGTACTTAAAAGCGATACTCGTGTAGATTCTATGTTTATTTCAACCGGATATTCCCAAATCGTGTTCTCAGATCGATGCATGACAAAATAGGGAACCGTTATTTTACCACGCCGCACCCCCTTTTATCTTAAAGCACAATTCACCCAGATCGTGATAATTCAGCAGAGGCTGACCCCTGCAAGACAAGATAAAAAGTACAAATCAAATCCGATCACAGTGAAAAACAGATGGTAAAACAGTATTCACAACATAAATGCAGCCATATATCTCAAGAAAAACAACATACAAAGCAACAGTCAAGTCTCTTAAGGTTGCTGTCGAGTCACGGCAGAATGTGGGGAGCAATGAAGCAAAGAAGAAAGGACCACTTGATTCCTTCAACATATGAACCTTAGCGAAACGGTAGTCGACCAAACCCTGCAAGAAATCACAAGTATCAGAATTCACATTTTATTTATTGTAGCTAATAAAGCTAAAAAAAAAAAGCTAATCAAGAATTCAAATCTGAAAAATCCCCTTAAGAAGATATGAAATCATATTTTGTGGTAATTTTGTCCTTCGATTGGAGTGAGTTAAATTTAAAGAGTCCCAGAAATCTTATACATGTTTAACAAAAAAATAAATCAATGAACACCAACAGCAGCACTAACACCATGGAAGTTGGTCTAATATCATACACATCATATTCACCTTATCGGTCTTGAAAAGATCCTTAAGAAATAAACTCATAAATCAATAGTGGAGTTTGTTTTGATTTCATCAATCCTTAAAACATGTATAGAAATGAGATAAATAAGCCTAACATTCATTAAAAAAAAAAAAAAAACATAAGGGAAAACAAAAGGGTGTGGGAGGGTATACCTCTTGTTCCATTGAATGGATAAAGTCAAGAAGTTGCTTGTTCATAGCTTCCCTACTAGAAGAAGCAGCCATTGATGAAGCAGAAAAATAAAAATGAAAAACTAAAACAACCCAAAGTGAAGAAAGGTCTAGGGAAGACAAAGAATCCAATTGGTAAGAAAAAAGAGAGTATATATTGGCAGTTGCAAAGGCAAGTAATTGATTGGATGAGGCTTTACAAGATAAAGACAAAGCTGTTCTGTTGATTCTATCTGGGTTGTCCACTTTTCCATTGCCGCAAAACTGAAACTGAAACGGCTCTCTATTCTTCATTTTAAATATTATTTAATCAAATATTAAGTATAAAAATACAATAATATAAAATTTTAGAAAAAATCCAAAAAAAAAAACACTCACCTGAATTAGAATAAGATAGAGCAGTCTTCGTTGTCAGCCTCTGCAGGTTGCCAACTTTCATTCATTGGCAAGGTAATTTAAAATCTTGACATATTTGGATTTTTGAAGGAAAATATGCAGAGCATTAATGCTTAAAAATAAAATACAAAACAATACAAATTCCATTTATCTTTTTGAACTCTTTTTTTCTTCGTTTATAAATTTCCATTTCATCTTTTGTTTTCACTGCTTTTGAGGTACAGAAATAAAATATACATAAATTCTATCCCATCTATACACGTGTATATGGAATACACGAGTATATATATTTAAACATAATATAAAATAAATAAGATTAATGTGCAAATTTTTCACTATGTTTTAGGTGTAAATTGAAATTTGCCATTATATTGATGTTTGCTATTATACTTATGAACTAAAAATAAATTCACCACTGGCAGCCTTACTAACTTTTGGACTGGCACAGAGATTCCAGAAGTTGACCTTTTAATTAATTTTTGTAGGAATATTAAACCTATTGATGTGTCTACCACTCTCTATCAGGTGACACTAGCATATGGTAATTGGAAATGGAGTTTTTTACGTGGGTCTGTGGATAATAATGTGATCCCTTATATTGCAGGTATTCAGGCTTTGTGTCCTTCTGCCGGGCATGACGTTCTGGTATCTAAATGGTCCTCTAATGGCCAATTTACTATTAAATCTGCCTATAATACTCTTATGCAGAACTGTTTACATCCAGTGGAGAACAAATGGAAGTTTGTTTGGTCTTTTGTTGATCCTCAACGAGTTAGACAGTTCCTTTGGCTAATGCTGAACGCTTTAGACGAGGTATGGCCAGTAGCGTTTCTTGTGGCACTACTGAGGAATCCATTCTTCGTGTGCTTAGAGACTATTGCAAGGCATGTGAAGTGTGTAAACAAATTATCCTGGTGGGAGTTTGGCCTCTGATTTTTTCCACCTCGCTGTTTGAATGGGTCACCGCGAATCTGAGAAGTGATTTTGAGTTAGCTTTTTCGGGAGTTGATTGGCCTCCTATATTTGGAATTATTTGCTGGAAATTGTGGAAACAACGAAACTCTTGGGTGTTTCAAGGGGAGCCTTTAAATATGCATCATATTCTCCAATGTTTGTGGTGTTGGGCAAGATCTAATTTACATAGGTCGGTTGCATCTGTTGGTAATAGTGCAAGAAATACACAGGAGTGGAGACTTCCAGTCCATTAAGATTAACACAGATGTCCAGGCTCGAGGTTGGCTTCAGCAACAACAGTGATGAGAAATGGTCACAGCACTTAGCTTGGTGGAGTTGGGAGGAACATTGGAAAGTATAACATTGAGCAAGTTGAACTTTGGGCAATATATGATAGTCTCATGTTGGCTTAAAATGTAAAGTGGAAGAAGATTATAGTTGAAATGGATTGTGCTCTAGTTGTTGGGATATTTTGGATACGTCCATTGTAGTTTTATACAGAAGTTTAGTCTTACGAATTCAAAATTTGTATAGACAACATTGGCAGGTAGTCATACAATAAATTCCAAGAGAAGTTAATATAGTTGCGCATTAATTAACTACTTCGATGAGGAATCTTCTTTACGGTCCTATAATATTCTAGGAAACTCTAAATTTATTAATGGAGCAAATACATATAAATGCTCAACATACGATTTCTAGTGTTGCAAATAGTATGTAATTAATTTACTTTTTATTTATCAAAAAAAAATTCACCACTATACTTTGATTGAATTTTGTATCATACTTCCTTTGATTGAATTTTGTATCATACTTTCTCAGATTATGACAGCATTCATATTTTGTACTAATTTTATTTTTTATGCGTGTGTTTTTTATTTTTAAGTATTTATTTCATTAAATAAAAAATTTAAGTTAATTTATTAAATTTTTTTATTAAATTATGTTTTCAAATTAAAATTAATATTGAGTAGTAAAATTTAATTAAAATCAAATTTGGTAGAAAATTTTAATAAAATTTAAAGTTTAGCGGTAGAATTCAATTAAATAAAGTTGAGTGATAAATTTATCCAGATTTTCAAAATATAATGACAAATATCAAAAAAAATAAAGTATACTAGCAAATTTCAGTATTCACTTATAATATGATGACAAATTTGTACTTCAACCCAATAAATAATGAAATCCATTGTTTGAAATTAATTAAAAATATACATAATGATTTTTTTGACCCTCCAATTTTATAAAAAAAATCATTTTAGCTCTCTATTTTATTTTTTGTCTCTTTTAGCCCTTAAATTTACATTTTTTGTCAAATCATTCTAAAATGAATGGAAAAGTTAACTTTGTTGACGTGGAATACATGAGGATTGCCATGTGAATGACATGTTAACATTTAAATAAATTTTTAAAGTTTAAATATGATTTTTTATATATTTTAAATAATTTTAATGATTTTTAATTTTTTTAAATTATATAATTTTTTGAATTTTTAAAAATTTTAAAATTTAATTAAATGCTTGTTACCATCCACGTTTATACCACATAAGTAAAGTTAAAAAAATTAACTTTTTCATCCATTTTTTGAATGATTTGATAAAAAAATGATGGCTAAAAAAAAGACGAAAAGTTAAATGAAGAGCTAAAATGATTTTTGTTTATAAAGTTAGAGGGTTAAAAAGTCATTATGCTTTAATAATAACACATGCAATATGTTCAATATTAAAATGAAAAACTAAATTAAATCGTGAGTAAACCAAAATTTAAACATTTGAATACATTAAACTAAGAATATTAAATGCACTATAATTATTTATCATGATGTTATCATCAATTTTAGGCTGATGTCAAGTTAACTTATGATACCAACTCGATTAATAACATTATCAATACTACAAATTCTATTGCGTATTTATATGTGTGGAAGCTACGTATTAAAAACATATGAAAGTATTTAAAAATAATATACAATAAATAATAAAATTATAGTTTGAAACTAATTAATAATAATATATACAATATGTACATAGAGGTAATAAAGTGTGTATGATAACATTAGAATGTATAAAATATTTTAAGATAAAACTTTGCTTTAGTGATAAAATTAAAATTTTATAGACCTAAATATGTTAAAAATATGTGTTTTGGGACAAGTACCATCTATCGAACAGTGCCAATAAATTCATTGCTAAAGAACTTATAAAAAAATTGGATTTATAGGGGTCGATTCTCCTTCTCTAATTCCAGAATCCAACATTGTTCCATCTCCATTTGATGATTAATTTATATATATATATATATATATATCATTGTATTAACTTTAAATGTTTGTAAAAAAAAAAAAACTAGCTTATTTGCTTGATTTAACATCCTTAATGAGTTTTTTTTATTGTAATAAATATTTGGTTTAATCTATTTCACTTGGTATCTAAGGGTTTTTTCTTGATAACTTTGAAGTCCCGTATTTAAATACCATTAGATTTAATTTAAATTTATTTTAAAAAATTAATTACTTAATTATAACTATTGATATAATGTTCAATACCCGATATCTCGAATGGAGCAAAAGATATGTTAAAATATATAATATTTTTCATGTAATTAAGATGTTAAAAAAAATAAATTTAAATCATTACATTTTAGAGGAGCTAAAATTAAAGTATTATTATTTTTTAAATCTAAAAATTAAAAATATTAATATTTAACCAATGGAGAAAAACTTCATATATGACGGTTTTTAGAAATAAAACAACTGGCTAGCTAGTTCAGTTGGTTGTAACTTTACGCTACTAACACAAAGGCCACAAGTTCGGTTCAATTCTTGCAGGCCGAATAATTATCGGTTTGTCATCTGGATATTGGAAACGAATAGTTAAAAGAAAAACATAACAGCCTGAACTGAATGAAAATGTATTTGAATTTGTTGTAATATTTGCTTATGTTGTATTAATGGAAATATAGGGGGTATTTATACATATTTCATATTGCTATTATTACAACTCACAATAGGGTCCATTGTTTTGTCTTGGCCTTTGGACCGAGGGCACTGACATTTCCTGTCCTTGGTGCATACATTCTCTAGGCCTCATCTAGCTTATTAGACGCTTGCCTGTGGAGCACGTGGTCCTTTTTGACCCTGGGACTGACTCTCCTAGCGGACCTCTTACCTGCCAGTCACGAGGGAGGGGGTCCTCCTCGCAGACATGGCTCGCAACCTCGTCCCTACGAGGTCCACACGAGCTCTCCCATGCGACCTTGTCTCTACGAGGCCTACGCAAGCTGCCCCATGCGAGCATCTTGCATTCCTGCGAGGTCCTTAGCTAACTATGGCGGATATTCTTCTTCTGAGTCGAGTTTATCTGGGTTGGAGGTCCAGATTCTTTCGGTTATTCGGACTATCGGTTCCCAAATCCTAACATAATTAAGAAATAAATAACATCAAACTAACAAAAACAAGAGCAAGGAGTCTTAAAAGCCATCTATTATTTCAAGTTGTTGAGATGACTTATTTAAACACACACCATAGTTTGGTTCGCCTTAAAGACACACCACAAACTAAAAAAAAAACCTGATTTTTGGTTCAAACAAAAGACATATGAACAGGGAGACCGATAAGCTGTTGCAACTATCAGTTTTTCACCTAGATATGCCCTCCATTGCATTGTTATAGACCATCTGTTTCATTAGAGACAATCATCGTTTCCAGCTGCAAAATCACAAAAGGAAATTCCAAGGTAAAATATCACTAAAACTAAAAAGTTCGAGAATCAAGAATGCTACAAAAGAGCATATCCACAAGATTTTCCAATACAGTCGATGAATCGATTACTTCATGTTACATAAATTTATTGGTATAATCGAAACAACTGTGTTGCAGTTCACATGTAGACTCTGATATTAATATAAGTTCCTACACTTCTATCTGCAGATAACTTAAGTATTCAGTTATCTAAAAGGAGGAGTAGTATGAAATATAACAATTCAAGTGAACACAGGACAAAGAAAAGCTAAAGATTACTTCCTATGGATGAACCAAAGAATTTACAACAATATTTTTCAGAAAATAGTTCGGTATTTTTAATTTAATTGGCGGCAAATTAAAACAACACCATCTCAATTTATTTAAAATTTTAAATAAGAATAATAATGATGTAAACAAATATATTTATATTTTTATTGACTAATTTACTCAAAAAAATAAAAAATTTACCAAAATAGGTCGATTTTTGGAAAAATTACGGGAATAGGCCGTTTCTATTGAAAGCGTTTTCAAATGATTTGCAGGAAAAAGCTTCAAACTGTAGGTGTTTTCAACATGTTGCCAGGAAATGCTTCCAAAAGTAAGGGTTTTGTTTTTTAGAGTTAGGGTTTATGATTTATAAAGTACGGTTTTTGGATTTAGAGTTTAGGGTTTTGTTATATTTTGGTTTAATTTTAAAAGTTTATTATATATTTTTTATTTTTTTATAATTTTTTGAAATGTCAAACCAATCAAGGTCATGCTGGTAGTGTAGGAACTTGGAACATACAATTTCATCATGTTCAAATTGAATGGATGATACAAGTACCACACGTCATTAACATCAATTTTGTTGTAATCTGTAAACACATATTTTTTTCTATAAAATACAAATCAATAAATTATAAAACTTTCTTCTCTTGTATATGTACAACCTTGATTTGATATTATGAAATGATAACAAAGACCAACTTTAATGAAAAATGATATTTATTTAAAAACATAATGATGTACAACATTGATACAATAAAAAAGTTTGATATTTATTTAAATGTTAACATGAGAAGTACAATAATAAAGTAAATCAATCCAACCTTGGTCAGAATGTGTGTCACATTAGGGTGGTCGACAGTTGTGAGTCGGATTCCTTCTTGGTTCAACCTTCGGAGTAGGTTGTGGTCTCGGCCTCTCATCTTATTCACCTTCATCCGTGGTTGATTGCGATCAGTTGCTCCTCAGTTACCATCGTGAATCCTTCAGTCTAGGAATAGGTGGTTGGAAATATGATCCACTTTGGTAAAACAATGATCCCGGAGGTGTTTGCGGCACCATCGACATAAGGGTATAACTATATTATGTCCCATACATCGATGGCATAACGATTGGACTCCCGGTCAATGCCCAAATCATAGATGGCCTATACATTATCATCGACATCGTCCTCATTGGAAATGTCGATGGCACTGGCGTGTAATACGTTGGGGATGAAGGTTCAAAAACAAAACCTAACATCAAAGTAGAAATAGAAAAATATGGTGGAATATATGGTGCTTCTATGAAAATGAAAGGGTTAGTATACGCACTAGAATAAGATGAGACATACTGGCCAGGGGGTGGTGCGGCTATTGGTAATGATTCTTGTGTAGGTGCTGACGATGGACCCACCTCGCTAGACCTTGGATGTATATGCGCTCGTCGTGGCCTCCTCGTATACAGTTGTCAACTCCTCACCTCTTCCCCTAATAAGTATGGCTTGCAATAAACCCTAAAGTATTGCATGTAGTCCAGATTGTAGGCTAACTCTAGAGTCACAATGGCCTCATGAATAGGTAAAAACTCATACCTATTGTTCCACATGTTGATATATTTGACGTAGAATATCGGCCAGTTCTCATCCGTCCTCCCCTGCAAGTGGATAGGATGCAGATCATCGAGTTCTTGAGATTTTACTAGAATTGATTGCCTAAACCCGAATTGTCGCAACACTCTATCCGGCTCGTGTATCTCCATTGTAGCGTACACTACCAATGGCACCTTCACATGCCAAATGTTGGGATTCACCAAGAATAAAAACGGGATGCATTCTTAAATTGTTGGATCATCGTATGACATCCATTCAAATTGTATTAAAATAATAAAAATTATATATATATATACTACTAAATCTCAAATCAACTACATTAATATTATATAATTCAAATTTAAAAAAATACATACCTCCACTTCCGATCTTTGATCTAACAGAAGTTGTATATCTCGAAACTCATTCGGTAGTCCCGCGTAACTCGGCCCATAGTTCCACCTATTGAAATAATTTGTTAGCAGAATAATTAAATTTTAAATAATTTTATTTAGCTTAAGGGTGTAAAAAGCCCTCAAACTTAAAAAAAAAAATTTAAGCCCCTGCTTTTTTTTTTGCACTCATTTGGGTACTTTAACTTTCAAAATGCTTCAAAAAAAATCCTAAAACATTTTCAAAAAACAGCAATTAATTCTGTTGTAGGCCAATTTTGGCCCATATACAAACCCTTTAAATCCACTTACACCCCAAACAGCCCACTCAAATTGACCTATTTACAAACTAACTCCAAAACCCAAAACTAAATACCCACTAACCCAATACAATTAAAATCAAGCCCAACACCCTAGCCCAATATACAGCCCAAGACCCATTAGTCAAACTAGGGTTTTAGAAAAGCAGAAACCCTAGCCACCTTCCCACTGACAGCCGCAACCACCCTCTGGCGCCACCTGCTCCACCAGTCACTTCCACCGTCCATACCCTGCAAAAATGAAGCAAACACACAAGGCAGAAGCAAGAAATAGCAAAAAATAATAAACAAAAGATTGCAAAAGGCTATAAAAAGCCAAATCGAAATACATGGAAAAGGTTCGGCAGTTTTAATGGAAATATTATATTTTCAAACACAAAAACAGTGACCTTAGTGGTGCCAAAGCAGAGAAATAAGCGCAAATCGGAGAACAAAACACCAAAAATTAAAAAACGAAAGCCTAAAGGTGATTCTTTTTTTTTTTATTTCTTTCCTATTTTTTAACATATTCTCTCGCACATATATACATACATATATATATATATATATATATATATATATATTTCATATATTTTTTAAATAAAAAATAAAAAAATTTTACCTTTTTGGCCACTGTGCACGGTGGCCAGCGCCGGCGACAGCGACAGTGGACGGCGGCCGGAGCGAGGCCGGATTCCTCGCCAAAAATCGCACCTCTTCCCCTCCCCTCTCCATTTTTTTTCTTCACTTTGTTGCAAAATGAATTTTTTTTTCAGAAATTAGGGCCTTTTATGGCTTCCCAAAACGACGTCGTTTTAGGGGCTGCCCTTAATGCCCAAAACGACGTCGTTTTGAGCTAACCCGGGTGTTGATCCGACTCGCTCCAAGGATCCGCGTGTTTTTACTTAAGGGTCTAATTGCGCAAATGGCCCTTCCGCTTTTTTATGTTTTTGCAATTGAGTTTTTAATATTTCTTAATTTAGCCCCAAAATTTGTTGCGCTTTGTGATCTGGTCCTCGGCCATGCGCTGCGTTTTAGGATAAGGGAATATTGCGCTTTCAGTCCCCCCCAAGTTACGCGCGTATTTTATTTTAGTCCTTTTTTCTTTATTTCTTTTTAAAATTGCCCCAAAACTTCGTTTTTGATCCCAATTTCGTCCTTTTCCAGATTTAACTTGATTTTTATATTATTTTTACTATTTTTATTTTTAATATTATTTATTATTATATATTATTATTATACTTATTATTATTTTCTACTTTATAAATGTATATTTTTATCACTTGTTATATTTTTATTTTATCCCTATTATTATTATTACTATATCTATTATTTATTAGTATTTTACTATTATTAGAATTAGTATTATTTTCACTTAATACTTATATATATATTGTGTTTTTTTCTAATATTATTTTTAATACTTTATATATTATGTATATTTTTTTAATACTATTATTATTTCTAATATTTCACGTATATACTTTTAATATTATTATTGTATATATATTTTTAATATATATGTGTATATTTATGTAATTTTATCAATAGTTTGTTTTTAACATTATTATTATTTCTTATAGGTATTTATTATGTATATTCATAATATTATATTAAGTATATCTTTTTATATATTATGTATATATATTTTTAATATTATATTATTTATATATTTTTTTATATATATTACCTTATGTTTTTTAATACTATTATGTATATACTTTTCATCTCTATTGTTATTTACATATTTTTATATATACGTACGTATATATGTAATATTATTAGTATTTTTAATATTATGTTTTCATCACCTTACTTACTATTATTATATGTTTATATATATTCGTTTTTATTTCATGTTTAATACTATTGTCATATTTATTATTTGTTTCGATATATTTCTAATTCTTATTTTTTTCGTTTCTTGCCCATTCTGTATCAATTTACCATTCAGTACTTTAAAAATCTTTATTCATGTTTTTTTATTAATTTCAAAAATAAGGCAATGTACCGATTTTAACATTAAGTCTGTGATTTCATCGCTATATTGGGTGAATTACGTTGGCTCGTGTTAAAAATGGGACATCCTTAAAAAAAAATCAAAAACTTGAAATTTCTCGTGTTTTGATCGAGTCACGATTAAATGTTACATTGAACTCGTATTTTTTGAAAATTGAGACAACATGTATTTAATAAGATACCAATTTTGAGCGCCACGAGGATGCTAATACCTTCCTCGTGCGTAACCGACTCCCGAACCCTATTTTTCTCTGAATTTTGACGTAGACCTAAATTCGGCCTTCTTTTATCAAGAAAATAATTTTTTTCCTGTTAAAAAGAGGATTTATTAAGTGTCTGATCACACCTAGGAAAAAGGATCGGTGGCGACTCCCCCTTTTTTTTGATAAATCGAAAGTCGGTTTTCAAATTTTCAAATAATCACCTCAATTAGCGACCAAAGCAAATTTTACGTCGCTACAAATTCCCTACTTTTTTTGCACTCAATTGGGAACTTGAACTTTTAAAATGCATCAAAAAGACTCTCAAATATTTTTAAAAAAAGCAATTAAGCCCCTTCTTTTATTAAAATTATAAAAATTTTTATAAAAAAAATAAAATCAATAAAATCTATAAATATTATTAAATTTTAATAAAAAATTAAATTATTAAAAAATTAGAAAAAATATAAAAATCTTTAAAAAATATAAAAATTGTAAAATTTTATAAATTCGTAAGAAAAATATACAAAATGTAAAGAAATAGAAATTTCCTAAAAATTTTTATAAAAAGAATCGTACCAAAAGAAGCATTTTACAATTTTTCTATAACTTTTATTGGGTTTTTTTTATAATTTTCGCCACATGTCACACTATGTTGCAACACGTGATGACTTTAACTGAAGAAAAAAATTAGGGGTCATTAATTTTTTGATGATTTTTATAAAATTTTATTTTTTAATATTTTAATAAAAAATTCTAATTTTTAATAATTTTTAAATTTTTATTAAAATTTAATAAATTTTATAAAATTTATTTTTTATAATTTTTGTTTCTAATTTTTAATGAGAGCAAAGGCTTAATTGCTTTTTTAAAAAATTTAGAAGGTCTTTTTGATGCATTTTAAAAGTTCAAATACCTAACTGAGTGGGAAAAAAGCAAGGGCTTAATTGCTTTTTTTGAAGAAGTTTGAGGGCCTTTTTTATGCATTTTGAAAGCTCAAGTGCTCAATTGAGTGCAAAAAAAAGGAGGGGCTTGATTTTTTTTTTAATTTAAGAGCTTTTTACACCCTTAAGCCATTTTATTATGGTAAATATATTATCTAATGAATTTTACCTTGTTACGAGTGAGAATATACAAGGGTAGTTCGCTCAATGATGTAAAAATGACAATCGATATCAAGCCCATGATTGCAGTAGTAGCATGCAACCACACGACGGACCCCCAAATGAGTTCGCCCACTTTTCTAAAGTTAACAAGTTTCAGTAGCCACCTTAGATGGATGAGATTTCGTGACTTATCCGACATTAGGATACCCCCGATGATTTGAATGATGTACACCCAAGCGTGTTGTTCTATTTGGATTTTAGTCGAATCCTCATCGAGCCCACGAAATTTCTTCTTAACCAATCCATTTCGATACGGCCTCCGTAAATCGTCTCCGAAACCCTCCTCAAAAGTTCGTTGCATATATCTCTCCAATTAGCTGCGTGAACTAACCCAGTGACTACCCGCCCATCCACCAGTAACTCGAGCTGTAATTGTACGTCCTCTAGAGTGATAGTACACTTGTTGCATGGAAGATGAAATTTGTGCGTCTCGAGTCTCCACCTTTCCACCAACGTGCTTACGAGTGTCGGGTCCAACTTACACCACTTACGTACAAGGGCCACGTGCGAAAAACCGACATCTCTCAAATAGGGTTCAATCAAGAGTAATGGAGGAGTGAGTAGATTACAAATATAGGCCTCCAAAACTCGATCTTCCGCCTATTTAGGTAAAAAAACATACAAAATATTAAATTCAAATATAATAAGAACTCTAATAAAAAATATTATTACCATTTGCAATTGATTAATGGACATGTGGTTGTCATCGAAACGGATTAGAGATCTTGTCATTGCTAATTTCGAAAAACATCGAATAATTTCTAATAAAAAAATAATTTACAAAATGTTAAGATAATTTTAATAAATAAAATAAAATTTAGAGAGAAATAAAATTCGAGTGAGAATTTAATTGGGAATTGAGAGAAATTTGAGAGGGACTTGAGAATGTGAGAGAGAGTTGAGATTGAATTGTAAGAAAAATGAAATGGGGGGTTTATATAGGAAAAAAAATGGACTGGGGGTCCAATAGCCGTTGGAGAAAGTAGCCATTGGAGGTTACCATTGCGGGAAACATTTTTAACTGGAAGCGTTTTCCGGTGACTTGGCAGAAAATGCGTCCAGCTAGAAGCGTTTTCCTGGCAACACGCTGAAACCGTTTATAGCTGGAAGCGTTTTCATAAAAATGGCTTATTCCCGTAATTTATTCAAAAAAATTAACCTATTTTGATAAAAAAAAATATTTTTCGACATTTTTGAGTAAATTAATATCTTTTATTTTATTTTTATTTTACTTATATTTAAAAAAACATATTAGCTCAACTAACGAAGTAACTTAATAATCTCTATTTCAATTTTTTATACATTCTATTTAAAAATATTTAAAAACATTATCATTCTTCATATATTTGAAAACTTATTTTAAAAAATATTTATGAAAACTTATTTTAAAGAATATTTTTAAAGTAATCAGCATCTTATTAATGGATGTATTATTTTTTTTAGTACAGATACGTATCGATACCAATGTGTTTCGATGTACTATTTCAAGTTTATCAATGTTTTTAAATATTTTTTTTGCATATACATATTTATAGTCTAATTTTTAATTTCTTGATAAATTATATATACATTTAAATTTTTTTTACATATATATTTATAGTCTAAGATTTTGTCTTCATAATCTCAAAAGATCTTTGTAAAATAAAAATTTACACTTTTTAAGTTTTTGTTTTTCTCTAGCGACGGTGTTAGCCTCCAGGCTAGCTACTGCCTGCCTTTTTCTCCTGCTCATCAACCCTTTTTTTTTTTCATTCACTCCATGCGTCTTCTTTAATTTCAGTTTGCAAATATATTTTGTGGGTATATATATTGTCTTCACAAGTTGTGATGGACAGATGATGGTGCCTATCATCGTTGAAACACCACCGACCACTGATAGTTTCTTTTAGAAAGTAGGTAGCTCTTCGTTGACTTCATCTGTTTCTGTTTTGAAAGTTTAAGAATAATAAAATTTTTCATGAATTGGTTTAGATTCGTGCTGTTTTAAGTTTTATATATTTTTTTTGTTTTTTCATTGTTTAATAAGTCTTCACTTTTAGAAATTTTTGTCTACTCTTGTAGTATGCTTTTTAGTCTTGCTTATACATATAGTCTTGTTTTTACGAGCAATTTTAGGGTGGGTTTTGTCGTCGTCCCCTCTAGTTTGGTGGATGCTTGGTTCTTTTGCCGATTTATGCTTACCATTTTGGACCATCCGGGGCTAATCTCCTTATTATATTAAGTGCTTGCAATTACTCCTAATATGCTGTGTTTGAGTTGTGACAGAGTCAATTGTTAACGTGCCATAATATTCTATTGATGCTGAAGCTGAAACTTTTGTTGTGTTGATAGAACTTATCCTTCAACAGGTACAATGTGTGTGTTATTTTTTTCCTCCAAATTATATAGTCTCATTCATTAGATGAATTAATGAATTTCTCTTTAAAAAAAATTTCTGTTTCATAAATTGTTACTTTGGTAAAAAAAAAAAGTTATATATTATATAAACAAGCAAATATATCTTAATTATATCCATATAAATATATTTATATGTAAATATTAAGCTTTAAAATTATTAATTATGTTAAATTATTCAATTTAACAACTT
Organism: Gossypium stocksii; assembly: GCA_020496765.1. Taxonomy (NCBI): domain Eukaryota; kingdom Viridiplantae; phylum Streptophyta; class Magnoliopsida; order Malvales; family Malvaceae; genus Gossypium; species Gossypium stocksii. The sequence continues at coordinate 40,181,923 of CM035628.1, read as the reverse complement.
TTAATTTTATATATAATTATGAAAAAATTAAAATAATTAAAAATCTTGCACCAATCGATAAACACCGGTACAAGCCAATATTGACTCAAACAGGTCACAATACACCTATATAATCAAAACGCATCGAAATTTTGACTGAAACAAAACATATACCACTTAATATTTGATTTAAGACCATAACAGTATATACCAGCTGGTATGACGAGTACCAATATGGTACCAATTATCATGATATTTTTTGCATTTGTTACTGTTTCTTTCTTCTTCTTTTTTTAACAAAATTGCATTCTAAAGTGAAGAAAAGGACGCATTTATTACTCTAATTGTTGTTCGGGAGAGTTTGTATTCCCTTTCTTGTGCGAGATCATCAGTCTTTAATCATCAGCAACATATTGTACTCATGATACCATAACCACACTACAAATAAATTGCAAAACTAATAATCATCAGCACGGTAAAAATAAACAAGCTCATAAATTTTATTGAACTATTAATTTATATAATTGAAAACTATTGTAAAATATATATTTTTAAAAATAATTAAAAGAAAATATAAGAATAAGAGAAATCCAAATGACCCATATCCGAAATAGAATATATACATTCATTATTGTAAAATATATCTACTTAACCATACTAAAAAAAATTCATATAAAACTATTTAAACCCCACAACAATATCACATTCCATATAGTACGAATGATAACCATTTGCCAAAGAAAAGCCTCAAGAAATTGAAATGCTAGCTAATTATTATGAGAACCTTACAAATCTATCCTACTCAGATTTAGTAAGTGACAGATATGAATATATTTCCGATGAATATATATTTGGAAAGTCATATGCCCATTACCATATTGAATATGCGCCGAAAACATACGTTGAGTATGGATACTTACGGAAAATAAAAGGGTCGAGCAAATACAAAATGAAAATGAAACAAAGCCAAAGTTTATTCATGTAGAGCAAAACAGATAATTCTTCAACAAGCAAAAGTAATATGCATATAAAATCTAACTGGATAAACCTGAATACTAAGCATGCTCTACTTTTATTTCCATTTCTCAACCAACTTGATTAGGCCTTTAAACTCCTTAACTCTTAATCTTATCCGTGATAAGCTTAATATTTTCCTGCAATTGATAATCCAATTCTTTCAACTGCTCTAAATTATTCCAATCACAGTTATTTTCACCTGCCATGGTTTTGGCCAAAGCAAGTTCCTTCTCCAGCTCTCGGTTTTTCTTTTTTCGTTTCTCTAACCTACCATTCAACTGCAATATGCTTCTTTTAAGAAGAACGGTTTGGTCCATCATATTCTTACCTCGTTGCTGTGCCGGTGAACTCTTGAACTTTTTGAGAACTTGACATGCTTCGGCTTTGGATGGCCAAACATCCGGTTGTGCATTGTAAGAACTGAAGATTATAGCACAAGCAGTAACACCGCAAAGGGTTGTCAGTTCACTCAGCTTCTTCAGCAGCCCGGCCTTTCGCTTCTTTAGAGTTGCTTTCCTGGCATATTCGTTAGAAATCAACTCATACACAGTAGCCTTTCTGCCCATGGTTAGGAATACAGAGAAGGAATTAATGCCGCGTGTCTACGACCCTCTGGAAAAATTACATATATAGATGGATGGCCTCGAGCATATATGGTTAAATATCATAATGTGGTAACATTGTAACTGAACAGCTCATATTTTATTCACGAGCATATTCTAAAGTAGGGCCACAATAAAACTCATAAATCGAGAAACCTTTCAAATATGACAATTTTAAAGGATACCTTACTAATTTAACAGAAAGCCTTAGGAGTATTTTGAATTGTAGCGTTTTTCATGGATGAGTATATGGCAAGCAATTTAAAAGGGACAGCTAAGGAAAGATTTCCCACCATGTATGTAATGTACCAATGCGTGCTTAAAGTTGTACTTTAGAGGAGGACAGATTCTTTTTATTAACAGAAAATGGGATGTAGGAGAGCATATGCTATCATCATGTCACATAACTGAGTACAAAACAGAGAAGGGTGAACCTGAAAAAGGCTAAAAGTGAAAGAGAAATGAATTCATCTATTACTAATCTCTTCAAAAAGTTGTATAGGGAAGGATGCATTCATTGTGAGACGTTAATAGATACTAAAAAGCAAAAAAGCAACATGTATTTCCTAATCAACATGGAACAGATCATTGATTTCAGAGAGAGAAGCCACCTCCAGAGACATAAATAAGGTTTAAAAGAAGAATTCAACCTTTAACAGTCATTAACCAGCTACGTAACTTGTAATTGTTCACTATCAACTCATAGAAAAGATAGATGATTACCATCTTAGGATGCTGATCACACGCCACTGAGAACCAGCATAGTTCATGGGCAATTTTCCTGGAAATTCTCCAGAAATTAAATCAAAGTCAATAAGTAAAGGTTAATTATCTGTAATAGTGACCACAAATCAACCCTTTCATTCTTGATGGTAATCTGATGTCCTATCATTCAGTTGTCATCTTCAACCCACTGCTGTTTATCACCATAACAAAATAATAAGGCATAAGGTGAAAACATTATAATGAAAGCAAGAATGAAAAGTTATGAGTTTCTGGAAACAATTTGTTATGGAAAGAACTTCTATTCAGCAGAATGGCAGAGCAATAAGTTAAATAGAGGATTCTGAAATGCTATATGTAGAAACAGATCAACTTTAAGAAAGATCCATTATTTAACAATTCTGTTAGAATGCTCAAAGTCATAAAACTTATCCATTCCTTCGTCAAACAGATTGGATCGCATGTATGCTGTGAAAAGCATGTCCTCACGCAAACACATGCTCAATCAAACAAGCACAGCTATGCCCAAAGTTTCAGGTGTATTATGTGCAAAATTATACATTATGGAGTAAAAAGAGCGGTATACAAAGCAAAGGCAATAACATACAGGAAAATATCATGACCAAGTCAGTACATTGGGCATTAGTTTAAAAGAAATGGCAATAACATACGGGAAAATATCATGACCAAGTCAGTACATTAGGCATTAGTTTATAGGGAACGCCAATAACAGTATTTTCTACCATTATCCTATTCCATGGAATTTTTTTGTTTAATGCCTAGTTTAATAGGTGCATTATGGATGGCATAATCCAAATGAAAGGCAAGAATTAATTCAAGTGTTTAGTTTTGAACCATAAATTTTGTGCAGGTAACCCATATGTGGAGGCAACTTTCTTAGATATGATTACAGCCAGACACCAAAAAGTCGAGAGCTACCAATTTCATTCTTAAGAAATAGGCATCTCACTATAAGAAAACCAAATCTTTGAGTTTTGATGCATACCTGAATTTGCACTTGCTTTGCATTTACAGTTGGCTTGTCTCTTATGCAGAGTTTTCTGTCCAACTCCAAATAGCTTTCCTTAATCTGTTTTTCACATTTCTAATGGGTAACTTCCAAGTTACATATTTCATTTCCTATAAATGCTTCTCCAATTGAGTGGATCATCACTCTTCCAGATTCATCATAAAAACTAAACTCCTTCAAGAAAGAAATTCAACAACTTAATATCTTGCACCTACTAGTAATCTCTACATGAACCATATAGGAAACAACAAAACAGTAATTAGATCTCCAGGAATTATTTCCCTCATTTCCACCTTTGACAAGAGTTTCAATTGTCATGTTATAATCAGGGCAGGATTTCGAATTCACTGTAGCAGGAGGTAGGTTTGGTGATCTAGTAAGTCTGAAAGTGATTGGTAAATTATCTATGATAGTTCATCGCTGAGCTCCCTTTGGCTCTGGGAGTAGGCTTCTCAGCAACATAGCTAAATTTCCTTCTTTATCCAAAATCTTTTCAACCTTGCTTGGTTAATTGATTCTTAAGGTGAGAGCCAACCTAAATACAACTCAGACCGGGTTCCTTCTTAACACTTTACTGTTGCATCTGTTCGCTGACACTAGAAAGCCACTTATTTGCATTCTTGGGGTTCAAATTCAATTATTTTCCTTGCAAGTTTCATAGTTATGGTGTCCTTTACAAACCTTAAAAGCACTCAACAAGACTCACCACATTACTGGATTATATCCCTAATATCGGATGTGAGGGTGACATTTTCTACAGCTGCTAGCCTTCCAGCATGCCCAAAGAGCTCAACACAACAGAGAATAATGCTCTACGTTGGATTCAACTTCATAATCTTTCATGCTTTCAAAGTATCTGCAGTACTCAAATGGTAAATCACATACTTATGATGAATGAAAATGAAGAATGAATCATCTACTTGCACAGAAGCTTGCAAAGGAGAATGGACTGTCAAACAGAATGCTTGTGGGATAGATAAAAGCAGTTCAATAACACCTTGCAAAACAAGGAAGTTAAAACTCCAAAATAAATGCACATATGTACATATTATCTATATATCGTCCTCCTAAGATTAAGAGAGATTTTTTTAAAAGCTAAATTGAACTCCCAGCTTAGTTTTTCACTTTGGTCCTAATACTGAAAATTTTCCATTTTAAATATTGGGTAGCCATACCTGTGGATGCAACTTTTTCTTAAAATTTAGGAATGCAACCCATTACAACAAAACTCACATCCAGATGCACATATATCATATATACAAATGCACTTGGAAAAGATAGAAGGGCTCCATTGGCACGCTGTAATCCTTCATCCACAAGCCCTCCATAACTAATAACAGATAGAATCCTGTGAATCTAATATAGATATAATTAAGCACCGCACCATGTTCCTTCATCAACCCAAATAGGTCAAAGCATCCTAGGACATCCATGTAATGCGAAGCTACGATAATCACTTACCAAGAACTACATCTGAACTGTCTCTTGAAATGTGAGATCAGCAGAGTCTACCTCACTGCACTTATCATACACAAAACCTATCCACGACCACTTTGAATGGCAAATCAAAGAACCTAATCACCAATCTTGTTGATGCTAAATCTGCAAGAGCACTCAACATATTGGAGATAATAAACTCATCTGGTCATCCTTCAGTTCATAAAACATATTCAATGCGCTTTCAAGTTGCACATCATGAACATGGCCAGAAATCATGAATGCCCTTGATACATGATAGATTTCATATTTATGCCACATCTACCTTCTACCTTTAAGTGGCAATGCATCTTATAATAAACATTTAGCCGTTACAATTATTTAAAAAAGTAAAAAGGAATGTCTCACATCCACATTGTAAGAAAAATAATGTAAAGAATAGAATTAATGTTCATTTTTTTTCTCCCAAAATTCATACACTATCTTCATCAATACTAGCTAGTTCATCAAAAACCTTAATAATGCATTCCCAAACTGAATGAGAACTTTCTTTTTTCCTACATAAAAAGGGAAACTAAACTTTTAACGTATAACTACTTGGGAACTTTATCATCAGAGGTTGGAGCCTTTTTAACAGATGTACCAGAGTTTGCTGCTTCTTCATTTTCGACAAGCTTCCGGAGTCTTTCTTGAAGAGCTCGCACTCGATCCTCAGTCTTACGAAGTTTCCTCCATCTGTAAATAGTCCAAAGTGCCAAACCGCCATAAACAAGCGTGTAAGACCCCCATACATAAGGATACGTTTCAGCGTGCTCCTTGATTTTCCGATATCGTTCCTGCACCAATTCCGATAGGCTAGCCGGCGGAGTAGTTGTAGTTTCCTGAGACGCTTCCCCTTCTCGCTGAGTCGCCATTGTCAGCCTTTGAATGATTATCAAACCCCTGCTAAGTAAGCAAAGGTTTTAGAAATGGAAATTAGAATAAAAAGATTCAAAATCAAATGCATAATCTTTCTTATAATCAAAAGTTCAACAACAATTTGGCAGGAAAACTTAACCTCGGTTGCTCGGACTCGTCGTTTACGGCGCCAAACTGCGATACCCACTGACACGAGCGCGTGGCCAGAGCTCGAGAAAGATGAAGAAGAAACAGTAAAAGAAAAAAAAAACCCGACGAAGATGAAAATGGAGATGGCGGCGGCGGAAAAATAAATAAAATTAATAGGGCTTGCTAATATCTGATCAAAATATTTTCGAATTTTCAAATTTTATTCTAACAAAGTTTAATGGTATAATGCTAAATTTAGCCTTTAATGTTTACTCTTTTTATCACTTTAGTCCTAATTTCTTTTATGACTGCATACCTCACCCTCCAATTTTAACCAAAATAAAAATTAACTTTTAGGATAAAATACAAGAATAATCATCAAACTATTGAATTTGTTTTATTTTGGCCATTCAATTATTAAAATTTTCAATTTAATCAAACTTTTCGAAAAGCTTATGTAGAATTTTCGGTATTTCCACCTAATATTTCAAAATTTGCACATATATAATTAAAAATGTTGGCCATTAAATAATTTTGTGTCCGTTTTGCTGCGTTTTGCCTATGGAAACATAAACAAAATTGTTTTAATTCTTAAACCCAAATTATATTACTTGTTATCGTGGGTTTATTAAAGTGTATTGTATTGGAGAAGTCCTGAAAATGTTCAAAGTTAGTGTTGAGAGAGTTATTCAAAATTCTCAAATAAAATTAATAGTGATTTTAGATGGGTGGTGTGGTGCAATGTTTTTAATTTATTTTTGTGTTAAGTTATTATATCATTATTGTATTTAATTTCATCATCATTATTATTTTTACACTAACCACAGATAAACGTGTCGTTCTTCCAAAACCACTCTAAGTTACTGCTTTTAAAAGTCTGTGTTGAGATTGATTGAGAGTTGGAATGTTTGAAACGTTTCATGAAAAATTAAAGGGTAAAAAGTTAGAAAGATGAAAAATATAATTTTTTTTATAGGCGTGCTTGATAGTAAAGATGAGAAAATAAAAAGAAATGTTCGTCCATTACTTAGTAGAATTGAAAAAAATGAAAGAAAATAAAATAAAATATTTAAAAAAATACATAATTTTAAAGTAACATACACCTCTCTATCATTTTTTTCTTCTCATTTTTCCAATTTGGAAAATTTGAATTTTATGCATTGTAGTGGAAAATGATCATAAACCTATTTTATTTCTTCTCATTTTTCTTCTCAATCAAGTTAACTCAAAATTTATTTTTTTGCCACTTTTTCACCCAACCAAATGAGAAGCTGACCCCTAGAAAATATTTTTTTTTAAAGTTACTAATTATTTTATAGGAAAATAAATTAATCTTTTCTCACTCACTAAAATTTAAATTTTCTTAATATTCTTCTTTCATCATTTATCACTTTTCTCCCAAATTTCTCTTATTTTTCACACACACTCTCCAAAATTTAACTATATTTTATTACTTTTAAGTGCGTCTTCCTAATTTGATAACAACCGTTCTTTTCTTTACAAGGTGTATTGATTAATCTCTAAAACAAAAATTAAGATTGTGACTTGTGATGGATTAGGATTTTTTGCAAAGTTTAGTTATATAATTAAATAATTTTGAGATGTTAATTTTGTATGACATTCCTAATCTCTTAATTCGGTAATAACTTTTAAATTTGTATTAATACAAATCTTTGAAAAAAATAGGTTTGATTGTATTTATAATCTTTAATTTCATGAATATTGATTAGAAATATTTAACATTTTTGTTTAGAAATTGTTGCTGCTAGTGTGAAATTCGTGTTTGTGTTAACCTTGTGTTTGTCATATCGCATTTTCATGACAGTAAAAAGAATTTAAGTGATTTTTATTTTTGTGAAAAACTATTTTTTTAAACAATGCCTAGAATTATCCAGAATCTCTTCCCAAACTTTAAATACTAGTTATATGTTGGCTTCATGAAAAATAAATTATAAATAATGATTTTTTTGTGTTATTAATTTATCTTATATTTAGTATAATTTGTCATAATAATTATATTTTTTAAGTTGTCATTTGATAAACGAAAATAAATTAAATAATGAAAAAATAAATACGGGAGAAATTTATAAATACTAAATTTATATTATAAAAATGTTTGGTATATTAGTAAAAATTACAACTACATATAATTGTATTATTTGATAATAGTAAATCTTGATTTTTGAAAATTATTCATTTCAAAAAAAAAAATTTAAAACTTTGATAAGAGGCAGATAATTAAATAGTTTCAATACATTAGAAAGTGTTATGTACAATTGTGAAAAACTACGAGTTATTAGAACTTATTTGATGTATATTTTCTATTAGTTATTATTTTAATAATTTTTTATTTTTATTTTTACATTTAATTATATTATACATTAACTTATCAAATATAGATAAATATTAATATTGTATATTAGTTTATAAGAATTTTTTTTAAAGGTTTTATTTTTTAAAAAAATTTGACCTTAGACTTCAACTTTTCTGGCTCTACCACTACTATTGCACCCAACCAAACACATCCTTAGGCTTTGCTTGATAGAGTGAAAAAAAATTGATGGGGTGGAAAAATAAAAAGATGAAAAATATAATTATTCTTTCCATAAGCGTGCATGGTACGAAAGATGAAAAAATTGGAAAGAAAAAATAATTTTCTTCCTCTCCATTGCTTAGTAGAGTTGAAAAGTGAAAGAAAATAAAATAAAACAATTGAAAACACATAATTTGAACTAACATTGAACACCCCAAACTCGACCTAGACGTTACGGCTGAATCTGGCGATCTCACATGAAATGGATTTTGAAAATAAAGTTGTCTCGTCAAATCGTTTCGGTTTCCAAAACTCATATTCATTTTTATCTAATTTCGAAAACGTTCATTAGTTGCTTTATTTGTCAAAACTTATTTTATAGCGGAAGTTTAATAAAACCGACACCTTTTCGAAAACCCGATTCGCATTTTTAGAAAACCACTTTAATTGTATAAAACCGTCGAAAACAAAACATTTTATCGAAATATGCAAGTTAATAAAAAATCCAAAACCAAATCCAAAAGTCTATGCAGTCCAGAAATTTACAACCCACAAATAATCTGAAGTTTAATATGAAATCGTAAATTTAACTAAAGCAGTTTATAGACGAGTGGTCACCGCTGAGTCTTTGCCACAGCAATCCGCCTAACTTTGAGGATTACCTGTACAGAACAGACAAAAGGGGTGAGTTTACGTAAACTCAGTGTGTAACCTAATAGAATTAAGCATGCACACATACAGATTAGCATATAACGGAAAGACACAGATTCGGCCTAAGCCCATTTCAGGTACAAAATCAAATTCAGATATGCAGATAAGCCCATTTCAGGTACAAAATCAAATTCAGATATGCAGATCAGATAACAAAATCTTACTCCCATCCTCTACACACTATCTCCGACCATCCTAACACACCATGTGGGGTTAAAAATACCAACCCAACCCTACACACCATATTGTGCCGATATGACGCATAATAGGTAAAGTGTAGCCTTACTGCCAGAATATAGGCGAAGGTCGCCTTTCAGAACACTTCCTCCATATAATCAATCCCCATCCCAATAACAGATACAATATATTCAGATACAGATATACTAATTAAACATGCTCACATGCTTATGTATATATGGATATCAGATATGTAATAATAGAACAATCAGACATACATTCAGTATCCTATTTAGTTCAATCTATCATAACGCACAGAGTAGGGTTTAATTAACTCTTACCGACCCTACAATAGGCCCACGGTCATTTGGGACAACCAATGCAACCTTAGGAAAAATTTCAGAATAATGGGCCTTCATGCCTGCTGTGGGTTGCCCGTGTGGGCCCACACTCCCGTGTGGCCCACGCACCCAGATTGGGCTTACCCGTGTAACCCACACAACTTGACCCAAAAACTCACACGTCCGTGTGGAATACCCGTGTGGGTCCACACGCCCAGTTTGTCATAGCCTGTGTGGCTCATATGGCCATACTCCAGCCACCACACAGCTGTGTCTTGCACACGGCCATGCCTTCGTCAATCACACGGCGATGTCGTTGCACATGGCCTACTATACGGGCGACTACACGTCTGTGTGGCGTCGGTAATAAGGTTTTTCTGCTTTTGTCGAGTCTCGTTTTTCTGTGTTTCGAGTAAACACCTGGTATGGTTTCGATGCAAAAACACTCCCGAGACCACCAGCACCAAAAACGATAAACTAAACCCCCAAAATTAGTTTTAATTCACAATTTCATTGAACTAACGAAACCGAAAATAGTTCAATTATAGAGTTCGTCATTTACCCACTACCCTGTACAGTTCGAATTACAAATTCGAGAAAGGTGAGCCCTACTCGTCTTGATTTACTACTGCCAAAACCCTAAAATTAAGCTAAGAAAAAGAATATCCATAAAAATTATTACTAACCATTGCCACAGAAATGAACAAAAACTTACCCCCTTCACTTATCTAAATCGACAGAGAAAACAAGGATTTGAATCATAGCGATTAAGAACACAAATTGATAGAATATAGAAAACAAAAAAAAAAGTTTGATGGGAAAGAACACAGAAGAGAAAAAAACGACAGAGAGAATTGGGAGGAAAAAGAAAGTAGTCAAAAATTCAAAAAGAGAAAGAAATCAAAGATATGACAACATATCCCAAAACTCTATCAACTAACAAAGCAAAAATTAACACTCTTGCTCACGTAAGGATTTGAACATAAAACCTCTAACACACCAACTCCCTTACCACTTGAACCAGCAAGCTCATTCTGATATGAATTTACAAACGATTTAATATAATCCCACTGAACAAAGATAAAGCTTAGATCAGAAAAATAACAAAATTTACTACAAATAGTGCTTAAACTTAGGACCTCACACACACCCCCCCAGAACACTTAACCATTGAAGCAGACAAATATTTGTGTCAAATATTTACAGAAGTAGAAATAAAAAAGTTAGGGTGTTACAAACATACAATTTTCTCTCATCTTATGATTTCAATTTAGAAGGATTGATTTTTATGTATTATGATGAAAAATGATCACCCCTATTTTTTTTTCTTTCCCATCACTTTTCTTCTCAACCAAACACACTCAACAATTATTTTCTTTCCAATTTTCCACTCATTCATCTCATTCCTCTACTATTCCACCAAACCAAACATTTTTGAGTGCTTGGTTGGGAGAAAAAGTGGGAGGAAAGAAAATAGAATGGGTAACCATTTTCCATGTTCATTCTAATTCATAAAATTCAATCCTTCCAAATTAGAATAATGAGATGAGAGAAAATGAAGGTGATGTGTATGTTAGTTCAAAATAATGCAAATTTCAAATATTTTATTTTATTTCCTTCCATTTTTAAACTCAGCCAAGCAAAAGATTAAAAGAAAAAGTAATTTCTTTCCATTTTTTCATCTCTTCTACCAAGCACGCTTATGGAATGAAAAATTTTGTTTTCCATCTTTTTACTTTTCAGCCCCTTCATTAAAAGAAAGTGTAACACCCCAAATCCGATCTAAAAGTTTAAGCTAAATCTACATCGATACGTTGAAAACAAGGTTCGATAATAATTTAGAAAATACTCAAAACTTTACTTGATTTGTAGCACAAAAGTTTTCAGAGTTTTAACTTTGAAAACCAAAAATCCATTTTAGTTGACTTAAGTGATTTTGTAGTTTCGTGTTAGAAATTGTCAATTACTAGCAAGATTAGCCAAAAGTAAAGCGGGTTCAAAAACAGATTACAAACCCAAAATATCAAATTATAGTTACATCAGTGCAAAAACAATCCGAGTTCTTGTATGCCGTTCAGTCCTAAGTTAGAAGTTTACCTTAACAGGTAAAGATAAAATAATGGGGTGAGCTACAAAGCACAATATATAACCAGATTCAAATACAAATAAATAGATCACAATATATAAATCATAGTAACATAGAGAACTTAATAGTGGTCATATAACCCGCACTGAATAGATCCAAAGTATCATAGAGATTTAGACAATGGTAGTACAATAGAACACAACAAGATAAACAACACCAGAACATAACATTAAATGTATGTCTATATCGATGCAATATTTTTCAAAACCAATTAGAGTGCATATTTATCAAAAAACATCTTACCCAACTCCGCTACACACCAAAATAGAATTCTCTAGAACTTGTCTAACTAAATCACACCAACAAATAACTGTGGATAGTGCCACCTGAATTTGCAGTTAAAACTATCAAATCAAATACATGTAGTCAAGCCATTATAACACAGTTAAGTTGCCAGAATAGAATTGTGGATAAACCACTAGACAATGCAAATCATTAAACTGATAGAAACTTTATCCTTTCACATTATCCCAAATCCCATGCAACATGTCATGACATGTATATATAGAGTCAGAGTGATAAGCATGTAGGTCATGCTATCGTACAGTAACAGAACCAGTAGGCATGAGAGCCCATTCTTTGTAAAACAGATTTATCAAACCTCAACAGATCACATCAGATTGCTATAAAGTCATTTGCATGGTCATACATCAGAATTAATACCAATCAATTCTACATATTCGGATATCATATATTTTAATCAATAGGTAACATAGGGGTGTACCATCACACTTAACCCAATACGAATCGTATTTGGATAATTCATATATATCAACGTATCCAAACAAAGGTACATTATACATTAGCAATCATTTTTACTTATCTTAATTCAAAATAGACATATGTACAAATAACATATTATACACTAATAGATCAACAATTTATGAGTTTTATAGCTTAACAAAGATCATATAGACCCTACAGAAGGCTTACATTTGATCTAGACGGCATTCATAGCCTTAAGGAAAAATTTCATAATTTTGACCCACACGCTCATGTGGATCCACACGGACGATTGTGTGGCTCTTTTAGTGACTTACACGACCTTACATATGGTCGTGTGGTCGCAAACAGTGAGTTACGCGGCTTGGACACATGCCTGTGTGACCCTAAATAATACCTCATACGGTCTACCACACGACCATGTGGTGTCGGAGGCCATGTTTTCCAACATTCACAAATCACAAAAATTTAGGTTTTTGGTACCCACCTGATACGGATTCGATGTAGAAGCAACATAGATGAACTCCCATCCCTAAAACGACAATCAGACCTTAATCAAACGGTCCCTATAACCATTTCAATAATTAACATATTGATAACTAAAGTTCCATCGAAAACTTTTGACACAAACCCAAAATCAAATTTAAACTCTTACCCCCCTCGTATCCAACAATACAAGTACTTAAATCGATGGAGAACCTTGATATGCAATCCCTTCAGTTAAGAAAGAGAACTAACTGAACCCTCAAAATAAAATTTAACAACACAAATAGAACCATTCCAATTTTAACAAATAGTGATTAAGAGCGAATATTAGCAAAAATTCGACTACAAACTTACACTGTTAATCTTTTTGTCAAAAATGATGAGATACACAATCTCTTCAACAAAAGCAATAACAAAGTTATTAAAACGAAAAAAAATAAAAAAATAAAAAAAGAAGAAGGAGAAGAACTGACGTTCCAAAGAAGAGAGGAGTTTCTAAAAGATGAGTTTAGTTATTTTTAAATTATAAAGACAATTAAACGACTTCTCAAGGCAGCATAAAAGAAAAGGGAAAAAATATTTTTCTTATTGTTTTCGCAAGGATTCAAAAACTAAACCAAAGAGTATACAGAAGCTTATCCATTGAACTACTAGGCTCATATTATCATCAACTGATCGAAATTAACTTATAACCCACATGTCCAAAGGTAGGCGTTTAATAAAAAATAGCAAAATTTCAAAAGACAGTATTCAAACCTAAAACCTTGCATACATAGCAAGAACACTTAAACATTGAACCAAATCAATTTACTTATTAAGAATTTCCAATTCCAAAATCTAGACTCAAAATCGAAAAATAACTACGTTCGGTTTCAAAACCCAATTTCTTCTAACCCGGTTTTTGGGATGTTATAGAAAGGGACGTATGATAATTTTTAAAGACTGCTTGTGGAATAGAAAAAATCTTGTCAATGTATCAAATACTAACCTTTAATCAATTATGAGAAATAGGAAAAAAAAAATTTTTTTTGAGAGGAAACAATGAAAATTTGTGTCCAAACAAGGGCAAGAAGCATCTCGTATGGTATTAGTGTGTGCAAATAATTTTATTAGATAATTAAATTTATGGGTTTGTGAAATGATTTTTAAATATTTTGGATTTTATTTAGTTTAATTTTAATTTTAAAATGGTAATATAAAAGTATGATAGGTTATAAAAATTAAAATATATCTAAAAAAAATACAATGATTTATTTGGCCTTCTAATTTTATAAAAAAATTATTTAAACCTTTTATTTAAATTTTTATTTTTTTTAGTCCTTGAACTTTGTTGTTTGTCAAATCACCCCAAAATGAATGAAAAAGTTAATGTTTGTTAACTTTTCTGTTGTGGTATACACATGAATTACCACGTGAATGCTTCATCAGCAATAAATTAAGTTTTAAATTTTAAAAATAAAAAACATATAATTTTTTAATTATTAAAAATTAATTAATTATTGACATAGCGTACAATCCATGTCTATGGCCTATTTGTAAAGTTAACAAATGTTAATTTTTTCATCTATTTTAAAGTAATTTGACAAACAATGTAAGTTTAATGGCTAAAATAGGTGAAAAGTTAAATGTAGGGCTAAAATAACTTTCTTTGTAAAGTTAAATGATCAAATAAGTCATTATGCCAAAAATAAAAATGCATATCTAGAATAATCTGGACAAAAAGCTGTCTCAATTTAGATGAACCTGGATAACCATTTTCTTATATTTATTCCAGATGTGAAAAATTATAAATTTTAAAATATTTTAAGTTTTTTTATTTTTGCCATATGTCATACAAAAGGATTCCATGTGTTGTTATGTTGTTGGTTCTCAATGCCATATTGAGACATTTTAACAATATTATTGTAAATGTACCAAAATGTGTGATAGAATTGAAGTTTAGGTAAAAAAAAAAAAAAAGTATTAATTAATTACAAGTGAAATTTAAGAAAAAAATATGTTAACCCACAAAAATAAGTTTAGTAGCAACAGTGTCAAAGTATTATCAGTTTATACAGACCACCAAGTTTTACGTTGTTAAAATTATTAGTCTAAAAAGAAAAGAAAAAGTCATAAACGCCATTCATCTGAAATAAGTATAACTTGAATCCTATCTAATTTATTGTAATTTTGGATAATCGTATTTATGTGTTTATTTATAGAAATCAATTTAATTTCGATAGTTAAGATAAATCATCTCTCTAATTAGACTTTTAGATAATATAATAGTTATAATTAGAGTTGTTCATGAGTCGGGTCAAGTCGAGGCCTGATTTTGTAAAAATTTTCATGCTTAGTCTCATTTTTAAGTTGGCCTGGTCTGCCCAAAAAAACTTATTTTACTGTTCAAAAAATAATAAAATATTAAAAATATTTTAATTGATATTTTATATATTTTATAATTATTTTTATAAAATATTATTTATATTAAATTTGGGTTAGGTCAAGGTACAAAATTATTGTCTAAGCCTAATCCAACTCCTGTCTGACTGATCGGGTCAAGCAGGCTACCTGACTTTTCACAGGTTTAGTTTTAACATGAGTCATTTGCTTAATCTAAGCCCATGGGCTACAGATAATTTAGATTAATTATTGAATAAATTGTTTCTCACGTTAAAATTCAACCATGTAATACAATTTAATATTAATTAAATCGGTAAGACATTACATTTTTTATATAATTTGCTTTACTTCCAAAAATCATTAAAAATAATCATATAAAGAATATTAAATAATCATGTGGTAATTTTTATTTATTCAATAAATTTAAAAAAATTTAAAATTTATGACGAAATCAATATCTCCAATTTATTTATGTTCACTAAAATAAACTCATTTATGAATCATGTAAATTTCATTTAATAAATTAGTTAATATCAATTTTAAGTTGATTCAAATAATTCGATTCGATTAACTCGAAATTTAAAAATTTTTTTTAATTTTTTCGAATCGAATTGAATTTTGCTCACCCTTAACTCCGTCAGTCAAACATGCCTAAAAGATTACATTTCTTTATAATTATAAAAGAATATGATTATTACCGTAATAATTACTCTTTTAATCAATTACGAATCTTTAAAATATTTATCAATCTCGATAAAAGAAATTAAAGGATTAGTATTAATTATGTTAGAAAGTCAATAAAAAAAAACTATGTTTTGTTATTTTACATTTTTATAAATATTTTTTAAATAAACTTTTTTCATAAATTAAAAGGTTATATTATTTGATAAAAATGATTAAACCCAGGGGAAGCGGGTTTTAGTTTAGAGTTAAAAAATCGAAGAGTTAGGAAAAATGAAAAAGGTATTAACGATAAACTTTCCTAAACGTAAACCAAAATCAAAGCCACTGTTTGTGACATTATGTATAAAGATCAGTCTCCTTTTACCAAGCCTTCGCTTCTTTCAAACCCTCACTACAAAATCACCGTCGCCACCGCCACCAATCCTCCGCCGATCCTCAACTCTCCTTCTCGCCATGAGCCTCTTCTGCCCAATCCAAACGCTTCGCCTATCTTCCCTTCCTCCTTCTTGGCCCCAGCTCGCCTTATGTTAACTATGGTGTCGTGGCTCCGCACACGCCGCCGCCGATGTTTTTTCCTTTTGCTTTGCTCCCCTATTCTCATCCCCTTCCTCTGCGCCACTTTCCCCCTCATTTGTTTGGCTGAAATCTGTTTTCGCATTTGTCGGAGGAGTAGCGGAGGAAAGGCTGCGGCAGCGGCGCAAGAAGATGAGGAGAATCGGCTGGGGCAGTGTGAAGAAGCTCCTTGCGGGGAAGGAGAAGGAAGGGTAGGTGGACTGTTACAGAGGTATTTGGAAGATCAACTGGCGCTCGTTGGATCTGTTTACGATTGTGGCGATGATTTTGATGATCATGATAATCAAGATCTTGATCTTGATGGTAGAACTCCACTTTTGAGTTGATTTTGAGCTTTATTATTTTTATTTTTTGTAAATGATTCAATTAATGTTGTTTAATTTAGATTTCCACTCTTTTTTTTTCTGGAGATTGAGTGTTTGTTGCTCTGATTTAAACTTTGAAAAAGGAAATGGAAATTAGTTTTAAGTTTGTAAATGGATGGTGGATAATATCTTGATTATTAGATTATAACTAAAAGATTCATTTTAGTTTCTAATTAATAATAACTGCCTGGTGTTTTAAGATAATTTTTTATTTTTTATTATAATATGTGAATATTAATTTTTTTGGGGAAGGGTTCAATATTAATATTAATATATATTAAATAAAATTTATCAAGACTTTTATAGATTATAGACTCTAAATTATTTGCAAGTTGTAGATTAATTCTTTAAATGCATCATAAATCATCATACTAGTTTCAAGATCGAGCTTTAGTTAAACATGTGAATCAAGTCATTGATATATATATAATAGTGTAGTGGTCATAATTTTGTGGTAAAACATAAAAGATTTAAATTTGGATATTGAAAATAATATTATTAAAAAAAATTATAAATTTAAAATTGAAGTAAAACCAACATGAATGGTGCAATATATTTAAAAAGAAAGTTTAAAACATGATTTTATCCCTAAGATGCATCACTTTTTCAACTTTATATCTAATTTTTTTATGGTTTAGATTAATACTTAAATATATATTTTGTTAACTGTTTCAATCCATCCATTCAGTTCACTGACATTATTGATATTAAATACAAGGCTGACACGTGGTCTAATTAGAACACACATGTGACACTTCTAGTAAATGAAAATTTAAAAACCTCACATGTGACTTCCTTGTTATGATATATATTCCAAAAAGTTAAAGAAAAATAAAAAGATTTTTAAAAAATGGAATTTTGTAAAATTGTAAAATATATCAATATAACTTCTAAAAATTCAAAAATCATATATATATTTAAAGAATTGAAAATTTTAGCTAAACCCTATAAAATTATAAAAAAATGTGAAATATATATTCTAAAAAATTGAAATATTTTTACAAATAGTTTTTTAGAAAAACAAAAAATATATAAAATTAAAAATAAAAATTGAAAAATGGTTGAATTTAGATAAATAAATAAATAATAATATAATTTTTTTGAAAAATTAATAATTTTGGAAAAAACATATTTTTACAAGCAAAGTATATATAATTTCTATTTTTTTTAAAAATTAAAATATTTTAAAAAATCAAATTAACATTTGATCAACCATTCGGTGATCAGCGGCCATTGAAGTCAATGGCAATTAGAAGAGATCAAAGTCAATGGTTGTTTTCTAAAATGTTTAATTATCTTTTTTAATTTCATAAATATTTTTGAATTTTTTATTTCCTAGAAAGCTTTAGAATTTATATATTTATTTTTAATTTCAAAAATAATATAATTACATTTTAATTGATTGAAAGTGTTACGTGATAAATATTAATATGAAAGAAAAATATAATCAAGGGTCAAATCATAAAATAAAAACACAAAACAAAAATAAAATAAAATAATCTCAATAGGTCGAGCATTTATGCAAGTGAACATGCACACTAATTATTTTAAAACTTATTTAAAATAAAATGAAAATAACAAATAAAACAATTGATTTAACTTGACTTAAATTAAAAAAAAAAAAAAACTCTCGAACTATAATATTAAAAAAAATCAAACGAGCTCCAAATAAAAAGCCACACTCGATTTAAGTCCTAATCGAAAACTTACTATGCTAAATTAGAGTATTAATAAAAAGCTAGCCATTGATAAAGCCTTCCAATTGAAACTTTCAATTAAGTTGACGAGGCAACTAAAATATATTTTTTTATCTTTTAAATAAAATACGTTTTTTAATAGAAGGGTTGTTTTTAAAATAAAACATTGTAAGTGTTAATAAAGTTTTTTATAAATAAAAAAAATTGCAATTTTTTATTTTTAAAAATTTTAACATATATTATTGATTTTTATTCATAAAATTATTTTTATAATTTTTATTCTTAAAATATATTTTTATAATTTTTGGATATGCTTATTCTTTTATTTTTTCTTATATAAAATTTGAGGGGGGAATCTAAGAAAAATTTATTGTGCACACCAAGATTTTCAAAGTGTCAACTTTTTTATTTAAACAAAAATCTCATTAATTTTTTAGATAATTTTTTCAAAAGAATCATGAGTGTTATAATTTATGTATTATAAGAATTATATATATATATATATATGCAAAAAAAAAAAAAACTATATATCAAACTTATGTTTACGAATAAACTATAATATTTGTTTATAAAATAAATTTAAAAATTAATAAAAATAAGTATAAATGCTATACAATATCATTTATATTAGCGAATAATTGCTTGGATTAGAGACTAAAATTTGTGTTTGTGGCTTAAATTACATGAGTTCAAAAATTAAAAGCTACGATGACAATGATGTAAGAAAATGAGGAGAACTAGAATCATGAATCTCTCTGTAGGTGATTTATCCATTGGTTCACATCATGTGCCGTCTAAAGATGGCATTAGTCGTGCGACAAAGAAAGTTCGTCTACGTCCAGCTGAATCATCGGACTCGAAAGTCCACATTGTGAACGAGAATGGTCTCAAAGTGGATGCTCTTGATGGACAAAAAGTGTCAAAGAAAAACTCATTGGATCAGCTTCCAATACCCAAACAGCCAGAGCAGATGAAAATTTTGAACTGGTTGAAGGCGATGTTACTACTGAGATTATGGATGGTGTACCTTCTATTCATTTTTAAGATCGAGTTAAGTGGTTTATTGAGAAACGAATGGCACTGTAGGTCATCAATAAATAGTTGGGTCATAAATTAAGTTTTACTGTTTTAGCTAACAGAGTGCAGGGACTATGCAAAACGACGAAACCTTTCAGTTGATGGATTTAGAACATGACTATTATCTCGTCAAATTCCAAGATGAAGGAGACTATTCCAATGCTTTAACTAAGGGACCATGGACTATTTTTGGCAAATACCTAATGTTCTGTCCATGTTCATCATCTTTCTCAACATCAGAAGATCACCCTCAGAGTGTAGTATTTTGGGTTCGTCTATTTGGGCTTTCTGAAGGGCTATATAATAAGTGTTTGCTCAAAGCAATTGAGGAGACGATTGGCCCGATGCTCAGAATTAATCATAATACAGACAATGGAATTTGAGGACGGTTTGCTAGACTGGCTGTTTGTGTTGATTTAAGCAAACCTTTAATCTCAAAACTAAAGATTTCTAGGAAGACGCAAAGGGTTGAATATGAGTCATTTCCCAACGTTTGTTTTGGTTGTGGACGATTTGGTCACAACAAGGATTTCTGTTCGCATCACCCTTCCGATGAATCGAAGGAGGGTGATCTGAAGGAACAACCTAAATCTAAGGGTAAGGAATTACACAAGAGGGTGGAGGAAGAACAATTTGGACCATGGATGTTGGTAGAGAGAAGGCAGCGGCGTTCTTCCAGAACAACGACATACAAGAGTTCCATGGTTGCTGACAAGACTGTTGGTGGCTCTAGATTTGGGGTGCTTGACGGAAGTTTAGGCCAGAACAATAGAAAGAGTGATTCTTTTGACATGATTAATGCCGAGAAAGATTATGCTCGTATGGGAGGTAATTTCCCAAAATCTATTTTTTGTCCCTAAAAAAGGAAAATTGATTCAGAGGAATTCTCCAAATTCAACAATTAATAAAGGGAGGGGAAAAAGAATTACTGTCTTTAGTGTCACGGGCCAGAGTTCAAAGCCCGTGACCATCGCACCAAATGCATCCGATGGGGGTCTATTGCTTAGATGGAGATCATTTGGCCTACAAAAGTTGGCCCGATTCAAGGAACTGTTGGAGAAGCCTGTCAGATTGAAGCCTGGTTGGCCCGATAGTGAAGATATGGCAACTTAGGCTGATATGGTAACTAATCTTGTAAGATAGAGGGAATCATATCTTGTAAAGATTAGATAGGATTTGATATGGCATATTTTGTAAAATCCCTTAAAACATGGGATATAGTTAATCTCGTTCGTCGATGTAATTGTATGTTGACCGTCAGTTTTGGGGGAGCTCAACTATAAATAGAGAGCCTCCCCCTCATTTGTACTCATTTCAATCCATTGTTTCATTATTCTTTATGAATA
Organism: Gossypium stocksii; assembly: GCA_020496765.1. Classification (NCBI taxonomy): domain Eukaryota; kingdom Viridiplantae; phylum Streptophyta; class Magnoliopsida; order Malvales; family Malvaceae; genus Gossypium; species Gossypium stocksii. The sequence continues at coordinate 40,160,847 of CM035628.1, read as the reverse complement.
AGAGAATAGAGAGCATTTACTCAAATACTTTGTCTGCGCCTTTCTGTTGTTCTTTTGGTTGCTTTCTTTTGGCATTAAATCGCTTCCGCTATTCGATTGGTGCCTTGGAGGAGTTCTTCAGGAATCTTCACCCGAGTAAAGGCTGACTTAGGTGAGTTTGGGTGAAGAAACTGTCTAAGACCGTACGGATTGCGAGACAAAAGGTCTAGCCCGTGACACTAGTGGGGTCGAGTCAAATGTGAGAATTCTAAAACTATCAGAAAATAGAGGTGAGGAATCAACGGGCCTGGGCTTTTCATTTGATGGATCTACTATGCGGTCTAATAAGGAAAAGTAGCCCAACTCTCTACTCAGTTTTGAAGCGGTTAGAGTTGATACAACTTTGGTTGGATAAAAAAATTGGCTAGTGAAAATGGTTGAATCAGGGAAGCAGAAAAACCAGTTAAAAGAAAATATTGAGCCGAATGTGACTATGCATGGGTAATACGAGTGAGAATCATAGGCAACTACCAATATTTGGGGTGTGCAAATTTCAGGTAAAACCGAATTAACTCGGTTAATCGATCGAATTCAGTTAATCGGTCAGTTAACCGGATTAATTTGGTTGGCGGTCGGTTAATATTTTTTGGAAGTTTGGCTAATGGTTAATTCGGTTCGAAATCAGTCGGTTAATCGAATTAATCAAATTTAATAAATAATATTATAATATATAAGTATTAGGTTGGTTCGGTTAATTTTTTGGAAATATAAATTAATCGGTTGGTTAAGTCGATTAATTTTTTATATGTTTTATACTTGTTTTAACCAAAAATAAAATATATATAAATTTCAGTTAATTAGGTTAATCGACTGAATTAACCGAAAAAGTTCGGTTCGATTAATTTGTTTTGAAAAAATTTCGATTCAGTTAACGGTTAATGGTTTAAAAGGGCCGGTTAATTCGGTTAATAGTAGTTTTGGTCGGTTAGTCTATTGAACACCCATAACCAATATAGTAGGAATCCATGGTTGTTGGGGAAGAATTTAAGGAAGCACAAACTGTAGAATTTATAGATGCAGTCAAAGGCATTGTTCGGAAATTAGACCGAACCAGTGAAAACACTATGGATGTGGTTGGCGAAGATAATCTTGTGGAAATCTCGGAGGATGAGATAACGGAACATGATGCTACTGCAAAATTGTAATCGAGTTTAGGTTTGTTTCCTTTTACTACAATTTTATTTATGAATAGTGATATGAAATTGTTATTTTGGAATTGTTAGGGCTGTGGTCACCCTCAGTTCCAAAATTTTATTAAGGAATATGACAGAGATTCTCATCATGATGTTATTGCCCTTTTTGAGACAAGGGTCAGTGGGCGAAAAGCTGACTCAATTATTTCTAGGCTAGGATTTCCTAATTCTTTTTGTGTGGAGGCTGTGGGTTTTGCAGGAGGTATATGGATATAGTGGATAGATAATGTGAATGTGGAGATCCTTTTACCTCATCCACAATTTATTCATATGTGAATTAAGAATAATTTTTGACATGTTGATAATCGAACTAAGAAAGGTGCAAAAGACTCTTAAGACTCGTAATAGTCTAAGACTACGGGCTTGCGAGATTGACTTGAGAATTGAAATTGAAGAGACTTTACAACAAGAAGAACTTTTATGGTACCAGAAATCTAGAAGTAAGTGGCTTGTCAATGGTGAAAAAATACAAATTTTTTTCATTGTCGGACTCTCTCTAGAATGAAAGGAAACAAGATTGAAGCACTTAAGATTGATGGAATGGGGTGGTGTTTTGATGATTCATTACTACAACAACATGCTATAAATTTCTACTAGAAACTATATTCGATGGACTGTGTTTTAAGTGGAGGCCAATTTTCTTATTGAGGGAGATTTCCTGCTTTGAACAATGATGATATTGCTCTAGTAATTTGATCGGCTGTTAACGTCACAGCAATAATGTGCAAGCATACACTGTCGATGCAAGTATAGTAAATAGATGTGATTCTATCAGATATCGATCCCAAAGGGATGGTTGTCTTTTGTCCATTAATGTCAGTGTAATAACTAGATAGAAACGAGATAAATTGTGTATTCCGTTTTTAGTCGAATCGGAACAGTAGTTTTAGAACCACAAATCTGAAGTCAAAATATTTATTTTATTATTAAATTGAGGTCTACAACATGATAGTAAGATTACATAAAAATTTCATTAAGAAATTTTACTGTTTGAGTGCTTAATTTGATAAAAAGGACCAGATCGCGTAAAGTGCAAAAGTAGTGTTCTAATAGCTAAAGGTGTTTAATAGTTATAGAACATTAAAGTGGAGGTCCTTATATGATAATTAGACCATAAATGTTGGTATTGGATGATAATGGCTTCGTAATGTTGTAAATTGAATTATTTTTAAAGGTTAATTTTGGTATTTAGTATTTTAAGTTAAAATAAGTAAAATAAAACGAAATTTTCACCCATTATCATCTTCCTCAACCAAACCTAGGGCAAGAAGAAGCCATTTTTCTCCTTTAAATTCGGCCAAGATATTTTTGCTCAAATATTATGATTTTTGCCCCGTTTTCAATGATTTCTATGTTTTTTAGATCGTTGCATCTTAGCGTAGCTAGCCCAGGGATTAATTTGAGAAATTGTTAAAATTTTAGAGTTTTTCCATTGATGATTATGTGTATATTTTGATATTGATGATGGAAAATAAGTCCTTGTTGTTAGATTTACAAGTTTTGTTAAGTGATTTTTAGTGAAAATGAAAATTAAGGATTAAATTGAGAAATGTGTAAAACCCATGGTTAAAAGTGTGGATTAATGAAACTATATAGAATTCAGCTAAGCATGGGTTAGGGTGAAATTACTTGAATTTGTATTTTTATATGATATGGACTAAATTGTAAATAAGTTAAAAATTTAGGGGTAAAAGTGTAATTTAGCCAAAATAGGTGTTTTGGACTAAATTGAATAGAATGGAAATTGAACAAGTTAAATTTGATATTATATAGATCAAGAAAAATAAAGGTCAGAATTAGATCGGGGAAAAGGCAAAGTTGACAAATAGTCGATAGTTATCATCTGAGCTACATCGAGGTAAGTTCGTATAATTAGAATTGAGCATTTATATTTATATACTTATTTGAAATGTACTTATGTGAATTGAGAAATGAAAATTTATGAATATCGAATGCCTAATTGATGAAGTTCAAGGAATACCAAGTCCTATTTGAGCCTTAGGAATTCGTAAGATACAAGTGACATGTCACTAGGGTTACCGATTTGGTTGAGATCCAGCATGTGTTGCGGACTCACCACAGCTTGTATGAACTTACCGATATTCAGCTCATAAGAGCTTACTGTTTCTCAGCTCATCAGAGTTTATTGTTCCCTCAGCTCAGGAGGAGCTTACTGTTTATAGCTCGAAAGAGCGTATATGTTTAGAAATTGACGAATTACCAATTAGTACACCTAGTGTGTACCACCCGTGTATCTATCGATATTCTAAGTGGTTCAACGGGCACAAATCTATTACAAATTATATGAGTTGATATGAATAAGTACAATAGTTATGTGAATTATATGAAATTGATGTTATAAGATGTATTAAAGTATGAAATGAATGATGTTGGTATATGAAGCTTGAATGATTGTTGAATGCATTCATATTGATTTGACAGTTATATGTACATTACAAGACTAATCAATTGATGAGTTCATGTGTTAGGCATTTGAGAAATGGATTGGGATATACTATGTTAGTTTATTTAATTGTGAATAAATGGTAAGTTTATTTCTATATTATACGGGCTTACTAAGTTTTATAGCTTACTTTGTTTCCTTTTCTATGTTTTATAGTGATTCAGAAGCTCGCTCGATTCGGAAGTTTTCGGAGATCGCATTACACTATCTATTTAGTACTTTTGATCTTATGTTTTCGGTTATATGGTATGTATAGGAGGTGCGGTCATTTTGATATATATATTAATAATAGATTTTGGTCAATTGTAATTTGTTTTATTATATATTATTATTTTTCATTTATTATATATTATATATTATTTAGCTTTGATCATTGTACATAGTATTTTAAAATTTGTTATATTATTTTTAAATTGTTTTATTATTTGTGTAAGTTTTTTTTCATATATTATTTATTTTAAATATATATCATTTATTTTTGTTTTTTTTTAATATCATCTTTCTTTCTATTGTTTTATTTTTACATTTCTTTTCTCTGTATTATATTTTAAACCCTTTTACATGACATTTTAACTTATTTTATAAGGTATTTATTTTTTAAAACCATTTTATTTATTAGTTACTCTAAATTTTTATTTTTTTATTTTTTATTTTTTAATCGTCATTTATAGTATTTATTTCAAACTCTTTCATATATATCTTTTAGATGTTTTGTTGGATTGTTTTTTTTTTAAATTGTTTACTTATCTATTTTGAGTTACTTTATTTATTAATTATTTTAAATATTTGTATATTATTTACCTTAAAACATCATTTGCAGTATTTATTTTAAACCTTTTTTAGATTATTTAAGTTAAATATTTTTATGGTTGTTTATTTTCAACTTTTCCTCATTAGATTTATTTTGCCCTTTTATATATATATATATATATATATATATATTACTTATTTTAGATTTTGTCATATATTGTTTTTTTTTAAATCATTTTGTATATTATTGATTTTAAGATTCTTTTATCATATTATTATTTTAAACCCATTTATTATCTTTTTCAAATTGTTTTTACATTCTATTTCGATTTGCTTTGTTTTTTTTTTTTTAATTTGTTATATAGGTCTTCCAATTCATTTGTTTTTGATTATCATGTTAGCTTGTAAATAATGTATATTATGTGACTATCACGAATTGTTTTATTAGTACACTCGATCTTGTTTGCATGGCAATTTCATTCGCATATTAGGGTTTCAAAATAAAAAAAATACACCTCGTTTAAGCAAAACACTAGATATTATTATTTAAAAGTTTTTTTAAATAAGGCAATACTCGTATTTGGGAGCTTTGAGAAGATTGTGCCCTAACTTACTGGGTTCCAATTTTCCTCGTTGAATCTAACCAAGTACCCTTTTCAAATCAAAACGTATTAGTTTCGAATAAGTGCTTATTTTCGGGAATTCGAGGTGCTGTGTCCTAACTCACTGGATATGACATTTTGTTATCTCGAGGTAGAGGTGTGCATGGGCCGGGCCGGGCCCAAAAAATGGGCCTAAAATTTTGCCCAAGCCCGACCTAAATAAAAATGTTAAAACCCGGGCCCGGCCTGGCCTGCCCATATTAATTTTTATATTATTTTTATATAATTTTAAAATATATATAAACCATCAAAAATACTAAAAACATCAAAATAAATATTTCTCAACAAATTAAAAATAAATTTTAAAAAATATGTAAACTTAAATAACAATAAAATAAATGCAACTTAACAAGCAAATGCCTCTAAAATAATAACAAAATTAACAAATGTCTTTAAAATAATAACAAAATTAACAAAAAAATAAGTTTTATACAATATCTAAACGATAACAACAAAATAGTAGAAACATAATAGTAAAATGATAACAAAATAGGGAGAAAATAATAAGAAAATAATATTAAAAAATATATTTTTTTTGTCTTTAGTGAATTCAGGCCGGGCCGGGCCGGGCTCAGGCCAAAAATTCCTTACCCGAGCCCGGCCCATTTTTAAACGGGCCTTATTTTTTTGTCCAATCCCATTTTTCGGGCCTATATTTTTGCCCAAACCCTCCCACATTTCGGGCGGCCTTCGGGCCGGGCCGGGGCGCCCGGCCCATGCTCACCTCTATCTCGAGGTAAGGATTTCTAAAAATAAAGGCAATATTCTGTGTTTAGAATTTTGAGAAATTGTGCCCTAACTTATTGGGTTTTGATTTTTCATTTGACCCAAATAATTGAATATTCTTTTTAAACTTAAATGCATGAGTTTTAAAAATAAAAAAGTTTTGAGGGTTTGAAATGTCATATCCTAACTCACTGGGTGTGACATTTTATTTCTTTGAGATAAGAGGGTTTTAGCATCCAATTTGATTTATTCCAGTGTTCTTTTAAAAGGATCGTATTTTAAAACCTTTTCAAATTTTTGATGTTAAGACATTAATTGATCAATTAGATACCAATTTTGAGCGTTACAAGAGTATGAACCCTTTCTCGTGCATAATCGACTCCTGAACCCGTTTTCTTTAATTTTGTAGATCAAAATTATTTTTTAAATAAATCAAAAAGTTTTATTAAAATGATCAATTTCAAGGTAATCCAATCACACCTCGAAAAAAAGATTGATAGCGACCATATTTTCATTTTTTAAGTTGACTCCCGTTTTTCAAAAATAAAAAATGGTTTCAATAACAGGCATTTAACGGTTAGGCTGACGAGCTACCAAACAGTGCTTTGGATGCCGGATTCTATCTCTAAGGAAGCAACGATGGACGATACGGTGCAGGCATGTTGGCAGAGTCGAACGAGATCCTTGAGACTATAGAAGTTTCGTTGTATATTCTATAATTTTAAGTATAGTCACTTCTCGTGACACTAAATCAAGACTCTATAAATATAGTGTAAATATAAATATGAAATAACAACATGAATACAGAAATTTCCAAGTCAAATCATTTATGCTTATTATATAGCTCCCAACCCGAAAAATTAAAAATCAATTAAATTGCACTAGTAATTGAAAGTTAATTCTGCACAATATGTTTACAAGGACGTGCTTCATCCAACTTCATCTTACAGTATATATATTAGCAAATCTTTTAACTGCGGACAGATGCTCGAGGAACAGCAGGGAAACCAAGTTCATCCTCAACCTGCTCACCATCCAAGTTACAAAACAATACTAAGTTATAATTGGGAGATTAAATTCAAATACAAATATCAAGATTTAGATATTTCAGGAGCCTAAAAACCCGTATCGCTCTATAATTTATGTAAGCTCGAGAAGCAGGATATCAATAGCAGTTATAAAGCAGATGGAGATTGATGGAAACGAGCTTCCTATGGAAGTATAAAATGCATACCAAATCTAACAGTTTTTCAAAAACATAGTTGTCCATGTAATTCTAGTTTCTTTGAGGATCATATCCCCACACTCATGTCCAGATGTGTCAGACACAGATACTTCAAGAAAAGTAATGTGTCAGAGCAACATAGGTTTTTGTCATATTTTTTAAATTGGGCTAGTGCCGGTGAAGTGGAAAATTAATTTGGAAAAAAGAAAATTAAATGTTTGAATAAAATCCTTATATACCATATCGAGCAGAAAAAGAATGGGATAAACAGTATATATATATATCCTGATTCTTTGTATTAGATGCTAATCTCAATCTTGACTAAAATTGCAGGTATATAAAGTTTACCTGGGCATTGGCCCTGCCAGCTGCTGCTGTTGCATTTCCTGATGGAGCTGTAGGCAAATTGAGCTCTGCATCCAAATCTGGTTCCTCCTTATCAGGTTGAAGATAAGAGGGAACACCATCAGCTTCAGTTCCCATGTCTGCTTCCAGAGCATCAAGTTCTGCAACCCAAAATGGACCATAATAAGGTATAGATTGCAAAATATAAGTTAAATGCAGTTCTACCAGACCAAAAGGTTTTTCAGAAAATGAAGCTATAAGTGCAGGCAGCAGGCCCCCAAAAGGACATAAAAGGACTGTTACAAAATCCAAGGATATTAACACAGGTTCCATCAGTGACTTCCTCCAGGTAAAAGAAGTTTGCAACACTTCAATCAAATTATACAGAAGGCAACCAAGATATAAAATTTAAAGTCCATTCTTGTGGACTTTGATAAGGTCAATGCTTACCGCCCATGAGTTCATCCTCATCAATATCATCAGGCACATTATAGCTTCTGCCTAAGGTCTCTTGAATTTCATTACTCATATCCATCATGTCCATCATCTCATCTTGCAAATTCTATAAGAAAAACGAAACAAATATCAGTGGAAATTCATTATAACGCATACAAGATGGAGAATAGAAAGTATAAAGAAAGTACAGACATCTATATCTTGAATCTTCACAGTCTTCATCATTCCTTTCAGCTCCTTGTTGGCAGATTTCAAGGCTGTCATCTGGGACAGAAAAATAATTATGATTTAAAAATTGCGAGTAGTAGTTCAAACATAAGTAATGCAAGAATGTTCAGAGGCATCTATAATCCTCTTAGCTTGAACTAATGACAGAATAAGTATAAACAATTTGGGATATAGATTATCATTCATCACATATTCATCTCCAATTTGGGACGGTTTATCCTACCTCTCACAAGGTAGGAAGCCAGTTCCAGTAAGGGAACTGAAAGAGCTCAGCTTGAATTGTCCCGAATTATGCCCTTTTGGGCACTATCAAGTAACACATGTTTTACAGTAAATATAAGATAGTCCCAATAAATCCACTATAGCATGCAATAAACAGTAAATGTCAATCTTATAGAAAAACAAATGACAACTCAATTACACTTATGCTTCCGAAAAAGCATACACAAGATGAAAAATTACCTATGACACAGCACAAATCAATAATCATGTCAGAAGGAAAACAATTGCCTTATCAGTTGATGCAAGTTTGTAACAGGTCAGATACATAAATGTAATATAACAGTATGTCAAAGGCTACCACATACAGTTTGCTGAGCATCTTTAAGACCCTCAGAAGCAAAAGCAACTTGATCGAGGTTGAACGTCTGGTTATAAAGCATATCACGTTGCCCTTCATACCTATACAGAAGCCAAAAGTGTGAGAGATAGTGACAGAGAAAATGAAACAACACTTACTAGATAAAGCAATAACCATCATTATCCACTCAACATAACATATATAACGTCAAAGTAATAGGAAATACATACTTCAAAGAAATCAAATACATAGAAACTCAACATAAATAGCGTTAGCAATAATTATGGAATAAAACTAAGGAAATATTTGATAGAGAAGAAGCATGTACATTCGTTTTTGCTTGAGAACCCTCATAGCTCGAGATTTAAGAGCCTCTTGAGCAGGGCCAGGCCTTGTCTTTTTTATCTGCTCTTTATACCTACTCAACTCAGCATCTAGCTTCTTCAACTTCTCATCAACCGTATCCCCTCTTTTACTGATCTGATCACATAAATCCAATCCATATGATTTAAGAAATCACAAAGATTTTGAAATGAAACAGCCTAATCAAACACACAAACCCTAACACTACATCAGAAACCAACAAATCAAACGAAAATTTTAAAAGAAAGAAACGAAAAGATAAAAGGAGATTAGAGATAGACCCGATCGGTAGCATCTTGGATAGAAGGCGGGGGTTCCTTGTCTTTCTTAACGCCGAAGACTCTCTTCATCTTCTTTCCCTAATTGTAAGGTTAAAGAAAGAGAAAGGAGAGGAGACGGATTCAGATTTAGATCTTTGGATTTTGATTTTGGTTTTGATTTTGATTTTGATTTTGAAATTGGAGAAAACGAGGAGCTGTTTTGTTTGTAGGGGCTTGGATGGTTTCTTCTCCTTGCCTTTCAAATTACGCCTAGTTAAAAACATAATAAGAAGTTTCTACGAAGGGGATTTTGGGATTTGAAATTGATTTTTCTTTTTAAAATTAATGACGTGTCTTTGAGCTGCCACGTCATTAATCAGAAGTCAGATTTCTAGAACACAAAATAATTATAAAATAATGAAATGAAGAAGAAAATAATTTAAAAGAACACAATTTCACAAATCTTAAGAAAAATCCATATTAGGAATTAATATATTTATGAAATATAAGTTAAAAAGTTTAATATTACGTTAGACAAACTGAATTATTATTATTATTTGGTTTATAATTAATTTATATTTTTATGATATAAAAATATTTTTTATATTTAAATTACAGATAACAACTAGAAAATTTAATATAAAAATATTTTTTTTTCAAAAAATAGCATATAATAAGAGTTATTTGTAGCTTTTTGTTTACTTAAAATTTTATTTTAAAAATATTTATAAAAATATTTTGAATTTTTCCAAATAATATTCAAAAATTATAAAATAAAACTGATTTTATGTAAAAAAAAAACCCACAATCTAAAATTAATATGAAAAATAAAAAATCCAACCGAATATAAAAATTTGAACCAAACTGACTCTAAGCACTGTAATATTTAAATTTAATCCCACATAATTATTTAAAATTTGATTTCATTTATTATATTTAAGTATTATTATCTTAATATTAAATTTGATCTGAATAATATTATGCCTCAGGTATTCAAATTTAGTAAGTAAATTAAAATAAAACTTTTAAAAGTGAATTGGATAATGAATTTAAAAATCTAAATTCAGATCCACTATTCACAGTAATTTAGGTTATTTGAGTAGAAAATTTAGATATTTAAATATGTTATCACTAAAAATAATATTGATTCAAAAGTGAATATTTGAAAATCAATAGTACGTAAATCCGTTGTAGTTTTTAATAATAAAAATATTTTTACTTTATACCAAAAAATACTTTTTAATCCAATTTAATTCTAAAAATATAAATATTGATATAAAATAAACGTTTTTTATGTTTTGAATATTACTTTAGGTAATGAAATGAAATTTCTAAATTCAAACTTAATCTAATCTATTTTAGATTGTTATATCATATCCGTAAAAAGACACGTGACAAGCTTAAAAAGTTTCTGAACAATAAGTCTGTCATCAACAAGTCAAGAGGTCACTTGTGAGCTAACCCTTTTGGGGGGTTATCCGGACAATGGACGGCCTACTCTTCATTAAGAACACATCACGTAAGTTTAATTACTTTATCTCATCAAAGTTTGAATGAATGATTGACAGAATCAGTCCTATCACGGACATTCTCATCTCATTGAAGACATCCCTTTAACGATGACTAGATGTTAAGTCCAACATGTTAACACTATATTGCACATAACCCTTATTTATAGATGTCCCAAAAAAAGTTAAAGAGAGGGGAGACTCTTCAAAACTGCTTATCTTACACTCTTTCTATACTCAACCTACAAAATCTCTTCACCTTCATTTTCCATAACTTTTGACTCTCTTTTCCGATTGGGTGAACCGATATCTCAACAACCATTCTCCTCTCTTTTATACATTTCTTTTATTGAGTGTTATATCATCATAAGTAAAGATATATTTTTAGAAAAATCAATCAATGATCCATAAACATGTGTCGTATAGTAGTTTGGTTTTCTTCTCTTTCATGCTCCCTTTATCCAAACTAACAATGACAAAGAATTAGAATTTGAAACACTGTTAATGTAAATTTATAACTAAGATTTAAATATCGCAATATATCACATTCATTTTTTTTTTACATCTTAAATGTGATATAATTTTTTCCAACAACAATAATAACAGCAAAAGCCTTCTAAACTAAAATCTACCTCAAAACCAAAACTAATCAATGCTAAGAGGAAATCATATATCGGGCCAAATTAGACTTATGAATAATATGAACACTGCATATTTGTTCGAAATAAATTTACCGGTTGCTATGGCATCAACAGACGAACAAAAGCTAAGTGTATCAGGTAAATCCTATGTGGAAGAATGTGTGGAGATTAAAGCTTCCTTTTCAACTATTCATCATTCTATGGAAAGTGTGTACCAACAATCTACCCGTAGATCAGACTTTACGAAAGAGAAACACAAATGCTTCAGGTGTTTGTCCTCCATGTAAAAATAAGGAAGAAACAGTTGACAATCTGAGTTGTATCTTTGAACAAACAAAATTACATCATTAGTGCTACTAGTAGGAGTATTATTTTTACACATATTTTAGTATGTGAATTAATAATAAACAAATTCAGTTAGTAATATTTAATTACTTCATGACCAATTTTTAGCAAAGAAAAAAAATTCATTTAGAAAAGATTTTATTTTTGTAAAATTAAATTTGTACTAACTATTTTTTATTTTATATCTAACTACTTAATACATAATAAATAAAATTTCTCCTCATATTACTCCAATGTTGATAAAATAACGGTGAATTAAGGAAGATGAAGACGAAGAGGGTTGGAATTTCTACATTATGTTTATACGCATCATCCAGATCGTTTGGAAGCAATGAAATAAGTAGGTTTTCCAGGGAATATTATTTTAAAATAGGTTTAGGGAAAAAAGTTGAGGTCAAATTTGAAGTTAAAAAATTTTCCACCAAAATTGAAAATTAAAAGATTACGAGTAAAAAACATTCATATAGAAAACTTCAAAAAAGTATAAAATTCAAAGCTTTGATTACATATCTTAAACGGCAAGGTAGTGCTACATAACAACAGCAATCCATGTACAAAGTCAAGAGCATAACTATATTTTGTACATCTAAACAAATGTAGAATTATTATTTTTTGTATATATAAAAGAAAACATAGGCAATGCAATGCAATGGTTATCAACGTTAACATTTGAAACCTCCACACGCAAAAACCCACAAAAGGATGATCAACACAAGAATAGCTCCCCCTACCATCAGTTTCATTTGCAGATTCTGCAGCCACATCCTCCGCCGCAGTTGCCGCCCTTGCCTCTGGAAGCTATCAGCCTACAATAAAAATAATACAAATACAAAACCATTTTTATATATATATATATATTGAACTTATAGTTTAACCTTTTCCGGATTTGTTCAATCAAAAGGGAAAATAGCACCAACCTGGAATTGTAAGTTCTCAGTTTTGTCCACTAGAAGTTCAATCTTCTCCCCGCGATCCAAAACCTGCTCAAAAATTGAATTAATTATTAATTTGTTCACAATCAGCTTCAGCATCTATTATTAGTTTTCCCTTTGATAACCAAGAACAGAGAAATGTCAAACAGTTATATGGAAGGAACAAACAAGTTAAACACCATTGTATTGGGAAATTATCAATTCAGACCCCACCCCCCCCCCCCCAAAAAAAAAAACCAAAAAACCACCAGCACCAAAAAGAAAGGGACAATCCAGAGTCATCCAGCCACATAGAACATTTATGATATTTAAGAGGCTCAAGAGATCGACCATAAGCAAGAGCACGAAGATAGACAGCAAGTTTCTACCCCTAACATATTCTTAAGAATATGCAAGCAAACTCCTCCCTTGTTTGTCCAGAAAACCACAAACCAAAACCAATATATATCATGACTTTAGCAATACCATTTTCCATACCTTAGTTTCAAGGAAATTAGTGAACTGAACGCTGGGTGTTTTGCCACAGAAAAACATTCATTTCAAACAGAGTCCTGAACCTTTTAATAGAAAATTTTGGAATGAAAAATTTTAGCTCTTATTATATTAACCCATCAAATCATATCTATGTATGGGCACTTGTACTACTAGTTGCCAAAAATTCCATGGCATAGGAAGGCACAAGAAGATATTCAGTTGGGGTACTATACTACTACATGGTGTTTGGGTTGAGACCATACTGCACGGCATTAAACTAATGCACCACAAGGAGTTGGATGTACTTTTAAAGTCCTCACTACAACATTGCTTGCATAGGCTGCATCTAATAAGAGGTTTATCATTCTTACACATATATTGACTGTTAAGCTAAGCTTTGAATCAAGAAATACTTGATAAATTGACCAAGCCACTAACTAACAAAACCAGAGTAACAGAAGGTTGAAAGGATTATTATCCTACATAGTAACAATAGAGCTCAGAAACTGCAAAATCAATATATGATCCTTCATTTAATCTAGGAATGAATATAAATATTTTCTTTATATTTAGGAAATCAATTCTATTTAAATTTCATTTTAAGTTAAAAAAAAAGAAAAGAAATTTCAATTATATAAATGAAATTTCCTTTATTCGTTTTTTATTAAAATAAAAAACCTATATGTTACAATAATTTAATTTGAAAAATTATTTTTTTGAATTAATCTAATTTTTTTCAAATATATTATTTTAAAATTTTTTAATTATATTATTTGCAATCCCTTTAAATTTTTTTCAATATATTTTAATTATTAAATCCAATAAACCTGTGCATCGCATGGAGATAAAACCAATTGAAGTATTAACGAGAACATGATAAATCTCATTAAAGCTTTGTTCGGTAAGGTGGAAAGAAAATTGGGAGGATTGAACTAACATACGCATCTCTCATTCTCTCTCATTTTCTTTCCTCTCATCATTTCAATTTGGAAGGATTGATTTTTATGCATTAGAGTGGAAAATGATCATCTCTCCTATTTTCTTTCCTCTCACTTTTCCTCCCAACCAAGCACACTCAAAATTAATTTTCTTTCCACTTTTCCTTTCCTTCCTCCTTTCTCTCCACTTTTCCACCCAACTAAGCACACTCTAAATGTTTGTTGCTACGTCATATTAGCACTTTTTTGGAGAAGCTTTATCTGTAGCTTTGTCTAAAAGCTGACACGAGCTTCCAACATAAGCTAGCCTAAATTATAAAATTTGGAGAGCCAAACACCTTGCTTTAGCTTGTTTTAGTAGAATAGCTCTTTGGCCTGTTGTAATCTTTTGAACACAGAAACCTTCTTAACAAACTTAAGCCATGGTTTTACAAAGTGAACACCAAATAGAGGATTTTGCATTGGAAGACATTAGTAACTTCTATCCACAAGACAAATTTATTTGATGTAAATGGGAAATAAATAAGCAGCACACCACAGTTTGTAGGCAACAAGCGCAAAAGAATATAGTCTTGAGGCATCTATAGATAAGGAGAAGCATTGCATGCCCCAGAGTTGCATTAATACACCACAACTAGCTAGAAACATTCTTTCCTTATTACATGCATAATCATCACTCAGCAGAGGTTTCTGAAATTTGATGGCTAATAACATCCATATGAAGAAAATATGATCAACTAACCCTACATTGGGAGCTATTTTACTTGGCTTTTATTTCATTTGGACATTAACAAAATGCCTTTCTACATGATAACTTTGAGGATAAAACTTACATGAAGAAACCAATTAGATTGTTGCTCAGGGAGAGTTAGAGCTAGTCTGTTATTTGAAGAAGTCTTCACATAAGTTAAAACAATCTCCTAAGGGCGTTTTTAGTGATTGCCCATGGGGATGATATGGTCTGTAATTACAAGTGATGACATTGAACAGATACAAGTATTGAAATAGCATCTACAGACTAAATTTCTTACCAAAGATTTACGGATTAGTGATCTAAATTAGGGTTTAAGCAACATAAGCCTATGACTCTAATTTCTGATAATCAAACAGCTCTTCACATAGCCTCAAGTCCATTCATGAACCCTCAAATCCAGCAATGTTATCCTTTCTCCAATCCCTCCAAAACAAGACCCTTAATTTCTTTCCTTTTTTTCATTGGACTGTGTGTGTTTTTGGGGGGGGGGGGGAGACTTTCTTCTTCCAGTTTTCTCCTATAGCTACCACCCTTGAAATCCTCAAGATACAAATGAAATATGGAACTTAATTGTTAATTTTCTACCCAAAAACATAACAACCACTACTCCAAAGACAAAATAAAATAAAAATAAAAATCTTGAAAATCAAACTTAAGGTGGAAAAGTCCATTGTTGGCTGGATAGAGGCATAAAATTCTATGGTTCCACTTTTTCATCATTGAAGAGGTTTTTATTTATAACTACATATAAACATTTGAAACATAAATGTACAAAGAACAGATAAAAAAATTTTGAATACTCATAACAGCAGCTAACATGATAGTTAGCATCCTTCAATATAGTTATTTTAGAGCCCCAACCCCACCAAAACCCCTTTATCTTGAAACAAATTAAAAAATAGAGAAGAAAATGTATCCAGATTAACATAAGATTAGAAGTTTAAGATTTAGAGTATAGACAAGTGCAATGGTAACCACAGAAATCTGCATACCAAAGGGAAAAGAAGATTGTCCATTTTTTCCACAATCATACCACTTCTCAAGAAAACAAATACATACCTTCTCAATGTTATCCATCATAATCCCCTTCACCTCAGTGATTTGAGCTTTTAACTTCGAGAGCTTACTCATTTCTTCTGGATGGTTCATACAATATTGCATGTGCTCCTTAAGCCTTGGTCTGTTACACAGAACAAGGAATTAGAGGTAAGGCTTCCACCATGTATATAAACATCACCATAAGGTAACCAGGCAAATATAACAATTTAACCTATGTACGCACCCAAATTCTCTGTCAAGATTATATGCAATGCTAAATCGGTCCTCAAATAAGTCGTAATCATCGTCACCATCAGCTAAAGGATGGGGACAATCATTTCTTATACTTGTACCATATCGTTGTTTAAAATCATCTAGCACCCGTTCAAGAAAAACAAAAGGCACACTCCTGCCAACTGATTCATCTGCGACAACTAGAAACACTGCAAGTGGAAACAAACATCATCACATATTTTGATATGAAAAAATTGACTGAAATCAAGAAATAATGAGAAATTAGTACCAAATCCATTGTCAATGAGGAAGTTAAATGTGTGACCGTCACAAGAATACGTGAACTTGCTGCTATTTGAAGGCAGCTTCTGTAAACATTGAACGGCAATGGTACTAAAGTTCCCAGAATATGATGTGTGTTCAGCTAAAACAACAGTTCCTTTTGCAACAAAACTATAAATCAAGCCCTTTTGATTCATTTCAGCAGGGTATTCTGAAGTACCTAGATCTGCAGAGCGCCATTAACTTAGCAAAGCATTTATAAACATTACTAAAAAACTATGATTCTTTCCTAGAAAAGAAGAAACAATTAGCAAACAAATTCCGGTGAAGGTCAAGTGACTTTAAAAATGATAAATGCAACTGAAGCTAAACGAATCCACTGAGGTCTAATCTTCCTAAATTTCGATACAACCAATTCACGCCGAAATAAGGTAATTTGCAAGAAAGAATATATCACTATACTAACCAAATTATATTCTTAGAAAGGGGAAAAAACCCCTTTCCTTCAGCAGATCTTACGAAACTCAAGACCTAAACCCTAATGATTAATTAAACTTCAAATAGAATCTCAAAGGGGAAAACGAAGAAGCAAACTGTCTGTATTGAGTTTCAAGTTTTTTCCTTTTCATTTTACTGCAAATCTCTCTACTTTTTCCCCTAAAGAAAGGGTACCAAAAGAAGATCAAAGACTGAAATTAGAAAGATTTGGTGGATCTAATGAAAGATTTTGATAATTGTAAAGAGAAGATAAGATCGGAAATTACCATCAAAGAAAGGAAGTTCGGAAGATGAAGAAAAGCTTACCTGAAACAAGTTGGGATGGATTTGGTTCTTAGCCTATAAGTAATTAGCGTGACATTGTCAATGACGAAGCGAAGCTTCGTTTAATACAAGTAACAAGGGAAATAGATGATAGTTACATCTACCACACGCGCGAACCACTCATCGGTTTTTACATGTTGGGTAAACTATTCCATTATTCACTACTTTTGGTCACTGAAGTAAAGATAATTACAATTTAGTCACTAAATTATTCAAAAGTTTTCTTTTAAATCACTCAATTATTCAAAAAAGCTTTTATTTAAGTCATCGAGCTGTTAAGTTTTTTTTAAACAAGTTCAACCAACAAGTTCCAAACGATGATTCAACGATCATACAATGGATCAATACCTATCGATGAGTAGAAGAACGTACCTTTGGTCAAAGTAGACATGTTAATCAGTTTTGGAGATCGAAGAGAAAAACTATTTTAATTTTGGTTCACATATTCATGACACTCAAAGCTGTTTCATGAAAAAAAAAACTGAACTGTAAAAGAGAAGGGAAAGAGAGCTTTTGATTGGTACAGCCAGTGCGACTAAAAAAAGTCATATAGCATCGATGTTAACAGTCTTGTGACTTAAATGAATACTTTTGAATAGTTTAGTGACCAAATTGTATTTTTTTAGTTAAGTGGCTAAAACAAAAATTTACATATAATTTAGTGACTAATGATGTAATTTACCCTCATATCTTTTTACAGATTTTTTCTTTAAAAAATTGGGAAAAAAAGTCTATTTATCTATTAAAATAACTTGGGATAGGTTGTGGCTATATAACTATAACAATATTTGAGATTTAGATAATATTTTAATTTTTTAATTTTCAAATTAAAAATTAGTAATATTACTAATAAAAATTATAAAAATAATTTTATTTATTAAAATATTATTTTTAATAAAATATAATTAATAAATTTTTATGTAAAAATAAATATTTTATTAAAATCATATTTTAACCAAAATTTATGATTTTTATTTCATTAAGGAATAAAAACACTTTCATTAAAATTTGAAGCAAGATTTTGTAACATAAAAACTAATTTAGTAAAGAATTTACTACATAGTTTATAGATAGAGTGTAAAATAAAATATAAAAAACTAATCTACAACAAACTTGGTTGTTATAATGAAAAAGACAAGTATACTCTAGTTATTTTTTGAATAAAGATCGGACCATCTTATTAAAAACAAAAAGAACTAAACAAAACACAAAGTTGAAAACTCAAACAAATTTCAAAAACAAAATTCGACCTAGATATTATGGCTGAATCTGGAATGTTACGTAAAATAATTATAAATTTGACTTTCACTTTTTGAAAAATGTCGTGAACCTTTGCTATTTAAAAGTCCGTTTTAATTGAAAAATGTTTGTCATACTTAATAGTTAAAACCAATAGTTGATTACATTTCCTAAATTAAATCAAATAAGTTGCAGCGGAAGTTCTTAAGACGTTATATTATGGAAATTTGAGTTTATTTTCTTAAAAATTGTTGATTACAGAAACATAGCCATTTTTTGAAACATTATTTTGCCAATTATCCAGAGATTCCAAAAATTACAAAACTCTCAAATCAAAAATTTTAAATAAGCCAAATTTACGTAAATAAAGCTTTACGGAATTGTGAACATAACCGAGCTCCCGTCACACCGACCTGCCTAAGTCTGAGGGTTACCTGAAATTATCAGACAAACAAAGAGTGAGTTTTTATAACTCAGTGTGAAACTCAAAAGAAACAGAAATTCAGATAATCACATGACAGAACATATATATTCATATTTCTTATGCAAAATCAGAATTGTGTTAGAGTAGTACAGATGTAGATAAATATAATTCTACCCACATCCTCTACACACCAGCTCCAACCATCCTAGCAGACCATGTGGGGTATAAAACACCCACCCAGCCCTACAGACCACTTAGTGCCTTTATTACACTGATCAGAATAATCACAGCTGTGACAACCCTGTTGTGACCCTCGTCGGGAATGTGGTTTTGGGACCACAAAACCGAGTCGAAAAATTTTCTAAATACTCATTTCTATGTCTATTTTATGTGTTAATTCATGTGTGAAAATTTTTGTGCTTCGAAGTAGTTATTTGAATATGAATTACACTAAAAAGGACTTATATGTGAAATTGTAAAAATGTGTGTGGTTATTTCAAAAAGGGGCAAAATGATGCGTGCAACAAAGACATGGACTTGCATGTCAAATTTGCCAATATAAACCATAGTGGCCGGCCATAATGATTAAATGGCACTAACATTTATATTTTATATTACAAATAATAATTTTATAATGGTTAAATAAAAAAAAAAAAAAGAAGATGAGTGTTCATCTTTTCTTCATTGCCGAAAGTTACAAGAAGGAGAATAGAAAAAAATTTGAGCTAAGGCATTCGGTCAAGAAGGTTTAAAAATCTAAGGTAAAAGCTTATTAAGTTGATTTTCTTTTTATGTGCTTGAGCTCTTACTTTAGCTCCAACTTAAATCCATGGATTAAACTTCTTGAATTTTGGTGTTATGGATGATCGGTTATATGTTAAAGGGGATGGAAAATTGAATGTGATATTATAAGCTTGTAGGTGAAGTATAAACTTGTGCTTTTTGGTTTAATTTGGTTGAGGGCCATTCGGCTATGGCTATTTGGCATGAAGAACTTGTTTTGGTTTTGAAATTTTGGTTGTATATCTATTCGGCTATGGTTAATTTTTTTAAAAGTTAGTATTTTGATGTTCTATTTTGTAATATTAATGGATAAGTTGAGCAATGCATAGTATATTTATATATGTGTGTTTGAGACCTTTATCTTGAGGAAATGAGGTCACGAATGAGGTTAATAAATATTAGAAAAATAATTGAAATTTTGTTAAATTTAGTAGGAGATTTGCCGATTGTGTTTTGGAAATTTTTAATAATTATATGAATGGCATTCGGTCATGAGAGGCTTATGCATTTTAAATGATACATTGATTTTTGTTTTAAAATGATTAAAGCACTCCATTCGGTTGTAAACATAAGAGTGTTGAAACTGTAAAAGTAGATTGTATATATGATTGTTATGGCCGAATGTACTTGGGAGGTTAATGGTGAGTTTTTGTCATATGAATTTAGTTGATAGTCTTTAGAATTTAAAAGTGAAATTTTGGTATTGGTGTATGTATTGCTGAATTCAATATGAAAGTTTTATAGATGAGTTGAGTTGTTAATTGTTTAGTTTGGAAGCTAAAGTTTTAGTACATAAAAATGTGATTGCCGAATGGAGGAAAAATAGATAAAAATTTGGAAATATATATATATATATATATTAAATGATAGTAAGGGGTGTTAAATTAAAGAAACCGTGAATTAAATTGGATTAATAGTTGATTCATTTTTTTTAAATAATATTTGCACCCTTGCCGAATGTTCTTTACATAGAAGCATGTGCTTAGTTAATTTCTAAGTGAGGAAAATGGGATTTAACCTTGCCGTTTATGTGAAAACAAGGTGTTAATGGTCATGTTGTTTTAATGAAGTGCCAAATGAGGAACTTTGAAATATGCAATTGTGAATAAGCTTAGTAATATGCTCTTGATAGTTAAAAGGAGGATTTAAATTTTAAGTTATATTTGAATACTTGACCGAATGATTATTAGTAAAAGAAACTAATAATTTAGTTATGACTAAAGTTTTTATGGTAGTTGTGTATTATGTATATATATACATATGCCTTATATATGTACTTTATGAATAATGAGATTCGGCTATATGGTTAAATCTATGTATAAGAAAGCATGTTAAGCAATATGAGTTTTGTTTGTGTATGTGAATTAGATATGGGTTGAATAATCGATCATTAGGGTTATATGATCATTTTAGTGTTCGAGCTAAAAGTGATTAACATGGTTTAATAAGTTTTTGCCACTTTCGATTATAAATAAATATGAAATCGAGTCATGACAGATTTATTTATAATAAGATACATATTGAAAATGATATGTGATTATTAAGTGAATATTATTGAGTAAGTAATTAAACAAACCTATTTGTTTTAATTAAGCTCAAGAGCAAAGAGGATCAAAATCAGATAGGGGCAAAGAGAAAGTAATAGAGTAACCTTTCTGAAACCGTTCAAGTTTATCTGAGGTAAGTTTTAAGTAGTCAAACATGAATAACATTCGATTATAATTTGATCTATTATGTGAATTAGATATTCCATGTAATGATTAGTTGATATGTGTATATAATCAAATGGTAAGCATGATATAATGATAAGTGTGAAATGAATGTGAGTGAGATGATATGTACAACCATTGAATTATAAGTGTAAAAGATGAAATGAAAGAAAAGTGATTGAGATGTATGATGGTATATTTATTCGAATGATGTTAGTATCTAATTGTATGATAAATATTCGAATATATGGCTTATAGCCGAATGGTCATTATGATTTAAGCTTGAATGTTGAATTGGATATGTGATGTTGTGTGCAACTTTTGAACCAAAATTTAAATGATGGTGTTTATGTGGTGCTTATATCCGAATGTGACATGAGACTACTAACGTGATAGAATTGTGAAATGTACACTTGATGGATAAATATGCATAAAGGTTCAGTGTGTTATATCCGGGCTAAGTACCAAAGGGCATTCGTGCCGATGTTATATATGGGCTAAGTCCCGAAGGGCATTCGTACCGATGTTATATCCTGGCTAAGTCCTGAAGGGCATTCGTGCCGGTGTTATATCCGGGCTAAGTCCCGAAGGGCATTCGTGTCGGTTTTATATCCGGGCTAAGTCCCGAAGGGCAATTGTGCCGGTGCTATATCCGGGTTAAGATCTCGCAGGCTTTATACGAGAATATTATCCTGATTTAATGTCCGTAGGCTTCGTGCTAGTACTATATCCGGGTTTAAAGACCCGAAGGCTAAATACTGGGATTCAAGTAAGATTTTGATATTGAGTATCCGCAGTAAATTACCATCAAATAAGTATTATACATTTAAGATGTTCAGGTACATATTACTTACTCATCGGTGGATTGATTTCGAAGTAAATTATTAGTATCAAAAAGGAATGTAAATGTGATTGATAATATAATTTCAAATATGTGAATGATCTAATTGGTAATGGTATGCTTGTATAATGAAGTATGTGATGAAATATCCTTATGTATTAGTGCATATTCGGCCAAAAGGCCTTATGATTTGAGTATGGGTTGTAGATGTGCCAATACAAGATAAGGATTATATTCTGTCAACTTATGTATATGTGATAAGGAATATGTTTGGTTCTTTATGTGCCTATACGGTAATTTAGTACTTGTCATGTTGAAATACTCGAAAATATTGATGCGATTATGAACAAGTGGATAGGATTATTGAAAGATTTAAATTGATGAAGAATGTGCTTACCATGTGAATCCAACTTCAGTTGATGAAGAATGTGTTTTGGGAATCAATCATGAAAAGGATATATGTTATGCTAAATGAGTAGTGACTCTATAAAACTATTCATGATAGATTATGATATGACTACGGGACTCCAAATATAGAAATTGAGAGTAGTTAAAGTATTATGTTTTCATTTGATTGAATCAAAAACATTTAAAGTAATGTATATGTAAATATTCGACCATCTTAGTCATTACTATTCGAAAGTATATATGTGTTAGCTAAGTGATGCATTTATTGATATTATGGTTCGGGATGAAGCTCTAGATTAACTTCATCGAATAGAAGAAATGAATGACCAATGATATTGAATGAAAACACTTTGTGACTTAAAACTCAAGGCTAAAGAAATGTCAATTAAATTATGTGAAATTCCGGCTAGGTATATTTGGTCAAATGAGACTTTACTTAGATTAAGTATATGTGAAAAAACGTCTTTGATTCAGCAAAATTATTGTTTGCTTAAAACTTACTAAGCTTATGAAAGCTTACTCTGTTTGTTCATGTTTTTGTTCTATAGGTTGTGGATTCTGACTACCAGCTCGGGGATCGTCAGCACTTCGTCTCACTATCTACCATTACGGTAACCATGTGATTGAACTTAGCTTATGGCATGTATAGGATAGACAATAAGTAGAATGATACTTTGACCTTCGTGTAGAAGTCATGTGATTACGGTATCTTATGGAACTTACTTGTATAAGTTTTAAATTCGAACTTTGTTTGCGTCTAGCAATTTAGTAAATGAATGATCTTTATTCAAGAAAATATTCAAAATTTTACGACCCTGAACTGATTCTTAGTTTTCGGTAATGCCTCATCCTATTCCTGCGACGGTTATGGGATAGGGGTGTTACAACAGCACTGCTGGCAGTATAATAACGAGTTAATGCCTCACACAGAACACTTCCTCCACATAATACATAACCCTCCCCATAGCCAAATATAAACAGAATACTAGAAATAACAGAAATAATAAATACCAGAGTTTACATATCATGTGTGCTCGTATAATAGACATTGAACATGCTTATACATAACAAATCATACATATCACATTACATTACATGCATTTAGGTGTTATTTACGTAAAATTTCATACTAATAGATTTGCAGATTTCATGCTTTAAGGCTTATATAAGCATATACTGACCCAATTAAAGGCCCACAGTCAATCAGGACGACTTATATGATCTTAGGAAAAAATTCTGAAATTTGGGCACATATGCCTATGTGGCCCACATGCCCAAAAATGGCCTAAACCGTGTGTCACACACGGCCATGTGGCGTCGATAGGCCCCAATTTTGGTTTACGTCGTTCGCTGATTTTCAAGTGTCTCATTGTACACCTGGTTCGATTTCGACGGGAACACAACCATAAGACCCCCGAGACCTAAATACAACAAATAAAACAATTATAACAGTAACAAGGCACGAGGCAATCAAGAATCAAACTCTTCCAACACCAAAACTCATCCATAATCTTACTATTAATCAAACAGCAACCACATGAAACTACGATGTTAAAGGAGCACCAAACGTCTAAGGACCTTCACCTAAATGCAAAACTAAATAATTAATGACTATAAAACAACAACACCAAATTAAACGATTAAATATCTATTAATGTTACCTAAGATAAAGAAAGTGAAGAAGCCAAACGAGCAGCCACAAATTGCAAGTAATCAAATGTAAAGTTAAAATTTAAACCAACATAACTACCCACCTCCTATCCCTATAATCAAGCAACAGATATCCCCCTCCACTCTTAGAGTTAAACTTCAACTCAAATTCTACTAAGCAACACAACCAAAAATTACTTACCAAAAGGCTCTCCCAAAGATTCAAACTTATGACCCACCCTTTACACCCAAGACCCTTAACCATTGAAGTAAATATTTAACTATAACAAATTTTATCAGAGTAAGAATTAAATCTTTGGGACGTCACACAACCATACTACAAAGAACTAAACCCAAGCAAACCATAAAGACCAAAATCCAAACAAACCAAAACTAGACACCAGTAAGGCCAAAAACATAAAGTCCAGTAAACAGAAAAATCTAAAAACTCACTTACATTGTGGCCAATCAGATGCCATTTTAAACTCGTCCCAATGCTTCATTCATTGTTTCTACAGCCGGTTGTAATGATCAAAGAGTCTCTCTAAACAAAACTTTTCATTTACTCTGTGACTATCCTTTCTGCTACCTTCATCCACCAAAGTCTCAATCTGGTTTTCTCGGACGCTCCCCATCACGTACAATGATTCATTTCTTTTGAGCGATTCTTTGGCTAAAATGCCAACAGTTACTTCGCATACTCTGTAACATTCCCCATTAGGTACAATGATTCATTTCTTTTGAGTGATTCTTTCACTGAAACATGTTCTAAACCATTTGCCGATCTCAGAGTATAAGTAAAAGTAATATATTGGAATCTAGCTTTAAGCTTCAGAATATCATGAATGTATGCTCCTATTTGAGATTTGTCTGGGTTTTTTTATTGGCATTTCTTTTTATTTTTACTAACGCATCTCCTTCCACTACAACCTCTGACCATTCCTTGTCCATCCCCATTTGCATTACCCGAAGACATGCGAGCGCTTTACCGGCAAAACTTGACGAAACCTAGTTGTGAATAATCGAACAAGAAATTAGCACTTGTCCTTCCATATTCCTCGCTATAATCCCTGATGCCGATCTTGAACTGTGAGTATCAAAAGCACTGTCGAAGTTGATTTTGATAACTGACCCAAATGGACTCCTCCACTTTGCCACCGTTTGAGCGTACGTAAGCTTTCTCTTATCTAGTTCTTTAATCTCAGCACTTAATTGTTTGATAAATCTAGCAATATCAGAACCAATGCTAACCTTCTTTTCATGAACTATTGCATTTCTGTCCCCCCAGATAGCCTAGAGCGCAACTCCCACCAAACGCCTCTGCTTGATCGAATAGACTTCAAAAATCCAGGTGAGCCAATTAAAGAAATCTAACTCTAGTTTATTCAAAAAATAGGCAAAACCAAAAACTGACCAAACCTCGATTGAAACATAATAGCCTCGAAATATATGATCCATGGACTCCGCTGCTTGATTACACCGTGGACAAGATACATTAGCCATTAGTTTCAACTGATGCTAATTGACTAGATTAGGGATGTAATGCCATGAAATTATCCATATTGTAACCAATAGCTTAGAAGGTAAGTTGATGCTCCACAATTGTTTGTAAAAGTTCCTATAGTTTGTCTGCAAAGCATGAGCATTAGGACTACCTAGAAAGTTTTGTAATAGTTTGTAGGCACTACGCACTGAGAACTCTCCTTAGGGTTCCCCCCGCCATACCAGCATGTCATCGACCTCAGTCATCGCTCCCCTCACCATCCAGCATGTCATCGACCTCAGTCATCGCTAAGGGAATTCAGAGAATTATTTCCGCATCCCCTGCCGGGAAGATATTCACTATTAACTCCTTCTTACAAGTTTTATTGTTTGCATGTATTAACTCTGCATGCAAACTTTGAACAATATTCGACAATCTGTAATCATCTGCCCCTAGGATCCACGCATCATTGTTAATAAAATTTTTTTCACCCGACCCCACCCTCCAACCTAGCCTTTCACATAATACTCCCTTCGAAGTTCAAATACTTTTCTAAGTGTAAGATGGCATATTTCATAAATTTGCATTAACAAAATCAGAATTAGGAAAATACTTAGCTTTAAGGATGCACGTAAGTAAAGAATTCAGAAAATTTATAAGCCTCCAGCCCTGTTTTGCTAACAAAGCAATATTAAATTTGCCCATACTCCCCTTCTTCTTTAAGTTGACACATCTACTCCCAAGCACACTAATGTATTCTTGTTTGTCCATACCCCTTCTGCCACTAAAATCTAGCCATTAAACTTTCTAATTCCCCATAAAAGGATTTTGGTAAAAGGAAACACATCATAACATATGTAAGAATGGCCTATAATATAGACTTTATAAATACCTCCTTACGTCCTTGAGATAATAATCTCATACTCCAGCTTTCGATTTGTATTTTGACCCTATATTTAAGGTTTTGAAATGAAACAATCTTTCGTTTGCCCACTATATTAGGAAGCCTTAAATATTTTTCTGCATCCGAGGAAAACCTCATCCGTAGCAATCTCAAAACTCAAACTCTGTCCTCATCAATTGTATTCGTGCTAAAAAAGATTGTGGATTTATGGAAATTCACACACTAACTTGAGCAGTTTTCATATTCGTGTAAAATATATTTCAAAAGAGTTGCTCCTCTATTAGTTGCCGCCCAAAACAAAATACTGTTGTCTGTAAACAATAAGTGTGAAATTTTTGGAACCCTTTGATTGGCTTTGGCTTATTTCATCAACCCCCTAATCGCCAACCCATTAATGCTAAAAGACCTTCACTACACAGAAGAAAAAGAAACGGACTTAGGGTATCACCTTTTCGGAGACCCCTAGTAGGATGAAAAACTGACCTACTTTTCCCATTTACATTCACTGAATAAGAGATCGAGGTAATACATTTTATAATAAGTGTCATCCAATTCTGTGCAAATCCTATCCGAATTATTACTTCTTTCAAAAAGCCCCATTCAACTCGATCATAAGCTTTGCTTATGTCCAACTTCAAAGCCATATAGCCTTTTTTTCTCATATCGTTTTTGGTGAAAGGTGTGCAATAGTTCGTAGGCTAAAAGTACATTATCCGAGATTAGTCGCCTAGGGACAAACGCACTTTAGGCACAATCAATATAATTCCCTATTACACCTTGAAGCCTATTAGCAAAAACTTTCACTATAATTTTATAAAGAACCATGTAAAGGCTAATAGGTCTAAAATTCACCAAATTCATCGAGTTTGAGATTTTGAGAAGCAACACTATATTTGTTATATTAGTTGAAATAAGGCTATCTCCCTCATTTAAAATGCCCAAACAATATCTTGTAACATCCCCCTACAATATATGCTAATACCTTTGAAAAAACATGGCTGGAAAGCCATCCACCCTGGTGTTTTCGTTAGGCTTATATCTTTCAAAGTTGCAATACTTATTCTTCCTTATAAACCAACGTTAAAAACTCATTATTTTCAGGACAAACACATACCTTTATCCCAGATAAGACGTGTGACAAGTCTCTTACTCCATTTGATGTAAACAAATTCTCAAAATAATTTGTAGCTATTTCCCACATGCCTTCCATATCACATACTTCCCTACCATCCTCCCTCTTCAGTCGAAAAATGGTGTTCATTTACCGTCGTGCTGAAGTAAATTTATGGAAGAATGCTGTGTTTTTGTCCCCCAAATGGAGCCAATTAGCTCGAGCCCATTGCTCCAAAAAAACTTCATCCTTGTCAATCTCCTAATTTAACGGAATTTTGGTATCCATGAGATTTGCTAGTGTTTCATCATCTCTTTTCGATTCCATCAAATGTGCCACTTTCCTATTAAGGTCTCATTTTAACCCATCACTACTATCCTTATTGACTTGGCCTAAATTTTCAATTCTTTACTCAAATTGTCTAGTTTGTCTAACACTGTCCTTGAGGAAGAGCCTTAAACCCTTTTTATCACCCCTTTAAACGAGTCCTGCATTATCCATCATGCCTCAAACTTAAACCTCAAATCCCTTTCCCACACCTACTCATGATTTAGGTTTATAAGTAATGGATATTGATCTAAAAAAAATGTGAAAGATGTCATATTTGTGAATTTGGATAAGTCAATAACTATTATTCATTTGCAACCCCTATCCAATCTCTCCCTTATATTCGTTTCTACCAAATTCCCTATTTTCCAAGTGAACCACGTCCCTAAGAATCCTACATCCATAAATAACATTCTTTTAAAACTTCTTGGAACATCTCCATTCTTCTTTCTTCCATCGACATGCCACCTACCTTCTCCAAAGAAAACATAATCTCATTAAAGTCACCTGCCACTAACCAAGGACAATCTTAATTTTATCACAGCCCTAAAGCAGATTCCAAGCATCACTTCTATTTCTTTCGTACGATGCACTGTAAAAGCTAGTAAATCACTACTCTTTACTAGTGCTATCATCCTTAACTAGAACATCGATATGGTTCCTTAAAAAACTCCTCAAGCTAACAGTGGTATCCTCTTTCCACGCCAAACAAAGACCTCTACAAGAACCTGTAGCTTCTACTTCTACTTCAACTTTGAACATGAATAACACCTCTTTCTCACTCTTTCCATTCATTTGTCATCAATTTTTGTCTTCATAAAGAAGACTATATGAGGATTATATATGTTCAACATATGTCGAAGACGTTGAACTGCCTATGATTCTCTAAACCACATACATTCCAACATATCGTTCTCATTATGTCCAGTCGACTTGCCTCTTGGCAGCCATCAGTCCTAGTTGTGATAGAGCAGAAACTTGCTCCAAGGTGGTCATCTCCACATCAATAGGAATTGAATTACCTAAAATATTCAATTCATATTTCATCTTTTTTAAACTTTCTTTAATAAGTCCTTTATGCCGAAATTCCTGTATCAATACCCGCTCTAATTTCTTCTTCCTCATCGCCCAATCCATTTTATTTTTGTTAACCATGCCCCCACTAACCAATCTTTTCCAACTACCTTTTTTAGCCTATTCTGCCTTATCCTCTATTGGTCTATCCCACTTTTATGTCTGTCACCCATATCCTCATTTGGACTTTCCTCATTCAAACTTATATCTGCAGTATTTATCGCCTCCAAATCTTCGCCCTTAATTGGGGAAATTTTGAATCCCCTAAATCCTTAAATTTTTACCTTGAATCAATAGTTTATTTGGCTGTCAAAGCTTTCCTATCTTTCGTTTTCTCCTCCACTTGTTAAATTGTCGTCGCACACGGTTAGGCACCTCACTTGAACCGCCCTTATTTTCTACCCCATAAATCATATCTCATCATCAATATATGAACGTTGCATCATTGATTTCTTTGTCGAGAACCAAATTGGAATCTCTCTTTTCCCATCACATTTAACTCGACCCTCAACGCCAAGGAATAAGAGAGATTCTCATGACACTCATTAATCCCATGTCTCATGTGTCCGCATCCAAAACAAAAGTGTGGTAAATTCTCATATTTATAAGATAACCAAATTTTCTCTTGACCACCGATTATTACAAAAATCTCCCTCCTTAATGGTTTCTGCACATCAACTAAACACAAATTAGACAAGAATCCCTTTTGATTTATGATCTAATCACTCCTCCAAAGGTAGAGTCAACAACATGTATTAGATCTTTGTTATCACATTCTGGTGGGTAAAGACCAATCTTGATCCAAAATGAAGATATAACAAGTCGTAACTTACTACGTTCTTTAGGTTGTGAAAAGCGATAAAAATAATAAGTTGTTTTCAAAACAACCAAGGCCTCCCCTCCATAATCATCTCCAAATCATCCTCGTGTTCGAACAAAATTAAAAATAGATTCTGCCCTGCCACTTGAATCTCAAAATTCTTTCGTGTTTTCCAAATACTCTTAAGTTGTGCACGAAAACTATCTAGATTGTAAGATTTCTTAGTCCATACCGTATAAAAAAGCGTCAAATTTTTGTATGGAACTACTAGTGAGCTTTTCATAGTCAACTAAACAAGTTCCCCCTCCAATAAAGAGATATCGTCCCTCCCTATTCGCTAGAAAAAAATCGCCATCCTACTTCAACTCAACCACAACAAGCACTGTTTCTTTGAGAAACTAAAAGAGAGCACTCTCAATTTTCAACCCTACTCAAGAAATCCCTAACTTTTTCAATTAATTATACTCTTGTTATTATTGTCTATATAATTTCTAATAATGAAATTTAAAAGTGTCATAAAGTTAAATATAGGGATAAATTCCAAAACTATATATGAACTATAGTTTAATGTTCAGTTGTATACATGAACTTTGATTTTGTGCAATTTTATATATGAAATTTTGATTTGATCCAATTCTTGTAAATTATTAACACAATTATTGATATAACATCATTTTATATTTATGTGTTAAATATAAAATTAATACCTAAACTTGTCCACTTCTCCCAGATTGATATCTATGATTTTTTTCCTAGATTGGTACTCGAATTTTTTTCCATCTACTGGTTTGGTACCTAAACCTAACATCGTTAAATTTTACTAACATGGTAGCACTGACCACTCATACGCTGTCACGTGTCGCAATCCTAGGACCCATTTTAGCTACCCCTTTGACCTGTGTTTCTTTTTTTTACCCAACCCTTGAAACTTTTTTATTTTAATTTTTTTGCCTTTAAAGTTATTTTTTCTCTACATCCTCTTCTCTTCCATCTATTTCTTTTTTGTTTTTCAACATCTTTCATTCTTATTTCTTGAGCTTTGGTGACATGGTAGCTTCATCATGGCCACAACCAACAATGGTCAGCCTTCCTCTTTCACTTCTTTTCAACGAAACCAAAGGTTGAGGTTATTGCAACGAAGAAACAAAAGGCTCCTACTATTGCTCGACGCCATGGAATATAAGGTTCCTGATTCGGCGGGAAATTCTTAATTGATTTGAAAATTAGTTCGATTAAGATTACGAATTAGGAAAATTAGGGTTTGGATTTCAGAACCAATTGATAGGGAAAGCAGTAATTTTCAAAACAATTCTTGGTGGGGTTGGAGGTGATTGTTGTTAATGTTGAAATGGGGGAAAATGTTGATTTTGATTTTGGAAAGGTGAAAGAGTTGGATCTAAAAGTCAGGTCATGGATGCAGAAAAAGAGAAAAATGTTGAAAAACATTGAAGATGATGGTGAAAAATAACTTGGAAGTTCTGGAGGTGAATGCCATCGGTGTTAGGGTTGTCACCAGGAGCGAAGCAACGAAGTGGGAAACCTGAACGTCGGTGCAATCATCAAATTTCAAGTGTGTTTGGGGGCTGTTTTATATCGTTATCCCACTCACTGTTACACCATTACTTCCATAGAATGCATTGCCAATACCATATCATCATCGTCAATCAAGGTAGCTCAGCTTGTAAAATATGGAGTTTTAAACAAGGATGATTTACTATTGGTTTGGTGCTTGGAATTTTTCCATCTAGCTCACCACTTATCTGCCCCACAAAGAAGATGATATAGAGAAAAAGTAACTTTAAAGGAAAAAAATTAAAATAAATAAATTCTAAGGGTCGGGTAAAAAACAAAGAAAACATGGGTCAAAAGGGCTCCTGAATTGTGACACATGGGGGCGTGAGCAACCGGCATTGCCACATTAACAAAATTTTAATGGTGTCAGGCTTAGGTACCATATCAGTGGATGGAAAAAAAATTTTAGGTACTAATTTGGGACAAAAAAACTATAGGAACCAATCTGGAAGAAGTGAACAAGTTTAGATATTAATTTTATATTTAACCTTATGTTTATATATTGCATTAATAAATAATTATATTTATCCAATATTAAGATACTAATTTTATATTTAACCCTATGTTTATAAATTGCATTAATGAATAATTATATAAAAATAAATTGATGCATTTATTTCTTTAAATGTGCATGGTTAAATCAAAATTAAAATTCATGTATAAAATTATACATTAAATTAAAGTTTATATATAATTTTGAGATTTATCCCTTAAATATATTTAACTTTTCTCATAAAAATTACAATCAACTTCAATTAGAATCAAGTATTTCAAATTTTTATATTTAATTTAGTAAACTTGAGGTTAATTCATTAAAATATTTTTTGTGATCATTATTTAAAAGTAGTTAATGGAAAAGGAGTAGAAAATTACAGGGAGTAAATATAATTAAATTAAAATTTCAATATTTAACATGTTTCTTGCATACGAATATTAAAATGGAAATAAAAGGTAAAAGAGAGGGAAAAAACAATTATTATTGATAATAATTTGATAAAAATAACTTTTAATGAAGGATGCCTAAATTTATTGATAAGGTAAAGGCCTAACAACTGCTAAGGTGAGGCGACTTTTCTTTTATATGCATCTTTTTCTTGGAAAAGGAGATCCATAATTTGGGAATGTATTTGGGGGTTCCCAATTATTTACAAGATAGTGACGCACAATATTTAATATAAAATTTGTATAAAAATATAATTAAACTAATATTAATTTAAATTGAATTCTAAACTTTTTAATACCACTAAAAAATATAGAAAGCAATCTGGAGAACTAAAATTCTCTTACAAGTGACTAGAAGAGAAGCATACGTAGAATTCAATCCCTGTTGAAGTTGCAAAAGCAATGCCTGCTCTAGTTGGCACAAAGTTTGACACTCGTAGATTTCTTTCAACTTTCGAGCAACGCATGCTAATGCTGAGATGACTTTTTAGGAGAGGGCTATAGTTCAACTTCAGACCAATTCGAGGAATGATTTGTTGGCAAAGCAACTTCAGTAACTCTTTGGCAAAATTGTTGAACAAAGAGGAGAGTAAAAAGTTGCTGCTGCTGATGTTCTGATCATGAATTTCCTTAATATTTTATGCAAAATCTAAAACAACTTACTATCCCTTCCAAAAAAAAAAAAAAAAGCTCAAGGTATACAACTTATAACACTGCATCATCTTCTATTTTTTATTGTAACCATTCATGATAACGAACTTATAACACATGTTATAACTTTAGCAACACGTTTACTTTATTGGAATAAAATAGGGCTATATATAATGGAATAATTATTCCGTGATAATAGAACAGGGCTGTAATGAAATTGAATAGGCATAATAGTAATTTGGTTGGATGGAATGAAATGAGTATTATAATAATATTCATGCATTTGGTTGAGAGAAATAAATATGTAATAGAAAAAAAACTCGAATGATGAATATGCCCTTTAATAAATTAAATTATATATTTATTTTTGTAAAACTATTAAAAATCAAAAACAATAAAATGCTGAAATGAAACATATACCTTTTATTTTTTTTTATAAAAATGTAAAAATCATAAAAAAATTCAAATGACTAATATACTTTAATAATTTTTTTTAAATGCCAAAAAAAAGTGAAACCAATATACTTTTTTGTATACTATTATTTTTGTATTTGCACATAACTTTATGTTTTATAAATCGACGATTCAATTATACCACTTAAATAGAGGTGTTTAAATTTCAATTAAAACTAAATTAACCGACTGAACCGACTAATTCGGTTAATTAGTCAGTTAACCGATCTAATTCAGTCGAAGGTCAGTTAATGATTTTTTGGAAGTTCAGTAATCGATTAATTCAGTTCGAAATCGGGTAATTAACCGAATTAACTTAATTTAATAATCAATAATATAATTTATATGTAGTTTTAATTCGGTCAAATGAACATTATCAATTTATTTTTTTGATATGTTTTATACTTGTATAAAAAAACAAAAACATATAAATTTTCATTAATTCGGTTAATCGACCAAATTAACCAAAATATTTCGGTTTGGATAAATTTTTTTGAAAAATTTTTGGTTCAGTTAACGGTTAAAGGATTAAAAAGTTCGATTAATTTAGTTAATCCTAGTTCGGCTTAGTTAATTCTTTGAACACCCCTACACTTAAATACGTTTACCAAATATCCAACATTATATTCCATTATAGTAATCTTATATTTCATTTTAGTAATATCACTAGTATTGTTAAAGAGTGCTGCTATCAAAATAAAAATATTGTTAAAGAAATAGCACCAACATAATCCATCCATCACCTCTGCATCTAAATAACATAACAAACCATTGTCTACTTTCAAGTAGAGGTGCTCATGGGTCAGGCCGGGTTCGGACCGGGCTCAACTAAAAATCTAGGCCCATTCATCAGGCTCGGGCCAGGCCGGGCCTAAAAAATGGGCCTAAAATTTTGCCCAAGCCCGACCCATATAAAAATGCTAAAACCCGAGCCCGGCCCAGCCCACTCATATTAATTTTTTAAATTATTTTATATAATTTTTAAATATATATAATACATCAAAAATACTAAAAAAATCAAAATAAATATTTCCCAATAAATTGAAAATTAATTTTAAAAAATATGTAGACTTAAATGATACTAAGATAGATGCAACTTAACAAGCAAATACCTCTAAAATAATAACAAAATTAACAAATGCCTTAAAATAATAACAAAATTAACAATAAAATAAGTTTTATACAATATCCAAACAATAACAACAAATTAGTAGTAACATAATAGTAATATGGTATCAAAATAGGGAGAAAACATCAAGAAAATAAATTCAAAAACAAAAAAAAGGCATATTTTTTTTGTCATTTAGTAAATTTGGGCCGGGCCGGGCTGGGCTCGGGCCAAAAAGACTCTACTCGAGGCCCGGCTCATTTTTTAAACGGGCCTTATTTTTTTGCCCAAGCCCATTTTTCGAGCCTATATTTTTGCCCAAACCCTCTCACATTTCGGGCAGGCTTTCGGGCCGGGCCGAGCCGCCCGACCCATGAGCAGGTCTACTTTCAAGAGTCCAATTACAATACAAAACTCATTTACACATATACAAAAAGTGACAATATTAGTATGATATACTTCCATGTCATTATATCATCATGCAATCACATAAAAAAAAAGTTATATTACTCCACCACTACACCCAATTACACATACAAAAAGTGACAACCTACAATGACATACAAAAAGTGATATTAGTCCACAACCACACCTATTTACACATATAAAAAGTGACAACCTACAATTACATACAAAAAGTTATATTAGTTCATCACCACAACTATTTACACACAAAAAGTGACAACCTTCTATGGCATACAAAAAGTTACATTCATCCACCACCACCGCCACATCTTTAATGGGTAGAAATAAATGTTCTCACCCATGCTAATCGCATAAAAGGTGGTAGACTTAGGAAAACGAGCATTTGCGTTGGATGATCAGAAATTTTGATCAATGCATCAGCTTATTCATCATCTTTTAAACCTTCTATTTCACCTTTCTTGAACAACCATTCCTGACTTCTCTTGAATAAACATTTCAGAGGCAATACCCCTACTTAATTCAAGGCCAACTGTCCTAATCTTTTCTCCCAATAACATGGCAGCATCAATGAAGTAGAAAAAAAATTGGTTCACTAACCTCAGAACTCTTTTTCTTCTTCTTTGAAAATGTAAAATCAGCTTTGTTTGGATTAGACGATTGTGATTGTATAGTGGAAACATCCATCTCACCTAAGGAAACAACAACTTCGCATCCATTGTCATTGCTTCCTTATTGGGGATTGTTGGGAAATGTGTCCATATTGTAGTAAACATGTAATTGTTTTCTATTTATTTGAACGATGAATAAATAAATAAAGTTAATTTCACTTTTCACTATTTCACTATTATGTCATTTGTATTTTTTTTGTCTTTCATATTTTGCATGCATAGCGAAATTGTGACAAGTAAATATTAGCTCATTGGTTGTCTAAGTTCAAACTGAAGATAAGTAGTATTGTAAGAATGTTTACATTGTGAGAAAGACAACTTACTTTAGTAGATAATCTAAATGAGTCCGCAATCCCGTAAAAGAATCAAAGTGAGTATTTGATTCAAATACTAAGAAGAATTATTATCTCGTCTACAATTCTATGTATTCATTGGTAGAATGATATAATGGACTGGACCCAAGATTAATTAATTCTGAAATTGTTTGTAATTAATTCACTTGTGATGTTCATGGTGTGATTTACCTAAATCATCAGTTAGTCATTGAGCATGCTTATGTAACTCATATGCTTTGATATAAGTGGAGGCTTATGCTCTAAAGATGATCGAACCTATAGCCGGTATGTTGGGTACATGACTTGTGTATGGCATGACTTTACTAGCAACATTGAAATTCATAGCTCAATTAAAGAGTTAATAATATCCTCTCATTGGCATTATGTGAATTGATAAATATGGAACATGACCACGGGTTACTTGTTCTTAAATGAACAACTTATCATAGTCATTTGTTGATAGTGATTATATTAATCATTAAGAAGACACAATGGTGACAATGAAATAAAATAAGATTGTATTGAGTGAATGTGTTTAACATAAATGAATCAATGATATCATATGAGGATAACACATACATGACGATATCATTGGAGAAATTAGTTGGATGAATTGCTTTCGTAAAGACTATACAATAAGGAGTTTTTAATCATGGTACTTCATGCGAACTGACTCTATGATTAAGTAATTGCGAATTATCAAAACGATGCTTCTGGACATAATTGTAATTACTAGAGCCTAATTGTATATGTCTGATTAGTCCGTCCGCTAGCTCAATAAAATACCATCTATACGAACTCGCTCTTGTAAAAAACTTGGTATCTCCTCAATCCAATGAAGCTCCTCCCTTCTATCCAACCCCCATTTCCCCACCATCTGTGTTGTTGCATTTCTTTTGTAACACCCTTAATTCAATCTGATCGTCAAACTCGAGTTATAAAGCGCTATAATCAAAGTCAGGACAGAACACATTCAATTCACATCGATTATATTTCAAATTAACTCTACTTGTCACTTCAAACTTGCCCTATATCTCCTTGCATTGTAACATAAGAAGTATTATAATGACACCATCTTGATGCTAACCTCATGCCATTTATCTTCTTCTTTGTTAACTATAATGACATTAACTCTTTCTTAAGAATGGATGGACCACTTGTGATAACCCTCTACACTTCATAATAATTTGCTTGGATAAACAATTTCATTCTTGTCCTCTAATATGAGTAGTTAGTGTCATTGAAGAATGGAGGCCTCGTGGTGGAATGACTATCCCAACATTATTGAATTTTGTTCGATAGCCATAAGACAAAAATTTTAATTTGTAGCTTCCATCTTGAGCTTCTTAAGAATCTTTTTTATTGGTAGCAACACTGTCTTTGGAGTTTTAATTCTAATACCAATTATAATGCTCAACAAACAAGGGTGATTTGGCGTTTAAAAATTTAGAAAAAAAATAACAATGAAAAGATCAACACAATAATTTATAATAGTTTGACCCTAATTGTCTACCTTCACTACCTTAACTTATCACAACTAAGAATTTCTCAAATTCACTAATCTAAAATCGACTAGTTTTAAGAATAAGGTTTAACCTTTACAATCATTATATTTTAAGTAGGCAAGAGAAATCGACTTAAGGTTTTATACCCAAAACACCCTCACCAAAATAAGAAATGAATTTTACAAACAATGGTACCTCTCAAAACTAATTTACAATAATATAGCTCACCTAAATAAACTTAAAGCACTTGGAAGCTTGAAAAAAAATGAAAGCCCAAGCATGTATATGAGAAGTATTAGAAATACAATGTAAAGATTGAATTCATGCATAATAAAATTTGTAAGCTTGTTTCTTGTTTTCTTCTGAGTGTTTCTAATCTTGATTTATACCTTCTTATTAATATGTAACCATTTAAAGTGGTTAAAGAAAAATTAACTTGTCCTAGACATTCATTTGAGTATTAAATATAGTTGCAAGAGCATAGTATCAGTACCTTAACCTTTTGGGGTCTAATTCTTTCCTTAAAAATGCGATCGCTAAGCTCATAAGTATCAAACTAAAATAGAGGGAATTTGGTAGCTCTTGAGTTAGACCAAACATATAGTCCAAACCATATAGGGCATTACCGATGCCCTTATGGCAAATTGCATACAAACAATGTGGGTATCAATTACTTTGCCATAAAGTCCCATACCCAAAAGGACACTTGCTTATTGCTAAGTTATGTTTTAAGAAATCATTGTAAGTAATATTACTTACAATCAAATCAAATGAATGAAATCTTCTCTTTATTGTGAAAAAATAACTCAAAAGAATATTAGATTTCTAAAAAGGTAAACTATTTTCTTCTTTTATACATTGAAAACACATTTCAACCAATTCTTGAAAGGTGATAATTTTCCATCGCTTTCAAAGGGAAAACATAGAAAAACATTTTACTCAAAGCTACTCATTACAATAAGAGGAACAAATGTTGACAATAAAATAAAAGCCGGTGCCACAAATTCAAATCTCGAGCAAGTATTGAATGTCAAATCTAGTACCAAGTTATTTTATTATTAAATTCATCATATAACACTAACAATTGATGTATTCATTTTTTTTGCTTTAATAGCAGTAATTTTTTATGCATCTTTAAAGATACCAAAAAAGCTAACTTAAAAAAAAAAAAATAATTTTTGCATTCATAATAGAAATAATTAGGAACATTGTCAAAAACAACAATGATAAGAATGCATTAAAGCATCTTGGCAATAAGTTCGCAATCGAAAACGAATTATCAAAAAGAAACTTGCAATCGAGAACATTAAAAAATGAACCAGAATGACTTGGTAAATGGACTTTTGCTTTCATCAAAGGTTGAAGCAAGCAAATTATGAGCAATGACTCTTCATTTTCTAGAATTGTATTCCCATCCAACGTATACCCTAGCACAGGTATGGAAATATAACCTTCCAAGAACTAAAAACCCGCATTCAACACATTCAAGACTGCCATTGCATAAAGTTGATTTAACTAAAACCAAAAGACACAAACATTGTCGTGCTGGGAACACACATAGTTTCCCAGAACCATTTCAAGGTCAAATTGAGATTTGTCTTACAGCAAACAGGTTTCCCACAATTTGCAGGAATATGAATGTCTAAATGAAAGCAAACACAAACTTGTATGCCTGAGTTTACATCAGGCATTGCTTTTTTTTTTTTTTTCCTTTTGGTTTCTTTCTTCAAAATCAAATGAATTTGAAGAATGTTATTTGAAAGGTGTCTTGTAATTACTAAAACAACTGGGTCAGAACACAATCGAACCTATTCAACCCATTTTTCTTGTGTTTTAATATAACGTCCTTATATTTTAGCCAAAGCAGCTTTACCTTTTTTTTCTGGTAAAAGCTGTTGGAAGAATCAGTGGTTTCCGAGCTTAGCGCCAGCAATAGTAGGCGCTGCGCCCCTGGTTGCCTTCACATGGGAGGCATAGTCACTGTAGTGCATAGTAAATAATGTGCTTTGGTAACGGGTCAGTTTTATACGCTTCCTGAGCGACTCAGTTATGGGGCCACTGAAGCCTGCCTTCCGGATAAGTGAGTCAATTGCCTCCACTCTAGTCCAACCTGAAACCAAATATAAATGCTCGATAAATTTTCACATGGACTAAACCTGTCAATGGAAGACCATCATGCATAAAATATATATAAATCCTTAAAACTAAAGTTACAAAATAAAATACAAATAAAAGGACTGCTTTCATGTCATCGACACTTAAGATGCCAAATGGAGTTATTATTTACGTTCAAGCAAGTTTCAACAATACCATTGTTACTATTACATGGTCCAGGGTAGGGTACTTTCTTGGTCCTAACAGTGTTGGCAATGTGTGCAGCTAGGCACGCCTGCACCTTAGCATACAACAGAAACAACTCAGACCCTTCCAGGCGAGGCCCATTTGAAATATAATACTTTTTGAGTAAATATACTTTCTATCAATCTAGTTTTTTTTGCAATATTTTTACTTATTCATATATGCATACACACATATATATATATCACAAATAAAAAAAACAGAGAAAGAAAAGCAAAGAAAAGTCTCCATATCATATCATTCCATTTTATATCACATCATATCAATTTTAACTTAAAACGGGCAATAAAATCTACCTTCATGTGCCGGCACCTCAGGTAAATATGTGGCACTTCGCCTTGTATTATAATCATCAACAAACTCAATAATTATGCCATGCTTTCCTACCTGAAAGAAAAATGTGAATGCAGATTAGAAAGTAGGAAGAAAGAGATGGAGCCGGACGAGCTATCAGAAGTAGACCAAAAGAATTAGGGAGAAACAGAAGAAAAGAATCAATATGGAGAAAAATATTTGACAGCCAACAGCTCAAATAGTAAATACTCAAAACCCGAAACTAAGAATGACAGGTATTTATGACTAATCCCAATAAAAGGTCAAACAAAACTAACCCTAAACCTTAATACTTGGAAAATAACTAAAAATCCTAATAACCTAAAAGATTATTAAATATCCAAAATATATACGTAGCAATTAAACCCATAAAATTTAAATGAAATCCTAGATAATTTAATCCTTCAATAGTTCAACTCGCATATTAGCATCTGCCATCACATTACCAAGTACATAAACATGTCAATACCACACCAACATTCCATCCAAAAGAAAATAAAACCATAACAGCCTACAAAAGGGAAGACCGTACTCCAATCAGGATCTTCAAAACTGCAGATTATTTGATCGACCAATTCAGGCAGTGAAATATGCTCATGATATATTACTCACAAAGACAACAGTCTATATTTAACAGATCAGATGTTAAACAATCCAAATTGAGATGAATTACATACCTCCCAATCAAGGTAGTTATTAGCTGTTTCATAATCAGTCAGAATAGAAACTGTACATTCTAAGTTAGGCAGTTCTTTAGCTTGAATAGGAGGGAACCTGCGGTCCCTCAAAGCACTGCAGATAACAGAAATTTGAAAAAATCACAAGGCATGCCATGAGAAGAACAAGAAGCATGCCAAATTGGAAGAAGCAACAAAATAAATTGATTAGAACTTGTAGTTTATATAGCACATGGAGTAAAAGACAGTTTTAAAATGACCAAAGACAATTTTAAAATGACCAAAATCATGTGGTTGCAAACCAAACAAAAGTAGCAAAGAGTTCTAATGGCCTTTATAGATCATGATGCATATTTTATTACAACACCAGAAGGGTTGGATATAAATAGGAAAAAATCTTAATGATGGAGAGTAGTATTGGGATTCAAGGTTTCTTAAATTTCTTTAGAGTAATTATACAGAGGAAAAGTGTTAATGGCATTCCATTAGCAAAATAAATAAATACTAATAAATTGATACTGATATTCAAGCATCATCCTATTAATTTTACAAGAATACGCTGCTCTCAGGACTTTTACCCTCTGCTAAACCTTTTTCCCATCAAAACAAGAATTGATTCAAAATCAAAATTAGTTATCTGGAATAGAGGTAGAAGGAAAAGTGAGAGCCACTGAATCTTACAGCCAAATCTCCATTTACAATAAGACATTAAATCAAAACAATGCAGCAGAATTTTGGTCAAACCATTTTCACAAGTCCATCAGAGCAGTAAAAAAGCTAATAATTGACACATGATTTGCAATGCTGCCACTTCTCTTAGTACTTGCCAGATTATAAGTATGGCCACTTCTTTTTGTAACACTCCTTCTGGCAAGAGGTTACAAACCACTCTTCTTCCATGTAACTCCCCCAACTTTAATTCTATCAATATTCATAATTGAACATATTATCTGTAATAAAAGCATGCTAACAACCTAATTCTGGTATAAGATAGGAACAATCAATCTAAAGAGATAGCATATCTTCAATGTCCACTAACTTGTTTTTATAAAGCCTTCCCATTCTTTTCATCTTTTTTTAGGTCTATCCCAAGTGCTATTTCTAGAATGCACTTTCCAAATATGAAAATCATTTTCTTTCTTATATATACCATTTATGATTCATGGTTAGGACAAATGAATTAAATTTTATTTAAAAGACAAAAAAAATAAAGAAAAATACAAGAGTTTTAAGAATGAGCTCACTATACACATCATCTTGGACTCATTGTAGATATCTCACCTACCTGGGTTGTACACATACATATCCAAAGAGAGAACGAGAGATAATTTAAATTCCAAAGTACATGTTTTTCACTTTGGTCTTAATACCTCGTCAGAGCATAGTCCCTAAACCCATTAATCAACTGGCAGGCTTCAAGGGTGCCGATACATCCTCGTAGACGAGGCTCCCCACCATTCACAACCTTCTTCCAAGTGACAAACAATGGGCTGAAAACAGAACATAATGAGTTACAAATGAAAGCATCATTTTCAAAGTAAACAGAAATACAATGAGAACAAAAAAAAACTAAAAGTACAGGAGACATATCCAACAGAAGAGACATATCCAAGAAAAACAGCAATAGAAGAAAAACAAAAAAGAAATATGTGCAACACAGCAGAAGAATCTACTTGATAGTGAAAAGCCACCAGAAAGTGTATAAGAACATTCATATTCTCTTCTACCAATCTGTGCCACAACAGCAGCATGACCTTGGCAGAAACGAAACAGTAAATAAACATTGCTACAAGAACTTTACAAAGGAAAGGGGAGGGGGTGATATAACCTAAGGAGAAGAAGCCAACAAAAAGCATTTCTTGATAATTAAATCAACGGAGTATTACAGGTAGAAAATAAATAACCAAGTAAACACTAACTATCACATTTTTCCAAGTCAAAGCTAGTAAATGGCTTAATTGAAATTGATTGCAGAATGTGTGTTTCCATTCAAAATGCTTTACATGAATAGACATTGTTTAAGGAAGAGTATATCTCTTCTACAAATGCTTTGAGGCTACATTAAAACCAATGTTGGTCAGACTTGAGTATACAAGTGTGTCCTTGTATGCTCATAGAACTTTGACTCGTGAGCTGCTTTGAACTTAAAACACAAGGATATGACAAATTAAGGTCTATGAGAAGGATATTGGTGTCTGGACTTGTTTTACAAGAAAGAAATATTGTACGTGTATACGCACACACACACACATATACTTTATATACAGAATTGTGACTTGAATTATTGGTTTGATAATGAAAACTAGTTTCAACTAGGTGATGGATGTAAGAGATGGTGGATATATTGATATTCTTTTATGCATAGAGTTAATGTAACTCAGTTTATGACTAAAAGAAAGTATGAAATTTCCTTTGTCGCACATTTGGGTGCAAATTGCAAAGACAAGCTAATTATGCAGGCCATCTATAGTAGGATAAGTAAAGATAATAATACACAGTGAAAGCCTTATGTTACTTGGACTTGGGTATGAGCGTCCAACATGGGTACACAACCAACACGGATTTTGTTTCAAAATTTACATATATTTGGAGGGTCTTTGAAGGATCATATCCAGGTACTTAAAAGTAGTAAAAGCAAATAAAATTTAAAAGAGAGTTTTTTTTTTTTCTTCTTTAATTCTTAAAAGAGCCAAATTACTTGAAAATTTAAAACCAGGCACATATTTTTTGAACTGACAACCTTGATTTATGTTACCGGCGAAAACTTGAACAGATGACAAAATTTTGGAAGATCTAACAACAACATTGACATAAGATTGACTTCCCAACTTCCACTTAAAAAAAAAAAAAACAACTAATGACAGACACAGAAAAGAATAAGAAAACCCAAGAAAAATAAAATAAAATAGAATCGAACAGCATGCAACCCATCGTTACGAAAGAGAGAGAAAAAAAAGAAGAAACTTGGGATGAAATAACAAATGGATTTCAAAAAAAAAAAAAAGAATGATAAGAGAAAATACTGTTGGCCCTCATCGAAAGCGGGCGGAGCAGCCTCCTCGCTGTTATAATGGGCGATCAAAGTGTCGAAGCAGTAGACCACCATTTCCTTGTTTGCCAACACCATCTTCGTCAATTTTACAAGATCTTTTTTTCTGTATCAGAGTTTTTTTCTTCTTCCTCTCCAATCCTTCGCCGAGTGCACCCCCTTTCCCCTTTTTTATTCCCCCACGTCATTGTTTTGCCCTTTTATTTAATTTTAATTAATAAAATAATTAATTAAATAAAAAGCAAATAAATAAAGTAAAAGTGAGAAAGAGATATTCATTTGTTTTGGTTTCGGTCACCTAAATAATTTAAGGGAAAATAACTATGTTTTTCCTTTATTTATTTATTTTCCCCTTATTGTGAGATTGTAACGTATAAGGGCGTCCTTGACAGAGACTCGAAGTGTGTTATATTTTATCCTTTTTGTGACCATTAGTAATTATGTTAGGTTGCGTATCAAATATTAAATTAATATTGATAACAACATAAATTTATATTTTTAATATATTTATTTTTAATTAGTTATCAAATAAAATATTATTAAATTTAAATTTTTCTTATCAGAAATAAAGTTAATGTGTTAAATTCAAACTTTTATAAAAAAGGATTAAATTAGAACAAAAAATATTTTTAACATTGTTATAACTCTATAATTAATTTAAATTTAATTTTTAAATTTTAAAATATTTAATGATAATATTTAAAATTATTTAATAATAATATTTTAAAAAAAATCTAACTAAATGTTAACACTAAAAATTTATATAAATACTTAGTGACTACAATCACATAAACACTTTACCTTCGCATTTAGCATTTAATGAATTCTTATTTTTTCTCCTTTTTCC
Organism: Gossypium stocksii; assembly: GCA_020496765.1. Lineage (NCBI taxonomy): Eukaryota > Viridiplantae > Streptophyta > Magnoliopsida > Malvales > Malvaceae > Gossypium > Gossypium stocksii. The sequence goes on along the minus strand of CM035628.1, from coordinate 40,115,891 downwards.
TGCGCCATTTTCATACTGTTCTTTTTCTTTTACTTTCAAGTTTCAACCCTTTTTGAATTAATTACCGCCCTTCCCCTTTCCATCACCTACAATTTCACAAATCTATTTTAAAAAAATGATTTTTTTTATGATTCAAAATTGGATAGCCAGTACTTGTGAATTTGACTTTATTGCTCTATACTATTATTTATTGTTATTTTATTGTAAGAATTTATATTTGGTGGTTTCGACGTTCATCAAATATGTATTCATCATTTACGAATCGGTTGTATATTATTAAATTTATCAAATTTAATGAATTTTTTCAAAAAAATTCATAATTTGAAAAACTAATGTAATTACAAAATATTTTAAAAATATTTAATTAATTTAAAAAAATCAATTATGCTTTGATGATTCAAAATACTTTTTTGAAGCTAAAAGATAAATTTTCAATCAGTATGAAGGCATTTCAACTTAGAAATGCTTGGATCCTATTTAAAAACTTGTTGCAAATTGGTTGATCTTTTAAGTTTGAAAAACAACAACTTCGATAAATTTAAATTAATAAGATTTAACCCATCCATGCATATATCAATTTTCATGATCTTTTAAACTTATCAAGTAAATCTGGCAAAAGGTTAAGCCCAGCATGTTCTTGGATTGGAATTTGTGTCCTTATACTTGTATCATTATGGTTTAATTTTGAATTCTCTCATAAAAATTATAAAAAAAATCATTAAATTTATACATACTTATAAATATTATAAAAAATTATAAAAAATATATAATAAATTATAAAGAATTTTATATTTTGTCACCAACACTTTCTTGCAAGGTCAACATGTTTCTTGTCTTGTGGACAAGAACTTTGCATGCAATATTTCTATTTCGCTTCCTTCTCAAATCATTGAGAAGCTTATAATAATGAGGTTTAATGTGACTTGCAACATCATAATGACATATTGACCTTCTAACATTTTTAGGGGATGGATTTCAAATTTGTTGATGCATTTGATATCAACTTGTGGTAAAGAGGATTGATACATGGAAACCATATGACTGCTTTTTTTTTTTTTTTTTGTTAAATCACTACACAACTTATAGCATTTAAATTTGCTATGGCATACTAAACCATAGTAATAACATGTAGGCTTTCTAAATGTCTTTCACTTGCCTTAGAGAAATAGAAGTTTGATTAACTTTAACAAAAATATTAGAAGAGATTTTTTTTCACCTTTTTCAATATGATTTAGATTTCCGTGTTTAATTTCTCTTCTTTTAATAGTTAAAATCTCATCAAGTTTATCAGTTCTAGATCCAAATTTCTTAAACATTTCATCTATCTCTTTTTTTCTACCTCTTCCAATTTTGAGTGATTCATTGTCTTTACATGTCACATCCCATCTATCGAATAACTTCTTTTATGTTTCTTCTATATCAATGATATCATCTAATTTATTGCCTCGTTTTAAATCTATCTTAAAGAATGTAGCAACATAAGTAGTAACAACTTTGGATTTAGCAATAAAAGCAACATAGTTTTTCATCTATTCTTCATCTTCACTCTCATGGACTCCATTACTCCAAGCAATATTGAGAGATTTATTCTTTTGTTTAAGTGCTTATGAATTCAACTTGTATGTGAGTCTCAGTAGTCATGGCATTGGGTTTCTTTCTTCTTAGGCTCTTTATCAATCTTTCCTTTTCTTTTGCTAGAAAATCGATTAGCATATAAGTTCATACTATTCTTGGAGAACTTGTAATCTTTGTCTAAATTTTTGGCAAGATATGTAAGTTTTTTTACAGAATCAGATTTGGGTTCCTTTATGGCAACACTTAAAAGCAACGGTGAGAGCCAATATTTTCTCTTTCTTAATTTTGTCTCTTGGTTTTTTCAAGGTTAATCTCAAATATATGTAATGAGCCAACAACTTAGGGTCTGTTTGTTTACATGTAAAATGTTTTACGTAAAATATTTTCTACATTTTTTTGTGTTTGTTTCACAGAAAACAGCTTGGTCAACGGAAAATAACTTCACAGATTTGTAATATCAAGGTTAAAATATGTCATAAGTCTATGTACACTTCACATATTTGCAATTTAGTTTTTTTACTTTTATTTTCAAGAATTTAGTCTATTTACTTTTCAAATTTGAAAATCAAGTCCAATTTTTGACATCATTAAATTTTTTTGTCAATTTTGTTGATGTCACATTTTTAAATAAAAAAATACTCACTTGATAGTCATGTAATTAAAAAATGATATTGTAATGAACCTGAATTTAACATAATATTTTTAATATATGCAAAAACAATATAAAATGTAAAATTATAGATAAAAATAAATTCAATTAAACAATGAAAAAAAAAAGAAAATCCCAAACGTATGTTTGTTTCATTAAAAACAAATTTTATGAAATATTTTTATGAAATCTATCAAACAACAGAAAATATTTTACACAAATTCATCCAAATACTAGAAAATATTAACTTTTTCAGAAAAATAAATCATTTTCCAAAAATTATTTTCTGGAAATCATTTTCAGTGAAACAAACGGAGCCTTATCTATATTCATAGTGTTAACGTCTTTGGTTAATTTATGATAGTAACTTTGATAGCAAATCTTTTTGGCAAGTGTCTCAACACATTTCATATCGATTTTGCCTTGGAATATTGTTTACCAAGATCAAAAGCTTCTTTAATGATTTCACAAACTCTAGCATAAAACTCAAGTATGATTTCATCATTAACTATTATAAGGTTTTCAAACTTAACAGTGAGCATTTGTAGTTTTGACAATTTCAATCCAAGAATATCTTAATGAGTTGTTTCGAGAATGCCTTATGCTTCTTTGGCAAAAACAAATCTTGAAATTTTCCTAAACGCTTTACCATTTGCACCATTAAATATAATGCTGAGGATTTTGAAATTACAACACTTTCTTTGTTGGTAGTCCAAGTTGTTTTTGGTTTTAGTTACTTCTTAAGCTCCATCACTTTTCTACTGTAAGATGGTCCCCATCCAGTCAGAAAAGCCCTCCATGTCTTTTCATCCATTGTCTTAATGAATGTTTTCATTCAAGGTTTCTAACAAACATAATTTGATCCATTGAGTTGGGGTGATCAAACTATTAAGCTTCCTCTTTCATGGAGTTCATGGCTATCAACCAGACACTAAAATCACACTAAGTATATTAGGTGGTAGGCTTTGGTACCAATTGAAAAATCTCAAGTTTAGTAGTGAGGTGTGACAAGTGTAGTGGACACGTCTTTTGTCATATAGCTTGACACACAAAGAGCTGTTAACGTGGTTCAGACTTAACCTACGTTTTTAGAGCTTTACCTTAATAAAAACTTTACTATTAAATCTCACGATATAAGCAATAATTTAAGCTCAATCTATCTTAACCCTTAGATAATTACAACATCATCTAAATACACTTAGTATGAACTTTCTTATTGAAACTTTCTACACTCATTAAGAGTGAAACAAATAATTTTACTCAATTAACAAAATATGCTCACTCTCAAATTTTGATAATCCCAATCCCACCAAATAAGTTGCCTATAAATAGGCTAGGTATGATCATTCTTCAATTTATCTCTTTTATTCTTGATATTTAACCTTTGTCATTATCGAAAAATGTAAGTTGATATATTTTCTTCAAATAATTTAATTGAAATAACATTTTTTTTATCAACCAAAGAAATCTCGATGGAATGAGACTCTTTGAGATAAGTTCCGTTGCATTAATTAACTAAAAGCCTTTTATTAGAGATATTTATCTTCTAAAGACATTAAATAATTTATCGTAAATAAACCATCACGTCAAAATTGCCAATTATTTTTAAGGCTTAATTCAACAGGAAACTTTTAAACTATCGTCTCTTATTTGAATTAGGTACTTAACCTATTTTTTTTGTCAATTCGAATATTTAAACTTTGATTTCGTCACTAAAATTGACTGCTGTTGTTAGAGCTGTTAAAGAAAAAGTAATTATAGCCAATGGGACAGCGTCACGTCATTTAAAATTCTATTTCCCTTAATTTATTTTAAAAAGAAGAAAAATAAAAATAAATTGCTAAAATAAGACGGAGAAAAAGCTTTTCACCCTTTGTTTACCCTAATTCTTCAATTTCCTTGCCCTAAATCACGCATCAGATGAAAGTAGCTTAAAAAATCCTTCCTCATTCAAGTAATCTGTCGACTGGAATCTAGAAAATTTTTTGTTGAATGTATATATGAAAGCTATGTGCGATGTAGCCATCAAGAAGAAACGAAACTCAGTCGCCTTATGTTCGAAATCCGCTGGAAGAGCAAACTTCTGAGGCTCAGTTTCACAAATCCTTCCTCCTGTAACTGGATGGATATATCCAGTTGTTGAATGTAAATATGAAAGCTACATACAGTTCCAGCAAATGCAAGAGTGTATGCATATGTATATATATATATATATATACAGCAATAACTTGATGTATAAGCCGAATGCACTATTGATGAATAATAATATCATACATCATCCTTATATTAAATAAAAAATAGAAGAGTTGTAAATAAATATTGATAATTTTATTTAAATGTAATTTTTTTAATAAATAAAAATATTAAAAAACTATTACAAACAACTCATTCAATCCTAGTCAATCCCTCTAAATCATCATGAATCAACTTTAAAACATGATTAGTTGGTTGCAAGAATTTGTAAAAACCTAGCTCTCATCTAAGGGCTTGTTTAGCCAAAGCATCCGCAACCCTATTACCTTCCCTGTTGGCCTGTTGTATCTTCACTTCCCATTAGTTCTGACTCAATTGTTTAACATCTCGAGCCACTGCATATCGAGATACATCTTATGTAGAGTTATGTAACATTTGGGTAGCATCTAAGTTGTCCATCTTGAGAATCACTTTCCTAATACCCATACTCCAAGCTTGTCATAAACCATCATAAGCTCTCCACAACTCAACTTCTACGTTTGAGCATATTCCAATCTTTCAGACGAATCCCATCCTCCACTGCCCCGTATCATCCCTAATAACACCACCAGATGATGCATGTTCAAACTTCAGCATCCTTGCGCCACCTGTGTTAACCTTACACCGACCAATCTTCGGTAACCGCCAACATGTTCCCTTACCATATTGGGTGAAACTACCCTCCGTATGTTGATGTACCTGCAACTCCCTCTCAGAAAATCATTGAGCTTGTTCTAAGATACCCTCAATATTAATAGTTCTCGAATTTAGGATTAAGGTCTCAAATTTAGAGTTTTAGCATTTAATTATAGTTAAATATTATCTAATTATATTTAAATAAAGTTGTTAGTATTTATTTATAAATCCTTCACTTTTTATTTTATTTAATAATAAAATATATTATTTATTCATCAATGGTGGATAAGATTTATATACAAGAGTTTATGAAAGATTCTCTCCTAAATTAATATTAGCCCTTTTCGAAGGATAATCAACATTGCTTTGCTAAGGAATCTCATCCCAGCTTTGTGCTTTCAACTGCAGTCAATTAGCGTTTAGGAATTTATTGTAAAACTAAAAAGATTTTTATTGAATTTTGATTGGAAAGCAGGCTGAAAATGTCAAACTTTTCTTTTTCATATTTACAAAGGAAACAAAATCAGTGGTGGTGGTTAGCCTGGATCTTTTTCTTCAAGCCCCCTTTCTCTTGCAGAAGTAAAATAAATGAATATCATAAAGCATTCCAACGCAAATCTTGTTGCGTTCCATCAAACAGAAAAATCCCAGCAACCACGATGTAAATAAGTCGAACCACGCAAATTTTTTTTTTTTAAAACCATTTTCATCTTATGCGTGATTTAGGGGAAAGGAACTGAAGAATTAGGGTAAACATGGTGAAATTCTTTTTTTATCATTTTTTTAATTTTAACAATTTATTTTTATTACAAATTGAATCTTACTTCAATTGAAATTGATATTATTGTCAGTATATAAAAAGTGCACATTATATAATAATAACCTATAATTAAATTAATGTTCAATTTATGTTTATTTATTTTTCTTTTGTTAAATGAAAATTAAAGGAAATACAATTTTAAATGATGTGCAACTATTTTTTTAACAGCTCTAATGGAGAAGGCTAACTTCAATAACGAAATCAAAATTTAAGTACCCAAATCAGTTAAAAAATACATAAACAACCGTGAGGGTGTTGTAAGGCACACAGGAGATTTTGCATCAATGCCACTTATTCTTGGCTGACGTGCGGGCAGAAAACCGCATTGTACAAGCAATTCCATTATTGAACTAAATCACAGGAGATGTTACCCTATATCATTTTATACACAAACTGTTACCAAGCTACAAACAGGACCAGATCCTTATGACGGTAGCCGTTCCTTATGTTGGAAAATGGTACGTACTGTCTCTCTTTCTATGAATGTTTCTCCTGATACCATTTACTAGGTTTTATTTAAGAGCTTATTTAAATATGTTACATACATACAGTCTCTAAACTTCAAATTTGTACCTATTAAACCCTTAACATACTGATTTCTTGAAAAATTCTAAGGTTTTATATCGGTTGAATTGGATTTCGATTCACTTTCAACTGATTCCAAGTGATCCCTAGTTCTATATGGGACCAGACCTGACCTGACAAACCCCCATTTAAACTGGTCAATAAAATTTTCAACTACGTCTCATAGATTTCCAGGTGAGATGTCAACAGACAGTGATCAACATTCTCCTGCAAATTACTAAAAACATATCATACCGTACGATTTATACCATTGCACAAAGGAAAAAGAAGAAAAAGAGCAGAAGAGAAACTAAGATATCAATCCATAACACAGGAAAACGATACAGAGGTGGCCAGAAAGAAAAGACATTCAGTCCAAAATTGGATTCATGCCCTCCTTTCTTTGTCCTTCCTACGACTTCTGTTATCATCTGATTCACGGGAATATGGTTTCTCAGGTTTCTCATGTCTCTCATGCTTCCCGTACTTTTCATGCCGCTTCTCATTCTTTTCGTGTCGCTTTTCATGCTTCTCGTGTTTGTTGTCATGCCGCTTCTCATGTCTGTCATGCTTTTCCTGTCGCTTCTCCTCACGCTTCTTTCTCTTCCTGCTGCTTTCATAGTCTGATTCACCTTCTTCAGCATTGGTGGTTGATGGAGCGGGTTCATCTACCTTGACTGGCTCAGGTGAGGCTTCCTTATGAGTGGATGGAAGTGTAGTTGGATCTTCCCAAGCACGTGGCAATCTGCAGCAAGAGCAAAAGATATAGGAAAAAAGAGGCCAAATGGAAAGTTAAAAAGGGTGAAAGCTTTTGTTAAAAAAAAATGATACTCAAAGATTTGATGCCATTAATGCTCTAGCAATAGCAGCCATGCACTTTTTCTTATGAGATATCTAGGCAATTCTCGTACAATAGTCAAAAGTATAGCTGTCTCTATATTGTAGAACTAAGCAATTTGATCCTTGCATGTTTGATATTGGTGCAAACAAGAAAAAGTTAAATTTGATAATATCATACTACATAGAAGAATTCTTTTGCTGCCCTAGTGCTACCTATAGATCTATATTTTAAATTTCAGGAGTCTACAATTAACCATTTAACATTGTTACCAATCTTACTTGTTTGCTGACTATTAAATGTAGAAGGATTAAATTACTCAATTTCGTAGCTGCAATTTATTTACTGTAGTATGGTAATTGCCTATATATTTTAACCAAAAAGCATTGATGTGTCCGTAGATGCTGCTATTTTGGGTGCTTGATCAAACAGAGCACATTCGACAAGATACAAATTATCTACAACCACTCCTCAGAGATAGTACCTAAAATGATCTTCCTCACTCCCAAGAACCCAATATAGCAGCAGTTTCTTTATAAATGTTCTTTATAAAGTGTTCATAATTGAGCATAATATGAAGGAAAAAACCATATAAAAACCTACTGACTGTTCTTTTGTTCAATCATATATCTTGAGAACTCATTTATTTCGCATTATATAAATCTACTACATACCTTGCAAAACCAAGACCATGGACTCGTGCTGCTTCAGCATGGCCTGCACCTAAGTCCTCTGCAGTAGACCCTCGCTTCACAAGTTCCGAAAGCTCATGCTTATCAAGACGATTACCTTGAGGTTGACTAGAACGCTTAGGAGCCAGTCCAAGAGCCTCCCTCATGGCCTGCTCCTCCTCTTCCTTGACTCTTCTAATTTCTTCTTTTAGAGCCTCAGCATCTGAACCCTTGGAATTTTTATCCCTTGAATACCAGTGCAGATCCTTCCCTGTAATTTAAAAGAACAACTTCATGTGCTGATAGGCTTTTGCTTAGGGTGAAATTTTCATAGCACTATGTATTCCAGCAACTATTCAGAGAGAGAGAGAGAGAGAGAGAGAGAGAGAGAGAGGATGACATAAAGTTATCCTCTAGCTTGAAAAAAATACAATAACTTTGTACTGGACACAGAAAAAGTAAGAGAAAACCATACCTTTTTGCCATCTCCCAACAGGTGCCTTAATACTATGACCAAGATAATTCTCCCGATGTTTATCAACCTTTACATCCTCCCAACTAAATTCTGCATGTCACAGCAAAAAATACTCATTGGTATAATTAACCTAGACTGGTACATGGAAAATAAAGACAAACTCATAAACATTAAGCAAAGCTATAGTAGAATTTTTTATGTAACTAATATGCAAACAAGATGTAGAAACAAATATTTTAATCAAATACGCAAGAAAAAATAATAATAAACCCCTCAAATGCTAAAATCTCTAATCTCATGTCTCAAAAATTAATATACTAAATAATGAAAAGCACTGAAGATCTCAAAATTTAAAATGTCAAAGACTAGTAGGAATTGAAAAATCAATAAAGTCAACCCTCAACTAAGGTGGGAGAACTGTACTTTTAGATCTAGCATTTTTACTCTTTTCATTCACACTTCTCCAAGTGGCCACTACAGCATTTGATGACATGATAGTCCCAGGTTGCTCATAGGTAGCCAAGAACATATCCATAGTTAGTGTCTAGTAACCGGAAATTCCTGTACTCCTGCTATACCAACATAATCCTTGCATTTCTTTTTTCCCTTTTTTCTCCAAAATATATTGGAAATCACTCACAACACTCTCTCAAATAAAGGAAGTGCATCAATATCCATAAGGATTATATTTATGTGTCGACTTATGCATGAATGCGTCAAGAAATATAGATACATAAAAACTTTCTTTTCATAAAATGCACTAAAGGTAACGCATTTTTCTTCTCTTCAAGTTATTTTCAACAAGGAGAACCAATATCTTTTATATTTTCAAACCATTGGTTTTAATGGAAATCATGTAAAAATTAGAAGTTTATTTCATTTATTAAATAGCTTCTTCGGTTTGTAATCTTTTTGTCTAACCTTTTATCTGCACTCTAAGGGCACATTACGGCGAGGGAGTTCAATGAAAGGTTTCTTTTGTAAAGAGAATTTCAAATTTTCAAAACAAAATTTGAAAAGAAGTTATATTGGAAAAATAAAAACTGGAATTTTCCAAGTTCTTGGAATCTAAATGAGAATTGAGAAATTCCTAGATTTTTTAAAAGATGTCAACATTTATAATAGATCTGAAAAAAGTTCCATAATGGAGATGGAAAATGAGAAAGATACCCGATCTCCTTCATGGTCAGACTCAGCTATACCAAATTGGTAAATAATGCTAGCTCCTTAAGTTTCTCTATTCGCTGTATTCAGAAGCAGCAATCGAAACACAAGTTGAAGTTTTCTTCTTAATTTCAATATTAAGCTATCCAGGCTTATCCGTCAAGAAATATATATCCACAATATATTTATGTTCGAAGTTAAACTAGATTAGGAATGACAGTAGTTTAACTTCAAACATGATGCTCATCAGCAAAAGTTTATTCGATTACACAAGACAGGCCTATCAGGTTAGATGAATTGGAAATTCAACTTCAATTTTTCTTCCATGGAATTCAAACATATTTAATCCCCCTTATATTTATTGGATATGCCCAAACTCAAACATCTTACATGTAAATCCTTCTTCAAAACAACCAATTCAGGTTTCTAAGGAAACAAATTGTGTATATTGTTTAGTAATCCGGCTACAGAATGACAACATATTATTTAAAATAATAGGAACGAAGAAGACAAGTACTTCGTAGCTATATGACATGACAAAACTAAAATTACCACTCAAAAATCTAAATTGAACTTATTTCAGAATTTAAAATTAGCTAAAAGGGCAAAACTAACCCATAAATCCAGATCGCAAAATTCTCTATCGCAACCAATTTTTTTTAATCGATAAATAAATTTAAGTTTCCAATTCCTTTTATCTCTCATCATTCAATTAAAGAAAATCCAAACATAAGGGCCGAGAATCATAAAATTGTTGCTATAGCAAAATTTTGTTAAAATTAAATTGAATTATGGAATCTAAGAAGACGAAAGCCCTAGAAAACCCTAGAAACGCATAAAGCTAATAAGGGGAAAAAGAAGGGGGAAACTTACGATCTCTGCCACCACGAACGCCGCCTCTGGTTGGATGATACATTTTTTTCTTCTCTCTTTCAAATTCAACAAGTTTGAAAGGCTTTCTTCCTTTGCTTGCTTGGCTTCTGAATTTCCTTTTTTACATAGGGTCGGGATCAACTTCTTCTAAAAAATGGATTTAAGTAACTCAAATAAAATATGGGTACACTATAAAAATAGTTATTTTTATTTGACTCAGGTTATATTTTAGTCAATTTTGTTTAAAATATTACGTTTTAATTACAAAGTGATTACTCTTCCGTTAAGTTTTGTTATTTCCTTAACGGTAATCCTACGTGGTAGTCCAACTAAATTTTAAGTGCCAACTTAGATTTTCTAATGGAATGAGAATAGATTTTTTATTAAATAAATTTAATTAATTAAAATTTTTAAACCCTAAATCTTAGTTAAAAAATTATTTATCTACCCCTTTTTTAATTTTCTTTTTCAATTGACTAAAAAAGCTATTATCATCAAAAAATTTTATTCACATAAAAAAACAAAAGAAGATTCAATCGAGGATCTAGGTATGTCTTTTTCACCGACAAATTTATGTTCTAAGACTTAAAATGAAGTGGTTGTCGAGAAATAAGAAGATGGTAATTGTTTTTGTTCCTAATCATTGTATTTTCCAATTCTTCACGTTCTTAAATAATTGGTTTCTCAATCCGGTTTTTTTAATCTGAATCGGCTTGTTTGTTCACAATCACTTTGTGAGTATTCCTTTTTTTTATCTGAAATTCTTTTAGTTGTTAATATTCATATCAAGAATTTCAATTTAGGGTTTTCATTAAACCATAAAAAACCCAATCTTTTGTTTTTCAGTATTGAATAAAAGAGATAGATGAACGCAAAGAAGACATACCTGAACCCTCCATTGAATCCATCTTTATAAAGCAGTCAATTTGATTTCAACTATTTTGATCTTAATAATAGTTTTTCTAGTCAAATGAAAAAAAAACCATTGAAAAAAAGAAGAGAATGAAGGAAAATTAAAAAGAGGAGATAAACAGTTTTTTTAGTTAAGGTTTAGGTTTAAAAATTTTAATTAATTAAAATTTTTAATTAAAAATATATTTTCATCCCATTTAGAAATCCAAGTTGGCATCTAAAATCCAGTTGGACTATCACGTAGGATTGCCGTTTGAGAGATAACAGAACTTAACGGTAGAGTAACCACTTCGTAACAAAATAGTAACATAAGTGACTAAAACGTAACATTTCAAACTTAAGTGACTAAAATGTAACTTGAGGCAAACAAAAGTGACTATTTTTGTATATTACCCATAAAATATAAACTTAAATTCGGACCGCTTGTATTAACAAATTTTATATTAATTTTTATATAAGAATAAATCTAAAAAAAGATATAATAAATTAAATAAATTAAAAAATTAAAAATATTAAAATAAATATTTTTTAGAAAATATACTAAAAATATTTATACTTAAATATCACTAAAATAATTATAACTTAATCAGTAAATACATCTAAAATAGTAACAAAATTAATAATAAAATAAGAGTTATACAATATTCAAATAATAACAACAAAATAGTAACAATATAATAATAAAATGACAGTAAACAACAGCAACAACAGTAAACAGCAATTAAAAAATGAGGCAAATTTGCTCCAAGTCGAGATTAGACCAAAAAATCTTACCTGATGCCCAATTCATTTAGAAAATGAGTCTTATTTTTTGTCCAAGCCCAATTTTAAGTCTTATATTTTTTCTTAAACCTTCCCATTTTTCAGATGAGCCTTCGGGCTTAGGCAGAGCCTTCGAGCCTGAGTAGATGGCCTGACCCATGATCAGATTTAGTTTTATATAGAAAAAATTTAAAAAAATTAGAATGATTTTTAAAGGGTATAATTTTATGTTAGTCCCTCTATTATGCAGAAATTCAAAATTTAACTTTTTTACTTTAGTTTGGCATAATTTAGTCCTTAGCACTTAGCTTTTTTTTTTTATAATGTTATTAGTAGATCCATATTGATAATATCATTAATTTCAATCTTAAAATGATGAAGTGAATTTTTATTATTCTATCACACAAATAAAATCACATGAAAATCTAGTTAACTATGTTAAATCAATAATAGATTAATGTATATTTTTTTAAAATTTTGGCTTAATTCAAAAATTACCCTTTAAATCATATCTATTTTTCCAAATAGGTACTTAAATTATTTTATCAAATTGGGTATCTAAATTATTGTGTTGTTATTCATTTAACCCAAACCTTAACATTGGTTGTATAAATTTTTTAGTCAAATTTGAAATGGACGCGTCACTATTCAATTAGCTACCCATGTCATACAACATATTTCTATCCATTTCTATAGCTAATTGAAATATCTAAAATAGCTAATTGAAATTGATACACTATTAGTCTAAACATGAAATATCTAAAATGAAAGGAAAAAAGAAAAATGGATAGAAATATGTTGTGTGATATGTAATACATGTGATTTGATGATGATTGGATTATGGTTGTGAATATGTTAGAGAAATGATATATGTACCATATTGCAAAAATGAAATTGAATATAAAATTATATGTATAAGAACTGGATTAAATTGAATGAAATGAGATAAATGTTTGTCATGCGATAAAACAATGTTTAGGGTACAAAAATGCAAATGTGATCAAACACAGGGTATGACAGATAAGTAAGGACGATTACAGGTATGATATTGAAATATATGGATTGATGCCCATGTGAACTTAGTCAAAGCTTAGGATACGATTGAAATGTCAATAGGGTTATACACATGCTTGATTAGAGATTATTACATGTTATAACGAGATCTTGCATTTGTCATAGACTCTCGAGTTATATGTAACACATGTTTAGCCCAAACAAGTAACTTGATGTAATTTCAGCTTGTGTGAGTAGCTTGATTCACTCGTGTATCCTAGTCTGTTTTACTAGATCTTCATCGGGCGATATATATTTATATATTATAATTGAAATGGATAAGTTTGAAAATGTATTGAGTATGAAATGGTATATGCTTATAACATGATATGTGGCATGAAATTACTTTAGTATTAAGTGATATTTTTTATAATGTGTGAGTATGTCTAACCTATTAGGATAGCTTAATGTAAATGTCATGTATGTATAGATGTTGAATTCATGTTTGACTATGGAAGCTAAATGGTTAAATATGTTTATTCATCATGGAATTGGATAACTTAATGTTAAAGGTATATATGTCGGTTCATAAATGATATGAAAGGTTTAATGATATAAAGTTGGGCATTTGAAAACTGGAATGAATTGGGAAATTCTACTGCAATGATGAATAGATTAATTTGCTAATTTCCATATGTATACTCTTATATGATAATGACCTTGCTTGGCATAGTAGGGACATAAATTAGGTAAATATTATGTTTGTACTTATTATGATCAATTGCTTATGCTAATGTCATGTTATCTTGAATCATAAAAGTACTACAGAGCATTATCACTCAACGTACGATTTGTTTATTTCATGCCAAGTACGAGTATATTTCGAGGTTTATAGAAGTGATTCTAGGATCCAACCAACGACCCTCAACTCAACAATGTTTATATAGTTTCTTTTGTTTTGGTATATGATATGTACTTAGGTTTAAGTCAGCCATGTATATCATATATTGTTAATTTGATATTTATGCCAGAATAGCTAACTTGATATTGTAAATTAGTATTGTAAGTGTTATGTTTGTGATGGTTGAAAATTGAAATGATCTTAATAGGTATATGATATGTTATGTTAAATGAGATAATTAATGTCAATTGGTCAAATGGTTACAAAGGTAGAAGTTGTCATAGGTAACAAAATATTGAATGACATTTTGAATGAAGTATATGTATAAATGTTGATAAATGGTAAGAATTGAGCATATGAATGTAGCATATTTGGTTAAATGACTCAAATGATAGAAATGAACTTGTATGTTAAGGTTAATTCTTAAACTGAATAGTGATGAATTGGTTGGGATGAAACATTTAAAATAGTATATAAGGTAGGGAAAATTCTGTCTTTAGTAGGTTGAAAATGAACTTGGCCAACTGGTTAGGCTTTTTGAATTGGTACAATTTGAATCATTTGCAAATAGACAGTCACATTGCGACGTCAAACACTTGACGTCACAATGAAACCAAATCAATGTGTTGCATCGCGATGGGGAACCCCCAAAGTTGCAACATCAACATGAGATTTTGAAACATTGCAATTTGGTCCTAATTTGACCTCAGGTAGCAAAAAAAGCTTTGGTAAAATCGTATAAGACCCGAAAATGATGGAAAATCATATTGAGATTTAATAATATTGTTAATAGCATATATATAAAAAGGTAAATTGAATTGTAGTTGCTTCGAAAATGAATGAGGCATCCCGTAACTTAGACCCATCGATCGGGTCGGGTATGGGGTGTAAGACCCCTCACCTAACCTCATCGCTAGAATCGAGTTACAAGATGCTACAACATAAAACAGAACAATTATTAATAGTTAACAGTAAAAAATATAAATACTTTAATAAGTTCAATCATTAAATACCATCTCAAACTTTTTATGAGTCTTGTATGAGCTTACGTGAGCTTTAAAGTTGACCTAAGAATATTCAAGGATCAGATTGTAACATTTTCAAAAGTTCAAGATAGTTATGCAAAATAGGGGTCATTCAGGTGTATGTCCAGGCCGTGTAACTCTATGAAGCCGTGTGGACCAAAATGAAACATTTCATCAAAAGTCACATGGCCATGTAGTTGGGCTGTGTAACAAGCTGAGATCGTGTGAAAAACTAAGTGACCAAATCTACAGTACTCACATGGGCGTGTGACCAACTCGTGTAACCTCAAAAACACATTTTGGTAATTTGTGACATGCTCAAAACATTTCAAAACCAAGCCAAAACATGCATTACGAACTTCCAAAAAAACTAACCAATATGCCACAATGGCACAAACACATAACACAATCATATGAATCAATTCAAATCTTTCAAGCATGTTACTAAATTCCATACCATTCATAAACTTCAACATAAATTTATCCCGATGGCATTATACATACCTTAAAAATCAATTCAACATACTTTATTTAACATTCAAACACCATACTTCCTTGAGCATTTTGCACCTATTCAATCATGCACCATCACATTTTCATGTCAAGTCAATATAATCACTCTCATCACTTTAGTTCAAGACATCCAACAAGCCTCAAATATGTCATACGACCTTGCCATCATTCTAAATTATATATATCAATAAGCATATAAGATCAAGCACCATATACATATGTATACCATAATCATCATCTGTAACACCTTCTACCTGTATTCGTCGCTGGAATAGGGTACGAGGCATTACCAGAGTTTACCGAATAAATTTTCCATTATTACGAGTTAAACACTATTTATTCATTGAAACATATTATGACGTCCCTTAGATGGGCCACCAAAGTCCAAAACATGCATCGGGGTCAAACCAAGGTTAAATCAAAACCATATGGAATTTTTCGTAAAATCCCAAATTTTTTTTTATAAACTCAATATAACCCCTTTTTAGATATCCAATCTTCCCTGCAAATTTTAAAACCGAGACCAATCCAAACCAACCAATCAATTTCAACCAATTTGATACCAAATCATATTTTTATTATAATTATACTATTTAACGTATTCATTACTCTTTACTTTAATACACATACATTAAACAAGTCTTAGTATTTATATAATCATCAAACCATATACATGCCATATAAATCAAAAGGAAATTTACAAAAGATACCGGAGATAATCTAGATAGTGTGATCTTCAGTGTTGATCCGATCCTCCGTATATTTACACGTCAATCTGTAAGAGACATTGAATACACTCAAGTTAGCTTATAGAAGCTTAGTAAGTTCATAGGCATAAAACATAAATCTTACCAAGCATTCATACACTTATACAATATACACAATTACTAAGTTCACCTATCAACCACAATCATTGGTGAGTTCCTTTGTATAAACTCACTATCATTTATCCGTTTACTTTAATTCTTTTGGGCCCATTTGTCACTTACCATCCTTAATCAAATTAGGGAACGGTTATGAAAAGTTGAGTACTTCACTTTCACTTTGCCATAGTATAATTGTGGTCTTGCATATAATCACTTATCACTTTCCGAAGCCTTAGCCCTGCCACAGTCTTATACGGATCACATTTATCACTTGTCACTGATCAGATAAGTATAGCTAAAGCTACCACTTATCATTTGTCACATGTCATTGATCAGATAAGTGTAGCCGATGCTACCACTTATCACTTGTCACTGATCAGATAAGTGTAGTCGAGGTTACCACTTATCATTTGCCACTTATCACTGATCAGATAAATGTAGCTGAAACTACCACTTATCACTTGTCACTAATCAGAAGTACTCAAATCCGACGTTCCGCTCAATTTAATTATTTATTCAGTTTTCGTAATATTATTTTATTCTCAAATCATCAACAAATATATCTCATCATACACTATATAATTCATGAAATTAACATTTAATCATTAAATTTTAGCCATATGAACTTACCTGGGTTGATTTGCAAAATTCGTGAAAGTTCAGGGACTAATCAACTACTTTTTCTTTTCCTCGACTTGCTTCGGGTTCTCGATCTATCATTGTAAAATCATTCACTTATCAGTATTGACTTCATCTTCACTTTATTTCACATCTTTAATGCTTATAACCCACTTATAAGTAACATTATCTACAATTTCACTATTTACTTATGTATATTCAAGGCTGTCCATCCGTGTCATAGTCACTTAATTATTTTTATCTTGAGCTACAGAACTCCAAATTATGATCCGTTAATTTTTCCTGAAACTAGACTCATATATCTTCTTACCATAAAATTTTCAGAATTTTTTGTTTAGCCAATTAATACAGTTTATTCATTAAAGTCTCCCCTGTTACACAGTCCAACAGCTCTGACCTCTCTTCACTAAAAATAAATTATCTCATAGTACGATTTTCATATAGTGTTTTTGATTATTTCTAATGAAAATAGACTCACTAAGGAATCTAACCATATAAATTATGTCTCAAAATTATTTTTCTCCAATTTTTGATAGGGGAACCCGAAATCATTCTGACCTTGTCTCACAAAATTCATTATATCTCATGATTTACAATTTTATTGCTTACACCGTTTCTCTATAAGAAACTAGACTCAATAAGCTTTAATTCCATATTTTATTCATCATCTAATTCGTTTTCTACAATTTTTGGTGATTTTTCAAAGTTGGACTACTGCTGCTGTCCAAAACTGTTTTAGTGCAAGGTGTTGATTTCCATTTTGTCCCAAATTTTACAGTTTTCACAAATCAGTCCTCACTCAATTAACCCCTAAATTGAGCTAATTTTCTCAATTAATACATTAGTTAGACATTATAAGTTATTTCAAAACTATTTAAATTCTGTATTTCCACATAAAACTCTAACTTCAAACTCTTTTACAATTAGGTACCAAAAATTCACTTTCTATTCAATTCTTTCAATAAAATCAGCATATAAACAATTTAAAGCTCTAATTCCATGCTAAATCATCATATACTTTCAGCACATATTCATAGCAACTTTCAATTTCTTTCATGAAAACAAAAACTAATGAATTCAATAAGTGGACCTAGTTGTAAAAGTCACAAAAACACAAAAATTTCAAGAAATAATCAAGAATTGAACTTACTTGAGGCAAAAATATGAAAAACTAGCTTAAGGAAACCCTCCTATGGTGTTTTTGCTGATGAGAATGAAGAAAAATAAGGAGAAATCTAGATAATTCCACTTTAGTCCTAGATTTATTAAGTAAATTTTGCAATATTCTAATTTTACCCTTAATTCCCCTTATTTTCTTTCTGATTTCTTACCCTTGCCGTCCAGCCCAAATAGACCTTGGGTCTATTTGCCTTTTAAGTCATCTTTCTTTTATCATTTAAGCTATTTAATCATTTTCCATAATTTTGCATTTATTACAATTTAGTCCTTTTTGTTCAATTAACTATCGTAACTTTAAAATTTCTTGACGAAACCTAATACTAGCTTATTAACACTCCATAAATATTTATAAAAATATTTATGGCTCGGTTTAAAATTTCCAAGGTCTCAATACCTCGTTTTCGATTCTAATTATTTTAATATTTATTTCTAGTATACTATTCACTATTTCAAATTTTCTTCTAACTTCACGTTTAACTTATACTCACTAAATTAATAATATTTTCTAACTTATTTGCCAGATTTAGTGATCTCAAATCACTGTTTCGACTCAACTGAAAATTCAGGCCATTACATCATCATTCAAACAAACACTTATATATATAAGGATTTTTTCATCATTTACCAAAAATCAACACTTAACCATATAGAAACCTATATATATGCCACATAATCGGGTTTAGAATAATTTAAAAATCTACTGAGATTGAAGTTGGAGAGTGTGAGCTCTGGAGTTAATCCAATAAAAGCATTCTGCAGAAATGCCAACTATAGAAAATAGAAAACAAAACAGAGTAAGCATTACGAATGCTTAGTAAGTTCATAGGAAATTTACCAAACTTACCTTAACATCACAACAATTTAAACTATTGAAACATGTTCTACCGTAATTTGATATGGCAACTTGGGCTTTCTCATTACACTTAAGAAGCTTATTCTCAAGCAAAGTAGCATACTTTTTTTGTAGTTTTTAGGTTTTGACTTAATAAGTGTAAATGCTTCGTTTTGCTTATTTTGAGACCCAAATTGTTTAGTAGTGCCATTGAGGGCCTAACATATGTTTTGAGTGATATATGGATGCATTGGAGGCTTAAATTGAGCAAGAACAACACCAAAGGAGATAATATTGCAATATTCAAACCTTGGAATTGCGATACCTCTAACAAAACCAAGATTGGAGACCAACCTTCAGTGGTGTTACGATATCCACTTTGGGTATCACGATATCCACCTATCAAGAAGCATCCCAAGTTCGAGACTGTCCGAGGTATCGTTATATCCTATTCTTTAGCATCGCAATACAAACATCGTAAGAGGACAAAAATTGACAAAACAAACAGTCTTTGTCCACCTGAAGCACCAATCATTGAAGGCTCATTTAAGGGTATTTTGGGCATAATAATAGGGTTAAAATAACTGCTTATATCAACCAAAATTTGGTTGAGAGAAAAGGAGGCCACATTAGCTTAGTTTAGGTTTAGTTTTCTTTTGGTTTTCCCTTTAGTTTTCTGCTTTTTCTCTAGGGTTTATATTTTCTTTTCTTCTTTCTTAGTTTTAAAGTTTTATTTTAATGCACTTTCTTCTTGTTCTTAGAGTTCTTGTAGTTAGTTAAATTAGTTATCACTGTAGCTTAAAATTTATTTACACTTTTAGTCCTTATACCTTGGTTGTAATGACATCTCTAGCTTTAGTTTAATTCATTTCAGTTTCTTTTGCTTTAAACCTATTAAAGTTTATTCCTTTTATGTTTATTGCTTTGGATTTTCTTGTTGAATGCTTCTTTTTACATGCCCTTTAAGTTTTCTTGCATAAAAACCCCAACTTTTACATTTTTCTTAAGTTTTTCTTTAATGGCTTCCATGCTTTTCATTTCCATGTTTACTAGTTTTATTTTTAGCATGAGTAACTACACTTATAAAGGGGGTTGGTTCATGGAGATTTGGTGAGTTGATTATCAAATGATGGACTAAATCATAATAAATTGGACTAATTTGAATGAACCTAAAAACTTAGGATTGATAACCCTAAGGGAATATCTAGGCAAGTGAGACCGAAAGGAGATCTGTTTGGGCACTAATTCATTAGTCTCGGGTTAACCAGTGAGATCGAGCGATAATCTAGATTAATTTATCTAACTTGGTAAAATTGAGACCGAGAGGTAAAATGGAGCCATTTTGAGAGTTTAAGCGATTTGGATCCCTAATTTGAAGATTAGTGAACCACATCAAGATCAATCAACCACCGTTTGTTAGTAATTTTTAATTTCGTAACTTTGCAAGTTTTACAATTTAGTCCTTGTTAGCTAGCTCGTAGATTAGTTTAATTTCTCTTGATTTTATGATTTGTCGTAATATAATTTCTGTGATTAGTTGGTTAGACTCTTTATTTCGCATGCACGTTGTTTAGAAATTTTTTGATTCCCGATTCTTTTGGGTTCGATGTTTGGAATACTCTAATATTTCATTGTAACACTACAAATATTACAACTGATCTGTCACACTTACAGAAAAGTCACGATATTTGTATTCGTTTTTAATCCCAATGTTGATTTATCTCTCTCTTGTCGAGAGAGAGGCGATTGAAACACTTTGGCATAAAACATGACAGCCTTTGGCATCCTCAACTTTCATTTTTTTGTAACTAAACAACCAATATGTTAGTTTGTTTACACACCAAATGCTTGTAATAAGAATCACACACACATATACAACATCTCAATAAAGCATAATATATATTGTCCTATTCATACTCATTTCATAAACATATAAATTCAAACCATATTCATACATTTCCAATAGTAGCATTTCTGTTAATACCATTTTCATTTCTATTTTCACCTAAAGGTCTAAAGCAATTTGAGCTTAAATACTCAGAACTGATTTGATCCCATTTACTGACATTATCAAGCTACTAACACTAGCTTGTTTCGATGTTGCTAACACTAGTTTTAGAGAATCCATAACAAATTCTAGATCTCAAGCCATTGAATTAATCTCTGATCACAACACCCCATTCCTTTTGAACTTAATGGCATGCCATTCGTGTATAGATCGGTTATTACATTTATATGAGCTTTATTATCATTCCCACTTCATTTCAATCTCTTCATAACAATTTATACATACCGTAAAATCCATTTCATCAATCCTTTACCATTCAATATCTCGTATCAGTTCATATTTGCCACATAATTCATATTTTACGGTTTAGTCTTTTAGATGCCAAAATCATAGAAATTATACTTATATATAAAATTAATAGGTACAAACACAGTTTAAACATAATAAGTTAAGACAATAAGTTCCATATGGACTTACTTAGGAAAACAACAACCACAAAGTATTAGGGGCTAATCCGTAATTTCTCATTTTTCATGATTAACCTTAGATCTATAAC
This sequence comes from Gossypium stocksii, assembly GCA_020496765.1. Lineage (NCBI taxonomy): Eukaryota > Viridiplantae > Streptophyta > Magnoliopsida > Malvales > Malvaceae > Gossypium > Gossypium stocksii. Next base: position 40,094,208 of record CM035628.1, on the reverse strand, counting down.
AATTCATTACAATTTGTCAGTCCCAATTATTCCATTTCATCCTAATATAGATATAAATCAGTTAAATTTCACTTTTTGAAAGTTCCCTAAAATTTTACATTTTATTCAATTTAATCACTAAAACCGAAATAGCTATATCTTTCAAATTTAAGCTTCATTTTTCAATTCGGTTTCAATTGCATCCTTCTACAGACCTATAATATCAATAATTACAAAAATTCTATATCAATTTCAAAATATTTACACTTTAGTCCCTAAGTTCAAAATTAACAATTTTTACTTTACAAATTAGTCCTATTACATTCTTAAGCTTCAAATCCTACCATTAAACATAAAAAACCTCAAAAATTATAAATGAAAACTTTTTAAAACTTCAACAGTTTTACGATTTAATACACGGATTAGCTAAATTAAGCTACAACGATCTCAAAACATAAAAATTACGAAAAATCGACTACAAAAGACTTACCATGCAAATAGCCCAAGGTTTGAACTTCTAATTAACAATGACTTCCATTAGTTTCTTTTAACTCCAAACAGTGAAGAAAGAAAGAAAGTGAAGATGGTCACTTTATTTTTATGTTTTATTCATTTATTATATTATATTATATATAAATTTAATATTATAGAATAATTAATCATTAAACTGTCCACCCACATTTTAAAGTGGATTAATTGTCATATTAGACCCTTGTTTAATTGTTACATAAGTCTTTTAACAATTAAAATTTTATAACAATTATCTTTTATCACTTTTACAAGTTAGTCATTATACCTTAATTAGTTATTGTTGGGATTGACCCGATTAAGCAACAAGTAAAAAAAAAATAGCGAAATAAATTGAGAAATTGAATACACAAATTTAACGTGGAAAAACCCCTCCAAAGAGGAAAAACCACGGGAAAAGATAGTTTTATTATAATGGCAAAAGAACGAAGAGTACAAAAGATGGAGATAAAAACTAAACCCGAAAACAAAGAACCTTCAAAACGTAAACACAAAATTCTCTAAATGTGTTATGAGTTCTAATCTCTAATGGGTGTATTTTCTAAGGTTGTAAAAGAGCCTATTTATAGGCTAAATTCATAAGTCAAATAATAATATAATAATCTAGATTAATCAGAGTTTGATTGAAACAAATAAATAGAGTTTAACTGAAAGATTATTTCTCAAATTTGACTGAAATAGGAGTCATACTCAACAGTTATTAATTCGGCGAAATTATCTATCAAAAATTCAATTCACCTATATAATAACTTTGTAAATATTTAATAAAAATATTTATGAGCTCAGTTTATAGAAACAATGTATTGACACCTCATTTTACGATTCTAATGACTTTAGGGTTAAAACACTTGTACTCTAACTAACTATTCAATTAATAAATCTGTCAAACCAAAATTCAATATAATAACATAATTAAATAGTAAATATTAATAAATAATATTTATGAACCTAATAATCGAAAACCGAGATTTTAAAACCACCATTTCTAACACCACTAAAAATTGGGTTATTACATAGAATGGTACATTTGAGAGTTATAGAAAGGGCTTCAACTTCCTTAGGAACATAAAGCTTAGTATCCAAGTAATGAGAGATTCTCAAAACGGTGTTGTTTGACGATGAACTAATTTTTTTTTCGATAAAAGAAAATTGAGATTTTCTAAAAGGTTGAAAATCTAGGAGATTTGAATGTAGGGTTATGTTTTTGTGATTGAAACGGGGACTGCAACATTCATTATCACTGCGTTTATAATTATTGGCTAAAGCAGCTTGAAATTCAATACCCATTTGAAGAAAACCATGAAAAGGAAAAGATTCAATATCCATTTGAAGAAAAACCATGAAAGGATAAGATTTGGAAGGGGATTCTTATAGAAATTAAAAAAAAATATTGATTCAAGTAAAATGTTGAAAACCTAGTTAAACGTAAATTTTATTTTATTAATGTATCATTTAAATGTATTTGACCAAAAAGTAAAGAAAATGAGGCACTTTTATTTGCCCGTTTACCTAATTTACTACCATGTGTCATCTATTAATATTGTCAACTTCAAGTTCTAAAATGTTAGATGAGAAATTCAGGTATGAAAATAAATAAATTAAATGTATAAGTATTACATTGATAATTTTATCAAAATATTAGAGAATTTTTATCATAATTCCAAAAAATAATTGTGAAAATAAATATATCATACAGATAATTGTAATTTTTTTATTAACTTTTATTACATGAATACTTGTGTCATATATGATAAGTAATCGAATGAAAGGATGAATTATTAGATTTGGATGTAATAATATTTTTATATGGAAACAATCGTGTGGAAAGAAAAAGATTAACAACGGAAAAGTTAGACATGTGGACTATCTAAAGACCTATTTAAAGAAGAATTTTGTGTTGAATGACATTTTGGCAGATTTATTTGTTTCTCGAAGCAATGCCTTTTGTTATAGTTCCATAGGTGTTATGTATATATAGTGGCATTATTAGCTAAAGGTGAAGTACCAATAAGTTTGCCTTTGTCTTTGGTCTCGGCAACAAGGATCACATGACCCTTTGATGCAAAAGGGGGATTAATAATAGATCTACTTTTTATACCCCCAATCTGATTAAGGATATGTGGCAAGTCAAAAGATTGCCCAAGCATCAAATCAGTAATCAATTGAAAAGTCATCTACGAGTTTCACCTCTTGGCATAACCATTCGAAAAGGTAAGAAACTTCTGATGTCCGGATTTTTAGGCCTCCGGTAATGACGTGATATCATTAATTACTAAATACCACGTGGGTTCAACTGCCCTATACTGTCAAGTCAAAATAAATGATAGGATCTGTATCATCATAGACATTTTCGTCCCATTGAGGACATCCATCCCCACACATTTCTTAATAATGGCTAGATGGTAAGTCCAACATGTAAATACAATCCTACAGGATACCCTTGCATGAAAGTTTCTCCAGGAACAATGAAGAAAGGATCAACTCTCCAAAAAGACCGTCTATATTCTGTCAACTTAGTTCTTACTCTCAACCTTAGTACTCTCCTCTCCTCCACTCTTTGTAACCTTAAACTCTCCATCCCGATTGGATGAACCGACCTATGTGACAACCACTATATCCTCTTTCTTATCTCCCCTTTATTGTACCAGTATATCAATAAAATGCAAACTCTCGTGGTATCACATTCTTAGCCTTACGACATAGCTAATGAATCCACCTGTATTTCATGATCCCAACAGTAACGATAAGCTCTTCCTCATCAATTTTGTCCAACCCAAACAACTTGTACACAACCTCAGTCGTACCATTTAACTTCAACTCATTGGTCTTATTGCAAATTATATAAATTTGAATCCAATAATATCACATGATATAAAATTTGTTGAGGTGAAAAACATTTTTATTACTTTTGGTAACTGTTATTTTGCTGACAAAATTTCCCATTGTTCATCCTAATAAATCATAAATTTAATTTTCAAGTGCCAGACTATTTTGATGTTACTTGAAAATTAATTACTATTGCCAAGTTTATTGTTTTCAAAAAGTTAAATTTTCTTTTCACTGATTTTCATGGATATTTTCTGTGAGAATAAATCCCCTTAGAATTCTTTTCAGTGAGAACGGGATGTTAGCAAACAGAATAAGCTAAAACAAATAGTTTGATAACAAAAATTAGATGATCTATTAAGTACGTTTTACTTAAAGCAATGGTCTATTACTTACAGCGTCGTGTTACTAAGGCGAAGGCCGCACCTTCGAGAATTGCATGGCCACTAAATACAATTTTCCGTCTTTTGGGAAAAACGGCAACATTTTATATTATTTAGGAGAATAAAGTTCACAGAAAGGCATCAAAGGCCTATTAGCTCAGCTGGTTAGAGCGTCGTGCTAATAACGCGAAGGTCGCAGGTTCGAGACCTGCATGGGCCATTAAATTAATTTTCATTTGTTTTTTGTTTGGGAAAAGCGGAAATTGTGTTGCTTTAGAATAGTAAAATTTAAAATGAAGACAACAAAGGCCTATTAGCTCAGTTGGTTAGAGCGTCGTGCTAATAACGCGAAGGTCGCAGGTTCGAGACCTGCATGGGCCATTAAATTATTTTTCATTTGTTTTTTGTTTGGGAAAAACGGCAATTGTGTTGCTTTAGAAAAGCAAATTTTAAAATGATGACGACAAAGGCCTATTAGCTCAGTTGGTTAGAGCGTCGTGCTAATAACGCGAAGGTCGCAGGTTCGAGACCTGCATGGGCCATTAAATTGTTTTGTTTTGTTTTTGGGAAAAAGGGAAATGTTTTTGGTTTAGAAAAGCAGAATTTAAAAGAATGACACAAAGGCCTATTAGCTCAGTTGGTTAGAGCGTCGTGCTAATAACGCGAAGGTCGCAGGTTCGAGACCTGCATGGGCCAAATACGTTATTTTTTCTTCCATTTCATTTTCGGCTGCTTGTATCTTTTAATGTAAACGGTGTCGTTTACCGCAGGCCCACGCAATTTTGATCACACACACGTCTTATTCATATTTAATTTTAATAGTCCATTTATTTTTATATTTTAACCCTAAACCACCAAAAATTTGAAAATAATTAATAAATTTCTGTTGATATATAAAAGTATCTCTTTATTTTAAATATGTTACTATAGGAAATTTATCAATTTTCTACTTTTTTTTTTAAATCTAAAAACTGTACTAATAATAGTGTATTAAATAATTTTCCATATATCATTTATTCAATTTATTGTGTTAATTAAGAGACACAAAGTAAAATATCTAAATTGAATTAATAATAATAATAATAATAATAAATTATTAATTAATTAATATTTCTTCTCTTAAATTTACTAATTAATTAACTTTGGTTTTGTCTACCATTTACAGTATACTCAAGTTTGAGTATCTACTATTTATTGTAAGTAATTGATATTATGAAATGGAAAGGTTGTTGTTGATGGAAACAAACGACCCGATAGCGATTACTTTCGAGCAAGTCCAAGCCCCAGACGTTATTAGATCGGCAAACCTTGATAAGGAAGTCAGTCGGGCATTATAAATCTTTTGTTGGAATGTTGTGGGTTTGCAAAAAAGGTCTCCATCGTATGCTGGGAGAAAACAATCCCCCAGTGGTTTTCCTTATCGATACCAAGCTGAAGGATTCAAAAATGTAAGAAGGAAGGAACTGATGTGATTTTGCTAATGGTATTGATGTTAATGCATGTGGATCAAGTGGAAGTTTGTCAATCGAGTCGAATGAGGGTTGTTTTATTCGGCTTCATAATTTTTGTAATACCTTTAGCCCATCCAAATCGTCGAGACCGAGTTACAGAATCCTATAGTACAAAAAGGAATAGATATAGACCTTTAATGGATAATTTAAATTGAAAATCATTATCTATCATAATATAAGTCATTTAGAACAAATTTAAACCCTTTTCGAACAAATTCGAATCGAATACAGACCAAATTATAACTAATCGAGTTGCTTTCATAATGGTATGCTATTAGGGAGAGCTCAGTCACGATACTAGTAGAATGACTTAGTGACTAAATGGGTTTATAATTAATAGGCGAAAAGCTAGAACTTAATTAGAAATCATTTGAGTCTCAATTGCATATGTCCAATCGATCCCCCCACTAGCTCGTTGAAACTAGAAATGAATCGCATAATAAATCAAATGAAGAAATAGGAAATATTTGGAAATGATGAAGCTTTTCTCCAAAATAAAAATAAAAATGGAGAAATGAAATCATTTGAAAATGAATGTGGTTTTTTCCAAAATAAAAGTGAAAATGACAATGAAAAATGAATTTATGTTTTTCGAATAAATGAAGTTCAAAAATGAAAATAAATCATTTGGTCATAGTGAACTGTTGAATGTAAAAATATTAAATATATTTTCTCATAGATTCTTTTATGGTAAAGTCGTGATTTTAACAATATTAGAATTGGGTTGAGAGAATTATTTATAATTAAAATTATATTGAAGTTTATTTTTGGGAAATAGAAAAAAAATTGAGTTGCACAAGAATAGAGGAGCTCAAGGGAGAGTTGGCCGATCAAATTATAAAGTATTATATTAAAAAATCGGAAAGTACTTGTAATTGGATCCAATCTGGAAAATGCCCAAAAACCCCTTATGTAATAAGAAGGAATGACCAACCCTAGTAATAATTAACTAGGGTTGTTGCCCCTACATCCTAGTTGAACTAGGATTTCATTTTTCTAGTTGAAATAAACTTCTCTAATTCAATAAACGTTCTACCTTCTCTCTTTATAAATAGATGGCATCGGTAAAACTATTTACAAAACAAAAGTTAGATGTCGTTATTCTGCACGAAATAAGAACACTTTTATTCTCTAAGAGTTAAATATATTTAGAGGTGATCATGAGCCAGATTAGACCGGTTCAAGTCGGGCCCAAACAAAAATTTAAGCCCGTTTGCTAGGCTCTAGACCCTGTCTGAAAAAATGGGCCTAAAAATTTTTCCAAGTCCAACCAGGATAAAAATACTAAAACCCAGGTCTGGCCTGCCTATATTAATTTTTTATATTATATTATTTTTACGTAATTTTTAAATATATATAATACATCAAAAATACTAAAAACATTAAAATAAATATTTTCGAATAAATTAAAAATAAATTTTAAAAATTATGTATACTTAAATAATACGAAGATGTATGCAACTTAACAAGAAAATATCTCTAAAATAATAACAAAATTAACAATAAAATAAGTTTTATGCAATATCCAAACAATAACAACAAAATAGTAGCAACATAATAGTGAAATGGTAGCAAAATAAAAAGAAAACAACAAGAAAATATCATTAAAATAAAAAAAATAGCAAATTTTTTGTCATTTAGTGAATTCAGGTCGGCTCAGGCTCGGGCTCGGGCAAAAAATGTCATACTCGAGGCCTAACTCATTTTTAAAATGATTTTTTTTTTGAAAAAGCCCATTTTTCAGGCCTATATTTTTTCCCAAACCCTCCCACTTTTCGAACGGGTCTTCAGGTCAGATCGGGTAGCCTAGCCCATGAGCAGGTCTAAATATGTTCTCCACAAAACTATTTCTAAGTTTCTGTGTTTGATTTGTTTTGTTCGAGCCCACACTCGAAGCAATTCGTGGTGCAAGAATAGCAAAGAAGATCATTTAGTTGAAAGCTGAGAACGATAAGGATCTGTCTATTTGAAAACACATGTACAATTTCGGTCTAGGTTTATTGCTAAAAATATCATAAACTAGGTCAATTTTCAAAATTTTTATTTTATGCTATACAGAAAAATAGTTTCGAACCAAAATTTTTTCAACAATTGGTATCAAAGCTATGATTGTGCTATGTTTATAGTGTAAACTGAGTCCGAAATTCTCTCTCTTCTTCATGTATGATTATATTTGATAAGATGTGGCATTCTCGTAATTGTATACATGTTTAGGGGAATGTATGCGAATGAATGTATAATGCTATTTTATTATTTCACTATTATGGATGACAAAGTAATTTTAGCCAAAGTTGTACTTTCTAAAAATTTAAATGTAATTCATTATAATCTCGAACATGTATATTTTAGATAGTAGATTATCATCTCCACATAAAGTTTTATTTTATTATTTATTTAGAATAAAATATGTGAGTCGAAAATAGACATAGAAATTTTGTAATTTAATTTTTCCTGGCAAAACCCAAAAAACCAAGATGCATCCAAACTGATTGATACGACATGAACCCAACCCAACCAAACTAGGAAGTGACCAACAGTTGTCTGACAATTGCAGGTGGTGGTTCGAAAGTAGTGGCACTAGTCGACAACGATGACACAAAAATGGCGATGGAAAGATGACGATGGTAGAAACATGAACCGGTATCGCAACAAAAGTTCGTGGTGGCAAAATTGAAGACCCAAAGTATGCTTTGGGGTGAATTTTGTAATTTTGCAAATTTTATTTTTTTTAAGATGGAATCATGAAAACTTTGGCTGGTTAGATTCATTTAATTTTATGCTTTTAATTTTTTGAGATAAACATGATAATAATTATATGGTTGTGAATGTTTTTTCATGCATATATAAGATAAGCGTGCCATATAGATTAGGGAGAATTCCACATGTACTTGTCATGTATATATTGATTGTTCACGATTGAAACTGAAATTTAAAAACTTTACATGTTTTTAAAATATTGAGTGAGAGAAGGTCCCTTAACAAGACCTACGACCTCAACCAATGGTCTTTTGTGATGGCATAAAATGAACCTACCACAAGGTAGATGTTGTCGTGTGGATTTCACTGAGAAGACTTCCTGAAAGTAAGCAGAATTTTCTTATAATTGTATAATAGTTGGATCGGCCTTTGTGGTAGGTATTATCATGCGATATATTAAGAAATTTTTTCTTCAAAGAGGACAACTAGTCACAACATGTTACTCGGTGAGATTGTTCCAATATAACTCATTTGTGGTGCATGATACGATAGGTGTTGAGTTGATGGTTATACACTCAAGATCTTCAAGTTAAATAACTCCCCAATGAGTGATGCTTAAGTTAGAAAGATGGTCAAAAGTTACACGATTATTAGTATGTGCGAATGCCTAAGGAATTAGGTTCATCTAATTGGATGAAAATCTATGTTCTTACTAGTTGATCATGACCACCCCAAGGTGACTTGATTCAATAGGTGTAGAAATTATCGTAGCAATAACTTTCAAATCTTTTCAAGGTTCAATGTAAGACGCATGCATTATCTTAATGCATATCGTAATATTGCAAAACATTTTCAAACATTTGCTTAATATATAGATATTAATATATGAATGTTTTATTTTTAATTTGGAAATGGCACCAACTCCATTATTGAACATACTCACTGAAAATAAATTAAACAAAAATAACTATAATGAATGAAAAAGGAATCCGATAATTCTCCTAAGCTGCGAGAAACATAAATCAGTTCTTGATAATAAGCACCCTCCAATCACTCAAGCTAAGGCTAGAAAATGCTAGGAGGAGTCTGATGAGATAACTCATTGCTATATGTTGGCAAGCGTGACCAACACCCTTTATAAGCAACCAGTGAGCTATAAGACTATCAAAGTGATTCTAGATAAGCTAGAAGACATGTTCGGAGGCCAAGCTACCTTGGCTTAATAGTCTGCTATAACTAGATTGATGAATGCCCAACAATGTTTTGTATAAATAACAATGCATAAATCAATTTAAGCATATAAACTAGCCATAACTTCATAAATATAACAAATGTATAAAATGTATCATTGTCTCTAACTCATTACTTAATGCTTCCTTATAAAATTCGTATCAGAGTAACTCTCGTACACCATTGTCTTGATAAGCCTTAAAGCTTTACATTACCATGTCTAATATCATAATTTGGTATAATTTGCCATATCATTACCATCTCAATTTTAATAGCATAACATGACATTTTCATGTTGATATACATGAAACATAAATTGTGTTAAATGATTCAGGTTAGTGTAGCATTCGATACCCAGACCTAGCGATTAAGTTAGGTAGAAGGCGTTATATTCTTAAAAAAACCCAATGCTCTAGGGCTAATAAAACGTATTCTCACATACACCCAATGCTCTAGAAAAACTGCTCAATAAGTTACATCCACATTTCCATTTCATATTACAAGCATACACTTTTACATAAATCATTTTTAACAATGTCATTGATTTCAGGAGCATAATTATACACTTCGTATCTATTTATAAATCATAATTTGGTATTTATTTATCAATCATAGAAACATAACTCATTTCTAATTCTCACCACAATATTTATATATACACACTTATTATTTACCATTCAAATTTTCAATTAATAACTAAAGATATATTCATGACGGTTACTTGACACCAAATATTTGTAAGGTAATTACTCAATGAAATGTGTATTTGAGGGTAAATTATACTAACACAAATCAGATTCATTGTTTGTTTTTGTTTTTCTATTGTCCTTAGATGTTCCGATCTTGTTTTCAACCTCATTCAATAAATTGACTATATAAAATATATTGAATCCTCATTTATAAACATATAAATATTCAATTTAAAAATATTTTACATACTTTTCAATTTAGTCCCTTATAACCCTATTATTCGAAATTTTTGTATTTTACAATCTACCCGATCGAATCTAAATTTAACTTCGTAATTATACTCTAAAGACCTCAAATTATTCTTTAACAATACATCCCAAAGTTTTCTTTTCTTGCAATTTGATCCCTAACAATTCAATGACGACTTAAGGTTCTAACTCAATTCAAATTACCCCTAGTTAACCCATTTCACTATCAACGTGATCTTACACAAAACTAAGCTTAGCCACTCTTCATCTCATGGTAAAAAATGGATCGAAAAATTAGTCCAAGCACGGTCCAAATAAAAAAATGCTAAAACCCGAGTCTGACCCAGCCCACTCATATTAATTTTTATATTATTTTTATAATTTTTTAAGAATATAAAACAATAAATACATTAAAATAAATGCTTCCCAACCAATTGAAAATAAATTAAAGAAATACATTTATACTTAAATAAAACTAACATAGGTGCAACTTAACAAATAAATGATTCTAAAATAGTAGCAAAATTAACAATAAAATAAGAGTTATACAATATTCAAACAATAACAACAAAATAGTAGCAATATAATAGTGAAATAGTAGCAAAACATTGAGAAAATAACCAGAAAACATAAGATTTTTTTTTCTTTTTGTAAATTCGGGCCGGATCAAGTCAGGCCTAGGTCCAAAAGCTTTACCCGATGCTCAGCCCATTTTCCAAATGGGCCTTATTTTTTTTACCCAAATTTATTTTTTGAGCTTATATTTTTATCTAAATCCTCCCACTTTTTGAGCTACCTTTGAGTCGAGTCAGCCCAAGACAGGTCTAATTGGGAGGAACAGACAGAGATGTTTCCAAATGCTAAAAGACCGCTGCTAGGTGGTTTTATTAAGTCTATTCTACAAGCTATCCTTACATAGGTGACATCATGTTTTTTTCTTCCGCAATCAATATCGAGAGATGGAAAGTATTATTAGCCGTTTTCTGTGGCAAAAATCTAATTCAAGAAGAGTTATTCACTGGTATGCATGGTCTGATTTGTTCCAAGGTTGCTTTCTGTTTCTACTTATGTAACACCCCCTAACCCCAAACCATCGCCGAAACAGGGTTACGAGGCATTACCGGACATATCAAACAACTTACGAATAATTCATAAATAAGATAACATTCATAGTATAATTTAATAATTAAGTCCCTATAATGGACTCTCGAAGCCCAAAACGTGTATTAAAAGTGGAACAGGACTTGTTCGAATACTCTGGAATTTTTTTTTATAAAAACTTCGACAGCATTTCCGTTTATTTTTACATAAAACCCCCAGCAAATTCAAACTAGAAACAAACCAATACCATTGTTTCAACCGAAGATTTTACACCTTAAAATGCTACTAAATCATGCTTAATACATTGATTTAATATTTAAATTTTATTTATCATCCAAAATATCATAACCATTTACTTACAACCAAAATCATTTAACCTATATATATATATGTCTTGTGTACAATCACCTAGTACATGCCACTTAAACAAAAGGAAGAAATACATCACCAAAATTTTCTTGTTGGAGTCGGGATCGTTCTGGGTGCTAGACCGAATCTGAAACTCTAATGACCTGCGCACGGAAACAACCGTACGCTGAGTATTTCACACTCAGTGGTATTACTTTAAATCAAACTATTTAACATTAATGAATAACAAATAGTAAATATAAAACCTTATAAATCTCTAAAACTAATTTACATATAATTTATACAACTTTATAGAGCAATTTATCAACTAATATCGTATTTCAACAATATCGTTTTTCATCAAATTCATGAATCATAGATTTATACTATCAAATTTCACATACTAATTCAAATCACTATTTAGCTCATACTTTCATTCTCATACCTTCAATTATACGGATCAATCAATTTTCATTCTTATTTCTTATTTTATTTTATTTACCCTATTAACAAGACTCGGACCCTGACAAATACGCAGATTCCACCTAAACACACCAGAATATCCAACCCAAACACACCCGGAATAATATAAATCCTCCATAACACACCAGTATAATATAGCTTCCCAAATACACTGGTATATCATATCCTCCCAAACACACCAATAAGGCATTAAATGCCTCTTCGGGTAAATCGAAGCATATAATAATAGAATCATCTTCTCGGTCGAGCTACAAATCTCCTCATCACATCACAATCCTATGGCATGCCATTTGTATCCAATCTAGTCCGACAAGTTAATAGGGTATTATTTTACTTTTCCAATTTCGAATTCATTTCCACAACAATTTCAAATACTCAATTAATTCAAAACATCTATTATCTCAATTCACATATAATTCAAAATTCACACATATTCTTACTTAATTTCAAATATTATTACTTACCTTATCTTAGATGTCCCATGACTACAAATTCAATATAACATTTAATAAATTGTTTGAGTTATAGTAATACAAACTCGGAATACGCGTTTACTCCTCAACGATTTTTTCTTTTTCTTTGGAGGCCGATGCCTCATCTTCCTTATTAGCTACAAAAATAATAATAATAATTTACATTATTAATTACAGCATTAATTTAATAATTAATTGAATTTTTTTATTTCTTAATTTCAATTTAATCCTCATTAACTCTTTGGATTGTTTAACTTAATTCATATTTCATTTCTATTTATTTCCCTTCCATGTTCATTCTAAAAATCAAGTATTCATAATGTAACCCTAATTTAAAATTTCTTTCAATTTATCGTTACAACACAAAACTTATAGTTTCTTTTACAATTTAATTCCTTTTTCAATTCTAGCTTAGAATTCATTCAATTTAAGCCCTAATTCAACAATTTATCCAACAAGAGCTATGTTTGGAAACCTAAGAACTTCCATGGCTTTTATTTAATTTCAACAAAACTTTGTTTAAAAGCTTCTAAAGCATCAAAATTAAGAGAAAAGGACTAAATTGACTTACCTTTTAAAGCTTTAAACCCTAAATCTTTAGTTTTTCCTTTTTCCTTCTTTTTCTTCTTTCTTTCCTGCTTGTTTGGAAATGCTTATCTGTTCTCTTTCTGTTTCTTTTGTTTTTCTTTTTACTTTATTCTTTCGTTATTTACTTTATTTTATTTACTTATTTCTTCTATATTAACTTAATAATAATATTATAAATATCTTATTTAATAATAAATGAATATTTTACAAATATAATATTATATATACTTACACCTGTAATATATCATCATCCTACATTTGTTATATTATTTATTTATTTATCATATAAAATCCCAAAATTTTAATTAATAATAATATAATTTAATTCTATTTATCTATTACTTTAATATTAAGTAAACAAATTGTTGTATAATAAATGTACCAATATTTTTATTACAATTATTATTATTCAATTTGTTTATTATACAAAAAATCATATAATTTAATTATTTAATTTAATAAATATCTTTTAACTTAAATAATAAGTAATTTAATTATTTATTTTACAATTGTACTAATATAATTTTTAAGTAATTTAATTATTTATTTTACAATTATACTAATATAATTTTTACACATGTATTAATTGCATACCATACATTTATCTTTATCTTATTTATTTTATAATTTAATAATAATAATTATTATTATTATGATTATTAAATAGAAATCTAAGAAAAATCTTAGATTTTTTCTATCCATTTTGCCGCCTCAATTAATACAAATGGCTTAATTACCATTTTAATCCCTTTTTTTCTTACCATTTTAATCCCTTTTTTCTTTCTATTGTTTTAGAATTAAACTTTTAACATTTACTCAATCTAGTCCTTTTTACTAATTATTTTAAATTAAACTAGTTTCACCTAATTAAAACCTAATTAGACATATAACTAGACTCATAATTATTCTTAATAATTATTTAAGGATTTAATTTACTAAGACGGAGGCCCGATGACATACTTTTCCGATGCCGTGAATTTTGGGTCATTACATCTTATCTTTGTAAGTACTTTTCGTTATTGAACTACTATTTGGTTTCTGATCTGTAATTCCGTTGTTAGATACGTTTTGAACTCACACTGAGCTCGTGCAGCTCACCCCTTAGTGTTTCCCCTTATAGGTACATTTCCAAATTCTGATGCTGAACTCGATATGCGGAGGTCTCGGGCGGTCACAGTTAAAACAGGCTTTAATAGTATTTTAATAATATCTGAGTTTATAATTAAACACCTTGAATTGTAAGTATTGTTTTGAAAACTGTGGTTCGGAATTTTGTGTTTTACGCATGTAAGTGTCATTGGGAATGTATTTTCTTTTGAAATATCAAGATTTTATAATTGAGAATTTTATGTAACTTAAATACTGTAATGTTTTTCGGTTTGTTAAACTAAAATTTTTCTACGATCACTTCAGTGATCAATGTGACCTCCAAAATTCGATCAAAATTTCTAGGCCGATTTTAGGGCGTTACAAAGAAGCTTCAATAAATTTCACTAATGGCTTTAATCAATCCTCTAAGCTAGATTAACTTGAGAAATTGAATAGTGAAGAACTCCCACCAACAATCTCAGAGAAGATTGATTGAAAACTCTTTTAAAAAGAACAAGAAAAGATTTATTGCATAGGAGAAAACTCAAAGAGTATTTTTATTTAAATCAAAATTGGGTGCCCTTGGCTACCCCTTTTTATACAAGAATGGAGCATCCAATAAATTAGAGAAAATGGTAAAAATAAAATGCATATTGTGGAAACCATTTTTTTGAAAAACGGCGATCGACTTGGAGTTTTGAAAATGAAAACGAAAAAACGGAAGTCGCCACCAATCTTTTTTTTATGCGGTGTGATCGGATCACCTCGTAATTTAATTGTTTTAATAAAATGTTATGATTTACTAAAACAACGACTTTGGTCTACGAAATTTAGAAAACGGGTTTGGGAATCAATTACGTACGAGGAAGGGTTAGCACCCTCGTAACGCCCAAAATTGGTACCTAGTTGATTAATTAATGTCTTAATGTCGAACGTTGAAAATTTGGAAAGAATTAAAATTACGATCCCCTTTTTATTAATGCTAATTAAAAAAATGCTTGGATAAATCGAAGCGAATGCTAAAGACCTTCTTGTCCCGAAATAATAAAATGTCACATCCAGTACGTTAGGACACGATATTTTAAACCCTCGAGAATAAGCTTGTCTTTTGATTTTCAAAACTCGTGCATTTTAATTTTTAAAAGGATATTCGATCATTTGGGCCAAATGAGAAAGATCGCAACCCAGTACGTTAGGGCACGATCTCTTAAATTCCCCAAACATAGAATATTGCCTTTATTTTCAATACTTTTAGAATTAAAACGATTACAAAAACCGAAATGATAAGTGCTATCTAATTTGTTTGAAGTGAAAGTAAAATGACAACATTGGATAAGCACGTTAGAGTTTAATTCACGATGCGATGACATGAAATAAAAACATAGTAATAAGCATGGAATAATAATACATGAATAAAATATTACACAAGTGAATGATAATAACATGAAAACACGAACAAACGAATTATAGTACATGCAATAGCAATAATCATTCAACATACACTATTTCAATATTCACATTAAAAATGAAACAAATAATATAAAATAATTTAAAACAAATAACAATTCTAAACAAATAATACATAAAAAAAACAAATTTAAAATAGATACTATAAAAGCAATCTAAGTAAATAATATAAACTAATTTAAAATAATTATTGTGCAAAAAAATAAGTAAATAAATAAATAAAGTAATATATAAAGTTTCTTAAAATAAATAATTTAAAAAAAAAAACAAGTTACAGTAACATATAAAAAGTTTAAAATATAAAAAAAAAAACGATTTGAAGATAAATGGTGTCGAAACCCTTTTTTTTGAAAATAGGGGAATCGACTTTGGAAACATAGATGGGAGTCGCCACCGACCGTTTTCGAGGTGCGATCGGATCACCTTAAATTATTTTAATAAAACATTTTTGATTTATTAAAACAATTGATTTGGTCTTCGAAACTCAAGAGAACGGATTCGGGAGTCGATTACGTACGAGGAAGGGTTAGCACCCTCGTAACGCCCATAATTGGTACCAAATTGATTAAAAATGTCCTTATGTTGAGAAGTTTTGAAATACGATTTCTTTTGAAGCATTTGGGTGGTTTAAATCGGACGGAAAGATTCTCTCGTTTCGAAGGAATATAGTATCACGTCCAGCATGTTAGGATACGATCCTTTAAACCCTCGACAGTATCGTAAATCTTGTTCCAAAAATTTGCACATTTGAAAATTACGAAAAAGGTGTCCACATATTCGGTCTAGCCAAAAGAACGAAACCCAACACGTTAGGGCACGATTCCTCGGATTTCCGAACAGAGGACATTACCTTACTTTGAAAAATTAGAGAAGACGAGTGGAATAAAAAAGGATGTTTGATTGCTTGAACAAACGAAAGAATCGCGGCCCAGCACGTTAGGGCACGATTCCTCGAATTTCCAAACATAAAATATTGCCTTATTTTGAAATTATTTTAATTGTAGAATTTGAAATCAATTTAATGATTTTAATTTTGTAATCAAAGGAATATTTAAGTTAAAAATACAAGGTCGCAAATGGACAAATCTTTAAATACAAGATTGCTTAATCAATAAAAATAGAACAATTACAACATGTGACTATGAATAATAGCACGATAACAAATTTACAAATAACACCAATAAATTATAAATATGAATCAAATCTTTGGCACATAAAATAAAGGAATAAAATGATAATATACCAATCGTGAAACTTATAAATTTCAGTTCAAATTTAAGTAAAAGAATTGATAAGAATATACTACATTGTACTAATAGTGGATATCAACAATTTTAAAAGAAATAGAAATCATATTACCTAGTTTGAAGCCAATTTTATAAAAAATGGGAATGTAATAAAACATATTTAATATAATAGTCATGCGCATAAGTATTTTAAAATACAACATATATCTATGTATATATATATATATATATATAATTAATGTTTAAGAAGAAAATAAATATTTGAAATTACAAGATGTAAAAAGATACTTAAATATATAAATAAATTAAAGAAGCCAAAATGATATCTAAATTGAATAAAAAAAATCTAAGATATAAATTATTAATTAACAAGATAACTCAAAAATAATAGAAGTATTTACATATGAAATTAGTATTTGAATGTAAATAAAATATATATAAATCATAAAGAGAATGATTAAAATAATAATGTATAATTTAAAAGAAAATCTTTTAGAAGGAATAATATATAGTACAGAAATTTAAATGTAAATGAAATATAGTTTAAAATGGATATCTTTAAAAGTAATGAAATATATGTGCTAAAATAAAATACATATATAAAATAATATAATATTTAATATATAAAATGATTTATAAATAAATAAAATCTTTCAACAGTCACAAGGATTAAAATAAACAACAGACAAATAAGCAAGGACCTAATATACAAATATCACAAATCATCCAAACGCCAAGTTTAATTATGGATCAAAATGAAATCGATTCTAAATCTTATGGCAAAAATAAAACCAAAACAGGGTACAATTATGCAGCAATGCACCACGGGGGGACTGATCCTGCAAATAACCCTTCTCCGTTAAGTTTCACGGATCATGTGGGTGTCTGACCATTTTTGACTCATTTAATGGACATGAAACAACATTAAATGCTTTGTTTTGATAAAAGTTAAACCTATCAAAAAGTAATATTATTTTATCCTCAAATAAAGAATATGTACAGACCCCATTTTCTTCTCCTCGCCGATTCCCCTTTCTCTATTACTCATATTCTCACAAAATCAACAATGAAGATGTGAGACATGGTTTTTTTTGGAGCCGATTCACACAGTCTTGAGGCCCTCGACCCCTCTAACTCCGATGAAGACAAAGAAGAGAGGCGACAATAGACGCAGACCTCGTCTTTCAGCCTTCAAACTTGCCTTTGCTTCGATCGAGACGAAGAAAGCAGAGTTTTTGATGGCAATTTTATTATAGTAAGACCTTCCTTTCTTATTATTATTATCCGCATGCAAACATCTAAAATAAATAAAAAAAACTGAAAATAGATGCAGATCTGAAAAGCTTTATCTACCTTTCGAAAAAGAAAAATTCTTTTGTATTTGATATTCGTGGGTTTTTCAATATGTGTAATACTAAAAGTGAGATTTTTTTTTTACTCGAGATCACCTCTGCTTTTGTGATTTTCTTATTAGAAATCGTATCCCCCTATTACAGTCGTTCTTCGGTCCTTTTATGGCCGATTTGAGAGTGAAAATACAAAAATAACAAAATACAACTGTTGTTTCTTGTATTTTTCTGGTTGTTGTGGCTTTGCTGGTGCTTTTGTTGTCTTTTGCAGGTACACGGCTACGTGGATGTACGGTGGTGCGTGGAGGTGATGTGCTGGAGCCTGGTGGCGTACGGGCGTGCAGACGTGGCTCGTACGGAGGTCATGCACAGAAAGGGGGCTGTTGAAGCGCTGGTGGAGGCTTGCGGCGCGAAGGCTATCAGAAACCCCTAGGGTTTCCAAATTTCCATTAGGTTTCGGGCCAGAATTTTGGGCCCTTTGTTTTGGGTTTAAATTTTGGGTCGTTGGGCCCTTTGTATGTGGACATTACAGACTTTAAGATTTCGGTTTATTTTTTGTTTAATTTATTTGGGTTTTGGGCCTAAATTGGCTATTACAAATGGTATAAAAAGATAATATGTATATATATGCGTTAAAAATAAATTGTATAAAAAAAACTTGAAACAAATATAAAACAGTTTTTTCTAAAAAAGGGAAAAATATATATATATGTATAAATAAACAATATAACCAATTTTAAAATACCATGTGATATAGTTTAAATTAAGTAATATATAAAACCTAAAATAGATAATAAATAAAACAATGTATTAATATATAAAACATTTTAAAAAAGGGGTCAAGGGTTGAATTGAAATCAAAATGAAATATGTGGTATTAATCATCAATAACAAATAAGCCAACAAGGACCCACATGAAACGTGCTTAAACAGGTAGGGACTACATGGGAAAATATTCCCTAAGTTCCCTTGCGCAACGTTCAGCCTCACCGTTTGAGGGTCCAATTTGGAAAACAAACAGAATCGAATGGCCAAAATAACAATGAAGAAAAAAAAGAATTGGGCCTGATTAAAACATGAGTAAAGGGACGAGGATTAAATGGGAAATTATTCCCCGCCCTCAAAATGCATCGTTTCAAAGAGGAATGAAGTGCAACGAGAACAAAATTATATGGGTCAATTTGAAATAGAAAATGAATGATCAAGACTGAATTAAAAATCGAGTGAAAAGTGGAAGGGCTTTTTGCATCAATTGCCCCAAAGGTATTAAAATACGCGGATCCCCTTTAACATAGGTCGGGTCGCACGGGTCTCCCTCAAAACGACGCCGTTTTGGGCGCGTTTGGGGGATTCTGAAACACTGTCGTTTCAGCAAAATTATATAGATTGAATTTTTTTTTAAAAAAATCACTTTCTATTTTATATTAAAAAAACTGGAGAGAAAAAAAAAAACTCTAAACCCTCTCCTCTTAACCTTTCTCCAATTGATTGGGTGCCCTAGCCGCCGCCGCACCACCACCGTATTCGGTGGTCGATGGAGCGCGAGAGTGGGCTTTTAGCCTCATTTAGAAACCCCTTTGAAGGCCAGACCCTCGGAATCCCATGAAAAGCAAATGAGGAAAACTCCCGATCCCTTTCCGAATCCAACCACGACGACAGAGAAGGCCCTCCGACGATGCATCCGTGGGGATTCAGGTGAGGTTCCCTTACTTCTATTTATTTCGTATATAAAGAATAAAATAAAGAAATGAAATCAAAACAAAAAAGAACCAGAATTAGAAATATAAAAAAACCTTAGCACGATTTTTGAATATGGTTTCTGTTTCAAAATTCTTCTTTTTTTTTGTATTTTTTCTCCATAAAAATCCTCTCTCATTACATTGAAGTTCTTGAGGCTATATAGAGCCAACAAAATACAATATTTTTCATTCTTTTTGCCACTATTTTGCTTTTGCTGTTGCTTGTTCTGCTGCTCTGCCTTACGTGTTGCAGGTCAGGAAGTCAATGTCACCGGCGTTAAACACGCTAACAGACCACGTGGGGTGCGGCGCAAATGAGGATGTGCTACTAGGGATTCAGCTTCTGCTGATGTTGTTTAGGCTGTGGGCCTATTGCGCTTATTTTTTTTAATTATTTTGGGCTGTAATGTAAATTGGCTTTGGAATGTTAACATTTTATTTTAGTTTTAAATGTATTTGGGTTCTGGGCCGAACAATTTTGGCCTATTACAGCTGCCTCTCTTTACTCGTTGTCGTGTAACGAAAATGGATTAAAGACTTTAAAAGGGCCAAATTTGCCTGGACCTGTCGAGTCTTGACTTCTTGGTGCTCCTCTACTTCGAGTAGCTTCGTTCCATCCCACTGCATCTTTAGGGGTATAGGAAATAGTGCTTCGATCTGCTCCAATGAGACTGCAAGGATATTAGACCTGTAGCTTCAATTTTCTTCACTGCAACTTTAAGGCAATAAGACTTTAAACTTCAATCTGCTCCACTACAACTTCAGGGAGATAAGATTGGTGATGATAACTTCAACCTACCCCACTGCAACTTCAGGGAGATAAGGCTGGTTACGATAATCTGCTTCACTACAACTTCAAGAAGATAAAATCTACCATAATAGACTTAATTCGACCTACTGCAACTTCAGAGGTATAGGATTTATAGTTTTATTCTGCTCTACTGCAACTTTAGAGAGATAAGATTTGCTATTTTCAGTCTGCTCCACTACAACTTCAGAGACATAAGACTTGTAACTTCAATCTGCTCCACTGCAACTTCAGGAAGATAAGATTAGTGATGGTAACTCCAACATGCCCCACTGCAACTCCAGGGAGATAAGGTTTGCTATGATCTGCTCTACTGCAACTTTAGAGGGATAAGATCTGTTTATTTATAGCTTCAATCTGTTCCACTGCAACTTTAGGGAAATAAGGTCTGCTATTTTCAGTTTGCTCCACTGTAACTTCAAGGAGATAAGACTTGATCCTTAACGTAATTTCAGTGAGAAGGGATTTGTAGCTTCGATCTACTCCGCTGGAACTTCGAGGGGATAAGAATTTAGAGAGAAGAGATTTGTAGCTTCGATCTTCTCTACTGAAACTTCAAGGAAATAAGAATTCAGGGAGAAAAGATTTGTAGCTTTAATCTTCTCTACTGAAACTTCAAGGAAATAAGGATTCTAGGAAGGAGGGGTTTTGTAGCTTCGACCTACTCCTCTGGAACCTTAAGGGATAAGAATTCAGGGAGAAGAGATTTGTAGCTTTGATATTCTCTACTGAAACTTCAAGGAAATAAAGATTTCAGGGAGGAGGGATTTGTTGCTTCGACCTACTCCTCTGGAACCTCAAGGGATAAGAATTTAGAGAGAAGATATTTGTAACTTCGTATTCTCTAATGAAACTTCAAGAAAATAATGATTGATCCTTAATATAAATTCAAGGAGAATGGATTTGTAGCTTCGACTTTTTCCACTGGAACTTCGACGGGATAAGAATTCAGGGAGAAGAGATTTGTAGCTTCGATCTTCTCTACTGAAACTTCAAGGACATAAGGATTCCAGGGATGAGGGATTTGTAGTTTCGACCTACTCCTCTGGAACCTCAAGGGATAAGAATTCAGGGAAAAGAGATTTGTAGCTTCGATCTTCTTTACTGAAACTTCAAGGGCATAAAGATTCCAGGGATGAGGGATTTGTAGCTTCAACCTATTCCTCTGGAACCTCAAGGGATAAGAATTCAGGGAGAAGAGATTTGTAGCTTCGATCTTCTCTACTGAAACTTCAAGAAAATAAGGATTTATCCTCAATGTAATTGCAGGGAGAAGGGATTTGTAGCTTCGACCTACTCAGCTGGAACTTCGAGGAGGCAAGAATTAATGACTTCAACCTGCTCTACTGTATCTTCAAGAAGATAAGGTTGGTGGCTTCGATCTGCTCCACTACTGCTTAAGGAGACAATATCTGTAATCTTTAGCTTGCTCCACTGTAAACTCAGGGAGGTAAAGCTGGTATCTTCAATTTGCTTCACTGCAACTTCAGGAAGACAAGATCTGTTGTCTTCAACCTAGTCCACTGCAGGTTAGGGAGATAGGACTGGTGTCTTCGATCTACTCCACTACTACTTAGGGAGACAAGATCTGTGATCTTCAGCTTGCTCTGTTGCAAACTCAAGGAGGAAAAGCTGGTATCTTCGATTTGCTTCACTGCAACTTCATGAAGGCAAGATCTACTATTTTCAATCTGCTCTGCTGCAAACTCAGGGAGGTAAGGGGTCAAGGGTTGAATTGAAATCAAAATAAAATATGTGGTATTAATCATCAATAACAAATAAGCCAACAAGGACCCACATGAAACGTGCTTAAACAGGTAGGGACTACATGGGAAAATATTTCCTAAGTTCCCTTACGCAACGTTCAGCCTCACCGTTCGAGGGACCAATTTGGAAAACAAACAGAATCGAATGGCCAAAATAACAATGAAGAAAAAAGAGAATTAGGCCTGATTAAAACATGCGTAAAGGGAATAGGATTAAATGGGAAATTATTCCCCGCCCTCAAAATGCGTCGTTTCAAAGGGGACTGAAGTGCAACGAGAATAAAATTATATGGGTCAATTTGAAATAGAAAATGAATGATCAAGACTGAATTAAAAATCGAGTGAAAAGTGGAAGGGCTTTTTGCATAAATAGCCCCAAAGGTATTAAAACACGCGGATCCCCTTTAACATAGGTCGAGCCGCACGGATCTCCCCCAAAATGACGCTGTTTTGGGTGCGTTTGGGGGATTCTGAAACGCTGCCGTTTTAGCACAATTATATAGACTGAATTTTTTTTTAAAACATCACTTTCTGCTTTATATTAAAAAAACTGGAGAGAAAAAAAAACTCTAAACCCTCTCCTCTCAACCTTTCTCCAATCGATTGGGTGCCTTAGCCGCCGCCGCACCACCACCGTATTCGGTGGTCGATGGAGCGCGAGAGTGGGCCTTTAGCCTTACTTAGAAGCCCCCTTGAAGATCAGACCCTCGGAATCCCATGAGAAGCGAATGAGGAGAACTCCCGGTCCCTTTCCGAATCCGACCACGATGACGGAGAAGGCCCTCCGACGACGCATCCGTGGGGATTCAGGTGAGGTTCCCTTACTTCTATTTATTTCGTATATAAAGAATAAAACAAAGAAATGAAATCAAAACAAAAAAGAACCAGAATTAGAAATATAAAAAAACCTTAGCACGATTTTTGAATATGGTTTTTGTTTTGAAATTCTTCTTTTTTTTTGTATTTTTTCTCCGTAAAAATCCTCTCTCATTACATTGAAGTTCTTGAGGCTATATAGAGCCAACAAAATACAATATTTTTCATTCTTTTTGCCACTGTTTTGCTTTTGTTGTTGCTTGCTCTGCTGCTCTGCCTTACGTGTTGCAGGTCAGGAAAGTCAATGTCACCGGCGTTAAACACGCTGACAAACCACGTGGGGCGCGGCGCAAAGGAGGAGGTGCTACTAGGGTTTCAGCTTCTGCTGACGTTGTTTGGGCTGTGGGCCTATTGGGCTTAGTTTTTTTTAAAAATTATTTTGGGCTGTAATGTAAATTGGCTTTGGAATGTTAACATTTTATTTTAGTTTTAAATGTGTTTGGATTCTGGGCCGGGCAATTTCGGCCTATTACACATATATTATGAGCAAATTAGTTAAGACTCAAAACAATATATGTTAGAAAGGATAAAAAATGGATTTGTTAAATCTTAAAATATTTTAAGAATTCCAAATTTATTACTAAATAAGTATCTAATGCATGAATTTGAGAAATTATTATAAATGTTACATTTTTAAATAATTTACTATTCAATTTATATTTTTTATATATAATGGAAGATAAAAATGAGAATATGTTTTAGCGCACTTAAACTCACGTTCTTCTGTATTGATAATAATGTCCATACCAATCGAGCTAAGACTCAATTCACATTTATATTGTTTTTGAAATCCAATAAAAATATGAAATATACAGAGAAGGACAAAAGCTTGATGGTTAGGAGCATATTACGTGTATTTGACTTACAAAACCATGTAAGTTTTTTTTCTAATTATTTAATTGAAACTGAATATGAAATTTGAGAACGAAAAGAAAGGTAAAAAAACTTTGTCCAAGTTCCATTACATAAAAATGGAAAGGAAACATAAATAGAGAAAATGAAATTTTTAATTGTAACAAACAACTTTTTGGCGTGTTAGGTTCCAAAACTAGTATATAAGCATATGTTATTATGCCCAGCTAAAGCAAACCCTAATATCATATTTAAGGTTTTAGATAAACCAGAAATGGCTTGTTGTGAGCAGAACTGCTCACATTCTGATGTTGATATTCCAATTGTGTACACAGAGTGCCTGTTTCAGAATCAAGCTGGACAGTGTTTAACACTGTACAAGGCTTTCAATATTCATGGCCATGGAGATCCCCAGAAAACTATTCAAGATAAAGAAACCTGTGAGTTTAAGCACTTCCGCGATTCCGAAGGTTTGTTCGGAGTTGTTGAATATATTCTGGAACATAAGCTAAAGTGGGTCGTTGCTTGGAGCAATATTCCTGGAAAACCAGACAAGGTGCTGCTAATCTACTTTAATACATTTATCTTAGTTATTTCTTCTTCTTTTTTTATTTTAATTTTGAATAAAATGGTTAAACTACCTATAACTCCCTCTCACCTGCAAATTGGAAGATATTACCCACTTGTTGAAGCAACATCAATAATACAACTTGAATTAACTCTTAGTTATTTCTTATAAGTTAATAATTTTACTTTTAATTGTTATTTTAAAATTAAACTTATTTTCCTTTCCTAACTTTTAAATAGGAAAATATACACATTTTAGTGCACTCAAACTCACATTCTTTTATACTGACAAATTGAATTTAACTGGATTGAGACTCAATTTAAAAATAAATAAGTTGAAACAAATAAACTAGATGATATCACTTCGTAAAAGATATAATTATTATACTTATTGTTAAATTGTCATTTTCTAAATAAAGTGGTTAATAAGGTGTAGGTGTATAAATTTGTATATGAGAATTTTTTGGGTATATTATTTGTGGAGTTTAAAAGCTTCGCAAATAGGGTTGAGGCGATGATAAGTAGACATAGGGTATGGTAAAAAATAAAAATAAATAAAAATAAAAAAGAAATGAGACATATGACAATTTTTTAACTCTACTATAGAATTTAATAAAGTATAGTATCGGTGTACCAAATATTAATCTATTATATATACTAGATTTTATCACATATATGATGAGGGTGAACAAAAAATATTTTATATTGAAAATATATTTATAAAATATTGGTCTAGTGGTTTTATAGGAATTTTTTGGTATTGTGTTTGATTCTCAAATACTTTTTTAATTTTTTTATTTGAAGATTATATAAGAGTTTGAATAGATAAAAATACACTTATAATAATACTAATTATCTTTTAAAGTAAAGGCATTTAGGAATTGCACAATTGAGTTAGTGTTAAGTTGACTCGTGACACTAACTTAGTTAGCTATTTTATATATAACTAGAAATTCTATCACACACGTATACGTGTGGAAATAATTATTTAAAACACAAAGGTTAGTTCAAAAATAACATACAATCATTAATGAAACGTATGATTTGAAACTAATTAATAATAATACATTAAACATGTACGATATTAAAATGAAAAAAAACTAGATTAAATTATCAGTAAAATGAAACTTAAACCTGTAAATATATAAATATCAAGAATATTAAATACACTGTAATTTTTTATCATGATGTTGTCATCAATTTTGGGTTAGTGTCGAGTTGACTTATCACACCTATTCAATCAACAACATTATCAATATATATACATTTGATGGAGGTGATAAAGCATGCATAATACAATTAAAATAAAATTTTGGTTTAAGAGTAAAATTAATATTTTATTAATGTAAATAACACAAATTCAAATTTCACCACATGCAAAATTTTTACTGGCTTTTTAAAAAATAAAAAGAATAAAGTATATTCGAATCATATAATTTATTTTAATTATGAAAGACTATTTTTGTAATTTCCTTAATCGAATTGGTGTTCGGTTGACTTGTGATACAAACTCAATTAAGAACTTAAATAATAGTATAAATGAAATTATAATTTTTAAAAAATATATTTTTACTGTTTTAGACCATGCTTAGTTTTAAATATAAACTCTCAGAAAAGAAAATGCAGTTAAATACATGTAATTGTTATAATAATAGTAGCAGCTAAGCTTAATCGAAAATATTATCTTGTTATTTGGATTGAAATGGGCGAGATTTATACAAAAAGGTTTAGATTAATTATTTAGATAAACTAATGGTTTCATTAAAACAATAGCTTATGGTTTTAATTTTTGGTACAACAGCATCAACATGCATTTAAGAGAAAAACACGTGTAAAAGAAAAAACAAAACAGAATTAGGTATACCGGTTTTTTAAACCAACATGCATAAAAGAAATCCACCGACAAAAGCATAAGGTAGAATTTGGGTATTAAAATTTACAAATTTATATTTAAATTTTAAAATTAGTGTAAATTAAGGAGTAAGCTATTTAGAAATGTCACATTCATTATAAGTACTCAACTTCTTTGCCTTTTAACATATGCTTTTTTATTCTTAATATTTACATAATAAATTAAATCAAAATCTAAATTCCCAAATTCATATTCCAAAACGAATTATATATGAAAATACGAAGTTCTAACATTTTTAATGATTTTTAGCTACTAATTGAATGAAAATACGTATTGATAAGTTTTATATTATTGAAATACAAGTAGAAGTTTAACTAAAATTTGAAATGCTAGATAGACTATATCCAACTTTAATAAAATAGTCTTTAATGTTCAAATTTTAATAATAAGATTTTATTCAATGTAATAATTATTAATTATAATATAATATTGTAAGTTTAAAAGATTCCTTAATTAAACTTGTGCTTATATAATATGTATTGCCCATGATTTTATATATTAAAGCTTTCTAATTTATCAAATAATATAGTTGTACTTCATGTAATTATGTAAAATAATAATATTTAAAATATTAATTAATTAAATTAATTAAAATAGACCAATTATTTTAATAATTCAATTAATCATTATTAAAACAATTATCAATACTAAATATATATATATATATATTAAACTAATACCTACACTATTCAATTTTCTTTCTTTTTTTTCATTTTTTTGATATTCAATAAATTGATAATAATCGTTCATAGATAATATATAATTAGTATAAATATGTTAAATAATATGGGATTATATAAATGTACTACTTATAAAATTTTATATATGGAATATAAAATTAGCTATTATATAAATAATTAAAACTAAATTAATATATTTTGTTATTTTTACTTTTTTTTGGTTAGTGAAAAATATAATAGCATAACTTTACTTATTGAATTTAACAATTATTGTTTGGTGAGGACTAAAATTTTAAATTTTAAAAAGTACAAGGACTAAAAATAACCAAATAAAAGTACAAAAATTAAATCCACAACTTTTGTTAAGTACAGTGACTAATAGCACAATTTAACCAAAATAAAATATTAATTTTAAATACGAAAGGACATTTTAATAATTTCCTTAACCAAATCGAGAGGAGAATAAATGTAAATAATACATATTCAAATCATATTTAAAATTTTATTAATGTAGATAACACATTTAAATTGTATTTAAAATTTAACCAAATCCAGACCAAAATTAATGAAATTGACATGAGTTCAAATCTTACCATTTGCAAATTTTTTATTTATTTTTAATAAAAAGACTAAAGTGCTCACGAGGACATTTTAATAATTTCCTTAACCAAGTTGGTACCCTGTTGACTTATGACACCAACTCACTCAGGAGTTTAAATAATAGTATAGTTGCATTTTTATTGTTTTTTAATAAAAAGACCAAAGTGTCCTCAAATAGTATAACATATTTTAAATATGAAAGGATGTTTTAGTAATTTTCCTAATTGAGGTGGTACTTAGTCGACTTGTAAGTCGTAACACCGACTCAGTCATGAGTTTAAATAATAGTCTAAATATACAAATATATAACAAATTTATATAACATATATACTTATTAAAGTTTCATATAAAAATTAAAAATTACTTTAGCTTAAATGATAAAAAAAAAAGTTATATGCATGATGTTTTTTTGTTTAAATTTTATTATGGATAAATTTTTATTAGTTTATAAAAATATAAAAAAGTCAAAAACATGCACCGACTAAATAAAAGGCTTTAAATAAATGATAGTTTTTAATAAATGAAAATCAAATTTGGGCTTCTTCTCTAGAATTTTGGATTGAGTTCAATTACTCAAATCATTATTGTTTGAAGGATTTTACTCAGATATCATCTCAACAAGAACAAGATTAGACTCAAATCGTAAAAAGATTGAAAGCACCTTTGTTTTACTAAAAAAAATACATATTAATGATAAAAATAGTCTGAAATTTGAAAATAAAATAATACTAAATCTTATCATTTATGAAGAAAACCTCTTTGAAATAAATAATAATTTAATCAAATAGTGTATGAATTGCAGGTATACACTCAGATCCTTTCGATGAAAGAAGGCATTGATTTGGTGAAAATTAAGTTCCAACTCGACTTTTCTGGGAACCAAAGCTGTGATAACAAATTGGGATACTTAGCAGAGGCTATAATCAACTCACACACTGATATTAAACCAACAATGAAGGCAACCCTTAAGCCAGCTGACCCTGCTCTTGTTTAAGCTGCCATGGCTTCCTCCCATGCTCATCAAAATTCAACACTACCAATAGTATTGTGTTGCTTGCATAATTATTTGATATATAGTTTATGAACTTTAAAAACTCAATTATAATGTATCAAATAATCATCTTGTATATATAAAAAAAAAATTGATGGGCATTACTTAAGTATTATGATCAAATTATAAGATAATAAAAAAATTTACTAAAAAGAAATTTTATAATAACAAAATAAATATTATTGTGATATCATTTATCTGCCATCTGACGTTCGATAAGATAAGAGGTGTTGGAATGATGTGCTAATGACCGGTACGCACCAGTACTAGATAGATGAGTGTAGTGGTGGGATGATTTATTAACATAAAATTTTGAATTTTTATATGTAGTTTTTGAATAAGGTATAAAAAATTGAGAAGTTATTTGGTACACTGTGAGTAGAGTTTTTAGATTTCACAATTAGGGTGAGGGGTTGACAAGTATTTTATAGGGGTATAATAAAATATTTAAAAAAATAGACACATGTCTATTTTTAAAGGCTGCTAGTGGAATAAAAAAAATACATTGTCAATATATCAAATACTCACCCTAAAAAAAATCTCTATAAAACATTTATCAACCCCTAACCCTACTTGTGGGGTTTAAAAGTTTCAATCGCAATGTACCAAATAAAAAATTTTAAATAAAAATAATTAAGAAAACCAATTTATATTGTGATTTTTTAGAAATTTTGAACAAATATATATTTTTAAATTATTAGAATTTTTAGATTTTTAAATGAGATGAGAGTGAGTAAAAATGAATTTAACCAAAAACAATTTAAAAAGCCAATTAGTAATAACATGATTTTGCTTTTTAAATAAAAATAATATATATTTTTAAACAGCCCATGATTTATAGTGAGAGAGAGAGGTTTGTGTCAATCTTTGACTCTTTGAGGCCTTTAGTGGACGTGTAGGAGTATGATCGAAGATCCTCTTTGGCTTTACTTGTTTCAATGTGTTATTCTACATCTAAAAGACTCGCCAATGTAAGCAAGGCCAATTTCTGTTTGGTTTGCCTGCACCTTATTTCTGATGTTGTAGCTCTGCCTGTCACTTGTGGGAAAGAGGACTTTGTCTCTTTCACCTTTTGTGACTCAAAATTATCACTGAAAATATATTGCATTAGAGGTGTTTGTTGTTTTGCCCAAATGATGATGAGTTTTTTTAAGGATTAATGCACACTTCAAGATAAAAATGTTGGTATGTAAAGATAAAAATGAATTTATAAGAAATTAATGAAAGCTTCAAGGTGTGTATCATTATCACTTTCTTTAAGGTCTTATTTGCTCTTACCTATATTTTAGTGTGCAAAAGAGTTACTAGCAAATGAACCTCAAGGATACAATTAAACCTAATGATTGTTTACATTCTGCACTAACGAAAATAATCTACTAAGCATTAAGCGAAGCATAGCAAGAATATTAACTTCTATAAAGAAATTCTAAAATAATTCTCTATAGAACAATCTAAAAACAATAGAGTATGAAGATTCAAAAGAAACAAAAGCTTTTATATCTATTTGAATAATTATGACCATTTGTTATTAATTAAGTGATATAACTTTTGATAACATGAGACATAACTTATCACTATAAATAATGACAACTCTTGGTTAATAACCAAGTGACATAATTTTTGAATAACTTCTAATTTTTCAATTATTATTATTGGAATATTATAAACATTTTGAAAATGTTCCAACAATTTCCCCTCATTTTTAAATTATTCTAAAATTTGATAATCTTGAAAATTGATTGCATAAATAAAGGTGTCTTACAATTGAATATTCACTTAGTGAAAACATGTTAAAAGTTAATCGAAATTGCATGGTAGACCATGCTTTAAACCATCTATTTCATTTGATTAACTGAACACATCTCACACAATGATTTAAACATTTGTGAATGTACAACATCCAGGGACACATTTATGGTCATGCGTCTGTAACTTCTTTTCATGAGTGTTGTTAAAGACAAGCCATTGAGCTCCTAGAATTGGCCACACCTCCACTCACATAAGTAGATCTCATTGAGAATGTTCCAATAATTATAACACTCGAACATATTTATGTTATGAGTCTATTAATAGTGTAATACTTATCATTCCCCTTATCATTATAGATATTTAGCACTTTTCAGAATGGGATGATAGTGCTAGCAGTTACATAATGATGATGTACTTTATCTCATTAAACTCAAGACTTAACGTTATACCAAGCGTTGAGTTTAGTTTCCATCATAGGTGACTCAAATAGTATAGGCTTATACCTCACTCTAAATTTCTAAATTTCCAACATAGTTATGTTAATTTTATGTATCACATGGTGAAACTTTTTATTTATTTGTCTTGAAAGTTTGTGAAACTTTATATTTATTTGTCTTGAAAGTTTATAAGACCGACATCCATATCGTGTTCATTATCCTTTCTTTCGCAAAAGAATGCTATAAGAATGCTATTAAGAATATCCATTGAATGATTATCAATTCACAATGATCACTTTATTGTTGTTATCATGTCTTTTTCACCAAGTAAGATATTGTAAAGATGCCTCAAATTGCTTGATGGAACAAGATAACATATTTACTATTTTCATAACTTCTTGTCATAGTCAATATAACATGGCTTTTTTTAAAAAACCATGTACATATAAGGGTGTTTCATATATTTTTAGAACCTAATCATATTTGAGGACCATTAGTTGTCCAATCTTTTTACTATGGTCAAAATCATGTCCAATCATATTGCTATTTCCATACTCATGAGATCTTTTGATTCATAGCAAATTTACTATATCTCAAAATTTTAGAGAATCATGAGACAATAGGTCATATATAAGTCATATATAAAAACTATGTGCACCATCATAAATATGCGCAATATGATCTCAATTTCAAATATATGATTATCATGTTCACATTCTCACTAGAAGATTCATATCTGAATAGTGATCTTATTATATATGCTAATGCTACTTTAACAAGAAAAATTAACCTTGCAAATTGCATATGACTTATTTCATTTATTGTCAAAGCCACTTCTAGTCCAAACTTTATACCATAACCAAATGGTTTTATATATGATTGCACCTTTTTTTTGTCTATGGTTATTTTAAATCAACCAAGATAATTCACATTATATGATCATCTATATGATAACCTTCGATTCAAGGTATCATTTATCGATTAATACACTTAAATAATGTCTCGAATGCCAGTTACTAATATCATGACCCGAAAGTTCAAGAGAAATAAAGAAAATTTTTGTATTGAAAAAAATTAACTCATAATTTGGATGGAATGTATTAATTATTTCAACTCCTACCAAACATCTGTATATAATTAACTCATAATTTGGATGGAATGTATTAATTATTTCAACTCCTACCAAACATCTATATATAATGTATCAATTAGTACATAAGTACCTTTTTGAAAAATCATAACTTTTCACGTTTGGAAGCTTATCAAATAAACATGATTATTAGGATTTCAAATCAGTGAACAAGAATATGTTTTCGATTTAAGGCACCAACCGAAACATCATTTCCTTGCATTGCTTAAAATTTTCTTTGACCTCCTTTCTTTCTCTTTTCATGATTGTAAAAATATGTACATATCATATATATTATAAAATTCTAAGTAGAATAATATATTTGACAAACCTTTCCTCGCGATAAAGATTTCTTCTAAATCAAAATTTGACAAGATCACTAACTCTAATGTAGCCACAATTTTCAATAGTCATCCTCATAGTACCATGCTAGTAGTGGCATGTAAATGCGTGGTGAACAAATAAACCTTCTTTAATTTCTAATAAATTGTGAAAACAGAATTTTAAAATTATTGGCGGGTGGGGTTAAAAATGAACTTATAAGAAATTAATCGAACGCTTCAAGGCGTGTAACCATTCTACTATTTAAGGTTTTATTCGCCCCCACCTATAGAATTACTGACAAATAAACATTGCATGGTTTTTTTTTTTTAAGGAAGAATGGTTGAATTTCATTATCAAAACAGAGCCCAAAAAATTGAAGAGGCCCAACGCACACGGAAAAATAGAGCCCAAAAACTAAACAGGCCCAACGCACACGGAAAATTCCAAACAAAAATAACAAAATAAAATCGGTCCAAATCTAAAATAGATAAGAACACCCGACAAAGCAATAAATAAACCAAAAGAAAATTGCAAAACCCAACCACTTAGGCAGACTTTTCATTTTCATTTTTCAATGTGTCTATCAGAGTGAACTCAGTATTTAATCCTCTGTATTTTTAAAGATAAATATTTTTACTTATAAGAAGAGTTTGATGTGGATACTTAGAGTAATGCCTTACAACATAGTGTAGCTGTAAAGGCATAGAGAGATTATGATTGAATTAGGCTGAAGCTCAATTCATTCATACCATAGTTGGAGCTTGACCCGCCCAAATGATCTATTTAGCTGTTTAAAAATAATAATTTATTTATTTAAATTTAATTATAAAATTATAAATAATAACATAAAATCATTTTTATTTTTATTATTTATAAATAGTGAAATAAATCATGCACTGAAAAATCTAGGTCCAAGCTTAGTCCAAAGTAGGGCAGATTGCTTGGAACTTAAACAACTCTATTTTAAGTTCATTACTGAATAAAAAACCTATTTATGGGATAGATTACTGTTCAAGTCCAAAATTTAATTTGATATTTAAGAGTGTTGGGATAAAAATATTAAATTTAAAAATAAACTGAAACAAAAAATTAGACTCATTTAAAATATGAGTTGAATTAGTATTTAAATATATATATTTAGGACTTATTTAAATACAAACTAAGGATTAAATGGTTGGTTTGGGAGCAATAAAATATAGAAACATACTTAAACAAATTACGAAATTTAAGAGATTTTTTATAATTATTTTAACCAATTTTGAAATAGTTGGCATTACTTGTTTCAAATTTTGTTCTTTTCTACAAAATGTCTTCAGATTTTATTTTCTTTTTCAAATTTATTTGCATAAAATATCCTCAGATTCTTTTTAACTTTTTCTTTTTCCAAAATATCTTCAGATATTTACCGCTGCAAAAGGAGGTGTGAGTTTATTACATCAACTTGACTGCTAACACTTAAAATTGTAACTCATTGCCAAAATTTCCTTGTGCCAGGGGCGAAGCCAGAATAATTTTATAGGGGGGGCCGGAAAAATTTTAATTTTTTATAGTCTATATCCTTATAATTTTTAAAGGATTAAATTGAATTTTTATAATTTTTGGGGGGGCCAAAGTGCAATTTTACCTTTACTAATTTGAAATTTTTAAAAAATCTTAAGGGCTAAAATAGCAAATTTACATTTTAGGGGGGCCGGGGCCCATGCCTGCCCCCCCCCCCCTTGGATCCGCCTCTGCCTTGTGCTAATGACAACTACAACTCACAATATTAAAATATTTTATATAAAAGCCTAGCCAACAACCTTTTGATCCGGTCACAAAAATAGTATGTTATAGACGTAACAATCTCATTTTCTTCCCCAAATTATATATAAAAAAAAGAGTCTAAATTTGGTGAATTTCCCCCATTCTTTCAGAATTATATATTCGATGTTGTTGATTATTCACCAAGTTACTTTTGGTCTTTGCTTTGCTAAATAACTGGTTTTTTTAAAAGAGTTAATTATAAATTTTCAAAATATTCGTCGAACTTTAAAATATTTTAATTACATTTTAAACTATCAAGGTTATATCATTTAGACCATTTTATTGTTAAAATCATTAAATCTTATATGTCATAAATTAAAATGAATTTTTAAAAGAAAATAAAACATTAAAATGAAAAAAAAAGTTAAATGAAAAATTAAAAGAAAAATAAAACGTCGTCGTAAAACAAAAAAAAATAAAGAGAAGAAGTTTCGCCCTTCACTTTTTTTTTTTAGTTTTTTAATTTTTTTTTTTTAAGTTATGGGCAACATTTTACTTTTCCTTTTTTTAATGTTTCATTTTAAAATATTTTTTGTCAAATTAATTTATTGTAAATTATGTCACATAAAATAATTTAGTAGTTAAATTAACAATTTAGTAATAAAAAATTATTGATATAATTTTGAAGTTTTTTAAATGTAATTAAAACTCGTTAAAGTATAAGATAAATTTAGAACAGTTTAATAATGGAAAGAACTTATTGATCTTCAATAGTTTGGAAATAGAGTGAAGTTTGGGACTGAATTTGAAATTTTCTAGTGCAATTAACTGGTATTAAAGTTTGAGATTAAATTAGAATGGAAGGGTTAGTGATTTGTGTAACAATATTTATGGTTTTTCATGTTATAATTATAATGATTCGTACTAAATGTGAATAAATTTTATGTCGGCACAGCTTCAATGTTTAAGTTTGTACCAAAAACATATCATCTTTATACAGATTTAAGTCACGGGCATAATCGAGTGTTCCTTATTGTCCCTCCTTGGGTTAAGAAAAATACAAGGATTTAGTGAATATGCCTTACTTTCCCTTCGCATTTAAAAAATGAACCAAACATGAAGCATAATAATTGCAAGATTGAATATCTTTGTGCCGGGGTGTTGCTGAAATTTTACATAAAAATCTGTCATTGTTCCTAGGGTTTAAAATACACAAATGTATCAGGCAAACACAAACTATATTATATATATATATATATATAGGCCATTTTAATACATCAACCCACCAACTGTGACCATTGGCGATGAGAGGTTCCAGGTTCTTGCATTGCTTAATGTCCTCCTGGATTTCTGTTCCATGACAAATACGATGGGTCTCCTAGTCGCCTGAAATGGTAACACAATACCTCATCAGTTACAACTACCCAATATTATATTATGATAGGTGTGAATGCTGGATATGAGTAAATGTCAGAAATGGATACAGTTCACTTGTTTAAAAAAGAACATCCTAGCCTAATTTGTATCACTAACATGTTAGCTTCACCTCCTCAGCTACTAGAAATTATTAACAGATAACAGCAACCTTCGATAATATTTTGAAGTCTAGATGCCGTTTGACCATGGGTAGTATGAAAATGACCAAAGAAATTACCTTGGCTTGACAAGGTAGACAACAATGAAAGACAAAGCCAAAAAGAAGCACAGCCCGCCAACAGTGAGATAAGCAATGCCAAGGAAGTCGTTTTTTCCACCAAGCCAGCTAGTAGTTGAAAGCACTAGTTTTTTCTTGCCATTGAAACTGTAAGTATTGTAGTTGTTATCCAATGTCACAAGTATTTGATCATTTGGTTGGAGATCCTGTTCAATCTTCCCATACAATTTTCTAAATGTTGGCAGCGCAGCAGTTCGCATCCAAACAATGAGGTCTTCTTGCTCACTTAACTGTTATACAGAAGGAACTGGATAAATTAGGCAGCAGTTCAATGTATGCAGGAAGGAATTCAACAATAAAACAAATACTCCTTCAATGAAAAAAAATTGCAACCACGTAGGTGGTTTCTTTTCATGAAAATTGAGATTTGAGTTCCGGGATTTGACATTTGAAAGTTCATAGTATTTCCTTGGTGCTTATTCCAATTTTTTTTTTTTCGAATTCTACATCACTAGTTGAAGAAACTAAATAGTTCAGAAAATAAAACAGTAAACTAAATTATGCCAGATTTGAAGATGAGAGCTTACCGGGATAGATGAATTAAGCGTTGCACCACCTTTAAGAGTTCCATTCTGAAAATTTTTGGGAAATACATCTTTCCCGAATTTACTGTCCCTATCACTTTTCCAGGAGATGCCCTTCTTGTTCACCGCCAATTGCTGATTGTTGAGGGAGAAACTATAGGTATCATTAAATAAACTCCAAGCTATAAGACCACAGGGAACAATTGGCTGGTCATTAGACATATCTTCAGGCTTACAAGAACTAACATCATCCCAACTGCTATTTTCTTTCAACTGTGAGTCACTTCGGCTCTTCACATACCTGAGTTATAGAAAGCCATCATCAAACTTGATGAGAAAGAATCATCATAAATAAATGCATTTCCAAAAATGGGAATAGGAAAAGGGAAAAGGAGCAAGAGGTTGAAATGGCTCAAAATAAATACAACAAATGCAGGGCTGAAGACAATGGATTGTCATCAAACCAATGGAAAAGCGAAACCAAGCACACAAGCAAATTTAAAAGCCTAGAAGAAGAGCATGAGAATAGTTCAAAATAAAAATAAATTTTTTTTAGTGCCCCAAAGGGAACATCTCAAACCAATCAAAGAATCCATCAATGCATAAAGTTTTCAAAGATCTAATTACTACCATTCCTTCATAAATCCTAGATCCCACCATTCCTTAAAAGATGTAATATTTTCAAACTACAGGTAGAGAAAATCTGAAGAATGTGGTTCATTCATTGAATATTTTTTTATTATACATTTTGACAAACTACTTCTGGTCCATTAGTTAAAATATTGCATGATGTCTGCTAATGAAAAAAAGGATATCCTTAACATCATTCTAAAGATCAGCCAGCATGCAATAGAGCACATAATGGGGCGCAAAACTTATAGTGAAGGTAGAAAAGATATACCTCCGATGATTCTGGTAGAAATTGTCCAGTTGGTAGTAGACATAGATAGGCTTCTTCATTCGCTTCTTAACCTAGTAAAAGCAACAAGAGAATGGTAAGAAGATATATTTATTTTTCATTTGCCTGCAGGATTTAATTCTGATTATTCAAATGCTAATATATTGACGCTGAGACCATGGTTGGGACTTGGAAGAGAGTGTCTTATCAGAATTTAATTTCTTTATATATGCCTGATTGCATAAAGGACATAAGCAAAGCAGTCAATTTATTCCCTAAACCCATAGTTGGATAACTAGGAGTTACCTCCAGGATTTGATTTCTTTAATATGTGCTTGCTTGTCTATATCATGCATTCATCACTTGATGTTCTGATGAGATAAGCTGTATAAGAAACTTACTGTCAATGTTCTGTTGCATTGTTTGGTCAAATTACTTTGTATGAATGTGACCTTATCATTTTTGTAGCCATCCGGTACACATGCAGTTTCATACCGATCAATGATTTCGACGACCTGATAAAGAAAAATGAAAATGAACGCTTAACCAATATAAAAAGGAAGACAACTGAATATTGCAAGATTCTTTTTTTTAATCTTATAATCATACATCTCGAGAAGCAAACAGAGAGACCACTCCAATAGGAATGAAGACAATGCTAACAAGCAGAAAGGCTGATATGACCTGCATAACAAGAAAAGCCATATTTAACAAAAACAGTTTTCCAGAAATGCCATCGAATTGCAATGAAACCATTGTTTATGGACTCGAAATAATAAAAACCCACCCATCGTGGCGTGAGGATTGGCTTGCAAGCTGGAAGCTCTTGCTGAGTGAACTTAGAGTCTGAGATGAAAATCAAACAGATAAAAGAAGGGGTTATTATCACAATCAAGAGCTACTAAAACAATAGATTTGATAAATTATTCTTCAGTTCTAATATCTAAATTACAAGCAAAAAGGCAATATCAGGGTCTGATGAACAGTTAGATTTGACTAATAATACCAGTAAATCCAATAAGCCCTAATTATAAATCTAAGGCTTTGAAATCCAACTTTGGAACAAATTATAACACAAAACTAACAACAAAAAAAACAAAACAGACAAACAATCACGCAGCAAAACTAGAGCAAATACAAGAATTTAAAAAAGAAAAAAAAAGATGATAAATCGCAGAAAAGCTAAAAACAAGTAGCAAAGTCAAACTACGCAGGCGATAAGAAGAAAAGAAAGGAGATTACATTTGGGTCGCTTGGAATTTCTTCTAGGAGCAGCAGAATCAGCGGATCCAACACCTCCAGCGCTGGATGATGGCGTACTGGAACTCATTGGATCAACCTTTTACTTCTCTAAACAAAAAACAATTTATGATCTGAGAAAAAAAAAGGAACAAAAAAGCGAAAGAAGAATAGATAATTGTAGATGGGGGTTTGGGAGAAGATTGCTAGGCAGTAGCAATTAAAGAGGAAAGAAAATAGAAAAGAAAAATCAAAGTAAAAGAAAAAGAAGAATTCAAAGAAAGTATATACTAATGTTGGGGTTAATTTTGACTTTGAAAAGAGAAAAGAAAAGGAAGTTTCTTCATACGATGGGGGCGGCACCAAATATTATTGTACGCGTCCTGGTGTCTTAACTCCTTCAACTCTTGGGGATCGTCTAGAAGACGTTTGTGTTAACACTTAACAACTAAAATTATTTGTCGAAACACAGCTTACTTGGTCAAACCTCTACTTTGCCATTATCGCTTATAACATCAGTTTGAAAAACGTGCTCTGTATCCTGCATATTTTTAAAATGCAGTAATTTTATATTTTTTAATAGAATTTTAGGGTTTTTTTTTTTTTTTTTCCTTTACAATTTTTTTCTTCTTATGATTTCTAGAAGAATTAAATTATGATAAACCAAACGGATGTATACATTTTGGGGAAATATTCTGTAGTGTTAAGTTAGGTTTTAGAGTATAATTAAGATAGGAGTTAATAAGTATTGTACGGATTATAGTAAAATATTAAAATATATAATAATTTTTTTACAATTGTTAATGGAATAAAAAATACAGTATTGAATTTTATGAAACGCCTTAATGGTTAAAAGTGTTTACTATTTCAAATGTGATCTGAGTTCGGATCGTGTTAGTTGCATTTATTATTTGGGCTTTATTTTATTATTATAATACACCAAAAATATAATAATAATGTACCAAATATTTACTCGTATATTTGAATTGGACTTTTTATTTAAAAAAAGTAAAGAAATGGAACAAGTAGGTACACACGATCAATAAAAAAATAAATGCCTGAATTTTCAATGTTAGGCTTAGAGGCTACTTTGGGTGTTTCTGGGGCAATCATCTAGCAGGGAAGTGAGTTCCATGCATTCAACGAGTGCTACCCTCCGCGACGGTTGAGGTTAAACGGATGATTCTTCGTAAAGAAATTTAGGGAGGGGAACAAGTACGAGGGACTAAATTGATAGTTGGATCGCCGGCTCGTATAGGCAAATCCCCTGCACCACAAGCGTTGATGCCAATTTTACGGGCCCTACATGATGGACTTCTTTTATATAAAAATGCAAACATAGTAAAATTTGAATCATGGATCACACCATTGGTTCAGTAATAAATTGGTGTTAATGAATTATTCACTATCATTTGCATTAAAATTGAAAAGTATAGGGACTTAAATGATACAATCGAAAAAAATGAACTAAATTTACAACGTATAAATAGTACAAAATTAGTAATTAAATTTAACTATTACGGTCAATACTAAAATTTCAAAAATTTAAAAGTGCAAGAGTTAAAATTGATCAAATAAAAATATAAAAACTAAATTCACAACTTTTACAAAATACAAAAAATAAAGGCAGAATTTAAGCTTTCATCTTTTATTTTCTTGTATAAATCTATACTAGAATTGAATGTTTAAATCCCTTATTGTTTTGTTTTTAAGTAATAAATGCGTGTTTGTTGTTAAAGATAAAAAGGGGTTGGGCCCATGTATACATCCTTTCTCTTAACCTAACCTAAATTTAACTACTTAATTTAAATATTAAGCTTAAAAGTTTTGTTATCCCAAATCAATATCAAATTCAAAACTAAACATTTTCCCATCTCGAATTGTAATTAATCTTTTCCATGAATTCTTGATTTTCTTTCTAAAATATCCCTTAATTTATTTATATAATTCTTGATACTGTAGCGAATTCAAGAGTTGACAAGGGTCCAGTTTTTTTAAAATAAAAAATTTTTTATTTAAATTTTTTATAATTTATAAAATTTTAAATTTATAATGATAAATTACACTTTAACCCCTCAAAAATAATAAAATTTTAATTTAATTTTTTAAAAACTATAAAAATATAAATTATTAAAATAATAAAATTATATTTTTACAATCATAAAAATATATAATTTGATTCTCATTCCTAAAAAAATTTTGTAACACCCCTATCCCGTAACCGTCGCCGGAATAGGTAAGGGGCATTACTGGACTTGTATCTCATGTCAGAATTAGTAAAAATTTTGAACTTTTTAGTCAAAATCCAACATGTATTTTCTATCATCAAAGCATACTTTAAATGATCATAAAATGATGCATATAACAATTGAGGGTCAAATTGAAAACATAGCAAAAAGGTAGGAAAATAATCATAAATTTTCAAATTAGGGACACACGGCCGTGCCCCTAGCCCGTGTTCCTCTCACACGGTCGTGTCCCTCCAGACACGCCCAAACCTCTCAGCCCGTGGTCTATTCTGACTTACCCCACACGGCTGTCTAACACGCCCATGGGGTTAGGCCGTGTGTCACCCACGGCCTAAGCACACCCGTGCCCTTACCCCGTGGCCGAAACTGTTAATTGACACACGGCTACCAGACACGCCCGTGTACAAAACAGAGCAGACCGTGTGACTATACTGCCAAATTTCACACGGCTACAAGTTACTAGACACGCCCGTGTGTCTAGGCCGTGTACCAAAACTGACCAAAACGTTTAAGGTGCAGGTGACACACGGTCGAAGTACACGCCCGTGTTCCCTGGCCGTGTGGCACAATATAGGCTTGGTTTAAGCCAAATTGCCCCAATTTACCATCTACAAACATACCAATTCAAGCATATTATGAACCCCAAAATCATCATCATCCTCAAGCACAAAGAACTCATCAAAATCACATATTTTGCCATAACACATTTAACCAAAAAAAAAAATTCAATCCCAAAATACTTGATCATAAACATATGTGACCCAAGCCACATCTCATAGCTTGATCACTTACCAAATTATGCCATATTCACTAACCATCTAGCCTATACATGCCATGACCATTTCGTTTACAAAAGTTTCAAAAGTACCAAAGTTTGATAGATAGTGTGATGGCGATCTCTGACTCGTCCGATTATCGAGCTAGCTTCCGAATCTATAAGACAGTGAAAGAAATGAACAGAGTAAGCTTCTAAAGCTTAGTAAGTCCGTATAATATAGAAATTAAACCGTACCAAATCAATGCGATAATTACAACGACAATGCCAATTCAATTCATATACTCAAGTTGCCTATTTCACAAGTATACACTTGTTAGTTCATGTAACATATAAATTCATTCATGTACCAACCACAACATTCATGTATCATATCATTGCTCAAATACTTGTACATGTATTTCATATAACTTATACCATATAATCCATGTAATTCTCATGTCTCATATAACATGTAATACATATATCATTCAATCTTTATGTAACATGTATCGGTAATTGCCCGTTAAACCTTTAAGAACATCGAGGGATACTCAGGTGATACACACACAGTGTATATACATATAACCTGTAATCCGTCAATGCATCATGTATGCTCTTTCGAGCCTGTATCGGTATGCCCGAAGGCTGAACATGTGATCCCGAAGGATGAACGGTAAGCCCGTAGGCTAACGGTGAGTCCGAAGACTAAACATGTGATCCCGAAGGATAAACCTGTAGCTCATGAGCACGTGGTGAGTCCGCAACAAATGCAGGAGCTCGAACCACCCTGTAGCCCTAGTGACATGTCACTTGTATCCTATCGACTTCTACGGTTCTAACGGGGCTCGGTATTCATTTCTCACTTGTAACAATTTCATTTCAATTTCATATGTATACATCCAAATAGGCTATTCAATCAACTAATATGTCATATATTCCATTAACAACAATTATAAACATAAACACATTAAATTTCATTATACGAACTTACCTCGTAATCCTGTATCTACTCGTCTATTTTCCGTTTTCCCCGATCAAGTTCTGGAATTCGGTCGTCTTTATCTATATTAATACAAATTTAGCTATTTAATCACTAACTTATTCAATTTAGTCCAAAACATGTATTTTTGCATATTTGCAATTCAGCCCCTATAATTTCAACACTTTGCAAAATAGTCCTTTTATCACAAAATGACAAATTACACAAAAAATCCCTAAATTTCCCTTAGCCGAATATTCAAGGGACTTGTACAAGTACATATCTTTCAATTAATCACAAATTTAACCTTAAAAATTCTACCTTTTTACAAATAAATTCTTAAACTCATTTTCATCAAAATTTACTTGAAAATTCTTGTATTTTCTCACATAATATACAATAATTCATCAAAATCTTCTAAAATATCATAGATTCATCAATGGCATTTTTCAAAGACATTCACAAAATCAGAAATTGAGGTACGGGTCGGCTAGTATACGAAGCAACGATCTCAAAAACGTAAAAATCACTAAAAACCGAAGTCAAAACATACCTCAATTGAAGAATCAAGCTTGCCGAAATTTAAAAGCTTAAAACCATTTTTGTTTTGTTGAAGAATCGGTGAAGAAGAAGCAAATATGAAAGAATTTTCATGTTTTATTAATTAAAACATATAATAAAGCCAAATGACCATTTTAACCTTTTAATAAAACCATTAAAAATCAATAATAATAAGGACATAAAAGTCCACTACCACTTAAAATGGTAAAATAACCATTTAAGGCCTTCCACTTAAAAAGCCATCATCAAATAAGCCATTAATGAAATAGAACTCAAGTTTATCGCTTTATGCGATTTAGTCCTTTTTCTCAAATTAACCGGTCAAACGATAAAATTTCTAAACGAAACTTTCACATGGTAATTCTATCATGCTGTAAAACGTATTAAAGCAATAAAAATAATAATTTGACTCGGTTAAGTGGTCCCGAAACCACTCGTTCCGACTAGGGTCTAAAGTGGGCTGTTACAAATTTTGTTCGCCTCTTACTTATGCAATCAATTGTTGGTCACCAACAGTTATATTATACAAATAGCAACTTGGAAATAGGAGATTAGGCTAGTTTTTTTTATTTTTTCTTTTTATTTAAGATAAGATGAGATGTTGAATTGTGTAGCCTATATTCAGTTCACTCATTAAGGTACGAATATACCTAAGGTAGCTTAATACAAGCTAATTTTTAATTGGTTAAATTCTTCTATTAGTCTCTGTACTTTATAAATGTTATAAATTTAGCTCATATACTTTAATTTGATCGATTTTAGTTCCTATGGTTTTTGAATTAGTCAATTTTAGTCATTGTACTTTTTGAATTTTGAAGTTTTAAAGTATTGACCCAAACAATGGATGTTAAATCTATTTGGTTAAGTTTAATTACTACTCACTAATCATGTATTATGTGTACAGTTGTAAATTTAGTCATTATTTTCTAATTACATCATTCTAGGTCCTTATATTTTTCAAATTTTGAAATTGTGACATTGCCGCAAAAAGACTGTTGTTAATCCATTAATTAAATTTTAATAAGTAATATATGGAAATAACAAATTGCATAACATTACACATATTATAATATGTTTTCACTTCATATTTAGGAAATAGCAAAACTTAATTGAATGATTTTAACAATTCTCATTAGGTGAGGACTGAAATTTTAAAACTTGAAAAATATAAGGACTAAAAATAACCAAATTAAAGTATAATGACTAAATCCACATTTTTCGTAAAGTACAATGACTAATAGAAGAATTTAACCTATTTAATTCAATAGCAATAGAAGTGGTTTGGATGTGATTAATATTTAGTCACATGTTATTATTATTTTTCATTTGATTATTACATCAAATTATCCACAATTTCGATCAGTTATTTTAAATTCATAAAATTTTATTTACGCTTACAATTCAATAATACAATTTCCTTAGCAGACAAGAAAAAAATCTATAATGCAATC
Organism: Gossypium stocksii; assembly: GCA_020496765.1. Classification (NCBI taxonomy): domain Eukaryota; kingdom Viridiplantae; phylum Streptophyta; class Magnoliopsida; order Malvales; family Malvaceae; genus Gossypium; species Gossypium stocksii. The sequence continues at coordinate 40,049,366 of CM035628.1, read as the reverse complement.
ATACCGCTTTTCTTTATCAACTTTGAATTATTTTTTTGTTTCTTAACCCTTTTTAGTTGCTTTAATATCAAAATGAACTTCCCACTTTGGCCACATTGGTCCCTCTACTTTCATTCCATCTATCATGCTAGCCCCTAACTATATTTGTTAAAAAAGTTCCACACAGAGCTATAAATGAATAGAGTGTTTGATGAACAGTTCATGAACAATTTAATTTTTGTTCGTTTATTTTTGTTTATTTTAAGGCACGTATATTAAACAAATCGAACACAAATAAAGCTTGTTCAACTCAGTTATGTTCATGAACAAATTTGTTTATGTTTGTTTAGACTCATTTAATAAATCATTTAAAACTCATTTATTATTCGATTATTATATATTAATAAATTGTTATTGTTTGTGCGCTTATTTTATTTATAATATAATTATTAATCATTGTATTTGATTATTTTTATATCTAAAAATTTAGGCTCTATTTGTTTCATTGAAAATGACTTCCAAAAAATATTTTTTGGAAAATGATTTATTTTTATGGAAAATCTAATTTTTCTGGTGTTTGAATGAATTTGTATAAAATATTTTATGTTATATGGTAGATTTCTTAAAAATATTTAATAAAAGTTGTTTTCAATGAAACAAACATATATTTCGGATTTTCTTTTTTTTTATTGTTTAATTCAATTTATTTTTATCTAGAATTTTATATTTTACATTTTTTATACATGTATTAAAAAATTATGTTAAATTCAGGTTCATTACAACATTATTTTTTAATTACATGACTACCAAGTTAGTATTTTTTATTTAAAAAGGCGACATCAACAAAATTGACATAAAAAATTTAACAATGTTAATAATTGGACTTGATTTTCAAATTTGAAAAGTAAAGGGACTAAATTCTTGAAAATAAAAGTACAAATATTAAATTGCAAATCCATGAAGTGTACATAAATTTATGACATATTTTAACATTTATATTACAAAACATTTATTATTAATATATTTATAATTATAATAAATATTTATTATTAAAATATTAATATTGAATATTTTCAATAATACATGAATAATATTATTTAAAATTATTATTTTTAAAATTTATTATTAAAATAAATTTGAAATATTAAATAATTTATTATAATAGATTATATTTATTATATTAATAATTTATTATATAACTAAATATAAATAACTAAATAATTATGTTTAATAATATTGAAAATATAATATTTTAATAATTTAAATATTTTTAAAATTAAAAATAAAATTTATTATCAATATAATAATATTAATGTTGAATTAAGTTAATTTTTATATAAAAATAAAATTACTTATAATGAACTCTTTTCTGGAAAATAACTTACATTTTTCAAAAGGGTAAGTCATTTTACAGAAAAAAAAAAACTTATTTTATATTGACCTGTAAGTCATTTACCATTGACCAAGCTATTTTTTGTGAAACAAATAGAGGAAAATGTAAAAAAAAAATCCGTAAAACATTTTACATGTAATCAAATGGACCCTAAGATATATGTTTATATTTTATTTGCTTGTTTATTATCCATGAATATTATTTATTCATGAACATGTTCCTCAACATAATATTTGTGAGCCATGTCATGGGAATCTCATCAAAAGTTGTTGAAATTTGACAAACTATAAAACTAACCCAAATAAAATAGGTGGGTTTTAAAGAAAGATAGATTAAAACATAAAGATTTCAAAAAATCTAAATCAAAACTTACCTTAATTGCTAAAATTCAAGATTGATTTAAACTTCCTCAATAATTAGCTTTTCCCGAAATTCCAAAATGAATAAACTATTAAAATAGTCACTTTTATTTGTTATAGGTGTAACACCCACTAACCCCAAATCGTCACTGGAATAGGGTTACAGAGCATTATCAGACTTTTCAGACAATTAATGAATAATATAAAAATAATTATTTAACGTAATCTAAAATAATCATAAAGTCCCTTATATGGACCCTCGAGGCCCAAAATACGAGTTAGAAGCGATTCGGGACTAATTCGGGTACTCAAGAATTTTTTCAAAAAATTTTAAATTTTTTCCTAGGTACAGGGCTCACACGTCCGTGTGGCTTGGAGACACGCCCATGTGACTCCATGATACACCCGTGTTGTTGAACAGTGTGGCTCACACGGCTAAGGTATTCTAGGACACGCCCGTGTCCTTTACCTGTGTAACTCTCTGACTTCCGACCCAAGAACAATTTAATTTCACATGGCCAAGCCACACGCCCGTGTGCTCAGCCTGTATGGATTTATTTTTAATTCGAATCTAGTGCAGTATTCACACGGCTTTGATACACACTCGTATTCAAAGCCCGTGTGGGTCATACGGTTAGCCATAGGCTTGTGTGCTAGGCCATGTGCCAAGACCTAGACATTCTGTTTCTCATTTTTAAGGTGCAAAGGACACACGACCAGTCCACACGCCCATGTGCTAGCCGTGTGTCTCACACGGTTTCACCACACGCTCGTGTGGACTCTATATGAGTCTTTTATAACGATTTAACTATTTCTTCAAATTTCAAATCGCAACCAATTTGCAATCTATATAGCAACCAATACATTCTCACATTTAAACGTACCTAATCATGCCTAAACAAATGACTTATCTATTTTGTTCAATGAACATACATTGTAACGCCCCCAACCCGAATCCGTCACCGGAATAGAGTTACGGAGCATTACCGGAGTTACTAATTTATTTATTAGATATTTTATTTCAACTAGCATTCATATTTAGAACCAATTAAAATCAAACATATTGCCCCATAAACGTACTTATTTTTCTCGACATGTTTTACTTAAATTTTATTACTCATCTCAGTATGCTTAATTTTTTTTTCTTGTATCATCGTATCAAAAATAATCACATATTTACATGTCAAGATGAATATCATTTTCTTGCCATTTTTTTATAAACTTAAATTAAGTAATTCATTATATCAAGATTTCATGTATTTAAAAATATAATTCAAGCTACACTAATTTACCTCGTTGCTTGTTTTTGTTTATAATTTCACTAATCCGATATCTTTTTTTTTCCACGTTTAAGTCTCGTATTTTAGTTGCACGGATCTTTATAAATAAATTTTATCATCATTTTCATTCATTTCATATTCTAATACATTTAATCATTGCTCTAGGCAAAATTTCCATTTTACCCTTAAAACTTTTAATTAATTACAATTTCATCCTTGATTCAGAAAAATAAAATTATTGTCATTTAATCCTTGTTTACAACCATTATTCTCATACATATTGATAAGAGCCCATGAATTTTATGAAATATCAGAATCTTCCATAATTTTAACACTTTTCAATTTAATCCTTAAAACATGTTTTCGTCTGATCTTGATCTAAATTAATATTCTCATTCAATTTTGTAATTTAAATAATAAAATAATCCATTACATGCAATTTTATCATTTTTGACATTTTTACAAAATCACCCATAAAGTTCTACTTTTATTCAATTTAGTCCCTGAACCTAAAACATGCAAATTAGCCATGCTAGTTGAATATTCATACATATTTTCCTCCTCCTCCACTCCATTCCACATCCTTAGTATAAATAATACACTTGTAAGTAACATTATCTATAATTTTTACTATTTACTTATGTGCATATTCAAGTTGTCCATCTGTGTCATTGTCACTAAATTATTTTTATCTTGAGCTACAGAACTCGAAATTAAGATCCATGAATTTTCTTTAAAACTAGACTCAAGTATCTTCTTACCATAATTTTTCCAGAATTTTTGGTGTGGCCAATTAGTACAGTTTATTAGTTAAAGCTTCCCCTGTTTCGCTACTTGACAACCCTGACCACTCTTCACTAAAATTTCAATTTCTATTTATACAAAATTCAAAATATGTTCATGATTATTTCTTATAAAAATAGACTCAATAAGGATTCCAACCAAACAAATTATGTTCCATAACTATTTTTTTATAATTTTTAATGATTTTTACAAATCAGAACAGGGGATCACGAAATCAACCTGAACCAGTCTCACAAAAATGTAAATATCTCAAGATACAAAATTCCTTTGCTTTCTCTGTTTCTTTCAAATGAAAATAGACTTAACAAGATTTAATTGTATACCTCACTCAACTTATAATTCAATTTCTACTATTTTTGGTGATTTTTCAAGTTTAGACAACTGTTGCTGTCCAAAACTGCTTTAGTGTAACATGTTGATTTCTATTTTGTCCCAAATTCCACAATTCATACAATTCAGTCCTCGCTCAATTAACCCCTCAATTGAGCTAATTTTCTCATTTAATACCTTTCTATATCATTTTAAACTACTTCATAACCTTTGAAAATCAGAATTTTAACACTAAGCCTTAATTTCACCTATTTCACAATTAGGTCCTAAAACCAATTTCCATTAATTTTTCCTTGATAAAATCATCATATAACAAAATTAAATCTTCAATTCAATATTTATTCATCACATTCTTCCAACACTAATCCACATCAACTTTAGAAATTAGCCATGGAATCAAAAACTAATGAATTCATAAGTTGGACCCAATTGTAAAAGTCCAAAAACATAGAAATTTCAAGGAGAGAGCAAGAATTAAACTTACATGAAGCTAGAGTATGAAAAACCAGCTTGAACCCTCTTCCATGCTATTTCTCAGCTGATGAGAATGAAGAAAATGAAGAGAATTCTAGATATTCCAAATTGGTCCCATTTTTATTTAACTACTTTTGGCAAATTTCCAATTTTGCCCTTATTTCACCCATTTCCTGATTTTTTTCAGCTATTGCCGCCCAAAATATCTCCTTTGGGCTTATTTGCACTTTAGGTCCTTCCTCTTTTGATAATTGAGCTATTTAATCCTTCTAGCAACTTTTACACATTTTTCAATTTAGTCTTTTTTATTTAGTTAACCACCCAAATGTCAAAATTTTCTAACGAAATTTTAATGTTATCTTATTGACACTCCGTAAATATTCTCAAAAATATTTATAGCTCAGTCTATAACACCGAGATCTCGATACCTCTTTTTCTCGATATTTTGACCAAATAATTTTTTTATAAAACACAATTTACTATTTCAAAAATCTTTTAAAAACTACATTTGGCTCGTAATTATTGAATAATATTATATAAGAGTTCATTTATCGAATTCGGTGGTCTCGAACCATAATTCCCGACATTACTGAAATTTGGGCTATTACAACTCTCCCCCCTTTAAAAATTTTCGTCCTCGAAAATTCCTTTGGTGGAGAGGTTCAAATATTTTTCATTAACTAATAGTATCATGTACATTGATTCAAGCATTTCAAATTTCCAACTTGTTATGGACACACTTTCACATATCTTAGTAACACATGCAACTTAATTTTATATGAACACTAACCATACATCAATGAACTTATCACAATATAAACTTTCATTTCTTTTACTCGAATCATCACTAATGTCTAATCAAGTTTCAACACTTAGCCTTATTTTACTTACTCCTTGGGTACTTTCCATTTTCCAATCATACACAACTTAACGGTATCATTCACAGTTTACCTCACTATATCATTTCCATAATTACAAAGGCATATTCAATTCCCAATCATCTCATGAAACAATTATCAGTTTAACCATATAACAATGAACAAATGATCTATATCAAATAAGAAATGCTAGCAATTCACATATAACTTACTCGCCTTTGAGTTTATATCATGCATAAGTTTTACTCATTCATATGCTAAATTTATACGTTGAATCATTTCAACATCGAAGAGTACACATACATTAGAATCAATACTAATAATAATCATATATCACTTACCAGAATTTAAATACCAATTCACAAACATGTAATTCACTAACTATTGTTCCAATCACAATTTAAAGTGACAAATCACTTATTGAGCTCAACTTCAATGTTCAATTAAAATCTATCATATAAATTCAAATGATACTTACCAAACCTTTATCAATTTGGAAATCGTCATTTTTCACTAGTGCCATAGTCTCATCCAACTATGATCTTTCACTTTTTCACTTACTGCACGATACAATCATGGTCTTGGATTCATTGGTGTGTGCCGGTATGCATTGAAATTCACTGATAATCACTGATGCCATAGCATAGCTATGGTCTTTTCACTTATCATTTTTCAATTCCGATTACACTTTCAATTTATTCACAACTCAATTTAATTTCACTTTCTCATCAATATACAATTCAAAACTAATATTTATCCATCACTCAATTTAATTTCCAATCAATTCAACAATAACACTTACCTTATACTTCACTTACCGTACACATAATTTAAATTTAACATTTAATAATAAATAATTTGAATTATAGTAATACAATCGCATGCTGGATATGTCTATATTTAGTAGTATTACCATAATTCAAATTATAAAAACTATAATAAACAATAAACATCAAATATATAACAATATAAGTCATATGTGTTAATTTATATTTAATTTTATATCTCAACAAAAAGTCATCACATATCATCTATATTATCTTTAATTAATTCATGAACCTTTAGTCCAAGTAAAAACAATAAATATGTACAATTTACCTTACCACTATTTTATTTCTATATCCCAATTCAATAACTTATTCCATTTCATATCTAAAACCTTACAATGATAATCTTTCAATAATTATTTAAACCAATATTTTTCAATAATTAATTTATAAGATTATATTCCATTAACTCATACACTATTTCAATATTTCCATTTTATTCTATTTTTACTTCTTATTTCGATATCTCAATTTCAATTCATAATTTTATTTTTTTGTCAATAGTTCAATCGATCAAATTCATTTGATTTTCTCCTTTTATTTATTCAACTGATTTCAATATCAACCATTCAATATTTTAACAAATTCATGAACTTTAAGTTCATACTTCAAATCTCACATTTCAATTCAATTCATAATTCAACCCATAATTTCTTTTATTATTATTATTATTATTATTATTATTATTATTATTATTAATAGTACGATCAATCAAATTTATTTTTCTTATTTCAGTTGTTCACCCTATTAACAAAACCGGACTTTGACGGATACTCGGATTTCAACCCAAACACACCAGTAATATCCAGCCAAAACACACCAGAATAATCATTTAATCCTCCAAAACACACCATAATCAGATAATCCTCCAAACACACCAGTATAATATAATCCACCCAAAACACACCAGTATAGCACAGAGTGCCTCTTCGGATAAATTCGAAGGATATAAATATCAGTATCTCCAAATCACATCTTCAAATCCCGTCTCAGAATCCATTGGCATGCCAATTATATCCAGTTAGTCCGACAAGTTAATAGGGAATTCAATTCTCTTTTCAATTTTACTTAATAGTCATACCCCTATTAACAAGAATCAAACTTTGACGGATACACGGATTCCAACCAAACACACCAGAGTATCCAACCAAACACACCAGTACGGCACATAGTGCCTCATCGGCCGAAGCCGAAACAGTAACAGTAACAGTAGCAGTACGGTACACATAGTACCTCAACGGAACAAATCCGGAACAGTAACAGTAACAGTATTCAACACACAAAGTGCTGAATCGGTAACGGTAACAGTAACAATATTCGACACACAAAGTGCCGAATCGGTAACAGTAACAGTAACAGTATTCAGCACATAAGTGCCTGATCAGTAAGCCAGCAAAACCCGTACTCTTCCATATCCTATAGCATGCCATTTGTATCCAATCTAGTCTGGCTAGTTAATAGGGTATCGGAATCACGTATCGGAATCACGTATCCATATCACTTTCACTTTCAATTGATCATAATCATTTGAATTCAATTCAATAACGATAACAATTCAATCACAAATTTCAAATTCACAAAATCACATAATTTCACTTCAAGTCACATTTCAACTCAATCACTTCCTCATATGTTCAATCCATATACATTTCAAATAATCACATTCAATTCAAATTGGTTCAATTCCAATCACTTTTCATATTTCCATTCTATACATTCTAATATATCTCATCAATTCAAAGACATTTCAATCATAATTCCTCATATATTCAATTCAATGCATTTTCCATTGTCCAATCAATATATCATCAAATGTTCATACATATTCAAACTTCATTTCAATCTCATTCAATTCAAAATTTTTCATATTCACAATTCAAATCAATTTCTCAATCTAATATGCATTTCAATGCCACATTAATTCTTTTAATTCAATTTCAATAATAATTTCTCATTTATACTATTTGTTTCACTTTTCCAATTAATTTACATTTTAGATGCTCCCATATATTCATAATTTAATACTATAGTAATTCAGTAATTCAAGTATATCGCTAGTGATTTCTATTCACTTGACATATAATTCAATATTATTTAATTTATTATCAATATTCACCTTATTTTTATTTATTAATCATATTCTTCAAAATTCAACAATTACTAATTTAATACTAATATGTATTCAATTAAATCTAGATACTTACCTCAATTCACTTATCTTGCATATTAATTTAAATTTTAACAACTAATAATTAAATTCGAATTATAGCTGTAGGCCTTTAATTTTGCCCGGGCCCAGATTCAATTTCAAAACCCAAAACCAACCCCAATTACAAGATACCCAATAGACTTTGACCCAATTTCAAAGCCCAAAAACCCAAACCCACCTTAGACAAACTAAATAGAAACCCTAGCTTTTCCCAATTATCAGCTGCTGCACAGACCTCCACGCCCCACGTCCGTTCCATCCACGTTGCCTCTTGCCCACGTCCGCGCCCAGACTCCACGTTCGCCCACGACTCTTATGTTTTCGTTTTTGTACCTGTAAAATTAAAGGCTATAAAAACCAGAGATTGTAACAAGGTTTTTTTTTCGGATTATTGAATACAAGTATAGAAATTTATACAAGAAAATCAAAAAATCTCAGAAGCAATAATCTTTCTCAAAAACAGCAAACACATCTAAGCATTGATAACAGAAGAAAATCGGAGCTGAAGGTGTGCTAAAGGTTGTGGTTTCTAGTTTTTATTTCCTTTTTTATTTTTTCGAAATTATTTTTTTCTCTTAATGCATTTACAAATCTAGTTTCATACATAATTTATACATTTTTTTTAAAAAAATTATAACCAAAGGGGAAGACATACCTTTCGGTTTGCTGTCAAAAAGGGAAAACATTGGACTTCCGGTAGCCGTTTGCGGCTGTATATAAAGCAGTGAATGAGGACTGAGTTCTAGTCCTTTGGCTGAGAAGTGAGGGAGAAGAGGAAGTGTTGTTTTAAAGTTTAAAAAGATAGAATATTTTTAAAGTAAAAGGGTTAAAATTTTTTTGGGGTTTTCTAAAAAGAGTTCTTTAAAGGCTTTATTTATTTATTTTTAATGTTTTAAGCATTGTCTGGGGAAAAGGAAGAAGCAAAACGCGTTTTGACTTGGTCCACGCGTATATGCCCCTCAAAAGGGGAATTTGCAAGTTTAATCCCTCCCTTTTCGCACTATCTTTTAATTAAGTTGTTTTACATTTTCTTTGTTTTTAAAATCTTTACCCTTGAGAATTGCGCTGCTACAGTTTAGTCCCCTTGATATTATATGTTTTGTGGGTCGGGATATTTACTTCTGGAGTCCCTTTGTTTCATGCCTGTCTTACAATTTGGTCCTATTGCCTTCATTTATTTTTAATTTCACCCCAAAATTCTTGTTTTCAAGTCAAGTTGATCCCATTTCGCAAAAAATTTTTAAAAAAGTTATTACTTTCAGTAACTGTGCTATTTTATTAATTTTTATATTCATTTTTCCCCTTTTATTATTTTTCATTTAAACTAATTAGTATAAGTTTTTTCCTTTTTACTATAATTATTTATTATTGTTTTCTTTGCTAATATATTTTACTGTTTCGTCACCAAATTCAATTGTTTTATCATATTATTATTATTTTTATTATTTTTGCTGTTCTTTTTATTTTTATTTTTTTTATTATTTATTTAATATTTCCGGTTCTACGAATGTCATTATTATTACACATTTTAAATTAAACTAGTTAATTTGAATTTTGCTTCATATTATTATATTAATTATTTAATATTTATATATTCGTTATTTTTATTATTAAAGGTTAATTATTTTTCATATGATTATTTTTTTTTTCCCCTTATTATTATATTTATTATATCTATTATTTCTTTTAAAACTATCAAATTATTTTTATATACTATATTATTATTTTATTTTAGTATAGTTATTATTTTAATTCTTACTTTTATCATTATTTTTAATATTATCATCAATATATATTATTTAGTCATTATGTTCTTTATTTTATTGTTAATATTATTGTTACTATATTTATCATATTGTTATATTTTTATCATTACTATTGTTATTGTTAATTTCCTTTATTTTTTTTTTCCCTTAATTGAATTAGTGATTGTGTTATTATTACGTTGCATATCATTTTTTTTTCTTTTTCCAAATTCAAATCGTTTTGATTCTTTTTATTTTCACAATGTATTTAAAATCATTTTTAAATAAAGGTTTTTTTACACTTAATCGTTTCAAAGAAACGGGCCCTACCGTATTGGGTTCGTTTTTTTTTCGATTTAAGTATTTCTTTAACATTTTTATCCCCAAATAGTTTTTAAAAAAAAAATAAATGCAATTTTCTATACTTAATCATTTTAAGAATGTGCCCTACCGTATTGGTTTCGTTTTTATTTGATTTAAGTATTCAGATTTTTTTTCCTCTGGTATTTTCTCTGATTTTTTTTTTCCTCCTAAAATAAAGGTGATTTTCGATATTTGGAAGCTCGGAAAATCGTGCCCTACCGTATTGGGTTTCGATTTTAGTTCGGTACAAATATTCAAATATATTTCTTATCGGTTTTTTTTACAAGTTTTGGAAAGTGGAGGCAATGTTCTATATTTAAAAAATCGAAAAATCATGCCCTACTGTATTGGGTTGTGGTTTTACGTTTGATTTAAATATCCGAATACCCTTTTTTTAAAAAAATAATGTACACGGTTTTTTAAAAAGATAAGCTCATAATCGGGGGTCAAAAAACGTTGTGCCCTACCGTATTGGGCGTGACGCTTTACCTTGAAGTGAGATGGTCTTAAATTCATGATTAATCTACTCAAATGTTTCAAAAAGGAGGATCGTGCTTTAAAACCTTTTCGAATCTTTAATTTTCGACATTAAGACATAAATTAATCAATAAAGTACCGATTTTGGGCGTATTGGGGGTGCTAATCCTTCCTCATACGTAACTGACTCCCGAACCTATTTTCTCAAAATTCGTAGACCCAAAAAGTTTTATAAGGTGGCCCAATCACACCACGAAAAGGATTGGTGGTGACTCCAAATTTTCGTTTTCAAAAGTCGATTCCCCGTTTTAAAAAAAAAACGGTTTCGACAGCTTGGCGACTCCACTGGGGAAATAAGAGAGTCGAGCTGTAAATTGATTATTTTCTGTCATCTTGTTGAAATTTGAAGTTTGTTTTCCTAAAAATCCACGATCTTCGCATTGCATCCTTTGTGTCATTGTTGAATTTACTTTTGATATGTTTTCGCATCATATTGCATGACCGTTGGGGTCGCATCTATTAAGTGGGAGTGAGAAACTATGCCTTCGTGAGGTTTTCACCTCCGCATGGGCTAGGGGATTGCTTCCGAAATACATCCGTACCTATGTCTTCGTGAGGTTTTCACCTCCGCATGGTCATAGGGAAATGTATTCCCCTGAACTGAACTTGGTCCATATGAGCCTATAATGGGTGAGGATCAAGGAATCTGCGGGTTCAGGTACCTTTACTCTAGAACCAACCCACATATAGTATGCCTTAAGAGCCTCCCTTAGATAGAACTACACCGAGACTTAGTGGTTGCCGAAATAGGTGCTTGTTTGTTTTGCTTTTATTTTGTATATATGATTCTGACTTGTTTCTTATTTTTTCTTTCTTAAATAGTGATTGCATATCATTTTCTTCATAAAAAGAGGTGTCGATTTACGGTTCGGTTACTAATAGAAAGTTTTGCAATGGAGAGCGAATTCTCTAATAAAGTGGAATATAATGCGTTTACCCAGAAATGGTCAGAGAATACACAATTAGAGAAGGGTGACAGTTTGGCGGAGGGGTATATATCGGAGTTATGGGACTTTACCCGGATTAGCGTGGCACAAAATGATCTTAGGGAGCTGAAAGAGATATGGAGTCATTGGAATGGTGAGATGAAACAGTTATTCTATCATAATTATGGTGATATGTCTTATCTTCTTGATATTAAGGTGGATAAGCATTTGTTTCGAGCAATGGGTCAATTCTGGAATTCTGCTTACAACTGTTTTACTTTCGGAAATGTGGATTTAACGCCTACTATAGAAGAATATACAGCTTTGCTTAGATGTCCGAAGTTTCAGATCGACAAGATATATTCTAGAATCGTTAATGTTCCAACTTTTGTCAAGAGATTGATGAATATTACCGGGATGAGTGAACAGTGGGTCGTGGCTCGAGTTCAGCAGAAAGGTGATGGGAAGTGCATTCCTTGGGTAAGTTTGAGAGAGCTGATTCTGACGCATCCTGATATGAAAAGGCGAGTCGACGTTTTTGCTTTGAGTGTTTATGGGTTGGTGGTTTTCCCTAAGGCTTTAAGGCATGTAGACGAAGCAGTTACAAATTTATTTGACCAACTTGGTAAAGGGATCACACCTGTTCCTGCAATATTAGCTGAGACTTTCAGATCTTTGAACGCATGCCGAAGGGCGGGCGAGGGCAGATTTATTGGATGTGCACAGCTTTTATTAGTGTGGTTCCATAGTCATTTCTGGAAAATGGAAAAGGTTACTTACCAACCATTCCTCCGAAATTTCTCTCCTTTGAAAGAAATAGCGGCTACGTCGAGGAGGGACGATATATCAGAAGAGAGATGGATGGCGATACTTCAAAATCTCCAAGAGGATAATATCGAGTGGAGAGCCCCTTGGATGATTCCTGGTAAGATTCTTTTCCGGTGTGGAGGTTATGATTGGGTACCTTTGTTAGGAATTTGGGGAGGCATAGGATACGCTCCTTTTCTCGTATCGAGGCAATACAGGTCGAGGCAATTCATACCTGCAACACAGGGGCTGGCTCAGAGCGAGTTTTCTTATAAAGGGGATAATTACAAGAAGAAGGTTAGAGAAATTTGTAATGCTTGGAATCAAACCTACCGGATGGAAGGAGTTGCTGTAAACCCGATGGTGACCCATGGGTATAACGAGTGGCGGAGAAGAATGGTTAATGATAACATTTTGAGGCCAAACCTAGAAGATGCTAGACCGATAGAGGAATATTTACGAGTGGTTCCCTCTGAATTGGAAATTATAAAGCAAGACTTCGAAAAGAAAAGTTCAGAGTTAGAGAAGAAAATAGAGCGGTTGGAGGAGGAAAAAGTGTACTTGAAACTAGATGTGGATGTTCAAAAGGCAGAAGCTGAGAATCTGAGAAAGGGAAAGAGGAAGGTCGAGGAGGACCTTGCTGGCTTGAAGGAATATTACAAGAAGTATCGAACTTCGGTAAAAAACGCTGGTTTAGGTAAAACATCTGAGCAGTGGAGGCAAGAAATCCAAGAAGAAAAGGCTAAAACTGATCAGTGGAGGAAGAAGTTCCATGATACTAAGGCACGAGAGGTTGGGTTAGAGAAGAGCTTAGATGATAGTCAAAATGAAAAGGAGATGTTAAGGGCCCGGGTAGCTGAGTTAGAGAAAGCACTACATCAGCATCGGAATCGTAACTCGGTGGTTGAACTAAAGGCCAGCTTAAGCAAGATCGAGGATTTGAAAAGAAAAGTAGAAGAGCTGGAGTCTACACTTCAGAATTGTGAGCTCCGAATTGAACAACTGGAAGCAAATAATGGTCAGTTAAGCGAGCAACTTCATCGATCTCAAGATCAGGTCCGGGATAGAGATTACCTGATGGGCGAAGCTATAACCCAAATACGAGAAGTGGCTGATTACTTACAGACTCTAGCAGTTCAGACAGATGTGCTGAGTACCAAATATGAGTCAGTGTCAGAGCGAGGGCGGGAGTTAGCCTCCCTTCTTAGGAAAGTGAAGGCTTTGAGCATTAGGGCCAAGCCATATATGTAATCCGTTTTATGTAAGGGATTTTGTTTTTTAAGTAAAGTTTTCTAAATGGAATTGAATCAAAATCGACGTTTTCTTTTGCATTCATCTCATGCATTTCGCATTTACATCATATCATATGCATTAGCTTTCATAAAAAGATCCCTAATTGATTAAAATTTATTTTAGTTAATCTGGAAACTCGCAAAAGTTCACCGATTAAGCACCACTATAGTACGCGAAGAAAAACGAGAGCCATGGATGAAAGATTAGAGAAATTGGAACAGATGCACAAGGAAATGCAAGAGCAATTGCATTTACAGATGCAGGAGCAGTTAGCCAAAATACGACAGGACATGAGGAATCAGATGTTAGAATCCCAGAAAAACATGATAAATCAATTTGCACAAATGTTGGCTGGAGCTTCGGATAAAGGAAAGAGTCCTATGATTGGTACTGGAAACGAGGATGACGACCCTTCTATTCTCCCAGGCTTTACTCCAGTGGGCATACAAATGCCACAACCAAGGGTATCTGTTAACATTAAACCTTTGTGTCAAACTGGTACTTCAGCCCCGATAAATTTTCCAATGGGATCAAGCTCCAACCCTGAGGGTAATTTGGTGAATCCCAAGGTCCCTGATTTCGATGAGGCAGTAGAGGTGGAAAAGGAAAGAATAGAGATTCCAAAGCAGCTAGAGGATCGTTGCAAATGGCTTGAGGAGAAATTTAAAGCGTTAGAAAATGCTGATTATCACGGTGGGATTGATGCTAAGGATCTGAGCCTAGTCCCAGACCTAGTACTTCCTCCAAAGTTTAAAATGCCAGAGTTTGAGAAATACAATGGGACTAGTTGTCCTGAGGCTCACATCACAATGTTTTGCCGAAGGATGACAGGATACATCCATAATGATCAATTATTAATCCACTGCTTCCAGGATAGCCTGACCGGGGCAGCGGCCAAATGGTATAACCAGTTGAATCGGGGTCAAATTAGTTCATGGAAAGATTTGGCACAAGCATTTATGAAGCAATACGGCCATGTGACGGATATAGCGCCTGATAGAATTACTTTGCAGAATATGGAGAAGAAGTCGAACGAGAGTTTCAGGCAATATGCCCAGAGATGGAGAGAAATTGCTACACAGGTCCAACCGCCACTGCTTGAGAAAGAAACAACCATGTTGTTTATCAATACCCTGAAAGCACCTTTCATTAATCACTTGCTAGGAGGGGCAACCAAGAGTTTCTCGGATATAGTAATGTCCGGGGAGATGATAGAAAATGCGATAAGGTGTGGAAAGATAGAAGCTGGAGAGAGCACCAAGAAGTCGGCCCCACGGAAGAGAGAAAATGAAGTAAATAATGTGAGTAAGGGTTATGCAAGACCGATTACTGTGAATCAACCAAGAGTAATAAACGCGAGCCAGCAAGCCTCATCAAAACAAGAGTCTGATACAAAGCGAAATACGGAGAAACTCCAGTTTACGCCCATTCCAGTGACGTATAAGGAGTTATATCAAACTTTATTTAAGGAGCATGTTGTATCTCCGGTTTACCTGAAACCAATGCAGCCTCCGTATCCCAAGTGGTATAATGAAAATGTCCAATGCGAATACCATGCGGGAATCACAGGACATGCGATAGAAAATTGCACCGCGTTTAAGAGGTTGGTTGAAAAGCTCCTTGAAATGGGCGTCGTAAAATTTGATGAGTCATCTGGTGGGGAAAATCCGTTACCCAATCATGCTGACAAAGGGGTGAATGCAGTAATTGAAAATACCGGGAAGAAAGTTAGAATGACTGTGGCAGAAGTAAGAACACCATTGAAGGAGGTTTGGAAGGAAATTAATGAGAGAGGGTTAATCATGCAGAGTTCGGGAAACAGATCTCAGAAAATAGGGAGCTATTGTGAGTTCCATGATGAGAAGGACCATGAGATCCAAGAATGTGATGAATTTAGGGCCCTAGTACAGGGACTCATGGACAACAAAGAGCTGGAATTCTTTGAATATGTAGAAGAGGGAGATGTATGCGCCTCGGAAAGAGAGTCGTCAGGAAAAAGCAGTGGAATTAGTAGCCCAAGAGTAATTATTTCACAGCCAAAGATTAATGAAACTGAATTAAAAATGGCACCAAGGATTGTGATAAAGAAACCTGTTGCTTTTCCCTATAAGGATAGCAAGAAGGTACCTTGGAGTTATAATTGTAATGTGACAATCTCGGGTGGAAAGAACTCGGTCAACACGCAAGAGGAAGCTCAGGATGTAAGTTTTCACACAAAAGACGAGTCAGTAAAGGGGAAATCTTCAATGAAGCAAGAGGAGAAACCGGAGTTGTTTGTTAAGGAGCCAATAGCCGAGAACGAGGCAAAGGAATTTTTGAAATTCCTAAAGCATAGTGAATATAGTGTCGTGGAGCAGCTACACAAACAGCCGGCTCGTATCTCTATACTGTCCTTACTTTTGAGCTCAGAGATACACCGCAACGCGTTAATGAAGGTGTTAAACGAGACTTATGTTGCGAATGACATCACAGTAAACAAGCTAGACCGCCTTATCAATAACATAAGTGCAGACAATTTAATCTCCTTCAGCGACGATGAAATACCCTTAGGGGGTAGGGGATCTACTAAAGCCTTACACATCACTACCCGTTGTAAGGGGTATACTGTGCCGGGGGTTCTAATTGATAATGGGTCAGCGCTGAATGTTTTGCCCTTATCTACATTGAATAGGCTACCTATAGACAGCTCTCACATGAAGACGTGCCAGAACATGGTGAGAGCATTTGACGGGACTGAAAGAAAGGTGATGGGGAGGATCGAAGTACCTCTTCAAATCGGCCCAAATACCTATGAGGTAGATTTCTTAGTGATGGACATTAAGCCCTCCTATAATTGCCTCCTAGGGAGGCCTTGGATTCATGCGGCAGGGGCAGTACCGTCATCGCTGCATCAAAAGTTAAAATTGATAATGGAGGGTCGACTGATAACGATAAATGCGGAAGAAGACATTATTGCATCCGTTACCAGTGATGCACCATACATTGAGAAGGATGATGAAGCGCTGGAGTGTTCTTTTCGTTCGTTGGAATTTGTAAATGCTACTTTTGTTATGGAGGGAAGTAAGATTCTGATACCCAAAGTGTCCAGTGCTACGAAAATGGGTTTACAACTGATGGTTGGAAGCGGAGCATTGCCTGGAAGGGGACTTGGAAAGTATTTGCATGGACGGGTTGAGGTACCAGTCTTGACTGATAAGCGGGATTACTTTGGCTTGGGATATAAGCCGGATGCAAAGCAAAGGAGGAAAGAAGCAGAAAAGAGACAAGAAAGACGAAGAGCGCGTTTAAGTGGAGCAGAAGTCAAATGGGAGCCGATGAACTTTCCCCATATATCCAAAACTTTCATGTCGGGGGGAATCATTCATCTTGAGACCGGGATAACAAAGAAAGAATGTTTTGAAGACATGCTTAATAGCTTGAGCATTAATGCTGTACTTGGAGAAGGAGTGGAAGAAAGAAGCTTATCAGGTATTCGCCCTTTCGAGCCTGGAAGTGTGCTGAACAACTGGACTGCAGAAGAGATTCCTGTAGTTTTTAGAGCAAATTCAAAGTAATGTTCAGAACATACTTATTGTTTTCAGCCTAGAACAATAAGAATCTTTTGTGAAATAGGCTCATGTTTAAATATCGTTATTTCAATAAAGAAATGCATTTTTATCACTCCTCGAGCAAATATCTTATTCTATTTTCATTCATTGTCATGTTATAAATAAGCTATTCTTAGATTCATTTTTGGACATTCTTTCGTATTTGCAACAGGTCCCCAGATATCAATGACACGAGTAGTACTGATATGGACCCTGAATCTCCTTTTGAGCAAGATTTGTGTTTAGAGGGATCTCAAGATTTTGAAGATGACGAAGATTATAGTTTATCTCCAGACTTGTTAAGGATGGTAGAGCGGGAAGAGAAACAGATTCTGCCTCACCAGGAGACAATTGAGAATGTGACTCTGGAGGAAGGTAAAGAGGTGAAAATTGGCACTTGTATCAATGAGAAGACAAAACAGGACCTTATTGAATTATTGCAAGAGTTCAAGGATGTTTTCGCGTGGACGTATCAAGATATGCCAGGTTTAAGCCCCGATATTGCGGTACACCGTGTCCCCACAAAGGAAGAGTGTAAGCCGGTACAGCAGAAGCTCCGAAGGATGAGGCCCGATGTGGCAGTGAAAATAAGGGAAGAGGTCAAGAAGCAATTTGATGCTGGCTTCTTACAAGCGGTTAATTACCCAGAATGGGTAGCTAATGTTGTCCCTGTCCCTAAAAAAGATGGAAAAGTACGGATGTGTGTGGACTACAGAGATCTAAACAAGGCTAGTCCAAAGGACAATTTTCCATTACCTCACATTGATACCTTAGTAGATAATACGGCAGGCTACTCACTGTTTTCTTTTATGGATGGGTTCTCGGGATATAATCAGATTAAGATGCATCCTGAAGACATGGAAAAGACCACGTTCATAACCCTATGGGGAACGTTTTGTTACAAGGTGATGCCATTTGGTTTGAAAAACGCGGGAGCAACGTATCAAAGGGCTATGGTAACCCTCTTTCATGACATGATGCATAAAGAGATTGAGGTTTACGTTGATGACATGATTGCAAAGTCTCGAACAGAAAATGAGCACTTGCAAGTCTTAAAGAAGTTATTTCTGAGGTTGAGGAAATTTCAACTTAAACTCAATCCGACGAAATGTACTTTTGGAGCCAGGTCAGGAAAATTACTGGGTTTCATTGTCAGTGAAAAATGAATTATAGTTGACCCAGATAAAGTCAGAGCAATACAGGAACTACCTCTACCCCGCACTCAAAAAGAAGTTCGAGGTTTCCTAGGAAGATTAAACTATATTTCCCGGTTCATTTCACAACTAACCGAGAAATGTGACCCCATATTTCGTCTCCTTAAGAAACACAATCCAGGTGTATGGGATAATGAGTGCCAAAAAGCTTTCGACAAAATTAAGCATTACTTGTCTAATCCTCCAGTGCTGACGCCGCCTAGTCCTAATAGGCCATTGATACTGTATTTAACAGTGTTTGACAATTCAATGGGATGTGTGCTTGGCCAACATGATGAGACCGGAAGGAGAGAAAAGGCGATATATTACCTCAGTAAAAAGTTCACTGAGTGTGAAATGAGATACTCGTCAATTGAAAAATTATGTTGCGCTTTGGTCTGGACCACTCGGAGATTGAGGCAGTACATGTTGTACCATACAACGTGGTTAATTTCGAAGCTAGATCCTTTAAAGTACATGATGGAATCAATTGCGTTGAGTGGAAGGATGGCTCGATGGCAAATTCTTCTTTCTGAGTTTGACATAGTCTATGTGAACCAGAAAGCCATTAAAGGAAGTGCCATAGCAGATTTTCTGGCCAGTAGAGCCTTAAAGGATTATGAGCCTCTGAACTTTGATTTTCCCAATGAAGATTTAATGTATGTGGCAATTACCGAGGAAGAAGCATCGGAAAATTCTTCTTGGAAGCTGAATTTTGATGGAGCATCAAATGCCATTGGTAATGGAATTGGGGCAGTTCTGATATCCCCAAGTGGAGATCATTATCCATTCACCTGTAAGTTGGATTTTGACTGCACAAACAATATGGCAGAGTACGAGGCATGCATCATGGGAATTCGTGCGGCTATAGATCGTAAAATCAAGGTGCTAGAGGTATATGGAGACTCTGCATTGGTGATCTATCAGCTCAAAGGTGAATGGGAGACGAGAGATCCTAAGTTGATCGATTATCGAAAGTTAGTTCTGGAATTAATTGAACAGTTTGATGACGTCACTTTCTTTTATCTCCCACGTGATGAAAATCAGATGGCCGATGCCCTAGCTACATTAGCTTCTATGATCAGAATAAGTGAGCAAAGAGATATGAAGCCAATCCAGATGAGTATTTGTGATGCTCCAGCTCATTGCTGCAATATAGATGAAGAAGGGGGGAAAGATAACCATCCTTGGTATCATGACATTTTACGATATATGAAGAGTCGTGAATACCCTGATCAAGCGACTGAAAATGACAAGAGAACGCTGAGAAGGCTCGCTAATGACTATATTTTAGATGGAGAGATCTTGTATAAAAAGAGGAAGGATCAGATACTGTTAAGATGCGTTGATGCTGTGGAAGCGAAGAAAATCCTAGAAGAGGTTCATGAAGGTGTTTGTGGAACGCATGCCAATGGGTTTACAATGGCTAGGCAGATCATGAGATTCGGGTATTACTGGTCTACAATGGAAGGAGATTGTATCAGTTATGCCAAGAAGTGCCATAAGTGCCAAATTTATGGGGATAAGATTCATGTTCCTCCTTCCCCTCTTCATGTTATGACTTCTCCGTGGCCTTTTTCAATGTGGGGTATGGATGTCATTGGATCGATCTCGCCAAAAGCTTCTAATGGTCATCGTTTCATTTTTGTGGTCATCGATTATTTCACCAAATGGGTAGAGGCTGCTTCATACGCTAATGTCACAAAATCAGCGGTTAGTAAGTTCTTAAAGAAAGAGATTATATGTCGATATGGCATGCCAGAGAGGATCATATCGGACAACGCGTTGAATTTGAATAATAGCATGATAGCAGGGGTCTGCAGTCAGTTCAGAATTAAACATCATAACTCATCGCCATATCGCCCGAAGATGAATGGTGCAGTTGAGGCAGCTAATAAAAATATAAAGAAGATTGTGGGGAAAATGGTTGAGACTTACCGGGATTGGCATGAAAAATTACCATTTGCTCTTTTTGCTTATCGTACATCTGTCAGAACTTCTACTGGGGCAACGCCTTTTTCATTGGTTTATGGAATGGAGGCAGTTTTGCCTATTGAAGTTGAAATCCCCTCCCTCTGAGTATTGTCGGAATTAGAATTAGATGAAGCGGAATGGGTCGAATCCAGATATGATCAATTGAATTTGATTGAGGAAAAGAGGCTTAAAGCTATACATCATGGACAAATGTACCAGAAACGAATGATGCGAGCTTACAATAAAAAGGTTCGCCCCAGAGTGTTCCATGAGGGGGACTTGGTATTAAAGAAGATCCTTCCTATACAAAAGGATTTTAGAGGAAAGTGGATGCCAAACTGGGAGGGACCGTATGTGGTAAAAAAGGCCTTTTCTGGAGGAGCATTGATATTAGCTGAGATGGATGGCGGGAACTTACCTAATCCAGTCAATGCAGATTCAGTCAAGAAGTACTTCGCTTAAAAAAAAAAAAAAAACAAGAAAAGAAAAAAGAGAAAGAAAAAAGAGAAAAGGAAAAAAGAGAAAAGAAAAAGGAGAGGCCAAGGTGAAAACCCGCAAAGGGGCACCTTGTGACTAAAGGGGTTTTGAATTGAAAACCCGAAAAGGGCAATTCAAATTTTGATCGAAGGTAAGGGCAGATAGTATTCTTGCTATGCCTGAATTAACAGTGAGGAGATATGCTATGTTTTGGGGCATCAACAAAGTACTTTAGATCTCCTATACACATTTTGAGTTCAAAATGAGCCTCAAGGTGTTCGTAAAGAGAAGCTTAGACTGTGATATCTGGGGCATCTAGTTCACGTCTCACCCATATTGTATTTGTTTTTGTTATTCTATTTGTTCTGAGCTACCTCAATAAATTTCCTTCTTATGATATTTGTCATCTTTGTTTGACGTTTTTTAGTTATGTTTCTAAATAATTTTTCTGTTAGCCTATTATTTTCTCTTTCGAGCATTTTTGCATTGAAACGACGATTAATGGACTAATAATATTTTCACAAAAGAGGTTTTGCATATTACTTTGGAAGCTTCTAATGTTGCGAAAATCGGAAACAGGACTATTGTTCAGAACTCCCCAAGCTTAAGGGTGGGAGTGTTGAAAAGAGGGGTCTAAGTTAGTACATCTCTCAAAAGTTTTTATTGGTCAGAAATACCTCGGTGAATAACAAGTAATGTCCACTCAGGTGTTAAAAGGGAAATCGTGCTTAGAAAAGAGATTAAGATTTTGCATTTGGTCATATTGTCCAGAGAGGGTTGTATTAGACCATTTGATTGGAAAGATGGTACAAATCCTATACCTTTGAGTCGCAGTGGAATGGATTTAAGAAGAAGATTTTCTATTAAAGATACCAGTTGAATAAAGAAGAGAGGATTACACAACAGTGATAAAATCCTGATAAAAGACGAATGGTGATAACCCAAAAAGGGATCATTTTCATGACATTCTGCATTCATACAAATGTCATTCATGATACATTTAGTTAGGAGCTTTTGATTCATGGCATCTTAATCATTTGACATAAGCATAAACCCCAGGAAATCAATTCTACAGATAGATTCCCCGGTGGACAGTGTACAAGATTGAAGTTACAAATTTCGACAGATCTTATCTTCGCTGAGCAGAAGCGGAGCAGATTCAAGTCATTAGCCTTAACCCCCTAAACAGTAGGGTAACAGGCTGAAGATTACAGATCTTATCTCCCTAAGCAGTAGCGGAGCAGATCGAAGGCGATGAACAGGCTTTAATTCCCTAAGCAGTAGGGTAACAGGCTGAAGATTACAGATCTTATCTCCCTAAGCAGTAGCGGAGCAGATCGAAGGCGATGAACAGGCTTTAATTCCCTAAGCAGTAGGGTAACAGGCTGAAGATTACAGATCTTATCTCCCTAAGCAGTAGCGGAGCAGATCGAAGGCGATGAACAGGCTTTAATTCCCTAAGCAGTAGGGTAACGGGCTGAAGATTACAGATCTTATCTCCCTAAACAGTAGTGGAGCAGATCGAAGATAGCAAACCATATTTCTCTGAAGTTGCAGAGAGTAGGTTGAAGTTACAAGTCCTATCTCCCTGAAGTCGCAGTGGAGTAGACTGAAGATAGCAGATTTTATCTCCCTAAGCAATAGTGGAGTGGATCAAAGACATCAAACTTTATTTCTCTGAAGTTACGGAGAGCAAGTTGAAGATACAAACCTTGTGTCCCTAAGCAATAGAGGGACAGGTTGAAGTGACCATGGGATGGAATATGGCTACTTGAGCAAGAAGAGTAACAATGGGATAGGATTCAGCAAGACCGGGCAAAATTGGCCTTTCTAAAGTCTTTGCTTCGTTCTCGTTACACAACAACGAGCAAAGAGGGGCAGCTGTAGGCCTTTAATTTTGCCCGGGCCCAGATTCAATTTCAAAACCCAAAACCAACCCCAATTACAAGATACCCAATAGACTTTGACCCAATTTCAAAGCCCAAAAACCCAAACCCACCTTAGACAAACTAAATAGAAACCCTAGCTTTTCCCAATTATCAGCTGCTGCACAGACCTCCACGCCCCACGTCCGTTCCATCCACGTTGCCTCTTGCCCACGTCCGCGCCCAGACTCCACGTTCGCCCACGACTCTTATGTTTTCGTTTTTGTACCTGTAAAATTAAAGGCTATAAAAACCAGAGATTGTAACAAGGTTTTTTTTTCGGATTATTGAATACAAGTATAGAAATTTATACAAGAAAATCAAAAAATCTCAGAAGCAATAATCTTTCTCAAAAACAGCAAACACATCTAAGCATTGATAACAGAAGAAAATCGGAGCTGAAGGTGTGCTAAAGGTTGTGGTTTCTAGTTTTTATTTCCTTTTTTATTTTTTCGAAATTATTTTTTTCTCTTAATGCATTTACAAATCTAGTTTCATACATAATTTATACATTTTTTTTAAAAAAATTATAACCAAAGGGGAAGACATACCTTTCGGTTTGCTGTCAAAAAGGGAAAACATTGGACTTCCGGTAGCCGTTTGCGGCTGTATATAAAGCAGTGAATGAGGACTGAGTTCTAGTCCTTTGGCTGAGAAGTGAGGGAGAAGAGGAAGTGTTGTTTTAAAGTTTAAAAAGATAGAATATTTTTAAAGTAAAAGGGTTAAAATTTTTTTGGGGTTTTCTAAAAAGAGTTCTTTAAAGGCTTTATTTATTTATTTTTAATGTTTTAAGCATTGTCTGGGGAAAAGGAAGAAGCAAAACGCGTTTTGACTTGGTCCACGCGTATATGCCCCTCAAAAGGGGAATTTGCAAGTTTAATCCCTCCCTTTTCGCACTATCTTTTAATTAAGTTGTTTTACATTTTCTTTGTTTTTAAAATCTTTACCCTTGAGAATTGCGCTGCTACAGTTTAGTCCCCTTGATATTATATGTTTTGTGGGTCGGGATATTTACTTCTGGAGTCCCTTTGTTTCATGCCTGTCTTACAATTTGGTCCTATTGCCTTCATTTATTTTTAATTTCACCCCAAAATTCTTGTTTTCAAGTCAAGTTGATCCCATTTCGCAAAAAATTTTTAAAAAAGTTATTACTTTCAGTAACTGTGCTATTTTATTAATTTTTATATTCATTTTTCCCCTTTTATTATTTTTCATTTAAACTAATTAGTATAAGTTTTTTCCTTTTTACTATAATTATTTATTATTGTTTTCTTTGCTAATATATTTTACTGTTTCGTCACCAAATTCAATTGTTTTATCATATTATTATTATTTTTATTATTTTTGCTGTTCTTTTTATTTTTATTTTTTTTATTATTTATTTAATATTTCCGGTTCTACGAATGTCATTATTATTACACATTTTAAATTAAACTAGTTAATTTGAATTTTGCTTCATATTATTATATTAATTATTTAATATTTATATATTCGTTATTTTTATTATTAAAGGTTAATTATTTTTCATATGATTATTTTTTTTTTCCCCTTATTATTATATTTATTATATCTATTATTTCTTTTAAAACTATCAAATTGTTTTTATATACTATATTATTATTTTATTTTAGTATAGTTATTATTTTAATTCTTACTTTTATCATTATTTTTAATATTATCATCAATATATATTATTTAGTCATTATGTTCTTTATTTTATTGTTAATATTATTGTTACTATATTTATCATATTGTTATATTTTTATCATTACTATTGTTATTGTTAATTTCCTTTATTTTTTTTTCCCTTAATTGAATTAGTGATTGTGTTATTATTACGTTGCATATCATTTTTTTTTTCTTTTTCCAAATTCAAATCGTTTTGATTCTTTTTATTTTCACAATGTATTTAAAATCATTTTTAAATAAAGGTTTTTTTACACTTAATCGTTTCAAAGAAACGGGCCCTACCGTATTGGGTTCGTTTTTTTTTCGATTTAAGTATTTCTTTAACATTTTTATCCCCAAATAGTTTTTAAAAAAAAAATAAATGCAATTTTCTATACTTAATCATTTTAAGAATGTGCCCTACCGTATTGGTTTCGTTTTTATTTGATTTAAGTATTCAGATTTTTTTTCCTCTGGTATTTTCTCTGATTTTTTTTTTCCTCCTAAAATAAAGGTGATTTTCGATATTTGGAAGCTCGGAAAATCGTGCCCTACCGTATTGGGTTTCGATTTTAGTTCGGTACAAATATTCAAATATATTTCTTATCGGTTTTTTTTACAAGTTTTGGAAAGTGGAGGCAATGTTCTATATTTAAAAAATCGAAAAATCATGCCCTACTGTATTGGGTTGTGGTTTTACGTTTGATTTAAATATCCGAATACCCTTTTTTTTAAAAAATAATGTACACGGTTTTTTAAAAAGACAAGCTCATAATCGGGGGTCAAAAAACGTTGTGCCCTACCGTATTGGGCGTGACGCTTTACCTTGAAGTGAGATGGTCTTAAATTCATGATTAATCTACTCAAATGTTTCAAAAAGGAGGATCGTGCTTTAAAACCTTTTCGAATCTTCAATTTTCGACATTAAGACATAAATTAATCAATAAAGTACCGATTTTGGGCGTATTGGGGGTGCTAATCCTTCCTCATACGTAACTGACTCCCGAACCTATTTTCTCAAAATTCGTAGACCCAAAAAGTTTTATAAGGTGGCCCAATCACACCACGAAAAGGATTGGTGGTGACTCCAAATTTTCGTTTTCAAAAGTCGATTCCCCGTTTTCAAAAAAAAACGGTTTCGACAATAGTAATACTGATCTCATCAAAGTCGGAAGATATCACATTATTACAAATTATATAATGGCATGTATTTCTAGACTTCACATGTACTACATACGGTCCGAGAACCGACTAAACCTTAGCTCTAATACCACTAAATGTAACGCCCCCAACCCGAATCCGTCACTGGAATAGAGTTACGGAGCATTACCGGAGTTACTAATTTATTTATCAGATATTTTATTTCAACTAGCATTCATATTTAGAACCAATTAAAATCAAACATATTGCCCCCTAAACGTACTTATTTTTCTCGACATGTTTTACTTAAATTTTATTACTCATCTCAGTATGCTTAATTTTTTTTTCTTGTATCATCGTATAAAAAATAATCACATATTTACATGTCAAGATGAATATCATTTTCTTGCCATTTTTTTATAAACTTAAATCAAGTAATTCATTATATCAAGATTTCATGTATTTAAAAATACAATTCAAGCTACACTAATTTACCTCGTTGCTTGTTTATGTTTAGAATTTCACTAATCCGATATCTTTTTTTTTCCACGTTTAAGTCTCGTATTTTAGTTGCACGGATCTTTATAAATAAATTTAATCATCATTTTCATTCATTTCATATTCTAATACATTTAATCATTGCTCTAGGCAAAATTTCCATTTTACCCTTAAAACTTTTAATTAATTACAATTTCATCCTTGATTCAGAAAAATAAAATTATTGTCATTTAATCCTTGTTTACAACCATTATTCTTATACATATTGATAAGAGCCCATGAATTTTATGAAATATCAGAATCTTCCATAATTTCAACACTTTTCAATTTAATCCTTAAAACATGTTTTCGTCTGATCTGGATCTAAATTAATATTCTCATTCAATTTTGTAATTTAAATAATAAAATAATCCATTACATGCAATTTTATCATTTTTGACATTTTTACAAAATCACCCATAAAGTTCTACTTTTATTCAATTTAGTCCCTGAACCTAAAACATGCAAATTAGCCATGCTAGTTGAATATTCATACATATTTTCCTCCTCCTCCACTCCATTCCACATCCTTAGTATAAATAATACACTTGTAAGTAACATTATCTATAATTTTTACTATTTACTTATGTGCATATTCAAGTTGTCCATCTGTGTCATTGTCACTAAATTATTTTTATCTTGAGCTACAAAACTCGAAATTAAGATCCATGAATTTTCTTTGAAACTAGACTCAAGTATCTTCTTACCATAATTTTTCCATAATTTTTGGTGTGGCCAATTAGTACGGTTTATTAGTTAAAGCTTCCCCTGTTTCGCTACTTGACAACCCTGACCACTCTTCACTAAAATTTCAATTTCTATTTATACAAAATTCAAAATATGTTCATGATTATTTCTTATAAAAATAGACTCAATAAGGATTCCAACCAAACAAATTATGTTCCATAACTATTTTTTTTATAATTTTTAATGATTTTTACAAATCAGAACAGGGGATCACGAAATCAACCTGAACCAGTCTCACAAAAATGTAAATATCTCAAGATACAAAATTCCTTTGCTTTCTCTGTTTCTTTCAAATGAAAATAGACTTAACAAGATTTAATTGTATACCTCACTCAACTTATAATTCAATTTCTACTATTTTTGGTGATTTTTCAAGTTTAGACAACTGTTGCTGTCCAAAACTGCTTTAGTGTAACATGTTGATTTCTATTTTGTCCCAAATTCCACAATTCATACAATTCAGTCCTCGCTCAATTAACCCCTCAATTGAGCTAATTTTCTCATTTAATACCTTTCTATATCATTTTAAACTACTTCATAACCTTTGAAAATCAGAATTTTAACACTAAGCCTTAATTTCACCTATTTCACAATTAGGTCCTAAAACCAATTTCCATTAATTTTTCCTTGATAAAATCATCATATAACAAAATTAAATCTTCAATTCAATATTTATTCATCACATTCTTCCAACACTAATCCACATCAACTTTAGAAATTAGCCATGGAATCAAAAACTAATGAATTCATAAGTTGGACCCAATTGTAAAAGTCCAAAAACATAGAAATTTCAAGGAGAGAGCAAGAATTAAACTTACATGAAGCTAGAGTATGAAAAACCAGCTTGAACCCTCTTCCATGCTGTTTCTCAGCTGATGAGAATGAAGAAAATGAAGAGAATTCTAGATATTCCAAATTGGTCCCATTTTTATTTAACTACTTTTGGCAAATTTCCAATTTTGCCCTTATTTCACCCATTTCCTGATTTTTCTCATCTATTGCCGCCCAAAATATCTCCTTTGGGCTTATTTGCACTTTAGGTCCTTCCTCTTTTGATAATTGAGCTATTTAATCCTTCTAGCAACTTTTACACATTTTTCAATTTAGTCCTTTTTATTTAGTTAACCACCCAAACGTCAAAATTTTCTAACGAAATTTTAATGTTATCTTATTGACACTCCGTAAATATTCTCAAAAATATTTATAGCTCAGTCTATAACACCGAGATCTCGATACCTCTTTTTCTCGATATTTTGACCAAATAATTTTTTTATAAAACACAATTTACTATTTCAAAAATCTTTTAAAAACTACATTTGGCTCGTAAATATTAAATAATATTATATAAGAGTTCATTTATCGAATTCAGTGGTCTCGAACCATAATTCCCGACATTACTGAAATTTGGGCTATTACATACATGGTACCATTTAAATTCATACTAATAAACTTCGCTCATTTCCATTTCATACTTGTATCAAATATGTCATATTAGTTCCATTTCATACTTTTAATCCATTTAAACATCATTTTACAACCATAATCACAAGACTCTTATACTTAACCTATACATCACCTAGGTACATGCCACGTTTACTAAAAGAAAGGTACATCACTAAAATTTCTCTGAGGTCGGGACTGCTCTAAATGCTAGACCGGACACTGGCTTTCTACTAACCTTTGCACGGAAACAACTGTACGCTAAGTATGGGTATACTCAGTGATATTACCATAATTCAAATTTGAAACATTATACGATAAATTATATACATACAATTTATGCCTACAATTATTCATTCATTATCTCATACTTTAAATCCACTTGATCAATAATAACAATAAACAATATTTCAAATCTTGTATTTAATTGAATTTATACCTTACTTTACTATCTCAATTTCATTGGATTTTTCACATCTCATTCTAATAGCTCATTTCAATTCATATACAATTCATTCAATTTATCACTTTATTCAATATCAATTCTATTGCAATTTGTACCCACTAATATCATATATTAAAAATTTACTCTTAATCGAATCATGAATTTTGGGTTCATACTTACAAATCTCATATCTCAATTTTCAATTCACATATCAATTCACAATTTCACTTTCTCATTTCATTTCATAGCTCAATCAATCACATTTATTCAAATTTTCTCATTTTACTTATTTACCCCTATTAATAAGATTCGGACCTTGATGGATACACAGATCCAACCAAACACACCAGAATGGCATCCAGTGCCTCATTGGATAGTTCGAAGCAATAAAGTGACACCCAGTGTCTCATCAGCCTAGCAGAAGCAAAGTGGTACCCAATACCTCATCGAATCTATCCAAAGTAAAATAATGACACCCAGTGTCTCATCGACTCAAGGTCGAAGTATCCCTGAGTACTTCCAATCCTATGGCATGCCAAATATATCTTACTTAACCCGACTAGTTAATAGGGTATCGAATCACGTTTTTAATTTCCAATCACTTTCTTTCAATCACAATTTAATTCAAATTCATTTCTTCACTTTTCAATTCCATATTTCATATTCATTCTCAATTCAATCACAATTTCTCATGTTCACAATTCAAATCAATTTCTCAATCCAATATACATTTCAGTTGTTCATATATGATCACAATTCAATTTCAATCAAAGCTATTCCAATTACAATTTCTCTTATTATCAATTCAATACCACATTAATTCTTTTAATTCAAATCATATCACTAGTAGTTTCCATTTAATTTACATACAATTCAATATCATTTAATTCCATCTCCATTCAATTCAATAATGATATTTACCTCGATTTGCTTATCATGCATATTAATTTAAAATTCAATAATTAATAATTAAATTCGAATTATGGTAATATAAACCCAAATTTCTCGTGTTTACTCCTCGTTTACTTTCTCTTTTCCTTTCTTGCTCGATGCCTCAGGTTCTTTGCTTGCTACCAAAAATTAAAATCATTTACACTATTAATATAATACTATTTTACAATAATAATTGAATTTCTATTTAGTCCCTACAACACAAAACCTATAGCCTAGTTTACAATTTAATCCTTTAATCAATCCTAATCAATAATTCTATCAAATAAACCCCTAATTCAATCATTTGTTCATCATTTGTTCAACATGAACCCTACTCAAAAATCTACTATCTTTCAAAATTTCAACTTAAATTCAATAAAACTTTATTCTAAAATTTCTAAAACATCAAAATTAAAGAAAAAGGGCTTAATTGACTTACCTATTAAAGTTTAAAGCATCAAAACCTAAATTTTTGCTTTTCTTTTTCTTTCCTTCTTTATTTTCTCCTATTTCGTTTAAAGCTTCTGTAACTTTCCTTTCTTTTTGTTTTTCTTTCATTTTATTTACTTTATTTCTTAATTAATTTAATATAATAATAATTAAAATAAATATCTATTTAATATCAAATACATGTATTACAATTATACACATACATATTATTATACATGTGTTTTATCATCACCATCATTTGTCGCAAATTAATTTATTTCATAATATAATAATTAATATATAAATATCTTTTACTTATTATTTAAGAAAATATATAAATATTTTACAAGTGTATAAATATAAGTTTATTTTTACCACACAAGTGTCACAAGTTTGGTTTATTTACTAATTTAATCATTCTCTTTTCTATATTCTATAATTAAACTTTCACACTTAATTCAATTTAATCCTAATATTTAGTTAACTTTAATTCAACTAAATTCACTTAACTAAAATCTAATTGGTCATATAACTAATTTCATAAATATTTTTAATAAATATTTACGAGTCTGTTTTACTAAAATGAAGACCCGACAACTCATTTTCCTGTACCCGTACTTTTAGGTCGTTACAATAGGTTACATTTTAGTCACTTATGTTTGAAATGTTATGTTTTAGTCACTTACGTTATCATGTTGTAACATTTGAGTCACTGAGTCGTTAATTGCCGTTAACCGTATAACAATAAGCTAACGTGGCACATTAAATCATCGTTTCAAACGAAAATTTTAGGTTAAATTCTACAATTGGTCCCTATAATTTTTAATTTTGAGCAATTTAATTTTTTTTCTTTTCTGTTTTTTTAACTTTCATTTTTTTTTCCTTTCTCTTATGTTTCTCCCTCTGTTTTTCTCCCTTATTCATTTCTTTTAACGTAGTTTTTCTATGCTTTTTATTTGTTAAAACTAGTCCACAAGCTCGCCTCACTCGGAAAATTAAATTGTTTAAAAAAACGTATGAGACTAGTGTAATTGTGAATAAACCTTAAAACTATGGCTTCGTCTCATTATCAAATATAGATTCAGGAGTACGATTATATGTAGGAAGATTCTAGAACCCCTACAATGCCTCTTTGAATACACTATGGAACGTTTGATTTGCTGAATCTTAGATTACATTCCGCAATAGAATTAGGAGAATGTAATATAGCAAGTGAGATATGAGATTATCTTGTTTGGTTCATTAATTTGAATAAAATGTAAGATTCAGATATTTGGTTAACTGAATATAAGAAAACCTAAAAGCAAATTTTACTATATTGTCTTTGTTATAAAATATGAACCCATTAATCGAATAATTAAATTAGCTATTAAGAGGATGCTAAAGAACAAGTTAGTTCACCAAATTAATATAATCCTAATAACTAGAAAAGAACAAACTAAAATCCTGTAAAGAAAAAAAAAAAATGGTTGAAAGCTATGACTTTAGTGAAATTTTCTATCGAAACAATAATTTAAATCACAAACAATAAAGTAAACAAGCTTCAAACTTCAATCCATAGCAATAATATTAGATTAATTGGATAAGCATTAATAATTGTTCTTGATAAAATAAATTAAACTCATAACAAAAAAGAAATCTAGGATTTAAAAATTAATTGAACTTTACGAACAATGCAACACAAAGGAAGAGATGACAATGATGGCTATTATACAAGATCTCTTATTTTTACTTATCTCTCTCTATATTCTCCTTAATTAATTAAATAATGATTCATAACAATCTAGAGAATATTTATATAAAACAAAAACGAATGTTAACAACATGAAACTATAAATTAAAAAAAATCTACAACAATTAACAAATACAAAGTCTACAATAAATATCAAAAAATAAATAAAAAATAAAAAATCTTTCAAAACAATAAACCAGATATAACTAGAAGTTGAAAATCTAATTGGAGAGGAAAATGAATATACAGGAGAGACGTAGAGTTAAAATTGGGAAGAGAGGTTACGAATTTTGATTTTTCAAATTTATGAGAGGAAAACAGAGAAGATAAAAATAAAGAAATATTTTGATTTTTGTGTTAAAATATAATAAAAAATAAAATAATTTTATCTTAAAAATGGCTAATTTACCAATAAAAGCCCCTATATTTTTAAATTTTATCTTAGAAATGGGCCAGGTGCAAAATTAATTACCGGAATGGGCCAATTTTTACAAAACCCGTCCACGTCAGCGCGTTGTCAGGGGAAAAAGCAGGAAAACGCTTCCTCAAGGAAGCGCTTTGCCTACGTGGACAGAAAACGCTTCCTTGAGTGCGCGCTTTCTGTCCACGTGGACAAAGCGCTTCATTGAGGAAGCGTTTTTTCCCTTTTTTTTAAGGTTAGGGTTTTCTGCAATTAGGGTTAAGGTTTTGGGAGTTTGGGGTTTTTAAATTTGAGGGTTTTAAGAAAAAAATTAAATAAATTAGGGTTTAGGGTTTAGGATTTCTTAAATAAATTAATTATAAATTTTAAAAAATAGATTATGGTTTAGTGTTTATGGTTTTTAAGGAAAAATCAAATAAATTAGGGTTTAGGGTTACTTGAGTAAATTAATTATAAATTAAAAAAATTAGATTAGGGTTTTAAGGTTTAGGTTATTAGGGCATTTAAGGAAAAAAATAAATAAATTAGGGTTTGGGGTTTAAGGTTATGTGTTTATCATCAAGACGAATTAATTCTCCAGCCATTGCTAACACGATCAAATTTTTTTGATTTAAAAATAAATTCAGAAAAATAAAATTAGAGCTTTTTTGAAAAAATTAATGAGAGCTTTGAGAGGAATTTGAGAGAAATTTAAGAGAAATTTGAGAGATTTGAGAGAAATTTGAGAGAATATTGAAAGATTGAAGATGGAAATGATTTAAGTGTGAAAAAAATGAAAGGGGTGGGGTTTTTTATAGTTTTTTTTTTTTACCGTTGGGGGGTTACTAACAGTAAAAAAAAGTAGTCGTTACAGTACGAACGACTACTTTTTTGACTATTAGTAACCCCCTTGAGGAAGCGTTTTCCTGCTTTATCTCCTGACAACGCGCTGACGTGGAAGCGTTTTTGGGAGAAATGGCCCATTCCAATAATTAATTCAAAACCTGGCCCATTTCGGTAATTTTAAAAATAAAGGGGCTTTTATTGGTAATTTGCCCCTTAAAAATTATATTTAATTATAATATAAGATTAAAAATGATGAGAATGTTAAAATCCAAATTCTGTAATGGAATACAAGAGAGGAATTTTATAGTCGGCCAACTAAACTTGGTTATTAGAATTAAAATTAGAATACTTTTGAACCCGACCCGGCCTTTATCAGGTCTCGAATTCTCAACTCGATAGCCGAAGGCGCCTTTCGAATTTTATTTGAGAAAGAGGGTAGTTTCCATGAAAGGAGTTGGAAGATTGATTAGTCGAGCTCTATCTCATCGGCAAACATGCCGATCGGTCGCCCCTTCCGAGTTAATTTCTCGTCGCCTCATGTTCTCTTCCTCAAGAACGCCGTCCTTGCTGGCGGTCGGAAACCCAAGCTCCGTCCTTTCCTCCAATTCTGAGTCTTTAGCATCTTTGCCATCTCTCAAGTGGAACCATTTTATAGGTTCATCTGTTTGGTTTTGTCTTTGCTTATTGCCCTTTTTGCCTTTGGGGTCGAATTTGTTTCTCAGTAATCTGATGGGTTTTTCACTTTTTTATTTTCGGGTTGCAGGCCAAAGGAGAAGCATGTTTATTCAAACTCAATCAACACCCAATCCTTCGTCTTTGATGTTTTATCCAGGGAAAGCGGTGATGGAAGTCGGGAGTGCTGATTTCCCAAATGCCCGTTCTGCAATGAATTCACCATTGGCCAAGGCCTTGTATGGAATTGACGGTAAGAAGCTTACCCTGTCAAGTTGCAGTTGAACGAGAGGGAGAGTGAGGATCTTAGACTGCAAGAACTAATCTATTGTACCGCTATATGTCATGTTGTCTGAGTAGAAATGAAACTATGGCTATTATATTACGGATTATGGGATGAGAGAGGGCTACCTCTCATTGTGTGACGCAATTTCATATAGTACCAAAATATCGAAAAGGAATGGAAAGGGCCAAGGTGAACTGGCTTCTGGTCAATCAGGTTTTAAATCTTACAACGATGTTCCAGTTGGTGAACTAATAAAGCTTGCCGAGATCATTTGGTTAAGCTTGATTATCTTGAAAGTAAAACCTGGGTTGGTTTTTATTTTGGGATTTTGAGCTCTATTTCTCTTATTCATCTGTTTATTAGATTATTTGTAAGAATCATATTAAATAGCAATGCATGATGGATTTAGGATTGCTAGCAATTGCTCAAAATCGGCTCTCTAGAATACTAAACCATGTGATTTTCAGTTTGACTTGATGGTTGATGAGTTGAATTTGAATGTTGCATGTAGTTAGTAAGAGTGACTAGCTTACACCTTTATAATCTAGACTAACTTTCAAGTGATTATACCAAGATGAAGGTTTAAGGGTAAAAATGATAGTTGTTCTCCTGATGGTTTTGAGCGTAGAATTGCTAGCTTATGCTTCATTAGCTTGCATTTCATATACTTCCTTTCTTAATGTTTAACTCTAAGGTTCAAATTGAAACGTAATGAATGTTTTAAGATTGGAGGGGGATGAATGGCAAGAACATACATATTGTGAATGGTTAATTTTCCAATCAGAAGTAAATATATTATAAATTATTTGGAAAAGGAATGACCTGGCTATTTTCTTCTCAATTTAGTTCCATTACTGGACTTCGAAAAAGAAAAGAATGAGTTACTAAGCATCATATAGAGGGATTTGCCTGTTTGTGAAAAGAGAGCTTTTAGAAACATTTGGCTTTTTGGTGTTCCCTGTCTTTAGTTGAATTGTACTCTAGTCTTGATTTGAAGATTTTGATCGAGTC
Source organism: Gossypium stocksii (assembly GCA_020496765.1). Taxonomy (NCBI): domain Eukaryota; kingdom Viridiplantae; phylum Streptophyta; class Magnoliopsida; order Malvales; family Malvaceae; genus Gossypium; species Gossypium stocksii. Next base: position 40,013,720 of record CM035628.1, on the reverse strand, counting down.
TGTTCATGTTTATTGGGATTTTCAGGTTGCTGTGAATCTTGTTTAATCCTGTTGTGCCTATTTTTCCTCTTCCAGTTATAATACTTTAGTTCTATTCTTTTGATCTTTTCTTTAACCATTTTGGAGTTGGTCGTCAGTGTAGAAAGAACCACAGGAAAATTCGCAGGCTTGTGAGTAATAACTATAATTTATAGGTCACGTAGGTTTGATTTATGATAGAGCATGTGATCAGAAAAGTTGTGAAGAAGAATGCTAGTCTTCTTTGAAAGATGTTTTGAATAGCAGCATGATTCTTTTTTTGTTGCCCAACCATTGTAAAATGTTTTAAAGGAGTATCATAGAATGGTGTATTGCAGGAAAGTGGGGATATCTTAATAGAAACAACATTGATCATTTCTGTTGGCTTCCATCACAACAAAATTTCTGAACCATTTCTTTTGTTTAATTAATTGATTAAGGTATTACTTGAAATGAAATTAGAAATTAAAAGTTGGAAGAAGATGCTACTATTTTTTGTCTGTCATGTTTCAAACTCTATCAAAGTGTTTTTGCAATTACTTGAATTGAATATTCAATTATATTTTGATTGGTGAATGGATGAATTTAATCTCGTTTCCTTGAAATGCAGGTATCACTCGAGTTTTCTTTGGATCTGATTTTATCACTGTAACAAAGTCTGATGATGCTTCTTGGGATCTCCTCAAACCAGAAATTTTTGCTGCTATTATGGACTTTTATTCCTCTGGACAACCATTGTTTCTAGACTCAAAAACTGCATCATCCATGGACACTGCTATCCATGAGGTACATTTTCTAATTTCAGTTTTTCCTATGTTTTGAAGAGTTTAAATCTATTTGTTGGCTGTGGCTGTTTGATGTGGTCTGCCATAACTTCTTGCTTTTCTCACCTTCTATCTGATTTTTTTAAGATGGCGGGTTTCTTTGAAACTTTGTGCTGTGCTATCATGTTTTCTAAGCTTTGAAGAAGGCACAGATTGAATGAAATAGGCATTTGCTTTTCAGCTTGAGCTCATCTTGTGTCTAAAATTTATGTCATTGCCAATGAAAGAAGTTTCAAATTGCACTATTTAGGCATGATCCTTCTGCAATTGCTGCAAAGCCATTCTCTCTCCTTTCATATGTTTTATAGGTTTTTGTAGGACTGAGCAAATAGTCAGTTGGATTGACTAAAACACTGAACTGGAGCCTAGTTGCTTCATTTTCTTCAGTTTGGTTTAAAAAATAGAAAACACAAAATGACCAAATAAAACACTGAAACAGACCCTAGTTGGCTCATTTGCTTTGGTTTGGTCATTTTGGGTAGAGGTTGGTTTGTTAAGTCGGGTTTAATAGGTTTATTTGGTTATTTTTCTTTTCTATTTTTTAAACCAAACTGACCAAACAAACCACCACCTAATATAAAAAAAATTGTATATTCTATTTGTATTCTTAAACCCAACCCATTAATGGAATTGTTGTGCTACCCATATCCAACCGGACCAACCCATAATCATACAACTGCTACACCGTATTCAACCCAAACCTAATTAGTACCTAAAACAGAAAAAAAACCCGTCTATAATCCCTTCTATCTTCTTTCTTTTCTCTTTCTGTTCCAAACTCTGGCTAGCCGTCTTTACCTCTTCATGCCCTCACCCTCAGTCCCTCTTTTGCCAGTGCATCGACCTCTCAGCCTCAACCTCACTTATTCCTTCACGCTTTCTTCCTCATTTGCCCACTGGCCTGCTTCTCATATTGCTATACTTTATATGCCTCTGCATTTCTAAATGTTCATTGTCTTATTTATGGCAATTATTTGTATCTGTGTTCTCTGGAATCTGGATATTCCTACTTGGCTTAAGACTGTCAAGTTATAGATACTTGTAAAATTACAAAAGACAGCAATAAAGAGCTTTCTTATGTTCCTGATTTAAAAAAAGAAAAAGAAAAAAAGAAACCTAGACAAGTCTTTCTTGGTAGAGTTGTTCTGCTTGGTTAGCTTCTGTTGCCCTTGTTCTGTCTCTCATTGCGTACTCCCAAAGATTTTCTAGCAGCTCTCTCAAAGTTGCAAATAGACAAAACTGAACAGATCAAACCATTTGATTTTGGTTTGGTTATTTTGTTCCTTAGATTGATTTCAGTCAGTTTGGTTACTCATGAATATTTGGTCGTTTCGTTCGGTTTTGCGTATTTTTTTAAACTAAATAAACCAAAATGACCAGATACTCTCCCCTTTTTGGTGTTTTATTCTTATATGTATCTTTAATCTTAGAATAAGCTAGTGGGAGAACAAGAGAAGATTTATATTTGAAGATGAAAGGAAGTGAAAATGTACTAGTGTGGAAGGAAAAAATATGGAAGAGTAATATCTGTTATCGAACATTGTTTGACTGGGAAATAAAATAGATGTGCTTATCTTCTCTACTTGTGGAGAATATCACTCCTTACTTGCCTCGTCAGTATCTTTATTTATCAGAAACACTACCTCATAATTATGAAGGTCTGTGAATCAATCATGTAAATGCTACTGCATGATGCAGGATGACTCTGAAACAGTTGCAATGATCAAAGAATTGTTGGAGACTCGAATTCGACCAGCAGTGCAAGATGATGGTGGGGATATTGAATATCGGGGATTTGATCCGTAAACTTCCTTTTATCCTTATTTGGTTTAAATTATTTTCTGATATCTACACATACTTTGTTTTTTTCGCTTTTTTGTACTATCATTGATTGAACGTGTCCTGTTCACATTTGTAGAGACACAGGAGTAGTGAAATTGAAAATGCAAGGAGCATGCAGTGGCTGCCCCAGCTCATCCGTCACTTTGAAATCCGGCATTGAAAATATGCTAATGCATTATGTTCCTGAGGTAATATCTAATGACCGTCCTTATACTTTATTCAGAATTTATTTGGTATGAATATGGATGGAGAGAATAGCATAATTCACCCATATTTGAAAAGGGGAGTGATTGGTTTGAATTTGTTTGTGTTGAATACACACTGAATCATGGAAATAGAAAAGGATAAATATTCAGGTAGTGCATGCTAATGTTAATATGATCAAAATTTTAAAAATGATTGGATAATAAGTTTTATAGGTCAAATTGCCCTTTTTTGTGCCATATCACTGTCTAGCTGTAGCGGGTCTACTGATTTTGGGTTGTTATCAAGATTTGAACAATGATGGTTTCGCTGATGTCTATGCATATAATGGCAGCATCTTTGTCATGCATCTGATATTCTTTTATCTTTTAGTTAGTGAATTTTGTTCTGAGGGATTCAGTCGTCACAATCTGTTAACAAGTATGCGTATGCTCTATTTTGACTTAAATAATCGTGCAGACAATTGACTTTGTCTCTGATTCCATTCTTGAATTTCAAAGCATACACTGTTCTAGAGCGTAAAAGTGTATGTTATTGCTTTACTAGCTTATTCTATTGATTTTGAGCAAGTCATTTTCCCCAAAGATAGCCTCATGTAGCTTGCTTGTTAATTTGTCAGGGAATTATCGAGTAGATCTTGAACTCAGCATCGTTTCTAACTGGTTTCCTTACGGACTATCCTGATACAGGTAAAGGGCGTCGAGCAAGAATTTGATGCTGAAGATGAGGATGAGGATGCTGCATTAGCTGGTAAGTTGGAATAGTTCAAAGCTTAATCATCTCCTTTCACTCTGCCCATAGGGTAATAGGATGAAATAAGGACAACCGGCGGCTCTCCTGTGTAGGGTTAACATATTATTATATGTTGGTAGAGAATCATGTCCACTCCTTGATTTAGTTGCTGTAACATGTATTCGAGAGCAAGGCCAATGCTAATAACTATACATGCATTGTACTACTTGAGAGTATATGAAATGATTTAAATGATCTTTTCTCGTGAATTTCGGGATTTTGTTCCCTGTTGAGATGATCATTAAGTTGATCGTAGAACACGAATTTAATCCTGTTACTTCATATAGTTACCTTTAAAGGATAATGTCCAATAAGTTTGTAGTACAAGTCTTTTTCTTACTTCATTTTACCAGAAAACATGGACGGTTGTGTTGGAAATAAAAAATTACGAGTTCCAACCATGACGAAATATAATGAAATATTAAAATAATTTTTTATTAATTAATAATTTGAGTTTAACTGAATTTATCAAAACTTTATCCAAAACTTAGAGAGTGATATTAACATTATTAGAAAAAAAAATTAAATGTTTAACAGGCTATCGATTTTATAATACCGATCACTTGAAATAAATAGTATGGTAGGTACTCAAAATAAAGTTAATTAATAGCAAATTTAATAGGAAAAAATTAAATAAATTCGTAAGCAAATTTAATAGGAAAAAATTAAATAAATTCGTACTCTTTTTTTAATGAAAAAATAATTTATACTCTCCTATTGAGATATTTCATTTTGTGACTCTTAACTAGCAAGAGATAAAATAAATGTTATAAATAGAAATTTATTAATAATTTTCAATCTTTTTGTTGTCCAGAAAGATTTTCGTGCTTTATATTTCCAAAAGGGTAAATATTAAAACTGGAAATAACAAAAATGGAATGTTAAAATTAAACAGGACTTGCTTGAGCCAGGCATCGTTAAATGGAGCAAACGACATCGTTTATGTTAAAGGATAAGAGGGGAAATAAAAGAGATCACGACACCGTCGCGTTTTCTCAGACGGAAAAAGCAGAAGTACAATTGGCCCATGCAGGTTTCGAACCTGCGACCTTCGCGTTATTAGCACGACGCTCTAACCAGCTGAGCTAATAGGCCGTTGATGTTGTCGACTAACTTCTGCTTTTATAAATACTGTAAAATGAACAAAAAATTAAAGAAATAAGCGCCTAATGGCCCATGCAGGTTTCGAACCTGCGACCTTCGCGTTATTAGCACGACGCTCTAACCAACTGAGCTAATAGGCCGATGTTGTTACACAACAAATTCTTTTTTAATAGATAGGGTAAAACGTTGCCGTTTTCCAAAATTAAAATAAAAAACGGCATGGCCCATGCAGGTCTCGAACCTGCGACCTTCGCGTTATTAGCACGACGCTCTAACCAGCTGAGCTAATAGGCCATGCTTCAAGTACTCTAAATTTTGTTTAGTATTTCTGATTAAAAAGTTACCTGCAGGGGTTTTTTTACTAAAGGAAACAATTCCGTGACAACGCAGAGAAGCAAACCAGAACCCTATGATTTCTGGCGGGAAAATTGTGAAAATTATTATAGTAACAAAAAAAATGAGGAAGTCTTTAAATTTCAGTAACAGCTAAAGCAGCCATGGCGTTTGAGTGATTCAGTATATTTTTTGTAGAATACAAATAGAGAAATGGGATCGGAAGCTCCTCTCCCCAAATGGGCATCTACTCCTTGCATTATGGGCATTGATGAAGCCGGGCGTGGCCCTGTTTTAGGTTTTCGTCTCTCCCTTTTCTTCCTTTTCTTCGATTTCATTTGATTTTCCCCAGTTTTTACTATCTCACGTTACCCATGTTTCGTCCTTCAATTTTCTTTCGGTTTTGTTTGTTTCAGGACCCATGGTGTATGGTTGCCTTTACTGTGCTCGCTCTTATCAGAAAACTCTTGCTACCTTGAATTTTGCTGGTTCGGAATATATTTTCCTTTTTTTCTTTTTTCTTTTTAATCCCTTTTTTAGATTAATTTTGTCTCAAAATTTAAACCTTTATATGATGATATATTATGCGGCTAGGCACTTGAAATGCATACTGTAGAATGTGAAATTCAATTGTTTTGGTTGGTGTAAGCATATAAAATCTAGTGAAGATAAGAGCTTCTTTGCGAAAATTAGCACTTGAGTATGGAAATTTTGGTCTGATTTTCTTTCAAAAGCTTTTTTCACTGTAAAAAAAATCCTAATTTAATTGATTGGTGGTTTTGGTGAAAGGATTGTCTCTGTTTCTTCGTTTCAAGCTATAAAGCATCTAATTTGTTAATTTCATGTAAAAAAAAAATGCAATTTGAAAAGAAGTTGTGGTTTTGATAAAAGGATTGTCCTCCTTTCTTCATCTCATGCTATAAAGCGTCTACTTTGTTAACTTCATGGAAAAGTTACTTGTAAATTTAAAAGAAGTTGAATAGTTTCATGAGTTTTATGGCATCCTTTTGTGTTTATAGATTCGAAGACTCTAAAGGAAGAGAAGAGGGAAGAATTGTTTGAGAATTTAAAAGCTGATGAGTCGATAGGGTGGTCTGTTGATGTTATAGATCCAAGGGAGCTCTCAGCTAAAATGCTAAAGAAGTCAGTTATTCAAATTGTAATATCTTTTAGCTTTTCCTTTGTGTATTTTTCTTTTCTCTTACAAGATTTCACACGTTTGACATCAATAGGAATAAGGTGAACCTGAATGAGATATCACATGATTCTGCAATCGGTCTCATCAATAGGGTATTGAGCATTGGAGTTCTTCTAACTGAGGTACAACTCCTTTTAACCTTTCTAAAATGAGCTGGCTGTTGATTGCATCTGTTAGTTTAATATGAATTTTACATGTATTTTTGGTGCTTCACAAGCAAAACAAAATAAAGCAAATGACATGTTGTTATTGTTATGAGATATTACATTGTTCGAATAGTTATTTGCTTTTCAATGCTGTAAGGTAATATCAATTTTCAGTTGGAATGGATGCCAGAATATTCTTGGATGATTATATACAAGGAAAGTTTGGCAGAAATACTGACTCTACTGCGTAACAAGTCATAAAACTCTAATTGTTTTTAGTTTTGGCAGATATTGCTTGAATATTCTGATCAATCTAAAGGTATAACGAGGTTAATGAAAGAAAATGGGGGACTGGTAATAGGATTTTGTTCCTAGGGTTTGAATGCTCAAGTGGTAAATATTGCTTGAATATTCTGATTTACTCCTAGAGTGTCAGTGCACAAGCAGTTAAAAATAGTTAGTTTACCATGCAATAATTAACATCTTTAAAGCTTTGTTCTTTCATGCATCCAAGTATAGCATAAGCCATACCTCCAGCAATGGATGCATTCTTCTCACCCAAGATTGAAAACAATCATTGACCTAATTCGTCAAACATTTGGAGATATAAAAGATTGAAGCAGAACATTACTGTATAAAGCTAGAACTGAAACCTTTTTGGAATGAATATTGACTTGTTTTAAACATGCCTAGCTATTTTATTTGCTGAAAGCCTTGTAATGCAATTTCAAATTTCATTAAGTTACAACAAAAATAAGTTGTTTCAGATTAGGTCATACCTAAAATGTACAAGAAATTTTACAAAATGCAAACTTGGCACCATTACCGTATCAACAGTAAATTTATATTCATGAACTTGGTATAACATACAAGCATGGATATGAAAAAGGGAACAATTGCAACCTAGCTATCTAAGCTGCAATATTGAGAGAGAAACAATTTAGTAAGCTATAAAGATCAATAAGGAAGCTAGTGATAATATTTAATTAAATATGCCCAGATAAGCATGAATGGAAGCAAGCCAAACTAAGGTATTTTCAGCACACTAACAAGACAAACAAAAGAGCTTTAAGGATATCATTTCAGGCAGTTAAGAACTGATGTCAAAAGTAATGATTCAGATACTGAAAGTACACGTTGACAATTGTAGAGTTTACAGCACTGAAAATGTATTAAAATAGAATTAGCATAACATTCTTACAAAGAAGAACAGAGATGGATACTTTCTTAGCAAATTGTTTTGAATCCTGTTTTGGATGTCCTATAATGATCTAGCTAGTCAAAAGATCTAAACGTTCATTATTTCTCTTCAAAGTAACATAGTGGAACTTAAACTCACGTGGATGCATATAAACTGGTCAAACGCCTATAATAAGGGACTATTAGTTGCTCAAAATCAAAACACCATTTTCTAAAGTCCCCAGAAGTGAACTGGATGGGTCAAAGCTCCTGTCAAACGTATTGTAGAATGATGAGATTCTGCACTAATTTGATAGAAATCAGGAAATCTCAACAAAATTGTCTAGAAACATCTGATCTACTAAATTAAGCTATTATAGCCAATTAACATTAGATTGAGGAACATATTAGCCTCCATGATCGGCAATAGGTTGAGATGTTTGAATGCTGGAAACATGCTATTTTGCGCTGAAAATTTGTATTTCAGCCCAAAGAGGCAAATAGCAGTCTCTTCCCCAAAATCAAATTAAACAGTGTAATAATGTCAAGCAAAATTCAAAAATAAATGTTGAATCAAATATCCCCCAGAATTCACAATGACTACCATTATTAGATACAATGAAATCTAATTAGAACAAAGGGTGTCTAAGCTTGAATTGGAATGAAGGCAGGCATTAATAAAACCCAAGGATTGTTAAGTAGAATTAGCTACTTGTCTAACTAAAGCGAAATAAAAAAATCTTCCAGATTTCTGATTCTCTCGGCTGCACAAGAGGTGTGCATCCCTTATTTTCTCTCCATTTCAGCTGCTGTCATTGCGATTTGGAGAAATTTGGAGATTACCCTTAAAGTCTATTAATCACAAACTTATTTTCAACTTATTTTCAGTCATCATGTGTTAAGTGAAGTGGAAATATTGTTATGACACCTGTGTCTAGGAGAGGATGGAAAACCCTTGCTTAGGTAGCAAAGGCAAAAGACATTATCGGATGTTCTTCCAAATTTAGTATCCTTTTAAAATTAATGTTAGGCAAGATTTGAAGATCTAGCTAACTGTTTTGTTTAAAGGTTTTTTGGGGAATCCTAAAAAAGGGAACATTTTCATGTCCCTGTTTCAGGTTTACCTTGATACAGTTGGAGATGCTGACAAGTATAGAATCAAACTGTCTGAAAGATTTCCATCCATCAAATTTGTTGTTGCAAAGAAGGCTGATAGTCTTTATCCAGTTGTGAGTGGGGCAAGCATAGTGGCTAAGGTCAGTTCCCTTTTCCAAGTCGTCACCTTCGGCTCATCTTGAACTGCTTTCATTTTTATTTTATTTTTTATTTAACCATGCAGGTAACCAGAGACAGAGCCTTGCGAGAATGGGTGCTGGAGGAAACTTCTGAAAACATGCATAGGAGTTTTGGTTCTGGATATCCAGGAGGTCAAAAATGCTTGACATTATCTTATTTCATCTTTTTCTTTTTCCTATTAGAAAAGGTTAACTAAACAAGGAATCTTGTTATCTTTGATTCGTCTAGATCCTGAAACAAAGGCTTGGTTGGCACATCATAAACACTCAATCTTTGGATTCCCAACACTAGTCCGCTTCAGTTGGGGTACATGCACTTCATATTACAAGGATATGGTTGAAGTGTTATGGTATTTGCTCAAACACTCAAATTCTATTTACTTTTTAAACACTTCCACATAATTGTGCATGGCCCTTTCTTCACAATGTTTATAAAGTCTAAGTGTTCTTGTGCTTTAATCAAGGAAATTCCATGATTTATTGTTCATTAGAAAGAAAAAAAGCATAAATGACAATCCTCTGGTTGGTATAAAAGTAAAGACCTTGTTACCTTGATATGGCTTTAGAATTATGTATTCTCTATGTTTAGGGATAGGTCTACAAATGGGCTGAACTGACTGGTGTACTGCTTAGAATAGATGGTTGATCTTTATTTGAGTTTGGTTGAATTCTGCAAAGACGGTTTTACCTTAGCTGCTAAGCTGAATTAATTTTTTTCATATTGGATTAGGCTTTAGCTATTGTAAAAGTTGATCATTTACCAGAGATGTAGAAATGAATTTGGTTTGCTTTATACAGGGTTTAGAAAAACCTGACCGGAGGTCAATCTGGTAAGACCTCGATCATCAGTCTAATTAGTTCAACCATATGAACCAGCCGGTTTAATTTAAAAAATTCTAGTAGTAAGTAAATTACTTTTTAAAAAAAAAAAAAAAGTTCTAGATATATTAAATCATTGATAAAAATACATATTTGGCTTAATGGTATGGTCTTTAATATTAAATGAAGGTTTGAATTGCATCCTATTCTATATGTTAGGGAATCTGATAAGGTGGATGAAGATGTTGGTTATGGCAGCAGTGGGAAGCAATTGAAGCTAAGTAATGTTGGTTTTGGCAAGGCGTCGAAGCGGAAAATTGAAGAAATAGAATCAAGTGGTAAAGGGAGATGTAAGTTCTTCCATTCTCGTAAGCTTGAGCAACTCACTCATTTCTAGGAATGCACTTTGATTCCATGACTTGGTTTCTTGGTTGAATCCCTTTGATTTACTTTGTGATATATTATATATATAAATTTCTAGATGGAACTCCTTGGCCATGCATCTTACTCTTGATTGTGCAATATATATTCCTAATTAAGATTGTAGAACATTTAACTTTGCCGTACAGTATTGTTTCTTTTGTTATTATTAGGGTGTGGATAGAAAAAGTGAAAAAGGTGGAAATAGAATATATATATATATATATAGAGAGAGAGAGAGAGAGAGAGAGAGTAAAACTAAAAAAAAAAGTATATATGTTTCAAGCATCATAAGTTAAAAATAAAAAGGAAAATAAAACTTTAACCTCTCGCTACCGGGATAAATCTCAATTTTACATAAACTTTAGTTTAATGTGCAATTGTATACATGAATTTTAATTTGAAACTTTGATTGTAGTTCAAATGTATACATGAAACTTTAATTTTGATTCAATCATATACATTTAAATAAATCAATACTTTAATTTATTTTTATATTAGATTAATATAATTATTTCTGAATGTAATATATAAACATAAAATGATATTACATGAGTAATTGTGTTAATAATTTATGAGAATTTGATCAAATCAAAATTTTATGTATAAAATTATACAAAATCAAAGTTCATATATAATTTTAAGATTTATCCGTCTATATGATGAATTTTTACATTATATAATTATACAAGTTAGAAACAGATGTAACATAATGTTTTATGCATGACTATTTATTTGGTGGTGAAGTTTTTTAATTTCATATTGGGGTTAATAAATCATTAAGTTTTCTTAATTCATATTTTTTTTAATAATAAAAAAATCGATATAGCTTTGTTTGTGAAATTGGACTCTAAGTGTAGTAAATAATAATGATCTTTTAAATTGGGACAATAAGATGAAAGTGGCGCAGAGTGATTGTAGGAGTTTTATACACGTAATTTTGTTGAATCGAATAAATCCCGATAACAATAAGCGACAACTAAACTAATAAGCGACAACTAAACTAACTTAAAATCAAAGGTGATCCAAATTAACTCAGCTTGAATTCAAAATGATTTTACCCAAAAATTGATTCTAACAAAGTAATCTTTTTAAGGATGTCTACCAAAAAAGTGCAGATATAAAAGTTGTTATTTTGATAAATTTGGGGACATTTGTTAAATATTCGTCTCGCGCGCGCGTTTATGTCGGTATTGTGATTTAGTTAAAAAATTGAAATTATTACTCCTTTTTGGTAAAACAAAAGAGTTGGAACAGATGGTAAATAGCATAATCAGACAACAAAGGTCAATAATCATCCAACATTTGACTCCTATCATTCCATTCCCAAGCTAATTCGAAAAGAAGACGGTTCCTCAAGCTTGAAAGCTCTTTTCAGTCAACCTCCTATTTCCTCTTTGTTTATTTACCTCGGATTTTAACTTTAAGCGTCCAATTATACCTTCCTTCTGGGAGCGGTATGGATTTTGGCATCCGCAATTGCACATCAAACAGTCCAAATGTTTCCAAAGGTGTTGGAAGGTGCAGATTTTCAGGATCAATTTGAACGCAAAGCTGCCTTGCAACCTGAAATGGAATAAAGGAGGAGATTAATCGAGTGCGTACATGGAAATAACAAAATCATAATATCCCAAGTCCACATCTTCAACGTTTTATGATTAAGCTATGTCACTTGGACTTGAAACGAGTGTTTGACATGGGTTTTTTCAATTTGCTCCAAGTTTACTCATATATTTGAAGGATATAACCATGCACATATCTAAATACGCGTCGAACATGAATAATTCAGAAAAATAAAGAGTCCGAATAACATAGCATATAACAAGGAGATTGTCTATTGTAGTGACGTGAGAGAACCTATTACTATCAATAAATATCATGGCCATACCTCAGCAACAATTTCATCTTTTGTCACAGGTAAGCGCAATTCAATTGGGTCATCTTTGGTCGATCGGGCACGAAACTTTTCAACATTGATAGATCTCCTCAATACCTATAAAATGCAATACAAGTTACACACTCGTACCACAAAGAGCCTGACATAAATACAATTACTGTTTTCAAGCTTCAACAAACTTTTGAAAAAGATTCACCAATACCAAGTTGTATCAATTATGACTAGTCTAGTGGCAACTTGTTGCATGTAGGTTCAAGTGTCGGCATGCTATCTAGGGTTTGAACCTTGTGAAACTCCATCCTCCTCCCACTTAGAATGTAATGTAAGCTTTGCTTGTACCAAAAAAGAATTTAAACAAGTCTTAATTTAAAATTTTAACACCATTGTTAGCCCACATATGCCTAGTTCCACTTTTGTTAGCCTAACCATAGAAGAGGAGGCAGGTCCAATGTTTCAGTCCCACACACCTTGACCTTGTTTCCCCAAACCCTTTAAAAACACACACACACACACAAAAATTGTTGAGAGGCTGTTTTTTTGTGTATTTCCATATGTTGGGAGGAAGGCAGATAAAGTATCAGACATTTAAACCAGAAAAAACATTTACGAAATTAAGGGCTTCATAGATGGGAACTAACCAGCCGGCCATTAAGTAGACGGTATGCAGCCTTTTCATATACTTTGCTCTTATCTTCCACATTCTTTGTAGCTACTTGAACCTCTTCTTCCTTGGGTTGATAAATCTGATGAGGAAGTATACCACTGGTAAGTTATCATTTAACTGAAAATGAAAAGCACAATATCCCGACATATCAGAAGTGACTCCACCAAATAAAGACTTTCAAAACAGTAACTTAATTAGATACATAAGCAGAATGTGCATCTGAAATAAGGAATGGTTTTTTACTTCACCAATATCTAATATCCATACACAACATATGAATCCTCAAAAAGAGTGAGAGTGAGAGAGAACGCAAGATGTAATATAATTGCAGTCGGAGACCTGTTTTCTCCTTAAGGCTGAAATACGAAAACACTGTTACTCAGACTCTTCATTTTCCTAAAACACCTGTGTCAGAGACATTCGGATATAAATATATGGGTATGATCTTCTAAATATACAGAAAAACTTAGAAAAAACAAGTATACTTGTGTCGAACACTTTCTTGTATCTAGCACTCACCCCCTATGTTAGATGGACTATTCATTTCCCTAATATATTTTTGTCTGATACATATACAGACATAGTATAGAGATATACTCCTCCAAACACAAGAAAAAAACCTTAAAAGCAACATATACTCATATCAGTCACAGTCACAGTCACATATCCAAATCCACTCCCAAGTCCAGGCAACATAGCTTGCCCCATAATCCGGGCAACAAACTGAAAACGTTCTACCTTTATGTCAAGCTTGTTTTTTCCTTGAATGTGTCATGACAAAAGGTTCATGAGAGACTTAGGTAATGAATACAGATGTGTGTGTTTAAGGGAAAACAAATTGATGCATATTTGTTTGTAAATTAACAATACGATTATGATTACATCAACTGAAAAACTTCTTTTTATAAACAAACAGCATTGCAAGAACACATGTTTCAAGCATCGAACACAAACTAAAAGAGAGAAGAAAGCGACCTTACGCTGCTCCTTAATGAGATAAGCGAACTTATCAATATTAGGAACAGCAAGCAATTTCGGCATCAGATGATTGCGAAAATAACCAGGAGCGACTTTGACAGTCTCACCAGCTTTGCCAAGTTTCTCAATGCTCTAAAACCATGGAAGCAAAAGCAAACGTGAATAATATTTTGCAATCTGAAACAACAAAAAATTGAGAAAAGAAAAAGAGTATTGGATCGAAATGACTCACCGTCGTAAGAATCACATCCAACTTTCTGTATCTAATTCCTTGACAAGCATAGAACAGAGGTTGCATCAAACGATCATGGCTTTGCTGGACATTCGTTTCTTTGATAATTTGCCGAAGGGCATGTCTTCCATACTGGATATAAGCCATTAATTTCCTAATTTCAAGTACCTGATTTGGCGTAAGGGCGGGAAAATGGATCGCCGGCTAACGGCGAGTGGGAAACTCGGCGAGCGGGAAAATGGATCGCACGGCGAGGTGGGAAACTCAGATGGGTTTAGGGTTTTTCGAGTGGACTGAAAAAGCTAAAAGCCTAAAAGGCTAAAAGTACTGCATCTGTTCTTCTCATACGGTCGTACTCCTTTGGTCTTGTATATTTAAAAACCCTCAAATTATAATGACTTATTTAAATAAGCGCTTGTAGTATTTTTGTGCCTAAATAAGCCCTTATATATTAATAAATTTCATCTCATCAATAATTAGAGATAAAGGCTTTTATAAGTATTAGATTAAAGAAAAGGGGCTTATTTAGGTACAAAAATACTATGAGGGCTTATTTAAATAAGTTACTATTGTTTGAGGGCTTTTTTAATAGTTAAGCTTTTTTTTCTTTTCATTTTGTTTTAAATCACCCTATTTTAAACGACGTTGTTTAGAGTTACTAACATCTCAAATTCTTGTCTTTTGGGTAAATTCTGCATTTGATTCCTATACTCTAACCAAAATTTAATTTAGTTTCTTTGCAATAATTTTGTCTGATGTGATTCCGATGGGTAAATTCTAGGGGTGAGTATTTGGTCGAGTTGATGAATCCTATTTTAGCAACCAAACTCAATTTGAATTTTTTTAATCGAAGCAAGTAAAAGAATTTCGAGTCAAGTTGAGTCGAGTTAACGAATCCTATTATTTATACTCAATCTTATGTTCACATTGACCGATTATTTAACTAGTAGATAAAGTATAAGATTATTTATCTATAAAAACAATATAATGATTTTGCCTTTTAACTTAATGAGCAAACATTTATAAAAACGACGTAATTTTGCTTTTTGACTTTAAAAAGGTAAACATTTATCAAAATGATGTAGTTTTGCCTTTTTTTATTCAGATTTTTGAATAACTCGAATTGTGTAATTCATATTCGAGTTAAACAAAAAAATAATTTTTTATTCCAATTGATTCAATTAACTCGAATTATTTAATTCAAAATTTAATTTTTTATTAAAATTTTCGAACTGAATTGTATTTTGCTTAATCCTAACTAATTCTCCCTTTGAACTAAATTATGAAGTAAAAATATGAATATTAAAATATGTTCAAAGTCATTATATTTTTCACGCATTTAAAATTTAGTATCATACTTTTATTTTCAAGAAATCTTTATACTTTTTAAATTTTAAAATATTAGCCATACATATAACAAAAAAAATTACATCTTAATGAATTTAAATTTAACAAAAAATTTTATATATAACAAAAAAAAATACATAAATTTAAATTTAACAAAAAATTTAATAATATTGCACATGACAACAGTCAATAATACGAAGGCTTCATTGAATAAATTAATACTTTAATCATTATAACAAAACAATTTGATGTGTTTATGAAAAATAGGAATTAATTTAATCAATTTACAATAATTCTTAATATTACAAAATTTGATATACATCGGAAAAATATCGAATAAAATTTTGAAAATTTATGTTGAAAAACATTAAAAATATATATAATAGTAAATTTCAAGATTACCTTCATCAAGTTTTAATATTCTTGAAATATTTATTATAAATACCTAATTTTTATTTTAAAAATAATATAAATTATTTCTTTTATATGTAAAATGCAAAATAATAAATTTATTTGAAAATGATATATATGATTAAACTAAATAAAAGTTGAAAACATATATAATAGGGTTTAAACAATTATTTGGAATTTGAAAGTGGAAATAAAATTGAATTTGAATAAAAATTTTATATAAAAAATTGAATTATTAATTAAAAAAAAAAAACACTTACAAGTTTTAGTGCCGAATATGCAAAATTTGTCCTTTTCAATTGTTATTATTATTATTATTGTTTTCTTACCGATCGATTCCACTCCCTTCTTCCTTTTTCTCTCACCGAGGAACTTTTACCATTTCTTTTATCTTTTTCAGCTTAGTCCATTGAAGATTGTATACAGAATGACCTAGGGTTTCTGATTTCCGTCCAATTCTCCTTCATGGCTTTAAAAATCGTTTTTCTCATTTTGCTCTTTAGTTTCCGGTTTCGTCTCTCTCTGTCTGGTAATGGTAAGCTTTTCTTTTGCACGTGCGATTTCTAAGTCTTAATTTCTTAAATTCGAATATGCTTTTTTGATTTGATTGCTTACAGAAAGGGAAATATAGTCAAATTTGTTGAACACTATTGTCTTTTGTGACTTCCGTTTTATGAATGTTTCAGTAGTTTTTTTTTTTTTTTTTTGCAATAACTACTTTGATATCTTTTCGTTTACTTCAGTTTTCATTTTTGTTGTTATTTTTTAACATTGTTGATTTGGCGTTTCTGTATTGAGTTTAGCATTTCTCTTTATTTTGGAAATTTTAGGGCAAACGAACTCAATGGAATCAGTTCCTGATCTTCAGAAGTCAATGTACATGGTTGTTGATGGATACCCTTGTGTACGACTAGTCAATCTTTCTGGAGAGATTGGGTGCTCAAGTAAGACCTCCCCCCACCTCACTGTACCCCAATGATGGTGGAATCGTTGTACCTAAATGTTTCCATAGAGTAGTTCTTTCAGTAGCTGTTTGTCAACTTGTGCTTTTCCTGCTAATGTTTTGTTCTTCAGATCCTGGTCGAGACAAGGTTGTTGCTCCAATTATAAAATACAAGAACAACAAGGAGTTGGGTCAGCCATCTGCAATTTTGTTGTCAATGGATGATGTGCAAGGTTTCTTTAGTAGGTATGTTCTGCCCATCAGTATGTTTTTGAGGCCTCCTTGGGAGTGTCTCCCTGGTATTCATGTAAATTTTTTTCCCTCTTTCTGGGTCTTTGTACTTTCCTAGTTGAGGGAATATATATATGTATGTATATTTGCCATACCATATAGATTTGTTTCCCTCATTAACTGGAATTGTTTACCAAAAGGTTCATTTCAAATTTGTTTTCTTTAGGTGTATATGTATGCATTTTAATTTCTTATATCATCTTTTGGGTTATTTATGTTATACATGCTTTGAATAAACCTGCCATAGAACTCTCTTATGTATTAAATATTCCATAAAAAGGTAATTATATAGTATATTGAAACAATGCCATCTAAACTAAATTTCTCTTTGATTTGTTAAGTAATAGATTGATTAGACTTTTGAAAAGGTCCTAACTGTGATACTTCAAATTTGTGTCTAATTTTGGTTTCTGGACAGCTGGCAATAACTTCGGATAAAAGCTTAAAATATTGTCATTTTGGCAAGGACTGGTATCTTTTGACTAAGATGTACCAGAACCAAAAGAAAAAAAAAATGTTGCAAACAAGGCAACAGACAAGATAGAGATAGAGCTGCTAGGCAGTTAGGATTTTTGAAAGTTTTCTAATTTTAAAAAGTTGAGGAGAACAAGAAAAAATAAATAAAGAAAACAGAGAAGAAATCAATCCCTAAAGACCAAGCAATGATGCTGAAAATCCTAAAAGAAATAAAATTCTTATTCCTATTATGACATCAACAAATACTCTCCAAATTGAAAATTAATAAAATTACCCACAGTAAGATTCTAGTGTCAAACCAGAAATTTCCAGCAAACCAGAAAATTAAGAAAATAGTGTTGCACTTTAACATTCAGAACACAGAAAATGAAATGAGAACATTTGACTTTAACATAAAGAAATGTAAAACTAAATTCAGAAGCGACCAATAAAATCTGCCCAAGCTCTTAGTCCCAGCTCAGCTTCTCATCATGGCCTCATGCATTAGGCTTGGGCGTTCCAACCAGCCTTAGCATGGCTCTTAAACATCTTTGCAGGCTGCTGACAGTGTAGAGACTTGCAACTTCCTTTTTTTAGAAAAAATGATTTAATGTGTATACTTTTTCGGTTTTAAATGTGAGAAGAATGCTATATAGTATATGGATGAAATTAGGGTTATTATGAGCGAGGATTGGGCTTGTTTGTGAATGTGGAATTAATTTTCTTGAAGTTGTAGAAAGCTATTTGAGATCACTATTCTATTCCATGTATTAATTTAGAGCACAAAAAAGGAGGATAATAATGTGTTGTTTCTATGTTTTAGAATAGTATATGGAGAAGGAAGGCTAGTGTAGCATTGTTATATTTTGAGGTAATCTCTGTACATTTGGGTAGCTATGAGAACTGGGGAAGTCTTGCAGCAATACTGAATTGGTTCTGAGGAAACATCTCAATGTGAAGGATCATATTCAAAGGTCAAATTCATTTAACAATGGATGTAAGAACCTGTTTCTCAACTCTGAGTTTGACCACTATGGAATAAATATAGAGAAAGTTTGCAATATTAGTGTTATAATATTGGTTCTTGGGGCCAAAAGTATTTATCATATGCTTGATTGTTGGTAAATATTCACAGTTTAGATGTTTACAAGTTGAAATTTTCTGAAGATTGCTATTAGAGAGGTGCTAGCCCTTCATTGCAATTTATAGCTTAAGTGCTCACTTTTAACTTTCAATAAGTTATGAAGATGGCAAACTTTGGGATGAATGTTGTAATTGGTGGCTTTCTGATGATTTTGTTTGTTGAAGTGATAATTCTCTTCAATAATCTTATTGTCAAATACCTTTTTGTATTTCAGAATATCAAATGATTCAAGCTTTGCTATTAATGTTGCTGGTGTTTTAGTTGAATCGAGGGTTGAAATCCAACATAAGCTAAAAGGTAACCCTGTCTTTTACTTATTGCTTTTAGTCTTCTCTTTATGGAGCTAGGCTGGGTCAAGGAAATATGCTCATTTTACTAACAATTTAATCTTTTTCTTGCAGGATTCTCTCCTGCTCGAAAGTTTCCACAAGCTGAATTTGCACCCTATCATAACACCACTTATGAGTGGAACCCAATTGTATGCCATTAGTCTATAGTAGGATAAAGATCCTTTGAGTTTTGAAGTTTCTTTGTTAGCTAGTTCTTATTGTACATACGCTCAGGTTTTGTCATCAATATATGTTATAATGGGCCTTCATACTTTTTTCCAGGGATCTGGAATCATGTGGAAATCGTATAATTTTCCTGTGTTTTTACTTTCTGAAAGGAGCACATCAACCTTGCAAGAGGTAAATCTTGCAGCTTCCAATTCCAATATCTTTTAGTATGATGTTATTGCTCTGATTTATAACATGAAATTAAGTCTAATCTAGTGATCATGTCTCTTTCATGCAAGAAATGAAAGAGGAGTCTTAGATTTTTTTTGTCAGCTTGATACAATGGTTGCAGTTAATTATCCTCTTGATTTGTCAAGTCTAATTGCGGTTGTTTGATGAAAATAGATTAAGAGACTGTGTTAAATTTCTTGGACAGCTAGTTTTCTGATTTTGATACAACATTTATATCCTTTTGGTTCATTTCCAGTTTTGATTTGCCGGGCATGGTTTATTTCAAATAAAAATCAATATATGATGCAGTTATTCAAGCAACATTGATGTCATGCTGGAAGAATTGAACAGAATATGAGTGGGACACATGAAAACAGAGAAAACAAGCAGATGAATGTGCCCGAAACAAAAGGCCAACCGGATAAAAAATGTGTCTAAAACTATAACACAATGGCCACTGACTAGGTATTTAGGAGAGACTTATGGTTGCTCTCCAATCATGGCATTTGATCTCACTACTAATTTTAAGACGTCCAAATTCATTACAACTCATATGTACATGAATCTTTAATCAAACAACAGTATTAGAAGGAAGTATGAAGAGGCTAAGAAATAATGCTGCCCTTTTGACCCTAGATTGGTGCTTAGATGCTCCTACATCTCAAATTGTGCCCAAAGTAATCGTGTATAAGGCATAATTAGTAAAATTTTAAGATCAGAAGCAAAGATGTCTTGGTATGTAATATTTTAGGCCACAGAAGCATCATGACTGATAGCTTACTTGTTTAGTTAGATTTATCCTTTTTTAGATGCAAATATCCTAATGAGTTCCCTTACCATGCAGATTGCAATGAAGAATGAGAAAACAGAGAAAGCTTATACTACAAATGTTGCAGAATTTGACGTGGTGATGCAGGTATATTTTAGTACTAGTTTAACTGTGGTCTTGCAAGATTTTGTTGATGATATAACTTCTTGCCCCATTTATGACTTATGTTCTAGTTTTTGATACATTTGCTTTGTATTAGACAACTAAGGTTGGGACCCATGATTCAGAATCATGTTTGAAAGAAGAGACTTGTCTTCCATTAGGAGGATACAGGTAAAGTTTCATTTTCTCGTGGAGTTACCACTTCATGGTGCAATCTGTTAGTTTGGTTTTAATCTATTTGGGTTCTAAATAAATATAAACTTCTTTGTCTGGTATCTATTTGAAGTATGAAGTTCGTCAATTGGTTACTTCTTTGTTCCTGTCCTTACAGAATTATAAACTTTGCAAAGGAAGAGTTGGACCACTTTAGCAAAAAAAAAAAGAAGGAAAATTCTGATTAGTATCTTCAGGAATAATACAAGAAATGAGTTTGCTGCACCATTTGATTGGCTGTTTTCCTAATTAACAATTGCTTCCTTATTTATTTTTGTTTTATCGGTGTTTTCAATTTGACTGGTACAAAAAAATTAAGCTTCGAATATACAAGATGAAGTGATGTTTATTCTTTTGGTGACATAATGTTTCTACTGATAGGTGGCTTGATCAGAGGGGTGAGTCTTATGCTGCATTAGACTTCTATGCTTCAATTTGTGAATTCTAGTCTATGGAGTCACATCTGGCAAATGTTTGCAGTGTTAGTTTTGGCATTATAACCCTTTCGTTTAGCCAAAATTTAACTAGCCCTTGTCATTAGACAGGCCATAATAGTAAAAGACTAGCCTGCTAGGTGAGGAAAACATCTATAGCCAAAATTCCATTAGCCCTTGTCATGTGATGGGCTATAATAAAAACGAACAGCCTGCTGGGTGAGGAAAATATCACTTCATTAGCTCCTTGATTTTCCTTCGTACCTAGTGTGGAACTGATGCATCTCCTTTTAGTGCTTGGTTTGATCATTCTCTCCCACTTAACATCTGAGAACCTTTTTAGTAGTTGGGCTAGTCTGCCTTCACTTATGATATAGAGATGCAAAACAACAGATGTGAAGGGGATTTTAGGACATCTACAGATTTGGCAATCACCCTGTTATAAGTAATGACTAATGTGGGAGAAAGCTGTTACTAGGTCTGTTGGAATAAGGAGAGTAAAGAAACAGATAAGTAGAGTTGTGTTACAAGATATATTCTTAACATGTTCTTGGGCTACCATTAAGGTGCCGCAGTATTATTAGACTGACTTGATAACCATGACACAGAAGTAAAACTTGTTGGTAGCCAAGCTGGAAGTCACATAAGATGCTTGACTAGATGAAAACTGTAAGTGAAAATGCAACACTGCTATAAAATTAACTTGAAAATCCTTTCAAAATACACTAAACTAAACTCAACCTGGAGTAAATCTACAATATCCCATGTCAGCTCTAATCTTCAGTATCGAAATTAGAATTTGTGTCTCACACCAAACTATCCCTTCCCTTTTGTACAACTCGAGTCAATTCTGCCAGATTTATTTTCCATGATGAGTCAATCTGGTACCATATTGTCAGAGGATGCTGTCAACCCAATAGACACGCCCATCAAGTTAGGCTACCATCCTGCTTTATAAGCTTCACAATTTCTTCACCCCTTAATATATTTGTTTGCTTCATTCACCCTCCTCTGCCTACAATCACCTTACATGGCATCTCTCCTTGGAATTTCAAAATAACTATTTATTGAGCTTCTTTTAGTTAGCCGGCACTTAACCTTTTCTTAGTGTAGATAGTTGAATTGTGGTTAGTTCTTTGATACTGGACTTTGATGAAATTTAGAGCACTTCTCCATGTTGTAGTAGTATCTGATAATTTTACAGCTTATGTTCTTAAAGGGATGGGTAATGTGCAGAGATCATGTCATTTTTTTTTCCAGGAATGTGTATTACAAAAAATGTGATTAAACACCCAACAAAATGAAATTAAAAAAAGGGAAATGGTAAAACATGTTTTCTGATGACCTAAAACTGCTGTATGACGTTATTGAGGTGCAAGGTTTATTATGTTTTCTGAAATTTACATCAGTGTCTAATTTTATTCATCTTAATAATGAAGGGCAGTGTTTGGTCAGCAGTCCCACCCATTAACAACTCAACTTCAAATCAGTCCAAGCCCATTATACTAACAGTGGCTTCTATGGATGCTGCATCATTTTTTCGGGACAAAAGCCTTGGTGCAGATTCCCCTATATCTGTAAGTTTGTATATTTCATGGTAATATTTAATTCATTTATGTCTTTTCTGCCAAATAAATGCAAACTTCGGTTCACAATGCTTTTCAGGGAGTGATATCATTGTTGGCAGCAGTTGATGCCCTTTCTCATGTACCTGGTTTAGACAACCTTAATAAACAGGTTTTCTATGGCGTTCTACCTAGCTACATTTCTGGAAGGTGTCAATCTCCAAGATAAGTTTTTTGTTTGTTAATGTTTCTATAAATTTAATGCAGCTTGTCTTTCTTGTTTTCACTGGTGAGGCCTGGGGTTACCTTGGTAGCAGAAGATTTTTACTTGAACTTGATCAGCAGTCAGATGCTGTTCATGGTCTCAATAGCTCACTGATTCAGTTGGTATTCTTCTCCTTTAGTTGAACTTGTTTTTCACCATGTCATTGGAGGGGGTTTCTTTGGCTATTGTTCTCTTACTTTGATCAATTAAGATTACCTGTGTGGATGTGTATGTTGTGAAGTAATCGATCCTTCTTTTTTGCTTCTTCTGTGTTATGTAGTTGCCCTGTGATCATGTCAAGTTTGCTCTTTCATAGATATAAATATCAGTTTTTTCTTTGATTGCTTGGAAAAGGTCATGGAAATTGGATCAACTGGAAAGGGCTTCAGTCAAGGGAACAAAACCTTCTTTGCTCACACACAGGTAGTGAATGGCTTGTTTATTTCATTAATATTAATAATGTATTGGAAGTGTACAGTAACACCAAAAAATTTCCTTAGACAGTCTACACATGATTGCTTGTGTTCTTTTATTTTTAAACATTCTGTGCAGGTGTTTGTTCTTTGCAATACAGCATAGTGTCATAGGTTAGAAAGGTGGAGATGATAGAAGGAATTGTTGATTTGACTTATTATTGCAGCTTGTATTGAGGCATTAATGCTATTCGCTTTTATATATGGCTGCTGGATTAATCTGTTTAATGGCGGATCATTTACAATGGGGGTAGCAATGAAAACATTTTGCATTGTTGGGGCCCCTTTTAGTATTCCTGTTGAAAGTTAGCAATGTTTAAAATGTAAATGCAGCTAGCCACCCATTTTGGTTATGAAATGGTCATTGAGCAAATTGAAAAGTTTTACTTTTAAAACATTTTTAAAATTGAGTGGAACCAAGATAGACATAGAGTTTGTTGAAGAATGTCTGAATCTTCTTTTTGATAAGCAATTAACCATGGACATGTGTTAACCACTCTCCTTTTATCCTGGTTTGTGCTGCTTTAAATTAGCACTATAATAATGATCAGAAGAAGAATAGTTTCCATGATAATTGCTCTTAATTTGTGAGATCCACCTGTTTCCCTTGATTGAGATAGTTATTATGCTAGCATTCTTAGGCGCCTGATACTATGCCACTAATTAATATTTCTTATCCTTCGGTAACTAATTGAGATTCCACTCTCACTTAAGTTTGCTGGTTATTGCTGTAGGTTTCATCTGACACAAATGAAGCTTTGGATGCCTTGAAACTTGCTCAAGAGTCCCTTAAATCTGAAGGTGTTACAGTTTCAAATGCCAGCTCTTCTAATCCTGGAATTCCTCCATCATCCTTGATGGCATTTCTGAGAAAGGTTTTGGGGAGTAAACTTTACATTTGTGTGTGGTCAAGCATATACATGATGCAGAGCATACTGCTTTTTTCCAACTAGAGCTGCAAATCATTTTAATTTTAAGAAACCTTAAAAATTTAGTTTATTCTCATTGGAGCTGTTCCTTGTCAGAAATATATTGATTCGTAGTCTGCATGGCCACATGATTTTTCCCCTTTTCTTAACTGATTTTTCTTGTTAAAAAAAATCTTGCCTTTTAGGCCTTCCCTGTTAAAAGAAAACCCATGTTCTTTTCAAAGACTTTTCTTGCAGGAAATACCTTGCCTTTTAGAGTCGATAATAACTTAACAGCAGTATGACATTATGATATGATATGGTAGGAATGTAGCATGCTTATCACTCCTTCCTTTTGAGGAGAAACAAATCAAGTCATAAACAACGCTAATCTTGTCAATTCATTTGACTGCATTTTGCCCTAAAACGAAAGCCTCCCCTGGAGAGGGATTGGGAGTTCTTGGAACAAGAAATCCTGAAATTTTCTCTTTTTGATTAATTTAGATTAGTCGTTTCCCTGGAGATTCTCTTTTGCTAAAACATCTTGGAGGGCTTGAGACATAAGGTTACATGTCCTGGACCCTTAATATTGAAAAACTCTTGCCTCTCTTGATTTCCTTTCCTACTTTTATTTGAGGCATTTCCCATGGTAGTCAATTTCCCTGGAAAAGTAAATTCCTCTTGTTCTTCACACTCTAGTTGTTCATTTCCATGGCTATTCCTAGGATAGGAGTAAAGATGAGATTCACTTAATAGGCTTACTTTTATCTTACCTAATTAAAATATATGATGTATTCATATAATCTACGACTTCGATTGTATTTCTGTTCTTCACCTTACCTATTACTTCTTGTACATATAAGTAGGTTTTCTGAGAGGTTACCCTTTTGCCATAAAAGTAATACCATATATTCTTATGGATTTACGAATTCAAATTACAGCTTATTATTTTTATGGGCAATGTTAGCCCAAACCTTAAACTAGTAATTGAGAGTAATGCATACTATTATTTGATAAAGGTAATTAAAACTTTTTAATTTTTTGGTACATACATTTGAGAGGCAACCTCCATCCGTTAAACCCACCTCCATTACCTAACATTTCAGGATTTGAGCCCAAAACCTCTAAGGTGGAATTTTTAACTGTTGGGAATTTGCTTCGGGCCATGAAACATTAATAGAAATATTTGATTTATTTTGGTGGAAAACTTTTTGATTTACTATTTAGGCATGGTAAGGTCTTAAGGTTGTTACTTTCCCTCTAGGATTTTTTCACATGCACTCCTGAAAATACAGACTTTTTAATCTGTATATGTAATTTCAGGATTAACAAACTGTACCTTTATTATTAACCCATTAAGACTAAGAAATATTTTTGGTTCCACTTGCCATTCTTGTTGCCTAACTTTGCTTTTCACATTAATCATTGTTATAGAAGATCTTCCACTATGCACTGCCAAGCTTTTCACTTTATGCGGGGAATTTTTGTTTTTATTTGTTTATTTAAATACATCACAAGGTAAAACCATATTTATTATCTGCTTTTGATCTCTTAGTAGAACCCTTCAACTTCTGGGATTGTGTTAGAGGATTTTGATACCGTTTTTGCCAACGAGTTCTACCATAGTCATCTTGATGGTTCAGGTGAGTTCATTTCATTCTTGTTTGTTTTTCTCTGCTCTTCATTTTTCATTATGTTACTCAAACTTGCAAATACTCTGGGCATCATCTATGTTGCAGCAAATATAAACTCTTCAGCAATAGTTGCAGCTGCTTCTCTTGTTGCTCGGACTCTCTATGTTCTTGCAAGTGATAAAAAGGATTCCACCAGTTCAGCCCTAAGTTCAATTAATGCGAATGCCTCTCTAGTAGAAGAACTAATTAGTTGCTTGTTGGACTGTGATCCTGGTCTGTCATGTGAGTTGGTTAGCAGTTATATTACAAGTGTTGAGACGTGCCCAAGCCATTATGTTGGTGTTGTTCTTGGAGAACCTTCCTCAACACCTTCTCCCAATCAGGTGGATGACACTTCCAGGTTCGTGTGGAACTTTCTGGCAGATAGAACATCAACTCCAAAAGGCAATACTACTGTTTGCTCAAAGGATTGTAGCAACAATGGTGGAGTGTGCATTAGAGCAGAAACCGATGGGAAAGGCATTTGTGTTAACTCCACAACCAGGTAACTTTGCTGCTTAAAATTTTAGCTTTTTGTCTTAGTAAGACCTGAACGGATAGTCTTGAGCCAGCATTATGAGAAGCAGTGCGTGTTATGGCTTGTTACTTGTCTTACCTCGTCCATTCTTCCATTCTCTGGATTTGCAGCCCATGAACATTCCATTTTGTTCAAGCATGTTTTAAATTCAATGTATGTTGGATAATTTCAACTTAAGTTGTCATTACTGCAATCATTCCACCAAGCATGGTTTCCTTCATTTTCTTTTTCAGTTACATTCCGATACCCACTTTAGAGCAAGTGTGTTCGTTCTGGCAAGTGAATTTATTGCCATTCTGTCAAAGAGACGACGAATAATTAAAAAATGTATTATAATCTCCGATGCCTTAGATGATTAAATCTGCTTCATTTGCTTTTACCGAAGTAGATAATGCATATACATACATGGTTCGGTGTTCTCTGATGCTAGAGTATGATTTATCTGGTTGATACAAAGCTCTGCACTAACTGTATATCACTACCATATTATCAGTACATTGTCTGTACAAATTGAAGCAGTTCGTATTTTTAAGTATGATTGTGTGAGAATTAGCTACACGGCTTGCAAAATGATTGATTAGTATCCTTAATTAAAATTGGACGATGCGATTGTTATATTTCTAGACTTGTAAACGAATGTTATTCCTTATCATAGGTACGTCCCGGCATATTCAACTCGCTTGAAGTTGGACTCTGGAACATGGAAAGTGCTGCCTCCAAACTCCTCAGATCCTATGGGGATGCTGGACCCTGTCTGGACGGAGAGCAATTGGAATACGATTGGTCTCCGGGTATACAACGTCCAGGAAGCTGCATATGACCGATTGGTTCTGCTTGGAGGTATAAGTGTCACAGTCTTGGCTTATTTAGCAATAGTACTAGCAAGAGCCTACATAACAAAGGCCTTGAAGCAAGATTGACAGATGAAATTAGAATTAATGTCTTACAAATTTTTTTGAAAAACATCCAAAAATTGATGGTACCAAATGTCAAGTATGATAGTTGAGGATGGCATTGCATAAATTAGTTTGACTTTGAACCTATATCAGAATTGCATAAGTTCTAGTTGCCCTGGGGGCTGTTCTTTAGAGGGTAAAAGCTATTGGATTCTATAAGATAAAAGCTTTTTAAGATGGATTTGAATTTGGATTTCAAAATTTTAGATTTAAAATTTTCTGAATTATGGATGTAAAACCCGTTTTGGGAGAAAAAAAGTTTTTATGCTTAGAAATTTAATAAAAGTATATATTTATATATAATCGAGTAATAGATATATAATTTTAAATTTTAAATTAAAAGTTTGTATTTTTAAAAATAAGAAAATATAGATGAGTTTAAATGAATTTGGTTTACTCATTTGAAAATATGGATGGACTTAAACGAAGTTTAAAGCATATATTTTGAGTTAGGCTGAATCAACTGTGTTGCACACCATCCATAAAACGCTTTTAGTTTTTTATCAAGAGCAATGAATTTTAAATCGGGCCCGTAGTTGAATTTGCCAAGTTATCAATACTTCAGTTTGATTGGTTTAACTGATTTGATTAAAAAATAGTAAAAATTTAACAATAAGTAATAAAATAAATTTTGTTCAACTGTCGATTTAATCAGTTTTTTAATTAATTTGACTGGTTTTATATTGGTTTTCAGTTTAATCGATTTAGAATTATTTTCTAGATCAGAGTTTAATTTATTGTCGGTTTAATTTAAATAATATTGATCAAGAGTTTATTTCTCAATAATAAACTTTTACATATAAATATCCATCACTAATCAACTAGTGATTGGAAGAAGTGGAGATGAATTTCTTCAAATATTTAGATCTAGTTCTAATCATGACATTGACAATATTGAGAGGATATTAACTGTATAGCAACCTCAATCCATACAAGACTTGGCTTAAACAATAAAATGGATGAAAGAGTGCGCATATATATATATATACACACAAAAGAAGGTAAAAAACCTTCCTTCTTACGCAAAGACGTGGCAAGTCCAACTTTTTTTTGGGGGGGGGGGGGGGGGGGGGGGTTTCATCAAAATGGTTAAAACTTCAGCTTTGGTTTCTTTAATATATCTAAATTTAAGATTTGATTTACATATTTTAATTTTTAATATAATTTAGTTTTTATATTTTTATCATGTCTAAATAGTTAATATCGTTAACCTTTCAGTTAAAACATTACGTGACTATATATAATTTGAATATTTTAATAGTATTAGAGTTTGACACATGATTTTTTATTTTTTTTAGATTTGCGTTATTTTTTTTTACATCACAAAACAATAGTCAAAATTTCAATTTTGGTCTTAGATTATGTTAAAACTTGATATTTAATCTATATACTTTGATTTTTGACATAATTCAGTTTGTCTACTTTTATAATGTAATTAATTAATATAAATAGTTAATATTATTAATTATTTCAATGCTGACATTAATTTTTCTTAAAAGCAGTATAATTTCAATGAAATTTTTTTATCATGACGTTTCAAATGTGTTTTAATAAAATATCAAAATAAATCTTTTCAATGTTATTTTCATTGTTATATGATTACCAAGAAATTTAAAAAAAATGTCACACCAAAAGAATTAATAAAAGAATTTCAACAATGATAACAACTAGACTTAAATTTTTTATATTTGAAAAGTAGAGGACTATGTTTCTAAAAATAAAAATAGATAAATTAAATTCTAAATGTACGAAGCGTGTAACGAGTTAAATTATATTTTAACCTTTAAATAAAACAAATAAATAATCAATCTAACGCGAAATGCGTACTAAGAAACATACTAATCACTTATGTATATTATACATGTATATATATAAATAAGGAACACTTGCATTTTTTGTAATTTTCAATTTCAAATGAGTTCTTATTTTACCATGTGTCATCATTAATTTGAATATAATCATTGGTGACACCCATTTAATTTAAGATAACTTTAATAAAATGCTAATTAAAGATTCTAAAAGAAATCAAATATCCGTATCCGATAAAGATTTATGTAAATAATTACTTTTAAGGAATAAAAGAAGGAATGTAAGGAAATGTTTAATTGTGTTATTGGTATTAGTATTTTTTACGCATTTAAAATTTAATCCCTTTCTTTTTAATTTCAAAATTAATCTTTTTATTCTTGGTTTAATAATAGAATTTTAGTTGATAGTTGTATAAAAAAATTCCATTAAATCGAATTATGTAACATATATAAAAGAAATATGCTGATGAGGCCAATTTAGTGCTTGTAGAAGTAATTTAAGAAGAAAAATGACTTTCACTTTAATTCTTTGAGGCAACTTAAAACTCCCAATCAATATTGGATAATGGATACCTTCCAACTCTATATTCAACTTTTGTTTCTTTGTTTGACTTTTCATGTATACTGTGTATTTTTTATTTTGAAAATAATATAATTTAATTTAACAAATTTTTTTTTGACAACATTATCAATTGAATTTCAATCATGGCAGTCAGTATGGTAACAGTATTGATTGGTATGTATCGTTTTATAAACTAACACTGTTGTCTTCATGAACCTTCATAAAACTGTTGGTTTTCTTCGAAGGGTTCTGAGGATTTACATTCTGACGACTATAATTTTTGTTTGGTTGCTCTCTATCCAATATTGTTAATGATTTTATTTGAGCAACTACTGGTCAGAATCTCACGACCGAGGGATTCGTTTTAGTGTTTTCCTTGTAACTGTTGGTTCTTTTAATAGTTTTTCTTTGTTCCATTTTTCAATAAAGAGGCCGGCTTTTGAGTTAAAAAAAACTAATTTAATTTTTTTATAACTACTTTTAAAATTAAAATGTAATCATTAAATTAAGTTATAAAACCTAATTAATAAATTTAAACTTATATTTACATATAAATATATTTATATGAATGTAATTGAGATATATTTGCTAATTAATAGAATTATAAAAATATAGAGACCAAATTATATTAAAAATTAAAGTATATGATTAAATCTCAGATTTAAACATATTAAAAGGACCAAAATTAAAAAATAATTAGTTTTCATAAAATGAAAAATCAAAAGAAGAGAGAGATGGGTATGCGCCAAGTGTTTTAAGAAGAAACATCCTTTGAACATTCCTTTAATTAGAAATGTTGAAACGGTTAATTGAATTGAAATATTTCGGTTAATTTGGTCGGTTAATCGAAATTTATATATTTTGTTTTGTTTTTGTTAAAACAAGTATAAAACATATCAAAAAATAAATTAATAATTTCATTTGACTGAATTAACCGAATTAGTAATCACCTAATACATATAATATATAATATTATTTATTAAGTTCAGGTAACCTAGTTAATTACCCGATTTTGAATCGAATTAACCATTAATCGAAATTTCGAAAATCATTTAACCGATCAATTAATTCGATTTCAACCGAAGTTTGAACACTCCTATATAAGTATAGATTAATTTAATGTTGTATTCACGTTAAAAAATTGATTTTATAAAATAAAATATTGATCCACATTATTTAAAAGAATCATATATTCATATAATTTTATGTTATTTTTATTTTGTATTGTAATTGTTTTTTACGTTTCAATTTATAGCATATTTTGCATATAGAATTTGTATTATTGTGTAACTATTTATAAAAAGAGTTATGAATATGTATTATGTTGATATCATGTCATAATCGATAATTTTTCATGCTAACTCAAATGT